>OX376336.1:67500-2899166 GCA_947369225.1 Hofmannophila pseudospretella
TCGGGCAAGATATCGGGCTCCTCAAGCAGTCAACATGCCCCCCCCCCCCCCCCCCCCAACTTTTAGTTGCGATGCCTACCCTCTCCCCTATCATCCCAAACCCCCCCCCCCCCCCCCCCCCCCCCCGAATGTCAAAGCAGCTCCCAAGAGTCGCCATCTGGCGTACGAGTGAACAAAATGTACGGAAGTTAATGTCAATGTCATTGTCTTTTTTTTTTTAATTCTACTTTTATGGTTCTGGGTGTGTAAGGTTCATTCTGATGTTCGAGTTGCCAACTAATAAATAGTTTTATCGGTAACCGATTGAAATTATGGATGGCAATGTTTTTGAAGGAAAAATGAATGTGACAGATGAAAGAAATTTGAACTGAACGAAATCAAGGAAGTTTTCTGACGATTGAAACTGACAAAAGTGAAGTGTAAACCTTAAATTGCAAACTACGCCGTTGGCGTATTAACAGATGATGAGTGTAGCGATGTTTCTGGTTGGAAAATAGTTGGTCTGGTTGGAAAATATCTGGTTGAAGATACCTGAGTTCGTGCCATCAACGCTGGTTCCTACCACCGGCTGCAAAACGGCGTAAGGCGACGTGAGGGGCGCGTGTGGGCCAGACGGCGAGACGGCCAGGACGCCGCTGAAAGATGTAATAAAATTCCCACTGCTTGTTACTATAGAAACTTTATAGGTAGGTACCTGCTTGCACGATGCTGATTGTTGACTACCTGCGTTTGACTCGGTACCTAAAGCTCTGATATTGTGTGCAACTGTTTCGTCCATATTTCCCATGGCCGTCTATTATCGAAGTGATGGTCGGGGAATCCCTAATATGGAAAGAAAGAAAGAAAGAATTTATTTGCAATAGTACACACATACAAACAATTAGGTACAGAAGATAAAAAATATTATATTAAACAAATATATTATAAAATTAAATAAACAAAAGTAATTAAGTTTGATGAAGGTGGTGTGCAGCACTGGAAAAAGGGGACTGCATCAGCCTGTTGCCGGAGCGCTTTTAGCACTGCGGCGCTGATGTTCAGGCATCACCTGAGTGCCAGGGATCACTCCCCAATGGTACACTACCGGAACATATAAATAACGGGAATATTAATAAACCGAAGTAAAATATTAGGAAAAGAATCAAGGTACTTAATTTTTAAATTATACATTATAATACAGGAAGGTATGTATGGAGGTATTATTGTATAAAATAGAGAAAATAAAAAATAAAGCAAGCAATGAAGATGAAACTGAAGAAAGGATTAAAGTAGGTACTTACTACTAGGTACGTTCAATGTAGTGACATTTGTATTTGCTTTGTCTATGGCAACAACTTTTGTATATCAAGCAAAAAAAGTTAAGTTTTTTTTAAATGCACCCTTAGTTTTGGAATATGGGTTTATGCAATTCATATTTTAATTATGTGTGACCCAGCTTTGTCAAGATTCATATTCACATAGGATTTCCCATCAGAACTAGATATTTTCCCATAAAGTAATCTATAACAATCACGATAATTTATTTTATCAATAGAAGAAAACCCCATGCAGTTTGGTTCAGTAGTTCATGAGTTATAATGAGTTATAAACATTAGGAGATCCTATACATTTATCAGACTGGGTATATGTGAAATAATTATTATGAGATCTTTCTATTATTTTAATTAATTAGTAATTCCCCATGCATATACACCATGTTTAGGGTTTTATTTAAATTTGAAATGTAATGTAACAAGTAATTTACTTGCAGAAGGAGTCACACAGACACCACGAGCTAAACCGAAGAATGAAACTAAGGGTTATTGCTGTTGAGTGTACTCTTAAATTTAACAATGGATTCCCAAACAGCTGACGGCCAAACACTTTCTAAGACTCGGTATTCAGATTGCTGCAGCTGGTTTCGGTTCTGAGTTGGAACAACAGGACACAGGCCGCTCCAGATGGAGGAGGTAGTCGGAGGAGGAAGCGGTCGAAGCTGGCAAGCTCGCAGTCAGGGAAAGAAACAGAGGAGATGGAATTCAAATTCAAGTATTTATAAGAAAATATAAATAAGATCTGAGGAGATAGAACCGAGGGAGACGTCCTGTGTGAGGTGTGTGGTCAGTGCCTCTCCCAGAGCGGCTTGTAGGTGCATGCACACTTGAAAGTTCACCTCAAGTCCTGAGAGCAGCGAAGCATCTCGGCTTGTGAGGGCTGGCTCTGGCAAGATGAAGAGGAAAGTTTATCAACAGCTACTGTTTGTCACACACTGCCGAGGTAATAAGTTCAATGCATAACCATTTCTTTTCAAAATATTAAACTACAATTTGCTTACATTTTACTTGCAATATTGTTCTCTGTTAGCGGGAATCTGATCTCGAATCTTGAATCTCCATGTTAAATTTAGAATTTCCATGTTAAATTTCATTGAAATTAGTTCAGTAATTATTGATGACATCAAGTTCTTAATTTACGGAGACACGACACCTGTGGCCAAAATGCAGGCAGTTTTTGAGATTGTGTTTAATTTGTGTCTCATTATCTGTTGTCTATGGATACAGAATTACTGCAGAACAGAAAATCTGAAGATTCAAGAATAAATTGCCTCGTGTGTAATGTTTTTTTTTTCTTCCTTGTTATCGATAACATACAAACAAACAAATAATATCCAACACCTTGGTAATGAATATCTACTGGTGGTTGTATGTATATTTGCCTCATATATATTTCTATTGCTTACAGGTAGCGGGCCAGTCCGGGAACGGACCCCATCACCCAAGGAAATGAAGCTGCGGCGACGCGACTCGACACAAGCGGTCCGATCCACTCGAGAGTCCGCGCACCGGCCAGGTGTCGGGTGTTGGGTGTCGGGTGTTGGGTGTCGGGTGTTGGGTGTCGGGTGTTAGGTGTCGTGTGAGGGTTGTCACTGCACGATCTTCTTGTTATTGATCATTCGAATTTTAAGTCATTGTAATGTAATTTATTATTATTTTATATTTATAGACAGGCAGCATATATGCTGATGCGTCTATGACATAGTGTTGGAAAGTTATAAGTTCAGTTTCAGTTTATAGATTTCGATTCCGCAGTAACAATATCGGTGCCCGTAGACGCATTACTGTTGCTACCGGACAGTAGGTGACCAAAACCTATCTCTGTCCTATCTCTGTCTCTGTCCTGTCTGTGCACGAATTGCCCTCTCCTGTATAATGAAAATTTTATTTTATTTTATTTATTTATTTACAATTTACATAATTATTACGGGAATACAACTACAGAAATTCTATACCTTTAGCTACCTATTGAAATTGATTATTATTATTATTTTTTATTTAAATTCTCTGACAGTGTACAGGATACCCAACTATTTATGTTTTATTGTAAGTAATTGACCGACACTATAACTAAAACTTTTGATTTTATATAGTTTGAATTTATATTATTGTTAGAGTATGTTTAACACTGTTGTTAATGACGTATCTTGTAACGGTTTCAGTTACTATGAGATAAATAAATACAATACAATGGGAAACGGTTTCAATATCGGCCGCTCGGCCCCACAGAAGAATGCCATAAGACATTATGCTATGAAAATAACTGAAATATACTAGCCTCGCGGTTGCAGCATCTGTCAGTTGTCTTATCTTCCTAACAGCATAAGCGACGGTACTTGTGGCGGCTTCGCGCCACAATGACGGCGCACGCGCGTTGTGCAGTCTGCGCGCGCTGCTCACGTCTCAAAACAATCGCTACCGCTTTTCTCATACTCGCGCTGTCACTCCTCTTCCTTTCATCATCGCAATATTGTAAATATATTTCATCTTCGCATCAACATGCTGACTTTCATGCCGTGGGGCACACGACCCCATGATTGGTGACCCTCGACATTGAACACGCAACAACCTTCTGAAGCAAGCATCACCTATTATTGATGGAATGGCTCAGGGCTCGAGATTTGTGCGTACTTAATGAAAACCCAACTTTTACTTAAAATTATTATATATTGACTTAACAATAATCGTAACCATAACAACCAGCCACATTATCTATGGCCGTTGTCTACACTCCCAAAACAACAAAGGAGTTTGGCAGCGTCTGATTATATTTATTGAGGGGCCTTGTTTTAATTCCATCTACTGGATGGACCCTCGCCACACGAGGATGACCAAAGCAGGTGGCCGTTGTCATAGAAGGTTCAAAATAGCCCTGGCTTTGCCCTTGGATGGTCCAACCCAAACTTGTCTTCATTGCCAGTAAATAATCATTTAGGTTGACGAATTGGCCAGTAATCAGGGAACCAAAGTAGTCGGAACCGATTAATAGGGAGATATCCAGAGGTTCTTTTACCATATCGCTTATCTTAACCTCGTGGCTCTCCAATATCGACACGGCTTCATGCGTGGATTGTATCCTTGGAATATGGCAGCATATCTTCCGCTGATCGGATCTCTCATAGGTAAACGAAAACTAGCATCCAAGCTTTCTACAGTAACATCGTAAAGCTGCTTCCTTTCTCTCGTCGAGGGTCTTCTCCCGTGCTTTCATGCATTCCGAGCTACTGTGGGAAGTTTTCTCGCACCACAAACATTGTTTTAAATCCTACTTGACGTTCTGACCTGCGATGAAGCAAGCGGCAGTAGGGAGGCATGACACGGATGGCTTTTCCGTATCTTTATCGAAGCCCATTTTGGCCATCTCAATACGTTCCTCACTGTCCACTTCTCTTCCTTAAAAGGTTAATAAGTCTGTCAGAGGATTACTTTCAAGTTCGCTCGCGGTACCTGCTTGACGTCGGTAGCGCTCCCATGCTCTTAGTACGAGGGTTGTTCCGAAAATTTTTAGTAAAATCATAAGTTATAAGTTTATCGTAAAAATGTATTTACAGTTTTTCAAAATACTCCCCTCCTGCCTCTATACATTTGTTCATTCGACTGAACCAGCTTTCAAAACATTTAAAAAAAGATTCTTGCCGAAGGTCGAAAAACAGTCGCCTAAATTCATTGACGGCCTCGTCCGAAGTCCTAAATCTTCGCCCACGGAGCATTTTTTTTACCGTGGGAAGTAAAAAAAAGTCACACGGGGCTAGATCTGGACTGTGGTCGGTGGCTGTCGCTTCGCTAGTCTACCGAGGCAGCCTACTTGTTCACAGCGAGACTGTCTCGACTCGAGGCCTAGTTTATGCTCACATCTGTAAGATATCAGTTTAATATGATAATTGTAACTATGCCAGCATCATCATCATACTTACTTGAGCGCGTCGTCGCGGACTGTCCGTTGCGGCGCGAAGCAGGCGATCGCTCACACGCGGATCTCAACGCCCGTGAAGAACTGTTTGCCGCGCATGTCCCACACCCCTTGATTCGGCAAAGCTTGCTAAGGAAAAATAACCGAAAATAGCATCAGTTAAGATCGGAGAAAATAACATCATCTATCATTTTAAGAATGATTTTGAAAAGAAAACATTATCCATATAATTTACCAATATACGAGTATATACAATAGAAATATTAGAAGAAAAAATAAATAAATATATCCAAATTATTCAAAATGTAAGTAGCATGACTATCCCAAAAATTAAAATAAATAACAAAATCAATATACCATGGTGGAATTCGGAGCTGGAGGGGTTAAAGAGAGAGATGACAACTAAGAAAAGAAGAATTGCGAATGCAGCTCCACGACGTAAACCGTGGGTGATAGACCAATATCTTAAAGCCAAGGAGATCTACGAAGAAGAATACAAAGCAAGATCGAGAAAGCATGTGGGATGGAATTTATAGTTATCTCTAAATCAAGCAAGAAATACGAAGATCAACCGCTGATGAAGGAGGGATCTCTAGTGGATGTCAGAGAATCAGCCAAACTGCTGGCCGAGACATTCTACCCCGATGATCGAGAAGAGGAAGACAACGCCGAACATCAGCGCGTTCGAGAAAAAGCCAATAAAGCCGACGAGCTCTCACCGGAAGATAAAGCAGACCCGCCCTTCACTAGAGCTGAACTCCGGCATGCCGTGACGAGCTTCAATCCACGTAAAGCACCTGGACCAGACGGCCTTACCGCGGATATATGTGCGGCGGCCATAGTGCGGGACGAGGATGTCTTACTTACACTTCCCCAAGCCCTGGAAAGAAGCCATGGTAATAGTGTTAAGGAAACCTGGAAAATATGATTACACTAATCCCAAATCATACAGGCCCATAGGACTATTATCAGTGCTGGCCAAGATATTGGAGAAAATTTTGGTAAAGAGAATTAGATGGCATCTACAACCCAAAGCGAACCCTAGTCAATACGGCTTCGTCCCCCAAAGGAGTACCGAGGATTCACTGTACGACCTAATGACACATGTCTCGGAAAACTTAAAAAATAAACTAGTCAATGTCATAGTTTCCTTGGACATTGGCTTTTGACAACGCTTGGTGGCCAGCATTGTGGCATCGACTGGCGGAAAAACGCTGCCCCTATGACCTGCGTAACCTAGAAAAAGGTTACTTGGAAGACAGAAGGGTGTGTGTGAGATACGCGGGAACTGAATACACAAAAACGACTACGAAAGGCTGCGTACAAGGGTCAATAGGAGGTCCAACCTATTGGAATCTGATCTTGGATCCTCTGTTGGATGGTTTACAGGAACGGAAGGTATACTGCCAAGCCTTCGCGGACGATATCGTTCTGGTGTTCTCCGGGAAAGTAGCAGCGGACATTCAGCAGCAAGCCAACGACACCTTGGCATATGTGCATAAATGGGGTATTGCAAATAAATTAAAGTTTGCGCCACATAAAACTAACGCAATGGTCATCACAAAGAAACTCAAGTACGACACTATACATCTGCACATGGAAGGAACAAACATACAACTAGTGGAGGAGATCAAACTGCTAGGTCTTACCATAGCCAGCAAACTCACCTTCCAAAAACACGTTGCTCTGGTATGTCGAAAGGCTGCAAACATATATAAGCAACTGTCCAGGATCGCAAAGATGACATGGGGACTTAACCCGGAGATCATCAGAACGATATATGTGGCAGTAATTGAACCGATTATATTGTACGCGTCAGGAGTATGGGCGGTGGCGGCAGATAAAATATCTATTCAAAAGCAACTCAACACCGTGCAAAGAGTCTTTGCACAAAAAATATGCAAGGCATATAGAACAGTTTCCCTAAACGCCGCACTAATCTTGGCGAGACTGCTTCCTCTGGATCTTCGAGTCAAAGAAGCGGCCCGTCTTTATGAAGCAAAGAGAGGGAAATCCCAGGATTTTTTAGGTGACAGGGAACTGGAACGGAGAATCTGCTACCTTAAAGCCCACCATCCGGCAAAAACCATAGACGTGGAATTCGAATGTCTGGAAGACGTCGAACCTGAAACCGTACAAAAGTTCAACATCACTGGAACACAGATATATAAGACGGGAGTAAAATTGAAGGCAACGTTGGAGCTGCTTTGTCTTGCTGGACTGACGCCAGAGAGACAAAGCACAGGAAATTCAAACTAGAACCGTTCTGTACTGTGTTTCAGGCCGAACTCTACGGGCTTTACCAAGCAACGACTCAAGTGCTCGAGGCAAAGGAGCAGAACACAAATATTTTTAGCGACTCGAGATCCGCGCTGGAACTTCTCAAAAACCGGGACACCTTCCACCCGCTAGTGTTCGCTATTAAAATCAACCTAATAGCAATTAGGGAACAGGGCAAGACAATTCGTCTTTTCTGGATTAGAGCACACGTGGGAGTGATCGGTAACGAGCGCGCGGACGAACCTGCGAAACAAGCCGCGTTACATAAGAAATCTGCTCCAGACTACAACAAATGTCCAGTCTCATTTCTTAAACGCCATTACAGAACAGAGTCAACGAGTATATGGAATCAGAGGTACCAAAGCAGTGACAGAGCAGCGGTCACAAAAACGTTTTTGCCGGACGCCGAGCGCGCCTATTGAACGGTATCAAAAATTAAATTAAATCCAGTTTTAGTTCAAGTGTTGTCCGGTCATGGCGGTTTTTCGGGCTATTTACATAGGTTTAAATGCAAAGATACTTCCACGTGCATCTGCGACCCTGCAAAAGATGAAACTATAGAGCATCTATTAATGGAATGCCCGAAATACGATGCCATTAGAATGGACCTGGAAAGAGAACATTGTCTCAGAATTACTAGAAGATAAGGAAAACAGAAATAAATTTTAAATGATTGTGAAATAGTAGCTAAGGATGTCATAAAAAGAAATAAGTAAGAAAGTTGGTATACAATTATATATACTGTGTTATATGTTAAGAGTATACGAAGAAAGTAAAAGGTAGTTAATAATAACATAGGGTACATTAAATTAATATAGAATAAGATAGTAATATAAACAAACATATTGAATTATGTTAAGTTTATATTAGTTAAAAAAAGAAAAAAAATTAAAAAATACGAAGAGAGACAATGAACAACATATATATATTTGTAATGGTAAAGAAACACTATGGAATAAAAAACATGACAACATAAACACTTGTTAAAAAAACCACAAGACAACACAATCTGCAATAAAAACACGAAGCTGTGAATAGTTAAATACTTACTCACAACCATCCAACAGAACAAGGACTGAAAATAAAACCAGAACAAAGTAGTCGTCAAAGTCCGTGTACAGTTAGAAAAAGGCCCTGACTCATGTCAGGGGAAACTAGCAGTACATACAATTTAAAAAAAACGTAACCTAACCCAGTCGCGACCCTCCCCCCGTCGCGTGAGCATTGAAACTAAGGAAGCTCCACGTTAAAAAATCCTAAAAAGTGATCTGGGAGGGTCGAAGACCGACTCGAGTATGGTCGAGGTGCGATCGGACCCACCGTCTGGGGGCCGGTTCTTTTTGCCCTGGGTTTATCTGATTTTGGTCTGAATTTGCTCTGGATTTGATCTGATTTTAGTCGGGATTTGGTCTCATTATGGTCTGGATTTGGTCAGAATTTTGATCATCATTTTTTTGTCATTTTTTAAATTTTGATCTGAGTTTTGTTTGATTTTGGTCTGGATTTGGTTTGGATTTGGTCTGATTTCGGTCTCATTTTGGTCTCGATTTGGTCTGGATTTGGTCTCATTTTGGTCAGGATTTGTTCTGAGTTTTGTCTGATTTTGGTCTCAATTTGGTCTGGATTTGATCTGATTTTGGTCAGGATTTGGTCTCATTGTGGTCTGAATTTGGTCTCATTGTTGTCTGGATTTGGTCTCATTTTGGTCAGGATTTGATCTGAGTATTGTCTGATTTTGGTCCCGATTTGGTCTGATTTTTGTAAGGATTTGATCTAGATTTGGTCAGATTTTGGTCAGGATTTGGTCTGATATTTGTCTGGATTTGATCTGATTTTGGTCAGGATTTGGTCTTATTGTGGTCTGGATTTGGTATCATTTTGGTCAGGATTTCATCTGAGTTTTGTCTGATTTTGGTCTCGATTTGGTCTGGATTTGGTCTAGATTTGGTATGATTTTGATCAGGATTTGGTCTGGATTTGATCTGATTGTGGTATGATTTTGGTCTGGAATTGCTCTGATTTTGGTCTGGATTTGGTCTAGATTAGGTCAGATTTTTGGTCTGATTTTGATCTAATCTCTTTTAAAAATCGTCTTGACAATTTTCTTAAACCTTCGTAATAATAATAATAAAAAAGTTTTGCAATATCTTATAAATTAACCAAATAATAGACTGGACACACTTAACATTTCCATTATATATTTGTAATTAAATTATACAATAACTTTTGCGTTTTACAAAGACTTGTTAACGTGTCTCGGACAGAGCGACCGCTATGTGGTTGGAGACGAGGTGGTAGGAGCGCGGCGGACGCGTGCCGGTGTCGTGGGACCACGCGAGGCAGTAGAAGCTGGTGCCGTTGTCAGCCGCCGACAGCCGCACGCGCAGCACGCGGACCGACTGGAACCCGCTGTTGAGTCGCACCGCCAGCGGGCCTGCAAGTGGCCAGATGTTCAGTACACGTTCAGTGGCCTAAATCTTCTGAACTTCTTCGATATCTCATCTCATGATGAGAACATGAGGATTCTAACATCTAAATAATTAGAAAATCATAGTCTCATATAAACTGTCAAAAATGGCGCCCGTCTTTGAATAGAAAATACATAGGACGTATCCTTGGGGTCACCCTAATAGAACGCGATTACGCGATACTGTTCGCACGTACGCGCGATCAAACGTCCGGATCGAGAGTCGCGCGATCGCCACCGCGCCGCGCGATCACCGCGGTCGCGTTGTATTCGGCGGGTTCAGTTATTGGTATCATAACTACGAGTAGCATTCGCTTCAGCCTCCACTGTCACCGCAGATTTGCACCCCTGAGCTGACCTAACGAGAGAACGGAATGACTGTTCTGTCGCTCGCGTCACCTTTCACCTTTGGCCTGCCGCACCTCGAGGTACAGGCCGTGCCGGAAGCCGCGCGCGACGCACGTGAAGGCGGCGCGGTCGCCGGCGCGCAGTGATGTCACGTCGCTACTCCACTGCATTGTGATGCTCTGTGCGCGCGCGCCTGTCACACCCGCGCAGAAATGAAATATTATGTAGAGGAGCAGAACGACCCTGAGGGTACCTGTCTGTGGCATCGTAACTTAACGACTTGGAATTTTAGACAAGTTTGCGGATTTCTACTTTTGACCGGTTTTCATGTATAAATACTCCTATGTGCGACGGATGAACAGATTTTGATCCGGTTTTTATTTATTTAATACATAATGTTGTCGAGAGCGTTTTTATCTAAGTCTGATAAAAATTGGTCCAGTGATTTCCAAGATCTTGGAGTATCTTTGATGTCAGATGAGATCTCTGGAACGGTAATAGCTTGATGGTTCGAATTTGTGCTCAAATGTTTATGACCGTGGTGACCTTCCTTCCTTGATTCATGGTGTGTCTCCGACATCTGAAACCTTGAGGGTCTGATGATGACTAGGAAAAAGTAAATGAACTTCAATATGAAACTGGAAGAATTGGAAGATTATCAGCCCGCCGAAACTATAATAGTTAGATGGGGGTCTTCTCGAATTAAAGTTGTAGGGAATCCTGAGACATTTCAAGAGAAAAAAAAATTATAGATGGCGGTCAAAAAATAAATGAAAATGATGTGGAGCTAGGCATTTTAAGATAGCCATGGCGAGGCCGAAAGCCGAGCTCCGCGTAGGGCGTAGCCCGGAGCGTCGCCCCACCCTCAAGCGTCGTCGCAGGTCTAACCTGCTCAATGTTCTCAGCCATGTTAGGAGAAAAATGGATCAATGGTTATAAGATCTTGGAGTAGTTTGGCATGTTGGAGTATGATGGGATCTCTGAAACGGTAACAGTTAGGTGGTTCGAGTTTGAGTTCAAATGTTTATGACCACGGTGACCTTCCCACATCTGGAACTTTGAGGACCCGATGATGACCAGGAAAAAGTAAGGGGATCTCCGCAATGGTACGTCGGGGGTTTCTTAAATTTTTAATTTTGAGTTACATAAAGTGTTAACTGACGCCTGGCGGCGTGCGGGTCCGCTCGCGCCCGCCCCCCGCCCCGCAGTGCGGCGCGCGCGCTCGTGTGGTAGTACTGCCGCTTGTCGTAGAAGGCGCCGACACACACGAGCTCCTCGTCCTCCCCCTCCCCCCCGCGGACGGCGAGCGGCAGCGCGTCGCCCGCCCCCAGCGTGAGCGCGAGGGGGCTGCGCCCGCCCACGTACAGGCTGTACTGCGCCGCGCCTGCGATTACATATTTGACATAGGTACTTGCATACAAATAAATCAACAAAATCATTCGGGTACTGGATATAATCGACCTCTGTCTCCGTCTCACATTCGCATGTCTCCGCTAATAACCGAAGCCTCCTCTGAGTCCCGAATGTTTTTCTCAGTGCTCACGGAGTGTCTCGAAAAATCTACAAATAGTAACTCGTCACCCTGAGTTACTCTTTGTGGATTTATCGAGGCATTCAGACTTCTCGAAACAGATTTTTCGATTTGCCAAACTACATAGTCATTCGTTTTCGATACATACATACGTTATATATATATAACGAATAAAAAATAAATCGAAGAAGAGGGATCCACCACCACATCCTCCAAATGTCTCTACAAACTACGATAGGACAAATCCGGGTGAGAGGAAATTTAAAATTACTATATTCATTAATAGACTAATAGGTATTGTTACAACCGATGGGGATTGCCAAACAAACATTTGCAGAGTTATACATTTATTTCTGGAGATCTTATTTTTTGTGAAAAGTTATATTAACTTAGATGTAATTCTTGGAGTTTTTAGAGCCTTCAAATATGGAGAACTTTACCGTTAACAACGTCGTGAACCTTCTGCAATGGAACGCAAACAGCCTTCAACCAAAATTACATGAACTGGAATTAATACTGTTACAAAACAAGACACATATGGCAGTGATAAGTGAAACTTGGATAATTACAAGTACATGTACCAACTGCAACAAAGTAGAAGACCTCACTCACCTCCTGAGGAGTGTGACCTGGTGAACGATGAGAGGAAGAAATTTGTCCTCAACAGGCTCCAGGATGGGAGGCTCAATATTATTTTGAGTCGGCCCTTATCTAATAATATGAAACACTTGCTGTTGTATGCTAAGTTGGCTCTCAGAGTGAGGGCTGACTCTGATAATACTTGAGCTTCCCTTCCCTTTTCTTAGTGACCCTGACGAGGCTGACATGGTCACCTTGTCGTAAACCAAAGCCTCTAAACTGAGATTTAAAAAATATATATGTGCTAGTGGCGCCTCTAGTGGTAAAACATTGCAGGATTATCTCCTATTGAGTCTACTCTATACCATCGACGGTCACTACCTTTACAGTCTGTGAGTTCTCAGAAGGGTATTCGAGTGTGGGTCTCCGTGTGAGGGTCTGTCTCCGTCTCCGTATGACATTCGCGTATCGCCATCCGCCGTCAATAACCGGAGCGGAGTCGCTCGCGGTCACGGCGGCGGCGTGCACGTGCACGTGTAACAGTGTACCCAGTGAGTACGAACCCCTGCGCTGCTCCCAGTGCAGCGTGGCGGTGTCTGCGAACTGGCGCGCCTCGCACGTGTACCGCGTGACGTCACGGGTCACGTTGGCGCGCACCTCCAGCCGCCCGCGCACTGCTCGGACAATGACCACAATTATGAACACATATATGAACTGGCTCTGCACTGTGACGTCTAGGAATGCCTCGTTCAACGGTTCAGGTATTGGTCACCCGTCCCAGTCTAGGCCGCGGCCGACCGTCGCTCGGTTCACTCGCATGATCACAGTTTGTGAGACCACGCTTGCACCGGTGTGACTCGAAGTCCCGATAGCTTGAAAATGTAGGTTGACGATCTGACTGACGATCCCACCACGCAATGGGACCGCGAGCCCATTATATCGAGATACCGTACCACTAGTGGGTCAAATTAATGACCTTAACGAGGCCGAGATCACGACAGGCTGCGAACACTACCGGTCAGCGCGGGCGCTGTCCCGTAAGGAACCGGAGTCTCACCGTCGGGCTCCTCCCACAGCGCGCTCACCACCACCACCGCCGTCCACTGCAGCACGAGCGCGGCCTGCATCGCGACGACGAGCTCGCGTGGACCCGTGCAGACCCCGCGTGCACGACCGGCCGAGTGCCCGGGCCCGGCTGTCCGGACCTACTTCTATTTGTCTGTTAGTATTATTATCTACTGATAAGCAGGTCACAGGTCACAGCTAACTCGTTAGTACCGGATGACGCTGGTATCTAAGTTAATATATGCAGATAGCGCACTGACCCGCAACGTGTGTTCCATTCGTCATCTGTTTTATGCAGGGCTGCACTTAGTATAACTCTCGATAATCCTCGAGGGGGTAGACAGAGGAACCATCTTCATTATAGGTAGTTCCCACTGTTCGCCGTAAGAATGAATAAACGTAGTGAATAAACGTGATAGACGGCGAGAGCCTATCTCCGTCTAGGTGTAGAATGGTATCGTTTTTTTTTAATGACCACTAAACCCGCATTTGACCTCGATCTCGCCTGAGTAAATGCCTATTCACTCTGGGCTTGAAGATCCCAAGGTTGTAGGTTTCGGAAAACACTGACGCCAGCAGGCTGTTCCATTCCTTAGCCGTTCGCATAATGAACGAAGAAGCAAATTGTATTATTACAATTATTTGTATCGCACTGAGGGCAAATAAACTTTTTTCGTTTTTCAAATCGCTTCGTACGAACAGATGTATCCACTGTAGGCTGTGTAATTTAATACCATTGCCTTGCTGTATGACGTAGATTTAAAAAAATCACTAATAAAAAGATGTCTGCTCACTATGTGAAACTAATACCCGTGTTCTTATTTAAAAACAGTAATATCCTCGTAATAGCGGCTCGACTCCGATGGCTCGGACACATCACTAGGATGGGGGAGGATCGGGCAGTTAAACGAGCGTATGTGGGACGCCCTAACGGACGACGTCCGGTCGGACGTCCCAGATACCGCTGGCGCGATGAAGTGGAGAAGGATCTGCGGGAGCTCCGGGCGCCGGACTGGCTCGAGACTGCGCAGGAGAGAGAGCGATGGCGCTCTTTGGTATCGGAGGCCAAGATCCACTTCGGGTCGCTGCGCCAGCGGAGTAAGTAAGTAAGTAAGTAATATCCTCGTAAATACCCAAATAACATCCACCAAGTCCCTTAGTCGCCTCGTTCGTACGACACCCACGGGAAGAGTTGGGGTGGTGCTATTCTTTTCGGCCGGCACGACACGGCGGCTGTACTTAATTAAATAAATTGAAGTTGTCTGTCCTCCACGGATCAGTTCCGGACGACAACCGTGACACTTCGTAGGTTCATTGAGGCCGGCAGGAATCGAACCCGACTAGACGCTGTGCCGGCCTGACCGTCCGCACGGAGTCATCATACATGGTATCTATTGATACCATGTATGATGTTGTTTGCGCTGACATATCCATATTCCCTATTGGGAATATGGATATGTCAGCGCAAACAACAAGTGACGTCATAGTGCACGTGCAATGCCCACCTGCGCTTGCGACAAAGCAAACACGCAGCATCAGCTGATACCACGTCATGTCGCCCCCCACTACCTGGCCTCTATAAAAGCGGGCGCCCGACCCGAGGTGGCATCATTCTCTTGCGACTCGTCGACGAGGCAGTCGGACGTGATATTTTATTAGAGAATATTGCATTTCCGTATAATTAACCGTAACTGTTTGCTATCAGGGGACTCTCGTATGGCCGGTTACTGTTAAATGTCTAGCTGGTGACTAGTGGTTGCTGTTGAGGTGACTGGACCGCGAATAGTTGCTGTCAGCTAGCTGAGCAGTAACTGGTTAAAGTTAAGGTTACTCCGGAAGCTATTGGTTGCGGTTAAAATGATTAATCCGTGACCGGTTACCATTGAGGGATAGGACAGTATATTATTTATATTTCGCTGTTTATTTAAAGCAAAAATGTAACCACAGGGTGAGGACAACCCGGAGAATGATAGCGGGCCATCTATGCCCTTACCCTCAGATCTGACACATATAATTTTGAAAAATTTGAAACTAATATTTTATATTGATTGACCTCGACAAAAAATAATGACTACACTATATTTTTTCGTAGACAAGTAGATTTTGAAATATTCATAATTCAAAATCTACTTATCTACATTGACTGACTCTAGTTATACTTGAGCATCCCTTCCCTTTTCTCAGTGACTCTGACGAGGCTGACATGGTCACCTTGTCGTGTACCAAAGCCTCTAAACAGATTTAAAAACAAAACTAAACGCAATTCAGAAAGCACGAACGCACTTCTCTACGCTCGTGACGTCAAATGTCATGTAAACAAACCTCTGTGAAGTTGACCGGCCCCAAAGCCGTTGCCCGCAATTCACCTATGCAGGTCGAAAGTACTCGGTAAGTACTTTTAAGTTCTGTGTAACTTTTCGTTAGTACTCTTACGCAGTTCGATTATTTTTAAAAAACTTTTTGGGGCCGGCCAACTTCACACTCCCGGCCCAAAACGACTTTTTCGACTTTTTTTTTCGCCAATCGACAGACAATCGTTAGTACTCGATTGTTCCAAAATATTATCGTTAGTACTCTAAAACAGAATTTTTAAAAAAATAATTGAAATGGGGTGGCTAACTTCACACCTGCCGCCCCATATGCAATTCACAATCAACAAAATACACAGGCGAGGTGTTATCGTTAGTACTCGATAGTTCTGCAAAACTTTTCGTTAGAACTCTCACCGTAACGAGAGAAAAAAATAAAACAATTAAATTACTCAAAATTTCAATAGGTAATATAACTTTACTCAACTTCATACTTCAGGAAAGCTATTTCTACGGCAGCAGAACCAAGTAGTGCCTGACACTGATAATATTAAATCATCAACGTATACCAAAAATTAGCTAATTAATTAAGTAACACCGAATATTATTATATTTAGCACACGCATAAAACAGTCCATTTGGAAAAAACTGATACATGAAATACCTATCTCATGTCTTGGAAAAAATCTTTAAACGTGCATTTGATGAAATTCATTAGAGTCAAGCCCGATAATTCAGTAGTGGTAATAGCCACCCCGGATATTTTCAGTATACGTAGACAACAGCCCATGTGGAACACTCCTAGTCGACTAAAAACGTTAGTACTTTCATCAACTAGTGGAAAATAAACATATTCTAAAAAAAATTAGACCCTTATTACTCGGTAGCGGAGATAGCCACCCCGGATCTTTTCAGCAAACGTAGACAACAGCCCATGTGGAACACTTCTAGTCGACTAACAACGTTAGTACTTTCATCAACTCGTGGAAAATAAACATAATCTCAAAAAAATTAGACCCTTATTACTCGGTGGCGGAGATAGCCACCCCGGATCTTTTCAGCATACGTAGACAACATCCCATGTGGAACACTCCTAGTCGACTAACAACGTGAGTACTTTCATCAACTCGTGGAAAATAAACATAATCTCAAAAAAATTAGACCCACATTACTCGGTAGTGGAACTAGCCACCCCGGATTTTTTCAGTATACGTAGACAACAGCCCATGTGGAACACTCCTAGCTAACTAACAACGTGAGTACTTTAATCAACTCGTGGAAAATAAACATATTCTAAAAAAAATTAGACCCTCATGACTCGGTAGCGGAGATAGCCACCCCGGATCTTTTCAGCAAACGTAGACAACAGCCCATGTGGAACACTTCTAGTCGACTAACAACGTTAGTACTTTCATCAACTCGTGGAAAATAAACATAATCTCAAAAAAATTGGACCCTTATTACTCGGTGGCGGAGATAGCCACCCCGGATCTTTTCAGCATACGTAGACAACATCCCATGTGGAACACTCCTAGTCGACTAAAAACGTGAGTACTTTCATGAACTCGTGGAAAATAAACATAATCTCAAAAAAATTAGACCCACATTACTCGGTAGTGGAACTAGCCACCCCGGATCTTTTCAGTATACGTAGACAACAGCCCATGTGGAACACTCCTAGCTAACTAACAACGTTAGTACTTTCATCAACTCGTGGAAAATAATCATATTCTAAAAAAAATTAGACCCTCATGACTCGGTAGCGGAGATAGCCACCCCAGATCTTTTCAGCAAACGTAGACAACAGCCCATGTGGAACACTTCTAGTCGACTAACAACGTGAGTACTTTCATCAACTCGTGGAAAATAAACATATTCTTAAAAAAAATTACACCCACATTACTCGGTAGTTGAAATAGCCACCCCGGATCTTTTCAGTATACGTAGACAACAGCCCATGTGGAACACTCCTAGTCGACTAACATCGATAGTACTTTCATCAACTCGTGGAAAATAAACATAATCTCAAAAAAATTAGACCCTTATTACTCGGTGGCGGAGATAGCCACCCCGGATCTTTTCAGCATACGTAGACAACATCCCATGTGGAACACTCCTAGTCGACTAACAACGTGAGTACTTTCATCAACTCGTGGAAAATAAACATAATCTCAAAAAAATTAGACCCACATTACTCGGTAGTGGAACTAGCCACCCCGGATTTTTTCAGTATACGTAGACAACAGCCCATGTGGAACACTCCTAGCTAACTAACAACGTGAGTACTTTAATCAACTCGTGGAAAATAAACATATTCTAAAAAAAATTAGACCCTCATGACTCGGTAGCGGAGATAGCCACCCCGGATCTTTTCAGCAAACGTAGACAACAGCCCATGTGGAACACTTCTAGTCGACTAACAACGTTAGTACTTTCATCAACTCGTGGAAAATAAACATAATCTCAAAAAAATTGGACCCTTATTACTCGGTGGCGGAGATAGCCACCCCGGATCTTTTCAGCATACGTAGACAACATCCCATGTGGAACACTCCTAGTCGACTAACAACGTGAGTACTTTCATGAACTCGTGGAAAATAAACATAATCTCAAAAAAATTAGACCCACATTACTCGGTAGTGGAACTAGCCACCCCGGATCTTTTCAGTATACGTAGACAACAGCCCATGTGGAACACTCCTAGCTAACTAACAACGTTAGTACTTTCATCAACTCGTGGAAAATAATCATATTCTAAAAAAATTAGACCCTCATGACTCGGTAGCGGAGATAGCCACCCCGGATCTTTTCAGCAAACGTAGACAACAGCCCATGTGGAACACTTCTAGTCGACTAACAACGTGAGTACTTTCATCAACTCGTGGAAAATAAACATATTCTTAAAAAAAATTACACCCACATTACTCGGTAGTTGAAATAGCCACCCCGGATCTTTTCAGTATACGTAGACAACAGCCCATGTGGAACACTCCTAGTCGACTAACATCGATAGTACTTTCATCAACTCGTGGAAAATAAACATAATCTCAAAAAAATTAGACCCTTATTACTCGGTGGCGGAGATAGCCACCCCGGATCTTTTCAGCATACGAAGACAACATCCCATGTGGAACACTCCTAGTCGACTAAAAACGTGAGTACTTTCATCAACTCGTGGAAAATAAACATAATCTCAAAAAAATTAGACCCACATTACTCGGTAGTGGAACTAGCCACCCCGGATCTTTTCAGTATACGTAGACAACAGCCCATGTGGAACACTCCTAGCTAACTAACAACGTTAGTACTTTCATGAACTCGTGGAAAATAAACATATTCTAAAAAAAATTAGACCCTCATGACTCGGTAGCGGAGATAGCCACCTCGGATCTTTTCAGCAAACGTAGACAACAGCCCATGTGGAACACTTCTAGTCGACTAACAACGTGAGTACTTTCATCAACTCGTGGAAAATAAACATATTCTTAAAAAAATTACACCCACATTACTCGGTAGTTGAAATAGCCACCCCGGATCTTTTCAGTATACGTAGACAACAGCCCATGTGGAACACTCCTAGTCGACTAACATCGATAGTACTTTCATCAACTCGTGGAAAATAAACATAATCTCAAAAAAATTGGACCCTTATTACTCGGTGGCGGAGTAATAAGGGTCCAATAAACATTTTGAGATTATGTTTATTTTCCACGAGTTGATGAAAGTACTAACGTTGATAGTTATCCAGGAGTGTTCCACATGGGCTGCTGTCTACGTATGCCGAAAAAATCCGGGGTGGCTATCTCCGCTACCGAGTCATGAGGGTCTATTTTTTTTTAGAATATGATTATTTTCCACGAGTTGATGAAAGTACTCACGTTGTTAGTCGACTAGGAGTGTTCCACATGGGCTGTTGTCTACGTATGCCTAAAAGATCCGGAGTGGTTATCTCCGCCACCGAGTAATAAGGGTCCAATTTTTTTGAGATTATGTTTATTTTCCACGAGTTGATGAAAGTACTAACGATGTTAGTCAACTAGGAGTGTTCCACATGGGCTGTTGTCTACGTATACTGAAAAGATCCGGGGTGGCTATCTCCGCTACCGAGTCATGAGGGTCTAATTTTTTTTAGAATATGTTTATTTTCCACGAGTTGATGAAAGTACTAACGTTGTTAGTTAGCTATGAGTGTTCCACATGGGCTGTTGTCTACGTATGCTGAAAAGATCCGGGGTGGCTATCTCCGCCACCGAGTAATAAGGGTCTAATTTTTTTAGAATATGTTTATTTTCCACTAGTTGATGAAAGTACTAACGTTGTTAGTCGACTAGGAGTGTTCCACATGGGCTGTTGTCTACGTATACTAAAAAGATCCGGGGTGGCTATTTCCACTACCGAGTAATGAGGGTAAATTTTTTTTAAAGAATATGTTTATTTTCTACAAGTTGATTAAAGTACTCACGTTGTTAGTCGACTAGGAGTGTTCCACATGGGATGTTGTCTACGTATGCTGAAAAGATCCGGGGTGGCTATTTCCACTACCGAGTAATGAGGGTCTAATTATTTATAGATTATGTTACTTTCCACGAGTTGATGAAAGTACTAACGTTGATAGTTATCCAGGAGTGTTCCACATGGGCTGCTGTCTACGTATGCCGAAAAAATCCGGGGTGGCTATCTCCGCTACCGAGTCATGAGGGTCTATTTTTTTTTAGAATATGATTATTTTCCACGAGTTGATGAAAGTACTCACGTTGTTAGTTAGCCAGGAGTGTTCCACATGGGCTGTTGTCTACGTATACTGAAAAGATCCGGGGTGGCTAGTTCCACTACCGAGTAATGTGGGTCTAATTTTGTTGAGATTATGTTTATTTTCCACGAGTTGATGAAAGTACTAACGTTGTTAGTCGACTAGAAGTGTTCCACATGGGCTGTTGTCTACGTATACTGAAAAGATCCGGGGTGGCTATTTCCACTACCGAGTAATGAGGGTCTAATTTTTTATAGATTATGTTACTTTCCACGAGTTGATGAAAGTACTAACGTTGATAGTTATCCAGGAGTGTTCCACATGGGCTGCTGTCTACGTATGCCGAAAAAATCCGGGGTGGCTATCTCCGCTACCGAGTCATGAGGGTCTATTTTTTTTTAGAATATGATTATTTTCCACGAGTTGATGAAAGTACTCACGTTGTTAGTTAGCTAGGAGTGTTCCACATGGGCTGTTGTCTACGTATACTGAAAAGATCCGGGGTGGCTAGTTCCACTACCGAGTAATGTGGGTCTAATTTTTTTGAGATTATGTTTATTTTCCACGAGTTGATGAAAGTACTCACGTTGTTAGTCGACTAGGAGTGTTCCACATGGGATGTTGTCTACGTATGCTGAAAAGATCCGGGGTGGCTATCTCCGCCACCGAGTAATAAGGGTCTAATTTTTTTGAGATTATGTTTATTTTCCACGAGTTGATGAAAGTACTAACGTTGTTAGTCGACTAGGAGTGTTCCACATGGGCTGTTGTCTACGTATGCTTAAAAGATCCGGGGTGGCTATTTCATCTACCGAGTAATGTGGGTGTAATTTTTTTAAGATTATGTTTATTTTCCACGAGTTGATAAAAGTACTAACGTTGTTAGTCGACTAGAAGTGTTCCACATGGGCTGTTGTCTACGTTTGCTGAAAAGATCCGGGGTGGCTATCTCCGCTATCGAGTCATGAGGGTCTAATATTTTTTAGAATATGTTTATTTTCCACGAGTTGATGAAAGTACTAACGTTGTTAGTTAGCTAGGAGCGTTCCACATGGGCTGTTGTCTACGTATACTGAAAAAATCCGGGGTGGCTAGTTCCACTACCGAGTAATGTGGGTCTAATTTTTTTGAGATTATGTTTATTTTCCACGAGTTGATGAAAGTACTCACGTTGTTAGTCGACTAGGAGTGTTCCACATGGGATGTTGTCTACGTATGCTGAAAAGATCCGGGGTGGCTATCTCCGCCACCGAGTAATAAGGGTCTATTTTTTTTGAGATCATGTTTATTTTCCACGAGTTGATGAAAGTACTAACGTTGATAGTTATCCAGGAGTGTTCCACATGGGCTGTTGTCTACGTATACTGAAAAGATCCGGGGTGGCTAGTTCCACTACCGAGTAATGTGGGTCTAATTTTGTTGAGATTATGTTTATTTTCCACGAGTTGATGAAAGTACTAACGTTGTTAGTCGACTAGAAGTGTTCCACATGGGCTGTTGTCTACGTATACTGAAAAGATCCGGGGTGGCTATTTCCACTACCGAGTAATGAGGGTCTAATTTTTTATAGATTATGTTACTTTCCACGAGTTGATGAAAGTACATACTAACGTTGATAGTTATCCAGGAGTGTTCCACATGGGCTGCTGTCTACGTATGCCGAAAAAATCCGGGGTGGCTATCTCCGCTACCGAGTCATGAGGGTCTATTTTTTTTTAGAATATGATTATTTTCCACGAGTTGATGAAAGTACTCACGTTGTTAGTTAGCTAGGAGTGTTCCACATGGGCTGTTGTCTACGTATACTGAAAAGATCCGGGGTGGCTAGTTCCACTACCGAGTAATGTGGGTCTAATTTTTTTGAGATTATGTTTATTTTCCACGAGTTGATGAAAGTACTCACGTTGTTAGTCGACTAGGAGTGTTCCACATGGGATGTTGTCTACGTATGCTGAAAAGATCCGGGGTGGCTATTTCAACTACCGAGTAATGTGGGTGTAATTTTTTTTAAGAATATGTTTATTTTCCACGAGTTGATGAAAGTACTCACGTTGTTAGTCGACTAGAAGTGTTCCACATGGGCTGTTGTCTACGTTTGCTGAAAAGATCCGGGGTGGCTATCTCCGCTACCGAGTCATGAGGGTCTAATTTTTTTTAGAATATGATTATTTTCCACGAGTTGATGAAAGTACTAACGTTGTTAGTTAGCTAGGAGTGTTCCACATGGGCTGTTGTCTACGTATACTGAAAAGATCCGGGGTGGCTAGTTCCACTACCGAGTAATGTGGGTCTAATTTTTTTGAGATTATGTTTATTTTCCACGAGTTCATGAAAGTACTCACGTTTTTAGTCGACTAGGAGTGTTCCACATGGGATGTTGTCTACGTATGCTGAAAAGATCCGGGGTGGCTATCTCCGCCACCGAGTAATAAGGGTCCAATTTTTTTGAGATTATGTTTATTTTCCACGAGTTGATGAAAGTACTAACGTTGTTAGTCGACTAGAAGTGTTCCACATGGGCTGTTGTCTACGTTTGCTGAAAAGATCCGGGGTGGCTATCTCCGCTACCGAGTAATAAGGGTCTAATTTTTTTGAGATTATGTTTATTTTCCACGAGTTGATGAAAGTACTAACGTTGTTAGTCGACTAGGAGTGTTCCACATGGGCTGTTGTCTACGTATGCTTAAAAGATCCGGGGTGGCTATTTCATCTACCGAGTAATGTGGGTGTAATTTTTTTAAGATTATGTTTATTTTCCACGAGTTGATAAAAGTACTAACGTTGTTAGTCGACTAGAAGTGTTCCACATGGGCTGTTGTCTACGTTTGCTGAAAAGATCCGGGGTGGCTATCTCCGCTACCGAGTCATGAGGGTCTAATTTTTTTTAGAATATGTTTATTTTCCACGAGTTGATGAAAGTACTAACGTTGTTAGTTAGCTAGGAGTGTTCCACATGGGCTGTTGTCTACGTATACTGAAAAAATCCGGGGTGGCTAGTTCCACTACCGAGTAATGTGGGTCTAATTTTTTTGAGATTATGTTTATTTTCCACGAGTTGATGAAAGTACTCACGTTGTTAGTCGACTAGGAGTGTTCCACATGGGATGTTGTCTACGTATGCTGAAAAGATCCGGGGTGGCTATCTCCGCCACCGAGTAATAAGGGTCCAATTTTTTTGAGATTATGTTTATTTTCCACGAGTTGATGAAAGTACTAACGTTGTTAGTCGACTAGAAGTGTTCCACATGGGCTGTTGTCTACGTTTGCTGAAAAGATCCGGGGTGGCTATCTCCGCTACCGAGTAATAAGGGTCTAATTTTTTTGAGATTATGTTTATTTTCCACGAGTTGATGAAAGTACTAACGTTGTTAGTCGACTAGGAGTGTTCCACATGGGCTGTTGTCTACGTATGCTTAAAAGATCCGGGGTGGCTATTTCATCTACCGAGTAATGTGGGTGTAATTTTTTTAAGATTATGTTTATTTTCCACGAGTTGATAAAAGTACTAACGTTGTTAGTCGACTAGAAGTGTTCCACATGGGCTGTTGTCTACGTTTGCTGAAAAGATCCGGGGTGGCTATCTCCGCTACCGAGTCATGAGGGTCTAATTTTTTTTAGAATATGTTTATTTTCCACGAGTTGATGAAAGTACTAACGTTGTTAGTTAGCTAGGAGTGTTCCACATGGGCTGTTGTCTACGTATACTGAAAAAATCCGGGGTGGCTAGTTCCACTACCGAGTAATGTAGGTCTAATTTTTTTGAGATTATGTTTATTTTCCACGAGTTGATGAAAGTACTCACGTTGTTAGTCGACTAGGAGTGTTCCACATGGGATGTTGTCTACGTATGCTGAAAAGATCCGGGGTGGCTATCTCCGCCACCGAGTAATAAGGGTCTATTTTTTTTGAGATCATGTTTATTTTCCACGAGTTGATGAAAGTACTAACGTTGATAGTTATCCAGGAGTGTTCCACATGGGCTGTTGTCTACGTATACTGAAAAAATCCGGGGTGGCTAGTTCCACTACCGAGTAATGTAGGTCTAATTTTTTTGAGATTATGTTTATTTTCCACGAGTTCATGAAAGTACTCACGTTTTTAGTCGACTAGGAGTGTTCCACATGGGATGTTGTCTACGTATGCTGAAAAGATCCGGGGTGGCTATCTCCGCCACCGAGTAATAAGGGTCCAATTTTTTTGAGATTATGTTTATTTTCCACGAGTTGATGAAAGTACTAACGTTGTTAGTCGACTAGAAGTGTTCCACATGGGCTGTTGTCTACGTTTGCTGAAAAGATCCGGGGTGGCTATCTCCGCTACCGAGTCATGAGGGTCTAATTTTTTTTAGAATATGTTTATGTTCCACGAGTTGATTAAAGTACTCACGTTGTTAGTTAGCTAGGAGTGTTCCACATGGGCTGTTGTCTACGTATACTGAAAAAATCCGGGGTGGCTAGTTCCACTACCGAGTAATGTGGGTCTAATTTTTTTGAGATTATGTTTATTTTCCACGAGTTGATGAAAGTACTCACGTTGTTAGTCGACTAGGAGTGTTCCACATGGGATGTTGTCTACGTATGCTGAAAAGATCCGGGGTGGCTATCTCCGCCACCGAGTAATAAGGGTCTAATTTTTTTGAGATTATGTTTATTTTCCACGAGTTGATGAAAGTACTATCGATGTTAGTCGACTAGGAGTGTTCCACATGGGCTGTTGTCTACGTATACTGAAAAGATCCGGGGTGGCTATTTCAACTACCGAGTAATGTGGGTGTAATTTTTTTTAAGAATATGTTTATTTTCCACGAGTTGATGAAAGTACTCACGTTGTTAGTCGACTAGAAGTGTTCCACATGGGCTGTTGTCTACGTTTGCTGAAAAGATCCGGGGTGGCTATCTCCGCTACCGAGTCATGAGGGTCTAATTTTTTTAGAATATGATTATTTTCCACGAGTTGATGAAAGTACTAACGTTGTTAGTTAGCTAGGAGTGTTCCACATGGGCTGTTGTCTACGTATACTGAAAAGATCCGGGGTGGCTAGTTCCACTACCGAGTAATGTGGGTCTAATTTTTTTGAGATTATGTTTATTTTCCACGAGTTCATGAAAGTACTCACGTTTTTAGTCGACTAGGAGTGTTCCACATGGGATGTTGTCTACGTATGCTGAAAAGATCCGGGGTGGCTATCTCCGCCACCGAGTAATAAGGGTCCAATTTTTTTGAGATTATGTTTATTTTCCACGAGTTGATGAAAGTACTAACGTTGTTAGTCGACTAGAAGTGTTCCACATGGGCTGTTGTCTACGTTTGCTGAAAAGATCCGGGGTGGCTATCTCCGCTACCGAGTCATGAGGGTCTAATTTTTTTTAGAATATGTTTATGTTCCACGAGTTGATTAAAGTACTCACGTTGTTAGTTAGCTAGGAGTGTTCCACATGGGCTGTTGTCTACGTATACTGAAAAAATCCGGGGTGGCTAGTTCCACTACCGAGTAATGTGGGTCTAATTTTTTTGAGATTATGTTTATTTTCCACGAGTTGATGAAAGTACTCACGTTGTTAGTCGACTAGGAGTGTTCCACATGGGATGTTGTCTACGTATGCTGAAAAGATCCGGGGTGGCTATCTCCGCCACCGAGTAATAAGGGTATAATTTTTTTGAGATTATGTTTATTTTCCACGAGTTGATGAAAGTACTATCGATGTTAGTCGACTAGGAGTGTTCCACATGGGCTGTTGTCTACGTATACTGAAAAGATCCGGGGTGGCTATTTCAACTACCGAGTAATGTGGGTGTAATTTTTTTTAAGAATATGTTTATTTTCCACGAGTTGATGAAAGTACTCACGTTGTTAGTCGACTAGAAGTGTTCCACATGGGCTGTTGTCTACGTTTGCTGAAAAGATCTGGGGTGGCTATCTCCGCTACCGAGTCATGAGGGTCTAATTTTTTTTAGAATATGATTATTTTCCACGAGTTGATGAAAGTACTAACGTTGTTAGTTAGCTAGGAGTGTTCCACATGGGCTGTTGTCTACGTATACTGAAAAGATCCGGGGTGGCTAGTTCCACTACCGAGTAATGTGGGTCTAATTTTTTTGAGATTATGTTTATTTTCCACGAGTTCATGAAAGTACTCACGTTTTTAGTCGACTAGGAGTGTTCCACATGGGATGTTGTCTACGTATGCTGAAAAGATCCGGGGTGGCTATCTCCGCCACCGAGTAATAAGGGTCCAATTTTTTTGAGATTATGTTTATTTTCCACGAGTTGATGAAAGTACTAACGTTGTTAGTCGACTAGAAGTGTTCCACATGGGCTGTTGTCTACGTTTGCTGAAAAGATCCGGGGTGGCTATCTCCGCTACCGAGTCATGAGGGTCTAATTTTTTTTAGAATATGTTTATTTTCCACGAGTTGATTAAAGTACTCACGTTGTTAGTTAGCTAGGAGTGTTCCACATGGGCTGTTGTCTACGTATACTGAAAAAATCCGGGGTGGCTAGTTCCACTACCGAGTAATGTGGGTCTAATTTTTTTGAGATTATGTTTATTTTCCACGAGTTGATGAAAGTACTCACGTTGTTAGTCGACTAGGAGTGTTCCACATGGGATGTTGTCTACGTATGCTGAAAAGATCCGGGGTGGCTATCTCCGCCACCGAGTAATAAGGGTCTAATTTTTTTGAGATTATGTTTATTTTCCACGAGTTGATGAAAGTACTAACGTTGTTAGTCGACTAGAAGTGTTCCACATGGGCTGTTGTCTACGTTTGCTGAAAAGATCCGGGGTGGCTATCTCCGCTACCGAGTAATAAGGGTCTAATTTTTTTTAGAATATGTTTATTTTCCACTAGTTGATGAAAGTACTAACGTTTTTAGTCGACTAGGAGTGTTCCACATGGGCTGTTGTCTACGTATACTGAAAATATCCGGGGTGGCTATTACCACTACTGAATTATCGGGCTTGACTCTAATGAATTTCATCAAATGCACGTTTAAAGATTTTTTCCAAGACATGAGATAGGTATTTCATGTATCAGTTTTTTCCAAATGGACTGTTTTATGCGTGTGCTAAATATAATAATATTCGGTGTTACTTAATTAATTAGCTAATTTTTGGTATACGTTGATGATTTAATATTATCAGTGTCAGGCACTACTTGGTTCTGCTGCCGTAGAAATAGCTTTCCTGAAGTATGAAGTTGAGTAAAGTTATATTACCTATTGAAATTTTGAGTAATTTAATTGTTTTATTTTTTTCTCTCGTTACGGTGAGAGTTCTAACGAAAAGTTTTGCAGAACTATCGAGTACTAACGATAACACCTCGCCTGTGTATTTTGTTGATTGTGAATTGCATATGGGGCGGCAGGTGTGAAGTTAGCCACCCCATTTCAATTATTTTTTTAAAAATTCTGTTTTAGAGTACTAACGATAATATTTTGGAACAATCGAGTACTAACGATTGTCTGTCGATTGGCGAAAAAAAAAGTCGAAAAAGTCGTTTTGGGCCGGGAGTGTGAAGTTGGCCGGCCCCAAAAAGTTTTTTAAAAATAATCGAACTGCGTAAGAGTACTAACGAAAAGTTACACAGAACTTAAAAGTACTTACCGAGTACTTTCGACCTGCATAGGTGAATTGCGGGCAACGGCTTTGGGGCCGGTCAACTTCACACAAGTTGTAAACAAAGGGTTTGCTAGTGCGATGCTCTAACTTTGTGATTTATTGTATTTATCAAGTGTATTTTGTGTTAACTGCAGTGTTTAAACAAACAACTTGGTGAAAACCGATATATTCAGTGACAATATGACGAATTCAGTTTTGTTTACATACCCTGAGTTGTTATGAACAGTTAGGAAGGTGTCTATGGGACGGTGACCATTTACATCATGTGGTCCATTTGCTCGTCTGTTCTCCTTATTTAATAAAAAAATATAAAAAAGCCTTTCACGTCACAAGCAGCGCGGGAAATGGCTTCCCGTTTGAATTGATGTAAGCAGTATCGAAATTTTAAATATTTTTTTCTAAGATAAAAACGTAATAGAAAAATGTCTATTTTTTTGTGGATTTATTAAGTTTAATAGGGTAATATTGAGCATTAATGCTGTCATGGCGTGTTCGTCCTATTTTGTTGTTTAAACACGGTTCACAGTGGTCATCTTTTCGTGAAACTAGTGTATTTTACACAAAAATCGTCCGTGTCAAGTGAACGTTATATAAGACAGTGAAATGTGAGTGAAACACTACAGCCGGTGTGATCCGGCAACCTGACTTCCAACTGCACTTGTAATACAAGACACTAGGCATTCCTAGTGCACACGACTCTGTCTTCATATAGACGTTGGTAAACTGGTTTTCTTTCAAAACAGACGCCAAAACTTTCGAGTTATTTTCGAGATTCTATCCAAATAGCAGTGTGTTACACTAGCAGGGGGCATAAATAAAGAAAAAAACAGTTTTATAAAGCGGTTTATAACAATATACAAAATGTGTATATTGCCCAGTCCTTCATCCTTTCCGTAGATCCAACCTTTGCTAATAACGGAACCCTGACGGACACCCGTCGTGTTTAGTTCATTGCACATTGCAAATAATTGGTCTAATTACACCGGTAGCTACCTACTAGGAGGTACAAACTGTATCGAGAGGATGCGCGATCGCCCGCATCCTCATCCTCATCCGCCAACCTCCGATACAGTCGACCACGTCGACACTCGCGCTCGACTATGACCTTTACATCTGAAGCGGTAAGTCTGCCGCTCACAGTCCCCGAGGCCTACTGTACGGCACACACCGCGGGAAGCCGGCCACTTTGCGCAAAAACCGACATCCTCGCGTGAGGGTCCTCCCACCTCCTCACCAGTCATTATCCACCTGTCGCGGCTCAACCGCGCCTCTGAAGCGTCTCATTACTTTGAAAATTGACCTCAAACTCGACCGCTAAAGCCAAAAAAGAGATTTAAAAAGTAAAAGCGCGGGGGAAATGACGTTAAAATGGGGCGCGTTCGTTCCATTGTTGATATTTGTGTTCGGAGGTAAAGAAGTGGGAACGTGGTCGGTGGACCTGCCCGAAGTGAGGAAGTATTTCTTCGAGAAATACAGCGACAACGAGAGGTCCAATGTAGTAGGGACGGATACGAGATCCTTCGACAACGTCCACGGAGACAGTCCCCACAACACGCACCAGTACCGTGAGCTGGGCACTGGCGGCGAGTACCACGCGGGGACCGGGGACAAGTACGCGGCCGGGTACGAGTACCAGTCGTATATGGAGAAGAAGGTGAGTCCACCACCACCACCAGTAACCAGTCTGACTTGACTCCTACGCCAAGTTACGCTAAGTGCGGAGGTCAGGGTCAAGTCATGTTTGAAGGTTTTTTAATCTAGTATTTATAATAAATTAGTTGGGATCCTGAAACTAAGAAATGTCTGTCGGTAGTTTACATAAGATTCGCACTGATAACGACCGAAGAATTAATCTTTCTTCATATCAGTTTCAAACCGTTTTTTATTCCATAAAGGAAGCACAATACGAATAACATATTGAGATCATCATCATCAGCCTATGAGATCATCATCATCATATCCCCACTGTTGGGGCACAGGCCGTCACCGTCAGAGCAGTCGGTAAATATACGTAAGTCTTTAAATCCGAAAAACTTATTGGTACATGACATTGCACGGTTTCGAACCCGGACCTCCCGCACGGGAGACCGACGTCCTAGCCACGACGACACCGACGGTCTTGAGATCGCGTGAAGTAAAATCTCGGATGCAGATTTATAGACACGCGCGAATGAGCATCGGGGCCGGCGCGTGCGCACCGCGCGGTGCGGCGTGCGGCGGCCTCCAACATAACACAGTATATATGAATGAACCTTACAATAATGATAATGCAACTGTTATGTAATTACAGCTATTGTAACATGAGAAATACGAGCGTAGCGTTTCTCACGACCCTTGAGAATGAGTTACCTAAAATCTGATTTTTATTCCCACAGAAATAATGTAAACAAAGTAATGTCACTGTCAAAGTGACGTTTCAGGGGTTCTTAAAGCAGGGGCCCTCCAAAATAAAAGATTAACCAACTTACGAAAAGGAAAGTTCTCAATTCGACGCTGTTTAAACATGTGTAGGTATACCCTTTAGGTTACCTACAGTATACAGTAATAATGTATATCTATGTAACCTACACTATTACCGTGAAACCTTACAATTTTGCCCACTTTTTTCACTTTTTTAATAAAAATAGTAACAAAAATTGTACAGGGTGGACCAAAAGTCCGTTAACATTTGAATAGGTCGCTGCGTCGGCGCGGGCGGGGTATTGGCGCGGGGGGTGTTACTACAAGCGAGAGCTACTAATAGGGATTTAGTACCATGGCGTCATTCAGCGGAGCGCAACGCGCATTTTGCGTACGCGAGTACTATCGAAACAACGATTCTACGACCGAAGCTAAACGGAAATTTTGTAATCATTACAATATACGGAACAGAAATCAAGCACCAACAATTCAAACGATTAAAAAATGGGTACAGAAGTTCGAAACAACAGGTTCAACTTTAAGTCAACCACGATCCGGCCGACCTAGGACATCGCGCGATCCAGTAAACATAGAGCGTGTACGAGCGTCTGTTCGAGAACAACCTGGTCTCTCTACTCGAAAGCGGTCTAGTGCTTTAGATGTGCCCAGAACATCTCTAAATCGCATTCTACACAAAGATTTACATTTACATCCTTACAAAATTCAAATTGTACAGGCTTTAAAGCCAAATGACCCTGCTCAGAGACTGTAGTTTGCTAACGAAGTGCTTGAGAGGTTTACGAGCTTCAATAACATCTTTTTCTCAGACGAGGCACACTTCCACCTAAATGGACATGTCAATCGACAAAATTGCAGATACTGGAGTGACACTAACCCGGACTTGAAGCACCAAAAACCTTTACACTCGCCCAAGGTTACTGTATGGGCCGCATTGTCAGCCAGCGGAATCATTGGTCCATATTTTTATGAAGATCAGAGAAACCGCGCCGTCACCGTTAATACAGAGCGATACATTGTGATGCTACAGAATTTTTTTGCTCCAGCATTACAGGACTTCTCAGGCTTTAATCGAAGCTCTTGGTTCCAACAAGATGGGGCAACATGTCACACCTCCAATGACTCTATAGCCGTGAAATTTTTGGCCAAAAAGTCATATCCAAAAGAGGTGACATTCACTGGCCACCCCGCAGCCCGGATTTAACTCCAATGGACTTTTACCTTTGGGGATATCTCAAAAGTAAAGTTTACATCAGCAACCCAGTGTCTATTGAGGAATTAAAAGAAAATATACGCGAGGAAATGCAGAACATTTCACCAACCACTTGTCGGGCGGTCATGCAAAATTTCCGTTCCCGGTTACAGGTGTGCCAGGATGAACAAGGGTCACATTTGAATGATGTTATTTTTAAAAAGTGAAATCCTAATTTGTCTACTTTATTATTAAATAAACAGTTTTTCACTAAAGTAGCATTTGTATTTTTTATAACCATTTTAAATGTTAACGGACTTTTGGTCCACCCTGTATTATGCAAAGTAAACATCGTGAGAAAACCTGCATGCCTGAAGAAAATAATAATTTTCAAAATTTACCAATTCCCACTTGGCCCGCGCGCGGGGTGGACTGCCCTGTAAGGGGAGACCTATGCTCCAGCAATAGGGACGTAAAAATCTGATTATGCTATGTGAAATAAAACAGCGTAATACATTAGAAATAAACATTTCTTTCTCCGCATATTCTTTGAGGACAGTGTACACGCAGGACACAGCTACGCCCAGCATATGAGCAGCTCTTTGAGCGCAATCAACTTTTGACCAATATTCATTTTGAGGCCAAGTGTGATAAACATGTTTGTAGACATTTAAAATCATGTGTTTCTCCGACTCTGATAAGGCTCCATGGCGTGGTCTTTTCTTCACTGGAGACAAAGTAACGTCTTTGTTGCGAGAAGTACTCTGCCCAGGATTTGCAGGATCCATCGTTTCCGTCCGCGTCCCCGCGTCCCAACAACACAGGGATATTAACAGTAACAAAACTTAACAACAACGAGAAACTTAAACAGCAATAACAAAAACGTAACAAATTAACAAGTAACTGTAACAAATAGGGCACTGGATAGCGATCCGAGAAAGCACTCAACGTTCGTAACAGAGGTTAGAAGGCGAGTGACGAGTTGACACATCGACAAAATGGCCGCCGGTATTTTTCGATTGATATTTTGATTGAGAAACAAAATCTAAAGCGACTCATTGACGACCCATGTTGATCATTCCTGACAGTGTGGCCAGCAGTTGTTACCATAAAAATGTTTTTTTATTATAATTAAATGTACGAATGAAATTTATATTTAAATTATGTTTGAAATTGTTTAAATTCATTGTATTTTCTAGTTAAAAATTTGAATCATGTTACAAGACTTGGATTTCTCGTAAAAAGGGACACTACCAATTACCAAATATTTTTCATTTCCAGTAACACCTTTGTTGATAAAATTTCTGTGGGAATAAAAATCGGATCTTAGAGCGTCGGTGGCCTAGTGGCTAGGACGCCGGACTCCAATGCGGGAGGTCCGGGTTAGAAACCGTGCAATGCCATATAGCAATGAGGTTTCGGATTTTTCGAAAACTTAAATGTACCGACTGCTCTGACGGTGAAGGAGAACATCGTGAGGAAATTAAAAGTTTTCGAAGGCGTGTGTGAAAGCACTGGGCCGTACCCCTTTGTGCAAGGGGAGGCCTGTGCCCCAACAATGGGGACATTAATAGGCTGATGATAATGATGAAGTGTATCTGACAGTACTTGTACTCAATACACATGTGGCAGGTCTCAGTGTGCTCGTCCCCGCAGGTGTCGGAGGCAGCTCGCGGCGGCGCCGCGTACTTGGAAGGCCTGAGCGCGGCCGTGCAGCGCTACGGGGACACGCTGAGGAACTGTTCGCAGTACAACATCTCGCAGGTGCATAGTGCCGGCACGCCGGCTGCAGGCAGCGGCTGCAGGCAGCGGCTGCCCTATTTCGTTAGGAAGGGGAGGGACCGGCTGTTCTAAACCCTGTCGAAATACATCGCCGTCTAAGCGGACGAATTTCGAACACTTTCTCTATATTGTATCACATGTCGGAGCGCCCTGCGACATGGTTCGAGAAGTTTTACTTATAGACCGTGCAGGGATTCAGAACGCAGACACTATTTGAAAACGACAGGCGCTAGGATCTTTCGACTGCCATAAAAGATGGAACTGTTCTTTAACAATTTAATTCACACACTTATATCTACGTAACAAACTACTTTCCGAATGCAAGGACAGGGCCGTGAGCGCTTGTGCTTATTTTATTTTAAAAATACTGCAGTTTATGTTAATAAGACTACTAGTTCCCAGGTAGCAATTTTTCGCCATTATGACGTCCATTTAGTCTTTCTCGACGTAAGAGACGTCATTCCGCGACGGCGGGAGCCCCATCAGGTGATATGTCACAGCCTAAAGACGTCTTTTCAGGACGTCAGTAGGACGTCTACATTCGACGCTAGAGTGACGTGTTCTGATTAGTCCATGGTGACGTTAAAGTAGGAAGCGGCTCTGTGTAACAATAGTGCTAACAAAATAGTTCAAGTTCATTTTTATTTCAGTAACAATATACATATTGTGTTTGAAAGTATAGTTCGTTCACAAATAATCCTACAAAAACCTCTGGAACCGATCATAAACGACCTTTTTGATAACAATGGAATGTTTACAAACAATGCATCCCCTGCAGGTAATAGAGCCGACCAGTTTTGATCTTCATCTATTCTACGTTTGTCGTTTTCATTTTACGTTTTACGTGGGTTTTCTATTCCTAAAACTCGAAATAATTTGAAAATGTCTTTGTTTAGACCGTGGCAGTCAGAAACCAATGGTGATCAATCGCAAACTTTAAAACAAGTTAATTTAAATGCACAGTCACAGCAAATTATACTAAATGTTTATAAAAAAATGTCCAGTGAGTGTCGTCCAAGCGCTGCAAAGCGGATACTGATAGTGATAAGTGATAACTAAGACATTTAAAAAAAAGTTATATAACAGATTTTAGATTAGACTATAATATCTAGTAGTATTAAGTTACTTAGATACCTTTGTTTCAGTAAATATTAATGTTCACAATGATTATATTATTTCAAAGTATCAAGATTAGTTCATCGCCTTGTTACAATTAACATTTTTATGTTCCACTCAATTGACACTAGAGTATTCGTTATAATCTCAAGTGGTTTGTGGATTATTTGTGAACGAACTATACACTAATATTATATAAATATAAGATTGCTAAAAAGAAACAAGCAAACATATAAAAAATATGTCCAACACCACCGGCAACAGTACCACAGCTCGTACTAGAGACCTGCTATCCGGGGTGTCGCGTACTACAGGCAGGTATGAACCAGATATAGGCCAGAGTGAACAGACATTTACTGGACCCGCATGCTCCGTCGTTGACCTCATCGTCGCTTACCGAGATCGAGGTCAAATGCGGGTTTAGAAGTACAAAAAAAAAACCATGTACGCGCCTCCGAATGTAGTCACTATTCCGTGTAAAAACTGAACACCGCATTTTAGAAATCACAAGTTGTAGTACAGCGACATCTAGCGATGAGCGGTGGAATAATGCAATAAGTCATTTAAGGACAAATAATGGACCGACCTTACCGACCCTAATGCGACTGATGGTGGACGTCATTTTTAAGTCGTCTAAGACGATGAATGGACCGACCCTAAAATGACTTAATGCTGACGTCATTTTTTCGTCATCGACGTCAGTGTGCTACCTATTACTCGATTCTCACGCTGCTGTACCAATGGACGCTCCCACCGTCAGGGCTCACCGTCAGCCAACTCGACGTGGCTCCCCGAGAACGAGTCGCCTCTCCCGGACAACTCCACCGGAGCGAGCCCGGAGCGCGCCGCGTGCGAGCGAGCCACGCGCGCCGCCGAGCATGTTCGCCGGCTCGCTGCGCTCGCGCTCTGGGCCTCCCGGGAGCTGGAAGACCGAGCTTACGCTGACCAGTACCGACATGTGAGTACCGGTGGTAGATCTGATGTGCGACATCACCCTGATGTGGGTAATTGTTATTTATAAGAGCCCGTGTAATTACCGACATGAGGCACTCCATCCGATGTCCTTAAAATCCTTTAAAAAGTGAGGTAAGAGGTAGTCTACGGGCGACGGTGACCACTGACCACTCACCACCAGGCGGCCCGTGCGCTCGTCTGCTCTCCTTATTTAAGTTACCAAGTAAGAGAGGACGTGGAGGGATTCAAGTTAATCTACATGAAACAGGAAAGAATGTTCTGGTGGAACATTGCAGCACAGGTGAGCTATCTTGGTTGGTAAACGGCCTTAATGTATTAAATCTCGTGTCATCTCTGTCTAAAGCTATCGCGACGACAGGGATAGCATGTATTTTTAAGAACACTTTAAGGACGTTATACGTATATAGTCCAACATAGATGGTTGAAATTCATAATTTATCAGAAGTGCAGGGAAAATATCGATAACCCGATCTATGTTTGTATGTAGATGTGTTTTGCAGAGTAAGCATTTCATGATCAGCGCCATCTGTCGGCGAGTGGCGCGAAGATATGTCAGTGGTTTGAAGTCGCCACTCTTATGGTTTCTCTATACCTAATCTCGACCATGAATGATGGGCCATGATGAGCGATTACAGGCACGCATGATCGTGTGTAATCGACCGTGATGACCTTCGGTGGCGACGACCGGGTACCCGGCGGTTTACATACACACGTCAAAGGAAAGTGCCGTGACGTCACAACAAGTGAAGTCTGACGTTCCCTCAGCGCTCCGAGCACGCGGAGGAAGAAGAAGCGGAGCTGGTGATCCGCCTCGCGTGGTTCCTGGACCGGCTCGCCACGCTCACCGGGTTCGAGTCTGCGCCTTTCAACTACACCACGGACGCCGGCAACAACACCACCACCACCAGTCAGTTACTTTCGTTCAGAACAGTAACTGTTGGAAGAGATTTATGGGATGAAAGTACCCATGAACATGAGCACATATCACGAAAAAAAAATTCGACATCCCATACATTGGTAGGTCATACATGTGACTGACCACTTTGCATGTAGAGTCCCAATTTTTTTTGTGAATTACGATTTGTTTTTGGTGAACTTTGCTCATATTCATGGGTACTTTCACCCCTTAAAATATCTTCCAACAGTTACTGTGTAAAATAAACTATCAAAGACATTAGACCCCTTCTCCTATTGTCCCAGCCAGGCTTGCCCCCCTTTTTACATCAAATTAACCCCCCTCCCCCTCACCCACAGCCGCCGCCCCCTTCCCCTCCCTGTTCAACGACGTCCCCGAGGACGTGAAGCTGTCCATGATACGCTGCCTGGCCCCGCCCGCCCCCGCCGACTCCGGCTCATCATCATCACCACCACCGCCGGCCTACGAGCGCTGCCGCTTCCCGCTGCCGCTGCCGGATACGCTGCGACAACTCTTCAACATCTCCTCCGGTACGACGCGGTCTGACGTCTTCAGGACGCCGCAGCGATTTTAAAATGGAATTAGTCCGACCCTATTGAAATCTAGACAACTGAAACCGTGGGCTCGAACTAATTCGGATTCAAAATGGTTAAAGAGTGCTGAAGATCTCACACACACGCTTCACGAGGGGACGCGGGGCAACTAATACACTTCTCAAAACGATGAAATTACAGCATGAGATCAGATGGCGTGCTAAAAACACTTTGCTCATGGCACAAGAAGAAAAGCATATCCAATACCTAATCGTCTGACGTTCCATGCACAAGGGCACGTCACTCGGGGTACCATTGTTACCGAATAGCACTTCCTCACATATGTTACAAGTTATAAATGTTTCACTTGGCTTGCAATAACAAATTATTATAATAATGTGCAAGTGCATGAACATAATTAATGTAATTATTTTAAAAGTCATGGAATAGATATGTATATGAGGTATTTTCCTGCTTAAGTTTCTGCCATTCTAAAAAGGGTAAAAAGGTGTTTGGTTTGCTCAAAGTTCAACAGCCATAAAGGACCTCCCCCCCCCCCCCCCCCTAGTGTAGACTACTTTCTTTAATCCAGACGAAAATCGAATTTTTGTATGTTTCTGTGACAGGATATCCTATATGGGCTATTAAATTCAGAAACAAATAAGAATCATGTTCTGTGTGCTCCCACCAGATGACGTGTCAGCTGCGACCACCTCGCCATCCGTCGTCCAGCCACCGCCATCCGCCGAGGTCCTCGAACCGGGTGCTTCCGGCAGATCTATCACCAAACGGTCTATCGACGACAACCCGCTGCTACACGTGGTGCAGTACTACGTGAAGCACAAGGCCTGGCTCCATTCACACGACAGACCCGACTCCTCGGAGGTCTTCGACGTGGACAACCATTTGACTTCCAAGTCTGTTCGCAAGCGTGCCGTAGACAGCAAAAAGTCTACGGTCCACCTGCTGCGAGACATCAGCAGCTACGTGAAGCACAGAGCTGGTGCTCATTACGAGAAAGACGAAAGCCAAGCGGAGACGATCAAGCTGTTTCTAGACAAGATATATCACCACGGCGCGGCGGTTAAGAGCCATGCCAGGAGACTAGTGAAGGTGTTGAGACCGATACAAGAGTTACACGAATCGCTGAGAGCCAAACTGAAGCATAAGCGACCGGTCGAGGAGGCGGTGGAGCCGCACAAATACATGGCGAAGCGGTCGGTGCACTACGAGGACATGTTCAAGCCGCGCGCGTCCGAGGACCCGCAGCAGGACATCGGCTACTACGTGAAGAATAAGCCGGGCACCCGGCGGAGGCCGGACACGGTGCAGGCCGCGCAGGTCAGACAACAAACTTGTGGTCCCGGGGGCAGAGCCAGGTCATCATTTTAGGGCGAGCGAGGCGGTTACAGAAATCGAAAAAAAAGTACTTACAAAAAAATAGTTGAGGCTCGCCCCCTACAGAGATATCACAGGTTCTCCCTGGACCAGGTAACCAGTAACTGGTAACCAGTAGAACGCCTCTCTCGGCACATTTAATGGGGTAGGTAGTTTGTTTCTTTCCCATTGATGTAAGGGCACGCCTGATTGATTTTTTAAATATATCTTTTCAAAACATAGTAACGTTTAGACACGTCAAGAAAAGTAATATTGAAATCATTACTTACACACTACTATATAGCTGCTGTAAAAGGGCATTGTCAAAATAAAAGTATGGCTGCCGCATAAGGCATTGTCAAATAGGTATGTACATTATGTTATAATAGGTTTGTACACAATTTCAAATTTAAATTTACTTAACGCTACTAGCTGCCGTAAAGGGGACGTCAACACTGATATCCGGGAACGGGCCTCGTGCAGCCCTAGACTATGGGTAACCCCCCCTCTGTCCGGCAGGTGCGCGCGGGCCTGCAGCAGGTGATGGAGACGGGTAACATCGAGGTGGTGAGGCGGTACGGCGCCAACTACAACCCGGCCGTGGCCAACCCGCTCCTGGCTGGCATCGTACGGATGATGGCCGACGTGTAGCGCCTCCTCGCCGCCTCACCGCACGCACCGGGCATACAATAATATTTATTACAATCGTTTGACAACAATGTATCGGTATATATAAGTAAATATCGGCCTCCACCACCCGCACCGGCCTCGTCGGCCGGCTTGCGGCGTAGTAGGTAGCAACAGTGTAATAGCTTGGGGATACACTTATATAAAAAATCATTCTGTTGTCTATGTTATTCATACCTGTTGTGAGAGGGTGAGTTTGAGGATAAGTGTGTGTATGTGTGTGTGTGTGTGTGTGTATGCACCTGTATTGTTAGTATGGCTGGCTACTTTGTCTCCATTAAATTTTCAGTGTCATTACAATCCAGATCCTTAATCCATACATGTAGAGTAGACTTGGCCGGTTTACGTTTAGTCTAGTACAGTGGCGAGTAGCATTGCGAGTGGCTGGCCAGTCGGATCCACTGGCAAGGCAACTTGAAAGACTTGACTGCTTGACCAAGTGTAAACCGGCCATAGAGTTTAAACCGCAGAAAACGGACTGGTAGAATACTAAACCCGCATGCTCCGGTGAGCGTCGGTGGCACAGTGGCTAGGACGCCGGACTCCCATGCGGGAGGTCCGGGTTCGAAACCGTGCAGTGCCATGTACCAATGAGTTTTTCGTATTTTTCGAAGACTTACGTACATTTACCTTCTGCTCTGACGGTGAAGGAAAACATCGCGAAGAAACCTTCGTCTCCGAAGGCGTATGAAATCCACCGCACAGCACTGGGCTCGCTCGGTGGATCATGGCCCGTACCCCCCTTGTACAAGGCTGATGCTCCATCGCCGACCTCATCGTCGGTTACTATCAGACGAGATCGTGGTCTAACGCCTCTAACCCCACTTGTCCCGTGTGGGTTTATCAGTAAATAAAAACAAATAAATGATGTGAGCATTGACCAAATCTTAAGGCGAAAAGTGGGAACTACAAATGATGAAGGTGGTTCCTCTGTCTACCCTCTCAGGGATTATGGACGTGACAGTTTTGTTATTATTTTAGCATTGCCAGTGAGCCAAGGGTTGGGGCAAGTCCGCTTATAGTTTCATACATTTGATATTTAATTTTCAATTTAATACACTATTTCAATTCGATATCTTTAATAATCGGCTAACTTGTTCCATTGAGTTGGTAGTAAACCAGCTAGGCTCTATTTACATTGCCGCGGAATGGAATGGAAGCGAATTTCCGCAACGTAATTGTACATAGCATAATGAACTTTATGTCAATTGTGTAACATACAAACTAAATACGAGCTGTTCAGTATTTGATTCAATAAATAGATCACGACTGTGGCCTCTTTTTTAATGTAACAGCATATAGTTGTACTACGAGCCGCTAGATGGCGCGACCCGTCCTCGAATTCGCAAAAGATTGCATTATAATGACACGCCTAACGGCTGTGCATTCCGTTCTAACCTAACTTTCGGGTGACATGCATCCAAGCCCGCATGCATCGATTGCAAGGTAAAAAGCGCTAAAATTATAGCCGACGGAACTCAAACATTGTGCTTCAGTGGGTTTGTGAATTAATCTATACCTAAAAACAGTGACGTGTGAAGACATCGAAGCCCGGCCGGGTACACGTGTGAACGGACATTGCCTATCGGTAAGTGGTACTGTCCTTATGCATTATATTATTAAAGGGGTCCGCAATCGTGATTAGCAATGAGCAAATACATTTAGTCCTTTACATAACACGAGCCAAAAAAGAGGCCGCGCGTCTTCCGGGGAATCCTCGCGCATTATCGAGAATTCCCCTAGCGGTAAAGCGTGTTTAGCTTGTATGTTACACAATTGACATAAAGTTCATTATGCTATGTACAATTACGTTGCGAAAATTCGCTTCCATTCCATTCCGCGGCGATGTAAATTGAGTCTTAACATTAACACGAACACTGTAGGATCAATTACACACAATTCAACATTATTTACTAACAAATACTTCATTTTTGTATTTTAAAAGTAAAAATATTAGCTAAAGTGAAGGGGCTTTGGTACAATACACTTAATTACATGCCAGCCTGGGCTCCATGGTTTGACTGTGTCAGTCTTGGTAGGGAGCTACTTGTCTTGGCTTTTAGATTACGCTCGGGTCACATTCCGTTAAATAAGTTGTTGCATTTGGTGGGAAGAGCTGCATCACCGTTTTGTACCAACTGCAACACAATAGAAGACCTCACTCACCTCCTAATGGAGTGTGACCTAGGGAAATTTGAGAGGAAAAAATTTGGTCCCAATAGGCTACAAAATGGGAGGCTCAATATTATTTCGAGTCAGCCCGTATCTGATAATATGAAACACTTACTGTTGTTTGCTAAATTAGCTCTCAAAGTGAGGGCTGACTTTAATAATACTTGAGCTTCCCTTTCCCTTTTCTTAGTGACCCTAACGAGGCTGACATGGTCACCTTGTCGTGTACCAAAGCCTCTAAATTGAGATATAAAAAAAAAAAATATCACAGAGCAATGTTTGCACGAATGGCAGTGCCATTCTTTTGCCTTCTGTCATTTTTCTATTTCAATGACCGACTTGTCTTCAATGACGAATGTGAATGCTCACAACGCATGCGTCAACTGGCAGGCGAGGTTTCCATATAAAACTTCTCTAGCGAGCAATCTACATACCTAGGGTGAATTTCAAAGTGTTTGATAGAAACCCATTTCTAGAGATCATGGAATTATGAAATGTAATTTTTTTGCCTTTAATTAATTTACTTATGTTTTCTTATTAGTAAAAGTTATAATGTAACACCTGAGGGAATTTAAGTGAAATAAAAACATAATTATACAAAAAATATATATTTCGCATTAAATAATCGATTACGTAGTAACCTAGCGCTATGACGTCACGCCGGACTCGCCCTCTCTCGTCCAACCCGTCCGTTCACTCTCAATCCAACTGTCACCCGAGTCCGCACAAAAAAAAAATGGAGCGCGTACAGTTCGCCACCGAAACTAGTGAACAAACAACAGGTGAATAGACTTGTAAAACTCAACAACACAGGTGGGGCCGGCTGTACTTTGATAGGGGGGGGGGGGGGAGCGGTCAAGACACGGGGGACACAGATAACTATAGATTTCGGTAGCGAAACGTCGGCGCAGTCACGGATATACGAAACGTCGGGAAAAAAGTTTGATACGAGCCAATATTGGGCCAGCCCGAACCCAGGCCGTAAAACATTAAAAATATATCGTGACTCAGCACACGGAGCGCGCGGAAACGGGCATGATTTATATTAAAAGATAATAATATCGCTTACTTAGCGTACATGGCGATACAAGATACACTAGAGGCGAACTCACCTCACCTTACCTTCGCCTTACCTTACCTTACATTATGCAACAAACAGTATTATGATGAGACAGATTAACATAGAATAATAATAATAGTTAATAATAAAATATTAATTAATGCTTACACTACACAACTAGATACAACACTTGTAGAGGTCAATGTCGCTCACTTGTAAACGTGTGACAGAAACCTGACATTTGACACATAATTTTAAATTCTAACATACAATTGGTCCCAATTTTACAATAATACCGATTATTTGTGACATTTTTTTAAAGGGAATGTTCCAATAGTTAAGGACGATGTAAAAAAATAGTACACTCAGTACATTCCAATAAAACACTAGATTGTAAAGGTATAGATTTGAAGGCACTTTTAGAAGTCTTACAAAATATATACATTGTGTCTTTTAGAAATAGTACCTACCTATTAATATGTGAGTTAATGTTTCCAGTTTTCATACAAAATATTCAAACTAAAACGGTATGGAAAGCGATAGAAAGCGTACAAAAACGTGTCTGATTTAACTTAATATCATACCTGATTCTTAATAACATTGTACAATATGGTTAAGGAAACGAAACATACAAGAAAAGAGTACAGTGAAGACCACACCATGTTCCCCTTACTTCTTTGTCGCTGTGACTGATCCGACATGATCAGATAAACGTGAAGAAATTATAACAAAATGTTATAGCGACAGTGTTCCACAGGGAGTAGCCCCACTGTACACGTGAGCTCTTACAAAGAGATTTCGTTCAGTACCGCCGGGGCGCTCCGCGGTGGCCGGGCGGGGGGGGCGCTACATGTGGCTCTGGGGCCGCTTCTTCTTCTTGCTGAAGAGTCCCCCGAACACGCCCTTCTTGTCCTTCTTCTCCTTCCCGCTGACTGACACCTCCGACTCGCCCGATGACCTGCACACGACACGTCAGACACATCAGATATCAGACACGTCACACATCAGACATGACACACATCAGACCCGTCACACACCACACATCAGACACGTCACACATCAGATTCGTCACACACATCAGACATCGGACATCAGACATGTATATTCCGTGTATGTGACAGAATAGAATATCCTTACCGCCACTGATCAAGCGTGTCGTACGAGGCGACAAACACGAATAAGTTGCTGGTGGAAGGACCCCTCCAGGGTCCTCCTCCTGACGACCATCCTTCCATGTAAAGTATGTCGTCAAATGTCTTCGCTTCGTCGTCGATGTGTTCCGACAGTGTTTATAGAAGAGGTCAATACTTACTGAGCGTGTGGGCTACATCTTCGGCCTCAACCTCACTTACCACCAGGTGAGATTGAGGTCGCACGCGGGTGTACTCGTAATAAACTATGGTCTCACCGTGACGCGGGCCGCTGGTCGAGCGCGGGGGAGCCGCCGGGCCCGCCGGCCACGGAGGCGGGCCGCGCGGCCGCACCGCCCGCACCCGCTCCTCCCGCGTACGCTGTAGTTATAACACATGTACATTATTTGCTGTTCGCTGAGCAATTTGACAGCTCGGCCGCTAGCAGGGGCACACCGAGAACTGATGTATATAAGGTTTCACACGCAGCCTTCAGTTGCACGTAACCTTATTATAGTTAAGTCTTTATTAAAATATATGCCAAATCTAAGATAGTATTAACATTAAGGACATATTGTTTTTTAAACACTCGTATCTGGAATGAAGCAGCACTTGTTGCTTCATTACTCAATTGTTTATAGAAAATAATTTAAAAACAACTAATATTTTAAAAGGAAGACCCCTGCTAGCGAGGAATTAATTAACATTAGCTTTCCCCACAATACAGGGTGTCGGCATAAAGTATCAGCCACATACAGATATTTACGTATTACCGAACTTGCAAGGTTTGACGTCACTTTGCTGCTAAAAAGGGAAATATAACTTCCGCCGTCACCCTGTATATAGCACACCAAACAACACAACAACAAGCCCCGCCACACCGAACATGAAAAGCACGGAAAAACAAAAAAATACATTAAAAATACTACTACTGTAGTAATACCAAATTAGACACTGAAATAAAAAACCAGAAATTTAAATCCCTCGTCACATTGCGGAATTAAATATAACCGTTTACTTCAATGCTATCTCCTTAACACAGAACTACCAGTGACGTCTTGTGACAAGGTTTTTATTTTCCTGGTCAGAGTATATAGATCTAGAATACCAACATTATAAACATAAATACACTAGTATTTACAGCAAGAATGCAGTTTGCCAAGAAATTATTACAATAAAAGGAAAGTAGGTAGATACTTATTTAAGAAAATAAATTAAGAATAATTAGAACTAGAACAATACTGAAACTGAAATGTCAAAATTATAATTAAAATAACCAATACACGAGCACAGCGACATCTGACATTCACTGTCAACTTCATGACACTATTACTGTCAACCTCATGACAACAGTGTCATGTCAAATGAGACTGTGCTTGTCGACGATACTGTAATAATATAAGACACATAGAGAGAGGTGCTGTAATGAAAAAAGGTAAGATATTATAAATACATAATTAAACAAAAATACATACTTTAGATACTACAGTAAAAAAATAAATTATGTCCAATTTTGATCACAGGTCGATTATCTAAAGCTGGCACGCTAATGCAATTTCATTATACGCGTGCGAGTGAGACAGAGACACTTTTCATGCAGTGTGACGTCATGCCGCATTATTATTCACAGACACTACACAAACGCAACGTGTGAATGTGTTGTACGTGCCAGCTTTAGATAATCGACCTGTACAAAATGAAGCTGCGACACATGAAATTCAGGATTCTTATGATGATAATTAGGGTGCTTGGTTCTGAACTCCTGAGCCTCCCCCAAGTTCAGGAGTGCAATAAGTCCCCCTGAACTGTTATAGCAAGAACCAGTTTTGAAACGTATGTGTTTTGAAGCTCTCACAGACCCCAAACATTAATATATGTTCTACGCCCAAACCAAACGGAACGAGTTGATCAGACCAAGGAAGAAGCTCAGAGACGTGGTAGACATTATCGAAAGCCGGTAATCGAGATGGACAGGGACTGGTGGGTGGACGACATTCGGGGAATACCGCCACGGCTGGATGCGCCCCGTCTGCGACCGTCGGAAGTTGGAGAAGGCCTGTGGCCGAAGGGGGACCACGAGTGGCTGAGATAGGATAGGATAGATAGATGCCCTCGACCAAGGCGAATCTCGCGCTGCGGCTCTAATACAGACATTACTCGTAAAGACTCCAGGAAACGGTCAATTCCGATTGACTGGAGAGGATGGCGCAATACAATAAAGCGAGAAGGTTGTAAGCGCCTCTCGCTTCTTTATATAGCGCCGTCTCTCTTTAACTGTCAATTGAAATTGCTCGTTTCGCGGACACTTTCTTCGCGAATGTAACTGCGAATTCAACAACTCCATGCGAAATTAACGCAGCGAATTTCGCTTTGGCGTGAGGTACCTTATATCAATGTGAATCATTAGTTCCGTGAGAAAATGTGATGAATAGAGAGATACACTCGTGCAAAGCTGCTGGTCTGTATGTCTGTGGCATCATGACTTAAAAACGGATAGTCTGATTTGGATCCGGTTTTTATTAATTTAAAATAGAATTTTGTCAAGAGTGTTATTAGTTGAAAAATTGGACCACTGGTTTCCAGGATCTTGGAGCATCTTTGATGTCAGATGGGATGTCTGTTAATATCTAGATGTCTCGAAATTGGATCAGTAATTCTAAGATCTTGGAGTATCTTGGGATGCTGGAGTATGATGGGATCTCTGGAACGGTAACAGTTAGGTGGTTCGAGTTTGAGCTCAAATGTTTACGACCATGGTGACCTTACCACATCTGGAAACTTGAGGACCTGATGATGACCAGGAAAAAGTAAGAGAACGTCGGGGGTTTCTTAAATTTATAATTTAGAGTTATTTGCAGAAACACTTAGGTCACTAAAGTTAACAACAACACTCTGAAAGTAAACCATCAGTCAATTTCATGAAGCCTCCGTAAAGTTACGGCTTCCTTAAGTCTAGAGACATCTTTCCAGAGCTATGACTTGGAAAGGGACGGAGTTTGAAAACGACTTCATGCAACCGACTGTAAATGTTCCATCCAAAGGGAATTTTGACCCCTTCGGCCGTGTCCATAACGGTAGACGATAAAGACACCGACATGTGTGAGGTCCAGCACTAAACGTAATGATTCCTTATCGTCCAATGTGAAAACGGCCAAAGACACAAGCGCCACACATTATGGCCCCTTTACATATGGTCAAGTACAGTGGCGAGTAGAATGGCGAGTGCCTGCCACGCCAAACAATATATGGATAAATTGAAATTAAAAACGTTTATTTAGCGCTGTAAACACCGGAATATATAACACAATACAGAAGTATACAAAGATTAATACATGCAGCACAGAACATCTGGTGTGGTACAGTGCCAACAAGGGTACACCAGCTCAGCATGATGCTGAGGCAAGCCACAGCGCTGATTTTCAGCTGGCCCTCTGACAAGGCAGCTTGAAAGTCAAGTTGACTCGCCACTGAACTTGACTAAATGTAAATCAACCAATAAGCTAAGCTACAGGTGAGAGCGAGTGAGAGAGCATTACACACAACACACACGTGATAGATAGAGACAGATATAGACGCACAGTGCACGCGGTGAAGCACGTAGAGCAGGCGGCTGGACCCTGTCCATTGCGCGCTCGCGGTCAATGTTACGTCAGACATATTATAGTGACAGAGTAATGTATTCTACTGTAAAGTCTTAACTACACCAGTGATCCCAAAAGTTGATGACTTTGAAACAAAAGTAAAACGATAGTGAAATTACACAAGAAGAAAGAAGATGGGGTAAAAGTTAATTGAGAAGTTAACGGGGCGCCTAAATGTATGGGAGACGGTTACAGCGCATGCGCCAACATAACTTGGCAATACTTTTGTTTTTTCATTATTTCAAAGTAGGTTCTACTTTGGGGATCTCTGATTACAACTTAATTTTTATAAAATTACAAAAGAATACAAGCAAAAAGATAGAAGAAAACACTACACTCGTACAGTACAATTTAATTCAAAAATTTTGACAAGAAATACGAAAGAGAGAGGAAGATAGTAAAGTAATTTAACACTAAACTACAGAACAAAAGATAAATGAAAATAAAATACAAAGAGATACAATGCAAGCCAAGGTGCTCCGGAATATTGTCTTAAAAGTATGCGGCGCCAACACTACGGCGTTAGTCAGACATAATAGAAGATATGTCACGGCACAAGAGATAGAAACCAATCTTTAGACCCGGCGTTCATTATAAGAGTGGAAGCGCGGAGATTTTCTTCATTAACAATTATTTTTTACGGCTACTAATCCCGCATTTGACCTCGATCTCGCCTGATGGTAAGCGACGATGAGGTCGACGATGGAGCATGCGGGTCCAGTAAATGCCTATTCACCCTGGCCTTGAAGATCACAAGGTTGTAGGTTTCGGGAAACACAGACGCCGGCGGGCTGTTTCATTCTTTAGCCGTTCGCATAATGAACGAAGAAGCAGATCGCTTCGTACGAGCAGATGGGATATCAACAACATGAGGATGGAACCCCTCCCCGCGCCTGGTAGTCCGAAGGCGGAATGGAGATGCTGGAATTAGGTCGTGCAATTCCGATTCCAATACCGATAGACAGGCAACCTTGCGCCGATGTTCCACACTTTGCAGTCTAGCTTCCACCAGCGATTCGTCACCTATAAGGCGCTTAGCGCGTTACTCCACTGAGTCAAGGGCAGCCAGTTGGTATTTAGCTGAGCCGTCCCACAGGTGGCAGCAGTACTCCATGCACGACCGAATTGAAACTAAACTCTAAAGTTTCTAAAATAGGCTGGATCTATACCGCGCTACGCGTTTTGCCGCCTAATATTGGGACGCCATTTTGAAGTCGTTGCGCATCCACTCCGATAGTGTGCGCGGGGCCTTATCCAAACAAACCTTTATCGACCATTTTCAGGGCGACAAAAACATCGATGAACACAGTTCAACATCGAGAACCTGTTTTGCATTGAAAATTACCTATATCTTAAAGTCTACTCAGAAAGCTTCTTGTGCCATGCAATCGTATAAAAAGAAAACCAAAAAAAGAAGAGAACAGCAAGAAAGAAGATCAACAGAAGATCAGCGAAGCTCGCACTACTTGAAAACCGTATCGTCGCGCGACTGACCGAGCTCGCTGGCCGAGTAGAAGTGCGCCGCGGCGTCCGGGGCGGGCGCCCAGTTGTTGTTGTGGCGGTCGCCCTCCTCCCGGTCGGGGCGGTCGGTCCGGCCGCGGCTCATGCGCTGCTGGTAGCTGTTCACGAGCTCCGTTACGGACTGCTTCTCCGGCAGGTGCGGGGGCCCCCGGTAGGCCGCCGGGCGCTCCGCCGCGCGCTCCGGCACGGGCGGCGGGCCCACGGGCGGCGGAGGGGGCACGCCTTCGTACGCTATGTGCGAAGTGGTCAGTTTAGGGGGGGCGATGGGTTTTGATGTGGTCTCGTGACAGATTCTGATCGAGGACAGTCGGATAAAGATACGCGGTGAATGGACGCATGTGCGACTGTAACGTCGCACGAAGACGTGCAGACAGACCTTCTATTTGAAGTTAAGAATGTCACAAGACCACTCAAATCCTCTTCGATTGATCCAAAGAATAAACTGTTTCAGGAAGCTCTCGGTGTCGGAGAACGAGGTCCAGCATGAAGCGGGCGTCGGACGAGACAAGGCGGCACAACGCTGACATCACGACATAAAGCTGACGGTTATCGAACACTGTTCAGAATCAGAAGTGGGATTTTGACGGACTCGAAATATAATAATTCAGAAAAAGTAATTGAAATGTTTTCCGCGACAATCATTATTCAGTTTCGCATTTGAAATTATTTTTTAACGAAATGAAACACTGTTAAAAGCTCAGGCAAATACATACGACCTCGTCCGTCAGAAATCCGACCTCTGAACGAATGCATTCTCACGGCTCGTCTCCACGATCGACCATGATGGGCGATTACAGGCAAGCACGATCGTGTAGAGGGCATGATCGTGTGAACGGCCTTTAATCATCATAACGTCAAAAGAACGTGTGGACACGATCGCCCATCGTGGCCCATCGTAGTCGCCCATCGTAAAGATGAGCTTTTCGTTATTGCGAGCAGCTACAGCGACTGACCTTCCTTCTGCGAGCGAATGAACTCGGCGTTGAGGTCCCGCCCGTTGGAGAAACGCGAGCGCCCCCAGGGGCTGGTCGCGGCGCCCCCGGGGAGGGACTTCTGCTCGGACCGGGAGTGAGCCTGTGTGCGGAGCACCACGTCGGAGCTGTCCTCGGGGGGCGCCTGGCGCGGCGGCAGCGAGGGCAGGACTGACGACTCTGGGGGCGGGCATACTGCTGTTATGATCCTGCTCCAGATGGCGAGATGTGCAGACTTGCAGTCGGCCTGGGGTGTGCCACCCTTGTAAAGCAACAATGCTCGCATCTTCCGGTTTGAAGGGTAAGAGAACCAGCATAATAACCGGCACATGAGGCACTCCAAACTCCTTAAAGTTAGTAGCGTATCGAAAACCATCATACGAATAACATTACATTGAAGTAAGTTCTATGAGTGATAGTGTTTTACTCGCCTTATAGAATAAAGTCAAAGATATAAATTGTTTATTTATATATTTCATAACAACATTAACAGCTATTTCCAAACATGTATTTTGCATGTTGAGAGCGTCGGTGGCCTAGTGGCTAGGACGTCGGACTCCCGTGCGGGGGAGGTCTGGGTCCGAAACCAGACAATGAATTGTAGGAACGCGCTATACGAGGATATGGGATGACGTAATGTCAGTTGTATGAAAGGGAAGATCTTCCACCAGGCCTGGTGGTGTTGTGCCTGGTGACCATATGTCCTGGTCCCACTATGGATGTTTGGAACTCGTATATATACGAAGTCCCAGGAAAATGTCGATAGCGCGTTCTACACCGATGTGAGTAGGTACTGTATCGTAGAGGCGCGTCGTGCGTCGCCATACCATGTACCAATGAGTTTTTCAGTTTCTTAGAAAGACTTACGTACATTTACCGACTGCTCTAACGGTGAAGGAAAACATCGTGAGGAAACCTGCACACTGAGATAAACTAGTGTGTAAAAGCATCCCATTAAATCTGCCAAGAGAGTCGTTATGTGTGATTAATCCCTTAGAATGATCAGGACCCTCAGCCAAGAGGACCACGACCTAGAAGACGTCTGTGCAGCTTACCTATGTTCCTGTCGGGTGTGGCCGATGCCCTCTGCGCCTGCACGCTGTTCCTGTGCTCCTGCAGGATCTCGGCTTGCGTGCGCGTGCGCGGCTGCGCGCGCCGCGCCGCCTCCGGGGACGACGCCGCCGACGACGACGACGAGGCGTTCCTGGTGGGGGGGACACGGGAGGAGGGTCAGGCTGAGGCTGGGCCAACTCGACGAGGATTGTTTTATTCTTCATTAACACTATACCTTCCTACTATACCCTATCCAGGGAATCGAGACAGTACCGAGGTCTCAATGTTCCACGCTGTTGGTCAGGGATAAGACTGTAAGGCGGGATGTAACCGCGGGCAATGTTCAATATCTCTCGCGAAGTTTTTCGGGGAGCGGGGTGACTGTTCCGGGGCGTGGGCCCCCTGCCAGTGGTTTCAATCGCTGCCCGTGACGACGAGCAGATCCTTGGGGTTGGATGAACCATAGGTCTTCATCTTTGTCCTGCATGCTTGCAAGTCTGCCGGGGGAGACCCCCTTCGGGGAGGCCCAGCAAGCGCCAGCGAGCAGAGAGCGGCTTAAGCTTTATCATCGTTCATGGTTCATCGTCCCTTCATCTCCCTTTTACGACCTTGTTTACAAACTGATATTGTGATCGATTAACGTATACTTTGTCCTTGTTGTCTGTATGGAGTTGAGTGACAGAGAGAGTGCTATACCGTCTCTACTCCCTGGAGGGTACAGGCTGAAGTGCCCGTGCTGGGACTGGTCCACCGCAATGGTCTAAAGTGGATTCTACCCGCGACGCGTGCGCCGCAGTCACGTGCTCCGACTTCGAACCATAGTCGCTTCGGTGTACTATGTCAAAGTTTTTCAATATTCGATACTTAAAAGCCTTGGAAGACGGTAGTGGTAGATCCTAATGTATCTATTTCTGCCGTGAAGCAGAGATGCCTGCGTTGCTGTGTTTCGGTTTGAAGGGTAAGAGAGCCGGCGTAATTTCCGGCACACGATGCACTGGATCTTAGTCCTCAAGGTCAGCAGCGCATCGCAAACCCTCTAATATTAATAAAGTAGGTGAGATGTCTATGGGCGACGGTGACCACCAGGTGGTCCGTTTGCTCGTCTGCTCTTCTTATATAATCAAATTAATAATAAATTAGATGTAAAATACGGTTCTGTTAGAATACAGTCTGTGACCTCTTGGAACAGCCTGCCGGCGTCTGTTTCCCGAAACCTACAACCTTGGGATCTTCAAGGCCAGAGTGAACAGGCATTTACTGGACCCGCGTGCTCCATCGTCGACCTCATCGTCGCTTACCATCAGGCGAGATCGAGGTCAAATGCGGGTTTAGAGGTCAATAATAAAAAAATGGAATTCGGGTACGGGATACAATCAGTCTGTCTCCGTGTTACATTCGTGTACCGCCATCACGGATCGCATCCCGCATCCCGTTCTAAGAGCAGTAGTGTCACTAACTCGTGCAGCCGCCTCTTAAGCTCTGCGTTGGGCGAGTCCCCAGCGGCGAGGGCGGTGGCTGGCGGCGAGGGGCTGTACGGCGTGAGCTGCAGCTCGGGCGGCAGCTGCGCGTGGAAGGCCAGCTTGGCGACCCACTCGGCCGCGAGCTCGCGCGTCGCGCACGCGAACAGGTACACCGCGCCGTCCGCGCACTCCAGCCGGAACACGTGCGCGCGCTTCGTGTAGTCGCTCGGGGGGGCGCATTTCGCCTAAAGAAAATAAAATCCGACCATAATGAATTCACTTCATTGGACAAAAAATTACTGTACAAAACGATTAATACAATCTAGGCGGTCTTATCGCTAAGCGCGATATCTTCCAGACAACCTTTAGATAATCACCGAAAAAATATATCATAGAAGAATGTATCGTGGGTTTCAGAAAGTTCGATATTTTAAAAATTTCAATATGATTTCCAGAATCAGACTAATGGTTAAGAGATTGAAAATTCGTCTGCAGTAGTTGACCAAGGTTTACAATATAACTGCGTTTTTAAAATTTCGATATCTCTGTATAATTTTTGTCTTCAGTAGTTGCCCAGGTTTTCCAACAAAACACCATTTTCAAAACTTTGCTAGCTCTTGTAGAAGGTGCTGAACCCCTGATCCCCTACAAATAAGTACTTATAATTTTTGTCTTCAGTAGTTGCCCAGGGTTTCCAACAGATCCCCGCTTTCAAAATTTCGCTAGCTTTTCTAAAAAGTGCTAAACCCCTGACCCCCTACAAATAAGTACTTATAATTTTTGTTTCCAGTAGTTGCCCAGAATTTCCAATAAGGCCCCGTTCTCAAAACTTGACTATCTCTTCTAGAAGGTCCCGAACCCCTGCCCTCTACACTCACGTTGAGGATGGCGATGGGAGGCGCGGCGGCCTTTGCGCTGGCGAAGTCGAGCTCGTCCCGGAAGAAGCACAGCAGCTGCCCGCACAGCACGGCGTAGTACGCGCGCCACGAGCGCACCGTCGCGCGCTTGCCGCCGCACCCGCACTCCTGCTTGCGCTCCAGCACTCCTGACAGACAACCTCTTTGTGAATACCATGATAGTATTGTAGGGACACACTATGTTCCACAGGAACCCCCTTATTATCCTTTCATTCGTGGTCAGACACGCCAGCAGCATAATATGCTATGAGCGAGCATATTATGCTGCTCGTCCACCTCCAGAAGTCCCCTACACTAAGGCACAGAACACAGCAGAAGGGTCGCTCCGACCGTAGCGCTATGGCAGTTATAATTTCCAGTTAAAAAGGAACAGTCTTGTGAAACATGTTTCTGGCAATGTATTTCGTTTATTAAAAGTACAAAAAATTATAGTTACCACTCGTTTGAATTTGAAATTGAAAACGTTTATTTATCACTGTAAGCACCAGAATACAGAACACAATACAGAAGTATACAAAGATTAATACATGCAGCACAAAACATCCGGTGCGGTTCAGTGCCAACGAGGGTACACCAGCTCAGCATGATGCTAAATATGCATATGCATAATGTTTGCGATACAGCGCGTGTATTTCGCGCCTGAGTTCCTTTGACTTCCTCTGAGATCGCAAGTAATGGCTTCTCCATAAGATCGGCCATGACGGGCAATTACGATGGGTCAGATGGTGGCCGAAAGGGATCACGGGGGCACGCGTATGATTAATCGCACGCACTTCTTTAGTGTGTACGAAAAATCTAATCATCGCCGACTTAAGGCCGCCATTACGCACGATCATGCGTGCCCGTAATCCTCGGCAATGGTGACGATGAGGTGAGCCACCTGACCGGGTTTGCCACCCGTCAGCGGCAGCAGTTACCTTCGATCTCTACGGGCGGCAGGTTGGCGGTGTCCCCACGGCCGTGGCGCCGGAAGCTCTGGGTGCGGCGCCGCGTCGTGAACGACGGCGTGCGTCGCGGGGTCTTCACCACCTGACACAACACAACACGCACACCATATTTATATATTCGTAATTGTGGCCGCAGGAAGCGTACCATCAGGTATTCACGAAGTATCCATTAATGTGGAATCAGTATTCAAATCAGTCAATCAGATATCGGAAGGGAGAAAGAAACGGCTGTGACGGAATACCAAACAAGCTACAAATTAAGGACTGTGTTCTGTCGAGTGTTCACGAGTGTGTCGAGATCTTTAAAACCGAGATTCAGATCCATCTGCAGAATGGCATGTAACATAGCGACCAGCTACGACTCCACTTTCCCCTCCTTTTAGTCACACCCACACCCTACATTTCGGTCAGCACACTGTCTCACCACACAACAGTGTTACCACAGGGCTCTCCCTCCGCCAGTAACCAAGCGCAAGACTCACGCTCATGCTCTCCGCGCGCTTCACGTGCTCGGCCTTGGGCAGCCGCTCGAACTGCGGCGCGGGGGACAGCATCTCGTCTTCGGCCTGGGCCGGGCCCGGCCGCTCGCTCTCGGCCTCGCCCTCGGGCTGCTCCATCTACGACATTGGGGAGTTGGGGAGTGTCAGAACAGTAACTTCCAAAACAAAATCTTATGTATAAACTATTAGTATGGTTGAAAACATATAATACATAAACAGAGCTCATTTTGGAGTCAATGTAATTGGCTAAAATAATCAGGAAAGTTGAGGACGGAGGTCAAAGTTAGCCATTTAATTCGCTATGCCCGCGATACTTTGAGGTGTCCCCCACCTGGTCTCCGCCCGTGGCGTGCGCGGCGGTGTCCTTCCGTCTCTCCTCCTGTATGCGGTCCATCTCCCTCCTCCGGTACTGCTGTAACCGCTCCTGCTCCTGTTGCTCGGCCGCGCGCCGCCGCGCCGCCTCTTCCTCGTCCTGCTGCTGTCTGAACGCCTGCTCCACCTGCACGAGCAACGACGCTGTCACGGACCAGTTGACGACAGGTTGCTCAATGTTACCAGGGTCAACAACTTGTTACCGAGGTCACATCACGCACAAACAATGTTAACAGAGTAACAGCACAACAGGATGTATGTGAGAGGAGAGTGAATGGGGGTGCGTGAGAGGAGGGTGTAAGGGAGAGAGGATGTGTATGTGTGTGGTGTGTGTATGTGTGAAGGTGTGTTGGTACACGCAGTCATAAATGGTGTGTGTCCACACTGACCAGTGTGAGGCGGCGCAGCGCGTTGAACTTGTCGCGCTGCGAGTCGATGGTCTCCTCCAGGTCGCGGTGCCGGTTGATGAGCTCCTCCACCTGCGGCACGCTCTCGCCCAGCTTGCCGTCGCGCACCAGGGGGACCCTGGGGACAAACGCAGTGTTAGCGAGCGGGGTCGCCGCGGGTGCACACGGTGGTATCAGGGTATCAGGGTCAACAACTTGTTACCAAGGTCACGGTCACGTGTGTGTGTACACAGTGTTACCAGGGTCAACAACTTGGTGCTAAAGTCGCAACGTGAGCTCATAATGTTACCACCATGATCACACAAAGTTATCAGGGTCAACAACTTGGTACTAAGGTCACAACGTGTGCAAAGTGTTATCAGGGTCAACAATTTGTTACCAATGTCACACCATGGGCACACAATGTCACCAGGATGTTACCAGGGTAACAAAATGTTACCAAGGTTAACAGCTTGTAAACGGTATGATGTTAACATGTTACTAGGCTCACATCATGCAAAAGAGATGCTAAATTAGTGGAGAAAAAAAAAACATATAGTAGAGTATGAGTGGAGACACGAGCGCTCACCGTGTGGCAATCCAGTTGTCCAAGGCGTCGGCGTCCCTCTTGAACAGCAGCGCGTCCAGGTGCTGCTGGTAGAGCGCGAGGCGCGCGGCCCACGCGGTGCCGAGCGCGGCGCGGCGCGCGCGCAGCACCGACATGCGCTCCTGGATCTCGTTCGACATGAAGTGCTCCTCTTGCACCAGCTTCTCACCTGCGCACCGGGGGTGTCGGGGCGTGTCACATTACACTTGATTGTATTCAGTCTGACTGAATGAATGAATCAAGTGTGATTCAGTACATTCAGTACGGTTAGTACGGCGACGAGCTGATTGAAACATTTCTATGGTCATTCTAACACGAGTGTTCCCTCTCACCGTCAGCATAGAGACCGCGGAAGGCGTCTTCCTTGGCGTCCATCTCGACGGCGATGTCCCGGTGCCTCGCCAGCAGCGTCTCGGCGCCGGCCACGTCGCGCGCCAGCTCCGCCGCCGTCACGCGCGCCAGCGTCTCGTTGCACCATGCACTGTGGGGTGAGACAAGTGAGGCACGTGAGAGAGAGGGTGAGACACGTGAGAACGACGTATACGTCGAGATCAATGGATCAAACTTGAACTGACTTTAAACTTTCTAACACTGTGATCAGTATCAGCATTATGCTGCTTCGCTATAAATACATAGTAATAATAAACAGAATTCAAAAGATGGAAACGTTGCGCCATGCTATCTTACTATCACGTGTATTACAATACATTTACTATCATGTAGTATTAATTGTGTCCTCCAGCGCCTCCCTCAGCCACATGACGTGGTCGGTGCTGTGCTGTGCCGTACTCACAGCAGCTCCTGGTACGTGTCGAAGTGGGCCTGCAGCTGCCCCGCGAGCTGCAGCTGCTGCGTGCTGCGCTCCACGCGCGCCGCCAGCGCCTCCAGCGCCTCCGTCACGTCCTCCAGCTTGGCCGACACGTGCTCCTTGGCGTCCGGGAACGCCGCGCCCAATCTGAGGAATCAACAGGGACAGGGTGTGGACATATCTTCATGTTTCTGACTTGTAATCTATTATTTATTTCATCCCTCCTTAACGATTTCTATTGGTAATGATTTGCTATGTTAAAATCTGTATTTGTAATTCAATCGCACGTATCCCTGGTCTGGTGAGACCGGGACGCGTGCTCACTAGCCCCTCACCGGTCTGCCTCCTCCTCCAGCTTGGCGTGCTGCGCGCGGATGGCGTCCACGTCCGTGGCGAGCGCAGCGAGGCGGCGGCGCGCGGCGTGCATCTCGTGCCGGGAGCGCGGCGCGCCGCCCTCGGCGCCCAGCTCGGCGCCCTTGTCGTCCACCCAGGCCGCCGTCTCCTCCGCGCGCCGGTCGAACTCGTGCACCTGCCGCGCGCCAGCCAGCGCCTGCGCACGGGGAATAACCAGTGGTACATTTGTGGCGACACACGACGCGCCACTACTATTAATTCATTCTACTCGCCGACAAATCTCATTGTACAACGCGCTATCGAAATTTTCTTCGGACTTCGCAAACGAGTTCCACCCCGCCTGGTGGAAGATCTTCCTTTTTTCCTTACATACCAACTGACATTGCATTCCATCTCCCTCATAGCGCGTTCTACATTTTGATCGTTGCGGACTTAATTGCGATATGGAAATTGGTGGTCAAGTTATGTTGGACGTGCAGAACGAGAAACGTCTTTTAGGTGTCTGCTGACAATTATTTTTAAAAATTCCTTAGCGGTGAGTGTGACAATGAAATTGGTAAAAAAATACGTGGAGCGTCGGTGGTCTAGTGGCTAGGACGACGGACTCCCGTGCGGGAGGTCCGGGTACGAAACCATGTATTGCCATGTACCAATGAGTTTTTCTAAGACTTACATACATTTACCGACTGCTCTAACGGTGAAGGAAAACATCGTGAGGAAACCTACATGTCTGAGGAAAATAAAAGTTTCCGAAGGCGTGTGATCATGGCCCGTACCTCCTTATACAAGGGGAGGCCTGTGCCCCAATAATGGGGACATTAACAGGCTGACGATCAACCGTGTTACCGCGGCATCATAAACTAAACTAGTGTTGCGCCCTGCACGTCCACTGCGGTACGTTACCTCCTGCCTCGCGAGCGCGAGCTCCCCGAGGTCGTCCCAGAGCCCGCGCACGTCGTCCGCCCGCCGGCGCGCGCGCTCCGCCTCCGGCGCGTTCTCCTCCAGCAGCGCCTGGCCCGCCTCGCACACGCCCTCCACGCGGCCCTCGTTGGCTACACACACAAAGAGGAGGTACACTTCAGACACTAGTCGCACCAGCAACAGACAAGCCTCCGCACCGTGGTGCGTAAGAAAAGAGAACAAGTCAACAAAGTTCAGAGTCGTACTTACAAAGTTATATCAAAGTACATTAACAATATAAAAATACAAGATTACTAAAACGAAACGAGCAAAACTAATTAAAAAAATTAGAAAAATAATAATCATGTGCAAAATAGCTAAAATAATTTAAATTCACCGAAAGTTAATGTTGTTTGACCCTGTCCGTCGATAGATGGCGCTAGTCGCAATTTACAACGCGTTATGGTTTTGTTGTGTAGAATTCCAATAAATGTCTTCGTCCTGGAGACCGTCTTTCCATCCATACTTAGAGGACATTTTGTACTACCAAATTGTACATAATGTTTATAAAAAGTATCAAATATTAATCAATCAATCCAATCATTTACATGCATGGTAGCGTTTACTAAATATTATAATCCAATGAACCGTTCGACTGCTGAGAGACCAGCAGCAGGATATAGAATAAAACCTTTCCCAGAATGACACTTCTTATTGTCGTATTACCATGTTGCATCCTGGTGCCGGCACCAATTGTAACATCCTCTTTTACAACAACCTTTCACCCATGCGATAGTGGAGTTTTTTTTTTAAATTAAGTAAGGAGAGCAGACGAGCAAACTTGCCACCTGATGGTAAGTGGTCACCGTCGCCCATAGACATCTCACCTCACTGTATTAATATTAGAGGGTTTTTGATGCGCTGCTAACCTTGAGAACTAAGATGAATTGCCTCATGTGCCGGAAATTACGCTGGCTCTCTTACCCTTCAAACCGGGACACAGAAATGCAATCATTTCTGCTTCACGGCAGAAATAGATAAGAGGGTGGTATCACCCCAGGCGATCCTTCACTTCAGGATCTACCACTACTATTATAAGGCGGCAAACACAGTATAGTGTAGTATAGTAAGGCGCCGTACCGTGCAGCTGCGCGAGGAAGTTGTCGAAGGCCTGCTGCAGCGCGTCCACGTGCTCCACGTCCAGCCCGTACTCCTCGCTGGCGGCGGCCGCCATCTGCTCGCTGATCCACTCCTCCACCTCCGAGCACTCCTGCACGAACCTGACACAAACGACATTTTTATTTTAAGCACGGTACTCGCCGGAAGAATATATTTCGCGAACGAACGTTTGTTCGGAAAGTTTAGTTCGCGAATGAATTTGTCGCGTAGCGAATGCTCGCTAACCAAACTTCGCATAACGAATGCTCCCGGTGAGTACCGTCCTTTACATACATTTTTTTTCGTACATCAGTTCATTCATAACGGTCTCCCAACGTACCCCAACGGACCGCGCCCAAGGTTCCTTAACTTGCACGATCATTCCCTATTACCTTCGCACTAAGGTCTAGAGGCGCTGGTGTTGCGGTCACTCACGACGCGTCACTACGATTAGTCAACTTTACTCGCCGACATATGTCGTTGTAGAACGCGCTATCGAAATTTTCCTGGGACATCGCATATCGAGTTCCAAACGTCCATAGTTCGCCCAGGGCATCTGGTCACCAGGCACAACACCCCGCCTGGAGGAGGATCTTCCCTTTTCCCTTTCATACAACTGACGTTACGTTATTCCAGATCCTCTTACAGCGCGTTCTATAGTTTTCCAGGTGTCCACCCGCCCCCGCGTGTCACCTGTCAACAAAGCCGCACTCACTTGAAGTACTTGAGGCTTTGCTGCAGGCGCTGCTGCCTCCTGGCCGACAGCAGCTTCATGTCCTCGAGCGTGGTCTTCAGAGAGGACAGACGCTGCTTCACCGGCTCGTCGTCCGCCAGGGGGCGCTCCTGTGGGCACATGAGGGGTCAGTTTGGGTATCAACAGACAACCATATCACAGTAAGTTTTATCAAGTCTAGTGATATTTGTTTATAGAACTATGGGCGGGAGTCAGTCGACTAAATCGTTGACTAAATTCAGTCTTATAAGCGCTTAAATGCGGCAAATTCAGTCAGACTCCAACCGGGGACAGAACCGTTGCATCTCTAGCGGTACAAAGTCTTCGCTTCAGCGTCGATGTGTTCCGGCACTGTTTATATAAGAGTACTTACTAAGCTCGTGTGCTCCATCTTCGACCTCATCCTCACCGACCACCAGGTGAGATTGAGGTCAAACGCGGGTTTAGTCGTAAATAAATAAAAAATCTTATGAGTGAGCGTGTACTCACAGCGAGCGCCCGCTCCAGCTTGCTGATGGTAGTGTGGAACCCTGTGAGGTCCCTCTGCACGGCCTCCAGCCGTCTCGCGAGCGCCAGGACCGACTCCTCGTCTCGACCCACGTCCGGAGACTCCAGGGCGGGCCGCCGCTCCGCTAGCCACGCCTCCGCTTCCGATACTTCGGACATCAGCTGTGGGGGGAGTACAGAGTCAGTGAAAACGCACTGAGCTTTTCAAACGACTGAAAACAGTAAAACTAAACAATTTTTGAGAAATTTTAAATCTGACTCGGTTTTTGTTAATATTACAGGGTGATTGTAACAATATCGGGTGGTCAAAACAACCCCAATCCATGGTAATTATCTCGTGTACAATTTTAATATGAAATTCAGATTTTTTTAAATCCGACTTAATAAAATTAATTTCGTCACCTGCGATCAATAGGTGCTATACAAGAATCAACAATCAATGTGGTATTCCTGAGCGTCAACAGCTTGGATAACCTACAATATTACCGCGATGTAAAAGTGCTCAGCGCCACCTGCCGGCACCTCGGCAGAAACAACAAACAAGTAGAACCACTCGCCTGCAACATCTCGCATCTCTCGTGTATGCGCTGCGTCCGGACGGCCGCGCCGTCCAGCAGGGCCCGCAGCGCGGTCGCCAGCTCCTTGGCGCGGCCGTCGAGCTCGGGCGCCGCGAAGTGCCCGCGCCGGGACAGCTGCGCCGCGCGCCCGCACACCGTCTGCACCGCCGGCTCTCTGCGGGGGCGGGAGGGGACCAGGTAACAGACCGGGCAATGGAAGTGGTAGATCATCTAAGTCGTATTCCTCACTGGTGAAAGTCGTGATCGTGACCATTCTATGATAATCACCAATCACCAATTAGGCCTAAAAACTCACGAGTATTAGTACATTGCACGGTTTTGAACCCGACCTTCACACATGGGAATCCGGTCCTAGCCACTACGCCACTGACGCTCCGGATTCATCAGAAGCGAAAACAGTGACCATAACATTTCAACGACAAAGGTACAACCAAAGGTTTTGAAATTCACTCCTATGTTTATTGCTCGTTAGAGAAGTTTTTATGGGAGCCAGGGAGCCTCACCTGGCGATGAGCTCCGCCTCTAGCGCGAGGTGCTTCTTCAGCATGGCCTGTGCTTCAGGCAGACTGTTGCCCGTTTCCTCCAGCCTCACGGCGCCCTCCCGCTCGTGCAGCCTGCGTGACATTACAATACAGTATCAGTATACAGCTACAGCTACCCTCATATTGTATCATTAACTTACATGATAGTATTCCACTACCATATAACTAGCCACTGCAACACTGCTGTCATGGCATTCGCTCGCGCCTCGTGTCACGAAATATCACTTGAGGAACCGCCCCGATAACCGAGTCATCATCATCCTATAATGTCCCCACTGTTGGGGCGCAGGCCTCCCCTTGCACAAGGTGGTACGGGCCATGATCCACCGAGCGGGCCCAGTGCTGTGCGGTGGATTTCACACGCCCTCGGAAACTTTTCATTTCCTCAGACATGCAGGTTTCGTTAGAGCAGTCGGTAAATGTACGTAAGTCTTCGAAAAAATCGGAAAAACTCATTGGTACATGGCATTGCCTGGTTTCGAACCCGGACCTCCCGGTCTGGCATCCTAGCCACCGACGCCCGATAACCGAGTAATGTTCTGTACTGAGCGCTACGCTACTCCAGCCCCGGCGCAGGCGAGGGTGACGACAGCCGGAGTGGACCGCGGCTGGTGGGTGACGAGCGGACAGCAGACTGACCAGCGCATCTCGTCGTCGGCGTCGCGCTCCCAGCGGTGCAGCAGCGCGGCGTCCTCCAGGTTGTCGCGCCGGATCTGCATCGGCTCAGACACCTGCCGGTACCTGCACACACACACACTCATCGTTCAGGATGAACCACAACACGGGTACGAGTTACCCAAGTGTTTGTTCTGACGCGGCTGACCTGGTGACGGCCCGCTCGGCCTTGTCCAGGATCTCTCGCGCCATGAAGTGTCCGCTGTCGGCCAGCTGGCGCGCCGTGTCGGCCAGCTGCGAGGCCGCGTCCGCCTTGGCCGCCACCTGCTGCTCGAGCCGCGTGTGACGCTTCAGCAGCGCCGTCACCGACGACAGGTCCTTGCCTGAGGACGGACATCATCAGTCAGATAGGGCGTCTCCCGCCGGCGGGACGTACGCAGTGGTCACACGGACCGTCGGAGACGAAACAAACACGAGTCCGACGTCCGCCGCACCGCAGCACCCGTACCGTGGTCCTCGCTGAGCAGCTGCGCCTCCAGCTCGTCGAGCCACAGCGTGAAGTCGTCCAGCCCGCGCAGGTACACGCGCGCCTGGTACGCCTGCTGCAGGCGCTCGCGGCGCAGCTTGGCCGCCGCCTGGACACACCGGGACACACTGTCACTCCCTCTGTTACCGCCTTGACACAACGAAGTGTCACCACACCGCTCATATGCGCGGTGGTGACCATGAAACGCATAGCAGTGCGCTGGCATGTGCCAAGGGCCTCAGGTACTGACCTCAGGACCTTGAACGTTAATGAAAGTAAATCCTGATCACGGCTCCACCACCACATCCACAATCTTTTAAATACAGTGAGCCAACGCTCTTAACATTGTCCGGACTTATCCCGTTCCCCGTCCAATAGACCGTCGAAGAAAGACAGGTAGGAAAATACAGTACGCGTTAACCGCAGGTTAAGGTATGAACTGACCTGCAGCTCCCGCCACTGGTTCTCCAGCTCCTCGACGTGTACCGCGATCTCGTTCGCCGCGTAGTGCTGCGCCTCTGGAACGTCACACAGGTTACATTGATACTGACTCTTCACAAGAACATACAGGTAGTCGAGGGAGACTACAGGACAAGTGTGTAAGATACGGGTTAAGGAAGGGAAGGAAAGAATAAGAAGAAATAGGGGAGAGATGAGAGAGTAGGAGAAAAAATAAGTGTGATGAGAAAGGAGAGAGGGTGTGGGAGAGACGTGATTCAGAGGATATTACAGAGAGTCCACTGCACAGGGCGTATCTACGAGAAAGCGAGACGGTGATGCATACGATAACCACGGAACCTTCCACCAAGGCTACAACAGTGGTGCTGTCAACAAAAAACTCTTTACTTTAAAGAGCTGGGTTGGCCGAGCTGACTGCTCGGGGGGAGTTGCACAAAGCTCCTAGTTTATGGAGTCAGTGCGCGTGTCTGACTCCAGTTTTAGAATTAGAACTAGAGACGTTATTCTCACCTATAAGTTCTTCTCCATGCTGCGCCACGTCGTCGATCCGTCCCTTGTTGGCAGCCAGCTCGGACTCGAACGCCGCGTGCTTCTGCAGCTTGGACTGCAGGTTGGACAGCTCCCTGACACGGACGGACAGACATGTACTCAACGGAACCTTATCTTATGACCAGGGATATCCCCAGCGGCACTTCGACCCTCGGGGAACTTTTGTACTCACCCCTTTCCTTAGATTCCTTCCTGTTTCTTAAGGATGCTGTGCAGCTTACAGGAAGGAGCCTACAGTCCGCTGGTTTCGGGTGTTCAACGGAATACAGGTGGCGCTGTTTTACATAGCATACGAAATGCAACGCTCTATTTTGAACTACCTGTGATTGAAGGTGGTTCCTGTCTACCTCCCCGTCCCCTCTGGGATTACGGACGTGATTGTATGATGTACCTGTAGTTGTGGTCGCAGGCGGCCTGCATCTTGCGCGCGATCCACTCACGCTCGTGGTTAAGGTCCCTCAGGAACTGGTGCAGCTGTTTGGACTGCTCCAGCATCCGCCGCCTCGTCGCGCACGACTCCTGCACCAGAAACGTGTATCACACTCTGGTACGAGGTGCTGTGACTCATGGCTGGTTTACATTTGGTCAAGTGTTCAGCGAAGTGGCGAGTCAACTTGGCTTTCAGGCTCCCGTGCCAGTGGATCCAAGTATTGTTTGACTGGCTTTAGTGTAAGCAGTCACTAGCAAGGCACTCGCCACTGGCCAGTCTACTTGACCGGTCATCGCATCACCGGCCGAGAGAGGGCGGCCCCGGTAATACAACGCAATCTTAACACGAACTAAACGGAAACGCACAACACACGCACCATGACCTCTCCCTCCCACACACTCAGTACCTCACATACACACTAATATCCTCATTCATACAAACAAACACATTCATACAACACAACACGCACACACTGTTGCTTTCTTCGTCCGTGCACTCACTGAGGGGCCAGCTGAAGATCAGCGCTGTGGCTTGCCTCAGCATCATGAACTGAGCTGGTGTATCCTTGTTGGCACTGTACCGCACCGGATGTTTTGTACTGCATGTATTAATCTTTGTATACTTCTGTATTGTGTCCTATATTCTGGTGTTTACAGCGCTAAATAAACGTTTTTAATTAATCAATCATCGACCTGTTTCTCGTACGACTCGTTCGATCGATGTTACGTTTCGGTCAAGGCAACGATTGATCGTCTGCTAATTTGCATTATGTATCAGCAGAACACGACCGTCCTCCTGCGGGATGTCATGACCGAGATTTGCTGTAAAACAACTGGACATAGACTCCTCCTGCGCTAAGTTTGCAGAACCATAGAAATCAAATCTTATAAGCGTGAGAGAGACAGCAACGCAGAGTAGCGTTGGAGGACTATACGTGGTTGATTAGTGGCAGAATCTCATGGACAGCATTGAAATGTGCTGTGACCCCAGCATTTTAATGAAGACTTGAAAGAGTTGTTTACATCATATATGGATGTATGGGCTGTTCCCTTTGCCTCTAAAAAACAAACAACAACTACTAGGTATGTCATAAGAAGACGGCTCACTCTGTCCCCCTTGCCCTTGTCCTCTTACCGTGTCTCACGTGTCTCACCTTGAGCTTGTCCCTGCGGGCGAGCACGTGCCCCACCCTGCCCTCGATGTACTCCGCGTCGTGGGGCCCGTCCCGCGCCGTGTCCCGCGCGAACCGCGCCAGCTCTTCCACGCGCGGCAGCTGCGTCTCCAGCAGCTTGCTGAACTCCTCGTGCTTGCGGATCAGTGTCTCCACGGCTGTACAGACCACGGACTTAATAATAAGTGATCATTTTAGGAAGGAAGCGCAAGCTTAACGGTTATGCGCTTTGCAAAACACTGTTGATGTGGTACGTGCTACAACAAGGTGCCGGAGTACGCACCGTCCAGGTTCTCGCCGAGGTCGTCGTTGTTGAGGAAGGCCTCCTTGGCGGCCAGCCAGTCCTCCGTCTGTCTCGCCTGCTCCTTCAGCAGCTGCAACTGGTGCGCCTGCGACGACAACAGGGGTCAGCGAAATGTAGTACAATAACGAGCGTTGTTCTTTCTCTGAACGGGCTCCGGGACGCGGTCGGTCCTTCCTGTGTCAGACTCAGGAGCGAGGGTATCTTATTATTCTCAGATTATTAGAGAGAGAGGAATACGAAACACCAGAGAACAGTACAGCCACAGCTCGTGGCGTTACCCTGAAATCACACTAGAGAGAAACAGCTCTTACAAAAAGTAAAAAAATAAGCTCTACGAATTGAATGTCGTAATTTTGATTGGACTACTAGAGCCCCTTCATGTTGCGCGTAATTATACCTTTAGTAACCGATTGAAGCTGCCCGGTGCCAGCCGGGGCGGGGCGGGGCGGGGCTGGTTACCTGCGTGAGGTAGTGTTTCCGGTCGAGCCAAGCGCCGTCCAGCGTGGCGGACAGCTGCTCCACTCGCTTCAGCCGCTCCGGCGCCTGCACCAGCTCCGCCTCCTTCTGCAGCGACGCGATCGCCTTCTGGCGACCGTCGATCTCCGCCTGCGCGAACACACGTTGTTTCACTTGACACCAGATCCTCCGAAGCAACATTAATATGAATCCCCGTACAACTCGGCATCTAATCTAATTGTGTGTTTCCACGTGGTTACCTTCCTCTCGTGGTGCAGCTCGAGCAGCGCCTGCGCGTCGGCCACGCTGGAGGGCGGCTCCGCGCCGCGCATGCGCTTCACAGACTCCGACACCCACGCCTCCAGCTCCTGCGCACGCACACCAGTATCACATATACGATAGCGTTGGCGATATACGATGGCGATAGCATTGTCTATCTCATACTACAAAGGGAGCAGTGATATGTTTTCCATCGCGGATTTTTGTTTTATAGATTCAACGACAGACGCACAAACTTAGCTATATCTGTCACACGCGAGCTGTAATTGAAGACAGCTGCCTTTCCCGACTTGATCGTGCTCTAGTGGGTGAGACCTAAATTCTAGGAATAAAATGTATTCATAAGCTTATAGCTTCTATACGATAAGCTGCATTGATAAGCTTTTATAAAATCTTGGCTGCCTTAAGTCTAATAAAATTTCTGGAGGAACGGTTTAAAAACATATTCCGTATTTGAAATGAAGTCTCTGCAATGTTTTTTATGTAAATAAAAATAGATTTAAAACTGAGTGGAAGTCGGAGCTCTATGTAAAGAAAGGTATATTGTAAAGCATCCAAACACTAAAATTATAATAAAAAAACTTAAAACTAATGCACGTGGTCGGCGGTGACCCGATCTAGATTTAGGTCTTGTACTTTGCAATTATTGCATCGTACCGTCTCTGAATTGAGCGTTCTCACATCAAAATTGTCTTTTCCCATGATGCAGAAACATACTTCGTATAGAGACACAGATTCGGAAGCGTCACTCGCTAAAAACCGCATCGAAATTGGTTCAGCCGTTTCAGAGCTAGATGGGAACAGACACATGCACACACAAACAAACATCCTCTTAGGTCAAACGCATATATCTTCTCCGTTCCGTCGCTGGTAAAAACCATCTCTGAACGTAACGTCACCCCCGCGTAACAGTAACGTTTAGTTGTACGTTGACCGACACGACGCCGACTGTACCTTGAGGTTGTCGTCGAACTTGTGGTCGGCGATAGCCTCGTCGAGCAGCGCGGTCCGCTCGGCCGCGAGCTGCTGCAGCCGGTCCCAGCCCGTCACCAGCGACTGCACGCTCTGGGATAGCTCCTCCGCGCGCTCGGGGTGCCTGGCGCACACGGGGCAAGGTTGATGTCAGGAGACAGTCGGGTAATGTGGGTACACTATACTATGATGATGATGACAAGTTGCTGAAGGTATTTTCAGGCGAACCGAAAAGCTTTGGAGTTGCGTTGGAATCCCGGTCACGGCACCAAATTGTAACCATCAATTTCATTTATTTGGTTTTTTTGGTACTTACAGCACACTTGAACATGTCATTATACAGTACTTAAAATATTATATATAGTGTAGGTATACACACTAATATCTGACCTCGTCAGCACGATGCACCAGAGGCACCACACTCAGCATAAAACTAATCCCATAAATACCTACCTAATAATTAAAAATAATAATACTTAAACATTAATAGCTGCTGTTAAGGGGTATTGTCAAATAATTAAAATTGTAGAAATATGAAAGCTGCATTAAAGGGGCTTTGTCAAATACACTATCAATTAACTACTGTAGCCATACTTTCTCTGGACGCCTACAGCAACTTAACAGATCCTTCAAGAGAAAAGGAGAGGATACAACACGCGGTCACCGCACTCTTCAACTCACTCCACAAGAGTGATCTTGCGGAGACGCTCGATAAACGAGTGCTAGGGAGGGTTTTTTTACGAGACAAATACGCCTCCGTTCCTTCAATGGTCTCCTGTAAGCCAGGATCGACAGTGGTACTGTGATCTGACCGGGTATCATGTCAGTGGGTCAGCAACAAGGCCCAGCAAAAATCCAGGCCCAGCAAAGGTCAGCAAAAATAAGTTGCTAACAAAAGTCAAAGAAATCCTGGTCACGGCACCAAATTGTTACCATGAAGCAGTGCGTCAGTTTTTAGAAAGGGCTTCGGGTCTCGAGACTTCGGGCAGTGTGACAGGCTGAATGTACCCGACACCCGAATCCCCTTCCAAGACTCTCACTTGCGCGCCAGTTCCTTCCCCTCTTTCTCCAGGGCTCGTATCTTGTCCCTGACGGCGCCGGCCTCCGCGGCGCGCGCCTCGTGTTTCCGCTTCAGCTCGTGCGCCGCCGCCAGGTCGCGCCCGCGCTCGCCGCTGCTGAAGAGAGTCGCCTTCTTGGAGATGCGCTCCGCCGTGTCCTCCACGTCTCTGTGGAAGCATTACATATTACAACTCGAGTACAATCTATATTCAAGAATGCTCTGAAAACGAGCCGAGGGGTTGCGAAGTAGCTGGACGTGTCGGGGAAAGCACACGCATTATTGGAAATTCATAAAACATGATTACTAGTAATAAGTAGGTATTATTTACTAATTCTATGCAAGAAAATAAAGCGTCGGTGGCCTAGTGGCTAGGGGCAGGGCATGCGGGAGGTCCGGGTTCGAAACCGTGCAGTGCCATATACCAATTGGTTATTCCGATTTTTTCTAAGACTTACGTACATTTACCGTCTGCTCTAACGGTGAAGGAAATTAAAAGTTTTCGAAGGCGTGTGAAAGCACCGGGCCTGCTCGATGGATCATGGCCCGTACCCCCTTGTGCAAGGGGAGGCCTGTGCCCCAACAGTGGGGACATTAATAGGCTGATGACGATGATGGTGCAAGAAAATGATCAGATTTGAGAGAAGACTAGTCAATTGCAAAGTATCGTATTTGAATAGCGAAGATTTGCGATGGATACTTGTCGGTGTGCTTGTTAACGCTCGGTCCCCACGTGCCCGGGGCCGGCGCGGGCTTCGGGCGGGCCCCGCGAGGCTCACGGCTCACCTGTTGAAGGCGTGTATCTGGAGCGCGGCGGACAGGTGGTCCCGGTAGGCCTGCAGCGCGCCGCTCAGCGCCTTCCACTTGCCCAGGAACGCGTCTCGCCGGGAGGACACCGCCGCCGCCTGCTGCGTCGGGCCCTGACCACACACACACACACAACGTTAGGATAGTCATTTATACAACTGTCATGTAATCACAGCCACTGTAACACAAGTGTTAGTTCGTGCCACGAGCGTAGCGAGTATCACAGTAGAAAACACGAATGTTACAATGGCTAATTACAATTCTTACAGTACTTTCTACTACTATCTCTGGTAATCAAGGAACCTCACCTGCTGCAGCAGCTTGTCGGCGAGTGCGCAGATGGCCTTGACGCGCTTGTCGTCGACGTTGAGGTCGCTGTCGAGGTCGTCCAGCTTGCGGCGCAGCGCGCTGCAGTGCTCGTGGTCGCGGCCCAGCTCGTGCGCCGTCACCATCAGCTCCTTGTCCCTCAGCCACGCCTCCATCTTGTCCAGCTGCTGGTTGAACTCCAGGATGTCTTGCGCCTCCTCCAGCCCGCGACCTGCTCACACGGAACGGAGTGGCCTTTAGTCAATCAACAATCAATGAAGAACATTAGTTCAGTGTTGTTATTCATTAAGCATTTACCCATGTTGGGGGTATGGTAGCTCAGTTGGTTAAAACGTTCAAATCCTGTTCGGGTAAAAAATCAACCACTTTGTCTAATGTGTTTACTTTTTGGCGATTACTACCTACTCACATCGGTGTAGATCGCGCTATCGACATTTTCCTGGGACTTCGCATATATACGAGCTCCAAACATCCATAGTTGGACCAAGACATCTGGCCACCAGGCACGACACCCCGGCTGATGGAAGATCTTCCCTTTTCCCTTTCATACAACTGACGTTACGACATTCCTACACTTTATTTTATTTTTATTTAGTGTTTAGCGGTCAAGAATGTGGCGCCGTACCTCATGTGTCAGACTCTCCACTTTCTTCCTAAAAACCAATATAGATTTTGACTGTAGCCCCACCTCTCTGTTCCGTAGCTTTCTCCAGCAGCTGCCAGTCACTGTGCAGCGCCTCCAGCTGTTTCTCCACCTCCTCGTCAGGGGTCAGCTGGTCTGCCAACACCTGCACCTCCTGGAGCCGCGCGCGGTTGGCCGCCAGCTCGGCCGTGAACGCCTGGTGCTTCTGCAGCTTCTTGATCTTGTCCTCCAGGTTGGTCACTTCGCCTGCACCAGACAGATAAGATAAAGTGAGAACATACCGTTTAAACATAGAGATAGACTGACAGAGTAGAGAGAGATAGACTAGAGTTTTTAGGGTTGGACCCCACCTGCCCGCACGGAACTGTATTTTCCAAGTCTAACCGTTTTCTTTGCTTAGAAACATCGTTCGCTAGAAAGAGAAAGACTGCTCCTAAGCGCCTGCACCCTTCGGCATCAGCGGTCCGATTCCGCGGAACCGTATTTTTAAGTCTATCCTTTTTCGTCCATCAGAAAAATCATTATCTAGAGTGAGAAAGATTGCTTCCACAGAAGCAAGGGCGCTTGGTAGTAATCTTCCTCGTTTTAGCAAACGATGTTTCTAGGTCTTTCGTTGTATGCACCACTCCCACTTCACTTGCCTAGGAGGGAAGTGGGAATATTTTTTCCTACTTTTAGTACCCCTTTTATCTTTCTTTAATTACTCCGAGGTCCAAGGTAGCGTCAGTAGAGTTATCTCCCAGGAAACTCGCCTACAGTAAGACCTGAGTGGTCACAGTGCCACGTCCGGTCTCCCCCCTCACTCCCAGTAGTAGCAGTGGGAGAGGAGAGGAGCGGAGACGTGCTCGCCCCTGGGCGCGCTACGTACCCTGCTGGTGGTCCGCGTTCAGCTTGGCCAGCTTGTCGGCGACCCAGGCGCGCGCCTCGCCCGCGTCGCGCGCGAACTGTGCGCGCGCGCGCGTGCGCTCGAGCACCGCGCGCCGTCGCGCCGCCGCCGCGTGCAGCTGACGGACAACATCAAAGTATCACTTTATTTTGAGGATCATAAAGTACAGTTTTACAAAGACATCTTCATGATGCCGATGCCGTTTCCAAACCGCTGCAAATAATCTAAATCGCACATTGATTGATTATAAAAGAATGTCTATATAAATACTAGTTCTATACTATCTTTGTTGGGGTTTGTACTAGGATATTAATGAAACTCCAGTATATCCTGACCTTTGGTTGAGCCCGTTTCTTAAAATGTTTGATAGGTCCTTTAAATTAGCAACGCACACACGATACCGCGATGTAACTAGTAACTAGCGACTAGCGCCATCTGTTGGCGGCTGCCTGAACTAGACTTACTAATTACACTTAACAATCTTCATGATTGATTAATTTCCCAAGAGATGACGCTCTCCATAAAAACAGCAATCGCGCTATTGATATCTGTACCGTTTCTACTGTCTACAAGCTTAATTTAAAATACTAAGGTTCCACAACAGACCTTCTTCCGTCGCTCGTTGACCAGCTGCAACTCGTCGGCGATGCGCTGGCTCTCCACGTGGTTCTGCTGCAGCAGCTTGTCGCCGTGAGAGTTGAGGGTCGACAGCTTCTCGTCCTGGACATAGCAAGGTTACGTGTGGAGATGATGCAGTAAGGTAGGCCAGGAGTACAGTGAGTATGAGAGAGAAACGATGGACCAATCTCAACAGAAATCAACAGAGTGCACATCTACCAGCTGATTATTTGATTGCAGACATGGCATCTATACGGGTCATTCTATGTACCCGTATTTTAGGGTTTTCAATGAGCTGCCAGCTTTGATGTAGTGCCTCATGTGCCGGTGATTACTTTGGCTCTCTAAGTTTCAGTTTGCAGGGTAAGTGCTGGACTACATGCGTCCAGTTCCAGTCTCGGTTCGGTTCGCTGCATACAATCACGAAGCGCTGAGTTCAAGTGGAAGGCGAAATCAAACCGGTGCTGGAACCGGACGCGTGTAGTCTTGCAGTTACCCTTCAAACCGAAACACCAGCATGCCTGCCACAAAGCAGTGCGACAGGCTGACTACCTTCAAGATGGTACTAAAAAATTTTCTGAAAATGGGTTGCAATCGAATCCACAGTTTGGTTCTTTCCATCGTTGGGTACGGACCTGCGTGGCGAGCAGCTTCTCGAAGGCCTCGTGCTTCTTGAGCTGGTGCTCCACCTCCTCCACGCTGCTGTGAGGAGACACCTCCGTGCCTGAGACAAACATAACTTGTATAATCAACTATATACAACTTTTATGCTTTTGTGGTAATTCCAAGAGGTTTCGAGTTCGCGTGAGTGAGTTGGTGATAACGGACAGTGGTAGTGGTCGAGGCCGTCGCATCAGGAGGAGGGTAGACAGATTCTGACGTCTACCTACCTACAACAATAACTCATGCATGCAACTGTGTCGAAATATCAGGCACTCAAAACAACCCCAAACCATGTTAAGAATCCCGTCTTTAGCAGTCACCTGTTCGTTCATTGATTTACCATCTCCACGAAACTCCACGTGGTTTAGAACAAAATTATCAATTTTCTGTGTATTTTCAGGCAAATGAACGTGGGCTCCGTAAACGTCCATAACACATAAAAAGCAAACCGTTCCGTAGATGGAGCCACGAGCACACTCCGTAAACAGACAAGCAAAACAATTTTTGAAGATATCACAAATTTCTCGTTATTTCGGTTAATTTAATTTAATTTCTCAAAGCTATAGTAAAATTGTGATGATATCATGGCATCATACGGACATTTCAAAATAGCAAACATAAAAATCTGTTAAACCAACGTGGCGCGAGTCTGAAGGGGAAAAAGGATTTAGTGAAAAGGAACGTATCTACATGTTGATTGGCTACGTACAATATTGCCACTTTAGCGACTGTATCGCTAGATCTAGCGGTTTTTTAACTATATTAGCGACATTGTTTTGCAGGCGTTTCATAAATTTTAACGACTTTTTTATAGCTATACATTTCTCATAAACTAACGCCATTCATAATATTTGTAGCGATTTTTACAAAACTTAGGTGGCAACACCTACCATTGTGCTAGTGGCGGCTCTAGTGGTAAAACATTGCAGAATTATCTTCTATGCACCTAAAACTCAACATTACACTGGCAAGAGCACCTAGAATAGTGCAAGCGCGTCCATCCAACGCACGAACGTGCCCCTCACCTCCGCAGTCTTTATACACAATCGTCGGAAAATCTTAACACCGCGTTTCAGGAACGCCATAGTACAAAGAGACCAGTAAAGAGACTCGCTCTGCCATATGCCACAGCGCCGTGACCAGTAGAAACTCACTGAGCGCGGCCTCCTGCGCGGCGCACAGGTCGTGCAGCTGCTTGGCGTCGCGCAGGAAGCAGTGCAGGTCGATCAGCTGGTCCAGCGCCACCTGGCGCGCCGCCCACTCCCCGTGCAGCTGACGCCTCTCTTCCAGTAGAGCCTCGCATTTCTCGTCTATCTCCTGTCGGAACAAGAACAACAACATGTTAGGAGAAGGTAGTCTTTGGGAGGCGGATTATACTCTTCTGCATCTAATAGTCTACGGTACTTTTTGTTACTAGGTATGACGCCTTTAGAATACTGCAACTATGTCGAAACGGAAGTTGATCGAAACTATTTAAATCTAGAAAACCGAAAAATAAACTATGGTTTCAGTCCGATTTCGTCTCAAAATCGCTGCAGCATGATAAAGGAATGACGGACATCGTGAAACAGTAAAAGGATATAACCAGCAGGTAACATTTCGCGTCAAACTCGTAAGACAGTCCCTCCCTCTCGCACATAACCATCAGATGCATTTTTCCCTCGTCGCCACTATACAAGCTGGTCCCTCGAGCCGGACATCACACACAGTCCCAGTTACCTGTGCGGCGGGGTGCCCCGCGGCCACGAGCTGCTGCCCCGCGCCGAGCGCGTCCCGGAAGGAGCCGTCTCTCGCGTCCATCTCGGCGCGCGCCGCCACGTGCTCTGCGCGCGCTGCCTGTGCCGACACCGCGTCGCGCACGCGCACCGCACGGGACATCGTCGCGCGCAGCGACGACGACCAGGAGGTCAGGTCGCGCACCTGGACACAACAGAAATGATTAACAGGTCAAGATCAGGTCAGCAGGGTACAGCTTCTGACCTGCGTAAGGAACTGGTGGCCCACGCCTCACGTCAGGGCGCGCTGCTGGAGAGAGATCTGCTGCACGTTGCCACCAGGGTACAGTTTCTGACCCCTACCTGCGTGAGGAACTGGTGTAGCTGCAGGTGCTCCCTCAGCGCGTCCTTCCGCTCGTCCGCAGCGGCGCGCAGCGCGGCCCACGCCTCCGTCAGGGCGCGCTGCTGGAGAGAGATCTGCTGCACGTTGCCACCAGGGTACAGTTTCTGGAGGCGGGCGCCTTCTTCTTGTAGGACCTGGGGAGAAGGTGGGATGAATGAATGTGGTGATATTATTATTTCATGACGTACTCACCGTAACGTCATTTTTGAAGAAAGTTTCACTGAGCCGGATGCGTAATCGGCATCTGTAGGTATATCGATATCTATTAACTATCTTTCTTAGATACCGTGGTTGTGCTTGCCACTAGTTTGTACTTAATGGTCTTTCAACACGGATATAACACGCTTGCATCTGTCGGGGGTTCAAAATGAGAAAGCGGTCCATCGACCAGAATTATTTTCTTATCTATAACTGCACTTCGTAGAACTACCGAAGTCTCTATAATGTCGTGGTTACGCAGCTGCGCTGTAGCGAGATAGTGGTCCCTCGAGCCGGATAAGACAAACAAATGGTCTATCGAGTCTGATGTCGCATCTGTATCTGCTCTTCCAGAGCCATCAGATCGTTCTCAATAGTGTCATGGTAGCATAGCAGCGCCGTAGCCGCAGCGAGAGGGCGCGGCGACCTGCGCCCTCTTGTCGGCTGCTCGCGCCAGTAACTCGCCGACGTCGCGGTGGATGATAGTAATCGCTAGTGGTCCCTCGAGCCGGATGATAAGACAGAGGTCTCTCTCACCTGTATCTGCGCGTCGAGCGCCACCAGATCGTTCTCAATTGTGTCGTGGTTGCGCAGCAGCGCCGTAGCGGCGGCGAGGTCGCGCGGCGGCGGCGGCGCGGCGAGCTGCGCGCGCTTGTCCGCCGCCCGGGCGAGCAGCTCGCCGACGTCGCGGTGGAACCGGTGTATGTCGCCGGCCGCGCCCAGCCGCGCCGCGCGAGACTTCATCTGCTCCACCAGGCGCTGCCAGGACTCGCTGCAGGGACACGACGTTGTTTATACACTGGTATACAGTTAAGAAACCCGGGACGATAATATCTTTCCGTCCGACAAATCGGCCATAAGATCTCATCGTGTAAGGAAAAGTGGTATACAGTGCAGGATGGTCAGCGGTCAATACAGATGGGTCGATGACTGAAGACAGCGGGCGTGCGCGACTTGGCGGAGACGAGGGTTGAGAGACAAGTGGAAGGGTCTGGAGTAAATTGTACGCTTCAGGGGTTCTGGTTCCAAACCATGAAATGTCATGAACAAATGAGTTTTTCGGTTTTTTCTAAAGACTTCAAATATTTATCGACTACTCTGACGGTGAAAGATAACATCGTGAGGAAACATGCACACTGAAATAACCAGGGTGTGAAATGGGGCTAGCAATGGCAAACCATCTCATTACATCTGCCTAGAGAGTCGTTCTGTGGTTCACTCCTAATAAAAAATCACGACCGTCATCAACGAGGAATTCGACATAGAAGTTACTCGCGTTTGACCTCAATCTCCCCTGGTGGTAAGTGACGATGAGGCCGAAGGTACTGACCTCTTCTATAAACACCGCCGGAACACGACAAAGCGAAGACATTTGACGACAGACTTTACACGGAAGGGTGGACCCTGAAAGGGTTCTTCGACCTGCAAGGAAGTGACTGACCCGAGCGCCGCCTGCGTCCGCTCGATGTCCGCGATGTGCGCGCTGTCGGAGGCCAGCAGCTTGTTGGCGAGCTCCTCGCACTGCGCGAACCTCTCCGCGCCGCTCTCCACGCGGTGCCGCAGTTCCTCGAACTTGGACCGTAAGATCTGAACACGGAGGATACCAACTTACTAGTAGCGGCCCCAAGGGTGACAGCGAGCCAAACGGTTTGGGAAAATACACATATGGCATGCGCCAACTAGCAGACGCGGTTGAGCGTCGGTGGCCTAGTGGCTAAGACACCGGACTCCCATGCGGGAGGTCCGGGTTCGAAACCATGCAGTGCCATGTACCAATGAGTTTTTCGGATTTTTCTAAGACTTACGTACATTTACCGCCTGCTCTGACGGTGAAGGAAAACATCGTGAGGAAACCTGCGCGCACTGAGATGACCGGTGTGTAAATAGGGTAGGCACAAAAGATCCTCAAGGGTCGAAGTGCCGCTGGGGTTACTCCCGGCCCCCTATCATGAGATAAGATAAGCAGACGGGGTTTCTATATTATACTTCTCTATCGAGCAATCTACACAGGTTCAATTTCAAAATATTTATAGAAAAGAGACGCGTTTGTTTGGAAACAGATTAACTGAAGATCAAGGCAACCAGGGACCGCCGCCAACCCGTGGCCCTGCCGACCTTGCGGGTACACGGAGCAATCGGGTACCAGAGAGCAGTCCCCGACCCCCTAACTCCGTGTAGGACGGCGGTACTGACCAGCAGGTGCTCGTAGTCGCGGCCGTAGTCCTCGCTGCAGGCGGCCGCGCTCTGCTCCTGGATCCAGTCGGCCAGCTCCGCGCTCTCCGCCAGGTATTCGTGGCTGCGGACACGGGACAAACAATAATCTGAGGCTCGTTCGCTGACCAGTAAATGTCAAGCTTAGACAAGAGAACTCCGGGGGCGAATGGGGGAAGGTAGCCTCCTGATTTAAGTGGAGGTTCAGAGGAGACAATAAGTGTTAGGGGGCGAACTAAAGCTATAAAGGCCATTTGAGACTCACCGGCACACGCTCTCGACCAGCGCGCGCTGCCGCTGCTGCGCCAGCCGCTGCAGCCTCTGCAGGCTGGCGGCCAGTTGCGCGTGTCTCTCCAGCAGCGCCTCGCCCTCGGTGGGCGCGGCGCCCGCCGCCAGCGCGGCCGCCGCGTGCCCCATCTCCGCGATTATGGCCGCGTACGTGTCCAGTTCCAGCTCCACCGCCTGATGTACACAGAACCATAAGGCTGCATTTCCACCGAGGCGGTCAGCGAGGAAAAAATCCGCCAGCGGATCGCTCCATTTTAATCGTAACGTGATAATAAGGCGATCCTATTGGTGGATTCTTCACCACCTCGCTTCCTCGCACAGCTTCGGTGGAAAGCTACCCTGAGTGAGTGACATGAAATGTTTCCAAACCTCCCTCAGAGTAGAGCATGATGGCGTGGAGCTATGGAAGAACCACAGCTCTAAAGAACATGGGACTTGAGGTCCTTCTATGAGAACTGTGGTGTTCCAAACGAGACTAAAGTCATTTGAAGATAAGTTCCTGTGGTACCTACTCCTGTTCATTAATTAAATTAATCTTTATTTCAGATATAAATCCATATTGTTGTTAGAAGACTTAAAAACTATGTATTAGTAACTTAATTAATATGAGTAGCTATGTATTATATTTAATCAGGTCTAAGATCAGACCCACCCAATTTGGGAGGGACAATGATAAAACCATCCGGTTCTTTAAGGTTCCATTAGCTGTAATATGATCCCCCAGCTACCTTTTTCTTCCTCCAGCTACCTTATATATAACCACCAGCTGCCCCACAATCCCTTCAGCTACCCTATGTTACCACCAGCTGCCCTACAATCCTTTCAGCTGCCTTATAATCCTCCCAGCTGCCCTACGATCCCCCAGCTACATTATGATCCACCCCAACTGTCCTATGATCCCTCCGGCTCCCGTATGACCCCATCACTAGCGGCCGGTCACCTTGTGCCTGGTGAGCAGCTGCGTGGCGCGGTGCCTGTCGCGGCCCACGTCGGCGCCGGCGAGCGCGGCCTCCTTGTCCGCGAGCCACGAGTCCACCTCGACCGCGTCGTGCACGAACTGCTGCGCGCGCAGTGCGCGTTCCAGTCGCGCCGCGCGCGTCTCCGCCGCGCTCGACACCTCGGAGTACGCTTGCTCTAGTTCATTGCAGAGGGACTCGATCTGGAATACGAAAGTAAGAAGAAGATTTTTAATACTTTTATATTTCAAAATCGAATTAACCTAGAATTTAATTTAAAAGAAATTTACAATGATATTGTATCTACGTAATCTCCACGACACAGGCAACGCTTAGTGTGGAGGTTATGGTTTGGTGTGAAATGTTAATTAATGTGGTAAACTTTAAAAGCAGTATTTAATTTAATTTATTTATTAGGTAAACACAACAGATTACAACCATAGAAATTACAGAGAAATCAATATAAAGTTATGAGCTAGGTCGTAACCCTTAACCCTTATTAGTAATGGTGAGAGATCTGTTCAAAGCGCGCGCCAGCCGAAAGAGAGCGTGCTGCGCCATATTTAGGACGCCTTTCCACCACAGCTGTGCAAGGAAGCGAGTCGGTCAGCGACGAAAAAATCCACCAATAGTATCGCGCCATTATCACGTGACGATTAAAATGGAGCGATCCTATTGGCGGATTTTTTCCTCGCTACCCCGCACAGCTTCGGTGGAATAGAAAGACAACATATGGAGGCGCGACGAGGGCTGTCCTCGGCTAACGATACTGACTGTTGGAACAGAAGGCGAAGTGCAAGGAATCAGATCTCACCAGTATCTCAGTTGATGGTTTATTGAAGAGAATAGATCACGAATAATAATAATACATCGACCGTCGGTGGTGGGAGGTCCTGGTTCGAAACCGTGCCATTAAGGAGTTTTTCGGATTTTTTCGAAGACTTATGTACATTTACCGACTGCTCTAACGGTGAAAGAGAATATCGTGAGGAAACCTGCATGTCTGAGGAAATTAAAAAAATCCGAAGGCGTGTGAAATCCACCAATCAGCACAGTTCCCCAACAGTGGGGAGATTAATAGACTGATGATGATGAACAATAATACATGTCTTTTCTACTATGTTATTTATTTATTTTTTGCACTGACCCTGTCCTCCTGCGGATGTCCCCCCTCTGTGAGGGCGGCCCCCTGCGCCAGCACCCTCTCGACCAGCGGCCGCCTGCCGGCCAGCTCTGCGCGCAGCTTGGCGTGTTTCTTCTGCGCGGACTGCGCGGCGTGCAGGTCGGCCGGGAGCGCCTCGGAGGCGGCCGCGGCGCGCCGCTCAGACAGCCACGCCAGCTCGCCGGACACCTCCGCCGCGAACTTGTGCAGTCTGACGAGTGGGGGACGCGGACGCTGTTACACACTGATTATACATACAGCCACGCTATATCCCCTGCAGGGTAGGCAGAGGCAATGGAGCGCCACGAATCTTTGTGCTCGGCACGCTTCTCTTGCTTCCTCCATATGCTCGCCGTTGGGGTCGTCTTCTCTAAAATCTATGAGCACTCCATCAATCTGATCTTTGAAGGTCAGTCCAGGACGTCTCCGAGTTTTCCTTCCACTCACTCTCGCTCCGTTATATGCCCGAACCAACGGAGCATGTGTTTAAACTGATTTTAATAGGCCGATTTACATCTGTCAAGTGTTTAGCGAAGTGGGTAAGGACAGTAATTCTTTTTTTCCTTCAAATCTTTTCTTCATTCTTCTATTGTGAATAGTCATTTACTGGACCCGCATGCTCCATCGTCGACCTCATCGTCGCTTACCATCAGGCGAGATCGAGCTCAAATGCGGGTTTAGGAGTCAATAAAAATATATATATAAAAACTGTAACCATCTCTGCACTCGTATTCGTCATTTTGTTGCCACTTGATCAATGTAAACCGACCTAAAGAAATACATCTTAATTTATTTAAAAGATTTTACAATCCTTCAAACCTAGTCCGAAATAAAATCAAGATAATTCGAAAATAATTCTTGTTTTACGAACAGAATCACAGCTTGAAACCGGATCCTGATCCTTCAAGCCGGATCCTGGTCCTCGGAGCGCTATCCCGCGCCAGTACTCACTGCAAACTGCTCTCGAGCGCCTGCCTGCGCCGGTCGGAGGCCGGCTGCAGCTCCCGCACTGCTTGTAGCAAGGCCTTCGACTCCCTCTGTATGGCCGGCCCGTCGAAGTGTCCGTCGGAGACCAGGTCCTCGCCCTGAGCCGACAGAGAGGACGCTTTCTGCTCCCATACTGATAGTTCTTGTTCTAACGCCTGCGGGGAAAGATTAGCAATGTTGCCATTAAGATAATTTGCTATAGGATTAAGGCGTGAATGAACATGTTTTTTTCGCGTCGAATCTAAAGGCTCCTCTTCGCGATTACGATGGGCCATGACGGGCGATCGTGGGGACACGCGCAAGGACAACCCCACGCACTTGTTTGATGTGTGTTCGAAGATCCCATTCGATGGCTGATTGCATACGAACGATACGATACGATGCGTGCCTTTAATCGCTCATTATAGGCCATTCATTCTAAATTTCAATGAGAAGAGGAAAAATTACTAAAGATTTGAAAGTGGTCGGATATGGTAGCATTGGGTGGGGTGTTTAGAGATCACAACTCTCCGATCCCCTCCTCTAGGTACTTCCCCCAATAAACTAAACAATACGATTCTACATAACTTTTTGATAGAATAAAAACTGTTTTCACAGATGCTCTCGAAAATTAGAGGTACTCCCGACCTGGTGGTCTACTGACCAAGGATCTATAGTAGTAATACGACAACCCAGAACAAACTGTCCTGGCGGAAGAAGAAGATTAACACAGGTTATTGCAGAATACATAACGGAATGCCGCGCTACCTGGTGTTGCGCGAGCAGACGCTTGCAGCTCCTGAGGTCGGCGCCGGTCTCCTCACTCCTGAGCGCTCGCTCCAGTTCCACCAGCCGCGCCTTCGCGTCCTCCACCGACCTATAACAGGCATACCGCTTCAAAGTCACTCGACGACAAACAAACGTAAAAACATTTCGGTACTTTTAAGAAAAAATATTTTTCTCGACTAAACTCGCATCTTTATCATCTGATGATAAGAACAGATGAGGCCTAAAATTATCGAAATAAGTATTTGAAATGAAAACTTTTTTTTAGAGAAGAACTATATAAGCCTCGGCGGCAACAGTTGTCGTTAGCCTCGGCTACAGCTCGTATTTTCAAAGTGATTATCGTTGGTACCTGCGGTGCCCCCTCTGCGCGGCGGCCTGCCGCAGCTTCCCCCCCTTGTCCCTGGAAGCTGCGACGAGCTGCCCCCACGCGTCCTGCAGCGCCTCCAGCCTGTCCGCCACCTCGGCGGCGCGCGCCGGGTCAGACTTCTGCAGCGACTGGCCGATCTGGGGACACACGAAACGTCAGGTCACTAACTCTACATTTACATACAAACCTGCTATGTTCCTTGCGGGGTAGGCAGAGAGGACGGAGCGCCACGAATGTACTGCTGCTTCCTCTAGTCATTCTACACTTACTTCGTTTATATCATATACTTACTCTACCCTTGATACTCTTGCTTGCTTATCGTGTGGTTAGTGGCCAACCTATTTGTCAGAGTTGTTCAGGCCGCCCGTAGGCATCTGACATGGCTTGACGACTGCTGTCGAACGACAACAACCGGGACCGACTGCTTAACGTGTCTCCGAGGCACGGAGGAGCTCAGATGAAATATGCCACTAGCGGTCACCCATCCGGGTACCGACCGCGCCAACGTCGCTTAACTTGCACGGACCGTGCTCGCAACTAGGCTACGAGCTGTTCACTTAATACTTAATACGCCAATAAGAGAAGATAGTAAGTAAAAAATTCGGTAGTTTTTAGATGAAATTATATGTAAAGAAAAGAAACCCCCCCTATAGTTCCGAAAGGGGTGTTCAGCATCCATAACCGATCAACTTTCACTATGGGGCCAACATTGAAATCGCAAAAAAACCAGCTGTTTCATATATTATATAATGTTTTGGTCCTGCAGGTTTGGGTTTTAGTATGAAACAGCTGAATTTTTTTTTCACGATTTCTGAGTTGGCTCCATAGTGAAAGTGGTTCAGTTATGGATACTGAATGTAATATATGGGGTAGTTTAATATTTTATTATTGTAGTATTCGTTTGTAGCTAGTTATTAAATCTATGCATGTCAGTCTTCTAATAGACGTGTCCCAGTAGCCAGGTCTTTTATTGCGCTCCCGTTTCCCGTTCCCAGGACCTTCCTAAGTGAAGATATTTCTCACTGAACACCCCCCTTTTTATTTATTTCATTAGTAGCAAATATTTGGAGTGGGTATGTGCTGGTCATTTGTACCACTTTACACGAGAAAATACCCTGTTACTTGTATGAACATGTTCCATACTAAAGAAACATAAACCCCATTATTTCGCGCCTTGGTGGCATAAACTCATCCATGTCGTTATGAATGAAACGAGTTTCATTCATACTGCTTATTTCAGTATTAGAATAGCAATAATTCATTCATTTGTAGAATTATCAAACAAACAACTGTTTCAAACCCCTTTCTAAGACCATGTTATATATTACGTATTCTTGCAAATAAACATTGATTGATTGATTGATTGATTGATTGAACAATTTTGACGTTTTTCTCGACATTGTAATAAGAAAAATTATTTTTTTTTGCTCTATCGTTATTGTTATAAGTTTATAACCTATAGATAACACCCTAGAAATATTTGCCGCTAATAAAATAGGACCCTATAGTAAATGGCCGTAAGCAAACGCGCACGGTACAATACGCACACTGTCGACGTCGCGCAGCTGCTTCTCGTTGGCTTGCAGCTCTCGCTCAAAGGCCTCGTGCTTCTGCAGCTTGCGCTCCAGGTTGGTCAGGTCCCTGCCAGGGTACAACATCAGCGTTTAAGATAGTTTGTTTACTTATTGTGGCACGCCAATGGCCACGTACAGTCCGTGAGTTTTTAGTAAAACATTCGAGTCTTGAAAACTTCGGCGTGACTTCTTCTTTAAGATTTACGCGTGTGACGTCACGAAGCTTATGACTCGTCGTCGTCGTCCCCTGACCCCTCGTCCCCCCATTGTCACATGATGTCACACTTTGTTGACCCCCTCGCTCCCCCTTAATTTATGGATGGCCGTTTACTGGACTGTAGTAAGACAGAAAGAAGCCGATTTAACCCGGTACCTGAATGTTCCTCTAAGAACTCATGGACTGTATTATTCAGGCATATTTTCTAATACTTGTGCCAATTATAGGCAAACTTCTTCTAAGTGGTGTTCCTCATGGCTGAGGGTCGTGATCATTCCAAGGAATTAATAACATAGAACGACTCTCGTGGCAGATTTAATGGGGTTTGCCATTGCCTTCCCCATTTCACACACTATTTATCTCAGCGTGCAGGTTTCCTCACGATGTCAGAGCAGTCGGTAAATGTACGTAAGTCTTAGAAAAATCCGAAAAACTTATTGGTACATGGCACTGCACGGTTTCGAACCCGGACCACCCGCATGGGAGTCCGACGTCCTAGCCACCGACGCTCTCAATCGATCACAGGCATACAGGATATTCTTAATTGCCATTCGAAAACACTATCACTATATTCCTTAAATTTCCACCTAAACAGCTGTGGTCACGTGGACGTCACCTGTAGCTCTGATCGGTGGCGGTCCTGGTCTTGTCCTGTATCCAGGCCTGCAGCTCCTCGGCGGCCGCCACGAACTGCTGGTGCGCCAGGCTGGCCTGCAGCGCGCGGCGCCGCTCCGCAGCGGCGGCACGCACCGCCACGCGCCGCGACACCACCGCCGCGCGTCGTGCCGTGATGCTGGGGGGTTTAAATAAATAAATAAAACTTTATTTATTTTTATTGTCTACTAAACCCGCATTTGACCTCGATCTCGCCTGACGGTAAGCGACGATGAGGTCGACGATGGAGCACGCGGGTAAAAGTAAAATGTAATCTATACCAATATTATAAAGAGGAAAGGTTTGATTTTTTGTTTGTTTGTTTGAATTGAATAGGCTCCGAAACTACTGAACAGATTTGAATAATTCTTTCACTGTTGGAAAGCTACATTTTTCCTGAGTGATATAGGCTATATTTCATTTTCAAAAAAAATGGGGATCCTTACTTAAATTACAATAAAGTGTAAAAAAATATCAAAAAACTTCCTTACATCGCGTACGCTGCGAAAACTATTGATGATAGAACAAAATGATATATAACATTTTTTTAAAACACACCATTATCAACAAAAAAATCAGCGGCAGCGTGTCTCTAACTATTATAGTCATGTCACAATAAGCGTTTTTTTTATAAAAAAAAAAAGAAATTAAAATACCACCGCTACAAAAAGCTCTTTATTTGTACCTTATCAAAATAAATGATTTATTATTTAAGACTGCTTCAATACCTTTATATTACTTTTTGAATTATTCGATTCTGACATTCCATTCAAAAGATATCACGAGTTTAAAACTAAAAAAATAAACTCCATTCGGCTACTTATGCGTTGTAGGGCGTCACTCGGATTTTTTTTTAATTTACTCTTTTTAGGAGCTCGACGCAAAAAGGAGTGAATATGTGATTATTATGAATGTGTTAAAATTAACAAATCTAAATGTAATGTTTAATGCCCGTGCGAAGCCGGGACGGGCCGCTAGTAAAACATAAAATGGTAGTAAAATGTAATATTATCCTATGTTAGTACTTAATAACTAGATTGGATTTAGTAATAACGAAGTACCGCATAATTGGGCAATCATTTTTTATCCGCGATCTCCATCAGGACGCCGTAGAATGCCACTGCGTGTAACAACCATTGTAACATTCGTGTGGACGATTGTTACACTCACTACTCTCTTATCACTTCATATAACAAGCGGTCGTGTTAACTCACTGCTCGGCCGCGTAGTGCGGCTGCGCGACGAGCGCGTCCGCTCTCTGCCCGAAGGCGGCGAGCCGCTCGTCCTGCGCGACCAGGCGCGCCTCCAGCTCCTCGTGCCGCTTGATCAGCGCCTCCGCCTCGTCCACGGACGACTGCAGGGGAGGACATTTATTTATTGAATCACAACACCAGCTAAGGATGTCAAACGTGTGGTATACCCGCTGCGCTAGCGTGGGTTGTTCCGCGGTAACCGATCCGGGAACGAAGCGCGAAGGTGTAATTATGTTCGCGGCCGTTTGCGCCCGTTCGCACCGCGAACGCATATCCGGCTTTACAGTGCGCCATGTTGCAGAATTTTATATAACAAATATTTTCATAACTTTTCGTACAATATCTGTGTTCATACTCGTACAAACGAAAATTATGTACAAGTGGTTCTGTGCAAGAAGTTCCGGCCGAGGTAGATTTTTTAATTACGATTAAACCCTTATTTGACCTCAACGTCACCTGGTGGTAAGTGAGGATGAGGTCGAAGATGGAGCACGCGAGCTCAGTAAGTACTGACCTCCTCTGTAAACACATCGACGACGAAGCGAACACATTTGACGACAGACTTTATATAGGGCGGTTGCTTCACTAGGAGGCCAAGTTTAGTTTTTTTTTTAATATATATATATTTTTTTTTAAATAAACGTATTACTTACTTACTTATAACATAGTTACGCTTTGATACGTCTTGGAACAATTATTACTAACATGCTACTAGCTGCTGTAAAAGGGCATTGTCAAAATAAAAATATGGCTGCCGCATAAGGCATTGTCAAATAGGAATACCAATTCTCACGGATAAATATAACAGTAGATACATTTCGAAGAAAAAATGGCGGATATCGAAGGACGGGTCTTTTTTATATTCTCGTGTCGCTAGGATCGCTAGGACTCGATAAATATCGAAGGTATCAGGAGTCCTTGCGATCGACATGAAGCGTCCTTAACAGATGATATTTTACGTGATATTTATAGTCGACATGTGATAAATATCACGTATATTTATCGAGTTTCAATATTATATCCCGTTTTTGAGAATTGGCCTCCAGCGTGTTAAAAGCATTATCTGGGGTCGATTCCCGGTGTCGCTCACCCCACAGCGGTCGTACTCGAGGTAGGCCTCGTGGGCCCCGCTGGACGCGTCCAGCTGGTCGGCCTCGCGGTTGAACGCTTGAAGCTGCACGCTCTGCTTCAGGTGCGCCTCCTTTTCGCTCCATGCTGAGGATACGAGTGTGTAACTCAGTGCCGCACGATAATAGAATGGATTTGGGCGTTAGGAGGCTAGGATTTATATAACTCAGTGCCGCACGATAATAGAGTGGATTTGGGCGTTAGGAAGCAAGGATTTATCTAACTCAGTGCCGCACGATAATAGAGTGGATTTGGGCGTTAGGAGGCTAGGATTTATCTAACTCAGTGCAGCACGATAATAGAGTGGATTTGGGCGTTAGGAAGCTAGGATTTATCTAACTCAGTGCCGCACGATAATAGAGTGGATTTGGGCGTTAGGAAGCTAGGATTTATCTAACTCAGTGCCGGATTTAGACTTTCTCCATCTTTGACAGTTTAAAGAATTCAGTTTCACGTATAACAAATGACAAACAATGAATTAAAAATCCTTCGACTTACTGTTCCTTGTCATCATCAACAGTAAATTAAAAATGGTCTGATTTCCCTCTCTTCTTATAATTAAATCCTCAAGGTTTCTTGTCATCATCAGACCTCAAAGTTCCAGATATGCAACAACACAGTCCTAGACCCAAAATCGAAGCACCAAACTATTACTACTCCTGAGATCTCAACAGATATCAAAGATAGCCTAAGATACTGGACCAGGAACTGGTCAAAATTCAGTTTTGAATGCAAAAACCGTTGTTATGATATAAAACAGTAAGACATACGCGTGAATCTTATAACACGCCTCTTTTTGGTCGGGGGAAAAAATATATCAATCACGATTCATTTTTTCAGTGAAAATATTTGGACTGTCATGACGGCACCTGCTGTTGAGGGTCACGATCCTCAGCATTGAGGTTTACGACTGAGGAGGAGGAGGTATGGACAATCATATGCTGTAATTTAAATCATTGGTGACAATGATAAATAATGTTAAACGTTTATTTGTTTCTTCAAGCTCACCGTCCTTGACGACGCGCTGCTCCCTCTCCAGCAGCTCGATCCTGTCGGCCACGTCGGCCAGCCCGGGGGTGGTGGACAGCAGCTGCCTGCCCAGGCCTATCACCTCCTTGAACCTGAATAGGCAAGTGACGCGTTAATGTTATGAGAACTGGAAAGAACTGTGCCACATTTTGCCCACCATCACGGCAAAAATATGAGGTTTGATCCAAAAAAAAGGCTCAGGGCTACATTGACTGGAGTGTCAGATTGTATCAGCTGTCATCTCAAGATATGGCAATGATTTTTGGTCAATGTGTTTCTGGCTGGTTGTTTATCCTCGAAATAAATTATTGAAATAAATAACCTTTATTGAAACCATCACAAAACTTGTAAATGGAACAATACCCTGACTCCCAAACTAGGCGAACCTGTATCTTGGGAGACAGTGCTTTCACAAAAAGAAGGTATTCAATAAAGGTCAGCATTGTAAATGTAACTAGATTATTAAACGTGGGTATTTAAAAAAAACTGTATATGACGTGAATAAGCTGTCAGTAGTCTAGCATCGGTGGCCTAGTACCAATGAGTTTTTCGGATTTTTTCTAAGACTTACGTACATTCACCATCTGCTCTAACGGTGAAGGAAAACATCGTGAGGAAACCTGCCTTTCCGAAGGTGTGTGAAATCCACCGCACAGCACTGGGCCCGCTCGGTGGATCATGGCCCGTACTCCCCTTGTTCAAGGGGAGGTCTGTGCCCCAACAGTGGGGACATTACTAGGCTGATGATGATGATGATGAAGCGGTCAGTAATTTCCCAAAAGGTTTTAATAGACAGTACTCGTATAGTGGAAGTATGAAAGGATCTTTGGAGCTTCCGTTCGTGAAGAAGCCGCGGATTATACTTTGAACAAAATGAAATGTAACGATTTTTCCTAATGACACAAATGAACCCTTAGTGTTGGACTTCACGCGTCCGGTTCCATTCCAATCTCATCTCAAGATCATTCTCATCTTGGAATCAGCGGTTTGTGATTGGACGGGGCGAACCGAACAGGAACGAAATCGGCATCGTGAAGTCCTAGCCTTAAAATTAATTGCAGTACGCGGCGAAAGCTTTCGTTCTGAAGTGGCCGCGCATTTCGATCTTAGGCTTAAAGCCCATCCTATTATCAAATGTGTTAAAGTATGCCAGCACTGACTCGTCATCGTGAGCCTTGATGTCGTCTCCCAACTCCTGGTGCTGCTTGTGGAGCGCCTCGGCCGTCGCCACGTCCTTGGCCGGCACCTCGTGCGACAGCTGCTCTTGCACTTTCTGTGAACGACACTCTTATTAGACGTACACTGCGCGCGGGACGCTCAATCGGGGGCGGTGTGGCCCGCCGGGGCGAGCAGTGGAACGTGAAGTGAGCGCAGAGCTCGCTCACTTCACGTGCGCGTTGTATAGTGAACTCACCGACCAGCTAGTTCATGGTCAGGTCATTGCCCGCACCAGCTCAGCTGTCAGTATACAGACGGACATTAAGTTGAATCGATATAAAAACGTATTTGGAAAAGAACGACAAATGTAAAAAAAACCAGTGAAATTGAGCTCTTGGTGGTCTTAGAGTTCTGGTGGATATCCCTCACCTGGAGCCAGTCCTGCAGCAGCCCACAGCTGGAGCCGAACACCTGGTGCCCCACGGCGCTCTCCAGCCGGCTGCGGCGCTCGGTCGCCTGCGCCTGGCAGCGCCGCCACATCTGGTGGATCTCCTGCTGACGACCTTCAACGTTCGCCTTCTCCGTCGGGTACTGGGACTTCACACTGGGGACACACATGTGGTTAATATACAGGAGGAGAGTATACAGAGGGGTTGGAGCTGATTCATGTTTCAGAGCTTTAAGTACGAGAGTAAATTATAAATCGAGGAATTACTAAAATTGATGATGGACCTTCGGGAAGGACGTGACGCCCAAGATCCGACTGTACTAGTATTTCGATGAAGTGCGACATACCTATGCATTTTATACCACATTATGAGGCTGCGTGAAAAGGAAAACAGAGTACTATATAAACAGCATCATTATCCTCCCATCCTCGCAAGGTGATCGTCCACACCAGCCCCCTACTGCCTAATCTACCATCAGGGTTACTCACGAGTCCGCCAGCAGGCTGACGGTGGTGACCTTCTCCCTCAGAGGCTCCAGTTCCCTCTCGAGCTGCGCGTGCCGTCGCTGCAGCGCGCGCACGGTTCTGAGGTCCTGCGCTGGCGCAGAGGAGGCTGCTAGCTGCTGCTCCTTCTCCGCCATCCAGTCGAGGGCCTCGTCGCATGTTCGACTGAACAGCTCCACGCTGAAATAAATTGGCGTTTTAAATGTTTCTTTGAAAATCCTGGTGTATGTAGTGGCTCTGGCAATTGCTTAGTGACTACGTCATTCGTCAAAGCTTACCTTATACGACTAAAGTTCTACCAACCTCCAACTCCTGGAATCTCCAGGGTTATCGTCAATTGTATGTTAAACCAAATTTTTACCTAAGTGATGCAAAAATACTGACTTAATTATATTAACGTAAACGCTAAATTCTGGTGGTATTCATTTGTAGAACCGCTCTAGCAACTGCGTCCTTATCAAATTCCTTACACTCCTACGCACTACCACCAAGTTCCACCAACGTCCAACTCCTGGAATCTCCAGGGTTATCACCACATTTACCTTGAAGCGCCCTCCAAACTCTTCTCCTTCTGCTGCTTGAGTCGCAGCAGGCGGTCCCACTGCTCGTGCAGCTGCTGTCTTCGAGCAGTCGCTTTTGCCGCTTGACCATGCTTGGCGGCCACCAGCTCCTCGGCCGCCGCGTCGATGTGTTCCAGCCGTTTGGACGCCGCCGAGAGATCCGTCACGAATTTCTGCAAAGAGATTGTCAAGTGAAATTCATGATCTGGTCCGGACCCTCTCGAAGAACGCTGGGGTCTGAGGTCTAAGGCTAAACAAGGTTACAACCGAACATCATCACATCAAACGAATCTCTAAACAATTAGATGACCAGTAACTCTTCAAGTCTAAAAAATGACCTTTTTTACAATCTAAGTACACCCACCCGCGTTTGATCTCAATCTCAACTTGACTAGGCCGAAGATCAGAGTATGCGATAAAACCACACTCGTACCCTCCTCGACAGTCGGAGCTGGAACTGGCTACTGCAGCAGCTGATAACAGGTGAGACGGCACCGACCGTGTATGGCGTAATGTTTATAATACTCCACCAGGGTAATTAGATAGTGACAGGAATGCGGACATCCCCATCCCTTACTACTCACTCGAGTCCTCAGTACCGTTCGCAGTTATTCATCATATAACGCAAAAGTTTTTTCAGAGCGTCGGTGGTACAATGGCTAGGACACCAGACTCCCGTGCGAGTGGTCCGGGTTCGAAACCGTGTAGTGCCATGTACCAATGAGTTTTTAGTATTTTTCTAAGACTTACGTACATTTACCGACTGCTCTAACGGTGAAGGAAAACATCGTGAGGAGACCAGACCAGTGTGTAAAATGGGGTAGGCACAGATCCTCAAGGGTCGAAGTGGCGCTGGGGTTCCCGGTCCCCATCATAAGATAAGATAACGCAAAAGTGACTCATCGTTTACTTTCATACCCTTTTCCTTGGTCCAAAGTCGTCAGATGACGTCACATTTCTCATTTTCTGATTACGTCGGTGGAGCAGTAGGTATTTGAATGATCACAGTATCTCCATGGAACAGTAACAACCATGGCACAAGAAGACGGCTCATTCCTCACCAGGCATATCGGGTACGCCAGCTGCACGGTGTTCACGTCAGCACAAGGCTATGACGTACCTTCCTGCCGACATGAACATCTTGCAGCACCACGGTGACAGTAACCTATCAGGCTCACCTCGTACTTCCTCTTGGCGGTGTCGACGGTCTCCTCCGAGTCCTCTGACCGCAGCAGCCGCTCCTTGTCACGCACCCACTTGTCGAAGTCGTCGCACTCGGCGAAGAAGCTGTACAGCTGGATGGCGTCCTCCAGCTGCGCGCGCCGCGCCGCCGACAGCTTCAGCAGCTCGTCTGCGGAACACGACACGATAATAACTTGATGACAGTCACCAGCACAGTAACGTTTGTATCTATAGTTTGTAGAGGCGTTTGGTTGCGCGAGAAAGGTGAAAGGAGAGGAGAATAGGGAAAAGTTTGGCTCCAGTACCCACAACTACTCCACTACTTCACGAGTGCTAGTTTGTGCTATGAGCGTAGCGAGTGTCACATTAGTCATCACGAAAGTTACATTGGCTAATTATCAATTGCTGACTGACCGTAGTCGGTCTGTATGTCGGCCATGCGCGCCTCCACCGTGACGTTGCGCGGCGCGGCGAGCGCCTGCACGGCGGCGCGGGAGGCGCGGCGCGCGGCGGGCCGCCCGCGCCTCACCGGCACCACCTGCTTCACCAGCACCGTCTTCTTCACGCGCTGCACCGTGCGCACCTTCTCCGGACGCCGGACTTGCACCTGCACACGTTACATTTAGTTTTACTTTCTACTCCATTGTTCAATAAATTCGTTAGTACTCCTACTGTTATACTGTGCTTGTTGCAATCAGACCTCCAGAGGCTGCACCCGTACCAAAAACAAAAACCTCCACGTGCTTTGTGGCTGAACTGAAGACCTTGGAAGCTCCCAGGTGGTGCTGCTGGATATTCCTTATGAGTGTAGCAAAGCCTAACAATTTTTCCTATTTATTCCCTCTTCATTTTTTCAAAAACGGAAACACAAATTACTGATATGGCTATCAAAATTGGGTATTTGGCTACGAGTCACTCACTGGTCTTCCACCAGGCGGGATTGTGCCTGGTGACCAGTAGTGCTGGAAGTCCCGTTGAAATATCAATAGCGCGTTCTATGTTTGTATTGAAATACGGAAACCCTGTACTCCGGGCGAACACCGCCATCTACCGGCGAGTGGTGTGAAGGAACAGCACTCACCGGCACGACTCTGGGTTCGACCTCGCGCACGTAGTTGGCGGGCACGAACCCGTCGCTGCGGTCGGCCTTGCGCACCGACCACCAGTCCGGGTTGGTCTTGCTCATGAGGAACATCACCTCGCCCTTAGACATCGAGATGCCCTGCCCCGTGAACGGGTACAGGGCCTTCACCTGAAACGAAACGGGGCGCCGTTAACACTGACACAGGAACGGTAACAACACGGTCATGTACCACCACTTTTAGGCAACGGAGAAGCTTGCAACGATACAAAACTATGGATGGATAGTTTTCTCTTAATGAGTAACTCTATCGGAATACAGCGATACTATCGAAACAAAATGGAGAATAGAAATACATTTATTGTTAAATACTCGTACACAGCACTATAACAAAGCACCATGTATATTTGTCAAAAGGGGGGAAAGTCAGCAAATGCTGACATACTCGGGTACCAAGTATGCAGCGCCGTTTTTCATTTCCCCCCTTATGTCAAGATGTTAGTGGGAGCGATAGTGTAGTGGGTAAAAAAATTAAAATTAAAAACTAAACATCAAAAAGATTAAATACTTATGTGAAGAATTTAGGTAAGAATTTGCCAAAAATAAATTGAACTAATGACCTGTGATATATATTGTGTGCGTGTGCGTTTGTGTGTGTTGTGGATGTAAGGGAGGGTGTGTCGATAGTATACTTTGTTGTTTTACTGTTTTTTGACAAACACTATTGATTTGATATCATTCGATGTTATTAATATTTCTTGATTATATTATTGGGCACTTTAGACTAAAGTTGGCCAGGATTATAGGTCCAATGAACAGATGTAGTGTTTCTAAACAGACAGATACATCCTACATCTATGGTGTAGTACCTAAAAAACTGCTATTTGGTCTTTCGAGCCGGACTTCAAGCTTCAATGACCGCCTAGCTAGCGACCATTTCTATATAAAGTCTGTCGTCAAATGTCTTCGCTCCGGCGTTGATGTGTTTCAACAGTGTTTAAAAGAGGTCAGTACTTAATAAGCCCGTGTGCTCCATCTTCATTGAGAGATTGAGGATAACGCGGGTTTAGACGTGAATAAAAACACGCTCCCTTGAGCCGGATTTTCAACTCACTTGCGGCACGCTGCGCTCCTCGGTGACCGTGCGGTGCTCCAGCCTCTCGACCGGCTCCTCCTCCCACACCTCGGTGGGCACCAGGCGGGACTCGTTCACCCACTCCTCCTCCTCGATGATGGGGGTCGGCTCCACTTCCGTAGGCAGCTGTAGGAGAAAAGAGAAGGTGAGAGCAAATCTGAAGCAGAGGGCCTTTTCCGACGATGGCACCAATTCTGGTTAAATTAAAACATCGCACTTACACGATCTAGCACATGTGTGAGTGAGAGAGAAAATATAGACTGCGTGTTTTATCTTAGAATACGGAGTGGATGTATGCAGAGTATAGAACGAACGACAGCTGTCATGACGCTGAAAAGCGTTCGAATATATTCGATTTCGTTATCAATAAAAAATCTAAAACGCGCTATTGAAATTTTCTCCGGACTTCAAATATACTCATACTCATTTATTAAAATCACCGGGACACCAGAAACTCTTGGTCACGTCATGCTTTTAACAAATTTATAATTCAAACAAAATTCATGTTAACTATAAACATAACTGGACAGGAGCGAACAGACCAGCCGATTTACATATGAAAATTTAGATAAAAGTTTATGATTGTAGCAGCTGTAGAGGGGCTTCGTCATTTATCTAAATTAATAAATAATAAAATATATACGAGTATGCTGTACAGGGGGGCATTGTCGTACAAATAATAATTATATGAAATTGAAAAATTGAAATTGACAACGTTTATTTAGCGCTGTAAACACCAGAATATAGTACACAATACAGAAGTATACAAAGAACATCCGGTGTGGTACAATGCCAACAAGGGTACACCAGCTCAGCATAGCGCTGAGGCAAGCCACAGCGCTATTATGTTATATCTGCTGTAAAAGGACATTGTTAATACTCAAACCGCGGAACCATTAGACAAGTGTATAATCATCTCTGTACCCTGATAGAGTGTTACCTGCAGACTAGTAATCCCGGTGTGGTGCAGCTTCGCGGCCGCCGCACTGAGCGCGTCCAGCTCCGTGTGGTACGCGCGTATCTCGTCGTGCAGCGCCCTGTGCCGCGCGAGCAGCGCGCCGGCGGCGGGGGCGTCGCGCCCGCAGTCCGCGGTGCCCACCAGGGGGCGCTTCTCCTTCATCCACGACTCCGCCTCGTTCGCGTCCCCGTAGAACTGATAGAGGTCAGATCAGATCAGATCGGTCAGCTGGGGAGCTCTTAAAGGCATTATACTATGATAAGTTTCTCATATTGCGGTAGAAAGTGCTAGGAGAGAGAAAAATGCCGTCTGGTTAGTTCAATTCGGGTTCTACAAGTACCGATTTGATGACCCTATTCAGTCAGAACCTGTTGGACATAGCGATCCGGGGTCCAAGTCACGGAATTTCATGTCATCATTAGCCTATTAATGTCCCCACTGTTGGGGCACAGGCCTCCCCTAGCACAAGGGGGTACGGACCATAATCCACCGAGCAGGCCCAGTGCTGTGCGGTGGATTTCACACGCCTTTGGAAATTTTTAATTTCCTCAGCATGCAGGTTTCCTCACGATGTTTTCCTTCACCGTTAGAGCAGTCGGTAAATGTACGTAAATATTCGCAAAATCGGAAAAACTCATTAGTACATGGCACTGCACGGTTTCGACCCGGGAGTTCGACGTCCTGGCCACGACACCACCGACGCTGTTCATTCATGTACTAATGAGATTTCCAGACTTATTCGAAGACTTACGTACATTTACCGACTGTTCTAACGGTGAAAAGGCAAACAACCCCATTAAAATAATCTTCCAAGAGAGTCGTTCTATGGAAATCCATAGAATGATCACAACCCTCATCAATGAGGAGCACGACGAGCTTTCTCACCAAGATACTGCGAAAGGAATAACCGTGGTACTGTCAGTAGTACCACCGGTAATACCACGGGTACTCATAAGTCGTGTTGTTAGTTCACCAGGGTTCTACAAGTATTGTTGATACAATTCAGTTAGAACTTTGTTCAAGAGAAGAGACTACGCATGAAGATGTGTCTTCAAACCGACCTGGTGCGCTTCCGCAGCGTCGGCCAGCTGCTTCTCCCTGGCGTCGGCAAGCTCCCTAAGCGCGTCCCACTGCTGGCTCAGCGACGAGAGGCGCCGCTCGATCTCCGCGCTCTTCGGGTGCTTGGCGTCGATCAGGCTGAAGACGTGAGGGTACAGTTACGTTTTAGCTAGTTTAACGGAGAGGGACAGTGGCGAGTTGTCGAGAGAAGGCAGCTTGCAAGCCAACTTGATTCGCCACTGTCCTAACTCACTGTACTTACCAAGTGTAAACCAGACTTTTGTGACTTTTGAAGAAGAATGGTAGCGAATGAGAAGAGTAAACATCAATGGTCGGTTACGGCAACGGAAAAAGGTAGGGGTGATTGATAAACAAAAAATAACAAAAGATATCTAACCGGTAAAACATTTTAAAGCGCTTATTACACGCGCTGGTACACCTGACTGATAAATTACTAAGGCCTGGACTACACGCGTCCGGTTCCAACCTCGGTTCGGTTCATTGTATTCAATCAGGAAGCGCTGACTTCGAGTGGGAGGGCGGAACGCATATTGATTGCAGCGAATCGAACCGGGGCTGGAACCGGCCTAATTAGGCAGGCTTCCATTTACAAGCTATAAAGCGTACTGAATACATTTACACTTGACTCAATTCAGTCAAGTAGCGCTAAATATTCTAAGTTAATCAGGTGTAGATCTGAACAAAGAAATATCGATACCGCGTTCTGTTTGTACGGAAATACATAGTAAACATATGCAGAATACGTAAATGTCTAACAGCGCCATCTACCGGCGAGGGTCGCACATACCTCAGTCCCTTGGCGCGGTGCCGCTGGCTGACGTGCTCCCTCGCGCGCAGCTCGTGTAGCAACGCGGTGTGCTTCTGCCGGAGCGCCAGCACGCCGCGCAGGTCCTTAGCGGCCACGTCCGCGCGGCAGATGCGCTGCTTGTCCGTCACCCAGCCTGTGTGGGGGAACAGTTAGTACAGTGCATTTTGATTGGAAACTACAGGGAACAAAAACCCCTATAGAGCCTAAAGCATCCATAAATGAACAACTTTTAATTTGAGCCAATTCTGAAATCGCGAAAAAACCCAGCTTAATCTCAACTGGTGGTAAGTGACGAAGAGGCCAAATATGAGAGCACAAGGGCTTAGTAAGTACAGACATTTCAAACAAAACACTGCTGGACTGGAACACATCAACGCCGAAGCGAAGATATTTGACGACATATAAGGGTGGTCGCCACACTGAAGGGGTCCTACCGCTACACGAAAAAAAACTATTGCACAAAAGAAATGGACGATCGTTACGAAGTTACAAGACCAGCAATATACGTTACGTATCCATCAGCCAGTTTTCATTCAAATTCCTCCTGAACATAAATTGAACAAATGATAACATCATCTATACAACCGAATACGAATGTCATTGACACCGTAACTGACCTTCCTCCTCGTCGTGGTCCTCGAGGAACTGGTACAGGTTCCTGGCGTCCTCCAGACGGGCCTTGCGGTCCTTGGCGGCCGCCACCAGGCTGTGGACAGAGGTCACATGTTGGAGCAATCGTTGATCACAGTGACCACAGGGAATGCTTGTTACATTCCATGTATGATAGGAAAATTAGTATAAAAAGCATAGACAATTCGCGAGTTAAGAAGATTATTCCATGTATTTTGGAGCAAAGAATAAGAGAAAGAATTTTATATTTTTTAAATTATTTTGATCAAATAGCGGTAACTGATACAGAAAACCAAAATAATATATTATAGATTTTATCTTAACAGCATGCGTTTTGTATTCACTTTTGCATGTGCTGCGAAACAGATTCACGTATCAGCTTTCGGATCCTGTTCTGAAACATCGGATCGGATCGGATCTTGCAGCTCACCTGTCATAAGCATCTTCCAGCTGCGCCAGCTGCTGCTCCAGCTGCCCCCGCGGCTGCTGCGGCCCGGTGGCGGCGGCCCCGTGCCGCACGAGCCGCCGGATGCCGTCATCCAGGGCACCAAGCTGCAACTCCTGGAGAGCGTGCGCCTGCAGGAGTCGCTCCACGTCCACCAGGTGACGGCCCACTTCTTCAGACTGGAACTGCGTCTGTACGAATGATGGTCACAATGTTAGAGTGTAGGATGGACAGAACAATTCTAGCATTATTTACTTATCATCATCGTCATAGGGTGCCATCTCCAAAATGAAGTTTGGAGGTCAGTAAGCAAAATCGCTTCCGATCTCATGCTGCGTCTTATCTTATGGCAAAAAATATAGGTCACTGGTTTTATCAAATTTTAATGTAATTCTATCAAAAGACACGCAACAACGGGAAACCTAACTCTTCTAAAACACACAACAGCTATTTTGAAACGGGATCTAGAAAACCTAAAAATATATTTCTATAGATTCGGTTTGATTTCGTTTCACAACCGCTGCAGTGTGCTAAGATTCTCAAAGCACAGCAACTGAAGCTTCTGTGAGCCAGAAATGACAACGACTCAACGCTATCTCGGTCTTCCAATTAACTAAAGGACGAGGAAGAAGCTCGCCGCAACGGTGCTAAGACATTACTTCGAAGAGATCACAACCTTGAAGAACTGAACATCCCAAAGGATATTATTATGTGAATGTGCACATACCTTCATTTCAAGCAGGGTGTGTTCGATGGCGTCGGCCTCACGCAGCAGCGCCATGAGGTGTGCCAGCTGCGCTAATGACGTCCTGCACAACACACATGATGGCGTCATTCAAGGGATCAAATGTTAGGGTCTAATGGGCAACCGCCGTGACTTTTGATCCGGCCCGCGGTACATTTTATAAACGGACGCGAATAGTAATAAATTCCAACACCTATCTAGAGAATAAACTGACACTTTTATCATAAATTATATACATTATCTTATTTTCAGGGGGCCAGGGACAACCCAGCGGCACTTCGACCCTCAGGGATCTTTTGTGCTCACCCCTTACCTTAGTCTCCTTCCTGTTCCTTCCTTAAAGATGTATTGCATCAAGGACGCTATACAGCTTACAGGTAGGAGCCTATAGTCCTCGGGTTTCGTGTAGGCGATCCCCAGAAGACTCATACGCTTTCCAGCCAACGAGTCACATTCGCACAGCAAGTGTTCCATTGACTCAACGGTGACACCACAGGCTCTGCAGGTGGGATTGTCTGCCAGTCTTATCTTGTGTGGGAGGCTCCTAGTGCCAAAATGGCCAGTGAACGCCCCTACAATGAGACGGGTGAGACTCCTGCTATGGTTGTAGATTTGTCTGCACCTAGTTGTGTCACCATTTCCAATGAACCTCTTAGAGTGTTTTAAGTTGGTTTTTGACCACTCCACTATATGCAGGTCCTTGGCTTTAGCCTTAATGGCTGTTTTGATGGTACTCATTTTTACAATTATATACATTACTTGTTTTGCGGACCTTTTACGTTTAGTTTGCAGTGTGCCTATGCGATGAATAACAAACATGACAATGGGTCACATTTCTATCGCAATATGGTGGACCTAATCGAGCTACAGGAAGACACACATTTGAAGACGTGGAGGTAAGCTACTTCTACGGATCATGCCTTGTGTAGAAGAAAAGTACCCAGTACCCACAGCCGAGAGCCTTTGCCAGAAAACTGATTTGTGCACTTGAAAGCACATACGAGGTGAGGTCCGAAAGTCTCTGGCCTGCCAAAGAAAAAGGACACTCGAGGTCATGAAACTATTTTCATTTTTCAATATAGTCTCCATCTATTTCAACACACTTTTCTGATCGTTTAATTAGCACAAAAACAGTCAGAAGTCTTGTCTTCAAAATGGGCGAAAACCGCACCGGACACTTTATCATCAGTGGAAAAACTTTGACCCCTCGAGTCTGACTTGAGTTTTGAGAATAAATAGTAATCCAAGCCGAGTCAGTACTACGAGGTGGTGGCGAATTTCAGTGAAGACACACTTTGCAGCAGCAGCTTTCGCAATGGCGGCAGCGCAGACGAGCGCGTTGTCACGGAGAAGCCGCACGCCTTTGCTTATTTTTCCACCACGTTTCTGCTTGAATGCTTCTCGTACCTTCTCTATGAGGTTAGCATAATAGCTTCCAGTCACCGTGGTATTGCGTTTTTAATGTTTTTAAATAAGTGAGGTCCAAAAGTTAACACTTGCTCAAGTGTCTAGCGAAGTGGGCAAGTACAGTGAGTCAGGCCAGTGGTGTACACCGGTGGACAGCGGCGAGTCAACTTGGCTTGCAAGCTGCCTTACCAGTGGATCCAAATATTGTTTAACTGGCTGTAGTGTACTTGCAACTTGCACTCGCCACTGTCCTAACCGTCAATACTTGACTGGACCAAATATAAACCGAGTGTCCTATCTTTACTATCGAGTGTCGCCTGACCTGTGTCCCTCCAGCAGCGCCAGCAGCTCGCGCCAGCGCTGCAGCACGGCCTTCTCCGTCCTCGACACGGCCTCCGCGCCGTGGTAGTTCTCGCGGACCAGCTCGGCCGCCATGGCCGACAGGTCCTCGAAGCGCTCCGTTCTGGAAGAACAGCATACGTGTTACGCAAACATTTTGTAATTAACTCTATGTAATTGGCTCGTTAGAGAAGTTGCATATGGAAACACGCGTCTACCAGTTGGCGCATGCGCTGTGAGTATCTCCCATACATTAAGTCGCCCATTGAAATGATTAAACAAGAATTACTAAGAAATTGGAATCGAAGGTAGTGAATGTGCGTTTTCACGATGCGACCAGCAACAAATCTGAGCAAGGATCGACAGCTGGACACCTACAGACCCTGTGCTCCCCTCATCACTAGCTCACCTGGCCAGGATGTCAGCCGAGATGGCCTCGTGCTTCTTGACGGTGGCGTCCACCTGCGCCAGGTTGGAGCCGTAACGAGGGTCCGACAGCACCTGGATCATCTCCTTCAGGTAGCCCTTGCGGAGCACCGACTGCAAATGGAATGAACGGGTTTAAACTGTTCGTGGACATCGAGGAGACATCGTTCCTTCTGGTAGCATCAGAGGGCAGGGAACATGGCGCTATTACGGCACCAGACAAAAGCAGAGAGTGAGTGGTACCTTGGTGTTGAACTTGTAATTGAGTTGTTCCAGTCTCTCCTGCCGCAGCAGCTCGGTCCTCAGGGCGATCTCCCGTGCGTGCTCCGCCTGCGTACATAAATATGGTAACAATAAATACACATGGTGTGTTACAATGATTGCTGCTGCCGTCACCACACCCCATTGTCTAAAATTCAGTCGCAAACCACCGCTGACGTTTGCGTCACGCGAGCCCTCCAATAACAGAGCGCCTTTTCCCACACCACGCAATAAACATCCATATAGTTTCTAATCAGAACTGGAGTATGACCTGCTCGAGCCGCTGCCAGGCGCGCTCCAGGTCCTGAGGCAGTTGCCCCTCGAGCGGGGCCCACGCCTCGCCCACCAGGCTCTTCTGCATTGTGTTAATGTCGAAGTACAGCGCCTCGATCTCCGACCGCTCCTTGTATCTGGAAACACAGTTCGACAGTTCTAGCTGGATATGTTTAGGAAAATATATTGAATAACACAGGATGTGAAATTGCAACAAGTCGTTCCTGCAATGTTTTACCACTAGAGGCGCCACTAGCACGGTTACAAAAAATATTCAAAAATACGATATGGCTCCTAACCTAAACCCAACTTGACTCCTGATGTGGAGCGGTCCACATCCATAGGAGCCTCTTTACCTCTATATCTCCACACCCTTCCTACCGCGAGGCCAGACGTTGACTCCGAAGAGTCTTCCCCGTTTCCTGGACCTGCGGACCTAATCTTTTTGGGCTACCTAATTCAACTTCTCCGCGCTGGGTTCATTTTGGAAGTGGTCGGTCGTTTTTGGGAATGGTAAGTTTTGAAAGTGGTCATTTCGGGAAACAGTCATTTTGGGAAATGACCATTATGGGACGATCAATCTTCTGATCAGCGGCAAATCACCCTTAAACCCTCATCGTTAGGTCCTTCAATCTTGACCCTGACTCCACACTCACTTGGGCGGTTTCTCCACAGTGCGGTACTGTTTGAAGGCAAGCAGCAGCCGCTGGATCCCGTCGAGCGAGTTGGGCAGCTCGCGTCCGTTCAGCTCCTCGATCTTGAGCCGGATCCAGTCCAAAAGTGCGCACACCAGGCGGCTGTATTCAGCCTTGCGGCCGTCGCAGTCCATTAGCTGACCGATGATCTGAAGACACGGATGGAAAAAACAATTGTAAGACCAGCTGTGCTGGGTAGCTGAAGGGTTTCCTCACCCCCAAAAGTTCACGTGACAGTTATCCCGCTAATCAATAAATGACATTTCTGTTTTCAATGATGCCGCTAGTGGGTTTGTAGCTTAACCATTTAAATCAGACGACGCCCGCGATGTTAGAGAAGCGCGGGGGGTCTCTGGCGCCTCACGCTCGCCCTCTGTCCTCGTCCCCCGCGCCCCTCTCACGTCGCGGACGTCGTCTGATTTAAATGATTTTTACATAAGGTCCGTCTTATGTGGGTATTAAATGTCTTCTCTGTCATATTTATTACAGTATCAGGTATCTTATTATAACACCGTACAGTGACCCATAAATGACGTGTTTACTTTACTAAGTCTAAAGCGTGGGACTGCGAGTTTGTTTTTGTTTCTGGTATTGAAATTATGGTTATCACAGTTCGGAACCTGACCACAGACTTTACATAGAAGGGTGGTCGGACCCTGAAGGGGTCCTACCACCAGCTACTTGCTCGCGGTATAGTAAGGATACCCTATACTAACGTTGGCGATGCGGCGGCCGCTCTTCTGCTCGTTCTTCATGCGCGCGAAGGTGTGGTAGTAGCTGGCCACGTACGTCATCACGGACTTCTCGTCCGGCCGGGTCGTGTCCACGTCTGCAATGGAGAACACACAAATAAATATTCATTCAAAAACGTTTACAGTACACATTGTTGGATTAAAGCTGCAGTGAACTAGTAGTTCAGACATAGCTCATAAGATTAGCGAGCTGAAGTGGCAGTGGGCCGGTCACGTCTGTCGCAGAACAGACAACCGCTGGAGGAGACGAGTTCTGGAGTGGACGCCCCCTGCTAGATGGAGCGCAAGGTGGCTGGCAGCGACTGGATGAGAAGAGCCGAAGGGCTCAATGGCGCGCTCTGGGAGAGGCCTGTGCCCAGCAGTGGATTAGAGTGGGTTGCTGATGATGATGATGATGATGAACTAGTAGTGAAATATCATGACACACGTACCCTCGGCGTCCAGCAGGCGCGGGATGCCCAGGTTATTGTGCGCCACGTCGAAGGCGTGGTTGAGGGTCTCCACGTGGTCCGTGGTCGGGACCTTCTCCCAGCGGAACAGGTCCGGCCTGCACACAATATGACGTGTTACTGTAATATGACGTTGACGGGTGACGGTTTTTTGACGCTACAGGGAAGATACCAGACTGAAGATATTAAATACCCCCGGCTTATCATTGATGAGATCCTCTTACTTTTCCCTGGTCATCAGGTCCTCAAGGTTCCAGATGTAGAAACTGTTATCAGAGACCCATGTGACATCAAACATACTTCAAGATCTTGAAAACCCTTCATCATTTTTTTATCAGACATGGCTAAGAACACTCTTGGCAAAATTATCCGCATCTAAGTCGGATCATCGGAACATGAGGAACCTCGAGGATCTGATGATAACCAGGAAAAAGTAAGGGGATCTCTACAATGGTAAGTTGGAGGTTTGTTAAAAACGGCATCCAAATCGAATCATCGGTTGTTGAGATACGTGATCAGACAGAAAGACGGACGTTATAAAGTTATTAGTGAGACACGATACACAGCCAGACGGACAGACAGACCTGTGCGCGTGTATGAGCGCGTTGAACCCGAGCCCCGAGCGCCAGGAGTCCGTGAAGTTGTGAATGTGGACGCCGTGGTAGCCGCTCGTCTTCCGCTGGCACCACAGCAGCAGCGCATCCTTGGCTGATTTCTTCTCTGACGACACATTCTCCTCATCCTGGAGGAAGGTTAAATGAAGGTAAGGTTAAACTTGATTTCATCTAAAAACTGTACTCATAAAAGAGCACTAAGGAGTAATACAGATCCATTGCTCGTAATGATGTTAACACGTCAGCGAAGGAGCACGATAACCAGCAATGTATACCGATGTCGACTCGTGGACGCGCGAGTCCCGTGTACCGCAGTACACAGCCTTACGGGTAAACTGTTAACCCAACACCCTAATAGTACGGCGGTCAGAGGCCTTATTTCTGCCTAATCTTGCAGTCTGCGTACTGGGTTGCAATTTCAACTTTTATCAAACAATTATATCGTATTTTTATTACGAATAGATGTTTCAATATATTACTTGTACCGAATTTTTCCATTATAGGTATTCAGTAGTTCCTGTGCAGTAGCAATGAGCCGGCTATCTCAACCCGTCAGGGGCGAGCTGTCCTATCGCTACTGGGTTGGGCTGCGATAGTGATATATTTGTCAGCGTCTGTGATTCCCCGCAACGGACATACAAATCACACGAATTGAATACTGAATAATAGGCAGAAATACAAAACGCGATCTTCCGCTCCCTTCAAACAAATTGGTTAACTGTCAACTGCACACGAAACATCCTCAATTCAATTAATACTTCCTTTATAATCTTAAGGCCAAGGAACATTTTAGTATGGAACCCGGCACACATACTTTCCGCCATACCGAAATAAATGAATATTTCTTGTCGATCGATCCCAGCTCGATAATTCGATAGAGGACATCATTAGAAACATAAAACATATCTTGATAGAAACTCCTAGAGTATCTCTGAATCCAGATATTTGATGTTGAAAGTCGCTTTTTTTTAAGTAAGATTACAGGGTCAAATATCTGGGTTCAGAGATACTTTAGGAGTATCACCTTCCCTTCCCCATTGTATACACCGGTCATCTCAGTGTGCAGGTTTCCTCACGATGTTTTCCTTCACCGTTAGAACAGTCGGTAAATGTACGTAAGTTTTATATACGAAAAACTCATTGGTACATGGCACTGCACGGTTTCGAACCCGGACTTCCCGCACGGGAGTCCGGCGTCCTAGCCACTGTGCCACCAACGCTCTATTTGACGTTGAAAGTTGCATTTTTTAAGTAACGTTGCTGGGTCAAATATCTGCTTCTATTGATATCCTCTATCAAATTAATAAGCTAGGATCGATCGCCAAGAAATAGTCATTTATTTCGATATGGCGGAAAGTAGGTGTGCCAATAAGGTTCCATGGCCTTTTGAACTATTATATTTTAGAGCGGGTCTCACACAAGTAACGGGGGACGAAAAATAACATGTTTTTACCCCGTCGTGTGGGTATAGTAGAATACGAGACCAGGGTGAATTTCTATACGTTTGGTACATATTTTTTTTCTATAATCCGCTCAACTCTTTGGCCAAGTCTTACAGCTACTAGAGAGAGAGAGAGAGAGAGAGAGAGAGAGAGAGAGAGAGAGAGAGAGAGAGTACTCACGACATCGATCTCTATCTCCTGTATCTGGAACCGCAGGATGATGGTCCACACGAGCCCCAGGATGAGCCGCGGGTTGCCGTCCACGATGTCCTCCGCGCCGATGGACTCCAGCCGCACCTGCTCAAGTCACGACATCAGTTACGAGTGCCATTACATGTGCTGAGGTATTGAAGAGATCTGCTAAGAGAGCTGTTCTATGTGGGACACTGAGATAACCAGTGTGTGACATGGGGAAGGCAATGGAATGCGAGACTAAAGTCTGTTGTCAAATGTCTTCGCTTCGTCGTCGATGTGTTCCGGCAGTGTTCATAGAAGAGGTCAGTACTTACTGAGCGTGTGGGCTCCAGCTTCGGCCTCATCCTCACTTACTACCAGGGAAGACTGAGGTCAAACGCGGGTTTAGTCGTAAATAAGAAAATAAAAAACACTCACACTCGCTTGGTTGATTTAATAGAGTGGTTTGCAATTGCCTTCCCCATTTCCCCATGCACTGGTTATCTCAGTGTGCAAGTTTCCTCACGATGTTTTCCTTCACCGTCAGAGCAGTCGGTAAAATCAAAATGTTTTCATTGTAAGTACCTTATAGTACATTTTTACAACGTCATTGTTTTACTCTACCACCGCTTCATAAGGTGTACGTAAGTCTTCGAAAAAGAACTCAAAAACATTGGTTTCAAACCCAGACCTTGTGCGTTCGGCCTCGTAGCCATTAAACTTTGTACAGGTAGGTAATTATTTGTATTGTCAATATTTATACAAGATTTATGAATACTTAAGTAAGATGTTGGAAAACACGTAGGCGATAGAATAGTGTATAGTATACAGGGTGTAACATTAAGAACGGTCAGTATGGGAAAGTCTGAAACTATAAGACATACGAAGATCTGTTCTTAGGAACCATGTCATCAATTTTAGTAACAAGAAACACTGTGTTCATACATTTTAAAAAAACCTGTACTCAGCCTGGGAATCGAACCCGGTTGTTTTGTAAAAAAATTCAACACTATTTCTATTTAGATATCGATTGTGTAGGTGTTAAGGAATACATGTTAGTATGAAACGTGATGTGAAGCAGCCATAGAGACAATTTTAACGCAAATTCACCGCCTGAAGATACAACATTCAATAGTAAGATCGTTACCTAAACGAGTTGAATGTTGTATTTTACAAAATGGTAGTCATTTCGAACACCTACTAAAATAAATTAAAAGATATGGAAACAATGCGTTTTATTAATTTTAAACATCACGTTTCATACTAACATGTATTCCTTAAGACCTACACAATCGATATCTAAATAGAAATAGTGTTGGATTTTTTTTTTCAAAACAACCGGGTTCGATTCCCAGGCTGAGTACAGTTTTTTTTTTAAATGTATGAATACTGTTTTTCTTGTTACTAAAACTGATGACATGGTTCCTAAGAACAGATGTTCGTATGTCTTATAGTTTCAGACTTTCCCATACTGACCGTTCTTAATGTTACAGCCTGTATATTGAAATCCGCTCATTACTCGTAGCACTTGCGCGGCTTCCCGGACGCCGGACGCCGGATCGGATCCGTCACGCGGAACTTGCTCCGGATATATTCCGCGGGTACTGTACCCGACGACACAGGTGGGGTTAATTCAACCCGCGACCCAAAAGAAGCGACTATAAAACGGGATCAGAAAACCGAAAACAGATTTCTATGGATTCGAACCGATGCCTAAAGGCGTGAGAATCAAATCAAATCCAAATATTTTTTTTGTAAGTACATTTGTACAACGTCATGTTTCACTCTACCACCGCTTCGTAAGGTGCTGTAGCTGAAAGGAAAGAAGCGGCGCGAGAAACTTTCAGCAGCACATCTTTTGAAATAAGTATATCTTTTTTTTATAAATTGTCTACGACAAACAGGCAGGCAGGCCACCTGATGGTAAGTAGTCACCGTCGCCTAGAGACACGTGCAGTACCAGGGGTATTGCCGGCCGTGGAGGGAGAGGACTTTTTTAACGTTCTATTTTTTTATCTTACAATAATTATGAATACAATCATATACACAATGTGCAGAGCTGGAGCTGGGTTTAGGACCAAGCCTCTTTATCATTTAAGTAGTCATTTATTTTATAATAACCCTTTTTACATAAGGTCCGTCTTATGTGGGTCTTAAATGTGTTCTCTGTCATGTTTACTACAGTATCAGAGATCACACAATGTTAACGGTACATGTGTCCACCGCCACTGTGGAAGGTCGCGGACTAGCTATCACCATCACTATCACCTCGTCCTTATCACCACGTCCTCGTGTCCGCTATCAATTATTACATGTTTTTAACTCTTACATTTGAAAAGTACACGATAAAAATCGACTTAACTAAACTTAGAATAGGAAATGTTATGAATTGTTTCATTAGCAAGATAAGATACTAGTTATAATATTTTAAACTTTTTCTCTTTGGGTGGACTCTGATAAATCGTCAATTGCATACTTACTTTGAACTCTAAGGCGTTCTGAATTTCTCACCTCCTTTTAGAGTGTACTTTATCCCCTTTGTAAGATATATTTATTTCAAAAGACGTGCTGCTGAAAGTAACTCAGCGGCGTAAGTTACTGGTACTGGGCGGAGGGTATCGCCCCCTCCTACAGCGCTATGCGCCCGCGCAGGTAACACCTCTACAGTCCGTGAACTCTTAAAAGGGGATTCGAGGATCGGGTGATGCTGGTAGTAATGGTCACCAATTGCCATTAAAAAATAATATCGGGTTCAACAGGTCTTATTAAAAAAAAAATATTGACTACTAAACCCGCATTTGACCTCGATCTCGCCTGATGGTAAGCGACGATGAGGTCGACGATGGAGCATGCGGGTCCAGTTAATGCCTATTCACTCTGGCCTGGAAGATCCCAAGGTTGTAGGTTTCGGGAAACACAGACGCCGACAGGCTGTTCCATTCCTTAGCCGTTCGCATAATGAACGAAGAAGCAAATCGCTTCGTACGAGCAGATGGGATATCAACAACATAAGGATGGAACCCCTCCCCGCGCCTGGTAGTCCGAAGGCGGAATGGAGATGCTGGAATTAGGTCGTGCAATTCCTATCTGGATCGAATACGAAATGAGGAGATCCGGCATAGAACAATAGTTACCGACATAGCTCATAAGATTAGCAAGCTGAAGCGTGCTATGGAGAGAGATATGCTCGGAGTGTCTCTTTTTTTAATTTTTTTATTTACTACTAATCCCGCATTTGACCTCGATCTCGCCTGATGGTAAGCGACGATGAGCTCGACGATGGAGCATGCGGGTCCAGTAAATGCCTATTCACTCTGGCCTTGAAGATCACAAGGTTATAGGTTTCGGGAAACACAGACGCCGGCAGGCTGTTCCATTCCTTAGCCGGTCGCATAATGAACGAAGAAGCAAATCGCTTCGTACGAGCAGATGGGACATCAACAACATAAGGATGGAACCCCTCCCCGCGCCTGGTAGTCCGAAGGCAGAATGGAGATGCTGGAATTAGGTCGTGCAATTCCGATGCGCACTCGCCGCTTCTTTCCTTTCAGCTACAGCACCTTACGAAGCGGTGGTAGAGTGACACATGACGTTGGAAAAATGTACTTTAACGTACTTACTTACAATTAAAAAAAGTTTGATTTGATTTTACATGGCACCATTCTTTTACCTATGCGGCAAAGCTTACATAGCTGTGTCCCGGTTTGAAGGTTAATAGAGCCAGCGTACGAGTAATTACCGGCACATGAGGCCATCTCAGTACTCAAGGTTAACAGCGCAACTAAAACCCTCTAAGCCGTGATAGTGCAGCGTGACGTCTGCGGGCGACGGAACCACTCACTCCGGAGGCACGTTCGCTCGTGTGATCTCCAACAAACCTCTCTTTCCTTTATTGACCGAACACGACAATGCATACCGTGCACGTGCACCGGGCACGTCCTGAGATATCTTATCCGTAGATGTTACACGATTAACTGGATTACAAGTAAAGTGGCGAGTGGCGAGTAGCGAGTGGCGTGTGGTGAGTGGCGGGTTACGTGAGCCTTCGTCGGTACAACACACAACACAGTGCCATTATATTATGTATTTAAGATTACTGAAAGATAGTGACAGATTAATTTGTGTGGGACCTTGTACTAAGGCAAAAAATACCAGACTCATTATGATTAATTTATTATCTGTACACTATTTTTTTAATAATCTTATTACACCTTTTATTTACAACTTAAAATTATTTATATTATAATTACAGATGGAAAACATAATATACAAGAGAAAATGCATAGAAATAAAATTTAACGTTACTTATAAAATGTCTTAAATTAGGCCCGTGTGGTAGGGTACCGAGGATGCTGGTGGCGTTGCCCCGCTGGAGCGCTATGCTGATCCTTCGGGCGAGATAGCCGCCAGCCCTTGGGTCCCTCGTCGCATCAAACAGACGCTTGGACAACTCTCGGAACAGTGACGAAGCTCCAGGGCCCCAAGGACCGAGGGTCTCTACACCAAATGCTACAAAGTTGTATTGGTTGCCGATGTCCCTGTATTTGTGGGCCTTAAGGCCCTCAGCCGCTTCAGCCGCCGCACCGGCCTTCCTGCACGTACTCGGGAGGAGGGACGGAGCCAGAGTGTCCACGCAAGTAGCGTCCCACACGAAGGCACGGCCAATTTTTCCAGGGCACAAGTTGCCCTGCAGTCCCACAGGTTGCCCAGTAGTACCACCGGTTGCCCTGCAGTACCACAGGTTGCCCAGTAGTACCACCGGTTGCCCTGCAGTACCACCGGTTGCCCTGCAGTACCACAGGTTGCCCTGCAGTACCACAGGTTGCCCAGTAGTACCACTGGTTGCCCTGCAGTAAAACCGGTTGTCCAGTAGTACCACTGGTTGCCCAGTAGTACCACAGGTTGCCCAGTAGTACCACCGGTTGCCCTGCAGTACCACAGGTTGCCCAGTAGTACCACAGGTTGCCCAGTAGTACCACTGGTTGTCTAGTGGCACCCCCACTGGCCCCAGCACGTACCTTAGTAGTACCACCAGTACCAGCAGCCCGTACCTTAGTGTGCAGAAAGCCGAGACTCTTGTTGACGTTCTCTATCTTGTGCACGCGCATGCGCCCGCTGTTGGGGCGCGGCAGGCGCTCGCCGCTGATGATCTCCAGCAGCTTGAGGAGGCGTCGCCCGTCGCCCAGGTCCACGAACAGGTCCTCCACCTCCATGCGGGCCTGGCGATAGAGAATATAACATGTTAGAACACGTTTAAAATTAACGTAGAGGCTTGTAGCGTAGCTGAATAGTGTGGACGCGGTCAGAACCATGATGGGTGACCGCTACGGGACATCTCGATCAGTCTCATCTCATAAGCCGCCGCCGCCGTAAGGCCTCGTGAGAAGCCATCGGGCGGCCTGAACAGTTCTGATAATAAGTTGGCCAGCAACCTTTATACATTTGACAATGGAATGTTCGTGTGCCGCATTTCTGTTCAACATTAATTAGCACATCAAAAGATAAACAAAACATAATTGTCATCAATCAGATAATCATGGCAACTTATTCTAAGTACATTAAAAGAACATTATTAACACTCTTGTGAGTGAAGGGTTTTGTACAAATTGCTAATTCAAGGTCATGGAACCTTATTAGCGTAACGATGTCGACTTCATCGTCCATATCAACCTCCTTGCCATCAATTTCAACCTCATCGTTAGCGTTTATCTCACCTCATTTCGTGTTGGCATCTTCATGTCTTCATCTATATTTTCAAAATTCAAATCAGATTCCCATTCCATTTCTAAATTCCATTAATTTCATTACTTATTCTCTCTGTATTTTGTCCTGAATGGACGTGTGTCCGTTTTATAAAATTGTCTCCTACTACTACCTATTTTCTACTACTGTGTTGTTCTGTTCCTAATAAATATAATACCTACTATCGCCAAGTTCTTCTATTACTTCATCTGCACACTGTCCTAGAACCCTGCTGGCCGACACCTAGAGGGCAGGTTGTAGCATTGGCACACCTACTTTCCGCCATATCGAAATAAATGACTATTTCTTGGCGATCGATCCTAGCTTAATAATTCGATAGAGGACATCAATAGAAACATAATACATCTCTTGATAGAAACTCCTAGAGTATCTCTGAACTCAGATATTTGATCCAGCAACGTTACTAAAAAAAATCAACTTTCAAAGTCAAATAGAGCGTCGGTGGCACAGTGGCTAGGACGCCGGACTCCCGTGCGGGAGGTCCGGGTTTGAAACCGTGCAATGCCATGTACCAATGAGTTTTTCGTATATTTCGAAGACTTAACGTACATTTACCGACTGCTCTGACGGTGAAGGAAAACATCGTGAGGAAACCTGCATGTCTGAGATGACCAGTGTGTATAATGGGGTAGGCACAAAAGATCCTCAAGGGTCGGAGTGAAGTTCCGCTGGGTTATTCCCGGCGTCCTATCATAAGATAAGATAACGTCAAATATCAGGGTTCAGAGAAACTTTAGGAGTTTTTGACAAGATATGTTTTATGTTTCCATTGATGTCCTCAATCGAATTATCGAAGGATCGATCGCCGAGAAATCGTCATTTTTCAAAATGTGCCAGGGTCCATGGTAAAATGTTCCATGGGGTTTGAACAAACTGAGTATCTGTACAAACACCAACTGCTCACAATTAGATATTCCAACGTAGCTGGGTTCTAACTACAACACTACACAGTACAGTAGTAGGGATGTTACGGAGGTTGTTTTACCGGAACCGGAATCGAAACCGAAGGTTTTAAATTTGATTTATCCGAGTTGGAACCGGAGGTAGAAGAGAGATGTTTTAAACCGTTTTTTTAATTTTTATAGCTGAACTGGCAATTTTTTTTTTATGATTACGTTTGCGGCAGTAAAACATGTTCCTGTCAGCGCAAACAACAAGTGACGTCATAGTGCACGTGCAATGCCCACCTGCGCAAACACGCAGCAACAGCCGACACCACGTCATGCCGCCCCCCACTACCTGGCCTCTATAAAAGCGAGCGCCCGACCCGAGGTGGCATCATTCACTTGCGACTCGTCGACGAGGCAGTCGGACTTGATATTTTATTAGAGAATATTGCATTTCCGTATAATTAACCGTAACTGGTTGCTATCAGGGGACTCTCGTGTGGCCGGTTACTGTTGAATGTCTGACCGGTGACTAGTGGTTGCTGTTAGACGGTTGACCCGTGACTAGTTAGTGTCGAGTAACTAGGCGGTAACTATTTTGCTGTTAAATAACTCTAAAATAAGTTGATTGAGTCAATATAGTTATTAAATTATATTTCGCTGGTTTTTTAAAAGCAATAATAGAACCACAGGGTCTATGCCCTTACCCTCGGGTCTGACATTCCTACACTATTTAATAAAATATTGATATTTCAATATGTTTGCTCACAAATCTTCGGTATAACCTCCGATTCAAAATTATCGGAGCCGAAGTCGCAGTCGGAGGTGTAAAATCAATCGGAAATTCCGACCGTTCGGAGTTGAAGCTCCGTAACATCCCTAGTACCGTACAGACCTCCCAGAAGGCACATAGGTCATCTCCGTCACCTCACACCCCACCGCCATATATCTAGCGCACCTAACGACATGTCCGACACGGGCGGTAACTGTCGGTTAGATTGACTTGTTATTGTCAACAAGATCATTTAGATTAGATTGAGTTACTTATAGTCAATTTGAACGATATAATGAGGGTACAACAATAACATTACACGAACCCGTGGGTCATCCAGATTAATACCTATTACAAATACAATGTTGTCACTATGTGACTTGCTTGCTTATCGTATGGTTAGTGGCCAACCTATTTGTCAGAGTTGTTCAGGCCGCCCGTAGACCTCTGTTAGTCGGGTTAACGACTGCTGTCGAACGACAACAACCGGGACCGACTGCTTAACGTGTGCTCCGAGGCACGGAGGAGCTCAGGTGAAATATGCCACTAGCGGTCACCCATCCAGGTACTGACCGCGCCAACGTCGCTTAACCTGCACGATCACTTTCGGACCGTGCTCGCACCTAGGCTACGAGCTCCTCAAATGTGACTGAGGCTGTGACTGACCTATGTGACTATACCTAGTGTTGCAAGAGACTCGGTAATAAGTAAAGTAAAATACACTTTGCACAACAAATATGAGATAGAAAAGAAAATAGAGAAGTACAATTTAGACGGTCTTGTAGCTAAGAGCGATCTCTTCCAGGCAACCTTCGGTCAGAGGCAATGATATCTAGAAAGAGGTAGTAGGTGTGCAAAGTTTATGGAAAAAGTTATATGAGAGAAGTTTATTTACACAACAATAACATATAAATACCAAGGTAATTAATTACCATACTATACTTATTACGTAGTACATAAAACACACACACACACACACACACACACACACACACACACACACACACACACACACACACACACCTACCTACCTACCTATGTGTATACTTAAATAGATAATGATAAACATACATAAAATAATACATAGACTACATAAACTAAAATATATAATAAGTACATAACATACAGGAAAAGCAAAATAACAACCAGGGTAGATAAAAGGAAAGGAAAGTTTAAAGAGGTAGGAAACAAAGTTCCATAAACTGAGCCTTCACTTGCCTTTTAAAGATCTCCAAGGATTTTGCGAGTCTGATGGAAACTGGCGAGGAGTTCCACAGACGTACAGCGTGGACAGTGAAGGTCTGCTGATCAAATTTAGTGGAATGGGAAGGGGTAGCGAGAGTGGGTTTGCAGTAGAACAGAATAAGATATAAGTTTTTTTCTTCTGTATATATGGCCTTTGCTAGTGTACACTGCAATTTGGCCAATGACCGTGTTATAATCTTTACTTGACCACCCCTGTAGCAAAGTTGTATGATGCGCCGGCTGCGGTAAGCCGGAGGCGTGGGTTCGAGTCCCACCGGTGGTGTTTTTTTTGTATCGTTTTGATTTGTATGTAATACTAGTATGTCGGCGGCGCTCTAAATAAATAATGACTCTATCTAAATGGAAGAATCAATTAATTATATCTGTCAACAAATAACCCGGCCTCCTGCCCTCAGCCCTCCGCCCCGGCCTACAGAGAACCGACATAACAATCTTGTTTATTCAATTTTATAATATTTTTCTTATCTTATGATGGGGGCCAAGAATAACCCAGCGGAACTTCGACCTTTGAGGATCTTTTGTGTCTACCCCATTTACACACTGGTCATCCAAGTATGCAGGTTTCCTCACGTTGTTTTCCTTCACCGTCAGAGCAGTCGGTAAATGTACGTAAGTCTTCGAAAAATACGAAATGGTGGGACAATTTTTTTTATTTTTATTTATTTACAATTTACATAATTATTACGGGAATTCCCAATTCAATAATATAAAACAATAATATTCCATTAAAATTAATACAATTTACATAAAATAATTACATGCTTAGATAAGTCAGTGAATTCTGTGAATTCTGTCGACGAGCAATGGACCAGATCAATCCTTTGGGATACCTCATTTAGTATACGAAGAGCTCTCGTGATCGGAGCAAATTTAAGAAGGTTTGTTCTGGCGGTCGGGATCTTAAAAAATTGGGTCTGGGTTCTTTTTTTTTGTAACGGGGGAAATATTCGAAACATACCCAGCCTCCTGGGGGAGAGACTGGGTTATGTGAGATTTCTACTCACTAAAACCTCCTCGATGACCGGCCTCGTGCGCATCGAAGGGCTCCGGGATCTCCAGTGGAACGCACCGGTGCCCTCCTAGCATTTGCCTAGGGCTCCTCCTGGGAGGTGTACATTCCTCCTCCCGTCACAGCAGCGTGCGGCCATAGCACGTTGCTGCCTTCCCCAGGGTCACCCGCCAATGGACGGCAAAAGCCCCCACTTTGACCCCAGGCCGCAGCCTCGCGTCCGGAACGAACCATCTCAAGAAAGCCAACACCTGCCGATTATCAATTTTGCCTCGGAACACCTTAAATACGTAGGTAGCTAACGCAAGGTTTCTCCTAACTTCGAGCCTATATAATGTAACGTGGAACCACGGGTATCACACCTTTTAATCTTCTTTGCAATAAAAACACCGACAGAGGAAACATTCAATGTCCAAGATTGTAAGGAAATAAATATAAACCTTAACATTCTAACGGCATTTGGTCATCATACCTCGTATGGCACAAGGTTAGTTACTTAAGTGGCATTAACAGAATCACGAATGTTGGTGTCCATACACACAGTGACGTCACACAGTGATGCAATTACATACAGGTAAATAATTATGACATACCTCTCGCGCATGACTAATACATACAACTATGTATGGCTTGGGAAATATGATTCGAGAATTATATACATTTTTGTCCTCATTATCAGAATATGAGGCACATTGAAAACACTCTAACTGTGTTATAGAGAGATGTGACGTCTTTGGGCGACGGTGACCACTTACCATCAGCTGGTCCGGTCAGGTGACCGGGTAGCTTGCCTGCTCTCCTATTAAATACATAGGAATCGAACCCAAAACTCATTGGAGACGAGGCATGTGACACGTCCCAAACTAATTATCTTTTAACTGATTGTATTTATTTCTAATTATTTTTAAAAGCGTCGGTGGCCTAGTTGCTAGGACGCCGGGCTCCCGTGCGGGAGGTCTGGGTTCGGGTACAATGCTGAATGCCATGTACCAATGAGTTTTTCCGATTTTTCGAAGACTTGCGTACATTTACTGACTGCTCTAACGGTGAAGGAAAACATCGTGAGGAAACCTGCATGTCCGAGGTAATTAAAAGTTTCCGAAGGCGTGTGAAATCCACCGCACAGCACTGGGCCCGCTCGGTGGATCATGGCCCGTACCCCCTTGGTCAAGGGGAGGCCTGTGCCCCGACAGTGGGGATATTATTAGGCTAATGATGATGATGAATTATTTTTAAAATGAAGTTATTTATTCTTTAGTCACAACTCACAAAAACAAGATAATGCCATACATTCTGTTTTAAATATAAGTGGTCACCGTCACCCAAATTACAGCAATTTGTTGAGAACGCAGCTCAGGCAGCAAACTCGTACAGTCGACCACAAATAGTATACCATCTCTCAAAAACCTTCGATTAAATCTCAATCTTATGCCTGCGCTATATACATACATTTCAGATTCTCAAATTTTGACATTTTGGGTTGACCCGTGGTCGACTGTACCGATCGCATCATCAGAGCGCGTCTGTCGTTCTACGAACTATCATTCACCCTGATGACCTCATCTCAAAACAGTGATACTGAATGATTACAAGAATACTCAATGACTAATCCATTGAGTGTGCACAGGAGCGGATCGTTGTGTCCGGAATGACGTGACAGCCCGCGACGTGCAGGTGGAAACCGTTCAGGTGTTCATGAAGAGGTCAGCGAGATCAATGTATGATCGCGCCGACAACGCTCCCCACGAACACCTGAGGAATATCGCCCCACTGCACGCGCGCCCTCCTGACGCACGGTGCCCGCTCCTGCGCGAGTTAGTACGCCCTCAGTCGCCCCGTGGCCTGTCGCCACGGGTACTAACCGACCACCCACCCCCCACACCCGCCGCACCGCCCGTTAATTTAACGGCACCAAACAACCGGAGATGTAGTGACACCCCGAGCTTCTGTCCGGGCACGAGGTTCGCCTCCAGACCCGCAACCACTCCCCCCAGCCAGGGTTCGAGTGGACGACCCATTTGATTGAACCCATTGATCGGGATTTACAAATTATTGCTATGATATAAGTACAATGATTTTTTTTAATGTACTACTAAACCCGCATTTGACCTCGATCTCGCCTGATGGTAAGCGACGATGAGGTCGACGGTGGAGCATGCGGGTCCAGTAAATGTCTATTCACTCTGGCCTTGAAGATCACAAGGTTGTAGGTTTCGGGAAATACAGACGCCGGCAGGCTGTATATTATTTTGATTATATCAAAAGGTGGTATGGCTCGGGAGGAACCTATTACCTATTTCTGCCGCAAAACAGCAACGCTTGTATGGCGACGCACGACGCGCCACTACGAGTAGTACCTACTCAAATCGGTGTAGAACGCGCTATCGAAATTTTCCTGGGACTTCGCATATATACGAGCTCCAAACATCCATAGTTGGACCAACACATCTGGTCACCAGGCACAACACCCCGCCTGGTGGGAGATCTTCCCTTTTCCCTTTCATACAACTGACGTTACGTCATCCCATGTCCTCACATAGCGCGTTCCTACACTTGCATTACTGTGTTCCGGTTTGAAGGGTAAGAGAGCCAGCGTAATTACCGGCACATGAGGCAATCCATCTTAGTCCTCAAGGTGAGTAGCGCCACGAGCACCCTCTAATAATATTATAGAGAGGTCTACGGACGACGGTAACCACTTACCATCAGGTGACCTGTTTGCTCGTCTGCTCTCCTTATAAAAAAAGGAGTGTAGTATCTTCTTGCTACCTACTGTCTGTCATGTTGGCACTACTGTCAAAAAGAGCGTCGATGGCAGTGGCTAGGACACCGGACGGGAGGTCCGGGTTCGAAACCGTGCAATGCCATGTACCAATGAGTTGTTCGTATTTTTCGAAGACTTACGTACATTTACCGACTGCTCTGACGGTGAAGGAAAACATCGTGAGGAAACCTGCACCAGTGTGAATAATGGGGTAGACACAAAAGATCCTCAAGAGTCGAAGTGCCGCCTGGGGTATTCTCGGCCCCCATCCTAAGATAAGATAGTACGACTGTCTGTCCTGTTAGTACTACTGCTACGTACCTTCTGTAGGAAGGAGTTGATCCATTTGGTGAAGGTCTTCTTCTGTATGTGCAGACGCTCCTCCTGCAGCGCCTTTATCCGGCCCTGCTCGAACTTCAGGGCGTCCTCTCGCTGCGTCATGTTGGTACGCTGCTGCACCGCGCTCGCGTACCCGCCCGGCTCATACTGCGGCCCTGGGGACCAAGGAGAGATAAATTAGCTTTTTGATGGAGGATGGAGAATGAAGAACAGAGAATGAAGGAGGTGGAAGAAAGGCTGGTTCACGCCTTAATAATACTAGCGAGATCCTCCATGGCACTGGCCTGACGTCAGTACACACCAGCGCAGCAACGCAACGCTGTGTGACTGGAAGATGCTTGAAGAGGCAGTGACATGCCCGATATATCGCGAAATATCTAAGTCGTAAAAGGTCAACACGTTCATGTCAGAGAAAAGTGTTCAAGTAACGGGGACGACACAGGGACGAAATTTCGCGACTTGGACCTTTTTTTTTATGTACTACTAAACCCGCATTTGACCTCGATCTCGCCTGATGGTAAGCGACGATGAGGTCGACGATGGAGCATGCGGGTCCAGTAAATGCCTATTCACTCTGGCCTTGAAGATCACAAGGTTGTAGGTTTCGGAAAATACAGACTGTTCCATTCCTTAGCCGTTCGCATAATGAACGAAGAAGCAAATCGCTTCGTACGGGCAGATGGGATATCAACAACATAAGGATGGAGCCCCTCCCCGCGCCTGGTATTTCGAAGGCGGAATGGAGATGCTGGAATTAAGTCGTGCAATTCCGATGCGCACTCTCCGAAATGTACCTAATTCGGAATCTTGACATTTCCCGACATATCGGACATGCGATGGCCTGGCTGTGGCCACGTCAGGAGACATTTCCATCTTTGACCTGTATCTTAAACAATGGCCAATACGTTTTATATTTAGTTGTGACCGAACACAAAGAAATCTTATAATCAATGTTGGGGGCTGCATTTACGAATTTCAGTAATTTGTCTTGTCTCCACTCATGCGCACCATATCTTCTGGAGGGCTGGTACTCCTGGTACGACTGGATGCTGACGTTGCTGAGCTGCCTCTGCATCTCGCTGCCTCGTACCTCTCTTCACTCCACATCAATAGGACATGCGCCTCACTTCACAGCGCTACCCGTGACCGTGTTCACTCCCCTGCCAACCGACTGTGACTAAATTCAGTCCACTCGCGACCTATCCGCGTAGAGCTTTACGACACTGCTCGTGACTATGTTCACTTTACTCCGCTTAAGGTATGCGGGACTAACTTCACTTCTTACCGCTTATAATAAAAATATTCTATTCTTTGGTTTTCTTTATTTAGCTGTAAGGTTCTGATTGGATTTTTGGTTAATTTTGGCACTTATGAAGTCGCTATAATAAAAACAAATACATGTAATAATCATTTGTGGCATTATATATTCGCATACAATCCAAAGCACATAATTCTTAGTTCAACATGTCAATAAATGACTCATTAAATGATAAAGAGGCTTGGTCCTAAACCCAGCTCCAGCTCTGCACGTTGTGTATATGATTGTGTTCATAATTATTGTAAGATATATTTATTTCAAAAGATGTGCTGCTGAAAGTTTCTTGCGCCGCTTCTTTCCTTTCAGCTACAGCACCTTACGAAGCGGTTGTAGAGTGAAACATGACGTTGGAAAAATGTACTTTGAGGTACTTACTTACAATAAAAACATTTTGATTTGGTGGCGCTGTGTGTGAATGTTGCAAACCCGATACAAATCAAAAACGCGCTGTTGAAATTTTTGAACAATTTTGTTATGACAAAAGAATTTAAAAATAACGCAAACGGGGAAAGGTGAAGGGCAGCGATATGTAGGCAGGACTTTATACGTATGAAATAATTCTACTTTCTCCTTGAAATAAGTGACATTTGAGCGACCAATTTATGTAAAGGTAAATCTGGCATACTGCCTCTGCACTCTGCCTTACAGTCATTCGGTAAGCCCAGTCCAGACTAGAGGAGAAATGGAGAAGACGGCAGCAGGGCAGATGGGCAGGGAAACCAACCTGTCAAAGCTCAGGAAGTACCTACATAAAGTGTTCTATGTACTGTATGTTTATTTATAGAAAAACTATTACAATGTTATAACGGGATATCCCAAATCAAAATTGTAGATAATATTCATAATACTATACATAATTAACATTATAAAAATATGTGACATTATTGATGTTCTCTCACATGTCATATAGTTAGTTAGTAATGCGGTTATTTCCACAGAATGACCGCAAGGTCACGACCCTCATTGAGGATGCGACTCTGAGAGGTGCAGCCAGCCCCCACGCACATGTCCGCGGAACCCTTCTGAAGCCGACCAGCGCGGCGCGGCGGCGAGCGCGGTGGTCGCGGCGGTCCACTTGCCCGCACTTATTGAGTGTTACGCGCATAATCGCCGCGCATGCGTGCGCGCACCGCTGACCCGCGCGCGCCGTTATGCGCACAGGGTTGCCAGTCTCACATAATTATGTCGGGTAAATATTATGGGCGCTTACATCGTCATTTTTCTACGAAAATTTATATTAAAAAAACGTTCGTACTCTACTCGAAGCGCTCTACAAAACGAAACACTACTCGTACACATCATCATCATCATCATCAGCAGCCTACTCTAGTCCACTGCTGGACATTGGCCTCTCTTAGGGCGCGCTATTGAGCCCGATTTTCGGCTCTTCTCATCCAGTCGCTGCCAGCACCTTGCGCAGATCGTCGCGTCGATCGCGCAATCGATCGTCATCTAGCAGGGACGCCCGTCCCACACTACGCGGTCTCCACTCCAGAACTCGTCTACCCTGGCGGTTGTCTGTTCTGCGACAGTCGTGACCGGCCCACTGCCAGCTACTCGTACACGATAGGGCACAAAAACATTTTTTTTATCGACCCCCTTTACTTGTATCAGACCCACACACAAAAAAATTGATACTCGGATTTGGGTCAAGAAAATACATAATACATTGTGAAATTTTGAAGATGTATTATTCCGTTTAGGCGCTAGACTCTTGTGAGACACGGACGGACGGTCGAACCGACGGACGGCGGATCGCTATTCAGTCAAATACCGTATCGTGGCACCCCTACGTCCCGGCGCGTCGTCCGTCACACCCGTAGGTCACTGCGCGGGCGCGCTGCGCACGCGCAGCAGGACACGTTACTATTAAAACATGCGTGCAATTAGTGTACGTGCGCATGTTGATTAATAGTCGTGTTGTAGTTTGGTCGGACTAATTACGAGTACAACAATAGGCTGGGATTATTCAAAAACACGTATGTTTTTAGTTTTACATACAAACATAAGCACACGGCTGTTTTCCGCTGGGCAACAGGCAGGCAGAGACTGAAGAGCTCCTGCAACGACCCTGACAAACCGTTCTCACTTCTTCTTCCACACTCTACGCTTCATACACGCTCTTCGGGTAGTGATTGAACGTTAATGTGCGGAAAGGTACTTTCTTCAAAACTTATATTAGTAGTGTGTGCGGATAGATAGATAGATAGAAACACTGTATTGTACACAAAATCAGGAAAAGTAAAAACTACAGGAATAATAGCACAATATGTACAAAGGCGGCCTTATCGCTTAAAGCGATCTCTTCCAGGCAACCTCTGAAGTTAATTGGACATTAAAGAGATTAGCGACAGTGTAGTATGCGGATGATTTTAACTAAAATTATTCATTCGAAAAGGCGGGTTCAATATGAGGCAAGGATATTAAAGTATCATCATCATCGTCATCAGCCTATTAATATCCCCACTGTTGGGACACAGGCCTCCCCTTGCACGAGGGGGTACGGGCCATGATCCACCGAGCGGGCCCAGTGCTGTGCGGTGGATTTCACACGCCTTCAGAAACTTTTAATTTACTCAGACATGCAGGTTTCTTTACGATGTTTTCCTTCACCGTTAGAGCAGTCTGTAAATGTACGTAAGTATTCGAAAAAATCCGAAAAACTCATTGGTACATGGCATTGCATGGTTTCGAAGCCAGACCTCCCGCATGGGAGTGTGGCGTCCTAGACACTAGACCACCGACGCCTCATTAAAGTATTGTACTACTGTATTACTTTTGTTTATTTATTTTTGTAATATATTTGTTTAATATTATTTTTATCTTCAGTACCTAATTGTTTGTAAGTGTGTGTCTCGAAGTAAATACTTTTTTTTTTTTTTTATTTATTACAAAATCTACAGCACTTAGATTAAAAAATAAAAAAGTCTATTAAAAAAAAACATATTGCCAATTAAAGATTTCCTATTTTAAGACAACGCCTATAGGGAGAATAAGTTTTGGTGTGTGTGTATATGGATGTGTTTATTGGAAACGTGTGTGAGCGTGTTTGTGTAGAAGAGAGTGTAAGGGTGAAAGGGTGTATACCCTTATATATATTTTTTCACTTACGAAGACGATTGTTTACTTACAGAATAATTTTAAGAGTCATCATATATTTACACTATTACATCAGCAGCCTACTCTAGTCCACTGCTGGACATAGGCCTCTCCCAGGGCGCGCCATTGAGCCCGATCTTCGGCTCTTCTTTTGCGCTATCCATGGGAGGTAATGCCATAATCGCCACGCTAGGCCTGCGGGTTGGCGATCGCAGTAGCCGGGTCGCTTGCCCCGATGACGCTGCTGCCCGTCATCGTGCTTCTGGTATATTGACCCAGCCAGAATTTGAGTGGTTATACCGCCACTATTACAAACGTATCTTATTTTATTAAAATCATATATATTTTAAAGCTCTACGTGAGTTTCTTTCTTTCTTTCTTTTATTCCTGTCCTCTGCTCCCGATCAGATCCCCCCGCCCCTCCACCACCAGCGACCACTTGACTCCTGACCACACAATTAGTTCAGTCTGTTGACTCTTGATGATAAAATTAAACTCATTTTATTTCGTTACCGATCCGACCTCTAACACTCAAACGTTTGACCGAGAAATGCAAACAGAAACCCCTTGTTCCTTGCACCGAACTTGACCCCTTTTTTATTCGCCCAAACGTGGACACTCACGGCAGGGCTGGTCCGAAAGTTCAAAGTCGCTCAACGAGCTATGGAGAGGGCTATGCTCGGTATCTCTTTGTTGGATAGAGTTAGAAATGAAGCCATCCGTCACCAAACGCGATTTACCGACATAGCTCATATGATTAGCAAGTTGAAGTGGCAATGGGCTGGACATGTCTGTCGCAGAACCGACAACCGTTGAGGTGGTCGAGTTCAAGAGAGGAGACCGCGGACAAGAAAGCGCAGTGTGGGACGCGGTGAGGAAGGCGGAGAACCGAGGATTGTGGCTCGCCCTGGGAGAGGCCTATGTCCAGCAATGGACAGACACGCGCTGATAGACAGATAGATAGATAGAAACCTTTGTTAGACCTCAGTCTCACCTGGTGGTAAGTGAGGATGAGGCCGAAGGAGCACACACGCTCAGTAAGTACTGACCTCTTCTATAAACACTGCCGGAACACATCGACGACGAAGCGAAGATATTTGACGACAGACCTGACGTAGAAAGTGGTCGCTAGCCGGTTATATTACAATAAATAATGCAATAATGTATGACGATAGTAATAAAAGAACCAATAGCAAACATAATCTTATCTGAACTAATTTCGGCCTGTGACTATGGCTACTGTCATACTGCAGCAATTCCCTATCTGTACAGGAGTTCCGGGTGCGATTCCTCGTAGATTAGATATACCTATGTACGAGCAAGTGCATTTGTTACAGGCGTCAGTGTTACTCGTTTCAGGTCATGTGTGAAGCCTACTGGCGGCCTGAACATCTCTGATAATAGTTTGGCTACTGATCACAGGATAATAAGAGGAAACGGGGCACGGGGACTCGGGAAAATCTGCCCCTCACTTAATATTTGTCTGAACTGTTTGACATTAAGAGCGTCGGTGGCCTAGTGGCTAGGACGCCGGACTCCCATGCGGGAGGTCCGGGTTAGAAACCATGTCATGTATCAATGAGTTTTTCGTAATTTTTCGAAGACTTATGTACATTTACCGACTGTTCTAACCTGCAATGGAAACCTGCATGTCTGAGGAAATTAAAAGTTTCCGAAGGCGTGTGAAATCCACCGCACAGCACTGGGCCCGCTCGGTGGATCATGGCCCATACCTCCTTGTGCAAGGGGAGGCCTGTGCCCCAACAGTGGGGACATCAATAGGCTGATGATGATGATGATTTGACGTTGCATGGTTTCGAACCCGGATCTCCCGTCTCAGATTTAGACACACGGCAGAGTTCAAAAACAAAGGACGACGTAATAACTTCGTGTATATTTACACGACCCCCTACATAATAAATAATTGACCGTCGGTGGTGTCGTGGCTAAGACGTTGGACTCCCATGCGGGAAGTCCGAGATCGAAACCAGGCAATGCCATGTACCAATGAGTTTTTCGGTTTTTTCGAAGACTTACGTACATTTACCGACTGCTCTGACGGTGAAGGAAAACATCGTGAGTAAACCTGCACACTGAGATGACCAGTGTGTATAATGGGGAAGGCAATGGCAAACTCATTAAATCAGCCACGAGAGTCGCTCCATGTGATTAATTCTTTAGAATGATCATGACCCTCAGCAATAAGGAACACGACTTAGAAGAAAGAAGCTCATAATCTATTTGACCCAGTCCCTTGTAATTCTGTCCAGCCCAGTTCCAGAATCCCAAATGTTATAAAAGACGGTCAATGTGTCCCGGGTGGCGCCAACAGACGGGGAATCTCACGGGTCATTGATTGTCTCAGTCTCGTCTACAGTGAGATGAATCACTGAATGCACCGGTAGCTACGAAGAACACGACTAGGACTACATGCGTCCGGGTCCACACACGGTTCGGTTACCTGCATACAATTAAAGTCAATTCTCTTCAATAGTCTCGCTGTTTGAAAATCAGAATCAGAACTCTTGAATTGTAAGTACCTTAAAGTAGATTTTTCTAACGTCATGTGTCACTCTACCACCGCTTCGTAAGGTGCTATAGCTGAAAGGAAAGAAACGGCGCAAGAAACTATCAGCAGCACATCTTTTGAAATAAATATATCTTACAATAATTATGAATACAATCATATACACAATGTGCAGAGCTGGAGCTGGGTTTAGGACCAAGCCTCTTTATCATTTAAGGAGTCATTTATTTTATAATAACCCTTTTTACACAAGGTTCGTCTTATGTGGGTCTTAAATGTTTTCTGTCATATTTATTACAGTATCAGGTATCTTATTATAACACCGTACACAGTGACCCATAAATGATGTGTTTACTTTACTAAGTCTAAAGCGTGGGACTGCGAGTTTGTTTTTGTTTCTGGTATTGAGATGTGTCCGGAACCGGACTCGTGGAGTCTGAGGCTAAATCTAGTGTCAGTGGGGCGGAACCCTGGCCTTTGATTGCTCACCACAAACTATAAAAACATTTGTTATAACCTGGAGGTTAGTTTCACAACAGTGTCTATGGCGTAGTGGCTAGGACGCCGGACTCCTGTGCGGGAGGTCCGGGTTCAAAAGTACCGTAAGTAAGTAGGTGTCCGGCGTCCTAGCCACTACGCCATAGACACTATTGTGAAACTAACCTCCAGGTAATAATGATAGTCTATCCCTATCCTCGTGATAGCTATAAACAGAGATGTCGCTACAGTAGTCTCCCCCAGCCGCGCTGCACAACTGTATACAGTGCGAGGTGCACAGAGAGCAGACAGTTGACTGACCTACAGTTAGTTTATCTTTCGCTTGTATATTTATTTTCGAACACAATTACGACTAGACTTTTCTACAATAATTGTCTATTACAATGAATCAATCTCTAGACGATTCGACGTAAGTATGTAACTGCGCAGTTATTGAAGAAAACATAGAGTCAATCTTACTTCAAACAATATACATGAAATAATCTGTAAATAGATAATAATTTGAATACAAAAATTTGCATTTTTATGTAAAAAAATACGCTCGTTTAACTGCCCGATCCTCCCCCATCCTAGTGATGTGTCCGAGCCATCGGAGACGTTACGGACGACGTCCGGTCGGACGTCCCAGATACCGCTGGCGCGATGAAGTGGAGAAGGATCTGCGTGAGCTCCGGGCGCCTGACTGGCTCCAGACTGCGCAGGAGAGAGAGCGATGGCGCTCTTTGGTAGCGGAGGACAAGATCCACTTCGGGTCGCTGCGCCAGCGGAGTAAGTAAGTAAGTATGTAAAAAATATATTTATAGCCGTTTTCGGTAGCAATATTTTAAGATGTTATTATGACATTATTCGTAAGTATGGAAAAAAATACCGGTGATATTTAAGAAAAAAAATATGTTACGTGTCTTGACGCATATAAAAAAATACTACAAAAGTAAAAACGTGAAAATTCACATGAAATCTGTCATACAAAATAGTACGGAGAAAAAATAAAAGACCGGTTTCAAACGAAAAAGAAATATGCTTTAGAAACCAAAATTATAAACTGTATCTCCATAGAAACTAATAGTATTGTATGGCATCTATCTATATAGGATCATCCCACAACGAACAAGGTATAACAAATTAAAATTAATTAAGATTTTAATTTTTTACCCACTTCATTATCACTCCCACTAACATCTTGACATAAGCGGGTGAAATGAAAAACAGCGCTGCATATTTGGTACCCGAGTATGAGCATTTGCTGACTTTCCCCCCTTTTGACAAATATACATAGTGCTTTGTGAAATAAAGTGTATTTTACTTACTTTATTTTGAATGTATTGACCTAGTAGATGTCTAATTAGTGAGCGGTGCCCCCCCCCCCATCCCCCCCCCCCCCCCCCCCCCGTCTGCCCGTCACGAACAATACAACATCTGTTCAGAACACGTCGGTCACATCGTTCACTAGTTCGCAGGCTCTCTCTCGTTCACTGTTTGCGGATACTACTGGACTAATGAGGCTTGTTTCTTCTTCTTACATACCTTCCCTTGCGGGGTAGACAGAGAGATTGAAGCGCCATGAATCACTGTCTCGGCACGCTTCTCTAGCTACCTCAACAGTCATTCGTCTCACGCATGCTCGCCTTTGGGGTCGTAAAATAGAAAGCACAGTGGCTGTTTTTTTTGCGGAAATGTGTAGGTAGGTGCGGTAATTCAAGATTTTTTCTGCTAAGTCGTATTCCTCATTGCTGAGGGCCGTGATCATTCTAAGGAATGCAAGTTTCCTCACGATGTTTTCCTAAACATCTTGGGGAAATGTACGTAAGTCTTTCGAATAGACCAAAAAACTCATTGGTACATGACATCCAGGCAATGAAGCCGGACATCCCGTATGGGAGTCCGACGTCTTAGCCACGACGACACCGACTCTCTCAACTTCTCGAATTAAATCAAAATCAAAATGTTCTTATTGTACGTTAAAGTACATTTTTACAACGTCATGTGTCACTCTACCACCGCTTCGTAAGGTGCTGTAGCTGAAAGGAAAGAAGCGGCGCAAGAAACTGTCAGCAGCACGTCTTTGAAATAAATATATCTTACAATAATTATGAATACAATCATATACACAATGTGCAGAGCTGGAGCTGGGTTTAGGACCAAGCCTCTTTATCATTTAAGGAGTCATTTATTTTATAATAACCCTTTTTACTTTAAACCACGGTTATTAATGCCAGTTTAAAATTCTACTTAGATAACTTGGCCAGTATTTATCGGTCGTCTATTTATACCTCGAGATAACAATAACAAACACTACCCACAACCATAGGTAAACCATTTAAGTCTGGCTGCGCCCGCGACGCTAGAGGGCGCGCCACCCCGCGCTCGCCGCACGCTCACCCTCTGTCGTAACGATCCGCGCCCTTCTAACCATTTTATACTATTTTATAAATAGTAATAAAAAAATAAAATGAATAAACAAAAAGCAAAAAAAGTATATAAGAGTAATAAAAATAATTACAATGGAACAATAATAAAATAAATAATAAAGGAAATAATTTAAAAAATTAATTATTGGAATAACAAAACAAACACTAATGTAAAAAATTGCAAATTGTAGGAGTGGTAAGATATATACAACATATATAATGAAAAAAAGAGAACGCAAGGACTCCGAAAAATTCAAATCGGAGGTAATCAGGAAAAAAAACCTACCCAACACGTCAAAATTTGAGAATTAGAAATGTGTCATATTGCGCAGACATAAGGTTGAGATTTAATCGAAGGTTTTCGTTTTTTTACTCGGAATGCTTTCCTATACCCTTGTAAGAGCTTAGGTTGTAGAGTTCCTATGAGCTGCGATAAGTGTTAGTGAATCCGTCGGAAATATTTGTGGACCTGGGGCAGTGATTATGGCAACTATCGACATGTGACAATCGAAACGAAATTTTCATTCATCTCGTTCACTCACAGGGACACGGACATCGTGTGAGCGTAACAACAGATTCCGTGGCGGACTTCGCATGTCGAACGTGCCAGAAGCCCCGCCTAGGTTCATAGCTATTTTAGACGGGTATTATCGCTAAAGTGTAATCTTTCGGGGCCGGAAATTGGTTCGGAAACGGACTAATGTTTGTTATACCCACAAATGGATCTGCAATATGCTAACATCGCCTAAAATGTGCCCACTTTGTTATAAAGAATATTAGATACTAAGTAAAGCATTGGGAAGGCCGGCGGGCGCATAGAGGAGCTTTTTTCTTTTTAAAGGAGGCTGTGGATGGGAGCTGAAAAGGCCCTGTCTATAACTCGTCCATAATACAGTACAAATTGATCAATTTTCATCAAAAAATTAAATAAGTTTTGTAATTTGTGTTTAGGCTCATAGCCTTTGTTGCCAAAGCCTTCATAAATTAAAAAAAAATGGTGGTGTGACAGCTCAATGTTTTTTTTTTATTGCAACCGTTATCCACAGACAAGTGAAAGGATGTCTTGTGACCCGTGTATTCCAGACTGCTTGTTAGCTCGGCTACTAAACGCTATCGGAACGTGATCGGAGCGCGCCCGAAACCGGATTCCGAAACTAGTTTTACCAATAAACTGAATGCTAACGTAAAATCGTAAAATGATGTAAACTACCAAAGAGTGAGAGTCTCACTCGCCAGTAATTTGATTTTGGAATATTATTGACGGCTACCTAATAAGTAAAAAAAAGTCATCAAGTAATATGTTTATTTCCCACACAGCAATGACCGAAACAGTTATAATTATGATAAAATAATGATGTAGTCAAAGGTGAACATATCTAAATCATGTCTGATGGTCTGCTGTTGTTGTGAAAAGGGGTCTCGACTCAGCTTATTGCTGCAGACAAGAATGCCTGCAGCGCTGGTGTTCTGTTGGACCATGACCGAAATGAAAAATAAAAAAAAGAAATTATCACTGGCCGGAATTTTAAAATTAATATTTTTTTTTGTTTAAATCCTCTCTCATCGATTTGATTTTAGAACAATACAGATTAAAACATTCTTGTCTGTAATCATCAAAATAATAATGACTGTATCTTATCTTATGACAGGGACTTCGACCCTCAGGGATCTTTTGTGCTCACCCCTTACCTTAGTCTCCTTCCTGTTCCTTAAAGATGCTTTGCATCAAGGACGCTGTACAGCTTACAGGAAGGAGCCTATAGTCCTCTGGTTTCGTGTAGGCTACCCCCAGAAGACTCATACGCTTTCCAGCCAACGAGTCACATTCGCACAGCAAGTGTTCCATTGACTCAACGGTGTCACCACAGGCTCTACAGGTGGGATTGTCTGCCAGTCTCATCCTGTGTAGGAGGCTCCTAGTGCCAAAATGTCCTGTGAGACTCCTGCTATTATGACTATAACTGGCTGGAATTTGAACATTGTTTTAATATTTTTTGCGGCCAGAGTTGTCAATTACATCGGCCAGCTCGTTACGCATCGGATTCGGCGTCGAAACGCGCCGAGACCGGATTCCGAAACTAGTTTCGCGTTCCATATTTGAAAAAGCAAAATGGCGGGTACCACGCTTTGTTGACAGTTGAATAGTTGTCTGTTATCGGAGATATAGCTTTATGACGCGTCGAGTTAGGAATAAATCGTTTGTTCGTAGATTAAAACCGAAGATTTAAATTATTATTGTTGCTTGAAAGAAAAGCGAGGTTCATTGGAAGTTTTATTTATAATTTGTTACATGACTTCATCTGTTATTTTATTTGTCACAAATACGTTTTCCTTGTAAAAATTCAATACCTACTGTATGATTTTACACGGATTCGCCATCACTGATTGAAATAATCGATTTTCAAACGTTCATATCTAGAACTAATCAAGACACTAATATTATTATTTATTTATTTTATTAAATAAGGAAATATTTTATACAACCTTGACCTGCGGACAAAAAACGATAAATTCACGATTCAATGTTATTTATCTACTAAGCTTGATAGCTTAGTAAGATCTAACCTCAAAGCAAATCAAAATGTTTTATTGTAACTAAGTACCTTATAGTACATTTTTCCAACGTCATGTGTCACTCTACCACCGCTTCGTAAGGTGCTGTAGCTGAAAGGAAAGAAGCGGCGCAAGAAACTTTCAGCAGCACGTCTTTTGAAATAAATATATCTTACAATAATTATGAATACAATCATATACACAATGTGCAGAGCTGGAGCTGGGTTTAGGACCAAGCCTGTTTATCATTTAAGGAGTCATTTATTTTATAATAAGTAATTACCCTTTTGGATGGTATAAGGACGCCGAGGATAGGGAAAAATGGAAAGGAGAAGGGGTGGCTTTTACCCAGCAGTGGGACAGTCTATAGGCTATGATTTTTTTTTTTAAATAACTCCCTAATACATTTCTAACAAGCGCTGCCCGTCGTAATCCGGGCTGCGCCCGCGCCGCGTTCCGTTCATAATTTGCACTAATTGTACCGCGAACGCCGTAGTTCACGTGTAGTTAGCGAGTCCTTACTGACACAGTTTCATTGTGGTTTCTTTAACTGACTTCACTGAACTATGTTTTTCCTAGTTTTAAGATGTTTATTCTGTGGTTTTTCCTTGTTCTAATTCTGACTTACAGTACCAAATAATGTTGTTCAGAACTAACTAAATACCTATAATGGAAAAATTCGGTACAAGTAATATATTGAAACATCTATTCGTAATAAAAAATACTATATAATTTTTTTATAAAAGTTGAAATTGCAACCCAGTACGCAGACTGCAAGATTAGGCAGAAATAAGGCCTCTGACCGCCGTACTATTAGGGTGTTGGGTTTACAGTTTACACGTAAGGCTGTGTACTGCGGTACACGGGACTCGCGCGTCGACGAGTCGACATCAGTGTACATTGCTGGTTATCTTGTTCCTTCGCTGGTGTTTTAATATCATTACGAGCAATGGAACCGCATCACTCCTTAGTGCTCCTTTATAAGTACAGTTTTTAGATATATATTTTTTATGTACTACTAAACTCGCATTTGACCTCGATCTCGCCTGACGGTAAGCGACGATGAGGTCGACGATGGAGCATGCGGGTCCAGTAAATGCCTATTCACTCTGGCCTTGGAGATCCCAAGGTTGTAGGTTTCGGGAAATACAGACGCCGGCAGGCTGTTCCATGTTCACCTTATTCTGAAGGTTAAGAGAGTCAGCGTAATTACCTACACATGAGGCAGTGCACCTTAGTGCCATCCAGGCAGCGCATCGAAAACTCTCTAATAACATTATTAATACTTAGAACTATAGGCATTCAGAGCGTCGGTGTCGTCGTGGCCAGGACGCCGGTCTCCCATGCGGGAGGTCCGAGTTCGAAACCAGACAGTGTCATGTACCAATGAGTTTTTCGTATTTTTCGAGGAAACCTGCAAACTGAGATAACCAGTGTGTGAAATGTCAAACCACCCCATTAAATCACGAGAGTCGTTCTATGTGATTAATTCCTTAGAATGTTCACGACCCTCAGCGATGAGGAACACCACTTAGAAGAAGAAGAAGAAACTATAGGCGACGGTGACCACTCACCATCAGATGGATCAACTGCACTCTTTATACACACAAGAAATTTACATAGGAAAGGAAACAGAATAAGTGTACAAAGGCGGTCTTGTCGCTCACAGCGATCTCTTCCAGGCAACCTAGGCGATAGAAGCATGATTAATAGGTTACCGGCAAGATAGTGCAGGAAAGTGAATAATGTAATATAGTAGAGTATTCTGTATATTCGAGCAGTGTGTCTCGCCAGTTTTTACGTATGGAATGGAAACTACCACGTTGACAAAGAAGTCCGCTGAGAAGCTTGGAGTGACACAAAGAGCGATGGAAAGGGCGATGCTCGGTGTAACACTGCTAGACCACAAACGGAACGAGTGGATCAGACAAAGGACGAAGCTTAGAGACGTGGTAGACCTCATCGAAAGCCGGAAATTGAGATGGGCGGGACACATTGCACGGATGGATAGGGACCGGTGGACCAGAAGAACGCTACGAGACCACGGCACAACACGCGGGGACAAGGTCGCCCACCTGTGAGATGGGTGGACGACATTCGGGGAATAGCGGGCCACAACTGAATGCGCACCGCCTGCGACCGTCGGAAGTGGAAGAAGTTGGAGGAGGCCTATGTCCGAACGCGGACCACACGTGGCTGAGATAGATAGATAGAGTAGAGTATGACTCTGTCTGTGCAGAAATATATATATTTCATACGGTTTTAGAACATTGAATGTGTAATAAAAGAGGTTTGCCTAATTTGTAATCCAATGGTGTGCGACTCTATCAACATTTTTTGTAAATATTTTTTTTACAAGATCTATCAAACCGGTGGCAAGAGACCGAGATGTAGAGATTTCCATACAATACGGTATAAAAAGTCGACCACAGCCGACCCGGCGACGAACGACCTCATAACGTACCGACTGAACGGACACACCGCCACCGGCAGCGGGGAGCGGGTTTATTCAACTAACAAATACACTTTATTGCACGCCCGAGACAGAGAGGTACAGTACAATGTGCAGAAGGCGGCCTTATCGCTTTAAGCGATATCTGACCTGACCTGCTGTTTCGCCCGCAATACCCTCGCCCTGGCACAGCTAAACACCAGCGCTGTGGTTCTGCCGTATCGGTCCCACCGCAGCACATGCTGAGCAAGTGTCCTTTTAATGTTGTATTGTTTTTTAATGTTAAGTCTTTTTAAGTCTAATACTGTATAATGTTGATAAATGTGTTTTTTTTCTTTTCTATCTTCCAGACAACCTTCCGTCTGTTAAGAAACGACATTCTCATGGTCGTGACCACCTTTATGTATCACCTTCTGGCGGATGATCTTCCTCCATTTATGTCTGTCCCCGGCGGGCGGTGTGGACAGCATCGTAATCTGTAGAGTCAAGAGTGGTGCGGATTTGGTCGGAGCAGCGCATCGGACTACGTCCTCGAGGCCTCTTCCCTTCCATTTTCCCGGTCACAATGAGTTTTTCGAGGTTGTCACTATCTTTCTTGGCAATATATCGCTCAAGTTTCACAAAATATGCGTAACCCGCGTAACGTTGCGGCTGTGATTGTAACCCGCTGTCGAGGGCACCCCACGAGCGATACCAGCGACCCCAAGGCCGGCCCGCGGCCGCCGAGCCTTGTACGGATTTAAATTTAAACATGGAATCATTCACACGTTCCATTGTCGTTACGCGATAGCGCGCCCCGTTGTGGAATGGCGGGCGTTCGACACTTGAATTTGAACTTTTTTAGACAATAGACAAGACATAGACATAGACCATAGACATACATTATTTTTTTTTGTAATCATGGAGTTGCCTTTGCCTTTTCAAAATTTTGAAATGCAGACGAGCGAAGAACGAAAACTGTTGGCGCCAAATGTATATTTTTGTGTAAATAATTATTATTTAAAATCATATTCCTTAATTTAATACGACTTTTATTTTATTAGACTCTTCAAAAGCGCTCTCTAATAATTATTAAATCCATCATAAATAACTTGTTTTCAAACCCATATCAACCCTGATTCTGCTAATTTAAATATTACGTACGACTTCGTCAAAATATAAAAAGGAAAGTTTTAAAAAAAAAGCTGAAGTGGCAGTGGGCCGGTCACATCTGTCGCAGAACAGACAACCGCTGGGGGAGACGAGTTCTGGAATGGACGCCCCCTGCTAGATGGAGCGACGAGCTGCGCAAGGTGGCTGGCAGCGACTGGATGAGAAGAGCCGAAGATCGGGCTCAATGGCGCGCCTTGGGAGAGACCTGTGTCCAGCAGTGGACTAGAGCAGGCAGCTGATGATGAGATAATAATTCCTAGCTATGCTAATCTGGGTACGTATTAGTTCGGTCCGAACGGAACCACTTGGGACAACAAAGGTGTTCCGTAGAGGGCTGTTATCACGGTGACGTCCGCAAGTATCTGCGATAACAGGCTGATAATAACTGTCACTGATAAGTGGGTATTTTTTATATCTACCGGCGCATTGCTGTGTTTAACATAATCCAACACGGGTTAATCCACGATTTAATTTATTATTTTTAATGCTTGCAAAAAGTAAATTAATGTAAAATACACTTTATTGTACAAATAGAAAACAACAAACAAGAGATGGAAAAGGAAATACTGAAGTACAATTTAGGCGGTCTTATCGCTAAGAGCTATATCTTCCAGTCAACGTTCGGGCAGAGGAAATGATTTCGAGAAAGAGGTAGTAGGTGACTACCTCTTTCTCGAAATCATAAGAGCGATCTCTTCAAGGCAATCTTCGGGCAGAGGAAATGATTTCGAGAAAGAGGTAGTAGGTGAGTACCTCTTTCTCGAAATCATAAGAGCGATCTCTTCAAGGCAATCTTCGGGCAGAGGAAATGATTTCGAGAAAGAGGTAGTAGGTGAGTACCTCTTTCTCGAAATCATAAGAGCGATCTCTTCAAGGCAATCTTCGGGCAGAGGAAATGATTTCGAGAAAGAGGTAGTCACCTACTACCTCTTTCTCGAAATCATTTCATAATCTCTTAGCGATAAGGTCGCCTAAATTGTACTTCAGTATTTCCTTTTCTATCTCTTGTCTGTTGTTTTCTATTTGTGCAGTAAAGTGTATTTCATTTTACTTTATTTAGGTAATTTTATATGCACGTTTTAATTAATAAAATTAAATGATATAGGTACTCGTGAATAGATTCATAACACATAGTTTCAATGTTTACGGCTGCACTTCTGCAAATATATTGCACTTAACAATGGCTGTTAGTATTATTTGTTATTCATTTGTGTTGTGCACTTCACAGTCATGATGACAAAGCTGATGATTGGGTACGAGTGAACATGGCATGAATGTCACGTATTGTTCTCTATGGCATTGTCAATACGTTGTCATGATCAGCGTTGCCAACTCTACGTATTATCTACGTGTTTAAGGCACTTCACGCGACTCTACGAACTTTAACCCCTGAATTTACGTATTTTCCTAATCCTTACCGAACAAACCATGAAACGAGCGGGCATTTTGCGTTGAAAAAAAAGTAAAATGTCATATTGACTGATGACGTTCCGTTCCATACGCGCGTCGTCGTCTTTTCTCTTTTGAATGAATAAATCTGCCTACGAAATGACTCGATCGAATATCCATGTTCGTCTCATTCAGTACAGATTGTGCGAAAACCGGATTATTTTTTTGCTGACCGGCTGTTGTGAATGAACGTGCCTACATTTTTTACTTAAATTTAAGTTTGGCGGCCACCGCCGGAATTGACATTAGTTTTATGTGATTATAGGCCTTATAATAATATCCACACTAATATCCTCATTCATACAAACAAACACATTCATACAACACAACACGCACACACTGTTGCTTTCTTCGTCCGTGCAGTCACTGAGGGGCAGCTGAAGTTCAGCGCTGTGGCTTGCCTCAGCATTATGCTGAGCTGGTGTACCCTTTTTGGCACTGTACCACAGCAGATGTTCTGTGCTGCATGTATTAAACTTTGTATACTTCTGTAATCTGTATTCTGGTGTTTACAGCGCTAAATAAACGATTTCAATTTCAATTTATAACACCTTAAAAATTAGTACGTAGATCTACGAAATATTCCTAAAAAAAATCTACGTAAATGTAGACTCGTCTACGCTTTTTTATAAATCCCGAGTTGGCAACACTGTCATAGATATCGCAGTCTATAAGCAAGAATATGGCTTAAAGTTGAAAAGTAACGGCCAAAAATATCCAAAAATCCAATGTAGCTTGTTCAGAATGCACCGCGCGCGGGGAAAGCGGCGCGCGCGCAGATATGTGAATCTTCCGTCACACACGGACGCGCTGCAATTTCCAATGCCACTTTTCACTTGAAAAAAAAAACACAACCACTGCTTCCAAAATCACCTTTTTTCACCACAGACAAATGTCAATTCGAACCGTACTTTTTCAGGATTTGAATTTTGTAATATGTGACGCGCGTGGCGCGCGGGACGGTCGGCGCTCGCGGACTGGCGGGTGCGCACGTTACACGACGCGTTTCCTTCATTCTCAGATAATGGCGATTTCAGAGTTCCGCACGTCGAGCACAAAAAACGGTGATTTGTTTATGACCAGCGTACGGTCGGCCTAGAGGTTTAATTAGGTTAATTTGCAATTCATAACTGTTTCGAACTCTATCCGTACATCTTCTATATCATATCGCATACGATGTAAATAACGCGTATTTCTTTTGTAGGACAACAATATTTTTAACCATTCCGGTTTTTATTCGCATTTGTGTTAAAATTAGCAAATCGTGATGAATTCACGACTAAATATTCCGTATCTAGACTTACTATAACTCCCTTGATTCACACACAATAACCTAAAACATCTAGTGTCCCTTATTTGTGTCAAGTTTTATCTTATCTCATGATAGGGGGCCGGGAATAACCCAGCGGCACTTCGACCCTTGAGGATCTTTTGTGCCTACCCCATTATACACACTGGTCACCTCAGTGTGCAGGTTTCCTCGCGATGTTTTCCTTCACCGTTAGAGCAGTCGGTAAATGTACGTAAGTCTTCGAAAAATACGAAAAACTCATTGGTACATGGCACTGCACGGTTTCTAACCCGGACCACCGCATGGTAATCCGGTGTCCTAGCCACTAGGCCACCGACGCTCTACATATAATAGAGTTAAGTCGCTGCAATTCCTCGTAGGGAAATTAAATCCGAAGGATTTTTGTTTGGCGTGTTCTATGTACCTATTTTGCATGTTTTTTAATTACTTCCAAAAAATTTTGTAAAAAAAAACTTGAGCTTCCCTTCCCTTTAGTGACCCTAACGAGTCTGACATGGTCACCTCGTCGTGTACCGAAACCTCTAAACTGATATTTAAAAAAAAGGACTTTATAAATAATAATAATAATCTTTTTATTTCTTAAAAGTTTTACAGATTTGTTAAATAAACTATATTAGGCTATGTCACTAAGACTATTTTAAGCCACTGTTGCCGAACTAGGTGTAACCTGTGTTTCAGCATACAGTGACTCCTCCAAGACTCGTACAATTCAGCCATTATCAAAACGCAATTTGTTTACAGAAGTGGATTAAAATATTTTATCGGTCAAAAATTTAACTATTAATTAAATCAGAAATAGAAACAAAAAATAAAATTAAAATAATAATAACTAATAATATTAAGGTAAGTAAAATAATATAAGTAATATTAAAGATCCTCTCTGGGCTTAAAGAAGGTAAAAAGTGAGAGTTGTGTGCGTGCGTGTGTGTGTGTTAGTGTGTGTGTGTGTGTGTGTGTGTGTGTGTGTTAGCATGCGTGTGCGTGTGTGTTGTATTGTATTCTATGTATTTTTATTACCATGATGTTTATTGCCATAAACACTGTCAAGTCAAAACAGTTAAAAGGTCCTCAGTGTCATCATATGAAAGAGTAAGAAGCCAGCTAATAATTTTCTTTTTACAGGTCGCTTTGTACTGAACTTCTAGTTTTAATTCATCATTCGTATGTTACTCGTATGAGACATCGGTGGCGGTGTTTATAATTCCACCAAGGAATCGGCCCCAAGCCAACTTTCCACACATCTACATACAATTCAATTGCAGCGTCGCACGCCATGAACGGACAGTTTCCCTGAGGCTGGTTCCGGAGACGAGCTGACCGTCCACCTGGTGGTGAGCGGTCACCACACACCAGCAATGAGGATACGACAACGATATCGTGGAAGGTTACTTGTGGCAAGTGTCAATAAATATAAAAGAAATATTTAGTTTTTTACAAGAAGCAAAAATGAACCTAAATATGCTCAATTTTTTTTATTCGGTCATCATCATCAGCCCATGTCGTCCCACTGCAGGGTATAAGCCTCCTCTCTCTTACGCCACCCTATACGGTCCTGTGCTAGTCGCATCCAGGTCCTCGATGCGACTTTGGTGATGTCATTCGATAATAATATAAATTGTGTTCGTAATTAAACATAATTAATAATTAAGTAATCAAACAGTAAAATAATAATTAACAATAAAGTATCAACAATAAGAATACTGGAAATGGATGACATTCTTCATATCAACCTGGAAACTCCAACCTGGAATCGATGTACGACTTCGTGCCTTTGGCAGTTGAAACGGCGGGACCATGGGGCTCCGAGGCCAAGGATCTGATTCGCGCTGTGGGGAGACGAATTAAGGAGAGAGGAGGTGATCCGCGAGCCGGCCACTTTTTAGTACAGCGCATTTCCCTCGCCATTCAGCGAGGGAACGCCGCGAGTGTCATGGGTACTTTCGGCCAGGGCGCACTTCGCGGGGGGCTGTTTGGCTGAAATTATATTATATAATTTTTACCTAGTTGTAGTATGACATGGATTTTATTATTTTATTTTATATTATTGTAATCAATTTATTATTATTATTATATCATATCAATAAATTATATAATAAAGTCAAATAATTAAAACTAATTTTACATAACTGAATTTTAATAAGTTTTAATTTAAGGAATGGAACAGCCTGCCGTGTCTGTGTTTCCCGAAACCTACCACCTTGTGATCTCCAAGGCCAGAGTGAACAGACATTTACTGGACCCGCATGCTCCATCGTCGACCTCATCGTCGCTTACCAACAGGCGAGATCGATATATCTTCCAAAGATATATTAAGTGAGACCTTTACTCACTAACCCTTGATGGCCGGCCTCGTGCATATCGGAGGGCTCCGGGATCTCCAGAGGAACGCACCTAGGTAGCTTGGGCTTGTCCTGGGAGGTGTACATTCCACCCGTCACAGCAGCGTTCCTCCCGGTTCCTCCCGTCACAGCAGCGTGCGACCACAGCACGTTGCTGCCTTCCCCAGGGTCGCCCGCCAATGGACGGCCAAAGCCCCCACTTGGACTGCCCGCGACCCTGATCCCTCCTTTTAGTCGCCTCTTACGACAGGCAGGGAATAACTCCAGCGGCACTTCGACCCTTGAGGATCTTTTGTGCCTACCCCATTTACACACTGGTCATCTCAGTGTGCAGGTTTCCTCACGATGTGTTCCTTCACCGTCAGAGCAGTCGGTAAATGTACGTAAGTCTTCGAAAAGACAGGCAGGGGTTACCGTGGCTCTATTCTTCGCCCGAGACTATAGGGCTGCCACTTTTTTTATTACTTCGGATGCTCACAGGAAAATCTAGGGTGAAAGTACCCATACCTCTTCGCCAATAATTGCAAAGCACCTTGATTGATTATTGATCGAAACGTTTTCACTTAAAAAAGTGAAGTTTTCTTTCTTCCTTGATCCGAACAAAATACTGTTATTGGATAGAAAGACTAATAAAGCGAACCGTTTTTAAAACCAAACAAAAATCAAATCCAAATGTTATTATTGTAACTAAGTACCTTAAAGTACATTTGTACAACGTCATGTGTCACTCTACCACCGCTTCGTAAGGTGCTGTAGCTGAAAGGAAAGAAGCAGCGCAAGAAACTTTAAGCAGCACATCTTTTGAAATAAATATATCTTACAATAATTATGAATACAATCATATACACAACGTGCAGAGCTGGAGCTGGGTTTAGGACCAAGGAAAGTCATACCACTTGCTCTTATTCGTCATTTTTTGTCTAGTTGTGATGTTACAATTTTAGTTCTGGTTTCTTACCTTTAGTGAGCCGAGTCCCGCGCGGCAACGCGGTCACTTTGACCACTTTGATCACTTTCAAAAGACAGTCCTGCGACATCAGTAACTCCACTTGACGCTCAATGTTGCACCGAGGAAGCTTCGCCCACAACTGGGATACATTATCAAAGTCATGTCACAGCTATTTATAAATACATTTTATAGTAAATTTTCCTTGAAGTTAAGTACCTATTTCCCTCTGAATAAAATGAAATCGCATAGATTTTCCTTAAAATATACAAGTGTTAATAAATCTGCCAACAACGCGTCCGAAGCAAATCTTCATCTTGTATGTTACTTATTGAATTGCGTAGAGTAAGGTGTTCAATTTTAAAAATAAACTTTACCTCCAAAGTTATTGTTGTTTCTTTTTTTAAGGCAAAGGAAATGAGCCCATACAGCCTTGTCTGATGTAAACAACTCTTTCAAGTCTCCATTAAAATGCTGGTGTGACACATTTCAATGCTATCTGGGAGAATCATCCACGCTTTTGCGCCATCCGTACCAAAGAAGAAGCCGTCCCGGACGCAGTATGGCTCTTCAAAATCCAGCCAAGCACGGATCGGGCTGCAGCGTCTTATTTGACTTTACTTCACTGTCCCACATATTATTCACATCTTGTCGAAGTTCTTCGAGCAAGAAACACCATTCTTACTAGAAAAGCACTACTGTAAAACAATTTGCAAGACAAAACGAAACAAAGCTGACGTGGATGACACAAAAGCGAGGGAGAAACACCCACCTCCAAAGTGAAGGAAGACACTATAGCGTGGTGTGAACAATGGATCGACAAGACTAAATAACTAAACGATAAGGTAGGTAGGTACAAAGACAGTAAATAATTAACTAGAAAAAAGAAAACCATTTGAGAATGAGTGAGATTACGCTATTCTCTATATAAACCTTATAAAAATTTAATTCTATCTAGGTAGTGAAGTCTGACTGACCTAGCGAAACTTAGAGTTGCAAGACACGTCCTTAATGTTAAGATTTTCGTATGTCTTTTAACATAACCGCTATTAACCTAACCATCGCCTCTTGTTCGTGCTCTGTAGAATCTCAACGCGCTTCTCGCGTCAGCACCAGACTGTGATGTGTTTGCCAGTCGATGGGCGAGTGTGCGTGATGAGTGTCTGAGGTTCTGTGAGAGTATGGATGTGCGTCCCTCTACAGTTAGTATGTAATTATTTGTAGATATATTTTTGTTGAATTTCACAGTGGCTTAGTATAACTGTTATACTGTGAAATTTATTGAAATAAAATAAAATAAAATAATGTAAGGAACGTAAGGAAGGAAGGAGAGAAGAAATTTGTCCTCAACAGGCTCCAGAATGGGAGACTCAATATTATTTTGAGTCAGTCCTTATCTGATAATATGAAACACTTACTGTTGTTTGCTAAGTTGGCTCTCAAAGTGAGGGCTGACTCTAATAATACTTGAGCTTTCCTTCCCTTTTCTTAGTGACCCTAACGAGGCTGACATGGTCACCTTGTCGTGTACCAAAGCCTTTAATCTGAGACTTAAAAAAAAGAAAAAAAAAACTTAGTGGATCTAGCGCGCCTAATTTCCATGGCTGTATGGATTTTGACCGTTGCCTGTTCTTTTAGAACGAAGTAAACAACTACTTAGCGGGCCTAAATCATATCCGTACGGACCCCTTAAGACTGGAAGCAGCGTTCCGTCCTGCCCGTGAGGAGGTTCGAGCACACGTGTTCCTCGGGGGTAGACTAAGTCACCACGTGCGCGCCAGCCGCACCCGCCATGTTAAAATTAGCCCGGTCTGAGTCGCTCGCTTAGAAGGTGCTTTATAGGGCACGATTCCGGTCCCACGCGATTTGAGAAATACCGAGCTGAAAAAACTGCCCATTGTCGTAAAAATAACAGAAAAGTGTGTATTACATGGGAATAAAGTTATTTAATAAGCTACCGGAAACAGTTACAAATGGAGAATAACAAAGTGTAACAAATATTCTGAAACAGAAATGCTACTACGACATAAAAGAATACGTAGAAGACAAATCTGTAATATAATTAAGTTTGACTTTCCTTTATGTAAATGTGGTATAATCCCCGTCATCATCATAATACTGTACTACCAGCTTTGGTACCACAATTTTAGTGCGTTGCGTTCTACTAACTATATATAATATACAGGGTGTAACATTAAGAACGGTCAGTATGGGAAAGTCTGAAACTATAAGACATACGAAGATCTGTTCTTAGGAACCATGTCATCAATTTTAGTACCAAGAAACACTGTATTCATACATTTAAAAAAAAACCTGTACTCAGCCTGGGAATCGAACCCGGTTGTTTTGAAAAAAAATCCAACACTATTTCTATTTAGATATCGATTGTGTAGGTCTTAAGGAATAAATGTTAGTATGAAACGTGATGTTTAAAATTAATAAAACGCATTGTTTCCATATCTTTTAATTTATTTTAGTAGGTGTTCGAAATGACTACCATTTTGTAAAATACAACATTCAACTCGTTTAGGTAACGATCTTACTATTGAATGTTGTATCTTCAGGTGGTGAATTTGCGTTAAAATTGTCTCTATGGCTGCTTTTAGGTCTTCAATTGTCTCAATGGCTGCTTTTAGGTCTTCAATTGTGTCGTAGCTTGTTTTGTACACTTCATCCTTAACGTAATCGATATCTAAATAGAAATAGTGTTGGATTTTTTTTCAAAAAAACCGGGTTCGATTCCCAGGCTGAGTACAGTTTTTAAAAAAATGTATGAATACAGTTTTTCTTGTTACTAAAATTGATGACATGGTTCCTAAGAACAGATCTTCGTATGTCTTATAGTTTCAGACTTTCCCATACTGACCGTTCTTAATGTTACAGCCTGTATAATGTATAGTGTTAGTGAATAGTGTAAGAAGCGAACATGCATCTTTTTAAGTCTTTTTCACATGTAAGTGGCAACATGTCTTTAGTGTGAATAAATATCTTTAAACCTAAAATAATATAAAATATTTGTATGCTACACCATGTGGCAGAAAGTAGTGATAATTTATTATAATTTAAGAACTCTGTAAAGTACCTACTTTCAACCAATAAACTATTTGATTTGATCTAAGGCATCTTTTACTTGACCCTACAAAGTATTTACTCGTTAAATCTACCCTTCAGGGTATTTTTTTAACCTACGTCTGTATTATTTTATTTAACTAAATGGACTCACGGAAATCTACTAGAGATTGGCTCTACGTTTTCGTGTGCGTTATTATAAGTTCCGGAGTTTCTCCCGCGCTTTTGTGTCATCCACGTCAGCTTTGTTTCGTTTTGTCTTGCAAATTGTTTCACAGTAGTGCTTCTCTAGTAAGAATGGTGTTTCTTGCTCGAAGAACTTCGACAAGATGTGAATAATGTGTGGGACAGTGAAGTGAAGTCAAATAAGACGCTGCAGCCCGATCCGCACTTGGCTGGATCTTGAAGAGCCATACTGCGTCCGGGACGCTTTCTTCTTTGGTTCGTATGGTGCAGAAGTCATTTAGTATTTTAATGAAGACTAGAAAAAGTTGTTTACATCAGACATGGCTGTATGGGCTTAGTTCCCTTTGCCTTAAAAATACAAACAAACAATATAAATAATCTTCATAAATCCAAAATAAACTGTATGCGGAACCTTCGTCAGCACAAACAACGACGGCTCAACATCAAAACTTAAAATGTAATAAAATTAATTAAAAAATTGCATAATGTAATGGATTCACCTCGGGTCGCTCCGCCGCTACGAGAGAAGTATAATTAATGTTAACACGTAATAACGTAACATGTTCCGTTCTCCGCTCGCGGCTGACTCAGACGGTTCCGAAAAATATTTATTTAAGATGTTAGCAATGACTCTACCGCTTTTGAAAATTAACAGATCGGCTATGTATCTGACGAATACACAGATAGAATATGAGATAATCCTACAATGTTTCACCACTAGAGGCGCCACTAGCACAGTGGTACGAAGCCAATATTTTTGTGGCGACGCACGACGCGCTATTACGATTAGTAATTACTCACATCGGTGTAGAACGCGCTATCGAAATTTTCCTGGGACTTCGCATATATACGAGTTCCAAACATCCATAGTTGGACCAGGGCATCTGGTCACCAGGCACAACACCCCGTCTGGTGGGAGATCTTTTGGTGAAGTGTCTACATGTTGATTGGCTACGTACATGTAGGCACGTTCCTTTTCACCAAATCTTTTTCCCCCTTCAGACTCGCGCCACGCTGTCTTAACATATTTTTTAGGTCTGCTATTTTGAAATGGCCATATGATGTCATAATATCATCACAATTTTACTATAGCTTTGAGAAATTAAATTAAATTAATTCAAATAACGAGAAATTTGTGATATCTTCAAAAATTACGTTTCGTTTTGTTTTTCTGTTTACGGAGTGTGCTAGTGGCTCCATCTGCGGAACGCTTTGCGTTTTATGTCCTGTATAAACTGATTCAGCATAGCAACGGAATACAATGGAATTAACTGATGGTAAAGAGGCTGACGACTTTTGATAAGTAGTGACTAGTGTGCAACGGGAGATAAAAATCTTTCACTACACTACTGGTAGTATTGGAAATTAGTTTTCGTTTTGAGCTGATGGTGGAGTAGATATTACTAGATAAATATCTAGCGCTAGATAGAATAGGTCAGCAACTAGGAAGATCTAATCTTTTCCTTCATTAAGCGCGTTCGAAACCGGGCAGTGCCAACCAATGAGTTTGTCGGTTTACGTACATTTACCGACTGCTCTAACGGCGAAGGAAAACATCGTGAGGAAACTTGCACACTGAGATGACCAGTGTGTGAAATGGGGAAGGCAATGGCAAACCAGCCCATTAAATCTGCCACGAGAGTCGTTCTATGTGATTAATTCCTTAGAATGATCACGACCCTCAGCAATGAGGAACACGACTTAGAACGAGAAGAATATATTCCTAACTAAATAGTAGGTACAGTGTTACAAGGATCTTTTGGGGCGTGGCACAAATCGGAACTAACGCTGCCATCTAGTAAAACGTCACTTGATGAGAGTTCGCTACGTACAAACTGGCGCCCCCGTCAATGTCACCCAAGTGCCAAAAGATCCTTGTACCGTCGTCGCGGGCCTCAAAAAAGAGACAACGAATCGGTTTGTAAACAGGTGTGTCGCTGCGGGCAAGTTCAAGAGCACGCGCTGACACGCGCCAAACTTAACGACCTCCCCCGCCGCCGTCTGATGGAACATTTGTGGAACCCCGCGGGGGTTGTCGCTTAACGCTACAGTTCCAAACTCTGGCGCCGTAAGCACTTGACGAAAATAACACAAGAGCTTCCCCGCCCCCCGTGTCGAATGTTTTACAGGGCTCCGCGGGGAGAAAATGGTCAGTTATAAAGCCCAAGGCATTCTGGTGGTTGTTATGGCTGAATAGAGGTTGAAAGTCTTTTTTTTTACGTCTGAGTGAGTTGTATTAAGAGAAATTACTTTAACTACAAGTTGAAAACCATAGTAAGTCATGACGGGACCATTTCAACTACCATCCACCGACGTTAAAAATTGTAAAAAAAAAATTACCGCCCAGTGACAACAAACGAAGGCAGAATCTAGAGGAAAAAATCTATTCTGGATGAAATAGACGGTTTGTTTCTGTTAAATTATACATGAAATTATTATAGCATAAGTATTTGATAATTTAGTCATCATCATCATCAGCAGCCTATTCTAGTCCACTGCTGGACATAGGCCTCTCCCAGGGTGCGCCATTGAGCCCGATCTTCGGCTCTTCTCATCCAGTCGCTGCCAGCCACCTTACGCAGATCGTCGCTACCATGTCCGCCACCGTGACCAGGAATAGTGGGGCGGCCGGGAACTGGGGGCCGTTTTCTTTTTGCGCTGTCCATAGGAGGTGATGCCATAATCGCCACGCTAGGCCTGCGGGTTGGCGATCGCAGTAGCCGGGTCGCTTGCCCCGATGACGCTGCTGCCCGTCACCGTGCTTCTGGTATTTTGACCCAGCCATAATTTGAGTGGTTATACCGCCACTAGTCGGTCGCCAGGGACTCGTTCGTTAATCGGCAAGATGCACCACGTGCAGGTGAGTGTACTTTTAACAATAGAAAGTAGAATATTTTTGAGTGATTTATGGCAGGGGGAAGAGATGGGAAATTTTTGTAGGTATAAATTCACGAGGAAGAGTGACCACTTTAAAAATTCTTGCTCAGTAAAAATATCCTTTTGTCCTTGCTTAGAAAGCGATACAAAAATGCTGTGTCCAAAAATAACCTCCTTTGTGGAACACGACACCAAAAAGAACCTAAACTCTCGACGCCCTATTGTTCCCAATTTAAAACTATAAAACAAAAAACCCGCCAACGGACGGAACACAACCGTCGGATTTTGAAAACGGAAACAAAAAACTGGTGTTACGTCATCGGCATCGCAGATTAATTCTGTGCAAAGTTAATTTTGCGTTTGTAAAAAATGTGTTATCCGTAACTTACATTGAGAGCGTAGTTACAGAACTGCAACATTAAGTTTGTATTGAGTTTATGTCCATAGTTGACTGGTGATCTCATACCGGGGTATGTGTTGGTATGACTCCAAATTAAAGGCAATCAGCGGCTTAGTACCAAAGTACAGATTTGTCACTTGAACGGTTTGATTGTAACGTTGCAATATATTCAAAACCCACTTTTTTAATTACAGTCCATTTTATTCAAAATTCAAATACCTTTGCCTTAGTTTTTTTAGATAATTACATGTATGTAAAAGAAAACAAATCATTTGTTCATTCATTCCATTATTTGAGTTTCTCCCGCGCTTTTGTGGCGTCCACGTCAGCTTTGTTTCGATTTGTCTTGCAAATTGTTTTACAGTAGTGCTTTTCTAGTAAGAATGGTGTTTCATGCTCGAAGAACTTCGACAAGATGTGAATAATGTGTGGGACAGTGAAGAGAAGTCAAATAAGACGCCGCAGCCCGATCCGTACTTGGCTGGATTTTGAAGAGCCATACTGCGACCGGGACGGCTTCTTCTTTGGTTCGGATGGTGCAGAAGCGTGGAAGATTCTCCCAGATAGCATTGAAATGTGTCACATCAGCATTTTAATGAAGACTTGAAAGAGTTGTTTACATCAGACATGGCTGTATGGGCTCAGTTCCCTTTGCTTTAAAAAAAAACAATCATTCTATTTGAATTTTCCGCGCACCGTTTCCCGGTAATTATTTTAACAATGGGCCCGTTTTTCGACCAATCAGAAGTCGATAAGGACTCCGCGCCAGAATTGAAATTTCGCGCAGGAAAATTCAAATGATAGAATGAAAGAACTAATGATTTGTTTCCTTTTGCGTGCGTTTTATTTAATAAAAAAATCGAGGCAAAGGTATTTGAATTTTCATACAGAATAAAATTGACTGTAATTAAAAGGTGCATTTTTAATATATTGCAACGTTACGATAGGATCTCTGTAACGGTAATAGCTAGATGACTAAGAGCTCATATATTTAGAACCATGATGCCATTCTCAAACCCACATCTGGAACCTTGAGGATCTAGTCCTCCTGGGGCAGACGGGTGAAAAAAACTGAAAAGTATGTAATGATGAAATGGATCTCCACAATGTTAAGATTAGGGTTTCTTGAATTTTTAATTTAGTTATACGAGTAGATAGAAGATATAACTGGTAGGTAGAGGCGATGACCTAACAGCGTATACGAAGAATGAAGGTGGTAGATCCTGATGTGATCCGCCTGGGGTGATACGTACCGCCCTCTTATTGTTTGAAGTCTGTGTTTCAGTTTGAATGGTAACAGAGCCAGAACTACCGGCACATGAGGCAATCTATGTCCTCAAGGTTAACAGCGCATCAAAAACCTTTTAATCTTTTACTAACGTTATATCGAGGTGAGGCTTCAAAGGGCGACGGAGGCCAGTACAAATTTAAAAATTTGAGAAAATTTTAGTGACTTGTGGTCCCACCTACATTGTCCCACCATTACTCGTAGTCCCACTAGTCTGAAGTAATAGTTGTACATTAAGGCTCGTGGTCCCACTGTATTTTTATTTCCAAGTGTAATGAAATCCTTCAGATACTGGTCACAATTCACAATATATTATAATTGTATGTTGCCATTTAGTGGGACCAAGAGCAACTGCATTACGGCTGAGTGATGATCCCACCAGACAGTGGGACCACGAGCCCATTATATAGAGATACTGTACCACTAGTGGGTCAAATTAGTGGGTCACGAGTCGTATTTCCTCCATCCAAAAATTTTAAATCCTTTTCCATGATTTGAGCTGCATCTTGCATCACAGGGAATACCAATGATCTTAGTATGATAGATCAATGATTAATTTGGACACTTTTAGAGACACAAAAACAAAAATTAGAAAGAAAAGTTAACTGGTAGATAAAGCCATAATCTAAAATGCTATAATGGTTTGTGATGCATTCCCCTCACTAATTTAGCTCCAAGATAAAAAGAGATAAGCCCGTAGCAAATACACTAAATAACTCATTTCTCGTGCGCCGGCGCAGCGGCCTTGCTCTCCTTGCCGTCTGTAGTACAATGGCAACACAGACGTTATCTGTGCTCTGTGGTCCTTGATATAATCTCCGGTAAATATTTGAACTATGGCAAGGTGAAGTCGAGCCGCAGAACCGAAATTTTATTTTTCTAAGTCACGCATATTTATAAGTATAGAGTTTCGCATCGCATTGAAATGGGATTTGGGCGGCTTCCCATAAGCTTGGGCCCACGTTTGTTTTTGCTGCCACCAACCAAACATAAACTTAGAGCGCCGGTGGCACAGTGGCTAGGACACCGGACTCCCATGCAGGCAGGTATGTACAACTAAACCCGCATTTGACCTCGATCTCGCCTGATGGTAAGCGACGATGAGGTCGACGATGGAGCATGCGGGTCCAGTAAATGCCTATTCACTCTGGCCTTGAAGATCCCAAGGTGGTAGGTTTCGGGAAATACAGACAGGCTGTTCCATTCCTTAGCCGTTCGCATAATGAACGAAGAAGCAAATCGCTTCGTACGAGCAGATGGGATATCAACAACATAAGGATGGAGCCCCTCCCCGCGCCTGGTAGTCCGAAGGCGGAATGCCATGCAGTGCCATCAATGAGTTTTTCGTATTTTTCTAAGACTTACGTACATTTACCGACTGCTCTGACAAGGAATGAAAACATCGTGAGGAAACCTGCACACTGAGATGACCAGTGTGTATAATGGGGTGGGCACAAAAGATCCTCAAGGGTCGAAGTGCCGCTGGGGTTACTCCCGGCCCCCTATCATAAGATAAGATAAACATAATGTTATGATATATTTTTTACATATGACTAAATAATTATAAGCCTGGAATGTAATGAATTGACATTTGTATTATATAACATATTTGCACGTCATTACATTGGACATTATATTTAATTATTAAGACCTTATCGACATGTATATTTAGTAAAAAATAAAACTTGGCGGCTACCCCAGAATTGACGCCATTACCAACCTCTATAAAGCTCTAACAGTTGTCTATAAAATACATGCTTAGTTATCTACGCGGCGAAGACGCTAGCGACCACCGGTTTACCATAATAAGAAACTAGCAGGAAAGCATTTAGAAACTGTGGCATGTTGAGCTAACAGCCGGGTGTTGCATTATAGTGCAGAAAGAAAATGCGCGCGCGCATGCCGCGTGTATGTGTAGAGGCGAGTCGTGACTGAATGCGCGTGCGACGGACGTGATGTGTTGGGGTCAGAGCTAGCTGCTTACGGCGGAGTGACTACATCTCTCATTTGCAGTTTTAGATTGTTGTTTTATAAAATATTGAAGGTGGCATAACTCTGTGCAGCAGTTTGGACACTGACAGTGCAACGTGCTGATTGCTCAGGGCTCAGAAAAAAATGTGGTTACATCTTGGTTCCGACCACAGCCCTCAATCACTTGCCCATGATCGCCCCCCCTAGTAAAAAATGTTTATATTGAAGTGCGTTAATACGTACATACAACTCTAATGTGTTTGATAATCATACACTACATACATACCTACCTACTAATAAATGTATGGGAACCGTAAAAGTACAAATTCTGAACACATGGCGTTTTTATAATTTTTATAATCTTTTTTTAAGATCTGCAAAAACCTTTTTAATTAACGAAATAATGGGCTGGACACATATCGTTTCCAACCTGTATAAAAATGAATGTTTCTTTGTTTGTCCCCTCGTTCCTACTATTCATCCGATTGCGAGGAAACCTTGGTAAGTTGCTGAGTCAAAAAAAAAGTCCACACAGCTAGTAAATAAATATCGTATTTTATTAACGCTGGTTATAGTATAATTTATTAGATATTTTATTATCCCTTCTCTAATAAATAGATTCACAATTTCACCATTGTTATATTTCAATATTTTACAATCCAGCTACATTTATGTATTGCAATTTGCACCACAGCGCGACCAGAGCGTGTCTAATCAGTCCCAATGTTGACTGCCGGTGATAAGGCTGGCTGGTGGGACGCGTCCGTTTGTTAGCCAGATATACGTATTGAAGTCTATAAATTGTAAGTTAACGCAAACTTTAGTTAGGATGACATCACGGCGACCTTGTGCGGCTCCAGTGCTTGTTCTAGTAGGGCTTTGAGGCACGTATGGCGGTGGCTCAGTGCTCAGTGCCAATCACTGTATGTGCCAGAAAGTATGGATCAATCAAGGGCAGTGTCCTGGTGGCTAGGGCACCGGACTGCCATGCGGGAGGTTTCGAAACTGTGCAGTGCCATGTACCAATGAGTTTTTCGTATTGTTCGAAGACTTACGTACATTTACCGACTGCTCTGACGGTGAAGGAAAACATCGCGAGGAAACCTGCACACTGAGATGACCAGTGTGCAACTGGGGTAGGCACAAAAGATCCTCAAGGGTCGAAGTGGCGCTGGGGCTATTCCCGGACCCCTATCATACGATAAGATAAGGGGCAGTGGGACAAAAAAATCACATAGTTCCGCCATGGAACTACTGGGACTTACGTGGATCTTATTTTCAGGTCCATAATATCCACTTTCCCATAAAGTCTGCTTCCCATAATGTACTCGTATATACTTACCACCAGGTGAGACTGAGTCGGGGTCAATTTCGGATATCGTGTGGGGCATGTCGGACCCCCTCCCTACAGCGGACGCCAGGGGGGCACCACGTGTACCTTAACCGGTCACAACGCAGGTGAACGGTCGTCGCAACCGATACGCAGGTCACCGCGACCGGCGGGTGTAATGGTGTAATTGAATTAGCTGAAGCCGCCGCGGCCGCGCCTCCACAATGGAATGCGGGTTATGTTAGCCGCCTATGCATTGACCTGCCTAGAATGCCAGTTGAATCGCCAATAAATGTATACCCACAAGTTTTATCTGAAGACTAGATAAGTTCGTTTAGCATTTTCTCTAGTAAAAGTACATGAAACTATAATCTATAATAGCGTTGTAGCTGGATACACGTAGTGAAGACTCGAACAAACACATACAAATGTACACACCCTTTCACTCTCTTCTACACAAACACACTCCCAAAAACAAACAAACATTCTCTTACATAACGTTTTCCATAAACCTTGCACACCTACTACCTCTTTCTCGATATCATTTCCTCTGCCCGAAGGTTGCCTAGAAGAGATCGCTCTTAACGATAAGGCCGCCTAAATTGTATTTCACTATTTCCTTGTCTACCTCATGTTTGTTGTTTCATATTTGTGTAATAAAGTGTATTTTACTTTTTACTTCACACTCACACACATTTCCAATATACACGCATCTATACACACACACCTAAACTTATTTCTCCCTATAAGTATTATTTTAAAGATAGGAAATCTGTAATTGGCAGTAGTTTTGTAATAAATAAATTAAAAAGTATGTTAATACGATATTCTGGGGTATTTAACTAGTTTTCTTTTTCTCCGTGGTTGTCCCACTGCTGGGCAAAGGGCTCCCCAACTGTCCTCAAGGCTCTACCAAACGTCCCAGTCTTGCGCTACTTTTGGCTCTGTTCAATGTGAATCAAGGTCATCCCGCCATCTTTTCCTGGGTCTGCCTCGTCTGTATCCACCTAGAGGCACCCAAGTGGCAACCCTCGTCCATTTCTCTGGATGCATCCGACACACATGTAGTGGTAGATCCTAAAGTGAAGGATCGCCTGGGGTGGTACCACCCTCTTATCTATTTCTGCCGTGAAGCAGAAATGCTTGCATTCCTGTGTTTCGGTTTGAAGGGTAAGAGAGCCAGCGTAATTTCCGGCACATGAGGCACTCCATCTTAGTCCTCAAGGTTAGCAGCGCATCAAAAACCCTCTAATATTAATACAGTGAGGTGAGATGTCTATGGGCGACGGTGACCACTTACCATCAGGTGGCCCGTTTGGCTCGTCTGCTCTCCTTATTTAATATATAAAAAAAAAAAAACATGTCTGGCGGTCTTTTCAATACATAATAAACATGATGCTTATTCCATATTTCAGGAACACTCAAGAGCATCAAGAATAAAGCACAGGAAAATGAACAGGAATATGGAGATCACGTTACATACGTGAAGAATCATTAAAAAAATCATTGCATCTGAGATGACCTTTCCTGGTGTTTAATGATATCATCGCACTGCAGATGACTTCATTGATGTATTCACACGACCTCTAGAGGACATCATGACAAACAGTTTGTTTTGCATGATGATAATGATGTCACCTGGGAGAGTGATGATGGATGGTGTAGATTCACTTTCCTCTGTGTAGTGTTGAAAATAACCATTTGTTTAATTATCTCATAGATAAACTGGTTGCTGTTGGTAGGTGGAGATCGTGAACTTTATTTTTATTGACTACTAAATACATTCTACATCTTCTAGGCTTTTCCGGCCACGTTTAAATTCGCGATACCAGTAAGTGACGGTTGCTAACGAAGGAGAAGACTCACCAAAAGCAGTTTGTAAATTTTCATGAGATTCCTTAAACGTTAACCCTCGTTTGAAGTCATAGACACGTCCATTGTTGCAATCAATTTATTGATGACATCTTGCCGCCAAAAATTCATTAAAAAAAACTAATCGAAACTGGCCAGTGATTTTTACCATAGAGATGTACATTGAAATAAGCCTGCAAACGGTTATAAACATAGGGATATTTGAATAATATTAACAAAGTAGCTAATAACATTCAGAACAGCCCTCGTACATGTGTAGGAATAATGTTTCAAAACCGTATTTGTGGAGGTACACACCAAAATCCACACTTTTTTTATTGACTACTAAACCCGCATTTGACCTCGATCTCGCCTGATGGTAAGCGACGACGAGGTCGACGATGGAGCATGCGGGTCCAGTAAATGCCTATTCACTCTGGCCTTGAAGATCCCAAGGTTGTAGGTTTCGGGAAACACAGACGCCGGCAGGCTGTTCCATTCCTTAGCCGTTCGCATAATGAACGAAGAAGCAAATCGCTTCGTACGAACAGATGAGATATCAACAACATAAGGATGGAACCCCTCCCCGCGCCTGGTAGTAAGTCGTATTCCTCATTGCCGAGGGTCCTGATCATTCTAAAGAGTTCACATAGAACGACTCTCTTGGCAGATTTAATGAGGTAGTAACCAATTGTTTTCCGCATTTCACACACCGGTTGTCTCTGTGTGCAGGTTTCCTCATGTTTCCTTCACTGTCAGAGCAGTCGGTAAATGTACGTGAGTGATTCGAAAAGCTCATTGGTACATGTCATTGCATGTTTTCGAATCCGGACTTCCCCTAAGCATGGAAGTCCGACATCCTAGCCACGACGCCACTGATGCTCTTTCCAAAAACATTAGCTTCTTTCTTCCTCTTTATTTCTTGTCACCTGCTGGGTTTTGGGCTCGACTCTTGCTGTCCACTTCTTGATCTTGGACGGTCTCTTCAAGTTCTTGCCAAAAATGTTAACAACTTTATGATTTCAGTGCCTAATTGCCAACATACTGATATGGCAATCTTAGGTGTGTTAACACACATTTGCTAATAATATTCACCTTTACTAACTAAATGTTATGTAATTACGAATACATCAACACCTTTACTTGAGATGCACTCACATTGAGATATGTTTTGAGACAGTCTAAAGAAACTATAGTTGCCAGACATGCCACAGGCCTCTCCCAGGGCGCGCCATTGAGCCAAATCTTCGGCTCTTCTCATCCAGTCGCTGCCAGCCACCTTGCGCAGATCGTCGCTGCATCCAGCAAGGACGCCGTCCCACACTACGTTTGCCCAAACGCGGTCTCCACTCCAGAACTCGTCTCCCCCAGTGGTTGTCTGTTCTGCGACAGATATGACCGGCCCACTGCCACTTCAGCTCGCTAATCTTATGAGCTATGTCGATAACTGTTGTTCTATGCTGGATCTCCTTATTTCGTATTCGATCCAGATCGGAATTGCACGACCTAATTCCAGCATCTCCATTCCGCCTTCGGACTACCAGGCGCGGGGAGGGGTTCCATCCTTATGTTGTTGATATCCCATCTGCTCGTACGAAGCGATTTGCTTCTTCGTTCATTATGCGAACGGCTTAGGAATGGAACAGCCGGCGGGCGTCTGTATTTCCCGAAACCTACAACCTTGGGATCTTCAAGGCCAGAGTGAATAGGCATTTACTGGACCCGCATGCTCCATCGTCGACCTCATCGCCGCTTACCATCAGGCGAGCTCGAGGTCAAATGCGGGTTTAGTAGTAAATACAAAATAATAAAAAAAAGAGACACTCCGAGCATATCTCTCTCCATGGCACGCTGAGCGCCTTTCAATTTGTGAACCAGTCGCACCATCAGTGTCCATATTTCGGCCTACAGCCCTAATTAGCTACAATATAACAAGTATATGAACAATATTAGGTCAGTAAAATAAATGTTTTCTTAGCACTCTACCCCACAGTCAACATTGTAAAGTAGACCGTACACAAGGCTGAGCATTGATAAAGCACTGTCTTCGAGGAACAAAGGGATGTTATCAACATTCACAATACAAATAAATCAAACCGGAACATTGATCTGATCACCTTGTCGCTGTACTTTATGTACTGTAGATGGAAATAGAATAAATGGAGTTTCAATGTGAGAAAGAACCGAGTTTCACACTACATACATTGAAATTCATAATCTATCCGCATACGTAACTACTTTTTAATTAATAACTAACAGTGAGATGCTATATAAATATGTTAACATTTCCACAAGTCAGTTGTGCGTGTGTCATCTCTATCTAAAGCTGTGGCGTAGAAAGGGTCATCATGTAATTAAATAAACACTTAACTGTAAGGATGTTTCATGCAACTGATGGTAAACAACCGCAGTCCACAATCTCATCAACTAAATAAGGTAAGTACGAAGGCACTAAAAATAAATAATAATTGGTAAGACACTATTTTTTTTTTTAGTAGCCTATAGGCTGTCCCACTGCTGGGCAAAGGCCTCCCCTCCTTCTTTCCATTTTTCCCTATCCTCGGCGTCCTTATACCATCCTTTTTGGAAGTGGTCGATATCGTCCTTCCACCTACGCCTGGGCCTGCCTCGGCGCCGCTGTCCGTCTCGTGGCATCCAGTGCATGGCGATCTTTGCCCACCTTTCCGGATGCATGCGGCATACGTGGCCTGCCCAGTCCCACTTCAATAGAGATGCTTTAGTGATTGCATCAGCGATGCGTGTTTTGGAGCGTAGGGTCGTGTTCCTGACGCGATCCGTCCTTTTCACGTTGAGTATGCTACGCTCCATAGCACGCTGGCAAACTTTGAGTTTGGACTTTTGATGTTTTGTCAGCGACCATGTCTGAACACCGTAGGTTAGGATGGGCAAGATACACATGTCCACGAGTTTTCGCTTGAGCGACAGTGGAAGGCTACCCTTCATTAGATCTTTCATTGACCAGTAGCTCTTCCAGGCATTGTCTTTACGTTTACAAGACACTATACGATACATTAAATAGTGTATTGTGTCATGCATATGAATTCACAGTGTCTTAGTTCTAACTGTATTGCTGTGCAATTTTTGAAATAAAATAAAATAAATAAATAAAAAGGGAAAAGATAAAAGCCAATTCTTCTTCTCAGTCGATGGCATCACAAGTTGAGGATCTATATTCTACCAGACAGAAGGCAGCCACTTATAGCTACTTCATATTTTAAAAACAAATGTATGAAATCAAATATTTAGGCTTTTTTATAGTCTTCCAGTAAGAATTAGATTTAGCTTTTTTTTTGCTAAGATTAATTGTACAAGAAGTAAGGAAGTCTGCACAATGACCTGACCTACATTGAGGTCAGTGTCACAGATTACACCAGAAGATCTGCTCCGAGCATCCGCAATTTCGATTAAGTCACTCGACTGTTATAATTTCCAATTTTAAAAAAACAACCCTGTGAAAAATATTTCTGGAAAAAAAATTGTGTTATATCATCGCACCTGAGTTCGACTTGCCCTGAGATTACCTGTACGCTGTGCCCATATATGCGTGAGCCGATTGTATTGGACTTTCTGTGTTATTGTCTAGATGTGCATAATTTTAATTCTTACATTCAATCATTATAAGTTGACAGTTTTAGGTCGGTGAATCTCAAAGGAGTGTTCTTCAACCAATGAAGGTTCCATTTTATAACTGATTTCATGAATATCTCTGGTACAGTATCTTCCACAAAAATTAAAATTAGTCATATTGTTGCATTGTTCAAAACTTAATTTTTTTTATTGTAAGTTGTACATTTTACAAGGTAATTTTTATACTCTACCCCCACTTTGACGTGCTATTACTGAAAATAAAGAAGCAATGCAAGAAACAATCAGCAGAACATTTTTTTTGTGGTTCTATAATATCTAATGTCTTCTGTTTTGGAACGTGGCTAGGATAGTACAAGGATTCCAGCTTAGGTAGGTATAGGTTAGGATCTTGGACACGGGATAGTCAGGAGCAGCCAGGATTAGGAAGAGTGGAAACCTGTCAGAAAAACGAAGGATATGTCAAAGGTTTTAAGATACATAGGTAAGTACAGAATTGGCGCCAAAACTTCACTATGAAGCGGAAAGCAAATAATACGCCAGATAAATCGCTTTGAATTTATATCCGCATACAACTGAACCCGAATGCATGCGTGTGACACTTTCATAATCCGGTGGCAGCGAGTTCAATGGACAACTTTTCGGAACTTTCAAATTCTTTAAAAACGCCTTCGAAATGAGGCGATATGTACAAAAAAATGTAGAAATTACCTTAGACCGGGCGAAATTAATGCTCCTTCAGAAGAAAAACTCCAAAAGCGTGTAGTAATCCAGAATTCGATGCACTCACTATGTCACCACATAACACTGTCTTTTAACACTGAAACCACATAGAAAAAACACTCATAATGTTTAATTCACTAAAAACAATGTATAAGGCACTAATTCAGTGTTTTCAATCGAGTTTATATTATAATTTTGAGAAAAACAAGTCGGCGTTTCAAGTTATGTTACGGAACGGAAAGTTAGTTTGACAGTTGTTGTTCACGTCTCCCTCGCGAGTGCGCGTCAAGACGCGCGAGTTCCGATTTAGTTCCGATTCACGCATATTTCATACAGCCTTATTCGGTTCGCATCACGCTAATGAAACGTGTAACATAACAAATATTTTTATTGCATTGTAAACTCTTGGTTGTAAGAAAAAAATAGTCTCCTTATAAACGGGCGCGCGTCTGTTCCTTCACGTGTAAAGTGCACAGAGAATTTTTACATTATAGAGATCCATACTTTTATGTTACAACTTGTGCAACCTATATTTACGAATTAATAAATAATTTGAATTCGTTCAGTGGATGTGAGTTACAACAGTCGACCACAGGCAACCATCTGTCAAACACCTTCGATTAAATCTCAACCTTATGGCTGCGCAATATGATACATTTCAGATTCTCAAATTTTAACGTTGTGGCTAGGTTGACCTGTGATCGACTGTACCTGTGACGCTAGTGTCAATACCATAAGAGAAAAGCAGACGCAATTGTCTAGCATATTTTTGGCTTGTACAAAACCCGGTCAAATCGCTGATGAATTCTGAAATTCATCAGATGCTCCACTGAAGATTTGATTTTGGCACAACCTTAAAAAATAGGTTCCTTTTGGATATATTCGGTAACAAAGTTAGTCTCTGTTTCGAATAGTACTGACCGACTCAAACATTCTGTTAGAAAACTAAGAATGAAATATCAAAATGAAAACAGAATAGGTCCCTCAGTTTTCATGTAAAATTCTTTCATGTAAATATCCGGTGCGGTACAGTGCCAAAAAGGGTACACCAGCTCAGCATAATGCTGAGGCAAGCCACAGCGCTGATTTTCAGCTGGCCCTCAGTGACTGCACGGACGAAGAAAGCAACAGTCTGTGCGTGTTGTGATGTATGAATGTTTTTGTTTGTATGAATGAGGATATTAGTGTGTATGTGAGGTACTGAGTGTGTGGGAGGGTGATGGCATGGTGCGGGTGTGATTACATGGTATTATGTGTGTGGATGGTAGTTCACAGTAGAGGCATAATATTACCGAGCACTTCCAATTAGAGGCTGTAAAGGTTCGGAGCTGGTTGCTAACGGACCTACATCCCAGTGGCTGTCCTGTGCCTAACTTTCCCGTTTTAACTTCCTTCTCTAGGAGAACCTCACTTTAATAGGAAACGAATTTCACTCGAAACGAGTTATGCTATACCTTTTGTACATATTTAATTTTTCGTTAATTAAGTTGTTTTGTATTTTGTATAATAAAGATTATAAATAAATAAAGGTTACACGAAGAAAATAAGACACGTAGCACTATTCGAACCACATAACGGAACGCGTTCCGATTCCGTTATCCACATCGGAACCGACTACATCGCCTCTCAACGCGCGAACCGGTCTACCCTTCAGGCGAAATACATTGCGGTAATAACTTCATTTTACTGTCCATTACTGGTTCTGATATTCCTATGCTGAAACTGGTGATGTTAAGCAAGTAATGTAACGCATGTTAAACGATAATGTAAAATTGCAGGTACGCCGGGCCGTAGGCGGAGGCGAAGGTTGTCGAACGAGATTTTGTATGAAATTATACTTTTGGTCATACATAATATAAAAAATTGCGCTTGCCATACATTATGCCATCCATACATAACAATGACCTTGGCCTTTGCTTGTCTGATCAATTTCTACTGAATAATATAGGATTATGGACGTGAGAGATATGCTATAACATAGAGTATGATAATTTCGTGTTTCCTCGTGGTCATACTGCTGTTTGTCACTATTAATTCAGTCTGTATTTTCATATGGGTTTCAGTTCTACATAGAAATGTAATTACTAATACCTCCCCCTTATTCAATTAGAAGTCAATTCTGCAACATGTACCAAACCGATTTCAATATGTCCCATGCATTCGAAAACTTTGAAGGGCGATTTCCAACACTAAAATATGAAAATTTAAATATATTCAAACTGTTTCAGACATTATTTCATATATTTTTTTCATTTCTATAAATACAATAAAATCTTAACTTGATTTGAGATTGTATTATATATTTATAAGGGTAGAAGTGACGTCAGCGGGGTGTGCTCACCCTCCTAGCAACGGCTTTTGTATAAAAGCAGCGGTAAGTAGGTGGTGTCGGCTGTTGCTGCGTGTTTGCTTGGTCGCAAGCGCAGGTGGGCATTGCACGTGCACTATGACGTCACTTGTTGTTTGCGCTGACATAACTACATATAGGGGAGGAAAAATAATAAATCGACTAAATATTATTTTACAGTATGACCGGAAACACGGAATTTCGTGCATTCAATAAAGAACCCTCGGTTCCTTATAATGCGTTCGAATGAAACAAAGAAACGTAGATTTTAAAATTTATTTCAACTTCAATATCTTTGGTATTACAAATGCATACAGTTCAATTCATATTTCATACATTCCTATCATAAAAGCACAGAGTAAGCATACCTAGTGTTAGCAAATTATCGAAAACAGAAGTCGTTGGGTTAGTACATAAAAAACAAAAACAAAACCACAGAGTCTAAATTTAAGGATTTTGATTATTACTGTGACTAAATACTCGGACCATCTATCCCCCTGTAAACACAGCTGTTCCACTCTGTATATGGACTGGTAATGTAATGATCTCAGACATCACCCCCTATTTCGATTAATCCATACTTAACATATATAAACAATGTATTTCGTGGCTAGAACACCGGACTCCATTGCGGGAGGTCCGGGTTCGAAACCGTGCAACAGTACCAAAGTTTTTCGTATTTTCCGAAGACTTACGTACATTTACCGACTGCTCTAACGGTGAAGAAAAACATCGTGAAGAAACCTGCACACTGAGATGACCAGTGTGTATAATGGGGTAGGCACAAAAGATCCTCAAGGGTCGAAGTGCCGCTGGGTTATTCCCGGCCCCCTATCATAAGATTACATTCATTCATCGTCAGCCTTTTAATGTCCTCACTGTCGGGGCACAGGCTTCCCCTTGCACAACGGGGTACGGGCCATGATCCACCGAGCGGGCCCAGTGCTGTGCGGTGGATTTCACACGCCTTCGGAAACTTTTAAGGTCTCCTCACGATGTTTTCCTTCACCGTCAGAGCAGTCGGTAAATGTACGTAAGTCTTAGAAAAAATCCTAAAAACTCATTGGTACATGGCACTGCATGGTTTAGAACCCGTACCTCTCGCATGGAAGTCCGGTGTCCTAGCGACTAGACCACCGACGCTCTTTTAATATCATAATTACTATAATAATTATCATAAGATAAGATAAGATAAAGAAAAAAAACAGGATTTAATAATACGTAAGTTTAGTTCACAGTCGACAAACTACACTAATGTGAGATGCAAGAAACGTGCATAATGTTAAAGCTTCCTTTAGTCTCGTGTCGTCTTATAGAGCAATGGCGTAGAAAGGGAGAGCTTGTATTTTAAGGGCGTCTCGTGCAACCGACGACGGTTATAAATTAACCTTAAGATATTTACTTTTGTTCGAATAAGTAGGTACAAAAAATATCACAAAACAACCATTCATAAGTTCGTGAGATTCATAAAAGAAATTACTGTAATAAATAATATATAACACAATCCTGGGCACAACCAAAAATAATAAATAGTTGTTAATTATTATTATTTAAAAATCACTTACACAAAATATGACATAAAGCTTGACCAAAAATATAAAAACCCTAGCCATATTGCGAAATTAGATTGAACTTTTTTTCATTGCGATCTCCATATCATAAAAGTAAGTCGCGCTGTCGTGACAGGACTTTCATATTCCTGGTCAGAGTATACTTACAATTAAAAAAAGAAAGCCTACATTATATTCAGCATCTCATGCCGGACAGTCATCAAGGCATTTTCTTCATTTCATAAGTTTAAAATTAAATATACACGTACTTTTCATCACACCCACTTATAACTATATTGCCTTTACTCGTTTTACAAAAGTGAGTTGTTCAGGCCGCCCGTGGGCTTCTATCATGGCCTGACGACTGCAGCAGTCGGGACCGACAGCTTAACGTGATCTCCACAAATGTGCCACTAGCACTTCGGACCAAGCTCGCACCAGGCCGGTCGCAGGGGTATGGAAGGGGCATATCTTCCCTAAATCTTTCGACTCCCAAAGAAAACGACCCCCAAAAATCGATACCTTAGAATTTGGGATGTTACGGAGGTGGTTTTACCTGAACCGGAGCCGAAGCCGAAGGTTTTAAATTTTATTTATCGGAGTCGGAACCAGAGTCGGAGGTAGAAGTATATAACATATTCCTTTATGTATTCCTACACTATTTAATAAAATATTGATATTTGAATATGTTTGCTCACAAATCTTCGGTATAACCTCCGATTCAAAATTATCGGAGCCGAAGTCGGAGTCGGAGGTGTAAAATCAATCGGAAGTTCCGACCTTTCCGGAAGTTCCGACCTTTCCGGAGTCGGAGTCTAGGCTCCGTAACATCCCTACTTAGAATACAAGCAAGTTCTGCAACTGTGCCAAACAAGCCGATAGCTTTAGTAGTTCGAGAAAAACAACTGTGACATACAGACAGACGGACAGACGGACAGACACCGAAGTCACCGGGTTCCTTTTTTACCATTTTGGCACGGGACTGTAATAAGTGAGCTGCTCCCCCAAAATGGCTCGCAGCTCCATGAACTTGGAAGAAGTCTGACGTGGCCTAGTCTGGGAGCCAGCGCTGCGTCCGCCACAACAAGCAGTAGTAGCCGCTGTGCTGCGCGGGAGGGACGCCCGTGTTGGTCTGCGAAACACATTCTTTATTAAAAAAAAAATTATTTATTAAGCATTACGGATGCTAGACTTATATAAATTGGAAAAAATGGTTGAAGAATTTTACGCGAGGATTTGAACCTGCGACCTTGGCGTTCCGTGGCAGTGCTCTAACCAACTGAACTATCACGGCTTCAAAGGAGAACGGGCCTTTTGGGGTTAGTTTTTTTTACATGTGAGTTTTTTTACATGTGAGTTTTTTTACATGTGAGTTTTTTTACATGTGAGTTTTTTACATGTGAGTTTTTTTACATGTGAGTTTTTTACATGTGAGTTTTTTTACATGTGAGTTTTTTACATGTGAATTTTTTTACATGTGAGTTTTTTTACATGTGAGTTTTTTACATGTGAGTTTTTTTACATGTGAGTTTTTTACATGTGAGTTTTTTTACATGTGAGTTTTTTACATGTGAATTTTTTTACATGTGAGTTTTTTTACATGTGAGTTTTTTACATGTGAGTTTTTTTACATGTGAGTTTTTTACATGTGAGTTTTTTTACATGTGAGTTTTTTACATGTGAATTTTTTTACATGTGAGTTTTTTTACATGTGAGTTTTTTTACATGTGTTTTTTTTACATGTGAGTTTTTTTCTACATGTGAGTTTTTTTACATGTGAGTTTTTAGAAAGAGTTTCGGTTCTTGAGATTGAGACTTCGTTTATTGATAGACCGATTTTCCCCAATCCCCTTTTTTAAAAATGCCAATTGGTGACCATTACTGCCAGTGTCACCCGATACTCGAATCCCCTTTTAAAAGTTCACGGAGTGTAGAGGTGTTACCTGCGCGGGCGCATAGCGCTGTAGGAGGGGGCGATACCCTCCGCCCAGTGTGGCCAACATGGCGGGCGCGGCGCCGCTGTGAGCCGGGAGCGGCACTATTGCGCGGACCTGAGGAGTACGTGGTATGATGCAGGGCACAACAAGGAAGGCATATCAACTAAAGTAGTATTTTTTATTATACGGACTAAACTGACGTTTCCTGTGTTGCCAGTTTTTGATGAAATAAAAATAGTGTTGTGACCAAAGATCGAGTTCAATCACTGACCAATAGTTCACCGATCAAAGTATATTTTATTTCCTTCTGAAAAGTCGTGATTTTTTTTTGTAAATTAAAAACTGTATGGGAGCGAAATCCATCTTCTTTCAATATATAATTTAACGTTTTTCCTTTGGCTCACTGTTTGTGTGAACTAAGGGAACTGATTCACAAGTGAACTGAACACGTCACAATTATATTAAACATGGCAACATTATTTTACAAAGTTTTATTTTTATTTTTTATAAATTAGCTACGACAAACAGGCTGGCGGGCCACCTGATGGTAAGTATTCACCGTCGCCTAGAGACACGTGCAATACTAAGGGTATTGCACGTGTGTTGCCGGCCGTGGAGGGAGAGGACTTGTTTAACGTTCTTTTTGAAGCATCCCATGTCGTAGCGCTGCGGGAAAACGTCGGTTGGAACAGAGTTCCACATTTTGCAGGAGCGTGGCAGAAACGTTCGTGTAAAACGGGTCGTGGTAGACACCCAAGGCTTTAGAAAGTGCGGGTGAAAATTGACATTAGCACCTGTCAATTTAGTCCGTCTAATAAAAAAATCTACTTTAGGTCTTACCATGGACATGGTCTTGACAGGGTTGTAATAAAACCTTCCTTTGTAAATCGAAATAAAGTCGTGTCTCCAGCGCACGTTTTGGTCTAACACAACACCAAAACCACAAAAGTCATGTTCGTTTCTCACTCTCAACTCTCAACTCTCTCTCTCTCTCTCTCTGAACTCTCTTGAACTTACTTACATGTATATTCTACACCATACGTTTTTGCTTCTAACTCCCACGCTGCGTGCTGTGAATCGGCGAACGATGAATCCCGAACTTCGTTGGAATCGAACGTAGGGCTTTGCTGCGTAATTTACTAAAGCTTTCCTTTTAAAACTTGAGTTCGTCCGACTACTTAATTGTCAAGTTCAGTCGACTATTTAATTGTCAAGTTCAGTCGACTATTTAATTGTCAAGTTCAGTCGACTATTTAATTGTCTAGTTCGGTCGACTATTTAATTGTCTAGTTCGGTCGACTATTTAATTGTCTAGTTCGGTCGACTATTTAATTGTCTAGTTCGGTCGACTATTTAATTGTCAAGTTCGGTTGACTATTTAATTGTCTAGTTCGGTCGACTATTTAATTGTCTAGTTCGGAACTTGACCTCGATTGAACTCGATCTTTGGTCACAACATTATTTATATTTCATCAAAAACTGGCAACACAGGAAACGTCAGTTTTGTCCGTCTAATAAAAAATACTACTCTAGACTACATGCGTCCGGTTCCCGCCCCCCACTTGGAGCTAATCGAGCTCCGGGTGTGGAGCCGGCCGCGTGTAGCCAGGTGTAAGAGGCAAGCGAGGCTCACGTCCTCCTCGTAGGGCCGGAACACGGTGAGCGGGCGCAGCGAGTTCCCGTCGGCCACGATGATGCAGCCCCACGCCGTGCCCACGTACACCTCGCCGCGCAGCACGCACAGCGCCGTCACCTGGCAACGGAACGGGCGGGAGGCTCTCACAATGGGGGTGACTGTAGTGGAACTAGCTGCCGCACTTTATACTTTATATGCACACACATAAATTACAAAAGAACCAACAACAATAGATTTAACGTACCCAGGTAGAGCTTATCTCTAAAATAGAGATTTCTTCCAGCTAAACCTTTAAATTTAGTACCATAAGTAGACATACATACGTGTACAAATTATGTAAAACAAGAGGGAAGAATGCAGATACTAATAAATTCTCAATACTTAACACAAGAACAAAATTGTACAAACTAAATTAATATAGTACAAGCAGAGTTTGAAGATATTTCACAAACTAGTTTGTTCTCAAAGATGGTATGTCATTTATTGGGATTGATATCTTATTAAGTTATAAATACCAAATAAGATATATAACCAATGTAATAACGGGCTGATTTCCGCAACTTGACGTCTTAAGCGCCCATTTTGCGTGGATATATAACCAATAAGATATATGTCAGCGCAAACAACAAGTGACGTCATAGTGCACGTGCAATACCCACCTGCGCTTGCGACCAAGCAAATACGCAGCAACAGCCGACACCACGTCATGCCGCCCCCCCACTGCCTGGCCTCTATAAAAGCGGGCGCCCGACCCGAGGTGACATCATTCACTTGCGACTCGTCGACGAGGCAGGCGGACTTGATATTTTATTAGAGAATATTGCATTTCCCAATATTTAACCGTAACTGGTTGTTATCAGGGGACTCTCGTATGGCCGGTTACTGTTGAATGTCTAACCGGTGACTAGTGGTTGCTGTCAGCTGGCTGAGCAGTAACTGGTTCAAGTTAAGGTTACTCCGGAAGCTATTGGTTGCGGTTAAAATGATTAATCCGTGACCGGTTACCGTTGAGGGATAGGACAGTAGCCTATTGCTGGTAAATAACTCTAAAATAAGTTGAGTGAGTCCATATAGTTATTAAATTATATTTCGCTGTTTATTTAAAGCAAAAATGTAACCACAGGGTGAGGACAACCCGGAGAATGATAGCGGGCCATCTATGCCCTTTTACCCTCAGATCTGACATATAAGTATATTTATTTATCCGAGTAAACATGAACGGTGAAGGAAAACATCGTGAGGAAACCTGCGTATGTCTGAGGAAATTAAAAAGTTTCCGAAGGTGTGTGAAATCCACTGCACAGCACTGGGCCCGCTCGGTGGATCATGGCCCGTACCCCTTTGAGCAAGGGGAGGCCTGTGTCCCGACAGTAGGGACATTAATAGGCTGATGATGATGGTGATGAGTAAACATCACATTTCATTTATGGTGTTATTAATAATGGTTATTACTCGTAGTTGTACTCTTACTACTATGTCGTCAAACTGTTTGGATTCCAGTTCTACCTTGTATGGTCTTATGTGGAGACTGTCGCCGTGGTGTGTGACCTGGTTTAGAGGAGCCATCCCCTGGACAGCATATGAGAGACGTCTCAAACACAAGTGTCGCTGGTGTTTAAATGCGACGGTGACCATTTACCATCAAATAAAAGCATGCAAAAAAGGAAAGCAAGATAGGAACGTTTCTGTGGTGCATCCTGGGGTATTCTTTCCTAATACTGGTAGCTTATTTGCTGAATTTTTGTTGGACAGCGAGGGTCTATTGATGGAGAGCACTCTACTGACCCTGCAGCGTTCCTCACTGAGCCGCTCGTCGAGGGCGATGGACTGCAGGCTCTCGGAGCACGGCACCAGCTTGCTGCAGTCGAGCCGCGCCGTCTGCTGCCGGCTGCGAACCGACCACTGGTACACGCAAACCCCTGAAATTGAAACACAGTCTTTGACGTTGATACAACCCGTTGGTTAGAAAGGGAGAAACACGAAACACGCTACCCCCGCTGTTCCCGAAAAACTAACTGTTAATGTAAACTCTGACCAGAAACTAAAAAAACCTTATTTTTTATAAATAGGCTACGACAAACAGGCAGGCGGACCACCACCTGATGGTAAGTAGTCACCGTCGCCTAGAGACACGTGCAGTACCAGGGGTATTGCACGTGTGTCGCCGGCCGTGGAGGGATAGGACTTTTTTAACGTTCTTTTTGAAGCATCCCATGTCGTAGCGCTGCGGGAAAACGTCTGGTGGAAGAAGAGAGTTCCACATTTTACAGGTGCGTGGCAGAAACGCTCGTGTAAAACCGGCCTTGGTAGTCACCCAAGGCTTCAGAAAGTGCGGGTGAAAATTGAGCCGCCGACGAGTGGTGCGTCACATTGCGGAATTAAATGGTACGGTCGGTTACCTGAATTATCTGACCCCGTTCGATATTGACACGTCGGCTAAGGGGGGTCAGATAATTCAGGAAACAGCTGTGGACACTGACCGGGGTCGCAGTAGGCGATGACGTAGGGCTCGTCCGGCGGGGCCGCCAGCAGGGTGACCCGGGGAAAGGCAGGCAAGGCCTCGGCGCCGCACACGCCGCCCGAGGTCACCGCGTACGCGTACAGCCCGTCGCCACCCGCCCACACCTCAAACCTACACAATATATTATGTTACGATGAAGTAGAGTGGGTTTCTGCCGCTCGAGGTGTAACCTCTGAATTCGCTGGTGGGGGACCAGCGACTTCTCCCCCTACTTTTCTAAATTCAGCAGTAAACATCGATAAAACTTCTGATACACAGTCATTCCAAGCGTGTGATTTTCAGACGGAATGCGGGATACTGAGCAGCGTTGGGAGTTAGCACTACGGAGTGATAAAATGCTCCAAAATTGTACCTGAAGCTGAGACAAATATTTGAAAACAATGTACAACAACCAAATTCTTTGAAAAGTATCGTGACGAAATGTCAGGAAATGGCTTGTCTCAGGAAGTTGCTGCAATGTAAATGCCAGCTAGAACTCACCCGTGCGGCGTGGGAACGGCTGCGAGGCAGCACAGTTCGGCGGCCGTGCCCAGCTCCGTTAATACGAAGCTACCCTCCGCCTCGGGCCGCGATGACGTCACCAGGAATAGCCTGCCAGGAGTTGGAGGGAAACTGTATAATGGAGTTTTTGTCTAGCTGCCCTAGCCCTAAATCGTGGTCGCCCGGAGCGGATCTTCATATTTTGTGACAGAAGTGTCAAGTGTGAAAGAAAAGTCAATGCTCACCGTCCACAGGCGAGCGCCAGCGCGACGCGCTGCAGCCGCTGTAAGGGCAGTAAAGCCGCCACGCGGGAGGGCGCTCCGCCCACCGCTTCTTGGACGCGCACGCTCCATAGCAGCGCGCACGTTGATGCGCTGCAAACGATGGGTTACGCTTTTGGTGTAATACTTATGGCAAAGGTTAAGCGCGGCGGGTAATGTTTTTTTTTATTGTATAAGGTGAAAAGACAAGCATACGGGCCACTTGATGGTAAGCAAATTGAATTGAATTAAGTGGTCACCGTCGCCAATAGACATGTCACCTCACAGTAACGTTTTTAGAACGTTTTCTAGCGCTGTTAACCTTAATCTATGTCAGTTGGAGTGCCTCATGTGCCAGTAATTGCATTGTTGCTTTGCGACAGAAATAGAGAAGAGGTACCTCCCCAGACGATCCTGCATATCAGAATCTACCTTTAATTGCTGGTTATGACGTTAAAACTTCAACGATAGACCACGATAACCAGCAACGTACCTAAGTTAATTTAGTTAACCCAACCAGCCACTAGATGGCGCTGTGCCGTTTTAAAACGTGTTATAGTTTACGCCGTTGGTCGATGGTACAAGGAAACGAGTTCCAAGCAAAATAAAATCAATGTGTGAGTATAAGTGCGTATCATTTGTAAGTCCCCAGTGTGAAATTGTACAGTACCAGTAGCTGTTAACTCGCGAATGAAATGCGTACGCTTTTGAGGCGTAGTGTATTTTAAAAGTCAGAAGTCACAAATATAAAGTGTTGAGTAGTCCACACTCACGAGTAGACGGCGACGCGGCCGGCGGAGTCCCCCAGCCACATTTTGGAGCCGACGCGGCATGTCGCAGTCACCGTCACCGGCTCCGACTTGTCTGAACACACCGTCACATTTAAAGACCACACGGACAGTTCCATGAATAAACTTCCAATAGAGTTCTTTCAAAGTAACGCATATTATAGCTTGAACGAATTCATGTCCACAAAACATTCTGGCAGGCTTTATAGAAATTATTGGGGATATTGTAATCAAAACTGACTGACCATGGAACTATACCACAATATCAGGAACTGATGGTAAACTACCAGGAAATCAAAAAATATTCCCTATATGAGTTTCCAAGGTTGATCCTTGAAGGCAAGATCGCGGGAAAGAGAGCTACAGGACGCCCTCGGCGTATAGCTGGATGATATCATGGAGTGGACCGGATTGAGCTAACGTGATCTGAAACACGCAGCATGGGATACATGGGAGCGATTTTGCCTACTGATCTCTAAATTTCTATTTGAAGATGTCACCCGATGGCCCTCCTAGTGTTACCTGGAGGTATCCTCAGCGTGTGTTGGTGCGTGAAGGCGGTGGGCGTCGCGAGCAGGGTGTGCGCGCGCTCCGGCTCGCCGCCGTACCAGAGCTCCCAGCCGCCGCTGCCCTCCTCTGTCCAATACACACATATATCTTTAGCCTATTTATTTGTGAAACATAGGTAACATTAAGTAGATAATATGAATTCAACAGTGAGGTACAGGCCCCTTACGATAAAATGAGGGAGATAGGTGACTTCATTTGCATAGATTGAACCTTTCTTGAACCCCATAAGAACATAGAACGACTTCTGAATAGCCGGAGCCGGACATCGCCTGAGCTGCCTCGCGTGGCAGACTTGGCTTTGTCTTCATCGACGAAAAAGGTGAAGAGGAAAGTGGGTCTTGCGAAAAACAGCTCGGGCGGTGTGTTCCCCGCACACACCTGTGACGGTGAGGAGTGGCGCGGCGGCGGCGACGCCGGCCGTCCGCGCGGCGCACGCGTCCTGCAGCGCGAGGAACTCCGGCGCGGCGCACACGCTCACCAGCGCGGCGGACGACGGCCGCAGGGCGGGCGCGCCGCTCCAGCACCGCCGCATGGCTTCCAGCACGCAGCACGGGTACTGCAGGTCCTGGCACCACCACGGCACAAGAAGAAAGGCATATCAAGTACTCAAATGACATGATTTTTCACGTCATCACGCAAGGGTATTCCATCAAACCGTATGATGACGTCGTCGTCGTGGTGGCAGTCCCTCGTGGCGAGGATGACTTCTGCTAATCCGTGGTATATTGTTGTTGACTCTGGTGCGCCTTGGAGTGGCTCAACAACCCGATCCTGGAGTTGCACTCGCGACCGCATATGCTACATTTTGTCACCGTTGGCAGCCTGTCTCTCAAGGCCGGGTTTGCCTCTTTCTCCTTCCTCTTACGTCTTTTCTCTGCTTCAGCTTCTACCCTCGTACTGTGTGAACATCGTGCAATTTGCGTACTCGATGTGCCAGATCTTTTGTGCCATGGGCACCGGGACATACGTCTTTCGTTTTGTGCTACACTCCCGTTAGCCTAAGAGGGAAGTGGGAATTTCTCTTCCGACTTCTGATACGCATTTTGACAGCAATTCTGGGGTATCATTCGCTAAATCTTACACGATCTAGTATATGAATAAGCATGACAGTTACATTAGAGTTGACACCATTATCTATCTTTAATTAGTTCGGGGCCCAAAGTAGCACAGAATTATCACGCCTACCTTCAATTTTAGACGTTGTTTTCACGTTAGAGTACCACTGTCGATCCTGGTTCACAGGACTGATACCAGCGGGAGAGGATTAGAGACGGGTTTGTTTTCCCTCCTCGGTAAATGGGAGTGTAGCAAACAAAAGGAAAGCTGTTTCTAAACTCTGATCTGTCGGGACATGTCACAGTCGAAAGTAGACGGCTGTTTGAAGGAGCATAGACGGTGACCCTGAAACTTGAGGCTGGTGGTACTGACCCTCGGGGAGAGCGCAGGCCGCGCGCCGTCCAGCACGGCCTCTTTGACGGCCTCGTGGCCCTCGAACGGCTGCCGGAGCGTCACCACCTCGAACACCAGCATGCCGTATGAGAAGCAGTCCACCTATACACAAATAAACACTTTGCATTCTTTCAATATTTTACAGACACCTCTAAATTCAATATTCAAATTATCTATACTCTCACAAAGACTAGGACTTCACGAGGCCGGTTCCCTTCCAGTTCAGTTCACAAAGCGTTGTTTTTTTTTTTGATTCAGTTACACATTATTTGAAAAACACGACTAAGATTTTAGTTGAAATGGAAAATTTCTTGGTTAAATTGAATAAACATTTATGGTAAGCTTATATTTGGTCGAACGCTATTTTGTACATTCAACCTAGTGATCTCCATCTTGTCATCTATGTTTACTTCAATCAACGACCCAAAAGATTTCGCAATAGGTTTTCTGTTCATTCTTTAACCTCGAAAGCCTACCTTTTCGTTGTACTCCTCCTCCCCGTTGTACCGCATGATCTCCGGCGCCATGAACCCCTCGGTACCGCCGAACCCTTTGGTCCCAGAGGGCGGCGCCAGCCGGCTGATGCCTGACACACATTATATGCTGGTCAGATACATTTACTGGTGCTCACATTCAATGACTCATTTGGAAGGTATTTAAAATATGAAAAGAATCTAGTGTGGTACGATTATCAGCATATTAGGGTGTGTGAAAATGCGATAGATGGTGTATGAGGATGTGTAAGAGTGTGAGTGTATGAGAGTGTATGAGAGTGTGTAAGAGGGGGTGAGTGTTCCAAAGTTTATGAAACGGTATGTGAGACGGTATGAGAGTGTTTGTGAGGGGTCTGTGGGTATAGGTGAAACGGTGTGAGAGGGTGTGTGTGTTTATGTGAGAGGGTGTGTATGAGAGTATACGAGGGTATGTGGTTGTGGGAGAGGGAGTGTATAAGAATGTATGTGAGAGACTGTGTGAGAGGTAATGTATGAGTGTGAAGTGTGTGTTTATGTTTGGGAATACCGTAGTCGCCGAGCTTGACGTGTACGTCGATGGGCGCGGCGCTGCGCTCGGCCGCCGCGGCGTCCTGCGGCCGCGGCATGGCCCACACCAGCACGTTTTCTGACTGTACACACCAAAATATCACTCCAAGCAAACAATCCAACAACTTTGAAATCATTTTACCGTACATAATTACATTTTAACAAGTAAATAGACAAATACACGCGTCTAACTCATACACCCCTCTTTCAAATAATGTTCATGTTAAGGTCTTACCTTGAGGTCCCGGTAGACGATCCTCCTCGCATGCAGGTACTCCAAAGCCCGCGCTACCTGCAGCGCCAAAGCACGCACCGCTCGCTCCCCGACGCGCGCGCCGCAACCGCGGTACGACCTCAGCACGCCATCCAATGCTCCCTACGAATACGAATCTTAGATACACGAAGAACAACTTGTATTCGCAAAAGAAACAAATCACTATTTTGTAAACTGAAAGATGAAGTCATTCATGTCATTACACACACACACACACATATTCACTCCACACACCCTTTCCCACCTAAACACACCTCAAAGACACATATATGCACATGCTTACACACTCAGTCTCAACTATAGCGATTCTTCTAACTGTTGTCTGAAGTAGGTATACAGGTAAACTGTAAACTACAACCGAGTCCTAATTAGTTAATTGATACATATTGGTAATGTATTTAAGGTTCGCCGCGACACAGGGTCGCCCTAGTGCGGGGTCCAACAGTAAACTTAAAAACAATTGTAAAATTGTAGTGGTAAATAAATAAATTAATTTGTATTTGTCACCATGGGTTCGTGAATCAAGATAAACAATCGCCGGTCATGGGAAGCTCTTCCATTGTCTCGTCATTGTTATTTGGAATGTCCAGGACACGTTACGTGTACCGTATTATGAAGATAGTGCTGCTAGAATTGTAGCAGCTATGTCTACATGTTTTGAACCTACGTAATCTGGTCAATCGAGCGTCGGTGGCGAGGAGCGTCGGACTCCCAAGGAGATCCGGCTTCGAAACCATGCAATGTCATGTGCTAAGTTTTTCGTTTTTCGAAAGACTTACGTACATTTAACGACTGCTCTGTCGGCAGGAAAACATCGCGAGGAAACCTGCACACTGAGATGACCAGTGTGGAAGTGAGGAAGGAAATGGCTAACCGCATTAAATATGTCAAGTGAGTTAGTTAGCCAAGTTGTTCTATTTGATTAATTCCTTAGAATGATTACTGGCCTCAGCAATGAGGAATACGATTTAGAAGAAGTCTTGTAAACAGATGACGTAATGTAATTTCCCTATTTTCCTTCGTCTTCCCTTTTAATTTGAAACTAAATAAAACAGGACACTAACGGAGCGATAGCAATAGGGTTCAGTATACCCATTCCGGAGCACGGATCACTATATAAAGCTGTCTGTGTACATTACCTGTGGAGCCAACGCGAGTAGCAACGCCAGAGGCGCGACGCAAACCGCGATCAAAGGCAGCACGTGCGGGTGTCGCAGCTGGCTCAATATCCCCAACTCCTGGCGAAGGCCGCAGTACGCGCGACACGCCGCTGCCGTGGGCTCGCGCTCCCACCGGGACACCGCCGCCTGCCGACCGGGTAGAATGACTACTGGTTATAACACAATATATGTGGCACCATGGCACAAGAAGAAAGGCATTCGATTTTCACTTCGATTGCACGGTGTTCACGTCACCGCACAAGGGTACGTCTTCGACCGAGTATTATATGTAAAACTCGGTTCATGATGTACCCTTGTACGGTGACGTGAACAACGTGCAATTCGAAGTTGTTATGCCTTTATTCTTGTGCCATGGCACCACCATATTGAGTGGCGTAGAAGCTAGGACGCCAGATTTTACTAAAGTAATATAGCTTTGCACGAATCACGTACCTAAATGACTGCAAATATTAAACGCCGTCGTAATTTTTTACGTAACATAATTGAACAACGGAATAAGTCATTCTTATAAGCAATCACAGTTAAATTTTTTAACGTTTTATGTGTATGAATTGTGATTTTATTGTTTACATCGACGACATGTTTGTGTCAGGTATATTGAATCACGACATCGTACGGTGCCACTGACGGTATCCCGTACACCACTGTTAAAGTAAATCACTGTGTGGCGGTGAAAATGGCGTTCCAAAACCGCTTTTCCCTTAAAATCTCACAAACCTTATAAGCCTGCTGCGCGGCTATATCATGCGGCGCGGGCGGAGGCACCGGCTGCAGCGCCTTGAGTGCCACCGCCACCGCCTCGGCCGCGCCGGGCGCGCGCCACGAGGCGGAGAGAACGGTGCCGAACGCGCCCCGCCCCGCCACGGCGCCGCGCGAAATGTGCTCCCAGCGGGCGCGCTTGTCTTCCTCCACGTCTAGGAGGAGCTGGGGACATTGGTTGAAGAAGTATTACGTTTTAGAATCTTTCTCTCATCAGCCTATTAACGTCCCCACTGTTGGGGCAAAGGCCTCTTCTTGCATAAGGGAGGTACGGTCAATGATCCAACGAGCTGGCCCAGTGCTGATTGGTGCAGGTTTCCTCACGATGTTTTCCTTCACCGTTAGAGCAGTCGGTAAATGTACGTAAGTCTTCGAAAAATTCGAAGCAACTCAATTTTATTTTATTTATTTACTTAATGTTACAGCTTTTTTCAGAACTTACAAACAGAATAAAATATTACTTGAACATTTGATAATTATAAATTTTCATTATGTTACTTAACATTATATCAAACTCATGACATTGCATGGTTTCGTACCCGGACCACCACACGGGAGCCAGGCGTCCTAGCCATTAGGTCACCGACGCGCTTTAGCATACTGCTAAGAATTTGAAACGAAATCGGATCCCATACATTGGGGTTCGGTCCCAATCCAACAACAACTCAGATGCCTTTAAACATATATCTCTATCATCATCATCAGCCGCCCACTCTAGTCAACTGCTGGACATAGGCCTCTCCCAGGGCTAGACTTCACACACTTCCTCAGTTCCAGATAGACTTACCGTGTCGGGAGCCACGTCCCTCAGCCTGACCTCGGCATGGTGCGGGCAGTGCAGCTTCAGGCCGCTACAGGCCGCCAGGATGCACTCCTCCACGGTCCAGCCGTGCGCCACGCACGCGCCGTGCGGCGCGTTGGCACTCACGATGCCTTCCACGGAGCCCAGGCGGGAGGACGCTGTGGTACCACGCCATAACAAATAGAGCGACCAGTCGTGAACCATCACGGTCGTGGGTAGAGTCTACCAAATCATCATAGGATCTCATTTTAATAAAGAAAATTAAAAATCGATAATAAGCAAAAGCATTACTAAAGTATAATACATTACTGCAGAGGCCACGAAATTAGCCATTACTGGCCGCCATTTTAACGATCCAAGGCCAAAAATGACAATTTCGGCCGATGCTTGTATAGTGCTTTTCTCAAATAATGCAAGGAAATAAATAAAAAATCATATTCAAATACTAATTCCAAGTCAAAAGTACTATGCGTCCATAAAAGGAAAGAAGTGTCGTTGTCAGTAGGAGCTGGAGCTGCTCGCGCTGATGGTGACGCGCGACCGGCGCACGTGATCGAATGAATTGAATGTGTTTAGTGAATGAAAGCTCTTTAGTCCGCACCGCACTGCGTTTTGATGTTACTATTCGAATTTAAAAAAGTAAAAATCAAAAGACGAGAGGTTTCCTGACCGCCCGGTGAGGATGTATTAAAATCCATTACAGTCGTCAATTTAAAAAATAAATAAGCATTTGGCTTCGAGACAGGTAGTAGTACTTCCCTGGCACAAAATTCGAATGTATTGAGCACATTTCTGAGCATCTTTGAGAAAATAGTCTGACTGGTGATATGCTGCTAGAGCAGTGCGTCAGCGACGACTCTAGTGGTGATGATGTACAGAATGAAACAAAAAACCCCAATAGTCCCGGGGGTTGTTCAGTACATAATTGAACAACTTTCGACTTTGAATAATGTTTCCAATGTCTGCGATTTTGTGAAGTAGAATGAATGAGCTGTGAGTTGTTTTATATTTGTAGAGATATGATTATTGTATTTGAGCTATTGTTAAGATACTGTACGATACTTTATGTACTGTATTGTGTCAAGCACATGAATTCACAGTGTCTTAGTGTTAACTGTATTGCTGTGCAATTTTTGTAATAAAATAAATAATAAAATAACTTTCACTATGGCGACAACTATTAAATCGCGAAAAAAACAGCTGTTGCATGGAACAACTGTTGCATGGAACAGCTGTTGCATGGAACAGCTGTTGCATGAAACAGCTATTTTTTTTGGCCCAATAGTGTAAGTTGTTCAGTTATGGATACCTACTGAACAAAGGGGGTAAAGGTCCTTGGGTCTTTGTTACACCCAGTATATAAGCAATACTGGCCTAAGGCCGTCTTGAACGAACCGTTATACTATACTTTTTTATGGGGACAAGAGAACTTGTCTGCTGAATTTTTATTAGACTATAATTATTATTTCTTCTTTTTATTATTGTAATTAATTGTTTTGACATTATTATTTATGAATTGATTGACGTGTTTATTTTGAATTATTTTTTTATTAAACTTATGTCCGATGTATGTGTATGTTCACAATCAGTGTTTAGTGAATTAATTATCTACTAGTCAACTGTTTAATTTAATTTTAATAATTTAATATATCAGCGCAAACAACAAGTGACGTCATAGTGCACGTGCAATGCCCACCAGCGCTAACACGCAGCAACAGCTGATACCACGTCATGCCGCCCCCCACTACCTGGCCTCTATAAAAGCGGGCGCCCAACCCGAGGTGGCATCATTCACTTGCGACTCGTCGACGAGGCAGTCGGACTTGATATTTTATTAGAGAATATTGCACTTCCGAACAATTAACCGTAACTGGTTGCTATCAGGGGACTCTCGTATGACCGGTTATTGTTGAATGTCTAACCGGTGACTAGTGGTTGCTGTCAGCTGGCTGAGCAGTAACTAGTTAAAGTTAAGGTTACTCCGGAAGCTATTGGTAGCGGTTAAAAAAATTGATCCGTGACCGGTCGGTCACCGTTGAGGGATAGGACAGTAGCCTATTGATGTTAAATAACTCCAAAATAAGTTGCGTGAGTCAATATAGTTATTAAAATATATTTCGCTGGTTTTTTTAAAGCAAAAATGTAACCACAGGGTGAGGACAACCCGGAGAATGATAGCGGGCCATCTATGCCCTTACCCTCTGATCTGACATATATTATTCACATTTTAATATACGGCGCGGGTAGCCGGGGCAGCAGCCGAAGCAGCGGCGCAAAGAAAACGGGAGAAGTACGCCGCTCTGGAGCAAAACTACGTTTTTGTCCCATTTGTGGTTGAAACGACAGGTTGTTGGGGGGCGGAGGCAAAGGATTTTATCAGGGAGGTCGGCCGTCGCCTGAAAGAGAGGGGCTGTGACCCCCGCTCCGGATCGTTCTTGGTGCAGAGGTTGGCCGTGGCGATTCAGCGTGGCAATGCCGCGAGCGTCATGGGGACCTTTGCGCCAGGGTCGCCACGGGGCGGGATTTTTGACTAAGGCTTTTCACAAGTCTTTTTTTATTTTAATTTATTGTATTTTTGTATTAATTAAATTAATTATTTTTTTTAATATTTATTAACAAGTTATTAAAAGTATTTGTATGTCAAACGACGGAGCATAGTGATACCAACTCATTTAAACTGTATACTAATATCTACTTATTGTTACCTATATTCGCATTGTTTAATACTTTCACAATTTATGTAATATGAACAAAATTTGACACGTGAAAATTACGAAATAAATGAGACAAAACCACAGGGTACATTTTTCGCTCCTTACACTTACACCCGGTAAGTAGAATTACGCAACGCGACGAACCATCTAATTGTGTCTCAAATTTACCGTTAGACTCTGCGCCGACCCCACTGTCCCCGTCGGAGGCCCGGGACTCCTCTGAGAGCCGCAGTCTCCTCGGCTCAGCCGCACCCAGCTCCAATCGTCTGAACGCCTGCATACAAATCATCATCAGCCTATTAATGTCCCTACTGTCGGGGCACAGACGTCTCCTTGCACAAGGGGGTACGGGCCATGATCCACCGAACGGGCCCAGTGCTGTGGGGTGGATTTCACACGCCCTTGGAAACTTTTAAAGCAGCGTTCACCGTTACAGCAGTCGGTAAATGTACAGTCTTCGAAAAACATATACATGGCATGGTTTCGAACCCGGCCTTCCCGCTGACTGGACACTGAAAGAGTTTAATTATTATTTTTTGGCATGTTTATTTTTTGTATTCGCACACAATTTATGATTGTTTATAAATTAATGACATGATATGACAAACTGACTAACTTAATGACATGATATGACAAACTGACTAACTTAATGACATGATATGACAAACTGACTAACTTAATGACATGATATGACAAACTGACTAACTTAATGACATGATATGACAAACTGACTAACTTAATGACATGATATGACAAACTGACTAACTTAATGACATGATATGACAAACTGACTAACTTAATGACATGATATGACAAACTGACTAACTTAATGACATGATATGACAAACTGACTAACTTAATGACATGATATGACAAACTGACTAACTTAATGACATGATATGACAAACTGACTAACTTAATGACATGATATGACAAACTGACTAACTTAATGACATGATATGACAAACTGACTAACTTAATGACATGATATGACAAACTGACTAACTTAATGACATGATATGACAAACTGACTAACTTAATGACATGATATGACAAACTGACTAACTTAAATAATCCGGGACATTATTTCGATGCGCAAATGCGTGAACATAATTAAATTAATCATTTAAATATGCAATTAATTTTTTTACGGTAAACTGTGCAACTGAAATCCATAGTAGCACTGTCGGTCGATGCCGTGTCCTCGTGCATAATACCTGCGCCAGGTGGTCGCTGGAGTGCGGCTGGTGCGGGGCAGGCTCGCCGTGCAGGTCGCGGAGGCACGGGGGGCACGGGACAACGCGCGTGATGAGGCAGCGACCCTCGGACGTGTGCACGAAGCGAGTGCCTGAGTTCAATACATACAGAGATCATGTGTTGTTTATAACAGCAGATTTAATTACACGCGGCTGCTGCCTCTGTTAACAAGTGCAGTGTCTCATTGAAGATGACTCCTCGAAGACATACCCTGGCTAGGAGGTATAGACACGTGCCGAACTCTTAGGCCAGTAAAGAGACGAAACCGAAACCTACAACCTTGTGATCTTCAAGGCCGGAGTGAATAGGCATTTACTGGACCCGCATGCTCCATCGTCGACCTCATCGTCACTTACCATCAGGCGAGATCGAGGTCAAATGCGGGTTTAGTAGTCAATAAAAAATAAATTTAAAAAAGACTATCTATGCCTCTAAAATCATCATCATCGGTGCCATCTCCAAAGTTGTCGTACGACAGGCAGAGCGTCGGTGGCGTCGTGGGTAGGACGTCTTACTCCCAGGCGATAGGTCCGAGTTCGAAACCGGGCAATGTCATCATATACCAATGACTTTTCGTTTTTTGTACCTTTTTTTCATTTCTGACTGTGGAGGAAAACATCGTCAGGAAACCAATGTGTGGAATTAGAAAGGCAAGGCAAACCACCCCATATAATCTGCCACGAGAGTCATTCTATGTTATTAATTCCTTAGAATGATCACGACCCTTAGCAATGAAAAACACCACTTAGAAGAGAAAAAGACGATAGTCGGGGGCCAACGTACAGCGGAGGAGCTCATAGAATAACATTCGGGTATCGGGTGAAATCAGCCTATGTAAAGTTCTAGCTGTAGCTCTATTCTTGGCCCGAGGAACTCACCTAGCGAAGGATACCAGTCCTCGAGCAGAAGGTCCACGTGGTCAGACAAAAGGGCCAGTACCTTGGCCAGCGTCTCCGGGTTCGGTTCCAAGCTGATGCTCTGTAGGAAACCAAGAAAATAATGTAGGGTATGTACTCGTATCTGTCCAGCGAGGTGTTGGCAACACTAGGTACTGCAGGGTTGCCAGATTGTTTTTTTTTTTTTTCGTTTTTTCGCGATTTTGGGGAAAAATTTGGTGTTTGCACAAAATTTGCGGAAACATTATATATGGGGAAATCGTTGGGGAAAAAATAATTACATTGGGGAATTTCGGCGTTGACTATGGCTGACCTTTGCCTATCCGAACGGTTACTTTTAAACTATGGATGATTGATAACCGTTAAAACCAGAGAATGTAATTAATTTCGGATGATAGGTGTATAAATCACTCGTTTCTGAACGCACCCCAAGTGTCCCCAAGTGAACCGTGACTTGAGTGCATTTGGTTGCGTCATGCATTCTTTTGTCACAAAAAAAAGTGAATTTATTTATTATGTTCAGATAAAATGGGTAGACGTTATAGGCCGGTTCGGGGAGCCGAACCTCACTTTTCTGGTGAGTTTTTAATTATGGATATAGCGTCTATAACTATAAATATTGACTGATTACCAGAATTTAGTATGAGAGCTAAGATACTTCTACCAAAACAAGTTTGGGGTAAATTATTAATCTGGGGAAATTTGAAATATCACATCTGGCAACCCTGCGGTAATGTAAGGCAGTCGCCCTCGTGCGCCACGAGCGGACGTATAGCGGGAGCTTGGTGCATTAGTGAGTCAGTGATAATACGACAGACCCTGAATCCACCCCGAGAGGGTCCTACAATAACTAAATTAGAAAATTTTTGGTTGTATCGGTAAAAAAACAAGTCCTCGACCGAAACACGAACCTGGTACCCAGCGACGGGCAGCGCTCCGTCCCTCCGGACCACGCACACCTGAGCCGGCAGAAGGATCTCCACGCACGCCGAGGCTTGCACGTCTAATTCGCACCACGCTCCTTCCTGTTTCACACGCAACCTGCCACCAAAAAAAGACTTGGTGAGGGAAGATTTTGGCGAGGGTTGGTTACACCAAGTTGTACCACTGGATTAAAGCGCAAAATTAAAGATATAGATGGTCCGCTCAATATAAACGCCAGATATGCCAGTGATCTTAGTGTCTAAGTTAATTCAGTTTACCCAACCAGCCACTAGATGGCGCTGTACCGTTTTAAAACGCGTTATAGTTTACGCCGTTGGCTGATGGTGAGTTTGACGCGCGATCGTGTGGTAGGCTTTATATTTTGTACTTAAAAGTTTATTTTCGAAGCATTCTGGGCTTGCAGTTCTCGTCTCTACACTATGCTGTCCTAGACTGAACTAAAATAAGTCACCAAGTGACGTCACATCACAGCAAGGCGCGTCGGAAATCACGTAATGTCACGTAACCCTCAGTAATGTAACGGAAACAGACCTAAAATCGTCGACCTAAAAGCTGGTTACGGAAACCAGCCAGTTACTACATTACAGCCCCAATGTCCACTCATCCTCCCTGGCTGCCTCAGGATGGCGTCCCTCTGAGCTGGTAGCTCCTTAAACACCACCAGGGTCATTTGCCGCAGATCAGGTCTTCCAGATCCAGTGTCCTCACCTCAGGTTATGATATATCTCATTATCCTCGCTGACAGCTCCCAGGATGGCGTCCCTCCGAGCTGGTAACTCCTTTAACACCACCAGGATCAGTCCCCGCAGACCAGCTCTTCAAGACTCCAGCTCCAGTGTCCTCACCTCAGGTTATGATACATCTCATCCTCGCTGGGTGTCCCCAGGATGGCGTCCATCTGAGCTGGTAACTCCTTTAACACCACCAGGGTCAGTCCCTGCAGACCAGTTCTTCGAGGCTCCAGCCCCAGTGTCCTCACCTTAGGTTATGATACACCTCATCTTCCTCCTCATCGTCGCTGGCAGCTCCCAGGATGGCATCCCTTCGAGCTGGTAGCTCCCTTAAGGCCACCAAGGTCAGTTCTCCGCAGACCAGCTTGAGCCCCGTCTTCCAGAGCTTCCAGCCCCAGTTGAGGTCCAGGGCTTTAGCTAAAGAATCCTCTAGCTCCATCTGAGGGGAAGCAGGTTGTATGTAATGTGTATGTGTAAAAATATGTAACATACATAACGTACACATGTTTACACACCCTAATTCACGACACAAATATAGCCCCTGCCACATATTAAAGTATCTGAATCAACTAAAAGATGTGTAAAAAGTGTGACATAAACAACACACTCGTGTGTGTGTGTGTGTAATAGGGCTTGTGCTAGTGTGAGAGGGTGTTATGTAAGAGGGTGTGTAATAGGGTGTGTGCGGGTCATGTGAGAGGGTGTGTGTTTCACTATAACCTCGGGCGGCGCGCGGTACAGCTGCGGCGCGTGTTCTGCGAGGGCGGCGTCTGCGAGCGCGCGCGTGCACAGGCGCGGCCAGAACCCGCACGGCACGTACGACAGCAGTAGCAGTCGTCGCAGCGCGCGCCCGCCGCGCCCGGTCACTGTCACCGCGCTGGTACACTCTTCTGCGCACAGAACGGGCTCAGCCAACTCATTAACGGGCTCATTAACAGTTACGGTTTGCATGACGTTTAGAGGACAAGGGTATAACGTCATGAAATCCGTTGGCTGTTTTACATTCTTGTGTCATGCATCTATGTAGTGTTGCTTTTATGTCGCCTATAATGAACGACGGGGCTTAGATCGTAGTCTCTCGAAGTTGGTAACAAACGGGACAAACCCGCCTCCACTCCTCCCCCAGTGTTACTCCTGTGAGCCAGGAATCAGGATCGACAGTGGAACTCTGACGTGAACACAACGCCTACAAGTGAAAGTAGGCTGAGAGATGATTCTATGCTATCTTGGACCCCGAATTAATTAAAGAAAGAAGAAAGGGAGATTAACAGTAGGAAGAAAGATTCCCACTTCCCCCCTGTAGTGTAGTTCTTACGTAATGATACAAAGTACGGTTGCTATCGGTATTTAGATAAATGGATTACATTCTAACTATCTATCTATAGATAAGATCACAAACTGATCTCACGTAACGACGTACAAATTACATTGATATATGTTAGTTTCAGCATTGATTCGGGGTTCATTCTGTGAGAGCATTCCAAGATGTATCTACCTATTGTACTGTTGTTTTAAATATAACATAGAAAGACTTATTCGATCCTAGGACATTAGTTTTTAAAACACTGGTTAAGGATGTCCTTAAGTGAGCTATCCACGCACCATCTTTATAATTTTTACATTATTATTTTTATTTTTCAAAAGGTATTTATTAATCATAACATTCTCTCATCATCATAGTGAAAGGATTAGACATTCTATTGAATGGCCAGGGTGCACCACGTGGAGGTTCCTTTCTTGCACTCTTCTTCCTCTTCAACACGAAAGAAGAAGAAGAAGAAGAAGAAGAAGATAACATTCTCTAGTATTTTCTGCTTTCCCAACTCAATGTCGTACAACAACCAATTTTCCACTTCCTAACCATGCTGTGTTTACACGTTAAGGGTTACGACCTAGCTCATAACTTTATATTGATTTTTATGTAATTTCTCTGGTTGTAATCTGTTGTGTTTACCTAATAAATAAATAAATAAAATTAATTAAAGTGTCAATGGAGTATTATTGAAGTGCCTTAAACCACCATCACATCATTACACCCCCTAGCTAAATGGGAGTGTAGCACAATACGAAAGACATTACGGTCAGATATAAGACGGTGGGAAGGTTATATGGTCAAGAGATGTCTGGCAACATAAAACACCACAGACCAGCGCCGACATCGCAGTGAGCTCGGGCGGTAACAGGTAATGCCGAGTACTTACGCACGAGCGTAGGCGAGTCTGTCCCGCGCGGCGCATGCGCGACGGCCGGCAACGCGGCGGGCCACGCGCGGCGACCGGACGGGCCCCACGAGCGCGCGCGCACGGGGAGCTGGGGACGTACACGACCGTTGACACATTGTTGGAGGTGCGGATCCACAACATTTATGCTGCTGTCACGTAACACGAGTGCTAGTTTTTAATATTTTTCATAGCCATTGTTAACCTCACATCACACACACCCACACACACACACACACACACACACACACAAACACACACACACACACACTCACATCCAAACACCACCGCACACAACCTCATACACCCTCTCTCCTGTACACACACAGTATCACATCCCGCTGGCTATCTTTGTGAGGAGTGGCATGCTGCAAGACAGCCGTTGGCTAGTGCAAGTGCCAGGAGTTGATTTTTGTAAATAGATACCTACCTACTTGTTTTAAATATTGTATTGTAGTATTATTATTATGTTACAATGGCTAATTGCGTGTCAGTTGCATACAGACACTGCCAGTCACCTGGGGCGCGGGCGGCTCGCGCGACGGCAGCAGCGGCGGTACGAGCAGCACGCGCGCGTCCCAGCACAGGGCCAGCTCGAACTTGTTCAGTAGAGAAACTCCCAGCGAGCTCGCCTCCTCGCCGCGCGCCAGCTGCGGTGACGCCTTGAACACATGCGCTAGGTCCTCGATCTTCATTATGCCTGTTCGAAGCAACCCTAGGTCATTTAAATCTTGACAAAGCTTTTGATACAGTGATCACCGTAAAATCCACTCCAGTTTTGATTTGGAAACTCTTGTCTTCCACCTAAGCTTAATTAAGTAAGCAACTCTCTTCATCTAGAAGGAAGTGTGGATTCTTCATTGTTCAGTTGTCAATCTGATATTTAATATGGAGTGCCACAGGGAAGCATTCTTGAACCTCTTTCATTCCTTACGTTCCAAACCAATATTGCCAAAAAGGTAGATCTCACTAATGGGTATTGTATAGGTAACTGAGTACTCCATATGGGGTACTCCATATTTTAATATGGAGCACCCCAGGGAGCTGCTCTGGGACCACTACCACTGACCGTGGTTGGCGAAGGGGTTGATCTCGCGGACGGTGACCACGTGCGCCAGGACGTCGCACAGCCACTGCGGCCGCAGGAAGTATAGTTCTTTGAGCGTCGCATCATCATAATGGAGGAGGACACCTGGCGAATACGAACATTTTCATAAATGCAACAGACCTAACTGAGAAATATCTTCCCTTAGGCCTTCCTGGGAACCGGAAACGGGACCGCAATAAAAGGCCTGGCTACTGGAGACACGTCTATTTGAAGACTGACTTGAACTAATTTAATAACTACCTACAAACGTATACTATAATAATAAAATAATGAACTACCCTATACATTACAGTAACCAGAGTTACAGTCCGTGAGCGCTTAGAAATAGAGGAGACTTCGGTTATTAACGGGAATATGCGAGTGTTCTTATTATATCGGAAGAGACTGGTCCCCACAATACAGGGTATTCTACCTAGTGTGAGAACCAGGGAAACCTGAGAAAATATAAAAGACACTGTTTTTACTTACTGTAAAAATACTGTTTGTATGAATTTTTGTGCGTTATAGTCTTACCGTTCTCGTGCAGAAACATGGTGGCCTGGTGCAACTCGGCCGCGTCTCGGAACATCCTCAGGTTCTTCTGTTGCATGTACTGGGTCACCTGCAGTATTTACATCAGTTTTAACTGTAAACATACTTACATGTACGGTCGCGAATCTTAATTAAGGACACATTTTGACAAATTGAACAACCTTGTCATTATCAGTACTAGATTAACGCTAGCATTAGATCTCTTTTGATTGCCGTAGACGGCAATCAAAAGAGATCTAATGTTTTATTGTGACAAAGTCGTTAAATGTGTAAAAGTGGTTCCCAAATTGAGGTTCGCGACTGTACAAAGTGCCAACTGTCTTTTACATTAACTTGCAGTCATTGACCCATTCTAAAGTCATAATTTTGGGCTTTACAAATGCGTCTAGATATAATTTTTGAAACCTGTGCAAACTGAAAAGGCAGACCTTTTCAGTGGAAACGTAAGTGATGTCCAGACATATTTTTAGAAGAGACATTCCCTCCATCCATGTCAAAAGGAATTAGCGAAGCCTTTGATAATGCTGCTGATAATAACTGGCTGGAACGTCTACTTGTGCAGACAAGAATCTACATATTAAAATTGTTGTGATGCCTCACCAGCCTCTTGTACTCCTCATGCCGTAACACCGGCTCCTTCAAATCCGCCGCTATCGCGGTCACACACTCTTCCAGCGCGAGGTAAGTTGCCGGGATACGTTGCTCGAGAAGAGGCTCTTTACTGCCTGCGATGAGGAATACAATCAGAGTCTGAATCATTTACAGTTAAACCTGTACGGTGACGGCCCTAAAGAATAGCACCACCCCAATTCTCCCCGTGGGTGTCGTACGAAGCGACTAAGAGTATACGGCGGTAGGCTCGCCACCTACCACGTTTGTTCACCAAATCTTACGTCGGAAAGTGGAAACTACCTGTGATTGAAGGCGGGTCCTCTGTCTACCCCCTCGGGGATTATTCAATTCAACTCAATTCAATATCTTTATTTATCGGATAACTTGAACCGTTGTGTTAGTGTACTTAAAAACTATGTTACTAGTATACATTTCGGCAAAAATTACGAGATTTTACACTTCGATCAGATCAGCTCCCGAACGAAGTGTTTAAGGATAGGGGAATCGTATTTATCCGCTATCATATTCAGGATGCTGTTGGAGCTGCTCTGAAGCCTGCAAAGCAGAGACGCAGTTCTCTTGCGCATAATGTGAAAACCATCGGTGTTAAACCAACGCCATCTTTAATAAATAAGAATAGCAAATAATTTTAGTAGGCTGTAGGGAAAAATATCCTTGTCCCTTTCCATTCTACGCACGGGGCATATACGCCTAATGTCGCTCTGACCTGTTAAGAACGGTCAAAAAATGCATAGCGACGCAGTCGAAAAGCATCCGCCGACGCGCATAGACCAATATATGGTTCCGCTGAATTTTCCCGCCGTTTGACCACCACATGGTCGCCGCCATTTGCATTCTTCGGAGTGATGAACAGAACTACCGCCTGGGATTGGTGATACAGTGCCGGCACTAAGTGTTTTGTGATCTGGACTGTTTTGACGACCGCTGAAGCCGCTGAGTCCATCGAGCTGACCAGGACCTGGATCATGTGAGTCCCAGTGCACTGTTTCCAAAACCCAAACTTGAACTAGCCTCTGCTTGATATAGCAGTTCCATAAATTCTCCGCATTTTAAATTTCATATTTAATTTTTATACTTTTACACTTTTGTACCTTTTTTTAAAATTTTTATATACTCGCACCCCGCCGCAACAATCGGTATGTGCGTGCGCAAACATGCCGGAGGCACTGCAGAAACGAGGCAACCCCATCAAAATCCTGAACCCAACGTGAGAGTTATGTATGTATGATAATGGAACAAGCTAAAGATAAAGCATATGTTTACCTGGTGGTTTTATGCTCCATGCCACAGAGTAAATAATATCAGCGAGCAATCGAATGTTGTGACGAGTGCTGCATGAGACCTGAACAAAAAGTTTTTCATGTACAATTACGTTAAACCATTTCTCCAAATTCATCCTGAGGTTAAACCAGTATGTTGGACTTACCTCAACAGAGTCTAGAACCCTGGGGAGACCTAGTTTGTCGGCGTCCGGGGCACCCATAATGGAAGATCTGATCAGACGCTGCAGCGCCTCCGGACTCTCACTCTCCGGCAAGTTGCTCTGCAAACACAGATGACTGCAAATAACTTGGCGTCATGACACAAAGGATATTGCAACTTTTAGCACACTTTATCATAAGAATTACATTATAGTCTTGTTAACACTTGGGCCAGTAGCATAAATATGTGTGCTTGTGTTGTTGTTTTACTGTACTTTTGTTGTAATTTACTGACATTTTTATAGTTCTCATTCAATTTAATTTAACTTAATAATTTTAATTTAATTTAATGTATTCAATTTGTATGACTGATAATTGATTGTATCTGTAATGCTTCTGGAAATAAAATATTTCATTTCATAAATACTTTATACACTTCATATACTTTATGTTAATTCCTTTGCATGCAACTTTTAACTTACATTGATGACTTGATCGTAGTGGGTGGCGACCATTATGACGGGCGATCCCGGGGCCCGAGCTTGTATTGACCTGAAACAAATCAAAGCTTTTTATTAATGTTCTAAAAGTGTACGGGAATTTTTTTGGTCTTGTTTCTTTTGTTCAATGTTGATTTTGTTCGTAAATCTTCTTTGCCGTGTACGTGTAAGGGTGTTGCCACATCCACCCGACCGATGTTATCGATCGACAGTTTCTTACTACACCATATCGATCTGCTCGATTGCTCGATTTTTATTGATTATTTTATAAAAATATCGATCGATCGCCGATTGATGACAGAAAATGGCTCACGCGTGGTCGATCGATAGTCGTATCGACCGGTATTCCTCAATCAGCCAAATCGATCACAGCAAATTGATCCACGTCGGTTCGGTGGGTGTGTAAAATCACTAAAATCTTCCCGCCGATTTTTTCGCAGCGCTACGATATCAAAAGATTCAAAAAAATTTACAAATGAAGAAACGACATCACCACCACCACCCACTCTTACACCCAATTTTATTTATAACAACGGAACATCGTGCGTCATCACGTCATCACAAATTCTTTAGACGGCCAGTAATATACGTAATAATTACTAACCTCCTTCAAAAAACAGTCAAGCTAGCTCTTGTGGACGGTGACCACTTATGGAAGCGTAACTATAAAACCTCCCACCTGAGCCAGTTGAGCGCGCCGGCGAGCCCCCTCCGGCCGTCGGTGACCTTCCACACCACCAGGTACAGCGACCGCCTCGAGAGGAAGTACTGGTGGGTGGCGTAGTACCTGCACACGGAGAAAGATAAAGGTTTATAACTAGATCTGGTGAATTTTAAAGACAAACTGGATTTAGAGTTAAGGCGTCTCGACAAGCGACTAATTTCGCTCACGCTTATGAGCTTGCACCGCCGCCTTATATCAGTGACCTATTGTTCTGCGCTTGAGACGAACGCCGCACACTACAACACCGCAACACGTCGTGGTGCAGCATTGCGCACGCGCGGGCCCTCCGCGCGCCCCGCGCAACTCCCTCATAGCTCCTACACCACGGTCTGACGTCGCAGCCATCTACGTCATTCACTACGCCTACCGCCGAACGAATAGCACGCTCTCATCACTTTATCAAATTCTAACGTATTTTTTATTATTTCAATTTGTTTATCGTTTATTTTAATCTTATTCAGTTTGTTTTTATTTATTTATAAATTTATGTAATTCTAAATTCGCGTTGAGTTTTCATCAACGACCTTCGCGATCTACTACCTGCATTCACACAAGCTTTCCTGCTTTGCTTACTGGTTCGGGTTCGATTCCCGGAATCAACTGTTAGTGAGGACACTCAACCGGGTGCCCTAACAGTTGACCTAGAGTTGTTCCTACAGAGTATTTGAACCTAACCGTCTGCCATTAGGAGATAACCTGGAACGGGAGTTATGGCCGTAATGATGATGGCGTAAGGTTAGGAGTCACAAGTTAACTTTTTGAAATATAAATAGATAGAAATAGAAAAACATTTATTAATAGACCATATATAAAAATATCTGTAAAAAATATGTAAAAATATCACAAAATGAGTCGGATTATAGTTGATTCATTTTTCAGAGATTTTTTTCTAATCGAACAGATTTGAATAGACCTTTTATCTAGATACTGGTGGTCCTTCTAGCCGGAAATTAATATTCCTTCCTTCTTATCTTATGATGGGGGCCGGGAATAACCCCAGCGGCACTTCGACCCTTGAGGATCTTTTGTGCCAACCCCATTTACACACTGGTCATCTCAGTGTGCAGGTTTCCTCACGATGTTTTCCTTCACCGTTAGAGCAGTCGGTAAATACGTTAGTCTTTGAAAAATACGAAAAACTTATTGGTACATGGCACTGCACGGTTTCGAACCTCCCGCATAGGAGTCCGGTATCCTAGCCACTATGCCACCGACGCTCACTTAATTCTTGAACCAACTAATGTTGGTCCTCAGCCCCCGTTTTCTCCGTATACCAGTGGTCCTGGATACTGACTCGTGCTGCCCCCCGAAGTCCCAGGTGCGGAAGGTGACGGGCCCCCTGCTGGAGCGCTGCTTCTCATACACCCAGACGCCGATGTCGACGCCTACCGTTGACACGTTGCGACGAGACGACTTGTTGCCCATACGCCGCGCCCAGTGCTGACCGAACACATAGGTACATTTTAAATCGTTTTAGAAGACGTTTATTTATCACTGTAAACACCAGAATATAGAACACAATACAGAAGTATACAAAGTTTAATACATGCAGCACAGAACATCCGGTGCGGTACAGTGCCAACAAGGGTACACCAGCTCAGCATAATGCTGAGGCAAACCACAGCGCTGATCTTCAGCTGGCCCTCAGTGACTGCACGGACGAAGAAAGCAACAGTGTGTGCGTGTTGTGTTGTATGAATGTGATTGTTTGTATAATTGCGACCCAAAGATGTTCTTGATACAGCGAGCTCATCTGACCGCTTGCGGGTTGATAGAAAAGGATCACGTTGTACAGAAGTTCTAACTTCGTTAATTGTTTCCTCTGTTCTTCTTGACCTTGGGCGTCCCGCAGGTTTCTGGTTGAGAGTCTAACCAGTAACCTCGAATTTTTTGACCCACGACCTAATCACACTTTCACTGGGATGGGATACTGATTTAGGTCATGCAATCTGAACTCAGAGCGAAATGAACGACGAATCGAATCGCCATTTTTTATTCACTACTAAACCCGCAGTTGACCTCGATCTCGCCTGATGGTAAGCGACGATGAGGTCGACGATGGAGCATGCGGGTCCAGTAAATGCCTATTCACTCTGGCCATTTTTTGTAATAATTTTTCCCACAGTACGCAGTACGCTGCGCCCCCGTGAAACGCTCCACGTTTTTAAAATCGTACGTCTTTCTGGCCCACCTGTATAATAAATAGTGCATCGTGAACCGTCTCTATTTGCCAAGTTCCAGAGTAGACTTGTATAAAAATAATTCCTTCTGTATGGCAATTTTAGTGTATAATAATCTGCCTAGTCGCCTTAAAAATGGTCCCGCTAGCCAATTTAAAACTAATATTTCCGAGTGGCTTCCAGACAAATGTTATTACTCCATAAAAGAGTATCTCAACGACACTAACAAACAGCTGAAAAGATTTGCACACCGTTGTCGGTGGAACATGTGATACCTATGCTTTTTAAATCACCTGTAATTTTTACTATGTTCTGGCAAATAGATTTCATTTTATCTCAACAAGTGATTTGTCACTCGAGTTCGCGACACGAGCTGCAAGCGTCAATCATTTGGAGAACATCCGTCAATGTTCCTTTCATTAGTAGCGGTAAAACGCACGCACGCGGTTTTCCACGGTTAGACGAGAGTTCTTTCGAGTCATCAGAAGTCGCCTACTACAGGTAAGGTAAGCGGTTTGTTATCACGCTGAACTAATCAGACTGATCCAAGCATTGTGTCACTCCTCGTTCATCGTAAAGCAGTGCAAGAGCTACTCACGTCAGTGGGTTTCCTGCGATGCTGGATGGCGGACTCCTGCCTCAGGCACTCCAGCAGACTGGTCTTGCCAATACCCTGGACAAGGAACATCACGGTGACGTTGTAAACACACATTAGTTTCCCAATATAAAGTAATGGGGTAGGGTTGGCCTCTATTATATAAGGTCGGGGGAAAAGTCTTTTCGCATATTGTATGTATAAACTTGTAATAAAATTTCATTGACTGTACTATTTGTATCTTGCTGGTTTTGATGACATTAAAAAGGTTACATTAATAATAATAAAAACTAATTAGTAAAATGTTGTTTCCAGCTATTTTTCATTTGTTTTTCTTTCTGTCAAAATGAGTGAATCTAATGAAGAAATTCCATACATTGTATTTTATTACAAAAAAGGAGAAATGGAACGCAAGCCCCGAAAAAAATGTGTGCTGTTTATGGACCTAATGCAGTGTCAGTAAGAGTAGCACAAAGTTGGTTTAAGCGTTTTCAGTCCGGGAATTTTGATGTCAAAGATGCACCTCGCTCTGGTCGCCCTGTTACGGATAAAATGGACGCCATTTTTGAAAAAGGTGAAGCAAGATCGGCATATCAGTAGTTACGACGTAGCTGAAGAACTGGAAATTGACCACAAAACAGTTTTGACCCGTTTGAGAAAAGCTGGGTACACAAAAAACTCGATATTCGGGTGCCACACGACCTCACTGAAAGAAACCTAATGAACCGTGCTATAATTAAATGTAAATAAACTTTGAAAAAAAAAAGGGCTTGAACATGAACATTCTGAAGATGGATCTGAAAATTGTTTTTTTGATATCTCAACTAACACCAGGGATAATAAAGTGGTGGCGAGATGCTGCGTCCTTTTCTAGCAAAGAGGTTCTTACTCAGCGATTTTGAAACGGAATCCGAACGAATCCATAAAAATATATTTTTCAATATTCAAGATTTCTATTGGTTCGTGCCGATGAATCATATGCATGACCTGTTTCCTTCGAATCAAATACTGGGCCTTCGAGCCGGATAGTGGTTCATGGAGTACTTAGAGCGAGCTACTCGTATATAGAGAACTGGATACAGCGTCGGTGGCACAGTGGCTAGGACAGGCAGACAGTGGCTAGGACAGGCAGACAGTGGCTAGGACAGGCAGACAGTGGCTAGACAGTGGCGGGAGGTCCGGGTCCGAAACCGTGCAGTGCCATGTACCAATGAGTTTTTCGTATTTTTTGAAGACTTACGTACATTAACCGACTGCTCTGACGGTGAAGGAAAACATCGTGAGGAAACCTGCACACTGAGATGACAAGTGTGTAAAATGGGACAAAAGAAAAGCTGGTTTAAAGACCAATTGTAACCCATGAAAAGCAATAAATGGGACGAGTATGAGATCCTCAAGGGTCGAAATGCCCTGGGTTATTCCCGGCACCCTATAAGATAAGATAGAGAACTGGATAGTGGTCCTTAGAGCCGGATTCTGGTCCTCACCTGCAGGCCGGCTAGCATGAGCTTGCATCGCGCGTAAGGCCTCGCCTCCCGCAGTACGGAGAGCAAATACCCCACAATGTCCATACTTTTGTAACGGCCGCTTTGAAGCATGGAGCGGAGCGGCTCCTGCAGAGAACAGCCTACGGTGTTCAGGTTCCAGAGACGGGAGAGGAGGCCCATTTGTGGAGGGAGGTCCGTTATGTCTGAAAAACAGTTATTTAGCACTGTTAACACCAGAATACAGAAAGAACACAATACAAAAGTGTACAAGGATACAATACATTCAGCACAAAATATCCAGTGCGGTACAGTGCCAAAAAGGGTACACCAGCTCAGCATAATACTGTGGCAAGCCGAAGCGCGCAGCGCTCCATGTTCGGCCTCATCTTCACTTGGTCAAACGCAGGTTTAGTCGTAAATAAAAAATAGTAATAGTAAAGCAGTGACCTTTGTTCCCGCTGATGTTGAGGACAGCCAAGTTGGAGAGCTCATGTATGGCCGGTGGTATCCCGCGAAGAAGGTTGCAGGATACGTCCAGCATGGATAGCAGAGGGAACAGCAGCCGCCCTTTGAGGCTAGATGGGGAGCCCTGGAAAGTGAAAGGAAAGTAAAAATTAACTCTACTGAACTCACCTGAAAGTTCATTTTCTAAATTATTATAAAATTAATGTCTATGATAGACCGATGTACGGAGATTTCATTTATATAATTTGGTAACTTTTCGTTTCTATAGGATAATTACAATTAAAACGAATGAAAAAAGAAAATAGAAAACGACTACTGAAGTAAATTTCATTTGTATTTTTTGCTGGTCTGCGACTGCAGAAATACACAAATTAAAAAAAAATTACAAAAAAAAGTAATGTAAATGCAGATACGTATCTTTATCTACGTTTCTAGTTACAATTTTATTTTTAAATATTTTAAGTTTAAAGTATAATATGTAAAAGGTACCCATTCATCTTCCTCGTCTGGCGCCGAGCCGTCGTGCGGCTGAGCGGCGAACCCATCGTCATCCGTCGTCAGCTGGATACGGGTCAGCAAGTTGTTCGCTAGGATCTGCAACAGGCAACAAATTGTACGTGAAACCTTTTCCTCGTCGCCAACTAATGAGTTTGGTCCTTCGAGCCGGACACAGATGCTGATTATTATCACATAGAATCGATTAAAGATAAAATAGTGAACAGTGAATTGTGCACGAGGATGCGTGTGCTCCAAAAGTGAAGACGTTAATAGGCTGATTATGACACCGTTTCGCTCTGGAGACCAGTATCCTCACCAGCGTCCTCAATCCCTCGAGCCGCAGATGCCTCCTGGCGGGGCAGGCCGCATTCAACAGCTGCGAGCGCACGGAGCCCCCCGAACGAGGCCGGCCGCGGCTGCCACACGCGTTGGGACAGTAGCACGCCAGGGGGTCGCCTTCTGACGACCCGAAGGATTCCACCTGGACCAGAAACGTAGAAGATACAACAGTGAACAATTTAGGAGCGACAATGGCTCGAGATATCGGCGCAAGTATCGCTGGATCGATCTTATTTCTGTATTACACTAATAATAAGCTTTTAGATTAGAGAGAAAGTATTCTGCCAAGTAACTCAGCTGCGGTCAACCACTAACCGAAGAGCGTGTATGAAGCGATTAATTAGTGTGGAAGCGAGAACGGTTTGTCAGGATCGTTGCTGGTAGAACTCTTAGACGTGAGGGCGTTTTCAGAGCCCTGCGTATTTCGTCACGCACGCGGGTTAGCTCCGCACATTTCAGTATTCCACGCACACGCAGGCGGGGTGCGTGGAGATCTTTCTTTACATTGTGTATGCGGGGCAAACCCACTTGCGTGACGAAATCCGCACGACTTTGAAAACGTGAGTCTACGTATGTAATGTTTGTCTTTCTTTTTAACCCCCGACCGATGGAGGGAGGGCGTGTTATTAGTTTGACACGTTTGTCTGTCAGTCTTTTCGTCTGTGGCATCATAATTTAACAACGGATGATCCGATTTTTTTATTTAATAGACAATTATGATAAAAATTAGATTAGTAGTTTCCAAGATCTTGGAGTATCATTGATGTCAGATGGGATGTCTGGAACGGTAATAGCTAGATGATTAGAGTTTGAGTTCAAATGTTTAGGGCCATGGAGCCCATCCCACATCTGGAACCTCAAGGACCTGATGATGACCAAGAAAAAGTAAGGGGATCTCCACAATGGTAAGTCCCGACTTACCATTACATAAAACCCACCCGGGGGTTTATACACTTTTAATTTAGAGCACATTAACAGCTAATCTACTGATGATGTGTCGCACTTACCTGCGGCAGGCTGGGCCAGCAGGTGATCTCGTTGTGACTCAGGTCCAGCTGGCGGAGCCCCGTCGGGTATGACGTCACGAACGACATCGACCTGTGCACACAACGACACTGCAATGTCGTGACATTAAGCTCGTACGACTGAATACACCAACTGCCAATCAGTCAGTGTACGGTTCACACACGTACATTTTTATATTGCTTAGTCAACAAGCTACTTTAGCCGCGATTCGTGTAACTAATTGTAAACATTGTCACTGAGAGTGCAGTAAGAACTGACAGAGAGAAGTCGCCACCGACAGTAATTGTTATAATTATTATGTCATTACACGTTCAACATTACTATACAGTGATCTCTCCCCGCTGCGCTCTCAACAACCAACTTGAACTATCCACAACTCTTTGCAACTGAACTCATTACTCTATTCACCATAACAATCTGCGGAGCGACTTCCAACTCTAACAACATCACCTGCAGCAGCAACTCAACTATGACTACAACATCTGTTCTCATGTACAAAACCGTACAGTCAGTGTCGGGAGATCTTCGTCATATCCCGCATTGCTGAGGGTCGTGACCATTCTATACTATTTTATACAACTGGCACGCGAGTATCAAAATAGAAAGTAAAATATTTCATCTTCTTCTTCTAAGTCGTATTCTTCAATACTAACGTTCGTTATCATTCTACGGAATTAATCACAGAATTACTCTCTTGGCAGATTTAATGGGGTGGTTTGCCATTGCCTTCCCCATGCCACACACTGGTTATCTCAGTGTGCAGGTTTCCTCGCGATGTTTTCCTTCACTGTTACAGTTTTTCCAAAAAACGAAAAATTCATTTGTACATGACATGGTTTCGAATCCGAAACTCCCGCATGGTTGTCCGACGACGTCCTAGTCACGGCTAACCGTCACCACAGGCGGTCTGCGATACGTGACTGGTGGTAGAACCCTTCAGGGTCCGCCAGATAGCGACCACTTTTCTACGTCAGGTCTGTCGTCAAATATCTTCGCTTCAGCGTCGATGTGTTCCGGCAGTGTTTATAGAAGAGGTCAGTACTTACTGAGCGTGTGTGCTCCATCTTCGAACTCATCCCCACTTACCGCCAGGTGAAGACCGTCGGTGGCCTGGTGGCTAGGACACCGGACTCCCATGCGGGAGGTCCGGGTTCTAAACCGTGCAGTGCCATGTACCAATTAGTTTTCGTATTTTTCGAAGACTTACGTACATTTACCGACTGCTCTGACGGAGAAGGAGAACATCGTGAGGAAACCTGCACACTGAGGTGACCAGTGTGTAAATGGGGTAGGCACAAAAGATTCTCAAGGGTCGAAGTGCCGCTGGGTTATTCCCGGCCCCCTGTCATAAAATAAGATACCACCAGGTGAGATTGAGTTCAAACCCCTCGTGACTTACCGTAGACAGTTATACGCCATGTTGAGCCTCGCGAGGGCGGGCGCGCGGCACGCGAGCGGCGCGGGCACGCACGTGAACTGATTGTGAGACACGTTCAGTGCTGTCAGGGGACACGTCCCCTGGGACGGCGGCGGATCGTTTGGGGCCACAACCCCGCGCCACGTGTGCGCGCGACGCGCCTCCGACCACCTGTCGGGGGGTTACGGGGTCATTTAGTTTGGACGGAAACCGGTTGAACGCCTGAAGCGCTGCACGCACCCTGGCTGAATGAGAAAGTCAACTAACTCAGCCAAGTGTAACAGGGATGTCTGACAATCAGCGCCGCAGTGCTAAAAGCGCTCCGGCAACAGGCTGAGGCAGTCCCCTTTGTCCGGTGCTGCACACCACCTTCATCAAACTTAATTACTTTTGTTTATTTATTTTTGTAATATATTTGTTTAATATTATTTTTGTATTCTGTACCTAATTGTTTGTATGTTTGTATCGGGAATAAATAATCTTTCTTTCTTTCTTATAGCTTTCAGCACGGTTAGTAATAAGAGCTGTCTAAGACCCAACGCACACCGCTGGAGTGACGGAGCGGCGTCTTTCTTCAATAACTATTGAACTAGACCTTAACTACACTAAAATACGGTATAAAAGGGAATGAGAATAGCAAGCGCCTCGGCGCGTCGAAGCGTCCCAAGCGCGGTGTAGAGACCGCGCTTGGAGACGCTCGGAGCCGCCGCCGCGAGTATCCTGGTCTCCGCGCGGGCCGCCTGGAGGCGCTTGCTTCATAACCGGCCAAGTGCGAGTTCGGCCTAGCCATCTAATGAATTTTTTTTTATTCGTACGAAACACGGTACATATAGAAATAGAAACAGAAATATATTTATTGCCAAATTACATAACAATTTAAAATTTAAAATTATAGTACAAAGAATTATAACATGATATATAATGAATATGTAATGTATATTTGGCAAAAGGGGGGAAAGTCAGCAAATGCTGACATACCCCATACCATTGGTACCCGAGGGTACCAAATATGCAGCGCTGTTTTTCATTTCCCACCTTATCACATGATGTTAGTGGGAGCTATAGTGATCGTGGGTTAAAAATAATAATAATTAAAATTAAAAACTAAACATCAAATAGAAGGTAAGAATTTGCCAAAAAGAAAAATAAATAAATTGCACTAATGACCTGTGATACATATTGTGTGTGTGTGTGTGTGTGTTTGTGTGTGTGTTTACGTATGTGTGTGTGTGTGTGTTGTGGATGTCAGGGAGGGTGTGTCAGTTTGTGTGCGTGAGAAAGTGTAATTGTAATGAATAAAATAACTAATTCTTGGAGTCCTTCAGCATAGAAGCCAGCCGTACGGTATATCTACAAGGATGCCTCAAATTTCCTGTCTGTCCTTGTCTCTCCATTAACCTCGCTCTATATTTTAATTTAAAGCACGATATGCTCATTTTTTTGCGTAAAGGAGGCGGTAAGTCGGTCCATATTTTGGACGCGTTGTATTTGAAGCATCCTTTGTATCCCATATAAGATAGTAGTATTGTTGGAATAGATCATACATGTTTCGACATTATTTTGGCATGCAAAGAATTTTACGTCATGAAAAATAATAATAGGTTATAAATCGCAATAATGGAATACAATTAAGTCCTCCGACTAGTCATAAGGTTAATGTCGAATTTAATGATTACTATCAAAAAATTCCTTTATTGAGTTTTGTATTTAGACCTGTCGAGGGCAACTGTCTGATGTCTGCTGGTATGTGGTTATACACCCTTACAGACATGATGAAGCAGTTTTTTTCATACAGTGATCTATAGGGATCCGTGCCTACTACTATAAGAACTATTTGTAAGTATTGGGCGAAAAAAACTATGCCTTTTTGGTCAAGAGATAATCAATGTAATTATAATAATAAAAATAAATAAATTTTAAAATTTATATTCGGATTTGGGTAAATCTCATTACGACGTTTAAAAATTTATGTGAAAAGTTTCCGGAGGCGTGTGAAATCCACCGCACAGCACTGGGCCCGCTCGCTCGATCATGACCCGTGGCCCCTTGTGCAAGGGGAGGCCTGTGTGTCAACAGTGGGGACATTAATAATCCCGAACTACAATCGGTTAGTCGGAATCCCGACTTCCAAGATACAGGTTTTCGACCTAGTTTGTAAGTCGGAGGTCCTTTTTTTGTGTGCCCTGTAGTAAGTAAATAAACCATTTCATTTTAATTTTTTTCATTTTAATAGGCTGATGATGATGATGTGTAAGATTGAAGATGGATAGACATACGGCAGACAGACGGATGAATGGATGCATGCAGACAGACGTACGAACGACGTAGCGCGATCAATACTGTTTCATTTTTCACTTCGGGGTACGGAATACGGATCCCTAAAAAACCGAGAGCCGCCGAGAGCTAACCTCGGCGGCTCTCGGCGACTACCGTGGAGGCGCTCGGAGCCGCGTGGAGGCTCTCGGCAGCTCTCGGCGTCTCCAGGCGCGGCCGCGCTACCGTAAGAGCGGGCCTTCGCTCAGCGCCACTACTCCACTCCACTCCGCCGGTATGCGTTGGGCCTAAATCGCATGCCGCATACAGCATGGGGGTACAGACAGCCTGCCGGCACCAGTATGACCCAGGAAATTCTGATGTCGCCTTCTCGGTGTTACTAAAAATACCTGGCAATCTCAGCACCCAGTGCACATGTAATCCATCAGAATCAGCCACACACTCACACTGCGTTCCCGGCGCGGTTCCCTAGAACAGGAACGCCGTCCTCTTCGTCCATGGTCTCCGACTCACTGCCCTCTATACTTGGACTGCGTGACGATGATTTCTGCAGACAATGATGGGAAACCAGTGTCAAATTAGTTACTCCGGGTAGGACACCGGACTCCCATGCGGGAGGTCCGGGTTAGAAACCATGCCATGTACCTATGAGTTTTTCGGATATTTTCGAAGACTTATGTACATTTTACCGACTGCTCTAACGGTGAAGGAAAACATCGTGAGGAAACCTGCATGCCTGAGGAAATGAAAAGTTTCCGAAGGCGTGTGAAATCCACCAATCAGCACTGGGTCCGCTCGGTGGATCATAGCCCCATATCTCCTTGTTCAAGGGGAGGCCTACGCCCCAACACTGGGGGCATTAATAGGGTGCTGATGATGACATCGATGATGAAGTTTCATCGGCCAACTGATGCTAGACAATTGTACAAACTTTACCTTTAAAAAGTACTCTAGATTTTTAAATTATTCAATAATTAAATTATATTCACGCGTTTGCACATCTAATTCCGGTAAAAATAGCAACCCGAGTGACGCACGATTCAACCTGGCTGGACCTGAACCTGGGACTCAGCTGTTCGCAACAGAACACTACTTTAGTGACTGTGTCCAAACTGTGTGTTTGAATTTAGATGAAGAAATGAAGATGCCAACACGAAATGAGGTGAGATAGACGCTAACGATGAGGTTGAAGTTGATGGCGAGGAGGTTGATATGGACGATGAAGTCGACATCGTTACATTCTTACAAGCGAAATTACCAGCCGCTTCTTCGGCACCCGCCACGCCAATAGGCTTCGACCGCTCTCGCACTCTCTCGCGAAGAGCTCCAAAACCGTCCAGGTCATTATACCCACGGTATACAATCTGGTACAAATGGACAGGAAGACGGACACTAACCGACTGCGAAGTGAAGACGAACTGCGAGCTCGAACTTGAGGGCGAGGCGCTGAGCTGCGATGTGGAGTCTGACGGAGACATCAGCTGGCTAGGGCTGCTCGGCTCAGGCTGATTCTGTCGACAGATATCATCAGATCAGACATAAGTAAAGTATGATCATGGAAAAAGATGATTTGTTCTATTAATGGTGAAGCAATATTTTAGATCACGTTGTCATTTCTATAAATGACAGCTTGACACAGACGGTGGTCACCCTCGCTTAGTATAGCAACACTGACGTCGAGATTGATCTTATTTGGTTGGGAGCTGCTCTCAATACCTTGGGCCTGTTTCTTGATGTCTTAGTTTAACAATGAGATTTCAAGAAAACCGAAACTCTCGTCGCTAATTAAGTGTATCCGGCTCGAAGGACCAATTGCTATTACTCCATATCAGCCAATCGCTGGACTGGAAATCCCTCTTCACTGCGTATTTCCAGCGTCATCTATTGATGTTTAAGATGTATAGATCTAGATCGAATACCAAATACTCTCGTCGCCAATTAAGCGCATCCGGCTCAAAGGGGTGTAATTACCATTACTCCATATCCTGCCAATCTGAACTGGATCTCACTCTTTACTGCATCTTCCTATGTTTAAAAACGCACAATAGTGACAATAGTTTGGACTAACTTCCAACCCGGTAGGCAGGTCACGCAGGTGGTTCAGAGCCGCATTGAGGTCGCGCAGCGCGGGCGCGCTCCACATGTGCGGCGGCAGATGGCGCAGCTTGTTGTTGGACACGTCTAGTGTCGTCAGAGCGGGCAGGGAGAACAGCTCCGGTGGCAGCTCTTCTAGGCGGTTGTCCTGTGAGCCAGAACATGGATACAGCATACTATATGGGCCATACTAGTATAGAAAGGCTATCGGAAGAGATGGAATGATATGACGCTAATTGTGGTGAAAAGGAAAAAGGTAGATCTTCCGCCAGGCCTTGGTGACCACCAATGGATGTTTAGAACTCGTTTATAGACGACATACTATTAAAAATATCGATAGCGCGGTCTATGTTTGTATGGAAATATGGACTCGATGTATGCGGATTGTGCTCCGGACGAACAGCGACATCTGTCGGCGAGTTAGTGAACTAATCGTAATAGCGCGTCGTGCGTCAACAATCTGGAATTATTACGTATATCATGGGTCCAGAGATAACACTAGAATACGTATACAAATGACACAGAATATTGAAAAAACCGTGACTATGGTGCACGCAACTATGTCGAAATATTGGAGATTCAAAGCAATAACAAATGATGGTAAGAATTCAGTTTTGAATCAAAATTCTATAATTAGTAACCATGAAAACTTTAAAAATTCTAATAACCTGCAAATACAGCTCCTGCAACACCGGTGCGCTGTACACTTCAGGCCTGGACTTTCGTAAATTTCTCTTGATCTTCCGTCCCTTACTGTCCAGATCCTCTTCAAATGGATCCGAAGGCGACGGGAGACGCTCCAGCTTGTTCTGAGCTGCGTTTAGATACCTGACGGCAAGGGGAGTTCAAGGAAGAATTATTATGATTTGTATAAGGCTTTTTATTGTATTGATCATAAAGTTTTGATGTTTAAAGTAGTTTTGTAACTGATGTAGGCATAAATTATGTGGTCAGTTCGTTTTCTACGTTAAAAATATATTTCAAAACTAATAAGATACAGTTTTAAATAAAAATTAAACAGAAATATCATCGGGTGTTCCTCAAGGACGTACGCTAAGACCTCTTTGTTACATGCTTGATAAATTTGACGATATTAACATGTTATCTAAAGGCCCTAACAATGACGAGGTATACCTAAGGCTGAGTAGCGTGAACAGTTCAGGAGGCAGCACACGCAGCTCGTTGTTCGATAAGTCTATCCTGGTTAAAGCGTGCAGGGCGCCCTTATAGCTGCTGAGTTTGGCGTTGACGCGGAGTGCTGCTGTGCGTAGCCAAGACATCCTGGAACATACGACACGATGATATCTCGGTGGTAAAGGAAAGTGTTAACTTTTAAGAGTAAAACATAGCAACACCGTGAGGTGTTGGTAATGTTTAGTGTGGTCATATTGGCAACACTGAATGTTAGAGTTAATAGTAGAAAAGAGAATAGAGAGCCGAGTTGTCAACTTCCCCTTGCTTGCTTATCGTATGGTTAGTGAGCAACCTATTTGTCAGAGTTGTTCAGGCCGCCCGTAAGGCCTCTGACATGGCTTAGATGAGGGCACTGTCAGTGAACAGTCTAGGGATGTTACGGAGCTTCGACTCCGACTCCGAAAGGTCGGAACTTCCGATTGATTTTACACCTCCGACTGCGACTTCGGCTCCGATAATTTTGAATCGGAGGTTATACCGAAGATTTGTGAGCAAACATATTCAAATATCAATATTTAATTAAATAGTGTAGGACTACATAAAGGAACATGTTCTATAGCCGCAAACGTCATCGTAAAAATATTGGCCAGTTCAGCTAGAAAAATTAAAAACCGTTTTAAAATTTGAACTAACTCCTTCTGAACATCTATCTTCTACCTCCGACTTCGGTTCCGACAAATCAAATTTAAAACCTTCGGTTACGACTCCGGTTCCGGTAAAACCACCTCCGTAACATCCCTAGAACAGTCTAGTGGCCAAACATAGAATGTGAGAATTATCATAAAGTAATGGAAATGCAGTATTAGAAATTGTGTGGTTCTTAATAAAGTGTATAAAACGAAAACTCAGCGCGTTTCAACATCATCGCTACTGACCGTATATGCGCCAACTGGCATCGCAGCTCGCGCCAGTTGACCATGACCGGCGTGGTGGGGCAGAGCGCGTTGTATGTGAGACTGGGGGCGGAGTCCTCGCGCCCGCGGAATACGGTCTGCGACACCGATGACTTGTTCAGCTTGTACTCCGGGTCCGGGTACGCCTGGGAATAGCAGTTTTTTTTTGTAGAAGGAGAGCAGACGAACAAACGGGCCACCTGATCTGCCCTGGATGCAGGAAACTAGCTGTAGGATGTGATGGTGTTTAATGATAATGATGAGCTGATGATTATTTTCGTAACAAACTGAAATTGCTCCCTATTTTCATAGACATGAATCATATGCCGTGGCTGCATGGAGGATGAGGAAACGGCCTCATGTAGCATTGCTAGGCTTCGCGAAGCCTGTTAATGTCTTAAGAATATTCGAAGCTTCTGGGCGGAGTTGGGTTGTCGGGAAATCCAATAAACCAAACATTTCTGAACGCATAAAGTTCCGCTTACGTGTCTAAATGCGGTAACTGGAGTCCCACAATACGACGCAACTTAGAAGTTACATCGATGTACCTAATCGAACAACCAATGACAATCGCTCATTATCACGCCATTCGGCTCGAAACTCACGCCATTCGCTCAGTGCATTCAAGCCTCATTCGATTGACCAATGACAACACTCAGTTGGGAACTAGTTCGGAAGTGATCGGTTTTACGAATATTGCCGATGCGGCTTCTATGTTGTGTCGCCTTTAGGACCTAACGATGCACCTTGGTGGCGAGGATGGCAGCCAGCAGGTCTGCCAGCCCGTGTCGAGCACACTCCCTGAGCGCGCGGCAGTGCGGGTCCGTGGCTCCGTGCTGCAGCAACATCTCGGCTATCTGCACGTTCTTGGCGCGCGCTGCTAGCGCCAGAGCCGTCCAGGGTCCCTCTCCTGAGAACAGTACAATGAAATGAGACCAAATGAATCATCACCCTTGTTGCTGCATAGGTAGATGAGCTGCTGCCTTTTGGCTGGTACCTCCTAGCCAGATTCATTTTCACGGCAGGCATCTTCAATGAGAACAGATTACTTGTAAACAATATATTTATTCCAATTATGACGGCTGAAGATTTTACGAGGGTGCAGCCGCGTGCCATATTAAATTACTGACGAGGAAATTCCTATGGGTTCCATGGCGCGCCCTGGGAGAGGCCTATGTCCAGCAGTGGACTAGAGTGGGCTGCTGATGATGATGAAATTCCTATAGAACGCATTGTGTCTCTACAAAGTGAACTGATACACTGTCATCATATCTGAATATCCTAGATCTGTATGTGGTTTCTTTATTTAAAAGAGAATTTAGCCGAATGTTTTCAGCCATGTCTGATCTTTGGTCCAAGTGGTTTCCAAGATCTTGGACTATTCTATGTCAGATGGGATCTCAGAATGATAATAGTTATTAATAATATTTGAACTCAAATATTAAGAGCACGGCGTGTTTTCGACTTAAGGAACTTTAAGGGTCTCGGCATGACGACCACATCAGCAGCCTATTAATGTCCCCACTATTGGGGCACAGGCTTCCCCTTGCACAAGGGGGTTATGGGCCATGATCCACCGAGCGGGCAGTGCTGATTGGTGGATTTCACACGACTTTGGATTTTTTTTATATCCTCAGACATGCAGCTTTCCTCACGATGTTTTCCTTCACCGTTAGATCAGTCGGTAAAATGTAAGTAAGTCTACGAAAGAATTTAAAAACTCATTGGTACACGACATTGCACGGTTCGAACCCGGACCTCCCGCGTGGGAATCCGACGTCCTAACCACTAGGCCACCGACGCTCTTGATATGAGCATCTCATGACGACCACGATAACCCCATTTCACTAGGAATATCTTTTTTTTTTATGTATAACTAAACCCGCATTTGACCTCGATCTCGCCTGATGGTAAGCGACGATGAGGTCGACGATGGAGCACGCGGGTCCAGTAAATGCCTATTCACTCTGGCCTTGAAGATCCCAAGGTTGTAGGTTTCGGGAAATACCGACGCCGGCGGGCTGTTCCATTCCTTAGCCGTTCGCATAATGAATGAAGAAGCAAATCGCTTCGTACGAGCAGATGGGATATCAACAACATATCATCACTCACTGTCAGAGCTAAGTCCTCGGCCCGGGGACGGCGAAGCCGAAGCACGGGAAGCACACACAGCAGCCGAAGCACTGCGCGATCTGCGTTTTTCACGGGACTCGCCCATCTGTCACAAACGTACCAATATATAGAGTCATATACCCACGGGGTTCTATCCGAGCCGTATATTTATAGACGTGGATTGTATAGGAGAGTAGAGTGGTATAGTCTACTATCTATTCGGTTAATGAAATTTTTAATAATTATTTATAAGAATTATAGATATTTTTCGTAGGCTTTGTGTCTTAAAAAGATTATGATTACGATCTGAATGACATTTATAATTTATAATTTATCTGACTGTTATTTTAGAGGTATGCGAGTTGTACCTCCTAGCCAGGGTATGTCTGCGAGGAGTCACCTTCAATGAGACACTGTACTTGTTAACCTATACTTATATTTCCAACCAGTATACCATACATGACGGTGGTGGAGACACGACTAGCCTGACGCGGCGCAGCCGCGTGACATTTAAAACTGCTCACATAATTCACAATGTAGAACACAGTGTGCACTGTGTCTGTGCACAGTGTCCATACATTATTCTACCTTCGTTTTTTTTTTAATTTTTTCGAAAAATGAATCTTAAATAAAAAACATTACCTATATGTTAAAACTTCACAAAAGACTCGTAAAGTTATATTATTAATTTTTTATATTGTTGACTAGAATGTATCGGCTCTTTGGTTAGAAAATACCATCTTGTAATTATGTACCCACATTCTGGACAAATAAATTAATATGAATCTGACGATGTTATTTGACACGGACCAACTAAACAGAAAGGAACTAAGACATTGTACCTAACAGAATCTCTTAACAAATTGGTCCTTCGAGCCGGACTTACTTAGATGACGACGAGAATAATTACAGAGTATAAATGGGAACAATGAACAAACTCAGTTAATACTGATCACTGAATCACATTTCTCGTCGCCCATACATGAGTCAAGAGACAAGAGTCTTTAACCAGCGCGTCCTACCAGTAATGACCTACGGAGCCGAAACGTGGACACTGACGGTGCGACTGGTTCACAAATTGAAAGTCGCTCAGCGTGCTATGGAGAGAGCTGTGCTCGGAGTGTCTCTGCTGGATCGAATCAGACATGAGGAGATCTGGCATAGAATAAAAGTTATCGACATAGCTTATAAGATTAGCAAGCTGAAGTGGCAGTGGACCGGTCACGTCTGTCGCAGAACAGACAACCGCTGGGGGAGACGAGTTCTGGAGTGAACGCTCCCTGCTAGATGGAGCGACGATCTGCGCAAGGTGGCTGGCAGCGACTGGATAAGAAGAGCCGAAGATCGGGCTCAATGGCGCGCCCTGGGAGAGGCCTGTGTCCAGCAGTGGACTAGAGTAGGATGCTGCTGATTATGATTAACTACATCCGGCTCGAAGGACTAATTTGACCGCCTTGCCGCAATGTGCGGTGCGGCGTGGAATGTGCGTGATAGACACGCGCCGCATGCTTATTGGATTTGAACTCCTTAACGGGTTCGACTCGTTAAGTTCTCTTGGCGAGATCTTCTGAAACTTTCACCAAAAAGCGTAGTTTTTTTAAGATTAGTAGTGACCTGATCGGTGTCAGGCGGCTGCGCGGAGGCGTCAGGAGAAGCCCCGGCGGCCAGCAGGCGGCGCACGAGCCTCGCGTGGCCGGCGCGAGTGGCGCACGCGACGCAGCTGTCCTCGCCGCGCCCGACGTCCAGCCGCACGGGCCGCACGCGACGCTCGCTGTCTGACGACTCCTGGAGGGTGAAGGCACATGTATAGATACAGGAAGCCAGCTCCATGGCACAATAAGACTGCTCATCAAGCAGTTTGCCGCACAAGGGCATGTCACTCGGATTGACATTTTTATAGAATTGCACATTCTTACAAATCATGTTTTACTACACTTGCAGTAAATAGTAGTAGCATACAATACTTTTTCTACGACCATGAAATACCTAAATAGATTGTGAAGCGTTCAATACACCATGACATGACAGCTCGTCAAAACACTGTCGACAACAGTGCGTGGTCCAAGTAATCGCTTCTTGTCTCTGGCATTAAAAATAATTAAGATTTTTTTCCATCCATTAATGCTAGTAACAATGAGTCGGTGGCCTAGTGGCTAGGACACCGGACTCTCATGCGGGAGGTCCGGGTTCGAAACCGTGCAGTGTCATGTACCAATGAGTTTTTCGTATTTTTCGAAGACTGTTCTGACGGTGAAGGAAAACATCGTGAGGAAACCTGCACACTGAGATGACCGAAGTGCCGCTGGGGTTATTCCCGACCCCCTGTCCATAAGACAAGAACACTGAGTCGGTTGATGATGTACCCTTGTGCGTGAAACTCGTAGCTGTTTTACCTGGTGAAGTATGAGCTGGTGCCGAGCACCGGACTCACTTACCGGCCTGCCACCGCCGGTGAGCTTACTGACGATGGCGTGGATACCGAGAGAGATGCCGGCGCGGTGGGGGCTCAGCACCTGCGTCGGCGCCGGGGAGGCTGCGGGCTGGAACACGAGGCAGCGAGTGAGTCATGGCACATGGCACAAGAAGACGACTCATTCTTCACCAGGCAAATGAATGAATGGCTTGGCCAACGTCTGTTCCATGTTCATTTCCACTGGTCACAGAAGAGACCTGTCCTCCGAGATACAGGAACCTCCTAGTTCGGAGGTCAGCGTTTATTGTAAACTAACTTGTTGCTCATTAATTTTATTTAGTTTAATATAACATATCATTAAGTTCCTACTGGTGTATGGACTATGGATACTTTGTCATCTTGCCCTTTTTCCGTCAAAATAAAAAAAAACAAAATCATTTTTTTTTATTTTGTCATTTTTTACAACGTCATTCTTTTTCACTCTACCACCGCTTCGTAAGGTGCTGTAGCTGAAAGGAAAGAAGCGGCGCGAGGAACTTTCAGCAGCACGTCTTTTGAAATAAATATATCTTACAATAATTATGAACACAATCATATACACAATGTGCAGAGCTGGAGCTGGGTTTAGGACCAAGCCTCTTTATCATTTAATGAGTCATTTATTTTATAATAACCCTTTTTACATAAGGTCCGTCTTATGTGGGTTTTAAATGTGTTCTCTGTCATATTTATTACAGTATCAGTTATCTTATTATAACATCGAACACAGTGACCCATAAATGACGTGTTAACTTTACTAAGTCTAAAGCGTGGGACTGCAAGTTTGTTTTTGTTTCAGATGTTGAAATTATGGTCATCGCAGTTTTTCATATGAGGGTACATCAGGATCTACCACCAGTCACCTGCTGGTCCCCGCCGGCGGCAGGCGCGGCGAGCGCGGCGTGCGCCAGCAGCGCGTCCACCACGGCCAGGTTCCCCAGCGTGCACGCCACGTAGAGCGCGGTCTGGCCGCTCGCGTCGCGCGCGTTCACGTCGAACGCGGACGAGTACTGCCATCGACCTGATGCGTCCCTGTTACCGTACGTAACCATAACAACTATAAATTAAATTTGAGAAACCCCCGACGTACCGTTACTTTTTCCTGGTATCATCAGGTCCTCAAGGTTACGGAAGAAAGAAAGCTTATGCAGAAAGCTAGCTCACCAAATTGCGAGGTGGGTGCAGTCAGAGACGACGTTTCTCATATTCTGATGGACTGTGTCATTTACGCAAAAAAAGAGAACAACTGATTAGACATTATGGTTTAAATACTGGACCCGCATGCACCATCGTCGGCCTCATCGTCGCTTACCATCAGGCGAGATCGAGGTCAAATGCGGGTTTAGAAGTAAATAAAAAAAATAAAAAAATAAAAATTATTGGATGTTGGTGTATTACAGAGCATTTTAGCTGATCCAATTTCTGGTGCAGCTCTATCATATGTTTACGAAAAGTAATTTATAACGTAATTGTAATTAGTTTAGTATATGCACGATAAGATTAATATAATCAATTATGATTACAATCCCTAAATTAAACAGATTTAAAAAAAAAGGTTACGGATGTGGGGAAGTCACCCTGGTCATAATCATTTGAGCTCAAACTCTAACCACCTAACTGTTACCGTTCCAGAGATCCCATCATACTCCGACATCCCAAGATACTCCAAGATCACTACTATCAACCACTACCACTGATCCAATTTTCATCTGACACGGCTGTTTCGTAATTGTGTCCACCCTGGAGCATAGAGGGTGCACCGCCTGGGATAGGCCGCGATTGGGGGGTGGGTTCAGAGCAAACCCTGCGAATTTTGGTTCTTCCCTTTTTGATGTTGTTAGGCGACAGTTTTCCACTCAATTTGCAGGGGGTTGTAATAACTTAGGGGTATGCTAGGTACTCACCTGACGAGGAGCAGGCTGGAACCACTGACACATATAAATATAACTTTTCGTGGAATTTGGGAGGGAAACGAATCGATTCAGGGGTAGGACTGATTAGGGGTGAAAATAGGGATCAAGGGGTGTGGATTTTTAGGTTCAGTTAATAGAAAAACGACATTTATAATGCTAGCTCGTGCTGTGTCGCTGAGACGAGAGGGAGGCGCAAGTGAAAGTGACAGTTGTATTTTTTTAAAACTAAGTTAAGCGGGGTTGCCACAAACATAAAATTACCCGAAAGTAGGGGAGATACCAAACAACGGCTAAGAACATTCAACGGGTTAAACTTGCGGCGCCTGAAGGCGGGAGGACGTTCCGGGCTTCGCCCTACGCGGAGATCGGCCTTCAGCTTCGCCATGGCTATAGCTCCACATCATTTCCATTATTTTTGGCCGATATTTAAGTTTTTTTTCTCTTGAATGTCTCAGGATTCCCTACGACTTTAGTTCGAGAAGACCCCATCTAACTATTATAGTTTCGGCGGACTGATAATCTTCCAATTCTTCAAGTTTCATATTGCGAAATTGAAGTCCACTTAATTTTTACTCGTTATCATCAGATCCTCAAGGTTTCAGATGTCGGAAATGCACTATATAAGGTTCTGGTGTCCAAGTTACTGAGCAGAAATACCAAGATCCGGATTTACAACAGTGTCATCAGACAGATCTAGGTCTAAGGATGCGAAACTTGGACATAACCCTAAAGGAAGAAAACAGGCTCCTAGTGACGGAGAGGAGGATATTGAGGAGGATTCAGGGACCAGTCAAGAAAGAGGACGGAGGGTGGAAGATAAGACAGAATAAAAAAAGAGAGAAATGAGAGAGAGAGAAGAGAAGCGACTCACGTGTAAGTGGAGAGCACACGCGCGGGATAAGGGAACTCTAGCAGTAGCGTGACGAGGGCCGCGTGCCCGCCGATACACGCCGCGTGTAGCGGCAGCCACTTCTCAACCGTCTCTTGCTGCAAACACAAAGACACACTGAATCTTATTGAGAAGTCATCAGTCCGAGTTACCGACATAGCTCCATATAATTATCATTAGGAAGTTGAAGTGACAATGGGCTGGCCATATCTGTCTCAGAACAACCAAACGTTGGGGTTGACAATTTCTGGAGTGGAGATCGCGTAAAAGAAAGCGCAGTGTGATATTCCCCCCTGCCCGGTGGACCGACGACCTGAAGAAGGTTGCTGGCGATGGCTGGATGAGAGAGGCGGGAGCCAAGGTAGCGTAAAATCTCCCAGGGACCCATCTACCTTCAGACGTTTTGTTCACGTCTGAGTACCACTGTCGATCCTGACTCACAGGAGTAACCGTGGGAGAGGAGTGGAGTTAGGTTTGTACCGGTAAAGAAAAGGCAGTTAAAGTCGCTAGTAAGAAACAGTGAGACCCAGTTCAGCAACTGGCAGGCTCGAGATATGTAGTTATGCCATGTCTTTGAGCCAGATTGGTCCTTCGAGCCGAACACGCTTAATTCGCAACGAGAGTTTTCAGTTTACTTGAAGTCGTCTCACCTGGCCCGCCTCAGGGAAGTGCGCCAGCAGCAGCCTGGCGATGTCCGCATGTCCGTGGTAGGTCGCCACGTACAGCGGACAGTACTTCGTGACGGGGTGCGCGCGCCCATCCGCACCCGCTTCCAGCAGCGCAGCCACTGCTGACGTCAGGCCCGCTTCTGATGCCCTGGTGGATGCAGACGGATGTCATTAATATTTGCAAGCAGTGTTCTTGTCGCATCAGTCTATTAACGTGTAAACTATTGTGCCACAGTCCTGCCCTTGCACAAGAGGCCTTGATCGTCTGACATTCTGGTAGATCATGTGTAACTCACATGTATAGCAAGGTGTTCGCGCCGCCCGGCGTCAGGTTGGCCACCAGTCCGGCGGCGGGCCCCAGGGCCGCTAGCTTGGCTCTCAGCTGGTGCGTCTCCCCTCGTGTCACCAGGTCACGAAGCTGCGCGTGATGCGAGAGACGCTCGCGCTCCAGGGCGTCTGTAGACAGGTGACAGTATAGGTCGCGCAGCCAGAATTGAGGCCACACGGTACTCACACAGGTGCATTTTAAAGATAATGATACGTAATGACGTCGCGGCCGCGACAGATTCACCAACTCATGCAAATTCATGCGTGTGTTGGTGGCCTCAACTCTGACTGCGCGACCTACTCGTATACTAGATTTAGACACGGGGTTCTTACCACGGTTTGGGACTGTTTTGAACTCCCGATGTTTCAAACAGTTGCATGCACGGCGGATCCAAGGGTATACAGAGGCTATACCCCTACCGAGTAATGGTATTTAAGAAGAATGGAAAACAGCTTTCTATTTATCTCCATTCACAAGATCAACCTTTACGTCATCTTACAAATCTTCTCATTGGTCAGACGACTACCGCTCTCACATATGATTGGTCAATCAAACCACAAACCTGCCTCCCTCCATGGGTCAGCCACGTCATCAGCAAAGTACTGCTTCACATCGAAAGCAGCGTCAGGTTCCGTGACGTCACTGCGAGCTCGCGCCCGCTGATTGGTCGGCGGCGCCGAGCGCAGGCGGAAAGACCCGATGCGTTGCAGCATTTTGAATTCGTTCGGTGACGGTTACGTTTGAATTGGTCTGGTCATTTTGGTTTGAGCACTTTTGTATATGTTTATGATCTCCAGGTAGGATGGGTGTTCTAAGTTTGACGCCTTTGTCTTTTTGTCTATGGCATCATAACTAAACATAAAATCGGATGATTTGACTGCATGTATGTAAGCATGTAAGCAACGACTTCTTAACACACAGTATCGCTATAATCCTGTTATTAACGCTGAGTTAACACTTCGTTTAGCACACCGAACCGGAAAGGAAGCCAAATGACTGACTTTTGACTTACAAAACACACTATGAACATTTTCACTAATTTCTGCCGCAAAACAGCAATTTGAGCATTGCTGTGTCCCGGTTTGAAGGGTAAGAGAGCCAGCGTAATTACCGGCACATAAGGCACTGGATCTTAGTCCTCAAGGTTAGCAGTGCATCGAAAATGTGTTAGGGACAGGATGGAAACCAGCTTTATGGAGTATTCCTTTTCTAAGTCGTATTCCTCATTGCTGAGGGTCGTGATCATTCTAAGGAATTAATCACATAGAACGACCCTCGTGGCAGATTTACTGGGGTGGTTTGACATTGCCTTCCCCATTTCACACTCTGGTTATCTCAGTGAGCAGGTTTCCTCGCGATGTTTTCCTTCACCGTCAGAGCAGTCGGTAAATGTACGTAAGTCTTCGAAAAAACCGAAAGACTCATTGGTACATGGCACTGCATGGTTTTGGACTCGGACCTCCAGCATGGGAGTCCGGTGTCCAAACCACTGTGCCACCGACGCTCTTTTTATATTCATAGCATAAAGCTGAACCTGATTTCCCACTGCCACAAAAATGTATAGACAAGATATTCAATGTTTGTGATGAATGGATTTGTATTAGTAAAACTGTTTGTCTAGACGAAATATTTTTTTAAAAATCGAACTCTTTTATTACAAGTACATTTTTCCAACGTCATGTCTCACTCTACCACCGCTTCGTAAGGTGCTGTAGCTGAAAGGAAAGAAGCAGCGCGAGAAACTTTCAGCAGCACATCTTTTGAAATAAATATATCTTACAATAATTATGAATACAATCATACACACAACGTGCAGAGCTGGAGCTGGGTTTAGGACCAAGCCTCTTTATCGTTTAAGTAGTCATTTATTTTATAATAACCCTTTTTACATAAGGTCCGTCTCATGTGGGTCTTAAATGTGTTCTCTGTCATATTTATTACAGTATCAGGTATCTTATTATAACACCGTACACAGTGACCCATAAATGATGTGTTAACTTTACTAAGTCTAAAGCGTGGGACTGCGAGTTTGTTTTTTGAGTACAAAACGGTCTGTCTATAGCCGAAATACTTATAGGCGATGACCACTCGCAAACCAAATATTTCGTCAATAATAAAGTCTTCCAGAAACTTTTAATTGGCGCTAAAACAATGTATTAGCAGCAAGCTGGTGACGCAAGTGTAGTGTACCGCGACTAACTCCATTACAGCGAGCACGTTCACGATGCGGCGGCGCGCGGTCACTGCCAAGGGGTCCAGTTACACCGCCTCGTGCCGCAAAACCGACAATATTGACACATAACCAACATTAAATTAAACATTTATTTCCTCTACTTTACAATATTGTATGTGCAAAGATTAAGAATATACATACAGTGTGTAAAGTTTCGGCGGGGCACGCAGGGCAGCTACTAGTTCCGTTGGAGCTACGAGAAAATGGTCTTAGGAGACCTTCCCTAACTTTTGGAGCTATTTAAAATTACATTCACAGATTTTTGAAAAAAGGTACAGTCAGCGGGAAAATTACACATTATGGTTTTTTTAACGATTTTTTGTTTCTAATTACCTTCGATTTGAATTTTTCGGTGTCCTTGTGTTTCTCACAACAAGTGACGTCACAGTGCACGTGCAATGCCCACCTGCGCTTGCGACGAAGCAAACACGCAGCAACAGCTGATACCACTTCATGTCGCCGCCCCACTACCTGGCCTCTATAAAAGCGGGCGCCCGAACTCCGCGCGCAGGAGCATAAGTGCCTGCGCGCCATCTTAGACGCCCCACGCTACGTGCGCAACACGACTATCGCCAGAGACTTGAAGATCGAGAGACTGGACAAGTTCATCGAACGCCTCGCACGCGGCATGTTCGACCGCGCCGACAACTCCGCTCACCTCACACTTCGTGAGCTAGCGCTAGCATCCATTGATGGATATAGGCCTCCATCATTTGCCAATTTTCCATGTCTTGGGATGAGCGAGTCCAGGTCGAGCCTGCTACAGCCACATATAGACTGATAATTATCACCTGGGGTGGTATACCACCTTTTTATCAATTTCTACCGTGCAACCAGCATTGCTGTGTATCAGTTTGAAGGGCAAGAGAGCCAGCGTAATTACGATATGAGACAGTCCTCAAGGTCAGCGACGCATTAAAAGTCCTCTAATAACTTTATAGTGAGGTGAGATGTCTACGGGCGACGGTGACCACTTACCGTCGGTAAAGTCAAACGTCTGTTGTCCTTAAAGTACAATAAAATAAAATTAGAAAAGAGGCGCAAATGGTTTAAAACTAGAGAGTTTCCGATGCGCTGCTAACTTTGACGACTCAGATGTAGTGCCATGTACCGAAAGTTACGCTGGTTCTCTTACCCTTCAAACAGAAACGGCATTCTGCTTTGCAGCAGAAATACCTATATAGCTAAAAGGGGCTGACTGCAAAGATATTGTCTTCCAATTGCATTTTATCTACTGGATAGTTGAGTGAGGTCACGGTCACGATATCGTAAGGTCAAGGCAGGATCAAGGTCGGATGTTACGCAATGACCTCAAGGTCAAGTTCATCCGATGCGTCGCGGTAGCTGCGGTTTTGTAATACATCTGATGTACGGTATATGCATAAGGATGTAGGTCCATCCAGCCATCGGAAATATCTGTGGACCTTTGGTTGCGATGTATCGACATGCAAAAATCGACAATATAATCCATCTTGTTCACTCACATAGACACGGGCGTGTGTGAGCATACCGACGTATTTGGGGCGAGCGCTAAGTGCGCTCCAGCCTGGAGGAGGACTTAAACACTACTATAAGAAGCGACTGCCTAAGGGCACCCAGGTGGGTACGGACCTCGGCTTAGGACGTCGCTGGGCAGGCAGGGGTCGGATAGAAGCGGCCTGGAATGCGCCGATAGCACGTGTAAGCGCCAGAAGCGGATCGCCGCGGTATGTAGGTGCTGTGTGTGAACTACTATCGGGTGGGGGAGTGGCTTCCGCAATGGAGATCGTGATGGCGTCGTCGGGGTCGTCTAGGACGTGTCTAGGCCGACGTCGTCGACGGGATGTCGGTGAACCGTTAGTGGAATAAGCGGCGGCGCTTACTACTAGAGGGTTTGGGTGGTGGGGAGCTTGCTCGAAGAAGCGTCGAGACGCTAACTTCATGTATTGAGCGATCGTGGGGAGTTCCAAATCGTGATGGAGGTGCGATTGGGCGGATCCCATACTACCTTGGACCCATTTTTTTTTCTTTTCGCCTTCAATATAACATAGTGCATTTGATAGATATAGAACTACATCTTTTATTAAGGAACTAATATCCTAAACCATGTGGAACATTAGTTTTGTTTTGTTCAGTCGCTGGGGAAACAAAATAAATAGAATCGGAGCAATTAGTATGAAGACATGTTTGGTCTCCAGCTCTTATCCTACACGACTTATCTTTTGATAACAAAGTTACGCTTAGACACGTCACGGTACAATTATTATCCGTTATATTACAACATTAAATTATTACTTACATGCTACTAGCTGCTGTAAAAGGGCATTGTCAGAAAAGAAAAACAATATGGCTGCTGCATAAGGCATTGTCAAATGTTTCTTCCATAATGAAAGAAAGAAGAAAGACAGAAAGAATTCTTGTTGACGAATGTTTGGTTGGAGACGAAGCCGTCGGTCAAAAAGCGCCAAATCTCCTTTAGAAAAATAATGTATTTGGATCCACCCCGGATATTCCCAACGGTACATACAAATTGTTTTATACTCGTACACATTTATTAAAACCACCGGGACACCAGGAACTCTTGGACACCCCTTGCTCTTTACATATTTATAATTCAAACACAATTCATGTTAACCATAAACATAACTGGACAGGAGCGAACGGACCAGACGATTTACATTTGAAAATTTGGTTAAAATATTATGATTGTAGCAGCTGTAAAGGGGCTTTGTCATTTATATAAATTAATAAATAATAAAATTAATATATCTGCTGTAAAGGGGCATTGTCGTAAATAATAATTATAATAAATTATAGCCGCTGTAAAAGGGAATTGGTAATTAATAATAACAGTTAAAGCCATAAAATAAAGTTAATAATTATAATACAATAATCAATTATGAAAAAAAAAATACAATGTCAGTATACAATTAAGTTATAACCTATGATCGGAGTAGGTAGGACTGTTTTTGGTACTCGCCACATACGGCCGTAATATGGATAAGTATGCCCAATAATCCCGGGATTTCCGGGATTGAATAAATATATTATTTAGATTTTTAACGTTATATTTGAGATTTTAGACACATTTAAGATTGGTGGAGAAATATATTTTTTTTAAGATTCATGGCGCTAGTGTACCTATGGTAGTGTTTTAACTTCTTCGTATTTTTTAAAAATCGTAATCCGCCGAGTAAGGGCGAGGTTCATAAAAGTAATTTACAACATTTGCTCGATAACTTAAAACGGGATCCCGAAATCATATCCATATTAATACAACCCTTGAGGACATTGACCCGAAAGAGCCCTACCTACTCCGATCAGTGATATTAATAATATAATTAGCTGCTTCAAAGAGTCATTGTCAATGTATTAATACCTACCTAGTCGCAACACTACCTATTTACTAAAACATTGATATCTATGTTTACTTGTTCGTTGTAAATCAACTTATCAACAGAAAATAACATTCATACAACACAACACGCACACTGTTGCTTTCTTCGTCCGTGCAGTCACTGAGGGTCAGCTGACAATCAGCGCTGTGGCTTGCCTCAGCATTATACCGAGCTGGTGTACCCTTGTATGGCACTGTACCACACCAGAAGTTCTGTGCTGCATGTATTAAACTTTGTATACTTCTGTATTCTGGTGTTTACAGCGCTAAATAAACGATTTCAATTTCAAAAATATATCAACATACATAACAATAAAAATAATCCAATAATAAATGTCTCGGCTAACAACCGTGAGTCAGGCTAGACCACTGCTATAACGGTGAAGGAATACAATGTGAGGAAACATGCACACTGAGATAACCCGTGTGAAATGGGAAAGACAATGGCAAACCACCCTTCTAAATCTGCCAAGAAAGTGAAGAAGTTTATACAATTTATATAGATCTTATGATTCCTCTACACTACAATACCAGAAACACGTAAGACATCTATCGTTATCTCGATTTTTACACGATTTATATTTGTTGGTTGGAAATCTTCAAAATTTTCATTTATTATTATTAACTACATATTTATAGACAAAATATCACATGGGATGCTTCAAAAAGAACGTTAAAAAAGTCCTCTCCCTGCACGGCCGGCAACACACGTGCAATACCTCTGGTAGTGTACGTGTCTCTAGGCGACGGTGACTACTTACCATCAGGTGGGTGAAATTACTTCAATTGATAATTGTTCAATTACTTCAATTGATATTTTTTTAATTACTTCTATTGATAATTTTTCAATTACTTCTATTGATAATTTTTCAATTTATAATTTTTTTTGTATTTTTCATAAATTGGTTAAGACAAACGGGCACCTGCCTGTAATTTTCTAAATCATATCTCTTTAGTTCCATAGTAAATGTACGGGAGTGGGAAAAATCAAAAATTTTGTACATGTCCTATTTTTTTCCAGATAGTTACTAATATGAATGTATTAAGTTAGTGACGTAGTTACAACATCAGTAAAAGGTTTTACAATATCTTGTATAGTTCAGAAATTATAGAGTGAGATCACTTATGGTTTCCAACCTGTATATGCTGATATCTCTATGCCATATAATAGCATTAGAAAGTTATAAGATCTTAGTTTAACTACATCAGTCATTATGTGCACTAAATAAATTCTAAATTAAAAATTCACTATCCCATCCAAATATTTTGAAACCAATTTGCAATTTCCAATTTCCATAATCCTATAACTTCACCTTAAAAGTGACTCCTTACAAAGTCAAGTGGAATATTGGATAATATTCTTCACACTGTCGCGTATGTACAGCGGAACGCTCTACTCTGTGGGGTCCTGGCGCAATACACTTTTGTTACGATTCCTTCACATTTATAGGAATGTTTCAAGTAAGGGGTCACATGAATTTCAGCCCCCGTCTTTGTCACAGGAGGTCACATTCGTGTGACCACCCCTACCCTGGTATGACGTCATATATTTTAAATTTTAAAAAAATTACATTAAATCAGCACTTACAAATTATTTATATATTTCCATCTTTTTTTCATAAAATCATCAATAAATCAAATCAAATCAAAATACTTTATTTGTCAGAATACTGTATAGAAAGTAAAAGATCTTAAAAATATATTAAAGTCAGAGTATTCAGCCTGTTAAAAGACGTACAACATGTCGGGTACCTACAAAGAATATAAATTAAAATAATGTCAATTTTAATGCTAATGTGAATGTCCATTATACTCCTTCACACTATAGAAAGGATTTTCAAGCAGCCATTTCAACAACTCAGTTTTAAAGAGTCTACCCTCTAACACCCTTATATCATGAGGTCATTTGTTGTACACTATTATGCACATGTTAATCACAAAACATCAAATCAAATGAACAATACAAAATTAAATCATCTCGTGTCCATCGACCCATTCCTTTACATTATTTGACTTCTTTTAGATTTAAGCATGTGACGTCACGAAGCTTAAGACTCGTGTCGTCCCCTCCCCCGTCACAGTTTGTTGTTGTTGTTGGGTTTCCCCCCCCCCCCCCCCCCCTCCCACCCCACCCAACGTGTGACGTAATATTATGGATGGCCGCTTATCCCAAATGTTCCACGGCAAAGATATACTTAAAACACCTGGAATTTCATATTTCTCATAATGCATATATGAACGCACACACTACACTGTCGCTAATCTCTTTAATGTCCAATTAACTTCAGAGGTTGCCTAAAAGAGATCGCTTTATCGCGGATGGCCCCTAAGTTAAAACGACAAAGTACTAAAGGGTACTGTATGACACGTTGCTCACTGTACATTGATACATTATAAACGGAGTAAGACGCGTGCTCACTCCTCGAGCCGGTTTATTCAACTGACAATAATTACGTACAGACCTGCCTACGACCGACTTGACCCAGCCATTTGACTTCCAGTGGCATGTAGCTACTTGACTACGACATATGTGATTACACTAGTAAGAGTGTTTCCCGTGCGGGAGGTCCAGGATCGAAACCGTGCAATCAGTTTTTCCTATTTTCCGAAGCCTTACGTACATTTACCGACTGCTCTAACGGTGAAGGAAAACATCGTGAGGAAACATGCACACTGAGATGACCAGTGTGTATATTGGGGTAGGCACAAAAGATCCTCAAGGGTCGAAGTGCCGCCGGGGTTATCATAAGATAAGAGTGCATTCCATCCATTGCTTGTTTCAAATAATATATTGATAAATTTTCAACTGTTATCGCGGTAATGGAACATGGGCAGTAGTCAAAGTGAATTATTTCAACTGGTTATGGAACGCTCTCTTAGTAACCAACGAGCGTTGTCGGTGGTATAGTGGCTAGGACGCAGGACTTCCAAGCGGGACGTCCGGGTTCGAAACCATGCAATGTTATGTACCAATGAGATTTTCAGTTTTTTCCGAAGACGTATGTGTATGTGTGTTTTTATGGGGTCTTCTTTGCCTTAACAACATCGCACATTATGTATCATACCTAACGATGAAGGAAAACATCTTGAGGAAACCTGATCACTGAGATAACCAAGTGTATGAAATTTTTATTTTATTTTATTCTTTTCGGAAAACTTACAGCTCATACACAAAATTATGAGTAAATATAATATAAACAAACTATGCCATTTACAGGTTTTCACGTATAGAACGTTTGTATGAGGAAGGTATTGACAAACCACCCCATTAAATCTGCCAAGAGAGTCGTTCTGTGATCACGACCAACATCAATGAGGAATACGATTAGAAAGAGAAGAAAATCTCTATGGATTAGCTGCTCTCTTCGTAAAACTGTAGGCTCCAAACCCCAAACCGTGGTAAGAATCCCGTGTCTAACTATATACTATAAACTAATATTAAATTCAAGGAGGAATTATCTTCTTATCTATGCCACGACAAGGTTGTCGCAGTCGGGAACCGAACTGGCGTCCTCGCGCTCATGGTAAAATATCTGTTATCATTATCACTTTTGGAATTAAGGTAAGGTCACTGACTAAGTTATCTAACATTTATCCTAGCTGCTTGGTGGTAGGTCCGCTGGCCACCGACCAAACGAGACCAGCGAGCAAACGGTGGCCACTTACTATCAGGTAATTCAGCGTTTATTTGTTCCGACTTCCGACAGTGTTTATAGAAGAGCCAGTACTTACTGAGCCCGTGTGCTCCCTCCTCGACCTCATCGTCACTTACCACCAGGGAAATTGAAGCCAAACATGGCTTTAGTTGTAAATAAAATATGAATTTTGAGTTGGAACAAGATGTATTTTTAGTTGAATATGTATTTTGATTTGGTTTCCGTTTAAGCACTAGACGAACGAACGGACAGTTGTTTTCCCCTTCAGAGTACGAATAGGTTAAAAAGATGGAAAGAAGCAGCTCACCGCGCGCCTCCCTGAGCGCATGCGCGGCGTGCCGGTGGTGCGCGCGCTCTGCTAAAGCTAGCGCGGAGTGACCGCTCGCATCCGCCGCCGCCAGCTCCGCGCCGGCTGACAGAAGAGTTCTCACGTTCTCCACGTGGCCGCGCTCCGCCGCTATGTGCAGCGCCGTCTGAGGACATCGCATCGTTATCATCATACTATACAGTAGAATAGAATAGAACAGAATGGTTAGGTAGTGATTATGAATCTGAAATTGGTTTTCCGATATCTCAAGTAACACCAGAGATATTCATGGTTAAAGTTGATGATGAAATGGCAGACTGAATTCAGTCAAGTGAAATAAGCCCATTACAAGAAGAGAGAGTACCTTGCCACCCGTGGCAGCGTCAGAGCGCGCATCGAGACTAGCCCCGGCGGCGCACAGCGCGGCGAGGCAGCGGCTGCGCTCGGCCAGCGCGGCCGCGTGCAACGCACTGCGCGCGTGCGCGTCGCGCGCATCCGCGTCCGCGCCGCTCGCTAGTAGCTCTTGGAGCAGCTCCACGTTGTCCCATAGGGCTGCCTGTATAGCAATCATATTCCTAATTCCAGCATCTCCATTCCGCCTTCGGACGACCAGACGTGGGGAGGGATTCCATCCTTATATTGTTGATATCCCATCTGTTCGTACGAAGCGATTTGTTTCTTCGTTCATTATGCTAACGGCTAAGGAATGGAACAGCCTGCCGGCGTCTGTGTTTCCCGAAACCTACAACCTTGGAATTTCAAGGCCAGGCCAGTAACTGTGCCACAGCATGTCACCTATTGTTATAATAGGTGACAAGCTGTGGCGCAGGCAGTAATTCACTCAATTTGCCGACAGAGATCGTTGTAGAACGCGCTATCGATATTTTCAATAGGACTTTGCATATATACGAGTTCCAAACATCCATAGTTAAACCAGGACAACTGGTCAGTAGGCACAACATCCCGCCTGGTGGAATGTAATGTAATAACGGGCTAATTTCCGCAACTCGACGTCTTAAGCGCCTATTTTGCGTCCACCTAGTGGAAGATCTTCCCTTTTCCCTTTTATACAACTCACATTACGTCATTCGATCTCTCGCATAGAGTGTTCTTTAATAACACTGAACCTTATTTTTTATAAGGACAGCAGACGAGCAGACAGGCTACTTAATAGTGACTGGTTTATAATATAAGAATTGGCACAATATTATTTTATTTTCGTAATCCGTCTTTGCTCTAACTAAATGGTAACAAATCTCTAAGAGCTAGAGCCTATCGCTCAGTGTGACCTCTTCCAATGAACCTCTGCAGTTCAATTTCAATTTACAAGATGCAACAATGGCCTGTACTACCCACAATATACCTACTATACTTCTCTCCATCAATGTTTATTTAGTGAATGTAAAAAGTTTGTATCAACAAATGAGGCATTGCAAAACCGCTCACACATCCGCGACGACCTCGCGCCGCCTACACAACGCGCAATTCACACAACAGTAGGCGAATTACCGTCGTAATACGGCATTATAATCCAATTTAGACACTTGCATCACAGGTAATTTGGAGGATAGTAGTACAGGTACCTGGTGTAAGAGACGCCCTTGGAAGTGGTCCTCGTCCGGGGAAAGATCCATTTTACTGCATTCTAGCCCAAAATCAACACCAAAACTAACATTTCCGGGAAAAACAACCGCTCAAGCGTAGCGAGAACCTGTACAATTACATTTACGTCGATAACTACGATAATATACACTTTAAGTAAGCAGATAACTCAGAAATTCATAATTTAAGGCTTTGTTATTCACTAAAACACCCAAATAAGCAAAAAAATCAGCGAAATGAGTATTTAGTTGCAATGAAAACCTCTATCGATTTCAAAAACCATATTTTGAAGTGACAGCTGTAACTGTATTTCTTGGAGCTATATCAGCAAAACGAATTACTACACCACCGCTTATTTCAACACATTGGTAATATTCTTAGTATTCAGTAGTGGTCGTCTATTATTATCATTGTAATCGTAGCTACAACAACACAGTTTCTAGTAAAATGACAACTGCGGTACTATAATACCCCAAGTCGCTTGGATCTCACTTATAGTAAGAAATAAGTCGAAATGCGGGTATATAAGTATAATTTCTTACAGATTTAATGACGTTGAGCGATGTAATACCCTAATTAATAATAAAAAAAATCACTTCCTTCTTATTCGTGTGTTCGTGTGCTACAATTTCTTCACGAAAATTAAAAAAAATGCAACGGCGGCGGGAACGCGCGACAGAATGGGAGCGGAGACGCAACTATTTATTACGGAGCATGTTAGTGGACCCTCCAGGTATGCAACTTCAGTCATTTAAACAACGAACCACGATTTCCTTCATAGAACAAAACCTTTGGTTCCTGTGATATGTTTCCAACCCGCGACGTATTTCATAGCTTACCTACAGCCTACAGGACATACCTACAATTCGTCGTAACTGCGTTGTTTTGTAGGTCATTGATATTGGCGCCCACCGAGGGACAAGATTTAGAATCCGATTGTGTCTAGAAAGCCCGGGTGCCGTCTATAGTGTCTATTTAGATTAAATAACTGTCCACTTTTCTATGAAAAACTTTTTTTTAAATAGTTAAAAAAGTTCGATCGTCGATCATATTTTTTTTTCTTGTCGTCAGATCGATCTTTACGATGGTATAACTATTACTTTCTAACTCTTAAACTTTCGTTACACGAAGCTCACGAAAGTACATATTTCTCGTTACATATTTTTTTCTTGAAATACCTACATCTTTCAACCATTCCCCAGTCCTTCAAACTATCGCCGAGTCCGAAGAACTGACGGAATCTGACCTCCCTCGACCAGCCACCGACAGAGAGGCTTTTAGCCCTCTCCCGGACCTCATCATTGAGAGGGTCCCGAAGAGGCCCCGCGACGATGAGTCGGAGGAATATTACGACCGCCTCGCTAAGAAAATGAGAAAATACTACAAGAAGATCTTCAATATCCCTCATGATAGTAGCAGTGCTGAAGAGTTTGAGGATGAAACTTATATTTATGAACCAACTGGTAACGCTGATGATGAAGATGTCGATGACAATCGTAATGAACATGATGAATTTGAATATGAGGAAAATGGTCGTGCTGAAATAGAATTAGTTCACGATGATATTCCGGTTGATGATGATCATGGAAGGGCTAGTGAACCTAGATCCGAACCGAGCTTTGTCTTTAGCGCTGAATCGATTCCTGTTAGACGTAGAGAATTTTATACTACACGGACTTCAGAAAGTCCAATGGATTCAGAAAAGAGCATCATTCTGTCGTGTACACAGCGGACTAAAGCTGACGAGTACAAAAGCCAGAAAGAAAAAGAACGACCCAAGGTATCAATAGCTGAAGGTGAAAAAAGGCATGAAGAAATTACACCTACTGGACATGATGAAGGTGATGTACTTAATATTATTTATTGATAACCTATTACAATTTTATAACGGGATGTCCCAACTCAAAATTGTAGTCAATACTTCATAATACTATTCAAATTCAAATTCAAAATTATTTATTTAACCAAAATATAACATGATGATACACAAAGTTACCTTTGGACCCCACACGTCTAGGCTAAGCCTGTCCCGTGGGGACCATTACATTATTAACCAGGAATTCAAATACGGCTCACAGTACATACACCAAAACTTTACATTGGTATGAATTAGAAAAAGGGATATTGGGGAATGGAGGGAAAGAGAGAATGGACGGGGAGGAATATGTGATTATGGGTGTGAGTGTGTGTTGTATGTATGTGAATGTGTATGAGTGCAAAGTGAGTAAGTGAGTGAGTGTAGTCAATAGAATGAGAGTGTGTGTTGTGTGATATTGTGATTGGAGTGAAAGATCATACTATATATTATACATTATTAAAATATGTGAAATTATTGAAAAAAATAATTAAATGTCAAATAATTAAAGTAGTTATTAGGGTCGCCCTAGTGCGAGGTCCAACAGTAAACTTAAAAACAATTGTAAAATTTTTGTGGTAAATAAATTATTTTGTATTTGTATTTCGCTAACTAAAAATATAAAATCTACTTAAAACATAAAAACCACTACAAATACTTACACGGACACCACAAAACTAATTTAATATATGCTTGACAAACGTCAGATTGCTTCTGTGAATTTGGTCAGTGTGCAGGTGAACAAATAATTGTTAAAGTAGGTAAAAATGTGAAAGTTTTCAAATTGTAAGTAGATGTTATTAATAATGAGCATGTCCTAGATTTTAAACACATTTTTAGAAAAACATATAGATACTGATACTGATTTATAGAATAGGTATGTAAAATTTAGATATCAAATTGATTTTTTGAAATTGAAAGACAAGCTCCCAAAATCAAGACAAATTTATAATTTCTATAGAGAAACTTTATAAATTACAGATGCAGACTTTGAACTTTGTGGAGCAAAACGTGGAGAATCTTTCCAACATGTGGTTAAAGATGGTGAAAGAATGGTCGCAGATGATAGCGACCAGGACAATGTAACTTCAAGAGAGAGCTCGGCTTCTGCTGGTGGTCGAGAAAGCATAGGTAGAAGTAATTTTAGGTACAGTCTGTTACTCTAAATATAGCCGTAGAGGACCACTTACGCGTTTAAATGCGGAAACAGGAGTCCGACGACCTAACTCTAAATATACTGACACACCAACGAGTTTTTCTCAAAAACGAAACAGTGAAATTAGAAAATCTTTACCCGTATATTAATGTAGACTGTAATCTATCTAACAGTGTAAGAATTTTTATAATAGAACCAGTAGTTTTTGAGAAAACCTCAGCGGAGTGCGCAAAGGGTGGATCAAATATATAGGGTAACAAACTGTACACATAGCAGCAGAGAAAACCAGAAGTACAGAACTAAAGAAAGGTGCATTTTATCTGCATCTAAGCAATTATCCATAGTGGGATATTACTAAATAAGAACCGATTATAGTTGTAGACCCAAGATACAGTCCAAGTCAAAGTAAAAGCAGTAAGGATTCTAATAAGAATTCAGATGAAGCTATGGCAGAAGAAGAAGAAAGTGAGGATAACAATAATCAAGAGGACATGATTGATGAAGAGACTCAACCTTCCGCTAATGGTCACAGCAGAGGTATGTCTGCCACTACCATTGACAAAGTAACGGTATACTATCACAATAAAGGTAAAATGTTGCGTCGTTTCTTTGTGTACAAGAATCATATGAATAATTGTTTTACAAATACAGACCTCGAAAAATACGATCGAAGAAAAGAATCTGACCATAATACAGCAAAAGATGGGACTAACGAAAGTAATGACGATGATAGCAATAATCTAGACAAAGTGGTAGCAAGTAAGGTGGGTGCGGATGTTCCTGATGATGAAAGTAAGTACCTAACATTTACCTGTGGTGGCGTCATCTTTTAGTTTTAATCGCAACTAATTTAATATGTCTCACGCCTCATCTCCCACCTGTCCTTTACCTATAATTCGTGCATCTAATAAAACCGCAAGGAGTAGCTTTGCCCCGCTTTCTATTAAAAATACGAATGCACTATGAACCGCTCGACCTGTGCAAATCATCGGTCGATCAGTTGTCAAATGCGACGCTCCGCTCTTTGCCGTGTTAAATCGCTAAAGGCATAAACCACTGTCGTCGAAGCCTTCGCTGCCCGCTCTAAGTGTGATCGTAGCCTTCGTTCTGGACTTTCTTCGCCATTTTTCCGCGAGTGTCTTCGAGTCCAGGGGCCCCTGACTCCTCGTCAGGGGCCCCTGGGAAGCTGCTGCTGAACCGCCTCGCCGCGACCGGCTCTGGAACGTTCGAGATTGGTGCACAAATTCCTTTCTTTCCCGGTTCCTGTTCCGCCTAGCTGCGTGAGACATTCATTTTCTTATAGTTCGCTTTATTCTTTCTTGATTGTGTGCTTTTAGATTGACAATCAAATTTTTTTGCTGACGTACAGGTGCGGAGCGTAAACAATTCGCTGTCAGGCCATACGAACTTGCGACAAAAGATGGCTGTGGCAAGAAATATATAGAACATTTTCGCACAAGTCTAGACAAGGTTGCAGAAGATAAGTCTGGAGAATCTTCAGATAGTCACGATGATAGAGATGAAGAAAATAATGAGGATAGTGAAGATAAGAACGGTGAAAGTGAAAAAGTTTCTGAACATGAAGTAACTGCAGGTTAGTGTCTGATGTATGTCAGTGACAGTAATTTTTATGAGTGACATGTGCAAACAGATGTAAAATGCAAGATTATATCCAGGTACAGAAGACGAGAAAACAATTGAAGAAGCAATGGAGGAAGAATCAATGAAGACTGAAGATTATCAAGGTATGAGACAGCAATATCTATTTACGAATAGTTATTTCAAAATACTAACTACGGGTAACTTAGTTTTAAAAAAAAAACAATATGTCTTATTGTGTAAAATTATAAGTGGTGAAGAAAATGAAGAAATAGAGGAACAATCGAATTCTGAAAACAAAGGTAAGTCGTAATGCATAGAAATATTAGATCTAGATTTTTTTTATTACTAACGTCTTCGGGAGGCCTTTGCCCAGCGGAGGGACAACCATGATTAATAAAGAAAATACGTTTATTGATAAGTGGCGCAGAAAATGGAGAATAATACAATGTAAAATAAAAGAAAGAAGAACATAATGCAGTTGAATTAAATATGGCTAAAAGTAGTCCTTTTTACAAACCATCAGTTTAACAGAAGGTGCATAATTTTTGTTTTAGGTGCAGATGATAGAGACGCTATTAACGACGAGGAAAGCATTGAGACACCTGAAGCGATGATGAGACAACACACTTCCCCGGTAAAGGTATCCTTGGAACAAGTTTTTGATAAACTACGTGAAGCGAGTCCAATTATGAACCCAAGATTGCAAGAAGAAATTAGGATTTCTAGCGCAGATGCTGCAGCTATAGAAATAGAAGCTGTAAATATGTCTTCCGACCTTCTGCCTCCATTAAGAACGTCCACTCCTGAGACAGAACCTCCAGTCAGAGATAAATCTACTCCTCGACCGGAACTCCCAAGAGACAGAAGTAAGATATCCTCTCAGACAAACGATCATCAAATAATTAGAACTGAGACAAGAAAAGATCTAAGATCCACTACTCAAACAGAACGATCAAGAAGAAAAAGATGTTACAGCGATCCCACTTATGCTATACCACGTATCAGTACTAAAAGATCGAATATTCGATTGATGAGTGTTCAGACTGGGGAAGAAAGAGGGAGAGACGTAGGAGTCCAGACACAGGATAAGGACAGAAGAGATGGAGCCACACAGACAAATGGTGAAGATGAGTGGTCTGAAGATGAGAACGGATTTCAATACTTTGTACGGCACCGCCGCGGGAAAAGTTTCAATTTCATATTTCTTTAGATTTTTGTATTTTTTTAGTTTTTGACGATTTTTTTAGGTAGCTAGTACTTAAGTAGGTATAAAACCACACCCATCCGACCGACGTCGATCGATGTCGTGGATGGATGGTTGACGAATCGACAAATGTTATTGACATTTTTTAAAGCAGTAACTAGGTAATTAGGTGTAACCGTAACTGATAGATCTTTTAAATCACTTAATTATTTAAATGCTGTGCGTAGTAGGTTCTATTATTAATTCTGTGGCATTAAAAAAAAGATTTGACGGATTTTATAAAAAAAAGTTATTATGTTTACTGTGATTAGATTAATGATTCAAATAATACATATGATTAAATTGTAAAAGTTGCAATTTATTTACTCTTAGTTGCAGATTGGCGTACTGGGTTGAAATTTGGTTCCATAGTTACCATAGCTTACTTTTAAGAAGTGTTGCCACGGTTGCACTTGCACTCGACAGCCATCTTGTATCATATGTCACTTTTTTCGTTTCTTTCGAAATTGTACAAAAATGGTTATAGATACAATAAAATACTCTACGGCGGATATGGTCCTTAATAAATTCTCTACAAAATGGTCATACATTATTTCTTGATGATATGAATAGTTTAAAAGTCACAGTACAGCTAGTCAATTGAATTTCCAATTTGGCAACAAGCAGAATTTTGCTTTTTAATCCTAAATTGTGCAAGTAGTATTCATAACATCAAAAAACAATGCATGACCATTTTGTAGATAATTTATTGTATCTGTAACATTTTCGTACAATTTCAAAAGTAACTTAAAAAAGTGACATTTTGTACAATGCTATATTTACTATAGATTAAAAATAAACATTGCAAGGCCCCTAATACACGTTCACACAACTTGTTATATAGGGTACAATTCCGTCACTTCCCCTTACAGTATAAAACGAGAGCCACCATAGAACAGAAGACCACATACATGACTCTACATAGGCATCAGTACAGGAAATACATAGCGAGACTTAGCAATCATACAAAGACTCTACAAACTAAAATACAAGTTAAAATAATAACATATTGTTCAACTCCTATTTACAAAGAGTTCTTACATTAAGTCAAACATAAAGTCTCCATGCTTACAAATAGACAGAGCCTTAGTGAGAATGTCAGCTAACATTCTTCAGTACACATATATGAAACACTTCTGAACTAAATCTTTTACAAAATGATATCTGACATCAATATGCTCAGTTCTCTTACGGTATTCCTTATATAATAACAATTTTTGAGCACTCTTATTATCATTTACAATTTTACACAACTCGATTCGAGCTCCCAGCCAGTAATTTCATGCCAAAAATTTCTAATAAATAATACATCTTCACATATATCTATATCACTGATAGCGATATATTCCGCTTAAGCGCTTGACAAAGCGACACAATGCTGTTTTCTACTTTCCCAATTAATTGTATTATTAAACCTTATCAAGTTATCACCAATAAGACTTTAACACCTTTTCACACTAGTGACACACGACTTTCTTCTTATTAGAAACAAAAGCAAGATCTCTAGCACCTGCACTGTCACTGGAAGAACGCCTAAACTCTTCTTGAAGAAGACAAGATCACACTGTTTCACTCGTCAGAGTCTGCGACAGGTTAGCAGCTTCAAGGCCGGATACTAGGGCATCAAACTCCTGAGGCAAACCGCTGAGTAGCAACTCTGCCACCTCACGGCCAAACAAATGCGCGCCAGCGCACGTTCATCTTTGGTTGGTTGGTTCATCAATGCCACCCGCATTTGAAATTTCCAATTGTGTGGTACGAAGCTACTCCATCGAGCCGCTCAAAGGAAAACGGGTGAGTGAGGCCCTTGCCCGCCTCCAGCAGCCGTCGCCATCGTTCACAATCTCCAACATAGTCCAAAAATTCAAGCGCCATCGCTACCACAGATAGAGATAGATTTTTAGGTATAAGCACAGTATTATCGTCCCTATCGTTTCCGTTAGTTAGACGAGGATAACGATACAAGTCATATTCATCGCAGCTAACTTCACACTGCACTAAGTGCGTCATGTTGGCTGCATTATAATAACAATGGGCGGGGTTTTGTACTACAGTAGCGTTCAAGCGCTTTCAATTTTAAAATGAGGTTAGACGTTGCAAAATGTGCGCTCATATTCCCAGCGCTTAAGCGCTGAGCGATCGAAGATAATCGAGTTGTGTAAACTTTTTTATTGAGACTTACGTATTCTTCTCGTTCGGACGGGGCGCGTACGTAGAGCTTTAATTATACAAGATTTTTAACAAATTCCATCACATTTCAGCGTTTTAAGGACGATCTAGTGTGGTGAAAGCTATGTATTGTGTTTTTTGGTGAAACTGGTGCGAATTAGAGCTGTGCTCCGAACCATGACGACAACGACGAGATTACCTTCTGATTCACATTAATTATGTGAACGGTGACGAACCATTTTAAGTGCGCGATAACACGCCCTCCTCGAGTTCTCAGCCGCCGGACATTTTATTCTTAGCTCGTGAAAAAGTTAAGTGTTCTCAGAGTGTCGCTAATATAAAATCAATACTCGATGCTGTTAATCCGCACTACGCCCCTATTTCCTTAAATAAACGCTTAGTAATACTAAACATGCATAAATACGCAATAAGGTTAAAGCAAACAGTGCAATAAACTTGTGATAATAAAAGATATTTGTAACAAAAAATAAATTACATTTGGCGGTCGTTTTTGAACGCATCGCTAATAAAAGCAGAGGTCGCTACGATCGCCGATCGCGCCTGCGCGGTAGTGAGGGGAGCATTCCGCGCGAACTTCGCGACGTTGCAGTCGTCTCCAAAACATCGACGTGTTGGGGTCGTTTTTGGTCCCAAAAATAGAAATTTAGTAGTGTATAGTTGCAAAAGTGTCGCAGTGCAGTGCGTTGGAGTTTTTGTGGTGCGTGCGAGTGGCGTGGCGACGGGTTCCGTGGCCCGTGGAGTGTGCGCAGATCGATACAGTGCGGAACCATGGCGCAGGCATGAGCCAGGGAGGCTCTCGACGGCCGTACTCACGCGGGGGTCCGCGGTGGCACCCGCGCTACAAGGACTACTGGGATTACGAGCAGAACTACAGGCAAGTACCAGAAACTTGAAAAAAAAAACAAAGCAACAGACAGGCGTCACTTTCGCTCGCGCGTGACGTAGGTACAATTTCCCGAGATGCATATTGCATACTTTCTGCAGCTAACTGGGCAGTTATCGCTGGCACGCAGTGTAATTGTGTCGGTTTCCGCTGCGGTTGATAAAAATGACATTTGTTAGGCTGCGAGCTGATACTGCGGCTGCGAGGGGCCAGGTTATGTAATGTGCTCTTTTTGTAAGCGGTTTGTGCTGTTTGCGACGAATGAATAGTTATCTGAGATCACATTTCATCAAGTAGGCTGGATTCTTGTCTTTCTGGGGTAGGTACATATCCTATCTACTGTTACCTACGGCTACCTACCCCCACTGTTAAATTGAATCTAATTAGTAAAGTTCTAATTTAATAACTTATTATTAGGTAGGTACCTCTTATGCCTGGTTTACACTTTGTCAAGTACAGTGGCGAGTCAACGTACAGTGTTTGGCCTGTCACAAACTGATAGCTGTAGACCATATTTTTTAAATTACCAAATGTTGACATGTCCATATATTTATATAAATATATGATTTATATTTTAGAATTAAGTATATTTGTAAAACCGAATTAGGCGAGACAGTGCCATGGTTCTTGTGCCAGGAGCAGAGACAGCACTCACACAGCACTTGTGTACTAAAGTGTGCTCTGTATGGCTCCAAGAATCTATAATAGATTACCAAAATCTATAAGGCAGTTAAATTTAATATCATTTAAAAAAGATTAAAAGACTTTTTGACTGACAAATGTATTTATAATTTAAATGAATTCTTGTAAATAATGTAGAACTAATGTAAAAGTAATTATTTAAATTTGTATGCCAATAATAGTAGAAAGTAGCAGGACTATAATTTTTAAGACCTTTTTAACACCTTATTTCAACAAACTAATTTATCTTCATCAACTTGACTTTCAAGCTGCCTTGCCAGTGGATTTGATTTTTTGACTTGCCAGGCACTTGCCATTCTACTCCCCACTGTACTTGACCAAATGTAAACTGGCCTTTACATACCACTTATTAAAGTGTGCAATGTTGAATGAATCTGCATTATTTATCTACTTAGATAATACATAAACTTTCGCGTCCATAATCCCTGGACGGGGGTAGACAGAGGAATCAACTTCAGTCAGAGTAAGTCTAGTCCCCACTATTCGCCGTAAGATTTGCGACAAACGTGTTAGGTGGCGAGCCTACCGCCATGTACTAGGTGGAGAATAGTATCCACTGAGACCCTTAGTCCCCTCGTACGACACGGGAGTCAGCGCATCAACATAGCAGGAGTTTTTTGATGATAAAACCAATACTTAACTATAAAATCAATTATGTATAACTTATAATGACATTTAATTTATTACTATTATAATTTACTATAATCTCTTATTTTATACTGTGGTGGCCTACTCAGGTTTTTTTTTTATTTACTTATAAACCCGCATTTGACCTCGATCTCGCCTGATGGTAAGCGACGATGAGGTCGACGATGGTGCATGCGGGTACAGAAAATGTTCAGTTTCATGTATGATCGATCACATAATATATATTGTTACATATGAAAAGCATAAATGAGTATGATGTACTCGGGAGAGTTGGGGTAACTTCACAGTTAGCATCTTAGTACATGTTAGGTATTTGAAAGTTTGTCTTTATAGATTTATTATTATGGTCATTCTATTAATTTATACGAAGCATGAACTTCGCTTACCATTTTCTGAGCAGAGTCATTCATACATGGAGCGGGCTCCCTGAGCATGTTGTATTAGCTACCTCAGTGAATTCAAAAATCGTCTTAACAAATTTCATAATAAAACGAACACTCTGCTATCTAAATAAATAATGTGAAATACTTTACCAACACTGTGATATAGGGGGTAATTACGTAGGGACGATTTTGGCCCGACCCCCCTCCCCCCTCCCCCTTCTTACATAAGATTTTACCTAGAGTTTCCCTAAAAAGTGTTAAATTTTTAAATGTCGTTAATAAAGGTTCAGTTACACTACACGTTATTTGACATAAATCAATGATTTTGGAAAATGCGTGTTATTAGAGGTAAGATTTTATACAATCTTAAACTAAGGAAACAAATCAGGCAAAAAGCTATAATTCAGTTTATAGCTTTTTGCCTGATTTCCACTCCTAGTAAAATATTAATTATGAATGGCATTTACCTCTCCTCCCCGTGAGGTAAGGTAATGTAGAGATTTTTTAACCAGGGGGGTTTCTTACGTAATTAATTAATGAACGTCCCCTAGACATACCAGCATTATGCTGTCTATCTATTATCTTCATAATAATAATACACATCAAAAAGCTCTGTTTGATATTTAAACCAAAACCAAACCTAAATGGGTAAAAGCTAGCCTAGGTCTAAAGTCAGTCAGGAAATTGTATTAGGGACCCCCCTGAACAACATTGACCACCACTGGCTTCAATCAGTGGGAGGTCTCCATGTGGTATCTCATGGCGTTCTGAATCGATGGTATAATGATCACAAGATAATAATAAATATGTATTTATCATAAAGACTTGGGTGATTATATGTACTAGAAATATAAATACATGTAAAAGCGTTCCGTGGACTGCCTATTTTATGTATATGTATAGAATAAATGTAAAAGTAAATAAAATAAATAAATAATGAAACATTTGCCGCAAGTTGCTGGAATCATCCTTAACGAGGCTCCCTTAAGTCTCGTGTGATCTCTATCTAGAGCTAAGGCGTAGAAAGGGGTAGCATATATTTTTAATTGCCTTAATTTTAAAGATGTTTCGTGAAACTGACGGTATGAATGAAATAAATAATATTATATGTGTAACAATGAATCATCTTTGTATGAATCACAAAAGGAAACTAAAATTCAGTTTGTGGTGTCAATTCTGGTGTGGTCACCAAAACTAAATGAAACTATCGCACTCACTTCAAATCAAATCAAACTTTTTTATTGTAAGTTTGTATGTTACACAATTGACATAAAGTTCATTATGCTATGTACATTTACGTTGCGAAAATTCGCTTCCATTCCATTCCGCGGCGATGTAAATTGAGCCTTATCGATCGCAGCCATGTTCGAACATGGTTTTAAGTTTTTTTGTGTCGTTCGCAAATTGCGCATAAAGTTGGTACTACACGAGTCCTCAACAGTGTGAAACCCTGTCACCAATCACCATTTCCAATAAACCTTAGTGTTTTATATCGGTTATATTCGGCCACTCCATAATTATGCAGATCTTTGGCTTTAGCCCTAATGGCCGTTTTAATGGTATTATTTTAACACTGTGTCAAAATGTCCAGATGTGATCATCAGACTGATCAAACTTTACTGCACAAGGACACACAGGCAAGCGCTAAATAAACCAGTACAGTCGTCCACACATACACCTACCCTAGCACACATCACTATCCACAGATACTTCATAAACCCGTGTGGCGTAGTGTACCGGCATACATCCGCGTGTATATTTAGGGCGGCGGTCGTCGACCCGAAGGTCGCTACCTGCGCTGCGCGGGCCGTCTGCGCCGGCGCACGGGAATCCGACCGCTCGTCTCTTGGTGCTTCCTTTACTGACGGGCACGTGTATGAGGCATCATTGTCGATACTCTTGAAGTCAACGATTCTCTTGGCAGATTTAATGGGATGGTTTGCCATTGCCTTCTCCATTTCACACACTGATCAGATGATCAGAGTGTGCAGGTTTCCTCACCATGTTTTGCTTCACCGTCAGAACAGTTGGTATATAAGTCATTAGAAAAACGTGACATTGCATGGTTTCGAACTCGGATCTCCCGCATGGGAGTCCAATACTAGGGAACGATCCCGAAGGGCAAGCGCCGGTGACTGCAGGTAGTCCCGGGAAGCAAGCTGATGAAAGAGGAGACTTACGCATAGTGGTAGGAACCCTAACTGGCCATTTCCCACTTAACTACCACTAACATAACCTGGATATCATCTTTAGTCATCTATGCTGTGGTTGCATGGAGGATGAGGAAACGTCTGCTCATGCAGGATGCCTTCAAACGCAGCGCTCTATATATGTTCTTATTACCAATGAATTCTATTCGTATTCCCCTTGTCCGCTGCGTGTGCGCCTCCATACAGACGCGGAAGTGTGAACATTATAGCGAGATGTCGTGTTTTCGTTTCGGCCGCCAAAATAACTACCCGCAACTTGCGTGAGGCGGGGGATACTGAAATATCTCGGCTGTTTTCTTGTCTTTCAATTGTAAGCAAGGAGATTCTAAAATTGTTCAGTCAGCGTTGCTACAGTCTGCCCTCTAGGTGCCGGCTAGCAGGGTTCTAGGACAGTGTGCAGATGAAGTAATAGAAGAACTTTGTAATAGTAGATATTATATTTATCAGGAACAGAACAACACAATAGTAGAAAATAGGTGGTAGTAGTAGGAGACGATTTTATAAAACGGACATACGTCCGCTCAGGACAAAATACAGAGAGAATAAGTAAAAAACAATGAAATTAATGGAATTTAGACATGGAATGGGAATATGATTGGAATATTGAAAATATAGATGAAGAAATGAAGATGCCAACACGAAATGAGGTGAGATAAACGCTAACGATGAGGTTGAAATTGATGGCGAGGAGGTTGATATGGACGATGAAGTCGACATCGTTACAGCGTCAAAAGTAGGTGCACAAATGTGAAGATTACATTTTCACTTTAGGTAGAAAATGAACTTGAGTATGGAAATCGGTCGCCGATGATAAAAACTAATCTCTAAAACCCTAAAACTTCACAAAGTTATAAGCACGACATAATAATACGTTTTGAACTAAAACATAACATTTAATTAATTTGTGGCACTAATAATGTTTTGCCATTTTAAAAAGTATCTGAAGAAAATGTTACCTATTATTTATTTATTTACACTTCAATGCACAAAAAGAAGATGTACATGATGCGAGCTTAAAGCCTTGCGGCATTTTCTACCATCGGGCGCCGCCTTCGGACTACCAGGCGCGGGGAGGGACTCCATCCTTATGTTGTTGATATCCCATCTGCTTCGTTCATTATGCGAACGGCTAAGGAATTGAACAGCCTGCCGGCGTCTGTGTTTCCCGAAACCTACAACCTTGTGATCTTCAAGGCCAGAGTGAATAGGCATTTACTGGACCCGCATGCTCCATCGTCGACCTCATCGTCGCTTACCATCAGGCGAGATCAAGGTCAAATGCGGGTTTAGTAGTGTAGTAGGATATTGGTGTGTACCTCCACAAATACAGTTCTTAAACATGATCCCTACACATGTATATTGTTAACGAGCGCGCTCACTTTCTCATAAATTACTTGGTTCAAAGCCCGCGCGAACAAAGACCCCTGTGCGAGCCCGCGGACACCTGGCCCGGGATTCGAACCGCCACCTGGCGTCACAGGTGGCGGTTACCGTGGTATCGCTGGCTTTTCTGTACTGTTCCTTACAAGGAGCTCTCACAATTCATTCTGCTTAATGTAAATATAATTTGCATAGCATAACTCTCAGGTCCATAATCCTCAAAAGGGTAGACAGAGGAACCATTTTATCTGATGATAGGAAACCGGGAATAACCCAGCGACACTTCCACCCTTGATGATCTTTTGTGCCTACCCCATTTTACACACTGGTCATCTCAGTGTGCAGGTTTCCTCACGATGTTTTCCTTCACCGTTAGAGCAGTCGGTAATTAAAAATTTCTAAAGTTCTGCTTACGTAATACTTGAACGGCCCCCGTGTCATTTCGATTAAAAAATCACATAGTTATAATAAACTAAGTAAAACTTTGCTCATACACGCCATGGATCTCGTGACGCCCCGTAGGAGCATGGGAATTAGATGAGAGGATCAAAGGCGATGGCGCAGAAAGGGATTGCATGTCTTTTAATATAAACTAACTGTACATTTCTACGCCTGTGTATATAGGTACTATTTTTTCTCGCTGCAAGTTTTTTTACCCAGTGCAACGACTGGAACTGGCCAGCTGTCGCCAGGGCTCCGACCCTTGCAGGCTGATGACCTAGGTCTGCCAGTTGTCCTAGTATAATGCCTAGACTGAGGATTAATTAGCGATAAGGACGTTGTATGTGTTTATTGACATTTTGTTTTGATGCAGCAAATTCGTTATTGGATATTCTGGGACGGATTCAGTATGATAATAGAATGTACATAATATAGGCATAATGTACCATATCGAGCGTCGGTGGTCTAGTGATTAGGACGCCGGACTTCCATGCGGGAGGTCCGGGTTCGAAACCACGCAGTGCCATGTACCAATGAGTTTTTCGTATTTTTCAAAGACTTAAATACATTTACCGACTGCTCTGACGGTGAAGGAAAACATTGCGAGGAAACCTGCACACTGAGATGACCAGTGTGTGTAATGGAGTAGGCACAAAAGATCCTCAACGGTTGGTGCTGGGGTTATTCCCGGCCCCCTGTCATAAGATAAGATAAAGGTTCCAGTAGCCCGTTAGCAATCCGCGTCATCACCAATGTTGCTGATGTTTACAAGCGACGGTGACCAATCCTACCATCAGATCTACCGTCTGCTTGCTTGCCAAGCTCAAAACAAAATCCTTATATAAATGCTGAGTTCCATGATTACGTCGACAATACAGTGAGCAACGACCGTTCGACATTGTTTTTGTTACAATTTTGTTCAGTACTAGGTCCTTTCTGCGTTGTAGACTGTACCGTGGATAAAACATCAGGTCTTTAGTACTTTGTCGTAGTAATTTATTTGACAAGTTCATACAAAAGTCACGGAATGTTAACATAAAGTAAATGCGACAGGGTTCCATAATGGACTGTACATAAAGGTGGAAGCCGTGTAAAGACTTAACTGGTAAGACTTATCGAGCGATGGCCTATAGCTTCTCTATAGGCTCTGCAGGGTCGGATGAAGTCGGATCTAGTGCGGGGCGACAGGGGCCCCAAGCTAAGGGCCGCCGTATTTTTGGTTTGGTCCCTGACCTGCTGTTTCGCCCGCGATGCCTTCGCCCTGGCACAGCTGAAAACCAGCGCTGTGGTTCTGCGGTACCGGTTTGACCGCAGCACATGCTGAGCATGTGTTCTTTTAACATTGTGTTATTTTTTAAAAATTCTTTTTAAGTTTAAACATGTATGCATAATGCAATATTGAATAACTGTTTTTCTTTTTTTTTCAGTTAGATTGGTCTAGATATCTTATGATAGGGGGCCGGGAATAACCCCGGCGGCACTTCGACCCTTGAAAATCTTTTGTGCCTACCCCATTTTACACACTGGTCATCTCAGTGTGCAGGTTTTCTTACGATGTTTTCCTTCACCGTTAGAGCAGTCGTTAAAAACTCATTGGTACATGGCACTGCACGGTTTCGAACCCGGAACTCTCGCATGGGAGTCCGTTGTCCTAACCACTGTGCCACCGACGCTCTCGAGTTCTTAGAAGGGGATTTGGGTACGAGGTTAAACCGATTTCTACCTCTGTCTTACATTCGTGTAACGACATCAATAACCGAAGTCTCCTCTAAGACCCGAATTCCTTTCACGCTCACGGACTGTAGGTCTCTCTCTCTCTCTCTTTCTCTGTTACTCCCCGGGGCACCAAGCCTAACTCCGTCCCTGTCTCCACTTTGTGCCCGTCAACAAAACGCTCGCTTCCAAAGAAACCTGACGTTCGAAAAACTTTTTTGAGCCCGACCCCTCTGCCACAGCCACGTTCAAACACCGCCTCTGTTACATTCATTTTAGGGAAGAAACTGGTGTGTATCGGAGCTCACCTGCGGAGGCTTAGACAAAAAAAAATCTGAAATGTGTGGATAAAAACTGATCTACCTGACTACGGTACAAAAAGTTGGGTCGGCTGTGTTATTGTGATGGTTTCTATGTCCTCAGCTATGGTATAGGCAAGAGAGAGTTTGAATGAAAATTGGTATTCGGGGAAAAATAAAATCTAAAGATTTTGGAACTGATTGTTCAAGGTTTCCTAAATAAGGACCGCTATAAATATTTATTACTTTATTTTCTCAGAAGATTCTAGAAGTATTCTGTAAAGGAACCAACATAGACTAAAATAATCTATACCAATATTATAAAGAGGAAAGGTTTGATTTTTTGTTTGTTTGTTTGAATTGAATAGGCTCCGAAACTACTGAACAGATTTGAATAATTCTTTCACTGTTGGAAAGCTACATTTTTCCTGAGTGACATAGGCTATATTTCATTTTCAAAAAAAAATGGGGATCCTTACTTAAATTACGATAAAGTGTAAAAAAATATCAAAAAACTTCCTTACATCGCGTACGCTGCGAAAACTATTGAACAAAAACAGAAAAACCAAAAATTGAAAAAAAATATAATAAAAAAGAAACATAAAAAATAAACAAAAAAAACACAAAAAAACATATAAATACAAAAAAAAACATATAAATACAAAAAAATCATATACATACTAAAAAATCATTAAATAATATCAAAAAATTTAATTATTCTTATTTTTTTTTAATTTACTCTTTTTTAGGAGCTCGACGCATAAAGGAGTGAATATGTGTGTTATATTATTATTATTATGAATGTGTTACAATTAACAAATCTAAATGTAATGTTTAATGCCCGTGCGAAGCCGGGACGGGCCGCTAGTCAAACAATAAACCCTTATTTTCAGACAATAGTAGTTCCTACAGAACTGGTTAATAAATTCTTATAGCTATGTTAGTAATGGAGAATACAATTTATTATTTTCTGTAAATCCCTTTTATTTTTTTAAACCAACTACCTGCAACTGCAGCTGCCGAGGCGGCGGCCCAGAGGAAACACCTAAAGTACTCCAACCTGGAATCGATGTACGACTTCGTGCCTTTGGCAGTTGAAACCGCGGGACCACGGGGCTCCGAGGCCAAGGATCTGATTCGCGCTGTGGGGAGACGAATTAAGGAGAGAGGAGGTGATCCGCGAGCCGGCCACTTTTTAGTACAGCGCATTTCCCTCGCCATTCAGCGAGGGAACGCCGCGAGTGTCCTGGGTACTTTCGGCCAGGGGGCACTTCGCGGGGGGCTGTTTGACTGAAATTATATTATATAATGTTTACCTAGTTGTAGTATGACATTGATTTTATTATTTTATTTTTAATAATAAAAACAATTTAATTATATGATTGAGGAATAGACTTTCAAATTTTACGTACATATCTGCCTATTTATTTTATGTACATAGTAAGTATATTACCTTGGTATTTATATGTGGCTGTTGTAAATAAAATTATCTTATATAACGTTTTCCATAAACCTTGCACACCTTCTACCTCCGCCCGAAGGTTGCCTGGAAGATATCATCATCATCATCAGCAGCCTATTCTAGTCCACTGCTGGACATAGGCCTCTCCCAGGGTGCGCCATTGAGCCCGATCTTCGGCTCTTCTCATCCAGTCGCTGCCAGCCACCTTGCGCAGATCGTCGCTACCATGGCCGCCACCGTGACCAGGAATAGTGGGGCGGCCGGGAACTGGGGGCCGTTTTCTTTTTGCGCTGTCCATAGGAGGTGATGCCATAATCGCCACGCTAGGCTTGCGGGTTGGTTGGAAGATATCGCTCTTAGCAATAAGGCCGCCTGAATTGTGCTTCACTATTTCCTTTTCTATGTCTTGTTTGTTGTTTTATATTTGTGCAATAGAGTGTACTTTACTTTTACGCAGCGTGTGTTTCTCGTAATTATTATAGTATAACGAACCTCGAAAAAAATACGACGTTCGATTCTGATGGTTGGGGGGCAGGGAACCCCGTATGTATTGTGTCGACACCCGCCGTTGCGGTACCGCCCGTTCTGAATAAGAAGACAGGGGACCCTGTCTAAAAAGAAAATTCTCACACCGCGCAAACTCGAAAGCGGATTTCGGTCATGCGCACCGCACGACATGGTTTGCACGCAAAAAGAGTGGCGCGGTGACGTAAGCGCAACTCGGGCACGGGGAGTGGGAGGGAATTTTGGAAAGTTGCTTCAGCCCAGAAACATTCAGATTTTAGTCAAAAACATTGATTTTATTGTAGTACTCAACCATAGCTTCGTAAGATGCTATTAGCTGAAATCAAAGAAGCGGCGACGCAAGAAACAATCACCAGCACATCTTTTGAAATTAAAATATAAAATAATAGATAATAGAAACTACTCCCTACAACACAGGGAAACCTATTGTAGGTATCAAATGCAAACATTAACAAAAACACTAGACACTGCTAACTTTTGAAATTCAATAAACTCTGTATGGATCTAAATTAAAATATTTTTTTAAAATTAGAAACACAGGAAAATACACAAATACAGGAAAAGTAAGGCCTTATCGCTTAAAGCGATCTCATCCAGACAGCCTCTGAAGTTAATTGGACATTAAAGAGATTAGCGTCAGCGAAATAATTAATATTTAACAGTTTGAATTCACACGAATCACACGAGCTCCCCAAGACGCTCCGGCTAAATCCCTTTTCATAGAACATAGAATCCTCACCCTCATTTCACTATTTATATTTGATTTGTAAAAGACGATATACATGTATTCCATGATAAAATTGACATGGACATGTGCTGGTATTCTGTGTCAAACAGAACACCAGCGCTGCAGGCATTCTTGTCTGCAGCAACAAGCTGAGTTGAGACCCCTTTTCACAACAACAGCAGACCATCAGACATGGTTTAGATATGTTCACCTTTGACTACATCATTATATTATCATAATTATAACTGTTTCGGTCATTGCTGTGTGGGAAATAAACGTATTACTTACTTACTTACTTACATCTTTAATCTTTTATTGAATATCGAGTCTTTTAATTCGATGTCGATACATTTTGAAATTTTGTTATATATTTTTATTGTCATAACGAACGGTCCAGAACTGTGTATATTTAATTTTGATTTTGGCAGAGCAAGTCTTTTCTGGTATCGAGTGTTAAATGGCGTACTGTGTACGTCCTCTGCTTTTTTATACAAGTGTGTATGTTTCCTGACAAATTATAATATGATTATGATAATGTATTGAGTTGGAATCCGAATCTGCCGACTCTAGAATTCAAAATGGAGTGAATGTCATACAAAGCTAAGCTAAATTGTGCGAGAGAAAATGCATTAAAAGAATCGCTTCGTTTTCCTCATGCATGACGTGATAATATAGTAATATCATTGGTGCATTGTTCTTGCACAACTCAGCATGGTTCGGCTTGGTAACGATGTCGACTTCATCGTCCATATCAACCTCCTCGCCATCAATTTCAACCTCATCGTTAGCGTTTATCTCACCTCATTTCGTGTTGGCATCTTCAAATCATATTCCCATTCCATTACTAAATTCCATTATTCAATTAATTTCATTACTTATTCTCTCAGTATTTTGTCCTGAACGGACGTATGTCCTTTTTATAAAATCGTCTCCTACTACTACCTATTTTCTACTATTGTGTTGTTCTGTTCCTTAAAAATATAATATCTACTATCACCAAGTTCTTCTATTACTTCATCTGCACACTGTCCTAGAACCCTGCTAGCCGGCACCTAGAGGACAGACTGTAGCAAGTTTACTACTTCATTGGAAAAGAACGTCAGGGTATGAAGAGAAACCAAAATACAATCGCCATGATGCGGAATTAATGGTGCAATAACACAGATTATAAAACTGCCAATGCTGCTTTGACGTTTCAGTAAAAAAAAAACCTATTGATGATGATTTATGATTGATTAATGTGTACGCTTTCGGGCAGAATATGGTGATACTGAAACACAATGTAACATCTGCATTACACATATTTACAAATTAATGTTATATCTATTTCTTGACTAGGTTTTAGTTCCTAGGTATAAAACAGTGGAATTATGATTCTGTTCAATACTTTTTATTTTATAATAACAGCGCCATCGACGCGCTCGCACTGCACCGGCCGCTGCATTTTGGAAAGTTGCCGACCTGACTTTCCACATGTCGCCTTCCGGCAACCCTTCCATCTGGTTCCACTTACTTTTAAATGTCATGTTGTTATTCAAGAGCGTAGCTGGCGTCGTGGCGAGGACGCCGGACTCCCGTGCGGGAGGTCCGATTTCGAAATGAGTTTTTCGGTTTGGTAGAAAGACTTACGTACATTTACCGACTGCTCTAACGGTGAAGGAAAACATCGCGAGGAAACCTTTAACCTGCACACTGAGGTGACCAATGTGTGAAATGGGGAAGCAATGTCAAACAACCCCATTAAATCAGCCACGAGAGTCGTTCTAAGTGATTCATTCCTTAGAATGATCACGACCCTCAGCAATGATAGACCCTCTGCACAGATCTTGAATAAAGGCATGCTCCGTTAGTTCGGTCATCTGGAAAGAATGAGTGATGAACTGATGAACGAATGAAGAAACAGGTATACGAACGAAAGTGTGTGGAAGGAAAAGCCGGGGTCGCCCTAGACTTACCTTTAAAGATCAGAACAGTGTGCTCTTAGATTTTAATATACAGAGCAGACGACCCCAACAACGGGGAGCATGCGTGAGACGACGAGTGACTGTAGAGGGGCGTGCCAAGACAGAGATTCGTGGCGCTCCATACTCTCTGCCTATCAAGAGACATAGCGTGAAGTTACGTATGAATGTGTGCAGGGTCTTTGACCTCTTTCTCGAATTCATTTCCTCTGCCCGAAGGTTGCCTGGATAAGGCCGCCTAAATTGTAAAGTGTGTTTTACTTTTACTGTACTTTACTTACTTCAGCCAAACTTTTTATATCGTTAAGTATGACGTCATAAAACCAACTTGCTTATAATTTCGTCTTTGTATTTATTTACAAACAGGGTTAGTGTATCTGTGGTTATTATGTATACAATAACATGTTTTGTGAGTGGGTGTTTCGCTAACAGACAAGACGCCGATTGCAGAATTCTTATAGGTTTCGAGGTTACGTTTTTTTCTTCTTTAATTATGTCCCCTGCTAGCGTACACTCTGCAATTTGGTCAATGACCGTGTTAGAATCTTCTACAGGATCATCACAAAATGAACAAGGTATAGTTATGATAATTTTATGACTTAGCCCAGGTTCTGAAAGTTCCGTCAGGCCACATTTAGTATGAGGGTGTAGTATTGATAACATTAAAAATAAAAACGTAGCAATGCGTACACTAGGTATGCGAAACTGGTCGATCTTGGAGTCTGTCTGTTTGTTTGTTTGCGCCGTGATCACTCACCTCTGTCTGGGACGGCGGCACCGGCTCACCTTGCCACCTTGCCAGAGATACCAGTCTCCATTTACGTTTTATTTTAATTTGTTTTGTCACAAACAACACTTGTACCTACTACAGTTCTTAAAACTATGAAATTATATCCAAGATGGCGTGCTACACATAAGACGTTATGTAAAAAGGGTTATTATAAAATAAAGGACTCCTTAAATGTCCTTAACTTTGACCAGAAATTGGGTGCAGCACTATTCAGTTCAGTTAAAGCCTCTGGAAGTTAATTAGTTCTACAATATTATTGTCATTTGAAGCTATAAGTTGGATTTGCAGGTTGTTGTGGAAATGCGCGGGGGGTGAAACTAGTGTTCTCTTTGTACGGGGTTCTTCTGAGTACCCACTGACTGCTACACTACGACTACAAATGACTCCTTAAATGATAAAGAGGCTTGGTCCTAAACCCAGCTCCAGCTCTGCACATTGTGTATATGATTGTGTTCATAATTATTGTACGATATATTTATTACAAAAGATGTGCTGCTGAAAGTTTCTTGCGCCGCTTCTTTCCTTTCAGCTACGGCACCTTACGAAGCGGTGGTAGAGTGAGACATGACGTTGTACAAATGTACTTTATGGTACTTACTTACAATAAAAACGTTTGATTTTGATATATTTTTGACAATGCTTTCGCGTTGGTATAGCGCATACATAACTTCTCGCCATGCCCCTTGCGGGGTAGGCAGAAAGAATGGAGGGCCACGAAAATCTGTCTTTGATATCCTGCCATGCCTCCTCTACAGAGCGTCGGTGGTCTAGTGGCTGGGACACGGTCCGGGTTCGAAACCGTTCAGTGTCAATGTACCAATGACCAGTGTGTAAATGGGGTAGACACAAAAGATCCTCAAGGGTCGTGCCGCTGGGGTTATTCCCGGCCCCTATCATAAGATAAGCTTCCTCTACAGTCATTCTTCGTCTTACGCATGCTCGCCGTTGGGGTCGCCTGTATATTAAAACCTAAGAGCACTCTGTCAATCTGATCTTTAAGGTCAGTCTAGGGCGACCCGGGATTTTGTACCCACATTATTTTAATATTCAATAATATATTTCTCCAAAGTAACCCCTGATTCTAACTTCGCCATCGCTTTTAGCTGAGCATTCTCAGAAGAATTCAATTACACAGTGTTGAGTTGATACAATGATTCCGTCGTCTACGTACGTGTCCTTGGTAGCGCCTTCCGCCTACATTATTCATATAATGGTTTGCGCGGTTGCCTGCCTCGGTATGTACATAACACATATATATGTACCTCTAGCTACTATAGATAGTACTTCAAAGCGTCAGTGGTCTAGTGGCTAGGACGCCGGACTGCCATGCGGGAGGTCCGAGTTCGAAACCATGCCATGTTCCAATGAATTTTCGGTTTTTTCGAAAGACTTACGTACATTTACCGACTGCTCTGACGGTGAAGGAAAACATCGCGAGGAAATCTTTAACCTGCTCACTGAGATGACCAGTGTGTGAAATGGAGATTGCAATAGCAAACCACCCCATTAAATCTGACGAGAGTCGTTCTATGCACAAGGGGGTGCGGGTTATGATCCCCCGAGCAGGCCCAGTGCTGTGCGGTGGATTTCACATGCCTTCGGAAACTTAATTTCCTCAGACATGCGGGTTTCTTCATGTTTTCTTTCACCGTTAGAGCAGTCGGTAAATGTACGTAAGTCTTCGAAAAAATCGGAAAAACTCCAATGAGTTTTGAGTGTGAGCCATGTACCAATGTACATGGCACTGCATGGTTTCGAACCCGGACTTCCCGCACGGGAGTACGTCGTCCTAGCCACTAAACCCACGACGCTGTAAATACAATAAATAGTAAATATTAACAAAGTAACTGCCTATTATTCTGTACAGTTCTCGACAACCGTCGCCAGGAAACTCTCGTTTCCCTTTCCGTACGAGGAGTTAGCACTCCACTAGCAGTCGCCGTACGTTGCAATGAATAAGAATAGTTTATTTGTGCGGTAAGATTACAATGGAGTAGGAACTTAAGCATATGTTACATTAAACTTAATAAAATTAGTGAGCAACCAGTTATCCTACTATAAGCGCTGTCCTCCGAACTAGGAAGTTCCTGTATCTCGGAGGACAGATCTTTTCTTTGACCAGTGACCAAATGAATATGTAACAGAACATGGATTACAAATATTAATTCCTACCTTCTACAGTGTATATTGGAATGCGTACAGTGACGGTAAAGACTAGCTTTTTCATCATGTATTAAAAAAATCGGATATAAGTCGTAAAGAAATGATGCGTTCAAACATTCGTTGGACACGGGATTCTTACCAAGGTTTCCGGTTACCAAACCTAAGAATCTTAGGCTCAATTTACATAGCCGCGGAATGGAATGGAAGCGAATTTTCGCAACGTAATTGTACATGGCATAATGAACTTTATGTCAATTGTGTAACATACAAACTAAATACGAGCCAAAAAAGAGGTCGCGCGTCTTCCGGGGAATCCTCGCGCATTCTGGAGAATTCCCCTAGATACTTTTCTTTTTTGGCTCTTATTTAGTTTGTATGTTACACAATTGACATAAAGTTCATTATGCTATGTATAATTACGTTGCGAAAATTCGCTTCCATTCATGGACGACACCGGCTCCCATTTTGATACGCAGCCTGGTATTGCGTCCACCCCTTCGTCACCCTCCCCGCAACCCCTCGGAAGCGCGCTCATTGAGCTACTGTTATGTCTTTCTGCTGTGGGTTTCCGAAGTGAGTTTGTGCTGTGCTGCAGCAAATTTTTGTTGCAGCACAGCACAAACTCACTTCTGTGACATTTTATTGTACATACTATAATAAGACCTGGAAGGCGATTCTCGCAGCGTTCGACATGCAAAAGTCGAGCGCTACGAACGTCTTGTCACGCTCACACATGTTATGTGAGCGAATGAGACAGGACTAATGTCGAATTCGACATGCCACCTGCGAGAATTGCCGTTCTAATTCGTTCGACATGCAAAGTCGACCGTCACGGAATATGTTACGTTACGCTCAGTCACACACGTCCGTGTCTATGGGAGTGAACAAGATGGAATATAGTGTCGGTCGTTTCGATTTTTGCATGTCGATACGTGTCATAATCACTACTCCAGGAGGTCGATTCCACTAAATACAACGTAACTAAATAGAATCTAAACTGCATCGTTATGACGTGTTTCGTATGATACTATCCACTAACGATCACATTTCAGTTAAGTTCGAACAGTGACGTATTTGTGCATTCTACTAGAACGTTCAGTTTATACTGAATCGGAGTTGAACGGTAACAAAACGCTTCAACTGTCAAATATAACGTTCGAACACAAGTTCCTCCCGAGGTACTTTTGCCCGATCGATAGTAAATCTCAAGGTGTCAGTGGTAGAGTTATGCGTCAGCAGAATGCGATTTGGTGTCCAAATAGAATTGAAACGAAAACTAAATTGAAATTGGATAGAAATAGAACTACAAGCGTTGTCATTTAGGAGGATTGGACCCCAGGTCCACAAATATTTCTGACGTGTTTTAGCAGCGCGTCAATCACGGAAGCTGCAGTCTGCGAGGTCGAGCGTAAGGTCATATATTTGTCGTTTTTTTTTTGCAAAGGTCACCTTAGTACGACCGGGTGAGTGACCTTGTAGTTGTAACAATATGATGAGACTGCTTGACGTTAATTTTTTTTATTGTACGAGTATAATAATAATAATAAATAATTTTATTTAACGACAACACTACAACGGAAAGGTACAATGAATACTACAAAAAATAAAATTAAAAAATAACATACATAGTTCCTAATACCGAGCCTACGGTCAGCACCCACACTAGGTGATCCTGTGTCGTGGGCGCTGTGCTGGGGAGTGTGTGTTGTGGTTTGTACCTGAATGTAATGTAAGTAATGTGATTTGGCGAAGTAGAATTGTGTGAGTAATGTTGGTGTCTCTATTTGTAAAACTAAATGATTGGAGAAATAATTAACAGATAAAGCTATGCGAATTAAAAAACTGAAAAAGTAAATAAAGCCCAGTGGGTATTTCCGCTAAAAATACCTACCCCCATACCCAAACCATACCCATAATAAGGAGAGCTGACGACCACACGGGCCCCCAGATGGTAACCTCACTATAATGTTATTAGAGGGTGCTCGTTGCTCTGCTGACCTTGAGGACTAAGATGCAGTGCCTCATGTGCCGGTAATTACGCTGGCTCTCTTACCCTTCAAACCAGAACACACAATGCAAGCAAAAAAATAGAATCAAAAATGACGTTGTAAAATGTACTTTAAGGTTCTTCTTCTAAGTCGTGTTCCTCATTGCTGAGGGTCGTGATCATTCTAAGGAATTAGTCACATAGAACGACTCTCGTGGCAGATTTAATGGGGTGGTTTGCCATTGCCTTCCCCATTTCACACACTGGTTATCTCAGTGTGTAGGTTTCCTCACAATGTTTTCCTTCACCGTTAGAGCAGTCGGTAAATGATCGTAAGTATTTCGAAAAAACCGAAAACTCATTGGTACATGACATTGCCTGGTTTCGAACTCGGACCTCCCGCATGGAAGTCCGACGTCCTAGCCACGACGACACCGACGCTCTAACTAAAGTACTTACTTACATTAAAAAAATTGATTTGATTTGCTAGGTATTGTTGCTTTGCGGCGGAAAAAGGCTGGTACCACCTTCCTTCCACCACCAATCATACCGCCTTCAAATAGCAGATATTCCATTGCTTGTATGCCTCTTCATTATGAATCCTCGCCACCATTTCCAGCCGTATCGATGTCGAATGAAGTGGGCAAGTGTTACAAGGTTGTAACGTTGTTACTTGCGGTTAGCTGTGTACATAAAATACGTGAAATACGTCATTATCGCCCCTTTTATTAGGCACAATTTACATTGCCACGGAATGGAAGCGAATTTTCGCAACGTAATTGTACATAGCATAATGAACTTTATGTCAATTGTGTAACATACAAACTGAATACGAGCCAAAAAAGAGGTCGCGCGTCTTCCGGGGAATCCTCGCGCATTCTCGAGAATTCCCCTAGCTACTGTCGGTGTCGTCTGTGGAATTCGCGGGAAGTTGCGCGAAGAGGGAGATATATTTCTTTCTGATATTCTTCCTTTTCTCATCATTTTCTTCGTCTTCTGCCTCACAAATAAGCAATATAAAGATCCAAATCAACCATTCTTGTCAAGTAAAAGATCTAGACTAACAACTGAACCTCCCTCAAGGCGCAGTCGCGAGAATTCTCGAGCATTCTCGCGAATTCGCGCGCCTTCTCGCGCAATGAGGCGGAATTGACGCTTCCATTCCATTCCATTCCGCGGCAATGTTAATTGAGCCTTAGTTTGATACACACATAAACTGACGCCCGTTTCCCGCAAAAAGAGGGTAGGCGGAGACTTATAATTTCCACCCGTAACGTTCCTGACGTACCGTTCTCGCTTCCACACTCATCAATCGCTTCTGAAGAACACCACACTCGCAACTTTTCGGCTTCGGTACTCCATCCAAGTTCTCAAGGTTAGCAGTGCATCGAAAACCCTCTATTAATATCATTTATAGGCGATTGTAGCCTAAGGGACACTGTGTACCGGCACAGTGCACACTGTGTTCTACATTGTGAATTATTATGTCAGCAGTTTTAAATGTCACGCGGCTGCGCCCGCGTCGGGCTGGTCGTGTCTCCACCACCGTCATGTATGGTATACTGTTTGGTAATATGAGTATCGGTTAACAAGTACAGTGTCTCATTGAAGATGATTTCTCGCAGACATACCATACATTTTCGTAGTGGTAGATCCTAAAGTGAAGGATAGCCTGGGGTGGTACCACCCTCTTATCTATTTCTGCCGTGAAGCAGACACGCTTGCATTTCTGTGTTTCGGTTTGAAGGGTAAGAGAGCCAGCGTAATTTCCGGCACATGAGGCACTCCATCTTAGTCCTCAAGGTTAGCAGCGCATCAAAAACCCTCTAATATTAATACAGTGAGGTGAGATGTCTATGGGCGACGGTGACCACTTACCATCAGGTGGCCCGTTGGCTCGTCTGCTATCCTTATTTAATAAAAAATAAAAAAATACCCTGGCTAGGACGTAGGTATAGACACGTGCCGAACTCCTAGACCAGTAAAGAGGCGCAACTCTTATACCTCTAAACTAGCAATAGGAGGAGCCCGTTTCCTCATCTGCTCTTCTCATAGAACAAAAAAAAAGCGAAGTTCGCAATTCATTGCCCAATGAATTTAAGTTTCGGAACAGACTCCACCGGCGACGGCTAGCATAGCATGTCAAGTAGGGCAGTGGGTCTGTTTTTGCCGAGGAGCCGCGGCGAGGCGGCCACCCGGCCAGGGTCACCGCGCGCGCGCAGCTACCTCGGTGAAGGTCCTGCGCGTTGCGTGCGCGCGCGCGCGGTGAGAGCGTCGGAGGTCTAGACTCCCGAAACCATGCAATGCCATGTACTAATGAGTTTTTCGTATTTACCGACTGCTCTGACGAAGGAAAACATCGTGAGGAAACCTGCACACTGAGATGACCAGTGTGTAAATGGGGTAGGCACAAAAGATCCTCAAGGGTCGAAGTGCCACTGGGTTGTCCCCGGCCCCCTATCATAAGATAAGATAATGTTCAATCGATAATGTCTCTTCGTCCGTGCAGTCACTGAGGGGTCAACTGAAGATCACCGCTGTGGCATGCCTCAGCATTATGCTGAGCTGGTGTACCCTTGTTGGCACTGTACCGCTCCGGATGTGGTAGTGTGATGTGCTGCATGTATTAAACTTTGTGTACTTCTGTATTGTGTTCTATATTCTGGTGTTTACAGGCTAAATAAACGTTTTCAATTTCAATCAATTATCATTTATTTGTCAGAATACACAATCTTACAAGTCTTGACTACTTCACCACATCTCTGCTCCGTCTGTTTGGTGTGACGTCACAAAGCAATTGAGGATCATCCAGTCTGCCCGACATGGATTTTACCGGCCAGTAACTGGTGAAGGCGGTATCTAGAGATTAAATATCTGTGGTTCGACTTCGACCTCACCATCCCTTATCGTCACATGAGACGAATCGTACGATATCTTTGACCAGGAATTGGGTGCAGCACTATTTAATTCAGTTAAAGGCTCTGGAACATAATTGAATTGAATATGGCTCCCCTAGAAGAAGTCCTACAATATTATAGTCATTTGAAGCTATAAGTTGGATTTGTAGGTTGTTGTGGAAATACGAGGGGGGGATAAACAACTCTTTTGGGAATTCGGCGGCCTGAACAACTCTTTTGGGAATTCTACATTATGGTCCTGAACGACTTTGCCCACTAATTTACGCTTTAGACTCAGTAAAGTAAACACATCATTGGGTCACTGTGTACGATTTTATAATAAGATACCTGATACTGTAATAAATATGACAGAGAACACATTTAAGACCCACATAAGACGGACCTTATGTAAAAAGGGTTATTATAAAATAAATGACTACTTAAATGATAAAGAGGCTTGGTCCTAAACCCAGCTCCAGCTCTGCACAATACAATACAAATACAAATATACTTCACTCCACACCCGGGACAAAAACAAAACATACAACATAAAGAGAGGTACAATACAATGTGCAGAAGGCGGCCTTATCTTCCAGGCAACCTTCAGGTGATGGAAAAATCATAAAATACACACATTATAAAACACATTACATGCACATTGTGTATATGATTGTATTCATAATTATTGTAAGATATATTTATTTCAAAAGATGTGCTGCTGAAAGTTTCTCGCGCCGCTTCTTTCCTTTCAGCTCCAGCACCTTACGAAGCGGTGGTAGAGTGACACATGACGTTGGAAAAAAGTACTTTAAGGTACTTACTTACAATAAAAAAATATGATTAATTGATTTGTATGATGATGAACACAATAATTTTGGGCGAGAAAACAAGATTGTACCGTGAATTGGACACAGAACGTTTAGGAGTTCAAAATAACCCGTTTCTGGCTGTTCTGAATCATATAACTTTATAAAACTATCACCACAGACCGACTAACTTCACGGAAACACTTTCCCATAATAGCGTTGCAATGCATACACAAATTTCTTGGCGGTAGCCGTTGCTGGCGAGCTTCCCTGCCGCTCTCGCGAGGAGTATTGCCTAGTCCCCGCGGGGAGATCTAGTAGTGACTGGTGGCGTAGCATGGTTGCGTAGCATGTTTGGTGAGCTTCCCTTCCCCCTTCGCTGTGAAAATTCGCAGAACCCTGAGGAGAAATCTGTTCAATGCTGTCAGCTCAATAGTTGTGTAGGCGAAGTCGGTGAGCTTCCCTTCCTCCCTCGCAATTAGTATTGCCAGACCCCCGAGGGGAAGATTGTTCGATTGCTACCAGCTCAGTCTGCGTAGGCACAGTTGGTGAGCTTCCCTTCCCCCCTCGCAAGGAATATTTCCCGGCCCCCGCGGGGAGCCTGATCGACGCCCACCAGTCTGCGTAGGCCGGTAATGTAAGCGGCTGAAGGTTGCCCACGTGGGATGTTGCGAAGGCGCGTTCACCGCAAGGTCTGCCAGTCGGGAGTCGGCCTATTGTTCGGTTTTGGTGCTTTTGGAATAGATTGATGGTAAACTTCAACTTTGGAGGATGTGTGGAGGTTCAACTTGGTTTAGTGAACTTTTTTCACAATACTTATTAGGTTTCGTAGAAGGCGGTAGAGTTCTGATTCACGATGTTGTAATTCTTGCAAGAGGATCCTTTATAGACTTCGTTAAGGCGAGGTTCTCCGCGCGTGATTTGCTTCTTCGTTCATTATGCGAACGGCTAAGGAATGGAACAGCCTTCCGGCGTCTGTATTTCCCGAAACCTACAACCTTGGGATCTTCAAGGCCAGAGTGAATAGGCATTTACTGGACCCGCATGCTCCATCGTCGACCTCATCGTCGCTTACCATCAGGCGAGATCGAGGTCAAATGCGGGTTTAGTAGTCAATATAAAAAAACCAGCGCCGCCAATGGAAAAAAATATTATTTAATATTAATAATAACAATAATTAACTCTTTATTGTACACAAACATTATAATACAAACTTATACAAAAAAATATGTGAAACACAAAGGGCGTGACTTATCTCTAAGAGAGATCTCTTCCAGCAAACCCCATAAAATAACAATTTGATTTATATCAAGGCAGGCGAATATTCATCATCATCAGCCTATTAATGTCCCCACTGTCGGGCACAGGCCTCCCCTTGCACAAGGGGGTACGGGCCATGATCCACCGAGCGGGCCCAGTGCTGTTGGTGGATTTCACACGCCTTCGGAAACTTTTTAATTTCTTTAGACATGCAGGTTTCCTCACGATGTTTTCCGTCACCGTTAAAGCAGTCGGTAAATGTACGTACGTCATCGAAAAAATCGGAAAAACTCATTGGTACATGGGATTGCATGGTTTCGAACGCGGACCTCCCGCACGGGAGTACGGCGTCCTAGCCACTAGACCACCGACGCTCTTAATATTATTAATATTTATTTAGCATATAAGAATCAAATGAAAAAAAAATTCTCCACCACCGGAAAATGTAGGTATAATATATTTTTTATTTTATTTTTTAACGTTGTAATACTGACTATAGATAAATAATTATGTTATTATATTATTAACAGATACTGAGTTTAAAATTAAATAAATAAATATTGCCTAGTTTAAATAAATAAAAGGTAGTTAAAAAAGGAATAACTAATAAATATTCTCCATAGCACTAATAATTAATAACAATCTTAGAATACTTGGTACTTTATTCTAAGGTTAAAATTACAGTTCGCACGAAGCATCATTTAAAGCACAGGTTCTCAAAGTTATTTCGCCCACGCCCCCAAACACCCCTCAAAATTTTTAAACTTGCCTTCCATCTGTTGCGCATCTTAGAAACAGCTATTGCAATTATTATTTTTCAACGTGTCATATCCTATTTCTGAGTTCAAAATGAGCATTGTTGATGAGAGCAAGTAAAACGCATATAAATAACTACTTAATCATATATTCTTACTTTCTCTCTCTACTTATCATACTGTTACAAACATGTAACAGTATGATAAGTAGAGAGAGAAAGTACATCAAATAATGACAGACGTAACGGAAGGAAATGAGATACTAATTCGGGAGCACAGTCACTGGACCAGAAACACAAGATATAATTTATGTTTATGTCATAATTCCTAGAAAGAAATGTCACGACGAGACAATTATGTCGTAACTTTAAATCAGTCTTTCTCAAAGTGGGCGATAATGCCCCCTTGTGGGCGCTGAAGGGTTTCAGGGGGGCGGTAGAAGACCCAAAGAAAATTGGACTGAAAGAAAATTCATTTGCACTGGTCACAGAAGAGACCTGTCCTCCGAGATACAGGAGCTTCCTAGTTCGGAGGTCAGCGTTTATTGTAAACTAACTGGTTGCTCACTCATTTTATTTACTTTAATATAACATATGCTTCAGTTCCTACTGGTGTCCTCCTTCTCACGTCGTAATCCTCAATGCTGAGGGTCGTGACCACCTTTAGGTATCACCTTCTGGCAGATGATCTTCCTCCATTTATTTCTGTCCCCGGCGGTGTGGATGGCATCGTGAACTGTAGAGTCAAGGGTGGTACGGACTTGGTCGGATCAGCGCAACAGACTACGTCCTCGAGGCCTCTTCCCTTCCATTTTTCCGGTCACAATGAGTTTTTCGAGGTTGTCACTGTCTTTCTTGGCAATGTGACCGAAATATTTTCCTACTTTCCTACTGGTGTATGGACTATGAATACTTTGTCATCTTACCGCACAAATAAACTTATTCTTATATTTAAGAGTACTTTTATTAAAATTAAAACAAAGCTTTGAATTTACATCTTATCTAATGTAAAGGATGAATCTGATGCACTTTAACGAGTTTGTTAATATCAGGCTCGAATTTACTTAAAAACAGCTGTTAGGCGCTTGCGCTTGGGATAAGAAAGCCGTGACGTGACAAATAAAACAAAATCAAAGTAGGAATAAGATCGAAATTAATGACGTAGTTGTGGTAGGTATTTCATCTTAGTTTGAAATATCAGGAAAACATATTTTTTGCCTTTTCTAAATCAGCTATCGTCCCCTTAGACCGCCTTCTTCTTCTTCTAAGTCGTGTTCCTCTTTGGTAAGGGTCGTGATCATTCTAAGGATTAATCACATAGAAAAGCTCATTGGTTCATGACAGTGCATGGTTTCGAACCCGGACCTCCCGCACGGGAGTCCGACGTCCTAGCCACGGCGGCACCGACGCTTCAAGGCCTAGACCGCCTTAACCCCCCCCCCCCCCTCCCCATTTCTTTGGGCCTTCCGCCGCCCCCTAAAGGCCTCCAGGCCTCAAGGGGGCGTTATCGTCCACTTTGAGAAATGATTGTTGATGACTGATTTAAAGTTACGACATAATTGTCTCGTCGTGACATTTCTTTCTAGGAATTATGACATAAACATAAATTATATCTTGTGTTTCTGGTCCAGTGACTGTGCTCCCGAATTAGTATCTCATTTCCTTCCGTTACGTCTGTCATTATTTGATCTATGTTATACGTATGTACATTAATATGTGTTTCTAGTAGAGCGTCGGTGGCACAGTGGCTAGGACGCCGGACTCCCATGCGGGAGGTCCGGGTTCGAAACCGTGCAGTGCCATGTACCAATGAGTTTACCGGTTATTTCAAAGACTTACGTACATTTACCGACTGCTCTAAACGGTGAAGGAAAACATCGCGAGGAAACCTGCATGTCTGAGAAAATTAAAAGTTACCGAAGGCGTGTGAAATCCACCGCACAGCACCGGGCCCGCTCGGTGGATCATGGCCCGTACCCCCTTGTGCTAGGGTAAGCCTGTGCTCCAACAGTGGGGGCATTAATAAGCTGATGAGGTTGATGTTTCTAGTAGATGGGCGGGCGAGTGAGTGGGCTAGCTTCAACGTTCATGCTTCGGAAACCACGTAAATCAATCCCGACTAGGCCTACGGGGGCGGCCTGAACAACTCTTTTGGGAATTCAACATTATGATCCTGGACGACTTTGCCCACTAATTTACGCTTTAAACTCAGTAAAGTAAACACATCATTTATGGGTCACTGTGTACGATGTTATAATAAGATACCTGATACTGTAATAAATATGACAGAGAACACATTTAAGACCCACATAAGACGGACCTTATGTAAAAAGGGTTATTATAAAATAAATGACTACTTAAATGATAAAGAGGCTTGGTCCTAAACCCAGCTCCAGCTCTGCACATTGTGTATATGATTGTATTCATAATTATTGTAAGATATATTTATTTCAAAAGATGTGCTGCTGAAAGTTTCTTGCGCTGCTTCTTTCCTTTCAGCTACAGCACCTTACGAAGCGGTGGTGGAGTGAAACACGACGTTGGAAAAATATACTTTAGGGTCACTTACAAACATTTTGATTTGAATCACAGAAAGAAGATGTCACCATTTTGGTCAAAGAAAAAAATACTCTCCCTATGGGCGGGCGTTCGTTCCTTCATGCAACGAAAACTATACATATACAGAATCCATACCCGACCCGCTGGCAACAGCTACCCACCTCTACGTATGTAAACATACATCTATGTTTACCTGGTAGTCACGCGCGCCGCCGCACACGTGCGCACGTCCGCACGTGTGTGCGCCGGGCCGCGCCTGCGCCCCGCGCCCCGGGCCGCCGTGACGTCACCGTGTTTGTAAACTCGCTCAGCTGACGCCTCGCGGTTCTGCTCGCCTGGTACTTCGCGCCGACTCTGTTGCCGTTTCGCCGCTGTGCTGGCGGCGTTGGACGCCATTACGAATTACAAATATTATTTAGAGACACGGGATTGTATGATATAATATCATATATAATACGCAGGTGAGTTTTATTAGATCTTTCATAAACCTAATCGAATAGATCTATTCATATTCCATACGTGTCCATTTTTATAAGCTCGTAAAGGAATTATTTTTAAATTTTTCACCCAATGCTAAAATATTTTTAAATCGACAATTTGGCTGTGTATAACTTTTAAGTTAAACATTTATAGTCGGTAAGTTGAAGGACAGATAAAACAGCATTCTCATACATTCTTCATCTTCTAAGTAGTTTTACCTCATTGTTGAGGGTCGTGATCATTCTAAGGAATTAATCACATAGAACGACTCTCTTGACAGATTTAATGGGATGGTTTACCATTGCATTCCTTATTTCACACACTGGTCATCTCAGCGAGCAGGTTAAAGGTTTCCTCGCGATGTCTTCCTTCACCGTCAGAGCAGTCGGTAAATGTACGTAAGTCTTTCGAAAAAATGAAAAACTCATTGGTACATCGCATTGCCTGGTTTCGAACTCGGACCTCCCGCATTGGAGTCCGACGTCTTAGCCACGACGCCACCAACAGCACACTCATACATAATGAAGGTTATAATTTCACTCTCCGACCCCTCCGTCCCCAGCGACGTCCTAAGCCGAGGTCCGTACCCACCTGTGTGCCATTAGGCAGTCGCTTCTTATAGTAGTTTCTAAGTCCTCCACCAGGCTGGAGCGCACTTGGCGCTCGCCCCAAAAACCCCGGTGAAGCTGCAAAGGTCATTAGGACCAACAGCAATTATCAGTACGAAATAAAAAGTTATAATTTCACGATAAGAGCGAATAGGAGCTAGAGGCCAAAAAAGTCTTCACACTGATTGCTCCGATTCTCTTGATTTTGTTTCGCCAGCAACCAAATAAAGCTCTTGTCCCTCACGATGTTCGGTTGAACGAAAACAAAAATTGGACTCCAGCTTGTATGGGCTCCGCCCAATATAGCTGCAAGAATCGCTCTCCCGACATAACGGAACAACGGTTGACGAAAGCCGAAACCGGCCCTTTGCACAAACCGGCCGTTCGTTCGGACGGGTCTGGTTTCCAATGAACCAGTCCGTGTGGAGCTTTAGAGGTTTTGCCCTGGGCTCGCCTTTTGCGAAGGTTATACTCCTACTCATTTATTACAAACACCGGAACACCGGGAAGTCTTGGTCATTCCTTTACATTATTTGACTTCTTTTACATTTACGCATGTGACGTCACGAAGCTTATGACAAACCCCCTCCCGTCACACGATGTCGCACACTTTGTTGACGCCCCCTCCCCCCTACCCCTCTAACGTGTGCCGTAATTTCTGTACCTCCGAAGCATAACACTGTAAATGCTTTTCTACCATTTTACCATTTTGGTACCATTTACCATCAAACAGAGGATATGTTTACTAATTTTAGTTCAACAATTGACGGATTTTAACACGAAATTGTCTCATTAGCAAAATTGGTTATGGCGTTTACAGTTTAATGCTTCTGAGGTACAGATTTATGGGTGGCTTATCCCAAATGTTCCACTGCAAAGATATACTTCAAAATGGACACCTGGAATTTCATATTTCTCATAGGTAAGAAAATAGTGCATATATAAACGATATATTTTCGTTATTATATTATCAGTCTAGTAACTTTTACCCCAAAGATAAATGAACTATTCGAAACCAACTTGTATGTAATTCTTATACTTACTATGAGTTTCAATGCCATTCCCAAGTCGATTACTTCATACATCTGTCTCACTCTAACACACGCACACCCCGATCTTCCGTCTTCGTCTCCGTTATCGTGTTGATTTGTGAGCAAGTAGCATTGAGCCATTCGTAGTGGTTATGCAGAAAAACAATGCGCCGTCTCTTCCCCGCGTACGAGGGAAGCTGTAAGTGCGAGCGAGACGGGGTTAGTTATTGAAATGGCCGACTTTTTGTTCCGTAATCTTGACGCAACTGCGCAGTTTATACTGCCAAGTTACTCTGTGACTTGGTGCTCGGGACATAAGGTAGGTTTCAGCGATACGGATACTTCGATTGGTTTTTTTTTTTGTGGAAATCGGTTTTTTATTTCCCACCGCGGCTCTGGGAAGTGATTCTTATTGTCAGAGGAGCTGGGTTCAGATTGCGTTACGACGATTACCATACAATCGACAAAGGAACATACACTTTATGCTTGACAAAGGAACATGTTGCATATTTTAAAATCATTCCCGAAAACCTAATTCAAACTATAACGGTTCTTTTTCAAGGCATATTTTCGGTTACCCCATGACGTTATGAGCCCCTAAACTAGGGGTCGTTGAACTACGCCCCGCGTTTCAACCCTCACCCCCTCAGGCTTTAGGGTGAAGGCAGAATTGGTCCAGAATGATTTGGAATTTTGAACAGGTTTTGGACTCGTACAAAAACTGGCGTACCCCTTGGATTCTGGGAAAGAGATGCGAGAGACGCCTTCGGTTTAAAGAATTTCTATTTCTCTTTAGAACTTAGTTCAGTTACAGAGAAAATATATACAATTTGAAAAAAAAACTGTTTAAAGATTCAAATAATAAAAGACGACCGAAAAGTGCACAAGAAGTTTGTTTGTAGTCTCTTCATTGTACTAATATAAAAACACAGAAAATAAAAAACATTAAAATATGAAAAAAGGCGGGATTATCCCATCTTATCTTATGACAGGGGGCCGGGAATAACCCAGCGGAACTTCGACCCTTGAGGATCTTTTGTGCCTACCCCATTTACACACTGGTCATCTCAGTGTGCAGGTTTCCTTCACCGTTAGAGCAGTCGGTAAATGTACGTAAGTCTTCGAAAAATACGAAAAACTCATTGGTACATGGCACTGCACGGTTTCGAACCCGGACCTCCCGCATGGGAGTCCGGCGTCCTAGCCACTGTGCTACTGACGCCCTCTTTATTCGATAATAAAGAGGGCGTCAGTAGCACAGTGGCTAGGACGCCGGACTCCCATGCGGGAGGTCCGGGTTAAGCCGATGCTTATCCCATAGGGATTCCAGCCAAGCTTCTCTTTACAGAAGTTTTGCGAAATCATCATACTGTCAAATAAAAGTCTAAAAAACTCTCAATTTCTTTAGTTCAGTAAGTGCTATATGTAGGCTTTGTGCGCAGATTCAGCCTAGGCTGGTTTTTTACTTAATCTGCCGCAAAGCAGCAATTCCCATTGCTGTGTTTCGGTTTGAAAGGTAATTTACTGGCACATGTGTCGCTGTATCCAAGTCCTCAAGGTTAACAGATCATCGAAAACCTTCTAAAGTGAGGTGAGACGTGTCACCATCAGGTGACCCGTTCTCTATCGTGGCATTTTAAAAAATGTCAAGCGTGAGTCGCGCTGTAAACCCCTGTTGTTGTAGATTAAGAATGTTCCTGCCATCCTTCCACTATTCCCATCCCTAATTTTTTTTAAAAACGAAATATCAAAGTCACTTCAAAACTATCGCCGGCGCGCGCGTTTGTACTTGTTTTACGGAAAACTCAAGAAGAAGAGAAAACATGCCGGATGTCCTGTAAGTCCTATCCTCTTTTCTATTCTAGATTTGGGCATTTGTTCCTACAGGAAATTAGCAAGTTTAGGTAGCCTTTGCACGTCAAAGCACTAGACTTCATCGACTGGAACAATCGAGGTTGTAACACCTGTAGTTGGTTCGGAAATAATGTTAGACAATAATAATGAAATTGAAAGCACGAGTATTCAAATGATGTTAAGGCCTGGACTACACAAGGCCGGTTCCGTTCCGGTTCGTTCAATCAGGAAGCGCTCATTTCACTGGAACGGGACACGTGTAGTCCGAGGCTAATTCCACTATTCTGGTAATCATTTCCTCCAAGTGACCCGTACGTCACAAAAGATGACCTCGCCTTAAACTGTAGGCCAGGGTTTAGGAGACCTTGCGCACTCGATACTGTGCCCTAATGGCTCGGCTCAAGGTCGATTGTGGAAAGTGACGGCGCAGCGGGTCAGTGGGACGGTGACGCGACGACGGTCACCGTCCAGCGGCGGCGGTGATGGATGGTCAAATGTTGAGATTTTCGTTAATAAAGACTGGGCATTCGATGGTTTGGAATGTCAGAGGTATTCAGAGAAAGGGATGCTTCGAATGTTTAAAGTGGTCCACCCCGCAGTGCCTGAAATCTAAAAATTTCGACCAGTACGCTTCGGAAACGTGGGCCCTAACGGTTGAGGCCATCCATAAAGTCAAAGTTACCCAAAGAGCCATGGAGCGAGCTATGCTCGGAGTCTCTCGAAGAGACAAAGTACGAAACGAAGACTTCCGGTTGCGCACAAAGGTCACAGATGTAGCTGAACGCATAGCGACTCTGAAATGGCGATGGGCGGGACATGTGGCTAGGCGAACCGACAACAGGTGGACCCACAGAGTACTCACGTGGAGTTCACGTCCGGCAGCGAGGTGGTCAGACGACATCAGGGCTAGAGCTGGAGTGAGTTGGCTCAGAAGCACTGCAAATCGGGCTACATGGAAATATATAGGAGAGGGCTATATCCAGCAGTGGATGAATAAAGCCTGAAGAAGAAGAAGAAGGTTAAAATTTTTCATGTGTTGTTCATCCAAAGAATGTTTGAAATCTTGATGATGATGTGTTCCGCCAGTGTTCATAGAAGAGTCTTAGTACTTACTGAGCCCGTGTGGGCTCCATCATGTTTCATATCATTTCATCATCTTATCATTTATTATTCATAAACAATCATAAATTGTATTTGAATACAAAAAAATGAACAAGCCAAAAAAATAATTAAAAATAATAATTAAACTCTTTCAGTGTCAATCTTAACTACATTATAAGCGTTATAAAAAAGAAATTTAAAATCCAAAAACAATTACAATCCATGTCACAAAACATATAAAAAAAAAAAATCAATGTCAAAACAATAATTTATAATTTGCTAATTAGTCATATTTCTGTCACAGGTATTAAAAACGTTTATTGATAACTGTAAACACCAGAATATAGAACACAATACAGAAGTATACAAAGATTAATACATGCAGCACAAAAGCTCCGGTGCGGTACAGTGCCAACAAGGGTACACCAGCTCGGCATAATGCTGAGGCAAGCCACAGCGGTGATCTTCAGCTGACCCTCAGTGACTACACGGACGGAGAAAGCAACAGTGTGTGCGTGTTGTGTTGTATGAATGTGTTGGTATCTACTTACATTATAATTCTTCTACAGAATACAAACTCCTTTCCAGAAGAAGCGCTTTTAATTTGACCCCAAATGTATGGAGGTGTTTTCGGCCTCATCGTCACTTACCACCAGGTGAGATTGAGGTCAAACGCGGGTTTAGGTGTAAATAAAAAAACGAATAATCCGGAACTTTGAATTCGATTCTACCGTAATCTAAAGTACTCTAAATCTTTAGAAGCGCTTCGTAAACCTCTAATATCATTATAGCGGGGTGAGATGTCTGGGCGACGGTGACTATTTACCGTCTTACAGGCTGAGGCAGTCCCCTTTGTCCGGTGCTGCACACCACCTTCATCAAACTTGGTTACTTTTGTTTATTTATTTTTGTAATATATTTGTTTAATATTATTATTGTCTTCTGTACCTAGTTGTTTGTATGTGTGTATCGGGAATAAATAATCTTTCTCTCTTTGCTCGCCAGTTCTCCTCATATACAAAAGGAAAGCTATCGACTCGTTATAGCCAAAGCATTCTGATGATGATGTCATCTCAAAGGGGGTCGACATTCTGCGCATCGGTTTGAAGCTTTATTGCGTCGTAGCCTGTTACAGGGCTTCCGTCTTTGTTTGGTTATCTTCACTTACCTTCACGAGGACTTTGTAACGATGTCGACTTCATCGTCCATATCAACCTCCTCGATTGCAATTTCAACCTCATTGTTAGCGTTTATCTCATCTCATTTCGTGTTGGCATCTTCATTTCTTCATCTATATTTTCAAAATTCAAATCATATTCACATTCCATTTCTAAATACCATTATTCCATTAATTTCATTGTTTTTACTTATTCTCTCTGTATTCTTGTCCTGAACGGACGTATGTCCTTTTTATAAAATTGTCTCCTACTACTACCTATTTTCTACGTTTACTATTATAAAAATATAATATCTACCATTACCAAGTTTCTTCTATTACTTCATCTGCACACTGTCCTAGAACCCTGCTAGCCGGCACCTAGAGGGCAGATTGTAGCAAGCTGGTGTCATAAGGGACGGAAGGATGGAAGTACAAGTAGTTGGTTTTTTATGTAGCAGTACATATCACTAGAGGGGGTTTGAGGACTTCGTTGGAGTGCCTCATGTGCCGGTAATTGCACTGGCTCTCTTACCCTTCAACGGAGTACAGCAGTGCAATGCAAGCGTTGCTGCTTTGCGACATAAGGGTGGTGTATGGTGTAACCTTCTCAGGAGATCTATTCCACTAAATACAACGTAACTAAATAGAATCTAAACTGCATCGTTATGACGTGTTTCGTATACTACTATCCACTAACGAACACATTTCAGTTAAGTTCGAACAGTGACGTATTTGTGCATTCTACTACAACGTTTAGTTTATACTGAATCGCAGGTGAACGGTAACAAAACGCTTCAACTGTCAAATATAACGATCGAACATAAGTTCCTCGCGAGGTGCTTTTGCCCGAGCGATAGTAAATCGAAAGGTGTCAGTGGTAGAGTTATGCGTCAGCAGAATGCGATTTGGTGTCCAAATAGAATTGGAACGAAAACTACATTGAAATTGGATAGAAATAGAACTACAAACGTTGTCATTTAGGCGAATTGTACCCTACCCAGGTTGACTGCACGGAGTTAAATCTTCAAACTACTCAAAGCAAAAACAGTAATTCAAACGTGAGTATCTATATTATAATAACTATGTAGGTAGTTCGGATGTTGAATAAAATAAGTCTTTGTTAACACGTCATCGTGGCATCATTTAGACCGTTACACCAGCGTACCACAATATATTATATAGGATGATGTGCGTTCCTTTACAATGAAAACTTACATTATAAACTTAATATTCTACAGACATTATGGCAGAGTAACTATAACTCAAATGTTGGTCTATTAAGGCTCGCCCAAAGAATACCAAAGAAGCCTTAAATGCGCTTTGGGCGACTGTTAGGCTTCTTTACCTACGCCGTTTTATTTACGCCTATTCCCTGCAACGATTCTGAAACAGAAGCGGTTCGAAACCATACAAATAGATGATGATCATGGGTATAACCACATGGAACAACACTTGGTAGAGCGTTCAAGGTGGGGGGTCTGTTGGTCCATACAACATGAGCTAAATAAAGCGTTGACGCTTACCGGTGGAGCCAGCGTCGGTGGTGACGCAAGCGCATGACGTCAGGCGGTCGCGTGCGCTGTTTCCTACTATTTGTCATACTGATAGACACCATAATTGGAATATATCCTATTTTCCGGTTCAAGATACGAATAAAAATGTCGTTGGAATCCTTTGGTACCCCGGAGTAGTGAGAGTCGTGGCACAAGACAGGCAAACCGACTACGGATTGCTCGATGTTCACGTCACCGCGTACGTACAAGAAAGGTGGTGAAGAATGAGCTGTCTTCTTGTGCCATGGTGATTGGTGAGGGTCTTCACGAGGTCTCTCCATGCGGCTGTCTCGTGCTACCTTTGCTTCGCTCCAGTTCAGCCCTACTGCTTTCATTTCGATACGATTAATTCGAGATAATGAATGCGGTATGTGCAGTCAGTCTGGGGTGGTACCATTTTTTTGCCGCAAAGCAGCAATGCTTGTATTACTACAATTAATTGTATTGTACAAATGAGACACGTCATCTGAGTTCTCAAGGTTACCAGCGCATCGAAAACCCTCTCAAAATTATAGTGAGGTGAGATGTAACCACAAAAAAATATTTCTGATTCTGATTCTTATCATAAGGTGGCCCGTTTGCTCGTCAGCTCTTCTTATAAAATTAAAATAAAATTGTTGGGCAGGAGACAGCGTAAGTGTAGAGTAGACATATTTTCTTAGCCTAGGACTTCACGGGTCCGGTTCCAGCCACGGTCCAGTTCACTGCATTCAATCACAAAGCGCTGATTTCAAGTGGGCGGGCGGAGCGCGGTAATTGGTTGTGGCTGGACCTGGGCCTGTGAAGTCCTTTTTTTTGTAACGGGGGGAAATCTTCGAAAGATACCCAGCCTCCTGGGGGAGAGACTGGGTTATGTGAGATTTCTACTCACTAAAACCCCCTCGATGGCCGGCCTCGTGCTTATCGGAGGGCTCCGGGATCTCCAGTGGAACGCACCGGTGCCCTCCTAGCATTTGCCTATGGCTCCTCCTGGGAGGTGTTCATTCCACCTCCCGGTTCCTCCCGTCACAGCAGCGTGCGGCCATAGCACGTTGCTGCCTTCCCCAGGGTCACCCGCCAATGGACGGCAAAAGCCCCCACTTTGACCGCCCGCGACCCTGATCCCTCCTATATCCATACCGTGGCTCTATTCTTCGCCCGAGACTACAGGGCTGGGGCCTGTGAAGTCCTAGCCTAAAGAATGTGTAAATCTATATGTCCGTACAGTACGTGTAAGTATGCCCCAGACTCCGTATCTCCGCTGATACGGCTGGAGTGGCGACTCGAGCGCCACTTATCGGTCGGGGGCCGGGGCGCTGCCGCTGTTGTGTTTGTACTGTTCGTTCATATACCGACGACGAGCTAATAATATGTATGGAATAATAAAGAACAGAAAGAGAAAGAAAACACATTTATTTAACATTATAAATTGAAATCGTTTATTTAGCGCTGTAAACACCAGAATACAGATTACAGAAGTATACAAAGTTTAATACACGCAGCACAGAACATCTGGTGTGGTACAGTGCCAAAAAGGGTACACTAGCTCAGCATAATGCTGAGGCAAGCCACAGCGGTGATCTTCAGCTGGCCCCTCAGTGACTGCACGGACGAAGAAAGCAACAGTGTGTGCGTGTTGTGATGTATGAATGTGTTTGTTTGTATGAATGAGGATATTAGTGTGTATGTGAGGTACTGAGTGTGTGGGAGGGTGATGGCATGGTGCGGGTGTATTTGCATGGTATTATGTGTGTGGATGGTAGTTCACAGTAGAGGCATAATATTACCGACCACTTCCAGATTGTGAAGGACAGTAGTTACAGGGCACCTAAAGAATGTACGGAGCAGTGTCCGATTTTTGTAGATCAATTGTATAGATTTTAAGTTTTCTCCTGAAGGTGTCAAGAGTCTGCGCGTCTCTAATAGGAGGTGGAAAGGTATTCCAAATCTTAGATGCCGCATACTTGAAACTACCTCTAAAAGCAGCTGTGCTGTGACATGGAGGGAGCATTAAGTAGGTTGATGCACGTGTGTTGTACTCATTGATGTCGCGCGACCACCTAATTTTCTTATAAAGGTACACCGGTTTCCCATACTTAATAACGCCGAAAAGAAGATACAGGATTAGACTTGAAAAGACTTAAGAAGAAACAACATAATGTCAAAAAAACACATCAGCATGTGCTGCGGTGGGACCGGTACGGCAGAACCACAGCGCTGGTTGTCAGCTGTGCCGGGGTGAAGGCATCGCGGCCGAAACAGCAGGACAGAGACCAAACCAAAAATATAAACGTACAGAGAATAGCAAAGTGATTTGTTGATAAATAATATTAAAAGTACAAATAAATAAATAAATATCAAAAGATGAAATAGATAACAATTAAAACTGGAGAGAAAAGGGATAGGAATACAGAGTGAGTGTCTGTCCATTATGCGCCATAATAAGCTTTTTTTTCATGCTGTGTGGGGGATATCCGCTGCGACATCCGGATATCCGGTCTAACAAACAGTTATCCGATCCGACATCCGTATTTCAGGCCCTACATCTTCGCTTAGCGTCCGCTTAACCATAAAGTCCGCTTCACATAGTGGCACCAATTACCGGAGATGCTGTACCACTCCGAGCTTCTGCCCGGGCACGAGGTACGCCTCAAGGCCCGCACTCCACTCTCCCGCTCAGGGTTCGAGTGACGACTCGCTTGCTTGCCCTACATACGGATAACCGGTTCAAAATCTGGATATCCAACTCTACATCCGGCATTTGATTTTTCACATGTTGGGCTAATTCTGACCTATTCTACTCAGGTGGTAGCAACTGAGAATGAATCAGCCCCATTTGGCACCACTGGTGGCGACTGGGAAAAAAAAGTAACCCAGCTACTATGTCGGACAGCAGTGGATATGTCAGATGCCCACGTTTAGCCGGAACGAATCTGACAATAGGTTGGGCACCAACCACCGTGTGTTCCCTTTTGCCACCATCGCCAACGCCACCACTATCCCAGAAGTATCCCAGCTTCTGTATTGTGTACCTTTTGTATTCTGGTGTTACAGTACTAAATAAATGATTTTAAATTTAATGCCTCCGTACATATTAGCTGCTTGGTTCATTCCATACATAGTACTAACTGTTAGATAACGCACGGCGCCATACTGTCAGACCTATAAGCGTTCCTGAAACCATGACTGGCGTCCATCTTAGTCATGGCTTCGATGGGTATTGTACGGCTGCGATATGGGGCATGTTGTGGTCTTTTTATGGCGCGCCCGAAAGCGATTTTTCGCAAATCCACCGTTTGACAAACCAATTTTGTTTTTTTCTTTGAACCAATAACACGTCCGGACCTGACGGGATTTTTCAGCACACCCTGTCTGTAATAATAAAAAATATATTTTGCAACTTAAATTAATACAAAAAGTGGTGGATGCTCTAAATCCCGCACTAGGACACCCTGTGTCGCGAGATTTAGGCTCTTCTATGCTCTTCTGTGGTTTGAAACTTGAACGTCAAAAAATACTCTGCAAAGAGTGCTTCAGTATTTCGGTCACAGCACGCAGTATTCCGAAAATCTGGAAAAGCTACTGGTGACGGGCAAAATAGAGTGAAAAAGACCAAGAGGGCGTAACTCGAAGCGATGGTCTGACCAGATATCTGTGCACCTTGAGACGACAGCGATTCACTGCGCAGAAGACCGGCGCGACTGGAAGAAGTACTTCGGGGTCACGATCCTCAACACTGATGGCCGCCTGAGGAGAGATTGTGTGGCTGATAGCTGGTTGTCGGTCGTTCATCCTGCCGGCACACAGAGAACAAAGCAGCCGTTATCGTCGTGTTTGCTGCGCCGGCGCCGGCACGCGTCCAACGGAAACCTTATCTGAGGACCTTATGTGTCTTGCATATTTGTATTTGCCTTGCACAATAATTGTTGGTGTCTCTAAAGAATTGACAGACTTAGGCGGACCACACTTTTCCGCAAGTAATCTGTCCGTTATAGGTCGCGCAGTCAGAATTGAGGCCACACGTATACGTTTGTATTAGTTGGTGAATCTGTTCTCGCTCGCGGCGGCGACGTCATTACGTAGTGTTATCTGATTATTTTTTTAATTATATAATTAGAGCAGGTGAGACAACGGGCCACCTGATGGTAAATGATCACCGTCGCCCATAGACATCTCACCTCACTGTATAATTAGTAGAGGGTTTTCGATGCGCTGCTAACCTTGAGGATAAGATGGAGTGCCTCATGTGCCGGTAATTTCGCTGGCTCTCTCACCCTTTAACTGAAACACAGAAACGCAAGCATTTCTGCTTTGCAGCAGAAATATATAAGAGGGTGTTGCCACCCCAGGCGATCCTGCACATCAGAATCTACCACCTGTTATGATTTGAGCATCAGGGATAGAGCTACGGTAAAATTCTGTTCCATGTGGACAGGTGTAGTCCAACCTCTACTGGGCCGTTTATATTGGGACTCCCAGTCCCAGTATAACCCTGAAATATCTGTGGACCTATGGAGAAAGAAGCAGTCAATGAAATGAAATGTATTTGCATTAAATGTAATGGATCCTACTTAAACTTTAAGCTTTCATCTGAACCACGGACCATCTTCTTCTCCCATTAAGGGGCTGGCCCCTGTCGCTGCGGCAGTCTCCATCCGATTCTGTCCCCCTTCTCCATATGCTGTACTGAACCATACTACAGATAATAAAGGTATTGCCCTCAATGCTGTCTGTCTGTACGCTTTAATATCCGCGGCTAATTGTAGGATGCTGCAATTAAGACGTCAATTAGCTCCTATTTAGAGATTATCCGGAGCTATAGGCCGGGGATGTAATGCTGTAGCGTTCTTCACGAACGTTTAGTAGAAATTGCACGCAGGCGCAGGCGCAGTACAGTGAGGGGAGGGGGTCCAGGGGTCATGATGGCCAGTTGATAACTCTAAATCAGAGGTTCCCAAACTTATTTTGTATACCGCCCACTTTGAGAATAAATTATTTTTTAGCGCCCCCATTTTTTCCCCTACTTAAAAACGACTATAACTTCAAATTAAATTAATTAATTATTGTGAGCTATATTAGCGGAGATTAAACATTAATTCTAAACGAGACTTTTACTATAATTCGCAAGAGTTAACTTGAAACCTGAGCGCAGTCGGTAATACACAACGGTGCTCAGGTCTCAAGTTAACTCTTACAGGCTACACCTGCCAATGAGAATGATTATCTAATAATAATAATAATGATTGTCTAAGAGGCCTCTTAGCTAAATGAAATTACAAATCACCCTCCAAGCCTCTACACAACGCCCCCATTTTTTTTCTGGGTCTCTTACCGCCCTTTAGGCCTGCAGCGCCCACAAGGGGGCGTTATCGCCCACTTTGGGAAAGGCTGCTCTAAATTAAGAAACCTCCGCCTCACCATTGTGGTCATCCTTACTTTTTGTTGGTCATCGTCAGTCAGTTCCTCAAGGTTCCAGATGTGTCCTAAACGTTTGAGCTTAAACTCGACCCACTTAACTATTACCGTTTCAGATATCTCACCTGACATCAAAGATACTCCGATATCTTGGTAATATCTACTCTACATTTTATCAGAACACTCGACAAAATTCTGTGTTGAACAAAAGAGCAGTATCCAAATCGGTTCAACAGTTGACGAGTTATGATGCCTCAGACGTACGCGTCAAACCTGTGATCGGGGGTTAAAAATGCGCAGATAGAGGAACTGATCGTGCAGGTTGCTTAACTTGCACGATCAGTTCCGCTCGTACTGTAGAGATCATCTCAATAACATTGTCCATTCTCTTGTCCTCAGCGATGGCAGCAGCGCCGGCAGCCCGAAGGAGGCGTGCGTGCCGCAGTCCCCGCCGCCGCACGTGCCACACGTGCCGCCCGCCAAGCGGGAGTTGCGGGACGTGCGCGACGTACGGGACGTGCGCGACATGCGGGACATGCGGCATCCGCATGACCTCCGGGACATGAGGCACCACGACCAGCGAAGGATGAGTATCGGTGAGTTACACAAATGTGGCATGAAGTTAAGAGAACAGGCGTGAGTTTTTAGAAAAACATTCGGCTCTTGAAGACTTCGGTTATCGTATCGCGAATGTACTACGCTGATATCAGAATGTTTTCCAAGAGGTCACGGACTGTACATACAGATCGAGCGAGCCGCCAGGCGCTAGGCGGTCTTTTGTCCGTCTTTTTCATCAAAAAAGAAGAAGACTGTCCGCCTCGCGAGGCAGCTCTCTAATTCAGTACAGTCTGTCAGCTCTGTGAGCATTGCGCAGCGACCCGAAGTGGATCTTGGCCTCCGATACTAAAGAGCGCCATCGCTCCCTCTCCTGCACAGTCTCGAGCCAGTCAGGCGCCTGGAGCTCACGCAGATCCTTCTCCACTTCATCGCGCCAACGGTATCTGGGACGTACGACCGGCCGTCGTCCGTCCGGGCGTCCCACATACGCTCGTTTTACCCGATCCTTCCCAATCCTAGTGACGTGTCAGAGTCATCGGAGTGGACTATACCTTAGTATTAATCACAGTAGTAATAGTAACATGCGTGGTGTGCGCAGGCGCCGGCGCCGGTGGCTCGCGTCGCGCCGAACGCCGCGCCGCGCCGCCTGCTGAGCGCAGGAGACCAGGTATATCGCTCGCTGTATGCTGTATGCCATCCTGGTCTGGAGCTACCTTTGTTGCTAACAATGCACGCTTCATTCATGTCCATTCACTCTTAACAATTACGTTTTAGAATTGAAACTTGAGACATTTGTGTCAAATATTTGACATTCATCGTGAGTAATCCGCATCACATTATTAACAATTATGTTCGTTGTTCCCTTGTGGAGCTTTGTTTCAAACTGTACATCCTGAGACGGCTAAAGTGCTTCTATATTTTTGGCTTAAGTGTTACTTAAGTAACTTAAGTTCCATTATGTTCACCCTGCCTAACTCTACCTTTGTGTCTAACTTTGCACTCTTCATTCATGCCCACTCACCATGATGTCAGTATCATCAAACACGCTTGGCCTCTTGATTTGTGCAAGAGACTGAAGTATGTTAATATCGCTAGTAGATCCAGCTTCTGTAAGTCTTGAACTTTCAGTGTTTCTAACATTCCTGTTTACGACGTGAATCACTAATCTGCAGAGCAGACACCTTTTTTACTAACTTTGCACGCTTCATTCTTGTCCATTCACCTCGAAACACGCATGGGATCTTCATTTGCGCAAGAGAGAAGTATGTGAAGAATCTAGAACTTCCAACGTTTCTTACACATTCCTTTTTACGTCGTGGGTCATATTATATCAATTATCATCTCCCATTCATTTTCTGGTAACTTCCATCCTTCAGTGCTTCAGTTTGCTTATTAATTATTTCAGTTTGAGCCTGATTGCATCGCTCGCTGTATGCCCAACTCCTGGTGCACACCTCTGTCGCTAACTGAGCACGCTTCATTCTCCATGACAACTGTTTCTTAAATCATGCTTGGTGTCTTTGTTTGAACAAGATTCTGTAAGTCCTGCACATTAGTCTCACACACGTGCAATACCCCTGGTACTGCACGTGTCTCTAGGCGACGGTGACTACTTACCATCAGGTGGCCCGTCTGCCTGTTTGTCTTAGCCAATTTATTAAAAAAAACTTACTTTCTCCGCTGGCGCAGCGACCCGAAGTGGATCTTGACCTCCGATACCAAAGAGCGCCATCGCTCTCTCTCCTGCACAGTCTGGAGCCAGTCAGGCGCTTGGAGCTCATGCAGATCCTTTTCCATGCACATTAGCCTAGACTTTACTTTCTGTGTTTGTGACGCATTATGTATGTTTCTAACTAGAAAATTGAAAATCTAGACTTAATGTGCAGGACGTCAATCATAATTAATAAGTTTGCCAAGAAAGTCGTTCTGTGTGGTTATTTCCATAGAATGATCGCGACCCTCATCAATGAGGAACATATGACTAGGAAGATCCTTCATCACAGACGCTGTCATCTCGTTTCGCAATGCTACCATAACTATAACAACAGCTTCCATCTCATTGTCTCTATTTCCTCAAGCATCGCTAATTACTCTTCACACTTCATGGCTGTTCACTTCACCCTTTTGTCCCACACTTCATGGCTGTTAGCGCGCTTGTATCCCGCTATGGTGACTTTCCCTCTGCGGTGTCGAACGCATAACACTCGGTTTCGCCGGTTGCGTAAGGGTGACGTCACGCGCATGCGCGATGTGTGTTAAGTGGTGCGTCGGTTGTTCTAGTTCTAGTATCTGAGACGTTATCGTTGTGCTGGAAACTAGGTAAAACTGAGTTCAAATGTGGGGCGTTGCGGCAAATCATATATATTTGTTTACATACATACCTTCCTTCATAACTATAATTAGGCGATCTGTCTTTCCCCTCCCCCTAGTCTAAAAAGGTAAAAAAGGGACTTTTTTGTTTGTTATGTATAACTAAACCCGCATTTGACCTCGATCTCGCCTGATGGTAAGCGACGATGGAGCACGCGGGTCCAGTAAATGCCTATTCACTCTGGCCTTGAAGATCCCAAGGTTGTAGGTTTCGGGAAATACAGACGCCGGCAGGCTGTTCCATTCCTTAGCCGTTCGCATAATGAATGAAGAAGCAAATCGCTTCGTACGAGCAGATGGGATATCAACAACATAAGGATGGAACCCCTCCCCGCGCCTGGTAGTCCGAAGGCGGAATGGAGATGCTGGAATTAGGTCGTGCAATTCCGATGCGCACTCTCCGAAATGTATCCTATAAAATACCGATAGACAAGCAACCTTGCGCCGATGTTCCAAACTTGACGACCGGCGTCATTTTGTCCAAAAAACAACCCGCGATCAGAATTTAATTTTTCACTTCGCATAGTGTATATTGTGTGCAAGATCGGGATGTTTTGAAGAGCCTTGGGAGTAGTCCAGGTCAGAGATCCTGATGTGTAGGATCGCCTGAGTTGGCACCATCCTCTTATCTATTTCTGCCGCAATGCTGTGTTTCCGTTTGAAGGGTAAGAGAGCCAGTGTAATTACCGGCACATGAGGCACTCCATCCAAGTCCTCAAGGTCAGCAGCGCATCGAAAACCCTCTAATAACATTACAGTGAGGTGAGATGTCTATGGGCGACGGTGACCACTTACAACCAGGTGGTCCGTTTGTACGTCTACTCTCCAATACCAATTTTTAAAAAAATAGTTGGGATCCTTCGACCCGCCTGCCCACCTTCCAGAAACACAATGGCCATTTCAGCTCCAATCCAGCGCCGTTAAAAATTAAAAAAGCCACCCGCCTGCCCGGCGGCACACTGCTTTAATTTTTAACGGCTCTAGGCGGTAGTTGGAAAAACTTTATTACTTTTGTTTATTTATTTTTATCTTATATTTGTTTAATATTATGATCATTTTCATCTTCTGTATCTAATTGTTTGTATGTGTGCGCTCTTGTGTTTCTGGAAGATGGGCGGGCAAGTAGATTAGCGACTAATTTTTAATCTGTAAATAGCTATAAGATTAGAACCTGGTACATCCATTCATATCAACGTACACGCAAGAAAAATAATTCCTTGATCGTTCAGTCACGAACACGGCCGAAGCCGCAATAATTCTTATCGTGATGTTTTCCATGTTCCAGAGATGCGCGTGAGCCCCGGCGCGGGCGCCGGCCCCTCCGCGGAGCCGCCCCACTACAGTCACCCGCCGCACCACCACCACTTGGTAACACCAATGCTTTTATTACCTTACTGAATTCTTCATCTAGTCTGGTGCGTGGCCACCCAAGGAACAGGTAAACAGAACAGGTAATAATTCCTCGACTCATTGTTTGATAGTTTGGAATAGTGAACCGACTGGGGGATGAAAGTCCTTTGTCGGGTAATAGTTACCGGTTCCAAAACATTAACTCTGCTTGCCAATTCGGTATGTAAAGTAAAATGTAACTAAGCTATTTCCAAAACCATTTCAAGTTTTTACATTTGCAAAAATTTTATCTTTTTTTTTATTGACTCCTAAACCCGCATTTGACCTCGATCTCGCCTGATGGTAAGCGACGATGAGGTCGACGATGGAGCTTGCGGGTCCAGTAAATGTCTACTCACTCTGGCCTTGAAGATCTCAAGGTTGTAGGTTTCGGGAAATATATATACGAGTATATACAGGGTGTAACATTAAGAACGGTCAGTATGGGAAAGTCTGAAACTATAAGACATACGAAGATCTGTTCTTAGGAACCATGTCATCAATTTTAGTAACAAGAAAAACTGTATTCATACATGTTTTTAAAAACCTGTACTCAGCCTGGGAATCGAACCCGGTTGTTTTGAAAAAAAATCCAACACTATTTCTATTTAGATATCGATTGTGTAGGTGTTAAGGAATAAATGTTAGTATGAAACGTGATGTTTAAAATTAATAAAACGCATTGTTTCCATATCTTTTAATTTATTTTAGTAGGTGTTCGAAATGACTACCATTTTGTGAAATACAACATTCAACTCGTTTAGGTAACGACCTTACTATTGAATGTTGTATCTTCAGGTGGTGAATTTGCGTTAAAATTGTCTCTATGGCTGCTTTTAGGTCTTCAATTGTGTCGTAGCTTGTTTTGTACACTTCATCCTTAACGTAACCCCACAAGAAATAGTCTAGTCTAAAATAAATTAAAAGATAGTAATTAATAGTCTAATCTAAAATAAATTAAAACATATGGAAACAATGCGTTTTATTAATTTTAAACATCACGTTTCATACTAACATTTATTCCTTAAGACCTACACAGTCGATATCCAAATAGAAATAGTGTTGGAATTTTTTTTCAAAACCACCGGGTTCGATTCCCAGGCTGAGTACAGGTTTTTTTTTTAAATGTATGAATACAGTTTTTCTAGTTACTAAAATTGATGACATGGTTCCTAAGAACAGATCTTCGTATGTCTTATAGTTTCAGACTTTCCCATACTGACCGTTCTTAATGTTACACCCTGTATAATATATTTATAGCTTTTCAAGCTCTGGGTGTCGTTTATTTTAGCGAAAAACTTAATAATCCTTGGACCTTCATTTGAGCTCGAAAATTAGGCTGTATAGGGCATTATCGTTGCCTTTACAATAAAAAATGCCTAATTGTCAATGTCAGTGTCAACAGAGCAAACTTTACAATTAGTGTGACCATACTTATTAGATTTCTACTTTTTCAGTAGATTGCGAACAATGATCGTCAAATTTAATTAAAAGTTATTAGTTGCGTCAATGTATTCTTTATATTAAAATATTATTTCCTAAAAGATTTTTGGTATAATAAAGGTATAATAGAACAACTTAACTTTTATTGTAATAAAAAATTTAGTAGAATTTGGTCCGTGATTGCGTTAGATTCCAGAAAAATTACTTGTTCACACTCATTTGAAACTAACCTCTTCTGTTGAGTTTTGTACGCAGCAAAGGCTTTTGACTCTATTCAGCCTACTTTTGCTAAAAATCTTGAAAAACTAATTAAAAAAAAACGACTACCTACTGATCAGAAAACAAAAATATTGAAATTCGTTGTTTATAACAGCTCAAAGATTGAAAATGAAATATTAAAAAATACTCCAAAAAAAATTTACGTACCGAATTATTACCCGACAGAGCGAAAGTGGTTTTGGAAACATTCCCCTATTGTTAGAATTGTTTATAATTCGGCCACCTGTAGGCCTCAGACACGACCTAAACACTGCTAGCCAAAACTGACCTTTTAACGGGTTTTCCGAGACACGGAGGGGCTCACATTAAAATGTCTGTTGAAAAAATATATATTAAAAGTGTATTCACTTATTACAAGGCACAATAATAACACATCCGACTTACAAACCAGGTCGAAATCTGTATCTTGTAAGTCGGGACTCCGTCGCACTTTCCGTGCAATGTATCTTACAACTTATAACATTACATTAGAATATACCTAATAGTAGAGAGGTAAAGTCTCTTAAACTCTCTTTATTTTCATGATCAGAATACATTAATCTATGCTAAACCTTGGACTCCGCACTAGGCAACAGCCTGTATCGCGGAGGCGGGTTCCGGTAAGTTAATGTCTAAGAATATGTGAGGGTGGGGGCGTGTTAGGGTGTGTGGGAGGGTGTAATAATGTTCAGTGTAGGGTGTTTGGGTGAGTGAGTATGGGAAGTTAAGTGTTAATAACGAGTTTATAGAGGGAGAGAATAGAGGGTGTCTGAAGAACGTAATGAGTGTGGTGATAAACCAATGTGTAAAATTATTTCTTAGATGAGTAGATAAGTCTCTATAGAGATCCTAGTTCTGACTGCGTCCAAAATGCTTGACTACGGGTTGCAGCTGCTACTGCTCGACCAACCGTTGTAGGTAGATGATCATGCATGTGTACTTTAGGTTAAGCTAGAGGTCGAAGCTGATTCGATCCCAGCTCTAAATCATTTTCGTGGACCGCTCAATGCAGACCGGCACTGTTCAACATTGATTCCAGGAACAGACGAATGACTCACCATGCACTGTCTAGCAAATATCAGTATTTAGTCTGGTCCCTCTTTGTTTCATCCAAAACCTTCCGTCTTCCAGGATACGAATCCTCTAGAAGGCGCAGTGGAGTCGCTAGTGAGCGGTGCAGGGTCTTCAGACGGAGAGCTCTCGTCCAAGGCAGGGGACAGCCCCAGCAGGAAGCGACGGCGCATCTCCAGGCATCTGTCCTCTGGTAAGAGTGGGTCACTGGGGCGATACCTTACAATGTCGAGGGTAAGAATTTCTAGAAGGCGCTGTTGAGTCGCTAGTGAGTGGCGCGGGACCTTCAGTCGAAGAGTTCTCGTCTAAGGCAGGTGATAGCCCCAGCAGGAAGCGACGGCGGATCTTCGGGCATCTGTGAGGCATCTTTCAACAGCACCTTCTAGAAGATTCTTGTCCTAGACATTGTAAGATTCCTCTGGCAAGAGTGGGTCACTGGGGACATCCCTTACAATGTCGAGGGTAAGAACTTCTAGAAGGCGCTGTTGAGTCGCTAGTGAGCGCGGGGTCTTCAGCTCGGAGGAAGGGGATAGCCCCAGTAGGAAGCGCTGGCGGATCTCCAGGCTGTCTTCAGGTCTCATTGCTGAGAACATAGACATACATTTTTCTACGTAAAACGAACTTATGAGAAAAAGAGCCATTAATTTATCATACAGTCATTCCAATGGAAGACACATCATCTCTGTGGAACTCTGTCACAATAGGTTTTTGTTATGATTCCTTGACATTCGTATGAATGTCTAATAAGTGACATAACGTAACAAAGCCCGGAGGCCAATTCTCACGGAGTGTAATAAATATCACACTAGATACATACTTATTTACTCCGCTGGCGCAGCGACCCGAAGTGGATCTTGTCCTCCGATACCAAAGAGCGCCATCGCTCTCTCTCCTGCGCAGTCTCGAGCCAGTCAGGCGCCCGGAGCTCCCGCAGATCCTTAAAAAATAAATATAAATAAATATATATACTCGAATTAATTATTTATAATTTATTTTTGTATTAATTATGAATTGACGTAGGAAAAAGACATTCTGGGGTTCTGGAAAGAGTCATTAGTTCTGGAATTTGTGTGGCAGCTTGCAACACGCTACACCGATTATTATTTCGCCTACAGATGGTGCCACTCGTACCGAACGTACAAGCAGAACGCACTATTAATATTTTCATCAGGACTTCGTCTATTCTACATACATACTAAATTGTCTAAGAATAAAAATTAAAAAGTGAGGTTATGTTGAACGTTCATGCTGTCATCGTCAATGGCGTGTTCGTCCTATTTTATTGTTTAAAAACGGTTCACAGTGGTCATTTTTTCGTGAAACTAGTGTATTTTACCTAAAAATCGTCCGTGTCAAGTGACCGTTATATAAGACAGTGAAATGTGAGTGAAACACTACAGCCGGTGTGACCCGGCAACCTGACCTCCAACTGCACTTGTAATACAAGACACGAGGTATTCCTAGTGCACACGACTCTGTCTTCATATAGACGTTGGTAAGCTGTTTTCTTCAAAACAGACGCCAAAACGTTCGAGTTATTTTCAAGATTCTAACACGGTCATTGGCCAAATTGCACTGTGTACACTAGCAGGGGACATAATTAAAAAAAAAGTGTGTGGCTGAGTTTTGTTTAGCGTCCACGTCAGTTTTGTTTCGTTTTGTCTTGCAAATTGTTTCACAGTAGTGCTTTTCTAGTAAGAATGGTGTTTCTTGCTCGAAGAACTTCGACAAGATGTGAATAATGTGTGGGACAGTGAAGTGAAGTCAAATAAGACGCTGCAGCCCGATCCGTACTTGACTGGATCTTGAAGAGCCATACTGCGTCCGGGACGCCTGCTTCTTTGGTACGGATGGTGCAGAAGCGTGGAAGATCCCAGATAGAATTGAAATGTGTGACACCAGCATTTTAATGAAGACTTGAAAGAGTTGTTTACATCAGACAAGGCTGTATGGGCTCATTTCCTTTGCCTTAAGAAACAAACAACAACTGTGTAGTGGATTAGGGTTACTACCAGAATCGGTGCCTGTGTGTTTAAAGTAGCCCCGTCGTGTGTTCCAGGTGAGAGCAATGTGTCGGTGGCGGCGCCGGCGGTGGAACGACGCACCCCGCGCCACCACTATCAGCCACCGTGAGTACCACCTGCATCTCTATTCTTAGATAACGTCCTAATTTTTTTTATTTACGGCTACACCGGCGTTTGATCTCAATCAGCCTATTAATGTCCCCACTGTTGGGACGCAGGCCTTCCCTTGTACAAGGGGGTACGGGCCGCGATCCACCGAGCGGGCCCGGTGCTGTGCGGTGGATTTCAGACCCCTTCGGAAACTTCATTTCCTCAGACATGCAGGTTTCCTCACGATGTTTTCCTTCACCGTTGAAGCAGTCGGTAAATGTACGTGAGTCTTCGAAAAATTCGGAAAAACTCATTGGTACATGGCACGGTTTCGAACCCGGACTCCCACGGCGTCGTAGCCACCGACGCGTAAATTCTAAATTCGAGGTAACATTAATGCCAGGAGAATATTTTTTTTTATTGTATAAGAGACAAGTAAAAGTGCTACTGTCGCCCATAGGCATCTCTTGTCACTATGATATTAAAGGGTCTTCAATGCGCTGCTAACCTTGAGGACTTGGAGTGTCTCGTGTACCGGTAATCACCCTTCAATGTCCAAGTATCAATTTGTTCTTTGAGCCCAGGCATATAGGAGTTTGTTTGTTTGTTTGTAGTATCTTTATTGTACTAATATAAAAAACATTAAAATATGTACAAATTCAGGCTTATTCCATAGTCTCTTCCAGCCAACCTTTGATTTAGGAGTTCTTTCAATGTATTGTTTAACATCAACCCCTTTACTGCTACTCCAGCCGACGGATGCGCTACGTAAGCGGCGCGGGCGCGGGCGTGTGGGCGCACGACGCGGTGCACGCGCAGCTCCCGCACCCGCAGCAGCACCCGCACCCTCACCCACACCCGCACCCGCACCCTCACGCGCACCCGCACCCGGCGCACGTGCAGCACCCGCACGCGGCGCACGTCCACAACCCGCACCAGCACCACGCGCCGGTGCTGCTGGATATCAACCAGGTGAGATTACACGATGATTATGTGAGAAAGTCCCAGGCGAAAGAAAGAGACAACTTATTCCTTAGCAGTCGGTGTACGAACGCACCCTGATGACAGACATAGGTCCACGGATCAGCGCTATTGGTGATGACGGGGTGTCGACAGCTTCTGCCATAGCAGATTAAACGATGATCCAGGGCAAGATTGGCGAACCCGGAGCATCAATTGGAATGAGGTGCATACAGTTGGAGTCCAGGGCCCACTGGTTTCAATTCATACATAATTCGGGTTCCCGCCGAGTACTAAAAAATATTCCTCAGTGCGGACTTCTGGCCTGAAGGGGTAGTGGACGAAAAGACTCATCATCTCAAGCCGTACCAAAATGAATTCTTTTTACTTATATATATTATGTATAAGATAGATAGATAGAAACACTTTATTATACACAAAATCAGGAAAAGTAAAAACTACAGGAATAATAACACGATGTGTACAAAGGCGGCCTTAGCGATGTCTTCCAGGCAACCTCTGAAGTTAATTGGACATTAAACAGATTAGCGACAGTGTAGTGTACATAAGGTATATATATCTATGGGCCTTTTCTATAGTTGCTATAGAAAAGGCCCATAGATATATATAAATACCAGCTCCTATCCGAGATGCTAAAACGTACAACAGTTTCGTTATTGAATTTATAAAATGGTTGATCCAAAAGGCCTATTACTCTGTCAACGAGTCTCTTGACGAACGATGTTTGAAACTGTAGATTTATATTCTGCAGTACTTTTTTATATTATTTTTTAAACTTGTTGACTTTATACGAGTACTTACTTTATGTATGATATTTTACTATTATTGATCATGACATGCTAACTTTTTTTTTTTTTTGACAATGTATGATCATTACTGAAATAAATGAATATGAATATATAATTTGTTGCCTGAAAATAAAGAATTTATTATTGTTATTATTAAACAACAGCAGAAAAGAAACATAAATGAAACGAAGGGTGAAGAGTGGTCTGTCTGTATGCTGCTGCATTTTAAATTGGACCTTGAAAAGTGCGGGTAGCTCGTATTGATTTTAGAGAGGGACTCTTTGTCTTCAACAGCTTGTCAAGAACAGTGGATTATTTCCTTGGTAATGTTTGCCACAATCGATTAGCTGGCAACCCTGGGGAAGGCAGCAGCGTGTCACAGCCGTACACGGCTGTGATGGGTGAAATTGAAGGGGCCCGAGACAAAGTGCTAATGGCCGGTTTACATTTTGTCAAGTACAGTAGCGAGTGCCCCCCTCCCCCCCTCTCGTGACCAAAATAAAAGGCCAAGGGTGGATTTGAACCATAGTGGTATTGTAACATACGCTGCGCCTACAGATGTCGCTCCGCGGCGCGCGACTGAGCGCCCTCGGCGGCGGCGTGGGCTGGCCGCACCCGGCGCACGCGCACAGGGAACACTCGCAGAGGACGCAGGTACGTCTGGCACGGCCACCGCTCTCGCTAACTCGCGCGAACTGTAGCTCCTAGACCCCATATTACGAAACAACCATCCTTGTAATTTGTTCCGTGTGGTACCGGCCTTGAAGAATAGCACCACCCCAACTCTTCCCGCGGGTGTCGTACGAGGCGACAAAGGGATAATGGATACTGTTCTACACCTATCACTTTTGTCCACTTACTTACGGCGAAAAGTGGTAAACTACCTGTCATTGAAGGTGGTTCCTCTGTCTACTACCTCGGGGTTTATGGATGTAAGAGTTTATGGATGTAAGAGTTTATGAAGTTTTTTTGGCTGTCCTCTACCGGGCAAATGCCTACTTTTTTCTTACTTTTCTCTGTTCCCAGCCTCCTTTTGCCACCCCAATGTATTTACAAGCCTAAACTGGCAACATTAATTTCAATTCCCATACCAAGCATCGTCAGTATTGCCGTTTTAGACTCATAATTTACAAGGATTATTGATTTGTGATATCGGGCCCTGCAGAGAAAGCAAAGGGGGGCAACATGTCTGTTTGAGATTTTAACAAGGAAAATAAACATTGTAACTTTATTCTATGTCGGTTTCATGTAGTTGTCTGAAAGTGGTATACGGAAACGACTTGCAGTAACACTATCGTCCTAATAAACTATGGGATCGATTCTAAAAACTATTTCACTGGTTTAAAATCTAAACTACTTGCTGGTGAAATGTTTTTTGTGGTAGTCCAGTAGTTTTTGAAAACATACATCTTGCCCCCGCGTGATCTTTTCTCTGCAAGTGACTTTTCAGTACGACTAATCCATTGATTATTGCCAAGTTGGTTATAATCTGATGAAATAAACTTTAGGAGTAATGTTGAGCGCAGTTTTATTAAGAAAATTCATTCTTGCATTCAAATTTTCAAAATGATGGTATTTACACTCTATAGAACTCGGTAGAACTAATTTTAATTAATGGATAATAAGATTTTCAGCACTCAGTTCTACAAATTTTTATTTGTTTTCAAACAAATTAACCGCGATTGGTTTCGACAATTCTTCATTTTTAAGCCGAGTTCACTCGAAAAACTTGTAGAACTAAGTGATGAAGATCTTATTTTCTATTAATTAATCCAAAATGATATATAGTACTCCAATAAGACCGGAAAAGTACGGACATTTTGATTTTAAAATACCCGATACTGTAATTGTCTACTGGCAGATCGAATTGAATGAAACCAATAAATCAATCCCTAACGTTTTTATACCGGTTGGACTGTTTATTTTAAATAGAAATTATTTCTGCTTCCTATACTCCACTGAAATGATTCACCTTTGGTTTTTCGACATCAATGTGATTGTTTCTTCTAAAGTATATTTATATGGATGATATATTCATTACTGCGCTCGACATCTTCGTAATTTTCTACGTTATTGTGGCACACGAATTTAAAGAAAAAATGTTAAGTCTTGTTCATTCAGAATTAAATTATACATGTTTAAGTTCTATAGCGCATTGCTATGATCGTATTCGAGCGCAACTAGCAATGTATATGAAACAATTTTTAAGACTCATTCAAGGACAGATTTTAGTTTATGTGAAACTTTTTATTTTTGTTTTTAACCAGAAACATACAAAATAACATAAAACTCTCTTAGGGTGTATTTCAACGAGTAATTTGAATCACGCCTTAACATTACCATACAACATATACACACATACTTTGTACACTAGTGTCTATCTACGCAATAACATGACATTTAATTATTACGTAAGATCTCTATGTACATGTGAGGATTGACCAAAGAATTTTAACGAATTATTCGAAGAAACCGGTGGCTTTGGTCGATCTTTGCTGATATTTTTATGTCTGACTAGGATCTAGGAAGTCTGTCAATCTGGGCATAGCATATGATCTACGTACGTATGTAAGTGACACGTAGGGTCTAGCACTATTTGTAAGGTTACTCGGTCGATGTAAATTAGTTTGTAAGGTGCGTAGAGTATGGGACGGCTTTGACATGTCAAAAGTTATTCTTTGCGGACACAACTTGTGTCAAAGTGACTCTTTCCGGATGTCAGACCATTTTCGTCGGCGCTTTTGTCTTATGATATTCCATAATTCAAATTCAATTTTTTTATTCATAATATCAAGTACACGTCATTTAAAAAATATATATGATTACATTACATAGTTTAACACAAAAAACAAACATTTGTATTAATAATTAGATTTAAAAACATAATTATCAATAATTTAAATAATAAATTTTATACAATGTCATATAATACATGTAATGTACTTAATGTATTTTAGGATTAGGATTTGAAATTCATCGAAATTGTAAAAAGTCTGCTCCAATACCACTAATTCTCAGTTGTAATACTGAGATTCCTTTGCCAAGTTATTGCATCTGCAAAAATTGAGGTAGTGAATTTTACAGTCATCGGTAGCTACTAATTGGATAGAAAATTAACGCGTCAAATTGAGTCATACAGCTCTTAAATCATAAACTTCATGTGTATGCCAGGAGTGGGCACTCTTTTGGATTTATGAATGTCTCAATTAATACTCATACTGCCACGGGGACATCAAAATCCTGATGTGAAGAGAGTCATATTCTTCCAAGGTCGGCAACGCAATGTAAAGCGATGCCTCTGGTATTGCACATGTCTCTAGGCCACGGTGACCACTCACCATCAGTTAGCCTATCTGTTTGCCTATTTATAAAAAAAGATAAAGATTACTAGGTCACCTATGCCTAGTCAGCAAAGTTGACTCCTGCTTTGAGCATCGGCGGGAAATCGGTCTAAGAATGTTAGCTCTAGCTTTGACGTACGTAAGTCGGCCCAAGCTCTACGCAGAGTCCGGCGCGAGGTACAAGTCGTAAGCGTGGCGCGACAGGTGGCCGTGGGCGCCGTGGGCGTAGGCGTGGGCGCCGTGGGCGTGGGCGTGGGAGCGGCGGAGTTGTGGCCGCACGCGCACGCGCACGCCGCGCCGTTGCTGCCGCCGTTGCCGCTGCGCTACCAGGTACCGACGTGCGCGGGAGCATCGCCCAGTGTCAGTCGCCGAAACATATGCGTTCTCACTCGCCTAGCAACTATCAAACAGTTAAAGTCTTAACGTTCAGGCTTTATTTTTAACTCTGGCACTGTGAAGAGATAATCCTTGCTAGAGGGAGAAAGAGAAACCGTCTAGATCGAAACGGATAGATATGAATTGAAAAGCCGCTGTGTAAGCCAAGACTTTGATGGCGGTTTTTTGTCAGCACTTTGGAATCGTTTATTCTCCCATATCCTTAATCTTATTCCTGTTTCTAAAAGTTGATTTGCGTTACGGACGCTATACTGACGGTGCATGTATGATTCGATTGAGAAAATAACGCAGAACTTTATGAGAGAATCTTGCCGAGTATTGGATTTCTTTATCCATAAAACATACAATACGTGAAGTAAGAGTAACACGTAGAAAAACCCGATACATACAAAGAGATAAACAATAAAAAGTGATCTTAAATATTTTGTACATGATTCATTTTAAGTATTAAACTATTTAAACAATAAATGAGAGAAAATCTTGAATCCTTAATGGGACAAAGTAACAACTCAACTTTTTAAAGCGGCCGAAACAAATGAAAAGAAAAACTTACAGTATTATTAAATCGGCCGTTCAAACGGATGTAAATACAGTTTTGATGCTTGTAAGAGCGCATGTCGGAAGTGCGGCACTGGGAGTACGCGAGGGCGGGAGACCCTGGAGCCCGGAGGAATGCGACGGGAGTGCATGCACCTAACACTGTCCCGCACCGCTACGTCTCGTAGACACGAGCGACGGCTCGCTGCAGCTTCCCTTGCGTCATGCGACCGTCGTAGCATCCGTCCGGCACATTGTAGTCCAAATAACGCTACCACATGACACAAGAAAAAGGGCAAAACTACTACGGATTGCTCAATGTTCACGTTAGCGCACAAAGGCGCGTCATCGAACTTAACACTGTTGTTGACGTACCCTTGTGCGGTGACGTGAACATCGTGCAATCCATTGTCGTTTGCCTTTCTTCTTGTGCCATGCGCTACCATATCTATACTAATGTCCGTAGGAGGTTGTCACTAAACTGTGAGATGGCTGGACCCGACGCTTGTTCGACATTTATCTGGATGACATGTTGATTGCGTCTGTCTGTAGACTACGACTTGGTTTCCTGAAGTGAGTTTGATGCGACTGTTGCTGCATCGGACGCGTTACAATTAATCCTAAAACGTGTGGATATATCTACAGTCGGAGCTTTTAGAAAGGGATTCGTATATGGGGTATAATCGATCTCTGTTTTATATCGCCATCAATAACTGAAGTCTCCTCTAATACTTTTCGTGTATGGGACGGATTTAGAATATCCCTACCGCCAACTGGATAAAGCGTGTCGTACGAGGCGACTACTCCTAGTAACTTGCTGGTGTAAAGACTGCTTCAGGATCCTTCAGGATCTGGCTAGCGACCACCCTTCTATCTTTCTCAAAGGTCTGCCGTCAAATGTCTTCGCTCCGGCGTTGATGTGTTTCAACAGTGTTTATAAAAGAGCCAGTACTTAATAAGTCTGTGTGCTTTATCTTCGGCTTCATCGTCACTTGACGAGATTGAGGTCAAACGCGGGTTCAGATGTAAATAAAAGATCCAAATCCCTTTTTAAGAGCTCAGGGACTGTACATCCAGTGAATACGGTGTCCAACTCACTGCAAAACCGTTGTGATGTGGTTTGGTCCTAGCAGCTTAGGTCTGGTTCCGCTTAGTTCCCGTGGTTGTCTGTGAGGGATTGGTACTGCTGATTATAATCGCTGTTTTATTTAGTGTTTAATACTATATTGGACAGTTTTATACTTGTGTGATCAGTCAGTGCTATCGTAATTTGTACCTCTCATTGTGTTTCTCATGGCACAAGAAGGCAAAACCACTACGGATTGCACGATGTTTACGTCACCGCACAAAGGTACGTCATCAAACGTAACACTCTGTTGATGACGTACCCTTGTGCGGGTGACGTGCATCCGTAGTCGTTTTGCCTTTCCTCTTGTGCCATGGGGTTTCTATTGTTCTTAACTGATAGTACTGGCTCGTCCACACCATAAATACCTGATAATGTTACTATTGTATTGCGTGCCTTGAATGTTGTAGCTACACTCACACCGCATTCTACTAAACCACATTAACTTTCAGTTTAGTTGACTTAATACTTCCATTCATTTCCGCAGAACCTTTACACTTTGTTCTAGATGTTTTTTCTATTCTTTTAGAAGTTTTAAGTTAAGTTTTAACGCAATGGGATCTCGGTAGCTGTGTTCCAAGTGTCTAGTTGTGTCGGATAGCTACAATGTCACGGCACGCGTAAAGTTTTCCATTTTTGTCAATAAGCAACCCATCACCCAAGCTTTTAATTTTGATAATTACCTACTTGATTTAAATACTCGGGCTGTTATTTGAGCGCTTTCAATCATGAAACATTCGAATTCTATGTTCGTATAGTCTCGCTTACATTCTGATTTTGCTTCATTAATAATTTCCTTTTAGAACTCATTTCTCTAAAACTGTTTTATCTTAGACTACCCGTTCGTTTACACTGGTTATTTTTTATTTCCACTTACTTACTTACTTACTCCGCTGGCGCAGCGACCCGAAGTGGATCTTGGCCTCCGATACCAAAGAGCGCCATCGCTCTCTCTCCTGCGCAGTCTCAAGCCAGTCAGGCGCCCGGAGCTCCCGCAGATCCTTCTCCACTTCATCGCGCCAGCGGTATCTGGGACGTCCGACCGGATGTCGTCCGTTAGGGCGTCCCACATACGCTCGTTTAACTGCCCGATCCTCCCCCATCCTAGTGATGTATCCGACCCATCGGAGTCGAGCCGCTTTCGTCTCTCCTATGATGTTCGGCTCGTTCACCATCTCTTCCATCTCCCTATTCTTTCTCATCCTCCACCCTCCATCTTCCTTCTTGGCTGGTCCCAGAATCTTCCTCAATATCCTCCTCTCGGTCACCAAGAGTCTTTATTTCCACTTGTGTCCACAAATCTCTTCGTTTCATCACAGCTCAGGGACCGAAAGTGGTTACCTAAATCTTATTTGCGCATATTCAGAATTGAACAAAAAAGGCATGCTGTTAAGGTTGAATCTACAATAAATAATTTTGATCAGATACCGGTAACCGATACTGATATTTACCAAAAATATTCATTATATATTCTACCTTAACTTAGCGTTTTGTGTTCAATTTTGGATGTGCTTACAAATTATGTCCCTGCATGAGCTCATAGGCTATGTCCTATGAGCTGTCCTAAATTATTGACTCGAACAACTAAAGATCCAAGTTTTTTTACCTCTATTTCATTTGAGCTCTTATTTTTGCTCATCCTCTCATTAGAAGACAATAAAAGATTCCATCCATCAAAAAATACCAATATGCTTTCAACCAAATTTTCTTTTGGTGACGTGTCCCCAGTATAATCATAATTTTCGCATGTGTCATGATCCTAAGCGCCGCCCATCAAGCCCGAGTTAGTTCTGTACTCTCGATGTCCAATAGCTGGGTACACTACATGTTAACTCGCGCACTTATATGCATGCCCAGATTATATACATATACATAACGTTGTGGTCTACATACTGGTGAGGTAGCGCTGACTAGCGGTGGCGGCGGCCAATCACATTCCGCGCTTGCCGTATCGTGTGATGATGCGTCGTTGCGATTGGCTGCAGACAACAGAGAACAGCCAATCGCATCCTTCGCACCATTGTGACGTGATAACGCGTAGTTGTGATTAGCCGCCAGTGTGGCGCTGACGTGTTTGTCGCTTGCGAGGTGTCAGCCGGTAGTTGTACTGTACCATAGCATTCAGCTCGTTCTTTTATAACTACAGTTTGTTTGTATTGTACCGGACGCTGTCTCGATTTCACTCCACCGCCTATGGTTATAAGAATAAGCCGTGAAACGCGGGTAGATTCTTCTTCGTCTACCCTCACTTGGACAAATCTTAACAGGATACCGATGTATTACTTTGCAACTGTTATTGATATAACATTTACCAAGCTTTTGGGAACTAATAAATATGGTTCTAGTAATCATTTGGGATTGTGTCCCAACATTGGGGATATTAATTGGCTAATGAAGACGATGCTGTCTAAGAAGCAGTAGAAACATCTAGATTTTTCCTCCAGCTATACATATTGATTCTGTTCTGTCAAGAGTTCAATACATGTAATACTGCTGAAGATTTTGGGAGCGGGCGATTTAGGGAATTATCAATTTCGAATAATACGGTAGATACCAAGTATCAAATATTAAATTCATTTCTTAAAATTAAGAAATAGTCCTAAATTGATGGTCAAATGTGAAAACAGAATTAAAATTCGTTGACAGAATAATAGCTACAGGCTACAGGCAATCAAACATCAGAATGGTAGAAAGAAACGGCAATAAGTTTTATAACGTAACTATTCTCTAGCCCAGCCTTTCCCAAAGTGGGCGATAACGCCCCCTTGTGGGCGCTGCAGACCGTGGTAAGAGACCCAGAAAAAAAAATGGGGGCGTTGTGTAGAGGCTTGGGGGGTGATTTGTAATTTCATTTAGCTAAGAGGCCTCTTAGACACCGACTGCATGAGCTCTCGACTCTCAACTACAACTTGTGAACATCAACTAATATTAGTTAAGAGATTGCTCAAACTCGGTTCGCTATTTCTCTCCGCGTAGTTCATATATCTGTCCTGTTTTACTGTGTTATTGTAAAAAATGGGGGCGCTAAAAATAATTTATTCTCAAAGTGGGCGGTAGACAAAATAAGTTTGGCTGCCCCTCTAGCCCCATACAAGCAGATATAAAGGACTGTTTTGCTAGAAAGGGACACAGCATCTGTCTAATACTAACTTTAACCATTAATATCTCTGATGTTAGTTGAGATATCGAAAAACTAATTTTAGATCCTTCTTTAGTATGTCCGTGTAAGTTGATTGATGAAATAAAAAAATTAGGTTAATACCGTATTGACATTCTGTCCATTATGAACCTAAATGAATAGTTGTGTAATGGAGAAGCGAGGCATCGTCCGACAGCGTCACTTGTGAGTGATATCAGCGGGAGAGGGCTACTAATACGTCATTTACTATAACTATGCTCGCGGGCGTGACGCGCGGGTCTGGCTCTTCTGCCTGTCAGTTCTTGGATATACTTGTGCTGAACTACATACATACATAAATAATCCACGTCCATAATAGGGGAACAAATTATGGGAAAATATTTTACGGGTTTTGACTTTTCTAGTACTCTAACCTCAGTTGGTCCCATAGTCTTTTCATCGATCGATACAGCATACACAGAAAACGTGAGAACTGTCCTTTTTCTTGCTAACTGTACCATTTTTTCAAAATCTGTGAAAGCAGTTTGTAAAAAACTCGAAAAGTTAGGGAAGGTATAAGAACGTTTTCCTGTAGCTATAACTGTGCAGCTGCCTTTACTGCTCCACCTAAAATTTCCACCATGTATGGTCAGTATAAGTCTTCTACAGAACGGGCAGGCTGATGACAGCTAGATCTGCCTTGAGACAGTTGACATGCGCCAGTATCTGTCTCATGTGAACCGTCTCCCACGCCCGCCCTTACCGAGCACATGTCATGTTAGTGGTATTACGCTTGGCTCGTGTGATCGTGGCCGTGTCTTGGCCGCACCGCTACTACTGTCTTTGTATTTGAGAGAAATGTTTTTTTACGAGAGTGACGCTAGTCATTCCCTGTTAGTCTTAACACGAGTAGTGTTGCGCTGCGGCCATGACGCAAGGCGTTAAAGCCAGGCGTTGAGTCGAGGCGGCTGGTAGCCAGTTACCACTAGCAGGTGGCGGTAGGCGTATGCATCACAACTACTATACTATATGTACTACATAGCGGCACACTGCTTGCGACGTAGGCGACCTCTCGACAACTGTAACCGTGCGCTCCTATTCGCCGACATCGACCATCACGCCATCGCCGACCAATCACAGCCGGTGGATATCACGTGATACCGTGCTCGATTGGTCGGTGTAGGCGATGGGGTTCGCACGTTTAGAGATGGCGAATTACCATTCAGTTGTCGATGTTTTATTCATCTCACACTTCCGAACCGACTCTTTTTGATTTGTTTATTTATTTAAATAAATTGTACACGAATCTTTTTATCGATCGCGTCGGAGTTCCGACGCCATGTCTTTAAATTCACATAACTTTTTCTATTCTTCGTATTTTGGGTCAAACATGGCGTGGGGTCTCGGCGCGTATAGCATGCTACACTTGAGCTCATACTGTTCGGTTCTGTACATACTGTACCGTGTTGTACTTGGTGGTCTAGCGCTGCCGCGACGACGACTCTAGTGCCGCGGGCTCCTTCATGCGGCCTCTAGTTGTCGGCTCACAAAGAGTCCCCCTAGCGCGGTCGATAGCGACCCCCCAAATATTTTTGTCGGCTAACCCCACATTTGAATTTATTATTATTATTCGTGTATCGCATGCCACGATTTTCCTCACTTTTGAATACCCTGTGAATGTGTCGTGTTCTACGTGTATAATAATTTTCGGCCGTCGTAAAGTTTCGACCGGTGTGGCTCGAGGCCCGCGAGGCGTCTCGGCCAATGGCGGCGCGGGACCGCGGGGTCGTTGACCCGGAACGGCTCGCGCACCGCGCCACACGGGTCGAGTTTTTCCGACGGTGTCGCCACACTGTTTATTTACAAATTTTTGCCGCTAGCAACTCAAGCTTTGGTATTTCGTAGATTGGTTTACAATACAGAGAAAATATTTGGCTGGTCGCTTTCATTATTAGAACTTGGCTGTTTCCTAAGATATGCTCTTTTAATGTGAAACATGAATAACAACTTCTTATTTTTATGTCGAGTGTTGTCGAGGGTTGCGGTTACATTAACCCGGGCGTTGTTTTGTTAATGTCGATAATAAACTTATTAATATCGTCAAGCACTAGGTTTTTCTCTCGTTCTACATTATGTATCACTACTTATGTATGTATTACCGCATAGCCGCTAATATTTATAAGATGCACACGTTTAATAAATTACACACATTAGTCTTATTATAATTTCATCGTTAACACCATCTAGGTCATTAGGACTGGGCCATATCATAGTATGTTAAAATCCTTTTAATAGCTTTTAAAGTATTTATACGAGTAAACATAACTGTATCTATTTTGTCTGCGAAAACCTAGTGTGATTTACTGTATGTTAATGTCACCTCTCGTTATTTTTTATTTATCTAGCTACAGAATAGTATATTTCAGTTTCTGGCTTTACTTAAAATGTATCTTGTATCGGGTGTTACAAAAACCGACTGTAAAACTGAAATGAGGGTGTTCAGTTTCTACAAGTAAACAGTTTTCAATAGATTCTCCACACGTTTGTAGGTGGTATGACTCAGTCCTGAGTACTTTTACCTATTTCTGCCGCAATGCAGTATGTTTTGTTAGTAGCGCATTGAAAACCCTTTAAACATCACAGTGAGGTGAAATTTTTATGGACGACGATGTCCGCTTACCATTAGGTGACCCGTTTCAAATTAAAATTCAATTTTTTTATTCAAAGCTTATATAATACTTACAATACAATATAATTTGAAACAAGTAGGTAGGTACCTATTTATAAAGACCAAATCCTGGCACCTGCACTAGCCAACGGCGGTCTTGCAGCATGCCACTCCTCACAAAGATAGTCATTTGCTCGTCTATTTACTTCAATTTGAAGAAGAAAAACACATTTTGTACCGATCAGCTGATCGATTTGTACGAAAAGTCAAAACAAAAGTTTTTCAGTTATGGATACTGACTGAACACACTCCTTTCGGCTTTACATGGGGGTTTTGTAACACCCGGTGTCTGGAATCAAGTTTTAAGTGACGTACAAGTGACCAGTTTATACCGCTTTAATTCAATTACCGCTTGTATATCTATATAAATGATTTGTAACATTAGGACGAGACCAAAATCTTTAATGCTACTCTCGGTGCGCCTAAAACGTGCTACATTTATGTTTGGTACGCGGTTTGTGTTCATTTCACTTCCAACCACTTCTGAGATCGTATGTAACACGATTACAACCCTTTTACAAATTCAGAAGTTTCTTCTCTGATGTTATAATGTTTTTGGACATTGGCATAGGTCGCGCAGCCAGAGTTGAGGCCACCAATACACGCATACGTACGCATGTGTTGGTGAATCGTAATGTCGAATGGTGTTACGTAATTGTATACATAAAATGCGCCTGCGTGGGTACTGTGTCGCCTCAACACTGGCTGCGCGACCTATATCAGTACCCACTTGATAAATCATATCTGCTTCTTTACAAAGTGGTTGTAAATCGTTACTGCTTGTGTTTTCTCGTGTTACATATGATCTCGATTCTAATAAAGACGGATTATTGCTGAGGGGTATGCGGCGCCGACAAATTAGCAACATATTCAGCATTTTATATGTCGAGTTGGTTTGACAGAACCGAATGTTCTGTCGTCTGTGAACGTTGAATTTCAGTATCAAAATTTACATATAATTTTTCTCTTAAGAAATTGTAAAGCAAAGTAATTGAAGAAAAAAGTGAAAACGTAGTCTATGTTAGACATGATATAATTCTTACAAAAATAATCAGACAATAACAGTCGTAAATTCATAACATCATGTAATGGCAAAAGAAAGGCATAACAATTACGGATTGCACGATGTTCACGTCTCTACCCGCACAAGGGCACGTCATCAACCGAGTCAAAGCTGCCCTGTTTCCACTTACCAAGAACCGTGTGTGCTCTGGAAAGCAAGCAAGAAAAAAAAAGTAAGAAAAAGCAGTTTACCATTCTAGAAAGAACTGGTTCACTCCGATATTTGTGGACCGGTGTCCATTTCTTTTAATGGGAACAAAAATATGTTATTGTTTGTGGATGATTTTTCTCGGAAAATCGTGAAGTAAAATACACTTTACTGCACAAATAGTACAATTTAGGCGGCCTTATAGCTACGAGCGATCTCTTCCATGCAACCTTCGGGTTTCGTGCTGCTGTTATGGTGGAATAAGGGCAACTTATCGAGTTGCAAACGTAACACTCGGTTGATGACGTACCCTTGTGCGGGTTGTGACGTGAGTGTCGTGCAATCCGTGGTTGTTATACCTTTTTTTTGCAATGATATGATTAAAAAGTAACTTCATTCGGTACGCCGTACGCCCCTCCCGCGATATTTCCGCTCCCCCCGCCCCCACTATAACCCAAACGCCTGCGTGTAGATGGGCGGCGTGTACGCGCACGCGCACCCGCACCCGGGGCTACAGTACGCGCACAGCGGGTTCCCGCCGCACGCGCACCCGGCGCACCCGCCGCGCGCGCCCTTCGCCTCCCCGCCACACTATATAGCCAACTCGCAGGTAAGTATGCGCCTTGCGCGACACTTCTTTATTATTATTTTGTTCTTTTATCTGGTTGCTTGTTTTAAAAAAAAAGGTATTATGACCAGAGCCCTATTTAATGACGCAACAATCCTTGTAATTCTATCCATCCATTTCAACCATTACATAACAACAATCAACTAATCAAATGTGAGGTGAACAATCACGAATATTATACAAAAAATAGCCATCAAAAGATAGAAGAGGACATACGCCTCTTACAACTTTTCCATCCATCCATTACTGGTTCACCTTCGGACAAAGGCCTCCTCCAACTTCTTCCACTTCCGACGGTCGCAGGTCGTCCACCCATTTCATAGGCCATCTCATTTCCACTTTGTCCTCGCGTATTTTTCCGTGGTCTCCACTCCAGTATTCTTCTGATCCATCGGTCCCTGCCCATCTGTACAATCCATTTCCAGCTCATTTATCCATTTCTCGATTATGTCTACCACGTCTCTAAGCTTCGTTCTCTCTCTGATCCACTCTTTCCTTGTAATCAATGTTGCCAATTTAGACTTGTAAATACAAGAATTGTTGCTTCGTAATCTAGGGTCCAGGGTCCGCAGGCGGTTCAATATAAAAACCGGCAAAATTGGTAAAATTTTAAAATTACGCATAATGGTTTTTGTATTTCTTGTTAAGAACCTATTTTATAACCAAATTAAATTTTTTAAGAAACGATTTACCATTGTGGAGATCCCATTACTTTTTCCTGGTCACCATCAGTTCCTTGACGTTCCAGATGTGGAAATGTCCTAAACATTTGAGCTCAAACTCCAATCATCTAGCTATTACCGTTCCAGAGATCCCATCTGACATCAAAGATACTCCAAGATCTTGGAAACCACTGATCAAATTTTACTAAGATATGGCTAAGACCACTCTCGACAGATCTTTTACTTTCTATACAGTATTCTGACAAATAAAGTATTTTGATTTGATTTGACGAAATTCTCTATGTATATTGTCAAGTTATGACGCCACAGACAAACAGACAGACAGTCAAACTTATAACATCTTGGGATAAGGGGGGAAATGAAAAACAGCGCTGCATATTTGGTACCCGCATTTGCTGACTTTACCCCCTTTTGACAAATATATTATACATTACATATAATGCTTTGTACTATAATTTTAAATTTATATGATTTTGCAATAAATATATTTCTATTCTATTGTATAACACGCCCTCTCTCGTTCGGTCGAGGGTTACACTTAACTTAAACGTAACGTTGTGACGTGTCAGAGAGCGGAGGGCGGGCGATACGAGGTGCTGGGCGGCGGCGAGGGCGCGCTGTCGCCGCTGCAGCCCGCCGCGGACCTGCACCACGCGCCCCTGCTGCTCAACACTGAGGTGAACATATGACCTTTACTTTTCCCTTTTACCTGACCATAATGTCTTTCGTTTGTGCTGCACTGCCATTTGCCTGCGGGGATCAACTACTAAAGGATCGAACTGTGAACTGTGGTCAAATCAACGCCGATGGGAATATATTTTGCGTCAGATAAGGAATAGTGGTTTCTAGCTCGGCTTCTAGCTCGGGCACAACACTGGGGCAATTGTCAAAATATTTTCATTGTTTCACAGCCTCGGGGCACGACGCTGGAACTAATGACGCCTCACCACGCGCGCCACGCTCTCTCACATCACCACCACGTGAGTCTCGAAGTCACTAAAATGTCGTCGATAAATTGTAATTCCAACGTTATATTTGAAGAATTATTAGTTTTGATGTGACTAATGTTTATTATATTCACTTAAAAATCCAAACAGTGTGTAATGTTCAAAATTCTTTCGATTAGTTTTGTACATAGCAGTTATTTTACGTGACTGCTCTTCTATTCATGTTTGATAATACCCTCAAAGTTGAGGGTATTTTGTACTGTAATTTATACAATACAATACAATATTATATTCTTTACATCACACAGGACACAAATACAGAACCGAAGAAAAGATACAAAATACAATAGTATAAGGGGATACATTTGAAATCAAAAGATCCGACCTGATCCGATACCATTTGTGTTAAACCTTGCATGGTCAAATGTCAGAATTGGTTAGACATAAGTATGTCTAAGTATTGTCAAATGTAAGAATTGGTTAGACATAAGTATGTCTAAGTATTGTCAAATGTAAGAATTGGTTAGACATAAGTATGTCTAAGTATTGTCAAATGTAAGAATTGGTTAGACATAAGTATGTCTAAGTATTGTCAAATGTAAGAATTGGTTAGACATAAGTATGTCTAAGTATTGTCAAATGTAAGAATTGGTTAGACATAAGTATGTCTAAGTATTGTCAAATGTAAGAATTGGTTAGACATAAGTATGTCTAAGTATTGTCAAATGTAAGAATTGGTTAGACATAAGTATGTCTAAGTATTGTCAAATGTAAGAATTGGTTAGACATAAGTATGTCTAAGTATTGTCAAATGTAAGAATTGGTTAGACATAAGTATGTCTAAGTAATGTCAAATGTAAGAATTGGTTAGACATAAGTATGTCTAAGTATTGTCAAAGGTAATTGTCATTTGACAATGCAAGGTTTAACACAAATGGTATCGGATCAGGTCGGATCTTTTGATTTCAAATGTATCCCCTTATACTTTTGTATTTTGTATCTTTTCTTCGGTCCTGTATTTGTATCTTTTCTTCGGTCCTGTATTTGTGTCCTGTGTGATGTAAAGAATAGAATATTGTAAATAATATTGTATTGTATAAATTACTGTAAAGCAACTTAGTCCTACAATTTCTACAAAAAATAAACTGTCAAATGGTCGACTGAATGTGCGAATTCGCGGGGCACATGACGTATCAAGTGATACCTGTGGTTTACATACAAAACTCTTCTAACGCACGATCAACACAGAGGCACCAATTCTGGGGATGTCACACGCTAAATTCACGTCTTATCCTAATGTCACACTCTTATGAGTGACTGAGTGAGCGTAACAGTTTCATTTAGCTTAGGTTTCCGCCCCGGAATCGACGCCAAAGTGTGTGTAGCTTGAATAAAGTGTGAATGACCTCTATTAGATGGGTCATGTGTATGCGCAGCGACGTAACGGAGGCGGCGTGGGCGTGAGCGTGGGCGCCGGAGTGGGCGTCGTGGGGGCGGGGTCCCGCGCCGCGCGCCCGTACGTGCGACACGCGGCGCGCTGGCCGCACCACCCCATACACATACAGGTACCGCTGGATGTAACAAAAAACCCCTATAGTCCCTGAACACCCCCCCGTGTTCAGTATCCATAACTGAATAAATTTAACTATGGGCCAAGTCTGAAATCGCGAAAAAAAACACGAAGCACGATTCTGATCTTGCCTACACTTTTGGCACGGAACCCCCCCTTTAGGGACTTTGTTACCCTCACGTATACACGTGAGGTTGGTGGATTCTCCACCCTCAGGGTCTAATAGATGTCATTTTGAAGACAGTTCCATGCAAAATTCCTAAACAAACGTAATGGGTGTATCACTTTTAAAAACTCTTAATCACAGACAAGAAAAGAATTCCTTGAATCGTTATTAGTAGTAAATTATTCAAGATCTCTCTCCCTTTCTCTCTCTCTCTCTCCCTTTCTCTCTCTCTCTCTCTCTCTCTCTCTCTCTCTCTCTCTCTCTCTCTCTCTCTCTCTCTCTCTCTCTTTGGAGGCTAATAAAAGATGGCTGTCTTGCGCCAAGTTGTAAAGTTCGTCTCGAGTATTTCCTGATCTCAAACAAAGTTAATAAAATTTATTGCAATGTTCAGCTGTATCAGATGCTGTCTCAGCGTAGAAGTGTAATAAGAGCGATTCATGGGTTTCCCTGTGAGGCTGGCATGCTCCTGTAATAGACCGAAGCCTCGGAAAGCGATCAGATTAAACAACCGATCAATTAAAAAAATTAAAAGCCCCCGACTTACTTTTGCGGAGATACCTTTACTTTTTGCTGGTCATTATCATCCTGGTCGTCATCATTGAGGTTCCAGATGTGCGAAGGGCTCCGTGGTCCTTATTCCTAAATATTTAAACTGAAACTCGAACCAAAAAAATATCTAGCTATTACCGTTCTAGAGATCCCATCTGACATCAAAGACACTCCAAGATCTTGGACACCACTGATCCAATTTTTATCAGACATGACTAAGAACACTCGACAAAATTCTGTATTATAAAATAATCCAGGTCCAAATCGGATCATCCGTTCTCAAGTTATAATGCCACAGACAAACAGACAACCGTTGGTCTGTTGTTAAAAAAAGATTGAAGCCTATAACGTAGTCTAACCACAATAACCGCGTTGCAGGGCGGCGGCGGTCTGGTGAGCGCGGCGCTGCCGGCGCATGTGCAGGCGCAGCTACACGTCGCCTCGCCGCTGTCGCTGGCGCCGCCACCTCCCACCTACCAGGTAAGTGTCGGCATATAGACAAGGATTTTTAAACGGGACAAACCCGCCTCCACTGCTCCCCCAGTGTTACTCCTGTGAGCCAGGAATCAAGATCGACTGTGGAACTCTGACGTGAACACAACGCCTACCAATGAAGGTAAGCGGGACGTTCCTTATTCTACGCTACCTTGGGCCCCGGGCTCAAATTAAAGGGAGATTAACAGTAGGAGTGGAGACCACGTTTGGGCAAACGTTGTGTGGGACGGGCGTCCCTATTAGATGGAGCGACGATATGCGCAAGACGGCTGGCAGCGACTGGATGAGAAGAGCCGAAGATCGGGCTCAATGGCGCGCCCTGGGAGAGGCCTATGTCCAGCAGTGGACTAGAGTAGGCTGGTGATGATGAACAGTAGGAAGAAATCCCACCCAATAAGCAAATGGGAAGCAGACAGCAGGGGTATTCTCTGCCCTTGGGGCGAGTGGCTTTGGGCTTTGAGGTAAACCTCACTCCCACCGACATCAGCGGGACATTGCTCCGCTGGTAATGGGAAGCCGCTTATGACTAGCAGCTATGGGGAGGTGTAACTGGGTGGAAACTACATATCGAGAACTGCGCTGGGACAAAATAAGCACTAAGTTTTGGCATAACCACGGTTATTTTCCCTCAGGTGTTCCTGAACCTGCTCGCGATGTTCCCTCTGTCGCCGTACGCGGAGGCGCGCGAGGCGGACGCGGGCGGCGACTCGCCCGAGACTGAGAATTACGAGGCGCTCCTCTCTCTCGCCGAGCGACTGGGGGAGGCCAAGCCGCGCGGGCTCGCGCGCCAGGAGATCGACCAGCTGCCCAGCTACAAGTACTGCGAGCAGACGCACCAGGGTGAGTTCAGAAACATCGTTAAGTCCACCTGTAACTCTCGTAATATTTCCGTTCAAAAAATTATTATTTCCGCTACCCCATACACCACCGTACAAATCCGAAACTGGTTGCGAAAATGGCCACAACATGTCCAGTTTAGAAACTGGTTACAAAACTGGACATAACACGTCCAGTTTAGTAACTGGATGCGATAATGGCCGCAACATGTCCAGTTTAGAAACTGGTTACTAAACTGGACATAACACGTCCAGTTTAGTAACTGGATGCGATAATGGCCGCAACATGTCCAGTTTAGAAACTGGTTACTAAACTGGACATAACACGTCCAGTTTAGTAACTGGATGCGATAATGGCCGCAACATGTCCAGTTTAGAAACTGGTTACTAAACTGGACATAACACGTCCAGTTTAGTAACTGGATGCGATAATGGCCGCAACATGTCCAGTTTTTTTCTCTAATAATGTTCGGTTCGTTTACCATCTCTTTGACCTCTTCGCTTATCAGATCGATGTGATGGTGAGCGAGCCGAGCATTGTAGAAGAAAGTTAAGAGCGGACAATTGTCAGTTGTGGGCTTCACTGACCTGCAGCACACCAGCAGCGCTGCCTAGGAGCTCCCAGGGCGTTCAGATCAGGCACAATCACACGTGTTTTTGAGAAGCGAGCGTGAAGCCTGTCGGCGTGTAAAGTGAACCTAAGTTCAATTTACACGGTCGCACGTTTAAAACGCACCTGGATGGAGTTCTGAGCATGTAGATAAGGTTACTAAAGGTTACCTTAGGTTAGTTGGTAAGTCACTTGGATGTTCCGATGTTCCTTTAATAACCACTCCACCATGATGACGTTTTCATGAGTAACAGCAGTCGGCGGTCTTCCTGGTCTAGGATCATCTTCTAGGCTTTTCCGGCCACGTTTAAATTCGCGATACCAGTAAGTGACGGTGGCTAACGAAGGAGAAGACTCACCAAAAGCAGTTTGTACATTTTCATGAGATTCCTTAAACGTTAACCCTCGTTTGAAGTCATAGACACGTCCATTGTTGCAATCAATTTATTGATGACATCTTGCCGCCAAAAATTCATTAAAAAAAACTAATCGAAACTGGCCAGTGATTTTTACCATAGAGATGTACATTGAAATAAGCCTGCAAACTGTTATAAACATAGGGATATTTGAATAATATTAACGAAGTAGCTAATAACATTCAGAACAGCCCTCGTATCTGTTATTGTACAATCTGGAGTGTGTTGGTCTACCTGCAGGCGAGCAGACCTCGTGCGTGGTGTGCATGTGCGAGTTCGAAGCGCGACAGACGCTGCGCGTGCTGCCGTGTGCTCACGAGTTCCACGCCAAGTGCGTCGACAAGTGGCTAAGGGTGAGTTTGGATATTTTTCATCATCATCATCAACATGTCCCCATTGTTGGGGCACCAGGGGGTACGTACAGCCCATGATCCATCGAGGGCCCAGTGCTGATCGGTGGATTTCACACACTTCGGAAACTTTTTATTTCCTCAGACATGCAGGTTTCCTCCAGGACTTTCCAGGACTTATGTATGGCTTCGTAAAAATCCGGTCTCCCACGCGAGAGGTCCGGGTTCTAAATCATGGAATGCCATGTACCATATTTTTTGAAAGACTTGCGAACATTTACCGACCGCTCTGACGGTGAAGGAAAACATCGTGAGGAAACTTTTAACCTGCTCACTGAGGTGACCAGGGTGTGAAACGGGGAAGGCAATGGCAAACCCCATTAAATTTGCCACGCGGGTCGTTCTATGTGATTAATTCCTTAGAATGATCACGACCCTCAGCCATGAGGAACACGACTCGGAAGAATAATAATAAATAAATAATACAATATTCTATTCCAGTCAAACCGAACGTGTCCAATCTGCCGCGGGAACGCTTCAGAATACTTCAACAACTCGGAGTGACTCCCGCCCCCCTCTGCCTCCAGGGGGGTCGGGACCCCCCCTCTCGGACCTGACGCCACGTGCAAGACACCACATGGGTGACGGCGCGTCCTGGGTACCACACGGATGATGGTGAAACAGGTGGATGGTGATTTGACGGTGGCAAGTTGTATCTGGTTTACCCGATTGTGGGGTGCCTAGGATGGTTGTGTTTTACAACTTTGTGTACAGTTCGGTCGAACATTGGACGGGGTTGACTGCTGGATCCATCACTCTTGTATACGATGGTGTGAAGATGACGTAACAGTGATGTTTAGATTGTACTGACATCTAATGAAAACGACAGGATTAACACCATAGGGGAGTCTTTCTAGAAAGTCAGTTGAAAAATATTTAAAAATCTACTATGATTTTTTTTTTTAATTTAATGGTCTTTGGTATTGTGTTTTAAGGCACAATAATTCCGCCAATTCACGTTAACAAAGAATATTAAATCACTGCGAGTAGTAGACGTATATTTGACAGCTAAATTCAGTGTTGCCAAGTGTACTTCTTCTTAAATCCCAAGTCAACTAACATTTTAATCAGACTCTTATCTCTATGAGTGTAATAGAAGTCATATTGGCATCAATGAGCTGGTGTGGAGCTCATTTTAACACTTCCTGGAGTTTTAACGTCAAGTTTGAGCGGACTTCGGAAATTAGAAGGCTTGTACCCAGAGCCGGAAAAATTTCATGTTTATTATCAAGTTGACGTTTCAAATGCGCAATGTTGCCATGTGAATAACTGAATCCGTGTCGATATACAACCGTTACTTGGAGTCTTGCCCCGTCACAGAGATCACTCGTCCAACCGTTGCCATTAGAAAAAAAAGCTTTTCAGCAAAAGTTATTCCATACGTTAAGTTAAAACCATGTCTTTGTGAGAACACTAACATATTTTTCTATTGCATTGTGTATAAAAATATTACCTCATAGATTGTGAATGTGCGAGGGAGACGCGTGTATATTAGAGGGAGATAGATGTAGGTCGGTTTGCCAAAATATCACTTGTTTATTAATTGTACGAAGTAAATAGGTTCAGAACGGAATCTGGTATCGTTCGCTACTGAAGGACGAAGTTAATAGTGCGCGTAATAAATCTTTCACGCGGTAAATAGTGCGAGTAATAAATCTTTCACGCGGTAAATAGTGCGAGTAATAAATCTTTCACGCGGTTAATAGTGCGCGTAATAAATCTTTCACTCGGTAAATAGTGAGAGTAATAAATCTTTCACGCGGTAAATAGTGCGAGTAATAAATCTTTCACGGGGAAAATAGTGCGAGTAATAAATCTTTCACGCGGTTAATAGTGCGAGTAATAAATCTTTCACGCGGTAAATAGTGCGAGTAATAAATCTTTCACGCGGTAAATAGTGCGAGTAATAAATCTTTCACGCGGTAAATAGTGCGAGAAATAAATCTTTCACGCGGTAAATGGTGCGAGAAATAAATCTTTCACGCGGTTAATAGTGCGCGTAATAAATCTTTCACGCGGTAAATAGTGCGAGTAATAAATCTTTCACGGGGAAAATAGTGCGAGTAATAAATCTTTCACGCGGTAAATAGTGCGAGTAATAAATCTTTCACGCGGTTAATAGTGCGCGTGATAAATCTTTCACGCGGTTAATAGTGCGCGTGATAAATCTTTCACGCGGTAAATAGTGCGAGTAATAAATCACGCACGGCTGGCGCGTGTGATAATTTTAAAATCAATCTTTGAAAGTGTCGACCGCGCTCGCGCCGCCGCCGCGACAACAGAGGATGCAGTCTGCCGATTGCTTCAGTTTGTGTATTATACGTGTCCTATTTTATATTTAAACACCCGCGTCAGTTTGGGTGCAGCTTATTTGATCCAATGGGTTTAAATAAGCTCGAGTTATTGTCTAGCGTTCGTAGTATCAAGATTCCTTTCTGAATTTATTTATTTTGTGATTCCTTCGCTTTATCGTGTTAATATAGTTTTTTCGGCGGGTTTTCATGCGTTTCCGGCCGCCATCTTAGGTTGTTGGTAGATTCCTTGTTGTAAGTTTTTTATAAGGGTCTGTTGTGAGTTTTTAGTCGCTTATTACTAGAGTGGTTAAGTGTGAGTTGGTGTGACGTGACGGAATGTCTATAGGGTGTTTGAAATATCTGTATTGACCTCTTATGGGGTGATTCAGTATCGACAACTGTCTAACTTTAAAAAAAAAAAGATTTTTTTCATCAAATTTCCCTGGCTCCCTGTGTCTCTTCAGATATCTCTATATTATGATGGCATGATAAGCTTATGCAAATTTAACGAAAATAATAATAATAATTATCAATTTGATAATTGTATATATACAGTTTTTTGGTAAAATTTCTTGAGTTATCTACTGAGAAGGGGGGCCCCGTCCCCCCTGTGAAAGTTAGCAAAGTTCCCCCCCCCCCCCCCCCCTCATACGCTGACGTGAGCATTGGTATATTTTATACAGAATTGGTCAAGTCTTTACTTGTAACTCATATTAACCAGTATCATTCTTATTATCTGCTGATCTCTTTTTGTGCTCACGTAATCACCATTCACCACCCCCCCCCCCCCCCCCCCCCCCCTCTTGTAGTCATCAAAATGAAGCAAATTTAAAACCCCCCTAAATTTTTGATGCTTACGTACGTAATACTTGAACGCCCCTACTGAGTGATCAATATTGATGTGTCATTACACTGAAGTCTTGGAGGATTACGGTCGGAAATTGAGCAAAAGTGCCAGTTCCGGCACTTAATTGTAAATATGGATCGACCATTACCGATCCGACATGAAAACTCGCGGAAACGGAAAAAAAAAAAGTAAATAGTAATTATTTTGTAATTTTGATGGAGTTACCCTCTCGATTCTCACGTATACATACATTTATATATACATAGACGGTAGTTGTATGACTTGTACGTACGTATAGGGTAGAGTTCGTAGTCGTTACGTGCGGCCTTAGCTGTGTGTGTACATAGCTGTGTGTGTGTGCGTGGAGTGCTTTCGTTTATTATTATTAGCAGTGGCCGGGGGGAGGGGGGGGGGGGGGGGGATTTACCTAGAGCCGGTGGGCGGACGTCTATAGAGCTGATAATACCGCCTCTTGTTTCAAAAATAGACGTCATTTTTTTAAATTTAGGATCAATAATAATAATTGATAGCTCTGTAAACACCAGAATATAGAACACTTAGTCCGTTGTTTCCACCGCGAACGGGACGAACAGGCTTTGTAGGCTGTTTTAGACATATTTAGGTCATTGTTAGGTCTTATTTGAGTCACTTAGGTCATATTATACATTGAAAACGTTTATTTATCACTGAATATAGAACACAATACAGAAGTATACATAGTTTAATACATGCAGCACAGAATATCCGGTGCGGTACAGTGCCAACAAGGGTACACCAGCTCAGCATAATGCTGAGGCAAGCCACAGCGCTGATTGTCAGCTGACACCTCAGTGACTGCACGGACGAAGAAAGCAACAGTGCGTGTAATAACAATAGTTAATACTCTAACAAGTCCTCTACGTGTTGGACCCATGTCCCCACGCAAGGCTTTCAAAGGACTGTGCCCCTTAGTAGGGCACGTGTAACCTGGAAAGAGTGAGAACATAATAAGAATAAAATATGTTATTGGCATAATATATGTTACATTTTAAAATCTGCGAATACTAACATTACTAAAAATATAAATTCAAACCAATTAGTCATTACGATTTTGTTGGTTTTTTTTTTGTAAATCACCATGGCGCTTGACTGAACCGTCTTCGAACGTGCCGACCCGAATGTGTCTATAACATGCATTATTGCCAAAATGACCATAATGAAAATAACATGGCCGAATATTATTTTTTCAAAATACTGAAGTGGTATTATCAGCTCTATAGTATATCCTCTTTTCAACTTTAGACAAATCATCCCCACACATTCCGACCACTGATTATTAGTTGATAATTATAGTTACGATGCATTATAGGTTATGTTATGTTAGGTCAGAAATTTTTTTGTTCCTTTTTCTGTTTGTTTTTGGTTATGTTTTCGCTGCGGAGTGGATATTTTGTGACGGTGTTAGTGGCGTCTTACGCTTGGACTTGGTTCCCTCCACTTGAAGTCAGCGGCTCCTGATTGATGCAGCGAACCGAACTGGACGCGTGCAATCCATGCCTTAAGCTAATGATACACTAGGGGACAAATGTCCTACGACATGTATCGGCGACATGTCAAGCGAAGCCGGCCGATTTCGCCTGACATATCTGGCGACATCGCGCGACTTATGTCCGTAGCGACGTCAGGCGAAGTCGTGCGACTTCGCGAAACTTCGCTTGATATATCTGGCGACATCGCGCGACTTATGTCACTTCACTTCACTTCACGACTTCACCCGACATCACTGGCGACCCGTGTCGCGCGATGTTGCCAGACATGTCGCGCGAAGTCCGGCAACGTTGCGCTACTTCACCCGACATCACTGGCGACCAGTGTCGCGCGATGTTGCCAGACATGTCGCGCGAAGTCCGGCAACGTCGCGCTACTTCACCCGACGTCCCTGGCGACACGTGTCGCAGGACATTTGTCCCCTAATGTATCCTTGGCTTTATGCTTGATAGTCGGTTAATGTCTTTTCAGATGCTATTTCTAAGATTTGTATAATGAGAGCAAAGTATTCACCCCTCACTATACTCCGGTTCAACTACGTTTATTAAGTTTGTTACGCTGTACATTGACGTGTTTCCTTCCATTTCGTGTGATGTGGGCTGTTCAGGGAAGTGCATTGTATGTGTGGGTCGATAGTTGTTTCCGTTTTTATATTGTTCTGTCTTGTTTGCTGTTTTTTGTCTTACAGTCCTTAGCTGAAGTCACCAAAAAACCTCGCCATATTGAGAATTAAATGGTGTTTTTTTTTTCATGGTTAATACCAATGGCCTTTTATACAATACAGGGTGCAATCATTCTATCAAATCCCAACTTCAGTGTACGCTTTTGATATTTTGACAAAGATTTCAATTTCATAGAGGTATTTAAAACTCTAAAAAAATGGGGGTTGTTCAATCATAATATCAGAAGACTACTAGTTTTTCAATTAAGTTCTTGGATTACTAATGGGAGGGGCCATTAGTAATCCAAGAACTTAATTGAAAATCTTACTAATGGGAGGGGCCATTAGTAATCCAAGAACTTAATTGAAAAGCTTACTAATGGGAGGGGTCATTAGTAATCCAAGAACTTAATTGAAAAACTTACTAATGGGAGGGGCCATTAGTAATCCAAGAACTTAATTGAAAAACTTACTAATGGGAGGGGCCATTAGTAATCCAAGAACTTAATTGAAAAGCTTACTAATGGGAGGGGCCATTAGTAATCCAAGAACTTAATTGAAAAACTTACTAATGGGAAGGGCCATTAGTAATCCAAGAACTTAATTGAAAAACTTACTAATGGGAGGGGCCATTAGTAATCCAAGAACTTAATTGAAACACTAGTAGTCTTCTGATATTTTGATTGAACAACCCCCATTTTTTTAGGGTTTCGTACCCAATAAAGTAAAAACTGTTGGCCGCGTGTCTGTCAAGACCGTTTTTAAACCTTCTTTTTCTAAAAAGGTTGTCTGGAAGAGATCGCTCTTAGCGACAAGGCCGCCTAAATTGTACTTCACTATTTCCTTTTTCTATCTCATGTTTGTTGTTTACTATTTTTAGTTACTTTTTTTTTTTTTCTATCGGCCCGAGTGCGCGGTGGTTTGCTTGTGCAATAATAAATATCCTTGTAACAAATTAATTACAAATAAAAATAACCATTGAATCTTGCGTGTCGTGCGATTTTGTACCATATTAGTGTGAGGTTACGGTGTATAGCGCTGTATCGAATGGCAATATTTTACCTAACATTATTCGTGATTGTAGTGTGGCAAGGCTATGAGAGCACCGATTATAGACTAGGGTTTAGAAGAGTCAGTCTCTCTTTTCAAGGTACATTTTACATCGGAATTGCACGACCTAATTCCAGCATCTCCGTTCCGCCTTCGGACTACCAGGCGCGGGGAGGGGTTCCATCCTCATGTTGTTGATATACCATCTGCTCGTACGAAGCGATTTGCTTCTTCGTTCATTATGCGAACGGCTAAGGAATGGAACAGCCTGCCGGCGTCTGTGTTTCCCGAAACCTTCAACCTTGTGATCTTCAAGGCCAGAGTGAATAGGCATTTACTGGACCCGCACGCTCCGATCGAGGTCAAATGCGGGTTTAGTAGACAAAAAGGTCGACAGCGTATCAGCAACATTTCTGGTGTTGGTAACGCTTTCATTATTGCTTGCCCATATCATTCCACATTTAAATTTCATATTTTTTTATTGCGTTGTTGTTGTGGGTGGATGTTATGACTGTTTAAATCATACACCCTTTCGAGCATGTAATATAATAAACATCATAGAGCAGTTATATTGCTGTGTATAAGCCTCCACCCTTTCATGAGTGCATCCAGGTCTTCGATGCGAATTTATGGCTTAAAAGTTACTAAAATCCTAGAGATTAAACTGAAAAAAATCTCCTTAGGAATATTAATTCCAGAATAATTATTCGGTCACAAAAAAAAATATGAATCGACATTGAACAAAAAAAAATTATTCCTTTACCTCATATTAATGAACATTTCACATGAAACGTTGCCCGTGTCATGGAGATCACATGGATACACACATTGACCACTTTACAATGTTATGTGTGAATCTAATATTCAGATTCCAGAATTACAACTTTTTCTGAAATAGGTCAGTTTTAAACATACTTTACTTTTAAACCAGTAGCTTAACTAAAGAGTTATTTTCGCTCTTTGATACTAAATTCTGTGCTAAACTGTATTATATTCGTCTTCAATTTAAGAGCTATGCTCTTGTCGGTGTAGTAAACGCCACTGTGTCCTGTCTAGGGCCCTTTCCTTGACCTCCTTATACGCCGCAACGCCAGCCTTCTCTTTGATTTGATCGAAGTAGGTTATCCTCGGTCTTCTTCTTCCCCGCTTGCCTTCAACTTTTCCTTCTATAAGGTGTCGTATAAGGTGGCCCACCATTATATTGTATTATATTAAACAATACTAATTACTTTGTATTTACATTCCTCAAATCATCATCATTTTCAGCCCATTTCCTCCCACTGCTGGGTACAGGCCTCTTCTTTCGTGCCCTGGTCCACACTTTTCCCGTCGTTTTAACTTTGTATTCAATCCAAATGCCAATAAATAAATCTTAATCTATGACTCAGCAAAAATCTAGTCTATGGTTTAGTGCTCATATAGCTTTGCCTCTCTGTAATCGGTAGTAGACGAGACTTGTGGGCTTGTGTGAGTGCTGTGCGGTTACGGGCGCGCTTGTGTGTGTGTGTGGCGCTCTCGCTCGCTATTGGCTAGACGTTAGTGACGTCATCGAATGAAAATAGTATGTAGCCGTGTTTGAAAATAATGAAAATTGAACAGACCTGTGAAGTGTGATCATATATTGTATAATGTTTTGTCTTCCCATTCCTGACTTGATTCAGGTGGTTGGTTGTTGGTTGTGTGGGTACGGATTCTATTCCTGTTTCGTTTTTATTATACATAACTGCGGTGAAGTTTTGTCTTTGATTTGGTACAAATAACTTTTGAAACTTTTTCTGGTTTTTTTTTTTCGAGGGTAGTTTCATATTCAGTAACAGCTTACAGATGGCAGAGTAATAGCGAATGCGAGCGTCGCCCTCTGGTAGGGTTAGTGTAGCAGCTATTTAGATGTCCAACAGTACAGGTTCGTTCTCCTTGAACCAATTTCTCAAACACGTCCAGTTACCGCGAACCTTAAATTCAGGACTCGCTTTTACAGATCGAACGTGTCATAGCCAATACTAGGTTAACGCAAGTATTAGATCTCTTGTTTGCCGTCTACGGTTTATTGTGACAAAGGCGTTCAATGTGCAAAAGTGGACCCAAGGTTCGCGACTGTACTTACAGTTGTAAAAGTCACCTGTTTTGAAACGTATACAGGAGTCAAAATATGTTCGAGATTTTCTCAGAAACTACTGGATCCTTTCCTTAAATTCTTTCACTATTCATCATCATCATCATCAGCCCGTGTCGTCCCACTGCAGGGTATAAGCCTCCTCTCTCTTGTGCCACCCTACACGATCCTGTGCTAGTCGCATCCAGGTCTTCGATGCGACTTTGGTGATGCCATCCGCCCATCTGGCTGCTGGATGACCTACTCCCTTTTCCCCGACCTTGGCCTTTCACTATTACATAGATGAAAATTATTATTAACATACTTACTTTACCCCCACATTTGACCCATTTTTGAGTAGAAATTTCAAAACGTCTATGGCCTAGATGTTAATCTGGACATATTTAAATATATCCATGAAAATTCTATCCAAATCCGTTCAGTAGTTTTTACGTGATGTGCGTTACAGATAAACAAAAAAAATCCTTTACGATGTTTTTTTGGAGCATCGGTGTCGTCGTGGCTAGGACGTCGGACTCCCATGCGGGAGGTCCGGGTTCGAAACCGTGCAGTGCCATGTACCAATGAGTTTTTCGGATTTTTCGAAAGACTTACGTACATTTACCGACTGCTCTAACGGTGAAGGAAAACATCGTGAGGAAACCTTCAACCTGCTCGCTGAGATAGTCAGTGTGTGAAATGGGGAAGGCCACTCTCTGGGGAAGGCTCTGCCACGAGAGTCGTTCTATGTGATTAATTCCTTAGAATGACCACGATTCTCAGCAATGAGGAACACGACTTAGAAGAAGAGATGTTTTTAATGCTAGTGAAAAATTGCTGTTGGTCCTAATGACCTTTACAGCTTCACCGGGGTTTTTGGGGCGAGCGCTAAGTGCGCTCCAGCCTGGAGGAGGACTTAAACACTACTATAAGAAGCGACTGCCTAACACCCAGGTGGGTACGGACCTCGGCTTAGGACGTCGCTGGGGAGGGAGGGGTCGGGGAGAAGCGGCCTGGAATACGCCGATAGCGCGTGTAAGCGCCAGAAGCGGGTCGTATGTAGGTGCTGTGTGTGAACTACTATCGGGAGGGTATTGGTCCAGTAGTTTTTGAGAATAATTTCATACTTGTTGGCCTTCTACACCCTTTATTACAGGCTTTTAGACAAAACATCCGGCGATTTTTTTTCTTAAAAATACGTGTGATACAGTCTTTAGAATACACGAACGTGCATATCGCTTTGCCCTTTAAACTTAATTCTAAATTTTATTCTAATTCTTGTTTTGTTTATATTTTTCTCTCTAGTTGCAATTTTTTCTTGTTCTTTGTATTACTATTGTATATTATTATTATAGAAATGCAATAATTGTAAAGTAACAATGGATTTAATGTACGTTTTAGATAAGATCCGGTTAGGTATGGTTTTAAAGTACTTTTAGTTAAAAAATAAATTGTTTTATGTTTAAATTTCATGAAATAAAATGTTATTGGCAGAAGTAAATTGTTCAGGTGTAAATCTAGATATCTCTTAACTATTAACCAATGAGCTAATATGTATGGAGCGATAACGGAGGCGTGATGACACCCACCAAAACGTAGTGCAGACGGCCGAGTTACAATACATTGTGACTTGCAATTGGTGTGAATACCGAACGTCATCATTATTAACCAATCACGCGGTGACGCGATGCTCGTGACCAAACAATCAGCGACCGAGTTTATCAGAGTATCGGTGGACAAGTTTATCGTTTGGAACGAACACGAAACACATGCAGTTACGGTATAGTCGACCACAAGTGTATACCATCTGTCAAAATCTTATAATCTTTATTATACACACACACACACACAATATACAAAAAAAATTAATTATCGAAAAAAAAAATATTTACAAAAGGTGTAGCATAACTCGTTTCGAGTTTTCTCCCTGCTAACCATCGGGATAGAGAAAGGTGATAGATTCGAGCAGGCAAAGTATGTGTACATGATGAGTATAAATATGCCTCAACCTCAACTTTATGCCTTTGCAATATGATACATTTCAGATTCTCAAATGTTGACGTGTTCGGTAGGTTGTCCTGGTCGACTCTACGTATCTACATTAAATATTTTAGTTCAGGTTTATGTTCATGGTTGTGTCTCCTTTCATATTAGCCCACTGGTCTCCACGCTGAGGATCTGTTATAATAGTACGTGTCGGAAGTAAGTGCCATGTATGGTCTACCACTATATTATAGCTATGTTACAATATGTTATTTAAGCCTAATTATTGTTTTACGTGTGTTCACTGCGCTGCTACAGTCGGACCGGAAAAATATTGCAGAATTAAATGGAACTAGATTTTTTATAGAGTTCATTCAAACTGGAAACGTACAGCTGTCGTCATTAAAAATGGTTACTTCAAAATACAAGGTGTTATTATTTTGTAAAATCTACAGTGATAATTCGATATAAATACGTAACTTGTTAAAAATACCTACTTGCCGTTAAGTAGGTGTTTTTTTTTTCAAGTTACGCATTTGAACCGAATGATGTTGCTTTTTCTATTACTAGATAACTGTGGGTTTTTTATTTTCCTGGTCAGGCTTCAGATGTATATTTGCGGACGAGGCGGTTGGCGTTCCGACTGATTACATATTACATGCATGCATAACTTGAATAGTTGAAAAGGTTTAAATAAATACTTGTAAGAAGTCTTAGAACGCCCCAGCCTAGTAACGGTCGTAACGGTACTAAAATACCGGTGTTTTACTAACTTCAAATTCAATATTATTTATTTAACCAAAATATAACATGATGATACACAAAGTTACCTTTGGACCCCACACTAGGCTAAGCCTGTCCCGTGGGGACCATTACATTATTAACCAGGAATTCAAATACGGCTTACAGTGCATACACTAAAACTTTACATTGGTATGAATTAGAAAAAGGGATATTGGGGAATGGAGGGAAAGAGAGAATGGACGGGGAGGAATATATGATTATGGGTGTGAGTGTGTGTTGTATGTATGTGAATGTGTATGAGTGCAAAGTGAGTAAGTGAGTGAGAGTAGTCAGTAAAATGAGAGTGTGTGTTGTGTGATATTGTGATTGGAGTGAAAGATCATTAAACCAGTCATATGTTATACCGGTTCAGAAGTATTAACCGATTGACAAAAGAATCCCACAAATGATTGTGCTTGTAAAGATGTGATTGTAACCGGTGTTTTACCGAATTTAAGTGTGAAATAGTGATTTCAGTTTTAAGAAAATACCGGTTCTTTTCGTTTACTTTTAGAACTTTTTCTTCCATAATAACAATAGCAACCTTATGTTCTGACGTTTGCTCTACTGTACCGGTAAAATACCGGTATTTTTAGTACCGTTACCGATTTATACCGTAACCGTTTGTAGCGTTGTTATCTCACGAGATTCACTTACTATGTATTACTAAGGAAGCGTTCCAAAACATGTAATAATTACCATAACAAAGGCCTGACAGTTGAAATTACTCGACAGTGCCCGTTCCAAAACAAATCCGGTAATTCCTTTGGTCTACTTCCAAAACTAACTTTACTCGGCAATTACTACTGTACAAAGCGAAAGTGGTTTTGGAACGTACTCTTAAGAAAATTCAGTTTTTTTAGTTATGCAAAGAACTGTCACGTTAACCGTCTGTTGCAAGAAACGTCCTTAAAATTAAAATACATGCTTTTTTTCGCCATCGCTCTAGATAAAGATGGCATTATTATAATTTGAATTTACTTAAAAAAACACCACCGGGTGTTTACAGCATCGCTTCCTTCCTTGTAGGTATTATCCTATATCTAAGTATAGATTACTAGGCAGGTTCCACTCGGCTGTTAGCTTTAAAGACGTTTCTTGCAATTCACAGTGAAAGCACCAAATATAATGCGCCCGTAGAGAAGTATGTATCGAGGTGTATTGGTCGTGTATTAGTTGTATGAACTTGTATGGCAGCGGCCGGTCGTGAGCGGGCGCGTGTGCGCCCCGAGAGCTCATTCGTTTTTATTTTATTAAATGCACTGCTATTGTACTCTGTGTGGGTTTTATTTCATTCATCATCAGCTAATAATGTCCCCACTGTTGGGGCACAGGCCTCCCATTACACAAGGGGGTGCGAGCCATGATCCACCGAGCGGGCCCAGTGCTGTGCGGTGGATTTCACACGCCTTCGGAAAGTTTTCATTACCTCAGACATCCAGATTTTCTCACGATGTTTTACTCATTGGTACCTGGTTTCGAACCCGGACCTCCCGCACGGGAGTCCGGCGTTCTAGCCACTAGGACACCGACGCTGTTATTTTCATAATCCTTTAACAATGAGTAAGTTATAAAAAAGAATTCGTGTTAAAATCTTCCAAAAAGTTAATTGCGACCTACTTCGAAGGAGCCCTGGAGCAGGAACGATGAGGTCGACGGTGGAGCATGCGGGTCTAGTGTCTATTCGCTCTGGCCTTGAAGATCCCAAGGTTGTAGGTTTCGGGAAATACAGACGCCGGCAAGCTGTTCCATTCTTAGGTAGAAAACAACAAAAACAGATGTAGGTAACTATTATGGCTGAGAGAAATGCGTCGCATAATGTTTACGTGTGTGTGGTTAGTGGCCAACCTATTTGTCAGAGTTGTTCAAGCCGCCCGTAGGCCTCTGAAATGGCTTAACGACAACAACAGGGACCGACTGCTTAACGTGCTCTCCGAGGCACGGAGGAGCTCAGATGAAATATGCCACTAGCGGTCACCCATTCGGGTACCGATTGCGCCAACGTCGCTTAACCTGCACGATCACTTTCGGACCGTGCTCGCGACTAGGCTATGAGCTTATAAAATAGTAGGATTGTAATGAGCGTGTCCATGTCCAGTAGAACTGTCCGGATATTTTTTGTTCTATCGTAGAACTAGATGGACCAATCCTCTTTTATTTGATAAATACCTAACTTCAGGATAATTTCTTTGGGCGTACCCTCATATAGGTACCTACAATCGTTCTCCTGTAGCCCTCCACCGAGGGATGGCGCTACATTAACTTTGCATCGCGCGGCCTCCCTCGCGACTCGGGAACGTCATAGGGGTAGTCCTGAATCGTCTCGTGTGTTATTTACCTACTGGCTGTCCGATACGGATCAGCTACAAACAAATTTTTGGAAGCGTTTATACCTTTTCTGCAGTCGCGAAAGAGTACGCTAATAGATAATAGTTTATGCAGCCATCACGTAACGGAAGATGTGTGCTATCCAGATGTCCAAAGCTTAAAAGTAATCATAATAAATGTTGTATCATAAATAATGTTCTGTAACGAGCCGATATTAGTTTGTATCTACACTATACACAATAAGTAATAAATCTGAATTAATTTTAAATACTGTATACTGACATGTCTAAGTGTGTTGTAAGTACCAAAAGACGATATAAATGAAATGAAATCTAAACATTTTTGGAAGTGGTCTTTGTTTAATTGTATTTGGAGAACAGACGAGCAAACAGGCCACCTGGAAGTGCAAGTGGTCACCGTCGTCGCCCAAAGACACCTCACCTCACTATGTTCTTAGAGGGGTTTCGCTGCTAACCTTAAGGATTTAGATGGTGTTCCTCGTGTGCCGGTAATTACGCTGGCTCTCTTATTTATTTATTATTACAAAAATTGCAGTCATACAGTTTACACTAAAACACTGTGAATTCAAATGTTTAACATTGACACTATACTGTACTCAATGTACAGTATAGTGTCGTACAATATATTAAATATAATAATAATATATCCAGCTCATTCATTCATCTTCTCACAAAATCGCAGACAATGGTAACATATTTCCTTCCATCGACTGGCAAATAAGTCGCACTCCGGTTCTAGTGCAAGAAGCGCATTCAGTAGCACTAGTGCACGCACAGGTGAGTTACGATGGAAATCTTAGCCCTTCAAACTGAAACACAGCAATGCAAGTATAGCTGCTATGCGGCAGCAATATGTAAGAGGTGGTACAAAGCCAGGCGATCCTACACATTAGAATCTACCACCTATAAAATTACCGTTATGGGACGAAACCGTATTATTCTTATATTGGCGATACTAAAAACACTGAGCTATCAGTAGCAGTGACTTCGTTCCCGGGTGACCGCCAAATCTAAACAAAGTTAAACTTAAAAAAATATATGAAATGTCACGCTCGCACACATACGAGAGCGGGTTTTTTCGTTTAACGAAAGATTTGGGTAATATCCCGGAATCGGTGCCTATATAAATAATTCTATATCATTCTGCTCTAACGTTGAAGGAAAACATCGTGAGGAAAACTGCCTGGAAAGTTTCCGAATGTGAATGAAATCCATTGCACAGCACTGGGCCCGCACCCCCTTGTGCAAGGGGAAGCCTGTGCCCCGACAGTGGGGACATTAATATGATAATCAGTGATCGGAGTAGGTCTCTTTCGGGTCAATGTCCTCAAAGGTTATATTAATATGGATATGATATCGGGATCCCGTTTTAAGTTATCGAGCAAATGTTGTAAATTACTTTTATAAACCTCGCCCTTACTCGGCGGATTACGATTTTTTTTAAAATTATGAACTTACGAAGAAGTTAAAACACTACCATAGGTACACTAGCGCCATGAATCTTAAAAAAAAATATTTCGCCACCAATCTTAAATGTGTATCAAAACAAATTTAACGTTAAAAATCTAAATAATATATTTATTCAATCCCGGAAATCCCGGGATTATTGGGCATACTTATCCATATTATGACCGTATGTGGCAAGTACCAAAAACAGCTCTACCTACTCCGATCACTGATGATAATGATACTTTCATAAAATAGTTACCTACTACAGTGTTATAATTGTTGAAACCTGCATATGCGCGCTACTCGCCAACAGATGGCAGCACACGGCGACTAAAACGCGCTTTACTCAATATAGTTCAGATATTACAAGTGTTGGCGGTCGGCGACATGGCGTCGACTTTGTAAACTTTCTTGCGCCGTTTTTTGTTTTATCTTTGGAGGTACGTTGTGAATGTCATTATGAAATTGATATTCGTTGGATTTTCTCACAGGGTTTCCCAGCCAGCTCCCCACCCAGCCCCCAGCGTTTATCGTTAACTTTTGATTGAAATGGCCCACAAAATTAATATTCGCTTCGGTGTTGAAGTGTTTATAGAAAAGCCAGTACTAACTGAGCCCGTGTGCTCCATCTCCGGCCTGATCGTCACTTACCACCAGGTGAGATGGCGGTCAAACGCGGGTGTAGTCGTAAATAAAAAACGACGAACGAAATATGCACTAAATCGGAGTACTCTTATTGCCTAACTCGTCGCTGGGGCACGCATAAGGGTTTACATAGTCATTTCGCAAAATGGCGCCGTTATGTATTACAGCCACTGACATTACTCTTAAGAACCTTTTTTATTAAAATCTACCAAATCCTTACGTTTCAAAACCAAGCGAAACTCTGGGAAACTTACGTAAACTTCTAGAGGTGGTGAGGAAGGGCAGCGGAGCTGAATTTTGACACTTGGTAAAATATCTAGGGCCGAATATACATCCTTAATATATCCATGGAATTTACTAACTACTAAAGAAAGAAAGAATTTATTTACGATACACACAAACAATTAGGTACAGAAGATAAAAATAACCTTTGTTCTCATAAGGCCAGATTCTCAAAAGGACAGATTCTCAAAAGGACAGATTCTCAAGAAGACAGATTCTCAAAAGGACAGGAGTACACGTGAGCAGAAAAAGAAACGATAAAATTATTTATGATAAGTTTATGTATTAAACAAATATATTACAAAAATAAATAAACAAAAGTAACCAAGTTTGATGAAGGTGGCGTGCAGCACCGGAACAAGGGGACTGCCTCAGCCTAATAATACCCCGTATCATAATTCAATTATTCCAAGATACATGGTGTTTCGTCTAATTTACTGTGATATGTAATTTAGTAATCCCTTCAAATCCAACAATTTCAAGTCGACGCCATGTTTGTTGTTATAATTATGCAGAACCACGAGCAACAGAAAAATTGGAACCAAAACAGACGTTCCCTTCGGTCGCCAACGTAACCGCAGTTTCGTAACCAGTTACTAACAACGCACAATTCGTCCTCGTACGATACCAGTTCAGTAGAAATACGTGTTTTTCCTTACCCGAAACTGGGTTTCCAATTCGTAACCAGTTACGAACAACGCACAATTCGTCCTCGTACGTTACGTAGAAATACGTATATTCCTTACACGAAACTTGGTACTTTAAACTTTTGGTGAACTGCTACAGGTCATTATAGTTTACCTATGGTTCTCTTTTATATAATGAAAAAAAAACCATATATTATTCCCAAATTTTTGTTTGGAAGTAGACAATATATCAATGGAACAATCGATGTCACATGGTAAGGAAAAACACGTATTTCTACTTAACTGGTATCGTACGAGGACGAATTATCCGTTGTTCGTAACTGGTTACGAAACTGCGGTTACGTTGGCGGCCGAAGGGCAGACGTTTTATAAAACAGCTGACCTTAATACCCGTGCGTGATCCGTCGCATTGAATAACGCAACTAATGTTTCTAGTAAAAAAATGGAAAGCTTCCTGGTGGGTAGGTAAAAAAAACTAGAAATAAAACCAGTAATTTAGGTTCTATGTTAATATTTTATTAAAATAACTTAATCCTAACGTTTGTAAAGCATAGTGAAGGTGATCGTTTATCGACATCGATACAAATCATAAATTACTAGCGTTTAATTAAATAAATTCAACCAAAAACATATCGGGTTAGAAGTGGACCCCGGGTAATACTCAAGAATAAAACATAAATGCTTGTGACTACAAAAGTAGCAGCAGCAAGTGATGACAATTATTATTAACCCCTGACAGATCGAGGGAGGTTATAAGTTTGACACGTTTGTCTGTCTGTCTGTTGCCTTGACAACGAATGATCCGATTTCAACCCGGTTTTTTCCAAGAATTTTGTCAAATGTTCTTGGCCATGTCTGATAAAAATTGGATCAGTGGTTTTCAAGATCTTGGAGTAACTTTGATCTCTGGAACGGTAATAGCTAGATGGTTCGAGTTTGAGCTCAAATGTTTAGTACTATGGAGCCCTTCCCACAGCTGGAACCTCAAGGACCAGATGATGACCAGGAAAAAGGGGACCTCCACAATGGTAAGTCGGGGGTTTTTTAGATTTCCAATTTAGAGTTATTACATTACATGAACATTGTCTCAGTCAGTACCCTCCTGATAATACACCTATAATCAAAGTTAATCTTGTAATGTGGTCCGGACAACCCCGTGTGTTCCCATGGGGCTCCCCGTGGGCTCCCATGCCGGTCCGGGTTCAAACCATGCACTTCTGTATACCATGTACCAATGAGTTTTTCGAATTCTTTCGAAGAGGAAACCTGAATGTCTGAGGGAATGAAAAGTTTCCGAAGGCGTGTGAAATCCACCGCACAGCACTGGGCTCGCTCGGTGGATCATGGCCCGTGCCCCCTTGTGCAAGGGGAGGCCCGTGCCCCAACAGTGGGGACAATAGGCTGATAATGATGACGAACCCCGTGTGTCATATTAGACCGAGATGATGCGAGGGGCGGGGTGTTACCGGAGACCGAGAGCTAGCTCGTGAAGCGAGGCTAGGTGTGGCTAGGCGAGGCTAGGTGAGGCTAGGCGAGGCATGTTACCCCATGCGCGGGCGACCCATGCCGCGGCCGGGCATGGCGGGCATGTCGCCGCCACCTTTCACGTTCTTTATGGTCTCGTCTACGGACAGGATCTGTGAAGATATAAATTAAATGGTTAATACTTGCGGTAAAATACACTTTATTGCACAAATAGAAAACAATACAACAAAAGACAGAAAAGGAAATAGTGAAGTACCATTTAGGCGGCCTTATCGCTAAGAGCGATCTCTTCATACATACATACGTAGTACATGATTATGATTAGACTTAAATAATATATTGTTTCACGGTATTGTATTAATAATAGTATTTTTTAAATATTGTGTTGTTTTTATTAATTACTAAAATACAGCTCCAAAAATAATGTAATTCGTGTGACGTTTTAGCGGATGGCCCCTCTCCTCATACCATAAAAAATATGGAGGACTTCCGAATTTCTTCGGTGAGTACTCCATTTTTTTTACATATTTAAAAATACATGCGGGTACCTGCGCAGCGGCCTCGCACGCGGCTGTAATGGCGTTGATCTTGACGACGGCCGGCTCCCACACGCACGACGCGAAGTTGTCTGCGATATCCTCCTTCTGGATGTCGATGCCGAACCACACCGCACCTACGAGATACAAACATGTCACATTATATACTTTTTAACCTCCGACCAAGTTACAAGGAAAATATAGTGTTAATATATGAGTTATAGCGCCCCATTTTCGTAAAAGACACTAAAGTGTTTCTCTTATGGCAACAGGCTGAGGCAGTCCCCTTTGTCCGGTGCTGCACACAACCTTCATCAAACTTAATCACTTTTGTAATATATTTGTTTAATATTATTTTTATCTTCTGTACCTAATTGTGTGTATCGGAAATAAATTCTTTCCTTCATTCATTCTTTCTTTCTTTCTTCTTCTTCTAAAAGTTGTCACTCCTCTTGACGGGTCTTCGAAAAATGCCACCGGAGGCGGTGGTGACTGCCGCTGGATTAAATTCAAACTTCTTTGTTTATTGTAGCCCTTATATTAATGACAGGGGGCCGGAAATAACCTCAGCGGCACTTCGACCCTAGAGGATCTTTTGTGTCTTCCCCATTTTACACACTGGTCACCTCAGTGTGCAGGTTTCCTCACGATGTTTTCCTTCACCGTTAGAGCAGTCGGTAAATGTACGTAAGTCTTCGAAAAATACGAAAAACTCATTAGTACATGGCACTGCACGGTTTCTAACCCGGACCTCCCGCATGGGAGTCCGGTGTCCTAGCCACTGTGCCACCGACCCTCGTGTCGTAACCCTTAAGTTTTTGTTCTACATTTTGTCTAACGCTTAAGTTTTCATTTCTTTTTCTTGGGACTGTTACTGGTTTTTCCACCAAGTCTACCAGTTTTTTAATCAGTCCATTCTCTCCCTCGTCTCTCTTCGTCAGACATTGAAAGATAACATTTCATTTTTTCCCATGTTTTGTGCCAAACTCCGACTCGATTTCTACTTAGACTAATAGTAGTAGAGTAGACAAACACCAAGTTTAAATTTAAAATTTAAGAAACCCCCTTGCAATGGCAAGTAAGATGACTCCACAATGGTGGAGTCATCTTACTTTTTCCTGGTCACCATCAGGTCCAGACGTGAGAATGGCATTGGCAATGGTCCTAAACATTCGTGCTCAAACTCGAACCACCTCACTATAATCGTTCAAGAGATCCCATCTGACATCAAAGATATTCCAAGAACTTGGAAACCACTGGTCCAATTTTTACCAGCTACCCAACCTGGCGGTGCTTCTAGCACAACTTGATCGTGTCGAGCACGCCGCGCTGTCATTGGTCGCGTCACGTGCCGCACGCGTACCCGGCTCCTCTGATTGGCCACTCACCATGTCTGTCATTGGTCGCTACAGCACTGCTTGGCTGTCCTCGTGATCACTCGAGCACTGATTGGCCACTCACCCTGTCTATCATTGGTCGCCTCATGTGACGCACGGGACAACAGCACTGCTGATTGGCTGTCCTCGTGATCGCTCGAGCACGCCGCGCTGTCATTGGTCGCGTCACGTGCCGCACGCGTCGCCAGCTCATCTGACTCCACTCACCCTGGTGGTGCTTCTGCCGCAGCTTGTTGAGCAGGTTGGTGGCGTCGAAGCCCGCGTTGTCACACAGCTGCCGCGGGATCGCCTCGAAGGCGCGCGCCACGCCGCCTATTAACAGCTGCTCCTTGCCCGCGACGCCCTTGGAATACTCGCGAAGGTGCTTGGAGATTTCCATGTCGATGGCGCCGCCGCCTGGTGGGGAGGATTAGTGTATTAGCAACAAATACGGTACAGTGACATCGATTCCGAGGTGACCACCAACGGTGATGGCGTATACAATCTAGCATAAGAGAGCTTTAGATTTGGGGCCTTTGGGGGCAACAAATGACCTCATGATATAAGGGTGTTAGAGGTTAGACTCTTTAGAACTAAATTGTTGAAATGGCTGCTTGAAAATCCTTTCTATAGTGTGAAGGAGTATAATGAACATTCACATTAGCATTAAAATTGACATTATTTTAATTTATATTCTATGTAGACACCTGACATTTTGTACGTCTTTTAACAGGCTGAATACTCTGACTTTAATATATTTTTAAGATCTTTTACTTTCTATACAGTATTCTGACAAATAAAGGATTTTGATTTGATTTGATTTTTTGATTTGTTTTTGTGTTCAGGTAATATCTTGACAACCAATGCAGGCACAATGAATCTGTCCCCGGACGGTCAACGTTCACCACTCACCAGCGACCACGGCGTCGTTCTTGATCGTCCGCCGCACGATCATGATGGCGTCATGGAGGGAGCGCTCCGTCTCCTCCAGGAACTGCTCGGCTCCACCGCGCAGGATCAGCGTGCAGGTTTTGGCGGCCGGGCAACCTGGGGGCGTGGGTTCGAATAGCTATGAGTTAATTTTTTTTATAACAATATTTAACAGTTAAAAATGATAGAGAAAAGAGGCCATCCGTAAATTAAGTCACACGTGAAGGAGGAGGCGGTCAACAAAGTGTGACGGGGGGGGGGGGGGGGGGGGGGGGGTGTCATAACGTTCGTGACGTCACATGTTATATTATATCCACCAGGGGACGACACACATATAACCTGCATAAATCATGAAATTTCGTGTGACGAAATTTATGAATGGCCCCAAAATGATTGGATGTGTGTAGTTTTGTCTGATTTAATTACAAAATAACGCCTTTTTAGAGTTCCGTTGCAACTGTGGGGACATGACACGCAATTAGTTCTCTCATCTCTCCGACAGATGTCGCTGTCCGTATTTACATACAAACAGAACGCGCTACCGATATTTTCAATCTATATTTTTTGTGAAAGCAACTCTAGAAAATAAAGGTGAAGAAAGTCGGCAAACGAATTACAAGACTAAAGCGGAGGTGCGTTGGACATCGAGTAAGCCTCAGACTACATGAATCCCCACACTTCAAATCAGCGCATGTGATTTGTGAATGAATGGAGCTAACTAAGCTAATGGAGCTCAATTCGCCTAAATGACAACGTTTGTAGTTCTATTTCTATCCAATTTCAATTTAGTTTTCGTTCCAATTCTATTTGGACACCAAATCGCATTCTGTTGACGCATAACTCTACCACTGACACCTTTCGATTTACTATCGATCGGGTAAAAGTACCTCGGGAGGAACTTGTGTTCGATCGTTATATTTGACAGTTGAAGCGTTTTGTTACCGTTCAACTGCGGTTCAGTATAAACTGACCGTTTTATTAGAATGCAAACACGTTACTGTTCTAACTTAACTGAAATGTGATCGTTAGTGGACAGTATCATACGGAACACGTCATAACGATGCAGTTTAGATTATATTTAGTTACGTTGTATTTAGTGGAATCGATCTCCTGGAATGGAACCGGACCCATTTTACACTTGGTCAAGTATTTAGCGTGGGAAAGTACAGTGGTGTAAACCGGTGGACAGCAGCAAGTCAACTTGCCTTACAAGCTGCCGTGCCAGTGGCTCCAAGTATTGTTTGAAATAGAAACATCATTTATTTGTAAATATGGGTAATGCGGATGTTACATTGTGTTTCAGTATCATCATATTCTGACCAAGAGCGTACACATTATTGTTCAATTAATAAATCAATCATAAATCATCGTCAATAAATTATTCAATCATAATAAATTAGGGATGTTACGGAGGTGGTTTTACCGGAACCGGAGTCGAAACCGAAGGTTTTAAATTTGATTTATCGGAGTCGGAACGAGAGTCGGAGGCGGAAGTAGAAGAGAGATGTTCAGAAGAAGTTCAAATTTACAACCGTTTTTTAATTTTTATAGTTGAACTGACCAATTTTTTTCATGATGACGTTTGCTGCTATAGAACATGTTCCTTTATGTAGTCCTACACTATTTAATAAAATATTGATATTTGAATATGTTTGCTCACAAATCTTCGGTACAACCTCCGATTCAAAATTATCGGAGCCGAAGTCGGAGTCGGAAGTGTAAAAACAATCGGAAGTTCCGACCTTTCGGAGTCGGAGTCGAAGCTCCGTAACACCCCTATAATAAATTAGCAAAATAATAATAAAGGTAACAAAACAACTTGACTGGCTGTAGTGTAAAGTCACTGGCCAGGCACTTGCCACTCGCCACTTTCCTTACCCACTTGCTTGTAAACCAACCATAACGGATTGGTGGTACCATTCCCTAATTAGATTGATGTGTTGAATAAAAAAGATACTTTAGCGCTTACCTTCAGGTGCGTCTTCATTATTATAACCTAATGAGAAAGAAGGATTCTGTGAGTTCAGGATAGGAATAGGATAAGGCATGGGGTATTCTTGGGATATTAGGGTTTTAAGATGTCCTGATCAGATATATGAAAACCCTGCCAAGAGAGCACCTCTGGTACTTTCTTATGATAGGGGGCCAGGAATAACCCCAGCGGCAATTCGACCCTTAAGGGTCTTTTGTGCCACTGGTCATTTCAGTGTGCAGGTTTCCTCACGCTGTGTTCCTTGACCGTTAGAGCAGTCGGTAAATGTACGTACGCAAGTCTTCGGAAAATCCGAAAAACTCATTGGTACTTGGCACTGCATGGTTTCGAACCCGGACCTCCCGCACGGGAGTCCGGTGCCTTAGCCACTGTGCCACCGACGCTCGTACTTTTATGGTACAAATATGGTATAAATATTTTTACCGAGATATCGGTTACCGGTATTTGATAAACACAATTCTACCGTAACGTGCGAATTTTGAAATCGGTGCTAGGATATGGGAAAAGGGGATTGAAATGGGGAAGGCAATGGCAAGCCACCCCATAAAATCTGCCAAGACAGTCGTTCTATATGATTAATTCCTTAGAATGATCAACCAAAATGAATGGCCAACCTATTATTCAGGCCCGTAGGCCTCTGACATGTCCCCACCACTCACCAGTGAATATGTTGTACCGCTCGCCTCCCACCTGCTTCTCCGTGAAATGTTCGCACTGCCCGAGTGATTCCGGCACCAGATCCCTCACGGAGGAGAGAACTGCGCCGCCACATGCGCGCTGGGTCCGTTTCATATCCTCCTCGGGCACGCGCCCCGCGCAGAACATGTCTCTGTGGAGGGGGGAGGGGGGTATTGGGTTAGGTATGTCCTGATGTTGTTTATGGGTGATTCTTTAAGTTTAAGACTGATATGGCCTCATGTTTACTGTCGTGATCCACATGGTACATTCAGTAATTGGATCCGTTTGGTTTAATCATTGGCTTTTTAACAGTTGGAATAAGCACTTGTTAATAAATTAAGTAAGTAAGTAATACGTTTATTTCCCACACAGCAATGACCGAAACAGTTATAATTATAATAAAATAATTATGTAGTCAAAGGTGAACATATCTAAATCATGTCTGATGGTCTGCTGTTGTTGTGAAAAGGGGTCTCCACTCAGCTTATTGCTGCAGACAAGAATGCCTGCAGCGCTGGTGTTCTGTTGGACCGTGACCGGTGGCTGGCCACGACCTGTCCGAGAGGACAAAGATACGACAAAGAAATATTTAATTGAAGATAGGTAGTCTTGATAAGTGAAAAATATATATACCTACATTTACCATGACACATAAACTTACAAAAAATATATAAATATCGTAAATAAATAAATATATAATATGTCATAGAGATATCAGCATATATACCTGTCTATAAATATGTAGTTAATAATTATTTAAAATTATTTATATTATAATAACAGAAGGAAAATATTATATACAAGAGAAAATGTACAAAATTAAAAGTAATTTATAAAAATATGAGATCTAATCGTGTTGTATTCGGTAGAAATAATAAAAGAATATTATTTATAATAAATAAATCTGTTCCAGTAAGGAACAATAATTCTTCTATCACCTATGTTGGCTGGAAGAGATCGCTCTGAGCTTTAAGACCGCCTTTGTACACTTATTCTCCTATGTAAAAAATGTGCAATAAAGTATTAATCTATCTATCTTACTCACCGATCAGCGAAGTACTGCGTCGCCACGTCTCCAATAGGCAGCTTGCTGAGCACCACGTTGGCCCCACTCTTATGCAGCGCCGCCAGCTTCTCATACAGGATCTGCCACTCAGCGTCCACTACCTTCTGGTATTCTGCTACGTTGTCCACCCTCACCTGTGGAAAAGTAACACCGCAAATTGTGATCAAAAACAGACACAAATATGACCTAATAATAGTTTAAGACCGTCGGTGGCACAGTGGCTAGGACACCGGACTACCATGCGGAAGGTCCGGGTTAGAAACCATGTACCAATAAGGTTTTCGTATTTATCGAACACTTACGTACATTTACCGACTGCTCTGACGGTGAAGGAAAACATCGTGAGGAAACCTTCAATCTGCTCTCTGAGATAGTCAGTGTGTGAAATGGGGTAGGCACAAAAGATCCTCGAGGGTCGAAGTGCCGCTGGGGTTATTCCCGGCCCCCTATCATAAGATAAGGGCTACAATAAACAAAGAAGTTTGAATTTAATCCAGCGGCAGTCACCACCGCCTCCGGTGACATTTTTCGTAGACCCGTCAAGAGGAGTGACAACTTTTAGAAGAAGAAAGAAAGAAAGAATGAAGGAAAGAATTTATTTCCGATACAAACAATTAGGTACAGAAGACAAAAATAATATTAAACAAATATATTAGAAAAGTAATTAAGTTTGATGAAGGTGGCGTGCAGCACCGGGGAAAGGGGACTGCCTCAGCCTGTTGTTATATGCGCTGTGACTTGCCTCAGCATTATGCTGAGCTGGTGTACCCTTGTTGGCACTGTACCACACCGGATGTTCTGTGCTGCATGTGTTAATCTTTGTATACTTCTGTATTGTGTTCTATATTCTGTGGTTTACAGTGATAAATAAACGTTTTCAATTTATATGACCTAAGTGACTCAAATATTTCAAAAACGGCCTACATATTACAAAAGTGACCCTAGTGATAAGACCTAACAATGACCAAAATATGTCTAAAACAGCCTACAAAGCACAATACCAACCCAAATATGACAACGGGTTGTTCGGGGGGAACAATTTGTGACAGATACTGGCCGTCGCCTCAGGGAGAGGGGCTGTGACCCTCGCTCCGGGTCGTACCTGGTGCAAAGGCTGGCCGGAGCGATACCTATGCACCGGGGACGACAAGGGGCGGGCTATTTAAATGAATAATAATTTAATTTTATGAAATTTCGGGGTGGAGACCTTGGGGCCGTGGGGGCCTGGAGGCCACTGCTTCTACCGGGACATAGCCAAGCGCCTCGTAGAGACATCCCGGGACCAGAAGGCTGGCCTCTACTTTGCTCAGCGTATAATCCTCGCTATACAGCGGGGCAACGCCGCCAGCCTCCTCGGGACACTCCCTGCAGCGACCTATTTTTTTTGGTAACGGGTGGGAAATCTTCGAAAGATACCCGAGGGGAGTACCGAGGGGAGAGACTGGGTTATATGAGATTTTTACTCACTAAAACCCCCTCGATGGCCGGCCTCGTGCTTATCGGAGGGCTCCGGGATCTCCAGTGGAACACACCGGTCCTAGCATTTGCCTTGGGCTCCTCCTGGGAGGTGTACATTCCACCTCCCGGTTCCTCCCGTCACAGCAGCGTGCGGCCACAGCACGTTGCTGCCTTCCCCAAGGTCTCCCGCCAATGAACGGCCAAAGCCCCCACTTTGACCGCCCGCGACTGCAGGGAGCGACCTGGGCCAGGTCTTTTACTTATACAATGGTTAGGTATTTTGTAATTTTAGCTCAAGTATGTATTTTAGTGTTATTTTATTTTGAATAAACTCCCTTAACAGTGCCCCAAATAAGCTCTCACCTCGGCGTTATCCCTCTCAGCTTTCAACTCGAGCTCGATGTTCAAGAGCGCTATCTTGCAGCGCTCGTAACTCTTGGGTTGCATCTCGAAGCCGGCGTACGAGAAGGTCTTCTTGAACGCCACGCCGGCCACCAGCTGCGAGTCATCTAGCGCGCCGCCCGACACTTTCTTGATACCTGATCAAAAATACCGCATATTTTAAAGCGCTTTAAAGGGGCTCCGGCTCCGTAGGCTAGTTTTTTATCTTCTTCTATTTTTTGGACAATATAAATTATATCCTGACCAGGAATATAAAAATCTAGTTAAGAGGGTACCAATGATAGCCATTATGGCGAGTTTTTATATTCTAAATTTATAATGTAACCTTTTTCATATCTTCATGAAAAAGGTTCGATCGCTTTAAGAGATAAGGCCGCCTTTGTACATTCCTGTAGTTTTTACTTTTCCTGTATTTGTGTACAATAGTGTTTCTATCTATCTATCCAGGTTAGAGTATAATTATAATTAAACGGACCGTCCATATTTCGTCAATATGACGTATAAAAAGAAAGGCACATCAAGTACGGATTGCACGATGTTCACGTCATGGGGACGTCATCAACTCGTTTGATGACGTCCCCTTGTGCGTCGACGTGAACATCGTGCAATCCGTACTTGATGTGCCTTTCTTTTTATACGTCATATTGACGAAATATGGACGGTCCGTTTAATTATAATTATACTCTAACCTGTCTAACTCTATCCGTAGTTTCTTTTTGTGCAATGAATACCACGTTAATTCGTTACTCTGCTGTTTCGCTCTGAATCCTGTCCTTCTTATCTCCTCTCGAGGGTCAATAGCCTAGGGGCTAGAACGCAGGGCTCCCACGCGGGAGATCCGGATTTGAAACCATGCAATGCCATGTACCATTTAGTTTTTCGGATTTTTCGAAGACTTACGTACATTTACCGACTGTGACGGTGAAGGAAAACATCGTGAGGAAACCTCCATGTCTGAGGAAAAAAGTTTACCCCATACCCCCGTTGTGCAATAGGAGACCAGTGCCCCAATAGTGGGGACATTAATCCAATCAAATATGACCCAAATATACCCAAATAATAAATCTTACCGATCATATCCAAGGGTAGAAGCGGAGCATCCAAAGACAATACAGCATCCACAACCATCTTGGAGAAGAGATCCTTCTGCTGGTGGATCAGCTTCGATGACATGGCGGTTGCAGCGCACTTACGGAGCAGCTCCCTGAAGAAAAGAGGGGTTTAATCGTTTTTGCATGGAATGAGAGGGGGAGGCGGGGTTATGATGGGTGTTTTTAATAGCCTCATGTCTACTATCTAGTTTATTGTGATCCACACGGTGATTCGGTAATTGGATCCGTTTGGTTTTAATCATTGGCCATATGATATCATCAGAAACAGATTCGACGAAATAAATCCAACTAAACTACTGCTTCTGAAGAAAACTTTTTTTACGCGATTTCAGAGTTGACACTTTAGTAAAAGTTGTTCAGTTATGGATCTTATCTTATGATAGGGGGCCGGGAATAACCCCAGCGGCACTTCGACCCTTGAGGATATTTTGTGCCTACCCCTTTTACACACTGGTCATCTCAGTGTGCAGGTTTGTTCACGATGTTTTCCTTCACCGTCAGAGCGGGCGGTAAATGTCTTCGAAATATACGAAAAACTCATTGGTACATGGCACTGCACGGTTTCTAACCCGGACCTCCCGCATGGGAGTCCGGTGTCCTAGCCACTGTGCCACTGACGCTCAAAATTATGGACACTGAACACCCCCCTTTCCGGACTACAGGGGGTTTTTGTTACACCCAGTATATCATCGTCAACCTATTAATGTCCCCACTGTTGCACGAGGGGGTACCGTCCATGATCCACCGAACGGGCCCAGTGCTGTGCGGTGAATTTCACACGCCTTCGGAAACTTTTAATTTCCTCAAACATGCAGGTTTCCTCACGATGTTTTCCTTCACAGTCACAGTCGGTAAATGTACGTAAGTCTTCGAAAAATCCGAAAAACTCATTGGTACATGGTATTGCATGGTTTCAAATCCGGATCTCCCGCACGGCAGTCCGGCGACCTAGCCACTACACCACCGACGCTTTACACCCAGTATATTCTGACCAGGAAAGACAAACGACAATAAAGTCGTTACGCTATCTGGTCCTGAGACGATGTAGTCTTATCGAGATGTAGTGAAATCAAATCAAATAGTTCATTTGTTGAAAGTAGGTGCGTACATACAGAGTTCTTAAATTATAATCTATGATCGGAGTAGGTAGGGCTGTTTTTGGTACTTGCCACATACGGTCATAATATGGATAAGTATGCCCAATAATCCCGGGATTTCCGGGATTGAATAAATATATTATTTAGATTTTTAACGTTATATTTGTTTTGATACACATTTAAGATTGGTGGCGAAATATATTTTTTTAAGATTCATGGCGCTAGTGTACCTATGGTAGTGTTTTAACTTCTTCGTAAGTTCATAATTTTAAAAAATCGTAATCCGCCGAGTAAGGGCGAGGTTTATAAAAGTAATTTACAACATTTGCTCGATAACTTAAAACGGGATCCCGAAATCATATCCATATTAATATAACCTTTGAGGACATTGACCCCAAACAGCCCTACCTACACCGATCAGTGATTATAATATAGTATCACTACTTTCTACCACATGGTGTAGCATACAAATACTCGATAGAACCTTATAAATAGAAAAAAAGAAGAAAGTTAAATAATTAATAAACACAATAGTCCCTAATCAATTAAATATAATATTCAAATTCCGTATACGGAGGTCAAGGAAAGGGCCCTAGACAGGACACAGTGGCGTTTACTACACCGACAAGAGCATAGCTCTTAAATTGAAGAAGAAGATTCAAATTCCATTTTATGTCAATTTCATATTTACCTTATTACCTTATTACTTACTACATTACCTGAACGAAAGTCAACCTTAATTATATTACGGATTAGTCTTCTACGTATTCTTTTATGTCGTAGTAGCATTACTGTTTAAGTCATATAGCTTCTAACGCGTATGAAAACCATGTCAATAGAATCTAGGCGGTCTTATGGCTAGATATCTAGATACTAACTTCTGTTCGTCGGGAGATTTGTTGTCGATCTTGACAGACAGTTCCTTCACCTTGTCCACGGCGAGGCGTGAGGCCGTGCGCACGGCGCGGACTATGACCCGCGGGTGCACGCCTGCAAATATATGACACTTGGTAATGCATACAGCAGCACATTCTATTATTTTTTAGTACATGTTGGTTCGTATTCGTATTTGCACCAATTCAGAAAGTTTCTCAAAATTAAACTTTCGCACTTCTAAACAGATAGCTCTGAACAATTCTCAGCGCGCCACCTAGCAGCGCAACTAGCTAAAACTAAAATCAGCAACTTAAAATAGTTCGAGAAAAGAGTCATTAAAAACCCAAAATCTCGTGCCACACGTAAATAAACTTCTCCAAAATCAACAAAAAACACTCCAGCTCCGATCTGGACCAGATTCAAAAAGAAACCTGCTCTTGGAAGACCCTCAGAGGGCCCTCAAGGATGGCTGCGGCTGTGCTGGTGAGTCTAAAAGTTCACTGCTCTCTGATCTATCGACTCTATTTCATAACACCTTTAAATGTGATGACAACACCTCTATACAGCAGCTTTATTATTATGTATGTATATTAATTCTTTGAAATGTTGACATTTGCAAATAATAATAGTCAACCTCCTCAACAACTCGCCTCAACACAGCAGCTATAAGTTATAATTATGTTTTTCTAATTACGATGTTATTAGATGTAATGACCTATTCTTCGCTTAACAGTGCTAGCTAAGCCCAAAGTTTCAATTTAACGCTTTTATGTAATGCGTATTATGTTATGTTGACGTAACCGCAGTGCTCTAAATGTTCCAATTGGTTAAAAATGAATAAACATACAATATACAAATATTAAAATTAAAAAAAGATAGTGGGTTGCGAGGAGGGGGGTTTGTTAGGGACCTGGTTCGACGGTCAAGAGAGGGGCGGTGACTCCCGCGGTGGATCTCACTGGCTATCTAATAATGTTGCCAGTGTAATGGGTACCTTTGGAAGGGGGTCGATTCAGTATCTGGAGTAGTATTTTCAGAACGTCGGTGGCAGTGGCTAGGACACCGGACTGCGGGAGGTCCGGGTTCGAAACCATGCAATGCCATGTAGTTTCTCGGACTTTTTCGTAGACTTACGTACATTTACCGACTGCTCTAACGGTGAAGGAAAACATCGTGAGGAAACCTGAGTCTGACGAAATTAAAAGTTTCCGAAGGCTTGTGAAATCCACCGCACAGCACCGGGACCGCTCGGTGGATCATGGACGGTACCCCTTTGGGCAAGGGGAGGCCTGTGCCCCAACCGTGGGGACATTAATAGGCTGATGATGACATACCTTTTAGAATAAATAAGACTAATAACGGCAGGAGAAAAATGGCGTCTCTTGGTTACGAAAGACAAAACCCACTTTGGTTCGCTGAGCCAGCGGTAAGTATCTACTTTTTTGCATTCATCATAAGCCTATTAATGTCCCCACTGTTGGGGCACAGGCCTCCCCTTGAACAACGGAGCGGGCCCAGTGCTGATTGGTAGATTTCACACGCTCTCGAAAACTTTTATTTCCTCAAACATGCAGGTTTCCTCACGATGTTTTCCTTCACCATTGGAGCAGTCGGTAAATGTATGTAAGTCTTCGAAAATATCGGAATAACTCATTGGTACATGGCACTGCATCGATTGCTGCAGGCATTCTTGTCTGCAGCAATAAGCTGAGTCGAGACCCCTTTTCACAACAACAGCAGACCATCAGACATGATTTAGATATGTCCACCTTTGACTACATCATTATAATTGTTGCGGTCATTGCTGTGTGGGAAATAAACATATTACTTACTTACTTACTTACTTATAGCGGGCAAGTTTGATTGTCCTATAATCAGACACTGGGTTCGTGTGTTGACCGGGTTCGGATAGGTACCCGATGAACGCACGAACTCTCTGTCCCACATCCCTCATGTCTGCCTTTAAGTTTTTCTTTGTAAATAATTACTAACATAGTATTAAGTACCTGCATTGTTACTAACAAAAATTGAACCTTCGTTGTTCCGATAATAAATTGATTTGATTTGATTGCATGGTTTCGAACCCGCACCTGGAGTCCGGCGTCCTAACCACTAGGCCACCGACGATTTTTTGTGCATCCAACATGAATATTTTGTATATAATGTTTTATTTATTTACTTACAAATTACATAATTATTACGGGAATTCCCAATTCAATTATACAAAACAATAATATTCCACTAAAATTAATACAATTTACAATAATAATTACATGCTCAGGTAAGTCATAACTTTTCAGGAGACATGAAAAACATGTTGTTTTTCATGTCTCCTGAAAAGAATAATAATGTCTAATTTGTTTTTATTTTAAATATTAACTATATCTATATCAGGGCGGATGGGCTCTGCACCTCTCCACTAGGGACATTCAGCTACAGGGTCTTAAAGCGAGTGTGGTTTTTAGCGAGAGGGACATTCAGCTACAGGGACTTAAAGCGAGTGTGGTTTTTAGCGAGAGGGACATTCAGCTACAGGGACTTAAAGCGAGTGTGGTTTTTAGCGAGAGGGACATTCAGCTACAGGGACTTAAAGCGAGTGTGGTTTTTAGCGAGAGGGACATTCAGCTACAGGGACTTTTAACGACACCGTGACATTTCGCTACTGTGACATTACGCGCCGAGAGGGTTGTGTTTATCTACATAACGGATTTTACAAGCGTAGTCTGTGGGCAGAAGCGTCAGAGCTGATGGGAATCAGAATTATTTATTGAGATTGAGAAGAATATCCCCAAGCAAAATGTGCGAGTTGGAACTGAACGTTGGGGAAATTGAAGACTGGACCTTCGGGGAATTGGACGTACCGCCCATGATCCTTGACTTCCCTGAAGTGTGTATATGGATAACCTAGTTGCTCAAAATAAATGGAAAAGCACGGATGGCGTTTTCTTACCTTCCTCAACGAAAGGCTTCAATCTCTTCAGCAGTTCACCGGCCAGAATCACCACAGATGTGGTCCCATCCCCCACCTGCCACACGCCATATTATTACACTACAATATTACAAGTTATAACCTATAATGTTCTGGTTAGGATACCCTCATAAATATGATGACCTCAAGGAAGATCAGAAATTGGATCCGTGTTTATAATCATTGGGAGTTTTTGCCGAAACGATTTTATACATTTATTTTTTATGCTTACCATTGGACCCCAGATGTATGAATCATTTATACCCTGACCAGAGTCTAAAAAACCCTCTGCAAATTGCAGAATTTAATTTTTTCATAGCCAATTCCGTAACACATATTAAACAGGCAGAGCGTCGGTGGCACAGTGGCTAGGACACCGGCCCCGTGCGGGAGGTCCGGGTTCGAAACCATGCAGTGCCATGTACCAACAAGTTTTTCGTATTTATGGAAGACTTACGTACATTTACCGACTGCTCTGACGGTGAAGGAAACCTGCACACTGAGATGACCAGTGTGTAAATGGGGTAGGCACAAAAGATCCTCAAGAGTCGAAGTGCCGCTGGTTTATTCCCAGCCCCCCATCATAAGATAAGATAACACAGATTATAAAACTACCAGCGGCGCCTGACAGGGTTTTTTTAGTTTCTGGTCAGGGGATAACAAAATTTTACTACTTTAGCCGGAACTGTAATCGAAGAAATACAAAAGAAATATATAAGGTTGTCTGGAAGACATCGCTTTGAGCGTTAAGACCGCGTACAATGTATTTTATCATTACATATTCATACGCATCCGTCTTTAAGTTTGTAAATGGAACCCACACAATGTTGCTGCCTTTTTCTACGTCATAGCTGTAGAAATAAATATCACTAGACTTAAAATTGACGAATGTAGCACCACCCCAACTCTTCCCGTAGCTGTCGTAATCATAATAATCATAAATAGTTATTGAAGATGGTTCCTCTGTCTACCCCCCTCGGGGATTATAGACATCAGAGGTTTGTTTGTAGTCTCTTTATACTATGTAATATAAAATACATAGAAAATTTAAAAAAACATTAAAATACGTACAAAGGCTTATGGGTTTAGGTATGTATATGTATGTAAAATTGAAGGGAATTCTAAAAGAAGCTTGAAGCAAAGAATACTTGCCTCAGCATCCTGCGACTTGGCGATGTCCACCAAGGTCTTGGCGGCCGGGTGGACGATGTCTAGCAACTGTGAATAGAAACCAATGTTGTGATTAATGACATGGTAAGTGTATGTATGCTCCGAGTAGACGAACGAGACACACGCCCCTACTTAAAGTTCCATGCTATCGTACTAACTATGCGAGTAACTCAATATTTTCACGTCTAGCTAGTAACTACAATAGACACTTTAGGGACGTGGATATATTTTGGAGTAGCAAAGACACATTTAGATTTACTATAACTAGACAGACTATACTAAAGACTAGACAGACTAGCTAAATTACATGGGAACTGTTCTTCACCCTGTCATGCATGTATGGAGCTCAGACTGAGGATTGTTATTGTTTTGGTCACAAAACAATAACAATATTATACATGAGTTTAATCCATAATGCTGCATTGGTATTTAAACAGTCGGTATTTACACACCCTTTCACACACACATACTCACATACACAACACACCCTCAAACTGTCACGCCACCACATATTAATCTCAGTCACTCAGCCAGCACTTGATTAACAAGTACTTACAAATAACATTCAATACTCGTGGTAAATATGTATCACATATTCATGTAACTTCTACATTATTAGTCTTAAAGTTAACCGCGTTCTGTATATGTATACAAGTCATAAATAAACGAGGAAATCTGTAACTGGCCTTCTTTAAGTTCAATACATATGTAATTTTATAATTGTTAATGCTGTAGATTTCCCTTATAAATAAAAATATTAAAAAAATCAATTGCGGCAGTCCCCACCGCCAGCTCGCCCTCTGTCGTCCCGCCCCGCGCCCCTCTTGCCGCGCAGGCGATACACCCTTTACGCGGTTTACATATAGTGCCACCAATCGAAAAAAACTATCGTTATCTTCTATTATATGGCGTAGTGATTAGGACGCCGCCGGGCTTTCATGCGGGAGGTCCGAGTTCGAAACCGTGCAGTGCCATGTACCAATGAGATTTTCTATTTTTCCATGACCGTTAGACATTCACCATTAGAGCGTGTACGTAATACACCTACTACCTATTTCTCGAAATCATTTCATCTGGCCGAAGGTTGCCTGGAAGAGATCGCTCTTAGCGATAAGACCGCCTAAATTGTACTTCACTATTTCCTTTTCTATCATTTGTTTGTTGTTTTCTATTTGTGCAGTAAAGTGTATTTTACTTTACTTTTACCGACTGCTCTGACGGTGAAGGAAAACATCGTGAGGAAACCTGCACACTGAGATGACCAGTTTGTGAAATGGGAAATACAATGGCAAACCACTTTTGAAGGGCGATTTCCGCCACTAAATATAAATTTGGGCCGATAATATGGGTTAAAATGAATCAAATCGGAGCTGGACTCTTGGGGACCTTTTCTTATTAGAGTTATTAGTATAAAATAATCGTGAATATGACTAAGAAGTTAAGACTTTACCTTCATAATAGTGGCACCATCGTTGGAGATGACTGCCTTCCCTCTGTGGTCTACAATCAGCTTGTCCATACCACGGGGCCCCAGGGTGGTGCGCACCTGGAACACCGCACTATTATAACAAGGGCGGTACCAGAAAAGAAATTTATGGGGGGCCATCGGTTAGTAAAATCGGAAAATAGTACTGAAAAAATGATCATGGGTGTGTCTTATAGGGATTCTTTTTGGGGATGGGATCATTGAAGTGTTAAATGCATGAAAAAATATGCACGTTGGATGTTGGTAACTATATGGTGAAATATGCCAAACCCGTGATTCATGGTCAGTGCTCACATTGTTCTAGAGGAGAGTTCTGGAGGAGAGAGGAGCTAGTATTTCGATAGGTATTATACGATTTCTGTGGTATCAAGGTTTAGTATTTGTTCAAATAGACAATGTGGCTGACATACTAGCCAATTTTAATAATGGGTCTATTTAGACAAAGACACCAGGAAACCACAACCAGGAAAAAATGTATTTACTCTAATCCATCTGCCTCATATACTAAGTTCATCATGCATAAAGACTTGTCTATATTGTATGATTACACGTGACACGTAAACCATTCAATGCAGACAATGCATTATTATCCACAATTGGAACAAATCTGTATAATCATAGGCATAGTGACAAGAAAATACCATACCATTAAAGTCTTTCTCACATAGGAAGGCACATCGAGCTTATAGGAAAATCTAAATAAAATACGGATTATCACCGATGAAAGTCGAAAGTCCTCCTACGTCTTCTCTCTGTGACTCAGCCGATACGAATCGGAAGACTTCCAACTTTCATAAGTGAGAATCCATACCTTATTTAAGTTTTTATAAAAATGTGACTTGCCTTCCTATGTGAAAAAGACTAAAGTTGCACAAAGCATACAGGAACTCTTTTATTAAACGTTTTGGGACATTCAGATCACTAGGCCAGATCATTTTTAACGGTACTATACATTATCAAAATGGTAGGTATGCTACATGGCTGACTGATGGTTTTAGCTTGAAACAGTGGTGAATTGCATAATGTCTCTGAATTACTTATTACTATAATAACTACATACATCTACATATATTAGCTGCTGTAGAGGAGCATTTGAGAATACAGAACAAACACCATTAAAACAATGTGTCCACAGGGGCTGGTTTACACTTGGTTAATGAGCGGTGGTCTAGTGGCTGGGATGCCAGACTCCCATGCGGGAGGTCCGGGTACGAAACCATGCAATACCATGTACCAATGAAATTTCGGAGTTTTTATTGGAAGACTTGCGTCCTTTTACCGACTGCTCTAACGGTGAAGGAAAACATCGTGAGGAAACATGAGGAAATTAAGTTTCCAAAGGAGTGAGAAATCCACCGTACAGCACTGGGCCCGCTCGTGGATCATGGCCCGTACCCCCTAGCGTAAGAGGCCTGTGCCTCAACAGTGGGGACGTTAATAGGCTGATGATGATGATAATGAAGTTATTAGTCATGTGCGTTATGCAAGGCCGGCATCATTCGCCAATTTCTCCCACTGTGGCGCTAGTAGTCAAATGTAACAGCACGTACTTATTTGTATGGAAATACTACAGGCAATGCACATGAGACATGTATAAACATTTGTATATGTTTACTTGAAATGTTTTCGTCTCCCATTACTGCCAACGAAACATTCTATAATACAGGGAATAATTACCCAACAAAGGGTTACCCATTGCCTGGAAGTTCCAAAACCACTTCAGTAACCAACCATTCAATTCATTCGGTAATAATTACAGATTCCAAAACACTTCATTAGGCAATTATTTCCCAATGAAACGAAAAGTTTTAGAATATACTGCAAGGAATTAAGTGCCACTAAATTGTTGTGGAACAATTATTTGTTATTTTATAAATATATTATAAATAAAAGGAAATGATACACACCGCATCCACAACAAGTTGGCAAGCATTGATGTTGGAGATGAGCTGAGGCTTGCCCTGGGACTGGTCTGTGCCCTCCTTCAGAACTAGGATCTGTGGTTGCTGGAAACAACATCAAACATAACCTTAGTCTTAGTAAAAAACCAAAATTCCACCTGAATCTTGGCAGGACCTGGGTTTAACATGTTATTTGTAACTTAATATGGAAGGAAAATCAAGTTTCCAGTTAAATTTCGCGGATATCATGATTATATGGGATTTTTAAACACCACCTGCGGATCCTGTGATCGGTTGATTCATAGACAAAAGACTATCGGCTGAAAAACCGAAACCCCGATATTACACTGAATATCACAGAATTAATATAATTTCTTGACAAATACACCCGTATCGAGACGTTTTATTTCCGAATTAACCAAGTTTTTCAAATAAAATAAGCAAATTAACACAAAAAACAAAGATCTTTTCAAAGAATTAACCTACACTTTTCAAGCATGATTTTAATGGGAAATACACGTATTTCACAGAAAATATTCAGTTGCTCACAAAATTTACACATCGCGCTCTAGGCTGGTGGTAATAAAAAGGAAAAACAGCAGCTGATCATACAAGAAAATTCAAATTGAATTACCATTTTCACTACTTTACAGCAAACTCAAGTACTTTACAGACCAATAAAATGACAATGACAAGACATTGACATTAGAGCTAGTCGATGTTGCTATTTTATATACATAAATAGGTACCCGGGAAATCGGTAAAAATTAAAATTACAAAATGTAACCTATTGCTAACGTACCTAATCTTACTCGGCTAAATTAAAACATCGCTAAACGAAACATTATCGTCCGTCACCCTCCTCACTTTTACTATTTAGTATCACTCACATGTGAGATTGTGTTAGTTAGGTACGTCAGTATAGGTATAAAAAAGATTATACCTTGTCATACGTGAGAGCGGGACTTATGGTTTAGCAATTATCAATAAATTTGGCAGCCAGTCCGGAATCGACGCCTCCGCCTACGTTTAAATCTTAATCAAAATAAATTCATAAACACTGAGGTCCTGAGATTTTGCAAGTTTGTTATTTCGAAATGTTCAACATTCAACTTAGCCGTGCTTATGAACTACAAACTCTCAACCGTATCTTGTATTGTAAATACATAATACGATCATTGTATTCTCTGAGCTCATTTTGTTTAACATCAATTGATAATACTTGTTTACGACAAGAAAAAATTAATGAATAAAATTGATGAAAATTAAATATTCATCGATATTTAAGCAGTTTGAAAGTGAAGTATGGTAACACTAATTGAAAAAAAGTAATTGTAGTGCAGTGCAAGTGCAATAATCATTTGCATGATTGTGAAATAATAAATCGATTTTAGAAATAATTTTTCAAAATATAAATATTCTAAAAAATATTAAATAACATTTTTTATTTTATAGAATCAAAAGTTTATCTTAGGCGAGAAAAATTGCTGCATATAAAAAAATCATATAATTTTTTTTCGATTTTTTTTTTATGTCCACCGCAAGGCTTTTTACTGTCAAAGCGTCGTCCGCGTCCATGACCGATCACATAACGATCTGTGAGACCGTACGGTGGACCGTAGCATGTGTGACCTGTATGGAGCTAAATAGCGTGTGTGGCCTCTTTTAGAACGGGTCGTGACGGATGGAAATCAAGATCGTTATAAATTTTTCATACTCATATTATGTTTCCTGTATGATTGTAACAATAATTTATATTACATACCGTATCGATTTTCGTATCGTAAGTATAATCGATCGACTGTAAATCGTACGGGCAAAAGTCACTTTCAATCTCTAATTTTAAAAAAATGTGATCAGGCGCCGAGTGTACATTATCCATATTTTCGTCAATTTTTATTAAAAATATTTTGAAATCCTCGAATGAAATTACCAAATAACATTGAAAATGAGTCGTGAAATGGATATAAAAGCTTTGGTGTCGCATATAGTGCGGGGTGATGGGGCAGACAAATGCCGAATATGCATGGGGGACACATCAGAAGGCCAAGTATATCTCGGAGACACGGTTATGATGGACGGAGAGAGGCCTGTGACGCTTTCGGAACTGCTGGAGGTCATCACGGGAGTCGAGGTGAGCCTGCATTATGTTTATTAGACCTCATCATCAAGCGATTTGTTTATTTTCTGTGAAAAACGGAACGGCGTCATTCCCGCCTTGAAAAGAAGATGGCGGCGTTTTGTTCAATGAAATAATTATTTGATTTGATTTTTTATTGAATTTTTGCTTTCGCTTGATTTTGAGGTTTGCCTTTTACATAGAAAATTATAAGATCTTTTAAGTAAATGTTGGTGACTAGATTTCTTGAAAAATTCCCACTGAAATTAGATTGATTGCGTTTACGGAGACAGCATTGATGACGTAACAATTAGTTAACACACTTTACACAGTTGAAAAAAAACCTTCACATGGCACTCCACTAAAATCCTATAAGAGTGAGATAGAGAAAAGATAAGAGAGAGAGAGACAGCAATGCAGAGTTATATAGCATTGGAGGACTAAACCTACCAAAAATATAATAATATTAAAAAAAAGTTATGTATAATTTATTTACGTAGCCAACTTTGTAAACAACCATTAACGGATTAAATTTTAACATCAATTTTCTTATTGATTGAATATTGAAGAAATAACGAAAGGCATTCCTATTTATTTATCAAGTATAGGTACATGATATCATGGCCGTTTGACTAGTGCGGTGGTTGCAGGTACCGCTGGAGGAAGACCTGCCTGCTGGCCTGTGTCCGGAATGCACGAACTCCATAATGGCCGCTGCAGCCTTCCGCACCTTCTGCCGACATGCAGCAAAGAGATGGGGCACTGTCCTCAGCCTACTGAACAACTTACCCACTCCACAAGATGTCAAACACAAGAAATCTATCTATGCCATCTTATCAAACGATGAGCTTGCCATCGTAGATGATGACTATGATGATGAGATTTCTAATTACAGTCCTGAGTCACCTGTAGTGGAAATGGACTTGGAATCGTTAAATATTATCGAAATAAAAGACAGAAGATCAAAAGACAATTATTTGTGCCCAGATTGTGGCAAATCTGTAAACACTGCTAATAAATTATATCAGCACTTAATGGATTCTACAGATTACCGAAGAGCATGTTATATTTGCGGTTTGATCATGACCAGAGATGAGCTAGTGAAACATTTAAAGGAGTTTCATAAAAGAAACATTTATGACTGCAAGAAATGTCCAGCAATATTAAAGTCGGTGTTTACGCATCAGCAGCACCTTCACAAATCTCATGATCCAAGAGCTTACTCTTGCGGAGACTGCGGGCGCAGTTTCCGGTCCCTGCAATCCTTCCACGGTCATGTCTCCATGCATAAAGCTAGTAGCTGCCCGAGCTGCGACAAGTTTTTCAGAAACCATCGATGCTATTTGCACCACATTAGACGTTGCTGCAACTTGGTTACGGTCCAACCTGACAGTCATACTAAAAGTAAGACGGTAGTCGCCGTGAAGAATAATAATACTGAGAAAACTACCAAAGTTGGTCTCCGAGGGAGTGTGGATAAAGAAAGTATTTGTGATTACTGCGGCAAAAGATTCGCTGGGAAGAAATTTGTTTGTGCTCACATCCAGATTGTCCACATGAAAAACACTCATAAACCTTGCGTGTACTGTGGAAAGCTTTACGCAGCGGCCCATATGACCGAACATTTAAAAAAACATGAGGAGGAACCCGAATATACTTGTCAACACTGTGGTGTTGGTCTAAAAAGCAAGTTAGGTTATATCCAACACATCCGGCTCCACACTGGCGAGAGACCTTACAAATGCAAGTTTTGTTCGGAAACTTTCTCAGCATCCTCCAGACGTTCAGCCCACATCATGAAAACGCATAGACGTTCAGATCAGGATAGTCGTAGGCATGCTTGTGGGTTTTGTCCTGCTCGGTTCCGTCTCCCGTACATACTGAGGAAGCATATAGCACAAGTGCATGCAGACAAGCAAGAGGGCAGCATAACGTTTGAATGTCCCGAGTGTCATATAAAGTTCAGCAGCTGCCGAGGGCTACTCCATCATAGCAGAACACATCAGACTTTTAGCTTGAATCCCTCAAAGAGTTATCAGATCACATCTAAGAGTGAGCAAAAAGCAGTAAACACTTAATTAGTAAGTTTTACCTAATACCAAAACTTGATTCTTAATACCTATTGTATTTTGTGCGTGTATTTCTTTTTTTCTAATTTTGTTAACTTATAACGTAAACCTATATACCTCAAAAGTTTATATCAATACATAAGATAATTAAAACTCATGAAACTTATGTTAAAAACCTAAATATGCATAAAAAATAAAAAATAGTTTTTGGGAGAGAAAAAACAGCAATTTGTAATGAAGCTAACTATTCGCCTTCCATTCCAACAAATGCGTACTTAATTTTTAATAATTTAAAAATAAGTGTAAATACTAATCTTCATGTAAAAATTAGTTTATGTGGAACATTCATTGATGAAAATTTATAGACGCGATGGCCAAGACATCGCTTGATCCAGAGGAATGATAAGAAACACTTAAGAATTGACAAAGACCTATTGTTCTAGGTGGAGGCTACAATGTTGCTACCAGAAAAAATCTGCCGCCGCTGCACAACTAGCCTGGAAGTTGCTTTACCATTCCTTAGACTATGCACTGAGTCAATCAGACGATGGAACCGAATAGTAGATTATATTACCAACATCACTGTCCCTAACAAAACTAAGAATTTATACGTAGCCATCAACGGTGAAGAAATTAGAACTATGACAGATTCAGTAAACTCTGATTTACCATCAGTGAAAGACAGCAAACAAGCGTTGCGGAATTTTAAAACTAGGCTCAATAGACTCAAGTCTTCACAAGTCCGCATGAAAAGAGAACAAGCCGTCGCCCAGGAAGAAGTTCTGAAGTGTCCAGAATGTAAAACCTCTTTTGGAAGCATTCACAAGTTGAAACATCATCTTAAAGATACCGGCAAAAGACTCTGTACTAAATGCACGCAAATAATCGGTATACACGAGCTCAAAAGTCATCTAGAAAACCACGGCGTTACTGTACATTCTTGCAAAACATGTTCAGAATGTTTCGAATTGGAAACTTCTTTGACTAAACATAAGAAAATAAGTCATGGTAATGGATCAGCGTTCTGCGTTCATTGCAAACGGTCTTTTCATAATGTCACAGCTTTAAACGCTCACCTGCGGACACATAACCAACAGACCTGCAGTGGGTGCTCCAGGACCTTCACGAATAAACTCTGCTTCAACCAACACGCGAAATTCTGCTCTAATCCAAACGTAAAACTTTCAATATACACGTGCGCTTATTGTACAAAGACTTACGAATTCAAAGCGGCCCTTTCAGTCCATATTGCTACGAAACATCTAAAAAGACGTGAGCACGTATGTCATGAATGTGGCAAGAAATTCCAAGGCCGGAGTAAATTGTTGGAACATGATAATACACATAACAAAATCAGTGATAGATTCGTTTGCAACATCTGCGGGGCGAAGTATAGCACTGGGAAAGGATACAGGAATCATCGTAAGAGGCATTTGGCAGATGGTTCTCTGAGGCTTGATGATGAGGACACGAAGTACAGAATGAAAGGCTGTCCGGTGTGCAAACGCAAGTTCCGGAACGGAAAGAGCCTTCAGGTGCATTTGGAATCTAGACATCAGATTGTAAAGATCGAAATCCAGACTTTACCGAAACGTTAAGGCAGTACTTATATCTTAGTTAGTTAAGATTAATTTTATAATCGTGTGATGTGATGAATAGGTTAACAATTATGTACTTTTATTTATAATCAATAAATACATTAATATTAAAAAATAAAATTTGCAAGTTTTGTTAAGGTATAAATTCCTTGATTCTTTAAAAGCAAAAATCTTGATGTCCTGGAAAATTGACCATGATTATTATCCAGTTTCATGAGGTACACGTTTATTTCACATAATGTTATGATATGGAACTTCCACAAGTTCCACAGTGGAAGAAGCAGCACAAATCGCAAAACTAAATCTTCAAAATATTGCAAATAATCCGAGCTCCCGAAAGCTTTATAGATTGTAAATCTACAGTTTGTTGTAAATAAGAATACGCAGCAAAGAAACAAGAGGAACGGACTGATTGATGACGTCGTTTCAGATGGAAGAGGACTTCGGCCTGCCCCCTGGACTTTGCTGCGACTGCTTCGACGCCGCCATCGCCGCCGCACGCTTCAAACTACTGTGCACCGAGTCCCTCAAACAGTGGTCGCGAGCCGTCACCTTTCTGTCCAATATCGACGGGCCCTATGAAGGCGACAAGACTTACTACATATTTTACAGCGCAGAACAAGAAACGATCTTCAGAGATGGTAGAGAGAAAGTCTCAAACAAAGAAGATGTATTAGAACGGTTAATATCGACGGTGGTCGATAAAGTTACCCCCCCGAAAATACGTTCAAACAAGATTCTGAGGTGCAAATGCCCCGACTGTGGCAAAAAGTTCTCTACCCCGGACAATTTAAACGAACATTTGAAAGGCTCTATGAAGAGAGCGTGCGAGGAATGCGGGAAAGTCTTCTCTCGAGAATCGCTGGCGAAGCATTTGACCACGGCTCACGGGAAAACAATTTTACTGTGCGACATTTGTCATATGCACTTCGAGGATTTAGACACAGTCGAGCGTCATTTCGAGGAATTGCACGATGCTAAAACCCACGTTTGCCACGTGTGCGGCAGCGGGTACTCGAATTCTAGAGCGTTGCGAACGCACATGTACGCCCATACGTTATTCCACTGCGCGACCTGCAACATGAGCTTCGAAAATCGGAAGTGTCACAACCACCACCAGAATCATTGCTCGGCGAAGGTCGGCAAAACTAAACCTGTAGTAAAATTCACGAGTTTCACGTGCGATCATTGTGGCATCTCCTACGATAGGAAGCCGTCTTTAAGAATCCATATCATACAAAAACATTTAAACGTGCTACCTTACGTCTGCCACACTTGCGGGAAACGCGCATCGACGCTTGCGCATTTGCGCTCTCACCAAACCGTTCATACGTCGCAACGGATAGTGTTTCGTTGCAATTGCGGATCACAATTCCGTACTGAATTAGGTTTTCAGTTGCATCAAAGAATCCATACGGGGGAGAAGCCTTACAAATGTGCCGAGTGCGGAGAATGCTTCCTATCGGCATCTAGGCGTCTCGATCACATTAAAAGGAGGCATAGGAGTGCCCAGGATATGCTTCACGGGTGTGAGAAGTGTTCGGCCAGGTTCGTGAGGCCGTTTGAGCTGAAGAAACATTATATGTCCGTGCATTATACCGTGGTGGATGTGAAACCTGCTAAAAAGGGACCTAGGAGAGTCAAGTGAAGGTTGTTTTCAGTTATAAACTGATCATTTTTCAAAATACAGTACAGTTGCTTACTGAAAAAAGTAGTTGCGTTGTCTCAAAAAATAATAGTAGACTCAAAACATTACCAATGTTATTTTCTCTTTCAGCTGTTAGAAGAATCCCTCTGCCCGCCCGGCGTATGCGTCTCTTGCACAACCGCCGTCCTCGCCGCGCAAGAGTTCCGACTCTTCGTCCGGGATTCCCAAAAGACATGGATCAAAGCCGTCGAAACCTTGCAAAGCTTGCCGACAACGTCCACAACGTCTCCCATCAAATCTCTTTGCGCTTTCATGTCCCCCGACAATCTGGACTTGCAGACTTTCAAAAATTACTCTGGAGGTGATCCGAAAACGATCGTAAACCGGTTAACAGATCGTAAAAAGCGGGTGTCACTACCACATCACGTTGTCAGTAAAGATAGGAAGCCAAGAGCGGCCCGAACCGGTCCCTCTTGCGTCTGCCCCGACTGCGACCAACAATTTATCAGCCCTCACTACCTGAACATGCATTTACGGAACAGCGGACAGAAGGAAGCGTGCCTTATATGTGGAACCATCGTTATTCGAGGTCTAGAAATGAAGGAGCACTTGTATTACGTTCACGGAGACGTGACCTTTCTGTGTCCTCACTGTCCACAACTCTTCAATCGGGAGTTGGAATTGAAGAAACATGTCAGAACGGCTCACAGATCCGGAGCGTTGACCTGCGGGGACTGCGGGCGGACTTTTCCCCGTAGTGGAGCTTTCGAAGCACATTCTCAAATGCACGCAGTCAGGACTTGCAGAGCTTGTGGCGTGCAGTTCACCAATAGAAGCTGCTATAGACGCCACAGGTCACAATGCGAGCCTGACGCTAAACCAGATAAGCAGAACATGCCTAGAAGCCGTCGCTCCAACATTCGCGACCCGGCTACCTACATCTGCGATTACTGCCTGAAGGAGTACCACTCCAGACCTCAACTGAAGAACCATATCATCTGGATACATATGAACGTCCGTCCTCATCAGTGCCAATGGTGCGGGAAGAGGTTTTACACGCCGTCGAGGTTAGCCGAGCATAAAGTCGTGCACACGAGGGAGAGGAATTTCGAATGCGACATTTGCGGTATGAAATTGGTTTCCAAGATGGCCGCTGTGTATCATAGAAGGCGCCACACAGGGGAAAAGCCGTACCAATGTGAGGATTGCGATGAGAAGTTCATTTCTGCGTCGCGAAGGTCTGAGCATGCGAAACGGAGGCACGGAAAGGGTTCAAGGTTCCAATGTCTGCAGTGTTCATCTAAGTTCGTTCGATCCCATGAGCTCAGGAAACATGAGGAGAAGGCTCATGGAGTTATTAGTAAAGAGATAAATAAGAGTTTTCAAATTGATACAATGGCACCGACTCTGGATTATCACTCGCTGAAAGGTTTGGCGTCCAGCTCGGAATCGACGCCAATGAATAAGTTTTGGATTTTAAACAATTAAGGGAACAGACAGGCAGATAGACGGATATATTAATTCTTTTAAAGACTGACGTATTCATTAAATTCATAAATTGTTTGTAAAACTGTTTGTCTTATACTCTCTTCTAAGTCGTGTTCCTCATTGCTGAGGGTCGTGATCATTCTAAGGAATTAATCACATAGAACGACTCTCGTGGCAGATTTAATGAAGTGGTTTGCCGTTGCCTTCCCCATTTCACACACTGGTCATCTTAGTGAGCAGGTTAAAAGTTTCCTCACGATGTTTTCCTTCACCGTCACAGTCGGTAAATGTACGTAAGTCTTTCGAAAAAACCGAATAACTCATTGGTACATGGCACAGCATGGTTTCGACCTCCCGCATAAGAGGGAGACATCCTAGCCACGGCGACACCGACGCTCAATATTAAATTAGTTTTTAGCGTCTAAATCTTATTGTAATTGGTAGGTAACCTACCACACGACGGGCCTTATCTCTTATTTATTTATTTACTCTTCCTTTTGTAATTGTAATATAAGTACAATCGGCCTCGAGCTAACGTGTACCATCTGTCAAATTTCTGCAATCTGAAAAGAACGTAATGCAGTCGCCATAGACTTCAAATTCTATGACAGATAAGTAATGTTCATTTAAAATTTTTACAAATTGATAACTCTTGTATCATTATTATTTATATATGTCGCAGGGAAATAGCCGAATTCAGTGAAATAGCCGAATCCCCTAGGGGTTTGGGGTTTAGTAACGGATGGTGAATTAATACTATAACATTGTAATGTTGAGTTATGGATTGGTTAGAGGGGGAGAGTGGGACTGTAAATGTTACCTGTACGTAGGTACCGTCATTTACCGTTTTTAAAGGTAGTATGCAGGTAAGAACCCCGGGGAACCCGCCCTCTATACCCTACACCTGCCGCCAAAGGTGCTCCGGATCCTCAGAGCAACAGCTCTCCCTAGTCTTGGCCAAATTCCTAGAACATTCGGCTATTTCCCTGCGACATATTTTGTCCTATTTTATTAGCGACAAATATTTCTGGGGTGTCATCTATAGGTTCTAACAATAAAAACAAATTACTTATAAAATTTTTGAGAAAAACGACAAAATTGTTTGTCTGAAAATTCTACAAATCAATGAATTATTGCTATTCTAATACTGAAATATGAAGTTTCATTCATAACGACATGGATGAGTTTATGCCACCAAGGCGCAAAATAATGGGGTTTATTTATCTTTAGTATGGACAACTTTCATACAAGTAACAGGGTTATTTCTTCGTGTAAAGTGGAACAAATGACCAGCACATACCCCCTTCCAAATATTTGCTACTTGTTCAAGGGGAAGCCTGTGCCTCAACAGTGGGGACATTAATAGGCTGATGATAGATAGATAGAAACACTTTATTGTTAATTATACCCTGACCAGGAATACGAAAACCATGTCAAGACGGCGCTGCGCCGTTTTTTTCCATCTGAATGCGCAAGTTTTTCTATAAGTCAAGGTATAGGTACATACTATACCTAAATTGTTTTATAGATAATTTATTAAAATGTAAATACCTATAAGCTTTACCGCAATAAAATTAATTGTGTTAAAATTAATTAATTACCGCATTTTATTTTTATTATCGACATAGATCAGCAGGTTGAAGCGACAAGATATATTTAAACAATTTCAAACTTACACCATCGAAATTGGTGATCGATTGTCGACATAATATACCGGTACATCTAACGTTCACACCTTTGCTAGAGTTAGAGGATCAGATATTTTTTTTAAAAATGCCCAAAAAAAATCACAATGATTTATAAGACAGATATCCGTGGCGCTACGTTATCTCTGCCTACCCCACAAGGGATATAGCATGGTTTTGTATGATTATAAGTTGTGCACTTCCACGCTTCTGCATCAAAGAAGGTCAACCACATAAATAATTTGAGTTTGTTTTTATGTCTACTAATGGGGGTTCACTGTCCAGTGCCCCATATATGGGACAACAATACCCATAGAAAATTCTTGGGCATGAGACTAGTCCGAAGATATTCTAAGGCAACTGGAAGTGGTAAGTGTTTTTGATAAGTGACTCAGTGTTAAAAATGACCATTTTCAGAGGTATCTCGAGAGAATATCTCGGGAACTATTTGAGCTACTTTTATAAAATTTGGGGTTTGGGGTGATTGGGTGCGTCTTAACACTTTCCCTGTCCCAGGGTAATTTGTATTTCGAACACCATACTCCCTATACTGCATTACATACAATGCACGGACGTATGAGTTGAACTACTATACGATTAGTGTTGTTCAAAAAACATCGAACCACGCTCGATGAATGGGTTCAGTAGCCGTGGTCAAACCGTGCTATTCTTGGGTTTATTTTCGCGGACTATTCGATTGATAAACTTATTCTATGAGGAAAACGAGCGAGGTTCGAACCTTATTTACAGTTTATAGATAAGTAAAATGCATTGGCAAACGTAATTCAAATTAAGTAAGATTTAGAAATGTTTTCAGGTCAACTTAGTAAGTTTAAAACGCGTGTTGCACTCAAATGTATTTTAAGTTCAATTTAATGTATGGTAAGGAAAACTGTTGTTCAATTAAAATTTTATTATTGTTGTTCGATTAAAATTTTGATATTTTTTTCCATCTTGAGTGTGGAATACTCCGGGTTTAAAAAAACATAATTATCGAGCTCTTCGTGAACAACACTACTTGTTAGTGGATAATACCAGAATAAATTGACCTGTCATGTCATACTCATAAGTATTGTTTAAAGTATCAAGGTATATTGGTTTACCACTCCATATGCAATTTCTTAGTGCATTACATGTCATGCACGGACGTACCGAGTTAAGTCTTCAGTGCATTACATGTAATGCATGGACAGTGAAAGTGTTAACAGACATACAAAATTTCAAATATGTAGGTCATGGAAGTCAGGAAATGGTTCCTGTAATATAACACACGTGAGTGCGTCGTCGCCCTTTTTCTTTACGAAGTCGGCGGACACACTCCGTGTGTCTAGATAAGAAAAATTGAGGGTAGGAATTGCGATTAGGCAAATAGTATAGTGGGGGGGGGGGGGGGGGCTTAATGGAGCAACGATCTGTTTTAAGTTGCCAGTAACGCGCCTTGGGAGATATCCAGAGAGTCGGCTGTTATGGAGAAGTGCTCAGCAAAACTTGTTTAGTGAATGGTGAGTCTTAAAAGAGATCAATACAGCTGTACCTTATTTTGTTGTTCCATCGATGCCTGTAAAGATAGTGGATCCATAAGGAAACGCGACGACAGGAGGACGAGTTTTCAGTTATTTGATCCAGAAATCCAAGAAGTAGTAGAAACTTTTAATTTGAAACAACTTTCTCGAAATCTCAGAAATAGGATTAGTGGTTTTGGTCTTTTGAAACGATGATAAATACTTGAAGTTAGTGGCATCGATTCCGGATAGCCGACAAACCTAAAGTTAAAACGCTCACTAAAGAGGGTGATATCCTTAGAATCGGTGCCATTGACGCTCAATCCACTCTAAGAACAAGGCCTTAGGTCCTTGATCTTAGCGCTTACTATTTTCACTATTTTGTTCTAACACTAAGAAAACCCTTTTTTTTTAATCGATTTAAAGTATTCATCGATATACTGAAGATTGAGTGAATCGATCGACTAATCGTAACTCTAGCAGCAGTCACTTTGACATTTTGATTTATTATTTTATTTTAGTTCTTGCAGAAAATTCGGCTTTCACAATTTCGACAAAAAATAACAGAAAACGATGTCGTTCAAAACCGATTTGCGGCAATTACTAAAGCCGTACTACTGGGTGAACATTTTACTCAGTATTTCATACGTAACATGCAAAAGAACAGGCATAATTTGCAAAATTTTGTTCCCCGAGATCGATTGTGAACTGGACAGTCGCGAAACGGAAATTCTATTTTTCCTAATTATCGTGGTGATGCTAAGGACGAGGAAGGCAGGAAGTGTGACAATGGTTAACTATTTGTCATCTTCGTTCGTTTATACGAAGATAGCGAACATGATTCTGTGGTTTTATGCTGATATAAGGTTAGTTGACTCTGTTTTTCGGTTGGGGTGTCGCTAAGGGAAAAAGTGTTAGAACAATTCTGACTTATTAAGAAATGAACTGTGTCACAGAAACCTAGTGGATGTGAAACTGATTCGGATATGTTAGGTTGCATTATGACAACCACGCAAAGCGCCCCCTTAACGACATTTTGATCCCAGGTTCATCTTCATGGGGTCATTCAATGAAGAACACTGACTCAATTTGTAAACCAAATATTTATTTAAATGACTTCAGAACGGTGGTGGAGGAACGACTGACGTTTATTTAATACACAGACGCAGCCACTTGCATTGTCATATTGCTGTGAGAATTCCTGTGAAACAGTGTGTTCCTACAAACTTAATGACTCCTCTATACAATGGGTGATATAATCATGTGTTATTGGCCAGCTTTGCCAGCAATCGGCGATAATCCGATAGCTGTGAGTTTTTCGGACACACATCAAAAGATATGTGTGTGATTGATTATGTGTGCCTGTAATGGCCCATCATATTGAGAAGCCATAATGAAACCCATTGAAATATTTATTATAACTGTAGATACGGCCTCCCATACGGCGCCCTGGTCATCCTGACAGCTCTCCTGGTGCCCGAGCCTACGTACATGGGCCCGGAGCACGTCACCTACTTCAGGGGGCTACAGACATTGGATGAGGAACTGAAGGTATTGCATGTTTTCAGAGATCAAATTTAATTTTATCAATCTAGTGCTATAAGTGAAATAACTATAATGCACCAGCTTAGATATGGGTGTGTGGTGGCTTCCCGCACAATGACGGCGCATGCGCGCTGTTAAGTCTGCGCGCGCTGCTGTCGTCTCAAAACAATCGTGACCGCTTTTCTCATACTCGTGCTGTCACTCCTCTTCCTTTCATCATCACAATATTGTAAATACATTTCATCTTCGCATCAACATGCCGACTTTCATTCCTTGGGGCACACGGCCCCATAGGTGTATCAGCTATTTACTGCCTGCTCATTTATTATAATAATGTTAGTCTATATAGAATAGGTTTAAAGAAATAATGAAAAATAACCAAATAAATATAAAAATAAAGAGGAAACTTTTCAACACGTGCATACTGCCAATCTTCACATATGGCTCACGAAATCATAGCAAGAAACTGGAAACAAGTCAGCGAGCCATGGAAAGGAGCTTGATAATAAGAGAAAAACAGACAGAATTAGGAACGAGGAATTGAGAGATAGGACAGGGGAGACGTAACCTACAAAATAAAACATCTGAAGTGGAAATGGGCTGGACATACCATGAGTGATCCAGACAAGTGGAGCAAAATGATCACAACTTGGTATCCAAGGGGCGATAAAAGAAAGAGAGGTAGACCATTTAGATGCTGGGATGATGAAATAGCGGAATTGGCCGGTAGGATGTGGACTAGGGTGGTGTTGGAAAGGAAAGAATTCAGAAGACTGGGGGAGGCCTTTGCCCGGAGGCACACAGATTCTAGTTACCGTAAAAAATGTTATAGTATGTAAGTTAAAAAAATCAAGAGGCTGTAATAAATAAATAAATAAAAATACAGAATAGGTTAGTACATTCCACAGATATTTATAGACAAACTCTTGGATCCTTTATGTCATTTATTTTTATATTTTCTTGTCATCAATGAACTTTCAATTTGACAGCTAGAAATCTCTGGTTAGAGATGTTCTCACTCCTTAGTTGTTAAAGATTTTTTTCATTTGCATCGATGACATGCAGGATGCAGGGCTACTTTATCCATAAATGAACAACTTTCATGAACCTCAAAGAAAGAATAACAACTTTCTTGCGAAACTTAGAATAGAATAGAAAAACGTGTATTTGCTGTCTGCAGCACACACACAATTCCATGTACATATGCAAACATATGCATACATATGTATACACATGTATACATACATACATACTCTTTGAGCTCAGATCAAAGTATATCGATATACTCGACAGGGAGCCATATAAGATTAAGAATATATATTACCTATGTGGGTATATAATATATATTCTTAATCTAATTTCATAATAATGGATGGTGTACCTGCTGCAACACCAAATAGGCCTCATCTCAGCATAATGTCATACTCTAGAGTAGTCTAGAGCATGGCGCTGATATTCTGCTTCAGCCTGTCGAGGAAGAAACACTTTCCGACACTATGGCCGCTTTTATAATTTTGCACGGTAACGGGACGTTTTACCGTCACGTAAATCGTGACAGGGGAGCAAAATGTATGGAACTGTATGAAGACGTTTTTCTCTACAACACAGGGTATCCTAGTGTGGGAGCCAGGGAAATCTGAGAAAATGTAAAAGACCCTGTCTGCATTAATATAGTTTATTAGTTTATTAAATTTCCGTCGACGGCATTACCGTTGCCGTGCCACACCTAGGCTCCCTGTCAAATCGTCACGGCAAAGTTGAGAGTGTAGTGGTAATGTATACCTACAAGAATATTAAAGATGTGTGGGTGAGGTCACCCTCACGCCTCCCACGTTTCGAACCTACTGATAGGTAAATTATAAAAGCGTTCGGACGATATACGGTGGACGTACACACTAATATCGTGCCGTCCAACGGCATGGTAAATTTTAAAACGCCCTATGATATAAACACATCAGCATATATGCTGCCTGTCTATAAATGTGTAATAAACATGCTTACCATTGCTTAGTCACTGAGGGGCCAGCTGAAAATCAGTGCTGTGGCTTGCCTCAGCATTATGCTGAGCTGGTGTACCCTTTCTGGCACTGTACCACACCGGATGTTCTGTGCTGCATGTATTAAACTTTGTATACTTCTGTATTGTGTTCTATATTCTGGTGTTTACAGTGATAAATAAACGTTAACAATTTCAATTTACCAGCATTAATAATTCATTGCAGCACCACAAGCACTCTACGTGGGTGATATGTCTGTTCGCGGCGTGGCACCCCGCCTGCGTCACGTTCGCGCCCGTGTTCGCGGAGCTCTCCGCCGCCTATAGTCTGGACAACCTCAAGTTTGGCAAGATAGACATCGGCAGGTGAGTGCTAGATCCCTGGCTTGATAGGGGGCCGAGAATAACCCAGAGGCTCTTCGACCCTTGAAAAGCAAATCTTAAGGTTAATTTATAACCGTCGTTGGTTGCACGAAACACCCTTAAAATACATGCTCTCCCTTTCTACGCCATTGCTCTATAAGACAACACGATAGAGACGACACGAGACTAAAGGAAGCTTTAACATTATGCACGTTTCTTGCATCTCACATTAGTTTAGTTTGTCGATTGTAAACTAAACTTACGTATTATAAAATCCTTTTTTTTCCTTTATCTCTTATGATTGGGAATAACCCCAGCGGCACTTCGACCCTCAAGAATCTTTTGTGCCTACCCCATTTCACACACTGCTCATCTCAGTGTGCAGGTTTCCTCACGATGTTTTCCTTCACCGTCAGAGCAGTCGGTAAATGAACGTAAGTCTTCGAAAAATACGAAAAAATCATTGGTACATGGCACTGCACGTACCAATGAGTTCTAATTCGATGCCCTCGCCTCACACGGTGATCACTTCCATCCTGCAGACCAGACTGCACCAGAGCGCAGCTCTAAGCCCAAAAAAGTAGTAAGTTTTTATCTACAATCTTCATAATCTCATAGTCAGAGTAGACATGTATAAAAAGAATTCCTTCTGTATGGCAATTTTAGTGTATAATAATCTGCCTAGTCGCCTTAAAAATGGTCCCGCTAGCCAATTTAAAACTAATATTTCCAAGTGGCTTCTAGACAAATGTTATTACTCCATAAAAGAGTATCTCAACGACACTAACAAATAGCAGAACAGATTTGCACACCGTTGTCGGTGGAACATATGATACCTATGCTTATTAAATCACCTGTAATTTTCACTATGTTCTGGCAAATACATTTCATTTCATAATGATTTGTCGTACTACAGGTACCCGGAAGCGGCAGCCAAGTTCAGGGTCCAAGACGGGCCCACCAGCAGACAGCTGCCGACGGTGCTGCTCCTCAACGAGGGTCACGAGAAGATGAGGCGTCCTCAGGCTGACCACACTGGGAAGTTACAGAAGTAAGTCTATCTGGTCCCCAGATTACGTAGCATAGCAACAATCATTCTAAATCAACATCATTTATGGGCAATTCTACCGAATAATACGGGGGACATTATTGTTTTTTATAGTACAAAAGGACATAAAACTATAATAAACACGAAAACTGTCCTCGGGGACAGTTGTACCATAAACAATGGTGGTAGAGTAAAGTGACGTTGTAAAAATGTACCTTAAGGTACTTACTTACAATAAAAAGTTTCTGATTTGATTTGAAATATGGGTCCTTTTGTACTATCTTATGAATACTCTATATTGCACAAAATTAGTGTGATACAGTGCGTACAAAACGATTAATACAATCTAGGCGGCTGGCTGCTCTTGACTCAGTGGAGAAACGCGCTAAGCGCCTTATAGGTGACGAATCGCTGGTGGAAGCTAGACTGCAAAGTCTGGAACATCGGCGCAAGGTTGCCTGTCTATCGGTGTTTTATAGGATACATTTCGGAGAGTCCGCATCGGAATTGCACGACCTAATTCCAGCATCTCCATTCCGCCTTCGGACTACCAGGCGCGGGGAGGGGTTCCATCCTCATGTGTTGATATCCCATCTGCTCGTACGAAGCGATTTGCTTCTTCGTTCATTATGCGAACGGCTAAGGAATGGAACAGTCTGCCGGCGTCTGTATTTCCCGAAACCTACAACCTTGGGATCTTCAAGGCCAGAGTGAATAGGCATTTACTGAACCCGCATGCTCCATCGTCGACCTCATCGTCGCTTACCATCAGGCGAGATCGAGGTCAAATGCGGGTTTAGAAGTAAATAAAAATATATATATAATATACACATACAAATAAATATATTTATATATACTGATACATTTATACACACATACATGTACACATACATCTTCTTCTTCTTCTAAGTCGTATTCCTCACTGCTGAGGGTCGTGATCATTCTAAGGAATTAATGACACAACGACTCTCGTGGCAGATTTAATGGGTGGTATGGCTTTGCCTTCCCCATTTCACACACTGGTTACCTCAGTGTGCAGGTTTCCTCATGTTTTTCTTCACCATCAGAGCAGTCGGTAAATGTAAGCCTTTCGAAAATACCGAAAAACTCATTGGTACAGATTCTTAAATTTTGACGTTTTGGGTAAGTTGACCCGGGGTCGACTGTACATGACATTGCCCGGGTTCTAACTCGGACCTCCCGCACGGGAGTCCGACGTCCTAGCCACGACGACACCGACGCTCTCTCTTGTAATTACAAGACTAAAGTAGCAACACTAATATAAATCCCCATACAAAACAGCGTCAATGTTGCCATTTGAGATTGAGGTCAAGCGCGGGTTTAGTTACAAATAAAATAATTAAAAAAATAATAAAATCTCTTTATTTACATTGAAATTGAAATCGTTTATTTAGCGCTGTAAACACCAGAATACAGAAGTATACAAAGTTTAATACATGCAGCACAGAACATCCGGTGCGGTACAGTGACAACAAGGGTACACCAGCTCAGCATACTGCTAATTGTCACATTAAAACTATTCTAAAATGTTGTCTTCCATACTAGGCGACAGCCCCTATCGCGAAGGCCGGTATAATTTTCCTTAGTTCATATTAATTATTATATAATATATTATATAAATAGGTATGAAAGATATATTGACAGAAAAATGCCACAATGCCTGAAGACCAAACTGTTTAACTGGTTCTGCCCACCATGACTTACGGTGCTGAAACATGGACGCTCACAAAAGAAGATGTGCACAAAATAAGGGTCGCACAAAGGGCCGTGGAGCGTGCCATGTTAGGTATCACCCTGATGGACAAGATCCGCAACACAGCGATCAGACAACGAACTGAAGTCCTAGACGTGGGAAAGCGGGTTGCGACGCTATAGTGGCGATGGGCGGGACACTTGGTTAGACGTGGTGACGGCCGATGGACCAGAGCCCTCACTGGCCAAGGTCGGGGAAAAGAGGAGTGGGTCGTCAAGCAGCCAGATGGGCGGATGGGATGACATCACCAAAGTCGCATCGAAGACTTGGATGCGACTAGCACAGGATCTTATATTTTCAAAGTCTGGAACATCGGCGCAAGGTTGCCTGTCTATAGGATACATTTCGGAGAGTGCGCATCAGAATTGCACGACCTAAGTCCAGCATCTCCATTCCGCCTTCGGACTACCAGGCGCGGGGAGGGGTTCCATCCTTATGTTGTTGATATCCCATCTGCTCGTACGAAGCGATTTGCTTCTTCGTTCATTATGCGAACGGCTAAGGAATGGAACAGCCTGCCGGCGTCTGTGTTTCCCGAAACCTACAACCTTGTGAACTTCAAGGCCAGAGTGAATGACATTTACCGCATGCTCCATCGTCGACCTCATCGTCGCTTACCATCAGGCGAGATCGAGGTCAAATGCGGGTTTAGTAGTAAATAAAAAAATATAGGGTGTCACAAAAGAGAGGAGGCTTATACCCTGCAGTGGGACGACATGGGCTGATGATGGTGGTGATGAAGATATATTTAATTATTAATTATCATTTATTTTTATTATTTAAATTTTACAATAATTAAATTAAATTAGAACCGATTTTTTTCCTCTTCCAGGTTTCTATTCTCCAAGGACAACCTGAAAGCGGCATTCGACCTGGACGGCCTCTACCAGGAGTGCAAGGCGAAGCTCGCTGCAGCCAAGACTAGCAAGAAAAATGAAAAAACGGAGTAGACCATGTTTTATATAGGTATTTCTAGTTTTAGGAGAAGCCGGGGTCGTCCAAGACTGACTTTTAAGAGGTTTACACTTGGTCAAGTGAAACACATTCATACAACACAACACGCACACACTGTTGCTTTCTTCGTCCGTGCAGTGACTGAGGGGCCAGCTGAAGATCAGCGCTGTGGCTTGCCTCAGCATTATGCTGAGCTGGTGTACCCTTGTTGGCACTGTACCACACCGTATGTTCTGTGCTGCATGTATTAATCTTTGTATACTTCTGTATTGTGTTCTATATTCTGGTGTTTACAGCGATCAATAAACGTTTTTACATTTTATTTAAGTGTTCAGTCAAGTGCGTTAGTACAGTGGAAAACCACTTGACTAACGCACTTGACTAAACACGACCAAGTGTACCAGGCCTGATGGACAGTGGCGAGTCAACTTGACTTTCAAGCTGCCTTGCCATGATCCAAATATTGTTTGTCTGTCTGTAGTGTAAACAGTCACTGGCTAGGCACTCGCCACTAGCCATTCTACTCGCCACTGTACTTGACTAAACGTAAACCGGCCTAAGATCAGATTGACAGAGTACCCATAGATTTTAATATACAGAGCTGACGACCCCACCGGCGAGCATGCGTGAGACGACGAAGCAAGAGAAGCGTGACAAGACAGAGATTCGGGGCGCTCCGTTCTCTCTGCCAAGGACATGGCGTGTTGCTAGTAGATATTTTTTAGTTTATACTGAAATTAGAGATACCACCAGTAGACTGGCGTATTCAGAGGGAGGCTAGGTTCAGCCCCAAGCAAGCATTTCTGCTTCACGGTAGAAATAGATAAGAGGATGGTACTAACTAGGGATGTTACGGAGCTTCGATTCCGACTCCGAAAGGTCGGAACTTCCGATTGATTTTACACCTCCGACTCCGACTTCGGCTCCGATAATTTTGAATCGGATATAACCTCCGATTAGTAGACTGGCTTATTCAGAGGGAGGCTAGGTTCAGCCCCAAGCAAGCATTTCTGCTTCACGGTAGAAATAGATAAGAGGATGGTACTAACTAGGGATGTTACGGAACTTGACTCCGACTCCGAAAGGTCGGAACTTCCGATTGATTTTACACCTCCGAATCCGACTTCGGCTCCGATAATTTTGAATCGGAGGTTATACCGAAGATTTGTGAACAAACATATTCAAATATCAATATTTTACTACATAAAGGATTATGTTATAATGCCGCAAACGTCATCATAAAAAATATTGGCCAGTTCAGCTATAAAAATTAAAAAACGGTTTAAAACATCTCTCTTCTGAACTCTCTCTTCTACCTCCGCCTCCGACTCCGCCTCCGACTCCGATAAATCAAATTTAAAACCTTCGGTTTCGCCTCCGGTTCCGGTAAAACCACCTCCGTAACATCCCTAGTACCAACCCAGGCGATCCTTCACATCAGGATCTACCACCTGTAAAAGATATATCACACTAATCATATTGTACTAAGTTAAAGCTTTTACATTGAAATGAATTATAAGTAGAAACTAAGAATTACGCGTTGATCGCTTGAAGGCATGCTCTGTGACTCTTTGGTTGAACATTTGGAGATTTTAAAAAAGGTACCTTATTCTTATCTTTAGATGGGGGCCGGGGATCCCAGCGACACTTCGACCCATTGGGATCTTTTGTGTTCAACCCCTTGTACCTATCTCATGACCACATCACCGAATATGTCGTGCATGAGCAAGACTGTGCGTCTTAGTGGGAGGGATTTGAATTCCCTTGGGTCCGGAGAGGCAGAGCCTAGCAGACCCATCCTTTTTGCCGCGAAAGCGTCACATTCACATAGGAGATGTGAAACGGTCTCCAGTTGTTCACCACAGGCTCTGCAAGATGTGCTGTCAGCCATCTTCATCTTGTGAAGGTGGGCATTGGTGCTAAAGTGACCGGTGAAGGCACCGACCAGTAGACGCACTTGACGTCTATTCAGCCCCCAGATCTTGCAAAAAAAATATATAGGTACCTTATTATTATACATCATCATCATCATCATCCTATTAATGTCCCCACTGTTGGGGCACAGGCTTCCTCTTACTCAAGGGGGTACGGGGCATGATCCACCGAGCGGGCCCAGTGTTGTGCGGTGGATTTCACACTCAGGTTTCCTCACGATGTTTTCCTTCACAAGAGCAGTCGGTAAATATACGTAAGTCTTCGAAAAAATCCGGAAAACTCATTGGTACATGGTACTGCACGGTTTCGAACCCGGACCTCCCGCACGGGAGTCCGGCGTCCTAGCCACCGACGCTCTATTATTATTATACGCTAAACTTATATTTCGACGTTATCGCCATACCCAAAGATTTAGGAACAAAAATGAGAGATAATTAGATTATTTGTTTTCAAAATAAAATGATACAATTCGGAACACAAAATGAAACATTTCATTTTTTATATTATATAGTTTATTCTGAACCATTTTCCCAGGCGGGGGCAACTGGGAATGAATTTACCACCACCGGTGGCGAAATGGGAATAAAATTCCCAAAAACGTGTATTCCCATTAGGAACAAAAATGAGAGATAATTAGATTATAATTTTTTTCAAAATAAAATGATACAATTCGGAACACAAAATGAAACATTGTGTTTATTCAAAATAAAATAAAACTAAAATAAATGCTTAAGCTAAAATTACAAAATACCTAACTATTGTACAAGTAAAAGACCTGGCCCAGGTCGCTCCCTGCGGGGAGTGTCCCGAGGAGGCTGGCGGCGTTGCCCCGCTGTATAGCGAGGCTCATACGCTGAGCGAAGTAGAGGCCAGCCTTCTGGTCCCGGGATGTCTCTACGAGGCGCTTGGCTATGTTCCCGTAGAGGCAGTGGGCTCCAGGCCCCCACGGCCCCAAGGTCTCCACCCCGAACGGCGCAAATATGCAATCACCACCCAGGCCCGCATATTTGCGCCGCTTGAGGTTCTCCGCAGATGCTGCTGCTGACCCGGCCTTCGCCGCCGTGGCTTGAAGCGTCCCACACCAGAGACCGTCCCAACTTCCAATGAAACATTTGACTTTTTACATTATATAGTTAATTCACATAATAGGTACAATACACTTAATTACATGCCAGCCTGGGCTCCATGGTTTGACTGTGTCAGTCTTGGTAGGGAGCTACTTGTCTTGGCTTTTAGATTACGCTCGGGTCACATTCCGTTAAATAAGTTTTTGCATTTGGTGGGAAGAGCTGCATCACCGTTTTGTACCAACTGCAACACAATAGAAGACCTCACTCACCTCCTAATGGAGTGTGACCTGGGGAAATTTGAGAGAAAAAAATTTGGTCCCAATAGGCTACAAAATGGGAGGCTCAATATTATTTTGAGTGAGCTCTTATCTGATAATATGAAACACTTACTGTTGTTTGCTAAGTTGACTCTCAAAGTGAGGGCTGACTCTGATAATACTTGAGCTTCCCTTTCCCTTTTCTTAGTGACCCTACCGAGGCTGACATGGTCACCTTGTCGTGTACCAAAGCCTCTAAATTGAGATATAAAAAAATTGTTAATTCTGAACCACTTTCCCCAGGCGAATGGGAATACACGTTTTTATACAGTTTTTATAATGATAGGAATAAAGATTCATTCATCAAACATACCAAAGCGATCTTTATTTTTTTTTACTTTTGAGCCAGGATTTTGCAATATAGATAATAAGTATAATTTATATTGTTTTTTTATGGAATTATGAATTAAGATCTGTTATGCATGTTAGTCAGTATTGATCTATTTATTGTGCCATAGGCTGTTTCACATTTTATGTGTTCAATCAAATTATGTATGCAATTATTTATACAGGCTGTATCAGTATGGATCAAACGAAAACAGGGTGATGCCTGAGGTCACCTATCTATATAACACCAGATATGGTTATTGTTGGGATTATTGGCAGGTAGATGATGAAAGAGTGGAAATACAGGAATCAAGGTTTTCAGTGTGTTTAAAAGACATATATAAAGTATCTGACAGTTAAACAGCTGACACATCATATGGCCAGATACTAATTTATTATCTAATAGTTATCCGATTCTTCACACGAAAAAAAAGGTATTTACTTTGGAATTTTATAAAAAATTTGCGTCAGTACGTTCGCCGCTAGTCACCTCAGACGGACTGCGTGGGCAGCCGGGGCAGCAGCCGAAGCAGCGGCTCAAAGAAAACGGGAGAAGTACGCCGCTCTGGAGCAAACTACTGTCTCATTTGCGGTTGAAACGACAGGTTGTTGGGGGCGGAGGGAAAGGATTTTGTCAGGGAGGTCGGCCGTCGCCTGAGAGAGAGGCTGTGACCCCCGCTCCGGGTCGTTCTTGGTGCAGAGGTTGGCCGTGGCGATTCAGCGTGGCAATGCCGCAAGGGTCATGGGGACCTTTGCGTCAGGGTCGACACGGGGCGGAATTTTTGACTACGGCCTTTCATAAGATTTTTTTTTTTATAAAAAATGACCTAGAGATACACAAAAATAATTATTTTAAAAAAACTAGCAGATATTTGGCAGATTTTCTTTCTGTATTATGCTACTCAGAGATCAGCATTTTCACTGTAAGCATTTTAAAAAATCATGTACTAAATTTAATTTCATTCAGTGAACTAGATATGTTTTTTTTGCTTCTCATATTTTTGCAATACTTTATTAAACCACCAAAATATTAACACCATATTTAAATGATACAATGTATAAAGTTGACTAACTATTTCGTAGCACTTCGTAGAAACCTGTTGTATATGACCTTCCTTTATAAAACGCTTAGAAATAGTATAGATTGTCCACAACTTTTGCTTAGTTTTAAACTTCGTGTACCCCGTGGTCCACCTCGTCGCCCGTTGGGTCTGCTTCAACCACCCACTGCAAGAACTAATCTTAAACAGTTCTCGACAATAGCGAGATTATGTCGGGATTATAATGAGTTCGGTGATTCAGTAGATGTGTTCAACGACTCACTTTACAAATTTAGAACAAACATTTTAAAGATATTGAGAGACAGATATTTGTGATTTTCAAATTATAACTATTCTTGTTGTTATTCATTTAAATATTGTCTATACATTAAGTTTATTTTGTTTATTAAGTTTATTTAAATTTTTATTTTATTTTGCTATGTAACAAGTTCTTTCTTTTTTTGTTGTTTCTTTCGCAAAATTTATAACAAACAATTGTTCACAATTTTAATTTTAAATGTTATTATATAACTACCATCTTTTAATTCAATGCTTGTTGTGGCTACCTTAATAAGATATGCATTTAGCTGTATTTCAATGAATGTTTTTTGTTTGTATTAAGAGTGTAATATCTACTGGATGTCCTAAATAAATAAAATAAACTATCGGAAAAAATACATTTTATCCTGATTTCGAAAATGTATGGACACATGAAATTCATGTAAATAGTTTGTTTTAAATCAGTTCTTATATTTTTTTACTCAACAATAACATACTTATAAATATAATATAATATAACACTAAAATATCAAATAATGTCAACTTAATTAATTACAATATGATAATAAAAAAACTAATTAGTAACATGTCATACTATAACTAGGCAAAAATTATACAATATAACTTCAGTCAAACAGCCCCCCCCCCCCCCCCCCCCCCCGCGAAGTGCCCCCTGGCCGAAAGTACCCAGAATACTCGCGGCGTTCCCTCGCTCAATGGCGAGGGAAATGCGCTGTACTAAACAGTGGCCGGCTCGCGGATCACCTCCTCTCTCCTTAATTCGCCTCCCCACTGCGCGAATCAGATCCTTGGCCTCGGAGCCCCATGGTCCCGCGGTTTCAACTGCCAAAGGCACGAAGTCGTACATCGATTCCAGGTTGGAGTACTTTAGGTGCTTCCTCTGGGCAGCTGCACCTGCAGTCTGCCGAGTGCTGGCGAGATGGCAGGGCGCGAAAGTGCTAACACTAAAATAATACTAAAACTAAACTAAGGCTAAGAAAGCTAAAGATAAAAAAATTGGGTTAAAAGTAAAAGTTTAAATTGTTATTATAATTTTTTTTTTTTTTAAATTATTTTTTTACAACTAGTACCAATGTTAGGGTCAAATTGATTTGAATAAATTTTAGAAAAATTATTAACAATTGAACATAAAGAATAATTAGTCATTTAGTTATTTATTTTCATAAAAAAAATATATGCTATATGATATAAAATGACGAGTATAATACAAAAAAAAATTTGCCAAATATCGACTAGTTTTTTAAATTTTTTTTTGGCATCACTAGGCCAATTTAACCAGTTCCAAAAATGCAAATCACTTTTATTTTTCGCGAAGAATCGGATAATCATATACAGGCTGTAACATTAAGAACGGTCAGTATGGGAAAGTCTGAAACTATAAGACATACTAAGATCTGTTCTTAGGAACCATGTCATCAGTTTTAGTAACAAGAAAAACAGTATTCATACATTTAAAAAAAACCTGTACTCGGCCTGGGAATCGAACCCGGTTGTTTTGAAAAAAAATCCAACACTATTTCTATTTAGATATCGATTGTGTAGGTCTTAAGGAATAAATGTTAATTTGAAACGTGATGTGAAGCAGCCATAGAGACAATTTGAACGCAAATTCACCACCTGAAGATACAACATTCAATAGTAAGGTCGTTACCTAAACGAGTTGAATGTTGTATTTTACAAAATGGTAGTCATTTCGAACACCTACTAAAATAAATTAAAAGATATGGAAACAATGCGTTTTATTAATTTTAAACATCACGTTTCATACTAACATGTATTCCTTAACACCTACACAATCGATGTCTAAATAGAAATAGTGTTGGATATTTTTTTTTTTCAAAACAACCGGGTTCGATTCCCAGGCTGAGTACAGTTTATGTATGTATACAGTGTTTCTTGTTACTAAAACTGATGACATGGTTCCTAAGAACAGATGTTCGTATGTCTTATAGTTTCAGACTTTCCCATACTGACCGTTCTTAATGTTACACCCTGTATAGTGTTATATAGATAGGTAATGACCGCAGACATCACCCTGTTTCGTTTGATCCATTCTTTCTGGGATATCCTGTATTTTGTGTTCTAGTGATTTTGTAAATAAATGATTTATAATTACTGTTTTCTTTTAATAAGTTTTACGGACAACAGACAGCCACCTGATGGTACATGGTCACTGTCGCCCATAGACATCTCACTGTTAGGTTTTAGATGCGCTGCTAATCCTTGAGGACTTAAATCCAGTGCCCCATGTGCCGGGTAATTACACTGGCTCTCTTACCATTTATAGAAGTGTAGGAACGCGCTATGTGAGGACATGGATGACGTAACGTCAGTTGTATGACAGGGAAAAGGGAATGTTGTGCCTGGTGACCAGGTGTCCTGGTCCGACTATGGATGTTTGGAACTCGTATATATACGAAGTCCCAGGAAAATATTGATAGCGCGTTCTACACCGATGTGAGTAAGTACTAATCGTAACAGAAGAGCCAGTACTTACTAAGCCCGTGTGCTCCATCTTCAGCCTCATCGTCACTTACCACCAGGTGAGATTGAGGACAAGTTATGGATAAAAAATAAAACCCAGTTCATTTATTAATATTTATATTAGGTATTAATGACTAGAAATCACTTCAAACAATTTTTAGTTCGTAATATTTCATAGCTTGGGAACGTGTTTCAACCTAAAACATAAATCTGTATGAATACAATAATAATAAATATATTATGTACCTGCATAGAAACCTACAGTATTGACCACTTACACTGTGACCCTTGCTTATCGTATGGTTAGTGGCCAACCTATTTGTCAGAGTTGTTCAGGCCGCCCGTAGGCCTCTGACATGGCTTAACGACTGCTGTCGAACGACAACAACCGGGACCGACTGCTTAACGTGCTCTCCTAGGCACGGAGGAGCTCAGATGAAATATGACACTAGCGGTCACCCATCCAGGTACCGACCGCGCCAGCGTCGCTTAACCTGCACGATCACTTTCGGACCGTGCCCGAAACTAGGCTACGAGCTCCTCTTAATAAGGGGATGCTCTCTTGCTTGATAAGGGGGGATGACATTGATAACCGAAGGTGGATTTTTTTTTTCACTTGCCATACAAAATCGACTAATTATAAGATGAGAATCTGGTATGGCTAAAGTAGTTACGCCCCTTAAGTATGACATGGGGAAGGCAATGGCAAACCACCCCGTTAAATTTAACAGTGAAATACAAAAATAACTAATTAAAAATGTATATAATTATGATGATGTACAAATATACTGTATCGCACACCCGGGACATAAACAAAACATACAACATAAAGAGAGGTACAATATAATGTGCAGAAGGCGGCCGCATCACTTTAAGCGATATCTTACAGGCAACCTTCAGGCGATGGAAAAATCATAAGATACATAATATACGGGTGCAAAAGGCTTATGAAATAGATACTACCCTCAAATAAATAAATAACAATAATAATAAAATTGTAGCATGCAGTATGTGCAGATGTAGGTACCATATATTTTAAAATATAATAACGAACAGAAGTAATCTGAACTAAATAGTTTTTAGAATTGAACCTACGGGAATACGATTTCACACTGAGTCACTGTGCAAGTGAATATACCTACCGATTTAAAACTATGGCATCGATTCTCGTGTGGCCGCTAAATCTACAACTCTGGAAACGACACCTACAAATACATAATATTTAACAGCTATTTCAAGTAATCTGGAAGATTTTATCTACAAGCTACCTGTAAACTAAATATTTTCTTATTTAAAGTAGAATCGTACAGAATATATCATCAGCAGCCTACTCTAGTCCACTGCTGGACATAGGCCTCTCCCAGGGCGCGCCACTGAGTCCGATCTTCGGGTCTTCTCATCCAGTCGTTGCCAGCCACCTTGCGCAGATACGTGGTCTCCACTCCAGAACTAATCTCCCCCAGCGGTTGTCTGTTCTGCGACAGACGTGACCGGCCCACTGCCACTTCAGCTTGCTAATCTTATGAGCTATGTCGATGACTTTAGTTCTATGCCGGATCTCCTCATTTCGGATTCGATCCAGCAGAGATACTCCGACCATAGCTCTTTCCATAGCACGCTGAGCGAAAGAATAACTTAACTATACTCTATTTCTATTCATCTGGCAAAAAGTGCTCCCAAAAGTGGGCCAAAATTCAGCTCCACCGAGCGGGCCCAGTGCTGATTGGTGGATTTCACACGGCTTCGAAAACTTTTAATTTCCTCAGACATGCAGGTTTCCTCACGATGTTTTCCTTCACCGTTAGAGCAGTCGGTAAATGTACGTAAGTCTTCGATAAAATACGAAAAACTCATTGGTACATGGCACTGCACGGTTTCGAACACGGACCTCCCGCATGGGAGTCCGGCGTCCTAGCCAATAGGCCACCGACGCTCTTGAAAAAAATACTACCATTTAATTCCACATTTTTTTTTATTGACGGCTAAGCCCGCATTTGACCTCGATCTCGCCTGATGGTAAGCGACGATGAGGTCGACGATGGAGCATGCGGGTCCAGTAAATGCCTATTCACTCTGGCCTTGAAGATCCCAAGGTTGTAAGTTTCGGGATACACAGACGCCGGCAGGCTGTTCCATTCCTTAGCCGTTCGCATAATGAACGAAGAAGTCTCTGACGAATGCATTAAAGTTCATTTCAGATTGCAGGAATTTGACTGCTAAACCCGCATTTGACCTCGATCTCGCCTGATGGTAAGCGACGATGAGGTCGGTGGAAATATAAAATGGCGAATGTCGAGGGTTTTTTAGTTTCTGGTCACACTGACCTAAATTTATTCAGAAATTACCTAATGTTACTATTAGTTCTGAACCTGGCTCTCGATTCCGGGTTGGCCGCTAAAAGCGATGATCGATAAATCTAGTAAACTCGTACATATCAGTGAGCGTGGTTGTTTCATTTAGATTTGACGGCTACCCTGGAATCGAGGCCATAATTAAATACTAATTTCTAATTTCAGTATTTCTGTATTCAATAAATACTAGATCATTACACTAAATATTATGCAAATGCTGATGAAACACATACAACTTACTTCTGTGGAAAACACCTTCAGAACTCTTCGACATACGAAACCTAATAACACAACAATGTCCTTATAGCGTCTTTTACACGCTATCATACAGGCGAAAGGGTGAAAGTACCCATGGTCATAAATAAACAACATACGCAAAATAATTGTGCACGATACCCTGCAATGGAACTACATATATTTTTATTTCAGCCGCAGCCATTAAAATTAAAAAAAAAGCTCACCAAACCTCTCGTCCGTCCATTTTACATATCCAAAGACGTAACATAATCTTGTCACTAATCAGTACATGTACGGATAAGTAGAATTAAGTTTATTCAGTTTAAACCACAGAAATAAATCAAAATAGAACGGTGAAGTGGGCGGGGCACCCGTGTCAATCTTGCAATATACTGCCAAAACATCATCTCCTATTCAACCGGGTAGTCATCCCGTGGAACGGCCTACCTGAGCAAGTTGTGAATGCTGAAACTATAAACCAGTTTAAGAACAGATTAGACAGCCACTTACGAAATGTGAAGACCAGCTAACCAGCATTAGCTGCCTGCCTGCTAATCCAATAATAATAATAATAAAGTTTTTATTCATTCAGCACCTAGTTTTAGTTTCGGCTATTGTGCGGTTTGTTACTGTAAGAACAACAGGTACGACAGTGAATCGATCGAAAGGAGGTATTTCGTTCGTAATTACGTCACTTTGGGGGCGTGGCTTACGAAAATGTTGACGCACGATTCCTAGCTCGCCCGCATCACCGTTCTATCTTAATTTATTTCTGTGATTTAAACCCAATATAGTGTAAAAGCTGGGTGGTTCCCCATCGCTATCCATGGTAAATCCCACCAGGTTACGCTGTGAGGGGGGAGTCATGACCCCTGCGTCCCGTGGGATAACCCTGACCAAATAAAACAGATCACACATCCGAGTACTATCCACCATATCGGTAAAGGTGCGGTTACACCTGGTCGTCGACCGACCTGAGGCGGTCACCGCCTATATGTAACTGCCCCTTAACAAGTTCACAGCACGAACATCTCAAAGATCATGTCTAAAATACTGAGTAGTTTAAGGAACCTGGGTTTGTTCTCCTCCTCAGTCTTCCGCGAATGTTTCTCTTTCGCGCGTCTGTCCGCCTCTGGAATTGGAGATGGGTAAGTTATTATTTACTTCGGAAGAAGGCGTGGACGCACCTTCTGTTATGTAATAGTTTTAAAAATAGACTAGACATACTTGTTTTCAAACAGCGCATAGTTGTGGATGTAATAGACGATGAGCTGCTATAAGACAATGACCTGCTATAAGTGGATGAACTATGATTATATATGGATACCATTGCTACAACCTGCCCTCTAGGTGTCGGCCAGCAGGGTTCTAGGACAGTGTGCAGATGAAGTAATGGAAGAACTTGGTAATAGTAGGTATTATATTTATCAGGAACAGAACACAGTAGTAGAAAATAGGTAGTAGTAGGAGACGATTTTATAAAACGGATATACGTCCGTTCAGGACAAAATACAGAGAGAATAAGTAAAAACAATGAAATTAATGGAATTTAGAAATGGAATGGGAATATGATTAGAATTTTGAAAATATAGATGAAGAAATGAAGATGCCAATACGAAATGAGGTGAGATAAACACTAACGATGAGGTTGAAATTGATGGCAAGGAAGTTGATATGGGTGATGAAGTCGACATCGTTACAGCGTCAGCTATTTGCTGCCTGTTCATTATTAATAATAAATAATTACCCAACTTTGATAAACTTCAATGGTGATCAAACACTCCAAGGTTCCTCACCAGACATCTTACCACTGATCAGACACTCCCCGCCATCTCACCAGTAACCCGGACACTGACCACACATCTCACCAGTGATCAGACACTCCCCAAACATCTTTAGGGAGGACTTCACATACAAGAAAGGATGTCTAAAGGCGGTGTGAGTTGTTTGAACTGATTGATGGGACAGATGACTGGAAGTCATTAGGTTCTGTAGCAAAGAGAAACTGGGATTTGGATAAAAGGAAGATCTTCCACCAGGCGGGTTAGCTTGGGGACCAATGCCGGTCCACCAGTTGATGTTCGGAACTTGTATATATATGCGAAGGCCTAGGAAAACTTCGATATCGCGTTGTACAGCGACATCTGTTGGTGAGTTGAGTGAACTAATTGTAGTGTAATCCAGATACTAACCAGACACCTCAGGCTCTCCTCGCGCGGCGCGCTCCGCAGCCAGTGCCGGCGACTCCGCCATCACCGCTGACGTGTCCAAAAATACTTGGATGCTGTACTCTGAGAGAGCGTGCGACCAGTGACCGAATACTCCTATACCTGGATAAGATATTAATAAACATTATTGCTAGATAAATGGAGATGCAGAGGCAAAACCAAAAAAAAAACCTCCGCCTAGGTACCACCCCTATCATGCGGAAACTCATGGTTGTCGATATTAGTGCTGTAAGTCAGATTTGGGCGATTAAGCTTGCAGGCAAGCAAGTTAAAATGTCAGAGCAAAACCGACACAGATGGGTTAGGTTGAAGGCTAGGACGGCAAATAGGCGCAGCTACCCCCTACCCCTGCCCCTTTTCGTGCCGCACTATATAAAAATAATTCCGTGATTATCTCCATAGAATGATCACAACCCTCATCAAAGAGGAATGTGGCTAAGAAGAAAGGAGGAAGATGTTCAGCTCACCTAAAGGTCTTGGGAATTCGGTCGGTATGTTCACCATGTCGGAGCCACATGTCGCCGAGCTGAAGTTGTTCTTATCGGTTTCGAAACTGGGCCTGAAAATAAAAAATATGAACAGAAATATCGAAATACCTAACCTAACCTCCAAAACACTAAGTTTTCTACCAAAATCCCAGAATGGGTCATCGCTAGTAACAGAGCCGTTCCATGACTCGGAGAACAAGTTATACTGTCGGTTCCTAGTATAATAATAGTTGGAGATCTACGGGAGGCCTAAACAACTAAGAAAAGTTGGCCACACGAAAATGTAAAAAAGATAAAAAAATACGTAGAATTTTATTACAAACCTGATGCTGTCTGATACGTAAAGGTCTGCATCGCCAGTCAACGAAGTCAGTTCCACCAGTAAAGGCCCGATATGCCCCAACTGCCAGTAAGAAAAGTTGCCTGCGCCCACCACACCAACCACCGTATCTAAAAGCACTTTATCGGTCTCTATTTGCACGTAACCAGATAGAAGAGATGACAGGGTTGAAATACAAATAATTCCCAATAAAACTAATATGAATTCCCTTCGCATTTCTGTGCAAAAATCGGAAAATTCGACATTAAAAATCTTTTCAACAAACACGAATTTGTGTCGCTTTTTTCGGACACTATTAGCTGTCATTAAACTGCGCGAAAATGAAAGATTCGTAAATTGTATAGCGCTGTCTCTTTTACTCATATCACTTGGTGATAAAGATATGGTATGGAACCGTAACTGTCAAGTGAACGTGGTACCATGGTTTTCAATGATGGCAGTGGTACTCACGCACTCAACTCATTAAAAACTTTTTACATAGAAAAAGAAGATAGGGATGCGCGCTTCGCGTTTGAATGAAAAAACAAGTTTAAAGCATAATTTGCAACATTCAAAACTCTGAACTAAACGTTTAAGAGACCACAGACTAATTGTTGAGGAGATCCGCTTACTTTTTCGTGGTCATCATCAAGTCCTCAAGGTTTCATGGTCCCTAAATATTTGAGCTGAAACTCGAACCACAAAACTGCTACTCTACCGTTCCAAAGATCCACCTGACATCAAAAATACCTACTTCAAGATCTTGGAAATCCCTAATCCTATTTTTATCAGACATGTTTATGAAAACTATGGCGCAGAAGCGTGGAAGATTCTCCCAGATAGCATTGAAATGTGTCACACCAGCATTATAATGAAGACTTGAAAGAATTGTTTACATCAGACATGGCTGTATGGGCTCAGTTCCCTTTGCCTTAAAAAAAACAAGTCAAGTTTATGAAAACTCTTGACAACATTCTTTGTGAAATAAACAAATCAAATCTTCCGTTGTTGAGTCGGTTATCAAACTTATAACACCCCTTTTTAATTCTATAAGAGGTTTGCGCGTGAAAAATCGTGAAATGTTTTCCTGCCATAAAATCAAAATAAAGTAATATTAAGAATTGAAATATCATATTCCTTATCGGACAATCATTACGAATGTTTGCATAAAATTACTTTTTTCAGAAAATTTATAGATATTAAGAAATTAATAATCGAAATTTCACGATTTTCACGCGCATACACCCCTCTTAAAGCCTTTGAAACGGGAATATCGGTAATCGGTAAATTTCAACTCAATATCTTTATTATTCGGATAACAAGATTCATTGTGTTAGTAATTGCATTTAAAAACTATGTCAGTAATATACATATCGGCAAAAAATATCAGTTATTTTTTACACTTCGATCAAAGATAATATCATTCGACAGCACTAGAACGAAGTGTTTAAAAAAAGCCGACTTCCTCTCACGTCTCGCTCGCACACACACCCTCCGGGTAAACTATCCAAAACCTTTGTTATGTTAATCTAAACTAATCACTCACTTAATAAAAAATAAAAATAATAAAAAAGTATTTATTCATTCACACATTAGAAAAAAGGTACAATATTGTTATTTTTATTCTAATTCTTAACCTATAAAAAATATATTGTATATAACACGCATTGACCTATGTGTAGCATGAAATGGTCGAGACCTCAGCGACACGCTGGTTTTCAGGTCTCACCTAACTTAGGCATAAGGTTGAGTTTTAATCGTACTACTCTGTGGAACCTTATCCCAAAAAGGTTTTATCATGATATCTTGTCATTCCCACGAAAGTGTCTGAATAATTTAAAGCGACAAAGTACCAAACCGTAAACCTTTGACCAACTGTAACCTGAAGAACATAGCCAAGTGCGAGTCGCCTCATGCACCAAGAAAGTTCCATATGATGTTTTCTTTTACCGCAAACTGCAAACGTATATAGCTGGCTTAAAAATCCTGAAATGGAACCTTCTATATTGGAATCTTAGCTGTAATTACTATGCCATCGACGCTCGTCGTTGTATGGGGTATTATGGCATGGTCCACCAATGTATGCTGACTGGTGAGCTTCACGTCTTATTCTAAAACATTTCTTATGACAAAAAAATGTATGGTAGGTAGGTACTGAAGGCTGGAGGTTTCGAAGGTAGTAGATCCTGATGTACAGGATCGCCTAGGGAAGTACCTACCTATTATATGTATGAATTTCTGCTACAAAATTGTCTGATTTGAAGGGTAAAAAGCCAACGAAGTTACCGGCACACGAGGCACTCCAACCCTCAAGGTAAGCAGCGCATCGAAATCTCTCTAATAACATTTTTTTCTTTAATTAATGGGGCTATGAATTAAGCTGCTAGTGATATACACTGCAATTTGGCCAATGACAGTGTTAGAATCTTGAAAATAACTCGAACGTTTTGGCGTATGTTTTGAAAAAAAAAACAGTTTACCAACGTCTATATTAAGAGACAAGTCCCGCCCGCGGCAAAATTATTAAGTTTCTAGATTGGAATATAAACTTGGCTTTTGCTTCCAAGATATGCGTTATGATTACGTGATTTGAAGATCTGATTCGTTTTTAATTCAGTATTCTCGGTTTGTACAGAATCTATAGCAAGTAGGAATTTAGATTTGAAATTATAAATGTACGCCTATATGCCATTTTAATATTAAAAAATAAATTAATTAAGAAAATTTATTTAGTTTATACATAATAATTTCATTTCATTTCATTTCATTTCATTTCATGACCGTGTTAGAATCTTAAAAATAACCGAACTTTTTGGCGTCTGTTTAAAAAAAAAAGTTTACTAACGTCGAGATTAAGACAGAGTCGTGTGCACTAAGAATGCCTCGTGTCTTGCATTACAAGTGCAATTGGAGGTCAGGTTTCCGAATCACACCGGCTGTAGTGTTTCATTCTCATTTCACTGTCTTATATAACGTTCACTTGACACGGACGACTTTTATGTAAAATACACTAATTTCACGAAAAAATGAACACTGTAAACTGTTTATAAACAATAAAATAGGACGAACACGCCATGACACCATGAACGCTACACCATAACCCCTCTAATAACATTATATTAAGGTGAGAATCTGACAATCTGTGAGATATGTATGGGCGACGGTGACCACTTACCACTTAGCGATTTGCTTCTTCGTTCATTATGCGAACGGCTAAGGAATGGAACAGCCTGCCGGCGTCTGTATTTCCCGAAACCTACAACCTTGTGATCTTCAAGGCCAGAGTGAATAGGCATTTACTGGACCCGCGTGCTCCATCGTCGACCTCATCGTCGCTTACCATCAGGCGGGTTTGAGGTCAAATGCGGGTTTAGAAGTAAATAAAAAAATAAAAAATAAAAAAACTTACCATCAGGGGTCAATTGGTCGGTCTGCTCTCCTTTATACAGTAAACATAATATAACATGGAAGGACCCTATCTTACACTATGCCAATGTCATTCAATCCCCCATAGATAACTTTTGCTGGCTACGAAATACCTATTTTAGTTTGTACTTTGAATACGGTACCCTTAAAATATGGAACGCACAAAAAAGAAAAGGAATGCACGCATCAGCTGGCCGGGAATTGAGTTTTTTTAAAACAGGTTCCACCAACCCACAGCTGTGCTGGATTCTTGGAATCCTATTAGATTCATAGCAGGTAAGGACAGGATATAGGGAATATTATTTAGCCAAGTAAAACTATTAGAAAGTTTTTTTGGCCGATCTGAATATAGACATGATTGCATTTCAGTACGTTTTTAGGTGTTAGCGGGGTGTAGAAGAGCTAGGGAGTGAGGCATGTCCTCCTCCATACCGCGTGACGGCGTCCCATTCGCATCCCTCGCTCTTCTACACCCCGCTTACACTAAAAACATGTACTGAAAAGCAACTCGTGCCTATATTCATCGGCCATAAAGATTGTCGCGCTCTATAGGTAACCTAGTTTTAAGTGCAGTTACTTTTTTTTGGTATAGCTAGCCAATGCAGTCAAATTAAATGATTTGTTTTTCTTCATAAAGCCCTGTATAAACAGACGACCTCTGAAATAAATCGCGTTATACGAATTTATTGCGCAGTAAAAGTTATAAATATCACAAATATGTTGATAATAATATTATGTCAATACTTGCGTAAAATGTAATCTAATAATGTAATACAAAGCTGGATTGATATAAAAACAAACAAGTCTTATCGTATTGAGTTTATCGAACGAAAACAACTTCGCCATTTTGTAATTATTAATGAACAAATTTAGAAGTCTTAGTAACTGGTTCTCTTTCTTTGTATTCGCCACCTATTTCGTTCAGCCGCGTTGCGTTCTCACCCTCCTTGTTTTCGTTTTTTTTTCAATGTTGCTAGGTCCGTTTAGAGATTTAAAGCTTACCACATATGGGCATGAAGCTGATCAGTTATTAATATTATTATGAGTAAACGTTTTCAGATATTTAGGAATTAAATTCGTTTTTGCTAATTACACATAAGACTATAAAGTCTTATAAAGATTGTACTCAAACAATAATCTATTTATCAGAATACATAATCTTCTAGGTCTAAGGCCGTGAAAGTGCGGGTTAAATGTTCTTAGCCCGGGTTAGTTAACCCAGGTTTAACTCGTGATGTGTCTATGGTTTCATACAACATTTTTCAGGGTTTGCGTTGGTGCAAGACGTTTTTGTGATTTAACCGGGATTAGGCTAACTCTGGGGTTAACTCTCAATTCGACTTTCGCGCATGCGGGCTTTAAACTTAAACACATGTCACAGTATTCAGCCTATTTAAAAGGCGTACAATAGGAGTAGGTACTATGGATTGAAGAAAAATAAGGACTAATAATCACTTGATCAAACTAGCATAATATTATACTAATGTAGAGGTGACCAGAAACTAATGGAAATAAAAAAAAAACGAGAAATTCATGTTAGTCACACATCGCTCAATCAATGTAATATATTGATTCCACATGAATACCATGTGGTTTTTCCAATTATAAGCATTTTTGAATTACTTATAAAATTCTTTAGTTAAAAACAAGAAAGAGAACAAAAATAACATGTATGTTCCTAAAGTTGAGAAATAAGTTAGCAATAAAAATAACACGATCATTTCATTGAACACCTAATCTTTCGCTAAGTAAGTGTACTTGCGTGTTATTTTATTATGATAATAATCTAGCTAGATGATGCAGATAATGTACAATAGTTTTAATGCACAAAGATCAAAAAATTAGAATAAAATAAATAATATCACTGAAGAAAAAAAGACACAAGAAAAAAAAAGAACACTTTCAGTTATTTTTGACCAAGCTTATATTAAAAGCTTGGTCAAAATAACTGAAAGTGTTCTTTTTTTTTCTTATTCATGTCAAAAAATTCCGATAGCGACCCTAAAATAATAATTAAAAAGCCAAAATATTTTTTCGAAAAATTGAATTATTATGTACTTTCAAAATTTCTTTGGTAAGTATAACTTTTATAATCCGTTTTTTTTCTATAATCGAACCCATTCCCGTGGTTACTGGTTAAGATGTTGCACTGCGTGATACGCTGAGGTTATGTTCCCTTAACACAGGTACAGGTATACAACTGTTATTTGGTTTATAGTCACACACAAAATCTTTTTTCCACCCATTATGCAAATAAAAAAATAAAGATTTTCATTATTATTTCAACTATTTTCAAAGCATTTCGGAATTTTTGTTTGAAATCAGGATCATACAGGATGATATCACCAAAATCGCGTCGAAAATATGTTTGCGATTTGCGATTTACATAAGAGAGGAGGCATATAGTCTGTAGTGGGACGACATAGCCTGATGATGATGATAAGATGTTATTAAAATATTACAATTGGGTACGTTTCTCAAAATTGTACTCAAGAATATGATCAAAAATTCTTTTATAAAAATGATTTTGAAACTAGTTTATTTTGTGCATTAAAGAGTATTCATTCATTCATTCATTTATTTTATTCTATTAAGTTGTATATTTCCTTTCTCATTTTTCAAAATAAGTCACTAATTTCAAAATAATGCACATAAATTATAAATATTTTTTATTGGATAATGATTAGGTTCTAGAACTTTAGGTAGGTCGGTAACTAATTTAATAAAATTATTCAGTTAATAAATTTTTAAACTTGTGTATCATTTAACACTAATTAATTTTCACAATTCTCTGTAATAGTGCTTTATTAACTTTAGATAGGAACCTACCTACTTAATGATTTTACTAACTTAATTTAATTTAATTGGAAAATCAATAGCACTTAAAACAATATATAAACCAAACTAACAATAAAGGGCCAATGACGGGTCTAACGATATAATAAATTATTAACTGATCAGTTTGAAAATGCCATGTGTGTGCAGCTTATTTCCCCACTGCGCATCTCGTCCGCGCAGCCGCCATTGCCGTATAAATACTCGGAGCGCTGCCGACGTCACGTAGTCGAAATCGAGAGGTGAAGGTGTGAATAATGGAGAGGTGGCGTCCATATTTTGTTATAAAAATCGATTATCACCGGAGCTAGCAGCGCGACCGCCGACGTAGAGTCGTGAAAGTGAAGCAGTGTAGTGTTTCGACGTGTCATCCGAGTAGATCGACAGCGGTTCGAGGCCACGGCCGCGGAGTGGATCAGCAGACGTTCGTTCCGCGTGCGAGATCAGGCGACCATTTTGTGAAATCGCGCTCGGCTTCGAGAGGCGCCATACTACCGCAGTGATAACTTAAGTGAACTGTCGTCCGTCGTAGTGTATCGTAGAGCTAGAGACCGGCCGCGCAACATGAACTGCCAGGGTCAACCGCGAGGGCGGAGGCGCGCGGGGCGTACGCCGGCGCCCTCGGGCGCAGCGCTGGGAGCGCGGCGCGGCGAGCGGCGCGAGCGCGAGGAGCGCTACGCAGGCAGCAAGTGGGGCGCCGCGCCCGCCGCCGCCGCGCTGCCGCCGCCGCCCACGCACTGGCGACGCGAAGGCCGCTGCCGCCCGGAGCCCGACCGCGCGCTGCCACTTAAGATGCTCCTCAACGTGAGCGCCACCGCGTAGACACCGCAGGACTCTAGTGTAGTGCGCGGGGGCGCGGCGCGGCGACCGCCTGCCGCCTCGCGGGGCCGCACCTCCGCTTCTCTCGTGCTAAGTTTTTTATTTTGTGACGCGAGCGTTGACCGACCGCGGCGTCGACGCCGGGCGCGGGGGCGCCGCGGCCGCACAAATTCCAGCGTTAGGTATTATTTTGTGAAAATTTTAGTAGGTAAGTGCCGCCCGGGCGCGGCGGGCGCTGCCTCCGCCGTGCGTGTCGTCCCCTTCTTCATAAAATACGAGAAAAACACAAAAAAAAATAGTAGGGGAGACGCACGCAGCGACGGCAGCGCTCCCGCGGCGCCGGGCGCCCGGCGCGGCGACCCTCGCGCCCCGCCCTGCGGCCGCAAGCGCTCCGCCGCCGGCCCCGCGCGGAGTCCGGCGCCCCGCCGCCCGGCGAGGCGCCGTGAGCTACTTAAGGTGCCCGAGGACCGCCCGGAGGCTCTCTGTCGGAGCGCGGAGGCGTGCGGCCGCAGGCGCCGACGTTGCTTTCGTTTATGAATGAGGCGTTACTCTTATATTTTGCCGAGCGGCGCGAGGCTCGCCCCGCCGGGCCGGAGACTCTCCGCTAGTCGTATCGTTTTATTTATCTCGAGACCAATGTATTTTTATTTGTAGACGCCGGGTCCCGCTGTGGTGAGAGGCACTCGACCCGCACATATCACGTGCACGGACCTCACTAAAACAGAGCTTTAAAAAAATATTTAAACGGGCGATGCCCCGGCGTTCCTAATTCTAGTTGTAGATTTTAAAATTTAACGATACGGTAATGTGTAAACCGACTGTTAACGATTGGAAGATTATATATGTTTGTACAGAGAGTAGTATATTGATCTCAGCTGCGGACGTCTGTGGCCTGGACCTGCGCTGTGATCTCACTATACGTAGTGAACTGCAGGCTCGTCGTTAAATTTATCTACAGACACCAAATAACCACAACGATAACGGTGAGATGAGCTCCTGGACGGTGCTGGGCAAATTTCTCAACTTCCAGTGCCGTTCTATCCACCGTTACTCCATCTACTGTTATCGTTGTGTTTTAAAACGTCCTCCCAGGGCGCTTTTAAGAAAAATTTGTAATTCCTAAACAGACTGTATAGTTTACTATTAAGAACTTTCACACATACACTCCTGGTTGCCAGAGGTTATGAAATCTCTTTGCAGAAGTGTCTTTGATAATATTGTGGCCCTCGAACCTGACATTCCAAAGCCATGCCACTCGAGAGTGTATTTCATAGGCCGTGCCCACCAGGGTTCTATGTGTGTTAATTTGCCAACGATAATTCGAAGAATATGAATCTAGATTACTGGATTTGCCTTTTTAATAATAGAATAGGAAAGCATGTGCAATTTGAGTTGTCTTGGAAATTGTTTATTGTTTAGTATCTAAGTATACAAGACCTGTGTTACTGATTGTCTAAATTACTATTAATTTCAGTTTCTTACTGATTTTAGATGAATTATTTTGTTATAAAATTTGTAAGCTGCTGGATTCATTATAGAACAATAGAATGAAATATGTGGGTACTTGTGCTAAAAAATACTTAAATTAAGTTCTATAAAAACAGGGTTTCTTTATAAGAAATGTTGTTACATTCTGTGAAAATTGTGACTCTTCAGTAACTTTATACATGTACATTTTATATGAACGAAGTCAAGGATTTCTTTCATAACAATAGCTATTATAATGTAAAGAATCATTCAACAGAGATGCTTTGAAATGTACGAATAACGTTGGTTTATATTGTCTCGCATTTTATCAATCAACAATGGCTTGTGAATATAATATAGAGAATGAATTTAAGATTGATTGATTGATTGACAGAATAAACTTGAGCGTTGACAGCTATGGAGAATAACAAAATGTGTTACCAATTCGGAATAATCAACCGTTAAGTCTTATATTGAAAAAATAACGGGTTGAGTCCCAGAAATGTGTCCAATTTGTCGACCTTTTGTTAATTCCCATTGCTGCGTATTTTAAGAGTTTAGTTGTAAGCGCTCACGAGATCTCTAAAACAACATTTTGACTTAACGAGAGAGAGTTGTGGGCGCTGGCACGTCTAGTGGTGTCGATTTAAATTGTTTGAATTATCTACGGTCATAGTTATAGTGGAGTCATAGTGGAGGTGAAGTAGGAGCTTCTGTGATGTACAAAAAAACGAGATATTTGGAATTTTACAAGTTTTTTACAATTAGTTTGTAATATACTTTTAAGTGAAGGTGGTTGCGGCCTCGAGCTGGAGACCGTCCGCAGCGTCCCACGTCCTCCCCTGCCCCACGTCCCGCCCTGTCCCACGTTCCCCCCTGTCCCGTCCTTGTTCCTGTCCATTTCCCAGGGTTCCATGGAACCCGCCAAATGTTTCGGGTTTCAAATGATACGTCTGGTCAATATACAAATCAATATCGCTCGTCACTCTTCAAGAGTGGAGCGTTTTTTTTAGAACAAGACAGAAGATTTCAAGAAGCCAAGAACACTGAGAAGAAGATGAAGTAGATGACACTTGCAAGAAAGAAGATTTCAAGAAACCAGGAAGTTAATTCAACATGTCAAGAATCCAACTTGAAGATAAATCCGATGTCGCACCCTTTACACCTGTCCATTTCCCAGGAATCCAAAGAACCCACAAGAACGAAGATTTACAAGAAAGAAGATTTCAAGAAACCAGGAAGTTAAGAAAATATTTCAAGATGTCAAGAATCCCACTTGCAGATTTACACATACCATGTCCCACCCTGACCCATCCTTGTTCCTATCCATTTCCCAGGGTTCCACGGAACCCGCCAAATGTATCTGGTTTCAGATGATACGTCTGGTCAATATACGAATCAATATACCCGCTTGTCACTCTTCAAGAGTGGAGCGTTTCTTTCAGAACAAGACAGAAGACTTCAAGACACCAAGAGGGAGAAATGGGACTCCGTTTACATTCAAGAAAACAAGCTAGAGACCAGTGCAAGAAAAAAATATCGATCAAGATCACACAATCTTGGTGAGTTTCACGACATCTTGTCTTACATGATCGGTAGTAGGTTTAGGTTTACAGATTCTTTATTTATCTTTCTTTAGTTAATTCAATTACTCTTTCTTTAATTCACTTACGTGAGAAAACAAGCGTACAGTCGACCACGGGTCAACCTATCCAAAACGTCAAAATTTGAGAATCTGAAATGTATCTTAAGGAGCAGGCATAAGGTTGAGATTTAATCAAAGGTTTTTGAGAGATTGTAGTCGACTGTACAAAGCTAGTTAGTATGTTTTGCTAAAAAAAATCCGGTTCACTTATCCCCACAAGTAGCAGTTTACTAATTTGTAGATTAGAGGGTTTTTGAGGCAAATTTAGATTGCTTGCTTGCTTATCGTATGATTAGTGGCCCATCTATTTGTCATAGTTGTTCAGGCCGCTCGTAGGCCTCTGACATGGCGACCGACCCCTCCGTCAACTAGGCTCTTCTAGCACGGATCCCCTGGGGGATTCATTTGTTTTTTTTCCGACTGCTTAACGTGCTCTTCGAGGCACGGAGGAGCTTGATGAAAATGCCACTATCGGTCACCCATCCTGGTACCGACCGCGCCAAACGTTGCTTAACCTGCGCGATCACTTTCGGACCGTGCTCGCATTTAGATTTTATTTGTACTGATAATTGCTGTTGGTCCTAATGACCTTTACAGCTTCACCGGGTTTTTTGGGGCGAGCGCTAAATGCGCTCCAGCCTGGAGGATGACTTAAAAACTACTATAAGAAGCGACTGCCTAAGGGCATCCAGGTGGGTACGGACCTCGGCTTAGGACGTCGCTGGGGAGGGAGGGGTCGGGGAGAAGCGGCCTGGAATACGCCGATAGCGCGTGTAAGCGCCAGAAGCGGGTCGCCGCCCGCGGCTCGCATTTAGGCTGTGAGCTCCTAAGGTATGCCGGTAATTATGCTGGGCTGGCTCTTTTACCCTTCAAACTGAAACAGCAATGTTGGCATTGCTGCTTTGCGGCAGTAATAGAAGATTCGAACTTCCCAAGCCCATTCTATACCGATTTATAGCACCTTATATAATTCCATGTTTCCATATTTTATTACTGAAAAATATATAAAAGTTACGGTGATTTAATTAATCAAAGTATTTTATTTCATACCTATTTTAATTTTACAATATCCTGTTTAATTTTTTATTAGGGAAGTACGTATTTTTTGCACAAAAAAATATTAATGACATTTTTATGACTAATACTCTACTAAATCGAACAAAAAAACTCGTGCGCATGTCGAGTCATTGTTTGCAACATGTTACAGTAAATTATGAACTAAGTTGAAGGCACGAACATGTTTTATTTTTTATTAATGCACGGAGAAAAAAATATATGATAATTTTTATCGATTTATATTGTTCTTGATTTGTATTATTATAAGTTCATAAATTGTTATATATATATATATATATATATATATATATATATATATATATATATATATATATATATATATATATATATATATATATTGAATTGAAAAAATGACGAACAAAAGTGTACAAGCTGTGCCAATTTGTTAAATATACTATTCCATTTCAATGAGGATTGCTAATATGTCGGTAATAGTATAAAAGAATAATAAATATAATTATATATAATATATTATAAGAACGTCGGTGGCCTAGTGGTTAGGACACCGGACTCCCATGAGGGAGGTCCTGGTTCGAAACCAAGCCATGTACCAATGAGTTTATTCGTATTTTTTCAAAGAAGTGTACATTTACCGACTGCTCTGACGGTGAAGGAAAACATCGTGAGGAATCTTATCTTATGAAGTTATGACAGAGATAACCCCAGCGGCACTTCGACCCTCAGGGATCTTTTGTGCTCAGCCCTTACCTTAGTCTCCTTCCTGTTCCTTAAAGATGCTTTGCATCAAGGAGCTACGCTATACAGCTTACAGGAAGGAGCCTATAGTCCTCTGGTTTCGGGTAGGCGACCCCAGAAGACTCATACGCTTTCCAGCCAGCGAGTCACATTCGCACAGCAAGTGTTCCAACATCGTGAGGAAACCTGCATGTCTGGGGAAATAAAAAAAATCCAAAGGCGTGTGAAATCCACCGCACAGCACTGGGCCCGTTTGGTGGATCATGGCCCGTACCCCCTTGGGCAAGGGGAAACCTGTGCCCCAACAGTGGGGACATTAATAGGCTGATGATGATGATGAAATATAATTTATTCAATCAATTTAGGTACATAAAATTTCAAATTACATTAAAAATAATTACATATCTACATACAATCGTATTATATATTCAGGAATGCGGAAATTCTGCTCAAACCTGGGTCTACTTTTTTATTATTTAGTTTTGCGGCTCTGGGTTCCAGCCCTTTTGAGCCAACCTGGGTCTACTTATAAAATGAGATTGCAAATACTCTACCTATTTTACGATTGTAGAAATATCTTTTGTTTCATCACTGAATGAGTAGTTTTATCATTATCACTTGAGTAGTATCACTGATACATAGCTTATCATTTCCTCAGTCATTACACCTTTGTTATCAATTATCATCACTTTACAATCATTAATTCATATCATGAATCACATTACAATGTAAGCATGAGTATTTCCTGTTTTCAAAAAAACACGAATTATCATATCATCCATCTTTTAGTCGTATTCGTATTGATGTACGACTCTGACGCAATGGGGTGGTTTGCCATTGCCTTGCCATTTCACACACTGGTTATCTCAGTGTGCAGGTTTCCTCATGATGTTTTCCTTCACCGTTAGAGCAGTCGGTAAATAAAAACCGGAAAATTCAGTGAGGTACGGTCTAGTAGATACTTTATTACTAGGTGTCCCGTTTGCTCGTCTGTCCCTCCTTTGTTCTCTTTCAGTAAATATTATAAAAATTGGTCGTTCGAGGTGATATCAAGCCTTGATAAGTGGGTCAAAGTTGTTTTTCAAAACGTTTTATATCAGCTTGTTATCTTAGTTGCCTAAATCGGTTGTTTGTTCGTATATTTTTTATCAGTGCTTATTTTAATGAACTGAACATAATTTATTATAAATTTAAAAAATATATCTGTTTAATTTTTTCCAAGAGATTTGCTCTGAGCGATAAGGATGCCTTTGTACACTCAATTTGAAATTGTATAAATTGTTTCCTATTTGTGTAGCAATAAGGTTTCTATCTATATCTTATCTTATGACGGGGGCCGGGAGTAACCCCAGCGGCACTTCGACCCTTGAGGATCTTTTGTGCCTACCCCATTATACACACTGGTAATCTCAGTGTGCAGGTTTCCTCACGATGTTTTCCTTCACCGTTAAGCAGTCGGTAAATGTAAGTAAGTCTTAGAAATAGACGAAAAACTCATTGGTACATGGCACTGCCTGGTTTCGAACCCGGACCTCCCGCATGGGAGTCCGGTGTCCTAGACACTGTGCCACCGACTGCTGTTAAGTATCTATCTATCTATTTACAAACCTTTTTCATCCAAGTGTTAGAACTAGTCATCGCCTCAAGGCTCTGGAGCGACGATCTGCAAAGCGAAGCAGCGAGTCACCTAGTCTTAAGTAGTATTTTTTTAGACGGGCTTAACTGACGTTTCCTGTGTTGCCAGTTTTTGATGAAATAAAAATAGTGTTAAATGTACGTAAGTCTTTCGAAAAAACCGAAAATCTCATTGGTACATGGCACTGCCTGGTTTCTAACTTGGACCTCCCGCGTGGGAGTCCAACATCCAAGCCACTACGACACCGACGCTCTTAATAGTAGGTAATTACTAGACAAAAATTATAGCCCTTTTAGTAATTAATTAAAAACAGCATTAATGATTCTATTTCAGACTTGTAATTTACAAGGATTGTTACTTCGTAGACCCCCCCCCCCCCCCCCCCCCACCTTATGGGTACAAGTGCGGCCCTGTTCGTCGCGAGGCAACGGTCAGCCTTGACTCAGATTGCGACGTGAATCATGAATCACATGCATTTTATTTTGTCTAGAGTCTGGAGAATATTAAAGGTTAATCCTTTTTCATCATCATCAGCCTCTTACTGTCCCCATTGTTGGGGCGCAGGCTTCCCCTTGCACAAGGGGGTACGGTACATGATCCAGCCAGCGTGCAGCGGGCCCAGTGCTGTGCGGTCAATTTCACACGCTTTCGGAAACTTTTAATTTCCTCAGACATACAGGTTTCTTCACAATGTTTTCCTTCACCGTTAGAGCAGGCGATAAATATATATGTAGGTACCTGCGCCGTCCAAAACTAACCGACCTTTCGTTTTTTAGTATACTATTTTTATATTAACGGAAGACCCACCTAATTTCTTTTTCTGAATCCACCCCTAGCTTGAACCTGGAACTCCGTATTGTATAGGTAGGTAAGAAGTGGGACCACGAGAAATAAGTCTCCCTCGTTGTCCCACCAGTGGGTCCACAAGAAAACGGCCGTATCCCTTCCAGAACCCAGTGGAACATTGGTTATGCGCTGGCGCACCAAAACAGCGCGAATTCATGTAATGTAACTGGTACACGAGATCGTAACGTAACGACTACGTGGTACAGTACACCATCCACAACAGTATACCATCTGTCAAAAACCTTCGATTAAATCTCAAACTTATACCTGCGCTATATGACACATTTCAGATATTCAAATTTTGACGTTTTAGGTAGGTTCACCCGTGGTCGACTGTACGTTGCGTCACGCAAGCCTTGAGTAGCTAGTGTTGCACGGTAAAGGCAAAGATACCGTGGGGCCATTATACCCACCGAAATCGTACCAGTAGCGCCTTCTCCAGTAGAAGGATGATGTAAGCTGAGCACTGACAGCGAGCCAAGAGTTTGGTCACTCCAAAGGTGTGGTTTCATCAACGGCGTATTTCATCAAGTGCTTTTCCCAGGTGAATTTCGCATGCGCCAACTGGCAGACGCGGTTTCCTCATAAAACTTCACTGGGAACAATCTACATAATTTCAAAATCTTGGGTGCTTTTGGTCGCACCAAACCACTGCTGTCAAAAACCTTCGATTAATTCTCAACTTTAACAACCGTGCGATATTATCTGGTTTCAGATGATACGTCTATCTGGTTTCAGATGATACGTCTGGTCAATATACGAATCAATATACCCGCTTGTCACTCCGTGCGATATGGGAGTTGGAATAATCATAATTTTGGACATATCCAGTTTTTTTTTCATATAGTTATTATTATTAATATCAATTAATTATACTATAGTGACGCAGTTTCAACACCAGTAGAAAGTTTTACAATATCTTGTATAGTTTATGAATTATAGAGTAAGATCACGTATCGTTTCCACTCTGTATTTCAGATTCTAAATGTTTGTTATTTCGGGTAGGCGGAAAGTCCTGTAGTGGAGACCAGAGCCGAAGCCGGCCTCCAAGACTGGGTCGATGACTTCCGACGATACGGAGGACGGGATTGGATGGAGCGGGCTCCAAGATCGCCAGAAATGGAGGAGAGAAGGGGCTTTTATTTATCCAAAGCTGGATAGATGGGCTGTCAAGATAATGATGGGTAGGTGGACCTGTGGTCGACTGTACAGCGGAAAACACATCACAACAATTTATTATTATACTCTGAGAGCGTCGGTTGTCTAGTGGCTAAAACGCCGAACTCCCATGTGGGAGGTCCGGGTTCGAAACCATGCAGTGCCATGTACCAATGAGTTTTTCGGATTTTTTCGAAGACTTACGTACATTTACCGACTGCTCTAACGGTGAAGGAAAACATCGTGAGAAAACCTGCATGTCTGAAATTAAAAGTTTCCGAAGGCGTGTGAAAACCACCGCACAGCACAGAGCCCGCTCGGTAGATCATGGCCCGTACCCCCTTGTGCAAGGGGAGGCCTGTGCCCCAACAGTGGGGATATTAATATAGGCTGATGATTATACTCTGTGAAACTGATGATTTCTTCACATTCTTCGTAGCCTGACGTCCGCTGCACCCTACTGTATCAAGCTGCATTTGGTCCCACTGCCAATATCGCGGACGTGGTTCGAATCCAAGTCAATAGACAAGAGGCCATCCTGAGGTCAGTTGTTGAATTTATATTGTCTTGGGTTTCAATCGGTAGGTTATAACACAGGGTTAATAAATACGAAGGACTATAGGTATACAATTTAAATCTGACTACGCCCGTGACGTATGAGGAGCGCGGGGTGCGACGACAGAGGGTGGGCGGGGAGGCAACCTCCGAGGGAATTATCCCATATCGGCATACAAACCCTCAAGAAGTCCCCACTCGCCGCTCGCCCAGCCTCTGTCGCCCAGCCCCGCGTCCCTCTTACGTCGCCGGCGTAGCCAGATTTAAATGGTTTATCTATAATTGTGGCTAGTTTTTCGGTCTCCCATGTCTCTCACGCAAACCTGTAAAATCCTTCACGCTATGTTCCTTGCGGGGTGGCAGAGAGAACGGAGCGTCACGAATCTGTCTTGGCACGCTTTTCTTGCTTCCTCTACAGTCATTCGTCGTGTCACGCATGCTCGCCGCACACAGTCTATAGAAAGTGATCAGGGCCAGGATGGGTAATAGTGGCACATTTTCATTTGAACTCCTCCGTGCCTCGGAGAGCACTGTCGACTCTGCCCTATGTCGCTAAGTAATGTCATGTCAGAGGCCTACGGGCGGCCTGAACAACTCTGAGAACAACAATTTTGTTGTTGTTGACAAACAACTGAATGAATAGAATGGACCTACTTTTATTACACAAAAGTTTAATATAAAACAATGCGTATGTAATGATGTGTCGCCCATAGATGTCCTAATTATGAAGTTATTGGGGAGTTTTTGATGCGCTGGCAACCTTGAGGACACGATGAATTGCCTCACGCCTTAATTTTTTCCCCCATTATAAGATTAATAATTTCCATCTGCAACTTCATAGAGACATCGCTAGGAACAGTTTTCAGCAGTGAAGAAACGTACGTCCCAAACTTGTCTATTTCCTCATTATGTTTTTTTCCACTTTCTCTCTTCACAACAGGTTCATCAGAAGAGGAGCTTTGTTCAGATATTTTGCGTCGTTTCGGTCTAGATTTAGGGAGGAGGGGTTTGGTTTCCGGAGGTGTTTCCTTTTTGATGATCTTCAGGGGATTCTGGTCGCCATAGTAGATTATTTCGGCGTAAACTTCGTCTTCGTTTTGACATGGTTTAGGGTTGTGGTTGCTGCTGTCTCTCGTTTCGGTGTCTTCTTCGAAGACCTATTAGGAAGAAGGAAAAAATAATGAATGACTGTTGAGGAAGCAAGACGCTCCATTTTCTCTGCCTACCCCGCAAGGGATCTTATCTTATGATAACCCGGCCGGGAATAACCCCAGCGGCACTTCGACCCTTGAGGATCTTTTGTGCCTACCCCATTTTACACACAGGTCATCTCAGTGTGTAGCTTTCCTCACGATGTTTTCCTTCACCGTTAGAGCAGTCAGCAAAAATACGCAAGTTTTTGAAAAATACGAAAAATACAATAGTACATGGCATTGTACAGTTTCGAATTTGGACCTCCCGCATGGGAGTCAGGTGTCCTAGCCACAGTGCCACCGACGCTCTTCCTCATGCTAGGTAGGAAGGTCCCTTCATCCCTAGCGACGTAGGCAGAAAAAATGAAGCGCCAAGAATCTAGGCACGCGTCTTGTTCCTCTATGACAAATAACCAATTACAATCGCCGTGAATTTTGTTCTATAGAATTATACATCACTGTGATTTTATAACGATAACGATTATTCCCACAACAGTAACATAGTTATTATTTTATTAATGTTATTATACTACTGTTATTTAATAACTGCTAAGTATTTGTACTACGTATGTACAGCCGTGCGATTTTTTTTTAAACACCTTTGGTGACCAATACTGCCACCGTCCGTTCGAAAATGCAGTATATATAGTATTTACACACAGAACATATTTTATACCAATATAAATTGGACAATACAAAAGACGCCATTACAATGAAATTAATTAAACGTCAAAGTGACGTGCTTCACAGCCACCACAGATTACAATATACTACAGAAAATATCGGATTTGAGTGGGACGTACTGTATGGCACGTTTAATATACAAAGTCGGTTGGTACCCCAGGTCCAATGTTTTCCATGGGTTATATTGTTAAACACATACGTACCTGCTCATGATCCGAAGTTAAATCCAAAGTGTTGTTTTCAGCAGTAACAGTGGAAGTTTCCAAAAGTTCTTGTGTCGATTTGTTTCGTACATAATGCACAGTGGGATGTCTCCGTTCCAAATGTTTCTTTAAGTTTGATATTGACGTCCTATAGCTCAATTTCTTTTTACACAGTTTGCACATTGCAGTTCTGCCCCTAATATAGTCTTCGAAATGATCCCACACATTGCTCGATTTTTCTTTCCTTTTGTCTGACATTTTTGTTGTCTATGTTGCTTAGACGACACTCAAACCACTTCTGATTATATTTTTATTTTGTTTAATTATTCAAATGAATGTAATAACTAATAAATTTACCAAGAAATCACTGTTATTTAATTTAAATAAGGATAACAGCGAATAACCTCTATTCCGTGACAGCTGCACGTCGCATTCTATGGATGGTGGGCGAGCGCGGGGCTTGTGCGAGGCAAGAGGGGAGGGAAGTCTGTCGTTTGCGGCGACTGGGATTTCTATCTCACTCCTACCTACAGTGCCTAACGTAACGTAAAAAGGGAAGGAAGTCTGTCGGTCGATTCTGGGTTATCTATCTTTATCTCGCTCCTACCTGCAGTGCCTAATTCACGGTGATGATTACCGAGTAACACCGAAGTTACCCGAAACATGGTTATATTATTGATGTGTGATGTGACTCATGTTACTTTTAAATATTGTTCCTTTTAAATATATCAAGTACAGGAGCTGTGATTTTTTCATTTAGAATATTTAACACCCACCTCTAATGTTACCCAGCCATGTGCCGTTGTGCCTCTAATCTAATGGGGTTTTAAATGGTTTAACCATCCATATTGGATTTGATATGATTTTAAATGAATTAAAAATAACATATTTTCTAATCCATTAAATAAAAACCATAAGTTTATAAATACGTAAATTTTATTAACATAATACAAACTAAAACTTTATATACCTAGAGCTAGTGTCCAGTTTACATATTGGAAATGTTTACGCAGAGGTTAGGGTTGTTACACTTACTAGGGACGTCCGTCTTGTGTAACGAAACGATGTATCATAATACTAGGTACCAATAACTGTCACAGTGGATTGGAAAAATATTATTTTTCATCACAAACAATACAAATATGGCAGTATAATAAATTTCTAATCCTGTGTTGTGTCAGTTATTTCAGTTTCATTAGCCGTTACAACATCCTTAATATCAGTAACAGAAGTACTAGGTACGGTCATAATGTAACTTGTTCCCGGATCATCCACAGTTTGTAACGTCAATGGAACATGATCCAATACTAGTTTATTAAGTTCTTTTTGCGACTTCAATTTTTCTTCCATAATCAAGTTGATGATATCCATTTGTAACTTTGTAGATACCTCGTCGGGTACAGATCTTAGTAGAGAAATAACGTATGTTCCGAATTTGTCTAATTCGTCGCCATCTTGTTTTTTTCTTATAACATCATCAGCTTCATCGGAAAATGTACTGGCTTTCTGATATATTTTGCGTCGTTTCTGCCTAGATTTAGTGAGATCGATGGTTTTATTAAAAACTTTGGGCGGCTGTTTCTTTATGATTTTCTCATCTTCCAAGTAAACCACTTCGGTGTATATTTCTTCTGGGTCCTTGTTGTCAGTTTCGTCCCCTGATGCCTGGTGGGAAGAAAACAAATACATAAACTATAACGTAACATATTTTATGAAACTCGAGAATTGATTTTTCCGTTGGGTGGTAATAAGGAGGATCAGCCTGGGGGTAAGTTCAGTTAAGGGAGATAGGTCCTCATATCAGAGGGGATTCAAAGCTCCATGAGCGAAAATAGGGACAATAATAGCAAGGTTTCTCTCAGGAATATGATGGGTTGGGTACCTAACACTTAGTTATTAAATTACTTGAAGTTAATTTTGGAGGGGTACAAAACAGGTGACACTTCAGAATTATTTTTCAGATGATAATGACGAATACAGAGGTTGTCTGATCTACTGACTTCTGTGATTAGTTCAGCGTGCTTCTGCCGTAGATGACGCAAGGCGGCGCGCGCGCCGTGCGGCAACACCGCGCGGCAGAGCCGGCACTGCACGCGCGTGCCAGATATCTCTCGGTAGAAACCCCACATGTCCGTTGACTCTTCGACGGAGTTCTCTAGAAGATTCGTAAAATTAATCAAGTTAAAAGCTTTTACATGCCAAACAGAGGTACCGATTCCGGGGTGGTGTGGTGACGATATAATCGCTAAACGAAACATCTCGCTCAACAACACAATCTAGGAGACAAGTCCCCACAACACAGGGAACCCTAGTGTGAGGAATAGGGTTATTACAAGATAAAATTGTAAATATTGTTTCAATAAAGATTTACTTATTATACGAGTGAGCGAGACAGTTTCATTTAGGGCCATTTCGGAATCGACGTCAAAGTGTGTGTGTAAGTTTTCTAGAAAAATAGAAAATAATACATAAGTTTCCTAAGGCCCAGCGTTTGCTACAAGAATGGCGATGGCGGCGCGACAACTTTCTTAGATAACAATTTAAACTAAGTAGATAAACTTTTAAAATTCTACATTAAGATTTAGTTTGGCGTTCACAGGCCATTTTGGCACTAAGAGCCTCCTACACAAGATGAGACTGGCAGACAACCCCACCTGCAGAGCCTGTGGTGACACCGTTGAGTCAATGGAACACTTGCTGTGCGAATGTGACTCGCTGGCTGGAAAGCGTATGAGTCTTCTGGTGGTCGCCTACCCGAAACCAGAGGACTATAGGCTTCTTCCTGTAAGCTGTATAGCGTTCTTGATGCAAAGCATCTTTAAGGAACAGGAAGGAGACTAAGGTAAGGGGTGAGCACAAAAGATCCCTGAGGGTCGAAGTGCCGCTGGGGTTGTCCCTGTCATAAGGTTTAGTTTTCATTGTTATTAAGTCGTCGCGCCTCCATGATACACAATACTAAATAGCCGAGTGTGCAATAGAACTAAAAGTATGGGAGAGAGCCCCGAACCCATCCCTAAAGTCACTTGCTAATCATTGTTAAAATAGTATACTGAAGAATTTTAATCAATCAGGAAAAAATACAACGTAACCCATTACTGTAATCATATCCTCTGCCCGATGATAATCTGGAAGAGATCGTTATAAGCGATAAGGCCGGCAAAATTGTTTTTCATTGGTGTTATTCCTGTATCTAATTAGTGCAATAAAGAATGTTATATCCTTAAATGAGTTGCGTTAATAACTGTTAAGATTCAGTTTCAAAATTGTTGCAGTGTGCTAAATGCGTTAGAGGTCGGATTACTCAGTAACATATATATCAAAATCTACATTTAGAAATCTAGATTTTGATATACAGGGTGTAACATTAAGAACGGTCAGTATGGGAAAGTCTGAAACTATAAGACATACGAAGATCTGTTCTTAGGAACCATGTCATCAATTTTAGTAACAAGAAACACTGTATTCATACATTTAAAAAAAAACCTGTACTCAGCCTGGGAATCGAACCCGGTTGTTTTGAAAAAAAATCCAACACTATTTCTATTTAGATATCGATTGTGTAGGTGTTAAGGAATAAATGTTAGTATGAAACGTGATGTTTAAAATTAATAAAACGCATTGTTTCCATATCTTTTAATTTATTTTAGTAGGTGTTCGAAATGACTACCATTTTGTAAAATACAACATTCAACTCGTTTAGGTAACGACCTTACTATTTAATTTTGTATCTTCAGGTGGTGAATTTGCGTTAAAATTGTCTCTATGGCTGCTTTTAGGTCTTCAATTGTCTCTATGGCTGCTTTTAGGTCTTCAATTGTCTCTATGGCTGCTTTTAGGTCTTCAATTGTGTCGTAGCTTGTTTTGTACACTTCATCCTTAACGTAATCGATATCTAAATAGAAATAGTGTAGGATTTTTTTTCAAAACCACCGGGTTCGATTTCCAGGCTGAGTACAGTTTCTTTTTAAAATGTATGAATACAGTTTTTCTTGTTACTAAAATTGATGACATGGTTCCTAAGAACAGATCTTCTTATGTCTTATAGTTTCAGACTTTCCCATACTGACCGTTCTTAATGTTACAGCCTGTATATGTTTCCGAGTAAACTAGACACTAGCGTAAAATGCTATACCAGAATTTTTCCAAAATTCTCAGTTTAGAGGCTTTGGTACACGACAAGGTGACCATGTCAGCCTCGTCAGGGTCACTAAGAAAAGGGAAGGGAACCTCAAGTATTATCAATGTCAGCCCTCACTCTGAGAGCCAACTTAGCAAACAACAGTAAGTGTTTCATATTATCAGATAAAGGCTGACTCAAAATAATATTGAGCCTCCCATTTTGGAGCCTATTGAGGACTAAAGTCAGGCTAAACAACAATAAAATAAAACCCCAAAAATATCATTTCAGTCTTTATTTTTCACTTTCCACCACTTATTCCGCCACATACTCGTCGGCCCCACCATCCTTCGGCATATCAGTAATAGTTATCGAATACGCGTTACTTTCTGTACCTGTAACCGACTTTTGTGCCTCTAAAGTCAACTGAGTGTTCATAATTTGTTTCACAAAGTCACTTTGTAACTGATTCGATATTTCTTTCGGTAATTGTTTTAGTAAAGATGCTATGTATCGTCCAAAATAGTCGACACTATCCCACTTTTTCTTGGAATATTTATTGAAGAACGTTATTTCGTCTTCGGAACTAGTATCGTACGCGTTACTTGTGCTAGGTTGAGTAATTTTTGGTTTGGTTTTGGTTCTTTTCGGTTTCTTGGTCGGCGGCTCCTGGACTAGTTTATTCGAGGTTGACTCTTGGACTACCGATTCGATATCTTCAAGGTAGACCGTGTCCATATCTTGAGAATCGGTCTGAAAAAAAAATCTACTGTATTTTTTCTTCATTGGAGTCTATGGAAAAAAATCTGTATGGGAATGCTGTCTCATTGCTGTTCCTGTTTGAAGAGTAAGAGAGCCAGCGTAATTACCGGCACATGAGGCACTGGATCTAAGTCCTCAAGGTATTTTTATTGTTACCGGAGAGCAGACGAGCAAACGGTCCACCTGATGGTAAAGTGGTCACCGTCGCCCATAGACATCTCACCTCGCCATAATGTTCTTCTTCTAAGTCATATTCCTCATTGCTGAGGGTCGTGATCATTCTAAGGAATTAACACAGAACGACTCTCGTAGCAGATTTAATGGGATGGTTTGCCATTGCCTTCCCCATTTTATACACTGGTCATCTCAGCGAGCAGGTTTAAGGTTTCCTCGCGATGTTTTGCTTCACCGTCAGAGCAGTCGGTAAATGTACGTAAGTCTTTCGAAAAATACCGAAATCTCATTGGTACATGACATTGCACGGTTTCAAACTCGGACCTCCCGCACGGGAGTCCGACGTCCTAGCCACGACGACACCGACGCTCAATACGCCTTAATATTACCAGGTGGTTTTTGTTGCGCTGCTAACGTTCAGGACTTGGATATAGCATGAGCCAGTAATTACGCTGTTTCTCTTACCCTTCAAACCGGAAAACAGCAATGCAAACATTGCTGCTTTGCGGCAGAAATAGGTAATAGGGTACCAGCCCAGGCGATCCTACACATTTGGATCTACCACCTGTCGGTTATCAGCAAGTATCTGTGGGAGACAGTGAACACTTACCGTCAGCTTGCCAGTATGCTCGTCTGCAAATTACGTCACACGAATTTCATGAGACAGGGGTCACGTGTGACATCATATATTTGCAATTTTTAATTTAGAAATGATTAAATTAAAACAGACTGAGATAGATTAGATTTATGCATGTGACGTCACGAAGCTTTTGACCCCCCCCGTAACACGATGTCACACTTTGACCCTCCCATGTGACGCAATTTATGGATGGCTACTCAATCATGTCACTTAAAACGAACACTTACCTGGTTGTCCACATCGTCATCCATGTTTAAATCTATATTATCTGTAGTTTCCACTTCATATAATTCTCCACCAGACGATAGTAGGATTCTTTTGCTCTACGACAAAGTATTTTTAATTATTTTATTAGAAACAACCATAAAATAAAAGAGAGCGTCTGTGGCCTAGTGGCTAGGACGCCGGCGCCGGACTCTTATTACGCCGGAGGTTTATTTTTATTGTCTACTAAACCCGCATTTGACCTCGATCTCGCCTGATGGTAAGCGACGATGAGGTCGACGATGGAGCATGCGGGTCCAGTAAATGCCTATTCACTCTGGCCTTGAAGAACCCAAGGTTGTAGGTTTCGGGAAATAAAGACGCCGGCAGGCTGTTCCATTTCTTAGCCGTTCCCATAATGAACGAAGAAGCAAATCGCTTCGTACGAGCATATGGGATATCACCAACATGAGGATGGAACCCCTCCCCGCGCCTGGTAGTCCGAAGGCGGAATGGAGATGCTGAAATTAGGTCGTGCAATTCCGAGGTCTGGGTTCGAAACCATGCAGTGCCATGTACCAATTAGTTTTTCCGATTTTTTCGAAGACTTACGTACATTTACCGACTGCTCTAACGTGAAAATAACTTGAGGAAACCTGCATGTCTGAGGAAATTAAAAGTATCCGAAATCCACCAATCAGCACTTAGTCCGCTCTCGGTGGATCATGGCCCTTACCCCCCTCGTGCAGGGGAGGCCTGAGCCCCAACAGTGGGGACATTAAAAGGCTGATGATGAAAACAGTGCCGTGTCGTGCCGGCCATAAGGAATAGCACCACCCCAACTCTCCCTGAGGGTGTCGTACGAGGCGACTAACGATCTAGGGGATACTATTCTCCACCTATTAGATGGCGGTAGGCTCGCCACCTATCACGTTTGTCCACCAAATCTTACGACGGAAAGTGGGAACTACCTGTGATGAAGGTGGTTCCTCTGTCTACCCCCTCGTGGATTATGGACACAAAATATCATATTTAGTGTTGTAGACGTGAGTTTATGTGTGTATGTGTGAATATATATTAATATTACCTACGTACGTTATATTAGCTACTCCAAAGATATTTTTTTGCTGAAAAAAAAATCTGTACAAAGATTTTTTTTTAATTTCAATGATTTGTGTTAAGAATAAACCACAGTAAAAAAAAAAACTTTGACGGATGAGTTACATGAAAAAACTATAAAAAATATTAAGGCCCACCGTTCATTCAAAGTGGAGACAGATGCGGGTTTAGTAGAAAATTAAAAAAAAAAAGACAGCTATAAAATTTAAACAAAAACCTAAAACATAGAACGACTCTGACATATTTAATGGGGTGGTTTGCCATTGCCTTCCCCACTTCTCACACTGGTTACCTCAGTGTGCAGGTTTCCTCACGATGTTTTATTTTACCGTTAGAGCAGTTGGTGCTATACATACATAGTCGAAAATAACGGAAACTTCATTAGGCTTGGACTACATGCGCCGGTTCGGTTCGCTGCAGCGAATCACAAGCGTTTGAAGTCGGCACCTCGTGATTGGCTGGAGCGAACCGAACCGGCGCATGTAGTCCCAGCCTTAGTCTCTAAAAGCATTTTAAAGACGTTAAGGTTTAATTTATATTGTCATCGAAGTAAGTCGCTGTGCCTCCACTCCGATGCACACTGCACTAGGGATGTTACGGAGCTTCGACTCCGAAAGGTCGGAACTTCCGATTGATTTTACACCTCCGACTCCGACTTCGGCTCCGATAATTTTGAATCGGAGGTTTTACCGAAGATTTGTGAGCAAACACATTCAAATAACAATATTTTATTAAATAGTGTAGGACTACATAAAGGAACATAATTTATAGCCGCAAACGTCATCTTAAAAAATATTGGCCTGTTCAGCTATAAAAATGAAAAAAAAACGGTTTAAAACATCTCTCTATTGAACATCTCTCTTCTACCTCCGCCTCCGACTCCGGTTCCGACTCCGATAAATCAAATTTAAAACCTTCGGTTTCGACTCCGGTTCCGGTAAAACCACCTCCGTAACATCCCTAGTGTGCACTGGGCCTTACTTCATACTGCTTCAGCAACAACTTGCTTAAAACCAAGATAAAATGAACTTGAATTTTATAATGTGATTTAGCACGCACAGATCAAGATTTTTAGATTAGATACCCACTTTTTTTAACTAAAAAAATGTGTATCTACCAATTAAGAAAGTATATACTATCTCCAGTACAATTAAGAAAGTAAAGAACTAACACCATCTTCTCTTCCTGGTATGGTAACATTAGGATGCTTCCTCGCCAGGTGTTTCTTCAAATTGGTGCTGGTGGAACTATGTGAGAGCACTTTCCGGCATAAGAGGCATTGGGACAGCTTGGAGTCAGGGTCAATGCATTTGAAGTATAGCCAGATTATGGAGCGGTGTGCCCGTGTGTTGAATCCGGGAGCGGTGGAGCTGGAATTGAAACACTGGTTGTGGTATTGGCTAAAGGCTAGGCCAGCAATTTTGGGGATTTTTAAAAAAATAATAGGCCGCCTTTAGCAATAATCAGTCCTGCTCTAATGTACTCTAGTATAAGAGGGACCGTGGCAGTTTATTAAATTTAGCGGCCACCTCGGAATACATCTATGCTCGCCTGCTCTCCATATAAACTAAAAAACCGCAAAATCCTGTTTCCTTCTACGTGAATTCGAAGACCGGACTCAATGGTGCGTTCTGGGGGAGGTCTATGTCCAGCAGTGGACAGAATAGGCTGCTGATGTTGACGATAAAATTAAAATTATTTAGCACTGTAAACACCAGAATATAGAACACAATACAGAAGTATACAAAGATTAATACATGCAGCACAGAACATCCGGTGCGGTACAGTGCCAAAAAGGGTACACCAGCTCAGCATAATGCTGAGGCAAGCCACAGCGGTGATCTTCAGCTGGCCCTCAGTGACTGCACGGACGAAGAAAGCAACAGTGTGCGTGTTGTGTTGTATGAATGTGTTTGTTTGTATGAATGAGGATATTAGTGTGTATGTGAGGTACTGAGTGTGTGGGAGGGTGATCGCAAGGTGCGTGTGTGTTACATGGTAATAAGTGTGTAGATGGTAGTTAACAGTGGAGGCATAAGATTACCTAGCACATCCAGATTGTGAAAGACAGTAGTTACAGGGCACTTAAAGAATGTACGGAGCAGTGTCCGATTTTTGTAGGTCAATAGCGCGTTGTAGACCCCCATACAAACCTGTAGTGAACACGTAGTGAGCCAGAGCCTGCAGCAGCGCGGCGGGTCACAGCGGCGACTAAATAAGTGAATCCCCAAAATTATGTCAAGCCAGTGCTTGTCCACAGTTTAAAACTCCACTCACCATTCGAAGTGAGTCTCATCAGCATCAGTCTCTTCACCGTCACTGTCCTTATAACTGCCAGCATTATGCTTCCTTCGCGCATGCTTCATGAGGTTAGAGACGGAGGTCTTGTACGAGCATTCCACACCGCACAGTTTGCAGGCTGCTGTTTTACGCTTGGTGTCTTGTATGGTGAAATATTGCCAGGCTAGGCTGGACTTAGGTCGGCCTTGGCGTTGACCATTCACTCTGGAAAAGGAGCTGCCTATAAGTCCATTATGAATGTACAATTTTTGTTTATTTTTTATTTACACCTAAACCCGCGTTTGACCTCAAACTCATCTGGTGGTAAGTGGCGATGAGGCCAAAGATGGAACAGTGAAGGAAAACATCGTGAGGAAACATGCATTTCTGAGGAAGATAAAACATTCCGAAGTGAATTCCATCAATCAGCACTGGGCCATGGCCTGTGCTGTGACATTGTAAAAGCGTCAGAAGGATTAAAATGCCAACAATCTCATGAAGCATGCATGCAGGTAGCATAATAGATGACCAGTGTGTGACATAGGGAAATGAAAGGCAAACCACACCTTTAAATCTGCAAAGAAAGTCATACCATGTGGTCATTTCCATAGAATGATTACCACCCTATGAAGAGAGTTATAAAAACACGTTCAATTAAAAATTCACTTACAGAGCTTCTAGCTTCTCCACATCCTCCTCATCACTGTCAATCTTTTCAATGACCATCTCAACAGTATCATTTTCATCAACATCTTCACTGTTAATGTACTCCAGCTTGTGTTTTCGTTTCAGATGTTTCCAGAGGTTAGCCGTAGTGGTGTGGTAGGAGAACTGTTCCAAGCAGATGTTGCAGGTGGCTAGCCTGGATTCCTCATCTTTGACGGAGAAATAATCCCATACTTCATTACGTTTGTGGCCAGTGGGTTCCCTACAAGAATTTTGAAGTTTAAATTTTTTTCCATAACATAGATTATGAAAATACCAGTGCACCCTCTTGAGCTCTTGACAGGGTTTTTATTTTCCTGGGTAGCTATTACGATGAAATATTACGATGGCATGCTAAACAGAGTCAGTGCTATACCAATGCGATAGCGTTCTCTGTTGCATGCCATCACATGATATCATTTCATTTTAAGAATGGTAATAGGTACGACGGGAAACGCAAGAGGCCTACCAGTGAGACGCAGGGAGGACGACCTGCCCAAGGGGTGGAGAAGAGTGGCCCGGGAAAGAGAAAAGTGGAGAGACCTATGTCTAGGGACAACCTGCCGATGTCAAACCTAGTTGATAAAGTAATACTATCGTGGTGTGACGACAGAGGGAGGGCATGCGGTGAACGGTGGATGAGGCCTGCCTTCCGCTCGCTCCTCGCACACCCACTGTCATCTCTCCCCGCGCCCGTCTTATGTCGCGGGCGTAGCCAAATTTAAATGGTTTACCTATAGTTGATAAGTTAATTCATAATTGGAATAAAGGCTATTTATTAAAATTTAAAAGGTACACTGGTTAGGCTTGTACACTTGACAGAATTAAGTCTGACTGAATGAGTCAGTCAACTGATTCAGGCAAGTTTTACACTAATGCTATTGCATTCTGAACGGTTAGTCTGTGATTTACTACTACTACTATTTACAGAGGCCTGTCTAATTCGTATACTGAATTCAGTCAGATGAAAAAAGCAGTTTTTTAAGACATTGGGAAAAATACAAAGTTGAACCGAAAAGTTTATAAATGGCGGGAAACTCAAATCTTAGGTTATAATTTCAAAATGCCGCTTACCTTTTTTCTAAATTCTTTTCATCATCAAAACAATTTCCATCATCATCAGTCTTAGCCATAGCAAAGCTGTGTTTAGATTTCACATGTTTCTTCAGGTTACTCACAGAGGTTCTGAAGGAAAAAGACTCCTGGCAGTGGTTACAGGTTGCCATGCAGTTTTCAGCATCTATGATCTTAAAATGTTCCCAAGCGGTACTAGTTCGAACCCTGCCTTCGCTAAAAAACACTACACATTTTATATATTGACGAAATTAAACAAAATCACGAAAGCAATTTAGGTTATTGACAAATCAATAACATAATATTAAAGTAGCTAGTATTTTGGAGCAAGTATTCAGTATTTTTGGAACAAATACGTACCGATACGTCGCCATGTTCTCGTGAAGCATCGTTCGGTGTTGCCACTACTTATTTGTAGAAATATAGATTCAGAAAGAAAATATTTAGGAAGCATTCTTTTGTTAGTGGTTTCATTTTACACTATTTTTAAATCTAAAATAAACAAAGTAAAGATTTATGATTTACTTGTGATTTATGTTTAAGTACGTTTATTTGCCTATAATGTAAAGTATTGGCTAGTACATAAACATAAATTACAGGTAGATGTATAATATTAATAATGTTTTTTTTTTCAAATACTGTGTTTTCGCGGGGTGCAATATGAAATATTTTAAATTAACAAATATTCCAGAAAGCTATTAAAGTGGCCACACTAGCAATGTGACGTTTACGTTCCATTTTACGACAATAGTTCACAAATACTTCTTCATTTAATTTCATCAGCGCATCATACAATTAAAATCAGACCGAATGATAAACAAAAGACACAGATTAAATTAGAAATACCATTAAAATCTTGAATATTAAAAATTTTTTTGTTTGCCAACTACCAATTATTTTCGTAACGGTAATAGGTTAGACATTGTTTTTTTAAGGCAAAGGGAACTGAGCCCATACTGCCACAGCCATGTCCGATGTAAACAACTCTTTCAAGTTTTCATTAAAATGCTGGTGTGACACATTTCAATGCTATCTAGGAGAATTTTCCACGTTTCTGCACCATCCGAACCAAAGAAGCAGGCGTCCCGGACGCAATATGGCTCTTCAATATCCAGCCAAGTACTGATCAGGCTGCAGCGTCTTATTTGACTTCACTTCACTGTCCCACACATTATTCACATCTTGTCGAAGTTCTTCGAGCAAGAAACACCATTCTTACTAGAAAATCACTACTGTAAAACAATTTGCAAGACACAACGAAACAAAGCTGACGTGATGCCACAAAAGCAGAGAAACTCCAGTTAGACATACACAGAGTAAAGGAGGAACGAACTATGATTCAAAATAGGGATGGGCAATAAGAACAGTTTAGTCAAACTAAACTTATCTAATTAACCCTTATGTGCGTAAGGAAGTACACGTGTACCATTTGCGTTTTGGCTGAGTCGAATATATGTTACAAATATGTATGCCACAAAGGTATGAGACCTCAAAACTATCTATAAACTGCGGCCCAATTCGTCTAAATGACAACGTTTGTAGTTCTATTTCTTTCTATCCAATTTAGTTGTCGTTCCAATTCTATTTGGACACCAAATCGCATTCTGCTGACGCGTAACTCTACCACTGCCACCTTTCGATTTACTATCGATCGGGCAAAAGTACCTCGGGAGGAACTTGTGTTCGATCGTTATATTTGACAGTTGAAGCGTTTTGTTACCGTTCAATTGCGACTCAGTATAAACTGAACGTTTTAGTAGAATTCACAAACACGTTACTGTTCTAACTTAACTGAAATGTGATCGTTAGTGGATAGTAGCACACGAAACACGTCATAACGATGCAGTTTAGATTCTATTTAGTTACGTTGTATTTAGTGGAATCGATCTCCTGTTTTACCACAAGTTTAGGTTCTGATGAAAATTGGGGTGTAGCTGGAGGCTTGGAGGTGTTAAAATATTTAAGTATATAACACTCACCAGCATGACTAGGTACAAATATACTTCAAGGTACCCGTGTGCCAATAATTTTGTGAAGTTTTTATTTGAATGTAACCTTTTTGTCTTTGCATTGGAACAATAGCATGACACGCTGTAACAAAACAGCTGTATTGATCACTTGCAAGGTGACTCAATGTTGATAGATGAACCACATTTGCCATGCAGCAAAACACGTTGTCGTATTGGCAGAATGACAATTATTTTGCTGCAACGCAGAATTTTGCAAAAGATGAACTTTTCTCTTTTCCACAGAAAAATATTTTATTCTACCATTACATACGCGATGTCTTATATATTAAGTTTTGTGTAATAAAGTATCATCATCATCAGCATATTAATGTCCCCACTGTCGGGGCACCGGCCTCATCTTGTACAAGGGGGTACGGGCCATGATCCACCGAGCGGGCCCAGTGCTGTGCGGTGGATTTCATACGCCTTCGGAAATTTTTTAATTTCCTCAGATATTCAGGTTTCCTCACGATGTTTTCCTTCACCATTAGAGCAGACGGTAAATGTACTTGTCTTTGAAAAATCCGAAAAACTCATTGGTACATGACACTGCACGGTTTCGAACCCGAATATACTTTATTAGGTCACCGACGCTAATAAAGTATATTCTATTATATTTTGAAGGTACTTTCGCACAAATTGTAGGTACTGAATCGTCATATACCTGTCCTAAAGTGTTTAACGATTTGTGTAACTAATCTACTACATCTTTTAAATATATTTTCCTGACTGGCTATAAAATCTTTCAGTATGTAGAAGTAATATTATGATTTTTTATGATCAGCGCCGTAGTGCTAACTCCGCTCCGGCAACACGCTGAGGCAGTCCCCTTTGTCCGGTGCTGCACACCACCTCCATCAAACTTAATTACTTTTGTTTATTTATTTTTATAATATATTTGATTGAAATTATGATCATTTTTAACTTTTGTACCTAATTGTTTGTTAGAGTTTATTCAAAATAAAATAAAACTAAAATAACAATAAAATAAATGCTTAAGCTAAAATTACAAAATACCTAACTATTTTTCAAATAAAATACCTGACCTAGGTCGCTCCCTGCAGGGAGTGTCCCGAGGAGGCTGGCGGCGTTGCCCCGCTGTATAGCGAGGCTTATACGCTGAGCGAAGTAGAGGCCAGCCTTCTGGTCCCGGGATGTCTCTACGAGGCGCTTGGCTATTTCCCCGTAGAGGCAGTGGGCTCCAGGCCGCCACGGCCCTAAGGTCTCCACCCCGAACGGCGCAAATATGCAATCACCACCCAGGCCCGCATATTTGCGCCGTTTGAGGTTCTCCGCAGATGCTGCGGCCTTCGCCGCCGTGGCTGGAAGGTGGGACGGGGCAAGGGTGTCGACGCAGGTAGCGTCCCACACCAGAGACCGTCCCAGCTTCCAGGGCACGAGTGTCATACCGTCGGGCCTTTTACCGTCATCGCGAGCCAGACCATTGGGCTCCAACACGGCTGGCGCTCCAAAACCTAATTGTTTGTATGGAAATAAATTCTTTCTTTCTATTTGACCGTGATTTGACCATACTTCCTAATAAAAAATAGGTACCCACGTAACCAATCATACTCGTATTTCTCTTCATTTATGCTAATATCAATTTATTCTGTAACTTGGGTTTCTCGAAGATACTCAAATTGGCATCGATTGGCCAGACCGGGAAGTCCGTTAGGTTGCCCTGGCGCATGACGCATCGCTGAACCGTCCATCATGACGGTGCGTCATCCAGACGTCACGGCAGCGTCACGCCTACTGACGAATATTATATTTATTATTACTCGCGTCTTTGTGACGTGTCATCTATATTTGTACGAGAAACTATTTTTTGCAACTTGTCTATACATTTATTTATTACTTCAAATAAATGTACCCGAGTCGCACCCTGCGGGAAGGTGTCCATCACGCTGGCAGCGTTTCCACGCTGAATAGCCAGCAAGATGCGTTGCACCAGGTACGACTCGCTGGGGTCACCTGAGCGCTCTCTCAGTCGTCGGCCCAAACCTCGGAAAAAACCTTGACCTCCGTGCACCATACGCCCGTAGTCTCCACAGCGAATGGAACGAAAATATAGGCCGTTTCGAGCCCCGCGTACTTGACATGTCTTTGTTTGGCCGCCAACTCGGCAGCCGACCGTGCTGTCCGGACGGTGTGGCCTAGATGGGAAGCCGTGAACGTGCTTACGCACGTGGCGTCCCACAGCAGGGATCTGTGTTTCTCCCAAAGCACCAACGTTTTTTTATGCATTATAGGAAGCAAGAGAAGCGTGCCATGACAGAGATTCGTGGCTCTCTGTTCCCTCCCCTGGGGACAGCGTGAAGGTATCGGCAGAATTGTTTGGTTCATCAGATGGCTTGATGATCGCCAGAAATGACCTTAATTTTATTCATAAAGTCAACAAGTTTAAAAACTAAAATTAAAAAAGTATTGCAGAATATAAATCTACAGTTTTAAACATCGTTCGTCAAGGAACTCGTTGACAGAGTAATAGGCCTTTTGGATCAACCATTTTAAAAAATTCAATAACGAAACTGTTGTACGTTTTAGTATCTCGGACAGGGGCTGGTATTTTATTGTAAATTTGCGGACCAGCGACGTGCGTGGATAGCTGGCTCTTCAGTAGTCTACTGTCAATCAATTCGAGATCCTGCTGCCTCACTTTTGTCAGTCTCTTGCCAACCCATTTCTTCGTAGGATACTCTCTTAGATTTTTTCTAACATATTTACCTGTCTCAAGTATGTAGAGCGATGGTACAGTGAGGATTTGAAAATCGATGAAGTTAAGACTTCCTTAAGTCTCGTGTCATAACTCTTGGAAATAACGACTGCTTATAAATATGGTGACTATCGTTTTTTATCATTGCTAATTAATGTTTAAATTTCGTCATGACACACATGAAATCATTTGCAATGATGTTGAAACAATTTCATACCACTTAGGTATCAGATAATTTACATATAAATAAAGTAGATCAAATAAAGGTTACATTTACGATTTGTTTTTTAATACAACTTGTATGAGCGTCGGTGGAACAGTGGCTAGGACTCCCGTGCGGTCCCCGGTCCGGGTTCGAAACCGTGCAGTGCCATGTACTAATCAGTTTTTCTCATATTTTACTGTCTGCTCTAACGGTTCACCGTTAGGAAAACGTCGTGAGGAAACCTGCATGTCTGAGGTAATTAAAAGTTTCCGAAGGCGTGTGAAATCCACCGCACAGCACTGGGCCCGCTCGGCCTCAACTCATGAATGAGGTTACTTTAACCTCTTATTTATCACTAATTATCACATTCATGAGTTTTACGGATTTTTTCAAACACTTATGTACATTTACCGACTGCTCTAACGGTGAAGGAAAACGTCGTGCGAGGAACCGATGTCTGATGAAATATAAAAATTCCAAAGGCGTGTAAAATCCACCGCATCAGCACTTGGCCCGCTCAGTGGATCATGGCACACACCCCCTTGGCTAGGGGAGGCCTATGCCCCAACAGTGGGGACATTAACACACACACACACACACAAACTCACACACACACGCGCATACACTCACCCTCAAATACCCTCTCACAACAGGTTCTTTTTAAAATAATATTTATCTAATTTTTATATAAGTGTATCCCCCAGGCCATTAATTAGACTTGCTATCTACCACGCTGCAAGACGGCCGATGAGGCCAGTGCAGGTAGTAGAGACCGATATTTATTTATACATTGTAACTACACTATTGTTAAGTGATTATAATTTGAATATTGTTTGGGTTAATAAATATTTTTGTATTTTTTTTTGTATTAATAGGCTGATGATGATGATGTATGAAATAAGAAGGAATAAGTCATCATCATCATCAGCAGCAGCAGCCTACTCTAGTCCACTGCTGGACACAGGTCTCTCCCAGGGCGCGCCATTGAGCCCGATCTTCGGCTCTTCTCATCCAGTCGCTCCATCTAGCAGGGCGGCGTCCCGTACGTTTGCCCAAACGCGGTCTCCACTTCAGAACTCGTCTCCCCCAGCGGTTGTCTGTTCTGCGACAGATGGGACCGGCCCACCGCCAATAAGGAATAAGTATTCGATCCAAATTGTTTTTACAAAATAAAACGGAAATCCAACTCGGCACTTAAATCAATAATATATAATTTCCTTTGTTGCCTCGCTTGCAAAATATATGCCGAATTGTCGATATATATGTAAATATATATAATGTAAAGAGAGACGGCGAGGTGAGCGCAGTCACGTTCACCACAAAATACGACGCAGTTACAAAGCTATGTTAAACTGATGCTATTATTAGGTGGGTAGGTATCAATTATAAGCAAAAGCTATTATTGTAAAAACATATTGACGAATTCAAAACACATTACCAATTATTCTGCATAAACATCGGCGCAAGGTTGCCTGTCTATCGGTATCTTATAGGATACATTTCGGAGAGTGCGCATCGGAATTGCACGACCTAATTCCAGCATCTCCATTCCGCCTTCGGACTACCAGGCGCGGAGAGGGGCTCCATCCTCATGTGTTGATATCCCATCTGCTCGTACGAAGCGATTTGCTTCTTCGTTCATTATGCGAACGGCTTAGGAATGGAACAGCCTGCCGGCGTCTGTGTTTCCCGAAACCTACAACCTTGGGATCTTCAAGGCCAGAGTGAATAGGCATTTACTGGACCCGCATGCTCCATCGTCGACCTCGTCGTCGCTTACCATCAGGCGAGATCGAGGTCAAATGCGGGTATAGTAGTTAATAAAAAATAATTATAAAAAAAACCACTCGATCATTAACTAGTAAAATGTCTAGGAGTGGTCCATAATGGCGACGCTTGCGCCGCAGTCTCGTGATCTAGTCTTTGAGCCATTGTCGCTTTTCTAAATTCTCTTCATCATCAGAACCATTTCCATCATCGTCAGTCTTAGCCATAGCAAAGCTGTGTTTAGATTTCACGTGTTTCTTCAGGTCTCACTGAGGTTCTGAAGGAAAGACTCCTGGCAGTGGTTACAGGTTGCCGTGCAGTTTTCAGCATCTTTGATCTCAAAATGTTTATGTCTTAATCCGGTGCGTGACTCAGCAGCCTATTAATTTCCCCACTGTTGGTGCACAGGCCTCCCTTTGCACAAGGGGGTTATGGGCCATGATCCACTGAGCGGGCCAAGTGCTGATGCGGTGTATTTCACACGCCTTTGGATTTTTTATATTTCATCAGACATCGGTTTCTTATACGACGTTTTCCTTCACCGTTAGAGCAGTCGGTAAATCTACACAAGTCTTCGAATAAATCCGAAAAACTCATTGGTACATGGCATGGTTTCGAACCCGGATCTCCCGCATGGGAGTCCGGCCACTGGGCCACCGACGCTCCAATGTAAACAACATAAATACATGCTAGACATGTTGAGATTTGCAAACGAAATAAAAACTGTTATCCTCTGAGCGTCAGAAACAAGGAATGTGATAAACAAGGGGCTAAAGTAAATGATGAACAGATTGAAATAGATTTGGGGGAGAGCACACAGACGAAAAAGGTACTGTTTCTGGGCAGAAAGTGTGCCAATATTTTTTGGCAGTTGCGAAATCTAAAATGCTGTAAACAACTAAAGAAAGATAAAAATATAAAAAAGTACGAAAACAGAGTGGGAACGAGCTTATTTTAGGACTTTCTGGCAAGAGATTGACTGTTTCTGGTCGGAAATAGTGTTAAAGTAAGAAAACAGAGTGGGAACGAGCCTATTTTAGGACTTTCTGGCAAGAGATTGACTTTTTCTGGTCGGAAATAGTGCTAGTAATTTTCTTTTGGCACTGATATCATTTTTAACGTGGTAAACAATGTATAAAAATATTCTAAATTGTTGAAAGGTTGTAAATAGAATACGTGGGCGACTTCTTTTAGGGGATGGCTCGTACAAAAGTTAAGACAAAATTGTCAAAAAAAATCTATATAAATAAATACCACGTGATTTATTTTAAATCCCTTCCTTGCTTCAGTCACTGGTGAATGTTTCAATATCAAAGAAAATCTAGAAGTAAGGATATTGGGCGTGACAAACATAGTTTTTGATAGATCTAGACATAGGAACTTCCTAGTCCGGAGGTCAGCGTTTATTGTAAACTAACTGGTTGCTCACTAATTTTATTTAGTTTAATATAACATATGCTCAAGTTCCTATTGATGTATGGACTATGGATACTTTGTCATCTTACCGCACAAATAAACTATTCTTATTCTTATCTCACCTAGATCTATATGTTTCGTTATGGAAGAAACATCCGGGAAGAAAAACAACGGGTTAGGAATCCCGAACCCCGGGGGTAACGGCTCACATTTGACGGATTAATAAAAAACGTAATTTTAGACGAGATCTATCAAATGCATTATATTAATGTGGAGGCGAAAAAAAAAATAGGTTCAAGCTTGTATGGAACTCGCCCAATCTCATATTTCTTAGTCCCAATTATTAAAAAAAAAAGAAAAATATTAATGCAGACAGTATATTTTACATTTTCTCAGATTCCCCTGGCTCCCACACTAGGATACCCTGTGTTGTGGGGGACAGTCTCTTCCGATATATCTAAATTATGACATATTATTATTATATAAGGTTATGCAATTAATTGAATAATTATGTATGCGAGTAGGTGAGAGCGTGTGTGTGAGGGGGGTGAGCGTGAGATGGTGTATGTGTGGTGTGTGTGAGGGGGTGTATGTTGGTAGGTGTAATGGTCAGTGTGCGTCCATAAGACTCAACTAATTGGTAAAAATATTTTTTTATATTCAAAGTAATCAAGTGTCAATAGTCAATTTTTATGTTTTTCTCTGCAGGAATACCTTGAACAGTTTAGGATGGAGTGGAGTTTTTCGGCTCTTTTGTATAAGAAAGGTATTCAATGGTATTAACAACCAAAACTATTTCCTGGGCATTTAATGGGGCGGTTTGCCATTTAATTATTTATCTCAGTTTTCTGTGCAGGTTTCCTCGCGATATTTTCCTCTACAGTCAGAGCTGTCGGTAAATGAAGTCTTCGAAGAACCAACGCTCACTTTGCCAGTTTCAGGAATACGCGAATACTTTGAAAAATCCGACCTACTGAATACAATTTTTTTTAACGCAACGCAGCCTATTTCTTGGGTACCCAAGATGTGAGGGAATTAGCCCAATTTTTTTATCTTTAGTTAATTATTTTTTTACCAAATATAAAAAAATCATGTAATATTTTTTTTCAATCTTTTAGACACTTCGGTACTTCTTGGGTACCCAAGATGTGAGGGAATTAGCCCAATTTTTTTATCTTTAGTTAATTATTTTTTTACCAAATATAAAAAAATCATGTAATATTTTTTTTCAATCTTTTAGACACTTCGGTACTTCTTGGGTACCCAAGATGTGAGGGAATTAGCCCAATTTTTTTATCTTTAGTTAATTATTTTTTTACCAAATATAAAAAAATCATGTAATATTTTTTTTCAATCTTTTAGACACTTCGGTACTTCTTGGGTACCCAAGATGTGAGGGAATTAGCCCAATTTTTTTATCTTTAGTTAATTATTTTTTTACCAAATATAAAAAAATCATGTAATATTTTTTTTCAATCTTTTAGACACTTCGGTACTTCTTGGGTACCCAAGATGTGAGGGAATTAGCCCAATTTTTTTATCTTTAGTTAATTATTTTTTTACCAAATATAAAAAAATCATGTAATATTTTTTTTCAATCTTTTAGACACTTCGGTACTTCTTGGGTACCCAAGATGTGAGGGAATTAGCCCAATTTTTTTATCTTTAGTTAATTATTTTTTTACCAAATATAAAAAAATCATGTAATATTTTTTTTCAATCTTTTAGACACTTCGGTACTTCTTGGGTACCCAAGATGTGAGGGAATTAGCCCAATTTTTTTATCTTTAGTTAATTATTTTTTTACCAAATATAAAAAAATCATGTTATATTTTTTTTCAATCTTTTAGACACTTCGGTACACGACAAGGTGGCCATGTCAGCCTCGTTAGGGTCACAAAGGGAAGGGTCTCCGGGCAATGGACAAGGGGAGTCCATTGCCTGATAACAGGTCCTCGAGTTGGTCTGGCGTGCCCGTGTTCCGGCACGCCACCACAAGCCGAATGGGGACGCGAATTCCTTGAGTTGGGTTCGCAATGCGGGGACACCCGCTGGAGAAGTTATACGCAAGCGTTCCCGCGGTTTCGCCGTCAAGAGGTGCGCAGGAACACCGGGGGGTTTTAGGCCGGTAAAAGTCCGGCATAACCTCTTCGTCTCCCCATTGCGGCGAAGAGGTAAGCATGAGGGTTTCCCCTCGTAAAAAAAGGGTTACAAAGGGAAGGAATGGGGAAGCACAAACATTATTAGAGTCAGCCCTCTTGTATATGTCGTAAAGGTGACGCAAAGAATCCTTTCTGTTTGCTCTAACTCTTGCAATGCAGATCTTGCACCTCAAACAACCTAACCTCACCACTGAACTTTCGAATACCAGTTTAATAAAAAAAATAACATAATGGACACAGAACCAGCTTGCAACCAGAACAAGGTGTTGTCAGAATGGGGTCAAACGACAGCTGCGGTAACAAGATGTGGACTCCAATATTATATGTAGAAACTCAGCTGGTATTTATATTATAATAATTAAGAATGGAAAATTACCAAGTTAGTATTTAGTTAGAACGTCCGAGGCACAGTGGCTAGGACACCGGACTCCCATGCAGGTCCGGGTTCGAAATCATGCAGTGCCATGTTTTCGCATTTTTCGAAGACTTACGTACACTTACCGACTGCTCTGACGGTGAAGGAAAACATCGTGAGGAAACTTGCGCACTGGGATGACCAGTGTGTACAATGGGGTAGGCACAAAAGACCTGGCACCTCCAGTGTCGAACTGCCGCTATTCCCGGCTCCCAAACCGGCGAAAAGTGGGAACTATCTCAAAAGTAGTAGTAGTACCTCCTCGGGATTATGCTAAGCAATCCAAAACACAGTAATCCATGCATTGCTGCTTTGCGCCAGATATAGTTGACAGTTACATAGCAATGTAACTCTGAATATATTTAACTATTGCTGTTTTACTAAAGCAATACACAGATGTTTCTAGAAAATGATTTCATTTGCATAAATAACGTGTAAACACCAGATATCTGGCCGATAAACTTATTACGCAAACACTCAACAAAACATCGTAATCTGCGCAGGCGGCGGAATTGTAAACATAGTTGTATAACGAGTTACGCGTGCTTTCAGACAAAAACAAGCTGATATTTTACACTGAAAAAAACTTTGTCTAAGTCATCAAAATGTTGTTTACTTTAAACAAACTATCTATATGAAATACAAGCATATAAAGCAGCTTCATTTTTTTATTTTTATAAAGCCTATAGACTCCCACTGTTGGGCAAAGCCCTCCCCTCCTCCAGCTTCATTACTAAGAACAAAGGCAAATTGATTAAATTTTAGTAAAGTTTGTTGTTAAAAACAACAATTTTTTTTTAAAATTGTACAGTCAGCCTCTAGTTAAAGTATACCATCTGTCAAAATTATACAATTCAAATTAGAAGTAAGTAAGTAAGTAATACGTTTATTCCGCACACAGCAATGACCGAAACAGTTATAATTATGATAAAATAATGATGTAGTCAAAGGTGAACATATCTAAATCATGTCTTATGGTCTGCTGTTGTTGTGAAAAGGGGTCTCAACTCAGCTTATTGCTGCAGACAAGAATGCCTGCAGCGCTGGTGTTCTGTTGGACCGTGACCGATGGCTGGACACAACCTGTCCGAGAGGACAAAGATACGACACAAATAAATTTACACACACACACACTGTGTGTGTATTATAATTATACTAAAGGGGTACAACAGTACGGAATGCTAAGAAGGAGATAAAGGGAACAGATTCAGACTAGGGCAACAGTAATTGAAGTCTGTCGAAAGAATTAAAGTTCATTTTAGATTGTAGTAATTTGACAGATGGTATACATTAGCTAGATGCCGACTGTACTCGTAATACCCCATATTATAGTATCTATCAAGTAAGTTATTAGTTCAGACATTAACCGTTAATTCGTTAATAAACGTTACTATGTGCTTTATAAAAATAAATATTTTTACATTGTTAAGAGTGTAATCAAATTGGCTTTATTGTTAATAACCAAGTATGGAGTGTCGGTGGCCTAGTGGCTAGGACGCCGGACTCCCATGCAGGAGGACTTACGTACTTTTACCGACTGCTCTAGCGGTGAAGGAAAACATCGTGAGGACAACAAATGAAAAGTTTCCGAAGGTGTGTGAAATCTACTAACCAGCACTGGGCCCGCTCGGTGGATCATGGCCCGTACCCCTTGGTCAAGGGCAGGCCTGCGCCCCAACAGTGGGGACATTATTAGGCTGATGATGATGATGAAGTATGGTTCTATAAATCGAATGGTAAAATAAAAAATAAAACAAGCAAGCAAGATTTGCACCGATTTTTTTACCGAGTTCCTGCGGCTCAGTAGAGCCCAACTGCGGAAGAGCATGCCTGGAGGCAGAGGAGACGGTCGCCCAAGTTCTATCAGAATGCAGTGAGGTCACCATCCTACCGGGCGGAAAGCCTCGGCACGCTTCATGTTACTCCCCGAAGTCCTATTCCTGTAGGACGCTAGACGTCGAGTTGTGGAAACCAGCCCGTTACTACTATACAAAGATTTGCACTTTGTTGGTTAGGATTAGGGATGTTACGGAGCTTCGACTCCGACTCCAAAAGGTCGGAACTTCCGATATATTTTACACCTCCGACTCCGATTTCGGCTCCGATAATTTTGAATCGGAGGTTATACCGAACATTTGTGAGCAAACATATTCAAATATCAATATTTTATTAAATAGTGTAGGAATACATTTATGAATACATTTATGTATTCCTACACTACACTCTAACTAAAGGAACATGTTTTATTGCTGCAAACGTCATCATAAAAAAAAATTGGTTCAGTTATTAAAATTAAAAAACGGTTTAAAATTTGAACTTCTTCTGAACATCTCTCTTCTACCTCCGCCTCCGGTTCCGACTCCGATAAATCAAATTTAAAACTTTCGGTTTCGATTCCGGTTCCGTTAAATCCACCTCCGTAATATCCCTAGTTAGGATTTCAGTTAGGAATCAGTGGAATGGACTATTTCGTCATACGTGACTGAGCATGCAAACAACCAGACTGGTGAGGAAGTGAGCGCCGAGCGCCTTCCTCGTAGTGTGACGTGGAGAAGGTCGTCTGTCTGTACTTCCTCGTTTTGTTAAATTGCATTGCTCTAGAAGTCGAGAATTCGTGGCTTCTGGTATTCCATAATTTTACGCCTGTCGGTCTTTTCAAAGAAGTCTTTTGAATATCGGTTGAGATATTTGAAGGAATCAAGGATGCTTCAAATCCCATGTTAGTACTACTGATTCTAGTCTAGGCATTTACTAGACTAGACTAATAACCAATGTAAAAAATTCTAAGTTTAAAAAGATTAATTGCTTTAAAAGGTGACATTATTTATTAAACGAAGTTTGTAGGTACGACTGTTACATTACATTATTTATAAAACGAAGTTTGTAGGTACATCTGTTACATTACATTATTTATAAAACGAAGTTTGTAGGTACATCTGTTACATTACATTATTTATAAAACGAAGTTTGTAGATACGTCTGTTACATTACATTATTTATTAAACGACGTTTGTAGGTACATCTGTTACATTACATTATTTATAAAACGAAGTTTGTAGGTACGCTTGTTACATTATTTATTAAACGAAGTTTGTAGGTACGCCTGTTACATTACATTATTTATTAAACGAAGTTTGTAGGTACGTCTGTTACATTACATTATTTATTAAACGAAGTTTGTAGGTACGCCTGTTACATTATTTTTTTAATACCTAACAATAAAGGGACAATTTTAATACGAATAAAGAATAATTGACTTTTCTAACACCTTATTAGGTTAGGTACTATAATAATAATAAATAACAAATGTTATTTTGATTTCATAAATTGCATTTTGTTTTAGAAAATCATTATTTCATGATGACATCGTTGCTTGCTTGTTTTTCAATCTAATTAAAATTGGCGCTGGTATCATTATTAAAAAAAATGAAGGGTTAAACGTAACCCATAATTTACACAAATTATATTTTTTGTGAGACATAACGTGAAGGTAAGTAGGTATGTATATTTTATTATGATTCTTGTAAATGTACATAGGAATCTAAAATTATATTTACTTATAACAAAATGTCATCATAATTTAGATTGTAAATAACAAATAATAAATACATTATTTATTACTAATACATTTTTATTTTGTTTATTTAAAAAAAACCTTTCGCCATACTGAAAAGATTTTTCCAAATACGGTACACGGGTACCTGACTCGTTCAACAACTATACATGACCAGTCTGTTAATAGTTACAGCTTACAATATTTTCACATCCCAACATCAACAAATATTGTTATGTTCAACGGGCCTAAAAAGCCATAACCGCAACCGGTTATAGCCCCAGCCGCCTAGCAGCCAGGATGGCGATTCTCGTAGTGGAGTGTCGAATTCGACATTAGTCCTATCTCATTCGCTCACATTACATGTGTGAGCGTGACAAGACATCCGTAGCGCTCGACTTTTGTATGTCGAACGCTGCGAGAATCGCTTTCCTGAGCCCGAGGCGGAGAGAAAGGCGCCGTTGCCACTCCGTGCACAAAAACAAGTGACGCAAGCCGAGTTGACGGCTGGTCAAATAGAACGCCCGGTGTAGATGTAGAATAATGTAGTAGGTATGTCTGTTTGTATTACTATTAGATAATTTTGTATCTATCTAGGCTGGATAATAGTTTGTTTTTTTAGGGCAAAGGGAACTGAGCCCATACAGCATCTGATGTAAACAACTCTTTCAAGTCTTCATTAAAATGCTGGTGTGACACATTTCAATGCTATCTGGAAGAATCTTCCACGCTTCCAACCAAAGAAGAAGGCGTCCCGGACGCAGTATGGCTCTTCAAAAACCAGCCAAGTACGGATCTGGCTGCAGCGTCTTATTTGACTATACTTCACTGTCCCACACGTTACTCACATCTTGCAGAAGTTCTTCGAACAAGAAACACCAATCTTACTAGAAAAACACTACTGTAAAACAATTTGCAAGACAACACGAAACAAAGCTGACTATACCATTTTGGGATGATCCTTTAGAAGTTTGCTTGACGTATCATATATGGATGTCTATAATTCCCGAGAAGGGTAGCCAGAGGAACCACCTTCATCATAGGTAGTTCCCACTTTACGCCGTAAGATTTGGTTGATAAATGTGATAGGTGGCGAGCCTACCGCCGTCTACTAGGTGGAGAATAGTATCCATTTAGATCCTTAGTTGCCTCATACGACATCCACGAGAAGAGTTGGGGTGGTGCTATTCTTTATGATATTTTTTGACATTATTCGCAAAACACGACAAATTTACGTTGTATGGCATCTATTTAAAGGATCACCCCAAAATGAAACTAAGGACAGAGTTCCTTTCAACAATGTTTCAATTTACCCCTTCAAGTGATATGGGTACCCAACCCACGACTTATTTTATTTACACATCATAGGGGCCCATACAATACATATAATCAATGAAAGGGGTCATGGGGTCCCTTTTAAACACATTATTCCACAATTTCTGTTTAATAATATCAAAACTTGCATTCGATCATTTCAATTTCTACGAAAGAATGGGTCTGATTTTTTTCCCACTTTTACTTATAGGTACCTTACTTACTTACTCCGTTGGCGCAGGAGCTTGTCCTCCGATACCAAAGAGCGCCATCGCTCTCTCCTGCGCAGTCTCGAGCCAGTCTGGCGCCCGGAGCTCACGCAGATCCTTCTCCACTTCATCGCGCTAGCGGTATCTGGGACGTCCGACCGGGCGTCGTCCGTTAGGGCACTTCACTTCGAAATCTTCTCACGTCCCTTAGGGGGCGTGGGTGGCCTGTTCCAGGGCGTAATGCCCTCTACAGGGGTGTCTAGGGCGTCCCACACACGCTCGTTTAGCTGCCCGATCCTCCCCTATCCTGGTGACGTGTCTGAGCCATCGGAGTCGAGCTGCTTTCGTTTCTCAGATAATGTTCGGGTAGTTCACCATTTTTTCAATCTCCCTATTCTTTCTTATCCTCCACCCTCCGTCTTCCTTCTTGACTGGTCCCAGAATCTTCCTCAATCGTCCTCTCGGTCACTGGGAGACTATTTTCTTCTTTTTCTAAGAAAATAGACTCTTATAGGTACCTAGGTAATCAATTTATTTTGTAATTCATCAATGGTAATTCCGAATTTATAATCATATTTAGTAAAGCGAACGTGCGTCATATCATTTCATAATAACACGATACACGCAGGTATTATAAACGCTATCACTCTGTTTTTGTAACATTATCATTGTTATTGTTTGAATTAAATTAAAACGCAATAACATTATTTTGCAAGATTGCAGGTGCCTAGCAACCAGCTTGTAAATGAAACGTAGTAAATTATGTAAACAAATAACAAAATAATTATGATAACGTTGCATAGAATGTTTTCTTTAGAGAAAACAAAGAGATTATGTAGTAATGTTGTTAATATACGTCACACACAGCCTAGTTGATCATCACCCTATTAATGTCCCCAGTGTACCCCCTTGTGCAAGGGGGTATGGGCCATGATCCACCGAGCGGGCCCAGGGCTGTGCGGTGGATTTCACACGCCTTCGGAAACTTTCAATTTCCTCTGACATGCAGGTTTCCTCACGTTTTCCTTCACCGTTAGAGCAGTCGGTAAATGTACGTAAGTCTTGGAAAAAATCGGAAAACTCATTGGTACATGGCATTGCATGGTTTCTAACCCGGACCTCCCGCATGGGAGTCCGGCGTCCTAGCGTCGGTAGCACAGTCGTGCTACCGACGCTCAGTCTAGTTAGGCAGGCATTATTTGTTGCCAAGTCAGGGAAAGGCAAAGACATTAATATTATTGACATTAAGACATATATTTTGAATAAATTGAAATTACTAGCGTAAGGATATGACAGCGTATAGTGCCTCAAATCTGAAACACTTTGATAGGCGAACTGTCAAAATTTTTAAATTGGACATCAGTCGCGGTCGACTTGCGATTTGAATTTTTTTTTAAGGCAAAGGGATGTTTGATGTAAACAACTCTTTCAAGTCTTCATAAAAATGCTGGTGTGACATATTTCAATGCTATCTAGTAGAATCTTCCACGCTTCTGCACCATCCGAACCAAAGAAGAAGGCGTCCCGGCATGGCTCTTCAAAATCCAGCCAAGTACGGACCGGGCTGCAGCGTCTTATTTGACTTTACTCCACTGTCCCACACATTATTCACATCTTGTCGAAGTTCTTCGAGCAAGAAACACCATTCTTACTAGAAAAGCACTACTGTGAAACAACTTGCAAGACAAAACGAAACAAAGCTGACGTGGATGCCACAAAGGCGTGGGAGAAACTAGCTGAATTTATTGGTGACAAACATTTGACAAATGGACTGGCAAATCCATAACCACAGGCAGCCGAAACCACAGGTTTCGGCTGCCTGTGGTTATGGATGGCCTGATACTGATAAAGGAGTGGTTTTGCTGGTCCTTCAATTAGATCTCTTTATTGATCAGAAACATGATACAAGACTTAAAGAGTTAAACAATTTTGAACGCGTGTTTAATCTGGTTACGTGTTTTAAGTTTGCAAGTTTCTAAACGTGCCTGCCTGAGTTAGTACTTGCATCATTACCTAGATAAGTAGGTATCTAGATATTTAGTTGCTATCCTACACTTTTTGATGGAGACGTACTTAGGTATCCGAGTTTTGAAACAAATTGCTACCTACCAGATACCTTGCAGAGCGTCGGTGTCGTCGTGGCTGTCCTAGCCACGACGACACCGACGCACCGTCGGACTCCCATGCGGTCCGAGTTCGAAACCGGGAAATGCCACACGTCCATTATTTTAACCCACCACGGTATAACACCACCACATAACGTGACATTATTATTATTATTTGTACACAACGGTTATGGGGAAGGCCTTGGCAAACCACCAAACCACCACATCAGCCTATTAAAGCTCAATTTTGAAATTCATCCTATGTAGCTTACTCTGAGAGCGTCGGTGTCGTCGTGGTTAAGACGTCGGACTCCCATGCTCCCGCATGGGTCCGAGTTCGAAACCAGGCAATGCCATGTACCAATGAGTTTTTCGGTTTTTTCGATCTTTCTTACGTACATTTACCGACTGCTCAGACTGTGAAGAGAAACATCGCGAGGAAAGCTGCACACTGAGATAATCATCCTATTAAATCAGCCACGAGAGTCGTTCTATATGATTAATTCCTTAGAATGAGCACGACCCTCAGCAATGAGGAACACGACTTAGAAGAGAAGTGCTACCTACCAATACGGAGCCACAGAATACAAAACAGTATTCACGGAACTGAGCGAGATGATGAAGCCCTCCATAAACCATTACCTATGTTGATTTCGATAAATGCTTATTCCAATTTAAATCATTTTACAAACTAGGTACAGTCGCGTTACATACAAAGTTTCTAAAATTCAACATTACTTGTTTAGGTAAATTTTTAACATGTTCAATGTAAATGACATGATCTGGTATAGGGGGAGTCCGGGAGAATTGAGCCACGTTTTCCTTGAAGGCCTATAAAATCTAGTGTAGAAGATGGATCATTTCTGCTTTTTGTCATATCATAGTCTTGCTATCGGGCTACTATTTGAGGGAAAAATATTTTGAATAAGCAAATACATGTGACCACTACATTCAATATTACAAAAAAAGAGATTTGGCCTGACTGAAATGCCCTTAAGTTTCAAATTTAAAGGAACCCCAAAGACCTTTCGTTACGGTCATTAAAATCTTAGATAATTAAAAAAATTAAAAAAACCCACGCCGGAAAAACATTAAGCTGTAAAAAAGTAATGATAATAAAAACGTTATGCTTTAATTTTAAAAAAAACATGCTCTATAAATGATAAAATAATAATTAAAAACATCTCTTTTTATACGGATGATAGTGCACCGAGAGTTGAGGCGAACATCAAGTACATACGTAGAAATAAATGTAAATAGTTCACTGCCTACGTATTTATGTCAAATTATTTTCATGACATCAGGTGCCAGACTTTCTCACAAAATCTCTTAAGTATTAACGTTTTCTGATAAAAACATTAACTTATAATATCTTTAAATATATATTTTTTAATGTTTATCGTTTTATTTTATATGTAACATTAGTCTGACTATACTTCCTATCTCTATGTAGTTGTTTTCGTTTAAATATAATCAGGTGATGGTATTTTTTTTTCTTTTTACAGTTTCTTCACAGATTCTTAATTTTTACCGCAAATCGTTAAATCGACGTGATACTGGCAGAAACGTCCAGGACGATTGCCATTTAAAAAATAATTAAAAAACAGTTATCTGGTTGTTGAAAGTAGTCTTCAACCGTGCTTTATGCACTTAAAATTACAAGCACAAAGGAAGTTATGACATTGGTCTAACGTTAATATTATTGTAGGCAGATCTAAATGCCTGAATCTCCAGTATCCAGGTAGCCATCCAGGCTCGATTCCATTTATAGTAATGATCAATATAAACAACTTGGCAACGCGACGTTGCCGCTCTTCTATTGAAAACACAGCTCTCTATATACGCTCTTTTTACATTACACTATATAACTTTGTCGTATACGCCATAAAATAAGCTCAAAGACTAGGACTTAGTATAGAAATTGCTGTAAAACCAGATGTATTTTACGTCGTTTTGGAGTATAGCGGTCATATAAACAGACCTACTCCGATCAACATCTTGTACTTACTGTAATATATCCAATTTTACGTTTTGGCTAAAATGAACCCAAATTTCCAACGATATAAATCAAGCTTCTTTACCACAATGCTCGCAGATACGGCCTTTTCGAATTTCATCCCAATGTATACAGAACTAGCTGCCAGGCGATTATAAGCAGTTTCGACGTATATTCAAGGGTTACAATACAAGGAAATATAAGTGTCTACGTGACCTGATGTATACTATGATGTGAGATACGAATTCATGAAGGGAATTACGTAGGAACGAGGAATGCCAGGAATAATAATAAACATAAGTTTGTTTTGTTTGTATAAAAATACGAGGCCAGTATTATCTTGATAGAAGGCCTCAGAATGAGATGGCGTAAATAAGTTTTTATTGAAATAACGTGTGAAACTAGTTACCTATGTTAATGAGAATCTAGAATTAGTAATATCTAGATAGATATATTTTTCATTGAGAGAATAACAGAATATAATTAGATGTCACTTGAATTGAGTTTATCTTTACAAATCTAATTTTGGAGAGGTAAACATTAATACTAAATGTGTCTTCGAGAGATAAATAATAACATTTAGTAAAGATCCTGTAGGTAACTTATAACATTCAGTTAAATCAACCAATAAAAAAAATATTAACTCGTTATTTTCTTCACCTCCCTAGGGTTATTTTTTTAAGCAGATTACCCTTTAAATGTGCCTTAAGAGTAGAAGGAACAAGTAATGTATAGACCCTATTTTAAATAATGATTAGCAAGGCAAGTTATTTTGGTTGCGTTTTTTCTTTGAAAATGACAAACTTAGCTAGGTAGGAAGTTTATTATTCATGGTGAAAATCTGAAATTAGGAACATACGATTTATTTTGCCCCCGGAAAAAAGTTGCTCGATCCACTTCCGCGAATTGTTAACTGTAGGATTAACTCCAATCCGTGATCAATTTCATATGAAAAACATAGAAAAACGCGAGTTAATCCAAGATTAAATCTTCGCGCAAGCGGGCTTATAGTAGAAAACTTACCGTCCTCCTCAGACTCTTCCAAATAAATTTCATCAGTCTCACTTTCATCGGCATTCTGAGTTCCATCAACACTTAAACAATCCCCATGGATGTTGACCAAGTGCGTCCACAGATTGTGAGTAGTAGTTTTATACGAATAAACATTGCCACAAAAATTGCACTTAGCCGCTTTTTCTGGGTCATCTAGCTTAGTAAAATATTTCCACGCCATATGGCTGGTTCTATACCGTTTACGGGGTTCTTCTTTTTGAACTACCACTTGGTCGCAGTGTTTGAGTCGAAGATGGGTTTTGAGGTTAGAAGATGTGGAGCAACAGAACACTTTTTGGCATAAACGACACATAGCCTTTTTATCATCATCTGCGAGGCGGTCGAAGAAGTCCCAGACTCCAGCTTCAGTCATTTTAAACGTAACGGCGGGTTAAATAACGCGAATTATTAATTTAACTGGTTATTTTATTTTATTAACTCGTTGAGGTTATAACGGCAAAATGGCGACTGGTCTGTTACTGCATTCACTGAGTTGCGAAACAACTCATAAAGTGAAATTGTTGTACTTGTAAAAAATTGTTTACATTTAACTATAAACGAATCTAATAATTATTTAACTCTAGTTTAAGGAAATATCAATCCGTTATTTGTATGGAACGTTCCAATTTACAGTAATTTATTTCGTAAACTTATCGAAATATGCGATTAGTATCGCCATCTAGTGGACAATGTTGCCAAGATTATCTCAGTCACACAACTCAACAAGGAGACTCTTTTCGTTAAAAATTGTAATGGTTCTAGTTATACCGCTAGATGTCACTATTATAAAAATAAAAACCATTGACAATCTGTTTAAATGTCAAATGGAGTCAATTCTCAATATTAAGCCTTCAGAACATGGACCCAAGCCTCCCTCCCTATCAGATATGGTGGCTTGGGGATCCGCAAAATTTCCGACGTGTCTCTGAAATTATAATATAAATAATTTTAAGTTTTACTTCTACTAGTTTATTCAAAATAAAATAAAACTAAAACAACAATAAAATAAATGCTTAAGCTAAAATTACAAAATACCTAACTATTTTACAAATAAAATACCTGACCTAGGTCGCTCCTTGCAGGGAGTGTCCCGAGGAGGCTGGCGGCGTCGCCCCGCTGTATGGCGAGGCTTATACGCTGAGCACAGTAGAGGCCAGCCTTCCGGTCCCGGGATGTCTCTACGTGGCGCTTGGCTATGTCCCGGTAGAGGCAGTGGGCTCCAGGTCCCCACGGCCCTAAGGTCTCCACCCCGAACGGCGCAAATATGCAATCACCACCCAGGCCCGCATATTTACGCCGCTTGAGGTTCTCCGCAGATGCTGCTGCTGACCCGGCCTTCGCCGCCGTGGCTGGAAGGTGGGACGGGCAAGGGTGTCGACGCAGGTAGCGTCCCACACCAGAGACCGTCCCAGCTTCCAGGGCACGAGTGTCATACCGTCGGGCCTTTTACCGTCATCGCGAGCCAGACCATTGGGCTCCAACACGTCTGGCGCACCCGCGGTGGCAAAGGCCCGCGGATGATGTCGTTCAGGTCGGCGTGCCTCGGAATGCGCCCGGCACGTCGGGCGCACGATAAGCCATGGTGACCATGCTGGTCAACAGGGCACCCCCTTATTTTAAGTTGTAAATATGTAAATAAACAAACACTATTAAGTAAAAAATAAGAACTGATTTGTAGATTCGTTTATTTAGTTAAATATCGATAAATTGTATAAAAATATTCATGATTCGATTACGCAGTAAAATTAAGAATGAGATTATACAATATGAGACACATTTGCTTGTTTAAACTTATTATCTACTATAATAACTCCTGATCATGTACCACAGTGATCTTTAGTTTATGCCTAGGCCAGGTTAGAGTGAGAGGCAAGCTGGGAACTGCTCTGTCTCGCTCGCTCTCGCCTTCACTGTCCGATTCCGAGTCCGTTTCAGACAGCTTGGACAGGTTGCGGACTTGTGAGGACATATCCTGCGCCAGTTCTTTGGGTATCACCATCTGAAACAGGAATGGGAATGTTTAGATACTGATATTAAAAGCGTAGTGTGGGACGCCCCCTGGCCTAGATGGAGCGACGATCTGCGCAAGGTGGCCCGCAGCGACTGGACGAGAAGAGCTGAACCTTACTGGACGCGGAACCGACTCGGACATATTAGGTTTCGGATTTAATAAATTATTTAGTTTATTGGCTCTGGATTCCAGCCCTTTTGAGCCATTCTGTATACTTTTTTTTTCTCCAGTTTTTCTTTCACTCTTATATTGCATTATGTATGACAAACAAACAGTGCCCAGACACAGCCTGCTTATAACCAATATTTCTGAACTCCAAAGGCTGTTTCGGTACGGTAGTGCCGGCCATAAAGAATACCACCCCAACTAAGGCGACTAAGGGTCTTGGTGGATACTATTCTACACCTAGTAGACGGCTGTAGGCTCGCCACCTATCACGTTTGTCCACTAAATCTTACGGCGAAAAGGGGAACTACCTATGATGAAGGTAGTTCCTCTGTCCACCCCCTCGGGGATTACGGACGTGAGAGAGTAATGCTATTATGCCCAAAGGCTCTATATAAAGCAAACTCTGCTCGCCAATTCACAGACTTCAGTCTGTACAATATACATATTCTGCGCAAACATTCTACGCTATACGTAGAAGATGCGCTGCAAAAAATTAAATAAATTTCTTTCTTTCTTTCTGATTCTAAAATGATTGTCTGCCACTTCAAGGTTCTAGAATCCTGAGCGCGGCACCTTACCGCGTTGTAATGTACCCGTGCTGCCATCTATCGGTACGAGGGGCAAACGGAAATTGAGTACTCTTTCTTTGGTTAGAAATTTAGAATAAAACCTTTTTGTTGCGTGAATACTGGCCACTTGGAATCGTAAAGACCTTTACACATTAGAAACAAAAACGTTTAAAAAAATCTATATGTCGGTTTAAAGTTAATAACTCCGGAGTTTCTCCCGCGCTTTTGTCGCGTCCAGACCAGTTTTTTTTTCCGTTGGCTTGCAAATTGTTTTACAGTAGTGCTTTTCTAGTATAAAAATGGTGTTGAAGAACTTCGCCAAGATGTGAATAATGTGTGGGACAGTGAAGTAAAGTCAAATAAGACGCTGCAGCCCGATCTGTACTTGGCTGGATGTTGAAGAGCCATACTGCGTCCGGGACGCCTTCTTCTTTGGTTCGGATGGTGCAAAAGCGTGGAAGATTCTCCCAGATAGCATTGAAATGTGTCACACCAGCATTTTAATTTAAAATTGAAGTGTTGTTTACATTAGACATGGCTGTATGGGTTCAGTTCCCTTTGCCTTAAAAAAACAACAAGTCAACATCGTCTCAGGTGACGAATCGTGGATTTATTCATATGAGCCTGAAAGAAAACACTAATCGGCAGTTTGGTTCTTCGAAGACGTGGTCGAGTCACACGTCGCATCTTACATCATGATAAAGATATCCTCATTCATACAAACAAACACATTCATACAACACAACACGCATACACTGTTGCTTTCTTCGTCCGTGCAGTCACTGAGGGGCCAGCTGGAGATCAGTGCTGTGGCTTGCCTCAGCATCATGCTGGGCTGGTGTACCCTTGTTGGCACTGTACCACACCAGATGTTCTGTGCTGCATGTATTAATCTTTGTATACTTCTGTATTCTGGTGTTTACAGCGCTAAATAAACGATTTCAATTTCAATTAATGCGAGCTCCCATATCGCACGGAACACAATTTTTAGAAGCAGAAAAACGTTGAGCCACCTCCGTACAGTCCTGACCTGAGCCCCAACGATTTCTTCACATTCCCCAGAATCAGTTTTGGTTTATAGAATTTTATTTATCTTAAGAACATGGTTCACTTACAAAGGAAATATAAACTAATATAAAAAGATATTTGAAAAGATATTTCCAGCAAATGGAAAATTATAAACAGTTCTCAAAAATAAAATGTAACAGAGCAAAGGATCACATGCCAAAAGTATACATTATTATATTTTAAATTGTGTACAAACCTATTATAACATAATGTACATTCGTATTTGACAATGCCTTATGCAGCAGCCATATTTTTATTTTGACAATGCCCTTTTACAGCAGCTAGTAGTCTGTTAGTAATAATTTAAACGTTATAACCTGTGATCGGTGTAGGTAGGGCTGTTTGGGGTCAATATCCTCAAAGGTTATATTAATACGGATATGATTTCGGGATCCCGTTTTAAGTTATCGAGCAAATGTTGTAAATTACTTTTATAAACCTCGCCCTTACTCGGCGGATTACGAGTTTTAAAAAATTGTGAACTTATGAAGAAGTTAAAACACTACCATAGGTACACTAGCGCCATGAATCTTAAAGAAAATTATTTCGCCACCAATCTTAAATGTGTATCAAAACAAATATAACGTTAAAAATCTAAATAATATATTTATTCAATCCCGGAACTCCCGGGATTATTGGGCATACTTATCCATATTATGACCGTATGTGGCAAGTACCAAAAACAGCCCTACCTACTTCGATCATAGGTTATAACGGATAATAATTGTACCATGACGTATCTAAGCGTAATTTTGTTATCAAAAGATAAATATTATAAATATATGTTTTAAGTTTGTTTTAAAACTGTTTTTTTTTAATGTATAACAACCCGCATTTGACCTCGTTCTCGCCTGATGGTAAGCGACGATGAGGTCGACGATGGAGCATGCGGGTCCAGTAAATGCCTATTCACTCTGGCTAAGACTCACACTCCTTGATTTCATTAGGCAAAGTATAATATAGTGCTCCCTCAAACTATATGTTCCTTCTACCAAAGTTTGTTCTAGGGCCACGTATTTCAAGGCGATTCCTTTTTGTAGATTATGTGCATATACTTTTTTGGTGAATGTGATTTGTGTGAATGACATTAGTTAGAATATTTTTCAATTCAAATGCATGTAATGTTTCTATATAGTTCGATTGATATTGGAAATTTTTGTTTTATTGTAGAGGATTTAAGATTTATTACGTGGTCAGCGGTTTGAAGACCCAGAAGTAGCAGTAGGAGCTTACAAATCGGTCATTTTGTCAACGTCAACTTCTGACTGGAATTACAGTCTTAATAATTGGTTTGAAGGAATGCAACAGTGCATACATTGCAACGGAGAATACTTAGAAAAATAATTCAGTGATATTGAAATTGAAATCGTTAATTTAGCGCTGTAAACACCAGAATACAGAAGTATACAAAGTTTAACACATGCAGCACAGAACATCTGGTGTGGTACAGTGCTAAAAAGGGTACACCAGCTCAGCATAATGCTGAGGCAAACCACAGCGCTGATTTTCAGCTGGCTGATATCCTACACGTTGGCTTTTCCTAAGTTACCATAAATAAACAAACGCATTCAACTCTGTGTAGAGTAATGCGCCGCCAAAAAATAAAGGTCCTTAAGGACCTGATGATGATAACGTGCCCTTATTTCCCGGTATGGGTCATAGAGCCCAGGGCACGCTACTATAGCGCGTTGCAATGTACAAGTGATGTCATCTGATGGCGAGTAGCGAGCAACAGAGGGCAACTGTGAAACATTCTAATATACAAGTGCTGCCATCTAATATCGAATAGCGAGCATTAGAGGGCAACTGTGACCTGTTGTAATATACAAGTGCTGCCATCTAATAACGAGTAGCGAGCAACAGAGGGCAACTGTGACCTGTTGTAATATACAAGTGCTGCCATCTAGTGGCGACTAGCGAGCAACAACTTTTACACTACGGATGCGCTAACGAAAAGCTATTCAGATAAGATGGTGGGTGAAGGTAGTAACTAAAAAAAACCTCTCCATATTACAGGATCAAATTGCACTATTTTTTTTATAACTGAATGACTTAGTGAACGTGGCAGACTTTGGAATCGCTAAAAATAATCAGCTGTTCCATATAAAAGACCGTAATGTATGAAACAGCAGATTTTTTGCTATTTCAGAGTTGGCCCGATAGTGTAAGTTGTTCAGTTATGGATACTGAACACCCCTTTCGGAACTATAGGGGGTTTTTGTACTTTTTGTTTTCTATATTTTTTTCTGAATTTGAAAAATATAATTTAAGAAAATTCTTGAAATATTAAAATAAATAAACAGATTACACTATGTAGGGTCCTATGTTATTAGCGGCAAATATTTCTAGGGTGTCATCTATAGGTTATATTAAAACAATAACGATAGGGCAAAAAACAATTTTTTTTGGCTGGATGATATCGAGGAGTGGACCGGACTGAGTTACCGTCATCTGAAACACGCAGCATTTTGCCTACTGACATCCAAATTTCAATTAGAACATGGCACCAAAAATTTAATGCTGAGTCAGGGATGCTTTTGACACAAATGCATGTCAAATTTTGAACTTTTGAACAAACAGGCAGACGGGCCACCTGATGGTAAGTAGTCACCGTCGCCTAGAGACACGTGCAGTACCAGGGGTGTTGCACGTGTGTTGCGGCCGTGGAGGGAGAGGACTTTTTTAACGTTCTTTTTGAAGCATCCCATGTCGTAGCGCTGCGGGAAAAACGTCGGGTGGACTTACTCTAGAAATTGTGAAAAAGTAACTCTTTTAAATACTGAATAGTAATCGTGTAATTTTATCGTGTTATGTATATGTGTGTAAACAAATTTTAATTCATTCATTACACCCTTGATGGCACCCGATGATGTATATACCTGGAGCCAGCCGGCGCGGGCGCCGTAGGGCCGCGGGGCGGTCACGAAGGCGCCGACCACCGTCGGACAAAGGACTGTGACCGCCCTGGCGCCCGCCCGCCACGTGAAGTGGTGACCGTGTACCACGCGCCCGCTGAAATCATACATATAGGGTCCTATTTTATTAGCGGCAAATATTTCTAGGGTGTCATCTCATCATCATCATCATCAGCAGCCTATTCTAGTCCACTGCTGGACATAGGCCTCTCCCAGGGCGCGCCATTGAGCCCGATCTTCGGCTCTTCTCATCCAGTCGCTGCCAGCCACCTTGCGCAGATCCCTGCTCCATCTAGCAGGGCGGCGTCCCACACTACGTTTGCCCAAACGCGGTCTCCACTCCAGAACTCGTCTCCCCCAGCGGTTGTCAGTTCTGCGACAGACGTGACCGGCCCACTGCCACTTCAGCTTGCTAATCTTATGAGCTATGTCGGTAACTATTGTTCTATGCCGGATCTCCTCATTTCTGATTCGATCCAGCAGAGATACTCCGAGCATAGCTCTTTCCATAGCACGCTGAGCGACTTTCAATTTGTGAACCAGTCGCACCGTCAGTGTCCACGTTTCAGCTCCGTAGGTCATTACTGGTAGGACGCACTGGTTAAAGACTCTTGTCTTTAGACATTGAGGTATGGGCGACGAGAAGATGTCATCTATAGGTTAGGAATTAGGGATATTATTAGGGATTCGTTTTATACTGCCTGCGGTGCCTCTGGTGCACTGTGCTGACGAGCCAGATATTAGTTTGTATACCTATAAATATTAAGTACTGTATACTGACATGTGTAAGTGCTGTAAGTAAAAAAAAACTTAATTAAGGAAATGAAAAAAAAATATTGAAATAAGAAGTATGAATGAACCTCGTTTCATTCATAACGACATGGATGAGTTTACACCACCAAGGCGCAAAATAATGGGGTTTATTTATCTTCAGTATGGACAACTTCATACTAAGTATCAGGGTTATTTTTTCGTGTAAAGTGGTACAAATGACCAGCACATACCCCCCTCCAAACATTTGCTACTAATAAAAATACCTTATATATTAACTCTCACGTCCATAATCCCCGAGGGGGTAGACAGAGGAACCACCTTCTTCACAGGTAGTTCCCAATTTTCGTCGTAACATTTGGTGGACAAACGTGATAGGTGGCGAGCCTACCGTCTACTAGGTGTACAATAGTATCCATTAAGACCTTCAGTCGCCTCGTACGACACACACGGGGAGAGTTGGGGTGGTGCTACTCTTTAGGGCCGGCACGAGACGGCAAAAAAGAAAACAGAGTAAGTTGATTGTATACTAACATTTATGAGCAAATAGTTCGAAATAAAGATATTGAATTGAATTACACTGGACTCCCGTGCGGGAGGTCCGGGTTCGAAACCGTGCAGTGCCATGTACCAATGAGTTTTCGTATTTATGGAAGACTTACGTACATTTACCGACTGCTCTAACGGTGAAGGAAAACATCGTGAGGAAACCTGCACACTGAGATGACCAGTGTGTAAATGGGGTAGGCACAAAAGATCCTCAAGGGTCGAAGTGCCGCTGGGTTATTACCGGCCCTCTATCATAAGATGAGATACAAAAAATATCTTATACTCACTCGATAGCCAACGGCAGTAAGCTTGCTCCCTCCGCGTTCAGTATGAGATGAACTCCGTCAAGGTATTCTATGCTGTCTTCATCACGCCAAGAACCCTGAAATATATGAAAGAAAGAAAGAAAGATTATTTATTTCTAACACACTCTCTCTTCTAAGTAGTGTTCCTCATTGCTGAGGGTCGTGATCATTCTAAGGAATTAATCACATAGAACGACTCGCGTGGCAGATTTAATGGGGTGGTTTGGTATACCTACCCCATTTCACACACTGGTTATCTCAGTGTGCAGGTTTCCTCACGATGTTTTCCTTCACCGTCAGAGCAGTCGGTAAATGTCTTTCGAAAAAACCGAAAAACTCATTAGTACATGGCATTGCATGGTTTCGAACCCGTTCATTTACCCGACAATAATTAACTCTATTCAGTTCCGAAACACAACGTGAATTTTTCATCTGCCAGTTCAAGTCGTGTTATGGAACCGGACAGGTGTCAGGTGTAGTAAGCTTGTACCCCGGAGAAGTCAGAGTTAATTTGTACTCCTGTCAAAGTGACATTTGATTTATTCACGTTGACAAGTTTGTTGTTAAGTTGTTGCGTTCACGCTGTCATGGCGTGTTCGTCCTATTTTATTGTTTAAAAACGGTTTACAGTGGTATTTTTTTCGTAACACTAAAGTAAAGTAAAATACCCTTTATTGCACAATGAAGAAGAAGTGAAGTACAATTAACGCGGCCCTGTCGCTAAGAGCGATCTCTTCCAGGCAACACTCGGACAGAGGAAATGATTTCGAGAAAGAGGTAGTAGGTATGCAAGCATTGTGAAAAACGTAAACTAGTGTATTTTATCTAAAAATCGTTCCCAAAAACCCATTGGTACATAGCATTGCATGGTTTCGAACCCGGACCTCCCGCACGCACGCTCTCCGAAGTCACTCGCCTAGGGTATAATATGTCGCTGGAAATGGGACCCATAAAAAACTAGAAAATCGAAAAACTTCTATGGGTCAGCTGTTCTGAAAGCTGTTCAACTTATTACAACGAATCGCTGGTGGAAGCTAGACTGCAAAGTCTGGAACATCGGCGCAAGGTTGCCTGTCTATCGGTATTTTATAGGATACATTTCGGAGAGTGCGCATCGGAATTGCACGACCTAATTCCAGCATCTCCGTTCCGCCTTCGGACTACCAGGCGCGGGGAGGGGCTCCATCCTTATGTTGTTGATATCCCATCTGCTCGTACGAAGCGATTTGCTTCTTCGTTCATTATGCGAACGGCTAAGGAACGGAACAGCCTGCCGGCGTCTGTGTTTCCCGAAACCTACAACCTTGTGATCTTCAAGGCCAGAGTGAATAGGCATTTACTGGACCCGCATGCTCCATCGTCGACCTCATCGTCGCTTACCATCAGGCGAGATCGAGGTCAAATGCGGGTTTAGTAGTCAATTTAAAAAAAAGTTAGCACCTGCATCAAATCCGGTATCTGAGGCAGCGCGCGCTCTATACTCGACATCTCGAAGCTGTCCGTAGACATGCCCGTGTGACCTGTGAAGAACGTTATCCAGATCATATCATGGCCACTCATGGCACAAGAAAGGTAAAACAGCTTCGGATTGAAAGAAAGAAAGAAAGCCTGGCTGCAGCGAACCACCAGCGCATGTAGTCCCAGCCTTAATCAGCAATAATCGGATAGCCGCCGGTTATTCGTACACACATCAAAGGGAAGCGAGCGGTTGAGATGGAGCCACAATATTCCATGAATGTTACCTTCCGGGCCGGTCCTGTCACAGCTCATGGAGCTCAGTCCTCGCTGCAGCGTGTCTTTGATCTGCTGTTCCACGCGCGGAGACAGCTGGGACGGAGACGCTGGCTGCTCCTCCGGGGCCTGGAGGTAAAGGTGATTTGTTTTTATTGAATTAGGAGAGCAGGCGAGCAAACGTGCCACCGGATGGTGAGTGGTCACCGTCCCATAGACATCTCACCTCACTGTATTAATATTATGCTCAAAACAACATTACTCTGACTGTTATATTATATTTTTAAGTAAAGGTAATAGTACATTATGATATAAGTGCGGTAAGTTGAAAATTACAGCCGAGGCGATATTGCTAGCCCGAGCCGTAGGCGAGGGCTATAAGGAAGCAGAGGCTGTAATTTTCAAAGCGCACGTATGTCATACGACGTTTTATAACATATTTACGAGGAAATAAATAAAACTTTGACTTTCTTAAACGAATAAATCTTTAATTACTTGTTAAAGCAGTTATAGAAATTTGAACAATTTTTAAAAGTGATTGTTACGTTGCCAGTTGCTTTTTAGCATTGAATAGTAGCACCACAATGAGCTTGACTTATATTTTTGAGAAAGTTCCATGAAATATGCTAAAAACACATTTTCTGAAAATGAATTTGCATCTTTGCTTGTTTTCCATATGATGAAATTTTGATACGCTTGTAAGTATCTATCGGTCGATTTTTCAGGCAAGAGGCTTAGAGTAGCCTTTTTCGCTGCGTTTAAGACTTGTGGCGGTGTCAAATTAATAAATTCATCACTACTTGACGACATTTTCAAATAAAAACAATACAGCGAAAAGAAAAAGCGCGCGGAATAATTTTACTTGTCCACAAATTAGCGATGCGCGCGCATCAACTTTTTTTAGGTAAAGGTACAAAAACAGCCAGTATTACTAATAAAGTAAATTAATATTTTTGTGTTTTTGTTACAGATAAATGGTTGTAATTTATTGTCAAAATTAATTAAATTAAAGAATTAAATCTTTATTTATTATATTTTATCTCCCAAAGTTAATTTTATTCATAAAATATTGACCACTTTTTTAACATAAAAACTCTTTGCTAAGATTTTAAAAAGTATCGTTCATTTTTAGACGGAGCATCTTAAAAAACCGTACATGTTACTTTATTTAAAAAAACTCGTGCGTTTCACATTACTATAACGCACAAGTGCGTAATGAGATACATTACGATATTGAAATTGGTGTAATTACAGCCACTTTACGAGCAAATATGTTATAAATACACTTTATTACACAAATAGAAAAAACGGGTTAAGGATGTCCTCAAGTGAGCTGTCTACGCATCTATTTTATAATTTTTACTTTATTATTTTATTTTTCAATCATCATCATCATCAGCAGCAGCCTATTCTAGTCCACTGCTGGACATAGGCCTCTCCCAGGGTGCGCCATTGAGCCCGATCTTCGGCTCTTCTCATCCAGTCGCTGCCAGCCACCTTACGCACCATGGCCGCTACCGTGACCAGGAATAGTGGGGCGGCCGGGAACTGGGGGCCGTTTTCTTTTTGCGCTGTCCATAAGAGGTGATACCATAATCGCCACGCTAGGCCTGCGGGTTGGCGATCGCAGTAGCCGGGTCGCTTGCCCCGATGACGGGTCATCGTGCTTCTGGTATTTTGACCCAGCCATCATTTGAGTGGTTATACCGCCACTAGTCGGTCGCCAGGGACTCGTTCGTTAATCGGCAGGATGCACCACGTGCAGGTGAGTTTGACATTTGGAGGTTACATCCCGTCATTACATACTATCATCTTATTTTTCAATAGTTATTTTTAATCATTACATTCTCTAGTATTTTTCCCTTTCCCAACTCAATGTTGTACAACAATCAATTCCCCACTTCCTAACCATGCCGTGTTTACACGTTAAGGGTTACGACCTAGCTCATAACTTTATATTGATTTTTATGTAATTTCTATGGTTGTAATCTGTTGTGTTTACCTAATAAATAAATAAAATTAGATTTTAAAAAAGATAGAAAAGGAAATAGTGAAGTAGCAATTTAGGCGGCCCTATCGCTAATAGTGACCACTTCCAAGCAACCTTCCAAAAAAAATTACATGCTCATTGTTGAGTAGAATCTATTGATTCTTTGTTTAGAAATTACTATCTTGTAATTATGTATAAAAAAATAAATCTGAATCTGAATTAATTATAGCCTTATTTGACATTAAGAACAGATACGAAAGGATCTAAGCGCTAATTTTACTAATGGCGTTAGGCTCTTTGGCATCTGCTCATAATGTCAAATAACGGGTTAATTAATGGCTTTAGACATTAGTATGGCCCCGGCATTACATTTTTGATGCGCTGGATTGGCCCATGTGCCGGAAATTACGCTGGCTCTTTCTTATCTTATGACAGGGGGCCGGGAATAACCCAGCGGCACTTCGACCCTTGAGAATCTTTTGTGCCTACCCCATTTACACACTGGTCATCTCAGTGTGCAGGTTTCCTCATGATGTTTTCCTTCACCGTCAGAGCAGTCGGTAAATGTACGTAAGTCTTCGAAAAATACGAAAACTCATTGGTACATGGCATTGCACGGTTTTGATGGGACACCCATAGCGTATAACACGTCGCTTAGGACATGAGACACCCATGGCATCTTACATTCAGGGTATTTCTTTATTACAATAATGATGTCTGGTTCACAGATTGTTCCAAAACACCAGGCATTCAGTTACTATATGTAGTTTACAATTACCTACAGGTATAAAGTAAAAGTAAACATAAAAACATCAAAGGCTTAAACTCTTAAAGATAAACCCCCATATTTAAAAACAATGTATTTTTTGCAACTACTGCTCCATGGGTCTGAAAATACGTCGGCATTCTGAACCGTAGTCAGAAACCTATTATTGGGCATTGAACCATAGCGTAGAACACCCATAGTGTATCGCAGTACTACACGTAATTACTCCTAGAGGAAATCAGGGTAATACAGTACAGACCCGGGGTATATAACACCCGTTGGCACTGCCCACTAACATTTTAATATACTCACAGAAGCACGACAACTCCAGGCCTGCCACTGCAGCCGCGCCGACACGCCAGCCAGCTGCGCGGCGCCCGCGCCGGCGCCCCGGGTGCGCACGCGCCGGGCCGACGCGCGCCGCCGCACGCGTGTCACCAGCCACGAACCGCCACAGCTGTGGGGGGAATTACTCTATATTAAACATTTTAAAATACCCCGATTTCCCATTGTTGAGATCCCCTATTTCCTGGTCATCGTCAGGTCCTTGAGGTTCCAGATGTGGGAAGGCTCCATGGTCCTAAACATTTGAGCTCAAACTCGAACCATCTAGCTTTTACCTTTCCAGAGATCCCATCTGAGATCAAAAATCGGGGACGCTCATGCTTACCTCTTCGTCTCCCCCATGCGGCGAAGAGGTAAGCCGGACTTTTACCGGCCAAAAACCCCCCGGTGTTCCTGCGCACCGCCTGACGGCGAAGCCACGGGAACGCTTGCGCATAACACGGGCACGCCAGACCAACTCGAGGACCTGTTATCAGGTCTTTAAGGGGGAAGGTGGCGAGCGTGAGCCAGCCGCCTTCGCCCGGTTTTCTTACGGCGGATCGGGTCGGACGAAGGGTCGTCCTCCCTGATCCGCTCCTCGCCTTCCTTCTGCGCCATTACTTGCTCGCAGAAGGCCACCATTACGTCCCACGCCCTCTCGCTGCCGACCATGGCCTTGACTATGTTCGGCAGCGACAGGTTGGACCCTACTGCCGCGGCTAGGTCTGCCCGCGGCTCCGCCCATGCAGGACACTCCGCTACCGTGTGCACCGCCCGTTAGGCCTCTGACATGGCTTAACGACTGCTGTCGAACGACAACAACCGGGACCGACTGCTTAACGTCCTCTCCGAGGCACGGAGAAGCTCAGATGAAATATGCCACTAGCGGTCACATCCAGGTTGCGACCGCAATGGTAATAAAAATTCGTATACAATTTTAAATTAACTTAAGACACTACGATGTAAGAACTTAATGTGGGAATGAATTAACTCTTGAACTCTTTCATTTATTATTTTATTATTATTTATAACTTTATACATAATGTGATTTTTTTATTAATTACTGTAATAGGTATGTCACGGAGGTCAGATGAAATATGTCACTAGCGATCACCCATCCAGGTACCGATCGCGCCAACGTCGCTTAACGCATTGACTGCCTGTCCAATTAGAAAACAAACTACAGGTGCCACTAATTAATAAAAAAGCTGTATGCCCCGAACACCAATAGTTGTTCAAAAAATTACAATACTCAGTGCCCTGAACATCTATGCTGGTCCATATTGACTACCGCTAGGTGCCGTAAACACGTATTTCATAGAAATGGAATTCCCTACGCTGGGTGCCGCCCGACAACCAGAATTGTCCGGTTAACTCCCATGTATACCAAGGGCTGGAGGTTTTTTTGGGTTGGACGAACGTCAACTCGACCTGTCACGCAGTGTTGCCAGTATATATGAACAGGAACAAGACTTTATGTAACCTATTTTTTATAAAGCTACAAAATACAAGTTAACAAGTATAAATCGTTGTATATTAGAGAAGGGTAGGTAGATGAAGAAGTTTAATGTAAAGGCATGGGTTTTGATGATAAAATTTATATTTCCTTAAAATAATAAAACAAATTAGTTTCACATTAATTACAAAACTATCCTATCCTGGTGTAAATAGGAATACTCTGAATTTCGTAACTGATAAGGACACGCAGAATGGACAGAGGCACCTAGCAGAGTACTACGTAAAACCTATGTTCAACTATTTGTGACAGCGGCATCCGAATAAAGTAAGGAAAACAACTAGAGTGGACAGAGGCAGTCAATGCGTTAACCTGCACGATCACTTTCGGACCGTGCTCGCAACTAGGCTACGAGCTCCTCGTATATATAAAATAGACATCCTCGCTATAAAAGTATTCATAAATAGATATTAACTCTTATTATATTGTTATGTTTTAATACTTACATATTTAAGGAAAATATTTATTTATAGAAAAAACCCACCATTACCAACAGATGGCAGCACGAGTATATTACAACGCGCTATGGATCTGCGCTCGGGGTTCTAGGCCCTTATAGGAGCAACAAATCATTTTAGAAATCAGAAAGAAAGAAAGAAAAATATTTTTGCAACGCGTCTTCTATGTATAGCGTAGAATGTTTGCGTTAAGAAGCCATTGGTAGTTTTATAATCTGTGTTATGGACTTTGCTGTGGACAAATATAGTACCGTTTAATTCCGATCCTATTTTATTAGCGACTAGCGGCCCGTCCCGGCTTCGCACGGGCATTAAACATTACATTTAGATTTGTTAATTTTAACACATTCATAATAATAATAATAATATAAGTTTATTTAGTGATCTTAACTCCCCTCCCGTACCCCTGCCCGAGTGACGCCCTACAACGCATAAGTAGCCGAATGGAGTTTATTTGTTCAATGTTTTAAACTCGTGATATCTTTTGAATGGAATGTCAGAATCGAATAATTCAAAAAGTAATATAAAGGTATTGAAGCAGTCTTAAATAATAAATCATTTATTTTGATAAGGTACAAATAAAGAGCTTTTTGTAGCGGTGGTATTTTAATTTCTTTTTTTTTATTATAAAAAAAACGCTTATTGTGACATGACTATAATAGTTAGAGACACGCTGCCGCTGATTTTTTTGTTGATAATGGTGTGTTCTAAAAAAATGTTATATATCATTTTGTTCTATCATCAATAGTGTTCGCAGCGTACGCGATGTAAGGAAGTTTTTTGATATTTTTTTACACTTTATCGTAATTTAAGTAAGGATCCCCATTTTTTTTGAAAATGAAATATAGCCTATGTCACTCAGGAAAAATGTAGCTTTCCAACAGTGAAAGAATTATTCAAATCTGTTCAGTAGTTTCGGAGCCTATTCCATTCAAACAAACAAACAAAAAATCAAACCTTTCCTCTTTATAATATTGGTATAGACAAATATTTCTAGGGTGTCATCTATAGGTTATAATTATAACAATAAGGTCAAAAAAATAATTTTTTTGACTAAATTTTCGAAAAAAAAATGTCATAATTGTTTGAAAGTCTACAAATGAATGAATTATTGCTATTCTAATACTGAAATAAGAAGTATGGATGAGTTTATGCCACCAAGGCGCAAAATAATGGGGTTTATTTTTCTTCAGTATCGGAAATTTTCATACAACAGGGTTGTTTTTTCGTGTAAAGTGGTACAAATGACCAGCACATACCCCGCTACAAATACTTTCTACTAATAAAAAAGGACCTAATATAGCGAGGGCTTTTAAATTCCTGGTCAGGGTACATAAAAATGTCACTGTCATCAGGTTTTCGATGCGCTGCTATCCTTGAAGACAGATGGAATGCCTCATGTGCCGGTGGTAATGCTGGATCATTTAACCTTCAAAATGAAACACAGAAATACCCTGGTACCTCCCCAGGCGATCCGGCACATCAGGATCCTCCACCATCCAGTGTATGTATGTCATGGTCAAATCGTATTTTTCGCGTGTCATCACACGAGCTCCCGTAGACGCTCCGACTAAATCCCTTCATCATCATCAGTCTATATTAATGTCCCCACTGTTGGGGCACAGGGCTCCCCTCCACCGAGCGGGACCAGTGCTGTTTGGTGGATTTCACACGCCTTCGGAAACTTTTAATTTAATCAGACATGCAGGTTTCCTCGCGATGTTTTCCTTCACCGTTAGAGCAGTCGGTAAATGTACGTAAGTCTTCGAAAAAATCGGAATAAATCATTGGTACGAGTACATGGCATTGCCTGGTTTCGAAGCCGGACCTCCCCATGGGAGTCCGACGTCCTATGGCCACGACGCCACCGACGCTCCTGTGGGGTACAGATCCCTAATAACTCAAAATTTTAAAAAACCCCGACTTAGCTGGAGATCCTCTTTTACCTCGTCATCATCAGGTCCTTGAGGTTCCAGATATGGGAAGGTCTCCATGGTCCAAAACATTTGAGCTCAAACTCGAACCATCTAACTATTACCGTTCCAGAGATCCCATCTAACATCAAAGATACTCCAAGATCTTAGAAACCACTGATCCAATTTTTATCAGACATGGCTCCCGCATCGGAGCCCGGCATGATTATCTATAGTAATTTCAACTCACTTAGGATCCTCTCCAATGAGCTTCAGCACATCAAACCCTGATCCCCTCTGCGCTGCTCTCAGCTCCCTCCCGGTACAGCCTACCATCTGAAACGTCATGTTTATATTTTTTAAATTTCATTTATTGCTGTCACCGGTATTGCAAGATCTTAAAAGTAATTACAGCACCAATCATGAGCCCTGATAGGACATAGCAATTTTAAATAGGTTCAATTGAATTGATTTGCTGTAATTGATTAATTAATTGAATTAATTTAATGTAATTTGTAAATTTATTATTTTATTCTATGGGACTAGTGCCTGATAATAAAGAGATTTAAATTAATTTAATATAAAATTAAATAAAATAAAATTAATGATTAAAATTTTATACATAATAGGGTACATTTATAAAAAAACTTAATCTGCTTGAAATACCAAAGTTTGCCATAGACAAAGCAGATACAAGTTCCGCTGCATCGAACAGTAGTACCTGTCCTTCCTTCAGTTTCATCTTCATTGCTTGCTTTATTTTTATTATTTCTCTATTTTATACAATAATACCTACACACATACCTTCCTGTATTCTAATAAATAATTTAAAAATTAAGTGCCTTCCTTCGTTTCCTAATATTTTACTTCTGTTTATTAATATTTCCGTTATTTATATGTTCCAGTAGTGTATCATCAGAGAGTGATCCCTGGCACTCAGGGCATGCCTGACAAACAGCGCCGCAGTGCTAAAAGCGCTCCGGCAACAGGCTGAGGCAGTCCCCTTTGTCCGGTGCTGCACACCACCTCCACCGTTCTATCCTGATCTATTTCTGTGGTCTGACCCATAACGTTACCTGTAAGAAGCTGACAGTCCCATGTGGCGTATCAATGGCTGGTAGCTGCGGATCCTCAGCCACTAAGAGGTGTCTCACGCGGGATTCTGATCCATCCAGAGCGGCGTGCCACGAGATGTGGTCTCCGGCGCAGAACCTATTACCTGAAAAAGAAAAGTTCGTTGCTTTTTACTATTTACGGCTAAACCCGCATTTGACCTCGATCTCACCTGGTGGTAAGCGACGATGAGGTCGACGATGGAGCATGCGGGTCCAGTAAATGCCTATTCACTCTGGCCTTGAAGATCCCAAGGTTGTAGGTTTCGGAAAACACAGACGGCGGCAGGCTGTTCCATTCCTTAGCCGTTCGCATAATGAACGAAGAAGCAAATCGCTTCGTACGAACAGATGGGATATCAACAACATAAGGATGGAACCCCTCCCCGCGCCTGGTAGTCCGAAGGCGGAATGGAGATGCTGGAATTAGGTCGTGCAATTCCGATGCGCATTCTCCGAAATGTATTCTATAAAATACCGATGAGGTCGAAGAGGAATCCCACACGCTCAGTGAGTACTGACCTCTTCTATAAACACTGTCGGAACACATCGACGACGAAGCGAAGATATTTGACGACAGATTTTACATAGAAGGTGGTCGCTCGCAGGCGGACGTTGAAGGGGTCCTACCACCAGCAAGTTACTAGTGTTAGTCGTTTCGTAAGACACGTTTATCCAGTGGCGGTAGGGATATTCTAAATTCGTCCCATACACACATACATATACTTACGTCCATAATATAGGGGAACCACCTTCATCACTTTTCGCCGTAAGATTTTTTGGAAAAACGTGAAATTTGGTGTAAAATTAGTGGGCTGTGAACAGTTTGCCAACTTTTATCCCCTAAGATCCTTAGATCGCCTCGTACCGACAACCCACGGCTTTGGGGTAGTGCTTTTCTTTATATATGCCTTGTCGCAGGAAAATTTCAATAGCGCGTTGTAGACCCCCATACAAACCTGTAGTGAACACGTAGCGTGCCAGAGCCTGCAGCAGCGCGGCGGGCCACAGCGGCGGCGCGGCCGGCTCCGCGTCCAGCCGGAACGAGAGCTCGCAGCCTGACCCTGACGGGGGAGGCGCGCCCGAGCTGATCAGGACCCTGTCGGGGGGAGGGTGCACTCGCCCGTCGCCATGGAGGTCGGAGAGGCCGAAGCTGTGGGGACAAAAGTAGTTTATACAATACAATACAATTATCTTATCTATGATAGGGGCCGGGAATAACCCCAGCGGCACTTCGACCCTTGAGGATCTTTAGTGCCTACCCCATTGTACACACCGGTCATCTCAGTGTGCAGGTTTCCTCACGTTTTCCTTCACCGTCAGAGCAGACGGTAAATGTACGTAAGTCTTCGAAAAATACGAAAAACTCATTGGTACATGGCACTGCATAGTTTCGAACCCGGACCTCCCGCATGGGAGTCCGGTGTCCTAGCCACTGTGCCACCGACGCTCTATACAATACAGAAGCACGACGCTCTATGCATTTCGGAAGTTACGTCACATCTTCTCGTCGCCCATACCTCAATGTCTAAAAACAAGATTCTTAAACCAGTGCGTCCTACCAGTAATGACCTACGGAGCCGAAACGTGGACACTGACGGTGCGACTGGATCACAAATTGAAAGTCGCATCTCTGCTGGATCGAATCAGAAATGAGGAGATCCGGCATAGAACAATAGTTACCGACATAGCTCATAAGATTAGCGAGCTGAAGTGGCAGTGGGCCGGTCACATCTGTCGCAGAACAGACAACCGCTGGGGTAGACGAGTTCTGGAGTGGAGACCGCCTTTGGGCAAACGTAGTGTGGGACGCCCCCCTGCTAGATGGAGCGACGATCTGCGCAAGGTGGCTGGCAGCGACTGGATGAGAAGAGCCGAAGATCGGGCTCAATGGCGCTCCCTGGGAGAGGCCTATGTCCAGCAGTGGACTAGAGTAGGCTGCTATTTGGCTAACATAATCGGGAGAGACGTGAGATATATGTAGGGAAGAGATAAGTTCCATTCATTCGCATATAGAAGTTGGTAAGCTACACACGTAGTTTTATTGAAGAGTCTTCCCGTAGGAGTCCTGTGGGATATGCCAGGATATATATAGATGAGGAATGAGGTCAAAGTCAGCCATAAATTTATTCTTTCAGATGCAAATGTAAGATGTTTTCAGTCATAAAGCCTGTGCCTCCTCAATTTTTTTCTTCATTCTTCGCTGCTACAAAACAATATGCAGCCTTGACTGCATTAAGCTTCTAGGGCGGATATTTCTACTGGAACGGAGATGGATCCAGCAATCCTTTGCCTTTTCTAGTGTTTATAATTGCTAATGTGCTCAATTGTTTTACCTGACATAATGCCAATGCGGTGGTATATGCTCCTCCGGCTTCCCAGGGTTCCAGTACATGCTGATGTAATCCAGAGGGTCTTGGCCACCCAGCCTGGAATTAAATCATCGTTTATTTACAGGCTTCGAAAATACATAACCTCCTGGTGGGCAGACCTTTTCCAGCTTAGGAAGAAGTAAACACCCAAGGTCCCATCATCATCAGCCTATGAATGTCCCCACTGTTGGGGCACAGGCATCCCCTTGCACAAGGGGGATACGGGCCATGATCCACAGAGCGGGGCTCAGTGCTGATTGGTGATTTCACACGCCTTCGGAATCTTTTAATTTCCTCAGACATGCAGGTTTCCTCACGATGTTTTCCTTCACCGTTAGAGCAGTCGGTAAATGTACGTAAGTCTTCGAAAAATCCGAAAATCTCATTGGTACATGGAATGGTTTCGAACCCGGTCCCATACATACTGCAGAAAGCATCAAGCCTCACAAAATTCGTGTAAAATGGGGAACGCACAAAAGATCCCCGGGGGTCAAAGTGCTGCTAGGATCAGGGCAAATGAGGCTCTTTTTCTATTTTGACCGAAAAGAAAAATTTCGGTCAAAATAAAAAAAGACAAAGCCTCATACATAAGGCAGCTCACAGTCAGAATGTGGTCATGACACACATTAACATATGCAGTCCCTTACTTTAGACTCGGTAAAGTAAACACATCATTTATGGGTCACTGTGTACGATTTTATAATATGATACCTGATACTGTAATAAATATAACAGAGAACACATTTAAGACCCACATGAGACAGACCTTATGTAAAAAGGGTTATTATAAAATAAATGACTACTTAAATGATAAAGAGGCTTGGTCCTAAACCCAGCTCCAGCTCTGCACATTGTGTATATGATTGTGTTCATAATTATTGTAAGATATATTTATTTCAAAAGATGTGCTGCTGAAAGTTTCTTGCACTGCTTCTTTCCTTTCAGCTACAGCACCTTACGAAGCAGTGGCAGAGTACAAAAAAAATGACGTAAAAATGTACTATAAGGTACTCACAACAAAAATTATTTTGATTTTGGCGGCTTTGCTCGTTCCAATGTCTTGGAGAAACAAGTGCCGCCAGTTTTCTCTTGGTCTGACTGTCACCACCTTCGCCAACCTATGACGAAGGTGGTTCCTCTGTCGATCCCCTCGGGGATTATGGACGTGAGAGTTATACCATGCTATGCTATGCTCCTCATCTACAAGTGCTGTGTTTCATATTGTGGGGCACACAGCCCAACTAACTTTATATGAACACAGTTACCAGTATTTCAGCCGAGTGGTGACCTGCAGAGGGTTAGGCTGGTCTGGGTACAGTCTGGAGTAGGCCTCACACAGCACCTTCAGTCCGGCCGGCACCAGTCTCTCTGCAAAATGATTAAAATGGATATTCTTAGGTGAGTTAGGTATCTTGTGACCGCCCAAAGTGGAGCTTTTGTTATTTACGGCTAAACCTGCGTGTGATCTCAATCTCACCTGGTTGTAAGTGATGATGAGGCCGAAAATGGAACACACGGGCTTAGTAAATACTGGTACTTCTATAAACACTGCCGAAACACAACGACGAAGCGAAGATATTTGACAACAGATTTTACATAGAAGGGTGGTCGTTAGAGCAGGCGGACCCTGGAGGGGTCCTACCACCAGGAAGTTACTTGGGTTAGTCACCTCGTACGACACGCTTGGGCGGTAGGGATATTCAAATCTGTCTCATACACGGAAGAAGTTAGAAACGCGTCTGGACATTTCTCACCTGCCTGGCTCATTTCTCGGGCAGTATCTTCCGGATGTTCTTGTGAAGCCTGCGCGGGCGCCGTGGAAGGCCCCACGAACGACAGCGCACTGTTACGGACCACGCCGCCGGGCGGAGCCCCGGCACCACTGGGACCCGACATTTTGGCTGCAATTTCCTTATGAATTCAAGTCTTTTTACATTAAAAACTGATTAAAATTCAATCAAGCCAGATCCGCTATCTCCATTTTTATTTACAAGTGTTTTTGTAGTTCGCTGTTCGCTTGTGTCAGATTTATTTGCTCTCTTTGTTTGAAGATTGACATATGCCGTTTGCTATCTCTTTCTATTGTATGCGAAAGCGGCTAGTGGAACTATTGAAAGTTGTAGATCGAAAGAATTCTAAAAATACAGAAAGATTTTCAAAAATAGCAGAAAACTTTAGAATACTCGCTTTTAATGCAACTAGTATATCTTAAGTTGTATCGTAAACCGCCATCAACCCACAGTGGAAAAAAAAGGTAACCAAACAATAATTTCTAATCTGAGAATGACAGCTGTCAATGTCATCACATTTAATTTCTGAACGGAACATCCGGCCCGCCTTATTTATTTGTTTGTTGAAATATTTTGAAGTCTTTTCTCGTTTTACTCTATTTATAAACACAAACATTCCATTCCAATACTATAAATAACTTCCCAAACCCCTAAGTGAACCATTCAAATAAATATCGAACGCTACGAGTTCATTTTTCGATCAAAATGCGATACATTTTCTTGACTACGATTTTCAGCGTCGTTTACGCCTTTGAAAAGGATATGACTTTCACCGTACAAGCTGGGAGACAGGATTGTTTCTACCAGAAGGTGGTGCCCAACGAAGTCATCGATATAGAGTATCAGGTAAGGATAAATTTTGGTTTTATTTTGATCAGTCATAACCTCAAAATATTTGCTTTTATCCATATTTTAAGGTTCACATTTGTGTTCCAGCAAGCAGTTTTGTCGGTAAAAACTATATTTAGGCTTTACAAGTCGTTTCACGGGTTATTTTGACCAAAAATTGCATTAATTTAATTTTTATGTTATCATTAATTTTAATTGGTAGAAGATGACCTACCAATCTTTATCAGCAGTTTGTATACAAAAGAAATTATTGATAAAGTTTATGACTTAAGTTTTTTTAACTTTTAAAACATTTAGGAGGTAAAAAGGTAAGTAAATGATATATTTCACACACAACATACACAAAGAGTTATAGGTTACGCAGCCAGAGTTGAGGCCACACAGTACTCACACAGCTGCATTTTTATATACAGTTACATTACAGATACAGGAACAGATTTAACAACAACTCTGGCTGAGCAACCTATACACATAGAGCCAGCAGCAAAGGGTGCCAAATCAGCTTAATGCAGCAAGCAGGGGTACTGGCAGTGCTTGTATTCTGTTGATCCCCAGATTGTCAACTTGTCCAGAGGTCTGATACACTCAAGTAATTAAACCACCTTACGAAGCAGTGGTAGTTTAAAAGAAATGACTGTAAAATGAACTTTTAAAGTACTTATTTGCAATAAAAAATATGTTTTTTTTTTATTTACTTCTAAACCCGCATTTGACCTCGATCTCGCCTGATGGTAAGCGACGATGAGGTCGACGATGGTGCATGCGGGTCCAGTAAATGACTATTCACTCTGGCCTTGAAGATCACAAGGTTGTAGGTTTCGGGAAATACAGACGCCGGCAGGCTGTTCCATTCCTTAGCCGTTCGCATAATGAACGAAGAAGCAAATCGCTTCGTACAAGCAGATGGGATATCCACAACATAAGGATGGAACCCCTCCCCGCGCCTGGTAGTCCGAAGGCGGAATGGAGATGCTGGAATTAAGTCGTGCAATTCCGATGCGCACTCTCCGAAATGTATCCTATAAAAATTGTGTTCTGAGTTATTGAATAAAAATGTGAACCTACATTTTATTCGCATATCATGTAGGCATAACATGTATATGGTGCGCAGACAGAATGGAGCACCACAAAACTCTTACTTCTTTGTTACTCTGGAGAAAAAACTAAACTCATCTAACATTAACATTGCAGATAATTGAAGAGGTGAAAATATATATAGGCAAATCTTTTTTCAGGTTATAGACGCAACACACGGCGAGCTAGACATCTCGTTCCAACTCACAGACCCAGTGGGGCTGGTCATCGTCACAGACTACAAGAAGCCGGAGAACGCTCACCGACACAAGGCCACCCTGAATGGGGACTACAGGTTCTGCTTCGACAACACATTCAGTACTTTTAGTGAGAAAACTGTAAGTATTAGTTGATGAGCTAAATAACTCAGTATAAATAAGTAATACAGACCTTAGTTGTAATGTATTGTAACACAGTGGATGTTTGGTAACACAGTGGGAATTTATAGCTTAATTAAGTTTAATTAACATATTAGAAGAGGCAGGGGATTGCTGGATCCCTCTCTGCTACAAAAGGAAATGTTCCATCCAGTAGAAATATGGCCACCTTAGAAGCTTAATGCATTCAAGACTGCAGATTGCTTTGTAGCAGCGAAGAATGAAGAAAAGGAAGTAGGAATTTATTTAAACAATTAAATACATTAGGAAAAGTGGTTCAAAAATATTCCACAAGCAGAATATGAACTGTAACCAACTGAGCTATCACGGCTAATCCTGCCGACTTCAAATTAATTACTTATTCCTTTTTCCGTGTACCATCTGTATGGCGATGTAACGCCCAGCATGGCTAAATGCTTAATAAACAAAATACGTCAATAATTTTGGTTACTTAGTAATGCTGTGGAAATCTTATATCACAATGGAAGCTTAGTAACATAAGATGTTTGGTAACATTGTGGAAATCAGATAACTTGGTTGGTAACACATTGAAAATCGAGTTTAATAAACCAGCGAGTTTGGTACCAGATAATATTTTGTTTTATAATTGAAATATTGATATTTGCAGGTATTCTTCGATCTGATGATAGAGAACGAGGACACTCAGGAGAAGGACTATGATGATGTAGAAATGGAGTTAGGTAAGTCCTTAGTTATGAACACTTTCAATTATACTAGATAGTGTGTAAAGTATTACGAAAGGTAATATTGGTCGGTAGTAACTGAACAACTTTTCGAAAACCTAATAATAACATGTCTTAATTTTATATGCACCTACCTTAATATTTCTGCATATTAAGGTAGGTGCTTAGTTGGTAGAAAATGCCGCAAGACATTAAGCTCGCCGCATGTACACCTTCTTTGTGCATTAAAGTGTAAATAAACAAAAATTAGCAAAAATGTTGCACATTCAATCAATATCAGATGAGGCTTCAACCACTAGCCACTAGCTAATATACCATTCTGTCAAATTGGATTAAATCTGAACCTTATGTCCGCGTAGTATAGTTTATTTCAGTTTCCCAAATGCCATGGAACCTTATTGGCACACCTTTTTTTTAAGTCTGTAGGCTGTCCCTCCTACTTTCCGCTATATCGAAAAAAATGACTAATTCTTGGCGAACGATCCTAGCTTAATAATTCGATAGAGGACATCAATAGAAACATAAAACATTTCTTGATATACTCCTAAAGTATCTCTGAACCCAGACATTTGACTCAGTAATCTTACTAAAAAATGCGACTTTCAAAATCAAATATCTGGGTTCAGAGTTACTTTAGGAGTTTCTGTCAAGATATGTTTTATGTTTCTATTGTCGTCTTCTATCGAATTATCGAGCTGGCATCGATCGCCAAGAAATCGTCATTTTTTTCAAAATTACGGAAGGTAGGTATGCCATACTAAATGTTCAATAGCCTTTCACAGTTTGGGTAGGTTGACCTGTGGTCGACTGTACAATATTTTATCTCTCTATCAGGGGGGAGGACTGCGACCCTATAGTGGATGATCTTTCCTTCGTCACCTTCCCTATCTTTCAGTCTACATTCATCACAGAACATATTATTTTCTAAGGTAACGCAGCAGAATCCTACATGATGCGTGTGCGAGACATATCAGAGTCAGTTAGTAAGGTGAAGGATAACGTGTCGGCGGCGCGGCGGCTGCAGGAGCTGCATTCAGCGCACGAGGCCCGGGATCGGAATGTGGCCGAAGAGATGTGCGCCAGGTCAGTTCACATGCATCATTATCATGAATTAAATGCACGAAAATTTATGGCCTTATTACACTATGCTGCGACTGATTCAGTCAAGTAGTTTTCACTACGGTCAGTAATAAGAACTGTCTAAAACGTTGACTAAATCGCAGACTAAATCGTATACTGCTTGCAGCATAGTGTAATAAGGGCATTAGTGTTAAACAATTAATACAATAAGACTAAGTTTATTTGTGCGGTAAGATGACAAAGTATTCATATCCCATACACAAGTAGGAACTTAAGCATAGGTTATATTAAACTAAATAAAATTAGTTGTCAATAGGTAACAATGAACCTTGACATCCGAACTAGGAAGTTCCAAGTTAAGAATCTGGGCTGTCTTATCGCTAAGAGCGATGTCTTCCAGACAACCTAGAGTAGAGTATTTCTGGTAGGAAAAGGTAGGTTGTGCTACGACTACATAAAATGATAGTAGCGAAAATTAATATTTATTTTATTTATTCTTTTACACTTTTGTGTACAGGTGAGCTTAATGCCTTGCGGCATTCTCTGCCAGCTGACCTTTGGGCATGCAGATACGTTATGGCGGTGCAGTGGCAATAAAAATGTTAAAGAAACTTACTTAATAATATGTTAAATTTATATATTAAAATAACACTATATTAAAATAACAATATACTTACATAGATAGATATTAGATTTGATTAAGTAACAAAGTGTAAACTATAAGTAACGTAGTGGAAATTTGGAAACAATGGAAGATTGGTAACATAGCGGAACCTTTGTAACACAGCGGAAAAGGTTTTCATTAAAGTAAAATACACTATTGCACAAAAATATTGTAGAATTACTAAAATAATGTACATAGCAAGGTACAATTGCTAAGAGCGATCTCTTCCATCCAGGTAACTTTCATGTAATGTATTCTATTCGTATATTGATGGTGCGTGTTTTCTTTTCAGGGTGATGACGTGGTCTATGTGTCAAATTGTTTTAATGTTAGCCGTTGGGATCACACAGGTAATTTTAATTAATATTAATAAAATTTTTTACGATTTTTTTTAAGTTGCCATTATTATTTTTAATTTTTAAGTTATAATATAATTGTATTACAAAAAAATGGAAGAGGCACATGGACGCTGTGCCGCAAACTTTGTGTGAAAACATCTTGGCTATCTTATCTTTGGATGGGGGCCGGGGATCCCAGCGACACTTCGACCTTTTGTGTTCAACCCCTTGTACCTATCCCTTGACCACATCACCGAATATGTCGTGCATGAGCAAGACTGCGTCTTAGTGGGAGGGATTTGAATTTCCTTGGGTCTGGATAGGCAGAGCCTAGCAGACCTTTTTGCCGCGAAAGCGTCACATTCACATAGGAGATGTGAAACGGTCTCCAGTTGTTCACCACAGGCTCTGCAAGATGTGCTGTCAGTCAGCTTCATCTTGTGGACGGTGAAGGCACCGACCAGTAGACGCACTTGACGTCTATTCAGCCCCCAGATCTTGTTGTTCCAGCCTGTGACTTTGTCCCCAATGAATTTCTTGGAGTGTTATAACTAGAGAAGTTGTCGGGGCAAAATTGTCATATTTCTAGTGATAGCATTATCGATAAATACATACTTATCGATAATTACAATGTTCCATATTGCAACAACGTGACTCATAATAACAGTCAGTAGTTCAAGTTCAAGAGTCATTCGGGCATAAACCAATACCTCAAGCATCACGTGTTTTTACATTAAATGTTACGTTTGTAAAGCTGTCATTTTCAATTTCTAACATTAAAAATATATAATTACCTGAGCGTTTTTAATTTCTCGCTGAAATGTTTTAAATAAACATTATTAGTGGATAAGTATTTTTTAATTCGGAATTTTGGGGTTGGGTGGGTAAACTTTTTGGTTTTAAATATTTATGGTATTATGAATAGTCGGCATTTCTTATTATTTTAAATACGAATATTTTGGGCTAAGACATTTTGATTTTGGACATTGTGATATGTACCTACCCAATAAATAGCAGTGATATATCGATATCTAGATAAGTCGATAAAAAACAGCATTCATTCCCTAGCAAATGTCAGATCGTGCCCCGACAACTTCTATGTCTAGTTATAACCCCTTGGCTTCTAACATCTTGGCTAACTTTGACCTCCTTCCTCATCTCTTTTGATTATTATAACCGAATACATTTGCCTCCAAAATGAGCTTGGTTTATCGATGTTTTCAACGATACTATATGTTTTTACATATCTTTAAAATCGACGAAGTTATTAGCGTTTGAAAGAGACGTAAAAGTGTGACACTCCGTGCCTAAACCGGCTCCCATACTACGAGCTATAAAATGTTTTCACATCAAAAATTTTTGCATAGTGGCCAATAAATCAGAATATAAGGTCCTATTTTATTAGTAGAAAATATTTGGAGGGGGTATGTGCTGGTCATTTGTACCACTTTACACGGAAAAACGACTCTGTTTGGGCGCCACTGCTACAGTCTGTCCTCTATTGCCTGCTAGCAGGGTTCTAGGACAGTGCGCAGATGAAGAAATAGAAGAAACTTGGTTTTTAAATAATATATTTTAAGGAAAAGAACACATAGTAGGTAACACAGAAAATAGGTAGTAGGAAATAAGAGAGAACGGGAGACGTCCGTTCGAGACAAAATACAGAGAACAAGTGAAAGTACATGTAAAACAATGAAATTAATGGAATAATGAAATTTAGAAATGGAATTGGAACATGATTTGAATTTAAATGAAGAAATGAAGCCAATACGAAATGAGATGAGATAAACGCTGACGATGAGATTGAAGTTGATGGCGAGGAGGTTGATATGGACGATGAAGTCGACATCGTTACACTGTTACTTGTATGAAAGTTGTCCATACTAAAGAAATATAAACCCCATTATTTTGCGCCTTGGTGGCATAAACTCATCCATGTCGTTATGAATGAAACTTCTTATTTCAGTATTAGAATAGCAATAATTCATTCATTTGTAGAATTTTCAAACAAACAATTTTGTTTTTCTCGAAAATTTAATAAAATATTTTTTTTTGCCCTTTTTTTATAACCTATAGATGACACCCTAGAAATATTTGCCGCTAATAAAATGGGACCCTATTTTTTGCTGCTTTCAATTCAATTCTTTTGAAAATGGCCTAATGTGGTTAGGTTTCTTGGTTTATTGAACATTACTGTACCCCTTTAGTATAGTTATATACAGGGTGTAACATTAAGAACGGTCAGTATGGGAAAGTCTGAAACTATAAGACATACGAAGATCTGTTCTTAGGAACCATGTCATCAATTTTAGTAACAAGAAACACTGTATTCATACATTTAAAAAAAAAACTGTACTCAGCCTGGGAATCGAACCCGGTTGTTTTGAAAAAAAATCCAACACTATTTCTATTTAGATATCGATTACGTTAAGGATGAAATGTACAAAACAAGCTACGACACAATTGAAGACGTAGAGACCAGCAGCCATAGAGACAATTTTAACGCAAATTCACCACCTGAAGATACAACATTCAATAGTAAGATCGTTACCTGAACGAGTTGAATGTTGTATTTTACAAAATGGTAGTCATTTCGAACACCTACTAAAATAAATTAAAAGATATGGAAACAATGCGTTTTATTAATTTTAAACATCACGTTTCATACTAACATTTATTCCTTAAGACCTACACAGTCGATATCTAAATAGAAATAGTGTTGGATTTTTTTACAAAACAACCGGGTTCGATTCCCAGGCTGAGTACAAGTTTTTTTTAAATGTATGAATACAGTGTTTCTTGTTACTAAAATTGATGACATGGTTCCTAAGAACAGATGTTCGTATGTCTTATAGTTTCAGACTTTCCCATACTAACCGTTCTTAATGTTACACCCTGTATATTGTGTATATATATTTATTTATTTTTTATCATTTATGTGTCATGGTAAATGTAGGTATATATATTTTTCACTGTTTAATACTACCTATCTTAAATTTTCAAAGTTCTAATTCAAATTTTTATTCAAAGCTTATATAATACATAATACTACAATACAATACAATATAATTTGAAACAAGTAGGTAGGTATCTATTTACAAAAACCAACTCCTGGCACCTGCACCAGCCAACGGCTGTCTTGCAGCATGCCAGTCCTCACTAAGATAGGCAGGACGGTGTATGAGGTTGTGTGAGGTGATGTTTGTGTGTGATGTTAACTTAACGTATTACATCTAATAGCTCTTCCGTTTCAGCATTTGTGTTGTGAGTATCTTTGTCCTCTCGGACAGGTTGTGTCCAGCCATCGGTCATGGCCCAACAGAACACCAGCGCTGCAGGCATTCTTGTCTGCAGCAACAAGCTGAGTTGAGACCCCTTTTCACAACAACAGCAGACCATCATACATGGTTTAGATATGTTCACCTTTGACTACATAATTATTTTATTATAATTATAACTGTTTCGGTCATTGCTGTGTGGGAAATAAACGTATTACTGACTTAGGCACAATATTTTCGCCATTATCATTTCTCGCTTCTTAATTTGACATTCATACGAATATCAAGGAACCATAACAAAAATTTACTGCGATAGGGATCTAGAATATACATACCTTGATGCGTCTTCCACTGTACTTGTTTTTCTTTGACAGGTGGTCTTCGTGAAGAGTTTGTTCGAACAGAACGTCACCGGACAGAGTTTTAAGCGGTTCGTTCCCAGCTTTAGCCAATAAAATAAATAGGCACTAATAAGAATGGAAAAGAAGGAATAAACTGTAAATAATTTTAAAATCAGACAGCAGGATATGAGTGTTGGACTACACGCGTCCGGTCCTAGCCCCGGTACGACTCGCTGCAACCAATCACAGGCGTTCCACCCTGCCCCCGCTTGAAATCAGCGCTTCATGATTGGATGTAGCGATCTGAACCGTCGTGGAACCGGGTCAACCAAAAAAAAGAAGTTCTTTGTTGTCAGAAGGAAGAGGGGTGTATAGGTTAGAAAAGAAACATAAGCCCTTGTAATCTATGAAGAATTTTAAAAATTAAGGGGGGTTTGGATTTAGGGGGGGGGGGGGGCATACTCTGAAAAGAAAAGATCTTGAAAAAAGTAAAAGCTTGAGGGTTAGATTTAACTTAGAGAAAGGTGTAACTAAATAAATATATACAGTGTGTAATAAAATATTTGTCCCTGACCATAAACTTAAAAAAAACGGGCGCCATTGGTAGTTTATGCCATGAAAAAAAAAACCAGTTAATTCCGCAATTATGGCGAGGGTTTTTTAGTTCGTGGTTCTGGTGTATACATATCATCAGCATCTTACATCGTGATTCATCATCGATTTTTCCTGTTGGCCCTTAACCAACCAATTGTCAGAGTTGTCACCCCCACCCGATAGTAGTTCACACACAGCACCTACATACGACCCGCTTCTGGCGCTCACACGCGCTATCGGCGTATTCCAGGCCGCTTCTCCCCGACCCCTCCCTCCCCAGCGACGTCCTAAGCCGAGGTCCGTACCCACCTGGGTGCCCTTAGGCAGTCGCTTCTTATAGTAGTTTCTAAGTCCTCCTCCAGGCTGGAGCGCACTTAGCGCTCGCCCCAAAAACCCCGGTGAAGCTGTAAAGGTCATTAGGACCAACAGCAATTATCAGTACGAACAAAAAAAGTCAGAGTTGTTCAGGCCGCCCGTAAGCCTCAGGCCGATATGTTATTACACCTGTGCATATAAGATATTTCAATGTATTTATACTCGCTTAGGGTCGCCATAATTTTTAGAAACTTTTTGTACACACTTGTTTTACTTGTGATATTATATTAGAAATCTACCAGTGTCTATTACTTGAAAAGGGTATAACGTATTTTTTTAAAACGGTTCAAGAGCCGTGATGACTGCTTGTGACCAATCACGTGATGGCAATTCACGTGATTGGTTCGTTTGCCGTGTGAAGTTAGTTAACATGCGTGAACTAACTTCATGTGATGCTCAATTGTTGTAATTCTCCCTTCAGGATGGTAACGTAATGAAATACAGCTTACAGCTTTCTCATATGATTTCTATTATATTTCCCTTTTGCCTTGCACACAACTTCTCTGCGCCACGCCTCTGTCCCGAGTGACATTCGTTTTCTTTGTTTCTCTAGATCCCGCCAAGTACGTTCTTTCTTTTTTATTTTTGGCCTTGCTTCTCGATATTTTGGCCATTAGAGTTGTTACACACTAGAGTTGTTAAACACTCAGTACCTCACATACACACTAATATCCTCATTCATACAAACAAACACATTCATACAGCACAACACGCACACACTGTTGCTTTCTTCGTCCGTGCAGTCACTGAGGGGCCAGCTGAAAATCAGCGCTGTGGCTTGCCTCAGCATTATGCTGAGCTGGTGTACCCTTTTGGGCACTGTACCGCACCGGATGTTCTGTGCTGCATGTATTAAACTTTGTATTCTGGTGTTTACAGCGCTAAATAAACTATTTCAATTTCAATTTCTTAAACATAAATATTGAAATTCATACGCAATTTAAATCAAACCTAACACAATATCGGTGCCGGAAACTGCGTACCTTTTACAAATCAGGCTTAACATGATCATCATCAGCAGCCCACTCTAGTCCACTGCTGGACACAGGCCTCTCCCAGGGCGCGCCATTGAGCCCGATCTTCGGCTCTTCTCATCCAGTCGCTGCCAGCCACCTTGCGCATATCGACGCTCCATCTAGCAAGGGGCGTCCACTCCAGAACTCGTCTCCCCCAGCGGTTGTCTGTTCTGCGACAGACGTGACCGGCCCACTGCCACTTCAGCTTAACAATACTTTTTAAATAAAAACAGTTCCCTATCAGAAAAATCGTTATACCCTCTTCGATTAATAAATAATTATTAAAATAAAATAAACCAAATATCTAGTTCCTAATATTTTGTATGTTTCTAAAAGTGTCACAAAACGCCTACCTTTTTTTATATAATTTTGTATTAAAAACTATACGTAACTATTGAATACGTGATAAATATTGTTTTAAATTTAGTTTATTAAGATATTCATTTACAACTTAAAATTATTTATACACAAACAATTACAGAAACAAGAGCAATAGAAAAGAATTGTAGAAATAATTAATTTGATAATGTACACAAAAAAATAATTAAATGTAACTTATAATACGTCTTAGATTAGGCCCGTGTGGTAGGGTACCAAGGATGCTGGCGGCGTTACCCCGCTGGATCGCTATGCTTATCCTTTGGGCGAGATAGCCGCCAGCCCTTGGGTCCCTCGTCGCATCGAACAAACGCTTGGACAGCTCTCGGAACAGTGACCAAGCTCCAGGGCCCCAAGGACCAAGGGTCTTTACACCAAATGCAACAAAGTTGTATTGGTTGCCGATGTCCCTGTATTTGTGGGCCTTAAGGCCCTCAGCCGCTTCAGCCGCCCCACCGGCCTTCCTACACGTACTCTGGAGGTGGGACGGAGCCAAAGTGTCTACGCAAGTAGCGTCCCACACAAGGGCACGTCCCATTTTCCAGGGTATTAACGACATTCCGTCCGGTCTCTTGCCGTCATCACGCATGATACCGTTCGGCTCCAGGATGGCCGGTACGTTGACGGTGGCAAGAGAGCGACGCAGAATGTCGTTTAAGGCAGCGTGGCGGGAGAAGCGACCGGCGCTTTTTTGGCAGGACAGACCGTGGTGACCGAGGGGGTCGACATCTGCACCACACGGGCACTTATGAGGCGCGCAGACCTAATATTATTATTTTATATATAATAAATTGCATGAAATTAGATTGTAATCTCAAAATTGCATGTATAATGTATTTTTGTTTTTAATAATAATGTACAAAGAATCTTATTCAATACGCAATAATAAATAGGAAATCGTATAAATTTTAATAAAATATTTACTAGTCAAATATTATTTTTTATTTGATTTTATTACGATATATCACAGCACAAACACATTAAACAATATACTTACATTAATAGAGAGTAAGGCCAATTAAGATGTACAACAGAAATATATATACAGGCTGTAACATTAAGAACGGTCAGTATGGGAAAGTCTGAAACTATAAGACATACGAACATCTGTTCTTAGGAACCATGTCATCAATTTTAGTAACAAGAAACACTGTATTCATACATTTTAAAAAAACCTGTACTCAGCCTGGGAATCGAACCCGGTTGTTTTGAAAAAAAATCCAACACTATTTCTATTTAGATATCGATTACGTTAAGGATGAAGCGTACAAAACAAGCTACGACACAATTGAAGACCTAGAGACCAGCAGCCATAGAGACAATTTTAACGCAAATTCACCACCTGAAGATACAACATTCAATAGTAAGATCGTTACCTAAACGAGTTGAATGTTGTATTTTACAAAATGGTAGTCATTTCGAACACCTACTAAAATAAATTAAAAGATATGGAAACAATGCGTTTTATTAATTTTAAACATCACGTTTCATACTAACATGTATTCCTTAACACCTACACAGTCGATATCTAAATAGAAATAGTGTAGGATTTTTTTTTCAAAACAACCGGGTTCGATTCCCAGGCTGAGTACTGTTTTTTTTTAAATGTATGAATACAGTGTTTCTTGTTACTAAAATTGATGACATGGTTCCTAAGAACAGATCTTCGTATGTCTTATAGTTTCAGACTTTCCCATACTGACCGTTCTTAATGTTACACCTGTATATGATTAAATAGAGAGAAAACGGCAAAGGGCACGTATCAAGAATACAGAAAAAGAGAATAAAAGAAGGTAATAATCAACAGTTATTTCCAGTAACCAGTCCGCGTGGGAAGGTGAGTAAGGGTGGGTGAAGGTGTGTATGTGTGTGGTGATTAGTGTGTGTCGTGTGTGGCGGAGTGTAGCGAGGGAGGAAGCGTCTTGACTACTTTGTTCAGGAATTCGCCGCGCCTGAGGAAGAACATGTCGAGGCATTTTTGCATATTTTTTTTCGGAATTCAGAACAGGGGAACCAAGTGGCGACTACCGTTCTTTGTAAAGTCTGTCGTCAAATATCTGTGCTTCGTTGGTGTGTTCCGGCAGTGTATATATGGTAGCCCTTCTTAAGGAGCCTACAGTCGCTGAAGGTCAAACCCTCAAGGTCATTGGGGAGTGTATAACCCTCAAGGTCATTGGCGACTGTATAACCCTCAAGGTCATTGGCGACTGTATAACCCTCAAGGTCGTTGGGGACTGTATAACCCTCAAGGTCATTGGGGACTGTATAACCCTCAAGGTCAAGGTCGACACGACAGAGTTCGCTATGAAAAAGTAGTACCATTTAATTCCGCAATATGACAAGGGTTTTTATAAATTTTGGTCAGAGTCGCAAACGGAAACGTGGAAGACCCAGGGCTACATGGAAACGTAGTCTTCAAAAAGAGCTGGATGCTGCTAAAGTAACCTGGGAATCCACAGAGTCTGCGGCATCGGCCAGAGCGCGCTGGAAGAATATTGTCTCAGCCCTATGCACCACTAGGTGTTCTAGGACCTGCAGAAGATACATTCAGAGTGGTGTAAGGGTAATAAAGGGTAAGCGGAGTAAATGATAACACGAAGTTGTTTCTGCTTGGTATATTCAACTTCTATAGTGGGGTAAATATTTACAATGACATGATCAATGTGGGGTAAGGGGCTATCCATAAATTACGTCGCACACATTTCATGATTTTTGAAGTTCCTTCCCGTCCTTGTCCTTGTGTGACATCTCCCCCTAGGGAGGGAGAGCCTCTGGGCCTCTGGTGTGAGTCACATATTTTACAATTTGAAATGGTTAATACTTGCGGTTGTTGGTACTTGGTGAAACTTGTAGTACATGATCAGAGTTAAATAATATACTGTTTCACGGGTTTTTACTGTATTTTATTAATTACGACCGGTTTCGTTTACACCTTATAGGTGACGAATCGCTGGTGGAAGCTAGACTGCAAAGTCTGGAACATCGGCGCAAGGTTGCCTGTCTATCGGGATTTTATAGGATACATTTCGGAGAGTGCGCATCGGAATTGCACGACCTAATTCCAGCAGCTCCATTCCGCCTTCGGACTACCAGGCGCGGGGAGGGGTTCCATCCTCATGTTGTTGATATCCCATCTGCTCGTACGAAGCGGTTTGCTTCTTCGTTCATTATGCGAACGGCTAAGGAATGGAACAGCCTGCCGGCGTCTGTTTCCCGAAACCTACAACCTTGTGATCTTCAAGGCCAGAGTGAATAGGCATTTACTGGACCCGCATGCTCCATCGTCGACCTCATCGTCGCTTACCATCAGGCGAGATCGAGGTCAAATGCGGGTTTAGAAGTAAATAAAAAAAAAACATACATACCAATATGTAATAATACCTGAAGATGTGTAAACGAAACCGGTCGTAATTAATAAAACACAGTAAAAACCTTTGAAACAGTATATTATTTAAGTCTAATCATTTACAATTTTGATAAATTAAAACAGCACTTCCAAAATTAATTATATACCTATTTCTAATATAATTGAGTTGAAATTTAAAATCTTTTTTCATAAAATCAACAATAAATCAAACACGATACAATATTCAATCATCTCGTGTCCGTGGACTTTGAATCCATTCCTTTATATTATTCATGACTTCTTCTTTTAGATTTACGCGTGTGACGTCACGAAGCTTATGACTCGTCCCCCCCTTGTTACACGATGTCACACTTTGTTGACCTCCTCCCTACCCCTTAACGTGTGACGTAACTTATGGAAAGCCCCTAAGTTGTAATAACTTAAAATTACAAAATGGGGTAAGCGGGGTAAATGGTTACCTAGATGGAATACAAGTATTTAACATTTCGTACTTTTACAATCACCCAACCAAGTTGGGGCAAGCGGGGCAAAATATAACAATCACAGGGGAAATCTGGGTAAATTATTACGGTGAAAATTCTAAACAGAATTAGAATAATTATATTTCATGCTACACAATTTGAAATGTATGTCAAAAATATAATTCTTATTTGTAGAATGATCTTCAGATAAATTAATTACAAATCTATACCAATATTATAAAGAGGAAAGGTTTGATTTTTTGTTTGTTTGTTTGAATTGAATAGGCTCCGAAACTACTGAACAGATTTGAATAATTCTTTCACTGTTGGAAAGCTACATTTTTCCTGAGTGACATAGGCTATATTTCATTTTCAAAAAAAATGGGGATCCTTACTTAAATTACGATAAAGTGTAAAAAAATATCAAAAAACTTCCTTACATCGCGTACGCTGCGAAAACTATTGATGATAGAACAAAATGATATATAACATTTTTTTAGAACACACCATTATCAACAAAAAAATCAGCGGCAGCGTGTCTCTAACTATTATAGTCATGTCACAATAAGCGTTAATTAAAATACCACCGCTACAAAAAGCTCTTTATTTGTACCTTATCAAAATAAATGATTTATTATTTAAGACTGCTTCAATACCTTTATATTACTTTTTGAATTATTCGATTCTGACATTCCATTCAAAAGATATCACGAGTTTAAAACTTTGAAAAAATAAACTCCATTCGGCTACTTATGCGTTGTAGGGCGTCACTCGGGCAGGGGTACGGGAGGGGAGTTAAGATCACGAAATAAACTTGCCGCGCGGCTCACTCGCGCGGTCGGCTCCCTACGTGATGGATGTGCGCGGAATTCATTAAAAATTAATGCCCGTGCGAAGCCGGGACGGGCCGCTAGTAATGTAATAAACACTGAAAATAAATTGGTAGGTAACCATATAACTAACTATAATGTAAAAAAAATCAATAATTATTGTTAATGAATTACGGAGATGATTTTAATGTCAGGTTAATACATAATAAAGATGTTAAATTCAAAGTTTATACCATAAATTCCTTAACTGAATAAAATTCATAATTTAATAAGAGGTTTCTCAGTCGGCGATTAAACGTCTTAGGGTGCCCGCCCACGTCATACTTTTTGTAGGACCGATAATCGGGCAGATTTTTCCTCCGATTCTTATGACCGATTTTGTGACCGACTCAACGCACACGGCCGTCACTTTGTCTGTAGCTTTCGAGGGAGTAGCACGTCATGGAGAGTGATAACGTATACCATGTCATGAATGTTGGATATACAGAGGAAAGTTTGTGTTTGGTACTTGAGGAACAGAAGAGAGAAAAGAAAGTTCTGGGTTGATTCAATAATCTCTCAGAGATTATTGAAGGGGTTATTTTATGTTCGTCATGCTGATCTGAGACTACGACCAGACAAGTTTTTCAAATATTATAGAATGTCAATTAGTACGTTTGATGAGCTGCTGTCATTAGTAGAACATGCTATTACACATCAGGACACTATTATGAGAAAGTGCATTCATCCAGAGGAAAGGTTATCCGTAACACTAAGGTTTTTTTTTATTCCTGTCGTGATACTCGGCCAATCCTGTGTTGTATAAAGCAGGCCGCTTTTCTACTTCCTCAATCAAACTCTCAATATCGATCTCCATCGCTGAGCAATGTCATCGACACACACAACGTCCTTCCCTGGCAAGTGCAAGCGGCCGACTGTCGGTGAGAAGTGTGCGTTAACGCATACATTTCCGGACGTTCCATTTTTCACCGACAATCGGATCGGTCGGGATGCACCGATTTTATTTCTGACCGACTTTTTGTAGGACGTGTGCGTTATACTATTGCAATCAGTACGTTCTATTTTCCTCCTACAAAAAGTCGGTCACCGTTTGTCGGACGTGGGCGGGCACCCTTAATACGAGTATTTTTTCTGTTTAGTTTTCACTCAGCACTGTATGTACTAGTGCCGTGACGTGCCATAAAGCACCACCCTAACTCTCCCCGTGTGTGTCGCACGAGGCGACTAAAGGTCTTAGTGGATACTATTCTCCACCTAGTAGACGGCGGTAGGCTCGCCACCTATCACGTTTGTCCACCAAATCTTACGGCGAAAAGTGGGAACTACCTGTGATGAAGGTGGTTCCTCTATGTACCTCCTCGGGGATATGGACGTGAGAGTTATTCTATACTGTATGTAATTTACTCTAAATATTAATACATGATCGAAGTGGGGCAAGCGGGGTACACTGTTACAATCACAGGGGTAAACTGGGTAAGTTACACGAATCATTCTAGACGGAATGGGGTAAGCGGAGCAAACTGTTACAGTCACGGGTAACCGGGGTAAACTGTTACAATCACAGGAGTGAACGGGGTAAGTTACACGAATCATTCTAGACGGAATGGGGTAAGCGGAGCAAACTGTTACAATCACGGGTAACCGGGGTAAACTGTTACAATCACAGGAGTAAACGGGGTGAGTTTACACGAATCATTCTAGACGGAATGGGGTAAGCGGAGCAAACTGTTACAATCACGGGTAACCGGGGTAAACTGTTATAATCACAGGAGTAAACGGGGTAAGTTACACGAATCATTCTAGACGGAATGGGGTAAGCGGAGCAAACTGTTACAATCACGGGTAACCGGGGTAAACTGTTACAATCACAGGAGTAAACGGGGTAAGTTACACGAACCATTTTAGACGGAATAGGGCAATTAGGGTAAACTGTTACAATCACGGGTAAACAGTTACAATCACGGGTAACCGGGGTAAACTGTTACAATCACAGGAGTAAACGGGGTAAGTTACACGAATCATTTTAGACGGAATAGGGCAATTAGGGTAAACTGTTACAATCACGGGTAAACGGGGTAAGTTACACGAATCATTCTAGACGGAATACGAGTATCTTTTCAGCTTGGTTTTCAGTCAGCACTGCGTGTTCTTTAGTCAATTGTCTTTGCAGTTCTGGGAACACTGCGATTTCAGTTGCTTCGGGTATCGTCCCCAGGTGTACCTGCAATAAGAGGTTCTTCTATGACCAGTGGTTACGACTCCATATGAGATTTTAAACTTATATACGGTTTGTTTTAATTTTATGTAAGTGTGTGTGTTTCTCTCGAAATGTCTCGGTCACAGCGCTAATTTTAATATTGCAGTATGTATAGAAATTAAGGAAAATTATGAGTAAACCATTAAATCTCTTCAGTTTATAAATTATTATAAAAAAAAAGTTACACAGGGTACCTCGGCCTGCCATAATAATGGTGACATTTTCATAACTGAATAAAGAGCGTTGCTATGGTAACCAAAACAGGGTTTCACTCCCCCGCGATGTATATTGGGCAACACATCAGGGTATTTGAGGGTATAAGTACTTATTCTTCCATTATGAAAATTTCATTTAATTTTTTCAGTTAGAATGAGAATACCAATCCAGTGACCACGTTCCTAGGGTGGCACTGGAATGGAAGCCTGAGAATGGCACGAGAAGGCCAGGCCCCAGATCTACTAGGAAACGATCTAGGATGAACTCCACAGCTTATTCCAGAAATTCCCTGCGCCAAAAACTTGGACAAAAAGTTCAGAAATCCCCTTAACCATTATGATTAGAAACATAGAAACCTTTGACCAGCTCCAAATTCCTAAACGGAGTAACGGGAAGGAGAGAGGGAAACCATAAGAGCATAGATTGGAGTTCCTTATAAAAGTATAGAGACAGCTTTGACAACCTCCCAATTCCTAAACGGAGAGAGGGAAACCATAAGAGCATAGATAGGAGTTCCATACCTCGATCCTCTCGATAACGCCCTGGTCCTCCCTGCAGACGCCATGGCTCCTCGCGAGATGTTGCCGGACGTTCGCGGGGCGAGTGAACGAGTCTTGACACACCGGGCATATGTACCTGCAATTTGATAAAAGATAATAAAACACTTATGCATCATGCTGAGCTGGTGTACCCTTTTTGTGACTGTACCGCACCAGATGTTCTGTGCTGCATGTATTAAACTTTGTATACTTCTTTTGTATTTCATTTCATTTATATTGTGTTCTATATTCAGGTGTTTACAGCGCTAAATAAACATATTCAATTATTATTTTTTACTTGTAGGTAATAAAACATTTCTACACAGGTGGTAGATCCTGATGTGCAGGATCGCCTGGGGTGGTACCGCCCTCTTATCTTTTTCTGCCGTGAAGCAGGCTTGCATTTGTGTTTCAGTTTGAAGGGTTAGAGTGACAGATAGTTTTACTAACACCTACCCTCATTTCCATCACCCTTTCTCTGTATCCTACCTTGAATTGGGGGTTAATCAAATCAAACGGGTCGTCCACTGGAACCCTGACTGGGGGGAGTGGGTGCAGGCCTGGAGGCGAACCTCGTGCCCGGACAGAAGCTCGGGTGTCACTACATCCCCGGTGTTTGGTGCCGTTAAATTTAAACGGGCTCTGTGCTCACCGCGCGCCTTCACGTCGCTCCAGCCTGTCGCCACGGGGCTACTGCGGGCGTACTAACACGCGCAGGAGCGGGTACCGTGCGTCAGGGCCCTCCTGACGCGCGTGCAGAATTGGGGGTAAGCCAACTACAGGTTCGTTTGACAAATCTAAATGTCAAACGGCGAATTCTACACCGCCATTCGAGTCGATCACCTCATCATGCGACTGAAATCGCGATTAAGATCCAGCCGCGGCTGTCGCGGACCACGCGCAAACCTACTAGCGCATCAGCTCCTCAACTGTGGAAGACGGACGCAGAAAATAACAGCGTCTATACCATCTAGCATATGGCGACGTGGGCTAGGTGAGCTCCCAAATTCTGACCTTCCCTAGACTTTCCAAAGAGAGCCAGCGTAATTACTGGCACATGAGGCACTGCATCTTAGTCCTCAAGGTTAGCAGGAGGGAATCGTAAAGCAGCTGAAGGGCTTTAATGATCCCCCCCAACTGTCCCCCCATCTTTCCAAATAAATTTTGAAAACTCCTAAAGTACCTGCACTTACATTACACATATCTACCGTTTTCTTATATATTATATTTATATATAATAATAACTATACTTGCGCCCTAACTATATTTTTATATTCATGCGTGAGTAGTAGGAACATACGCGGAGTCATGACGCTAAGTATCAACTAGCTGGCGTCATGCCAAAGTATATGTAACATACCCCACTTGCATTATACCAATACGGAAAAAAACCCTCTAATAATAATACAGTGAGGTGAGGTGTCTATGGGCGACGGTGACCACTTACCACTTACCATCAGATGGTCCGCTTGCTCTCCTTATTTCATAATAATAATAAAAAACTTGTATTGATGGATTCGGAGCGACAGTGGCGTAATAGCCAAGACCTCAGACTCCCGGTTCAAGTTCAAAACCATGAAATGTCATTTACCAATGAGATTTTCGGTTGTTTACTTTCATCATCATTATCATCAGCAGCCCACTCTAGTCCACTGCTGGACATAGGCCTCTCCCAGGGCGCGCCATTGAGCCCGATCTTCGGCTCTTCTCATCCCGTCGCTGCCAGCCACCTTGCGCACACCGTCGCTCCATCTAGCAGGACACTACGCGGTCTCCACTCCAGAACTCGTCTCCCCCAGCGGTTGCCTGTTCTGCGACAGATGTGACCGGCCCACTGCCACCTCAGCTCGCTAATCTTACGAGCTATGTCGATATTGTTTACTTTATTTTCGTGAATTTCCATACACAAAAAAAGTATTTCAAAACAACCATAGGTTATGTTTATAACCATATGCCATATGTTGGATTTAGAATATCCCTAGCGCCACTGGATAAGCGTGCCTACCCGAGTAACTTGCTGGTGGTAGGTTCCCTTCAATGTCCGCCTGCGAGCGACCAACTTCTATGTAAAGTTTATCGTCAAATATCTCCGCTTCGTCGTCGATGTGTTCCGGCAGTGTTTATAGAAGAAGTCAGTACTTACTGAGCGCGTGGGCTACATCTTCGACCTCATCCTCACTTACCACCAGGTGAGATTGAGGTCAAAGGTTTAGATGTAAATAAAAAAAACCTGTATTGAACATTACATACAACCATACATATATAAACTCACGTCTACAACACAAAAATACATAGATATTTTCTGTCCATAATCCTCGAGGGGGTAGACCACCGACAGGTAGTTCCCACTTTTCGTCGTAAGATTTGGTGGACAAACGTGATAGGTGGCGAGCCTATCGCCGTCTACTAGGTGGATAACAGTATCCACTAAGACCTTCAGTCGCCTCGTACGACACACGGGGAGAGTTGGGGTGGTGCTATTGAAGGTGCTAAAGAAAATCTAAAATTATTAAACAATATGTGAAACTTTTTACCTGTATCTGTTCTTCCGGTGATACTTGTACTGGTGAATGCTCAATAGTTTGCGGGATTTCTCACGTTTTTCACATATGGGGCACTGTTGAAGTAAAATACACAGATTCATCATCATCAACAACATCATCAGCATAATAATGTCCCCACTGTTGGGGCGCAGGCCTCCCCATGATCCACAGAGAGCGGGCCCAGTGCTGTGCGGTGGATTTCACACCTACGGAGACTTTTAATTTCCTCAGACATGCAGGTTTCCTCACGATGTTTTCCTTCACCGTTAGAGCAGTCGGTAAATGTACGTAAGTCTTCGAAAAAATCCGAAAACTCTACACGGCATGGTTTCTAACCCGGATCTCCCGCACGGGAGTCCGGCGTCCTAGCCACTAGGCCACCGACGCTCTATACAGGGTGTAACATTAAGAACGGTCAGTATGGGAAAGTCTGAAACTATAAGACATACGAACATCTATTCTTAGGAACCATGTCATCAATTTTAGTAACAAGAAAAACTGAATTCATACATTTTAAAAAAAACCTGTACTCAGCCTGGGAATCGAACCCGGTTGTTTTGAAAAAAAATCCAACACTATTTCTGTTTAGATATCGACTGTGTAGGTCTTAAGGAATAAATGTTAGTATGAAACGTGATGTTTAAAATTAATAAAACGCATCGTTTCCATATCATTTAATTTATTTTAGTAGGTGTTCGAAATGACTACCATTTTGTAAAATACAACATTCAACTCGTTTAGGTAACGATCTTACTATTGAATGTTGTATCTTCAGGTGGTGAATTTGCGTTCAAATTGTCTCTATGGCTGCTGGTCTCTAGGTCTTCAATTGTGTCGTAGCTTGTTTTGTACACTTCATCCTTAACGTAACCCTACAAGAAATAGTCTAGTCTAAAATAAATTAAAAGATATGGAAACAATGCGTTTTATTAATTTTAAACATCACGTTTCATACTAACATTTATTCCTTAAGACCTACACAATCGATATCTAAATAGAAATAGTGTTGGATATTTTTTTCAAAACAACCGGGTTCGATTCCCAGGCTGAGTACAGGTTTTTTTTAAAATGTATGAATACAGTTTTTCTTGTTACTAAAATTGATGACATGGTTCCTAAGAACAGATGTTCGTATGTCTTATAGTTTCAGACTTTCCCATACTGACCGTTCTTAATGTTACACCCTGTATACACAAATTATGTATAATAAAATCAGTTGCTTCATACAAAAGCCCAAGAAATAAATATCATTTCTTTCAGGTATTTTACACCCATAGTTAAACACCTACACGACCGCAACGTATGAAACAGATGATTTTTCAAACAGATAGTGAATTTTGTTCAGATAGGTATACTGGACATCCTGGGATACATATCCCAGGATGTCCAGTATACCTATCTGAACGGGAGATTCTGTTACACCGGGTAAAAACATAAACAATACATAAATAAATATAAAAAATAAAAGAGATAAGGTAAAGGCACTAGTGTTTGTCATAACGAGAAAGTAGTTGACGTAATTAATTTATTCATCCACTAGCAGTTGACAATTTAGTAATTTATTTGCTGATACAAAACATCAAGAATATTCTATTTGGTAAAGATATCTAAAATACAAACCGTCGAGTTGACAATTGATCGTCATTAAAATCTGAGATCATTCTATCGCCATTAAAATCTGAGAAACAAACATTTTTAACAAGTTTGGTGTTGGCAAAGTTTAAGTGTTTTGGGCGAAAGAGACGGAGTGAAACTGCGCACTGTACAGTAGACCACAAGCTATAGCATACCATCTGTCAAAAACATTCTAAATCTCAACCTTATCTTATGACAGGGGGCCGATAATAACCCAGCGGCACTTCGACACGACCCTTGAGGATCTTTTGTGCCTACCCCATTTACACACTGGTCATCTCAGTGTGCAGGTTTCCTCACGATGTTTTCCTTCGCCGTCAGAGCAGTCGGTAAATGTACGTAAGTCTTCGAAAAATACGTAAAACTCATTGGTACATGGCACTGCACGGTTACGAACACGGACCTCCCGCATAGGAGTCCGGTGTCCTAGCCACTGTGCCACCGACGCTCTAATCTCTTGACGTTTTGGGTAGGTTGACCTAGCTAAAGATACCACCTGTCAAACATCGATTAAATCGTAACCTAATGTCCGTGTAATAGGGTTTATTTCAGTTTTAGGTACGGGCCATGATCCACCAAGCGGGCCCAGTGCTGATTGGTGGATTTCACACACCTTCGGATTTTTTTCCTTTCCTCAGACATGCAGGTTTCCTCACGAGTACTCACGATGTTTTCATACATAATTTTTGTGTATAATAAAATCAGCTGTTTCAATAGATAACATAAATATCATTTCTTTCAGGTATTTTACACCCATAGTTCAATACATACACGACCGAAATGTATGAAACAGCTGAGTTTGTTCGCGATTTAACTTGTGGTCCACTGTACATTGGCCGGTTCATTCAGTCTCTTTCTCCCAGCGTGTTTACCCGTGCCGGCACCGAACTCGTTACAAATGACGTAATACATAAAACATCGAGTTAGTTATGTCAACCACTAGTGCTTGCTCTAAGTTACGTGAAACAACAAAATAATAAAGTATAATTAATTAATTATAAAATAATTGATGTAATATGTCTACATGGGGAAACTGTGTATATGCGATGTATTCATCATCATCATTGTTTTGTATCTCCCCTACTTTCGGTTAAATTTTATGTTTGTGGCAACCCCGCTACATAATTTAGGTTTAAAAATATTTTGTATCTCCCCTACTTTCGGTTAAATTTTATGTTTGTGGCAACCCCGCTACATAATTTAGGTTTAAAAAAAATACAACTGTCACTTTCACATTCGCCTCCCTCTCGTCTCAGCGACACAGCACGAGCTCGCATTATAAATTTCGTATTTCTATTAACTTGACCTAAAAATCCACACCCCTTGGTCCCTATTTTCACCCCTAACCAGTCCTACTCCTGAATCGATTCGTTTCCCTCCCAAATTCTACGAAAAGTTATATTTTTGATGTGTCAGTGGTTCCAGCCTGCTCCTCGTGAGTACCTAGCATACCCCTAAGTTACCCCCCTGCCTAGCAACATCAAAAAGGGAAGAACCAAAATTCGCAGGGTTTGCTCTGAACCCACCCCCTAATCGCGGCCTATCCTAGGCGAAGCACCCTCTATGCTCCAGGGTGGACACAATTCCGGAACAATCATCATCATCATCAGCCTATTAATGTCCCCACTGTTAGGGTACAGGCCTCCCCTTGCACAAGGAGGTACGGGCCATTATGCCCGAGCAGGCCCAGTGCTGTGCGGTGGATTTCACATACCTTCGGAAACTTTTAATTACCTCAGACATGCAGGTTTCCTCGCGATGTTTTCCTTTACCGTTAGAGCTGTCGGTAAATGTACGTAAGTCTTCGAAAAAATCCGAAAAATACATGCATGGGAGTCCGGCGTCCTAGCCACTGGGCCACCGATGCTCTATGTATGCGATGTATTATGCCTGTTATATTATTAATATTTTGTACATAATTAAATTGAAATTAATTAATTTGAAACTGTGTTGTAATATTGGCAATTAGATTTTGAGAAATCGGTACTGAAGTTTTAAATTATGATTATTCAGTTACACAGCCTTCTTAGTGGTCAAACTATCGTTAGAGTTTGTGGCGACACAATAGAGCATTCTGCTTACGATGCAGTATATGCATGCTCGTTGGGTTGCCACGGCCCCGGAGCCAGTTGCTCCCCGCACGTCGCGTCCGACGGGTCTATTGTCGATATCCGACAGTACATGTCACAGACCTATGTACTAGCTATATACTATCCACACTGTATAAGTTTATTCTTCAATAATATAAAGTAAAACCTTAACTCAGTGTTACATCATTCACACCTCCTTCACACCTCCTTCACACCTCCTTCACACCTTCTAAGTAATAATTGAATCAGCTACCCAATACCTTATAAGTTGTTCAGGGCTTCCACATGGCCAGACTAAACCGTCGAGCGACAATTCAACGTGTTTTACGAGGAACGGTAAATGTATAATTTCATATGAGTCCCTCATATGAAATTATACAGTGTGTAAGGAAGGATGATAAAACACACCATTTCCTTTGGATTTTATTACAAAACGAAGATCTTATTTATATTCATGGGTATATTTTTTAATCAAATGGTGCGTCTTTCTTATACGTACGAGTATACTTAGAATATTTCCAATCAAATCAAATCAAACTGTTTTATTGTAAGTACCTTAAAGTACATTTTTACAACGTCATGTTTCACTCTACCACCGCTTCGTAAGGTGCCGTAGCTGAAAGGAAAGAAGCGGCGCAAGAAACTTTCAGCAGCACATCTTTTGTAATAAATATATCTTACAATAATTATGAATACAATCATATACACAATGTGCAGAGCTGGAGCTGGGTTTAGGACCAAGCCTCTTTATCATTTAAGAAGTCATTTATTTTATAATAACCCTTTTTACATAAGGTCCGTCTTATGTGGGTCTTAAATGTGTTCTCTGTCATATTTTTCTTTTTTTTTCGTACTGATAATTGCTGTTGGTCCTAATGACCTTTACAGTTTCACCGGGGTTTTTGGGGCGAGCGCTAAGTGCGCTCCAGTCTAGAGGAGGACTTAAAAACTATTATTAGAAGCGACTGCCTAAGGGCACCCAGGTGGGCACGGACCTCGGCTTAGGACGTCGCTGGGGAGGGAGGGGTCGGGGAGAAGCGGCCTGGAATACGCCGATAGCGCGTGTAAGCGACAGAAGCGGGTCGCCGATTTATTACAGTATCAGGTATCTTATTATAACATCGTACATTCCTCTGCGTATACCCAGCCACCATGTAGACTGTTTCTCGCCATGCAGTTTAATACAAAATAATATTAATTATGAAAATATTTAATTAAAATAAAAAATTAATACGTCAACAGTAGTGCCAGTACCTTACCTCATGAGATCCATGTAGATTCTGCAGCAGGGTTTAACTTCAAATCATTTGCTGATTAGTGATTACAGACAAAGTATTTGAAATTATTTGAAGGAAAATTATTGTAGCTTGGAAGATAATACTGTGAACATTTGTTTTACCTAATTTACTAATCATATTTATAATTGAATATTGCACTAATTACAAAAAAAAATTAAAATTATCTGTCTTTAAAATTCAACTATAATACTTATACAGGAGGTTAAGTTGAGCGTTCGTACTGTCATGGCATGTTCGTCCTATTTTATTGTTTAAAAATGGTTCACAGTGGTCATTTATTCGTGAAACTAGTGTATTTGACATAAAAATCGTCCGTGATAAGTGAACGTTATATAAGACAGTGAAATGGGAGTGAAACACTACAGATGTGTACGGTGTGATCCGGCAACCTGACCTCCAACTGCACTTGTAATGCAAGACACTAGGCATTCCTAGTGCACACGACTCTGCCTTAATCTCGACGTTGGTAAACCTTTTTTTTTTAAACAGACGCCCTAAACGTTCGATTGATTTCAATATTCTAACACGGTTATTGGCCAAATTACAGTGTGTATCTAGCAGAAGCCATATTTAAAGAAAAAAAAATACTTATACAAGAGATCATTATTATCTATTATATAAACTAAATAAATTTTCTTAATTAATTTATTTTTTAATATTAAAATGGCATATAGGCGTACATTTATAATCTCAAATCTAAATTCCTACTAGCTATAGATTATGTACAAACCGAGAATACTGAATTTAAAACTAATCAGATCTTCAAATCACGTAATCATAACGCATATCTTAGAAGCAAAAGCCAAGTTTATATTACAATCTAAAAACTGGCCTTTCCCAGGCCTGCTCAATTCCAACTGAGTTATCGCGGTCGGTTCACGACGAAATCTTTCACTGCAAGCGTCTAAGAGCTAGTACACATTAGGCGGTTTGAAACGCTTTACGAACTAGAGGTCTGAAGGAAGTGTACACATGCAAACGCGCGCATCAAGCCAAACGCGCGTCATTCAGATTTTGGCTAGAACGCGCGTCGCGCGGGCGTCAGCCGCGCGCTTCAAGATACACGAGCGGCCATTTTGTTGTACATTAGATCGCGCGCTTTCGTGTAGATAAATTTTGATACGGATTTCTTAACGTTATAACGAGTTTTTGATGAGAAATTGACTCTCTTAAAATTGTTGAATCACCCGCAATATCCGTTTTTATAATATGCAGTAATGTGTACTCGCTCTTAGGGACGAATAGTGACATCTATGAGATAATTATGTAACTTCATTTTGCAACAACAACCTGTAATATCTAATCCATAGACACTGGCCTCGCATCTCCATACAAATGACAGCATTTTTTGTGCCGATTTGAGACGCCTCCTTCACTCATTAATACTACCTAGCTACCTATCTTCAATTAAATTTATTTGTGTCATATCTTTGTCCTCTCGGGCAGGTTGTGTCCAGACATCGGTCATGGTGCAACAGAACACCAGCGCTGCAGGCATTCTTGTCTGCAGCAATAAGCTGAGTTGAGACCCCTTTTCACAACAACAGCAGACCATCAGACATGATTTAGATATGTTCACCTTTGACTACATAATTATTTTATTATAATTATAACTGTTTCGGTCATTGCTGTGTGTGAAATAAACATATTACTTACTTACTCCCGCGTATTAAATACTTACGGGAATTAAATTGCTCCCGTATCGCGCTGTACCTCGCATTATTTTAGTTAATTTGTGAGTTTGTTGAGCTATTAGTGACTTATGTGATATTACTTATTACTGATTTATGTGATTTAGAAGTAGATTACATAATTTTAAAAAAAACGTGTCACGTGTAGACAGTTTGTGCACATCACTAATTTTAGTTCTCGTAACCAACGCTACTGCATTCAGCGCCAAAATGGCGGAAACAAAGTAGGCACACAATGAGTTTGACAGCCACCAGTCCAGTGTCTATGGAATAGATTTTACAGATCAGTGGTTTTAATGCGTGTTTTTTTATTGACGGCGCAAAACTTTTTTTCACACTTGTTGGCATTTGAATTTCTGCTCCTGCGTACATGCTTAATGTTATTTCTTAACTTTATATTTACATTTTTGACTTAAAGTAACCACGATGGCGAATATCTTTGCACATTACAATTCGATACGACATTCGACTAGATTTTCATTTAGAATAAACACCGCTGATATAATTTGGCGACAGCGGCAGAGGATCGGGTAGCACAACCACGTTTTATTTTGAAGCGTGCAATATCGTAGCGCTGCGGGAAAACTCCGGGCAGAATACCATTAAACAAACGTTCACATTACGCTTCCACGCTACAATTGAATCCTAACAATAGCCCCCTGCTGCTCATCGGGCAAGCCGTGCACTCTTCTCGTGTGCGCGCGCACTTTATTCGGCTTCTCGAACCGATGCTTGCAGATGGGGCAAAGGTAGCCATAACGCTTGCCCGTGTGAGCGTTGTGCTTGTGAATTTGCAGGAACTTGCGCGATTTCAGCCGCTTCGGGCACATGTCGCACTGGGGTGGGATTGTAACGCGTTAGTAATCCGCGGGGGTAAGATGTAACAAGTGGGGTAAGTTGTAACAAGTGGGGTAAGTTGTAACAAGTGGGGTAAGATATAACAAATGGGGGTAAGATTTTTATTTTTTTTATTTACTTAAATTTACAGTTTTTTTATATGAGATGAGATGTAACAAGTGGGGGTAAGATGTAATAAGTGGGGGTAAGATGTAACAAGTGGGGTAAAACGTAATATGTGGGGTAACATGTAACAAGTGGAGTAAGATGTAACAAGTGGAGTATGATGTAACAAGCGGGGGTAAGATGTAACAATAGTTGTAATGCCTGGGCCACACTAACGTCTAATGCCATTAATTAACGCGTTATTTGACATTAAGCGCAGATGCGAAAGCCTAAGCGCTAATTATTACTAATGGGGTTAGGTCCTTTCGCATCTGCGCTTAATAATAAAATAAATTTATTCAGTTTCAAGTCTTAAGATCTAATACAATGCCGATGCCTTCTTTTAAGTACGAAAAACCTGTGATCGGAGACATCGCTCTTCCACTATAACGTAACTAAATAAGACAGTATAAAAGCTCAAAATGAAATAAAAATAATGTAATATAATGAACGACAAAGTATAACTTTGACATTTACAACTATAATAAATTAATAATAAGATAACAAATATTAATTGTTAAGGATTACTCAAATATATGTTCGCTAGAAATAGCAGATTCTTGCATGGCCCTGAATTATCATACCTAACACCTAATTTATAACCAAAAATCGGACAAATAAATTTATTTCATGTCATAAATTTTGATACTGTAACGAAATTAAATTTTAAGTTATTATAAGTACCTAAAAAAGTTGCATATTTATTTGCTGGAATCCAAATGTTGATGTATGTGAGGGTGAATGTACGAGGATGAGTATGAATGACAAATAACGCGTTAATTAAAGGCGTTAGACGTTAGTGTGGCCCCGGCATAATGGTCAGGGGTAAGAAGTTTTATGTTTGTGATGGATTGGGTAAGACGTGTGTAGGTACCATGGCGGATTGGGATAAGATAGATAGATAGAAACACTTTATTGTACACAAAATCAGGAAAAGTAAAAACTACAGGAATAGTAGCACGATATGTACAAAGGCGGAGTGCATGTGCATGGAGTACTGCCGCCACCTGTGGGACGGCTCAGCTAAGTACCAACTGGCTGCCCTTGACTCAGTGGAGAAACGCGCTAAGCGCCTTATAGGTGACGAATCGCTGGTGGAAGCTAGACTGCAAAGTCTGGAACATCGGCGAAAGGTTGCCTGTCTATCGGTGTTTTATAGGATACATTTCGGAGAGTGCGCATCGGAATTGCACGACCTAATTCCAGCATCTCCATTCCGCCTTCGGACTACCAGGCGTGGGGAGGGGTTCCATCCTCATGTTGTTGATATCCCATCTGCTCGTACGAAGCGATTTGCTTCTTCATTCATTATGCGAACGGCTAAGGAATGGAACAGCCTGCCGGCGTCTGTATTTCCCGAAACCTACAACCTTGGGATCTTCAAGGCCAGAGTGAATAGGCATTTACTGGACCCGCGTGCTCCATCGTCGACCTCATCGTCGCTTACCATCAGGCGAGATCGAGGTCAAATGCGGGTTTAGTTATACATAAAAAAAGGAAGAAAAAAAAGGCGGCCTTATCGCTTAAAGCGATCTGTAAGATAAGGTACAAAGGTGATTGCAGACGGGTATTTTAAAAAAAAGTATTTTTTTATGTTCTACTAAACCCGCATTTGACCTCGATCTCGCCTGATGGTAAGCGACGATGAGGTCGACTATGGAGCATGCGGGTCCAGTTAAGGGGTCGGGTTAAGGCAGAATTCAAGCGAAACTAGTACCGGTTACTAAAAAAATCTCCTAAATTAAGGTATTTATCAAAAAAGTGGACAGTAGTATTGTTCAACTCCGGTAGAATTTAAAAAATATATTCTAATAGCATCATGCTGGAACAACAAAAAGCGAATGTGCTATACGAAGTTATGTTTCAATACGAAGTTATTCGATAACTTATGTTAATTCCTTGCCGATAAAGTGTCGGTTAGTATCTGGAAAGACCCGTGCCAGCGCGGCACAAAGGTATGAGCATAATCGATGGCAATTGATTGATTGATTTTCATAAAATGATTTTTCACATAATGAAAATCATTCATCATCATCATCATATCATTTATTCATAAACAATTATAAATTGGTAATGTTTCACACATTATTCATATTCTTTATTCATTTAGAGTGTCGGTGGCGTCGTGGGTAGGACGTCGGACTACCACGCGGGAGGTCCGGATTCGAAACCAGGCTGTACCAATGAGTTTCAGGGTTTTTTCGAAAGACTTACGTACTTTTACCGATAGCTCTGACGGTGAAGGAAAACATCGTGAGGAAACCTACACACTGAGATAACCCGTGTGTGAAATGGGGAAAGCTAAATCTGCCAAGAGAGTCGTTCTATGTGATTAGTTAGAATGATCACGACCCTCAGCAATGAGGAATACGATTTCGAAACATATTCTTGATCCACCACAATGCCTGTGTTAGGAATGATCAAAAGGTGGATTCGATCCGGCGACACTTGCACCGTAACCTTTGAGCCATTGTCGTTTTCTGATGTAAAGACTTTGAGAGACAGGATATTAGTAATTTGGAATTCTATTATTTATATATTAATTCTTCTTGTTAATTACTTTAATATTGTTTATAAATTATTAAGTATGTATATTTAAATTTTTTATTTTATTTTGCTATCTAATCTCTAGATATCTATGTTATTTTTCCTATTTTTAATTATATTTATTACCAATTTTAATTCATATTGTACCTACTTGCGCTTGTTGTGACTACCTTAATAAGATATGCATTTACCTGTATTTCGATTAATGTTTTTGTTTGTAGTATGAATGTAGTATCTTATCTTATGATAGGGGGCCGGGAATAACCCCGGAGGCACTTCGACCCTTGAGGATCTTTTATGCCTACCCCATTTTACACACTGGTCATCTCAGTGTGCAGTTTTCCTCACGATGTTTTCCTTCACCGTTAGAGCAGTCGGTAAATGTACGTAAGTCTTCGATAAATACGAAAAACTCAGTGGTACATGGCACTGCATAGTTTCGAACCCGGACCTCCCGCACTGTGCCATCGACACTCTTAAATATCTACTGGTTGTCCTAAATAAATAAAATATAAATAAATATGAACATACCTGGAAGTTTTTCTCAGGCAGATGTATGGCGATATGCTGCACCAGGTTGGAGCGGCGGTGGAAGGTAGCCCCGCAGTGGTCGCAAATATAGGGCCGCTCGCCCGTGTGCCTTCGCTCGTGGATCTGATGGATATAGTCAGCTATCATCGTCAGATAATCTTAAGCTAGTCCTGAGATGGTTTTTTTAATTTGCTACTAAACCCGCATTTGACCTCGATCTCGCCTGATAGTAAGCGACGATGAGGTCGACGATGGAGCATGCGGATCCAGTAAATGCCTATTCACTCTGGCCTTAAGATCCCAAGGTTCTAGGTTTCGGGAAATACAGACGCCGGCAGCTGTTCCATTCCTTAGCCGTTCGCATAACGAACGAAGCAAATCGCTTCGTACGAGCAGATGGGATATCAACAACATGAGGATGGAACCCCTCCCCGCGCCTGGTAGTCCGAAGGCGGAATGGAGATGCTGGAATTAGGTCGTGCATTAAAAGAGTGGAATTAAAGAATTAGTGGCCGAGCAGTACTGGCAGTAGGCACACTTGTGTATCCAGCCGAGGCCGTGCCGCGCGCGCTTGTGTTCTTGTAGCTTGTTGTTGTTCCGGCATCTCTCGTACTGAGCGGACCTTCTGTATCTATATACTGTGTCATAAGGTACTGTACTCACAGTGAGTGCCTCCTTAGTGGCCGAGCTGTACTCGCAGTAGGCACACTTGTGTATCCGGCCGAGACCGTGTCTCGCGCGCTTGTGTTCTTGTAGCTGGTTGTTGTTCCGGCATCGCTTGCCGCACGACTGGAATTAAATCAGTTGATATCGATATTGATTGATTGACAAATAATTTATTTGCATTAAGTGTGGTTGAATTATTGTTACATTTTACCCCTGTTTCATAAACGTTATGCCTTACCACTGTCTATACACTTTGTGATGTCCTTGTTTTGTCATTGTTTTAGACCAAAATTCCAGAATGAAAAGCTGTGCCTCTTCGAACACATAGGCACTGGCAGAATTACCGCAATTCAGTAGTTGCCATAAATAAAATAAAAGAGTGAAGAGAATAATCATTGTTTTTTTTATTCGTATGGCAGTTGGAATTATACAATAATCATTGTTACAATTATATCTTACCCCAGTCCATAATAATTATCGTTACATCTTACCCCAGTCTGTTACCATCATGCCTTATCGCTGTCCATAATATTTATTGTTACATCTTACCCCGTCTATTTCAATCATGCCTTATAGCATAGTAAAAATGTATTGTAACATCTTACCCCCGTCTGTTTCAATCATGCCTTATAGCATAATAAAAAAATATTGTTACCTCTTACCCCCGTCTGTTTCAATCATGCCTTATCGCTGTCCATAATAATTATTGTTACATCTTACCCCATCCTGTTTCAATCATGCCTTATCGCTGTCCATAATAATTATTGTTACATCTTACCCCAGCCTGTTTCAATCATGCCTTATAGCATAATAAAAAAATATTGTTACCTCTAACCCCAGTCTGTTTCAATCATGCCTTATCGCTGTCCATAATAATTATTGTTACCTCTTACCCCAGTCTGTTTCAATCATGCCTTATCGCTGTCCATAATAATTGTTACATCTTACCCCAGTTTGTCAAAAATATCATGCCTTCCTTACCTTACCCCTGTCCATAAAATCATTCTTACATCTTACCCCAGTGAGACATATCTGCCCATTGTTGGATATAGGCCTCCTCCTTTCACCACTTTATATAGTCAACAAATATTAAAACTTGATATAACTGTAATAGTTTGTAACATGTGTTAAAAAAAAGTTTTTTTTTCACTCAATACTTAGAAAGTCCTTATAAACAAAGGATTTAACATATATAAAAAACACACATTATAAACTCTGTCAAGAGGGTGACATTGGTACTTTTATAGTTTCGTTATTAAAAACTTGTTGCATTTAAACTACGTTTAATAATAAAAGAACCAGAAAAAGATAAACTTGGCTGGTTTTTATAACGTTAACTTTATTAGAACTCACCTCACAAACACAGTAGTTAGTGTGGAACCGCATGTGTGCCTTGTATGTAGCTTTCATCCGGAATTCCTTATTACATGTGTTGCACTTGTAGGAGCTCGCATTTGGGATCATCATTCGCTTCTTCTTTGTAGTGACTGGTTTCTGTAAGGATTTTATTTTTGTACAAGCAGACAATCAAACAGATCATGTGGTAAGTGGTCACCATTGTTTATAGACTTCTCACCTCACTATGAAGTTATTTAGAGTGTTTTCAATGAACTGCTAAAGAACTTAGAGCAGATGAATAGATGGAGTGTCTCATGTGCTGGTAATTATGCTGGCTCTCTTACCATTTAAACCAAAGCATTGCTGCTTTGTGGCAGAAATACAGCAGCAATGCTAGCCCAGGCTGACTCTACACAGGAAGCCAATTCTCGCAGTTTGACATACAAAAGTCGAGCGAAACGAACGTCTTGTCACGCTCACATGTAATGAGATAAGACTAATGTCGAATTCGACATTCCACCTGCGATAATCGCCTTCCAGATCATACCTTCAAAACATGCATGTATTTATACAGGTAGCAAGCACTGAATCACATGAAGTTAGTATGTGCATATCTAGATATAGACTCTATAGACTCACTTCACTCATACTCATATGTATTTATTAATTAGCAACAATAGTAAAACAAAACAATCACAGGACACTCCCCCAGCTATACTGCCAAACAGATCCAAAATCTACCTATTTACAACGTTGAATTCAACTCTACAGAAACATATAACAATTCTTTACCTGTTTAATTTTAGGTTTAAATTCAACCTCCACATCATTATCGTCATAGTAATTTTGGAACTCCTCACCAAAAAGATTGTATTCGTAACTGTAATCTACTTCTACATCATTTGTATAGTCATCAGTGCCATTGTACTCAACTTTTGGTTTTGCAATGTTACTTTTGACTTTGTGTGCTTTTGATATTTTTTTCTTGGGTTTCGAACCCGTAAGCATATTCTTGAGAGCTTTCTCTGCCTTCTTACTTGTTCTTCTGAATTGTAGGGCCGTGTTCATAGTCTCTATGCATTGAGTGCATATTTTCTGTGATAATCCATCGTTCATTTTTATCTGTAAATGACATAATTATTTACAGTCACAGGTAGGAAATGGTATACAAGGACAACAGTATGTTTGAGATTTTTTCAAAAACTACTGGATTTTTATGAAGTTAATTGGAAGACACTGCTTCCCACAGCACGTTGAATCCTAGTGTGGGAGGCAAGGGTTACAATTATGTTAAATTCCTTTTGTATTTGGAAAATAATTATTTATTTATTATTATTTCTTACCCTTCGAGGGACATAACATGAAGTTATGTATGAGGGTATTTAATTGCATCTAATTCTAAAACATCTTTCACTGACAGAATTGTGAGGATCTACACCAGAGGTTCCCAAACTTATTTTGCCCACTTTGAGAATAAATTATTTTTTAGCGCCCCCATTTTTTCCCCTACTTAAAAACGACTATAACTTCAAATTAAATTAATTAATTATTGTGAGCTACATTAGCGGAGATTAAACATTAATTCTAAACGAGACTTTTACTATAATTCGCAAGAGTTAACTTGAAACCTGAGCACAGTCGGTAATACACAACGGCGCTCAGGTCTCAAGTTAACTCTTACGGGCTACACCTGCCAATGAGAATGATTATCTAATAATAATAATAATAATAATGATTGTCTAAGAGGCCTCTTAGCTAAATGAAATTACAAATCACCCCCCAAGCCTCTACACGACGCCCCCATTTTTTTTCTGGGTCTCTTACCGCCCCCCTTTAGGCCTGCAGCGCCCACAAGGGGGCGTTATCGCCCACTTTGGGAAAGGCTGATCTACACAGAGTAGTTTTTGATAAACATTTCTTTCTTATTGTATACCTTTATTGTAAACAATAATCCACAGTTAAATCCTTAAGGTATAAAGATTCCTAGATGTAGATGCAGTTTATACTACAAATTATTAATAAATTGGTACCTCCAGACCAGTAACAAGTCTCAAATCTTCCGATCGTTTGTCCTTGGTTTCCTTATTGCAGAATATAGATACAAGGTCCTCGGTGGTCAGGCAAGTTCTGCAGTAGTCAACGGCAAGTTTCTTCTCCGATTTCACAGGTTTCGCCAACTGTTTTCGAGCACTTCTTCGCTTCGCACTCATCCGGTTTAGAAGTAGCATTGCAAGCATTGCTGAGGTTTCTGTGAGAAAGTGGTTTGGATTTTAAGACAATTAGTCTAAATATTATTTAGAATGCACGATTTCGTTACTGATTCAAAGAAAATTAATCGAAAATCCGGAAAAATAAATTGCGGGCATATATACAAAACAAACTTCCATTTTTATTGTTTGACATTTGTTTTTTTTTCTTAAGTAGTCACAGGCCGTCGTCTACATTCCGTTCCGCCTAGTTACAAAGACGCCGAGATATCTATGACACCGTGTTTGTTTGATGAAACGAACAGTCCCTTTTTCGTTTTGTTTTTGCTTCAGAAAATTCATTTGTATTGTAATCAAGCAAATTACATTAGAGTGATCTAACCAAACGCCAATGTCAAACTTCCTTAGCTTGCGTGTTGTTTTGTTTGTGCATTTTTTGTTTATTTTTCCCGTTTATCGCAATAATTAACGCAAAATGTGCATTTTATGAGATAACTCACACATGTTACCTTAATTACTCAATAAATAGCGAATCGAATATGTACCCGTGGAATTGCTGCAGGACGTGTCTAAGTTCGCCAACTTTGTATCCAATATTTCCCAATGCAGATAATTGTGAAAAATACACAAATGTTATATTTACGACCACAGGACTCAAGGTAATTTAATCAACTAATTTTCTATCGTATAAAATGATGCTCAACAGAACAGACAGTAGAATAACTTTTAGAGCAGTAAATATTCGAAGGCAGTGATGGTTGTCTAATTTTTTGTACCTACATTAATCCTATTGGAAAGTATTTAAACTTCTGCGGGAAGATTCATATAAGTATTTGGAGTTTCAAATACATAAAATGTGTTTTATTTTTGGTGGATGGTATAGTTAGTATATTTAGTTACTTATAATTAAATATGAAATGTTCTTGGTAAAGAATTTTAAAAGCATATATACAACTTCAGCAGCATTATCGCTAAAAGGAATGTCTTCCAGACATTTACTTACTTACATTGCCTTCTCCATTTCACATACTGATTATCTCAGTGCACAGGTTTCCTCAGGATGTTTGTTTGTCCAGGTGGAGCCAAATGACACACTGCCACAGCTGATGTGCCCCAGCTGCATCAATTTTGTGAATGAATCCCTGAAATTCAGGAGGAAGTGTGAAGAGTCACATAGGCTGCTGCTGAGTAGACTTGGTGATAAACAGTTTAGTGATATCAAGGTGAGTCTAATAGCTTACAAAAATTATATAGAAGCACTTGAGTTCTAGACATGGGAACGTGGATTGCAACACTAAAGTGGCGATGGGCAGGACACTTAATTAGAGGGGTGATGGCCCGTAGACCAGAGCCCTCACCGCGTGGTGGCCAAGGTCGATGGGCGGATGACATCGTCAAAGTCATGTCAAAAACCTGGATGCGACTAGCACAGGATCGTATAGGGTGGCACAAAAGAATGGAGGCTTATACCCTGCAGTGTGATGATGTGTGCTGATGATAATGATGATGAGTTTAGAGGAGGAAGAGCGTCGGTGGGACAGTGGCTAGGACACCGGACTCCCATGCGGAAGGTCCGATTTCGGAACCGTGCTGTGCCATGTAGTAATTTTATTAGTTTTTCGTATTTTCGAAGACTTACGTACATTTACCGACTGCTCTAACGGTGAAGGAAAACATCGTGAGGAAACGTGCATACTGGGATGACCAGTGTGTAAAATGGGGCAGGCACAAAAGATCCTCAAGGGTCGAAGTGCCGCTGGGTTATTCCCGGCCCCCTATCATAAGATAACAAGATAAGATTAGAATAGGAACGGGATGCCATTTAATCAGATGGTATGAAGAGGGAAAAGGAAAGACCTTCCACCGGGAGCAATGGTGTGCCTGGCCATCATTATAGTAGAGTAATAATGTACCAGTGGATGTTTGGAACTCGTATAAAGACTAAGTCCCATTGAAAATATTGATAGTGTGTTCTATGTTTGTATGGACATAAGGGCTCGATGTACGCCGTGTGTGATCCAGATGAACAGCGACATCTGGCGGTGAGTTCAGGGAACTAAAACATCCCAACTGTTAGGGCACATCCCTCCCCATGTACAAAGGGGATACGGGCCATGATGTAAATGTATGCAGGTCTTCTGAAAACACGTGAAACTCATTTGTATATTCACATGTAGCTGTAAAGGAAATATTTCAAATAGATTTGACAAAAGTTTCTCTTGTACAATTAATTATGTTTTATTTTCAGACAGAAACACCACATATCTTCAAACTAGAGAATGAAAAATCAACTGAAATAGACATATCAGGTTGCCAAGACCCTACCGATGACCATTTCCAAGACTACGATGACCACATACCATTAGACACGTTACAGTATTCTAACAACTATATAGAAAAGTCTGAAGAGGGACAGACCGATGGACAAATAGAATTTGAAACCAGAGTACAAGACATCGTAGACCAACCTATAGAAGTAATCTTTAGTAAAAAGAAAAAAGTTATAAATAATTCTAAAGATAAGGAAAAAATTAAAAGAAAATTGAGATCTAAAACAGAAAATAGAGAAGATAAAAAGAAAGGAAAAGAGAAGATAGCAAGAGTCAGAGAGGAGATTGAATGTGAATACTGTCATAAGATTTTAACTTCGAAATTGTCATTAAGAAACCATTATAAGATACATACGGGTTTTGATGTGGTTTGTGAGGTGAGTTTGACTGCTATTTATTATAGTTAGAAGGTTTTCGATGCGCTGAGGACTTGACGACTTAGATGCATCTCTTATCTTTCAAACCGGAACACAGTAATGCAAGCATTGATTAGTGATTTTACAAGATTTTTGTTTAATAAACTTTAAATTATCACATAAAGCCAAATATCAACATGTAGATACTACATACCTTTCCATCAAATTCCTTCAGACTCTCGCCACGATGTTTTAACATATTTTTATGTCTGCTATTTTGAAATGGGCATACGATGCCATGATATCATCACAATTTTACTATAGCTTTGAGAAATTAAATTAATAAAAAAACGAGAAATTTGTGATATCTTCAAGAATAACGTTTCGTTTTGCTTTTCTGTTTACGGAGTGTGCTCGTGGCTCCATCTGCGCAACGGTTTGCGTTTTATGTCCTATTAACGGCACATGAGTACCATCAAAACAACCATTAAGGCTAAAGCCAAGGACCTGCGTATGGTGGAGTGGTCAAAAACCAACTTAAAACACTCTAAGAGATTCATTGGAAATGGTGACACAACTAGGTGCAGAAAAATCTACAACCATAGCAGGAGTCTCATCCGTCTCATTGTAGGGGCGTTCACAGGCCATTTTGGCACTAGGAGCCTCCTACACAAGATGAGACTGGCAGACGATCCCACCTGCAGAGCCTGTGGTGACACCGTTGAGTCAATGGAACACTTGCTGTGCGAATGTGACTCGCTGGCTGGAAAGCATATGAGTCTTCTGGGGGTAGCCTACCCGAAACCAGAGGACTATAGGCTCCTACCTGTAAGCTGTACAGCGTCCTTGATGCAAAGCATCTTTAAGGAACAGGAAGGAGACTAAGGTAAGGGGTGAGCACAAAAGATCCCTGCGGGTCGAAGTGCCGCTGGGGTTATCCCTGGCCCCCTGTCATAAGATAAGATAAGAAAGGCACATGAGGTGCTCTATTAGCAGCGTATCGAAAATCCTCTAAACAATAAAAAAGAAAATATATGCCATAAAATCACACCTGTTTCCCAAGACCTGCAATGACCCTGACAAACTGTTCTCGCTTCTTCCACACTTATCAATTGCTTCATACTGGATGACGCAATCGGTTACTGGATGACCACACCTGACCTTTCTTTAGAACGCCTGCAATCTGGTCGACGGTCCCACTAGGTCTCCCCTTTCCTACCCCTCCATTCCCTTTTTCCTTATACACCACTTTCGTTATAAAAAAGAATTACAATTATAATGCTTGCTTATCGTATGGTTAGTGGCCAACCTATTTGTCAGAGTTGTTCAGGCCGCCCGAAGGGCTCTGACATGGCTTAACGATTGCTGTCGAACGACAACAACCGGGACCGATTGCTTAACGTGCTCTCCGAGGCACGGAGGAGCTCAGATGAAATATGCCACTAGCGGTCACCCATCCAGGCACCGACCGCGCCAACATCGCTTAACCTGCACGATCACTTCGGACCGTGCTCGCTTGTTACACAATTGACATACAGTTCATTATGCTATGTACAATTACGTTGCGAAAATTCGCTTCCACTCCAATCCGCGGCAATGGAAATTGAGCCTAAGGCGTACTTGGTTTTGTTTGATTGTTGCATCGTTCTGTTTTGTTTCTGCGATCATACTTGATGTCAGTATTATCATGGAATAAATGTATATGCTTATCTCATGTTGCATTACAGCACTGCGGCAAGAAGTTTATAACAAGAAGATTGCTCCTAATGCACTGCAGAGCTAAGCATGGATACGAGAAGACAGATAAGTGCTCGTACTGCGATTACAGGGCGTCCAATGCAGAACAAGTTAAGGTAATCATTCCTGATCATTCTGTTTCGTTTCATTCATACTTTCTAGGACATCTGTATATCATCGACACCAAACGACACCGCGCTTCATTTTACGTGTGGCGCCATCTATTGGCGAGAGTTACAAAACTAATCTCTTAACTCATTATTACATGATAAACATTATAAAAAACTACTGACGACTTAAAAACCCCAAATCCCTAGAGTAATGAAGAAGAAGGTGTACATTTACCGACTGTTTTAACGGTGAAGGAAAACATAGTGAGGAAACCTGCACGCTGAGATGACCAGTGTGTATATGGGGTAGGCACAAAAGATCCTCAAGGGTCGAAGTGCCGCTGGGGTTATTCCCGGCTCTCTATCATAAGAAAAGATGGGACATATTTAGAATATCCCTACCGCTATCTGTCGAAGGGAAATAGCCGAATTCAGTGAAATACTCGATTACTGGTAGCCGATTAGCTGAGCCACAGCGGCACTTCGACCCTTGAGGATCTTTTGTGTCTACCCCATTTACACACTGGTCAACTCAGTGTGCAGGTTTCCTCACGTTTTCCTTCACCGTCAGAGCAGTCGGTAAATGTACGTAAGTCTTCGAAAAATACGAACAACTCATTGGTACATGGCACTGCATGGTTTCTAACCCGGACCTCCTGGGAGTCTGGTGTCCTAGCCACTGTGCCACCGACGCTCTAAATCTGTCCCATACACAGAGAAAAAGCTACTTTCTTTATCAGTAACTGGTCAACATTCCTGATGTCAGATCCATGAGCGTCTTCACACGGGGGAGAAGCCGTTCGTGTGCAAGGAGTGTGGTGCCGACTTCCACCGCAAGAGCAGCTACCTGCAGCACGTCGCCATACACCTGCCGGAGAAGACTGTGCAGGTGACACCTTCATAACTCTCACGTCCATAATCTCCGAGGAGGTGGACAGAAGAACCACCTTCCTCATAGGTAGTTCTCACTTTTCGTCGTAAGATTTGGTGGACAAAGGCCTACCGCTGTCTACTAGGTGTAAGATAATATAAGGTCCGGGAAAAAGTCTTTTCGCATATTGTTGAAAAAGTGAAGCAAGATCGGCATATCAGTAGTTACGACGTAGCTGAAGAACTGGAAATTGACCACAAAACAGTTTTGACCCATTTGAAAAAAGCTGGGTACACAAAAAAACTCGATATTTGTGTGCCACACGAGCCCACTGAAAGAAACCTAATGAACCGTGTACTCATTTGCGATTCTTTATTAAGACGTAATGAAACCGAACCGTTTTTGAAGAGATTGATAACTGGTGATGAAAAGTGGATCACGTACGACAAGAACGTGCGAAAAAGATTGTGGTCGGTCAGGCTTTACAGACTGTGCCAAAGCCCGGGTTAACTCGCAATAAGGTGATGCTGTGTATATGGTGGAATTGGAAGGGCATTGTTCATTATGCCCTGTTTTAACAATGTTATATATTTCTACGACCTATGATGAACGTGGTTCCTCTGTCTACCCCTCGGGATTATGGACGTGAGAGTTACGCTATGCTATATATTTATATAGGTACGTTTGAAGGAACGTTTATTGAACTTGGCATCCAGTTAGATCTCAATTCTTTGGTTCCTTGCACCGAACTTGGCACCTTTTTCACATATATTTTTGGTGGGATTGTCACGCTAATTTTCAATTCAATATTTTTATTTTTCGGATAACTTGATCCATTGTGCTAGTGTACTTAAAAACTACGTTAGTAAATACATTCAGCAAAAATTTCGAGTTTTTACTCTTCGAACAGATGCTGATCAAAGATAACATCATTCGATCAGCACACGAACGAAGTGTTTAAGGATAGGGGAATCGTATTTATCCGCTATCACATTCAGGATGCTGTTGGAGCTGCTCCGAAGCCTGCAAAGCAGACGCAGTCCTCTCGCGCATAATGGCGTGAAAACCATCGGTATGTGCGTGCGCAAACATGCCGGAGGCACTGCAGAGACGAGGCAACCCCATCAACATCCTGCAGCCATTATTATACAAAGTATATTTTTCGTTTCATTTTTAATAGTACTGTAATACTTATTATAAGTGTGTCGTTCCAGTGCGAGCAGTGTCCCGCTCGCTTCAAATCCGTGACCCTGATGCGTATCCACAAGAATCGACATCGCGCGCCGCAGTACAGCTTCCGGTGTCGCGTTTGCGAGAACAGGTCAGTTACTGGACGTCTGGAGCCCACTCCAGGAGCCTTATCTTAGGGGGGGACCCCGGCGACACTTCGACCCTCGGGGATCTTTTGTGCTCACTCCTTTTCTTATTCCTTCCTCCTCCCTATTCCTTCCAGGACCCTAGATTGGCAACATTATTAGTAAAAGTGATAAATGAATGATGAAACAGGTATACAAAGCGAAAGTTAGTGGAAGGAGAAGCCGGGGTCGTCCTAGACTGATCTTTAAAGATCAGATTGACAGAGTGCTCTTAGATTGTAACATACAGAGCTGACGACCCCGACGGGGAGCGTGCGGGAGACGACGGATGACTGTAGAGGAAGAAAGAGAGGCTGCCAAGACAGAGATTCGTGGCGCTCCGTTCTCCCTGCCTACCCCGCAAGGGACATAGCGTGAAGGTATGTATATATGTAAGAGCGTCGGTGGCACAGTGGCTAAGGCACCGGACTCCCAAGCGGGAGGGCCGGGTTCGAAACCACGCAGTGCCATGTACCAATGAGTTTTTCGTATGTTTCTAAGACTTACGTACATTTACCGACTGCTCTAACGGTGAAGGAAAACGTCGCGAGGAAACCATGACTGAGGGAAATGTTTCGAAAGGCGAGTAAAATTCATCGCAAAGCACTGGGCCTGCTCGGTGGATCATGGCTTGTACCCCCTTGTACAAGGAGAAGTGCATTCTTCAATTGGAAAAAATGTCAGGTACCCACATAGAATATAAATTAAAATAATGTCAATTTTAATGCTTTATGTTAAAAGTTGTAATCTGTTGTGTTTACCTAATAAATAAATTAATTTACATGTCATATAATAAATAATAATAATAATTTTCCAATAAAAAAAATTATGTCAATCAAATAGCCCGCCCCTTGTCGCCCCCGGTGCAAAGGTGCCCATAACGCACGCGGCGTTACCGCGCTGTATCGCTACGGCCAACCTTTGCACCAGGTACGACCCGGAGCGAGGCACAGCCCCTCTCCCTGAGGCGACGGCCAATCTCTGCCACGAAAGTATTGTAGATATTTTATTTTAATGCTAATGTGAATGTCCATTATACTCCTTCACACTATGGAAAGGATTTTCAAACAGCCATTTCAATAATTCAGTTTTAAAGAGTCTACCCTCTGACACCCTTATATCATGAGGTCATTTGTTGTACACTGTTATGCACAGGTTATAAACATTTCTTGTGTATATGTATTTCCGCATCGCACGCACACACACACACACACACACACACACACACACACACACACACTCACACACGCACACGTAAACATTATGCGACGCATTTCTGTCATTCATAATAGTTACCTACATCTGTTTGTTGTTTTCTACCTAAGATATATCATATAATGTTAAGTAACATAATGAACATTTATAATTGGCAAATGTTATAGTAATATTTTTTTATAAGGTCAAAAATGCTGTAAATTTAAGTAAATAAATAAAATTGAGGAGCTGGTAGCCTAGTTGCGAGCACGGTCCGAAAGTGATCGTGCAGGTTAATCGACGTTGGCGCGGTCGGTACCTGCATGGGTGATCGCTAGTGGCATATTCCGTGCCTCGGAGAACACGTTAAGCAGTCGGTCCCTGTTGTTGTCGTTCGACAGCAGTCGTAAAGTCATGTCAAAGGCCTACGGGCGGCCTGAACAACTCTGACAAATAGGTTGGCCACTGACCATACGATAAGCAAGCAAGCAATAAATAAATGATATAATTCTTATTTCAGCTTCGCTCGCCGCCGGAACGTGGTGCGCCACCTCCAGCGCATCCACGGGCTGCCTCCCGATCAGCAGCACATAGACAGACTTCATCTGTAAGATCTACCATACAATACAAATATTTTTTATTGCACACGGAACAGAAGAAAAGATACAAAAAACAATTACAATTGGCGGTCTTATAGCTTTAAGATATTTCTTCTAGACAACCTTTGGGTGAGCGTCGGTAGCCTAGTGGCTAGGGCACCGGACTCCCATGCGTTCGATACATGTACAAATGAGTTTATTCGGATTTATTCGAAGACGTACGTACATTTACCGACAGCTCTAACGGTGAAGCAAAACATCGTGAGGAAACCTGCATGTCTGAGGGAATTAAAAGTTTCCGAAGGTGTTCGTCTAGAGATTGACTCATTGAAATAGACAATATTGTAAATCTCCAATCGATTTCTTGTAATCGTGATACCCTTTTTAACAATTGGAATGTAATGTCTCGTGGGCTATAAAAATGGCACCACCCCAACTCTTCCCGTGTATGTCGTACGAGGCGACTAAGGGTCTTAGTGGATACTATTCTACACCTAGTAGACGGCGGTAGGTTCGCCACCTAGCACGTTTGTCCATCAAATCTTGCCGCAAGTGGGAACTACCTATGATGAAGGTGGTTCCTCTCTGTACCCCCTCGGGGATTATGGACGTGAGAATATGGAATGTAAATTAATTAATCGAAATTGTTAATCTATTTTTAAAAGAATCTAATCGCAAATTTCACTTCCATTCCACTAAATACAACGTAACTAAATAGAATCTAAACTACATCGTTATGAAGTGTTCCGTATGATACTGTCCACTAACGATCACATTTCAGTTAAGTTAGAACAGTAACGTGTTTGTGCATTCTAATAAAACGTTTAGTTTACACTGAATCGCAGTTCAACGGTAACAAAACGCTTCAACTGTCAAATATAACGATCGAACATGAGTTCCTCCCGAGGTCTTATCTTATGATAGGGGGTCGGGAATAACCCAGCGGCACTTCGACCCTTGAGGATCTTTTATGCCTACCCTATTATATACACTGGTCATCTCAGTGTGCGGGTTTCCTCGCGATGTTTTCCGTCACCGTTAGAACAGTCGGTAAATGTACGTACGTGGCAGGTACATGGCACTGCACGGTTTCTAACCCGGACATCCCGCACGGGAGTCCGGTGTCCTAGCCACTGTGCCACCGACGCTCTCCTCCCGAGGTACTTTTGCCCGAGCGATAGTAAATCGAAAGGTGGCAGTGGTAGAGTTATGCGTCAGCAGAATGCGATTTGGTGTCCAAATAGAATTGGAACGAAAACTAAATTGAAATTGGATAGAAATAGAACTACATAGACACTGATTAAAATTAGGTAGACATGTTTTTTTTTCAGCGCATAGATTTGATGGGAAACTAGCGCTACACATTAAGCATTTAACATTAAAGAGGATATTTCTAAGTACCCTCAATAAGAAGTAGGAGGAGAAAGCGCTAAAAGTTGACACAATCTCTTTCTACTTCATATTGTTTCACTAAGAGAAAACCACTGAATCAATCAATCTGTCACTAATCTCTTCAATATCCAATTAACTTCAGGGGTTTCCTGGAAGAGATCGCTTTAAGCGATAAGACCGCCTTTGTACATATCGTGCTACTATTCCTGTAGTTTTTACTTTACTAAAGTTCTATCTATGTATCTATCTCATCAGCAGTCTACTCTGTGGAATAGAGTAGACTGGACATAGGCCTCTCCCAGGGCGCGCCATTGAGCCCGATCATCGGCTCTTCTCATCCAGATCGTCGCTCCATCTAGCAGGGGGGCGTCCCACACTACGTGGTCTCCACTCCAGAACTCGTCTCCCCCAGCGGTTGTCGGTTCTGCGACAGATGTGACCGGCCCACTACCACTTCAGCTTGCTAATCTTATGAGCTATGTCGATAACTTCTGTTCTATGCCGGATCTCCTCATTTCATATTCGATCCAGCAGAGATACTCCGAGCACAGCTCTCTCCATAGCACTTTCAATTTGTGAACCAGTCGCTCCGTCAGTGTCCACGTTTCGGCTCCGTAGGTCATCTATCTATCTAAGATAATACAAAACCATTATTAAAAAAATCTTCATCTTTTCTTCTACTGTCCACTGAAATTGGATAGAAATAGAACTAAAAACGTTGTAATTTAGGCGAATTGAGCCCCAGGTTTGCAACTCTAGAACAGGTCATGCCCACTGCCGCCGAGACAAAAACTCACGCGCAGATTCATAATCACACGACAACTCATGTAAATCTCAATATATTTAGAAAAATAAATAACACCTAGGTATTAAACTTGTGATATTAGATAAGATTTTATATTATAGGTAAACCGCTTAACTGTGGGGTCGCCTGCACGGCAAGAGGGCGGGGCGGGACGTCAGAGGGCGAGCATGCCGCCCGCTGCATTCTCGCCCTCTGACGTCCAGCCCCGTCCTCCTTTTATTATAGGTAAACCGCTTAACTGTGGGGTCGCCTGCGCGCCAAGAGGGCGGGCGGGACGTTAGAGAGCGAGCATGCGGCCCGCATGCTCGCTCTCTAACGTCCCGCCCCGTCCTCCTTATATTATAGATAAACCGCTTAACTGTGGGGTCGCCTGCGCGGCAAGAGGGCGGAGCTGGACGTCAAGGGGGCGAGCATGCCGCCCGCTGCATTCTCGCCCTCTGACGTCCAGCCCCGTCCTCCTTTTATTATAGGTAAACCGCTTAACTGTGGGGTCGCCTGCGCGCCAAGAGGGCGGGCGGGACGTTAGAGAGCGAGCATGCGGCGCGCATGCTCGCTCTCTAACGTCCCGCCCCGTCCTCCTTATATTATAGATAAACCGCTTAACTGTGGGGTCGCCTGCGCGGCAAGAGGAGGGCGGAGCTGGACGTCAAGGGGGCGAGCATGCTGCCCACCGCTTGCTCGCCCTCTAACATGCCGCCCCGTCCTCCTTATATTAAAGGTAAACCGCTTAACTGTGGGGTCGCCTGTGTGGCAAGAGGAGGGCGGAGCTGGACGTCAAGGGGGCGAGCATGCTGCCCACCGCTTGCTCGCCCTCTGACATGCCGCCCCGTCCTCCTTATATTAAAGGTAAACCGCTTAACTGTGGGTCGCCTGCGCGACAAAAGGGCGGAGCGGGACGTCAGGGGGCGTGCGTGCGTCCGGCGCATGCCCGCCCTCTGACGTCCCGCCGTCCGGCCCTCCTTATATTATAGTTTATACATTATAGGTATATATATAATAGGGAATATAAATAAAATTAAAGACTTGTAAAATTTTTAACAACTTTATTTTTTCGAAGATCAATAAACGAGTCTTACGTATAACTAGTGATATAATTTAAATTTAATTATGCATTTAATTTATTAATAAATAAATAAATGGTGAATATTTTATCTATTAATAGTTGTTTTTTTATTTTATTTATAAATTTACTAAAAGTGCCACGAACATTGAACTGAAATGCGAGTGATATAACAGCTCGTTTGTCCCAAAACGACTAGTTTCGAAACGTCCAGTTCCCAAAATGACTTCCCGAAATGTCCAGTCTCAAAATACCACCTACCAACATACACCCCCTCAAACACACACACCACATACACAATCTCACGCTCACCCTCCTCACACACGCACACACCCCTCACACACACCCTCTCAGGCACACACCCCTTCGACACCCCCACGACAAACTATTTAATTTATTGCATAACCGTATTATGTCTTCATAATTTATATTTATCTGAAGAGACTGTCCCCCACAACACAGGGTACCCTAGTATGGTAGCCAGGGAAATATGAAATAATGTAAAAGATACAGTCTGCATCAATACATTTAAAAAAAAATTAAAATGTCCCGCCTCCTGTGTCCTGTGTGACACTGGACATTATGGAAATAGTCATTTGGGAACTGGACATTCTGCACCCAAACGGAACAACCAAATACTGATATATCGATGTAGAGTATTCTTGAAAGTCTTCAAAACATATAAGTATATATTTTGCAATAAAAAATTTCTGTAACGTGAGGAGAACCTACTTTCATACCACATTCAAACGGACCTTTATGGTTGGAGTCCCTTTTTTCCCCCCTTTTGTCACTCAGAAACATCTTTCGCTGTAGCGAGAAAGATTTCTTCCAAGCGTAGTTGCAAGCCTCTGTTCAAAAAATATAACATTCTCCCGCTGCCGTGTCTTTACATTAGAGATGTTTGTTGGTTTGTAAAATCACATCCAGATTACTTTAAAAAATATACCGAAGTATATCCAAAACGAACCAGAAGTCAATATATAAACTTACTGTATCAGCCTCCTTGTAAGAAATATATTTATAAAGTAAATGTTTATAACATGTGTGTGCTGCTGTACAACAACCTGCCAGATAATATCAAGTTACAACATGGGTCACAATTTAAGTCTAACTTAACAAAGTGGCTTTTAGAGAACTGTTTTTATAATATTAGTGAATATTTAGACAAATTGCATGCACATTAGAATTATATAAATTTTTAGTTTAAGGAATGATATAGGTACCTATTACATTATTCTGATAAATATTTGCACGCCTGCTTGCAGGTTGAATACTGTTTCAAACCCCTTTGTAAGACCATGTTATACAGGCTGTAACATTAAGAAGGGTCAGTATGGGAAAGTCTGAAACTATAAGACATACGAAGATCTGTTCTTAGGAACCATGTCATCAATTTTAGTAACAAGAAAAACTGTATTCATACATTTTAAAAAAAACTGTACTCAGCCTGGGAATCGAACCCGGTTTTTTTGAAAAAAAAACCAACACTATTTCTATTAAGATATCGATTATGTTAAGGATGAAGTTTACAAAACAAGCTACGACACAATTGAAGACCTAGAGACCAGCAGCCATAGAGACAATTTTAACGCAAATTCACCAGCTGAAGATACAACATTCAATAGTAAGATCGTTACCTAAACGAGTTGAATGTTGTATTTTACAAAATGGTAGTCATTTCGAACACCTACTAAAATAAATTAAAAGATATGGAAACAATGCGTTTTATTAATTTTAAACATCACGTTTCATACTAACATTTATTCCTTAAGACCTACACAGTCGATATCTAAATAGAAATAGTGTTGGTTTTTTTTTAAAACAACCGGGTTCGATTCCCAGGCTGAGTACAGGTTTTTTTTAAAATGTATGAATACAGTGTTTCTTGTTACTAAAATTGATGACATGGTTCCTAAGAACAGATGTTCGTATGTCTTATAGTTTCAGACTTTCCCATACTGACCGTTCTTAATGTTACACCCTGTATATTACGTATTCTGGCAAATAAACATTGATTGATTTATTGCGTCCACACTCCAGCATCAGAGGGCCGATTCGTGAAGTCATCTTTCTCGCTCTAGCGAACGAAGTGTCTAAGCAACGAAAAGGGATAGACTTACGGGAAAACGTTCCGTCCGTGCGGATAGAACCCTTACAGAATCATATGGGGTGAAAAGTAATAATCGTTGTTTGGGCCAGAGCTGGTGGTTTTTCGGTCAATGAGTAGTGTGTGCTCTATGCTCGCCGTAAAACCGCGTGCCACTGGCCATGGAACGAGTGAATGTACGGAACACAAGACCGAACCATAATGAAATCGCGTGTCCGCCATATTGAACGAGAGGAGCAAAATCAGAGTCAGTCGTTCAATGAAGGCCCCTGCGTACACACGTACTTCGTACGCGCAGTTCCTGCGCTTTTTCGCTTTGAAGAAAACTTCATTATTTTATGTGAATTTAAGATATTGTTTGTGCTATTTGTGTGTGTACACCCGCTTACTAACATTTAGGTATGGAACTAACCTATAATACACCTGGGAGAGTGCGCATCGGAATTGCACGAGGCGCGGGGAGGGGTTCCATCCTTATGTTGTTGATATCCCATCTGCTCGTACGAAGCGATTTGCTTCTTCGTTCATTATGCGAACGGCTAAGGAATGGAACAGCCTGCCGGCGTCTGTATTTCTCGAAACCTACAACCTTGGGAGCTTCAATGTCAGAGTGAATAGGCATTTACTGGACCCGCATGCTCCATCGTCGACCTCATCGTCGCTTACCATCAGGCGGGGTCGAGGTCAAATGCGGGTTTAGAAGTAAATAAAAAAATACAACTCCCGTGTATGGACTAAGATCCGCTTCAGCTTTGGTGATGGCATGGCATGGCACGGTCTAGACTGCGCATAACTGACTATTCAGGTGAGCTAGAGTTTCATATTGCTTAGTGACAGGAGGAAACCAGCCTGGTGATAGTATCTGCCTTTGAGTTCAGCTCTTTATTTAACAAATCGTAATAAAGAAATTAAATAACACTCCACCATCTGACAAAAACCTTCGATTGAATCTTAACATTATGTCCGCGTAATATGGTCATTTCATTCAGACCTTCCTGGCCAGGAATCAAACCTAAAACCTCTTGGTCAGAAGTCTGGTCTCCCCCCTCTAGGGACCGCCCATAATGGTAAGATTCACAACTACCCGCATAGAACCTTATTTTCCTGTAACTCGATCCTTTTTCATCGCTGGGCCCCAACCCTTACCAGGGCTTCCTGAATCATATGGGGTGTAAAAATAATCACAATACAGAAATAAAATAACACTCCACGATCTGACTAAAACCTTCGATTGAATCTTAACATTATGTCCGCGTCATATAGTGCATTTCATTCTGACCTTCCTGGCCAGGAATCGAACCTAAAACCTCTTGGTCAGAAGTTAGGTTCCCCCCTCTAAGGACCGCCCATAATGGTAAGATTCACAACTACCCGCATAGAACCTTATTCGACGCTCAGAAACATCATTCGTTAGAGCTAGAAAGATTGCTTCCAAGCGCCCGCACTCTTCGGCATTCCGTGGAAGTTATCTTTCTCGCTCTAGCGAACGGGAACTCTTGGTGACATCATGCTTTTTACAAATTTAAAATTTAAAGATAATTCATACAAAATATAAACAAAACTGGACAGGAGCGAATCTTGAAGCACTTCGTGTAATGCCTACGCACTTCGTGAAACGCGCCATTACTCTGTGGCTACGACATATACATTGGCATCACAGAAATCGGACTAGTGGCGCCCACTCCTCTACAATAATGACATGAGCACTGACAGCGAGCCAAAGGGTTTGTGCAAATGCACTTATATTTCCATTTGACATTTCAATTCCCAACTAATGTATGAGAAAAGCTCACAACGCATGCGCCTACTGGCAAACGCGGTTTCCATGTAAAACTTTATCTAGGGAGTAATCCACATAGGGGCCGTTCAAGTATTACGTAAGAAATGTAACTATTTTAACCCCCCCTCCCCGTCCCCCTTGTCAGCGAAAGTAAGGAAACCCCCCCCCCCCCCCCCCCCCCTCATACGCTTACGTGACCATTGGTATAATTTATACAGAATTGGTCAAGTCTTTAAATTATAATTCATTAAAAAAGTATCACTGTTATTACCTGCTGATCGCTTTTTCTTCTGACTTAATCCCCCCCCCCCCCCCCCCTCCCCCGGACACGTCATAATAAAAAAAAGCTCCCCCTCTTTGACGCTTATGTAATACTTGAAGAGCTCGCGTCACGGAGGCCGGAGTGGCGTACGCGTGTCAGGAAAAGTGTAGCCCAGTTTGAAGAGGCCCGTCTAGCTATTCTTGATACCAAACGCCATGTAAGGAAAACCAGCCCAAAGCCTTCCTACCACTACACATACAACAGTGCCGGACAACTCTACTGCGATCGCTGTGACCCGGTCTTCAAGAGCAAGTTCTGATTCGCCAGCCACATCCGAGCGCATGCTAGGAACTGAAGGGGGTCGCCGTCGTCGGTTTCGACGAGGAGGACTATAACACTTGAACAGCCTCATAGGGTGAATTTCAATATCTTTGATAAGCAGTCACTGACATTCCCTTTTTCCCTTAGTACTGCTCGAACCCAACCAACAAAAAAAAAGGATTTTAAACTATTAACAACCAGCAAATGTAATCGACACCATAACAGTGTACTTCGACTAACACAATCTTTGATACATCCCGCTGTCTCACCCGGATCTGAGGACAAATTTTTTGAGTTAATTAATAAATAAATTGAAATGGTATAAGGATAATTTTTGTTTGTCTGTTTGAACACACATCACATAAAAGTTCAGATTGACATCTAGGCTATAGAAGAGGTTTTGAGAATACTACATAATTTTATTTTATCTTTTTATTATATATATATTTTTTTTTATATATATATTAGCTACGACAAACAGGCAGACAGGCCACCTGATGGTAAGTAGTCACCGTCGCCTAGAGACACGTATAGTACCAGGGGTATAGCACGTGTGTTGCCGGCCGTGGAGGGAGAGGACTTTTTTAACGTTCTTTTTGAAGCATCCCATGTCATAGCGCTGCGGGAAAACGTCGGGTGGAAGAGAGTTCCACATTTTACAGGTGCGTGGTAGAAACGTTCGTGTAAAACGGGTCGTGGTAGACACCCAAGGCTTTAGAAAGTGCGGATGAAAATTGAGCCGCCGACGAGTGGTGCGATTCAAGAAAGTAGACGACGGCACCAAGTCAAATAGTTCTGAAGAGCACTCCCCATTATAAACGCGATAGAAGACGCAGAGAGAGCCAATGTCTCTCCTTAAACTGAGAGGCTCTAATTCGCTCGTGAGCACGGAATCGTCGACAATTCGAGTAGTGCGCCTTTGCACGGAGTCAAGTGGATGAAGCTGGTATTCGGCTGCACCGGCCCAGAGATGGGAGCAGTACTCCATGTGCGGCCTATATATAATAATCATTCTCGATTCATGCGGCGAGGCTCTGGAACAAACTTCCTGTCGACGTGAGAAAATTGCCTTCCCTGCCTTCTTTTAAAAATGCTCTCAAAAAGCATTTTAGTCACATTGCTAACACTTTGAGCTGAATTATTATGTTAATTGTATGTAAGAATTATTATGTTATTTGTATGCTAACATTATGCGCTCAAAAACCATCCCCCAACATCTAAAGAGCAAAGTATTCGAGCAGTGTGTCTCGCCAGTATTTACGTATGGAATGGAAACTACCACGTTGACAAAGAAGTCCGCTGAGAAGCTTAGAGTGACACAAAGAGCGATGGAAAGGGCGATGCTCGGTGTAACACTGCTAGACCACAAACGGAACGAGTGGATCAGACACACATCCTGGATCATGCACATACCTATTTGTGTATTTTTTTGCACAAAAGTTTTGCCCAATTATTGTGCAGTGTTTTCAAATACAAATTTTGTGCAAATATTTTTACATAACCGTGTAATTTGCACAATTTTTTTTGCACATTCGTGAAGATGTCTTGCACAAAAACTATCCGCTACGTACCAGCCCGCCTACCGGTGAAAGTTCTGCAGCTTGTCGCAGGAGGGCGTGCGCAGGCGCTGCGCCTCCGCGTACTGGCGCGAGTCCCCGAAGTTGCGCGCCTTCCACGCCATGCTGTCGCGGTAGTTGCGCTCGCGCTGGCACGCGTGCCGCAGGTTCACTGAGACAGAGATAGATATTCATAAGTATAAGGCCCGGACTACACGACGACGGTTCTTAGACTGGTTCCATGGAACCGGTGCTTCATATAAACAAAAATGCCCTGTCGACTACTGTGAAAATAACTGAAATATACTAGTCTATAGATATGCTGGAGGACTAGCGTGTTACAATACCAACCTAAGTATTCCTCCTCTATGGCCATCTCGAGCCTCCGCAGCGAGCCCTGGTAGTCTGTGTGGAAGTTGTCTTTCACGTAGTACGGCACCTGGAACAGGGCAGATCAGTTGGCAGAGCGAATGGAGACAGGGTTTAGGGGCGAGCAAGGTGGAATTGGCAAGAAATCCCAGATCTTCCAGCAAGCGGGATGTACCAGAACGGTCCACCAATGTTTGGAACTCGTATATATGCGAAGACCCATTGAAAATATCTATAGCGTGTTTTATGTTTGTTTAGAGGTATATGAGGTGCACCTCTTTACTGGTCTAGGAGTTCGGCACGTGTCTATACCTACGTCCTAGCCAGGGTATGTCTGAGAGGAGTCATCTTCAATGAGACACTGGACTTGTTAACCGATACTTATATCTCAAACCAGTACACCATACATGACGGTGGTGGAGACACGACCAGCCCGACGCGGGCGCACATAAACATTAAAAACTGACGGGACATTTAAAACTGCTGACATAATTCCCAATGTAGAACACAGTGTGCACTGTGTCCGTACACAGTGTCTCTACATTTGTATGGACATACGGACTCCACACTACCACACTAACCTTAAGGTTAACCGTCTCCCTGGGCACGGGGTATTTAGAGCTGGCTGTGAGGGTGAACACGGGCTCACTGATGAAGAACCCGGACATCATGGAGAGCAGCACCAGGACGAGGACTGGCAGTAGCTGCACGAGCCCCGCGTGGGCTTCGCGGGGCTCCGGCTCGCGCGCGCGACGACGTGTGTAGACGGTTGGGCCTCCGCCAGGGAACGCTGGAGCAGAATGAAGATATAAAGTTAATTCTGAAATCTGTCTCGAAGCCTCTGCCGTAAGAGTAAAGGTCCTGTTACACTTGGTCGCACGGCGACCGATCTTCGATTACCAAGCCTAACCAGACCTTAAGAATACACCATAAATAACTTTACCACACACCAATGTCCTAAGAGTATGGATTTAATGTCACATCGCAATGACACGTATATACGTGTCATTGCGATTTGACATTAAATCCAATAAAACAAAAATCCATTAAAATAATCCATTAAAACCGTATATACGTTTTTTTTTAAGGCAAAGGGAACTGAGCCCATACAGCCATGTCTGATGTAAACAACTCTTTCAAGTCTTCATTAAAATGCTGGTGTGACACATTTCAATGCTATCTGGGAGAATCTTCCACGCTTCTGCACCATCCGAACCAAAGAAGGCGTCCCGGACGCAGTACGGCTCTTCAACATCCAGCCAAGTACGGATCGGGCTGCAGCGTCTTATTTGACTTCACTTCACTGTCCCACACATTATTCTCATCTTGTCGAAGTTCTTCGAGCAACAAACACCATTCTTACTAGAAAAGCACTACTGTAAAACAATTTGCAAGACAAAACGAAACAAAGCTGACGTGGATGCCACAAAAGCGCGGGAGAAACTCCACACATTTATATGCGATTTTATACTCTTTTAAGACAGGCAACAATTCCGGTATAGCCGCTAAATCTGAACCTAAATGAAACTGTCAAAACAAGCCAGAATCGATGCCAGAATGTATACCCTGAATATTAAAATCCTGCTGAGTTTTGGCGGGAAAGTCGCTGGAGAAGGTTCTACGTTTTTATTTTATGGCTCAAAAATTGTTTTCTGGTAATTTTGATAACTAAAATCGGTGTAGTTTTGTCTAGCAAACGTCAGTAACAGTGACAATATGTTGAACTGTTAAAATAAACTTCACGTTAGTGGTTCGTTGTGTAGTTGTACTCTGTGATTCTGCGGCGGGCCATGAGACTTCGCCAGAGACTAGACCGGTTGAAATTTCCGTCATAACTCCTAGGAGTGTTAAAATGTGTCTACACCACAACATTTTGATGCTGAAAACTGTTTTAAATCACTTAATGTTTAGGCTGATGGCTTGTTGCCAATGCCTTGTTAAATAAAAAAATACCCTGCCTATAAGTTGTAGCGTACATTCCTATACTGCGTCATTTCTGACGTAATCGCTCGCGATGTGCAAATAGATTCCATCCTGTTGTTCGTGGTGAGGTTAGCGCGGTCGATGTACGACCGCGCTGATAACGGTCACCACGAACACTTGAGGAATATTGCCCCGCTGCACGCGCGCCCGCCCGACCCGGACGCACGGTACCCGCTCCCGCGTGAGCTGTTGTTGTCTCCGACGCCTGAGGGCGCCAGGGCGCAGCGACGTGACGACGCGCGGTGAATGCGACGTACAAGCTCTATTCCCCTCCCCCCTCCCCCATTAACGTATGAGCTATACTTTTAAGTATAGTTCATCACTTCATTGAGTCCGCTGTCGTATCAGCGGCACCCAGCACCGGAGCGCGGTAACGCTCCGAGACCCGCCCGGGTAAAGAGGTCCCACCTCAAGGCCCGTACCCTCTCTCCCCCCGCGGATTAGAGAGGATGATCCTCGTTCCTATACTGCGTATCTGCGATGCGTGCGTCACATCCTCGGCCGGCTCACACCGCACCGCGCCGCGCCCCGCACACCGCCGCCTGCGCAGGGCTCCGCTCGCGGCTCTGGCCAGTAGCAATCGCATGCCGCTTCAGTTAGTTCCCTCGCGCTTCCCGCTCACGTATTAACGGAACGCTATAGTAAATTATCGTACAGTATTATTGATGTGTTCGCTTCTTTATTTTAGTGCTTGTACTTTATATTATTAGTGCTGTGCTACCGCTTGTTGTAAACTGTTATTTAGTGTGTATCCTAAAAAACTCAGTGTTTGTGTAACCAGGCGTTCAAGTTCTCGTGTCCCCATACCTGTAGCGCCAAAGAACATGTTAAACAGTTCCTCCGCCGTGAGATCGGACTCGAAGCCCCTGGCGTAATACTGGTGGTGGGAGTGTTGGGTCTGGACGGGTTCCTCGCCGCGCAGGTCGTACTGCCGGCGCTTCTCCGTGTCTGTGAGGATCGCTGCTGCGTTGCCGATGGCCTGAGGAATGTAACAAACAATATTAGAATATACTTTTTACTGCACAAAACTTAATATAAGAATTGTAGAATACAATGTAGGCGGTCTTGTCTCTGAGAGCGATCTCTTCCAGACAACCTTTCGGTAGAGAAATTGTTAAAAGGAAGCGGTAGGTTGTGCAACAGCTTATTAATCAATCATTGACCGAATATAAGAAGTTGAACCCTGAGAATCTATAAATCCTGATAATACATTATGGCTTTCAATTTGTGACCTGTGCCCCAACAGTGGGGACATTAATAGGCTGATGTGATGATTCTTGGAGAACACGTTAAGCAGGCGGTCCTAGTTGTTGTTATTTGTTTGAATTTTCATCGTTGGACTTGTTCAATGGCGGTGCCGCTTCCATCAGGAGAGACATTGTAACAATAATAAATAATACTTAGATGGTACTAGTACAGTAGCGTTGTAGCTGGATACATGTAGTGAAGACTCGAACAAACACATACAAATGTACACACCCCTTTCACTCTCTTCTACACAAACACGCTCACACACATTTCCAATAAACACAGCCATATACACACACACCAAAACTTATGTCTCCCTATAGGCGTTGTTTTAAAATAGGAAATCTTTAATTGGCAGTATGTTTTTTTTTTTTTAACTTTTGTTTTTAAATTTAAGTGCTGTAGATTTTGTAATAAATAAATTAAAAAATAAAGTTATTCGACAGCAGTCGTTAAACCAAGTCAGGAGCCTACGGGCGACCTGAACAATTCTGACAAATAGGTTGTCCAATAACAAACAAAATCCATCTTATGCCATGCTTTCTACCTTGAAAGCCTCGGCCGCGCCCGGAGCATGGTTCTTGTCTGGATGTAGCTGCAGTGCTAGCTTCTTGTATGCCTTCTTGATGTCCAAGTCCTTCGCATCCTTGGCAACTCCTGGAAGTTGAGAACAATACATGACACACTAGGTTGTACTATACACTTTCTTTTCTCTATACACGTTTGTCTGTGGCATGATAACTTAACAATGGATGATCCGATTGGACTCAGTTTTATTTAATTTAAAAGAGAATTTTGATAAAAAGTGGATTAGTGGTCCAAGATTTTGGAGTATCTTTGATGTCAGATGGGATCTCTGGAATGGTAATAGCTAGATGGTTTGAATTTGAGCTCAAATGTTTAGGACCATGGAACCCTTCCCACATCTGGAACCCCAAGGACCTGATAATGACCAGGAAAAAGTAAGATGATCTCCACAATGGTAAGTCGGCACTTTTAAATTTAGAGATCCGTGATACATCATGTTTTCCTTTATTTATTAGGTAAACACAACAGACTATAGCCAGATATTTATTATACAAAAAACTTTCTAGAAAAAGATGTGGCATGCTTGATAATAGTAGAACCCATATTCTGAAGATCTTTGCGAAAATAATGACATAAAAAAATAAATATGAAAAAAAAAAAATTGAAATTGTTTATTTAGCGCTGTAAACACCAGAATACAGATTACAGAAGTATACAAAGTTTAATTACATGCAGCACAGAACATCTGGTGTGGTACAGTGCCAAAAAGGGTACACCAGCTCAGCATAATGCTGAGGCAAGCCACAGCGCTGATTTTCAGCTGGCCCCTCAGTGACTGCACGGACGAAGAAAGCAACAGTGTGTGCGTGAACAGAACCAAACCGAACCCAAAGTGATTACCCCTAGTAATACTATCTATGTAACTAGGTAATAGGGTGGGGTGTTGTTAGGGGGGCGCAAAAAAGAACTTAGAAATTTTGACCCTTTCAGTTTAACCCTTTATCAGGCCCCATTAGTTCAGACATATAAAATATATTTAAATATGATATCATCCATATTTTTCTATCAATCACTCATTTATTCGTTAACATAGGTAATAATAAGTAAGTATACAGTTTAGATGAGTTGGTATCGCTATGCTCCGTCGTTTGACATACAAATATTTTCAATATTTTAAAAAAGTCAATATTATACAGGGTGGATTTTTGAGACGGGACAGTAAGGGCAGGTATCTTAACCGTTATAGTTACAGGAAAACGTTCCTAGGAGACCATCCATAACTTTTTGAGATATTCTGAACTGCATTCAAAGATTTTCGAAACAATGTACAGTCAGCGAAAAAAATGCTAAAACAACAAAAAAAAAATTTTATGCCAATCAATCCTAATTCGTGTAGGGATCAAAAGACTCTATCGGGCCAACAGAGGTTTGAGTACTAGAAATGATAGAAATCGCCAAAAACTTTTCCAATACATTTCGGTAAGAGAGTCGAACTTCTATGGGCAAACTTTTTGTTCTGGGTAGACTATCTGCTATAAAAAAGACTGGCTAAAAAAGTAAGTAAAAAAATAATTTTAACTTTCAAATTTCGAATTCGGTTTGAATATCTTCAGGTCATTCTTTTGTTTGCGACGAGAAAATTCTGGATTGTTACAATTTATGAACATCTCGTTAAAAAATGTCTTCAAATAGCGAACGTTTGGACTAAATTGAAGCGTATTTTGTCAATAATAGAAACACGGAAGCTGCATTGGTGTGGTATGCGAATAAGTATCCATTGCGAGAAGTACCAACAAGAAAGGTAATTACAAACCTTTTGAAGAATCTCGAAGAAAGTGGTTCGTTTAAAAAGAAGTTAGTGCGGCAGCCTCGTTTACTGGACATAGATACGGAGATTGCTATTTTAACTTATGTGGAAGCATATCCAGAGATATCGTCTAGAGATGTCGCTCTTGAAGTGGGTGTTTCCCACTCACTTGTATTAAAAACATGGAAAAAAACGGCTATAAATGCTATCGACAGGGGCGCATAGTTCAAGCATTACATCTGGGCGACAATGTTCGCAGAATTACCTTTTGCAGATGGCTAAGAGGAAAAATAAGTAGAGATCATGAATTTCTAAATTACATTCTATGGTCTGACGAAACCAATTTTTCCAATAACGGTATGTACAACCGACGCAATCACCACTATTGGTCTAGAGAAAATCCTCTCAGAGTAAGAGAAAGCCATAATCAGGTTCGTTTTTCTTTTAACTGCTGGTGTGGTGTAATGTCGAACAGAGTCGTAATGGTGGAATTTTATGAAGGTACTCTTAATTCTGCCGTGTATAACGACGTCATTTTAGAGAATCTCAAAAACCAGTTGGATGAATGGCCCCTGTCGGAATTGCGAAAAGTTTATTTCCAGCAAGATGGAGCTCCGCCACACAACAGCCGCGTTACGCGTTCCAATTTGAATAGTCCATTCGGGGCACAATGGATAGGTACACATGGTCCAACTAAGTGGCCACCTCGCAGCCCCGATTTAACGCCTCTCGATTTTTTTTGTGGGGCTACCTAAAAAATGAAGTCTACAAAAAGAAATACGGCAGTGTTCAGGAGCTGAAAGATGCATTAGCGAGGATTTTAAATAATATCCATCCAAGAAAGTTATCGGCTGCAACTTGCTCAGTACAAAAACGAGTAAACTTATGTATCCGTGAAAACGGCGGTCATTTTGAGCAATTTATTTCATAGATCACCAGAATATTACCTATTTACGTTTGTGTTTAAAAATTCATGTTTTAAATGATTAAATTTTATTTTGTATTCATTTGTTTTAGTTCTAATGCTGTAGAAGATTATCGATCCGACTATGATTTTCTACTTAGTTAGGTACTTTTGAAAAAGGATCGATTGGTAACAAAGAATAATTTCGAGTTCACTAAGTAATCGTTTTTCCGTACAAAATGTATTGGAAAAGTTTTTGGCGATTTCTATCATTTCTAGTACTCAAACCTCTGTTGGCCCGATAGAGTCTTTTGATCCCTACACGAATTAGGATTGATTGGCATAAAAAATTTTTTTTTGTTGTTTTAGCATTTTTTTCGCTGACTGTACATTGTTTCGAAAATCTTTGAATGCAGTTCAGAATATCTCAAAAAGTTATGGATGGTCTCCTAGGAACGTTTTCCTGTAACTATAACGGTTAAGATACCTGCCCTTACTGTCCCGTCTCAAAAATCCACCCTGTATAAATTATTAAAATTAAATTAAACAGTTGACTAGTAGTAGTAGTATTAATAGTAAGTAATAGTAGTCGTAGTATTAATAGTAAGTAATAGTAGTCGTAGTATTAATAGTAAGTAATAGTAGTAGTAGTATTAATAGTAAGTAATAGTAGTCGTAGTATTAATAGTAAGTAATAGTAGTCGTAGTATTAATTCACTAAACACTGATTATGGACATACACATAGATCGGACATAAGGATAATAAAAACCTGAGGAATATATCCCTATTAACCTTATTTTACCTGAGGAATATATCCCTATTAACTATTTTAAAAACGTTCCCAAAAAATGTGGTTGTTTTATGCCCTATGCCTGTTAGTTTAGTTGTATAGCTGTATATATCTGTTTCCTATGTAAAGGAAACTGCATACTAGCAGTACTTTGAACTACGCCCTCCTTAGAGATTAACTAGCGCTAACACATAAGATTGTTTGTTTGGTTTGTTTAAATAACATATGCCGTGATCGTTATCAGAAGATGAAAATGACGATGACGATACATTTTCACATTACAATGACATAAATGTTGTACTAGATTAAAATTGTAGATGTAATGGAAACAGTGCCTATATGTAACAAAGCTAAGGGTCTCTAATGAACCCAAATAATTTATGTGGTTGATGAAACATACTATGCCTGATAGAGGGTTAAGGTATTCTATGGGGCCCTATGCTGCCTTAAATAAAATGTTTATTATTATAATGAAGTTTGAATTCTTATAATCATGCAATGAATGGCACAATTTTTACTACAATGAAACACACTCGCTCAAGGACTTTGGAACACGTCAATTATGCCTAATTAAATTAGACCACAAATGACGAAAGCTCACCCAAGATCTCGTAATAATCCTTGCACTTGGTGTTCACACGACGCACAGCGTCTATTTGATCCGCCGAATACTCCCTCTGAGGGGCCTGATTAGTGGGTTTCCTCCTGCGAAGGTCCTCCGCTGATGGACTGGTAGGCGGAGACCTTTTAGGAGCATTTACTGACGGGCCAGCTGCCTGCACCCGAGCCAAAAGCTCCTGAGCGCGAGGACTAGGGTACAATCTCTCAGCTTTCATCAAAAATCGCTCAGCTTTCTCCATATCACCGATAGAAAAAGCACTTTGAGCAATCTCTATGCACTTGTTAGCTTCGTCTTTATTCCCTTCGATGGTCATTTTTGCGGATTTCTACGCTTATCACTGTCACGAATTTAGTTTTAATGCGTCGTTGAGTTAGCGTAGAGTCCGCTGCGCAGATTTTATTAGCGCAAATAGCTTTTATTTCGAATTAATTACGCCATTTATTGAGAATCACGCGAAAGATTGAGAAATGTACGTATTGCGTCAAAGTTGTGACGGACAAAAATCAATATTTTTCACGCGTTATGAGCACAATTCGAATGTTAGAAAGAAAAGCATGATGCACTTTTGTAGAGCACTGTTTTCTTCACTCATTTCTATTGTGTTATTTTTATAGATAGAACTCAATTAGGGGTGTATCAAGGTGTATCCGAACATATCTATCAACGAAATAAGCACCATATTCTGACAGATCGTTGTGATTGGTTGAATTTGTAAAACAGTAACCAATCAATGCTAAGCATAGATGATAAACTATGATTTCTTGTCACGTCATTGGTTGAAATTAGAAACCAGTTCCAGTAACGTTGTGATAGCTATTAACGAGGAAGCGAGATGAGATATCCAATTTTCATGCATTAGATAGAGAAAGCAATAGAAAAAGTGATAAAAGCTCAGTGGAACACGGGTCATTTGACGTATTTTCACACGATTCGTCATATGACGTTTGACGTAAGACGCATTTTTTCTTCAATTGAATGAAAATCTTATTATTTTTGCGCTAGGCGTATCCTATCGGTAGGTAGTTTATAAGCGTAAATCCTTTGCGAACGTTGTACAGACAGAGTGAAATAAGTGTACTGCAGTTCAAAGAAACCACTACAAAATATGTCGGCACCAATCTACAACCCCGTAAGTAATGATGTATTAAATTGTTTGTCTTACGAGTAAATTCTAGCTAGCAGCGTCTTTTCGGCTTTCTCAAGGGCATTTAGAACAATAAGCGACGATTACAAGCAACATTTGCTGTGCAAATACACTTTGTAACATTGAAATTCAATTTGATATAAATCATATTTGGTGTGATCAAAATTGTTTTAAATTGAAGGTACTGCGTATCCAAGGCCGGCTTTCCTTTTACAGTGGTGACACATCACGTTTTTCCAATAAATATTCAGTTTCTTACCTTCCTGTTATGCAATTTACTGTGACTCAGTACCTAGGTACTTTATTAATTTCCAATGCTTACAAATTGTACCTATGAAACAAGATTGACAACTAGGTATTATTGCTTTGTCTGATTAAAATACCCTATAGTTTGATACCTACATATTATCTTCTTAAAATAATTATTATCAAGTAGTCATTTATAAAATAAACTGAACTTTAGTAGTTTTGATGGGATTTTTATTCAAATAGGCTCATAGTCAGTGTTGCCACCTACATTTTGTAAAAATACTATTAATATTAAGAAAGTCGCTAGTTTATGGAAAATGTATGGATAAAATATACAAAAATAATGTCACTGACATAGTTAAAAAACCGCTAGATCTAGCAAAAAAGTCGCAAATGGGGCAACACTGCTCGTAGCCTAGGTAAAAGTTATCATGCAGGTTAAGCAACGTTGGCAGAGGTCTGAACCAGGATGGGTGACTGCTAGTGGTATATTTTCATTTACCTCGGTTTACATTTGGTCAAGTATAGTGGAGAGTAGAATAATGGTGCGTGCTTACAATATTTGGATCCACTGGCAAGGCAGCTTGAAAGCCAAGTTGACTTACCACTGTACTTGACCAAGTGTAAACCGGGCATTAAGGTGAAACATAGCTTCACATCCTTATCTACTACTGTTATCTTTTGTTTACATACTGCGTCAGTTTTATCACTGGTTTAACTTCAGGTACAAAAATACATGCCACAGTTGTTTATCACCAGGTTAGGAGCACATGTCATTTGTAATTAATTATTGTTGAATGACAGAAATTAATTTTACAAAGATAAGGTGGCGAGATAAGTTGGGAAAGGTAAACTATAGTCCTTTTCACATAGAGAGGCAAATCAAACTTTTATATAAACCTAAATAAAATATGGATTCCCACCGACGAACGTTTGAAGTCTTCCGATTAGTATCGGCTGAGTCACAGAGAGTACATAGAGGAGGACGTCTGACTTCCATCAGTGAGAATCCATATTTTATTTAGGTTTTCATAAAAGTTCGACGTGCCTTCCTATGTGAAAAAGTATATACCAAAGATTTTGAAATTTCTGTTGCCTATACTAAAGTAAAGAGTAAAGATGTTCACCTGCAACGTTCCTGAGTCAGCGTCTAACAAACCGGTCTCTCTTCTTCCACACACTCATTAATCGCTTCATACAAGCTCTTTGGGTTTTGATAGACCGCACCCTTCCTCCATTCCTCTGTCCCCTCGGGGATTATACCTAATAATTAAAATGTATATAACAGATATTATTGCATGCATGATATAGTAAAAACTAAGATCTTATTGTTTGTGTTCAACCATATGTATGTACCAGTTTTATCAATAAAAAATTCTGAATCTAAATCTAAATCTGTATTTGTCTAATGTTTCTAGGATACTTTAGTTTACAAGGTTTCTTTGTTCCAGGTAATACCATGCGTGCAACCCATTCCTGGTGGTTTGTTCCCTGGGCGCATGATCAGGGTGCAGGGTAGCATCCCTCCTGGTGCACAGAGGTATGTTTGCTTTACGTACAGCAATGTTTGTCCAGTTTTTTTTAGAGTTCAGATAAATTTGCAACCGACAAAAGATTCTCTGGAACAAATTGTCAACTGTAGTAGATAATATGCCTAAATTACCTGTACTATGATCTGACCAAAGAGCGACAGTGGCTAGGACACCGGACTCCCATGCGGGAGGTCTGGGTTAGAAACCGTGCAGTGCCATGTACCAATGAGTTTTTCGTATTTTTCAAAGACTTACGTACATTTACCGACTGCTCAACAGTAAAGGAAAACATCGTGAGGAAACCTGCGCACTGGGATCACCAGTGTGTAAATGGGGTAGGCACAAAAGATCCTCAAGGGTCGAAGTGCCGCTGGGTTATTCCTGGCCCCCTATCATAAGATAAGATGATCTGACCAATAAATATTTGCATACATAGTTTAACGCTATAAGCTTTGGCGGGGTAGGCAGACAAAATGGAGTGTAATGAATCTTTGTCTTTTTATTATTCATCTTTTATACAGTAAAAAATACAGTAATATCTTAAGTGTATACCGCCAAATTGCTTAGCAGTTTATCGGCGAACTTATTTCTCCCTTTTATAAATAATAATTACATTTTTATACTTAGTATATTTACACATAGCACAAATAAAGTGCATGGGTAATTTCGTAATTCAGAGTACGCGTCAGCGTCACACACACACATCACAGCAGGTCACATTACACATCTACTACTTAAAAAACAAAAACACCTTGTTACCTACCGTCAAACTACGAACCTACGTTTTTATAAGTGCCTCGTAAAGTACCTCAGGTTAAATTAGGTACCATAGCAATTAACACATTATAGATCCCTAATATTAACTATCCTAATATATAATTCCCTACCGGCATAACTGACACCACCAGTGTTATTCATGCATCAATTAGTGTGAGTACCTATACATATGTATTAATGCAGTGCACCTGACCGGTTTCTATTTTTATGCAGAAGTCGGTGCGTGTTAGTTAATACTATTAATCGGTGCGTGTTAGTTAATACTATTAACTAACACGCACCGACTTCTGCATAAAAATAGAAACCGGTCAGGTGCACTGCATTAATACATATGTATAGGTATAATACTCTGCGTCCCACCCATTGATGCATGAATAACAATGGTGGTGTCCGTTATGCCGGTTTCTCACGTCTGATTTATCATGATTTGTCTTGGCACATCTCCCTTGTTGCCTAAACCGTCATAAAGATTAATTTTATTTAATTACTAACAACCATTGGTGTAGACGATGTCTGGAGTGGAGACAGATTTCTAGACCGCAGCCTCGCTCGCGTGTCCGAAACAAACACGATGGTGATGATCGCGCAGCTAAATTTGAGGCCACTAACACACGCATACGATTACATGTGTTGGTGAATCTGTTCCCGCTCACGGAGGCAACGTCATTACATCTAACGTTAAAATATACACAAAATGCACTTGTGTGAGTACCGTGTGACCCCAACTCTGGTTGCGTGACTTATACCCCTTGTATACCATTTCATAATCGCCACCAGATTCGCCATAAACCTGCAATGCGGCCCAAACACGGACCCTCGAGACGACATCGCGCTGCACCTCAACTTTCGCTTCGTGGAGATGTGCGTGGTGAGGAACCACCTTACGGCCATGAGCTGGGGCGTCGAGGAGACCGCGGGGGGCATGCCGCTCGTACGGGCGGAAGCTTTTGAAGCTCTCGTACTGTGCGACCCGCAGGGGATGAAGGTGAGCTTGTAAAATACACACCTTCTTTTCTAAAACACACCCCTTAACACATTTCGGTAAGGTAACCGTTGTAAACTACACGTACCAACCGAAATTCAATATAAACACCTTATTAAACACACCACGAGACGCTCGTGCTGTAGAACCTGCAGGGGTTGAGACTTAGCTTGTAAAATACACACACCCTTCTCTAAAACACACCCCTTAACACACTCCGCTAACCACATCACATAGGTGTTGTAAAATATGTACACACACACACACACTTCTAAAACACAACCCGACATAAAACACATCTCACGAAATAACCTTTCCAAAACACACTTCTAACCCTAACACACACACTCCGCCAAAACAACTGCAACACGAAATTCAGCGGCAGAATTAAATAAGAGTGTTGTTTCAACCTTGGACGGTTGTTTCGGCCGCGATGCCTTCGCACTGGCACAGCTGACAACCAGCGCTGTGGTTCTGCCGTACCGATCCTTTGTGCGAAACGCAGCATAGATTATAAATATTATGTTTAAACTAAACGCACACGTCAAATCTTCCCTATCGTTCTGGCACATACAAACTAGGCATCGCTCTCTGTTTTTTGTGATCATCATAGGGAACAGTGCAAATTTATGTAATAAAAACTAAATAATTAATGTAAAATGAATTTTTAATTCGTTTCACTACAATAAAAGTAGCCATATCCTACATCCTTTTAATGTTGTGTTGTTATTTAATTTCAAATATGTTTAAGTTTAATTATGTATGCATAATGCAATGTTAATAAATGTTTTTCTTTCTTAACTCTCCAGGCGATCCTGCACATCAGAATCTATCACCTATATTAATGTCCTTACCACAGATAGCACTAAACGGCGCGCACTTCTGCGAGTTCCCTCACCGCGTGCCGTACCAGCGCATTACTCACCTGACGGTGGACGGTGACGTGATGGTGCAGTTCATCGGGTTCGAGGGCACGCAGGCGCCGCCGCCGCAGCAGATGTACATGGTGAGAGCACTTCCAAAATGTATTTAACACTTCCACACTTCACTTTCTTTATTTAACTTTGTGAGACTTCTCTGAACTTTGTGAGACTTCCCTGACCTTTGTGAGACTTCCCTGAACTTTGTGAGACTTCCCTGAACTTTGTGAGACTTCCCTGAACTTTGTGAGACTTCTCTGAACTCTGTGAGACTTCTCTGAACTCTGTGAGACTTCCCTGAACTTTGTGAGACTTCCCTGAACTTTGTGAGACTTCCTTGAACTTTGTGAGACTTCTCTGAACTTTTTGAGACTTATCTGAAGTTTGTGAGACTTCCCTGAACTTTGTGAGACTTCCCTGAATTTTGTGGGACTTCCCTGAACTTTGTGCGACATTTCTGAATTTTGTTAAACTTCCCTGAACTTTGCGTAACTTCCCTGAACTTTGTGAAACTTCCCTTCAGGGAAATAGTGAAATCTTCAAACCCAATACAACCATTGCTGCTTTGCGGCTAATATAAAATACTTGTGTAAATGGTGGATACTATTCTACACCTAGTAGACGGCGGTACGCTCGCCACCTAACACGTTTGTTCACCAAATCTTACGACGAAAAGTGGGAATTACCGCTGATGAAGGTGGTTCCTCTGTCTACCCCCTCGGGGATTCTATAGAATGATCATGACACTCATCAATGAGTAATACGACTAAGAAAAAGCACTTTCCTCAACTTGACCGTCTGTTTCAGGCGGAGCCCCCTGCATATGGTTCATACGGGGCGCCCCCGCCTGCCTACGGAGCCCCGGGCTACGGTGCGCCGCAAGGTATGTGTCTGAACTATACTTATAGTTATTGTCAGCGTTCTTAGAAGACTGGAGACGCAGCAACCTTTTTTTTATTGCCAATAACTTCATTATTAACTTAACTACTACATAAGTATTTAATGGTTTAAGGTTTTCACAAGGAAAAAATCCGCCAGTAGGACCGCTCCATTTTAATCGTGACGTGATAATGAGGCGATCCTATTGGCGGATTTTTTCCTCGCACAGCTTTGGAAAAGGACCGCTCCATTTTAATCGTGACGTGATAATAAGGCGATCCTATTGGCGGATTTTTTCCTCGCACAGCTTTGGAAAAAATCCGCCAATAGGACCGCTCCATTTTAATCGTGACGTGATAATGAGGCGATCCTATTGGTGGATATTTTCCTCGCACAGCTTTGGCGGAAAGGCAGCCTTTAAAATATAGTTCGGGTTCCAATAGGGTAGTTTCCAAATATCAAATATTAAATACATTTCTTAAAAATTAAGAAATAGTCGTAAATTGATGGTCAAATATGAAGACAGAATTAAAATTCGTTGAAAAATAAAATAACTACAGACAATAAAAAATCAGAACGGTAGAAAGAAACGGCAATAAGTTTTATGACGTAACTGTTCCCTAGCGCCATACAAGCAGGTCCTGGCTGCATATAAAGGACTGTTTTGCTAGAAAGGGACAGAGCATCTGTCCAATACTAACTTTAACCATTAATATCTCTGATGTTAGTTGAGATATAGAAAAACTAATTTTAGATCCTTCTTTAGTATGTCCATGTAAGTTGATTGATGCAATAAAAAAATAGGTTAATACCATATTGCTGGCATGGACTCCGGAGTCGTGAAGGCCCATGCTAGCACTGGTTTCTCTTCGATAACAATTGAAACTAAACCTTAAAGTCTCTAAAATACGGGTCTACTTGGTATTCCGCGCTCCTCGCCGCCTGCCGCCACCCGAGCCGCCATTTTGAAACGTATTTTAAAGACGTTAGGCTCAATTTACATTGCCGCGGAATGGAATGGAAGCGAATTTTCGCAACGTAATTGTACATAGCATAATGAACTTTATGTCAATTGTGTAACATACAAACTGAATACGAGCCAAAACAGAGGTCGCGCGTCTTCCGTTGAATACTCGCGCATTCTCGAGAATTCCCCTAGCGGTAAAGCGTATTCAGTTTGTATGTTACACAATTGACATAAAGTTCATTATGCTATGTACAATTAGAGCATGCATGCAATTAGAGCAACAGAGCATGGTGTCACTGTTCGAACTGCGCGTTGCTACTAGGAACATTGGCACCATGACCGGACGCAGTGCCGAGCTTAGCTCGGTACTAGAGAAACGCCGCGTTAACATTTGCTGCGTACAAGAGACAAAAAGGAAAGGCGCAAAATCACGATCTGAAGAGGTTATCACGTTGTGAAAAAATGCCTTTCCATCGCTACGACCAAAAGGGGCAGAGGAAGGCCTCTGAATACATGGCTAACGACTGTCCAGAGGGACATAAGGAACCTGGGCCTTGTGGAGGGTGATGCATGCGACCGAAGCAAGTGGCGCCTCAAAATAAAGAAAGCCGACCCCGTATAACGGGAATGCGCGAGGACAAAGAAGAAGAAGATGCTATGTACAATTACGTTGTGAAAACTCGCTTCCATTCCATTCCACAACAATGTAAATTGAACCTTAAGGTACATTGTTATCGAAATAAGTCGCTGCGCCTCCACTCTGATATTGTACGTAGAATATCACTTATATAAGTTAGCGCTGACTCCTTATAAATCTGCATCGGAATCATATGGAATAACTGAATATTAATACTAATTTAGTTTCGTTTCATTAATCATTTTTAGGCAAAAACTGTATGGACAGTAACTTTAGTATTGGGATAGTATAGGCATCAATTCCGTTGTGACTGTTAATTTTAAAGTTAAACCTAAAATGTAAACTGTCGTTTCGTTTAGCTCGCTTTTGGCGGCCATCCCGGAATTGATGCCACTGTGTTATTTTTATTCTAATTTGAAAACTAATTTACTAACCAGTCTTACAATCGTTTATTATTTATTTTGTATTATACAACAAACACTACTTAAAGAAAGGCTGAGCGATTTTAAATATGTTCTTCTGGCACTGGAGTTGTGTGATTGGTTCGTTTGTGGTGTGAAGTGCGTCTCCGTACGCGAGCTAACTTCACGCTCAACATCGCCGTTGGCAAATGTATATTCGCTTAGCTTTCTCCAGTAATTATACAATGAGGGATTTTCATTTATTTAACAGTAATGGCAAAGAGACAGGGTTATTTTGACTTAATGTTTTGTATTGCATAGTGGGTAGGTAGTAGCTTTTTGTAAAAATATAGAAATTCATAGAATTTATCATTTCCCAATGATAAAATAAGATCTATGTCCAATAACAATGAATTAATATCGACGATCAAATAATAAAAAAGAAAGATTTTTTTTAAATTCAAATTTTATGGCCTAGGTACATGCTAGGTATCCATATTTTGGCTCATTTAGACTTTTTTTTTATTGATTAATAAACCCGCATTTGACCTCGATCTCGCCTGATGGTAAGCGATGAGGTAGACGATAGAGCATGCGGGTCCAGTAAATGCCTATTCACTCTGGCCTTGAAGATCACACAAGGTTTCGGGAAACACAGACGCCGGCAGGCTGTTCCATTCCTTAGCCGTTCGCATAATGAACGGAGAAGCAAATCGCTTCGTACGAGCAGATGGGATATCAACAACATAAGGATGGAACCCCTCCCCGCGGTAGTCCGAAGGCGGAATGCATTATACCATCAGCGCCATCTGTTGACTTGATTGGAAGCTGGCGGAAAATCCCTCATTGGCATGCTATTTGGTTTAAGTTCGGTTTGCATGGCGGTATTATTTTTATTAGTAAGCTGTATTCATATCCATATAACACGATTTTCCATACTAAATTTGCAATGATCATTTTGAAGCGACAATGGTTCAACGGCATGAGATTATGGCACAGGGTTCTGTAGGTGGTATGGCTCTGTACAGTCAGCCTTAGGCGGTACAGTCGAACGTCTACGCAAAACTTCATAATTTGAGAATCTGAAATTAATCTTATCTTATCTTATGATGGGGCCGGGAATAACCCCAGCGACACTTCGACCCTTGAGGATCTTTTGTGCCTACCCCATTTACACACTGGTCATCTCAGCGTGCAGGTTTCCTCACGATGTTTTCCTTCACCGTTAGAGCAGTCGGTAAATGTAAGTAAGTCTTCGAAAAACACGAAAAACTCATTGGTACATGGCACTGCACGGTTTCGAAACCGGACCTCCCGTGAATGAATCATATTGCACAGAGATATGGTTGAGATTTAATCGAAATTTTTTGACAGATGGTATACTATAGTTTGTGGGCGACTGTACCGCCCTTTTACCTGTTTCTGCCGCAAAGCAGCAATCCTTGCATTGCTGTATTTCGGTTTCAAGGGTATGAGAGCGAGCGTAATTATCGGCATATGAGGCACTCCATCAAGTCCTTAAAGTTAGTAGCGCATCGCAAACCCTCTAATAATAAAAAGTGAGGTGAGATGTCTACGGGCGACGGTGACCATTTACCATCAGGTGGTCCGTTTGCTCGTCTGCTCTCCTTATACAATAAACAAAAGCGTCGCCGGTTCGAATCCACCTGTGGGAGGTCCGGGTTCGAAACCGTGCAGTGCCGTGTACCAATGAGTTTTTCGTATTTTTCGAAGACTTACGTACATTTACCGACTGCTCTGACGGTGAAGGAAAACATCGCGAGGAAACCTGCTCACTGAGATGACCAGTGTATAAATGGGGTAGGCACAAAAGATCCTCAAGGGTCGAAGTGCCGCTGGGTTATTCCCGGTCCCCTATCATAAGATAAGATGTTGTACCTTTTTTTTTGGTAACGGGGGGGAAATCTTCGAAAGATACCCAGCCTCCTGGGGGAGAGACTGGGTTATGTGAGATTTCCACTCACTAAAACCCCCTCGATGTCCGGCCTCGTGCTTATCTTAGGGCTCCGGGATCTCCAGTGGAACGCACCGGTGCCTAGCATTTGCCTTGGGGTCCTCCTGGGAGGTGTACATTCCACCTCCCGGTTCCTCCCGTCACAGCAGCGTGCGGCCATAGCACGTTGCTGCCTTCCCCAGGGTCGCCCGCCAATGGACGGGCAAAGACCCCACTTTGACCGCCCGCGACCCTGATCCCTTCTTTTAGTCGCCTTTTACGACAGGCAGGAGTTACCGTGGCTCTATTCTTCGCCCGAGACTACAGGGCTGAAGATGTTGTACCTATTACACTGCCAAAAAAATCCAAATCTTTACCTAAACGGATAAATCTCCATCAAATTGCTTTGACAAAGTATCTGTAAAATATTGGTAATGTGTTAAACATTTCCAAAACTTCAATTTTGTATGGAACATCGATGTTTTTTGCGAATATTTGAACATGGTATACCTTTATTCAGTTTTCTGTATGTAGCATCAAATTGCTTATATTTTTAAGTGCTATTTATGTATTATTTTATTCCGATTTTAATAAAAATTTTAATTTAAAAAACGGTCTCGGGTTATTTTCCAAAATAAAATAAAATATCGGGAGTGAAAAATATTCTGTAAATTAAAAAAAGTGTATGTAAATCTACTTATCTGGAAAGGTAAGTAATGTATAGTTGTTATTTAATGTATGTATTATAATAATAATTATTATAATAATTAATTACAAATAAATATAATGCACAAATACACACAAAAATATATTTTCTGTACTACTAAATTCACACAACATAACGTATATACCAAAAGAATTGCAAGTTTTTAATACAGGGGCCCGATTCTTCTAATAGAACGTAATCTCATAATCTCGTAATCTCTCTCTAATAGAGTGTACAAGCTGTACCAATTTGTAGAATAAACTATTTCATTTCTCAATATAAACTAAATTACAGCGACCTGACGTATTTCGTGTGCCACTAGTCACGAACCGTTCGTTTAACGTTATGTTTCGGTCAAGACAACGATCGATCGATCCGCTCATATGTGTAAGGGATCGTCCTAATTAAACCACGCGATAACACGTTCGCGCGATTACTTAGTTAAACATTTTCATACACATCGCGCGGTTTGTCAATTAGAAGGACACTTCGACTTCAGTACGTTAGACCGCGCAAACTAGGGGGCGATCCATAGATTACGTCACACGTTAAGGGGGTCGGGACGAGTCATAACCTTCGTGACGTCACATGCGTAACTCTAAAAGAAGAAGTCATAAATAATATAAAGGAATGGGTTCAAAGTCCGTAGACACAAGATGATTAAATTTTGTATCGTTCATTTGATTTGATGTTTGAAATTGCAAAATTTGTGACCACCTGTGTAAGGGGATAGAATACGATTTGTAGTTAAAGTTGGATCGATACGCAAATAATCGCTATTTAATTGGTAAAGAACGACAAACGTAAAATAGTGGAATTGGGTTTCTGGTATTTTATTACAGTATAATAAGGACTTCGGCGATGATTCCGGGGTGTCCGCCTAAATCTAAAGCTAATCCTAAATGTAGCGATCATCGCTGAATTTAGCGGCCACCCCGGAATCGATGCCATTTTCTGGGTAACGTTAACATTGTCCAGCCTGCACAACTTTATCTAATAATTTCTAACAATACTAATACATTGCTTGTGCTAAACTATTTTTTAAATTGGCTTTTTTAAAGTTGTATACAGAATGGCTCCGATTCTGGATGGAACTCGTTTTACATCGCTATTCTAAATTCCGCTTACTCGGACACAATCTAGCATATGAGTGAGTGTGTCTGTTTCATTTCGGTTTAGATTTAATTTTGGCAGCTATACCAGAATAGAGGCCAATAGCTTCGAGTCCGGGGTGGCCGCTAAATCCAAATCCAAACCGAAATGAAACTGCCTCACCTAATCGTATACTAGATTGTTTGCTAAATTTGGCGGCGACCCAGTAATCGACGCCACTGTATATTAAATTACATTTTTTGTTTATCAAAATCTTTATTCAATTTTAATATTTGTGATTGGGTTCCTATTCAATTTTAATCCAAAGATATTATGTTAGTAATAGCGATATTAGTTTTATTTCTAATTGGCAACATTGATTTATGTTTTTTTTTTCTCGTTTTGGCGCAGGCTTCTACTGAGGGCTTCCGTAGATGTTGGGCGTTGACGCGGTTGGTTACAAATGTAGGTAGATAGATTAAATATAGTTGCGTACTATAGGTGCAGTCGAGCGTCGGTGGCACAGTGGGTAAGGCACCGCACTCCCATGCGGGTTAGAAACCGTGCTGTGCCATGTATCAATGAGTTTTACGTATTTTTAGAAGACTTACGTACATTTACCGACTGCTCTGACGGCGAAGGAAAACATCGTGAGGAAACCTGCACACTGAGATGACCAGTGTGTGAAATGGGGCAGGCACAAAATATCCTCGAGGGTCGAAGTGCTAAAGAGATTGAGCGAATCCCACACCAGCTTTGTCCCAATTATTTTTTCCGTTCGCCTCCAACCAAACATAGTGCATTTGATAGATCTCACCTAGAACTACATTTTTTATTGGGAACGAACACCCTAAATCGTGTGGAACAGATGTTTTATTTAGTCGCTGGGGAAAGAGCGTCGGTGGCACAGTGGCTAGGACACCGGACTCCCATGCGGGAGTTCCGGGTTAGAAACCGTGCAGTGCCATGTACCAATGAGTTTTTCGTATTTTTCGAAGACTTACTTACATTTACCGACTGCTCTAACGGCGAAGGAAAGCATCGTGAGGTTTCCACATTGAGGTGCCCTGTTTTGGGGTAGGCACAAAAGATCCTCAAGGGTCGAAGTGCCGCTGGGTTATTCCCGGCCTCCTATCATAAAATAAGATAGTCGCTGGGGAAACAAAATAAATAGAGTCAGAGCAATTAGTATGAAGACGTTTCTGGTCTCTAGCTCCTGTCCCACATGACTCAGGATGTATCTTCCATAATGAAAGATGAAACCTCGGTGAAATCTCTCATATAAACCGTGTTTGGTTGGAGATGAAGCCCTGGGTCCAAAAGCGCCCAATCTCCTTTATCGACTGCTCTGATGATGAAGGAAAACATTCTGAGGTAAGGTAACCTGCATGTCTGAGGAAAAGTTTCCTGAAGGCGTGTGAAATCCACCAATCAGCACTGGGTTTGGGTGGGTGGATCATGGCCCGTAGCACCGTGAAAGGGGAGTCCTGTGCCCCAACAGTGGGGATGTTGCTGCTAGTGGTCACCGTCACCTATAAACTCCAACTATGTTTTTTTTTTGGTTTCCCTTTAGTTACTGTCAAGATTGCATTTTTAAGAGAAAATAATTTATATCCTGACCAGGAACTTAAAAAACCTGTCAAGAGGGCGCCATTGGTAGTTTTATAATCTGTGTTCGCTATGAATTATATGTCGTTCTGATATATATAAAAGAAATGTATATAACATGTCTATATAATTATTTAACAACCTTTCAGGCAATATAAAATTGTTAGAAGGAACAGAATTTAAGACAAAATTAACCAAATGTATATGACTCATTGTTTTTATTCTGTAAACGAGTTTCATCAGCATCCTACTCCAGTCCACTGCTGGACATAGTCCTTTCCCAGGGCGCGCTATTGAGCCCGATCTTCGGCTCTTCTCATTCAGATCGTAGCTCCATTTAGCAGGGGGACGTCCCACACTACGCGGTCTCCACTCCAGAACTCGTCTCCCCCAGCGGTTGTAGGTTCTGCGACAGACGTGACCGGCCCACTGCCACTCCAGCTTGCTAATCTTATGAGCTATGTCGGTAACTTTTGTTCTATGCCGGATCTCCTCATTTCTGATTCGATCCAGCAGAGATACTCCGAGCATAGCTCTTTCCATAGCAAACGATTTTATTAACCTTTTTGGCATCTGAATACTACTACTATATATAACATTATAAGATCTTTTGTAAGTAAGTAAGTAATACGTTTATTTCCCACACAGCAATGACCGAAACAGTTATAATTATAATAAAATAATTATGTAGTCAAAGGTGGACATATCTAAATCATGTATGATGGTCTGCTGTTGTTGTGAAAAGGGGTCTCAACTCAGCTTATTGCTGCAGACAAGAATGTATTGTTATATAGTATTCTAAGCAAATAAATAATTTCTATATTCTATATACTTCTATTCTAAAAAAATAGTACCATTTTTTTGCAAATTGGCGTTTTTAAGTTTCTGGCTACTTGTCTTGGCTTTTAGATTACGCTCGGGTCATATTCCGTTAAATAAGTTTTTGCATTTGGTGGGAAGAGCTGCATCACCGTTTTGTACCAACTGCAACACAATAGAAGACCTCACTCACCTTCTAATGGAGTGTGACCTGGGGAAAATTGAGAGGAAAAAATTTGGTCCCAATAGGCTACAAAATGGGAGGCTCAATATTATTTTGAGTCAGCCCTTATCTGATGATATGAAACACTTACTGTTGTTTGCTAAATTAGCTCTCAAAGTGAGGGCTGACTTTGATAATACTTGAGCTTCCCTTTCCCTTTTCTTAGTGACCCTAACGAGGCTGACATGGTCACCTTGTCGTGTACCAAAGCCTCTAAATTGAGATATAAAAATAAATAAAAAATAAAAGTTTCTGGTCAGTGTATTCTGTGTATTTTAAGTTTCTGGTCAGTGTATTCTGTGTATTTTAAGTTTCTGGTCAGTGTATTCTGTGTATTTTAAGTTACTTTAATAGTGTCAACTGTTGTTTTTCAGGTGCCTTGTAAAAAAAGGAATCCAGGATCGGAATAATTATAAAATCCAATTTTTGTATTCGTATTGTTTTGATTTTTTTTTGTTATTTAGATTTTAGGAATCACAATTATTTGCACTTTTTAAAAGTTATTTTGAGCACATTTTTTTTGTAGACAGGCTTCGATTCCGGGTGGCAGCTAAATTTAAAGCTAAACCTAAATGAAATTCACGCTCGATTATCGCTAAATTTGGCGGGCACCCCAGAATCGATGCCAATATGTTAACTAAACATTTTGTCGTAGGATTTTAAATCTTTGCTTTTTTATACTATATAGATTATATTTGGCTAAGTAATACGGAATGTTCTAATGGTAGGGAACAACCAGTATTTATTTTGGTTCGACTGCTCTAACGGTGAAGGAAAACATCGTGAGGAAACCTGCATGTCTGAGGAAATTATTTCTGAAGGCATGTGAAATCCTCTGGGCCCGCTCGGTGGATCATGACCCGTATTCCCTTGTGCAAGGAGAGGTCTGTGCCCCAAAAGTGGGGACATTAATAGGCTGATGATGATGATTTAGATTCGATTCCCTAGTCAATTAAATGCCTATACCAAAAGTACAGACATTTTTGGACCATAGTGTGACTCGGGAATCGGTGCCAGTGTTACCTTATGAATAAATAGTATTGTCTGAACGGCCACCTGATGGTAAATAGTCACCATCGCCTATAGACATCTCACTTCACTATGATGTTACTAGCGTTTGCGATGCGCTGCTAAGCTTGAGGACTTAGATGCAGTGCTTCATGAGCCGGTAATTACGCTGGGTCTCTTATATCTTATATTAATTTTTTTTCAAATTTTCAAATGCCATTGTTGCTTTGCGGCAGAAAAAGGGTACCACCCCAGGCTGACTCCGCACAGAGTTATACAATTAGTAATCTTGTACCAAAGTGCCGTGCCCTTCCGTAGAACATTCAGTTTTAACTAGCCATTGTTTAATTAAAAAATGTTAATATTTTCTATTATTATAAGTACCTATTGGCATACAATGTGATAATTTAAAATTTAATTAAAGAATTTAAAATTATAGGGGGACCAGGAACTGGTGAAAATTAAAAAAAAAAAGCAGGCATATAAATGGGAACAATGTGGTAAACGTCCCGCTTACTCGTATACCATCTAGTTTATGAGTTAACGTAGAGTTTCATTTCTGTTTAGCGGCCACACTGGAATCACTACAATACAAAATTAAAATGTGTTATACCAGCATTTTAATGACGAATTGAAGATATAAAGAAATATTAGGATGGCTCAAAAGGGCTTGAACCTAGAGGCGTTAAAAATAAATATTTAAAAATACAATATCACCATGGTAACATGTGAAAATATTTGAAATTGTTTATCTCAAAAGGGCTTGAACCGAGAGCCATAAAAATGTTTAAAAAATGTAATTGTCGTTCTGACATCAAAATAGGTTTTTTTTTATTAAATAAGGAGAGCTGACGAGCAAACGGGCCACCTTATGGTAAGTGGTCACCGTCGCCCATAGACATCTCACCTCACTGTATTAATATTAGATGGTTTTGATGCGCTGCTAACCTTGAGGACTAAGATGGATTGCCTCGTGTGCCGGAAATTTGAAATTACGCTGGCTCTCTTACCCTTCAAACCGAAACACAGAAATGCAAGCGTGTCTGCTTCACGACAGAAATAGATAAGAGGGTGGTACCACCCCAGGCGATCCTACACATTAGGATCTACCACCACAATGTCATGGATGTCATGTGGTTTTTTACAATGTCCTAAATTTTCATCAGATTCTGTATTGTTATAGTTATCCACTATTATTCCTATAGTTGTCTATATCTTGTACTGTCTACCAAAGAAGTGGCTGGCTATTTTTTCCAGAAAAATGGTCTGGCTGTAATCTCATACCGTAGTGGTCATTCGTCTTTGGTGACTGTACTAACCTTAGTCATCGTTGTATTATTATTAGTGTAAATAAATCTAAAAAAAAGTATAAGAAATGCATTTTAAATTTGCATTTAATTGTAAGAATTGGTATGTACTGTTCATTATTATTATTACGCGTAATTATTATTAACCATAATAATAATACCCATAATAAAAATGTATGTAATTATAAGTTTTTTGTTTTATTTATTTAAAAAAAAACTTATTGACTAATCGCGTTGAGCAGCATGAAAATAATATTTAATTTTAAACCGGATTTGGTGTATCAAATTAGTTATGGCACCCCATTTTACTTACTTACTCCGCTGGCGCAGCGACCCGAAGTGGATCTTGTCCTCCGATACCAAAGAGCGCCATCGCTCTCTCTCCTGCACAGTCTGGAGCCAGTCAGGCGCCCGGAGCTCCCGCAGATCCTTCTCCACTTCATCGCGCCAGCGGTATCTGGGACGTCCGACCGGACGTCGTCCGTTAGGGCGTCCCACTTACGCTCGTTTAACTGCCCGATCCTCCTCCACCGATCTTGATGTATGGATGCGAGATTTGGACATTAACCTTAAAGGAAGAAAACAGACTCTTGGTGACCGAGAGGAGGATATTGAGGAAGATTCTGGAACCAGCCAAGAAGGAAGATGGAGGGTGGAGGATGAGAAAGAATAGGGAGATAGAAGAGATGGTGAACGAGCCGAACATTATAGGAGAGACGAAAGCGGCTCGACTCCGATGGCTCGGACACATCACCCCATTTTAGTAAAGGAAAATAAAAATCGACAGTAAGCAACACTATGGTCGCGTTCCATAACGTTTAATAATTACCCAACAAAGAGTAATAATTAATATACCCGGTTCCGAAACACAACGTTGATAATTCCTTTTCAAATTCGAATGCATCCATGTATAAGTACAGAACAAAAGTTATCGACACAGCTCATAAGATTAGCGAGCTGAAGTGGCAGTGGGCCGTTCACGTCTGTCGCAGAACAGACAACCGCTGGGGGAGACGGGTTCTGGAGTGGAGACCGCGTAGTGTGGGACGGGCGTCCCTGGTAGATGAAGCGACGATCTGGATGAGAAGAGCCGAAGATCGGGCTCAATGGCGCGCCCTGGGAGAGGCCTATGTCCAGCAGTGGACTAGACTAGGCAGCTGATGATGATGATAAGTACAGAATGTTTCCAAAACTACCAGTATTATAGGCACCATAGCGAACTAGAGGTGCGCAAAATAACTCACTAAAAAGAAAAGAGATATGCATCTTTTTCAACTAAAGATCACTCATCTAGCTCAGTAAGTGAGAGGATTGTATAATAAACGTTTGCTAGCTCATCAGAGAGAGAGCTGAATGTACTCACTAACAGAGCCGTGAGCGAGATAGCCAGTTGGACAATGGAGACATGGCAAACTCATTATAGATTTACAAATTATTTTAAATTGAACAGAAACAAATGTGTACTTATAAGACCACATGCAACAGCTAAACTTACTCGTAAACTGCTATATCGCCTCGTAGCAAGGTATACTCTCCGACAATTCATCCTGTACCCGCTCGCCCATTCACCGATATGTATCTCTCTCTTTCTGATACATTTTCTAACTCAAACGCAACGAGTTTATCCGAAGTTAATCTTGTTCTCAAAGATATAGTTAGAATACAAGTGAGCTACTGATATAATCACTCTTCGGGAAAGATATAGCTCATTTGTATTGTACTCGCGAGCTACCCATCTTTATAGCGAACGGTAACGCGGTTTTAATAGTGCTGGCAACACAGCTCGCGGCGAGAAAATGACGTCGCGAGCTGTGTTGCCATTAATCAATTTTACCCCGCATCCGAATTTACCCCAACGCACTATAACACTAACTTATCTGGCGAGACACTAACTTGTCTGAAAGTGACACCATCTAGTCTATAACTGACACCATGTTGTCTGTAAGCGACACCATAGTTACAACCCTATATACCCAGGTCACCAGCAACAGCACGCCTGGCGCAGTCCCAGTCCGCACTACCAGTATCAGAGGCAGTACGCACCCATGGCGAACGGTAACGCAGCCTATGGCCAGAGTGAGTTTATGGGTACAACCAAGGGCGACCCATGGGGTGGAGGGAGAGGAGCGGCCGCTTTTTTTGCCACATTTTGCGCTTAGCTTGCTACAGTCTGTCCTCTAGGTGCCGGCTAGCAGGATTCTAGGACTCTTGGTAACATTACATTTTTAAGGAACAGAACACAGAAAATAGTAAACGTAGAAAAATAGGTAGTAGTAGGAGACAAAAATAAACGGAGAAACGTCCGTTCAAGGCAAAATACAGAGAGAAAGTGCAAAATACAAAGAAAACAATGAAATTAATGGAATAATGGAATGTAGAAATGGAATGGGAATATGATTTGAATTTAAATGAAGATGCCAACACGAAATGAGGTGAGATAAACGCTAACAATGAGGTTGAAATTGATGGCGATTAGGTTGATATGGACGATGAAGTTGACATCGTTACAAGTTTAGTTACCTTTAAGAGGAGCTATATATAAGGGGGAGCCATGTTCCATAAAATATAAAGAAGGTAGAAGGTTCGCTTCAGTACAAGTATATTGGACTGTAGCACCCACAGTTCCTAATTTATACATACATGTATAACTTCATGAGGGGATGCCTGACAATCAGCGCCGCAGTACTAAAAGCGCTCCGGCAACAGGCTGAGGCAGTCCCCTTTTCCCGGTGCTGCACACCACCTTCATCAAACTTAATCACTTTTGCTTATTTTTATCTTATATTTGTTTAAAATTATGATAATTTTTATATTCTGTACCTAATTGTTTGTATGTGTGCGCTCTTTATTATTATTATTATCTCTTTATTGTACACACACATAATATATTACAAACTTAGACAAAAATATGTGACGCACGCGTGACTTATCTCTAAGAGAGATCTCTTCCAGCAAACCCCATAAAGTGACAATTTGATATGAAAGGCAGGCGAAGTGTGCACCTATAAAACCACCTAGAAAATACGTACATACATATAATACAATATATAAATATACAAACATATATACTTTACACTAACTTATAAATATATTTCTTGGATATAAATTCTTTCTTTCTTTTCACGGTATATCCCCTACGGGGCGGGTAGCAGAGAGAATGGAGCGTCACTCTCTGTCTCTACGCCTCTTGTTTCCTCTACCTACAGTCATTCGTTGTTTCACGAACGCTGTTGATAATCCCAAAAAATTAGCCGTAAATTAAAAATTTAAGTAACTCCTGATTTACCATTGTGGAGATCTTACTTTTTCCTGGTCATCATCAGGTCCTCAAAGTTCCAGGTGTCCGTCAGCCTCGTAATCTGTTCGGAAGTGATCGTGTGAGTTATCCATGGCACACGGGAATCTTGCTCCACCCTAATATAGGTTATGGCCGCCTCTGGTTGCAACCATGGTTTTGGGTTCGGGTGGCATTGGGTTGTGGTTGTGTGGTTTATCTGTATTTCATCGCTGTCACCACAATTAATAAACCATATTTGTAAATAATAGAAAAGAGTTAAATGCTGGCCCATCCGTGCCCGTCTGCCTGAAGCACATTGTGTTTTGTATAATGGGATGTTAGAAAATGTGTTTTGAAGTTTGACGCGTATGATGTCTGCTTGTTTGTCTGTGGCTTTATATCTCATTAACCAATGAAACAACTCTTTACACCTGTAGAAACACTTGGATGCTTCTGTTTTGAATCTGGAATTGTGTTGTCTTTTTAGTTTAGTAGATAGAGCGTGGTGGCGTAGTGGCTAGGACGACGGACTCCCATGCTAGGTCCGGGTTTATTATGTCTCCCATCATGCCCAGAAAGTTTAAGGGTGTTATTACACCCACACGATCGATTTTGATCGGTTGTATTGCTCATAAGAACATTCAACGTTGATCATTGTGTGCTATTACACTAAATCGATCTGCCATCGATTGAGCAATGATCTATGCGAAGGATGTCGCCTCATCACAACTAGCACAAGGTTGATCAATGGGAGGTTTTCTTTTTGTTTTTTTTAGTTCGTTTTTGTTCTGTCACTGTCAGTCAATAACAAATCACGCGTCACGCGTTCAAATTGTATCTAAAATGAAATAAATGCTTAGATAAAAAGGGATAAAACACAATTTGCTATAGCGCGATCTCGCTCTCACATTTAAAGGCTCTCGTGGAACTTCAATAAACAAACTGCAACACTATAGTCTATTCGAAAGAGCGTCGGCGGCACAATGGCTAGGACAACGGACTCCCACGCGGGAGGTCCGGGTTAGAAACCGTGCAGTGCCATGTATCAATGAGTTTTTCGTATTTTTCGAAGACTTACGTACATTTACCGACTGCTCTGACGGTGAAGGAAAACATCGTGAGGAAACCTGCACACCGAGATGATCAGTGTGTACAATGGGGTAGGCCCAAAAGATCCTTAAGGGTCGAAGTGCCGCTGGGTTATTCCCGGCCCCCTGTCAAAAAGATAGTCCATTCGAGTTAAGAAAATAGTGAGTCATCGCTGTGGTCCGGCCTTGGCACGCCCCCTGACCAATCACGGAGCAGCAAATTAGAAAGCCAAGTTCACATTGACCAGTTCAAGGCTGACCCTCATACGAAACGGCCGTGTCCTTTGTGCATTGCAGTACATTTTAAAATGAACACCTCACCTATTCGTAAAAATAAAAGTAGATCGATAATTCATAGTGCAGAAAGACGAGTATTTTTTTTAAATTTTAGATAATATATAACTTCATTTTTTATCAATAATAAATTGTCTTCTTCTGTGACTAGACCTTTACCCTGCAGTAGCACTGATGACTCACTATTTTCTTAACCCGAATGGACTATAAACGTTAGCAGTATTACGGCTCTGGCTACCAGCCTTTTTGACATTAAAAAATTGCCCCTTCATAGAGCGCCATCTAGAACTTTTTTCTTTAAATTCATGAATTATCGATATAGAAGAAAAATGTGAAAATTTTAAAAAACACCGGAGGTAGTTTAAGACAAGTGGCATATTCTAACGCCATTGAAATTTCAGGTTTTTATAACTAAGTTATCCGTAGTCGTTATTGAATACCTTCTTTTTGGGAAAGCACTGTCTCCCAAGGTGCAGGTTCGCCTAGTTTGGGAGTCAGGGTATTGTTCCATTTACAAGCATTGTGATGGTTTCAATAAAGATTATTTTATTTATTATTAGAAAATTGTTATTAATATCAAAAAATACATGTCAATAATTTTATGTCAAAAATATAAAAATAAAATAATAAAATAAATGTCATACTACAACTAGGTAAAAATTATATAATATAATGTCAGTCAAACAGCCCCCCGCGAAGTGCCCCTTGGCCGAAAGTACCCAGGACACTCGCGGCGTTCCCTCGCTGAATGGCGAGGGAAATGCGCTGTACTAAAAAGTGGTCGGCTCGCGGAACACCTCCTCTCTCCTTAACTCGTCTCCCCACAGCGCGAATCAGATCCTTGGCCTCGGAGTCCCATGGTCCCGCGGTTTCAACTGCCAAAGGCACGAAGTCGTAATTTATAGAATATTTGTTTAAATCAGGAATCAAAGGTTTTGTAGTACAATGGACACATATGAAGTTAAGAAAGCATCAAGCTCTCTGTACAACAATGTACTGTATGTATATTTAGCCTGCTGTCTACTGTACATGCAAAATTGATACCGATATTTTATTAAAAAAATCAAATTCAAATTATTTATTATTATATAGGTTGCACAAGTTGTAACATAAAAGTATGGATATCTATATATAGCATACGAAATTTTTCTTAATAATTAATTCAACTAAATAAATAAAATTTGAAACACAGTTAAATTCAAAATTAAAACACCATCCTACATACATCAAATGAGATCAAAGTTACTTTATTATATACTAATAAGTTTATAAAATAAGGTAATACTAAAAATACATACTTAAGCTAAAATTACAAAATACCTAACTATTTTACAAGTAAAAGACCCGGCCCACGTCGCTCCCTGCGGGGAGTGTCCCGAGGAGGCTGACGCGTTGCCCCGCTGTATGGCGAGACTTATACGCTGAGCAAAGTGGAGGCCAGCCTCCCGGTCCCGGGATGTCTCTACGAGGCGCTTGGCTATTTCCCGGTAGAGACAGTGGGCTCCAGCCCCCACAGCCCCAAGGTCTCCATCCCGAACCTCCGCATATTTGCGCCGCTTGAGGTTCTCCGCAGAAGCCGCTACTGACGCGGCCTTCGCCGCCGTGGCTGGAAGGTGGAACGGGGCAAGGGTGTCGACGCAGGTAGCGTCCCAAACCAGAGACCGTCCCAGCTTCCAGGGCTAAGTTTAAAGTTCTTTATAGGTGACTTAAACAAATAAGTCAAATAATAAGTTCCTATAGTATTTGGTAAAATATCAACAGAAACCACAGTACCTACAAACGCGTATGTATGTATATAATATCCCTATAATGCAATGATTTAAGTTTAAGAGATTATATGACTATTATAAATTCATAAAATATATTAATATATATGTCAGCGCAAACAACAAGTGACGTCATAGTGCACGTGCAATGCCCACCTGCGTTTGCGACGAAGCAAACACGCAGCAACAGCCGACATTACGTCATACCGCCCCCCACCACCTGGCCTCTATAAAAGCGGGCGTCCGACCCGAGGTGACATCATTCTCTTGCGACTCGTCGACGAGGCAGAATATTGCATTTCCGAATAATTAACCGTAACTGGTTTGCTATCAGGGGACTCTCGTGTGGCCGGTTACTATTGAATGTCTAACCGGTGACTAGTGGTTGCTGTTGAGGTGACTGGACCGCGACTAGTTGCTGTCAGCTGGCTGAGCAGTCACTGGTTAAAGTTAAGGTTACTCCGGAAGCTATTGGTTGCGGTTAAAATGATTAATCCGTGACCGGTTACCGTTGAGGGAGAGGACAGTAGCCTGTTGCTGTTAAATAACTCCAAAATAAGTTGTGTCAATATAGTTATTAAATTATATTTCGCTGTAACCACAGACAGGACAACCCGGAGAATGATAGCGGGCCATCTATGCCCTTACCCTCAGATCTGACATATACATTTATAATATTAAAGCTAATTATGTACATATATGCAATGAACAAACTGTATACATGGTTATTAAGGATTACTTATTTGTACGCTAGAAATAGCAGATTTTTGCATAATTTATAACCAAAAATCGGACAAATAAATGCATTTAATTTCAGGGTTCCATTGAGTACAGCTTGTGTCTTCCTCTGTACAGTACAGTGGTATACAATTACCCATTATCGTACAATTATTTTTGTATAAAACAATCAAATAATTGCGGAATTTCTTTATTGTTTCAGGATACGGTGGAGGGGTAAGTTACATTCAAGGATATTTTATATTACCCACCTGATCTGTCAGTGTAACTACACGTCTGGGGGGAATGTGAGGAGAGAGAAGTCAAAAGAGCTCAAATACGATGGGCCGTTGATTGACCACCTTCCGATTCCACCTTCAAGCCGTGGATGGTACCTCTCACCAAAGGTCAATGACACACTCCCAACAAAGGAGTCGTAAAGACGAGTTACACTGTAGTTAGTTGTATAGTACTGTAGTTTCGGCATCTACGCTCGTGGCTGAATAAGTCGATGTGAGAGCGGCAGGTTCTGCCGCACGTGCAGCAGGTGAACTGCGAATCTGTTGGAGCAGGAGTTGCGAGGTGTCTGTGCCGGTCAGCTCGTTTGTCAGTTGTAAAGTTTTGGAACCACTCGATGTCACGTGAAGTGCCGCCCACGATCACCAGACGCCTCCATGCGTCTCCATCCACGGCGAGTTACTGTAGTTTACCGTCAAGGATATTGATACTCCTGGCTCCATAATCAGATCTTGGATACCATAATATTGTATTGTCGTAGGGGCAAAGTGCGTGTGGCAAAATTTCAGTCTCGAACTTCTGGAAGTAGATGTAAAACCCTATCATAGTTCGAAGATTTTTATATTTCTGATGAAGCTTTAAGTTCTCAAATATGGTTTCCAGGTACAAAACTACGAGACGACAGCATACGCTGCGCCTGTGCAGCAGAGACGTGGGCTCGGCACGGGGGCGGCAGTCGGGCTCGGCGTGGGCGCGCTAGCGGCCGGCGGGCTGGCGGGGTACGCGCTAGGGGGTGGCTTCAGTGGGGGTGACAGCCCGCCGCGGGACGAGGTGAGTGTAGGGGGCGAGTGAGGGCGGCTAGCGGGGTACGGAGGGATAAAACATTTGAGCTCTTATTACCGACCCAGAGATCCCATCTGACATCAAAGATACTCCAAAGTCTTGGAAACCACTTATCCCATTTTATCAGACATGTCTAAGAACACTCGACAAAATTCCGTTGTCAAGTTATGAGGCCACAGAGAAACGTGTCAAACTTATAACACTCCCTCGATCGGTCGGGGGTTAACAATTATCTCTTAAATTTTAAAAATCCGCGTCCAAATCTGTTCATCGGTTATTATGATGCCACAAACAAGCAGACAAACGCGTCAAATTTATAACATCCCTTCCTCAGGCACTGCATCTAATTGAAAGTCTTGGAGGTAATCTAAATCCTGTTGCCCGTTACTAATCAATAGACTTCTATATTACAACGCGTCACAGTTGCTCTCTATTGCTCGCTACACGCCACTAGATGGCAGCACTTGTACATTACAACGCGCTATAATAGCGCGCTCTGGGTTTTAGGACCTCAAATTGAGAATGAATGCTCTTTATCATCATCAGATCCTTAAGGTTTACTATTTTTGGTGGCGCAACGTCTGCACGTGACCTGCATGTGTAGAATGCGCTTTATTATGTATTGATTTGATGTTTAAAACGTTTATTTATCATTTTCAGTCTCCGAAATGTATCCTATAAAATACCGATAGACAGGCAACCTTGCGCCGATGTTCCAGACTTTGCAGTCTAGCTTCCACCAGCGATTCGTCACCTATAAGGCGCTTAGCGCGTTTCTCCACTGAGTCAAGAGCAGCCAGTACATGTTCAAATAAATATATTGTATTGTATTTAACAGTGAACTAACACAATCATACCTAATTTTGGACCCTGTCGTAGATGTTCTTGGACCAGGGTTTTGAACTGGAACCTGTTTGGGGCCATTCTTCTCTTCTGTAGTTCCTCCGGGAGTTTGTGTATTTGTATTAGTATATACCTTGGTGTACGAGTGTATCGAGTGTACAGTAACCTGATTTTTGAATTAGGTTACTGTACACTCGATATACTCTTACACCAAGGTATACACTTAGACAGACACAAATGAAATATGTCTATGTCTATTAATTTATTTTGTATTTTTCCAGGTACAAGTGATAGACACGTCTGAATTCGGCGGCGGCGACTGGATGGACTGAATAGGGCGTGTAGCAGTGTTTATATCCACCATTCTGATATTTGCTTTGTTCACTCTGAAATCGTGGCTTGCCCGCATACTACAATATCATTTTAGGGGCCGTTCAAGAATTACTTGAGATGAATTCTAGCTAATCCCCCCCCCCCGTCCCCCTTGTCAGTGAAAGTAAGTAAGTAATACGTTTATTTCGCACACAGCAATGACCGAAACAGTTATAATTATAATAAAATACTTATGTAGTCAAAGGTGAACATATCTAAATCATGTCCGATGGTCTGCTGCTGTTGTGAAAAGGGGTCTCAACTCAGCTTATTGATCCAGACAAGAATGCCTACAGCGCTGGTGTTCTGTTGGACCATGACCGATGGCTGGCCACAACCTGTCCGAGAGGACAAAGTTACGTGAGCATTGGTATAATTAATTATAATTAAAAAAAGAAAGACGGAAAGAATATATTTCCAAAAGCGCGCACACATACAAGCAATTAGATACAGAAGATAAAAATAAATAAACAATAGTAATTAAGTTTGATGAAGATTGAAGGTGGTGTGCAGCACCGGACAAAGGGGACTGCCTTAGCCTGTAATTCATAAACAAGTATTGTTATTAACTGCTGGTCGCTTTTTGTGCTGACGTAATCCAACCCCCCCAACCCCCACCCCCCACCCCCACCTGTCATCAATAATAAGCAATGTTGAAACTCCCAACCCCCCCCGTGGATGGTTACGTAATACTTGAACGGCCCCATACGGGTTTCATGTTTAGGGCTCAGATAACTCCTCTTTTACGGATTCTTCTTCAGATAAGAGAACATCTTTTTTAGATAAATCTGTACCTCGGAAGCCTTACGGCGAAAAGTGTTAACAACCTATGTTAACCTGAAGGTGGTACCTCTGACCACCTCGGGGATTATGGTCTTCTAGATTTATGATTACCTCGGAAGCATTAAACAATAACATTTTACAGGTGACACAATTCTATTAGTAATGTTAAATATTAGTTATGGAAAGAGATGTGCTCGGAGTATCTCTGCTGGATCGAATCCGAAATGAGGAGATCCGGCGTAGAACACAAGTTACCGACATAGCTCATAATATTAGCAAGCTGAAGTGGCAGTGGGCCGGTCACGTCTGTCGCAGAACAGACAACCGCTGGGGGAGACGAGTTCTGGAGTGGACCCTGCTAGATGGAGCGACAGTGTTATGCTTTCGAGGTACAGAAAATAGAAAAAGTTGTTGAAAAAATTCCCGTGAGGATAGATTCTACCAAAATAACGTAATAAATTGCAGCGATTTGACGTCAAATGAAATTGTATAAATTGTATTAAGTAACCCGTCTTGAAATTGTATCAAGTAACCCGTCTTGAAATTGTATCAAGTAACCCGTCTTGAAATTGTATCAAGTAACCCGTCTTGAAATTGTATCAAGTAACCCGTCTTGAAATTGTATCAAGTAACCCGTCTTGAAATTGTATCAAGTAACCCGTCTTGAAATTGTATCAAGTAACCCGTCTTGAAATTGTATCAAGTAACCCGTCTTGAAATTGTATCAAGTAACCCGTCTTGAAATTGTATCAAGTAACCCGTCTTGAAATTGTATCAAGTAACCCGTCTTGAAATTGTATCAAGTAACCCGTCTTGAAATTGTATCAAGTAACCCGCCTTGAAATTGTATCAAGTAACCCGCCTTGAAATTGTATCAAGTAACCCGTCTTGAAATTGTATCAAGTAACCCGTCTTGAAATTGTATCAAGTAACCCGTCTTGAAATTGTATCAAGCAACCCGTCTTAAAAGCGATCAAAACAAGTACCTTATAAATAAATAACATAGTAGATTATATTTTAGCAAAGCCAGTCTAATTCCATAACATTTATTTCATATACACGCCATTATTTTAGATATTAATATTGTAATCAAATCAAATAATTATTATGTAGATTTTGTAATGTACAAATAGATGTAAGTATAGGCAAATACGGGGTGTAAGGGGAATCTAAAAACCTGCTTTTCTTATTTTTATTATTTACGAATAACCCTCGTTCAAAGAGCATTCGCATTTGGGAGGTCCGGGTTCGAAACCGTGCAGTGTCATGTACCAATGAGTTTTTCGTATTTTTCTAAGACTTACGTACATTTACCGACTGCTCTAACGGTGAAGGAAAACATCGTAAGGAAACCTGCACACTGAGATGACCAGTGTGTAAATGGGGTAGGCACAAAAGATCCTCAAGGGTCGAAGTGCCGCTGGATTATTCCCGGCCCCCTGTCATAAGATAAGAAACCCGCGTTTGACCTCAATCGAGATGGTAAGTGACGATGAGGCCGAAGATGTAGCCCACACGCTCAGTAAGTACTGACCTCTTCTGTAAACACTGTCGGAACACATCGACGACGAAGCGAAGATATTTGACGACACACTTTACATGGTGGTCGCTAGCAGGCGGATGTTGAAGGGATCCTGGGTCCTTCCTACAGCAGGTTACACGGTTTATTCCAGCTTCAGGGTGAAAGTACCCTTAAGATGAAAATTAAATGCTGTATTTTTCGCTTACAGGGTGATTCAGTATCGATAAATGGATTTTTTTCGATAATAATGTAACAAATGTGCTGTCGTTTTTCGGTTACAGAATCATGTTGAAAACGATCAATGCGCAGATATTTTGGTACAAAATTGTAAGGTTTCCTTTCCTATAAACGGTTTTTAATGCACCCTTCAGAAACAAAACATCGTTGAATGACATCTGTATTATGAGTTTATTCAAAATAAAATAATACATAAATACATACTTAAGCTAAAATTACAAAATACCTAACTATTGTACAAGTAAAAGACCCGGCCCAGGTCGCTCCCTGCAGGGAGTGTCCCGAGGAGGCTGGCGGCGTCGCCCCGCTGTATAGCGAGGCTCATACGCTGAGCAAAGTACTGGCCAGCCTTCTGGTGTCAGGATGTCTCTACGAGGCGCTTGGCTATTTCCCCGTAGAGACAGTGGGCTCCAGGCCCCCACGGCCCCAAGGTCTCCACCCCACCACCACCACAATATTTATTTAATGCCTTTGAACAAAGTTTACAAAATTTTAGTAAAAAAAATCTGTGAATGAAAAAGTAGTTAGCGAAATGCTTTTTTGCCATCAGGTTCAGAACGTCCACTTCCTAAAATGTCCACTTCCCGAAACGTCCACTTCCTAAAATGTCCTCTCCTAAAAAGACCGTTTCCTTAATTGTCCACTTTGTTACTCCAGTTCCTAAAACGTCCTGTGCTAAAATGACCTCTCCTAAAAAGACCATTTCCATTTAAGCACGTCTGTTTTAATACAAAAATACAAACTGGTGTGGGATATAGCTGTATTTGTGGTGGTACAGGTAGATATGGTTATTAACTACTGAACAAAAACCTTTTTTTATAATAATGATTTTATTAAGATAAATCAATTTTTCACTCTTATAACTAGTGTTGTCAGTATATTCCCGGCGAAGCTATATAGCGCTCCGTCCTCTCTGCTTACCTCGCGAGGGAGTGTACCTTTTCGGAGTGGACGTTATAGTAAGTAGACGATTTAGGAAGTAGACGTTTTAGGAATGGACGATTTAGGAAAAGGACCTTTTAGGAAGTAGACATTTTAGGAAGTGGACGTTTTAGGAAGTGGACGTTCTGAACCTGAGCGCTTTTTTGTACTAGATCGCTGGACTTTGCTACAAAAAGGGAAAAGTTCCAATAGAAATATTTTAGTTTTAGTGTGTTCTATTCTATTCTAAACACCACCGTAAAAGCTACAAAGTAAACTGCAGCCGCGACTGCATTACAGTCGCGGCTGCAGTTTACTTTGTAGCGGAGAAGAATGAAGAAAAAATATATATGAGCCTTTTGGGGGAAAGTACGCATGAATATGGAGAAGCTTTACCATAAAAATAATTGCATTTTCTTTCTATTTTCATGGAAATGGTAAAAAAATGGAAGTTGTAAATAATTACCTAATTTTTTCTAGCGAAACTTGTGTTCATGGGTAGTTTTACCCGCTATTCATCTCTTTTTAATTAAATATTGGATTGTATCGAATGATTAGAAACAGGCTAGTGAATTTAGATTTTGTTATGTTAATATTGTTATACTAATATATTTGATAATTTAATGTAATTTCAGTGATCGGAGTAGGTAGAGCTCTTTCGGGTCAATGTCCTCAAAAGTTATATTAATATGGATATGATTTCGGGATCCCGTTTTAAGTTATCGAGCAAATGTTGTAAATTACTTTTATAAACCTCGCCCTTACTCGGCGGATTACGATTTTTTAAAAATTGTGAACTTACGAAGAAGTTAAAACACTACCATATGTACACTAGCGCCATGAATCTTAAAAAATATATTTCTCCACCAATCTTAAATGTGTATCAAAACAAATATAACGTTAAAAATCTAAATAATATATTTATTCAATCCCGGAAATCCCGGGATTATTGGGCATACTTATCCATATTATGACCGTATGTGGCAAGTACCAAAAACAGCCCTACCTACTCCGATCATAGGTAATTATGTAGTTATTGTGAAGTTCATAGATTATACAGGGTGGAATCAGTGCGTGTGTATTGTAAATGGTGAGTCTCCATATGTAGGAAGAAACTAAAACAATTTGGAATTCGGAAGTTTTCAACTTTTCATACAAAATTCTCGTACGAGCTACTAGGGGTGTTACGGAGCTTCGACTCCGACTCCGAAAGGTCGGAACTTCCGATTGATTTTACACCTCCGACTCCGACTTCGGCTCCGATAATTTTGAATCGGAGGTTATACCGAAGATGTGTGAGCAAACATATTCAAATATCAATATTTTATTAAATAGTGCAGGAATACATAAAGGAATATGTTATATTGCCGCAAACGTCATCATAAAAAATATTGGTCAGTTCAGCTATCAAAGGTTAAAAAACGGTTTAAAATTTGAACTTCTTCTGAACATCTCTTCTACCTCCGTCTCCGACTCTGGTTCCGACTCCGATAAATCAAATTTAAAACCTTCAGTTTCGATTCCGGTTCCGGTTAAACCACCTCCGTAACATTCCTACTAGCTACATAATAGTCGATAAATCACCATATTTCGATTTTAATTTTTTTTCATGTATTTTGTTTGTTCATGGGAAAGTTTACGCGCGCACTGGTTCTCTATAAATCCTGTATAAAGTGTTAGTGCTGGACTATACGCGTCCGGTTCCAGCGCCGGTTCGGTTCACTGTAGCCAATCACAAGTATTCCGCCCTCCCCCCACTTGAAGTCAGCGGCTCGTGGTTGGCTGCAGCGGCCCGAACCGGTGCATGTAGTCCCAGCCTTAATGTGTGACACAGCAGCGGAAATGCCAGAAATTTTTAGTTCTGACGGATTAACTAAACCAAAGGCTTTGACTTTATAATATAATGTTGGTGATGGACTCGTGGTTATTGGCTTTATAATATTGGTGATGGATTAGGGGCCATCCATAAATTTCGTCACCCTAATTTTAAGATTTTTTGAGCCCCCCCGTAAGGTGGTCACATTTGTGAGACACCCCCCTGGTGTGACGTCACATATTTTGCAGTTTCAAATTTAGAAATTAATAAATTAAAACAGCACTTAAAAGAAGGGTTGATCAACGTTTCTGAATATTATGATAATATAAATTTAGAAACAAATCATTAATTTCACAAGTCTTTTTTTTTTTTATTGACGATTATTAGACAAAGTCATTAAAATAAAATAAAAACAGCACTTCCAAAATTATTTAAATATTACTATTTCGAATATTTTTTTCATAAAATCAACAATAAAGCAAACATTTTAGAAAATTTACCAAACATCAATTCAAATGAACGATACAATATTTAATAATCTCGTGTCCGTGGACTTTAAACCGATTTCTTTATATTATTTATGACTTCTTCGTTTAGATTTACGCATGTGACGTCAGGAAGCTTATGACTCGTCACACGATGTCACACTTTGTTAACAGGGAGTTAACTACCTTAACGTGTGACGTAACTTATGGATGACCCCTTATTGGCTTTATAATATTGGTGGTGGACTCGCGGTTATAATAAAAATAGATTTAAATTAAATTAAAATGTCTTCATTTTCAGGCACTAGTCATAAATTTGATATATATTCAAGTGCTTTTGTAATTATTTTATAATAAAAAATAATTTCGAATTATAAAAGTAATTTACGAATTTATTATTAATTTTATAATAAAAAAGGCCTTTTAAATTTAAATTTTACTGCTACCTAGAATTTTTGAGATTTCCGCTGTGTCACGTGTATTAAATAAACAAAAAATAAATTAATACCTATTATCACACGTGTGGCTTGACTTGAAACACATTTTGTGTGTACAGAGTATTACAGAGTACCTATTGTAAATTAAATTTATTGAATTAAATAATGTACAAAATCAATATATTAGTTTTATATTATTCATGTTTTTCCCAAATTTTTATTATCTTTTACAAATCTATTAACTAAAACATATAATTAATTAAGTACCTACCATCGAAATCTTTCCGAAATGCAATCTCTTAATTAAAAAAATTAAGAAACCCCCGACGTACCATTGTGGATATCCCCTTACTTTTTCCTGGTCATCATCCTCCTCCACGGAGGTTCCAGATGTGGGAAGGTTACCACGGTCATAAACATTTGAGCTCAAACTCGAACCTTCCATGGCTATCTTAAAATGCCTAGCTCCACATCATTTTCATTTATTTTTTGGCCGCCATCTTTAATTTTTTTGTCTCTTGAAATGTCTCAGGATTCTTTACAACTTTAGTTCGAGAAGACCCCCATCTAACTATTATAGTTTCGGCGGGCTGATAATCTTCCAATTCTTCCAGTTTTATATTATGAAATTGAAGTTCACTTACTTTTTCCTGGTCATCTTCAGATCCTCAAGGTTATAAGTTTTGTTTACATTAGCGACAGTTATTGTAGGTAGTTTTAGATTTCATTTTTGTCTCGTTCTGTCGAATATTAATGTCCAGTGAGGGTAATTTGTATCGTTGATTGCCACTCGCCGACACAGTCTCGGAAACACAGCCCTTGAGACAGCAGCGATTCGTGCGCGTGTCACCGAATTTCGTCATCGCTCATGAACTATCACCTCCGTGGACTCCTCGCAGTACTGGTGCTTCGGTGATACAAAAAACTGCCAGAATTTTGGACATCGTCGGCGCCGACGGGTGATCTCGGGCTGAGACACCGGTGAGTTGGTTTTTCATTGGTATTTATTGCCTGCCCTGGACATTATCTCGTTCCCCTTAGTTTATTTCGCCCTCGAAAGATCAATGGAATCACTGGGGAGCGCACACCGGGTTAGTTAACCCTATTTTAACTCGCGGATTGTCTATGGTTTTCATACAAAATGTTTCAGAGTTTGCGTTGGTGTAAGTCGTTTTTGTGATTTAACGCGGGTTAGGCACTAACTCTCGGGTTATCTCTGAATTCGACTTTTTAATTTTACTTTACTTTCGCACATGCCTTAGTCATCATAATAAATAAGGTCTATATCTATAATTTTACATCAAAACATCATAAAAAATACATCAAGATGGCAAAGATTTATTTGGACTTAATAGGGAGGCCTTTGCCCAGCAGTGGGACAGCCTATAGGCTATTATAAAAAAAAAATAGGAGATAAATAAATTAAATAAATAAATTTATTTCGCGACAACACTGTATGCAAATATACAATGGAAGGTACAGTACAATGAATACTACAATAAAACAAACATATTTTCCAATAACGAGCCTACGGTTAGCACCCACCCCATAATCCTGCAATGTTGTACCACTAGAGGCGCCACTAGCACAATGGTACGTAGCCAATCAACATGTAGATACGTTCCTTTCCACCATAAAAATTTTTTTTTACCCTTCAGACTCGCGCCACGCTATCTGAACAGATTTTTTAGGTTTGCTATTTTGAAATGGCAATATGATGCCATGATATCATTACAATTTTACTATAACTTTGAGAAATTATATTAAATTAACCCAAATAACGAGAAATTTTTGATATCTTCAAAAATAACGTTTCGTTTTGTTTTTCTGTTTACGGAGTGTGCTCGTGGCTCCATCTACGCAACGCTTTGCGTTTTATGTCCTATTCTTGTGTCACTCAAGCGCCCGGCGGCGTCGTTCGCGGCGCCTGGCGCGGCCTTTTCCACCGTGCGCGCTGTAGCGGTGTTTCGCGAGGTGACGGCGAGATTTGAAAAGTTGCGAGCAAGCATCGCACTGGAATCAAATTACGAAACACTTTACCATAGAGGACGTAGGTATAATCCATGTCACAATAAGACGGCTCTTTCTTCTCCTGGAATATCAAGTACCCAAATTGCACGATGTTCACGTCAGCACAATGGTACGTCATCAATGAAAAAATAATTGTAAGTTTATTTACTTATTACAAGGGACAATAATAACACCTCCGACTTACAAACGAGGTCTAAACCTGTATCTTGTAAGTCGGTACTCCGTCGCACTTTTACATACTATACCTAAAAGGAATTTGGAACAAGTTAATCAAAAGGAATTTAGAATATACCTAATAATAGAGAGGTAAGTTAATGTCTAAGAGAGTGTGAGGGTGCACCCTCCCACACACCCCGTGTTAGGGTGTGTGGGAGGGTGTAATAATGTAAGTGTGCATATGTAGTGTAGGGTGAGTGTGGGAAGTTAAGTGCTAATTAATAACGAGTTTGAAGAACATAATGAGTGTAGTGTGTAAAATTATATGTTATATGAGTAGAGCCTCAGTTTCTCTTAAGTTTGGTTTTACAATTATGTTGATCATACGAGTGTTACCTTTTTGATGACGTACCCTTGTGCTGATGTGGGCATTATGCAATTAACGCACCTACTTGATTTGCCTTTCTTCTTGTGCTATGGTAGAATCCATAGTATAAGCACTATACGAAGTGTATATGACACAGAAATTGGACTAGTAGCTCTCTGTCCTCTAGTGTGATGAATATAATAATTAATAAGATACCTGATACTGTAATAAATATGACAGAGAAAACATTTAAGACCCACATAAGACGGACCTTGTGTAATAAGGGTTATTATACAATAAATGACTACTTAAATGATAAAGAGGCTTGGTCCTAAACCCAGCTCCAGCTCTGCACATTGTGTATATGATTGTATTCATAATTATTGTAAGATATATTTATTTCAAAAGACGTGCTGCTGAAAGTTTCTTGCGCCGCTTCTTTCCTTTCAGCTACAGCACCTTACGAAGCGGTGGTAGAGTGAAACATGACGTTGGAAAAATGTACTATAAGGTACTTATTTACAATAAAAATAATTGATTTGATACCTGGACCGATGCGGTATCGCGATGGCTTTCGAGGTGCTGCACTAGACATTTGCGGCTAAAGTACGCCGCAGAGCATTCATCGCAGACGTACGGTCGCTCCCCGGTGTGGACTCGCCTTTCATGTACCTGAAGAAATTGAAATAAAATGCTATTCTTTTTTAAATTTATGTATGTCAAAGGCCTATATGTAACCGACAGCAATGACCTAAGGAGCCGAAACGTGGACACTGACGGTGCGACTGGTTCACAAATTGAAAGTCGCTCAGCGTGCTATGGAGAGAGCTGTGCTCGGAGTATCTCTACTGGATCGAATCCGAAATGAGGAGATCCGGCATAGAACAAAAGTTATCGACATAGCTCATAAGATTAGCAAGCTGAAGTGGCAGTGGGCCGGTCACGTCTGTCGCAGAACAGACAACCGCTGGGGGAGACGAGTTCAGGAGTGGAAACCGCGTTTGGGCAAACGTAGTGTGGGACGGGCGTCCCTGCTAGATGGAGCGACGATCTGCGCAAGGTGGCTGGCAGCGACTGGATGAGAAGAGCCGAAGATCGGGCTCAATGGCGCGCCCTGGGAGAGGCCTATGTCCAGCAGTGGACTAGAATAGGCTGCTGATGATGATGACTTCGACACTTGATGATCGTTTGTGCCTACCACATTTTACACACTGGTTATCTCAGTGTGCAGGTTTTCTCACGATGTTTTCCTTCACCGTTAGAGCAGTCGCTAAATGTTTCCAAGTAAGTGCATTTCTTGAAAATAGACATAAATTGATGGTTAAATGTGAAAACAGAATTGAAGTTCGTTAAAAATTAAATTACTACATGCAATTAAAAAACTGACGATAGAAAGAAACGGCAATATTATATTATGACGTCACTGTGTAATAGCGCCATACAAGCATATCCAGGGTTCATATAAAGAACGGTTTTGCTAAAAAGGGACAGAGCATCTCTCCAGTACTAACTTAAATCATTAATATCTCTGATGTTAGTTGAGATATCGAATAACAAATAATAAATCCTTCTTCAGGATGTCCATGTAAGTTGATTGATGGAATAAAATAAATTTAGTCAAGTGCCGAATTGGCAGGGTTTTTATAAAACTGGTCAAGGTATAGTAGAGAAGTTCTAATTCGTCCCATCTTACCGCCAGTTGTGCGTTGTCCAGAGCGAGATAGCTGCAGTGCTGACATTTGAGCTCTCTTTCCATGCCGTGGTGTGAACGACAGTGGCGTTTCAGTTGAGTTGAAGATATGAAGGTTTTTCCGCAGAACTGAGGGTAGACGAATTATTTTCAAGCCAATAGGAGATATACCTGCATTTTTTACCACTAGAGGCGCCACTAGCACAATGGTACGTAGCCAATCAACATGAAGATACATTCCTTTCCACCAAATCTTTTTTACCCTTCAGACTCGCGCCACGCTGTCTTAACAGATTTTTTAGGTTTGCTATTTTAAAATGGCCATATGATGCCATGATATCATCACAATTTTACTATAGCTTTAATTAAATTAATTCAAATAACGAGAAATTTGTGATATCTTCAAAAATAACGTTTCGTTTTGCTTTTCTGTTTACGGAGTGTGCTCGTGGCTCCATCTACGCAACGCTTTGCGTTTTATGTGCTATTAACTTAACTGTTACCGACAGCTCTGTCGGTAAAGGTAAACATCGTGAGGAAACCTGCACACTGAGATAACTGTGTGAAATGGGGAAGGCAATGGCAAACCACACACAACATTAAATCTGGCAAGAAAGTTGTTCTATGTATTTATTTCCATAGAATGATCGCGATCCTCATCAATGAGAAATATGACTAAGAAGGAAGGAAGGACAATACTCCTCACGTCCTCCGACCTCGACCAGCTAAAGCAGAATTATCAGCGCCATGATCTAAACTAGGGATATTACGGAGCTTCGACTCCGTCTCCGAAAGGTCGGAACTTCCGATTGATTTTACACTTCCGACTCCGACTTCGGCTCCGATAATTTTGAATCGGAGGTTATACCAAAGATTTGTGAGCAAACATATTCAAATATCAATATTTTATTAAATAGTGTAGGACTACATAAAGGAATATGTTATATTGCCGCAAACGTCATCATAAAAAATATTGGCCAGTTCAGCTATAAAAAATAAAAAAAAACGGTTTAAAATTTGAACTTCTTTTGAACATCTCTCTTCTACCTCCGGTTCCGACTCCGATAAATTAAATTTAAAACCTTGGGCTTCGACTCCGGTTCCGGTAAAACCACCTCCGTAACATCCGTACTCTAGAGTATGGCATTATGCTGAGCTGAGGCCTACTTGGTGCTGCAGCATGTACGCCGTCCGAAAATATATTCTGTAATATATCCTATACTTACCATAAGTTGAATTGCATGTGTGCTGCAGATAACAAATAAATAACAACAAATGGACTAGATTTATTTTATTGTTGTTTGTTTTTTAAGGCAAAGGGAACTGAGCCCATACAGTCATGTCTGATGTAAACAACTCTTTCGAGTCTTCATTAAAATGCTGGTGTGACACATTTGAATGCAATCTGGGAGAATAAGTTCTTTGAGCAATAAACACCATTCTTACTAGAAAAGCACTACTGTGAAACAATTAGCAAGATAAAACGAAACAAGGCTAACGAGATGCCACAAAAGCGCGGGAGAAACTCTGATTTATTTTAAGGTCGTAAAAATTATATACGATTTACACGCATAATAGACAAGTGTGGATTTATAAAAATTGACTTGCCCACCCACCATATCGTATGATTTCACTATCTTGACAAATGAATACAAAATATCGATACTTACTTCACAAATAAACTTAAATCCCAAATGTTTCTTAGCGTGGTTTATAAAACACGTCCATTTGCTGACAGTCTGCTTGCAAATCTTACATTTAACGGGGCCTTTAGGGTCAAAAACACCATCCACAAGTTTCATATACATTGCTCTTTTCTCCTTAACCGACGCCGCCTTTTCTTTTTTAATCCGTGGCTGAATATTTTTAACTTTTGCCATTTCAGTTTTTAAATCGCCGCCATCTTTTTCTGTGATTCTGTCTAATTCCACTTCAATTTTGAATCCGTCGAAATCGTAGCAATCTTCAGGCGAATTTTCAAGAAAACTAGTGCTTTCTTCATCTTTTGTATTTGTTTCCTCATTTTCAGCAGTATTTTGAGTTTTTGTCCGTTCGTATCCTAGATTTAAGAGTTTTATTTCACTCGAATGACTTTGGTTTCTCAGTTTTAAAGCAGAGTTTACTAAGTCGGTACAGTTTGCGCAAATTAATTGTGGTAGTCCATCGTTTATTTGAATCTGGAGAGACAAATATATATTTTGTGCAATTAATATTGTAAGAATATAAAAAAATCCTGTTCCCATGAAGGAACGAACTACGGAGACTATTTTTTCTTTCATCCAAGCCAATTGCACTGTGTTTTACTCAGGGATTAGGATTTCGTATCGATCCAACTTTAACAACAAATCGTATTCTGCTCTAGTTATCTCTATCCAAAGCTATGGCGTAGAAAGAGATAGCTTGTATTTTAATAAAGACTTAATTAACTTCTAGGACGTTTCGAACAACTGACTCTCATTCTATAGAGTACAACATATAATAGTAGAGTATACGTACATAGGTATTACGAACTTACTTTCAAACCTGTTGTAAGACACAAAACCTGGCTGTATCTCTCATTTTTCTCGACATCCGCGAAAATTGCACTCAAATTATCTTTAGACAAACACAATCTGCACATTTCTATCGACATTTCTTTCGTAAAACGAAATCTTCTTATTTATTTACACAAATTTCAATCGCCAGTCGAGTATCGTCTGACAGGTAATGCGACTGGATTTAAAATGTCATGAAAACAGCGAGAAAAGTTTGTATAGAACATTTCGTTCAATTTAGTCGGGTTATTTCGATAAGTGTTGCCATGTTACATTTACTATTTTCTACCAATTTATTCTAATATTTTAAAATACTATTTTCTTAAATAGATTAATAAAGTGAAATATACATTGCATCGTTTTCAAAATAAATCACATTAATTTTAAAGTGTTAAACGTACCTATTCATAAGAACACAGACATAATTTTTACTTTTAGCTGGTTTTATTATTTATTATTAGTATTAGACAAGGAATAGAAAGATTTCAGGTTCAAATCCAGTCTGCGTTATAATCACTGATCGGTGTAGGTAGGGCTGTTTGGGGTCAAAGACCTCAAAAGCTAGATTAGTGCTAGGTTAGTATGGAGAGGACCCCGGGACCCCGAAGTAAAAATTTTGATATATGTAATTGTTAAAATATTTTAGACAATAAGACTGTGATTTACCTACCTATTTGTTACAATTTAATTTGAAAAATAAATATTAAGTTTATAATTTAAATGTATTTTGTTTAAAATCTGTCTTCTCAATAAAGAAATAAAAGCGTATATTTATACAAATACAACGTTCAGTATTTTTCATTCCCAGAAATTGCGGGATTATTTATAGTGTTTTTTTAAGATAAGGCATATCCATAATAGGACTGCAGGTCACTTGTACCAAAAATAGCTGTACATACTGCGATTATTTTAAATTCCGAAAATCCCGGGATTTTTTAACATTTTTTTTAATGGCAATGCCATAGTATGATGTTCGCAGGATGGAATTACCAAAAGTAGCTCTATCTACAGCGATTTTTTCAATTCCGGAATCCCGGGATTATCCAAATATGGTTTATAAGAAAGCCGTATCCATATCATGACCACAGCTTGCAAGTACCAAAAACAGCCCTACCTACTCCGATCAGTGGTTATAATACTTATTTTCAACCATTTTCTTATTATTTATCTTGAAATAAAAAATAATAAAAAAAAAACTTGCATTTGAGTCTGAATTGGTAAAGGGTAAGAAAATGCGAAGAAAAATAAAAACCCAACATACTTAGATAAAGTTAATATATTTTAACGTGATTTAAAGCTAAACAATAATAATAATAATCTAATATAAATAAATAAATAACTTAAGGCGTACGGTAGTGCGACATCCAAGTCACAAATTATAACTGTGATGAAAGTATTGCATCTTGTTTTAGAATTCGTCGTGGAAAGGATAGTCCGGGTGGTGTGTACTGAAACAAATACGAATATAAAATAAAAAAAATTAAAGTGGAAATTAATACTGAAGCTAATTACTCCATATCTCTCTCTTATTTCTCAATCAGTCCTCAAAGCCAGCAGTGTATCGAAAACCCTATAATAACATCAAAGTGAGGTGAGATATCTATGGGCGACAGCGTCCACTAACTACCAGGTGACCCTGGTGTTAATATACTTTGTGTATTATATACTTTGATATGATGCATATTGTATGAGTGTATTTGACGTGTAATGAGCATTATTAATAAAATATGTCTATGTCCTATGACTCTTGACACCTTCAGCAGAAAACTTAAAATCTGTACAATTGATCTACAAAAAGGACACTGCTCCGTACATTCTTTAGGTGCCCTGTAACTACTGTCCTTCACAATCTGGAAGTGCTCGGTAATATTATGCCTCTACTGTGAACTACCATCCACACACATAATACCATGTAAATACACCCGCACCATGCCATCACCCTCCCACACATTCAGTACCTCACATACACACTAATATCCTCATTCATACAAACAAACACATTCATACAACACAACACGCACACACTGTTGCTTTCTTCGTCCGTGCAGTCACTGAGGGGCCAGCTGAAAATCAGCGCTGTGGCTTGTCTCAGCATTATGCTGAGCTGGTGTACCCTTTTTGGCACTGTACCACACCAGATGTTCTGTGCTGCATGTTGTTGTTTTTTTTTTAAGGCAAAGGGAACTGAGCCCATACAGCCATTTCTGATGTAAACAACTCTTTCAAGTCTTCATTAAAATGCTGGTGTGACACATTTCAATGCTATCTGGGAGAATCTTCCACGCTTCTGCGCCATAAAAAAACAGAGTAAAAATATTATTTTAAATATTTTTGTGTGTTGTGTACTATATAGTGATCATGGTACTCACTCGCCCATGGAGCACAGCCGCCCGTTACACTCGAGGCCGGCTATCAGCTCCATGTCCTCGGGAGACAGCGCGAAGTCGAACACATTGAAGTTCTCCTCGATGCGATCCTTGGTCACCGACTTCGGGATTACGATCATGCTGCGGTCGATTGCGTATCTGGGAATAGAGTGTGAGTAAATGAATGTGGCGACCCGCTTCTGGCGCTTACACGCGCTATCGGCGTATTCCAGGCCGCTTCTCCCCGACCCCTCCCTCCCCAGCGACGTCCTATGCCGAGGTCCGTACCCACCTGGGTGCCCTTAGGCAGTCGCTTCTTATAGTAGTTTTTAAGTCCTCCTCCAGGCTGGAGCGCACTGAGCGCTCGCCCAAAAAAACCCGGTGAAGCTGTAAAGGTCATTAGGACCAACAGCAATTATCAGTACGAACAAAACAAAAAATACTCTTTACATAAATACATAGATAAATCTCACGTCTAAACTCCCCGAGGGGGATGACAGAGAAACTACCTTCAATCACAGGTAATTCCCACTTTTCGTCGTAACATTTGGTGGAAAAACGTGATAGGTGGCGAGCCTTAGCCATTAATACTTAGTGTGAAACAATGCGTACAAAGTGATATAGGCGGTCTTATCGCCAAGAGCGATCTCTTCCAGACAACTTTTTAGTAGAGTATTTTTGGGTTGGTTGTACAGTACAATGACTACATAAAATGACAATAGACAGAGATCAAGTTAGGTTAGAGAGATATATTTTTTCGAACTTGGCGGACACACTGCCTGCCGTGTCTTGATAAATTTCTTATTGTACACAAGAAGAAAAGTAAACAAAGATATTTCATGTTATTACTCTAAATTAAAAATTTAAGATATCCCAGATTTACACACACACACACACACTCACTCACAAACCCACACACACACACACACACACACACACACACACGCACACACTCATCATCAAACACCGTCTCAGAACAGTTTTTTTTAAAATAATAATAATATTTATCTAATTTTTATATAAGTGTATCCCCCCGGCCATTAATTAGACTTGCTCTCTACTACGCTGCAAGACGGCCGATGAGGCCAGTGCGGGTAGTAGAGACCGATATTTACTTATACATTGTAACTACACTATTGTTAAGTGATTATAATTTGAATATTGTTTGGGTTAATACATATTTTTGTATTTTTTTTGTACCTTTACTTTTTCTTGTTCACCATCAGCTCCTCAAGATTCCAGATAAGACCAGGTCCTAAATATTGGAGCTCAAACTGGAACCTATTATATTGTTGTATAGTTCGTCAAATGTTTTCTCTTCGTCGTCGATGTGTTCCGACAGTGTTTATAGAAGAGGTCAATACTTATTAAGCCCATGTGCTCCATCTTCGACCTCAACGTCACTTACCACCAGGTGAGATTAGGGTCAAACGCGGGTTTAGAAGTAAATAAGAAAAGCCCCTGTTTGTTGTCAATTCTTTCTTTCCCTCACCTTATGAGCACCTGCGCCACAGACTTGGAGTACCTATCAGCGATGGACTGTAGTCGCGGATCCTCCAGCAGCGTGGCGTCTCCGGACTTGGCCCAGGGTCTGTCTGGGGACCCGAGGGGAGAGTACGCCGTCACGGTGATCTCGTGGGACTTGCAGAACTCGAAGAGTTGCTCCTGGTTCAGGTAAGGGTGGCATTCCACCTGGAAACGAGAAGATCTATGTTAAATATCAGATTTTTAACCACCGACCAAAAGTTTAAAGGCGCGGTTACATATAGTCGCTGAAGGTTGCCTGGAAGATATCGCTTGAAGCGATAAGGCCGCCTTCTACACACTGTATTGTACCTCTCTTTATGTTGTATGTTTTGTTTTTGTCCCGGGTGTGCAATACAGTAAGAATAAAAATATTTGTATTTGTTGACCGATTCGGCGACCGACCTCCGGTGGACGACGTACGGTCACCGTCCGCCTTTGCTTACACTTGGTCTTTGGTGTGTCGTAGTCGTTCAACGTCATTCTTCTTCTTCTTCTTCTTTTCAGCCTAACGTAACCCATCGTTGGGTATAGGCCTCTCCATGTGCACGCCATTCTCCTCGATCTCTAGATGTTCGCATCCACATCCTCCCCGCCGTCTTTACAATGTCGTCGGTCCACCTCGCGGGCTGCCTACCAACACTTCTGCGCCCCACTCGGGGTCGCCACTCGAGCAGTCTTCGGGGCCACCTATCGTCCTGCATTCTACACACGTGTCCTGCCCATCTCCACTTAGACCTGGACACTATACTGGCTATATCCGGCACCCTCGTCTTTTTCCGGATCTCGATATTCGGCACTCTGTCCACGAGGGAAATGCCTATCATGGCACGCTCCATCGCTCTTTGTGTCACTTGGAGCCTTTCAATGGCCTGTTCAGTTAGTGTCCAGGTTTCCGCTCCGTATGTCATAACTGGGAGGATACACTGCTCGTACATTCGCCTTTTTAGGTAGATAGGGATCTTTTTGTCTTTTAGCACGTCAGACAATTTACTAAATGCAGCCCATCCTAGTTGGATTCGTCGATCTAATTCCTTAGTCTGGCTGAATCTGTCTAACGTGATTACCTGTCCCAGATAGATTCAACGTCATTCACTCGGTGACAATCTAAACCTAGTGACACTTTGATGTTCACGGAATGCTTTCGACGTGTGATAATGCACATATGAAAATGAAAATAAAAAACCTTTATTTGCCCTCAGTACATATAGCCGGTGACCGCCTGCAGTGACCGCCCTACGGTCGGTCAACGACTATGTTGTTTTGTATTTATTTATCTTAATAGTAACTAAAACCGTTACAAGATACGTCATTAACAGCGGTAGATATTAAATATACTCAAATATTAATATAAATTCAAATTATATAAAATTATTATGGTGGCTTATAAGGAGTTATGAGCGCTATATCTAAAACATAAAATGCATAAGTAGCTTATTCCTAAAACTCAGATTATCCGTCTAAAATTCTAAAAAAAGCTGTTTGCCTGCTCATGAAGTGATGTAATTTTTACGCGTATATGTTTGTCTGTGGCATCATATCTCAACAACCGATTATCCTATTTAGACGCGGATTTGTTTTGCCGAGAGTGTTCTTATCTTAGCTGTGTCTGATAAAAAATGGATCAGGTGTTTCCAAGATCTTGGAGTATATTTTATTAACTGCTTACTTACATCGAATTCATTACTGACCTACAGACCAACTATAAAACAATTCCATTTTTTTTCTCCCAAACTTCTCCAATATATCCAAGTTCCCATAATATTACACAATTTATCATCATTACATTATTTAGACATCGGTCTCGGTGGCCTAGTGGTTAGGGCGCCGGACTCCCCCGGATTCGAAACCATGCAATACCATGAGTTATTCGGATTTTTTCGAAGACTTACGTACGTTTACCGACCGCTCTAACAGCGAAGGAAAACATCGCGAGGAAACCTGCATGTCTGAGGAAATTAAAAAGTTTCCGAGGGCGTGTAAAATCCACCGCACAGCTCTGGGCCCGCCCGGTGGATCATGGCCCCGTACCCCTCATGCAAGGGGAGGCCTGTACCCCAACAGTGGGAACATTAATAGGCTGATGATGATGACGAAAATATGGTGAGTAAAGTACTCACCATAAGTATAAATATAAGTTCCCCAAATGTTCCCCTGTTCAATATTGTTTCGTCTTATGTTTGTTGTAGGTGGACTTTCCGGAAAATGTTGACAATAGTGCAAAATTCTAAATTACGATAAATCAAGTCATAACCGGTCACTTTCACGATGTGTCTCCCTTACAACGTGAATTGGCGGAATTATTGTGCCTTAAACACAATACCAAAAGCCTTTAATTTAAAAAAAAAGTTAGACGGGACATTAGACATCTAACCTGCTGACCTAATAATATGTAAATTCCCTACCTGCATGAGAGCAGGCTTGATCCTAGCAGCCTCGATCACGCGCTCTGTCTGCTTCTTGTTGAAGTTAGAGAGACCGATGCTCCTCACCAAACCCTTGTCCACCAGACCCTCCATGGCTTTCCAAGTGTCCACAAAGTCTACATCGGATGGAATAGCTTTGCCTTCTTCGTCTTTCGGGGAAAGTTCTTCCCCTTCCTGTGGGAAAAGAAGAGGATTCTTTAAAAAAATGTCGCATTTTTTAAATTATTCATGACCATGGTTACGAGTCCTTAAGTCGAAAACTTAAATAATAAGTATCTTCAATTCTTCTTTAAAATGCTAGTGTGACACAATTCAATCCTATCTGGGAGAATCTGTCATACTTTTATTTCACTGTCCCACACATTAATGACATTTTGTAGACGTTCTAAAACGGAAAAAACGGATGTGGACGCTTCAAAATCGCGGCAAAAACTCTTTTTAACGTTTGCGAGCTGTGTTGCCAGCACTATTAATACCGCTCGATCTTACCACACATTAAGCACAGAATACTAAATCAGAAAAAGAAAGAAAGAAATAGATTTATTCTGGTATGATGCTCAAATAACAGTGAGACGACGAGACACGAGCAAACGGTCCACCTGATGGTAAGGATTTTTAAAGACTCAGATGTAGTGCATCTTATGCTGGTAATGGCTCTCTACCCTTCAAATCGAAACACAGCATTGCTGCTTTGCGGTAGAAATAGATAAGACTGACTGAAAATTGCAGACTTATTATATGGTATATTTATCGATTGCTTCACCGGTGAAATAAAACATGGTGAGGAAACCTAAAACCATGAAGGTAGTAACGCCCCACCCCTTAGGGGAGGGAGACTAAAAAAATTCTTTCATCCATGCTTACAACTGAGATAACCAGTGGGTGAAATGGGCAAGGCAATGGCAAACAACCCACTTAAATCTGCCAAAAGAGTCGTCTTAGCAATGAGGAATACGACTTAGAAGAAGAATTTGACGAGAGAAAGAAGTCTTTGTTTCTCCCCTTACCTTGTAAGCCTGAGGCCAGTGAATCAAGTACAGATCCAGGTACTCCAGACCAAGGTCCTGAAGCGAGGTATTCACGGCTCCCTCCACCAGGTCGGGCTTGTGGAACGTGCACCACAGCTTGGAGGTGATGAAAATGTCTTCCCTGAAAATATGGGAGATTTATAACATAGACTGCGAATGTTGTAGTGCCGTATCGGCCCTAAAGAATAGCACCACCCCAACTCTTCCCGTGGGTGTCGTACAAGACGACCCGAGACGAAACCACATACACATAATATAATTGTACATATGTCTATCTGTATAATAAGGTAAAACGAATAGAAAAGAAAAAATAAATAAGATTATGTATGTATGTGGATAAATGTACTTTTTTAAATGTAAATGTACCGACTGCTCTAACGGTGAAGGAAAACATCGTGAGGAAACCTGCATGTCTGACGAAATCAAAAAGTTTTCGAAGGCGTGTGAAATCCACCGCACAGCACTGGGCCCGCTCGGTGGATCATGGCCCGTATCCCGTTGTTGAAAGGGAGGCATCTGCCCCCAACAGTGGGGACATTAATAGGCTGATGATGATGATGATGTATGTGGATCTTAATTGAAATTGAAAAACGTTTATTTAGCACTGTAAACACCAGAATACAGCAAATGGACAATACAGAAGTATACAAAGATTAATACATGCAGCACAGCACATCCGGTGTGGTACAGTGCCAACAAGGGTACTCCAGCTCAGCAATCTGTTCCGTACATAAACATGTTTCGTGTGACCAAAAACTTACGTACAATCAGATGCCTACAGATAACCGATAAAACCAAGGTCAGTCTATAATAATAGTGAAACCAAACAAAGTGCTATAAAAATATGGATCCAGTCTCCCATTAATCACCATATCATCAAGGTTATAACAACCTTCAGATAGGTGGCAACCGTTAAAAGTATTACGTGAACCCCCGACCAAAATAACTATGATAAGAAACCCTCGATTTACTGTTGTGGAGATCCCCTTACAGGTCTTCAAGATCAAGACCAGGAAAAAATAGTTCTGCTTGAACATTTTTTTGAACTATCTGCATCAGTAAAATGTTGCCATTATTAATAATTATTTATTTAATTTCAACTCATTTTTTGACAGACTTTTTTCCCACTTTTCGCCGTAAGAATTGGAATTGGACTGTGTACGATTTTATAATAAGATACCTGATACTGTAATAAATATGACAGAGAAAACATTTAAGACCCATTTAAGGCGGACCTTATGTAAAAAGGGTTATTATAAAATAAATGACTACTTAAATGATAAAGAGGCTTGGTCCTAAACCCAGCTCCAGCTCTGCACCTTGTGTGTATGATTGTATCCATAATTATTGTAAGATATATTTATTACAAAAGATGTGCTGCTGAAAGTTTCTTGCGCCGCTTCTTTCCTTTCAGCTACGGCACCTTACGAAGCGGTGGTAGAGTGAAACATGACGTTGTAAAAATGTACTATAAGGTACTTATTTACAATAAAACATTTTGATTGAAATTTTGGATTTTGACATGTAAGGATTCTTCATTTAGTTCATTCTACACAAATAGAAAAAATCACATACGTACTGTACATAAAATACAATCTTATTTGCAAAGAAAATCGACGTATGGATATAAATTATTCAATGCTATAGCCGTCTGTTCTAAGTTACCCGTACCTTGACTTTTACTAGAGCAAACAACATTATCTTTTTAAAATTTCAGAGGGCTATTGATCGATTTTCAGTAAAGACCCATGTTTATGGTGAAAGGCAACGCCGCCTGATTTATTGTTATTGAGGTAGTAATATGATAGTTCGACATCGACATTTTATCAACACACATCCCGAAGCAACGTGCCTACCTTCAATCCTGTATGTCAATAGAGTTAAAATTAAATAATGGCAACCTTCTATGGCTACCTTCTCTGTCCGAGTACAGAACCAGCAAACAGGACCCATCCAATTGCGCAGAGGAGTAAGACAGGGAGATGTCATATCTCCGAAACTGTTCACGAACGCATTGGAGGATGTCTTTAAGACCCTGGACTGGAAAGGACACGGCATCAATATAAACGGCGAGTACATCTCACACCTACGTTTTGCCGATGATATAGTCGTAATGGCGGAGTCGCTGCAGGACCTTCAAGAAATGCTGGACAATCTCAATGCTGCTTCACGACGTGTCGGTCTCGGGATGAACTTGGACAAGACTAAGGTCATGTTCAATGACCATGTCGTTCCGGGACCGATTATCGTCGACGGTACGGCCCTCGAAGTTGTGCAACAATACGTCTACCTCGGGCAGACTGTGCAATTAGGTAGAAACAACTTCGAGAAAGAAGCCGACAGAAGAATTCAGCTGGGTTGGGCAGCATTTCGGAAGTTACGTCACATCTTCTCGTCGCCCATACCTCAATGTCTAAAGACAAGAGTCTTTAACCAGTGCGTCCTACCAGTAATGACCTACGGAGCCGAAACGTGGACACTGACGGTGCGACTGGTTCACAAATTGAAGGTCGCTCAGCGTGCTATGGAAAGAGCTATGCTCGGAGTATCTCTGCTGGATCGAATCCGAAATGAGGAGATCCGGCATAGAACAAAAGTTATCGACATAGCTCATAAGATTAGCAAGCTGAAGTGGCAGTGGGCCGGTCACGTCTGTCGCAGAACCGACAACCGCTGGGGTAGACGAGTTCTGGAGTGGAGACCGCGTTTGGGCAAACGTAGTGTGGGACGCCCCCCTGCTAGATGGAGCGACGATCTGCGCAAGGTGGCTGGCAGCGACTGGATGAGAAGAGCCGAAGATCGGGCTCAATGGCGCGCCCTGGGAGAGGCCTATGTCCAGCAGTGGACTAGAATAGGCTGCTGATGATGAACCTTCTATAGATCAATGTCAAATCTTAAAGTCATTTCCATACAATGTCAGTAAAATGTTGCCATTATTTAATTACAACTCATTTTTTGACAGACTTTTTTCCCACTTTTCGCCGTAAGAATTGGAATTGGACTGTGTACGATTTTGTAATTAATAAGATACCTGATACTGTAATAAATATGACAGAGAAAACATTTAAGACCCATATAAGACGGACCTTATGTAAAAAGGGTTATTATAAAATAAATGACTACTTAAATGATAAAGAGGCTTGGTACTAAACCCAGCTCCAGCTCTGCACATTGTGTATATGATTGTATTCATAATTATTGTAAGATATATTTATTTCAAAAGACGTGCTGCTGAAAGTTTCTTGCGCCGCTTCTTTCCTTTCAGCTACCTTACGAAGCGGTGGCAGAGTAAAAAAGAATGACGTTGAAAAAATGTACTATAAGGTACAATAAAAAACATTTTGATTTTGACAAACGTGATAGATGGCGAGCCTACCGCCGCCGTCTACTAGGTGTAAAATAGTATCCACTAAGAGTTGGGGTGGTGTCCTTAGGGCCGGCACAGCATCACAAGACGGCTCTTACCTTTTAACAACTCCTTCGTCAAACTTCTCAGTAAGGGCCGCCCCCACCTCCTTCTCGTTAAGGTAGATGTGGGCGCAGTCGATGTGGCGGTACCCGATGTCAATGGCGTCTTTGACGGCTTGGGTCACTTCTCCAGGCTTGGACTGGAAGGTAAATACAATTTACTGAAGAATATCCAGAATTTTACGAGGGGTATGACGGTGTGGCAACGCACGACACGCGCGCCTCTCGATTAGTACCTATTCACATGGGTGTAGAACGCACTATCGAAATTTTCCTGGGACTTCGCATATATACGACTTGCACGGAGCAAAGGCGCGCTACTCGAATTGTCGACGATTCCGTGCTCACGAGCGATTTAGAGCCTCTCAGTTTAAATAGAAACATTGGCTCTCTCTGCGTCTTCTATCGCGTATATAATGGGGAGTGCTCTTCAGAACTATTTGACTTGGTGCGGTCGTCTACTTTCTTGAATCGCATCACTCGTCGGCGGCTCAATTTCCACCCGCACTTTCTAAAGCCTTGGGTGTCTTCCACGACCCGTTTTACACGAACGTTTCTGCCACGCACCTGTAAAATGTGGAACTCTCTTCCACCCGACGTTTTCCCACAGCGCTACGACATGGGATGCTTCAAAAAGAACGTTAAAAAAGTCCTCTCCCTCCACAGCCGGCAACACACAAGCAATGCCCTTAGTAATGCACGTGTCTCTAGGCGACGGTGACTACTTACCATCAGGTGGCCCGTCTGTCTGTTTGTCGTAGCTAATTTATAAAAAAAAAACGAGTTCCAAACATCCATAGTTGGACCAGGACATCTGGCCACCAGGCGCAACACCCCGCCTGGTGGAAGATCTTCCCTTTTCCCTTTCATACAACTGACGTTACGTCATCCCATGTCCTCACATAGCGTTCCTACAACTGAATCGGACAAATGTTTCCACCCTCCACCCTGAAAGATCTCCGAATAAAAAAAACGTAACTAGGCTTTCGTCAATAACTATGTGGAATCAAATCAAATCAAATCAAAATACTTTATTTGTCAGAATACTGTATAGAAAGTAAAAGATCTTAAAAATATATTAAAGTCAAAGTATTCATCCTGTTAAAAGGCGTACAAAATGTCAGATACCTACATAGAATATAAATTAAAATAATGTCAATTTTAATGCTAATGTTAATGTCCATTATACTCCTTCACACTATAGAAAGGATTTTCAAGCAGCCATTTCAATAAGTCAGTTTTAAAGAGTCTACCCTCTAACACCCTTATATCATGAGGTCATTTGTTGTACACTGTTATGCACATGTTATAAACATTTCTTGTGTATATGTATTTCCGGCACGGGGGCTGCCATAGCTTGGAAAAAAAAGTTACTACCAGCCACCGATGCAAATCGTCGCTCCATCTAGCAGGGCGGTGTCTAACACTTCGTTTGACATTGGAAGCCACTTATCAATAAGTATATTTATAGATGTTATTATAATTGGAAACAATCGTTTCATTCATTTTTAGTTTCTGACACTTATCAAGGACGTTTATTTATAAAACATGGACGTTAAAGGCTAGAACTCCACGGGTCTGCTTCCATTACGGCAAATATGGACGTTAAAGGCTAGAACTCCACGGGTCTGCTTCCATTACGTCAAATATGGACGTTAAAGGCTAGAACTCCACGGGTCTGCTTCCATTACGTCAAATATGGACGTTAAAGGCTAGAACTCCACGAGTCTGCTTCCATTACGTCAAATCACGTGCTGATTTCAAGTGGGGGAGAACGAAGCACATGTGATTGGTTGAGGCGAACCGAACAGGGGCTGGAACTTGTGAATTCCGATGTCCACTGTTATGGACTTGTGTTATTAAAAAATAAAACCGAAATAAAAAATAAAAAGTGGGAGTCGTGCCTCGCGCTATAGGAATCCGTAGTTAGTTACTCAAAAGTTTAAAGTCAAAAGACAGCAATAGGGCACCCTTTTTCCCATTCAGGGCTTCGGGATAAGCATCCCTAAATATTGTGTGACAATTTTTTTAATCCAGTTGGACATCATCGCCCACTAGCACCAGCAAACTGGCCACCTGATGGTAACTGGTCACCGTCATCCATTCACGACACCTTACCACTAACCTTAAGGACTGCCTCATGTGTCGGTAAAAACGCTAGCTCTCTTACCCTTCAAACCGGAGAAAGCTTTGCTGTTTAGCGGCAGAAATAGGAGTCTACTAAGCTGCTACAAAATATTCTTCCGGAAAGTTATATTTTATTTTCAAGTTATATTTTATTTATTTATTAGAAAAAAAAGGTTGCAGATTAAAAATCAATACTGCTTGCGGATTTTTTTTAACCACTTTTTAGAAAGAGAAAGAAAGAAAACACATTAATTTAACATTGCATTAGACAAGATTAGACTTAAAAAGACAACATTAAAAAACAACAAAATTTTAAAAAGACGCATGCTTTTTCTAATTAATTATAATTAATATATAATAAACCTTAATAACCTGCCGATTAACGAACGAGTCCCTGGCGACCGACTAGTGGCGGTATAACCACTCAAATTCTGGCTGGGTCAAAATACCAGAAGCACGGTGACGGGCAGCAGCGTCATCGGGGCAAGCGACCCGGCTACTGCGATCGCCAACCCGCAGGCCTAGCGTGGCGATTATGGCATTTTCTCCCATGGATAGCACAGGCGCGCCCTAGGAGAGGCCTATGTCCAGCAGTGGACTAGAGTAGGCTGCTGATGATGATGATGAAACCTTATAGTACCTTTTATTTCTTCACTTTCGTACCTACTCGTTAAACTAATTCCACTTCAAACCAAAACCGTTTATTATTAATTAATTAAAATTTATAATATATTTTAATAGCCTATAGATAGACTGTCCCGCTGTTGGACAACGGCCTCTTCTCTTTTTTTTCTAATATATTTAAATTATATTTTCTATAGTAAAATAATATTTTTCGGAGTCCATCTATAATGGTAGGTTTTCCTTTTAGTACATTATGATATAAGTGCGGTAAGTTGAAAATTACAGCCGAGGCGATATTGCTAGCCCGAGCCGTAGGCGAGGGCTATAAGGAAGCAGAGGCTGTAATTTTCAAAGCGCACGTATGTCATACGACGTTTTATAACATATTTACGAGGAAATAAATAAAACTTTGACTTTCTTAAACGAATAAATCTTTAATTACTTGTTAAAGCAGTTATAGAAATTTGAACAATTTTTAAAAGTGATTGTTACGTTGCCAGTTGCTTTTTAGCATTGAATAGTAGCACCACAATGAGCTTGACTTATATTTTTGAGAAAGTTCCATGAAATATGCTAAAAACACATTTTCTGAAAATGAATTTGCATCTTTGCTTGTTTTCCATATGATGAAATTTTGATACGCTTGTAAGTATCTATCGGTCGATTTTTCAGGCAAGAGGCTTAGAGTAGCCTTTTTCGCTGCGTTTAAGACTTGTGGCGGTGTCAAATTAATAAATTCATCACTACTTGACGACATTTTCAAATAAAAACAATACAGCGAAAAGAAAAAGCGCGCGGAATAATTTTACTTGTCCACAAATTAGCGATGCGCGCGCATCAACTTTTTTTAGGTAAAGGTACAAAAACAGCCAGTATTACTAATAAAGTAAATTAATATTTTTGTGTTTTTGTTACAGATAAATGGTTGTAATTTATTGTCAAAATTAATTAAATTAAAGAATTAAATCTTTATTTATTATATTTTATCTCCCAAAGTTAATTTTATTCATAAAATATTGACCACTTTTTTAACATAAAAACTCTTTGCTAAGATTTTAAAAAGTATCGTTCATTTTTAGACGGAGCATCTTAAAAAACCGTACATGTTACTTTATTTAAAAAAACTCGTGCGTTTCACATTACTATAACGCACAAGTGCGTAATGAGATACATTACGATATTGAAATTGGTGTAATTACAGCCACTTTACGAGCAAATATGTTATAAAATCTATTACAGTATTACTTACTTTCCATGTTCCAAGACCGATTACAGGACAAGTGTGTCCATTGTTGAACTCCACTGTTGGGACAGCAGACATCTTCACTATATATTTTTTTACAGTCTAAGAATATCAAGAGTTTCGACACACGCGTTGTGAAGTACTTACAGCAAAGTAGAGACTGAATAGAAAGCCCTTTGCAATCTATTTTATGACTTGACAGGCGCCGGTTAAGGTACGGTTTCAGTGTTGCGATTAAAGTTTGATGAAAGTATAGTCTTTTAAAAAAATATAAATTGTCTACGACAAACAGGCAGACGAGCCACCTGATGGTAAGTAGTCACCGTCGCCTAGAGACACGTGCAGTACCAGGGGTATTGCACGTGTGTTGCCGGCCGTGGAGGGAGAGGACTTTTTAACGTTCTTTTTGAAGCATCCCATGTCGTAGCGCTGCGGGAAAACGTCGGGTGGAAGAGAGTTCCACATTGTACAGGTGCGTGGCAGAAACGTTCGTGTAAAACGGGTCGTGGTAGACACCCAAGGCTTTAGAAAGTGCGGGTGGAAATTGAGCCGCCGACGAGTGGTGCGATTCAAGGAAGTAGACGACGGCACCAAGTCAAATAGTTCTGAAGAGTACTCCCCATTATATACGCGATAGAAGACGCAGAGAGAGCCGATGTCTCTTCTTAAACTGATAGGCTCTAAATCGCTCGTGAGCATGGAATCGTCGACAAGTAGCGCGCCTTTGCACAGAGACAAGTCGCAACGATTTTATACATGTACTTCATAATGTACATGAAGTAAGAAGTACATAACTCGTTCAACTGGTTTATGGGGGGGAGGGAATGCACACATAACTCCGATTTATGTAAATATTCTACACGGCTGCAGTATTAGGATACTGCAGCCGTGTAATAGCCGCCATAATAGTGCACACATGGAAAATCGATATAGGTATCGATTTTCCATGTGTGCACTATTATGGCGCTTGTCGCGTGTATGGCACTCTATCTTTCTATTTACTATTACTGTGACATTAGCGATGCACTACATTGAAGAAGATCTGACACTAGAGATGATATAATGCGACCGATTTACGAAGTTCGTAGTTAGTAGGCTTATTACAAAGAAAGAAAGAAAACACGTTTATTTAACATTGCATTATACAGGATTAGACTTCAAAAGACTTAACATAAAAAACAACACGATGTTAAAAAGATTTTTTTTTTAATTTATTTAAATTATATTTTCTATAGTAAAATACTATTTCTTGGAGTCCATCTATAATGGTAGATTTAAGAGCGTCGGTGGCACAGTGGCTAGGACACCGGACTCCGGGTTCGAAACCGTGCATTGCCATGTACCAATGAGTTTTTCGTATTTTTCGAAGACTTACGTACATTTACCGACTGCTCTAACGGTGAAGGAAAACATCGCGATAAAACCTGCACACTGAGCTGACCAGTGTGTAAATGGGGAAGGCTCAAAAGATCATCAAGGGTCGAAGTGCCGCTGGGGTTATTCCCGACCCCCTTTTTTGGTAACGGGGGAGAAATCTTCGAAAGATATTATTTTACTGGGGGAGAGACTGGGTTATGTGAGATTTTTTACTCATTAAAACCCCCTCGATGGCCGGCCTCGTGCATATCGGAGGGCTCCGGGATCTCCAGTGGAACGCACCGGTGCCCTCCTAGCATTTGCCATTGGGCTCTTCCTGGGAGGTGTACATTCCACCTCCCGGTTTCTCCCGCCAGCGTGCGGCCATAGCACGTTGCTGCCTTTCCCAGGGTCGCCCGCCAATGGACGGCCAAAGCTATTCCCGACCCCCTATCATAAGATAAGATAGGTTTTCCCTTAATGTATTACACTATTACTCACTTTCCATGTTCCAAGACCGATTACAGGACAAGTGTGTCCATTGTTAAGCACCACTATTGGGACAGCAGACATTTTCACAATAATTTTATTTACAGTCTAAGAATATTAACAGTTGCGTCACACGCGTTGTGTAGAACTTACAGCTAAATAGAGACTGAATAGGAAGCTTTTTGCGGTCTATTTTATGACTTGACACGCGCCGGTTAAGGTACGGTGTCAGCAGTGCGATTGGTCGCAAGTCGCAACGATTTTATACCAGGGATTCTGAGAAGCGAAAAGGTGGTAGTTTAACAAAAGTGATCTTGTAAGAAAGTACTTTTACGGTACCTACTTATCTTATGATAATGATATAATACCGGCCGGGGCCGGGAATAATCCCAGCGGCACTTCGACCCTTGAGGATCTTTTGTGCCTACCCCATTTTACACACTGGTCATCTCAGTCTGCAGGTTTCCTCACGATGTTTTCCTTCACCGTTAGAGCAGTCGGTAAAAACTCATTGGTACATGGCACACGGTTTCGAACCCAGATCTCCCGCATGGGAGTCATGTGTCCTAGCCACTTTACCACGCTCAAGGTACCTACTTACTTGCAAAAAAAATGATTTTGATTTGAGTGTCCGAGAAAATTAATAAAATATTACTCTTAACTGTGATGTGTCAAAGTGTTGTAGCTCCGCTGGCTCAGCGACCCAAAGTGGATCTTATCCTCCGCAACTAAGAGACGCCATTGTTGTATTAATTTCATGCCCTAGATTCTAGACAATTCTGGACATTCTAGACTGTCGGGAACTTATGTTGCAATTGTGGCTATGAAAAACTCGAATACTTTTTTATGATTCTGTTCCTAATGAAATTATGAGTTTGCTATGTTTTTAATTCCTTATTAAATTATATTGCTTTCTTATTACTGCATCAAATGACTCTGAAGCCTAATTTAAGTTCTAATTTTAAGAAAAAAAATATAATAAACGAAAAAATAGATTTAAGGTACTATTCAGTTCATTTATTTAAATATTACAGGAAGCACGAGCGAAACTAAGTACACGAAAAGAAAAACAACGAAATTGTTAAAATAATAATCGCAAAGTCGCATTAATGAAACTTCCCCTTAACCTTATCACTCGATGTTTGCTCGCATCTGACTCACACGCATCTCACGCGCATGTTTTTGACTCAAATGGAAAAATTAATAGAGACCTTGACGGTATTTTAGTAAGTTTACGATTGGTTCGACAAGACCGTACGGTCTGAATTATAATGGGGTTTCAGTGCTTGACTACACGCGTCCGGTTCCAGCCCCAATCACATGCATACCGCCCTCCCTCCAAATCAGCGCTTCGTGATTGGATGGAGCGAACTGAATCTTCGCTGGAACCAGACCGTGTAGTCCTAGCCTAGTTGGAATATGCCGTGATGTCGTCAGGCACTCGTCATCGGTCTATCAAAGCCCCCATTGACATTGGCCTTGCATTTATATTTTTCGCGGTTACGTGATTTTGCAGTAATATTTTGATGTGAAAACATCTATGTGGCAGAGAGAACGGAGCGCCACGATTCCCTGTCTCGGCACGCCTCTCTTGCTTCCTCTACAGTCACTCGTCGTCTCCCGCACGCTTCCCGCCGGGGTCGTCAGCTCTGTATATTACAATCTAAGAGCACTCTGTCAACCTGATCTGTAAAGGTCTAGGACGACCCCGGCTTTTCTTTTTTTATCAATAACTTTAAGATAAAGGAGAACGGGTTTTTTTGGGCCTGGCCTTATCCATTTTCCAGTCACTATAGTGTACTGCCATTTTATAGAGTAAAATCTGATCTGTAAATTCGATACACGTTGTTGAGAGTTACCGCCATTATGGCTTATTGAAAATCACTCGTATACATTTTCCAGTCACCAAAATTAGCAGACACCTACTAATATAAGGTTTAGGTTATGAAAATGTTCCACGCAACAGCAGACCCATTTTGTAACTAACTAACTAACTAATCTGAACTACGATTTCAATACACGTCGTCGTATTATTAATTATTAAACTAATATTATACCATATTTTAAAAAGTGGCATAAAATTAAACTTTATATAAGGAACGGAACAGCCTGCCGGCGTCTGTGTTTCCCGAAACCTACAACCTTGTGATCTCCAAGGCCAGAGTGAATAGGCATTTACTGGACCCGCATGCTCCATCGGCGACCTCATCGTCGCTTACCATCAGGCGATATCGAGGTCAAATGCGGGTTTAGTAGTCAATAAAAATAGTATCTGTCATTAGGCCTCGGTTATGTATGAAGGTCGCTCGATTTCCTTTAGAATGTATAATTAGAATCGAACCGATTCCAGCCTATAACACTATTAAGACTGTCTTGCACGAACCGTTTTCTTTCGGGTTAAATCTAACCCGTTTGTTGTTGTTTTTTAAGTCAATGGATACTGAGCCCATACAGCCATGTCTGATGTAAACAACTCTTTCAAGTCTTCATTAAAATGCTGGTGTGACATTTCAATGTTATCTGGGATAATCTTCCACGCTTCTGCACCATCCGAACCAAAGAAGGCGTCCCGGACGCAGTACGGCTCTTCAAAATCCAGCCAAGTACGGATCGGGCTGCAGCGTCTTATTTGCCTTTACTTCACTGTCCCACATTATTCACATCTTGTCGAAGTTCTTCGAGCAACAAACACCATTCTTATTAGAAAAGCACTATTGTAAAACAATTTGCAAGACAAAACGAAACAAAGCTGACGTGGATGCCACAAAAGCGCGGGAGAAACTCTAACCCTAACCAGGTGTTAATTTTGTAGGAAAACCATAGACGATTCGCGAGTTAACTCAGGGTAAACTTTTTGCGAAAGCGGGCCTGAGTAAATAAAAGTTTGTGAGGCGAACATTCCGCCAAAACTAGAGTCATAGAGAAAATAGTTTTGTAAGCTTACCTCTTTTGTATACCTACTTCTTTGTAATCTTCTATTTGACATCCTGACAAGACTGACATCAGCAACGTCTTCTTATGGCGTTATTAGAGATACGAATTCCTGATCCTGACGAAATAACAGAAACTAGTTTCAGCTTTCTGCAACTCTTAAACGTATTTCTTCTAATACCGCAGTGAAAATCATCATATGTAATCGCCACAGTGTAACTTGCACAGTAGGACGATACTGGAATAATTCCGAAGTCAATTGCCACAGTATAAACAGCTGGACAGTGGAAAAGATGTCCAAAAACACTCAGAAATCAGACACATTAACTGCTCAATATGTTGAGTATTCGGATACTATTCATAACCCAGTGAGTTACTTTTGAAATATTTGTACAAATAGGTAGTTTCCAAGTATCAAATATTAAATACATTTCATAAAAATAAGAAAATAGACATAAATTGATGGTCAAATGTGAAAACAGAATTAAAATCCGTTGAAAAATAAAATAGCTACAGGCAATCAAAAATCAGACGGTAAAAAGAGACGGCAATAGATGATTGTGACGTCACTGTTCACTAGCGCCATACAAGCTGGTCCTTGGCTACACAATAAGGACTGTATTGCTAGAAAGGGACGGAGCATCCCCCCACTACTAACTTTAACCATTAATATAGCTGATGTTAGTTGAGATATCGATAAACGGATTTCAGATCCATTTTCAGGATGTCCATGTAAGTTGATTGTTGCAATAAATAAATTTAGTCAAACACCCTTTTTGTATTTGTGTTGGTATTATCTTATGTATGATATGACAGGCCGGGAATAACCAGCGGCACTTCGACCCTTGAGGATCTTTTGTGCCTACCCCATTGTACACTCTGGTCATCTCACTGTGCAGGTTTGTTCACGATGTTTTCCTTCACCGTCAGAGCAGTCTGTAAATGTACGTAAGTCTTCGAAAAATACGAAATACTCATTAGTACATGGGCACTGCACGGTTTCGAAGCCGGACCTCGGAGTCCGGTGTGTGTCGGTGTTAAGTTCCAGGAAAGTAAGTGAGTGGGGTCACCTGATGGTAAGTGATCATCGTCGCCCACAGACACCTCACATCACTATAATGTTATCGAGGTTATTCGATGCGCTGGTAACCTTCAGTTCTATAAAAGGGAAGATCTCCCACCAGGCGGGGTGTTGTGCCTGGTGACCAGATGTCCTGATCCAACTATGGATGTTTGGAACTCGTATATATACGAAGTCCCAGGAAAATTTCGATAGCGCGTTCTACGTAGTGGCGCGCGTGTTATGGGTCGCCACAGATTTTTTGTTACCAGGTCAAAGTCATGAACGGTATTATCCAGGAACTTGAAAATTGACTAAAATATTAGTCATATCCTGTATTTCAAGAACAAATACTAAAACTTGATACATCTGTAATAGTTTTAAGTTGTGAGCAAATAACGTTAATAGTTTTTTTAGTACAATAAGTATTTACAAATACCTAGTTCTTATGGAAATGGCGAGACCCGACTCGCATTTGGCCGGTTTTTTAATATTGTTTTCTTTTCCAACAGCCTGTACCATGTCTCATCCCGATGCCAAACTTCTTAGAATCAAACGAGGGGATAAGAATTATAGGAAAAATCAGTCGTAAAGCGAATTCGTATGTATTATACACGGAAATAAATCAAGATAGAACGGTGAAGTGGGCGGGGCACCCGTATCTCAATCTTGCAATATACTGCAAGATTTCATTCGTTCTGAGCGGCTGTGCTAAAATGCCTTATTGTGCGGTTTGTATAAACAACAGGTACGACAGTGAATCTATCAAACGGAGGTATTTTGTTCGTAACACGTTACTTTGGGGGCGTGGCTTATGAAAATGTTGCCACGCGCGATTCCTATAGCAGCTCGCCCGCGTCACCGTTCTGTCTTTATTTATTTCTATAGTATTACGTATATTTCTTGATTTATTTCTGTAATATTCGTAGCACGTTCGTACTATGAAAATGGCGAATAATCGAAACAAGTTGCGGTAAATTCATGAAAACTCCAAAAATCATGACATTCGTGTGACATAATTTATGGATGGCCCCTTCCTAACCTAACCTAGGGTACAGAATAGTTACTAATAGGTACTCCGCCTGGGGTCTCTACGAGGGGGCGTAAGTCTTCTCTTTTAAGACGGAGTATCTTTCACGATAATCACTGGTCAGGTAGTGGCAGTGATTCTCCAGGACTGTCTGCAGTCTCTGGCTGCCCACAGGTCATAGTGCTGCTGTTTGATACATCTGCGCTTCTACTATCTATGGGTCTCTTCACAGGTTCACCATAGCTCTAAACCAAGACGACGACGTGACGCAACCCCTCACCATGACCATAGAGCTGCCGGGGTCCCGGGTCACGCGCAACCACTACACTGAGAGCGGGTTCGGTCAGGTGGAGGACGATGGAAAGCATTCGTTCAAGAGGGGCGGCACTTTTGAAGTCCTGATCATTTGCTGCGAAAAATTCTTTAAGGTATTCGTCAGTTGCACTTAGCTTATGAGGGTTTTGAGACTTTTTCCAACATTTTCTTGACTTTTCGCAACTTTTTTCAACTTTAAGTCCTACAGGCTTTGCATAGGTATTCTTGCAAAATATCAGAGTATGTTCCTCTCTGTCTACCCCTCAAGGCACATAGCGTGAAGATATTATTCTTCATCAACCCATATTCGATTTTTTTCAACTTTAATCCGTCTTTTCCCAGCTGCCCTGCCCCTGGCAATGCCCATGACAAAAGGATATGTTTTAGTTTATCTAGTCTAGTCTATCTCGCCGCTTGTGTTAGGTAAAATCTACGTATGGAAACGAAGAAACATATGGGAAAAGAGTCACCTGTCAATGAGGTAGCTTTTACAGCGTTTTCTGTTTGCAGATGCAGACCGTCCGTACCCGTACGGTCCGTAATCTATAGGGCATTTACAAAGCGGGCCTCCGCATGCAGAGCTTAAGCGACAAACTTTTTATTGCTTCATGTGGTAATATTTAGATGAGGTACAATAAAGAGTATTCATTCATTCAATATTTGAGAATTGCTCATAAACCCTTCTATTGTAGATTTTGCTGTGAAGCGTCCTTACAGCTGCGTTGAACATCGACAATTGAGCGATTTATTCTCTAAATACATATACCGCCATTGTTGTGGGATAAACATAACGATTTGTATCGTAACCGGTAGCGTGCGGACGGGGCCGCGTCCGCACCTGGGGTGTCATAGCATTTTTATAGACTCTACCAGAAGATCATATTTCCATTGCAGATTTACTTGAACAACCGATTCTTCACCACATTCACGCACCGTTACCCATACTCCTCGGTTATGGACGTCGAGATATATGGAGACGTTTCTGTGGATTCCATCGTGTTCGGGTATTATATACAGAAACACGACGATGCCCCTGGATCTGAGGTAACCTGGGAAGTCTTCATCATCACCAGCCTATTACGTGGGGGACAAGCCTCCCCTTACATAAAGTAGTACGGGCCACGATCCACTGTGCGGGTCCAGTGCCAGAAAATATTCCTATAAATACTGGCACTCCTGGCTCCATCATCAAGTCATGGGTATAAAAATATTGTACTGTTACAGATACTAAATATGTGTGTAAAATTTGAAGTCAATACAAGTTTTGGAAGTGGGTGAAAATATGGTTACAATATTCGATCCAGAAAAAAGGGTAAAGTCTGTCGTCAAATATCTTCGCTTCGCCGTCGATGTGTTCCGGCAGTGTTTATAGGCGAGTCAGTACTTTCTAAGCCCGTGTGGCATCTTCGGCCTCATCGTCACTTACCACCACGTGAGATTGAGGTCAAACGCGTAACGTCGTAAATTTAAACAAAAAGCCCTTTTTTAACTTGACCCCAGGCACCTCCAGAAGACACAGTGCGCCCCAAGCCTTCCTTATCCAAGACCTTACATCCGTCCAGAACATCGATGCGTACAAAAATGTCAAATAAACAGTCGACAATCGATGACAGTTCCGCACAGGCTCAACCTGCTCCGCTGCAAGGGAGGCTGATGCAGCTGCCGTCAGCTCGGCAGTCTCAGCAGTACCAGCTGCCCCCTCCCACGCCTGCGTCGCCTGGTCAAGCCCCATTGGCATGTAAGTTTTAACCAACCGAGGAAGGTGTTAAGTTTGATGCGGATGTCTGATGTAAGTAAATTTAAATAAATGTAAACTGAGTGTAAAAAGATGTACAGTGCATGAGTTTTTAGAAAGGGCTTCGGGTCTTGAGTTGAGACTTCTGTTATTGATATCGATACGCGAATGTACCCGAATCCCCTTCTAACAGCTTATGGTCTGTAGGTATATTGTAAGGCGACAACCGATGAAAGCTCCATTGGCTCAACCCCTTTTTTTGCCAGGAGTTACCGTGGCTCTATTCTTCGCCTGAGACTACAGGGCTGAACCCCTAGCTTCTGGCGCCCCTCTCGTAAAAAAAACCATCAGCATCACCAGCCTATAAACTGTTCGAAACCGTGCAGTGCCATGTACCAATGAGTTTTTCGTATTTTTCGAAGACTTACGTACATTTACCGACTGCTCTAACGGTGAAAGAAAACATCGTGAGGAAACCTGCACACTGAGATTACCAGTGTGTAAATGGGGTAGGCACAAAAGATCCTCAAGGGTCGAAGTGCCGCTGGGGTTATTCCTGGCCCCTTATCATAAGATAAGATAACAATATTTTTCCTTATTTCAGCTCCCCGTCACAAATCAAAAAAGTGCTGTGCGATCACCTAATTTAGAGTCAGTTCGGACGAGGCGGGACTGAGTATTTATTGCCAAGATACTTTTTTATTTTCTGCCACATCTTGATAAGGGGGCTTGTCCACTGGACTTTTCTTGTGGTATTTTGTTCAGCGAAGCCACTTGTGTTGCTTGGTCCAATCTGTGGACACTTATTTCACAGATTACAAGAAGTAACAGTCTGTCAAATGTGTGGAAGAAACCTCGACCTAAACATCCCCTAGCGAAACTAGTCACTCCCGAAAAACAAAATCTTTTATCCTGAATCATGGCATTTATCAAAAAAGTGGACAGTAGCATTGTTCCACAGATGAAGAATTTTTAATAAAGGTTTTGTATTCTCTTAGATAGATAGATAGATAGAAACACTGTATTGTACACAAATACAGGAAAAGTGAAACTTCAGGAGTAGAGTAGCACGATATGTACAAAGGCGGCCTTATCGCTTAAAGCGATCTCTTCCAGGCAACCTCTGAAGTTAAATGGACATTGAAGAGATTAGCGACAGATTGATTGATTCAGTGGTTTTCTCTTAGTGAAACAATATGAAGTAGAAAGAGATTGTGTCAACTTTTAGCGCTTTCTCCTTCTACTTCTTATTGAGGGTACTTAGAAATATCCTCTTTAATGTTAAATGCTTAATGTGTGTAGCGCTAGTTTCCCTAGGGGAGTCATCAAATCTATCTATTTTTTTATTAAAACGTGTCTACCTATTTTTAATCAGTGTCTACGTAGGACCCATTTCGCCTAAATGACAACGTTTGTAGTTCTATTTCTATCCAATTTCAATTTAGTTTTCGTTCCGATTCTATTTGGACACCAAATCGCATTCTGCTGACGCATAACTCTACCACTGCCACCTTTAGATTTACTATTGCTCGGGCAAAAGTACCTCGGGAGGAACTTGTGTTCGATCGTTATATTTGACAGTTGAAGCGTTTTGTTACCGTTCAATTGCGACTCAGTATAAACTGAACGTTTTATTAGAATGCACAAACACGTTACTGTTCGAACTTAACTGAAATGTTATCGTTAGTGGATAGTATCATACGAAACACGTCATAACGATGCAGTTTAGATTATATTTAGTTACGTTGTATTTAGTGGAATCGATCTCCTGACCGGGAGCATATTCGTGTAATGTGTACTTCAACAAATGCGTATCATTATCACCCTTATAGCTATTATGGAATATAGGAACTGCTGTGTTGTATTTTTAATTTGTATGATTTTGTTGTGAATATAAAATAGGGACTTAGTTAAATATTATAGTTTTATAAAGAATATAATTATTTAGTTAAATATAATATGTAATATTTGTGTTTTATTTATAATCAGCTATTGAATGGCCCCACTGTTGGGGCACAGGCGTCCCCTTGTACAAGGGGGCAGGGGTCATGATCCAGTGGGCCCAGTGAAATCGAATCATTGATCGTTGAGTTATGATGCCACAGAAAAACTGACAAACGTTATAATATAACTTATAAAGTTATAACACCCCTTCCTTGGGAGGTCGAGAGTTAAAAAGAAGTTATAGTAAATGTAAATCTTTTTTATTTCATTCTTCTTTGAAGTCATGTCAAATCATGACATGATTCCCCTAAAATCTGTCAAAACCTGTCACTTTTAAAAAAAAATTAATTAATGGCTTTTGGTATTGTGTTTCTTCTTCTTCAATTTAAGAGCTATGCTCTTGTCGGTGTAGTAAACGCCACTGTGTCCTGTCTAGGGCCCTTTCCTTGACCTCCTTATACGACGCAACGCCAGCCTTCTCTTTGATTTGATCGAAGTAGCTTATCCTCGGTCTTCCTCTTCCCCGCTTGCCTTCAACTTTTCCTTCTATAAGGTTTCTTATGTATTCGTCGTGTCGTATAAGGTGGCCCACCATATTTCCCCTTCTATTTTCAATAGCCTTTAAGATGTTTCTCTTTTCTTTTACTCTCGTCAGTACCTCTTCATTTGTCACTCTCTCTGTCCAGCTTATCCTTTCCATCCTCCTCCAACACCACATCTCAAACGCCTCTAAATATTGTCTATTGGTATTGTGTTTAAGGCACAATAATTCCGCCAATTCACGTTGTAAGGGAGACACATCGTGACACAACCTGTCACTTAAAATGTAAAGGGTACGAAAGGTTTTTGTAAAACGATTTTTTATATATAAATCCGTAAAAAAATTGTCAGTGAAGGTTTTGAGATGCTCGAAAATGTTTGGCGTATAAAGCAAATACTTAGATTTTAGAAGGATGTATGTAAGTATCTAAGTGATTATATTTATCAATACTTTGTTTATATGGGATATGGTAAAGAGGGTTCCAGGTTCAGCCTAACTGTGACCTCAATCTCACCTGGTGGTAAGTGAGGATGAGGTCGAAGATGGAGCCCACACGCTCAGTAAGTACTGACCTCTTCTATAAACACTGCGGAACACATCGACGACGAAGCGGAGATATTTGACGACACACTTTACATAGAAGGTGGTCGCTCGCAAGCGGACGTTGAAGGGGTCCTACCACCAGCAAGTTACTAGGGTCAGTCGCCTCGTACGACATGCTTAAACAGTGGCGGTAGAGATCTAATCCGCTCATACAAGGCCCTTACAAGAAAAAAAATTCTATTTAAAACGAAATGCTGTAGTGTAGTTATTTATATGTATAGCATTGAAGTATAATGTTATATGGGACGGATTTAGAATATCCATACCACCATTGGATAAGCGTGTCGTACGAGGCGACTAACCCGAGTAACTTGCTGGTGGTAGGACCCCTTCAACGTCCGCCTGCGAGCGACGACCTTCTATGTAAAGTCTGTCGTCAATTGTCTTCGCTTCGTCGTCGATGTGTTCCGCAGTGTATAAACACTGCGGAACACATCGACGAAGAAGAGGTCAGTACTTACTGAGCGTGTGGGCTACATCGGCCTCATCCTCATTTACCACCAGGTGAGATTGAGGTCAAACGCGGGTGTAAAAACGTAGGTGTAAATATAAAAAAGATAATTTCTAGATTTTGTTAATTTCAGCCTCAGCAACCATATGGCCCGCAGGGATACAGTTACCCTCAACAAGGTTACCCTCAACAGGGTTACCCCCAGCAAGGGTATCCACAACAGGTAACCAGCACCAAAATATTTTTTTCTAAATCCAAATCTAAATAATTTTTTCCACGTTAAAAGGCTAGACAGCACCATTAATTAAATAAAGCAGACAAGCAAACCTCACCTCACTGTATTATTAGTAGAGGGTTTTCGATGCGCTGCTAAACTTGACAACTTTCATTGAGTGCCTCATGTGCCGGTAATTACGCTGGCTCTCTTACCCTTCAAACCGAAACACAGAAATGCAAGCATTTCTGCTTCACGGCAGAAATAGATAAGAGGGTGGTGCCAACTCTGGCGATCCTGCACATCAGGATTTACCACCTGTGTTTTGGATCTTGGAACGAGGTATCGAGAGACATCGGTCTTGGTGGCCTAGTGGCTAGTCCCAAGCGGGAGGTCCGGGTTCGAAACCATGCAACGCCATGTACCAATGAGTTTTTCCAATTTTATCGAAGACTGCGAAACGCAGCATAGATTATAAACATTATGGTTAAACTAAACGCACACGTCAAATCTTCCCTCTCGTTCTGGCACATACAAACTAGGCATCGCTCTCTGTTTTTTGTGATCATCATAGGGAACAGTGCAAAATTATGTAATAAAAACTAAATAATTAATTTAAAATGAATTATTAATTCGTTTCACTAAAATAAATGTAGCCATATCCTACAAAGATTTACGTTCATTTACCGACTGCTCTAACGGCGAAGGAAAACCTCGTGAGGAAACCTGCGTGTCTGAGGAAATTAAAAAGTTTTCGAGGGCGTGTGAAATGGGCCCGCTCGGTGGATCATGGCCCGTACCCCCTTGTACAAGGGGAAGCCCGTGTCCCCCAAGTGGGGACATCAATAGGCTGATGATGATAATCGAAAGACTAATGTATGAAAAACGATTACAACAGGGCTATGGCTACCAGCAACCACCTGGCTACGGTTACCAACAACAGGCGCCGCCCTACGGCTACCCGCAGCCCGTGATGCACGCGCCGGGCGCGCAACAGCAGCCCGCCGCGGCCGCGCCACAGGGCAACCAGGGTAAGTGTGTGAGTAAGTTGGGGGAGGTAAGTGCAGAGAGTACGTGTGGAGGGTAAGTATAGAGAATGAGTGGGGAGGGTAAGTACTAGCAGCCCGGCTACGGTTACCAGCTGTAGGCGCCGCCCTACGGCTACACGCAGCCCGTGATACACGCGCCGGGCGGGCAACAGCAACCCGCCGCGGCCGCGCCACAGGGCAACCAGGGTAAGTGTGTAAGTAAGTTGGGGGAGGTAAGTGGAGAGAGTACGTGTGGAAGGTGACTGTGGGGGTAATTATGGAAAATGAGTGGGGAGGGTAAGTAAGGTAAGTACCAGGTTACCAGTTGTAGGCGCCGCCCTACGACTACACGTAGCCCGTGATCACACACGCTCCCGATGCACAACAGCAACCCACTGCGGCCGCGCCGCAGGACAACCAGGGTAAGTGTGTGAGTAAGTTGAGGAAAGGTATGTAACGGCTAATAACATACGTAGGAAAAATAAAATATATTAAGTAGGTTAAGTGTGACGCACGAGTGTATTATAAATACTCACAAGATAATAATAAAATGCTCTTTCTTTGATTTTAGGTCTTAGGTTTTAGGTCCGGGGTCGGACCGTGCAGTGCCATGTACCAATGAGTATTTCGTATTTTTCGTAAACTTACGTACCTACATTTACCGACTGGTCTAACGGTGAAAGAAAACATCGTGAGGAAACCTGCACACTGAGATGACCAGTGTGTAAATGGGGTAGGCACAAAAGATCCGCTGGGTTATTCCCGGCGTCTTATCATAAGATAAGCCGGTAGGGAAATGTTCCTTCCTTAAACGAAAAAAAATCCAACGACAGGCCTGAAGCTGTGCGGCATGGCGTGTTGCGGCTCGTGCGCCGCTTGCCTCACGTGTCTGATGTGCGGGATGCTTGGGTCGTTGATGCAACAAGGCGATGACGGCGGCGACGGCAGCGGCGGTGGCGGGCCCGGCGGACCTGGTGGGTTTTTGGTGTCGTACTGCCATAATACACGCACCATGCCATCACCCTCCCACACACTCAGTACCTCACATACACACTAATATCCTCATTCATACAACACAACACGCACACACTGTTGCTTTCTTCGTCCGTGCAGTCACTGAGGGGCAGCTGAAGATCAGCGCTGTGGCTTGCCTCAGCATTATGCTGAGCTGGTGTACCCTTTTTGGCACTGTACCGCACCGGATGTTCTGTGCTGCATGTATTAATCTTTGTATACTTCTGTATTGTGTACTATATTCTGGTGTTTACAGCGCTAAATAAACGATTTCAATTTCAATTTTATTAAATTGTTCGTACATATAAGGGGAAGACTTACGTACATTTTCCGACTGCACTAACGGTAAAGAAAAACATCGTGAGGAAACCTGCACGCACACTGAGATGACCAGTCTGTGAAATGGGGAAGGCAATGGCGACGCCACCCCATTAAATCTTCCAATAGAGTCGTTCTACGTGGTTAATTCCTTAAAACCTGCACACTGAGATGGCCAGGCTGTGAAATGGGGAAGGCAATGGCGACGCCATTGCATTAAATCTGCCAATAGAGTCGTTCTATCTTAGAATGATGACGACCTTCATGAGGAATACTACTTAGAAAGAATAAGGGAAACATGTAAACTTGTTGCAAGTTTTATTTTCGTTTGAAATTAAATGGTTATATTAAAAACTGATCTGATACGTAAGAAGGCCATTAAGTGCAGTGATTTTCGAGAATATGGAAAAAAAAGTGTTCTAATGTTTCTGGAATTCTATGAAAATTCCAGAAAACTCTAGATATATCCAAAGAAAATTCAAGAAAAAACTGGATAACCAATTGGGACGTTTATTGCCAATGTCAAGGGTAGGTTATGCGCAGGCGCAGTAAAAGCACATCGAAGGAAAAAGCACGGCATACGAAAAAGTAGGATCACTATCGAATTTATTTCACAATCATTATATTATTTACTATTATTTGTTTCTTAAAGGACCGGACGATGGCGGCGGCATGGGGGGCGGTATGGGAGGTGGCATGGGGGGTGGCATGGGGGGCGGTATGGGAGGTGGCATGGGGGGCGGTATGGGCGGTGTATCACCTCCTCCACTGGGGTCCGACTCCCCATCACCCATGGGCAATCAGTTTTCAGGTACAGTTCAATACCAACTAGAATTTATACATAATTTAAGAATTCCGTGTCTAACTATAATAATCTGTGCTCCGAAATTTAGAGCTGGCTTTGTTAGCTCTCGTCCCAGCCTTCTAACCTACCTGTTCCGGAATTGTGTTCACTCTGGAGCATAGAGGGTGCACTGCCTAGGATCGGCCGTGATTGGGGGGTGGGTTCAGAGCAAACCCTGCGAATTTTGGTTCTTCCCTTTTGATGTTGATAGGCGACAGTTTTTCTGTCAATTTGCAGGGGGTTGTAATAACTTAGGGGTATGCTAGGTACTCACCTGACGAGGAGCAGGCTGGAACCACTGACACATCAAAAATATAACTTTTCGTGAAATTTGGGAGGGAAACGGGTCGATTCAGGGGTAGGACTGGTTAGGGGTGAAAATAGGGACCAAGGGATGTTGATTTTTTAGGTTAAGTTATATAGGAAGCGAAAGGGAACGAATGACAGTTGTATTTTTTAAAACCTAAGTTAAGTAGCGGGGTTACCACAAACATAAAATTTAACCGAATGTAGGGGAGATACCAAACACTACCGAATTCATTATCTTTGTCGGAACTGCGCCAAAATTTCGAGCTCGCTGCGCTCACTCCCGCCCTAGCCGTCCTAACGCCTTAGCCTAATCCATCATCGAAACGTGACGAAATTGCTCCGAAATTTCGAACTCGCTTCGCTCGCTCCCACCCTAATATTCTAACCTAATCCGTCATGTGTCGGATCCGCGATGAAATATCGTGCTGATTTCGCTCGTTTCCATCCTAGCGTTCTAACCTAATCTACCAGCTATCTGTGTCTGATCTGTCCAGAAAATACCCTTGCCTAAGCCCGCGGTATCAGGCTGTCCGACTGTTCAATAGGTTGCCGGTTGAATTAAAAACTATAAATAATTGTAAATATTTTTATGCATACATTAAGAGCTCTACTTGTTGAAAAGTGTTGCTATTCGATAGAGGTCTTTTAATTATTGTTTGCTAAGTATGTGACATACCTAACATTGCGTAATGGACTTAAATATAAATTTTTATATTAACATAATTTATTATTTAACATCATTAGATAGTTAGTTTGACATTTTTAATTATTAATTTTTTAATTAGTCTTAAGTTTTAATTCGCACACAATGTAGGATATTGTTATTAGAATAAATTAATTGAATTGAATAGCCTTCTGAGACAATCCGTTATCTGTGCTGGATCTGCACCATAATTTGGATTGACGTCAAACGTGTAACGATGTCGACTTCATCGTCCATATCAACCTCCTTGCCATCAATTTCAACCTCATCGTTAGCGTCTATCTCACCTCATTTCGTGTTGGCATCTTCATTTCTTCATCTATATTTTCAAAATTCAAATCATATTCCCATTCCATTTCTAAATTCTGTATTTTGACCTGAACGGACGTTTCTCCGTTTTATTTTGTCTCCTACTACTACCTATTTTCAACTATTGTGTCGTTCTGTTCCCGATGAATATAATATCTACTATTACCAAGTTCTTCTATTACTTCATCTGCGCACTGTCCTAGAACCCTGTCCTAGTTCCTTTACACGCACGCGCTTTTACACGGTCAATTCAGCGTGCGTCTAAAACCGCCTAATAAAATAGAAAGCGTAAAGAAAGGTTATATCAAAGGCATCTTTTATTTCAGATTATCAATCAATGCCGGAACCCGAGCCTCCTCCCCGGGAGCCCAGCGAATACTCGTTCGGTGGAGTCGACTAGTCTAGTAGTAACAGCCATAAAGGTGGCTTTTTTTTTTTCAAATTAAAACGTACACTGGCGTCGATTCCGGAGTGACCGCTAAATTTTTAAGTCCAAACTAAACGAAATAACGATTTTGTGCTGTCTTAAGTCCTACTATGTTTAAATGAATTATAATATTATTTGTAAGGAGTGAAATAAATGTGGAATTGTAGAGTTTTATTTACAACTGTTTTTACTTTTGTAGTTTTATATGTGTAAGTCCAGCAGCAAATTGGTAATTCAAATAGGTATAACTGGTGTGACAGGCTGGTGTGACGGTTAGTAAGCCCTTAATAATACAACTACAAATTCTGCCATTAAAGAGTTCTGTAGTAAGCTGGTTATTCTCCCAAATGCAAGTTTAATTTTCCTTTTTTTGTTTAAGTCAGCTGACGCGACGTAACCGCCCGCTCGCCCTCTGTCGTTACTCCCCGCGCCCCTTTAAAGTCGCGGACGTACGGTTCACTACTTTTTTCTATCTTAGAAACGCAGGCATACTCAGGCGGTACTCCTGGAGAAATGCCATCAGCTCAGAAACGAAAGGACTCTGAAGGATTTGAGGGGGAGAACACCTAGTGGTGCATAGGGCTGAGACAATATTCTTCCACCGCGCTCTGTTCGATGCCGCAGACTATTCATAACCATTTCCTACGGCGGATCTGTTCAGATAATGGTTTTTCACGCGCCATAGCCCACGTTAGAGATTGTTTGCGGCCAAAATATCCTGAACACGTAACGAAGGCACTTGTTAATAAACCCTTGCAGCTTGCTTTCCAATTCCATGGTGTACTTCCAGGTCTCACAGCCATAGAGTAGAACGCTTTTAACGTTGCTGGTAAAGCTCTTCAGCTTCAAGGATCTGGAGTGTGTTGGAGCGCCAAACGGGTCGCAACATGGCAAAAGCTCCCTTCGCTTTTTTTAAATTAACTAATACAAAAAAAAATTGCACTCCAGTTCAGTATATGCTGCATATTACATTAGTATATAATACCTGAGTGTACTTTGACGTGTAATGAACATTATCAATAAAAAGTCTGTCTAAAGAATAGCACCACCCCAACTCTTCCCGTGGGTGTCGTACGCGGCGACTAAGGGTCTTAGTGGATACTATTCTCCTAGTAGACGGCGGTAGGCTCGCCACCTAGCACGTTTGTACACCAAATGTTACGACGAAAAGTGGGAACTACCTATGATGAAGGTGGTTCCTCCGTCTACTCTTTTTTTTTTTTTCTTTTTTTTTTTTCGTACTGATAATTGCTGTTGGTCCTAATGACCTTTACAGCTTCAATGGTTTTTTTTGGGGCGAGCGCTAAATGCCCCCTAACGTCAGTAGTACCATTGATTAAATGCGCTCCAGTCTAGAGGAGGACTTAAAAACTACTATAAGAAGCGACTGCCTAAGGGCACCCAGGTGGGTACGGACCTCGGCTTAGGACGTCGCTGGGGACGGAGGGGTCGGGGAGAAGCGGCCTGGAATACGCCGATAGCGCGTGAAAGCGCCAGAAGCGGGTCGCCTATGTAGGCGGCGGTATGTAGGTGCTGTGTGTGAACTACTATCGGGTGGCGGAGTGGCTTCCGCGATGGAGATCGTGATGGCGTCGTCGGGGTCGTCTAGGACGTGTCTAGGCCGACGTCGACGACGGGATGTCGGTAAACCGTTAGTCGAATAAGCGGCGGCGCTTACTACTAGAGGGTTTGGGTGGTGGGGAGCTTGCTCGAAGAAGCGTCGAGACGCTAACTTCATGTATTGAGCGATCGTGGGGAGTTCCAAATCGTGATGGAGGTCTACGTTACGTAGGTACCATGGAGCACCGGTTGCTCTACGCATGAACCTATTTTGGATAACCTGAAGGCGGCGAATGTGGCAAGAGTGCGCGAAAGTCAACGCTTGCGTACGTGAGGATCGGACGGATGCAAGTTTTGTAAATTGTCAACTTATTTCTAAGCGACATTTTACTCCCCTTGCCTAGCATCGGGTGTAACCGGCCGAGAATGAATGCTGCGCGGTCGCGGACGCGTTTTATGTGTGGCTCGAAGGTCATACCTCTATCAAGGGTGACTCCTAGATATTTGACCTTTTTCTCCCAAGGGATAGGTCTGCCGAAAAGTGAGAGTTGCCCTATGTTATTCCGAACATGGGTGGTCGTATCAGGGGCTCTCAGGGATTGTGGATTATGTATGAAAAAAAAAGAACCTGTACATCATGATAGTCCATATATTTCAGCATAGTATTATTACAATAACGTATCATACATATAATCTAGTCGCGTATAATATATTTAACATTTATACAACCTTTCACCCATACTACAGTAATACCCCGCTTTACGCGAGGGATACGTTCCAGAGAAAATCGCGTTAATCAAAATTCGCGTATATCAGGGTCTGCTCAAGAACAATACATAAACATACTAAATCAGTTTAATTTATTGCAAAATACTAGGTGATACATTTCGAGCGTTGGTTTTACGATAATGCACGTCCAAAGTCTTTTCCAAATATCACATTATATATACCTGGAGAGCCAACAGTCTTTATGTTGGCTCTCGCGTAAGTCGCAAAGGAACACATTTTCTGGAGAATCCCCTAGTCAGAGCTAAAATAGAGAATTGCACGACCTAATTCCAGCATCTCCATTCCGCCTTCGGACTACCAGGCGCGGGGAGGGGCTCCATCCTCATGTTGTTGATATCCCATCTGCTCGTACGAAGCGATTTGCTTCTTCGTTCATTATGCGAACGGCTAAGGAATGGAACAGTCTGCCGGCGTCTGTGTTTCCCGAAACCTACAACCTTGGGATCTTCAAGGCCAGAGTGAATAGGCATTTACTGGACCCGCATGCTCCATCGTCGACCTCATCGTCGCTTACCATCAGGCGAGATCGAGGTCAAATGCGGGTTTAGAAGTAAATAAAAAAAAAAAAAAGGAGGCAAGTCGCACCAAAAATTAATTTGTGGTGTATACCCCAGTCAGTGTTTGCAGGAAATTTGAAATTCGCGTTGTAACGAATCCGCGCAATACGGGGTCGCGTAAAGCGGGGTATATCAAAACATCCATACATTATTAAATTAAAAAACGAAACCCCCGACCACCGTGGAGATCCCCTTACTTATTCCTGGCCATCATCAGGTCTTGAGGTTCCAGATGTAGGAGGGCACCATTGTCCTAAACCTCGAACCACCTGTTACAGTTCCAGAAATCCCATCTGACATCAAAGATACTTCAAGATGTTGGAAACCCCTGATCCAATTTTTATCAGACGTGGTTAAAAGTCCGCGTCCAAATTGGATAATCGGTTGTCGAGTTATGATGCCACAAACACATAATACCCCTTCATTTTGGTCAGGGGTTAAAATACTGGAATAACATCGAGGTATGTCGAAATTACACCGTAACATGACACAATTACACCGTAACATGACAAAATAATACCGTAACATGACAAAATAATACCGTAACATGACAAAATAATACTGTAACATGACAAAATAATACCGTAACATGACAAAATAATACTGTAACATGACAAAATAAAATCATGTCAAAATAATACTGGTGTATATTCTAAGTCGTATTCCTCATTGCTGAGGGTCGTGATCATTCTAAGGAATTAATCACAAAGAACGACTATCGTGGCAGATTTAATGGGGTGGTTTGCCATTACCATCCCCATTTCACACACTGGTCATCTCAGTGTGCAGGTTTCCTCACTATGTTTTTCTTCCCCGTCAGAGCAGTCGGTAAATGTACGTAAGTCTTTCGAAAAAACCCAAAAACTCATGGGAGTCCGACGTCTTAACCACGACGCCACCGACGCTCTCAGAGTAAGCTACATAGGATGAATTTCAAAATTGAGCTTTAATAGGCTGATGTGGTGGTTTGGTGGTTTGCCATGGCCTTCCCCATAACCGTGGTGGGTCAAAATAATGGCCGTTAAATGTCAAAATAATAACGTGATGTTAAAATAAGGTCAAAATAATACCGAAACGGTTGATTTGTCTCCGTTGATGTTCCAAAAAAAATGGCGGATAATAATTTTGGCTAGTTATTTTTTTTATCAGTAAATGAAGGAATGTAGCTTAAAAGTCTAGAATTAAATATTTTAAACCATACTTAATATAACTTAGGAACTAATTCATTACAATAAATTATGAGATTCAATTTATTTTTTTAAATGTAACAGCCAAATTTCAGAGAGACAATATTCACCTTAATTGTTTTAGGAACTTGACTATAGATAAAATAAAGGGTCTGCTATTCCTTCTTCTATTGACACGATACCAGCGCCAGTCCCGAAAAAAATATCTCCTAAAATGTAGGTGTATGTTTAAAAAAGTAGAATTGTTCCACGGAGGTAGTGGAATTTTTAAATAATGTTTTAGTACCCTCAATACCTGCGAAAGTGAAAGAGCTAAAACCCCCCTTTGGTTTCAATTTTCTTTTTTTTTGGGAGTGGCACTAGTTCGGTCAGGTGACCCCCCCCCCCCCCCCCTTAAATAGCCATCGAGAAGGGGCCCGCGGGCCCTTTTCAATAAGTGACTTATTTTATAATAACAATATAAGTAAACCAGCGTGTTTGTGTGTTTATGGTGGCCCAGATGTAATACAACTTTTAACAGACCTGTTATTTTTACAGACCTGTCATTTTTACAGACCTGTCACTTTAACAGACCTGTCACGTTAACAGACCTGTCATTTTTACAGACCTGTCACTTTAACAGACCTGTCATTTTTACAGACCTGTCATTTTTACAGACCTGTCACTTTAACAGACCTGTCATTTTTACAGACCTGTCACGTTAACAGACCTGTCATTTTTACAGACCTGTCACTTTAACAGACCTGTCATTTTTACATACCTGTCACTTTAACAGACCTATCACTTTAACAGATGTCATTTTTACAGACCGGTCACTTTTACATACCTGTCACATTTTTCATATCTGTCATTTTTACAGACCTGTCACGTTAACAGACCTGTCACTTTAACAGACCTGTCATTTTTACAGACCTGTCACGTTAACAGACTTTTCATTTTTACAGACCTGTCACGTTAACAGACCTGTCACTTTAACAGACCTGTCACTTTAACAGACCTGTCACTTTAACAGACCTGTCACTTTAACAGACCTGTCACTTTAACAGACCTGTCACTTTAACAGACCTGTCATTTTTACAGACCGGTCACTTTTACATACCTGTCACGTTAACAGACCTGTCACTTTAACAGACCTGTCACTTTAACAGACCTGTCATTTTTACAGACCGGTCACTTTTACATACCTGTCACTTTAACAGACTTGTTATTTTTACATACCTGTCATTTTAACAGACCTGTCATTTTTACAGACCGGTCACTTTTACATACCTGTCACTTTAACAGACTTGTTATTTTTACATACCTGTCATTTTTACAGACCTGTCACATTTGATTTGATTTAACAGATCTGTCACTTTTACTGACCTTTCACTTTTACAGATCTGTCATTTTACTGTCAGATCTGTAATGAGGGATTTACCCGCTTAAGTTACTGCCATTCGAGATAGATGGCGCCGCATCTAACAGGAATGTCAAAGTGATAGTAATTTTTTGACAGATTTGTAATGATTGACAGACATTTTTTTAAACACCTGGGACACCAACGCTATGTCAAAAGATCCCTCTATACGCAATCGGAATCGTCCCTATGATCTTACAGGACACCTATAGCGGGGGGGAAGGGGGAAAGATTCATGACCACCAGTAGCCAGTGACAGATCCATGGGGGGCTAGGGCTCCCCCTAATATACAAAGTATAACAAAACCTCCGAAGTTCAGTATCCATAACGGAACAACTTTCACTATGGGATCAATTCTGAAATCAGCTGTTCTATACATTTCGGCCGTGTAGGTCATTGACCTTTTCTACGGAACAGCTGATTTTTTAACGCGATTTCAGATTTGGTCCCATTTTTAATTATTTATTAACTTAAATTTACAGCATAGTGAAAGTAAGTATAGTTATGGATACAGACGTCGACTCACACTTGCTCCCCCCCCCCCCCCCCCCCCCCCCTTTTCCCGGGATCCTCCAGCTCCCTAGAAGGGGGCCCCTTCGTCGAGGGTATGCAGCCAATTGAAGATCATCATATTGCGCTCGTATTTGGATAAGGGCCGCCCGCGTTCCCGCTCCAAGTCCGCAGCTGTGAGCGCTAGGTGTGCCGCTTCTGGAAACCACATCATAATTGGTTTACTTGTTTGTTTGTAGTGTCTTTATTGTACACCAAAAAATACACAGAAAATAAATAAAAAATATTAACATATGTACAAAGGCATATCCCATAATCTCTTCCAGCCTACCTTTGATTTAGGACAGTTTAGACTACTTTTATGGTGGGTAAGGTTGGTTAGGTAAGTTAAGGTTGGTTTAGGTTATTTTTTTTCCAAAAAATAAGCGTTTAATAAAATCTTTTTAATTAGTTTTGCGCAATAAATTATAATATTTTTTTTAATACGTTTGACATATATAATAAAAAAAAATATGTTTTCTACTAGATTATATCTAGTCGACCTCGCCGCCTGTGTGTGGTAAAATCAACGTATGAACCAGGGGGAACGCCACAGAAACAGGGGGAGGGGAAGAAAAGTATGTCTAGTAAAAATTTCAAGCTTTTACTAGACATACTACAAAAATTTCAAGTTTTGACTAGACATACTACAAAAATTTCAAGTTTTGACTAGACATACTACAAAAATTTCAAGTTTTGACTAGACATACTACAAAAATTTCAAGTTTTGACTAGACATACTACAAAAATTTCAAGTTTTGACTAGACATACTACAAAAATTTCAAGTTTTGACTAGACATACTACAAAAATTTCAAGTTTTGACTAGACATACTACAAAAATTTCAAGTTTTGACTAGACATACTACAAAAATTTCAAGTTTTGACTAGACATACTACAAAAATTTCAAGTTTTGACTAGACATACTACAAAAATTTCAAGTTTTGACTAGACATACTACAAAAATTTCAAGTTTTGACTAGACATACTACAAAAATTTCAAGTTTTGACTAGACATACTACAAAAATTTCAAGTTTTGACTAGACATACTACAAAAATTTCAAGTTTTGACTAGACATACTACAAAAATTTCAAGTTTTGACTAGACATACTACAAAAATTTCAAGTTTTGACTAGACATACTACAAAAAATTCAATTTTTGAAACTTGTTATTATTTTATTATTGTAATTGGAAATGTAATTTATAATTTGTAAAATTTATATACATATAATACAAAAGTACATCGCAGAGCAAGTGTGGTTAAAAAAATGGCCGTGAAAAAAATATATGTTACGTGTTTTGATGCATATAACAAAATACTAGAGCATACCGTGCTTTAAATTAAAATATAGAGCGAGGTTAATGGAGAGACAAAGACAGACAGGAAATTTGAGGCATCCTTATAGATATACCGTACGGCTGGCTTCTATGCTGAAAGACTCCAGGAATTAGTTATTTTATTCATTACAATTACACTTTCTCACGCACACAAACTGACGCACCCTCCCTGACATCCACAACACACACACACACACACGCACACATACAATATGTATCACATGTCATTAGTGCAATTTTTTTTTTTTTCTTTTTGTCAAATTCTTACCTTTATTTGATGTTTAGTTTTTAATTTTAATTATTATTATTTTTTACCCACGATCACTATCGCTCCCACTAACATCTTGACATAAGGGGTGAAATGTAAAACGGCGCTGCATATTTGGTACCCGAGTATGTCAGCATTTGCTGACTTCCCCCTTTTGACAAATATACATTATATATTCATTATATATCATATTATAATTATTTGTACTATAATTTTAAATTTTAAATTGTTATGTATATTGGCAATAAATATATTTCTATTTCTATTTCTATCTATTTACTACAAAAGAAACTTTGTATGTTTAGATTTCGAGAAAAAAAAATGGTAAGGCAAATTCACCTGAAATTAGTTTTCATACAAAGTTGTACGGAGAAAAAAAAAAAAATAGAATACAAATATACTGTATCGCACACCCGGGACAAAAACAAAACATACAACATAAAGAGAGGTACAATACAATGTGTAGAAGGCGGCCTTATCTTACAGGCAACCTTCAGGTGATGGAAAAATCATAAGATACATAATATACGGGTGCAAAAGGCGTATGAAATAGATACTACCCTCAAATAAATAAATAACAATAATAAAAAAATGCAAACCTTTGCTAGTAGTAATAATATTACATAAATACTATAATATATATAGAAATATAATACTTAATATATAATCAAAAATATAATAAATAAATAAATAACACACATCATAATCTAATCACTGTCGCCAATCTCTTTAATGTCCAATTAACTTCAGAGGCTGCCTGGAAGAGATCGCTTTAAGCGATAAGGCCGAGTTTGTACATATCGTGTTATTATTCCTGTAGTTTTTACTTTTCCTGATTTTGTGGACAATAAAGTGTTTCTTTTAGAGATACCACTAATATTCGGTATTCGGCCTATTCGGCCACTTTTTTGGTATTCGGTATTCGGCCGAATAGTACGCACTATTCGGCCGAATACCGAATACCAAATCATGAACAAAAAAATCACATATTACTCAAGATTATATGTATTCTATTACCAATTTACAATACTTTAGTAAGTAAAATTGATCAACGGTAGGTTGTGATGGATAATATCTCATAATATTCCCATATGGGAGATTTTTTATTAATTGGTGTTGTTTGGTATCTCCCCTACTTTCCATAATATTTTATGTTTGTGGCAACCCCGCTACTTAACTTAGGTTTAAAAAAAATATACGACACTTTCACTTTTCGCCTCCCTCTCGTATCAGCGACACAGCACGTGCTCGAATATTAATTCTCGTTTTTCTATTGACTTAACCCAAAAATCCACACCCCTTGATCCCTATTTTCACCCCTAATCGGTCCTACCCCTGAATCGATTCATTTCCCTCCCAATTTCCACGAAAGTTATATTTTTATGTGTCAGTGGTTCCAGCCTGCTCCTCGTCAGATGAGTACCTAGCATACCCCTAAGTTATTACAACCCCCTGCAAATTGAAGGGAAAACTGTCGCCTAACAACATCGAAAAGGGAAGAACCAAAATTCGCAGGGTTTCCTCGAACCCACCCCCCAATCGCGGCCGATCCCAGGCGGTGCACCCTCTATGCTCCAGGGTGGACACAATTACGGAACAGGTGTCATTTTGTGAACCTTTTAACGAACAAACAATTGAATAAGAACTATTCTCTGCACAATACTAATGTTTTATGTATTATTATGATCTGACAAAGCGTGCCGTGACGTGATTTACTCGCAATTGAAACAAATACCCGTCCGTCGCTCCCGTGTGCACCGTCATGAGACAGGTTGCGGCCTGTCTGTTACCAGTTTACGACCTCCCTCGGCAAACATGTATTTTGTGACGAATATTCGGCGCTTCGGCCGACAGCGTTGCCAAATATTCGGTATTCGGCCAAATCACTATTCGTGGCAACTCTAGTTTCTATCTATCTATCATGATACACTGCAGTTCGTAATGTTGACGAAGGAGATTTTTAAACATTGGCAGTGATTTGGCCTCCTGATAGACGACGGTGATATAGAACTTAACATCTTTTAATTTCAACGGGTTTTTTTTCCATACCTGCTCTCCGGTGTACTTTGTATTATTTTTTTTTATTAATATTCACCTGGGTGTACGAATCGTGTGTGAGGTTGTTTTGTCTGCGGCACCGCCAGGGTCGTGGGGCCCGGGCCTGAGACCGCGTTCGCGACCGCCGACACCGCCGCCGCCTGCAACACATTACATCAAATCAAAAATTAAAAAATTGTAAGTACCTTATACTTTCTAAAGCCTTGGGTGTCTACCACGACCCGTTTTACACGAACGTTTCTGCCACGCACCTGTAAAATGTGGAACTCTCTTCCACCCGACGTTTTCCCGCAGCGCTACGACATGGGATGCTTCAAAAAGAACGTTAAATAAGTCCTCTCCCTCCACGGCCGGCAACACACGTGCAACACCCCTGGTACTGCACGTGTCTCTAGGCGACGGTGACTACTTACCATCAGGTGGCCCGTCTGCCTGTTTGTCGTAGCTAATTTATATATAACCTTATAGTAAATTTTTACTGTTAAAAGTCCTACCATACGTTCACATTGAGTGTTTGGTGTGGCAACACCGGAAGCCTTAGCCCCCTTGTAGAGGCCATCCATAAATTATGACACACGATTTCATGATTTTTGTGTCCCCTGGTGTGACGTCACATTTGGCAATTTTAAATTTAATAATTATTAAATTAAAGCAGCATTTCCAAATTTATTTATATATTTCTATTTCAATTATATTTTTCATAAAATCAATAATAAATCAAACATTTTGGACAAAAACATCAAATCAAATGAACGATACAAAATTTAATCATCTCGTGTCCGTGGACTTCAAGACTTCTTCAGGACTTCTATTAGATCTACGCATGTGACGTCACGAAGCTTATGACACGTCCCCCCTTGTCACACGATGTCACACTTTGTTGTCCCCCTCCCTCCCCCTTAACGTGTGACGTAATATGGCCCCCAATGGTAAACCAGGGGTTTCTAAATTAGTCTTAATATTACCTCTAGTCTGTCCAGGTTGAATTCAGACTGTGACATCCGTTCGAGCGCTCTGTAAGTCGTCAGTAAGCGACGCTTTATGTAGTTCTGGCGGACCTGGGCAAAAAATTATATAAAAAAAATATGCAAAAAATAAAATAAATAGTGAAGTACAATTTAGGCGGCCTTGTCGCTAAGAGATCTCTTACAGGCACCCTTCAGCGATTTACTTGTCAGAGTATGAATAGAAAAATAAAAAATCTCGCCATATTGCAAAAAAATCCCCCCTTTTCTAAGGTTTTTTACGAATTATGGGCAATTTAAAGTTTGAGGGGTGGCTCGCTCCCCCTCCCACGAATCTGTCACGACAGACTTGTCTCTGTTCAGCGTGTCATCCGCGGCGTCAGACGCCAGGGTGCTGCGGCTGCTGGCTTGCAAGGTAAGGGGGTAGACAGAAGAACCGCATTTAATCACAGGTACTTCCCACTTTTCCAAGATTTCGAGGACAAACATGAAGGTAACTGAAACGGACGTTATTTTATTCACGACTAAACCCGCGTTTAACCTCAACCTCACCTGGTGGTATCTTATCTTATCTTTGGATGGGGATATTTCAGTTAAGTAAATTTCATTGGTATTAAATGAAACAGTTTATTTCTTTAACACATAACTGTTAATATTCCACTGTTTAACCTCCACACTAGGCGTGGACTGTGTCGTGGAGATTACATACAAATATTGATCCGCCTAAGTAGGAAAAACCTTAATATTTCACAGTTATTGACTTCATCTATTGATACGAGAAATTTTAATGTTTCTGACGACGTCGCTGCGGACTCGTCCTAAACGTGATTTATGTCCATTTGTATCAATATACACGGCACACTGAAAAAAGCTTTTCAAAGTGTATTCAAAGCGAATGTCAGCTAAATGAATGTTCTTTCTAACAACTATGTTAAAATTGTGTCATTTGACAAAATGTCTGAAGTCCAATAGGCCAATTTTCTGTTTCGGATTTAGTTCATTTCAAACTGGCATTATCAAATTATCAAAAATCACGAACACTGGGATCTTATCTTTGGATGGGGGCCGGGGATCCCAGCGACACTTCGACCCATGGGGATCTTTTGTGTTCAACCCCTTGTACCTATCCCTTGACCACCGAATATGTCATGCATGATGCGTCTTAGTGGGAGGGATTTGAATTCCCTTGGGTCTGGATAGGCAGAGCCTAGCAGACCCATCCTTTTTGCCGTTCCATTCCTTTTATTTACACCTACGTTTTTACACCCACGTTTGACCTCAACCTCACCTGGTGGTAAGTGAGGATGAGGTCGAAGATGGAGCACACACGCTCAGTAAGTACTGACCTCTTCTATAAACACTGCCGGAACACATCGACGACGAAGCGAAGATATTTGACAGAAATCGAACCGAAAAATTTTTTTAATGAGTATTTCGGTGTTTTCGAAGACTCACGAAAGCTAATAAAACATGTTGAGTTCAATTGAAATAAATATAGGAAACCTGCATGTATGAGGAGTGTTAAGGCATATATCGTTATTTTTAAATTACACTATACACATTCGTACTATTATATAATTATACCTGTTCCTTTCCTACCTATCACCTAAGAGACAAGACCGATAGAATACGCGCATCGTGATGACGTCACAATGTCACCTGCCAATCAAACGCACTCGTGAAATGACTTCTGTCGCAACGGTCACGCAAAACAAACGCTCATCGGAATTAATTAATTTCCACGCTAATTACTCTAATATTGTAACTGAACTATCGCCGCGAGTGCTCCAAGTGCTCAACCCTTCAAACTTTGGTGGAAACCAGAAAGAAACCAGTTGCCAGAAATCAGATCCAGGAGCTTCTCAAGTAAGTCTTGTCTCATCTCCTTCTAGCTCTCTGCCGCAAATTTTTCCACACCGCTTGCTTGCTTATCGTATGGTTATCTTATCTTATGATAGGGGGGCGGGAATAACCCCAGCGGCACTTCGACCCTTGAGGATCTTTTGTGTCTACCCCATTTTACACACTGGTCATTTATTTTTATTTTTTTATTTTTATTTCAAAAAATTTCACAGTATAACAGTTATACTAAGGCACTGTGAAATTCAACAAAAGTATATCTATAAATAATTACATACTAACTGTAGAGGGACGCACATCCATACTCTCACAGAACCTCAGACACTCATCACGCACACTCGCCCATCGACTTGCAAACACATCACAGTCTGGTGCTGACGCGAGAAGCGCGATGAGATTCTGCAGAGCACGCACAAGAGGCGATTTACTGTATGAAACAGTGCGAGCTGACGGCACTGCTAACAGACGGTTCCGACGAGACCGGAAATTAAATATATTAACAGGAGGGACAGACAGGCGGACAAGTTTCTCCACCAATTCGGGACAGTCCGATTCCCCACGCAAGATGCTACTAGCAGTAGTTAGTAGGACGTAATTACGCCTCACTTCTAGTGAATTAAACCCCAAGACTCCAAGCAGGAATTTCGTTGGATATAAAAAAGGGTAGTATCCATGCATTTTCTTATATAAAAATCTCAAAAACGCCTTTTGAATTTTCTCTAGAAGTGAGGCGTAAGTAATCTCATGTGGATTCCATACTACTGAAGCAGTCTCAAGCTTACTCCTAACTAGGGCGTTGTAAACAAGTTTTATGGCCCTAGTGTCATAGAAATCACGTGTATTACGGATCACGAACCCCAATCTTCGATAGCAATTGGCAGCGAGCGCCTTCATGTGCTCATGGAAGTTGAGATGCGTATCGAAAATGACACCCAGGTCCTTGACAGAGTCGACGCGGACTATGGGCTCAGTACCCAGCAAGTATTGAGCATAACGGGGGTTATGGGCACGACTGAAAGTCATGACTGAGCACTTGGCTGCATTAAAAAGAAGCCTGTTATTTACGCTCCACTGAAACACCCTATCAATATCCTCCTGCAGCGACTCACAATCTGAATCCTGCTGCACACCGTAAATCAATTTTAGGTCGTCGGCATAGAGCAAGCATCTCGCGCACTTAGGAACCGAAGCCAAGTCATTAATCATAATGCTGAAAAGTAACGGGCCTAAAATAGAGCCCTGACTGACTCCAGATCGAGTATGGTAGGGTTCCGATACAAAGCATCCGTGCTGCACATACTGCTGCCTATCGCGAAGATAGCTGGCAAAAAACCTGAGCAATTTGGGCGAAAAGCCGATGCTGCAAAGCTTGCTTAATAGCACATCGTTATCTACACGGTCAAATGCTTTTCTAAAATCAAAGTACAGCACGTCAACCTGAATCCCCCTATCTAAATGTTCAGAAATGGAGTCAACCAGAGTCAAAAGGTTTGTTTCGACCGATCGCTTTGACCTAAAACCATGTTGAGAGTCACATAGGAAGGGCTTTACTTGGGGAACCACCAGCTTATTTATGATTGACTCAAATAACTTGGCAATCGAAGAGAGAATGGCTATAGGTCGATAATTCTCTACACTCGCCGAATCATTTGTCTTGGGAATGGGCCTCACCCGTGTGACCTTCCAATGTCGTGGATACTCCCCGGTAGAGATGGCTAAGTTAAAAATGTGAAGTATTGGGGATTTCAGCCAGTCTTTACATCCCTTTAAGATGAACGCAGGGAAATTATCAGGGCCTGGAGAACTCTGGGCCTTTAAAAGTTTCATGCCAGTTTCTATATCCCGAAGTGATATTTTATCAATGTGCACATAATTAGCGGAAAACGCTAAATCTTCGCGAGATGTTTTATTATGATCAAGTAGAGGTAGACAGGGCAGAAAAACACTCGAGAAAAAATCGGAGAAGGCTTGAGCCACCTCACTGCAAGGTCATCTCAGTGTGCAGGTTTCCTCACGATGTTTCCTTCACCGTCAGAGCAGTCGATAAATGTACGTAAGTCTTCGAAAAATACGAAAAACTCATACACAGGCACTGCACGGTTTCGAACCCGGACCACCCGCACGGGAGTCCGGTGACCTAGCCACGACGTCACCCTCTGAGTAAGCTACATAGAATGATTTTTAAAATTGAGCTGTAATAGTCTGATGTGTCTAAAAGAATAACGGGATGTAAGGGGGTCACCAACATCTAGAATCCATTACCTCCTATGGATAGCGCACAAAGGAAGCCCCCAGTTCCCGTCCCACTATTCCTGGATGAGAAGAGCCGAAGATCGGGCTCAATGGCGCGCCCTGGGAGAGACCCATGTCCAGCAGTGGACTAGAGTGGGCAGCTGGTGGAATACCTTTTTATTGTCGCTGGGCAGAGGCCGTTGCGACGGCTGAGCCGGCTGCGACCGCTGCGGCGACGGCAGCTGAGACCCGCCTACTGGAATGCATACACATGCACATTACATTACTGAAATTGAATAACGTTTATTCAGCACTGTAAACACCAGAATACAGCAAGTACACAATACAGAAGTATACAAGGATACAACACATTCAGCACAAAACATCTGGTGTGGTTCAGTGCCAAAAAAGGTACACCAGCTCAGTTCTGATCTTTTAGGAAGCAAAAAGTGGAGGTGTTCAGATCTGATTAGGTATTCTCACGCATTGGCTTGTAGTAGCTGATCAGATTTTATCACACATAATCGATTATATGCTCTTAGTCACACACACACACACGTGTGTGTGTGTGTGTGTGTGTGTGTGTGTGTGTGTGTGTGTGTGTGTGTGTGTGTGTGTGTGTGTGTGTGTGTGTGTGTGTGTGTGTGTGTGTGTGACTGAGAACACTTTTGAAGATATCACAAATTTCTCGTTATTTGGATTAATTTAATTTCTCAAAGCTGTTGTAAAATTGTGATGATATGGCATCATATGGCCATTTCAAAATAGCAGACCTAAAAATCTGTTAAGACAGCGTGGCGCGAGTCTGAAGGATAAAAACGAGATTTGTTGGAAAGGAACGTATCTACATGTTGATTGGCTACGTACCACTGAGCTAGTGGCGCCTCTAGTGGTACAACATTGCAGGATTATATCTTATTGTTGCAGAAAACTCTCTAATAATAACACAGTGAGGTGAGATGTCTATGGGACGGTGACCACTTACCATCAGGAGGCCCGTTTGCTAGTCTGCTCTCATTTAATTAAAAAAAAACTTCTGAGCAACGGATTTGTTTGTCTGTGACATCATAATTCGACAACCAATGGTCTAATTTGAACATGGATTATATTATTAGAAAGAAAATTTAGTCGAAGTGTACTTAGTCATGTTTTATAAAAATACATAGAATAGAACTTGCAGATAAAATGGATGGAAAAAAAATGGGTTTCCAAGATCTTAGAGTATCTTTGATCTCAGATGGAATTGATGGAATGGATCCCAGATCACTGTGGTCGAAACTGAACCGCCTGAGGGTCGGACAGGGACGATGTGGTGAACTCATGCACAAATGGGGCTTTAGAACTGACCCCGCGTGCTCCTGCGGGGCCGTGCAAACAATGAGCCACCTAACGGAGGACTGCGAAATATGGGCCATACCAGGAGGAATCGACAGATTGCACTTGCTGGACGACGTAGCCATAGCATGGCTGAAGAATATTTTGCCTTTGTAAAAATAATAGTGTGATTGTGTGATGTGACGACCGAACGATAAATAAATAAATAGAGTATCTTTGATCTCAGATGGAATCTCTGTAACGGTAACAGTTAAGATGTTAGAACATGAATTTTATAAATTGTTAATTTGCTTATAATATCTTATAATGTTGTATGTAGTAGTATTCAGCCACATTACGGCATGCAAATGTTTCCCACACCTGGAACCTTGAGACCTGATGATGAAAGGAAAAACCAAGATCTCCACAATGGTAAGTCGAGAGTTCTCTCAAATTTGTAATTTAGAGTTATTTTAACTCCCAATCCCCGAGGAAAAGGTGTTAAAAGTTTGTCTGTCTGTCTCTTTGCCTGTATTTTTGTATGTATGTGTGTCTGTATGTTTGTATGTCAGTGTGTCTGTATGTTTGTATGTCTGTTTATTTAATTTTATTGCAGGTTATTGTACAGCAAAACAATTATAACAATACTTATTCTAAAAAGTTATAACGCCAATTACACAATAACTTAAAATGAATTACAATAAAACAGAACTGTATAATTAAACTATTAAATTATATATTTCGTCTGTATGTTTGTATGACTGTCTGTTACCTGCGACCCAGGTGCTGCAGGATCTGGAGGCTGCGTTGAGAGTGAGGGCTTCTAGGGCCGCACACAGTCCCACCTCTGAGGTGGCACTGCAAACAACATAAAGATATATTTATTGTCATTTTTAAAAAATGGTCCTGCTAGCCAATTTACAACTAATATTTCCAAGTGGCTTCTAGACAAATGTTATTACTCCATAAAAGAGTATCTTAACGACACTAACAAACAGCAGAAAAGATTTGCACACCGTTGTCGGTGGAACATACACATGTGTACGGTTCACACACGTACATTTTTATATTGCTTAGTCAACGAGCTACTTTAGCCGCGACTCGTGTAACTAATTGTAAACATTGTCACTGAGAGTGCAGTGAGAACTGACAGAGAGAAGTCGCCACCGACAGTAATTGTTATAATTATTATATCATTATACGTTCCACATTACTGTAAAGTGATCTCTCCCCGCTGCGCTCTCAACAACTAACTTGATCTATCCACAACTCTTTGCAACTGAACTCATTACTCAATTCACCATAACAATCTGTGGAGCGACTTCCAACTCTAACAACATCACCTGCAGCAGCAACTCAACTGTGACTACAACATCTGTTCTCATGTACAAAACCGTACACAATGCTTTTTAAATCACCTGTAATTTTCACTATGTTCTGGCAAACACATTTCATTTAATTTCAATGAAACACTGCCTTTGATATAAAAATGATTTAATGCCTCTCGATTATAAGTTCATTAATTTGAATGTAGACAGGAATACACGTCCGAACTTCGCAATGATACAGCGACGAATGAATCCACGCTATCAACGCTAACAGCTCGGTTAGAGTGTCGGTGGCACAGTGGCTAGGGCACCCGACTCCCATGCAGGAGGTCCAGGTTAGAAACCGTGCAGTGCCATGTACCAATGAGTTTTACGTATTTTTCGAAGACTTACGTACATTTACCGACTGCTCTGACGGTGAAGGAAAACATCGCGAGGAAACCTGCACACTGGGATGACCAGTGTGTGAAATGGGGTAGGCACAAAAGATCCTCAAGGGTCGAAGTGCCGATGGGGTTATTCCCGGCTCCCTGTCATAAGATAAGATATACGATACGAATACTTACATATACATAGACAATATATTGCTTATCGTATGGTTAGTGGCCAACCTACAGGGTGGACCAAAAGTCCGTTAACATTTGAATAGGTCGCTGCGTCGGCGCGGGCGGGGTATTGGCGCGGGGGGTGTTACTACAAGCGAGAGCTACTAATAGGGATTTAGTACCATGGCGTCATTCAGCGGAGCGCAACGCGCATTTTGCGTACGCGAGTACTATCGAAACAACGATTCTACGACCGAAGCTAAACGGAAATTTTGTAATCATTACAATATACGGAACAGAAATCAAGCACCAACAATTCAAACGATTAAAAAATGGGTACAGAAGTTCGAAACAACAGGTTCAACTTTAAGTCAACCACGATCCGGCCGACCTAGGACATCGCGCGATCCAGTAAACATAGAGCGTGTACGAGCGTCTGTTCGAGAACAACCTGGTCTCTCTACTCGAAAGCGGTCTAGTGCTTTAGATGTGCCCAGAACATCTCTAAATCGCATTCTACACAAAGATTTACATTTACATCCTTACAAAATTCAAATTGTACAGGCTTTAAAGCCAAATGACCCTGCTCAGAGACTGCAGTTTGCTAACGAAGTGCTTGAGAGGTTTACGAGCTTCAATAACATCTTTTTCTCAGACGAGGCACACTTCCACCTAAATGGACATGTCAATCGACAAAATTGCAGATACTGGAGTGACACTAACCCGGACTTGAAGCACCAAAAACCTTTACACTCGCCCAAGGTTACTGTATGGGCCGCATTGTCAGCCAGCGGAATCATTGGTCCATATTTTTATGAAGATCAGAGAAACCGCGCCGTCACCGTTAATACAGAGCGATACATTGTGATGCTACAGAATTTTTTTGCTCCAGCATTACAGGACTTCTCAGGCTTTAATCGAAGCTCTTGGTTCCAACAAGATGGGGCAACATGTCACACCTCCAATGACTCTATAGCAGCACTTCGTGAAATTTTTGGCCAAAAAGTCATATCCAAAAGAGGTGACATTCACTGGCCACCCCGCAGCCCGGATTTAACTCCAATGGACTTTTACCTTTGGGGATATCTCAAAAGTAAAGTTTACATCAGCAACCCAGTGTCTATTGAGGAATTAAAAGAAAATATACGCGAGGAAATGCAGAACATTTCACCAACCACTTGTCGGGCGGTCATGCAAAATTTCCGTTCCCGGTTACAGGTGTGCCAGGATGAACAAGGGTCACATTTGAATGATGTTATTTTTAAAAAGTGAAATCCTAATTTGTCTACTTTATTATTAAATAAACAGTTTTTCACTAAAGTAGCATTTGTATTTTTTATAACCATTTTAAATGTTAACGGACTTTTGGTCCACCCTGTATTTGTCAGAGTTGTTCAGGCCGCCCGTAGGCCTCTGACATGGCTTAACCACTGCTGTTGAACGACAACCACCGGGACCGACTGCTTAACGTGCTCTCCGAGGCACGGAGGAGCTCAGATGAAATATGCCACTAGCGGTCACCCATCCAGGTACCGACCGCGCCAACGTCGCTTAACCTGCACGATCACTTTCGGACCGTGCTCGCAACTAGGACACGAGCTCCAGTATATTAATATTATTATATACATATAATAATATTAACATACATACAAATATATATATATATATGAAAGGGAGAAAAAACGAATACCTTATTCACTGGAACCTCGCAGATATTCACGGACAAACTTTTTGAACAGGAACTTGATAGGAGCTTGTTGTTATATTTCGATTCGATTCGTCTAGTTTCTGGGGTGGGGACCTGTTTCCGATGACGCTGCTGGTACACTGGACTGCATTTACCTTCTCAGTGACACGCAGTGCGAGCCACAAGCCACGTCTCCGCTACTGAAGGAGCGCCGCAGCCCGAGCTGAGCGCACAGCGCCGCGCAGCCGGCGAGCAGCTCGCGACAGTTGTCCGTTGCTTGTAGGGGGAGCGTTGAGGACGGCCTTCCGAGGACAGAGCCGCAGAGTTAAAAATGGGAATAAACAAGGGGGAGGACTTAGACGTGGGTATAAGCATAAGACATGAGCATGAAAGATATGGACAACGAAACGAAAATGTCAGTACCATTTTTCTGGCTGTTTTCATCCACTGCTGGATGTAGCCCTAACCTATGGTCATGGGCATTGCCAGGTACAGGCAGGGGGGCGGCTGCCCCCCACTAGTAAGCGGGATGCGTGTGGGCAAAGGGCCTTGCCTGCCTGTAAACGCGGTACCAGGGGAGGCCGAGAAGGAGGTCACAGGAGGCATGACCCCCCCAAAAATGTAATCTATTTAAAATTGCAATGTCCCATGATTGGTGGTGCAATTAGTTCTTAAGACCTTGTAATACACATGACAGCAATAAATGAAATAAAAACTTCGAATCCTTCGAAATTTCGAGCACGCTTTGCTCACTCCCGCCCTAGCCTTATCACCTAATGCATCATCTGTGCTGGAACCTGTTCCGAAATATTGTGCTCGTTTCCGCACTAGAATTCTAACCTAATCCATCATCTGTATCGGATCCGCGACGTCGAGTTCCCTTCGCTCGCTCCCATCCTAGCCTTCTATCTAATTCACCATCTGTGTCTGATCAGCCTCGAAAATTCGAGCTCGCTTCGCTCGCTCCTGCTTGGGCTGCGACCGCGCCTGCCCCCCTTTGAACAAATTCCTGGCTACAGCCTATGGTTCTCCACTTCGCCGGATGCGCGTCATTTTAAGCTAGGTGGAAACAGCTTGGGCTCTGATCTTTGACCACCTCACCACATAAGAGTGGCTAACCCTAAAGGGGTTAGAACACTCTAAGAAATTCATTGGGGACAAAGTTACAGGCTGGAACAACAAGATCTGGGGACTGAATAGACGTCAAGTGCGTCTACTGGTCGGTGCCTTCACCGTCCACAAGATGAAGCTGGCTGACAGCACATCATGCAGGGCCTGTGGTGAACAACTGGAAACCGTTTCACATCTCCTATGTGAAGGTGACGCTGTGAAAAAAGGATGGGTCTGCTAGGCTCTGCCTATTCGGACCCAAGGGAATTCAATCCCTCCCACTAAGACGCATAGTCTTGCTCATGCATGACATATTCGGTGAAGTGGTCAAGGGATGGGTACAAGGGGTTGAACACAAAAGATCCCAATGGGTCGAAGTGGCGCTGGGATTCCCGGCCCCCATCCAATGATAAGATGAGATAATATAACCTCCCATGGGCGAGACGTCTGGTTCTAAATCATGACATTTCAAGTAAAAAATAATTCTTTTCGAAGACTTACGTACAACTGTATGTAACTACCAACTGCTCTAACGGTGAAGGAAAACATCGTGAGGAAACTTGCATGTCTGTTAATATAAGATTTCTAGAGAACTCTTCATTACAAAGCATACAATGCCTTTTCAGCGCCATAGCTGTAGATAGAGATGGCACGAGACTTAAGGAAGCGATTACATTAAGGATGTTTCTTTCAGCTCAAGGATACTATGTGAGACTCACTTAAGTGTTTTGCTCTCTGGATTCGGGCTGGCCACTCTTAACGACGGGTCCGGTCCCTGCCCGGCCTGTAATTACAAACAAAAACGTTATTATTGCGACGGACACGTACAGAGACAAATCCGTCGCGACGGACTCGTAGGGCCGACTGTCGTAACCGTGACAGTTACCTTACACGGCAGTAGACTCGCCACCTATCACGTTTGTCCTCCAAATCTTGGAAAAGTGGGAAGTACCTGTGATTAAATGTGGTTCCTCTGTCTATCCCCTTACCTTGCAAGCAAGCAGCCGCAGCACCCTGGCGTCTGATGCGGCGGATGACACGCTGAACAGAGACAAGTCTGTCGTGACGGATTCGTGGGAGGGGGAGCGAGCCACCCCTCCCCCCCGCCACGATTCCGGCGTGCACATCTCCACTGTGGAGAAAGTTATTTTTTCATTTATTTATAAATACAAATATTTATTACTAATTTATTATATATTTGTTAATATTAATTAAAGTAATAAATGATGGTAATTGAAGCCAGAGCTTACAATGGTTTTCAACTCATTGAATATTGGATTTAAAGTAGATTGATTGATTTAAAATAGATTGGGGGTTAGTCGCCTTGAAGGGAAACCAGTTGCCAAGTTCATTCAGATGTTCCCCTGATGGCTGTCATTGCGGCATGTCTCAGGGGTTAATTCTCACCGAACAATGTCAAGATTAAACATTACTAAAGATTACATTCTGAAATTCTAATTTATGTAGCCTAGAATCTCACCACGGATCACTAGAGTGAAAAAGTAGCCTATCTTATCTTATGACAGGGGGCCGGGAATAACCCCAGCGGCACTTCGACCCTTGAGGATCTTTTGTGCCTACCCCATTTACACACTGGTCATCTCAGTGTGTAGGTTTCCTCACGATGTTTTCCATCACCGTCAGAGCAGTCGGTAAATGTACGTAAGTCTTTGAAAAATACGGAAACTCATTGGTACATAGCACTGCACGGTTTCGAACCCGGAGCTCCCGCTCAGGAGTCAGGTATCCTAGTCAATGTGCCACTGACGCTCTTAAAAAAAAACCTCACGTGATGGACAGCTTATTAACGTCCCCACTGTTGGGACACAGGCCTCCCCTTGCTCAACAAGGGTATGGGCCATCTTGATCTACCGAGTGGGCCCAGTGCTAATTGGACGACCACTATAGAGATGTATTTTAGAGACACTCCGATTAACTCTGGCCTGTGTCAGTCGCGTGGGATGAGAAGCCCCATCATGCTATACTCTGTGGAACCCTGTTGCAATAAGATTTTGTTATGATTCCATGACATTCGTATGAATTACACATTTATATGAATGTCATGGAATCATAATTAAGTTAAAACTAAAAAGTACTAAAGGGTATAGAGTGGTGTGTTATCCACTGTATAAAGAGTGTCGGTGGCACAGTGGCTAGGACACCGGACTCCCATGCGGGAGGTGCGGGTTAGGTTAGGGAGGTGCGGGAAACTGTGCAGTGCCATGTATCAATGAGTTATTTGTACTTTTCGAAGACTCACGTACATTAACCGACTGCTCTAACGGTGAAGGAAAACATGGTGAGGAAACCTGCACACTGAGATGACCAGTGTGTATAATGGGGGAGGCACAAAAAGATCCTCAAGGGTCGAAGTGCCGCTGGGTTATTCCCGGCCCTCTATCATAAGATATCCACTGTACAGTTAGAGAAAAACGGCCAAGTGCGAGTCGGACCTCGCCGTTCGGTCCGATTCTGTTCGCTAGTGTGCTAATAAAGGCTCAAAAAGAACTGACCTGCCCTAAAGTAAAAATGAACTTATGAAAATCAACGTTATTAAACTCTTCTACACAAACATTATAATACAAACTTATAAAAAAAAATATGTGAAACACAAAGGGCGTGACTTATCTCTAAGAGAGATCTCTTCCAGCAAACCCCATAAAATGACAATTTGATACATATCAAGGCAGGCGAAGTGTACACCTATATGCTAAATAAATATACCTACTTAATAATACTAAATAGAAAATACGTACATAAATATAATATAATACATAAATATACAAATAAATTAATAAATACTATATACTAACATAAAAATATAATTATAATATAATAACAATATTATAAAGAGGAAAGGTTTGATTTTTTGTTTGTTTGTTTGAATTGAATAGGCTCCGAAACTACTGGACCGATTTGAAAAATTCTTTCACCGTTGGGAAGCTACACTATCCCCGGGTGACATAGGCTATATGACGCGAACGAAGTCGCGGGCAACAGCTAGTAATATAATAAAGATAATACAGTGAAGACAAAATAAAACTAAAGGAGAGAAGAATAATGTTCCTTGACAAGTTTCTTAAAGATAGGAAAGGATTGACTTTCACGAATGCCGGGAGGGAGAGCGTTCCACAACCTGACCGCGTGCACAGAGGAGTAGTTAAAGAAGTCGGTTTTGTGGGGGATGCGAGGAAACTATAGAAGGGAACTAATGTGGGACCTAGAGAGCTTATCACCCGACCGCAAGAAATTAAAGCGTTCACGCTCACGTTCACGTAAACGTTCGATTTTTTTAGGTAGAAAAACATTCTTAAATTCCATGCTATGATGTAATGTTGGTTGCAAAGAACCTATACCAGACTTAAGCTGAGTCATAATAATAACATTCAGAATAAAAAGACCAAAGGTGAAATCAGAAAATAGGAACGAAACTCCCCAACTGGATCATTTATTCGTGAAAACGATGTGGAATAAATTATTGTGAATTTGGCGAAAATAAATAGATAACTAACCACTATAAAATTACGCGCACATTAGCGTGCAATATTGCTAAAGACATAAAAACTATTAGAAAATAAATATGTAGCGGGGAAAATGCACAAAATCAAAGGAAAATATATAATTTTTGCGCAACAAAATTTGCGACGAAATTCGCACAAACATAAACAAACAACATACCGCTTACGTTGGGATCCACGGTGAATAATTCACTAGAACTCGTGATAAATAATAATTTCTATTTTCACTACAGTTTTGAGCTAATTTTTATAAATGTAAACAAAAATGCGACACAAATTTGTACGACCGCTAGCTTGAGTGTGACCAGAAGTAAATTTATAATTCCTACTATACGCAGCAGAAGGGCAGAAGTATGAGGGGCTCTTGGCCCTCTGCAACCATTTGTGAACTTCTGGCCCGTTTTGAAGTTAAGTAGTTCTTCTTAACTTCAAAACTGGCATAAGTTCTTAACTTAGTTCTCCACGGCTAACAAGAGATCCACATAGCTATAGCCCATGACTGTAATCCAGTTAGTAACCGAGTTACCGCCGGTGTATGCCTGCGCAGTGGATTTGTCTTGCTTTAGGGTTGTTACATCCGCTAGGACCACAAACCCATCACACACACTGGGAGGCGAGTCCGCTGATACCCCAAAAAATTAATATTTAAAACAAATCATTATTTTTCCTGGAATATTTGTCTTGACTGCTCGCAGTTATATGTAAATATACCTGGCAACACCGAGAGGACTTCACCGCCAAAATTTGACATATAGTCTATGGTGAGTTTCTCATTTCATTCGTGTTTCAACTTGGCGGTAGTAAAGTTTATTTCTTTCTTGGAAGTGATAATTTCAATAGTTAAACTACGTACGTATATCAGTGAAAATACGTCTGTGCCTAAGGTTAGTGCAGTTGTAGTGATGATCCCACACCAAATCGTGGGGATCATATAAGCTCCGAGTCACAACGAATTAGTCAAAAACTTGGTCGATGATGAGCAATTCATGTGGGCGTCAGGTAATAAGGAACGAGAAAACTGGGGCCTACGGTTCAACCATGAGCGTGAGGATGTCTGGTATACTGGATCCTGCGAGTCCGTCGCAGGGTGCCCGGTGTAGGGAATCAAATTGGTGTACCTACCTAATAAGAAATCCACAGTTTCAGCGTGGGGCAGAAACCCCACTAACAGAGGCATCGCTCTGTTCACCACCAAGGATATCGAACCCCACCGGTAGGGCTGCCATGACAAGTGGTCTCATGATATGGCCCTAGTACGTCGGTGACATCGCAAGCGGCGATGTCACCGTGCGTACAGTTTCCTCCAGATTCGGGAAGAAAGGCGACAAAGCAGAGGTGTAACAAAGATATAAAACCAAGGCGAAGCAGAAACACACCCGAGACACGAGACAAATCAGTAAATAGAAGGAAACAACCTGGAAGAGCACCGGCAGGTAAGCAACCAACCAAAACATTGTCCTCTCTCAATATACATCCCTCCAACTTACTTTTCTTCCCGACAATATTAACCAATACAGTTGTCGATTATGGTGGAGCCGATAATCCGCTAAACTTAAGGCTAAAACTTAAAGACACTGGAGCGAGACGTTTTATTGAAAATAACGTTTGCGTTGCGTTTTAATTAAATTGAAAATAAATAAGTAATAATAAATTTATAAAGAATATATGTTTATTATAGTTATTATGTTAATACTTTTAGGTGGGTTTATTATTTTATTATTTTCTCGTCGTTCTTGCATTAAATAGGATGTTAGGAAACACTTTTATATAACAATAATTAAAACTACTATAATGGTAGAAAAATATCAGTTGATCTCACTGACCTGTTTTGTAACCAATTTATATTTGCTTGTGGCTAAAATTCAAACTAATATTAATGTATGCATTGGACATACCATCAACATCTTTTGTTCACTACTAGCGCCACATAAACCGCACCAATAACTTTGCAGAAATTACTTTAGTGTTAGTTTATTTCAAATGATGGCGCTACATGTAATTACTGGGCGCAAAACGTACCGTCGACGGAAATTTAAAAGCGTCTTCAGACATTTCCATACATTTTCTTTCCCTGTTAAATCGTGACGGTAAAACGTGCCGTTACCGTGCAAAATCATAAAAGAAGCTTACAGATGGCGGTGTCTAAAATCCACTACCAGTGACATTTAATTTTAGTGTTTTACTAGTACTAATAGATGGCGCTGTCTTAAATAAGGAAGTTATTTTAGTTTTGTAATTTCGATAGATACAAAAATCCACATAAAAATTCAAAGTTAAATAAACCCAAGTGTATAAAAATAATAACTATACAACATTTTTCTCATACTATCATTTCCTACTATGTAAAGTAGGTAAATATAGATTCGATCTGAAATCGAGTGGTTGTTTGTCAAACACCAGCTATTTCTTGCTTTTAAGGCGAAGTTCTCAGCACACCAGCGCCGGCAAACGAAAAAAAAATCATATTTCATTATTTATTTAAAAAACTTGTTCGAAAACCCTGCGAAAGGATAAGTAAGTTTATGATGGAAATGCGTTTTGTAACTTCAGGAAGCCAATTCTCGCAGAGTTCGACAAATCTCTACATTCGACATAAGTCGAAAGTAAAATGTCTATTGAAAAAGTCGAGTGTTACCTGATAATGTTATTCTCAGTCTCTATCGACATAAATGTCGACGGATGTCATTCGACTTGGTAGGAAAACGTTCCGTTTAATAGATTATGTTGGAATTATAGGTGAGAATAACAAAAAGACATCGACATCCGCCATTTTTTTTTGCGACAAATGTCTCTTCCGAGATTAAGTCGAATGTGCGAGATCCCCTTTTACAGTTATTATTGCTAGCTTAAAAAAACTACTTATGCTTTCGGAGGTTTTCGAACGAATTTTTTAAATAAAGCTTAATAATTCTAATCAACTCAATTCAATATTGAATTTAATGAAATTAACTCTAAAATATTTGCATGCTAAAGCTGGCGAAATATGTGAGACCTAATATTTAAGATTAGTCATCCAATGTACCATATTTCTGGCGAATAAATATTCATTCATTCAATATCTGTTTTATTCGAATAACTTGATCCATTGTGTTAGTGTATGTGTAACTATGTTAGTAGTGTACATATCGGCAATAATTTTATTGTTTACACTTCAGATTATTACTCAAAATTACTCAAAATTGTTAATCATACACGATATAGGTGCAAACAATCTCTAACCACCTGGCTTGCAACCTTGGACTATGTCAGCACTGAGAAAGTATTGGAAATTGTACAATGAATAAACACACATATACTAGTCATGCAGTCACACACCCTACACCCTCACTCTCACCCTCAACAAACACACACCCTCACCTTTCCACACCCCCCCACACCAATACGCACACATACACACACACTTTCACTCCATGCTTACGTCTTAGTATCTAATGTTAATTTAAAATTGTATACGTTTATTATTATTTATCTCCATACCTCAATGTCTAAAGACAAGAGTCTTTAACCAGTGCGTCCTACCAGTAATGACCTACGGAGCCGAAACGTGGACACTGACGGTGCGACTGGTTCACAAATTGAAAGTCGCTCAGCGTGCTATGGAAAGAGCTATGCTCGGAGTATCTCTGCTGGATCGAATATGAAATGAGGAGATCCGGCATAGAACAAAAGTTATCGACATAGCTCATAAGATTAGCAAGCTGAAGTGGCAGTGGGCCGGTCACGTCTGTCGCAGAACAGACAACCGCTGAGGGAGACGAGTTCTGGAGTGGAGACCGCGTTTGGGCAAACGTAGTGTGGGACGCCCCCCTGCTAGATGGAGCGACGATCTGCGCAAGGTGGCTGGCAGCGACTGGATGAGAAGAGCCGAAGATCGGGCTCAATGGCGCGCCCTGGGAGAGGCCTATGTCCAGCAGTGGACTAGAATAGGCTGCTGCTGATGATGATGATGATATTTTTATTTTATTTTTTCCTTCATAAATCAAAATTGTCCCTAAATAGAAGAGCCTATATCCCGCGACACAGGGTGTCCTAGTGCGGGATTTAGAACATCAACCACTCTCGTATTAATGTAAGTTGCAAAATAAATGTATTTGTATTTATTTGTATTTGTATTACAATTCAGATGCTGATCAAAGATAACATCATGCGATCAGCCCCCGAACGAAGTGTTTAAGGATAGGGGAATCGTATTTATCCGCTATCACGTTCAGGATGCTGTTGGAGCTGCTCCGAAACCAACTAAATATATATGTTTTATTTCGATTGGCAGTGCTGGTTCGCGGAGAATCTCACCAAGGAAGACTAACGATTGTTTACCGGATTGTTACACGAAGCGCCAATGTCCGACTTACTATGAAGTAGATACAAAAAAATATGTCAGAACGATGTCAAAAAAAAATCAGGTTTTTTTAAAACAAACGTCGAGTTTCTCCCGCGCTTTTGTGGCGTCCACACCAGCTTTTTTTCATTGTTTTGCAAATTGTTTTACAGTAGTGCTTTTCAAGTAAGAATGGTGTTTTTTATTCGAAGAACGTCTACTAAATGTGATTAATGTGTGGGACAGTGAAGTAAAGTCAAATAAGACGCTACAGCCCGATCCGTACTTGGCTGGATTTTGAAGAGCCACACTGCGTCCGGGACGCCTTCTTCTTTGGTTCGGATGGTGCAGAAGCGTGGAAGATTCTCCCAGATAGCATTGAAATGTGTCACACCAGCATTTTAATGAAGACTTGCAAGAGTTGTTTACATCAGACATGGCTGTATGGGCTCAGTTCCCTTTGCCTTAAAAAAAAAAACAATTAAAACAAACGTCATATAAACCAAATGTAAACACAAAACCAACATCTAACTATACCTACATTGCATACATAGTAAGTAAGTGAGGTGTTTTATCATTGTTGAAGTCACTGCGGGAGTTAGTGGCGTTTCACTAAACGTCCAATATAAATTTAAAAAAAATATTTTTTTTAATATAAATTGTCTACGACAAACAGGCAGACGGGCCACCTGATGGTAAGTAGTCACCGTCGCCTAGAGACACGTGCAATACCAGGTGTGTTGCCGGCCGTGGAGGGAGAGGACTGAGGACTTTTCATAAATCATTATTAATGTCCCCACTGTTGGGGCACAGGCCTCCCCTTGTAAAAGTTGTACGGGCCATGATCCACCGAGCGGGCCCAGTCCTGTTGTGGGTTTCACACGTCTTTCGATTTTTTTAATTTCCTCAGACATTGCAGGTTTCCTCGCGATGTTTTCCTTCATCGTTAGAGCAGTCGGTAAATATACGTAAGTGTTCGAAAAAATCGGAAAAACTCATTAGTACATGGCTTAGTTTCGAACCCGGACCTCCCGCACGGGAGTCCGGTGTCCTAACCACTAGGCTACCGATGCTCAAAATAAATAATTGAAACGAAATATAAAATGTTTTTTACTGTGTAGGTGGATGGGAGTTGAAATGGCTCCGCAATATAAAGCTGTGTTTCGGTAAGAGTAAGAAAGCCAGCGTCAAGCCAAACCCTCAAATAACATTATAGTGAGATAACATGTATGTGGATAGAACCACTTACCAGGGGGCCGGTTAGTTGGCTCATCTGTTCTAAAGAGGAAAAGAAGATAAATAAAGGCACCTGGATCTGCCCCCCCCCCCCCAGGGTCCTTTAGGCACGGGATCTACCCCCCCCCCCCCCCCGGAGTCTCTTCAGTCCTAATTCACTGTTTGTGTTGTACTAGATGTATATGTATCTATACATCTAGCGACACTCAGCTGAACTTGGTCCTTTTAATAGATCATATGTTTACTACATTAAGCCATATCATTTCGAAAATGTATTCGCATGGTGTAGTATTATAAGCCAAAAATGGTGATTTTCTATTTCGTGGCCACTTCCCTAACCGCCCGCACTGCACTTCCCAAACCGCCCGCACTGCACTTCCCAAACCGCCCGCACTGCACTTCCCAAACCGCCCGCACTGCACTTCCCAAACCGCCCGCACTGCACTTCCCAAACCGCCCGCACTGCACTTCCCAAACCGCCCGCACTGCACTTCCCAAACCGCCCGCACTGCACTTCCCAAACCGCCCGCACTGCACTTCCCAAACCGCCCGCACTGCACTTCCCAAACCGCCCGCACTGCACTTCCCAAACCGCCCGCACTGCACTTCCCAAACCGCACCCGCACTGCTCAGTTTCCCCGCGACATGTAGTCCACGCGAGCACTTACATAAACATCATCTGTTCCGCACTAGACTACCCTCATATCGAATTATCACTTTGTATGTCTGTACGTACAGTCGACCACAAGCGATTTTTATTTATTTATTTAGGGATGCCAACAGCACATATATTATACATTTCATATAATCTTAATAAAATTATACTTTTACTGATATATGTGCCAATTAAAGACATACACGGCATTCACTAACACATCGGGTAATTAATTATAACGTTACAGTATAGGTCTAGTACCTTATGTTATTACAACTAATAACAACTTAAAACAATTACTTTTTAAAATATTTTTAAAGCTATAGTACGAGTATACCATCTGTCAAAAACCTTCAATTAAATCTCAACCTTACGCCTGCGCATATTATGATACATTACCTACAGATTCTCAAATTTTGACGTTTTGGGTAACTTGACCTGTGATTGCGCTACACTAGCGCCGTAATCGAAAAGTCTGGTATTAAGGTTCCACGAATGAAGAAGACAGTATAAAAAATAGTTTTGTATTCTGTCAAGTTTAAGACGTGTCTGTTGGTAAAGTAAAGTAACAGTAAAATCCACTTTACTGCACAAATATAAAACAACAAACAAGAGATAGGAAAGGTAATAGTGAAGTACAATTTAGGTGGCCTTATCGCTATCGATCTCTTCCAGGCAACCTTACCTTATTTAACACTTTAATGCACAGAAATAGTACATGAGGCGAGCTTAATGCCATGCGGCAGAGGAAATTATTTCGGAGGTAGTACGTGTAAGCAAGTACGTGTGGAAAGAGCTATGCTCGGAGTATCTCTGCTGGATCTAATCAGAAATAAGGAGATCCGGCATAGAACAAGAGTTATCGACATAGCTCATAAGATTAGCAAGCTGAAGTGGCAGTGGGCCGGTCACATCTGTCGCAGAACAGACAACCGCTGGGGGAGACGAGTTCTGGAGTGGAGACCGCGTTTGGGCAAATGTAGTGTGGGACGGGCGTCGCTGCTGGGTGGAGCGACGATCTGCGCAAGGTGGCTGGCAGCGACTGGATGAGAAGAGCCGAAGATCGGACTCAATGGCGCGCCCTGGGAGAGGCCTGTGTCCAGCAGTGGACTAGAATAGGCTGCTGATATTTTTAAATCCCTAATCTTAACACTTCTATAAGTAAATAAACTTATTCATTTTCATTTTTTTCATATTCATTTCATTTTTCACTTATACTAAAAATAATAAAAAGTTTGGCATTACCCTAATGTGACACATATAAAATTTTAGTAGTACATACGTGTACTAGACCCGGCGAGGTGTTAAACATATTTCTGTATAGAAGCGTTTACATGCAACCGTGCAGTGCCATGTACCAATGAGTTTTTCGGATTTTTTCGAAGACTTACGTACATTTACCGACTGCTCTAACGGTGAAGGAAAACATCGTGAGGAAACCTGCATGTCTGAGGTTATTAAAAGTTTCCGAAGGCGTGTGAAATCCACCGCACAGCATTGGGCCCGCAAGGGGCAAGGGGAGGTCTGTGCCCCAACGCCCGCTCGGTGGATCATGGCTCGTACCCCCTTGTGCAAGGGGAGGTCTGTGCCCCAACAGTGAGGACATTAATAGGCTGATGATGTATTTAAAAAATTAATAAATATTTTAAAAATACTATCTGTAAAATAAAATTTTAAAATGAATTATTATCTTTATTACTATCTCTCTATATATATTTATATAGCGTCGGTGTCCTCGTGGCTAGGGCACCGGACTTCCATGCGGGAGGTCCGGGTTTGAAACCAGGCAATGCCATGTACCAATGAGTTTTTCTGTACATTTACCGACGGCTCTAACGGTGAAGGAAAACATAGTGAGGAAACCTGCATGTCAGAGGTAATTAAAACTTTCCGAAGGCGTGTAAAATCCACCGCACAGCACTGGGCCCGCTCGGTGGATCATGGCCCGTACCCCCCTTGTGCAAGGGCTTGTACCCCAACAGTGGGGACATTAATACACTAAACCTTACATTATTTATTAAATAATTATAATATTTCGATTATATCTATTTACAATACCTTTATATTTCCTGTAATTTTTGCTATAAAAATAACTACATAATTATTGTAAATTAAATTATTATAAGCTGTATTAAATTATAATATTTTAAATCGTAAACAATTATATACCATCTCTATACTTATTAGTGTTCTTCGATTATAAAATTAAAAAAGTAGTTCCCTCTGTGTGCGTAGTTCCGCGTCTGTGTGAGTAAGTGGTTACATAATGTATAAGCTGTTCTATGCGTGATTGTTTGCAGTTGTGTGCGTTATCTTGGAGGAGGTGTGAGTGCACGGGAGAATGTGGTGGATATATAATAGGTTTTTTTAATAATCGTACCTGTGAAAGGTTTGTTTTTACAGTCTTGCATGTGCTTGCATTAAAATTTATTAAAATATTCAAGATATGTCAAGAATATATTTTTTTTATATCTCAATTTAGAGGCTTTGGTACACGACAAGGTGACCATGTCAGCCTCGTTAGGATCACTAAGAAAAGGGAAGGGAAGCTCAAGTATTATCAGAGTCAGCCCTCACTTTGAGAGACAACTTAGCAAACAACAGTAAGTGTTTCATATTATCAGATAAGGGCTGACTCGAAATAATATTGAGCCTCCCATTTTGTAGCCTATTGAGGACAAATTTTTTCCTCTCAAATTTCTCCAGGTCACTCCATTAGGAGACGAGTGAGGTCTTCTATTGTGTTGCAGTTGGTACAAAACGGTGATGCAGCTCTTGTCACCAAATGCAAAAACTTATTTAACGGAATGTGACCCGAGCGTAATCTAAAAGCCAAGACAAGTAGCTCCCTACCAAGACTGACACAGTCAAACCATGGAGCCCAGGCTGGCATGTAATTAAGTGTATTGTACCAAAGCCCCTTCACTTTAGCTAATTCCTCATATTGGTCTCTCCAGCGAGACATACAAGCAGCCCTCGCATTCGGAATGTACTCAGGTCCAAAGAATAATTTAAAAGTAAAATATTACTTACAAATAATTTCAAAAGTTTGTTTTATAATTATTTTAATATGGAAATATTTTAATAAAATAAAGTCTATCTACCTATCTCAGCCACTCGTGGTTCGCCTTCGGACATAGGCCTCCTCCAACTTCTTCCACTTCTGACGGTCGCAGGCGGTGCGCATCCAGTTGTGGCCCGCTATTCCCCGAATGTCGTCCACCCATCTCACAGGTGGGCGACCTTGTCCCCGCGTGTTGTGCCGTGGTCTCCACTCCAGCGTTCTTCTGGTCCACCGGATGCTATACATCCGTGCAATAAAATAAAGTAATACTACAATAACACTAAAATACATACATACATATTCATTTATTAATTAAAATTTAAAATGATTTACCTGCATACAACAGTTATAAACAAAAGTTAATATTTTGTATGCCTTTTAAATAGGCGGAATACTGTGACATGTGCAGTACTATAAGACCTGTAACATTGTATAGTCTGACAAATGAATGATTGATTGTGTAACATCTAAAAGAAAAAATGTGAAAAACAAATATAAAACAATATAATTCCAAATAGTCAGCAGTTTATGCAGCGGCCTGAACAATTCTGACAAATAGGTTGGCCACTAACCTTTTTTTTGGTAACGGGGGAGAAATTTTCGAAAGATATCCAGCCTCCTGGGGGAGAGACTGGGTTATGTGTGATTTCCACTCACTAAAACCCCCTCGATAGCCGGCGTCGTGCATATTGGAGGGCTCCGGGGTCTCCAGTGGAACGCACCGGTGCCCTCCTAGCATTCGCCTTGAGCTCCTCCTGGGAGGTGTACATTCCACCTCCCGGTTCCTCCCGTCACAGCAGCGTGCGGCCATAGCACGTTGCTGCCTTCACCACCATACGATAAGCAAGCAACCAGTCATCTTAAATAAAAAAAATGTCGTAGTTAAATGTTAACAACATAAACATTGTAATTGTATTATAAATTGAATATAAATTAAATATTGTAATTGTACAACTATTAAAAAAATAGGTAAGATCAAGTGCCGAGCACATCCTCGCTATTCTGTCGAGCGCGCTCGGGTATTGTACTCGCGCGTGGCGGCGAGCGGAATGCAAACTAAACAGTTCAGGGGTGCCACTTACTGGAAATAATAATATTCATTTATTTAAATATAACGACGTGTCGGTCTCGGGATGAACTTGGACAAGACTAAGGTCATGTTCAATGACCATGTCGTTCCGGGACCGATTATCGTCGACGGTACGGCCCTCGAAGTTGTGCAACAATACGTCTACCTCGGGCAGACTGTGCAATTAGGTAGAAACAACTTCGAGAAAGAAGCCGACAGAAGATGTCAGCTGGGTTGGGCAGCATTTCGGAAGTTACGTCACATCTTCTCGTCGCCCATACCTCAATGTCTAAAGACAAGAGTCTTTAACCAGTGCGTCCTACCAGTAATGACCTACGGAGCCGAAACGTGGACACTGACGGTGCGACTGGTTCACAAATTGAAAGTGCTATGGAGAGAGCTGTGCTCGGAGTATCTCTGCTGGATCGAATCCGAAATGAGGAGATCCGGCATAGAACAAAAGTTATCGACATAGCTCATAAGATTAGCGAGCTGAAGTGGCAGTGGGCCGGTCACATCTGTCGCAGAACAGACAACCGCTGGGGAGACGAGTTCTGGAGTGGAGACCGTGTAGTGTGGGACGTCCCCCTAATAGATGGAGCGACGATCTGGATGAGAAGAGCCGAAGATCGGGCTCAATGGCGCGCCCTGGGAGAGGCCTGTGTCCAGCTGTGGACTGGAGTAGGCTGCTGATGATGATGATGATTTAAATATAAAAATATTTAAAGAAAAATAAACATATTACAAATATATTATTATATTATATATTTATAAAGAGCGTCGGTGGTCTAGTGGTTAGAACGCCGGACTCCCATGCGGGAGGTCCGGTTTTCGAAACCGTGCAGTGCCATGTACCGATGAGTTTTTCATATTTTTTCGAAGACTTACGTACATTTACCGACTCCTCTAACGGTGAAGGAAAACATCGTGAGAAAACCTGCATGCCTGAGGAAATTATAAAGTTTTCGAAGCCGTGTGAAATCCACCAATCAGCACCGGGCTCGCTCGGTGGATTATGACCAACCCTGTGCCCCAACAGTGGGGACATTAATAGGCTGCTGATGATTATATTTACAAACACCTTTTTATTTCTATCCTCATTTAAAAAAAAAACAATTGTAATATGTCGAACTTTATAATTGGCATATATGTTTATGGGGCCGTGTGCCCCACTGAATGAAAGTCAGCATGTTGATGCGATGATGGAATATATTATATAGATATTGCGATGATGGAAGGAAGAGGAGTGACAGCGCGAGTATGAGAAAAGCGGAGGCGATTGTTTTGTGACGACAGCAGCGCGCGCAGACTGCACAGCGCGCATGCGCCGTCATTGTGGCGCGAAGCCGCCACATGTTTATGATATATGTGTAGTTTTATGTAGAAAGCTGTTAAGTTCGCCAAAAAACTTAAATTAAAAAAATATCTTCCCGGCTCTGGCAACCCTCACTTTATCAGTTGCACACACTGACCCTGCATACTACACTGTACTATTCATAAACACACACACGCGCAGTAACGTATTAGGGTCGGCTCCGACGGCGCACCGGCAAACACGATAATGTGTCATTTTGGGTGTTTATTCTAAGCAAATGAAAAGATAAGCGAAAACCGATTGACTGAACTGACTGGTATTCAGAATGTCAGAAAAACCAACGTCAAAGAGCTGATGGACTGAAGAGCTGATCAGAACAACCAATTTATTTTTTATTTATTTAGTAAGTAAGTAATACGTTTACTTCCCACACAGCAATGACCGAAACAGTTATAATTATGATAAAATAATTATGTAGTCAAAGGTGAACATATCTAAACCATGTCTGATGGTCTGCTGCTGTTGTGAAAAGGTGTCTCAACTCAGCTTGTTGCTGCAGACAAGAATGCCTGCAGCGCTGGTATTCTGTTGGACCATGACCGATGGCTGGACACAACCTGTCCGAGAGGACAAAGATACGACACAAATAAATTTAATTGAAGATAGGTAGTATTAATAAGTGAAAAATATATATACCTACTCACAAATATATATAATTATACTGAAAAGGTACAGTGCGGTATGTTAAATAACCTAATAATATCCTATCTTATGATAAGGGCTGGGACCCCAACGGCACTTCGACCCTTGAGGATCTTTTGTGCCTACCCCATTTACACACTGGTCATTTCAGTGTGCAGGTTTCCTCACGATGTTTTCCTTCACCGTCAGAGCAGAGCAGGCACAGTGGCTAGGGCACCGAACTCCCACGCGGGAGATCCGGGTTCGAAACCGTGCAGTGCCAACAAATGAGTTTTTCGTATTTTTCGAAGACTTACGTACATTTACCGACTGCTCTAACGGTGAAGGAAAACATCGTGAGGAAACCTGCACACTGAGATGACCAGTGTGTAAATGGGGTAGGCACAAAAGATCCTCAAGGGTCGAAGTGCCGCTGGGTTATTCCCGGCCCCCTATCATAAGATAAGATGCCGTTGCCCATAGACTCTCAATCACTATAATGAATGTTACCAGAGGGTTTTCGATGCGCTGCTTACCTTGAGAACTTACTTGGAGTGCCTCATGTGTCGGTAACTACGCTATTTTAAACTTTAGGTATGACAGATAATTACGAATCAAATCCTTTTTAAATTAAAAGTATATAATCTTATGTAAATCAGTGTAAATGCTTGTAATAGTTGAGTAATAAATAATGTAGCAAATGAATGTATTTTAATGGCATGTGATAATCTTGAATAGATAAGATAAGTACATACAAAACCATTCGAACAATGAATTCCAATAATTCAGTTTCGATGTTCGAAAATCTATTTTTAACCCCTGATCGATCAAGTGAACGAGCCGAACATTATAGGAGAGACGAAAGCGGCTCGACTCCGATGGCTCGGACACATCACTAGGATGGGGGAGGATCGGGCAGTTAAACGAGCGTATGTGGGACGCCCTAACGGACGACGACGTCCGGTCGGACGTCCCAGATGCCGCTGGCGCGATGAAGTGGAGAAGGATCTGCGTGAGCTCCGGGCGCCTGACTGGCTCCAGACTGCGCAGGAGAGAGAGCGATGGCGCTCTTTGGTATCGGAGGACAAGATCCACTTCGGGTCGCTGCGCCAGCGGAGTAAGTAAGTAAGTGATCGATCAAGGCGTGTTATAACTTTGTGTGTATCATAACTCGTTAACCGATGATTCGATTTGAACCCAATTTCTTTTAAATTATTTGACAATTTTGTCGACAGTTTTCTTAGCTAGGTCTGATGAAAATTGGACCAGAAGTTTCCAAGATCTTGGAGTATCTTTGATGTCAGATGGGATATCTGGAACGGTGACAGCTACATGGTTCGAGTTTGAGCTCGAATAGTGTCCTTCCCACACCTGTAACCTTAAAGACCTGATGATGACCAGGAAAAAGTAAAGGGATCTCCGTAAAGGGGGTTTCTTAAATTTATAATTTAGAGTTATATTGGAGATAACAGAATAATATTTAAATATTTATTAACATTAACATAGTTTAATTAATTACTCCACCAAAAGGTTGTCTGGAAGAGAGCTTTTAGCGATAAGACCGCCTAGATTGTATTAATCGATTGTAGTAAAGAGTATTCTTTCATTCATTCATCTGACAAGAAAAATAAAAACCCTCGCCAGATTACAGAATTATATGGAAGTAGTTAAGTACATGTGTACTTATTTACTTACATATATTTTTCATATAATAGAGAACTCCATGACACATACGAATATCAAGAAATCATAACAAAATCAAAATGTTTTTATTGTAAGTAAGTACCTCAAAGTACATTTTTCCAACGTCATGTCTCACTCTACCACCGCTTCGTAAGGTGCTGTAGCTGAAAGGAAAGAAGCGGCGCAAGAAACTTTCAGCAGCACATCTTTTGAAATAAATATATCTTACAATAATTATGAACACAAGCAAGCGAGTCGTCACTCGAACCCTGAGGGGGGTGAGTGGAGTGCGGGCCTTGAGGCGAACCTCGTGCCCGGGCAGAAGCTCGGAGTGATACAGCATCTCCGGTAATTGGAGCCACTATGTGAAGCGGACTTTATGGCTATATATATAGAAGTTGAGGGAAAGGGGGGAGGGGGTCTGTACGCTACGCTCACCGCTCGCCGTCACGTCGCTCCAGCCTGTCGCCACGAGGCGACTGGGGGCTTATGAACACAATCATACACACAATGTGCAGAGCTGGAGCTGGGTTTAGGACCAAGCCTCTTTATCATTTAAGTAGTCATTTATTTCATAATAACCCTTTTTACATAAGGTCCATCTTATATGGGTATTAAATGTTTTCTCTGTCATATTTATTACAGTATCAGGTATTGTACAATTTGGTAGAATTGGTAGTACAAAATGCCCCCTAAGTTTGGACCGCCGAATGAAACACGATCTCCAGGACGAAGACTATTATTAAAAACATGCTTTACCATATCAATAATTCGACACAACAAAACCATAACGTGTTGTAAAATGCGACTAGCGCCATCTATCGACGGATACGGTCAAACAGGTATCTTATTATAAAACCGTACACAGTGACCCATAAATGATGTGTTTACTTTACTAAGTCGTGGGACTGCAAGTTTGTTTTTGTTTCTGGTATTGAAACTATGATTATCGCAGTTTTTCATAAATTAGTCAGTATATAATATAATTCATACGAATGTCAAGAATACATACATAAGAAGAACTTATAGCGGCAAGGTTCCGTAGAGTACAGTCACTGTACACAATGAATGAGCCCAGCACTAAAAAATATTAAAGAATAAGTTATGTTCTTTGCGGCAATAAAAATTATCAGCTTTACGTCACTTTGGACGCGTGTGCGTACACTCGTGTTCACACATCAATAATTTGTTGATCTCAGAACTAGGGCTGTGCACGGTTCATATTTAATTTTATAATAATTATATATAGTATAATTATATAATAGTATCAAAGGGTGTCGTCGTGGCTAGGACGTCGGACTCCCATGTGGGAGATTCGAGTTCGAAACCAGGCAGTACCAAGGCCTTGTACCAATGAGTTTTTCGGATTTTTCAGGAGACTTACGTTCTTTTACCGACTGCTCTGACGGTGAAGGAAAAAATCGTGAGGAAACCTTTAACCTGCTCGCTAAGATGACCAGAGTGTAAAATGGGGAAGGCAATGGCAAACTATCCCATTAAATCTGCCCCGAGAGTCGTTCTAAGTGATTAATTCCTTAGAATGATCACGACCCTCAGCAATGAGGAACAAGACTTAGAAGAAAAACAAATATTTAGTATTATATTTCTCTATATATACGTAATATTATTAATACTGCATTGCAGCTTGTAGAGTTTTGAATTCTTTATTATTGTTATTTATTTATTTGAGGGTAGTATCTATTTCATACGCCTTTTGCACCCGTATATTATGAATTATGATTATCATATGATTTTTCCATCACCTGAAGGCTGCCTGGAAGATATCGCTTAAAGCGATTAGGCCGCCTTCTGCACATTGTATTGTACCTCTCTTTATGGTATACAGTATTTTATATTAGTAAATTATTTACAGTAAATATGTACAGTATTTATGTACGTATGTACGTATGTACGTATGTATGTATATATGTACAGTATTTACAGTAAATATGTACAGTATTTATGTACGTATTTATGTATGTATGTGTATATGTACAGTATTTACAGTAAATATGTACAGTATTTATGTACGTATGTACGTATTTATGTATATATGTACAGTATTTACAGTAAATATGTACAGTATTTATGTACGTATTTATGTATGTATGTGTATATGTACAGTATTTACAGTAAATATGTACAGTATTTATGTACGTATGTACGTATTTATGTATGTATGTATATATGTACAGTATTTACAGTAAATATGTACAGTATTTATGTACGTATGTACGTATTTATGTATGTATGTATATATGTACAGTATTTACAGTAAATATGTACAGTATTTATGTACGTATGTACGTATTTATGTATGTATGTATATATGTACAGTATTTACAGTAAATATGTACAGTATTTATGTACGTATGTACGTATTTATGTATGTATGTATATATGTACAGTATTTACAGTAAATATGTACAGTATTTATATACGTATGTACGTATTTATGTATGTATGTATATATGTACAGTATTTACAGTAAATATGTACAGTATTTATGTACGTATGTACGTATTTATGTATGTATGTATATATGTACAGTATTTACAGTAAATATGTACAGTATTTATGTACGTATGTACGTATTTATGTATGTATGTATATATGTACAGTATTTACAGTAAATATGTACAGTATTTGTATTTTGTATCTTTTTTTTAATTGTTGGTAGGTACTTTACCTACACTAAGTTTCTGTGGGATAAAGAGAATGAATGAATACTCTTTGTTGCACAAAATTAATGTGATACAATGCGTACAAAACGATTAATACAATCTAGGCTGTCGTATCGCTAAAAGCGATCTCTTCCAGACAACCTTTGTCAAAGTGTTGCCTACTTTAGAATTCCCTGTATGGAACACTAGTTTTAAATCCCTACCATATTGTTAATTTTTAATAATCAATTAATGTTATTATTTCCATCTAACAATACTGATAGGTTACGTGTATTTGTGCGTGTGTTCGTGCGTACATAGTTCACACATGACTAATTTGTTGATCTCAAGCTTTATAGGGCTGGCAACACTGCTTTATAACTTATATTTATTTATTTATTTCCTTTAATATTTATAAAAAAATATTCTTATATTCATCATCGTCAACAGCCTATTAATGGCTGGCAGCGACTGGATGAGAAGAGCCGAAGATCGGGCTCAATGGCGCGCCCTGGGTGTACGGTTTTGTACATTAGAACAGATGTTGTATTTATAGTTGAGTTGCTGCTGCAGGTGATGATGTTAGAGTTGGAAGTCGCTCCACAGATTGTTATGGTGCATTGAGTAATGAGTTCAGTTGCGAAGAGTTGTAGATAGTTCAAGTTGGTTGTTGAGAGCGCAGCGGGGAGAGATCACTTTACAGTAATGTACAACGTATAATGAAATGTTAATTATAACAATTACTGTGGGTGGCGACTTCTCTCTGTCAGTTCTCACTGCACTCTCAGTGACAATGTTTACAATTAGTTACACGAGTCGCGGCTAAAGTAGCTTGTTGACTAAGCAATATAAACATGTACGTGTGTGAACCGTACACTGGGAGAGGCCTATGTCCAGCTGTGAACTAGATTGGGCTGCTGCCTCTTGACAGGGTTTTTAAGTCGCTGATCAGGGTATAAAAACTGTTGTCTCTTAAAAATGCAATCTTGACAGTAACTATAGGTAAACCAAAAAAAATATTGTTGGAGTTTATAGGTGACGGTGACCACTTACTACACAGCAACATCCCCACTGTTGGGGCACAGGCCTCCCTTGCACAAGGGGGTACGGGCCATGATCCACCGAGCAGGCCCAGTGCTGTGCGGTGGATTCATATATTATATTATTATAATAAAAAGTGATCAGAATATATTAATGAATTGGTATAATCATAATTATATAATTATTTTCACCAAAATTACTCCACCAAAAGTTGTCTGGAAGAGATCGTTTTTAGCGATAAGACCGCCTCATCAGCAGCCTACTCTAGTCCACTGCTGGACATAGGCCTCTCTCAAGGCGCGCCATTGAGCCCGATCTTCGGCTCTTCTCATCCAGTCGCTGCCAGCCACCTTGCGCAGATCCTCGCTCCATCGACGATCTGCTCAAGGTGGCTAGATAGTATTAATCGTTTTGTACGCAATGTATCACACTAATTTTGTACAATAAAGAGTATTCATTCATTCATTCTTTAGTAATTTTTATTGTACTAATATAAATTAAACTAATTTATTAATTAAAACTTCAAAACTAATGAATTACATGTCAAAATAATAATAATTTTCGAATAATAAAATAATTATAATCATTCAAAGCCCCCTGTCCCCGGTGCAAAGGTGCCCATAACGTTCGCTGCGTTACCTAAGTAGAGTAATTTTAGTTACGTAATTTTTAGAATTTATCAAAAATGGCTTAGTGAATCCATAATTAATAAAATAATTATAATATTTTTTGGATTTTTTTTAGTGTATTTTTAGTAATTTTTTTTGTATTCTTTTAAAATTAAGAAAACTAGCAGAGTTTTGACAGATTTTCTTTTTGTATTATGTGCCTCAGAGATCAGCCTTTCCATTTAAAGCATTGAAAAAATCCTAGCATGTACTAAATTACCATAAAGACCCTGTATAATTATCATCAAACAAATATATTATTAAACCGCACAGCCCTGACCTAGCGCTACGCACACAGGCACACCCAACACAGCACACATGAACACGGCGGATATATGAAACCGAATGCTTGTCAAACTAAATGGATACGGTAACTAGGGATGTGACAGTGTTCCGGGAGCATCGATGTGTCGATGAATTAATTAATTTAAATTAACATATTTTTTTTAATTAAAAATAATTAATTTCATACTCATACTCATATCGTGTTATTATTCCTGTAGTTTTTACTTTTCCTGTTTTTGTGTACAATAAAGTGTTTCTATCTATCTATCTATCTCATACCATTTATTGCTTTTCATGTGTTACAATTGGTCTTAAAAATGTATATTATCTGGTCATACATGAAACCCTGAGTAGGGCATCGCAATATTAAATAAGAAGTTATAATATATTATAATAGTAATAAATGCTAACGAGATAAATTGAATTAAATGTCATTATAAGTTATACATAATTGATTTTATAGTTAAGTATTGGTTTTATCATCAAAAAACTTCTGCAGTGAATAGAAACATTTGTATTATTATTATTTTTATTTAGTGGGTTAGAGCAGTGCCACGGAACGGCGAGGTCGAAATTCGTAATCCTGTCCGCGGAAATTCAACCAGTTTTTCTAATTTCTTATCTTTTCTTATGATAACGGGTCGGGAATAACCCCAGCGGCACTTCGACTCTGGAGGATCTTTTGTGCCTACCACATTTTACACACTGGTCCTCGGTGGGCGTCGGTGGTCTAGTGGCTAGAACGCCGGACTACCATGTCATGTCCGGGTTCGAAACCATGCAATGCCATGTACCAATGAGTCTTTCGTATTATTTCTAAGACTTACGTACATTTACCGACTGCTCTAACGGTGAAGGAAACCTGCATGTCTGAGGAAATTAAAAGTTTCCGAAGGCGTGTCAAAATCCACCGCACAGCACTGGGCTTGCTCGGTGGATCATGTTGGCCCGTACCCCCTTGTGTAAGGGGAGGCCTGTGCCCCAACAGTGGGGACATTAATAGGCTGATGATGATGATGATATATTAAGCAATTATATCTTCGTAAACTTCGAACTATCTCTTCAATGAAATGAAATGAAATGTATTTGCCAGAACATAGTGCAAATTACAGGTGATTTAAAAAGCATAGGTATCACACGTTCCACCGACAACGGTGTGCAAATCTTTACTGCTGTTTGTTAGTGTCGTTGAGATACTCTTTTAATATGGATATGGAGTAATAACATTTGTCTAGAAGCCACTTGCAAATATTAGTTTTAAATTCAAGGCCAGAGTGAATAGTCATTTACTGGACCCGCATGCTCCATCGTCGACCTCATCGTCGCTTACCATCAGGCCAGATCGAGGTCAAATGCGGGTTCAGTAGTCAATATAAAAAAACTATATCTTTTTATTTTTTTCCAGTACTTTTTTACACTTTTTATTCAATTTTTTTTAATCGATGTCGATAATCGACAGCCGTCAATGCCTACACGTTAGCACGGAGAGTCGCGCGAGGTATGTACGTATTATTATTAGCGGCGATAAGGGTGGGTGCACACTGACACTTAATATCAATAATGTTCTGATTTACTTTTTAGTTATTGAAATTGGCATTATAAGTGTTATTATTTATTTATTATTATTATATAATAGGTAGGGGGTAGTTCAATATTGTAAATAGCTAATTGTTATTAGTGTGTATATATTTTTGTTTATTTATTTATTAAAAATAATTATTACAATTTCATAACGGGATATCTCAAATCAAAATTGTAGTAATATTCATAATACTATACCTATAATTAACATTATTAAAATATGTGAGTTTTTTTTATATTTAATATAATTCTTTTATTTATAAGCATAGCTAATGTTTTTAGTAAATTAAGAAACATTTTTGGAATTATTTAAATTAAAAATTATTGCGACATGGTATCTATAGCTTGATGTGTTTTCATTATATAATAGTAACATATAATATAACACTAACTTATAAATTTATAATAATAACATATAATAAAATACTAACTTATAAGTTATAAATTTATAATAATAACATATAATATAACACTAACTTATAAGTTATAAATTTATAATAATAACATATAATATAACACTAACTTATAAGTTATCAATTTATAATAATAACATATAATATAACACTAACTTATAAGTTATAAATTTATAATAATAACATATAATATAACACTAACTTATAAGTTATAAATTTATAATAATAACATATAATATAACACTAACTTATAAGTTATAAATTTATAATAATAACATATAATATAACACTAACTTATAAGTTATAAATTTATAATAATAACATATAATATAACACTAACTTATAAGTTATCAATTTATAATAATAACATATAATATAACACTAACTTATAAGTTATAAATTTATAATAATAACATATAATATAACACTAACTCATAAGTTATAAATTTATAATAATAACATATAATATAACACTAACTTATAAGTTATAAATTTATAATAATAACATATAATATAACACTAACTCATAAGTTATAAATTTATAATAATAATATATAATATAACACTAACTTATAAGTTATAAATTTATAATACGTGTGTTTGATTGTTTTATTATATAAATGTTTATTATTTAAGAATTCAGAGGTCGCCGCCCTCCGGTCTCCATTATTCCTATTCCTTGAATAATAATTATAATATATATAAGTATAGTAATAAAATGTTTAATGACAATGAAATTAATTAATAATATATGTATTTTAATAAATAAGTTTATTATTAATTATGTAAATTAAATTCTAAGTCGTGTTCCTCATTGCTGAGGGTCGTGATTATTCTAGGGAATTAATCACATAGAACGACTCTAGTGGCAGATTTAATGGGGTGGTTTGACATTGCCTTCCCCTTTTAAATAAATAGATTATAATAATTCAATTTAAAAACTTTTAAAATTATTTTTTATATTTATTAGTATATTAATAATTAATACTAATTAGCAATATTAATACTTACTAAACAATTAATGATTAGGAACACTAATGTTATATATAAGTCAATATATTTTTTTTAAATAATTTTAACAAAAATAAAGGAATGAACGTGGCCTTCTATATGAGTCAAAATAAAGATATCACAACATTCATATCAATCAATGTGATATGAGATATTATTATATCTACCTACTTACTATACATTAGTAACATACATTGTTATCATTAAATTTATTTAGATACCTACCTAGGGATTTTATAGTTTTAACTTTAATATTTTATACTTTATATGCACACATAAATTACAAAAGAACCAACAACAAGAAATTTGACGTACACAGGTAAAGCTTATCTCTAGAATAGAGAATTCTTCCAGCTAGACCTATAACATAGTTGAGTCCTATGTACGCACACTGACCCTTACACCTACCAACATATACCCCCTCACACACACACACCACACATCACACACGCGCCATCTCACGCACACACCCCTCACACACCCCACATACACGCATACTTAACTGTTTAATTTAGCATTGCCTTATGTTTATCATAATTTATTTATCTGAAGAGACTGGGCCCCACAACACAGGGTATCCAAGTGTGGGAGACAGGGAATTCTGAAAAAATTTAAAAGATACTGTCTGCATTAATATTTTTTATTTTATTTAAATTAGAACGATAAGTAGACATACATACGTGTACAAATTATGTAAAACAAGAAGGAAATATAGTGTTAGTTATTTTAATATAACTCTATTTAATTTTAAATAAAACTTTACCTTATTATCTATCATACAATACTCATATAGAAAATAGTTTTAAATCTTTTACTAAACGACGGTTAGCCCTTTTACATAACGACTGAACGTTAACACGCCCTATTGTTTAAACGTTTTGCGTTCTACAATCCGACGGGTTAACGATTACCCATTTTGTATAAGTACGTGATATGAGACGGAGGATTGTAGAATTTAGTTCCAATTTATGCCACTCGTGGCTCTGCTTAATCATAACAACAAACATGGCGTCGAGAATAGAAAATGTTTTGTTTGATTATCAAATATATATCAGTGTGAATTACCGGAAATCACGCATTTGAAATTAAACACGTTTATTTAGCACTGTAAACACCAGAATATAGCAAGTACACAATACAGAAGTATACAAAGAGATAATACATTCAGCAGAAGATCCGGTGTGGTACAGTGCCAAAAAGAATACACCAGCTCAGCATAATGCTGAGACAAGCCACAGCGCTGATTTTCAGCTGGCCCATTTCCCTAGGAAATACCACAAATCACTGGCTAATTATACGATAAGGCTGCAATATAGATATTTTACATAACGGCTAAACATGGGCAGTCATATTGTTGAACGTAACGCATTGTCAATCCAGCTGAACGACGTTCAGTCGTAATACATAACGGCGTCGTTTTATAAAACGGCGGATTATATAATCAGGCTGCGATATGTCTACCACTAATACAATATTATTATAACCTATTATGTTCTATAAACAGATATCTATCAAATTCTTTCGTTATACTTATACCTATATAACATGCTATTCAAGATAAGATAAACTTTTTATTTGAAATATGTACTCGTTGTTCAATGGTATGGTTGATTCCAGTTTGACCGTTAGGTAAATCTGAAACTGCAGCCGACCCGCTCACTCATCATACTAGATTGTATAAATGTGAGCAGGACGTTTCATTCCGGTCGATTTTCAGCAAATTACATCTCAGAATCAACATCTGTCTGATAAAAAATATGTGTTAATTTTAAGATCTATATATGTATAGTAGAACCATCTTAACTTATGATAGAGGGCCGGGATCACCCCAGCGGCACTTTGACCCTTGAGGATCCTTTTTTACACACTGTGACCAGTGTGAGATGACTCTGAGATGACTCTCAGAGTGCAGGTTTGGTCGCGATGTTTTCCTTCACCGTTAGAGCAGTCGGTAAATGTACATAAGTCTTCGAAAAAATCCGAAAAACTCATTGGTACATGGCGGTTTCGAACACGGACCTCCGGGAGTCCGGTGCCCTAGCCACTGTGCCACCGACGCTCTGTATTACCATTATAATCGTAACGTATATATATTTATAAGTAATAAGTTAATAACTATATATTTTATTAATTTTGTATTATGTTTGTATTTTTATAAAATAAGTATGTATACTTATGATTTCGAATTGAATGTTTGTACTTATGTATTTATCTCTACCTATCTATCTACATATCTTATATATCTTTCTTTCATTTCGCACTTGTCTTCTTGTCTTCTTCAATCTAGAGAACCAGTGCAGACACGAATATTATTTTAGATATCTCTTATCTGAATATCTTATCTTTCTTTCTTCGTTGACACCAATTATTACATTTTTTATATTAAACTAATATTTAATTTTATTATTTTGTACTTTTATACCAGTGAGATTTATACATAATTTTTTTGTTTTTAAATCTCAGTTTCGGGGCACGATAAGGTGACCGTGTCAGCCTCGTTAGGGTCACTAATGTTGTAATTATGTTGTAATAATGAGTATGTCAGCATTTGCTGACTTTCCCCCCTTGTGCTAAATATACATGGTGCTTTGTGATCTGATCTGTTGTAAAATAAATAAATCACATTTCCCGCTAGTGTGCACTCAGCCCAACTGGCACGTACTCAAGGCTGGGCAAGTTAATACTGGAAACACTCGATTCACTATATTATTTAATTTTTTGTTTTCAATAGATGCCAGAAATATAATACACTAGATTTAAACATCGATTTAAATCGATGAATATACTAGTCGATAATATAAGTATAATATAATATAATGAATATACTAGTCGATAAGATAAATATAATATAATATAATGAATATACTAGTCGATAAGATAAATATAATATAATATAATGAATATACTAGTCGATAAGATAAATATAATATAATATAATGAATATACTAGTCGATAAGATAAATATAAGCGAACATACATTGAGTTCACATTGGACTCGATTTTTTTTATTCAATTCGATTCGATTTAAATAAAAAAAATCGAGTCCAATGTGAACTCAATGTATGTTCGCTTACAGCATATAACTAGAGAACTGCTGAACCAAATTTGATGTGGTTTATTTTATGTGAGGGCGAGCATGCCATGTTTTTTGAGGCCGGTGTGAAGTATGTTTGGGATTGCTCCTGTAGATGACAAAATGATTGGTATAGTTTTGACTGTTTGCACTTTCCATTGAGTCTTAAGTTTGATTGATAAATCTCAGTGAAACACTCGATTCACTACCTTATTTTGTTTTTGTTTTCAATAGATACCAGAAATATAATACACTAGATTTAATAATCGATTTAAATCGATGAATATACAAGTCCATACATTTTTCACAAATTAGTTCAAATCGAATCGAATTGAATAAAAAAATCGAGTCCAATGTGAACCCAATGTATGTTCGATTATAGCTTATAACTTGAGAACTGCTGAACCAAATTGGATGCGGTTTGAAAAAAAAATCGAGTCCAATGTGAACTCAATGTATGGTCGCTTATAACTCGAGAACTGCTGAACCAAATTGGATGCGGTTTGAATAAACAAAATCGAGTCCAATGTGAACTCAATGTAAATTCGCTTATAGCATATAACTCGAGAACTGCTGAACCAAATTGGATGCGGTATAAATTAAAAAAATAGAGTCCAATGTGAACTCAATGTATGTTCGCTTATAGCTTATAACTCGAGAACTGCTGAACCAAATTGGATGCGGTTTGAATAAAAAAATCGAGGCCAATATGAACTCAATGTATGTTCGCTTATAGCATATAACTCGAGAACTGCTGAACAAAATTAGATGCGGTTTCTGTTATTTGTAGAGTAGATCACCTTGCATATATAACTAACTAGTAGACATTTTTTGGCTAGGAAATAGGCGAGTTCCTGCAAAGCGAGTCTTTAATAAACCCAAAATATAATAAATAAAATTTATTCATAAAATATATGGAACCTACTTTCCGCCATATCGAAGAAATGACTATTTCTTGGCGATCGATCCTAACTTAATAATTCGATTGAGGACATCATTAGAAACATAAAACATATCTTGACAGAAACTCCTAAAGTATCCCAGATATTTGACCAACAATCTTACTAAAAAAATAATGCAACTTTCAACATCAAATATCTGGGTTCAGAGATACTTTAGGAGTTTCTGTCAAGATATGTTTTATGTTTCTATTGATGTCTTCTTTCGAATTATCGAACTGGGATCAATCGCCAAGAAATCGTATTTTTTTGAAAATCACGGAAAGCTGGTGTTTCTCCCGCGCTTTTGTGGCGTCCACGTCAGCTTTGTTTCGTTTTGTCTTGCAAATTGTTTTACAGTAGTGCTTTTCTAGTAAGAATGGTGTTTCTTGCTCGAAGAACTTCGACAAGATGTGAATAATGTGGGGGACAGTGGAGTAAAGTCAAATAAGACGCTGCAGCCCGATCAGTACTTGGCTGGATTTTGAAGAGCCATACTGCGTCCGGGACACCTTTGGTTCGGATGGTGCAGAAGCGTGGAAGATTCTCCCAGATAGCATTGAAATGTATGACACCAGCATTTTAATGGAGACTTGAAAGAGTTGTTTACATCAGACATGACTGTATGGGCTCAGTTCCTTTGCCTCTAAAAAAGAAAGTCACGGAAAGCTCCATACTGACATGTGCCTATTTTGCCTTTTACTGTATAAGGAGAGTAGTTAGTTACGTATCTATACTCGTATAATATACATTTTAAACAACAAAAATTAAATAAATTATTCCTGTCTTATTAATAAATATACTATACAGGGTGTAACATTAAGAACGGTCAGTATGGGAAAGTCTGAAACTATAAGACATACGAACATCTGTTCTTAGGAACCATGTCATCAGTTTTAGTAACAAGAAACACTGTATTCATACATTTTTTAAAAAAACCTGTACTCAGCCTGGGAATCGAACCCGGTTGTTTTGAAAAAAAATCCAACACTATTTCTATTTAGATATCGATTGTGTAGGTCTTAAGGAATACATGTTAGTATGAAACGTGATGTTTAAAATTAATAAAACGCATTGTTTCCATATCTTTTAATTTATTTTAGTAGGTGTTCGAAATGACTACCATTTTGTAAAATACAACATTCAACTCGTTTAGGTAACGACCTTACTATTGAATGTTGTATCTTCAGCTGGTGAATTTGCGTTAAAATTGTCTCTATGGCTGCTGGTCTCTAGGTCTTCAATTGTGTCGTAGCTTGTTTTGTACACTTCATCCTTAACGTAATCGATATCTAAATAGAAATAGTGTTGGATTTTTTTTCAAAACAACCGGGTTCAATTCCCAGGCTGAGTACAGGTTTTTTTAAAATGTATGAATATAGTTTTTCTTGTTACTAAAATTGATGACATGGTTCCTAAGAACAGATCTTCGTATGTCTTATAGTTTCAGACTTTCCCATACTGACCGTTCTTAATGTTACAGCCTGTATACTATACTATAATAGATACTTATCTAATGTAAAAGTAAAATACACTTTATGGCACTAATATGAAACAACAAACATGAGATAGGAAAGGAAATAGTGAAGTACAATTTAGGCGGCCTCATCGCTAAGAGCGATCTCTTCCAGGCAACCTTCGGGAAGAGGAAATGATATAAGTACTATATTGCGTAATTTAATCATAAAATCAACAATAAATTAAACATTTTAGAAAATTTACGAAACAATACATCAAACAATTAATTTGCATGTCAAAAACCATGTCAAGTTTGACATGTAGGGTTCCGTTAAGGGCCCGAGAGCTGCGGAACCCTGCGACCGCTATTTTTAATCTAGGCTCTGTGGAGTGTTTAGTTTGTACATTGAATTATCGCGTTTTTAACTTTGAGCGTCCGCGCAATCTGTCGTAGGAACAGGCTTACCAACGGTATAGAAGTGGGCCGTGGAATTATTATTTATATTTTTATACTACTGTTTTTCTCCCATTATTGGGGTGAGTTTACCACACTGTCGCGAGATTTTGGCAATCTTGTAGTAGATTATCCAATGAAATAGCTATGGATTATAAATTACTACGTTTTATTAGCACTTGAGAATCATTAATATTGTTTATGGAGAGTGTATGTTTGTTTCTCTTTATTGTACACAGAAATATAAAAAAAACATTAAAATATGTACAAAGGCGGGCAAACAAATGTACAAATTATGCTTTATTTTATTACCAATTGGTTGAAAATTGGGTCAAATGCGGGTTTAGTGGTAAATAAAAAAAATTAAAAACAGTAATTTTAAAAATCCAAAGGCGTGTGAAATCCACCGCACAGCACTGGGCCCGCTCGGTGGATCATTGGCCTTACACCCTTAGAAATAGAAATGGTTAATTTGCTTAGAATACTATATAACAAGAGATCTTATAATTTTATATATAGTAGTAGTGTTCAGCCACATTGTGGCATTCAAATGTTTCGAACAAAACCTTGTGAAAGGGGAGGCATGTGCCCCAACAGTGGGGAAATTAATAATAAAAAACCGGGTAGTCATCCCGTGGAACGGCCTACCTGACCAATTTGTGAATGCTGAAACTATAAACCAGTTTAAGAACAGATTAGACAGCCACTTACGAAATGTGAAGAAACAGGTTAACCAGCATTAGCTGCCTGCCTGCTAATCCAATAATGAAATGAAAATGGAAAAGTTTACTTACTTATTACAGGGCGCACAAAAAAGGACCTCCGACTTACAAACTAGGTCGAAAACCTGTATCTTGTAAGTCGGGATTCCGTCGCACTTTCTGTGCAAGCAAATTACAAATTATATTCTAAACCTAAAAGGAATTTGGAAAAGATAATGGTAAGAGTGAGTGTGGGTGGTTCCTAATTATATTTTTTATTTTATTAAATACATACTTATATATTAACAAATAGATGTAAGTATACTATTATAACTTATAAGTTTATAACTAATTGCTAATGTATAGAACTAGAAAGTGGCTCGACTCCGATGGCTCGAACACGTCACTAGGATGGGGGAGGATCGGGCAGTTAAACGAGCGTATGTGGGACGGCCTAACGGACGACGTCCGGTCGGACGTCCCAGATACCGCTGGCGCGATGAAGTGGAGAAGGATCTGCAGGAGCTCCGGGCGCCTGACTGGCTCGAGACTGCGCAGAAGAGAGAGCGATGGCGCTCTTTGGTATCGGAGGACAAGATCCACTTCGGGTCGCTGCGCCAGCGGAGTAACGTAAGTAAGTAAATAATGTATAGAACTTAACTTAGTAAAAGTATTAAAATAAAATTATAAGTTTTATATTAATCGAAATTTAATTTCATTATTCATTACTATTGTAATTAAATACCCAATAACAATTTTAAATGAATTTGTTGCCTTTTATTTACATATTTACAACTTAATATTATTTATATTTTTACATACATTGTATTTATCATATAAAATGATTATATTATATAATAGAGATAATATATATTATCGTACGGTACGGCCCTCGAAGTTGTGCAACAATACGTCTACCTCGGGCAGACTGTGCAACTAGGTAGAAACAACTTCGAGAAAGAAGCCGACAGAAGAGTTCAGCTGGGTTGGGCAGCATTTCGGAAGTTACGTCACATCTTCTCGTCGCCCATACCTCAATGTCTAAAGACAAGAGTCTTTAACCAGTGCGTCCTACCAGTAACGACCTACGGAGCCGAAACGTGGCCACTGACGGTGCGGCTGGTTCACAAATTGAAAGTGCTATGGAGAGAGCTGTGCTCGGAGTATCTCTGCTGGATCGAATCAGAAATGAGGAGATCCGGCATAGAACAAGAGTTATCGACATAGCTCATAAGATTAGCAAGCTGAAGTGGCAGTGGGCCGGTCACGTCTGTCGCAGAACTGACAACCGCTGGGGGAGACGAGTTCTGGAGTGGAGACCGCGTTTGGGCAAACGTAGTGTGGGACGCCCCCCGCCGAAGATCGGGCCCAATGGCGCGCCCTGGGAGAGCCCTATGCTGATAATGATGATGAATGATTATATAAAATATACCTTTATATGGGATCTTTTTATATGTACATGTTTATTCAAAATAAAATAATACTAAAATACATACTTAAGCCAAAATTACAAAATACCTAACTATTTTACAAGTAAAAGACCTTTTATATAGTTTTCATGAATAAATGGAAATGAATATGATTTTGATTTGAATTTTTAAAATATACTAGCAACACTCTACCCTTTTCCCTAACTCTGTACAAGTATGGTCTCACACACACATTCAACTTCATTTGTATGGGTCGTTACGCGTCTATCGCTGTTGGCATAATGTGGATCGTATGGGCGATAAATATTGTTCCATACAATAATAATAAACCGACCAGACATCACACACCATGATAAGATGAAATAAATAGTTTACCTTATAGACATAGCCATACCCAATACACATAACGTTACATCACACTGATAAGATTTCAGCACGGTCAGAAAGTTATCGTGCAGTTTAAGCGACGTTGGCGCGGTCGGTACCCGGATGGTTGACCGCTAGTGGCATATTTCATCTGAGCTCCTCCGTGCCTCGGAGACACGTTAAGCAGTCGGTCCCGGTTGTTGTCGTTCGACAGCACTCGTTAAGCCATGTCAGAGGCGTACGTGCGGCCTGAACAACTCTGACAAATAGGTTGGCCACTAACCATACGATAAGCAAGCAAGCAATCGAACTAAAGACTCAATGGAAAGTGCAAACAGTCAAAACTAAACCAATCATTTTGTCGTCTACAGAGTAATCCCATACACTCTTCACACCAGCCTCAAAACACTTGGCATGCACGCCCTCACATACAGACTACTACAAAAAGCAGTTATAATAAATACATGCAGAATAGTATGCAAATTCTTGTCAATAGAAGAATTTTGTAATTGTACCTATTATATTGGGTGGAACAAAAACCCCCTTTGGTTCCTAAAGAGGGGTGTTCAGTATCCATAACTGAACAACTTTCAATATGGGGTCAACTCGGTTATCGCGAAAAAAATGAATGAATACACTAAATAAAAAAAATGAATGAATACACTAAATTAAAAAAATGAATGAATACACTAAATAAAAAAAAACACTAAAATCTGCTGTTTCGTACAACAGCTTGTCCAACACGACTGAAAATGAAACAGCTAATTTTTTTCGCGATTTCAGAGTTAGCCAATAGTGAAATACACTATTGGCTAACTCGCGGGTCCAGTTACTGCCTATTCACTCTGGCCTTGAAGATCCCAAGGTTGTAGGTTTCGGGAAATACAGACGCCGGCAGGTTGATCCATTCCTTAGCCGTTCGCATAATGAACGAAGAAGCAAATCGCTTCGTACGAGCAGATGGGATCTCAACAACATAAGGATGGAACCCCTCCCCGCGCCTGATAGTCCGAAGGCGGAATGGAGATGCTGGAATTAGGTCGTGCAATTCCGATGCGCACTCTCCGAAATGTATCCTATAAAATACCGATAGACAGGCAACCTTGCGCCGATGTTCCAGACTTTGCAGTCTAGCTTCCACCAGCGATTCGTCACCTATAAGGCGCTTAGCGCGTTTCTCCACTGAGTCAAGGGCAGCCAGTGTTTAGTTAGATAGTGATTTTTCTTTACAATTTTTGGGTTTGATCATGAAAAGGTTGTCTGGAAGATATCGCTTATAGCAATAAGACCGTCTAGATTGTATTAATCGTTTTGTACGCACTGTATCACACTAATTTTGTGCAATGAAGTGTATCCATCCAACGTATCCACACTAAACCATCCCCAAAATGGGAAGACATTCCGGTTTCCATGCGCCTACAAACACTCGCACACACGCCACACAGTGTCTGTACACGCGCACACTACAACACATGCATGTATTGTGCTCAACCAATATAATTTGGCCGTTTTCAGAATTAGAGCAGTCTAATTTTGATTCTGTTTAATATTCTTATGTCTATGTCTTTTATTTTAATTTGATTCGCATATTTTTTGGATGTAATTAAAAATATGTAGTTTTTATTTATTATTATTATTATATGTTTAGGTTTTCTCCCATTTCTGGGGTCAGTTTAGAGCGAAGCTCACGGGTCCAGGACCAAGTGAGCTTCACTTCCTAAAGTTGTTTCACCTGACGGTTCATCCTGTACAAATATTCGTACGATCCGACAAGTGTTCAGGATTGCGGCTTTCTGCATTGTGATATATGTATTTTTGGGGAGATCTATTAGTTGCAAACTGTGATGTAAATGTTTGGGTATTACGCCTGTACTAGAAAGCACCAGTGGCACAATGTATACTTTATCTAGGTTCCATATTCTGAGTACTTCTTCTTTTAATTCTGTGTATTTATGTATTTTTTCAGCTATTGTTTTTTGTAAGTTATAAGTGTTGGGGACGGCAATATCAATCAAATATGCTTGTTTTAGAGGTTTGTCCACGAGGGTTATGTCAGGTCTATTGTAGTGGATGGTTTTGTCTGTTAGTATTGCTCGATCAAAGTACATCTTGTGCCACGTACTCTCTAGCACAGGTTTTGGAGTGTATTCATAGTAGGGTTTAGGATCACCTGATATTAACTTATGTTTAATGGCTAGTTTCTGATGTATTACATGTGCAATTTGGTTATGGCGATGGGTATAATCAGTTTGAGCTAAATATGGACATGCGCTAGTGATATGCTGAATGGTTTCTGATATGCTGAATGGTTTTATTATTATTATTATTTATTGAAAATCTAATCTATTGTTAATTTAATTGGCGTATTTTATATAATTTATCGTGATTGATTACGACACGTGATATTGTTTTTGTTGTTTTATAAATTAAATTAAAAATATATACAGGGTGTAAAATAAACTCGTTTAAAACTGAAAAGGGGGGTGTTCAGTATCTATAACTGAACAACTTTCACTATGGGGATCAACACTAAAATTGCGAATAAAATATAATAATCTTTATTGAATACATTACAATGCTTGTAATTCAAACAATACAATACAAATATACATTATCGCACACCCGGGACAAAAACAAAACATACAACATAAAGAGAGGTGCAATACAATGTGCAGAAGGCGGCCTTATCTTACAGGCAACCTTCAGGTGATGAAAAAATCATAAGATACATAATATACGGGTGCAAAAGGCGTATGAAATAGATACTACCCTCAAATAAATAAATAACAATAATAAAAAAATGCAAACCTTTGTAAGCTGCAAAGCAGTACCTAGTAATAATATTACGTAAACACTATAATATATACAGAAATATAATACTTAATATATAATCAAAAATATAATAAATAAATAAATAACACACATCATATGCTAAAATGAAACTGCATTAGAACAATTAGGCAGCGTACCCACATTGCCATTCGTAATGTTGACGAAGGAAATTTTTTAAATATTGGTAGTGATTTAGCCTGCCTGATACAATACCCTTGCTACAGTCTGTCCTCTAGGTGCCGGCTAGCAGGGTTCTAGGACAGTGCGCAGATGAAGTAATATAAGAATTGGTTGTTAAATAATATATTTTAAGGAAAAGAACACAAATAGTTACACAGAAAATAGGTAGTAGGAAATAAAAGTGAACGGGAGACGTCCGTTCGAGACAAAATACAGAGAAAAAGTGAAAGTACATGTAAAACAATGAAATTAATGGAATAATGAAATTTAGAAATGGAATGGGAACATGATTTTGAATTTAAATGAAGAAATGATGATGCCAATACGAAATGAGATGAGATAAACGCTAACGATGAGGTTGAAGTTGATGGCAAGGAGGTTGATATGGACGATGAAGTCGACATCGTTACACCCTGACTCCCAAACTAGACGAACCTGTATCTTGGGAGCCAGTGCTTTCACAAAAAGAAGGTATTCAATAACGGTCAGCATTCATCTCATAGATAACATAAAAAAACATCAGATTAAAAAAAATATTATTGACTACTAAACCCGCATTTGACCTTGATCTCGCCATGTTTATCTTTATCCATGTGTGTCTATCTTGTTTCATACTAATTCATACATTTCGATTATGTAGTAGGTATTGAGCATTTGTATGATATTTTTCGCGATTTTTTTGGCAAAGTTTAAAATCACTGATTGGCTTCTATCTCTAACCTACGAGGAAACTGAAGAACTTCTCACCATAAAGAAATAATGTCTGTTTTTGGTCTTTGTGTGGTCTACTTAGTTATTTTTAGTGAAATATAATTTGATTAAAAATGTGAAATTAATATACATTTCCAGTACTTATATTATATTTGTCATCCCAGACCTCTTTGTTATTGTACATCTTGTTATGGTTGGGTGTGGTTTGGGTATGGGGAAATACCCACTGGGCTTTATTTACTTTTTTAGTTTTTTAATTCGTATAGCTTTATCTGTTAATTATTTCTCCAATCATTTAGTTTTACAAATAGAGACACCAACATTACTCACACAATTCTACTTCGCCAAATCACATTACTGACAGTACATTCAGGTACAAACCACAACACACACTCCCCACCACAGCGCCCACGACACAGGATTACCTAGTGTGGGTGCTGACCGTAGGCTCGGTATTAGGAAATATGTATGTTATTTTTTAATTTAATTTTTGTAGTATTCATTGTACCTTTCCGTTGTAGTGTTGTCGGTAAATAAATTTATTATTTCACAGTTGGTCCATAGTGAATGTTTTCCCCCCTTTCGGCTCTATAGGGGCTTTTTGTTAAACCCTGTATAGGTACTAAAAAACATGAAAAATAAAATCTAAATAAAGATATCGTAAGTATTTCAAAACTAAATGATATGATCTTCTTTCTTAGAATTGTTTTTGATACTCTAAAGTTTCAGTATAAAACATTAAAACAACAGTACCCTCGAGGTAGATTCTCGTGCCAGTTTTGTTTTGGCGACACACATGACGTGGTGTACGATGGCACAGTCAACCGAAAGAAACAGAAATTCCACCGAGTGAACCCGTACTATTCCACCGCGAACTTCGTCGGAACACAATCCCAACGTAATAATTCTAGTAATTCAATTTAATGTATTATAATGGTCTTATTAATGCTATATTAAATGTCTATAAGGCGTATATTTAAAAAAAATATAGGACCTATTTTTTTTTAAAGTTTTTAATAGCTGCTGGGAAAAGACCTCCCCTCCTCCTTTCCATTGTTCCCTATCCTCGGCGTTCTTATACCATCCTTTTTGTAAGTGGTCGATATCGTCCTTCCACCTACGCCTGGGCCTGCCTCGGCGCCGCTGTCCGTCTTGTGGCACCCAGACATCCAGTGCATGGCGATCTTTGCGCACCTTTCCGGATGCATGCGGCACACGTGCCCAGTCCCACTTCAATAGAGATGCTTTAGTGATTGCATCAGCGATGCGTGTTTTGGAGCGCAGGGTCGTGTTCCTGACGCGATCCGTCCTTTTCACGTTGAGTATGCTACGCTCCATAGCACGCTGGCAAACCTTGAGTTATTGACCTATATAAGGTCCTTTTTTATTAGTAGCAAATATTTGGAAGGGATATGTGCTGGTCATTTGTACCACCTTACACGACAAACAATAGTAACAGGATTATTACTTGTATGAAAATTGTCTATACTAAAGAAAAATAAGCCCCATTATTTTGCGCCTTGGTGGCATAAACTCATCCATACTTCTATTTCAGTATTAGAATAGCAATAACTCATTCATTTGTAGAATTAACAAACAAACAATTTTGTCGTTTTTCTCGAAAATTTAATAAGTAAAAAAAATTTTTTTTGACCTATGGTTATTGTTATAACCTATAGATGACACCCTAGAAATATTTGCCGCTAATAAGATATGACCCTATATATTTTTTTAACTAAATGAAATATATAGTGCGGCATAAAACGTAGCATTAATTTAAAAAAATAACATAAATCGTGTAATTACTCCTTATAAATAGATACTGTGACGCTACTCACATATGTGTGTTGGCTGCGTATGTGTGGGGTAAGTTCATAGACACAATATTGACCTGCTGCGCGAAGGACTCTACGGTTTTGATACTTTACGAAACTTATTGCGGTAAGATTATTTTTATTTGCTATAATGTATCTATATGTCACTTAGCGAGCGTCAGTGTCGTCGTAGCTAGGACGTCGGACTCCCATGCGGGAGGTTCGAGTTCGAAACCATGCAGTGCCATGTACCAATGAGTTATTCGGTTTTTTCGAAAGACTTACGTACATTTACCGACCGCTCTGACGGTGAAGGAACACATCGTGAGGAAACTTTTAACCTGCTCACTGAGATAGCCACTGTGTGAAATGGGGAAGGTAATAGAAAACCACTGTATTAAATCTGGCACGAGAGTCGTTCTATGTGATCACGACCCTCAGCAATGAGGAACACGACTTAGAAGAAGAAGTTTATGTATCAAGATGGCGCGGTGGCTGGCGCATACAGTTTTCCGATTTAGCACTAAAACTGGGTAGTTCAGCATGAATTATATATTTTTTGTGAACTTCGCTTAATATATTTATATATTTTCATGAATATTGCCTCAAAAGTAAAAATCTGTTCTAATTAAGAATTAGATAAAGATATAGAAACTGAGCTAGATTGCATAATCCTATACATTAAATCCAAAAATAAAATCGCAGAATTATAAACAAAGTCTATATCTACAATTAAATATTAAAATATTTCAAAAATATTTATATAATGTAAGGATGCGATTGGATTTAAAAATTTTGGCGAAGTTAGCACAACATAATCTGTGTTCGTATTTTTTATTTTTTATTTTAAATCGTGAAATCTTTCGTAATTATATAGATAAATAAATACGTGTGGGATGTTATGTAACGTGATATTTATTTGTATTATTTTTAAATAAATAAAATTAATTATAATTATAAAATCTATAATTTATTTAGATTTATATTTTGTTATTTTAGCGTAAGTATTTTAGTAGATATTATTTTAATATCCCTTCCTTTATTTAATAAATACGATTTAAATAATAAATATAAATATTGTCCTTTTATTTTACGGCCTCTTCTTCTAAGTCGTATTCCTCATTGCTGAGGGTCGTGAATCGTGATCATTCTAAGGAATTAATCACATGGAACGACTCTCGTGGCAGATTTAATGGAGTGGTTTGCCTTTCCCTTCTCCATTAGGGCCTCATATGTCTCCCAATTTATACAAATTCAAAAATTATATTTAAAATCAAAATATTAATATCCTTCCGCAATCTCCCGTTCTAGAAAGTAGAGAAAAATTAATGCCAAGAATATAACATAACACGTCCATAATCCCTGAAGGGGTAGACAGAGGAACCACTTTTAACCATAGGTAGAATATAAATACCTAACAATAAAATAACATTATTGTCTAATCGTCAGTTTCATACATAACCATGGCTTCTCCATTCCCCATATTATCGCCAGATAAGCATTATGGTAGGAAAAAATATCTTTGTTTGGTAATCTACCATTTTTTACTTAACCAAGGTTCCGTCAAAAAAGAATAGAAACTAAATAATGGTAACGTTCCATACTTGTTGTTTGTTTTTTTCAAGGCAAAGGGAACTGAGCCCATACAGCCATGTCTGATGTAAACAACTCTTTCAAGTCTTCATTAAAATGCTGATGAGACACATTTCAATGCTATCTGGGATAATCTTCCACGCTTCTGCACCATTCGAACCAAAGCAGGCGTCCCGGACGCAGTATGGCTCTTCAAGATCCAGCCAAGTACGGATCGGGCTGCAGCGTCTTATTTGACTTTACTTCACTGTCCCACACATTATTCACATCTTGTCGAAGTTCTTCGAGCAAGAAACACCATTCTTACTAGAAAAGCACAACTGTGAAACAATTTGCAAGACAAAACCAAACAAAGCTGACGTGGATGGCAACTTTCCATACACCAATATAAAATCTTAATGTCAGTTTTAATAAATGTTGCCATTATTTAATTTCTACTTTTTTTACGGATCGTTCGTTTCCTATTCGTAATTTATACCTGACATACCATGATTTATATTTTATTATGTTATAATTATAATTGTACTGCTCTGATCCTATTTGAATTAGTAACGTTTAAACCTTAGGCTATTTAAAAGATATTTTTTTTAATTTATAGATAGAAAGATTATTTTGACTTAACTTACTTTTTTTTTCGCTTCCATGAACTGGCAACCTACACGAGGATCTCGCAAACGTGTAAGACCCAGAGCTACATAGAAACGTAGTCTTCAAAAAGACCTGGATGCGGCTAAAGTATCCCGGAAAACCATAGAGTCTGCGGCATCGGACAGAGCGCGGTGGAAGAATATTGTCTCAGCCCTATGCACCACTAGGTGTTCGAGGACCTGAAGAAGAAGAAAAAGATTTATCAATAGGTATGCGGCAAAGAGTAGAATTAATTTCTATTCTATTCTATTCTTTTATCAATAAAGACATATATACTGTGTGATAATTATATGTATATGTTAGGTGTTTTACAATAGAAAAATATATATTTATTAATCTTAATATAATGAATCTGAATATAAACAATGAATTGGTACAATGCGTACAAAACGATTAATACAATCTAGGCGGTCTTATAGCTAAAAGCAATCTTTTCCAGACAACCTTTTCATGTCTTGATCAAACCCAAAAATCGTAAAGTAAAATCACTATCTAACTAAACACATTCCAATTTTTCCAAAGGAACCCCAAAATCTATATCAAGTGGAAGTAGGATAGACAGATAACGTGCGAAGGAGAGGCACACATGGCAACACGAAGGGCGTGCGAGCGAGACAGAAATATAATTAAAACTTTTGTCGCACAGGCTTTCTGAGGGAAAGGATGGGTGGCGCAGAGAAAGCTGTGGAGATTGTTTAATTTAAATATAAATAAAAAATACGAATAGATATTTGCCGAAAAGATTTTTACATTATTTTTGTTTTTTTCTGCACTTTATAACAGGATTAATAAAATAAAATTTAAAATCCTACCCGACTTACTTTAGGCCACCCCTTAATTTTTCTTGTACGTCATCAACTCTTCAAGGATCCAGATGTAGGAAAGGCACCACAATACTAAACATTTGAGCATAAACTCGAGACAGACAAACAGAGATCCCAACTGACATCAAAGTTACTCCAAGTTTTTGAAAATCTCAGATCTTATTTTTAATCGACGATAGAAAAAAGTAATATTCCCAATTCGATGAGTATATTATTATGTTGTTGATTTGTCTCGAAATGTCTCGGCACCTAACTAGAGGGCTGATTTTGATGGAATGTATTGCATTAGGATAGGATTGATATTGTTTGAATTTGAAAACATCTAAATCTGTTTAGTTTCTGAATAAAGAGATCGAGAGTGCCCTTCTTCAGAGAAGACGAGGCGTTGGCTCTGCAGGCCACGGAAACTAGCTAAGCTAGTGCCGTAAGACTTGTAAGCTAAGCTGAAAAGACTTGAGTCGATTCTTATATCCCAAGATTGTGCCAAACATCTGATTGCGGGATGATTGCATTGGATCATTGACTTGTCTGTCTTCTGATCCGATAAAATAAAGAAGCTATAATAAATATGACAGAGAAAATTTAAGACCCACATAAGACGGACTTTATGTAAAAAGGGATATTATAAAATAAATGATTACTTAAATAAATAAAATAAAAATAAAAAATAAAATTGTATTCATAATTATTGTAAGATATATTTATTTCAAAAGATGTGCTGCTGAAAGTTTCTTGCGCCGCTTCTTTCCGCTACAGCACCTTACGAAGCGGTGGTAGAGTGAAACATGACGTTGGAAAAATGTACTATAAGGTACTTACTTACAATAAACAAGTTTGATTTGATTTTGATTCACAGACGTTCGGTATCAACGAAGCCATGGACACTTCTTACTAACGTCCTCATACGACAAGACTGCCAAGCTGTGATCCAACCCGGCCTGGCATCCTCTCAGGACCCTTTCTGGACCCGACAAAAAGCACTTTACGAAGCGATGGTAGAGTGAAACGATGACGTTGTAAAAATATACTTTAAGGTACTTACTTACGAGGAGTTACTTACTTACTTACGAGGAGCTCGTAGCCTAGTTGCGAGCACGGTCGAAAGTGATCGTGCAGGTTAAGCGACGTTGGCACGGTCGGTACCTGGATGGGTGACCGCTAGTGGCATATTTCATCTGAGCTCCTTCGTGCTTCGGAGAGCACGTTAAGCAGTCGGTCCCGGTTGTTGTCGTTCGACAGCAGTCGTTAAGCCATGTCAGATGCCTACGGGCCGCCAGAACAACTCTGACAAATAGGTTGGCCACTAACCATACGATAAGCAAGCAAGCAATGAAAAGAAACTCTTTGTTAGTTGTAGCGGCTCTATATCTTTCGTTATTCCGTTTTTACGAGAATATATTTCAATGAATTCCCGCTTATACCCTATTTTTCACCGACTGCACAGGCCGAAGTTGTATTGTGTTTATTAAAAAAATTAAGTATTAAATAGAAATTAATCAATACCTGCATTGTTTTAATATGAATATATGAATATTAGTATAAAAAATATACCACAATTAAAAACTTACATTATTATAAAATATAGTATATAATTAATGGTTATTATCTCTACACCAATTACAACTTTGTTGCATTGCAGAGCCTCGGTGCTTGGGGCCCTGGAGCTTGGTCACTGTTCCGAGAGCTGGCCAAGCGTTTATTTGATGCGACGAGGGACCCAAGGGCTGGCGGCTGTCTCGCCCAAAGGATCAGCATAGCGATCCAGCGGGGTAACGCCGCCAGCATCCTCGGTACCCTACCACACGGGCCTAATCAAAGACATTATAAGTTACATTTAATTATTATTTTTTGTGTACATTATTAAATTAATTATTTCTACATTTCTTTTATATTGCTCTCGCTTCTGTAATTGTTTGTGTAAAAATAATTTTAAGTTGTAAATAAATAAAATACTCCAATTAATGGTTATTTATTGGGACAGGTACATAAAATAACAGCTAAAATTACAAAAATACCTACAATATAATTATCTACTAAAAACAAACAACGTAATTATTTAAATTATTATCATCATCAGCCTATTAACGTCCCCATTGTTGGAGCACAGGCCTCCCCTTGCACAAGGGTGTGTGCAGTATTTATATATTATCAGTTTATCACTAAATATCTGACAATGATAAAATATTGTATGACAATATTTATATATTATCACTAAATATCTGACAATGATAAAATATTGTATGACAATATTTATATATTATCACTAAATATCTGATAATATATAAATATTGTATGACAATATTTATATATTATCACTAAATATCTGATAATATATAAATATTGTATGACAATATTTATATATTATCACTAAATATCTGACAATATATAAATATTGTCATACAATATTTATATATTATCACTAAATATCTGACAATATATAAATATTGTATGACAATATTTATATATTATCACTAAATATCTGACAATATATAAATATTGTATGACAATATTTATATATTATCACTAAATATCTGACAATATATAAATATTGTATGACAATATGTATATATTATCACTAAATATCTGACAATATATAAATATTGTATGACAATATTTATATATTATCACTAAATATCTGACAATATATAAATATTGTATGACAATATTTATATATTATCACTAAATATCTGACAATATTCAAATCGTATTTTCCTTTATTATTGTTCATTTATTGTGTATAAGTTTATGTATGAATTACAAATATTGCAGATATAGTTGCATAAACATGTCACACTAATTTCGTTCAAAAGACTTGCTTTTCTCTTCTTTTATATTGTTTTTAGTATTAATTTTGTCAGTTTTATATTTCCCTATGTTCTGTTACATGTTCATTTGCACTGGTCACAGAAGAGATCTGTCCTCCGAGACACAGGAACCTCCTAGTTCGGAGGTCAGCGTTTATTGTAAACTAACTTGTTGCTCACTAATTTCATTAAGTTTAATATAAATAGAAATATAAAATCCTTTATTAATAGACCATATAGGTACATATGACAATATTTTATTTAAATAGTCTACAGACTGTCCCACTGCTGGACAAAAAATATGTAAAAAATATCACAAAATGAGTAAGATTCTAACCTGACCAAATTTTCCATAATTTTCCATCTTCTGCTTCTTCTTCTTCAGGTCCTAGAGCACCTAGTGGTGCATAGGGCTGAGACAACATTCTTCCACCGCGCTCTGTCCGATGCCGCAGACTCTATGGTTTCCCAGGTTACTTTAGCCGCATCCAGGTCTTTTTGAAGACTACGTTTCCATGTAGCCCTGGGTCTTCCCCGTTTGCGAGATCCTCCTGTTGGTTGCCAGTTCAAGGAGGCGTAGGATTTCCCATATATATTTTATTAATATATATATTCCCATATATATTAATTTTCCATTTTTTTTTAATATAACCTATGCTTAAGTTCCTACTGGTGTATGGACTATGAATACTTTGTCATCTTACCGCACAAATAAACTATTCTTATTCAATCAATCAATCAATTTTTTTTATTGTAAGTAAGTACCTTATAGTACATTTTTCCAACGTCATGTGTCACTCTACCACCGCTTCGTAAGGTGCTGTAGCTGAAAGGAAAGAAGCGGCGCGAGAAACTTTCAGCAGCACGTCTTTTGATATAAATATATCTTACAATAATTATGAATACAATCATATACACAATGTGCAGAGCTGGAGCTGGGTTCAGGACCAAGCCTCTTTATCATTTAAGGAGTCATTTATTTTATATTAACCCTTTTTACATGGATCTTAAATGTGTTCTCTGTCATATTTATTACAGTATCAGGTATCTTATTATAAAATCGTACACAGTGACCCATAAATGATGTGTTTACTTTACTAAGTCTAAAGCGTAAACAAATTAGGTAGGCGAATGAAACTTTCAGCAGCACATATTTTGAAATAAATATATGTTACAATAATTATGAATACAATCATATACACAATGTGCAGAGCTGGAGCTGGGTTCAGGACCAAGCCTCTTTATCATTTAAGGAGTCATTTATTTTATATTAACCCTTTTTACATGGATCTTAAATGTGTTCTCTGTCATATTTATTACAGTATCAGGTATCTTATTATAAAATCGTACACAGTGACCCATAAATGATGTGTTTACTTTACTAAGTCTAAAGCGTAAACAAATTAGGTAGGCGAATGAAACTTTCAGCAGCACATATTTTGAAATAAATATATGTTACAATAATTATGAATACAATCATATACACAATAAGAGTTACAACATTACCGCCCGTGTGGCGCGTTGCTCTGCACATTCATTTGGACGGAGCGAGTGGTGTTCGGGTCAGTGTGTTCACACTACGCGATATATTATTAATAACATATCTTTAAAAAAAAGATATCTTTATTTTCATGATCACATTAAATAAACTATGTTAAACGTTCGACTCCGTACTAGGTAACAGCCTGTGTCGCGGAGGCCGGTTCCATTTTTTTATATATTTTTTTATTCAACTTTTACACAGTACAGTAAATACAGTAATATATAGGTGTATACCGCCAAACTGCTTAGCAGTTTATCGGCGGACTTATTGCTCCCTCTTATAAATATAGTATATTATAGTAAACGTAGTGAGTCAGCGTCACACACACACATCAACACATTATAAATCACTAATATTTCCTTACGTAATACGTAGTAGCGTCGGTGGTCTAGTGGCTACGACGCCGGACTAGACGAAGGTCAGGGTTTGAAACCGTGCAGTGCCATGTACCAATGAGTTTTTCGTATTTTTTCTAAGACTTACGTACATTTACCGACTGCTCTAACTGTTAAGGAAAACATCGTAAGGAAACCTGTATGTATGAGAAAATTAAAAGTTTCCGAAGGTGTGTGAAATCCACCAATCAGCACTGGGCCCGCTCGGTGGATCATGGCCCGTACCAGCCCGTACCCCATTGTGCAAGGGGAGGCCTGTGCCCCAACAATGGGGACATTATTAAGCTGTTCTATTCATATTATAAATAGAATACCTATTGAAATTACTGGTGATTTAAGTGTGTTCGGCGAGTTTTTAGTCGTAAGCTGTATATTGTATATAATTTTAAAATGTTAAATTATAAAGACACCTGATTGTGGGTATATTTCGTTATAACAAGTTTTTAATATAAAATGGAATGTGAGCGTCGGTGGCACAGTGGCTAGGACGTCGGACTCCCATGCGAGAGGTCCGGGTTCGAAACCATGCAATGCCATATACCAATGAGTTTTTCGGTTTTCTCGAAAGACTTACGTACATTTACCGACTACTCTGACGGTGAAGGAAAACATCGTGAGGAAACCTGCACACTGAGATAACCAGTGTGTGAAATGGGGAAGACAATGACAAACCACCCCATTAAATCTGCCCCGAGAGTCGTTCTATGTGATTAATTCCTTAGAATGATCACGACCCCCAGCAATGAGGAACACGACTTAGAAGAGTTGCCATTGCTTTCCTCATAAACCCCCGTGCAACCTAAAGAGTTACAAATAATATTTCAAAAATAATACAAAGACCCATAGATTTATCTTACAGACTAACATGATACATAACTTTTATATAAGTAAAACAAATTCATTTTGGTGTAGCTTAAGGTGAAGACAGTAAAAACTATAGGTACTCAAAACTTTTAAAAACATTAATTTTTTATTTTATTTTATTACAGGTTATTGTACAGCAAAACAGTTATACAAGTACTTGTCTTAAAAAGTTATAACGCCAATTACACAATAACTCAAAATTAATTTTAATTAAATAGCACTAAATATGTAGAAGAAATAGAAATAGAATTACAATATGTGGTTATTTGTGTATGTGAAGGTGTGTAAGATGGCGTGAAGGTGTGTAAGGTGGTGTGTTTGTGTGTGCTTTGTGTATTTCAACCCTTACCTAAACGCTCGGAAAGAGCCCTTCGAGCTCTCTGAATATATTGCCCTTGAGTCATAAAAAATACGTCGGAGTCTGGGATTAGGTTTTCGTGAGTGTCCACGCAGCGGTGGTTTGTTACAGTAAGAAAAATAAAAGCCGTCAATACAATACATCTGTCCTTTGTGTAACTAATCGCGTGGTGTGTCCGCGCCGCGTGTCGTATCCATTTGGTTGAAATTGCTGTTCAGGCCGCGTACACACTACTCGGATTTAGTTACTCAGTGGAGAAACGCGCTAAGCGCCTTATAGGTGACGAATCGCTGGTGGAAGCTAGACTGCAAAGTCTGGAACATCGGCGCAAGGTTGCCTGTCTATCGGTATAGGATACATTTCGGAGAGTGCGCATTGGAATTGCACGACCTAATTCCAGCATCTCCATTCCGCCTTCGGACTTCCAAGCGCGGGGAGGGGCTCCATCCTCATGTTGTTGATATCCCATCTGCTCGTACGAAGCGATTTGCTTCTTCGTTCATTATGCGAACGGCTAAGGAATGGAACAGCCTGCCGGCGTCTGTTTCCCGAAACCTACAACCTTGGGATCTTCAAGGCCAGAGTGAATAGGCATTTACTGGACCCGTATGCTCCATCGTCGACCTCATCGTCGCTTACCATCAGGCGAGATCGAGGTCAAATGCGGGTTTAGCTATAAATAAAAATAAAAATAAAAACTTACTCCGCTGGCGCAGCGACCCGAAGTGGATCTTGTCATCCGATACCAAAGAGCACCATCGCTCTCTCTCCTGCACAGTCTAGAGCCAGCCAGGCGCCCGGAGCTCACGCAGATCCTTCTCCACTTCATCGCGCCAGCGGTATCTGGGACGTCGTCCGTGAGGCCGTCCCACATACGCTCGTTTAACTGCCCGATCCTCCCCCATCCTAGTTATGTGTCAGAGCCATCGGAGTCGAGCCGCTTTCGTCTCTCCTATGATGTTCGGCTCGTTCACCATCTCTTCCATCTCCCTATTCTTTCTCATCCTCCACCCTCCGTCTTCCTTCTTGGCTGGTCCCAGAATCTTCCTCAATATCCTCCTCTCGGTCACCAAGAGTCTGTTTTCTTCCTTTAAGGTTAGTGTCCAAATCTCGCATCCATACATCAAGATCGGTCTGATGACAGTTTTGTAGATCCGGATCTTGGTATAATCAATATCCGAACTCGAAACGCCTTGAGATGCGCCGCAGCCCTGCACAAGGCTCTGGTGTCCAAATTACTGAGCAGAAATACCAAGATCCGGATTTACTTATTTTAATTTCATTTATATAATATTTATTTACCTGTATATATTTTTATGTAAAGTATAAATGTTTTTTTAAACGATACAGAGTCTGTATAGATCTCTTGCAAAGTGATTCAATATCGGTTACTGAACTAGTCTACTAGGTATAGCTACTATTTTTAAGTTAGGACACTTTAGTATGGCAGCAGGTTTACCTTTTTTTACTTCATAGATTAAAGAAGATTACTTGTTTCTTGGATATTTATACCTGCACTGTTAATAAAGAATCGAATAGAACGAATTGACTAACTCTAGAATTTACTTTAATACCTAGGTATTTTTATGTACCTAGCGATCTTTTATTTATTTGAGGGTAGTATCTACTTCATACGCCATTTGCACCAGTACATTATGTATCTCATGATTTTTCCATCACCTGAAATAGAAATAGAAATATATTTATTGTCAAATTACAACACAATTTACAATTTAAAATGCACTAATGACCTGTGATACATATTGTGTGTGTGTGTGTGTGTGTTTACGTATATGTGTGTGTGTGTGTGTTGTGGATGTCAGGGAGGGTGTGTCAGTTTGTGTGCGTGAGATAGTGTAATTGTAATGAATATAATAACTAATTCTTGGAGTCTGTCAGCATAGAAGCCAGCCGTACGGTATATCTATAAGGATGCCTCAAATTTTCTGCCTGTCTTTGTCTCTCCATTAACCTCGCTCTATATTTTAATTTAAAGCACGGTATGCTCATTTTTTTGCGTAAAGGAGGCGGTAAGTCGGTCCATATTTTACCTGAAGATTGCCTGGAAGATATCGCTTTAAGGCCGCCTTCTGCACATTGTATTGTATCTCTCTTTATATATATATGTATTGTCCTGGGTGTGAAATACAGTATATTTCATATTTTTTTTATTCTGTGTATTTTAATTTCATTATGGTAGTTGTAGTTGGTAGAAAAAATAAACACTAACATAAGTTCTGTAACGCCATAATTAAATTAAATATTTCATATTTGTACAGCTGTTTTTTTTCCGTATTGAAAACTATAACCAAATTTCAATTCGAAATATGGTTTATAATATAATTTTACGTAGGTATTATTCAACTGTAGAATAATATTAATCGTTCATACGAACCAGACTAGATAAACAGATAGTTTTTATATTCTGATAACGATAAGTTTGTATGTACCTATGGGTGAGCATAAAGTACCTACTTATCTAGAACATAGTTTATTTTATCTTCTTGTATCATCATCATCATCATCAGCCCATGTCGTCCCACTGCAGGGTATAAGCCTCCTCTCTTTTGTGCCACCCTATACGATCCTGTGCTAGTCGCATCCAGGTCTTCGATGCGACTTTGGTGATGTCATCCGCCCATCTGGCTGCTGGACGACCTACTCCTCTTTTCCCCAACCTTGGCCACCACTCAGTGAGGGCTCTGGTCCACCGGTCATCACCACGTCTAACCAAGTGTCCCGCCCATCGCCACTTTAGCATCGCAACCCGCTTTCCCACGTCTAGGACTTTAGTTCGTTGTCTGATCGCTGTGTTGCGGATCTTCTCCATTAGGGTGATACCTAACATGGCACGTTCCATGGCCCTTCTTGTATAATAATAAACAATTTAAAATTATTTATGTTGAATTGTAACAAAATTATTTATGTTGAATTGTAACAAAATTATTTATGTTGAATTGTAACAAAATTATTTATGTTGAATTGTAAATAAGGCAAAAAGAAAAAGAAAAACACACTTTATTGCACAAATAGAAGGTTTCTCTGTCAACCCGTGGATTATGGACGTGTAGTTATGTTATATTCTTGGCATTCCATTCTCTCTACTTTCTAACAGGGGAGATAGCGTATAAATGGACAATATTTATATTTATTTATTATTATTATTTAAGTTGTATTTATTTCATAAACGAGATATTAAAATAATAATTACAAAAATGCCTACGCTAAAATTACAAAATACAATAAAATTAATACAAATAAATATCACGTTACGTACATCCAACACGTATTATCTATACATATAATTACTAAAGATTTCACGATTTAAAATAATTAATAATAATACAAACACAGATAAATGTAGCAAAGATATAAGGAAATAGTGAAGTACAATTTAAGCGGCCTTATCGCTAAGAGCGATCTCTACCAGGCAACCTTCGGGCGGAAGTAATGATTACGAGAACGAGGTAGTAGGTGTGCAATCAATATGGTAAACATTATATAAATAGAAATATAAATAGATAATCCTTTATTATCAATTATCATAATGTATAGAAATAGAAATAGAAAATCCTTTATTATCATAATTTATATAAATAGAAATAGAAAATCCTTTATTAACATAATTTTATTTACACAATAACATACGTATAAATACCAAGGTAATTAATTACTATACTAACTACTTCTACTATAGAAACTGATATTATAGTGTTAAAACCATAAAATAAAATAATAGGTAGGTATACAGTAGAATAATAATTCAAATATTGACAATCTTTACTTAATTCGTATGGAAAGTCAATACGATTCGACATAGATGGTTAGTTATGTAGAATAGAATAGAATAGAAAATACTTTATTAATAGACCATTTTTGGCTTACTAATACTACATTATGAGAATACATTTTTAAAATTTTATGGTTTATATCGTTATTTAAATTCTGCTTTTTAATATTAGACTGTAGGATTTATAAAATTGCAACATTACGTAACATAATTATTATAAATCATAAATGTAAATAATTAACAGTATAAAAAAATTAAAAAAGGATATAAAAGTTTATAATTATGTTAAGTACCTTGCATTTAAATAAATATTATTCTTATTCTAGGCACATTTTAAATGAATTTATTGTATTAGACGAAAATCGAAACATTAAATAAAATTACTCTTAATATCTAACATATACTACACCCTAGAGGTAATAACGAAAATAAATAACAAACAAAAATGAACTCAATTCCTAGAACCTTAATGCTGATTTCAGCTTCAAAGTCAAGCTCGGATTATTTGAAAAACGAACGCTGAGCTTGTGTGCGTTAGGGTCGGTTTACACTATGTGAGATTGAAAATTATAATTATATAGTTTATACATAGGTATACATGCGAAAAAATGATTTTTTTATTAGAATACTTAGAAGTATAATTCACCTCAAATTTTACCAGGTAAAACACAATATAGGTAAAAACATAGGATTCCGCATCTAACATATTTTTTTAAAAACTCAGTTTAGAGGCTTTGGTACACGACAAGGTGACCATGTCAGCCTCGTTAGGGTCACTAAGAAAAGGGAAGCGAAGCTCAAGTATTATTAGAGTCAGCCCTCACTTTGAGAGTCAACTTAGCAAACAACAGTAAGTGTTTCATATTATCAGATAAGGGCTGACTCAAAATGAATGAGCCTCCCATTTTGTAGCCTGTTGAGGACAAATTTCTTCCTCTCAATGTTCACCAGGTCACACTCCATTAGGAGGTGAGTGAGTAACGTAAATAATCTAGCCTCAAATATGTACCTATATTTAAACCTAGTCACAAAATATAGCCTAGTGTATTTAAAATACTTATTTAAAATTTAAACAGATGTTTTTTCCTTAACAACGTGGACTTTCGAATAAATACATATCTTCCTAGAGAACCTTGACATAAATATGTATGTATGTATGTCTATGTATGGTATGTCTTTTATAGTCTACGCTGTATTTTAGAATTATTTTTCAGAAGATTTTTCCAGCATAATAAAATAAGTAAATAACTCACTCAGAATATCAATAATGTATGATTAATATTTAAAAAATTCATACCTTTCCGCTGTCCCCTAAAAATACATTTGTAATAATGTATGTATAAAATATTATAAAATTATAAAAATATATACATCCTTATAATATTTTATAATTAATAACAAAGCGTAGGTGGAAGGACGATATCGACCACTTACAAAAAGGATGGTATAAGGACGCCGAGGATAGGGAACAATGGAAAGGAGGAGGGGAGGCCTTTGCCCAACAGTGGGACAGCCTAAAGGCTATTAAAAAAAAATAACAAAAATATATAAATAGCTTTTCTGTCTCATTCAAATTACAATGTTCCATACAAATTATTTTACACATACAATCAAATTATTTTTGCATTTGTGGAATAATTAACCGCAATATAAAAAAAAAAAAATTAAAAAATAACAAATATAAAAATTGAGAAAATTATTATAAAATCTTATTAAAAGGTGTATATAATGACGATAACGAGTTATGCTACACCATTTATACATTTTTTATTTTTTCGTTTTTTAAGTATTTTTTGTATTTTGTCTGTGTGTAATAAAGATTATAATTAATTAATTAATGGCTTCAAGTCCATAAATAAACCTCTTAGTTTTTCATACAAAAAAGGTTTGATTAGATTAAATACATAACATTCGTAGGTATGAATGTGTTAGAGCGACAAAGTAGGTACTAACAGGTATAAGCCTGACGTCTTGTCTTGTCTGTCTGTTCACTGTATATATACCCTGACCGGAAACTAAGAACCCTGTCAAAAAGGCGCCATTAGTAGTTTTTTTTAAATTTAACCAGGCATTGGCAACACAGGCCATCAGCCTAAACATTAAGCGATTTAAAACAGTCTTTAGTTTTTCAGCATCAAAATGTTGTGATGTAGACATATTGTAACACTCCTAGGAGTTATGACGGAAATTTCAACCGGTCTAGTCTCTGGCGAGTTCTCATGACCCGCCGCAGAATCACAGAGTGACACTACACAACGAACCACTAACGAGAAGTTTATTTTAACAGTTCAACACATTGTCACTGTTACTGACGTTTGCTAGACAAAACTACACCGATTTCAGCTATCAAAATCATCAGATAACAATTTTTGAGCAATAAAATAAACACCGTAGAACCTTCTCCAGCGACTTTCCCGCCAAAACCACGCTACTAGTAGTTTTATAGGTAATCTGTGTTACGGTGTTGGCTATGATAAAAAATAGTACCACTTAATTCCGCAATATGGCAAGGGTTTTTTCAGGGTTTCAGGTATATTTTGTAGAAATACAACATGAATGTGTAAAATCACTTGTATAGAAATTAAATTTTAAATATTTTGTTCGATTTATTTATTCAAACAAGGACAAATGTTACAAATTCATAATTCACAGCTGTATTTCTCAAAAACAAAACCCAATGAAAGTCAACACGTAGTAATAGATTCAGGTTTTTTTTACTTTTGAATATAGAACGTTTAAAAAACGGTGAATCAAATCAATTCAAATTTCGAAATCACGAAACGTAGCGTGTTCGACGAAGTACCGAATTTCAAATTAGAGGGCTTGCACACATGCTATCGGAATTGCGATAAAATCCGATAAATTATCGATAAATATTTTTATTACTAGTACGGGCCCGCTGCTTCGCGTGCATATATTTATGGTAAGATATTTTTTTGTTACATTGATATTATAAATAATATTTTTTTAAAGTACTTACATGTTTATTTATCAAATACAGTGTCAATACAAATATTGTTTATTGCACACAGGACAAAAATACAGAACAGAAGAAAAGATACAAAATACAAATACAGTTGGCGGCCTTATAGCTTTAAACTATTTCTTCCAGGCAACCTTTGGGTACTGGAGTTTTATAAAAAAAATTATAATGTATGTCAAATTTTATTAAAACATGCAGTTTTATTTTTTTATCCTAAGTACGTAATTTATTTATAATATTCTTATTATTAAAAAAAAATAACATAACTTTCTATCATTGTTTTAACTGTCTTATAATATAAGTAACTAATTTAATATAAGTAATTTAAATAATTTCAGTAATTAAAAATTATACATATATTTTTATTATTTATATGTATTTATACGTAACGTAATTATACATAATTTATACGTAAGTAATATAGATGAGTAATCTAACACAGACACCGTCTTCGAACAACCAAAGTGACTCATGAAATGATAAACAACAAATATGTTTATACATAACACACATTATTATAACTTTATACATACTCGTACATACATACATACATTACATTTATTTTTAGTTTTTATTTAGTCTAAGTATACTAGTTTATGACATACATTCATTCATTTCATATGCGTCGTGGCTAGGACGTCAGACTCCCATATGTACCAATGAGTTTTTCGTATTTATGGAAGACTTACGTACATTTACCGACTGCTCTAACGGTGAAGGAAACCTGCATGTCTGAGGAAATTAAAAGTTTCCAAGACGTGTGAAATCCACCGCACAGCACTGGCCCGCTCAGTGGTTCATGCCCCGTACCCCCTTGTGCAAGGGGAGGCCTGTGCCTTAACAGTGGGGACATTAATAGGCTGATGATGAAGTCTTAACTGTCTTGTTAAATATCCAGGCTTCCTACCTCCTCTTACCAATACGTGCAAGAACTGGGATGGCTGATGTCATTACATCAGCCATCCCATCATCAGGGGAAACGGTACAAGGTCCCAACTGATGGGACCAGGTACAGGAGTTGGAACCCTCTTACAATCAAGAAAAAAAACCGTTTCAGGTTCATGTTTCTAGTATCTAGAGAGTTTTTGCGTTGCTATCACAAACTACCCACATTTGTAGCTGTAGCATTCGAAACAGGAGGCAGAATTTTTCATTTCAGAAGCAGATTCATTCATCTGTTATTATTATTATTGTATTATCTTTTTGTATGGGTGTTTACGTGAAAAATAATTTACTATAACAAGTATTTTATTGTAGTTTATGCTGGTATCACTGAAGTAGGTATGTTTAAAACAATTATAAATTGTCTGTATGTTTTCAATACCTTTTTGCGGAAATCACTTGCTAAGCTAAAAATAAATTAACTAAAATACCGGACAGGCTGTATGAGGGCGCAGTATATGCGCTGTTTTACGATAAATCATTAACACAATACTATCATTATTTTATCATTCATTTCTTAATGGGAACATAAGTACCTATAAAAAATAAAAAAGTATTAATGCAGACAGTATCTTTTACATCTTCTCAGATTTCCCTGGCTCCAACACTAGGATACCCGGTGTTGTGGGGGACAGTCTCTTCCGAATATATCTGAATTATGACAACATAATAAGGTTATGCAATTAATTAAATAATTAAGTATGCGTGTATTTGAGGGTGTGTGTGTTGGGGGGGGGGGGGGGGGGGGTGTATGTGTATACCCCTCACAGGTGTGTGTTATTAGAATATTAGAATTTTTATACGTATTAAGTTTTCTTTTTGCGTCTGCCATCAGATATTAAAGATGTCTACCTTTAAATTATAATGCATCTTTCACTTTCGCGGGTTTAATTGTGTTTATTAAGTCTATTGTTGTACAATGAAGTGTAAATAAAATACTAATTATGTAGGTAGGTATATTAAATAATACATGTATGTGTAATAATAAAAATATGTTCTGTTAAAACTGGTTTATCTTTTTATTTAAACAAACACCAATATTACTAAAACAATCGATCAATATTCGTGACATAATTGCGAAATGTCATCTTCACTTGCTAAATACCTAATAATTATTATTCTGCAATAATCGATATGATTTGAAAGAAACGGGTTTCAAATGATATCCATTTGTTGATATACTGCGCCAATCATTATATTTACGTAAAAAATGTGTATAGCTGCGTTCGTATAGCTGTGAGCGAACGATGTTTGTGCCTCGAGATAGGGGTGCCACGCTTCTTTGAAAAAAAATTACTATTTTTTAAACTTTTAAATATATTTTTGTTACATCTGCTCAAAAATGGGCCTATTTTTCCACCGATAACTCAGCATAAAGTAGCACATTCATAGCACAATCTATTACTCACGAAATATCGGAAGAGAGCCAGGGAAATCTGTGAAAGTGTTAAAGATACTGTCTGCATGAATAAAATTTTATTTTATTTTACGATCGAAAGTCTAAACTCGGTGTAAAGTACCACATTCACGCCCTAGAGCGCAAATTTTTTCCCGTCCTAGGGCGGGAATCTATTACTCACGATCGGAAGTCTAAACTCGGCGTAAAGTACCACATTCACGCCCTAGGGTGGAAATCTATTCCCGTCCTAGAGCGGGAATCTATTACTCACGATCGGAAGTCTAAACTCGGCGTAAAGTAGCACATTCACGCCCTAGGGTGGACATTTATTTCCGTCCTAGAGCGGGAATCTAGTACTCACGATCGAAACTCGGCGTAAAGTACCACATTCACGCCCTAGGGTGGAAATCTATTCCCGCCTTAGTTCGGGAATCTATTACTCACGATAGGAAGTCTCGACAATAAGTGAAGTAGCAATTTTATACCAATTACAAACAAACATCTTGTAATCAAGAGATCTTATATAAGATCTTTCTTTCTCTTGTAGTGAAAGTTATTTGCTACCGGATAACTCAAAACAAAAAATATGTGTAGTGCTTTAGTTATGTATTTTTTTAGATTCATTTTCTCGTAGATGTAACAAAAAGATCGTGTTTAACTCGTGCGAGAGGACCACTTGTCGCACTGGTCTGTCCGTAACACTCGCCTGCGGCTCGTGTTGCCAAGTAGACTCGTGGCGACAATCTGGTCCCTCTCTCCCTAGGTAAAGAATCTACTATTTTATTTATTTAATAAATCACTGAAAATAATTTATTTTCAGGCATTTACAGTCCATAATATATATGTTAGTAAATATTAGTAACATGAATGAACATAGAAATGAAGTAAAATTAATACTGTATAATATTAAATTGTTATTCGGTAATTACCTAGGTACAAAGGTTTCCTTTCGAAACAATTCAATTTTTAGTAGATTCATACTTATTTATTCAATTAAAACGCACTGACATGGTCTTATTGAGTACAATTTGAGACTATGAAATATTCTATATATTATAAGTAGGTAGTAAGTTCTCGTAAAACACACACAACAATGAAAATTCACTTAGTAATTATTTGGATATTTAGTTTTACAAATACGTCAATTTACAATTTTATTTAAATGTTTTATTAAATATAAACGGATTAGAAAATTACTTAAAAACATGTCGGCCAACTATTACTATTATAATTATATTTATCTGTTTATTGTTATGCTTTCATATTTAAAAAAAATGATTTGTCATTGTAACTTTGTATGGATTCTGTTGTCTGAATTAATAAACGATTTAATTTTATTATAGTTTTTTTTAAAGATTTTTCAATAACATTTTCATTACAAGATAAGTTATCAATATTGACTATACAAGAATAGAATTCTAAACTAAATTGATAAATTACTAAATAATAAACAAATAACACAACATTTGACGTATTTTAAAAAAGCTTCAAAGTTGAATACCAATGAAAAATTAAATAATAGATAAGTAGACCATCAGACATGATTTCAATATACCTTTAACTACATAATAAATTTTTATAATTATAACTGTTTCGGACATTGTTGTGTGAAAAAAAAGGAATTTTTAAATTATGGATGTAGCACAGCCCTACCGAGCTCAATGTGTGAGCGCGCAAGAAAATACGGAGCAATCGCAACACACAGATACGGACCGGCCGCGTTCCGAAATGGCTGTGTTTCTGTCAACGCAGCCGCCCTCCGCGCGCGTGTTTTGATTTATTTTTGTCAACCGTACGCCATATTGTCTTTAACTTGCACGGCAATTACGATAATTTATAATTTGCAACTCGAAACTCTCCATTTTACTAATTTATCTGAGCTATCGATTACGTCATTTAAAAAAATAAAAAATACGGAGCATATACGAACGCGTGGTGACATTATGATTCGGATGTTGTGTTCGGATGACGTATGTTTATTATTATTAGCCAGTTTTATCAAGATTAGTAATTAAACCAATTATCTCATTATACAATCGGTCGGTAACTAAAATAATATGTTAGTCAAATCAAAAGTAATCGTTATTGATTTCGGAACGGAACGATTTTAAAAATAAAATGAGTGAGTTGTTCTTTTTTCAAAAGTGTGTGAACTGTGAACTATTTCGCGAGTGATTCCAAAAATAACGCGTTGTAAAATAACAGTACAGTCAAGGTGTTATTAATAGTGCAGTTCTATGTCTCTTCTCATACGAGTGCATTGCAAAAAGGCATTGTTTTAAAAATAAACATGTTTGGTAATTCAGGAGAAATGCCAACGGTTTGTGTTTTTGTGAAGTTCAAGTGATTACGTGGATTTCTGCATCCTTTGTCTCGGAGTATGGATAAACCCTCGTACAAGGTGAGTTCAGCCTGGTGTCGTAATAATAATACTCCTAGTCTATTACCTAGTGAGTGCCTAGGCTAGACCTACTAAATTATTTACTGACCTATTTTAAAAACATAAAAAGGAAACAGTGCTGCTTTATAATTTAATTTTCGCATTATTTATGTTATAGAAATCAACGGTAAATTACATTTTTATTAAAAATTAAGGCGTAATTGAAAATTACAATGGACTTGGAATAGGATTCAAATAACTAAATACGGAACCCTAAGAACAATTTATTGGAACTGATGACGTCATCCATTGTTTGTGATCTGATCACGGATACTCGTTTATTTATTTCAATTCAACTAAAATCTGTCATCATTCGTCAAGAAAGAAGTTAGATAAAGACTTATGCTTTTTATTTTTTTTATTATCAGTCACTAGTATGTAGGTAATAAAGTAATTAAATTATACTAGGTACCTAGATAGCTAGATTTTGAAATGAATTATTCTAATGCTTATTTAAAACAATCTAATTTCATTTTTAAAGCAATATTTTTTATTATAAACTATTATTTTTAATATACGTTATTATTACCTGTTATTTGGTACTAGGCACAGCCCTGCCTCCGTTCGCCGTATCAGCAAGTGCGTAGTGACGTGGCGCAATATCGAAACTGTCGAATCGATGTTTATTTTTTATTTTATCGTTTTATATTTAATCGATAATAATATATCGTAAACGTTCATTACGTTTACGATTTATTGATCAAAGGTAAATAAATACATTTACCTGATGTCAAATAATACATAAGCGTATAGATGTACAATTTAAATAATGTGGAAGTTTATATTTACATAAGCTTAACAAGTTGTATTCAAAAGGCTGTCTGGAAGAGATCGCTCTTAGCGATAAGACCGTCTAGATTGTGTTAATCGCTTTGTATGCATCGTTTCACTCTTAAGTTTACGTGCAAAAGATTATTTATTTAGATATTAACGTATAGATATAAGATGTGATCTGAGGTAAAAAATTGTGAAAATTAATTATTTTATTTTTAATTGATATTATATATTGGGATTCATGCATTAAGCGCAGCACATGAGTCAGTTTCGGTTTAAATAATTTTTATTTCTCTTAAGAACATTGATTGCTTCCAGAGACAACATAAACTAATGTAAACAATTTGCCAAAAATATTTACAACAAGTCGAAAAACTAAAAACAATTCTCAGAAATAAAATGCAACAGAGCAAAGGATGACATGACCAAACTATACATTATTATAGATATATGTTTCAAGTTTGTTTTTAAAACTATTTAAAGATTCACTTGCCTTGATTTCATTAGGCAAAGTATTAACATAATAAATAAGTATTAATAATCTTCTTCTAAGTCGTGTTCCTCATTGCTGAGGGTCGTGATCATTCTAAGGAATTAATCACATAGAACGACTCTCGTGGCAGATTTAATGGGGTGGTTTGCCATTGCCTTCCCCATTTCACACACTGGTCACCTCAGTGAGCAGGTTAAAAGTTTCCTCACGATGTTTTCCTTCACCGTCAGAGCGGTCGGTAAATGTACGTAAGTCTTTCGAAAAAAAACGAAAAACTTATTGGTACATGGCATTGCCTGGTTTCGAACTCGGTCCTCCTGCGTGGGAGTCTGACGTCCTGGCCACGACGCCACCGACGCTCACAATGTGAGTCATATATTATATAACATAATAAATAAACATTATTTTAAATTTTATTGAGAAATTAATTTAAGAATTCCACAAACAACAGGAAATGAACTTTACTTTTGAGTCGTATTTATTTGACGATCGCCGGTAATCAGGAATCCATAAAACCTAAATTGGGGCGCGAGTCTATTTTTAAATACCTCGCGTTTGTTCCAGGGCTGCTTGCTCACGCTTAGCCAGATTGTTTGTGTAAAAAAAATAAACATTAGTTAATGTTATCCTACCTATCCAATGTGAGACTAACTATAGGTAGTAGACCATAGTATTACATTGGTTTTATTACATTATACAAAATGTTTCATTGTCTTTAAAACCATTGTCTTTTTTATATTTCTTACATACTCTCTTCTAAGTCGTAGTCCTCATTGCTGAGGGTCGTGATCATTCTAAAGAATTAATCACATAGAACGACTCTCGTGGTAGATTTAATGGGGTGGTTTGCCTTCCCCATTTCACAAACTGATCACCTCAGTGTACAGGTTTCCTCACGATGTTTTGCTTCACTGTCAGAGCAGTCGGTAAATGTACGTAAGTCCTTGGAAAAAACCGAAAAACTCATTAGTACATGGCATTGCCTGGTTTCGAGTCCTCCCGCATGGGAGTCGGACTTATACATACATGAGTTAAATAAATACTTAAGCTACGTAATCAGGCTTAATATTTGAAAACCTAAACAAGTTTTATATTTAGGAACATATTTTGAATAATTTATAGACAAGGCAGATATGTTTGCGATGGGGTTTGTAAAAATAATGTACAAAAAATATATGATGATGATTGATGACCCATTTAAATTGTATTGAAGGTTCATTCATTTTGTTTTAAAATAACTAATAACAATTTCCAAAATGTTCAATGATCATATCGACTTTATAATGCGTTCGGTGAATCAGTAAATGTTTTCAATGACTCTGTAATTTTCGAACTAAAGTCTTGTAGATTTTGAGAGGCAGATATTAAATTTTCGAACTAAAATCTTGTAGATTTTGAGAGGCAGATATTAAATTTTCGAACTAAAATCTTGTCGATTTTGAGAGGCAGATATTAAATTTTCGAACTAAAATCTTGTAGATTTTGAGAGGCAGATATTAAATTTTCGAACTAAAATCTTGTAGATTTTGAGAGGCAGATATTAAATTTTCGAACTAAAATCTTGTAGATTTTGAGAGGCAGATATTAAATTTTCGAACTAAAATCTTGTAGATTTTGAGAGGCAGATATTAAATTTTGGAACTAAAATCTTGTAGATTTTGAGAGGCAGATATTAAATTTTGGAATTCTATTCTTGTCAATTACTTAATTAAGTTTGTGTATCAATAATTTTTACTTTATTTTGCTATCCAATCTCTAGATTTCTATGTTATTTGTTACAAATATTTCCTAATTTTGATTCATATTGCATGCATGCATTTAACTGTATTTTGGTGAATGTTTTTGTGTCTAGTATGAATGTAATATCTACTGGTTGTCCTAAATAAATAAAATAAATCATAACTGAGTCACCTTGCAAGTGATCAGTATTTAACGTTGCAATAATTGTAATTACTCTGGCCTGACCTAGACTGAGATTACTAGTTAAAATTCCTCTAATAGACAATACTATTAGAGGAATGATGCAATTCTTTGCTACAGTCTCGAACTAATATTAGATCTAAAATAGTTGCGAGCATGGTTATAAAGTAGTTGGGATGACCGCTAATGGCACATTTCATTTGAGCCCCTCTGTGTCTCGGAGAGCCAGTTAAAAAGTCGCTCCCGGTCGATGTCGTCCGACAGCAGTCAGATGTTCTGTCATGCATGGCATACCCACGCACGCACACTTAAATTATCAACTTTTGTTTTATAAGTGTTTTTCAATTATCGACACATTATTTACTAAAAATGTCGACACAAGTGCCGACTCTACCCCATCACTAAAGCGACGCAACTCAACCATTCGTCGTGGCATTATGAGTCGTTTTATTCTTTTTTTTGTTAAATTCGTTTAGGACGCCACTGCGTTCGTTTCAGCAACAACTTACCGGCTTGAGGTCATAGAAATTAGGCATTTTAAGTAATTGCCAGGGTTGAGTTATCGACATGGCTCATAAGATTAGCGAGCTGAAGTGGCAGTGGGCCGGTCACGTCTGTCGCAGAACAGACAACCGCCGGGGGAGACGAGTTCTGGAGTGGAGACCGCGTTTGGGCAAACGTAGTGTGGGACGAGCGTCCCTGCTGGGTGGAGCGACGGACTGGATGAGAAGAGCCGAAGATCTGGCTCAATGGCGCGCCCTGGGAGAGGCCTATGTCTAGCAGTGAACTAGAGTGGGCTGCTGATGATGATGATGCCAGGGTTGTAGCACAAATTAGGACTCTGGGCCCCATTTTACAGGTTTTATGCCGCATTGCAGATGAGCAAACGAGGCCTTCTGATGGTCGGGGCCGGGAACAACCCAGCGGCACTTCGACCCTTGAGGATCTTTTGTGCCTACCCCGTTTACACACTGGTCATCTCAGTGTGTAGGTTTGTTCACGATGTTTTCCTTCACCGTTAGAGCAGTCGGTAACGTACGTAAGTCTTACGGAAATACGAAAATCTCCTGATGGTAAGTGGTCACCAGCGCCCTTTAGACATCTCACCTCACTATAATGTTATTATTTTATTGGCTGGTAATTTTTTTTACGATATTCGAAAAATAAAAGATGTTTGTTATCGATATCTTCGTCATACCAACATGACAACACTAAAGTCATATTTACGACAATAAAAACCTAGGGCGTAAAAAGAAGACATGGCTGTAACCTATTATTTAACTATTAAGTATATTTTAGCATATGTATAAGTATTGTATATACTGTTAGACATACATGAATACATAATATAAACGTAGATCAATATTATAGTTTCCTGTGAATCTAAACTAAAGTTTTGTCGTTATTGTGTCTAAGTTACTCGACAGCGATTCTCAAACTTTTTTGTTTCATAAAAAAAAGGTGTACGGTACGAACTTCAAGAAATTAAAATCACATTACATACAAGATAGAAGCACTTTACCTACAGGAAAAGTACAAAATAATTTTATTTTTATAAAATACGAACACAATTTTTTTCATCAGCAGCCTATTCTAGTCCACTGCTGGACATAGGCCTCTCCCAGGGCGCCCCATTGAGCCCGATCTTCGGCTCTTCTCATCCAGGCGCTGCCAGCCATCTTGCGCAGATAGTCGCTCCATCTAGCAGAGACGCCCGTCCCACACTACGCGGTCTCCACTCCAGTACTCGTCTCCCCCAGCGGTTGTCTGTTCTGCGACAGATGTGACCGGCCCACTGCCACTTCAGCTCGCTAATCTTATGAGCTATGTCGATAACTTTTGTTCTATGCCGGATCTCCTCATTTCGGATTCGATCCAGCAGAGATACTCCGAGCATAGCTCTTTCCATAGCATATTATACAATTTTTTTAGGTTGCATAATTTTTTTCTACGAGGATAACAAGAAATTAAAGTAAGTAAGTTCGCACACAGTAATGACCGAAACAGTTATAATTATAATAAAATAATTATGTAGTCAAAGGTGGACATATCTAAATCATGTCTGATGGTCTGCTGTTGTTGTGAAAAGGGGTCTCGACTCAGCTTATTGCTGCAGACGAGAATGCCTGCAGCGCTGGTATTCTGTTGGACCATGTAATATAAACAAGTCAAGGTCATGTAATATAAACAAATAAATAAAAAACGAAATAACAATCAATATTAATATTATATTATCAATATTATCTTTAATTGGTAAATAGTACTTTATATAACAAGAGCGCGAAGGACACTTTGCCGCATTAGTGAGATCACGACACGAGCTGCAAGCAAGTGTCGTGATTACACGAATGCGACACGCGATGATGCGAGACACTATAGTTTTTGTAACAGCTGTCAGTAAAAAAAAAGAGTAAATCAAACAAATTGAAATCACCCATAGTGTGTGACACTTAGCTTATAGTTAACAGTTAATAAAAGGCCCACTTTTCGGACGAAAGTTATCTATATTTAATTAATGTTGTTAAAAAAATCAATAATATCAATAAGCCAAGTGAGAGGCAAGTGACAAAACCACTTCAGACAAAGTCATAAAAAAAAACTAAAAGGTTCATAGTTTGAGAAACAGCGCAGTGCTATCCCTAAACCAATATACGGACGTTACATTAGAGAATAGGGTTTCACGGCAGGGCTGTCACACGAACATGGAACATCGATTATAACAACTGGACCATACATTTTTATACACCATACATTTTTCGAATTTTGTATGATTTTGAATGAATGAATTTCGAAAAAAATCGTTCGCAAACGAAACCAATTGAATCGAAAAATGCAATCGGGACTGAAATCAGTTGTGCCGACGAAAAGTGTAACAGATCTGAGGTACGTACGTTCTTACGCTAGTAATTGTCTTTGCATAAAAAAATCCTTAATCCGAGCTTTACTTATGTTATGTATTAAAAGTATCATCATCATCATCATCAGCCCATGTCGTCCCACTGCAGGGTATAAGCCTCCTCTCTTTTGTGCCTCCTCTCTTAAAAGTATATAAACCAATAAATATTTCATATTTCACTCTTCTGCACTATACTGCCGGTAACCTATTAATAATTCTTCTATAAGAGATCGCTCTGCGCGACAAGGCCGCCTTTGTATACTTATTCTGTTTCCAAAAGGAAACAGAATAAGTGTACAAAGGCGGCCTTGTGTGCTTGTGTGCAGCAAAGTATTAATCTATCTATCTACGACTACTTTACACGTACCTGTTCAAGTACATATTTGCAATAACATTGAACACTATTTACAAGATTTAAACGTGATTTGGATAATAGTATTTTTCAACCTTATTCTGACGTGAATTCGATGAACGTCTTACGTATGTCTGGAGGGCTCGTTCAGAAAAATCATCCGACGAAAATGACGTACTTTCGTCGTCTTCGTACGGCTAAACTATAGCAGATAGAAAAATAATACTTATACCGGTTTAAAGATCCATTCGGCGACAACACAAAAATATGGGCTTTAATGAATAATATTAATAAACAATAACGTCATACCCTCCGGAAGATTGCTCTAAAAAATTATCGAGGCGCGGTCTCCGCTCAGTAAAAAGCGAGCTAGCGAACAAACGACTTATCCGTTTGGGACAAATTAACCTGTATTTCATAGACAAGAGTATAGCCGATATTTTGACACCAAAAAAAATAAATTTGCAACATAAACTTTGTAGCGAGTGTATGCTTAATAGAGAGCGACGGTGGCCTAGTGGCTAGGACGCCGGACTCCCATGCCATGTACCAATGAGTTTTTCGGGTTTTTTCGAAGACTTATGTACATTTACCGACCGCATTAACTGTGGAGGAAAACATCGTGAGGAAACCTGCATGTCTGAGGAAATGAAAAATTTCCGAAGGCGTGTGAAATCCACCAATCAGCATTGGGCCCGCTCGGTGGATCATGGCCCGTACCCCCTTGTGCAAGGGGAGGCCTGGGCCACAACAGTGGGGACATTAATAGGCTGCTGCTGCTGATGATGATGATGATGATGTATGTTTAATAAAGATTAGGTATTTTTAATCGTGAAATGATAACAATGGACCTAACCTATAGCTGTTTTATATTTTTTTTGCGTACATTTTTTGGCCACTTAAAATATCTGAATAATCTTAAACTAATTAATTTTGCGTAGTCTAAAAATGTTTCTTATTTCTGAATAGTTTTTTTTAGCAAGAATCAAAATTTTGATTCACAATTTTAGAACCCATTTTTGTTAGTCGGGTAATAAAACTTGGCAACCCTAAGTGCTCAGTGGGAGTAAACAACATAATATATTTCACTGAAGTGCAAAAGAGATAGCACTACTTCTAACCCTACTGTACCGTACTTAAGTATTTCGTAAAATACAAAAGAATACCGTACCGTAATAGTAATACCATTGTTGGAGTTTTACAAAGATTACTATTCTTTTTATAAAAATTTAATTGTTTTTTTTTAATGATATCGTTAACTAATATGTAAGACAGACAGACATATTACACGTTGAAATATACTAAGGTATTATTTATAATAGTTTTAATTTTTTGAAATTATAATGGAATTATTTCATTATCGATATTATTTATCGATATGTTCTCTTCCCTAATTAACGAGTTTTGAAAATACACAACAGATCTATATCGACGGTGAAGTGGAATAACGTCCTAACTGACTTTTTGGCATTATTGAGATTTAGATTTTTACGACATAAAACGCAAAGCGTTCCGTAGATGGAGCCACGAGCACACTCCGTAAACAGAAAAGCAAAACGAAACGTCATTCTTGAAGATATCACTAATTTCTCGTTGGATTAATTTAATTTTTCAAAGCTATAGTAAAATCGTGATGATATCATGGCATCGTATGGCCATTTGAAAATAGCAGACTTAAAAATTCTGTTAAAACAGCGTGGCGCGAGTCTGAAGGTATTTGGCGGAGAGGTCGTCTACATGTTGACATTTGGCTTTATGTGATAATTTAAAGTTTATTAAACAAAAATCTTGTAAAATCATCCTTAATCAAAATAATCATTATTTATTTATCAAATTATTGTCATTGAAAGAAAGAAATTTAGGTTATCTTACGTTTAGAACAAAATCATCTTTAACACGTTCGCGTGCGGTAACGGCTAATGGCGTTAAATTGAGTTTAAAAATTACAGTACGGTCATCGCCGGCAAATCTTTACACCTTTCTTAAAAGCACTTTAAACGCACAAATTGGTACATAGGACTCTCCCACTGCCATTCTGCAAAGAGTGCATTTTGTTTCTACTGACAACACTGCGCGCAGTGTTGTCAGTAGAAACAAAATGCACTCTTTATAGGTGTTCCTTTTTGGACATGACTCACACAAACACAGGTACTTACACATAGACAGTACGGACATGACAGCTATTCTATGTATCATATTACGGCACCAGCAGTTAGTGATGGTATGCAATAACTTACTTACATTAATTTTATGCAGAACGGCAGTGAAGATTGGTACTGCCAAAATGAGAAAAAGAACCGCGCGTGAACGTGTTAAGTCGCACACGTACGTCGTATTTTTTAATGTATTTTTGTAACTGTGCTAGTGGCGCCTCTAGTGGTAAAACATTGCAGGATTATCTCCTATTTCAGAGTCAGAGCAGTCGGTAAATGTAAGTAAGTCTTTCGAAAAAACCGAAAAACTCATTGGTACATGGCATTGCCTGGTTTCGAAGTCGGACCTCCCGCATGGGAGTCGGACGTCCCAGCCACGACGACACCGACATTTTAATAAAAGTATAAAATAGACCACAGGTAGATAATAAGTTGTCTGTTATGGATCTGGAAGGGGAGACCTGGTGACTCAAAACACAGGTTAATCCTAGTTTGAGCATCAGTCTTCCACTAGCTAGATGGTCAAAACCTATATTATGTATTCAAACTTTGTTACCTTAAGTGGAACAAAATAATATACTTTTTGTATTTTTTTTGTATTTTTTTTTTGTTTTGGATGAAATTTAATTTAAATTATATTAATTTCATATTTTTATAATTGATAATTTAGTATAAGTAATTTATAATTAATTGCTGTCAATACTTAATACTCAATTTATTTCATAATCTTCATTACACGTTCCATCACATTTTTCATTTATCTTAAAAATATAAACAAATTGTAATTACATGTTAAAGATTACTTTAATGTGGTAATGTTTATTCAAAATAAAATGATACAAAAATACATACTTAAGCTAAAATTACAAAATACCTATCTATTTTACAAATGAAATACCTGGCCCAGGTCGCTCCCTGCGGGGAGTGTCCCGAGGAGGCTGGCGGCGTTGCCCCGCAGTATGGCGAGGCTTATACGCTGAGCGGAGTAGAGGCCAGCCTTCTGGTCCCGGGATGTCTCTACGAGGCGCTTGGCTATGTCCCGGTAGAGACAGTGGGCTCCAGGCCCCCACGGCCCTAAGGTCTCCACCCCGAACGGCGCAAATATGCAATCACCACCCAGGCCCGCATATTTACGCCGCTTGAGGTTCTCCGCAGATGCTGCTGCTGACCCGGCCTTCGCCGCCGTGGCTGGAAGGTGGGACGGGGCAAGGGTGTCGACGCAGGTAGCGTCCCACAGCAGAGACCGTCCCAGCTTCCAGGGCACGAGTGTCATACCGTCGGGCCTTTTACCGTCATCGCGAGTCAGACCATTGGGCTCCAACACGGCTGGCGCACCCGTAAAATAAAATAAATTACTTAAATTACTAGAAACGAACATAATATTTATTTGATGTAACATGTGAATTTAACAAATAATAATGTATTTAATGTACACAAATAATAATTTAATGTCTGGCTGCCCTTGACTCAGTGGAGAAACGCGCTAAGCGCCTTATAGGTGACGAATCGCTGGTGGAAGCTAGACTGCAAAGTCTGGAACATCGGCGCAAGGTTGCCTGTCTATCGGTATTTTATAGGATACATTTCGGAGAGTGCGCATCGGAATTGCACGACCTAATTCCAGCATCTCCATTCCGCCTTCGGACTACCAGGCGCGGGGAGGGGTTCCATCCTTATGTTGTTGATATCCCATCTGCTCCTACGAAGCGATTTGCTTCTTCGTTCATTATGCGAACGGCTAAGGAATGGAACAGCCTGCCGGCGTCTGTATTTCCCGAAACCTACAACCTTGGGATCTTCAAGGCCAGAGTGAATAGTCATTTACTGGACCCGCATGCTCCATCGTCGACCTCATCGTCGCTTACCATCAGGCGAGATCGAGGTCAAATGCGGGTTTAGAAGTAAATAAAAAACATTTAAAAAAAATGTTACTTATAAAATTTCTTAGATTAGGCCCGTGTGTATTGTAATTAAATCTGCCCCGAGAGCCGTTCTATGTGATTAATTCCTTAGAATGATCACGACCCTCAGCAATGAGGGACACGACTTGGAAGAAAAGAATAGGGGGTATTTGACCAAAAAAAATTTATTGCATTTTATCAATCAACTTACATGGACATACTGAAGATGAATCTGAAATCCGTTTATCGATATCTCAACTAACATCAGCTATATTAATGGTTAAAGTTAGTAGTGGGGGGATTCTCTGTCCCTTTCTAGCAATACAGTCCTTATTGTGTAGCCAAGGACCAGCTTGTATGGCGCTACATAACAGTGACGTCACAAGATATCTCAACTAACATCAGCTATATTAATGGTTAAAGTTAGTATTGGGGGGATGCTCTGTCTCTTTCTAGCAAAACAGTCCTTATTGTGTAGCCAAGGACCTGCTTGTACGGCGCTACATAACAGTGACGTCACAAGATATCTCAACTAACATCAGCTATATTAATGGTTAAAGTTAGTAGTGGGGGGATTCTCTGTCCCTTTCTAGCAATACAGTCCTTATTGTGTAGCCAAGGACCAGCTTGTATGGCGCTAGTGAACAGTGACGTCACAATTATCTATTGCCGTCTCTTTCTACCGTCTGATTTTCGATTGCCTGTAGCTATTTTATTTTTCAACGGATTTCAATTCTGTTATCACATTTGACCATCAATCTATGTCTATTTTCTTATTTTTATGAAATGTATTTAATATTTGATACTTGTCAAAAACCCTATTCGAAAACAATTGACAACAAAACACGCACACACTGGTGCTTTCTTCGTCCGTGCAGTCACTGAGGGGCCAGCTGAAGATCAGCGCTGTGGCTTGCCTCAGCATTATGCTGAGCTGGTGTACCCTTTTTGGCACTGTACCACACCGGATGTTCTGTGCTGCATGTATTAAACTTTGTATACTTCTGTATTCTGGTGTTTACAGCGCTAAATAAACGATTTCAATTACCTGTTTTATACTATTTTGGACAACAATAAAAGATTATAAAATAGTTGGACCACAGAGTGTAAACCAGCCTAGTTAATGCTCTATGCAGCTGTCCCGCTCGCACGCATAGCCCTGTCTCGCCGGGGGCTGTTTCAATTTTATACTTATTGATTCAGAGGTCGTTCGTTTGACGGTACGGTCAGCAAATGTTGAGTATTATTTTTAATTATTAGAAAAAAAAGTTGCAGAAAAAAAGTCAAAAATATTATGTATAGAGGTTAGTTATGGTATGGCCGTCTATGGCAACAAAAAGTATAGAGGAAAAGAAATTTCATCCTGTCAGTGCCTAGTAAGGCCATGGAACTACTAAGATTAAAAGAGTATTACTTAGTGTTGCTTACTGTACCATAATTCATTCTCAGGTTAAATTTTGTTGTTTTAATTTTTTCGCTATGAGCAACCGTTTTCAAGATATGAGTCAAATAGTAATACACGGGCCTAACGCCAGATGTTCTGTGCTGCATGTATTAAACTTTGTATACTTCTGTATTCTAGTGTTTACAGCGCTAAATAAACGATTTCAATTTCAATTTAACGGGACCTTCGGTTTGATCAAGGCCGAAGCGAAGAGTGGCGACAGACTTTACATAGAAGGATGGCCGCTAGCAGGCGGACCCTGACGAGTTTTTTTATAATTTTTATTGACTACTAAACCCGCATTGGACCTCGATCTCGCCTGATGGTAAGCGACGATGAGGTCGACGATGGAGCATGCGGGTCCAGTAAATGCCTATTCACTCTGGCCTTGAAGATCACAAGGTTGTAGGTTTCGGGGAATACAGACGCCGGCAGGCTGTTCCACTCCTTAGCCGTTCGCAAATCGCTTCGTACGAGCAGCTGGAATATCAACAACATAAGGATGGAACCCCTCCCCGCGCATGGTAGTCCGAAGGCGGAATGGAGATGCTGGAATTAGGTCGTGCAATTCCGATGCGCACTCTCCGAAATGTATCCTATAAAATACCGATAGACAGGCAACCTTGCGCCGATGTTCCAGACTTTGCAGTCTAGCTTCCACCAGCGATTCGTCACCTATAAGGCGCTTAGCGCGTTTCTCCACTGAGTCAAGGGCAGCCAGTTGATACTTAACTGAGCCGTCCCACAGGTGGCAGCAGTACTCCATGCTCGACCGGACTTGGGCTTGGTAAAGGTTTAAGAGCTGTTCCGGCGTGAAGTACCGCCTTTTTTTGGCTGTCCTACCACCAGCAAGTTAGTAGTGTTAGTAGTGTTAGTCGTCTTGTATTATACGTGTACGTCGTATACGTAGGAATATTCTAATCCGATCATATACATATTAAAGTGTCATGAATTAAAATAAATTAGTGGATGAATTAAAATAATTACTTCCTGTTTTATTTTACTTGAAACTGAAATTTGAAACTTGTTTTGTTGTCGGTACGCTCGAAAACGGCCGTATCCGGCGCTCGGGTCGTTACTAACTCTTGCATTCCGTTTACTACTTACCCGATTTATCAATTAAATTACCGTTTTTTTTAATTACCTACATTTTAATTGATTTGATTTTATAATTTAATCAAACAATATCTCGTGTGAAAAATGCCAAGTTTCGTTGTTTTTATTTTGTTATGCTCTTGTGTTTCTTACCCACGTCAAAAAGAGGGGTTTTAAAAGTTTGACCCGTTATCTGTCTTTATGACTTAGTATCACAACAACCGATCGGTTGTCATCATGATGATCATTGGTGTCATTGATCAAAATTGGTTCAGGGGTTTTCAAGATCTTAAAAAATCTTTGGGTACGTTACCAGGAAATCGATTCCACTAAATACAACGTAACTAAATAGAATCTAAACTGCATCGTTATGACGTGTTTCGTATGCTACTATCCACTAACGATCACATTTCAGTTAAGCTGCGATCGATCGAACAGTAAAGTATTTGGCATTCTAATAAAACGTTTAGTATACTGAATCGCAGTTAAACGGTAACAAAACGGTCACAGAAGATACCTGTCCTCCGAGATACATGAACCTCCTAGTTCGGAGGTCAGCGTTTATTGTAAACTAACTGGTTGCTCACTAATTTTATTTAGTTTAATATAACCTATGCTTAAGTTCCTACTGGTGTATGGACTATGGATACTTTGTCATCTTACCGCACAAATAAACTATTCTTATTTGTATATAAGTTAACATAATTTGCATTCCCGCGTAAAATACACATTTGACACGTTCAGGTTACGTCCTATCGAATGTGCCAGCCGTAACATCGTAGAACGTATGACCTATAGTTACTAAGTGACTATACATAGAATAAGTGGCATGTTATTAACAAAGTGGACCATGGTTGTCTTGAATAAATAAAGATACATTTAAACTACTATATTCTGGAAGCAATTTAAGTTTTACAAATATAAATAAATTTATTTTGCAACAATAATTAATTAATCTGGGTGAAACATACATTTTTGAGCCGTTTGGGGTTGAAACATTGGGACCCTGGGGCCCGGGAGCGCACCGCGTCTTCAAGGACCTCGCAAAGCGCCTGGTGGATGCGTCAAAAGACAAGAGCTGCTGCTGGCTCCTATTTGGCCCAGCGGATCAGCTTAGCTATCCAACGGGGCAACGCAGCCAGTCTCTTGGGTACACTGCCGGATGTGGGGGACTTAAGCCAATTTTTTTATCTTTAGCTTTCTTAGCCTTAGTTTAGTTTTAGCTTTAGTATTATTTTAGTGTTATATTATATTATATTTAAGTTATTGTTGTGTAAATAAAATTCTTTTTTTGCAACTTACATTAATACAAGAGTGGTTGATGCTCTAAATCCCGCACTAGGACACCCTGTGTCGCGGGATTTAGGCTCTTCTATGTAGGCACAATTTTGATTTATATAGTAAAAATAAATAAACGTATACAATTTTAAATGAACATTAGATACTAAGACGTAAGCATGGAGTGAAAGTGTGTGCGTATTGGTGTGGGGGTGTGGAAAGGTGAGGGTGTGTGTTAGGGTGTGTGAGAGCGTGTGGGTGTGTGATGTGCATGACTAGTATATGTGTACAATTTCCAACACTTTCTCAGTGCTGTCATAGTCCAACGTTGCAAGCCAGGTGGTTTGAGATTGTTTGCACCTATATATTTTAATTTATATGTTTCTTTGTCCAAAGCTGGTGGGCGCCCCATGCGGCCAGCACGGCCAGTACACGTTCTACAAGGCCTTGCGTTTCACCGGGGAGAACGAACGCATTGTGGCCATCGGAGACTTCTTCTTCATCAGGATATGGCAAGACTCCGAGCTGGTCTCCATTGGTGAGTCTCATCTCATCTGCCTCGATGATCCGAGGGCTCGATAGTCGGACGATTTAAGAAGAATAGCGAGGAAGACGTGGATATGGAAAACAACCAGTAGATCTTGTTGGAGGGATATGGGGGAGGCCTATGCTCAATATTGGATGCTCAGGGGCTGAAAATGATGATGAAGTTGATCTCATCAGCCTATTAACGTCCCCGCTGTTGGGGCACAGGCCTATGTTCACAAGGGGGTACGGGCCATGATCCACCGAGCGGACCCAGTGCTGTGCGGTGGAAAACTTTTTCCTCATATAAAACTAAAACCCTGATTTTCAGTGGAACCGCTCCAGTGACCATTGCTCCGCTTGCTTTGTGGTGTCGTTTGGAGTGCAGAGAGGTGGCCACCTGCCGGGCAGGAAGCCTTGGCACCTCAGGATCACTTCCCGAAGTCCTACAGGACATCAGAGTACTGCTGGATTTTCTGGCGAAGTTGGGGTGGCTCGATTAGTAGTAGATTCCACCACACGCAAAATAGGCGCGTAATTAAGACGTCGAGTTGCAGAAATCAGCCCGTTATTACATTACATTACATTTGTGGTGTCGTTTTGAAGGGTAAGAGAGCCAGCGAAATTACCGGCACTTGAGGCACTTCATCTTTGAGTCCTCAAGGTTACCCTCTCTCTAATAACATTGTAATGAGGTGAATAATATAGTTAGACACGGGATTCTTACCACGGTATTGACAACAACCACGAAAGCTTAAAAAGAGAGGTGAGATGTGTGTGACCATAGCTGACGGTAACCACTTACCATCAGGTGGTCCGTTTGCTCGTCTGCTCTCCTTATACAATAAAAAAGTTTCTACCAATCTTTAACGACTATTTTCTCTGTGTCCAGGCGAGCTGCAGCTGCTGTGGACGGACCGTGTCTCCGACCAGACCCTGGTCAGTCTCCGGCTGTACTTCCTGCCAGAGAATACGCCAGACGGCCGCGGCCAGCACGGAGAGGTGAGTCTGATGCCTGTCTCTTGCCTATCGGTATTTTATAGGATACATTTCCAGGAGTGTGCATCGGAATTACTCGAGCTAATTCCATCTCCATTCCGCCTTCGGACTACCAGATGCGAGGAGGGGTTCCTATGTGTAGTTGATTCCTTCTTCGTACGAATACGAAGCGATTTGCTTCTTCGTTTATTATTCGAACGGTTCCTATCGGCGTCTGTTTCCCGAAACCTACAGCCTTGGAATCTTCAAGGCCAGAGTGAATAGGCATTTATTGGACTCGCCTGTTCCATCTGCGACCTCTTCGTCGCTTATAATCAGGCGAGATTGAGGTCATGTGGGTTTAGTGGTTAATAAAAAAAGCTGCTGTGGACGGACCTCGTGTCCAACCAGCCAGACCCTGGTCAGTCTCCGGCAGTACTTCCTGCCAGAGAACACGCCAGACGTCCGCGAGTTGAGCTTGATGTGTTCTATTCATGTGGCTAGTGGCTGTGGTCCGGTTCTAGCGACGGTTCGGTTCGCTCCATCCAATCACGAAGCGCTGATTTCAGATGGGGGGGGGGGATGGCGGAACGCATCTGATTGGTTACAGCCATAAGGCATATATTTTTATGCGTTTGACATTTCAATGACCGACTAATGTATGGGAAAAGCTAACAGCACATGCGCCAACTGGCAGACGCGGTTTTCATATAAAAGAACAAAGGGATTCTGGGTAAATTGGGAGGGTCTTAATAGACACAAAATTATAATCGTGTAAGTAAATTAAATTTTGAAATTGAAATACGTTTATTTAGCACTGTAAACACCAGAATACAGCAAGTATACAATACAAAAGTATACAAGGATATAATGCATCCAGCACAAGAGATCCGGTGCGGTACAGTGCCAAAAAGGGTACACCAGCTCCGCATAATGCTGAGGCAAGCCACAGCGCTGATCTTCAGCTGGCGCTGAATTATAAGGGGGTCGAAAATGGCTCGAAATGGTTCCTGTAATAATAATTATAACACACGTCAGTGCATCGGCCTTAGATGAAAATTTTGATTTCATCTGAGGTCGTCGCCTTTTTTTCTGAACATGGCGGACACACTCCCATGTGTCCAGATTCATTAACCGACCGAGGAAGGTGTTGTGTGACACGTTTGTCTGTTTGTCCGTGGCATAATAACTCAACCAATGATCCGATTTGGACGCGGATTAATCGGAAGAGGGAATCGAAAGTAGATAATATGTATTAGTGTTGTACCTTACGTTTTATTTTACATTATTTTTTTATTTTTATTTTTATATATGGGTATCTTGCCTGATATAAAGACTTTATTATTATATATTTTTATCTCCCATTTCTGGGGTATTCTACCACAATCGCGGGCTTTTGGCCAAACGAGAGTGGGGACGAGAAAATAAAGAGATACCTATATATGAAAATGATAAATATGTAAGTATTTTATAGTAATTTAAGATTATTCTTCTATTGATAAGAATTTGCGAACTATTCTGCATGTATTTATTATAACTGCTTTTTGTAGGAGTCTGTATGTGAGGGCGAGCATGCCAAGTGTTCTGAGGCCGGTGTGAAGTGTGTTTGGGATTACTCCTGTAGATGACAAAATGATTGGTATAATTTTGACTGTTTGCACTTTCCATTGAGTCTTTAGTTCAATTGATAAATCGGTATATTTGGAAATCTTATCTGTGTGTGTTGATGTGACGTTATGTGTATTGGGTATGGCTATGTCTATAAGGTAAACTATTTTATTCATCTTATCATGGAGTGTGATGTCTGGTCGGTTGTGGTGGATGGTTTTGTCGGTTAAGATAGTTCTGTCCCAATATAGTTTGTAGTCTTCTGAATCTATTATCACTTGGGGTGTGTATTTCTTAGTACGCGGTTTTTTCTGTAATTAACTTGTATTTAATTGCAAGATTTTGGTGTATTATGGCAGCTACTTGGTCGTGTCGGTGTTTGTAATCTGTTTGAGTAATAGATCTGCAGGCCCCCGTGATGTTCTGTATGGTTTCTGACGCACTGTGACAGTGTCGGCATAGATCAGATTGGAGTGTGTTATCGTGTATTATATGTTGTGTGTTATCGTGTATTATATGTTTATTATTATTTTTTAAATTTCTGTTTATCTCCCATTTCTGGGGTATTCTACCACAATCGCGGGCTTTTGGCCAAACGAGAGTGGGGACGAAAAAATAAAAAGATATATATGAAAATGATAAATATGTAAGTATTTTATAGTAATTTAAGATTATTCTTCTATTGATAAGAATTTACGAACTATTCTGCATGTATTTATTATAACTGCTTTTTGTAGGAGTCTGTATGTGAGGGCGAGCATGCCAAGTGTTTTGAGGCCGGTGTGAAGTGTGTTTGGGATTACTCCTGTGGATGACAAGATGATTGGTATAGTTTTGACTGTTTGCACTTTCCATTGAGTCTTTAGTTCAATTGATAAATCGGTATATTTGGAAATCTTATCTGTGTGTGTTGATGTAACGTTATGTGTATTGGGTATGGCTATGTCTATAAGGTAAACTATTTTATTCATCTTATCATGGAGTGTGATGTCTGGTCGGTTGTGGTGGATGGTTTTGTCGGTTAAGATAGTTCTGTCCCAATATAGTTTGTAGTCTTCTGAATCTATTATCACTTGGGGTGTGTATTTGTAGTACGCGGTTTTTTCTGTAATTAACTTGTATTTAATTGCAAGATTTTGGTGTATTATGGCAGCTACTTGGTCGTGTCGGTGTTTGTAATCTGTTTGAGTAATAGATCTGCAGGCCCCCGTGATGTGCTGTATGGTTTCTGACGCACTGTGACAGTGTCGGCATAGATCAGATTGGAGTGTGTTATCGTGTATTATATGTTTCCTATAATTTCTTGTATCTATTATTTGGTCTTGTATGGCTACCATAAATCCTTCTGTTTCCGGGAAGAGTTCGCCTTGTTTCAACCAAGCATTCGACGCAATCTTATCGATGTTTGGGTTGATTAAATCACGACGATGTCTGCCGTGGAGTGATTTTTGTAACCATGTATCTAGTTTATGAGGTATCTGTGTAATTGTTTCATTTGTTTGAGTGGCGTAATCCTTAAGATTCAGTGGTGTGAGTTTGTGGTCTGCTTGTGTAATGGCGTGATGGAGTGGTGACCTGTGTGTGCTTCTGTGAAAGAATGATCTAAGTGTGGCAATTTGTTTGTTATGTAGGTTTTGGATGTCAATCAATCCTCTGCCTCCTTCGTGTTTAGGTAAAGTAAGTCTTTGTGTGCAGGATCTTGGATGGTGTTTTCTGTATTTTGTCATGAGCGTGTTGATTGTACGTTGGAGTTTTGTTAAGTCTGTCTTTGACCAATTAATGATTCCAAAGGAGTAGGTTAGTATAGGGATGGCATATGTATTTATGGCTTTTGTGGTATTTTTTGCATTTAGGTGTGTGTTTAGTATTTTGTGCAATCTGGTTTTGAACTTTTGGGTAATACTGGCTTTTGTTTCTTTTTGATGGATCTGTCTCGTCTGTTGATATCCTAGGTACTTGTATCCGATTAAATTGTCTACAGGGCCTACTTGCTGTGCGTCGTCTAAAATGTAAGTATTTTGTTCTATTTTCCCTCGATGTACTGATTGTATTTTACATTTGTCTATTCCAAATTCCATGCAAATATCTGCCGAGAATGATTGTGTAATATCTGCCAATTTATGAATTTCGTTAAGGTTGCTGCCGTACAATTTGATATCGTCCATATACATTAAGTGGGATATGATGTGTTGTGTATTATCGTGTTTGATTTTGAATCCTGCGCTGCTGTTGTTGAGTAAATTTGACAATGGGTTGAGGGCTAGGCAAAACCATAAAGGACTAAGGGAATCTCCTTGGAAAATTCCCCTTCGTATCTTGATAGGGTCAGTTTCTGTAGTCGAATTTTTGTTGTGCAATTTTAAAACTGTAGTCCAATTAAGCATTGCGCTTTGCAAAAATTCTATAAGAACGTTGTGTATTTTGTAGTGCTGAAGAATTTGTATAAGCCAGGAGTGTGGTACTGAATCGTATGCCTTTTTATAATCGATGTACATAGTGTAGATATTGCGTTTTTTGGATAGTGCTTGTTTCGACACAACTGAATCTATGATTAATTGCTCCTTACAACCTTGACTGAGTCTACGGCACCCTTTTTGCTGTTCAGCTAAAATTCCATTGGTGTCTATATGTCTGTAAATAAGTTCACTAACGCATGAAGTCATTATTTTATAAAAATTTTGTAAGCATGTTATTGGTCTGTATTTGGCTGGGTTTTTTGTATCTGTGGGGTCTTTTACTAACATATATGTAGTTCCTTGTGTTATGTAAGCTGGCATGGTCTCTGGTGATTGTATAAACTGATTAATATGTTTAGCTAATAATGTGTGTGTGCTCCTAAACTTTTTGTACCAGAAATTATGTATTTTATCTGAACCTGTAGCTTTCCAGTTGTGTGTCTTTGCTATTATCAGTTTTACCAAATCTACTGTGATGTCTTCAAATGTCATGTCTGTTAACTCTGCGTATAATTCTTTATCATTTTTGGCCCAATCGTTTTCTTTATGTTCTACGGGATTGGCCCATATGTTAGACCAAAATTCTTGTAGTTGCTCTGGTGTTGGCACTTCCGCATCATTATTGGTGTTATTATTCGATGTGTCTTCTCCTAGTTTTCTATAGAAAATCTTTTCGTTGCTATTAAATTGTCTGTTTTGCGATTTCCTCTGTGTTGTTAATTTATACCTTCGGAGTCGACTTGCAAGTGCGCTTAGTTTCTGCTTTAGTGTGTCTAAGAAATGTGAGAGTTCTGTGTTTTCGGTTTCATATTGTGAGTGTATTTTGTATTCTATTTTTATTGCCTCTATGTGTTTTTTTAGTGTCTGACTATTATTTCCCTTGATATGTTCTGTGAGTCTACCAATTTTTATTCTTAAATCGTTAATTTTATTTTCTAGCCTTTTTTGCCATTTTGGTTTGTGGTTGATATGTAGTGAACTGCTTTGTGTAATGTTGATTTTTGAACCATTTTGAGTTGCAGCCGTGTAAGCTGCACAATATAAGGCGGACTGGGTTGTTAGGAAGTCGCTTTCTGGGGTCAGATAATTTTGTAATATTTCGGAGTCTATAAAGTGTACTATTGCTGCTAGTTTTTTGGTTGGTTTTTGTTTAGGAATATTAGGTCTTTGTGTAGGTTCTGTTGTATTAAACTCATCAATAGCTTTCATAAATGCTTCTCTAATATCCTCACATTTTTCTTGCGAAATAGTGTACTTGTTTATGGTTGATTCTGGTGGGTCTGTTCGACTTTCGTTACTATCTCTACCTATTTCATCGGGTCCTATTGTAATTTGGCTATTTGTATCTATGGTTGTGGTTTGGCTGAGGTTCTCTTGGTCTATTTCATGTGTTGTCTCTGCCTGTTGTATATGTTCTCTCTGGGTGTGTAAAATCCTTTCAACTTCATCGCGTATCTGCTGTAGCTTTACATCATCTAACATTCTGTTCTTGATTATAACTCTGCGCTGGTCAGCTATTCTCTGTTCTGATATATGAGAAAGATGCGGATGTTCTGCGATTACTGCTTGGTGTAACGATTGTCTGTATGCTGTTTTGTTTGTTTCCAAGTTAGTAATTATGTAGTAGTTACGCATTATGGATTCATTTATTCCACTGCTCCATCTCATTCTTTGACTCAAATTTTGTGTGTTTTGGGTTGTTGGTACTACCATATTATTTTGTTGGAGTAAATAGGCTTCAACTTCTTCCTTTATCTGTTTGATCCTGTCTGCTGAGAATAGTTTGTTTGAAATGGCTCTACGTTGGTCTCCGATTCGTTGTCTACTAATCTGCATTTCCGGAAATTGTTTTGTGAATCTTTCATGTAACGGTGTTAAGTATGAATGGGTATCTGTTTCTAATTTTGTAACAATGAAATAAGTGCGCAAAATGTAAACGTTCATTTCGTCTGTCCATTTCTTACGTGCACGGGTGGTGCCAGTAGCGGGTGCAAGGTTAACGGCATCTGCCTCCTGCACAACGTCTACTGACATTGGTGAAGAACTGGGTGATCGTGAAACGGGTTGGCTGAATGGATGAGGTGATGAGCTGGGTGATTGGAATAGGCTATGGGTGGATGATATTGGTGATGACGGATGAATGATATCGGCTGTGGCATCTTCGGGTTCATTCCCAGCGAGGGCCCGCCTGCTCAGCTCCTCGCCACCGACGGTTCGCATACTGAAACACCCAGCGTCGGCTCCAGGTGTGCCCCGGCGATTACCCCCGGGAAGCGGCCGTAGATTATACTTCGAATTTTGTCTCCATGTTTTTTTTTTTTCTCCTCCCTCTCATTCTCATGCTTACTTTAAAGAAATTCCAACCCTATGTCACCACCTCAGCGCCACTACAGTCAACAGTGGACGAACTGGCACTGAAGTGATGAAATGCCAACTGTCAGGACGAGTGTTATCTGTCAATTCCTTTCCCTCCTGTCCGGACGTTTATTATTATTATTATTAGTTTATTTAACACAGAATTTTTGGCGAGTGTTCGTATATAGCTCCGTCAGATAAAAATTGGATCATGTGTTTCCAAGATCTTGAAGTATCTTTGATATCAGATGGGATCTCTGGAACGGTAACAGGTAGGTGGTTCGAGTTTAAGCTCAAATGTTTAGGATCACGGACCTGATGATGACCAGGAAAGAGCGCCGGTGGCCTAGTGGCTAGGACACCGGACTCCCATGCGGGAGGTCCTAGTTCAAAACCGTGCAGTGCCATGTACCAATGAGTTTTTCGTATTTTTCGAAGACTTACGTACATTTACCGACTGCTCTAACGGTGAAGGAATACATGGCGAGGAAACCTGCACACTGAGATGACCAGTGTGTAAAATGGGGTAGGCACAAAAGATCCTCAAGGGTCGAAGTGAAGTACGAAGCATACGATAAGCAAGCAATGTCTTTAACCGTATTCCTCATTGCTGAGGGTCGTGATCATTCTAAGGAATTAATCACATAGAACGACTCGTGGCAGATTTAATGGGGTTTGCCATTGTCTTCCCCATTTCACACACCGGTCACCTCAGTGAGCAGGTTAAAGGTTTCCTCACGATGTTTCCCTTCACCGTTCGAGCAGTCGGTAAATGTACGTAAGTCTTTCTACCAAACCGAAAAACGCAAAAGACATAGCGTGAAGTTATATCCCTCCCCCTTTTCCTGAAAGAGGTTGTGGCCACAGTGTCAGACAGACAGACAAACAGTGACCTGTTCAGTGTTAGTAATAGGGAAATTACTTTAGAACATCCTCGCAAAATGCCAACCATACATTGGGTGCCTTATTCTGGGACCAGATTATATTCTTGAACAAGGTGTCTTATGATATAATAACCCCAGCGGCACTTAGAGCCTTGTGGATCTTTTGTGCCTACTCCATTTACACTGGTCATCTCAGTGTGCAGGTTTCCTCGCGATATTTTCCTTCACCGTCAGAGCAGTCGGTAAATGTACGTAAGTCTTTCTACCAAACCGAAAAACTCATCGGTACATGCCACTGCCTGGTTTCTAACTCGGACCTCCCGCACGGGAGTCCGACGTCCTAGCCTCGACGACACCGACGCTGAAGTACTACTAAAACACCTGTATAATCTGGCTAAAAATCCAAATCGCTACAAAAAAATCATAAAAAAAACATACGGAAACCTCTAAAATCGAGAGAGCTGGCTCGAAGATCGTTCGTCGTCCGTCTCGCTCGCACCCGAGGTGGTAACGCTCCGTCTCTCTCTAATCCCTATTTGGTAACGCCAACTATTTCATGGATGAAATTACGACCTGTGCTTCATTTAAGTCAGAGGCGTAAGCGAGTGTGGAATGTATTATATTTATATAACAAATAGAAATTTATTTATTTACTTAAATTTACAGCTTTTTTCAGAACTTAACAAGAATAAAATATTACTTGAACATTTGCCATGTATGAACATGTTACTTAACATTATTATCTTATCTTAAATATAAATATCATTTATATGTAAATATGGGTAATGCAGATGTTACATTGTGTTACCATATTCTGCCCGAAAGCGTACACATTTTTTGTTCAAATAATATATCAATCAATAAGTAAAGTAAAATACACTTTATTGCACAAACATGAGATAGAAAAGGAAACAGTGAAGTACAATTTAGGCGGCCTTGTCGCTAAGAGCGATCTCTTCCAGGCAACCTTCGGGCAGAGGAAATGATTTCGAGAAAGAGGTAGTAGGTGTGCAAGGTTTATGGAAAACGTTATATAAGAGAATTTTATTTACAACAATCAATCATGAATTTTATTTTCAATCATAATATTATCATCAATAAAATAATCAATCACGATAATTAACCAGAAACTGATTTTTTCCGTGTTTGGGATGGGTTAGAATATCCCTATACTGGTCAAGCGTGTCGTACGAGGCGACTGACCCGAGTAACTAGCTGCTGGTAGGACCCCTTCAGGGTCCGCCTGCTAGCGACTATGTAAAGTCTGTCGTCAAATAATCATAATCATATCTTCGCTTCGGTGTTGATGTGTTTTGATTCGATACCATCTGAGACCAAACATACCTACTCAAAGATCTTAGAAAAAAAATTAACCCAGGGGTGTTTATTTTTTATCAGACATGGCTAAGAAACAAAGAACACTCTCGATTTTTTTTCTTTTAGTTTGGCTAACACTACACGAAGCCGGTTCCTCCCTTCCGGTTCAGTTTGCTGCATCCAATCACAAAGCGCTGATTTCAAGTGAGGGTAGGGTGGAGCACATGTGATTGGTTGCATGTAGCGAACGGAACCGGACTCGTGACGTCCGAGCCTTATAGTGGGGGTTGGAAATTCCAGCGACACTTCGACCCATTGGGATCTTTTGTGTTCACGTCCAAGCCTTACAGTACACTCAAAATTATCGAACGAACAAACTTAAGGAAACCCCAATATTTTTAACCCAGAACATCCAGTATTTTGTAACAGTTCCACATAAAAAAAAACATTGTTTGGACAAAACAAAAATAAACATAAAACTAAAAGCTTACATTTGTACCACACGACAATACCTATTGCCTAGCAAGAGGATACAGAAATGAGCCTTATCTCGTTGGAATAACCGTGAATATGCACTGGCGAGGTCAAACAGTAATTTTGTAGTACTCTATGGGATTCTCAAACAGCGACCGAACCGGTTTGATACTTTGTAATATTTCCGATAAATGTTTATTATTATTATTATTATCTTTGTTACACACACAGACGAAATATACTTAATAAACGAAAAAATAAAATAATTATAGTTATTCAGATCATCAAAACGAAATAATTCACTATTTTCTGTATTCACTTATATGTATCTATCATTTTTTAAATCTCATGTTTAGGAGTATTTAATTTTATTAAAAAAAAATTAAATAATTTTTTTTTTATTAGAGCTGTCGATTTTAATGGCATTGTATATTGATATAGATGACTTAGTAGATATACCTACTAGTATTTAAGAAATTTATATTTTGTAACGATTTAGTATACGCAATAAATTTTGATTTGTAAAATTTATATACATTTTATTAAAAAACATACAATTTATTCAATTAAAAATCACAATTGAAAACATATATTTTACTTGCATAAACATGCACCTATGTGCTACATGTAATGTTCCTAATTAGGGCTATTTTAATGTGATTTGAATTGTTTTATTTAAATTAATATTTTAAATTTTGTGTAAGTGTAAATTCTGTTAAGAAAAATTGACTTGAACGTAACAAGTCATTTTGTTTCAAGTCCCCTCATACTTACTGAGGTAAGTTGAAACAGTGGTCGAGATTTGGTTGGTTTGTTCCATTGGCGGGCGACCCTGGGGAAGGCAGCAACGTGCTATGGTCGCACGCTGCTGTGACGGGAGGAACCGGGAGGTGGAATGTATATCTCCCAGGAAGAGCCCAAGGCAAATGCTAGGAGGGCACCGGTGTGTTCCACTGGAGATCCCGGAGCCCTCCGATATGCACGAAGCCGGCCATCGAGGGGGTTTTAGAGAGTAAAAATCTCACATAACCCATTCTCTCCCCCAGGAGGCTGGGTATCTTTCGAAGATTTCCCCCGTTAACAAAAAAAGAGGGGTCGAGGTGAGTTGAAACATTTGATTTTTGGGTAGAATTAAGGGTTGTAAAGTAAAAACGACTGTATAATTTAATAGTATTTTATTAATATAAAAGTTATTTTTATTTTTATTTAATATACCTAGAGGGAAGTATGAGCACAGAATACCTAAATATTACTACGTAAAGAAGCGAAACTCACCTCCTCCAACCAATTGTAAAGCCCCACCGCCGTCGCCTGCAAAGTAGAGGTACGGTTTTACTTTTCGCGCGCGGCGCGTGTGTGTGTGAGTTGAAACAGTCTGTTTCAAATCCCCTCAGTGAGAAAAATCCTCCCAATTTTCATACAATTAAAAACCAAGAAGCAATACACAGAGAAATTAGCTGTACCAGCGCTATGAATTGAATCGTTAGATAATGAGCTTTCGAAACATACTCGTATATAACCCAAACCAAAATACAAACCCGTTATTAAAATATAGGTATCTTAAAAACACGTTTAAAACTTACTTTGTGGGAGCCAGAACGACACAACCGCGCGCCTCGAGTCACGGACGCGAACAGAGCGAGCGACTGAATCGCGACTTTGCCAGCTCGCTAACGGTTTTAAGTTTCGCGAAATCGGTGCTGTTACAAAATACCCCGGTCTCCCCTACTGTCGCTTTAACTCATTCATACGAATGTTAAGAAATCATTCCAAAAACTTATTGCAACAAGTTTCCATCCATAGAGGAGCTTGGTGTCTTGGTGTATTCCATATTCCATTGTACAGACTTTTTATACCTATTCATTTCATACAGTATATAGATTTCAACTGAACCTCATAATTATGCTAACACCTGAAAATTCGCGGCAAATGTCAACAAAAATAAAGTAATAATAATAATAATGGCTTAAATTATCTAGATTCGTCCATCTGAGTACACGTTACGTGCCATGTGACTACTTTACACTACAGACGTGCGTGGAGTAGGAGTGGGACTAAAAGTATTTTAATATAATTTTATTTAAATATTTTTTTTATTTTTTTTTTACTTGTGGCACTTCCATCAGACTTCTAAGAAAAAGATACCTATCTATCGAATAAATAACTGTGATTTATTTACTTTATTTCATTATTAATGGGGTTTTCTCCCGCGCTTTTGTGATATCCACGTCAGCATTGTTTTTAATTATCAAATTATCGAAAAAAATTACAAAATAGTTTTTTTGAAAATTCTACAAACAAATGAATTATTGCTATTCTAATTCTGAAATTACATTCATAACGACATGTATAAGTGTATGCCACCAAGGCGCAAAATAATGAGGTTTATTTTTCTTCAGTATGGAAAATTTTCATACAAGTAACAGGGTTATTTTTTCGTGTAAAGTACAAATGACCAGCACAAACGGGGGGTATCTCAAATATTTGCTACTAATAAAAAAGGACCTTATATAATGACCTAAGAACTAAATTATTTTTTTTGCAGCGCTAAAGTGCGCGATCGATCTCCTAACAGGACATGTCAAAGAAGTTTTTTTATTTATTTATTGTGATGGCTGACGTGGCAGAATTACAGAACCTATTCCAAACGTTTGAGAGCCGCCAGCTTATTCCGAATATATCTTCGTATATATCATAGGTATGCTTCGTATATATTATCTTATCTGTTATAGTCGGTTCATATTCTGTAAATAAGCGATAAGCGGCGACCCGTCGATGTACTGTCGATGCCTAAAGTGACAGAATAAAGAATTATTATTATTAACTATTTATTGTACATAAACATTATAATACAAACTTATACAAAAATATGTGAAACACAAAGGGCGTGACTTATCTCTAATAATATTCAGAGAGCTCGAAGGGCTCTCTCCGAGCGTTTAGGCAAGGGTTGAAATATACACAGCTCAAACAAACACACCCCCTTACACACCCTCACATACACAAACACACCCTATCACCCGCCTTGGACCACATATTGTAATTCTATTTCTATTTCTTCTATATATTTAGAGCTATTTAATTAAAAATAATTTTGAGTTATTGTGTAATTGGCGTTATATTTTTTTAAAACAAGTATTGTTATAATTGTTTTGCTGTACAATAACCTGTAATAAAATAAAATAAAGAAAGTAAGACCGTCGTGCCGGCCATAAAGAACAGCACCACCCCAACTCTTCCCGTGGATGTCGTACGAGGCGACTAAGGGTGTTAGTTGATACTATTCTACACCTAGTAGACGGCGATAGGTTCGCCACCTATCACGTTTGTCCACCAAATCTTACGGCGAAAAGTGGGAACGGCTCTACACCACAGCACCACCCCAACTCTTCCCGTGGGTGTCGTACGAGGCGACTAAGGGTCTTAGTGGATACTATTCTACACCTAGTAGACGGTGGTAGGCTCGCCACGCCACTTACGGCGAAAAATGGGAACTACCTATGATGAAGGTGGTTCCTCTGTCTACCTCCTTGGGGATTATGGACGTGATAGTCAACATATGTATTATATGAATTACCAACTAAGAAAAATACATACTCGTACATACATAACTCTCACGTCCAAAATCCCCGATGGGGTAGACAGAGGAACCACCTTCAATCACAGGTAGTTCACACTTCGGCGTAAGGCCAATACAGAATACAAATCTACTAAGGAAAATACAAAATAGAAATATTTTAACATTAAAGTTCATTTTATCATTAGATGCTGATACCCGTTACACTGACAGCATCTGAAATGTGATTTATTTATATGAAATACATATTTTTTTTACAAAAAGTAATCAAATTTCGGCATTGAAATTCAAAACTATACATTATTTTGATAAATTTTCATCAATAAAATGTGTTTCATCAAAATTATCGTCAAATTTGATAAGATAAGATAAGATTTATTGTGTAAAAGTTTAGGTAAGAATCACAAATATTGCAGATATAGTTGCATAAACATGTCACACTAAACTTTACCTTTACAGGCATGTACACCGAATACACGAGTTAATAATGTTTATACAGATGTTGAGAAGAAAACAGAAAAGAAAAAGAATTCATTAAAATTTGTGACGGGTATCTGCAGATAATGACAAAAATGACTTTAGGTAACAAAACAATGTCAAAAAGGTAGGTACACGCTGCGTTCTGGCCGGTACAGCAGAAGTGCATTCCAATTCAATATCTAAGTCCTTTTCAGTAGACTAAACTCTCGTTTAACCTCCACGTCTTCCCGCAGCGCTACGACATGGATGCTTCAAAAAGAACGTTAAAAAACTCCTCTCCCTCCACGGCCGGCAACACACGTCCAATACCACTGGTACTGCACGTGTCTCTAGGCGACAGTGACTACTTACCATCTGGTGGCCCGGCTGCCTGTTTGTCGGAGACAATTTATAAAAAAAATATCTCACCTGATGGTAAGTGACGATGAGGCCGAAGATGGAGCACACGGGCTTAGTAAACAAGTACTACTGGAGCCGCATGCTTTATCGTCGACCTCGTCGTCGCTTACCATCAGGCGAGACCGAGGTCAAATACGTGTTTAGGTCAATAAAATAAAAGTATTAAATTGAGACTACTAAAGTTAATTTTTCATGGTTTTACCGTTACATAATTTTAATTTAAGTAATAAAGTTAGGTTTTTTGACCTTGTTCCTTCAATATAGCACATAATTTTCTTAGAAAATTAAACTAAAACTCTGCACCTCAGGATGTACCGTCATATAAGTGAATTATTAATTAATTCGAAATAAAAATTCTAACGTCTTTGAAAACAAGAAATAAAACTTTAGTATTACTGAGGCAAGGCGACTCCACGACTTTTCAGTTTAGCAATTATTTACCAGTGCCCTGACGCTCTGCGGCAGGGTTGCCAACCTCGAATTATATTTTTAATGACGGCAACATTTGAATATAAATGAATACTTTTCAATTGATAGGTTATCTCTATACTTTATTAAAAGTAAAATTATTGGTAGTTATTAAGGTATCAATAATTCGACGAGCAAACTGACCACCTGATGGTAAGTTGTCGCCATAGACCTCTCAGCTCACCTTAGAGACTATGGAGTGCCTCATGTACCAGAAATTACGCTGGCTCTTTTACCTTTTCAATCCGAAACATTGCAATGTAAGTTTTGCTGCTTTGCGGCAGGAAAAGTGGTACCACTAACCACCCCAGGTTGAGTCTGCACATAATCATACCATTTTAAATTTTCACAAATATAATTAAATTCCATTTCCAGATGAATAACACTTCGTTACAATAAATTCTAGAAGTCATTTACGTACGCAAATTTAAAAAAAAAAAAAAAAGAAAAAAAAAAAAGAAAAACATGTATTTAACATGTATTATTAAACTTAAAAAAATTTGGAAATAAAAAAAACCATGCAATATTAAAAGGACACATGCTCAGCATGTAAAAAATTCATGCATTAATGTTTAATATTTCATTTTATCAAATATTATACCAAATTTCGTCATTTAATGACTTCTTCTTCTTTCGTGTTGATGATCCGAATTAAATGTTTCCCGACCAGAAGGCAGCCACATCGATAGCCCTCTGGTCGTCCTCGAAAAGGTCCTCCCGCGTGCAGGTGGTCGGACACGCGGGACATCAGAGCAAGTGCTCCATGGTTTGAGGGGAGACACCACACTCACACTTTACTTGATCGCTGGAAAACCCCCAATTGTGAAGATTATCTCCGCAACAGCCAACCTGGGTTCGCAGGCGATTAAGCGTTTTCCAGGTTGGCCACGGGAGTTTGAAACCCGGTGGTAGGTCTTCTTTTGGCGGTATGAAACCTTTGGGTGGGTATTTCTCCCGCCACAGCTTGCATCTTACTTCTGGTGGGTTCTTTCCAGGGTCGATGGGAGAAACACTTCGCAGAAACCCGTTACGGCTTTTGAGACGAGATGGTTTGGCGGTGTGACTATGAAGTGGATGCCTGGTGTCGGATGCCTGTTTAGTTTTCTCGACAGCGCAAGCCACTTTTCTACGTTTTAATGACTTCATGAATGTACATAATGCAGCACACCTAATAACATTTTACATAGTACTTATATTAAAATTAAGTATTGTTAGCAAACACTAATATGAAGCCTTTAATAATATTCATTATTTATGTAACTATTATTTTTCGTTGAGTAACTGTGCCCAACTCTAATTTTGAAAAGAGTATTTGAATGGACGCGGGACATCTCTAATGCGCGGCGATGATCGTAAGGAATTGAAGATGGCGTTGCGGGGTCTCGCGGAAGCGTATGCCCAAGCTCTTGAGTTTTTATTCTACTAGATACAAAAAAAGATTGTAAAGTGTGATAATAGTAAATAAATCAGTTCAATCAATATCAGTTGCAGTTTATTGGTCAACAACAGGTATATTCTTCAACAGTATGTACAAAATTGACACATGTTTAAACATGTACTTTGTACAATAAATATAATAAAAGTTGACGTGAAAAGTATCCTTTTCAACTGTACCTAGTTATTTTCGATCAGTGTACTTATTTTTTCTTGTTTTAATTCCAAAATCGAACGTCAGAGCAACGGTCTAATTTCAATTTCAGAACGATTCCTCGGCAGCCATTTTGTGCGTCATTTTCGGTTTATAGGGTTGCGCAGCGCGGTTTTTAAAACCAGCCAGTATGCAAAAATCTATTGATCTCTATAGTGACACAACAACAGATACATTCTGTTTTTTGTTGAAGAGGTTCCAGGTTCAATTCCTAGTCGTTTATATGCTAGTTACATTATTCTCAAAGTGCACTTTTTTTTAATCGCCGGCCAATACGCTAGACCATCCTTTTTCACCAAAAAAAACTTTCAAAACGAATAATTGAATCGCGACTGAAATCCAATGCGTGAATTTTGATAGTTGTGCCGACCAAAAAGTGTCATAAATCTGAATTACTATACTCATGTCCTTACGCGTCATTTTCAGGCGCGGAGAGTCTAATCTCCGTGTGCCTAATTTCCGTTTGAATGTAAATTTTATTAATTTAATTTGAAAATTGTGACGGATCAATACTTGTCGGTGAGCGTCGGTGGCACAGTGGCTTAGGACACCGGACTCCCATGCGGGAGGTCCGGATTCGAAACAGTGCAGTGCCATGTACCAATGAGTTTTTCGTATTTTTTTTGAAGACTTACGTTTTTTTGACTAACGATGAAGGAAAACACCGTGAGGAAACCTGCACACTGTGATGACCAGTGTGTAAATGGGGTAGGCACAAAAGATCCTCAAGGGTCGAAGTGCCGCTGGGGTTATTCCCGGTCCCCAATCGTATGATAATCTAAGATGCTAACGTGAAAAAAAAAACCTAACCTAACGTGACGTAAATTATGCGGAGAACGCTTTGTTCTCCGGAACATTCTACATGCAAACGGAAATTAGGCTCTCCAGGCCTAAGAATGACCGTACGCTAATAAATATTAAGTTCCGTTTGAATGTAAATATTATTAATTTAATTGGAAAATCATGACGGAACAAAGCTTGTCGGTCATTTTCAAAAGCAGGAAAGCAATTCTCGCAGCGTTCGAAAAGTCGAGCGCTACGAACGTCTTGTCACGCTCACACATGTAATGTGAGCGAATGAGATAGGACTAATGTCGAATTCGACATTCCACCACGAGAAACGCCTTCCTGGTGTTCTCCGCATAATTTCCGTCACGATTTTCAACTTCAAATTAATAGTATTTACTTTCAAACGGTAATTAGGCTCTCCGCGTCTGAGAATGACCGTTCGCTAGTAAATATGTAACGATGTCGACTTCATCGTCCATATCAACCTGCTTGCCATCAATTTCAACCTCATCGTTATCGTTTATCTCACCTCATATCGTGTTGGCATCTTCATTTCTTCATCTATATTTTCAAAATTCAAATCATATTCATTGTTTTCTTTGTATTTTGCACTTTCTCTCTGTATTTTGTCTTGAACGGACGTTTCTCCGTTTATTTTTGTCTCCTACTACTACCTATTTTCTACGTTTACTATTTTCTGTGTTCTGTTCCTGATAAATATAATATCTACTATTACCAAGTTCTTCTATTACTTCGTCTGCACACTGTCCTAGAACCCTGCTAGCCGGCACCTAGAGGGCAGACTGTAGATATGATAATTTGAGCTTCATAAATATGTCTTTGATTACTGCATTAAGCTACAGCCTGTGTATAAATCAATAAAGATAATTCGTGACACCCTGTATATCCTGGCATGATGTATGTACTAGTATAAAGTGTGAGTAAGAAACAATACTGAGGTTTATAAATACGTTATATGACATCACGGCGTACTGTCGAAATGAAAAGTGTTTGAAGAACGTATAGAGATAGGTGGAGATAGGAAGGGAAGCTTCTATAAAATACATAAGTAAGTAGTTAATAGTTTACAATAGGCAGAATTTTTTTATCTAGCTTTTTTTTATTAACAAAAACACTATTTTGTACGGGGGTCGATTCAGGATCGGGAGTAGTAGGTAATGACCAGTGATCGGAGTAGGTAGGGCTGTTTTTGGTACTTGCCACATACGGTCATAATATGGATAAGTATGCCCAATAATCCCGGGATTTCCGGGATTGAATAAATATATTATTTAGATTTTTAACGTTATATTTGTTTTGATACACATTTAAGATTGGTGGAGAAATATTTTTTTTAAGATTCATGGCGCTAGTGTACCTATGGTAGTGTTTTAACTTCTTCGTAAGTTCACAATTTTTTAAAAATCGTAATCCGCCGAGTAAGGGCGAGGTTTATAAAAGTAATTTACAACATTTGCTCGATAACTTAAAACGGGATCCCGATATCATATCCATATTAATATAACCTTTGAGGACATTGACCCGAAAGAGCTCTACCTACTCCGATCACAGGTCATGACTGTAATATTTTTTTTAAGTATGTACCTATGTTAATTTATTTAATCATTAATTTCATTTTACGGGGGTCGATTCAGGATCGGGAGTAATAGGTAATGACTGTAATTTTTTTTAAGTATGTACCTATTTTAATTTATTTAATCATTAATTTTTAATTAATTTATTTAAAATTGCTATGTTCTAACAGGGCTCATGATTGATGCTGTAATTATTTTTAATACCTTGCAATACCCATGACAGCATTTGTTTTTTATTATGATATAATATTACCTACGTAGTATAAGTACCTAATTAATTTTCTTTATATTCATGGGAACTTCGAGTCCTTTTAAAGATCATACAATTCCATTGTGTGTTTGCTTGAAAATAATAAAAAAATAATGTATTACAAATAGGAATACTTGCCTACCTAATTTGTTTACGCTTTAGACTTAGTAAAGTAAACACGATACGACGTGTATGATTTTATAATAAGATACCTGATACTGTAATAAATATGACAGAGAAAACATTTAAGACCCACATAAGACGGACCTTGTGTAAAAAAGGTTATTATAAAATAAATGACTACTTAAATGATAAAGAGGCTCGGTCCTAAACCCAGCTCCAGCTCTGCACATTGTGTGTATGATTGTATTCATAATTATTGTAAGATATATTTATTACAAAAGACGTGCTGCTGAACGTTTCTTGCGCCGCTTCTTTCCTTTCAGCTACAGCACCTTACGAAGCGGTGGTAGAGTGACACATGACGTTGTAAATATGTACTTTGAGGTACTTACTTACAAAAAAAACATTTTGATTTTGAATTTTGTTTACGTCAAAAGAAATATACTGTTCCATTATAAAATAATTAAAGTGTAAAAAAAAAACTAAAGTGTGTATATCGTTTCTTTCTACCGTCTATAGCTGAACAGAATCCGTGGATGCGGAGGATTCTTTTTATTATTTTGCTGCGCACCCATTTGCTTGGAAGTCGGAGACGTGTGCACTGGTTCTGTAGAGTCAGAAAAAAAAACTTATTAAGTAAATGAGGAAAAAAAAATTTTTTTTTGACAATGCAGACAGATTTTTTTTTAGTTTTATGTACTACTAAACCCGCATTTATTGTTTCATTTCTCAATTCTCAAGCAAGTTCACAAGAAATTTAATTAAGGCATTATTGTGTAGTCTTGACAATGCCTTATGCAGCAGCCATATTTTTTATTTTTATTTTGACAATGCCCTTTTACAGCAGCTAGTAGCATGTAAGTATCAATTTAAATGTTGTAACGGATAATAATTGTACCAAGACGTATCTAAGCGTAATTTTGTTATCAAAAGATAAATATATTAATTACCACAGATCGGTGTAGGTAGGGCTGTTTGGGGTCAAAGACTTCAAAAGCTAGATTAGTGCTAGGTTAGTTAGTATGGACATCGGTAGAAGTCAGAGTGAAGCGAATTTATAATTCAATAGAATTTCGTCGTCTATTTCATTTCTTTCAAGTATGTCTAAATCCGGATTTATTTAGTAGTCTTCTAGAAGACTACTAAATAAATCCGGATTTAGACATACTAGAAGACTAGTCTTCTTTTAAATTCCGAAAATCCCGGGATTTTTTAATAATTTGTTTTTAATGGCATGTACATAGTACGATGATCGCAGGTTGGAATTACCAAAAGTAGCTCTATCTACAGCGATTTTTTCAATTCCGGAAATCCCGGGATTATCCAAATATGGTTTATAAGAAAGCCGTATCCATATCATGACCACCGCTTGCAAGTACCAAAAACAGCCCTACCTACTCCGATCGCTATTAATTACAATTACAATTTAGTAGCGTAAATACGAGGATATAAATAATAAATAAATACATTTATTTAACGACAACACTGTATAAAACGGAAAGGTACATTGAATACTACAATAAAATTAAATTAAAAACATATATATTTCCTAATACCGAGCCTACGATTAGCACCCACACTAGGTATGGGCGCTGATATAAAAAAAGGGTGAAAAAATTCCGAGAGCAGGATTTGAACCTGCGATTTATGACTAATTTGAAGCCAGCGGGATGAGCCGCGATGGCTCATTTGGTTAGAGCACAGCCACGGAACGGCAAGGTCGCAGGCTGCAGGTTCAAATTTCAAATCCTGTTCGCGGAAAATTGTTCACCCTTTTTCTAATTTTTTCAAGTATATCTAGCATATTAGTATTTATTTTATAATTTGTATTTAGTATCTTTTCTTCTGTCCTGTATTTTTATCTTATGTGCTATAAAGAATATTTGTATTGTATTGTAAATAAAATTGGATAAAAACTTATTAACTTTTCAGAATGAAACGAGTTTCATTCATACTTCTTATTTCAGTATTAGAATAGCAATCATTTATTCAATTCTAGAATTTTCAAACAAACAATTTTGTCGTTTTTCTCGAAAATATAATAAGTAAAAAAAATTTTTTTTGCCCTATCGTTATTGTTATAACCACTGATCGGAGTAGGTAGGGCTCTTTCGGGTCAATGTCCTCAAAGGTTATATTAATATGGATATGATTTCGGGATCCCGTATTAAGTTATCGAGCAAATGTTGTAAATTACTTTTATAAACCTCGGCGGATTAGGATTTTTTAAAAATTGTGAACTTACGAAGAAGTTAAAACACTACCATAGGTACACTAGCGCCATGAATCTTAAAAAAAAATATTTCTCCACCAATGTTAAATGTGTATCAAAACAAATATAACGTTAAAAATCTAAATAATATATTTATTCAATCCCGGAAATCCCGGGATTATTGGGCATACTTATCCATATTATGACCGTATGTGGCAAGTACCAAACACAGCCCTACCTACTCCGATCATAAGTTATAACCTATAGATGACACCCTAGAAATATTTGCCGTTAATAAAATAGGACCATATATAGTTTCAATTCTAAGAATTAGTCTATCTTGTTTTGCGGACGGTACCTCCATTGGTTCTCCTTCCCACACCACTAGAGGGATATTGGCGTTACTTTAACAAAATGAGACCGCGTTGTGTACAGTCGCGCGCACGAGTGATAGAAAACATTTTTTATTTCTGTATCCTTTTTTTAATGTTTTTAAAATTTTAAATAATTTACCCGGATGCATCTCCCGTATATTACGTACATTTCGGAGAGTGCGCATAGGAATTGCACGACCTAATTCCAGCATCTCCATTCCGCCTTCGGACTACCAGGCGCGGGGAGGGGCTCCATCCTTATGTTGTTGATATCCCATCTGCTCGTACGAAGCGATTTGCTTCTTCGTTCATTATGCGAACGGCTAAGGAATGGAACAGCCTGCCGGCGTCTGTATTTCCCGAAACCTACAACCTTGGGATCTTCAAGGCCAGAGTGAATAGGCATTTACTGGACCCGCATGCTTCATCGTCGACCTCATCGTCGCTCACCATCAGGCGAGATCGAGCTCAAATGCGGGTTTAGTTGTACATTAAAAAAAAATTAAGTATCTTATGATTTTTCCATCACCTGAAGTTTGCCTGGAATATATCGCTTAAAGCGATATGGCCGCCTTCTGCACATTGTATTGTACCTCTCTTTATGTTGTATGTTTTTGTCCCGGGTGTGCGATAAAGTATACTTGTATTTGTTTTTTTTTTATATATTTTTTACGGATCTTATTGTTTTTAAGTAGTATTGTTAATAGTAATTTAACCATACATAATACAATAACCATGTATAATTGAAGAATATTAACTACGGGCTATAAAATAAACAGATATAGGTAAATGAATCTAAAAACAGAAGCTCTTTGTAAACCCGTGTGCTCTATTTCCAGGTTCATCGTCACATATTACCCTTTTATCTATTTCTGCCGCAAAGCAGCAATGTCTGCATTGCTGTTTCGGTTTGAAGGGTAAGAGAGCCAGCGTAATTACCGGCACATGAGGCATTTTAATGAGGTGTAACGTCGAGATTGAGGTCAAACGCGGGTTGAGTCATAAATGTAAAAAAATAAGGTTTAAAAAATCAAATTAAAAAAAAAATTAAGAGGCACAGGACGCTGTGCCGCAAACTTTATGTAAATTAGTAAGTAATATGTTTATTTCACACACAACAAACAGTTATAATTATGTTAAAATAATTATGTAGTCAAAGGTGAACATATCTAAATCATGTCTGATGGTCTGCTGTTATTGTGAAAAAGGGTCTCAACTCAGCTTATTGCTGCAGACAAGAATGCCTACAGCGCTAGTATTCTAGTATGCTAGTGTTATGTGTGAAAACATCTTGGCTAACTTTGACCTTCTTCCTCATCTCTCCTGATTATTTTAGCCAAATACATTTAACTCCAAAATGAGCTTTGTTTATCTATATTTGTGACGATGCTATTTCTTTTTACATATCTCTAATATTGATGAAGTTTTTAGCTTCTGAAAGAAGACATAAAAGTGTAACACTCGATGATGTTTTCACATCAAAAAATGAAACGGCCTATATTGAAGTCCGTTATTTGGTCGATCAGAATCTCATGATGACATTAAAATAAATAGTAGGAATAAGATATTCACATGGCAACACTAATCTGACAACTGTCAATATATCTATATCTTTTGATATATATCTTTCATTCCAAGTACAATAGGGATACCATATAAAAAATTCAATTCCCATTATTGTCATCAGGAGATCGATTCCACTAAATACAACATAACTAAATAGAATCTAAACTGCATCGTTATGACGTGTTCCGTATGCTACTATCCACTGACGATCACATTTCAGTTAAGTTCCGATCGAGTCAACGATCGATCGAACAGTAACGTATTTGTGAATTCTAATGAAACGTTTAGTTTATACTGAATCGCAGTTGAACGGTAACAAAACGCTTCAACTGTCAAATATAACGATCGAACACAAGTTCCTCCCGAGGTACTTTTGCCCGATCGATAGTAAATATAAAGGTGGCAGTGGTAGAGTTATGCGTCAGCAGAATGCGATTTGGTGTCCAAATAGAATTGGAACGAAAACTAAATTGAAATTGGATAGAAATAGAACTACACACGTTGTCATTTAGGCGAATTGGGCCCCTGATTCTGGTCGACCTATATTTTGTTGGTATACCCTTCCTCGGTCGGATGGGGGTAAACTTAAAACCGTTTTCTTGTCGCTTGGGGTATAACGCTGACAGTGAGACCACTGCCGGTTACAAAGAATAGTAGAAAGCAGTCTCTGACCCGTGACTTTTGTCAAAACGACTCTACTGTCAAACTGGTTTCCCTTTTGTTGCTGTTACGTAGTTAGTGTGACAGTTTGGGATTCTTTTTAGATAGTTTTGAACCGTGGATGAAAAAAAATATTGTCTCCCCCTAGGTTCATGGTTTGAATATTAGAGCAAAAGTCAGAAAACCGCGAATAATAAGATATAATCAAATCAATTTTTTTTATTACAATTACGTACATTTTTACAACGTCATGTGTCACTCTACCACCGCTTCGTAAGGTGCTGTAGCTGAAAGGAAAGAAGCGGCGCGAGAAACTTTCAGCAGCACGTCTTTTGAAATAAATATATCTTACAATAATTATGAACACAATCATATACACAATGTGCAGAGCTGGAGCTGGGTTTAGGAGCAAGCCTCTTTATCATTTAAGTAGTCATTTATTTTATAATAACCCTTTTTACATAAGGTCCGTCTTATGTGGGTCTTAATTGTGTTCTCTGTCATATTTATTACAGTATCAGGTATCTTATTATAAAATCGTACACAGTGACCCATAAATGACGTGTTTACTTTACTAAGTCTAAAGCGTGAACAAATTAGGTAGGCAAGTATCCCTATTTGTAATACATTATTATTATTTTATTTTCAAGCAAACACAATGGAATTGTATGATGATCTTTAAACACCCTTTTTACATAAGGTCCGTCTTATGTGGGTCTTAAATCCATTCATTTATATTATTTACGACTTCTTCTTTTAGATTTACGCGTGTGACTTCACGAAGCTTTGTTGACCCCTCCCTCCTCCTTAACGTGTGCCGTATTTACGGATGGCCCCTTACAGAACGAAGACTAACAAAATATATAATAGAAAATGTACAAACATTAATGTTACTTACGAAAGTTAATTGAGTAAATATACATAAGTAAGTAAGTATTAGTAAGTTAATATACATTTTTAAGACCAATTGTAACACATGGAAAGCAATAAATGGTATGAGTATTAGTGATGGCAACAAAATATAAAAAGGTGTACTTACTCGTACATTCATCTTTTTATAATACCTTTTATATTATGACATTTTAATATGTATATATTCATATTAATCATTCTAGTTTATATTTATATGTAGGTATGTATATTATATATATTGTATCAATATGTATGCGTTCGCATTCCAGCATCTACAATCATTAAGTGCCAGGTTGTTCAATAAAATAAACGAACACCTTGATTTCTACCCACTAAATAAAAATAATTATAAAGTAAAACTTAAAAGATGGCTACTCTCTTTAGATTACGACAAAACTGAGGCTCTAATCATACAACATAAAATTTTACACACTAAACTCATTACGTTCTTCAGATTATTAACACTTAACTTCCCACACTCGCACACCCACTCACCCTACACTACATATGCACACTTACATCATTACACACTCCCACACAACCTAACACACCCCCACCCATACTCACTGTTACCATTATCTTTACTAAATTCCTTTTAGGTTAACAATATAATTTGTAATTTGCTTGCACAGAAAGTCCGACGGAATCCCGACTTACAAGATACAGGTTTTCGACCTAGTTTGTAAGTCGGAGGTCCTTTTTGTGTGTGCCCCTTAAATAAACTTTTTCATAATTTTTTTTATGTATGTTTTTAATATATATTATTATTAAAATAATATGTAAGAAAGAAAAAAAAAATCATTCATATTGCTTGTTCCTATATGTATGTCAGGTTTTTTTTTAATTTTTTTAATTGTAACTTTTCTATATTAGCACCCAGTTTTCATTATCTTGTCCACTCTCCTTTAGTAACTACGAGGCAGTCTGTTATTTCCCTTATTATCATTAATTCACTCTGTTAAATCTATGATGTACGCTGTTGATTGACCAATAAAATAATTAAAAAAATCTTTATCTTTAATCTCAAGAAAAGATAACACTATGGTGAATATTTTCTATCGATCCAACATTTGCTATGGCAAGTTCATGGAGTTCCCTTGGCCTGCTTCAATAGTTGGGTACATAATTTATATCTTGCTAGGGTTGGTAGTTTAAAAAAAAGTGATTAAGAAGTGTTCTTTCTTCTAAGTCGTGTTCCTCATTGCTGAGGGTCGTGATTATTCTAAGGAATTAATCACATAGAACGACTCGCGTGGCAGATTTAATGGGGTAGTTTGCCATTGCCTTCCCCATTTCACACAGTGGTCACCTCAGTGAGCAGGTTAAAGGTTGCCTCACGATGTTTTCCTTCACCGTCAGAGCAGTCGGTAAATGTACGTAAGTCTTTCGAAAAATACGAAAACTCATTGGTACATGGCATTGCCTGGTTTCGAACCCGGACCTCCCGCAAAAAGTTATCTTATATGTAGGTAAATACGGCTCTTATGTAAATAAACCTATTTTTTTTTTTACTTCGTTAAAAAAATTAAAACAAATTCATATTGTAAATAACTAATTGACTTTATATTGTATATTTTATTTCCTTTAACTTAATTAAATAAAAATAATATATTTAAATAGTACACGATATTTAAAAAATAATAATATTGAATAATATGTGTGGTAATATTTAATAATGAAATAAATAGATCATTTTCTAGATCATTAAAATAAATTTAAATTACTTTATGTTGTAACACACACACATATATACACACACACAGGAACACACCTACGCACACACAAACACATAGGAACACACCCACGCACATACACACACACACCACCACCCCTTATATTATCCTTTATTATTGTTCTTTTTTTCTCTTTATTCCATATTTTCCCATGTTCTGTTACATGTTCATTTGCACTGGTCACTAAAGAGATCTGTCCTCCGAGATACAGGGACCTCCTAGTTCGGAGGTCAGCGTTTATTGTAAACTAACTTGTTGCTCACTAATTTTATTTAGTTTAATATAACCTATGCTTAAGTTCCTACTGGTGTATGGACTATGGATACTTTGTCATCTTACCGCACAAATAAACTATTCTTATTCTTATAATGTAATTATATTTTGTGACGATTTTTTTATTTTTTTACTGCAAATTTTTATTTATTTCACTTATTTTATATAAATTTGCTTCGAATTAACTCGGATTTGCTTAATTACAGTTAGTAATTTGAACTCGATTCATGATTTCATCAATCTGTAGTAAGTATATTAGTGTATATATTATGTTATTAATGTATTTTTTTTAAATTCATTATATTTATATATGTATTCGTATATGTGTATAACAAATTGTATATATCATTATAATGGTTGAGTATGTATTTTATGTATCTACTATATAATTATTGTAATTTATTTATACTTATTACTTATTGTACCTACTCCAAACCTAACCCACTATAAAAATAGTCTACACTCTCCTAAATCAAAGGTTGGCTGGAAGAGATCCCTATGGGATAAGCCCGCCTTTGTACATATTTTTTTTTAATATTTCTGTATATATTTTATTTACAACAAAAACATATAAATACCTGGGTAATTAATTATCATATTTACCCAATTAATTACCCAAGATCTGGCTCCTATTTGTCTCAGCGGATCAGCTTAGCTATCCAACGTGGCAACGCAGCCAGTCTCTTGGGTACACTGCCGGATGTGGGGGACTTAACCCAAATTTTTTATCTTTAGCTTTCTTAGCCTTAGTTTAGTTTTAGCTTTAGTTTTATCCTAGTATAGTATGATAATTAATTACCCTGGTATTTGTACATATTGTAATGTTTTTATTTTCTGTGTATTTGTGTGTGTGTGTGTGTGTGTGTGTGTGTGTGTGTGTGTGTGTGTGTGTGTGTGTGTGTGTGTGTGTGTGTGTGTGTGTGTGTGTGTGTGTGTGTGTGTACAATAAAGATACTACAAACAAACAAACATGAAGTTATTTTAATATTTATTTCAATGTTGTAGAAAAAGGTTTATTTATGTCAACTGGTATAATTTATTTATTATCGAATCGAACCTAAAACCGAATCCCGAATATTTCAACAATAGCTACTGCATTTAAACTGTACCAAGTAGCACAATTAGGACAATAAAATGAGCACTTACATCAAAATCTGAAAAATAAATAAACGATAACCAAGTTCTTACGTCATCTAAAATCAACACAAACGAAAACCGACCGAAACGGAACTGCTTTACAGTTCAAACTCAAATAAAGCTACCGAACTAATACTTCCAACTCCAGCGAAAACTGTTAACCTTATGCAATGGTGTTAAAGTCGATAATTCGTTGGCATATTTAACAGATTCAACTCACGCTTACCTTGTGTAATATTGGTAGTAATTTTGGTTGGTAGCTCTTATTTGATTTTGAGCCTTATGTCGGTGGGGATATGGTTGGTTTATGGTGAGGTGTAGGTCGGTATGTGTGCGTGAGGCATAAAATTAGATGCGCATGTGTGTGTGTATTAAAGGTTGCCTCGTGGCTGCGCGGTAGAGCGTTGCAGCTCGGTTTAGGATTTACATTGTTTTTCCTTTTTTTATTATTATTTCATCATCATGCATCATCATCATCGGCCTATTAATGTCTCCACTGTTGGGGCACATGCCTCCCCCTGCACAAGGTTTTTTTCGAAACATTTGCATGCCATAATGTGGCTGAATACTACTACTAAATAAAAATAATTGTAAAGTAAAACTTAATAGATGGCTCCTCTCTTTAGATTACGACAAAACTGAGACTCTAATCATATAACATAAAATGTTACACACTAAACTCATTACGTTCTTCAGCTTATAAACACTCAACTTCCCACACTCACACACCCACTCACCCTACACTACAGACGCACACTTACATCATCACACACTCCCACACAACCTAACACACCCCCACCCATACTCACTCTTACCATTATCTTTTCCAAATTCCTGTTAGGTTAACAATATAATTTGTAATTTGCTTGCACAGAAAGTGCGACGGAATCCCGACTTACAAGATACAGGTTCTCGACCTAGTTTGTAAGTCGGAGGTCGGTGTGCCCTGTAATAAGTAAATAAACTTTTTCATTTTTTTTAATATAAATAAATTTATTTAAAATTATTTATATTATAATTACGTCCAATCTTGTAAATATATAGATTGGTTGTGGTTATAAAAATATATAAACCTCTAGCTACTTTGTAGAGTAAAACGATTACTTTATTTAAATTTTTGTTTGTTTGTTTGTAGTCTCTTTATATTTTATTATTATTATTATTATTATTTTTTTTTTTTTTATTATAGTTACATTTTTTTAAGAAAAAAAGGTTCTTCACTGTACAATCAACAATCCATACTATCTCCTCTTTTTCTATAAATTAATTAATCGTACAATATACCCACACTAATACTGATAATTATCTTATTAGCAATTTTAATATTTTTTTGAATCCTCCTCCTCGCGTCCTAATCCTCAATGCTGAGGGTCGTGACCACCTTTAGGTATCACCTTCTGGCGGATGATCTTCCTCAATTTATTTCTGTCCCCGGCGGTGTGGATGGCATCGTGAATTGTAGAGTCAAGGGTGGTGCGGATTTGGTCGGACCAGCGCATCGGACTACGTCCTCGAGACCTCTTCCCTTCCATTTTTCCGGTCACAATAAGTTTTTCGAGGTTGTCACTGTCTTTCCTGGCAATGTGACCGAAATATTCGAGAATTCTACGAAGTAAAATTCTCGAATATTTCGGTCGGTAAAATATTTTAATAACATCTTGTATCTTACTGATACTGATTGGAAACACCGTTTATCGCCGTAAAATAAATCGGTGATAAAGTTAATATTTCGTTAGATAAATATATAAGATAAAAGTGAAGTAAAACATAATGATAAATCATTGTCATTTTGATAAAATCGTTAAACAATAATCGCCGTTTTTCTTCAAGACAATAAAACAGGCTGTGGGAAAAATAAGTTTAGATTAGGTATACTTTGTTTGTCGCGGAAGTTATGCGCAAGCGTTCCCGTGGCTTCGCCGTCAGCCGGTGCGCAGGCACACCGGGGGGGTTTTTGGCCGGTAAAAGTCCGGCATAACCTCTTCGTCTCCCCCTTGCGGCGAAGAGGTAAGCATGAGCGTTTCCCCCCGAGAAAAAAAAGGTATGAAAAAAATAAAATAGAAAAAGGCTGTCCCTCTCTAACTTTTCGCTATCTCGCTTGCGCCCAGGCGGCGAATCTTTATAAGAGCGTGAGTCGCGTGGCCTTTTTCAATTGACTTCACCGACTCGACGCGTGCACACGCATCGGTACAAGCGACAGCGACTTCATCGTGCAACTTCATCGAGCTTCGTTCGAGATGGACTGCTTCCACAGTGAGGTATGACAGTTTAAGTCAGGAGCTTAGCTCAATTTTGCTGCGGTCGCACTTGTCGGCATCCCCGGCGCTTGGGTTTTTCACCCACGGCGACGGCAGACAACGGCAACTGTCGCATGCGGCGCTAGTGAGAAATAAATAAAGGAGTTGCCACGCTGTGGCAGCGAGCCTCATAAATATCAATGTACAATCGAGGTAATTTCTCCTCGGCACCATAGGCTCTAGTTACAGGGTTTGCTTGCAAAATACTATATTTTTACCGGCAAAAAAAAAAGTAGTTTATGCAACTTGCCAATCTGACTTTAGAAATAAAACAACAAAAAAAATCTTTTGTACGAACCTGTATCTTAGGAGACAGTGCTTTCACAAAAAGAAGGTATACTATAAAGGTCTGCATTAAAAAAAAGGCATTTGTTTTGTGACGTTGAACAATTTGCGTTTCTTTCATTTGGTCCTTCGAGCCGGATGCTGATGGCTGATCAACTGTTACGTAATTACAACCATTGCAAACGTGGGTGTTCGTTGTTATGCGAGCGCAGCGAGTATGGTCTTAAACATTGAGCTCAAACTCTAACCATCTATATCTAGCTATTACCGTTCCAGAAATTCTATCTGACATAAAAGATACTCCAAAACCTTGGAAACACCTGATCCAATTTTTATCATGGCTAAGCTAAGAGCTCTACGAAATTGTCTGTTCATCAGATTATCGGTTGTAGGGTTATGATGCCACAGACATACGCGACAAACTTGTAACACCCCTTCCGTTGGGAGTTTAAAAATCTAGACCCGTGACCACACAAATTAGGGTGGAAGTAAAAATTTAGTTAACAGAGATTCGTGGCCCTCCATTCTCTCTGCCTACCCCTCAAGGGGTATTTTTTTTAATTCTCCCTCCCCTGCCGCGCGTTCGTTCCTTCACGGCTTAACCAGTAAAAATAACAGCTTGACCGAGTTCCTCAAAGTATCACACAGTTAGGCCCGGACTACACGACGACGGTTCCTAGGCCGGTTCCAGTAGGTCGGTTCCATGGAACCGGTGCTTCATATAAACTCAATCAAAAATGCGCTGTCGACTACACGTACAACGGTGCCACTTGGAACCGGCCTGCTCGGTTCCTGAACCGAGTGCGCGCGGCTTGAGCGCAACGCATGAGTTTGAATGCAGTAGACTACACGGCCGGTAGAGGCAAGAGCGTCGGTGGCACAGTGGCTAGGACACCGGACTCCCGTGGGAGGTCCGGGTTAGAGACCACGCAGTGCCATGTACCAATGAGTTTTTGTTTTTTTGTTTGAGTTTATATGAAGACACGGCCGGTACCGGTTCCTGAACCGGACCGTCGCGTCGCTGGAACCGTCGTCGTGTAGTCCGTGCCTTATTGTTTATTAACTATAACTATATATTACCGTGTATAGCTCTGTACGTGGCAGTTACCCTCGTTGATAAGAGTTTATGCGTTTACTATTGATAACGATTTACTTCACTGTTTAGGTATTGCGATATGCTAAGGATTTTAAAAGATCTTTTTTATATTGTGCCGTGTCGCGCCGGCCATAAAGACCACCACCCCAACTCTCCCCGTGTGTCGTACGAGGCGACTAAGGCTCAATTTACATTGCCGCGGAATGGAATGGAAGCGAATTTTCGCAACGTAATTGTACATAGCATAATGAACTTTATGTCAATTGTGTAACATACAAACTAAATACGCTTTACCGCTAGGGGTCTCGAGAATGCGCGAGGATTCCCCGGAAGACGCGCGACCTCTTTTTTGGCTCGTATTTAGTTTGTATGTTACACAATTGACATAAAGTTCATTATGCTATGTACAATTACGTTGCGAAAATTCGCTTCCATTCCATTCCGTGGCAATGTAAATTGAGCCTTAGGGGTTTAGTGGATACTATGGAATAGTGCCAGAAAATAGACATTATAATTTTTATTTTATTTTGTTAAGTTTTCTATTTTGTTCCTTTCTTTGGTGCCGGCCTTAAAGAATAGCACCACCCCAACTCTCCCCATGTGTGTCGTACGAAGCTACTGAGGGTCTTAGTGGACACTATTCTCCCCCTAGTAGACGGCGGTAGGCTCGCCACCTACCACGTTTATCCACCAAATCTTACGACGAAAAGTGGGAACTACCTATGATGAAGGTGGTTCCTCTGTCGGGAATTATGGACGCGAGAGTTATGTTATGTTATTTTTTGTTGACGTTTCGTTCATAGCATCATACCTAATGTAGTTAAACCTATTAATCATAATAACCATAGTTTAATTCACTTGTATTTCCCTTTTATAATGTCCTAAATAAACTATGGTCGACCAGAATCTGATGACAATAATGGAAATTGAAATTTTTATATGGTATCCCTATTGTACTTGGAATAAAAGATTTTCGGGTTCCAAACCATGCAGTGCCATGTACCAATCAGTTTCGTTTTTTTCGAAGACTTACGCACGTTTACCGACTGCTCTGACGGTGAAGGAAAACATCGTGAGGAAACCTGCTTGTCTTTTTTTTTATTGACTACTAAACCCGCATTTGACCTTGGTAAGCGACGATGAGGTCGTCGATACATACAAAGTACATTTTTCCAACGTCATGTGTCACTCTACCACCGCTTCGTAAGGTGCTGTAGCTGAAAGGAAAGAAGCGGCGCGAGAAACTTTCAGCAGCACGTCTTTTGAAATAAATATATCTTACAATAATTATGAACACAATCATACACAATGTGCAGAGCTGGAGCTGGATGACGTTTCGTTTTTCTTTTCTGTTTACGGTAGTGTGCTAGTGGCTCCATCTTACGGAACGCTTTGCGTTTTATGTCATATTAAAAAAAATCCTTTCAAAAGAAGATTCCACACAAATCTGTCGTGAATAGCGAAGCAGGTAATTTAAAAAATCTTGTTATAAAAAAAAAATAACGCGTCACAACGTTACTTGTCCACGCTAGTGTCTCTGACGCAGCGTGGTAAGTAGCAGCCTAGGATATATTTAAAAAAAAAAAGTTATTTCTGGAAAGCAGACGAGCGAACTGTCCACCTGATGTTAAGAGGTCACCGTCTCCCATAGACATCTCACCTCACTATAATGATCTTAGAGGGTTTTCAATGCGCTGCTAACTTTGAGAACTTAGAATAGAATAGAATATACATTATTGCACAAAACTCACATGATTTTTGTTATTTGTAGCTATATGGTCTATTAATAAAGGATTTTCTATTTCTAAGGAACTTGAATTTTATCGAACTTTAACTAAACGTATTGACGATGGGTGATTATCAGTTTCGTAACAGAACTACCTTTTTTCATCGTTAAGTATCGACCTAATGATAAATCGACCTATTCGATATTCAGCGAACCGTGTTTGGAATTCGACCTAATGATCTTATCTTATCTTATGATAGGAGGCCGGGAATAACCCAGCGGCACTTCGACCCTTGAGGATCTTTTGTGCCTACCCCATTTTACTTAATAATAAGACATTGCGTATGTAATGGTGGAATACAATGTAGGCGGTCTTAACGCTGAAAGCGATTTCATCCAGACAACCTTTTGCTATTATTATCTATTTCTGCCGTAAAGCTGCATTTCTGTCTTTCTGTTTGAAGGACAAGAGAGCCAGCGTAATTTCAAGATACTTACTTCGTCAAAGGTAAATATTTCTTGTGGTGCTTGGATAGAAACAACACAATATGTTGCAGATAATAAGGGTAGAGAGAGACAAGCTGTAAAAATTAGTAATTAAGATAATATGAAACGTATAGTCTAAGTTGCCTGGGGTGGTACCACCCTCTTATCTATTTCTGCCGTGAAGCAGAGATGCTTGCACTTCTGTGTTTCGGTTTGAAGGGTAAGAGAGCCAGCGTAATTTCCGGCACATGAGCCAACCCATCTTAGTCCTCAAGGTTAGCAGCGCATCAAAAACCCTCTAATATAAATATAGTGAGGTGAGATGTCTATGGGCGACGGTGACCACTTACCATCAGGTGGACCGTTTGCTCGTCTGCTCTCCTTATACAATAAAAAAGGATATGTCCACAGTTCTTAAGAGAAAATAAAATTAAAATAATAATGTAGACAGTATCTTTTACATTTTCTCAGATTTCCTTCTTCTTTTCTCGCCTTATCGTTTTAAGCGATATCTTACAGGCAACCTTCAGGTGATGGAAAAATCATTAGATACATCATAATCACTGATCGGTGTAGGTAGGGCTGTTTCGGGTCAATGTCCTCAAAGGTTATATTAATATAGATATGATTTCGGGATCCCGTTTTAAGTTATCGAGCAAATGTTGTAAATTACTTTTATAAACCTCGCCCTTACTCGGCGGATTACGATTTTTTAAAAATTGTGAACTTACGAAGAAGTTAAAACACTACCATAGGTACACTAGCGCCATGAATCTTAAAAAAAAATATTTCTCCACCAATCTTAAATGTGTATCAAAACAAATATAACGTTAAAAATCTAAATAATATATGTATTCAATCCCGGAAATCCCGGGATTATTGGGCATACTTATCCATATTATGACCGTATGTGGCGAGTACCAAAAACAGCCCTACCTACTCCGATCATAGATCATAATATACAAGTGCAAAAGGCGTATGAAATAAATACTACTACCCTCAAATAAATAAATAACAATTATTAAAAAAAAAAAAAATATGCAATGCAGTGCAGTAGTAATATTATTACGTAAATACTACAGCAGCTAGTAATAATTTAAATGTTATAATATAACGGATAACAATTGTTCCTTGACGTGTCTAAGCGTAACTTTGTTATCAAAAGATATAATAAAAAAAAATCAGAACATTCAAATTACAATCAATCAATTTATGTGAATGATTTTTAAAAAAAAAAAATTTAATCAGCTACATACCTCAAAACACCGTGAACCCTTGGCGGAGGGGGGGAGGCTGGAAATAACGTGCGAGCGGGACAGACGATTGTTGTTCTCTCTGGCGGTCAGTGGAGTCGACGTGGACATGTTTACATTATTAATAATTTAAGGCTGTATACGAAAACAGGGGATTACACTAGTGCCATTTAATTAAAACATTAAAAAAAATTAAAACAATTTCTTGGTTTATTTTAATGTCCTAGAAGAGATCTCAAATTGGATAAGCTCGTCTTTGTATTAGTTTTAAGTTGTATTGTATTTTGTGTATTTGTAAATTGTATTTATTTCATCTGAAAGCAACAAAACCCGTTGCAAGATAAGTCGTACAAAATAATTCAATAATAAATTAAATTAAATAATAAATCAAATTATTACAAATTTAAACTATTTACATTACAATAAAATACCTATAATAGTACAATAGTGTACAGTCAATACAAAATAAAATAAAGTGCGGATACAATGTCAGCATAATGTTAAAATGTCGTGCCGTGTAGTTCCCGGTTCAGAATAGGACTACCCCATATCTTCCCGTGGGTGTCGTAAAAGTCGACTAAGGGATGTGTGGGAATACGGTTCCACTGCTCGCATCCGTAGTTTCTACCACAAGGCCCCACACATTAACCCTGGGAGCCATAAACGAGCAGCCTACTGGTGGTAGGTCCAGGCTGACCGCGGCTTGTCACCACCCTCCGGACAAAGACATGCCGCCAAGCGACCTAGTCGTGTTTCGGCATGATGTCCGAAGTAGCCACCAAGAGAACGGGTCTGGGCAGCTATACTGCACATGCGCACCGGTTTCGGTGCTGCGATGTGTTGCCGCGCCGGGCGCCTCATCGTGGAGGGTAGCGGGATCCGAAGCACGGTTCTCCGCTGGCCGACCGCAGGTTGTAGGGGGCCCAAGTAGTAGGCCAGCCACCTATGAAAGGCTGCCCCGCCGCCTCGCGAAAAATCCCGGAATGCTCCACCGTGCCGGTTGGCGACCGGATTGGAGGAGTCGGTGGGCATTTCCGTGGGGGGTTCGGGCGTCCCCGCAGTCTCCAGATGAGGCTACCATACGTGTGGCGACCCCGCATGCGCCGCTGGGTGAGCTGTGCAGCCCCTTGCCCAACTACCGTTCTCTCGCCTATTCACTCTCCAATATAAAACATGTCAAAGTCCAAAAAGAATAGTAAGTGTGCACAGCGGAAGCACGTCCTCCAACTTAAAGTGCACCTCTCAAATATCCGAGGTCTGCACTCCAATATCGACCCAGTTCACCACCACCTCGAAACTGAAAATCCACACTTGCTATTCCTAACGGAGACGCAGATCGGATGTCCGTCAGACGCGTCATACTTACTCTACCCAGAGTATAACCTGGAGCACAATTTTAAACCCCGCGCTGGGATCTGCGTGTATGCTCGCGATGACATCTGCTGTCGGCGTCTCCGGAACCTTGAAGATCCCAAATTTTCTGTAATATGGATGCTGGTGGACACTGGGCTGGAGAAAATGCTCTATGCTTGTGTCTACCGTTCGCACAGCGGTGACCAGGAGACAACTAAGTTAATCGAACACCTTAGCCTTGCGGCGGAAGTGGCCCAACAACGGTATCCATCTGCGCAATTGGTTCTTCTGGGGGACTTTAATGCTCACCACCAGGAGTGGTTGTTTCCATACCAGAAGACCGACCATGCTGGCAGGGAGGCGTACAAACTCGCGTTGTCGCTAAACCTCACACAGCTGGTCGATGGCCCCACGCGCATACCGGATGTTGATGGTCACACGCCCAATTGCTTGGACCTTCTGCTGACAACTGATCCGGACAGGTACTCTGTGTCGATTTCTGCCCCATTGGGAACCTCTGACCACTGTCTGGTGAAATCTGTATCTAGCTACTCTCCGCCCGACTTAAGCCCTAGAGGCACCAGGCGAGTGTGGCGATACAAGTCAGCAGATTGGGATGAGATGCGGCACTTCTTTGCATCTTATCCATGGCGACAAATCTGCTTCTCTACTGAGGATCCGTCGAGCTGCGCCTCGGCCATAACCGACGTGGTATGTCAGGCCATGGAATATTTCATTCCCTTCTCTGACGTGCCTCTTGGTGGCGCAGCACGCCCTTGGTACAGTGCGGACTGCGTTCGTGCTGAAACACTGAAGCAGTCAGCATTTGTAGCCTGGGCTGATGCTCGGACGCGCAAAGCTCCGGATGTACTAGATAAAAAGAGAGCCTTCAACAAAGCCGCCAAGTCCTGCAAGAAGGCTCAGCGTCGGGCTCGCTACGAACATGTTAGCCGGATCGGAAACAAGCTTGCTTCATACCCTGCGGGTAGCAAGGCTTTCTGGTCCCTCGCCAAATCAGTCGAAGCTAACTTCTGTCGCCCTTCGCTGCCACCTCTGGTCAAACCCGATGGATCGCTGGCTCACACCGCGAATGAGAAGGCAAACTTGTTTGCCTCTCTATTTGCTAGTAATTCTTGTCTAGATGCTGGAAGCAAAACTCCACCCACTTTACCCCACTGCGACTCTGTAATGCCACAGGTCTGCATTTACCTAAAGGAGGTACTTAAAACGCTCCGCACTCTAGACGTGAATAAAGCCAGTGGTCCTGACGGGATACCAGCCATTGTCTTGAGGAACTGTGCACCTGAGTTGTCTCCTGTCTTGACGCGCCTGTTTCGCCTCTCCCTAAAGACTGGTCAAGTTCCAAAGTCCTGGAAGTTTGCTAACGTGCAGCCTGTGCCCAAAAAAGGTAGCCGTGCTGACCCCGCCAATTATAGACCCATTGCAATCACTTCCATTCTCTGCAAGGTTATGGAACGTGTATTGAACACCAAGCTCCTGGCATACCTAGAAGGTAACGATCTCCTCAGTGACCGACAGTATGGTTTTCGCCAAAACCGGTCTACTGGGGACCTTCTGGTTCGTGCCACTCACTTCTGGGGCGAAGCCATTGAGAAAACCGGCGAAGCTCTTGCCGTGTCACTAGACATTTCTAAGGCATTTGACAGGGTCTGGCACGGTAGCCTATTAAGCAAGCTTCCTTCATATGGAATCCCAGCCAGTTTGCGCATATGGATCGCGGATTTCTTGAGTGAACGGTCAATACGAGTGGTCCTAGATGGCTGCTCGTCTGACCAACTGGCTATCAACGCCGGAGTTCCACAAGGATCTGTCCTCTCTGCAACCCCATTCCTGCTGCACATAAATGATCTGCTCATATCGGGTATTTTTGGGTACGCAGACGACAGCACGGTTACGGAGAGATATCTTCCTGTTGCGCGCGCTGGTGCTGGTGAGATCCAGACTCAAAGAGAGGCCATGGTTGAGCGTATCGACTTGACCTTAAAGGCCGTGGCCGATTGGGGCGATGCCAATTTGGTCAAGTTTAACGCCACTAAAACGCAGGCGTGTCTATTCACCGCTAAACGGAGTCCCTTCCACCTGACTCCGACTTTCCGGGATGTATCCGTACCGATTACCGACCACCTCAGCCTTTTGGGGTTGGATCTGACTTCCAATCTCAACTTTGGGCGCTCCATTGAGTCAAAAGCTCAGACCGCAGCCAAAAAATTGGGCATCCTGAGTAAAGTAAGGCGGTACTTCACGCCGGGACAGCTTTTAAACCTTTACCAAGCTCAAGTCCGGTCGTGCATGGAGTACTGCTGCCACCTGTGGGACGGCTCAGCTAAATACCAACTGGCTGCCCTTGACTCAGTGGAGAAACGCGCTAAGCGCCTTATAGGTGACGAATCGCTGGTGGAAGCTAGACTGCAAAGTCTGGAACATCGGCGCAAGGTTGCCTGTCTATCGGTATTTTACAGGATACATTTCGGAGAGTGCGCATCGGAATTGCACGACCTAATTCCAGCATCTCCATTCCGCCTTCGGACTACCAGGCGCGGGGAGGGGTTCCATCCTTATGTTGTTGATATACCATCTGCTCGTACGAAGCGATTTGCTTCTTCATTCATTATGCGAACGGCTAAGGAATGGAACAGCCTGCCGGCGTCTGTATTTCCCGAAACCTACAACCTTGGGATCTTCAAGGCCAGAGTGAATAGGCATTTACTGGACCCGCATGCTCCATCGTCGACCTCATCGTCGCTTACCATCAGGCGAGATCGAGGTCAAATGCGGGTTTAGAAGTAAATAAAAAAAAAATAAAAAAAATGTCACAGAGGCTAAGAGTCGTATATATGTCATTTTCCCGGGTCATAGCAAATGAGAAGGTTTTAATTTTGAGGACATTTTTTTTTATTTACTTCTAAACCCGCATTTGACCTCGATCTCGCCTGATGGTAAGCGACGATGAGGTCGACGATGGTGCATGCGGGGTCCAGTAAATGCCTATTCACTCTGGTCTTGAAGATCCCAAGGTTGTAGGTTTCGGGAAACACAGACGCCGGCAGACTGTTCCGTTCCTTAGCCGTTCGCATAATGAACGAAGAAGCAAATCGCTTCGTACGAGCAGATGGGATATCGACAACATAAGGATGGAACCCCTCCCCATACATTCGTTTAGACTGTAGTAGGCATTTTTCTCAAAGTACTTTTTTGTAATAGCCTTAAACTCTTTAGCAGGGAGTTTGATGACCTCAATTTTTTAGTACAATAGAAATTAGGTTGTTTTAGAAATGCACGATTTTATGTTGTTCTATTGAAAAGTGACTTTATAATTACTTATTCATCATTAGCCTTTTAATGTCCACACTGTTGGGGCACAGGCTTTCCCTTGTACAAGGGGGTATGGGACGAGATCCACCGAGCGGGCCCAGTGCTGTGCGGTGGATTTCACACGCCTTCGGAAACTTAATTTCCTCAGACATGCAGGTTTTCTCAGGTTTTTTTCCTTCACCGTTAGAGCAGTCGGTAAATGTACGTAAGACTTCGAAAAAAAATCATTGGTACATGGCATTGTATGGTTTCGAACCCGGACCTCCCGCACGAGTGTCCGGCGTCCTAGCCACTAGACTGAACATAATGTTTTTCTGTACTTTTATAATTTTGCAAGATTTTTTTTTCGCACAAAGTTGTACTTAATACACTTCAATTAATGTTATAGTTATTTACAATCGATTAATAGAGATTTGACAATATATTATTTTTAAAAAACCCATTATAAAATACTTACTTACTTACTACGCTGGCGCAGCGACCCGAAGTGGATCTTGTCCTCCGATACCAAAGAGCGCCATCGCTCTCTCTCCTGCGCAGTCTCGAGCCAGTCAGGCGCCCGGAGCTCCCGCAGATCCTTCTCCACTTCATCGCGCCAGCGGTATCTGGGACGTCCGACCGGACGTCGTCCGTTATGGCGTCCCACATACGCTCGTTTAACTGCCCGATGCTCCCCCATCCTAGTGATGTGTCCGAGCCATCGGAGTCGAGCCGCTTTCGTCTCTCCTATAATGTTCGGCTCGTTCACCATCTCTTCTTTTTATTATAAAATAACATTAAAAAATAACGTTGTATAAAATATCATATTAAAACAATACTCGTAATAACACCGACTCCATTACGTTTCTATTCTCCAGTGAAAAAATATCGGCCGGCGCATACTTGTCGGAACACAGGGTTGTCAATAGTGCATTATTATTATTATTACTTTTTAAATAATTTTGTTTTTATTTTTTAATAAAATGAAACGTATTTGCGGGTTAATAAATATTTTAATTATTAAAATGTATATCTGTTTTCTGTTCAATTTTTTTTTTCTATTTTGAAATTTAACCTCCACACTAGGCGTTGCCTGTGTCGTGGAGATTACATACACACACTGGCCACTTTACATTGCTATGTGTCAATTTAACATTACATTCCAGAATTAAAAGAAAAATTACAACTTAAGTTTAAAAGATCATATATATATATATATATATATATATATATATATATATATATATATATATATATATATATATATATATATATATATATATATGCATTATTTAAAAGATTATATATACTATTATAAATTTATAAAATATATTAACACCTTTTAGCACCTAGTTTTCATTATCTTGTCCACTCGCCACTTTAGTAAACTATGAGGCAGTCTGTTATTTGCCTTATTATCCTTAATTCACTCTGTTACATGTATAACGTATCACATATATCTTGTATTGGTAGATCCTAATGTGAAGGATCGCCTGGGGTGGTACCACCCTCTTATCTATTTCTGCCGTGAAGCAGAGATACTTGCATTTCTGTGTTTCGGTTTGAAGGGTAAGAGAGCCAGCGTGATTTCCGGCACATGAGGCAATCCATCTCAGTCCTCAAGGTTAGCAGTGCATCAAAAAACCATCAGGTGGCCCGTTTGCCCGTCTCCTCATTTAATAATAAAAAAATTACAATACATACTCAGTGTTTGGCAACACTAGGTTTTTATAAACCACAAAAATAAAACCAAGCGATTCTACGATGCACGTATCGAATTTATATTTAGATCTGACACGCGACCTCACTTGGAGTCAAAGTCATCTGTTTGCGACGTAATTATACATACCTACCTTATTATCTAGAGCGTCGGTGTCGTCGTGGCTAGGACGTTTCTCCCCGACCCCTCCCTCCCCAGCGACGTCCTAAGCCGAGGTCCGTACCCATCTGGGTGCCCTTAGGCAGTCGCTTCTTATAGTAGTTTGTAAGTCCTCCTCCAGATTGGAGCGCACTTGGCGCTCGCCCCAAAAACCCCGGTGAAGCTGTAAAGGTCATTACGACCAACAGCAATTATCAGTACGAAGAGAAAGAACATAGTTGGACCGGGACATCTGGCCACCAGGCACAACACCCCGCCTGGTGTAAGATCTTCCCTTTCATACAACTGACGTTACGTCATCCCATGTCCTCACATAGCGCGGTCCTACATTTCTTTCTTTCTTTTCACGTTACGTAAATCATTTAAATATCGTGATCTTTAAACAGAAAGGGATGATAGTTGAAAAAAAAATTATAATATAATTTAAATGTTGTGACAGCCCTGTGCCCTCGGGTTTGCTTCGTTTGCTTGCTTTACTTAACACGCTCCCGCGGCACGCGGGTGCATCTGAAAACTGCTACTTTATATTAAAACGACCAGAAATTTAAAAACCCTTGCTATACGGTTCACACACGTACATTTTTATATTGCTCAGTCAACAAGCTACTTTAGCCGCGACTCGTGTAACTAATTGTAAACATTGTCACTGAGAGTGCAGTGAGAACTGACAGAGAGAAGTCGCCACCGACAGTAATTGTTATAATTATTATGTCATTATACGTTGTACATTACTGTAAAGTGATCTCTCCCCGCTGCGCTCTCAACAACTAACTTGAACTATCCACAACTCTTTGCAACTGAACTCATTACTCAATTCACCATAACAATCTGCGGAGCGACTTCCAACTCTAACATCATCACCCGCAGCAACAACTCAACTATGACTACAACATCTGTTCCCATGTACAAAACCGTACACTTGCCATATGGCATTAAAAGCATGCGAAATTAAGAGAAATTATGTTTTTCATTATGATCTCGGTTTCATATAAAGTTACCTAAACAAAAACTTACTAAATACAAAAATATATATTAACCCAAACAATATTCAAATTATAATCACTTAACAACAGTGTAGTTAAAATGTATAAGTAAATATCGGTCTCTACTACCTGCACTGCAGTCTACTACTTACACAATTAACATAAAGTTGATTATGCTATGTACAATTACGTTGCGAAAATTCGCTTCCATTCCATTCCGTGGCAATGTAAATTGAGCCTTAGGGGTTTAGTGGATACTATAGAATAGTGCCGGATATTATATTTTTTATTTTATTTTGTTAAATTTTCTATTTTGTTCCTTTCTTTGGTGTCGGCCTTAAAGAATAGCACCACCCCAACTCTCCCCGTGGGTGTCGTACGAGGCGACTAAGGGTCTTAGTGGATACTATTCTCCATCTAGTAGACGGCGGTAGGCTCGCCAACTATCACGTTTGTCCACCAAATCTTACGACGAAAAGTAGGAACTACCCATGATGAAAAAAAAGTAAGTAAGTAAGTAAGTAATACGTTTATTTCACACACAGCATTGACCGAAACAGTTATAATTATAATAAAATAATGATGTAGTCAAAGGTGAACATATCTAAACCATGTCTGATGGTCTGCTGTTGTTGTGAAAAGGGGTCTCAACTCAGCTTATTGCTGCAGACAAGAATGCTTGCAGCGCTGGTGTTCTGTTGTACCATGACCGGTGGCTGGACACAACCTGTCCAAGAGGACAAAGATACGACACAAATAAATTTAATAGAAGATAGGTAGTATTGATAAGTTAAAAATATATACCTTCTCACAATATATATATAACACACATATATATAAATATAATTATACTAAAGGGGTACAGTACGGAATGCTAAGAAGGAGATAAAGGGAATAAAGGGAACGAAGGTGGTTCCTCAGTCTGCCTTCGGGAATTAAGGACGCGAGAGTTATGTTATGTTATTTTTTCCATTCCGTTTGCAATGTAAATTGATTCTTATACAACAAACTCGTAAAATGACAGCAAAAATCATTACAATTGTCAACTTTAAACCGTCATAATTAGCAGTAGCCCCCGTCTGTGCGATGTCGGAGCTAACATTTCGTAAGCGACGCGCGACGTCGGATTCCGTCCGCTGTACGCCGCGCGGACACACTCGATACTTGATATTAGATTGATTTTATTGTCTATTTTTACATTTTAAAATAAACAGTAAAATATTATAATTATAAACATTACCATATATACGAGGCCAAGGATCTGATTCGCGCTGTGGGGAGACGAATTAAGGAGAGAGGAGGTGATCCGCGAGCCGGCCACGTTTTAGTACAGCGCATCTCCCTCGCCATTAAGCGAGGGAACGCCGCGAGTGTCCCGGGTTCTTTCGGCCAGGGGGCACTTCGCGGGGGGCTGTTTGACTGAAGTTATATTGTATAATGTTTACCTAGTTGTAGTATGACATTGATTTTATTTTTATATTTTTATATTTTTGACATCAAACTATGACATGTATAAAATATTTATAAAGTTAATACTTGCGGTTGTTGGTACTTAGTGACACTTAGTACATGATTAGACTTAATTATTTAATTGTTTTTCATTATTAAACTTTAACCAGTGCGTCCTACCAGTAATGACCTACGGAGCCGAAACGTGGACACTGACGCGGCGACTGGTTCACAAATTGAAAGTCGCTCAGCGTGCTATGGAGAGAGCTGTGCTCGGAGTATCTCTGCTGGATCGAATCAGAAATGAGGAGATCCGGCATAGAATAAAAGTCATCGACATAGCTCATAAGATTAGCGAGCTGAAGTGGCAGTGGCAGACTACCGCTGGGGGAGACGAGTTCTGGAGTGGAGACCGCGTTTGGGCAAACGTAGTGTGGGACGCCCCCCTGCTAGATGGAGCGACGATCTGCGCAAGGTGGCTGGCAGCGACTGGATGAGAAGAGCCGAAGATCGGGCTCAATGGCGCGCCCTGGGAGAGGCCTATGTCCAGCAGTAAACTAGAGTAGGCTGATGATGATGAAACTTTATTTTGTGGTCTGAGCCTGTCGGAGATCCAGAATCTAGTATGAGAGAGACAACACCATTTTCTCGCTCTTTTCGACACATACGACTTAGGCCACTTAGAGAGGGACAGCCCCTCTCTAATATTTCGCTATCTCGCTTGCGCCTAGGCGGCGGAATTATTATAAAAGCTGGTGTTGTCTCTCTCATACTAGATTCTGGAGTCATTTTTATAATAGGAAAAATGTTTACATGATTATTTTCTTAACATGTAGGTAGATAAAAATAACTTTGCAAAAACAAAACGCTAAGTTATTTCTATCTACCTACATGTAGTTAAGAAAATAATTATAAACAAATACCTGAAGAAGTTTAAACGAAACCGGTCGTAATTAATAAAATACAATAAAAATACCGTAAAACAGTATATTATTTAAGTCTAATTCATACCTTTTAAAAAAAAAGTAAAAATACTTATTCAATTTTTTTATTTATTTTTAAATTGAAATTGATATCGTTTATTTAGCGCTGTAAACACCAGAATACAGAAGTATACAAAGTTTAATACATGCAGCACAGAACATCTGGTGCGGTACAGTGCCAAAAAGGGTACACCAGCTCAGCATAATGCTGAGGCAAGCCACAGCGCTGATTTTCAGCTGACCCTCAGTGACTGCACGGACGAAGAAAGCAACAGTGTGTGCGTGTTGTGTTGTATGAATGAGGATATTAGTGTGTATGTGAGGTACTGAGTGTGTGGGAGGGTGATGGCATGTGCGGGTGTATTTACATGGTATTATGTGTGTGGATGGTAGTTCACAGTAGAGGCATAATATTACCGAGCACTTCCAGATTGTGAAGGACAGTAGTTACAGGGCACCTAAAGAATGTACGGAGCGGTGTCCGATTTTTGTAGATCAATTGTATAGATTTTAAGTTTTCTCCTGAAGGTGTCAAGAGTCTGCGCGTCTCTTTTATGCCTTTTTTTATTTTTTATTTATATTTAATACTTACAATTCAAATACTTTATTGGGATACTATATAGTACTTGCAACATTATAGTCGATTCAATTTTCAATGTAGTCATAAGACATGAGTTGACATGTTTTTTATTTTATTGTTATCTACTTATAATTGTAATTTTTACTTAAATAAGTACTTATTGCTTTAAATAATAGTAGTGAGTAATGGTAAGATAAGATACGAGTCTACAAGTAATACTTGAAACTGATAATGATTTTATCGTTAAGTGATATCACCTAAGAATTTTAATTTAGTTTAAAAGCGACAATGACTTAGTTAGATTCCCTAATTATTTTAAATATTGTTACATAATTACTGTTTTCTTAAGTAAATTTATTTATTTTTTTACCCTTCAATTCACAAAAAAGGTGTACATGAGGCGAGCTTAAAGCCTTGCGGCATTTTCTACCAGCTTACCATGGGGTTATGCATATAAAATTGAAAGTTGTTATTATATTAGGTTACATAAACTTATATAAGTAAAGATATATATAAATAATACATATTAAAAATACATATACATAAATCTAAAAAAAACATACTAATATTAAGTATATTATACATAATATATAAACATATAAATACTAATGTATATATAAATAAATAAAATACTGAGCTAGGTTTTAATACTGGAACTAACCTAAGTATACTTACCAATTTAAAAACACAAAAAATATTTCAAATTACTCAACTTAATACAGGTTATTTTTCCAGGTTAAAATTACAAAATACCTAACTATTGTACAAGTAAAAGACCTGGCCCAGGTCGCTCCCTGCAGGGAGTGTCCCGAGGAGGCTGGCGGCGTTGCCCCGCTGTATGGCGAGGCTTATACGCTGAGCGAAGTAGAGGCCAGCCTTCTGGTCCCGGGATGTCTCTACGAGGCGCTTGGCTATGTCCCGGTAGAGGCAGCGGGCTCCAGGCCCCCACGGCCCCAAGGTCTCCACCCCGAACGGCGCAAATATGCAATCACCACCCAGACCCGCATATTTGCATCGCTTGAGGTTCTCCGCAGATGCTGCTGCGAAGGCGGGGCAAGGGTGTCGACGCAGGAATAATAAGAATAAGAATAGTTTATTTGTGCGGTAAAATTACAACGGAGTAGGAACTTAAGCGTATGTTATATTAAACTTAATAAAATTAGTGAGCAACCAGTTATTCTACTATAGGCGCCGACCTCCGAACTTGGAAGCTCCTGTATCTCGGAGGACAGATCTCTTCTTTGACCAGTGCAAATGAACATGTAACAGAACTTAAAGTACAATAAACTTGGCTATTATGAAGGGGACAGTCAAAATGTGTAAATGTCAACCGTGTAAAACGTAAACAGTCATATTTAACTAACTACTGTATTTGGTTGCTGTACGAGACCACAGCTGTAACCTTGAGGATTCATATAACATGTTGCAAGAGGCGAACTATAGTCAACACTGGTGGACAATAGTATGAATAACTTTAATAAAAAATAAAGTAAAATTGTAACGGTTGTAGAAATAGAAAGAATACTATGAAATCTTTTTTAAAAAAAAGTAAGGTTTCAGACACACACCAAATATTAAAAAAAAGAAAAAAGTATAAATTAAATAATGGTAACCTACCAGTGGTGTGACTTTAACAAACATTCTACTGACTGACTAATTTTACCAGCTGAAAATCAGGTGTGGGTACATATTGGCACTGTACCACACCGGATGTTCTGTGCTGCATGTATTAAACTTTGTATACTTCTGTATGCTGGTGTTTACAGCGCTAAATAAACGATTTCAATTATCAATTTTTACATACGTATCACGTTTTTTATTTTTATACTGTGGTAGGTTAGCTATAACCCGTCGGAAATATCTGTGGACCTGGAGGCCAATTCTTACGCAGTGATATAAATATCATCATAGTAGATAAATATTGAAATATATGGCGGATATCGATTTTTCTACTCTCGCATTATATATCGAGTCCCAGCGATCGTGGTCCCTAGCAGTCGATATTTATAATCGATATGTGAGACGGGATATTAATCGAGTTTCGATATTATATCCCGTTTTTGAGAATAGTTATCAAACAACTGTGGTATACCCAAATAACTGGTATTAAACAACAAAAAACTATGCAAAAATCGAAACGACATTTTAATACATCTCGCCGACGTGCAGGTGGAAACCATTCAGGTGTTCGTGGAGAGGTTAGCGAGATCAATGTATGATCGCGCCGACAACGGTCCCCACGAACACCTGAGGAATATCGCCCCACTGCACGCGCGTCCTCCTGACGCACGGTACCCGCTTCTGCGCGAGTTAGTACGCCCGCAGTCGCCCCGTGGCGACAGGGTGGAGCGACGTGACGGCGCGTGGTTCAGGCCCCCCCCCCCCCCCCCATTGCATCCTTCCGCTCAATTAAATTAATTTAGCTAACCTTAAGCCCGTTTAAATTTAACGGCATCAAACACCGGGGATGCAGTGACACCCCGAACTTCTGTCCGGGCACGAGGTTCGCCTCCAGGCCCGCACCCACTCCCCCCAGCCAGGGTTCGAGTGGACGACCCGTTTGATTTGAATACATCTCGTTCGCTCACATTGACACGGGCATATGTGTGAGCGGGACCTCCCCGATGTCAAATCGCAACAATTATTTAGTTTCTACTTCTTTATGACATAATAAATTTAAATCGTTTAAAATTGTCCTTCACGATGGTCTAGAGGTGGAATAGAAGTGACGTTTACACCGTCGCCGTGTGTGACGAGATTTTTTTTAAATTTACATTGTGCAGTAATAATACATGTACATTACTAACTTTGTATGGACTTTGTTGTCTGACAATAAACGTTTTTGTATTTTGTATTATTGTCTATTTGTTTATTTATATAATTTTAGTACAGACATGTTTTGTATTGGAGGGGGTAATAGCCGTATAGTCACCGCGCCAGCAACGACGTATGGTGACCGCAGCACTGTGACCGAATATGACGGAAACCGTCTTCGCTCCCAGCTAACTATCCCATAGCCTGTTGTCACGCTCCCGGAGACCAGCCTAATGAGATTACTGTCGCCGCTGCTGCCCGACGCCAGGGTGGTAGCGCTTATTTAACGGCGGCGCTTCCACGCCGTGTCATAGGGTCATTTATGGGCATATGCAGTATTTTGTAGAAAAGTCCGCACCACCAGACACCCCACTGCGCCCTGATACCCTACCGCTTCGGTCCGGAACTGCTTATTTTGGGCTTTAGACCCATATTCGCAGCTTAGAGACGTGGTAGACCTCATCGAAAGCCGGAAATGGAGATGGGCGGGACACATTGCACGGATGGATAGGGGCCGGTGGACCAGAAGAACGCTTGAGTGGAGACCACGGCAAAACACACGGGGACAAGGTCGCCCACCTATGAGATGGGTGGACGACATTCGGGGAATAGCGGGCCACTACTGGATGCGCGCCGCCTGCGACCGTCGGAAGTGGAAGAAGTTGGAGGAGGCCTATGTCCGAAGGCGGACCACACGTGGCTGAGATAGATAGATAGATAGATAGATAATTTTAGTACCCAATAACACCGGTTTAGTATAAAAAATATGACAGCAAGATTTGTTTCTAAGTCTAGATGTTATCTGGACTCGTGAGGCAAACATTAGACAAAATTAGTACTTATATTTTTTTAATGTCATACTGTAGTAATGAAAAAGGTTTATTTAGGAACTAATTTAAACATAACCTGGAAAGCGTAAGAAATTGGATATTTAAAAAATTAAAATAATAAAAAAAAAAATATAAATGGCATACATTGTAATGTATAAAATTGAAAAAAAAAATATAAATAGAAAAAAATTATCTACTTTATCTACTTACAGCACATTTTTCACGTTTTTAATAAAAAATATTAACAAAAAAGCTAATAAACACTCAACAATTATTTCAGAGCGTTGGTAGCCTAGTGGTTAGGGTGCCGGACTACCATGCGGGAGGTCCGGGTTCGAAACCAGGCAATGCCATGTACCAATGAGTTCGTATTTTTTCGAAGACTTACGTACATTTACAGAAATCTCTAACGGTGAAGTAAAACATCGCGAGGAAACCTACATGTCTGAGGATGTTAAAAGTTTCCGAAGGTGCGTGAAATCCACCGCACAGCACTGGGCCCGGTGGATCATGGCCCGTACCCATTATAAAAATAAATATAAGTTTATACATACATAAATATGCTTCGGAGCGGCTCCAACAGCATCCTGAACGTGATAGCGGAAAAGTACGATTCCCCTATCCTTAAACACTTCGTTCTGGTGCTGATCGAATGATGTTATCTTTGATCGAAGTGTAAAAACTCATAATTTTTGCTGAATATATGTACTAACATAGTTTTTAAGTACACTAACACAACGGATCAAGTTATCTGAAAAATATAAATATAAATTTTAATTCATTCATACCCCCTCGTGCAAGGGGAGGCTTGTGCCCCAACAGTGGGGACATTAATAGGCTGATGATGATGATATTTTACTACCTAACCGATAAAACTTATATCTAAGTACCTACTCAATTACTAACTAAGTATTTGACGTAATATTAAAAAAAAAACCAACCTACACGCCGACCGCGTATAGTTGATACTTGATATATTGATTTTATTGTCCGATGCTAACTCCGTAAACAGAGCTCGTAAGTAATTTCAGAATACAGGATGTTTCGATATAGGATCGAGGTAGGATTGAATTTGACAGGGTGATCTAGTTTCAGTTGCGTTAAAGAACACAGGTTACAATAGTGATATCGGGTTCGTAACAAGTATAATACCTACTAACTGTTTTGTAAACAAATAAATTGAGATCTTTATATATACTTACTTACTCACTTACTCCGCTGGCGCAGCGACCCGAAGTGGATCTTGGCCTCCGATACCAAAGAGCGCCATCGCTCTCTCTCCTGCGCAGTCTCGAGCCAGTCAGGCGCCCGGAGCTCCGGAGCTTGATGTATGGATGCGAGATTTGGGCACTAACCTTAAAGGAAGAAAACAGACTCTTGGTGACCGAGAGGAGGATATTGAGCAAGATTCTGGGACCAGCCAAGAAGGAAGATGGAGGGTGGAGGATGAGAAAGAATAGGGAGATAGAAGAGATGGTGAACGAGCCGAACATTATAGGAGAGACGAAAGCGGCTCGACTCCGATGGCTCGGACACATCACTAGGATGGGGGAGGATCGGGCAGTTAAACGAGCGTATGTGGGACGGTCTGACGGACGACGTCCGGTCGGACGTCCCAGATACCGCTGGCGCGATGAAGTGGAGAAGGATCTGCGATCTTTATATATAATATTTTTTATTGTATTTAATTTAAAGAAAGAAAGAAAGAAGAAACCCGTTTTTAAAAACCCATTTTTATGGTAAAAAAAAAGCGTCGGTGCCCTAGTGGCTAGGACACCGGACTCCCATGCGGGAGGTCCGGGTTAGAAACCATACAATGTCATGTACTAATGAGTGTTCGGTTTTTTTGAAAGGCTTTACGTACATTTACCGACTGCTCTGACGGTGAAGGAAAACATCGCGAGGAAACCTGCACTGAGATAACCGGTGTGTGAAATGGGGAAGGCAAATCGCAAACCACTCTATTTATCTGCCAACGGATTAACTCCTTACAAAGATCAGGACCCTCAGCAATGAGGAACACGACTTAGAAGAAAGATCTTTTTAGAATTTGGTGATGAGTTTTCTAAATTATAATTCTTCGAAGTCTCGTGTATTTGACAGATTCAGGGTCGCGGTTAACACTAAACTTTAATCTTGAATATTTTTTAAAGTTAGGCAAAAAATCAGCCAAGTGCGAGTCGGATTCACGCACCGAGGGTTCCTTACACAAGAGCTGTACAGCGCAATGACAATAACCATACATCACAGAATATTGAACTATCCACTTTTAGGTTACAGTCGGTTCTTACGTGTGGGATTTGATTTGAGCGCAAAAAATCGATGTCGCCCAAATCGTTTTTTTTTGGCCCGTACCCCCCTTGTGCAAGGGTTGGTCTGTGCCCCAAAAAAACATCAAACAACAACATTAATAGGGTGCTGATGATGATGAAAAATATATGCCTCAACCTCAAATGGGTTTGAGGTTGAGGCATATATCTTTCATCATCATAATGTCCCCACTGTAGGGGCACAGACCTCCCCTTGCACAAGGGAGGGTACGGGCCATGATCCACCGAGTGGGCCCAGTGCTGTGCGGTGGATTTCCTCAGACATGCAGGTTTCGTGTAAATGTACGTAAATTATTTGGTAAAAAATGAAAAACTTATCTTATATACACCACATTGCATGGTTTCGAACCCGGATCTCCCGCATGGGAGTCCGACGTCCTAACCACGACGCGACGCTCTAAAAAAACCCTTTATTAACCCTTAATTGGTTATTGTATTTCAGAGTTGTTCGGGGTTGTGCCAGTTTACTATTTAGGCCACTTCCCCCCTCCCCGCACCCCAATACCCAGTTAGATCCGGTTGAATCCGGTCAAATCCACTTGGAACCGGTAACTGCGCTAATAATTATGATGTCTACATGGTGTTTATGGTACAAAGCTAAACCTTTTCTAGTGTGTATCTATCTACGCTAATTTACACGAATTTGGAAGTGAAGCATATTTACTTTTTAGGGTTCCACACCAAAATGGTAAAAAAGGAACCCTTATGTATATCTATGCATTTAACTATTTTTGTGTACCTACATAATTATTTAGAGCGCCGGTGGCGTCGTGGCTAGGACGTCGGACTCCCGTGCGAGAGATCCGAGTTCGAAACCAGGCAATACCATGTACCAATGAGTTTTCCGTATTTTTCGAAGACTTACGTACATTTACCGGCTGCTCTAGCGGTGAAGGAAAACATCGCGAGGAAACCTGCACACTGAGATGACCAGTGTGTATAATGGGGTAGGCACAAAAGATCCTCAAGGGTCGAAGTGCCGCTGGGTTATTCGCGGCCCCCTATCATGAGATAAGATATATGTTTTTTTAATATTTCCCTTATCATGAATTAGTTTAGTTAATAATATGTGATTCATACAGTATATCACAAAATGAGGAGGATTCCTTTGAGGATAGGGTGACTACTTACTAAAGTCAGTTTTACCTCTATACCCTCAGAATATCGTACTGATAATTGCTGTTGGTCCTAAGCTGTAAACAGCTTCACCGGGGTTTTAGGGGCGAGCGCTAAGTGCGCTCCAGCCTGGAGGAGGACTTAGAAACTACTATAAGAAGCGACTGCCTACGGGCACCCAGGTGGGTACGGACCTCGGCTTAGGACGTCGCTGGGGAGGGAGGGGTCGCGGAGAAGCGGCCTGGAATACGCCGACAGCGCGTGTGAGCGTCAGAAGCGGGTCGTATGTAGGTGCTGTGTGTGAACTACTATCGGGTTGTGAAGAGACCACGATCTCTGGGACTCGATATATATATATCGAAGGTGATAATGCGAGAGTAGAAAAATCGATATCCGCCATATATTTTGATATTTACTACTATGATGATATTTATATCACTGCGTAAGAATTGGCCTCCAGGTCCACAGATATTTCCGACGGGTTATAGCTAACCTACCACTGTATAAAAAAAACGTGTTACCTATATGTATGTAAAAATTGAAATTGAAATCGTTTATTTAGCGCTGTAAACACCAGAATTCAGAAGTATACAAAGTTTAATACATGCAGCACAGAGCATCCGGTGCGGTACAGTGCCAACAAGGGTACACCAGCTCAGCATAATGCCGTCACCGTATGTTGCACGAAGCGTCCTAAGACTTCAATTTTAACCTTTATTAAAACATTATCTCTCCCTTACTATTATCTATTACTCTAGTAAAGACATTTCAGAGCTTTTTTTTAATCGTCATCAGCCTAATGCCCCTACTGTTGGGGCACAGACCTCCCCTTGTACAAGGGGTACGGGCCATGATCCACCGAGCGGGCCCAGTGCTGTGCAGTGGAAACTTTTAATTTCCTCAGACATGCAGGTTTCCTCACAATATTTTCCTTCACCGTTAGAGCAGTCGGTAAATGTACGCAAGTCTTCGAAAAAATTGGAAAAACTCATTGGCACTTGGCACTGCATGGTTTCGAACCCGGATCTCCCGCACGGGAGTACGGCGTCCTAACCACTAGGCCACGACGCTCTCACTAGTTGCTCACTAATTTTATTTAGTTTGGTATAACATATGCTATGGGCAGTTGGACCGACGACCTGAAGTTGCTGGCGATGGTTGGATGAGGAAGGCGGAGCAGCGAATGATGTGGTGCGCCCTGGGAGAGGCATATGTCCAGTGGACAGACACGGGCTGGTAGATAGATAGATAGATAACATATGCTTAAGTTCCTACTGGTGTATGGACTATGAATCCATTGTAATCTTACCGCACAAATAAACTATTCTTATTCTACATAGTTCATATTCTCCATATTCCCCATCTCTGAATATTCGGCTAAACCCTGTTAAATCAACTCTACGCCGGCCAGTAATCCTGTTCAAGCCGGTATGTACTATAAGACACAAACCATGAGCTTCCAGCGCAGCGGGGCAAAAGCTTAGAGTTGGCTTATATAAGTGTAAAAGTGATTAAATTGAAAATTGAAATTGAAATCGTACACAAACATGCATGTGCATCACAGAACATCTGGTGTGGTACAGTGCCAAAAAGGGTACACCAGCTCAGCGTAAGTAAGTATGATTAAGTTATACTTAGCGCGTTCTTCTACACTACACCAATTTTTAGGGAATAAAATTCGTATTTGTAATGGAGAAATAGCTCGCTGACTTATTAAGTTACACTTAATGATTTTGATGTGAATGTGACTACATTTTTTAGCACATTAAATACTAATTATGTGTTAAAAATGTTAGATCGTTGGTGGCGTCGTGGCTAGGACACCGGACTCCCATACGGGAGGTCCGAGTTCGAAACCAGGCAGTGCCATGTACCTGAGTTTTCTGGTTTTTCCGATAGACTTACGTACATTTACCGACTGCTCTGACGGTGAAGGAAAACATCGTGAGGAAACCTTTAACCTGCTCGCTGAGATGACCAGTGTGTGAAATGGGGAAGGCAACGTCAAACCACCCCATTAAATCTGCCATGCGAGTCGTTCTATGTGATTAATTCCTTAGAAAGATCACGACTCTCAGCAATGAGGAACACGACTGCTGCATTTCCCGAAACCTACAATCTAGGGATCTTCAAGGCCAGAGTGAATAGGCATTTACTGGACCCGCGTGCTCCATCGCCCACCCGATAGTAGTTCACACACAGCACCTACATACCGCCTGCGCCGGCGCGGGCGGCGACCCTCTTCTGGCGCTTACATGCGCTATCGGCGTATTCCAGGCCGCTTCTCCCCGACCCCTCCCTCCCCAGCGACGTCCTAAGCCGAGGTCCGTACCCACCTGGGTGCCCTTAGGCAGTCGCTTCTTATAGTAGTTTTTAAGTCCTCCTCTAGGCTGGAGCGCATTTAGCGCTCGCCCGAAAAAACCCGGTGAAGCTGTAAAGGTCATTAGGACCAACAGCAATTATCATACAAAAAAAAAGTGCTCCATCGTCGACCTCATCGTCGCTTACTATCAGGCGAGATCGAGGTCAAATGCGGGTTTAGTAGTCAATAATTTAAAAAAAAGAACTTATAAGAAGAAGAGGTCATATTAAATTCCTTTGTCTTCACCCGCTCCGCCCATAACTTGAACCAAGCACCAAAATGGTTCTATTATTAGTACCCAATCGATAAACTGACTTAAATGTGACATTACGTCCGTCTGTATACAGGGTGTTGAGATGTCAGCAAGTAGTGTAGTGTAGTGTAATGTGTAGTAGTGGCGTGTGTCGTCGACCACATCTTCGCTTACCATCAGGGGTAAAAAAATATAAGTATTTATTACAAAAAAAAAAATGTGGAACTCTCTTCCACCCGACGTTTTCCCGCAGCGCTACGACATGGGACGCTTCAAAAAGAACGTTAAAAAAGTCCTCTCCCTCCACGGCCGCCAACACACGTGCAACACCCCTGGTACTGCACGTGTCTCTAGTCGACGGTGACTACTTACCATCAGGTGGCCCGTCTGCCAATTTATAAAGAAAACAGGCGACGTCGAGGTCAAGTAGGAGGTTTAGTAGTCAATTTTTTTTTAAAGTAGCAAGATAGACTGGCCAAGTGCGAATCTGGCCTCGCCTTATACTATTTAGGCTAGGACTGCACGTGTCCGGTCCCAGGCACGGTTCGGTTCGATGCAACATTCACATGCGTTTCGTACTCAATCCACTTGAATCAAATCAATTCAAATAGTTTATTTGTTGTAAGTAGGTACATTACAGAACTATGCCCAATAATCCCGGGATTTCCGGGATTGAATAAATATATTATTTAGATTTTTAACGTTATATTTGTTTTGATACACATTTAAGATTGGTGGCGAAATATTTTTTTTTAAGATTCATGGCGCTAGTGTACCTATGGTAGTGTTTTAACTTCTTCGTAAGTTCACAATTTTAAAAAAATCGTAATCCGCCGAGTAAGGGCGAGGTTTATAAAAGTAATTTACAACATTTGCTCGATAACTTAATACGGGATCCCGAAATCATATCCATATTAATATAACCTTTGAGGACATTGACCCGAAAGAGCCCTACCTACACCGATCAGTGCTCATAACCTAACTAACTATTAAAGATGTTTCGAGTTTCAGTATTTGTTGTTCAATTAGGGTAATTAATTATCATACATATCATAAAACTAACGCTAAAACTAAACTAAGGCTAAGAAAACTAAAGATAAAAAATTTGGGTTAAGTCCCCCACATCCGGCAGTGTACCCAAGAGACTGGCTGCGTTGCCCCGTTGGATAGCTAAGCTAATCCGCTGGGCCAAATAGGAGCCAGATCTTGGGTCTTTTGACGCGTCGACCAGGCGCTTTGCGAGGTCCAATTAGTGCACAGGTTCCCAAACTTATTTCGCCCACCGCCCACTTTAAGAAACAAAAATTTTCAAACGCCCCCCAATTATTTTAAACTTACTACTCGTATCTGTTGCACACCTTAAATATAGCTATTGCAATTTTTAATTTTAAACATGCCATATCCTATTTCAGAGCAATAAAAAGCATACTTAATCTTATTGAAGGGTATTTTTATACAAATTAAAACAAAGTTTTGAATTTAAACGATCTGTAAGATTGTTTATTGAATAAACAATCTTACAGATGACTTATGAACCAGCCAATTGATACAGGAATGCACAATTCAGGTTATTTAACAAAAACTTGTTAAAACATGATTGCCCGCGGTCTACTATCTACGAAAATTACCTATCTAGGAGTACTAATAACTATTAAAATGCGAAAGTATGTCTGTTACCTTTTTATTTGTTTATTTGTGTCTACTTTCATTTAGAAACGAAGCGACCGATTGACATGATTTTTATTTCATATATTCAATAAAACAGGACAGGTATATGAACTACGCGGAGAGAAATAGCGAACCGAGTTTGAGCAATCTCTTAACTAATATTAGTTGATGTTCACAAGTTGTAGTTGAGAGTCGAGAGCTCATGCAGTCGGTGTCTAAGAGGCCTCTTAGCTAAATGAAATTACAAATCACCCCCCAAGCCTCTACACAACGCCCCCATTTTTTTTCTGGGTCTCTTACCGCCCCCCTTTAGGCCTGCAGCGCCCACAAGGGGGCGTTATCGCCCACTTTGGGAAAGGCTGAATTAGTGTATATGATCAATTTTCTAACCAATTTTTAAGATAAAGTTTTGTACCACCCTGTATAAATAAATAGGTAAATAAAAACGGAACGAACAAAAAACACGGTCTCCTAATCTCCAAATTCTATATAAGCTAGGTATTAATAAGTAAGACAAATAACACTGCGATTCTAGACTTAATGCCTTTCGGTTTAAGGCCGGTTTCGAAAAAGAGCGATTTCGCAGTTACACCCTTTTGTGTTCATTATGCTTTCAAAACTTCGTGAACAGTTGCTTACTGCGAATGTGTGGTCTTGATATTATTGGAGGGTTTTCGATGTGCTGTTAAACTGGAGCACTTGGATCCAGTGCCTCGTGTGCTGGTAATTACGCTGGCTCTCTTAGGGTGCGTCCATTAATTACGTGAGGTGTTCAAGGGGGGGGAGGGGGTCAAGCTAAATCTTAATCAATGTCATCGGGGGGGGGGGGGGGGGGGGGTACATACAAACACGGGGTATCCTAGTGCGGGATTTTTTCTTTTTGTTTTATTTAAATTGCAAAATAAATTATTTGTATAATTGTATTGTATTATGTTAAACCTATATTATTTTATTGTTACATTTAATATATTTAATGTATTTTTCATTATTAAGATATATATATTTTTAAAATTTCTACTAAACCCGCATTTGACTTCGATCTCGTCTGATGGTAAGCGACGACGAGGTCGACGATGGAGCACGCGGGTCCAGTAAATGCCTATTCACTCCGGCCTTGAAGATCACAAGGTTGTAGGTTTCGGGAAATACAAACAGCAGTCGTGTTCCTCATTGCTAAGGGTCGTGATCATTCTAAGGAATTAATCACATAGAACGACTCTCGTGGCTGATTTAATGGGGTGGTTTGACATTGTCTTCCCCATTTCACACACTGGTCATCACAGTGAGCAGGTTAAAGGTTTCCTCACGATGTTTTCCTTCACCGTCAGAGCAGCCGGTAAATGTACGTAAGTCTTCGAAAAATACGAAAAACTTTGGTACTGTTGCACGGTTTCGAATTCGGACCTCCCGCATGGGAGTCCGGTGTCCTAGCCACGACGACACCAACGATCTAACAAATCCGGCCTTGAAGATCACAAGGTTGTAGGTTTCGGGAAGCACAGACGCCGGCAGGCTGTTCCGTTCCTTAGCCGTTCGCATAATGAACGAAGAAGCAAATCGCTTCGTACGAGCAGATGGGATATCAACAACATAAGGATGGAGCCCCTCCCCGCGTCTGGTAGTCCGAAGGCGGAATGGAGATGCTGGAATTAGGTCGTGCAATTCCGATGCGCACTCTCCGAAATGTATCCTATAAAATACCGATAGAATATATTGACATTAAAATTATTGTAATTATGTAAGTAATAACACTTTTCTTCTTCCTTTAGTAATAAAAATATTATAATTTGAGGATTTTGCAAGGAAGTAAAAAGTAGCAGCGTAACTCCAAAAGTATATGTTTGACATCGCGTTATGTAATTGTCAAAGTATCAAGCGCGGGCGGGCGCCGTCTCGACCTAACTCTCATCTTTCACTGCTTTCCCCAGGGCTGTGAGTGAGCGTATTAGTTTATTTTTACCAAGTGAATTTTATTTTATTTTAATTTTATTTATTTACTTAAATTTACAGCTTTATTCAGACCTTATAAAAAAAAATATTACTTGAACATTTGCCAATTATAAATTTTCATTATGTTACTTAACATTATATCTATCTTAGGTAGAAAACATTTTTAATAGAAAAATAGAAAAAAAAAATTCGTTTACAAATTATTAATTAACATTTAACATTAAACTAATCGTTACGCGAATTTATCCATTTCTGAGGGTGTTGAAATGCATCTAGATCCGCTTGGACCTGAGTACATTCCGAATGCGAGGGCTGCTTGTATGTCTCGCTGGAGAGACCAATATGAGGAATTAGCTAAAGTGAAGGGGCTTTGGTACAATATACTTAATTACATGCCAGCCTGGGCTCCATGGTGTGACTGTGTCAGTCTTGGTAGGGAGCTACTTGTCTTGGCTTTTAGATTACGCTCGGGTCACATTCCGTTAAATAAGTTTTTGCATTTGGTGGGAAGAGCTGCATCACCGTTTTGTACCAACTGCAACACAATAGAAGACCTCACTCACCTCCTAATGGAGTGTGACCTAGGGAAATTTGAGAGGAAAAAATTTGGCCTCAATAGGCTACAATATTATTTTAAGTCAGCCCTTATCTGATAATATGAAACACTTACTGTTGTTTGCTAAATTAGCTCTCAAAGCGAGGGCTGACTTTAATAATACTTGAGCTTCCCTTTCCCTTTTCTTAGTGACCCTAACGAGGCTGACATAGTCACCTTGTCGTGTACCAAAGTCTCTAAATTGAGATATAAAAAAAAAAACATTAAACTATAACCTCCACACTAGGCGTTTCCTGTGTCGTGGAGATTACATACACACTCTGACCACTTTACATTGTTATGTGTCAATTTAACATTACATTCCAGAATTAAAAAAAAAATTACAACTTAAATTTAAAAGATCATATGTATATGTATTATTTAAAAGATTATTAATTATTAAGACTATTATAAATTTATAAAATATATTAATATATACATTTATATGACTAGGTATATTTATTTAATAATAACAAATGGATCATCTTCTCGTCGCCCATACCTCAATGTCTAAAGACAAGAGTCTTTAACCAGTGCGTCCTACCAGTAATGACCTACGGAGCCGAAACGTGGACACTGACGGTGCGACTGGTCCACAAAATGAAAGTCGCTCAGCGTGCTATGGAAAGAGCTATGCTCGGAGTATCTCTGCTGGATCGAATCAGACATGAGGAGATCCGGCATAGAACAAAAGTTATCGATATAGCTCATAAGATTAGCGAGCTGAAGTGGCAGTGGGCCGGTCACGTCTGTCGCAGAACCGACAACCGCTGGGGTAGACGAGTTCTGGAGTGGACACTGCGTTTGGGCAAACGTAGTGTGGGACGGGCGTCCCTGCTAGATGGAGCGACGATCTGCGCAAGGTGGCTGGCAGCGACTGGATGAGAAGAGCCGAAGATCGGGCTCAATGGCGCGCCCTGGGAGAGGCCTATGTCCATCAGTGGACTAGAATAGGCTGCTGATGATGATGAACAAATGGATAATTGTATAATTCACAGAATTAATAAACAGAATGGGATAATTCTGAATACAGTCATCGATTTAGTCTCTACAAGATTCTGTGTAGAATATGGTGTCAATGGCAGACTGTTCCCAATACAAAATTGACATCTGTCTAATAAAATAACAAATAAAATTATTGAAATTATTAACATTTATCATAAAAGTCAATAAAACAGCTAAACTTAATAAAAACACGAAGTTGTCAATATAAAGGTATTAAATAAAAAATAAATAAAAAAAAAATTATTAATGCAGACAGTATGTCTTACATTTTCTCATATTTCCCTCCCCGCTCCCACACTAGGATACCCTGTGTTGAGGGGGACAGTCTCTTCCGATAAATAAATTATGAAAAACATAAGGCAATGCTAAATTAAACAGTTAAGTATGCGTGTATGTGGTGTGTGTGAGGGGTGTGTGCGTGAGATGGCGTGTGTGTGGTGTGTGTGTGTGTGTGAGGGGGTGTATGTTGGTAGGTATTTAAAAAAAAATCATTTATCTATTTTTATTTATGATTTATTTATTTAATTTGATAAATAAATGTCTTAATAATTATCTTCATCATCAGCAGCCTATTAATGTCCCCACTGTTGCGGCACAGGCCTCTCCTTGCACAAGGGGGTACGGGCCATGATCCACCGAGCGGGCCCAGTGCTGTGCGGCGGATTTCACACACCTTCGGAAGCTTTTAATTTCCTCAGGCATGGAGGTTTCCTCACGATGTTTTCCTTCACCGTTAGAGCACTCGTTAAATGTACGTAAGTCTTCGAAAAAATCGGAAAAACTCATTGGTCCCGCATCCATTTGAAAATAAACTTTGTGAAAATGTACTTTTAAAGGTAGGTATTAATTCCATTGCAATAAAACAAAATTGAGATACTTATGAGTTTTTAAAAATGTAAAAGTATAAGTGTATGTGAGGGTGACGTTTCGTTTAGCCAGTGGCACTCAGAATCGGTGCCAATTGAACTTAAAATAGCCTTGAAAATGCGTAAGAGATAACAACAAAAGTAATAATTAATAATTTAATGAATAACATAAAGCAGACATTGTTATATACTAGTTAATAGTGAAGCTAACATACCTACCATTACGTATTCGTAAGAAGTAACACATAAGATTTAAATAAATTATTACACTTGGAACATCTGTATAATTATAATTAAAGTGTGATATTAAGAATGGTGCACAAGAGCTATAAATAGATGAAGTAGAAATAAGAATACATTTTTTTTTCTTTAATATTCGACCTCTGCTAGTGTACACTCTGCAATTTGGCCAATGACCGTGTTGGAATCTTCAAAATAACTGGAACGTTTTGGCGTCTGTTTTGAAAAAAAACCAGTTTACCAACGTCGAGATTAAGACAGAGTCGTGTGCACTAGGAATGCCTAGTGTCTTGCATTACAAGTGCAGTTGGTGGTTAGGTTGCCGGATCACACCGGCTGTAGTATTTCACTCCCATTTCACTGTCTTATATAACGTTCACTTAACACGGACGATTTTTAGGTAAAATACACTAGTTTCACAAAAAAATGACCATTTTAAACCGTTTTTAAACAATAAAATAGGACGAACACGCCATGACAGCACGAACGCTCAACTTGACCTCTAAGAATAAATTATAAATAAGTCCGTTTGACAGTGATTTGATAAGAAATCTTTGATGATTGATTTACATAACAGCATAGCTGATAAATCAATTAGTGTGTCACATGAATCACAGGTGCTGTAATATAATTACTAGACTAGATCTCTTGCAGACAACCCTTGAGTACTCATACTCATTTAACCTGAAAGAACTTTCAGAACACTAGACTAAGTCACAAAATTAACGTAAAATATACTTAAAACAGATTCAAATACAAAAATTATTATTTTTTTACCTAATTTAATACAAAGGGTGGTTGATGCTCTAAATATATAGATGATATTATTATTATTATAGATGATATTTTCACAGATATAAAGAAATAATTTAAATAATAATACTACGCTGGCAACCCTAGTGCTGCCCTGGCAACCCCCCGCCCCCCGCCCGCGCCCCGCGCGGCCATTTCGTGTTATTGAGAATTTATGTCGGTAAGGCACCGGGTACACTGCGGATTCAGTTTAATTTATAAATTATTGCACTTATAATGTACATTATACGAAATATCACCCTCGCTCTTGCACTATACAGTCCAGGAGCAAACATGACAGTTACACTTAGAACCATTAATTGATTTAATTATTCATGTTTCATTCTTAGTAGACTATTCAATTCTGAATAGAATATAAAGTAAAGTAAAGTAAAGTAAAATACACTTTATTATACAAATAGGAAACAACAAACAAGAGATAGAAAAGGAAATAGAATAGAATAGAAATTGTTTATTTGCTTAGAATACTATATAACAAATACTATACTGATAATTAATAATTACTAATTTTGTGCAATACTTGCTTGCTTAGATCTAGCTATCTAGCTAAGATCTAGTCTTCTTTGAACACCATACATCTCTCTTGCGCACACACATACACACCTCCTCTCTCTCTCTCTCTCACACACACACACGTTATTATTATTATATCATTAGTAAATAGGTACACAAATAAAGAGGTATGGAGAGCGTGGCCCTCTGACACACAGGTGTTGTCACACTTAAAAGAGGGCCTCCACAATTGGAACAAAATTGTTTGTAAGTACCTTTTTGTTACTGAATAAATCTTTTTTTTTTTTTTTTTAATATTCTGAAACGTCCATTTCCCCGTAATGACCGAAAGAGTTATAATTATAATGCTTGTTTATCGTATGATTAGTGGCCAACTTATTTGTCAGAGTTGTTCAGGCCGCCCGTAGGCATCTGACATGGCTTAACGACTGCTGTTGAACGAAAACACCCGGGACCGACTGCTTAACCTGCTCTCCGAGGCACGGAGGAGCTCAGATGAAATATGCCACTAGCGGTCACCCATCCGGTCCTCTTTTTTGTCCAATAAAGTGTATTCATTCATTTATATACTACAAATGTCTAGCAGAAATGTTACTGATATGGAATAGTGGTGGCGGAGCAGGTGGTGGCAACTGGGAGTAACATGTATTCATGTTATGTGAAGACAGCCTAAAATTCCAATGTAAATAAATTAATTTATTTAAAATGGTTATAAAATTAAATTAAATGCATTTATAATTTTATAGGTGATACTTCTGTACATTGCCTATTAATATAATTATCATTATTAACTTCGCTCGTTTCTGTAGGAACTTCAGCCATAAAGTCCGGTTTTTTTTTTATCGAGTCTATATTATGTACTAGTGTTCGTACATTGCGTTGCTTGCAATTTTGGTAGCTTTTTAAAAATCATTTTCCATTATTTTATAGCTAATTCTTTTTTTAAAGTAAGTACTTAAAGGTTTCATCACCTGAAGGTTGCCTGCAAGATAAGGCCGCCTTCTGCACATTGTATTGTACCTCTCTGTATGTTGTATGTTTTGTTTATGTCCCGCGTGTGCAATACAGTATATTTGTATTTGTATTTTTTTTAATGTTTGTTTTAATATTAGTTTACAATTAAGTTCTCAATTTGGAAATATTAGGCAATCCCGAATTATCTATACCTACATAATATAATAAAATCATAAAGGTAAGGTTTTGTCTGTTTGTTTGAACGCACATCACGTAAAAACTACTGAACAGATTTTGATAGAGTTTTCATGGATATATTTAAATAACATAAGTTTTTGTTGATATCTAGGCCATAGACGTTTAGAAAATTCTGCTTAAAATTGGGTCAACAATATTAAATTCAATTAGACACCTTTGCATCGTGTTTATGAAGGGGCGGGTTAGTCGAATAATGATTTTTTTATAAATTTAAAATGAAAAAAATAATAATTGAAAACTTGTATTTAGCGCTGTAAACACCAGAATATAGAACACAATACGGAAAGATTAATACATGCAGCACAGAACATTATATTTAACATTTTATTATTATATTTGAGGTTATATTTTCATACGTACGAGATAAAATACTGCATTAACATTTAAATATATAATGTTACTTCAGGAAAACCTATAATTGGCATGTCTAGTTACTAGTTACATAAGTTCAACGTATACTTATTAGATTTAAATTTAGTATACAAATATAATAATACAATTCAATAGAGTTTACATATTTATCTGTTCAGCTATCGAGTATATATATTTATAATTATATATTTATTTGTACACCATAATATATTAATATTTAAATGTTTATATATTATATACAATATTTATTTTTATTTTTATTTACTTCTAAACCCGCATTTGACCTCGATCTCGCCTGATGGTGAGCGACGATGAGGTCGACGATGGAGCATGCGGGTCCAGTAAATGCCTATTCACTCTGGCCTTGAAGATCCCAAGGTTGTAGGATATACTTAATATTAGTATGAATTTTTAAAGATTAATGTATATGTATTGTTAATATGTATTATGAATAGCTATTTATATATAATATAATAAGAACTTCCATTTTATATGCGCCTACCTAAACATTTCTGCATAACCCCATGGTTAGCTAGTAGAAAATGCCGCAAGGCAGTAAGCTCGCCTAATGTGCACCTATTTATTTTGTGCATTAACGTGTAAATAAATAAATAAATAATATAGATTTTACACATTGATTAAATGATTCTGAAAAAAAAAATATTTAAAAAAAATGTATTTACCATTACTTAAGTTTGGATTGGTAATTCGTTTTAATATAGCTGTTCGTTTTTTAAATAATAAAAAAATATAAAAATATTTATTCAGGCACGCGTCCCAATAAGTATAATTACGTACAATTTTACAATTGTATTAATATATGACAGTAATTAATTTAAATTACTTATACCTATATACGATCACTTACTTAGAAAATTTAAGTCATACGTGTACAATGTATTGAAAAAGGCCCTGATAATATATATAAAAAAAATACAAAATACAAAAATATGTATTAACAAACAATATTCAAATTATAATCACTGAACAACAGTGTAGTTACAATGTATAAGTAAATATCGGTCTCTACTACCTGCACTGGCCTCGTCGGCCGTCTTGCAGCGTAGTAGATAGCAAGTCTAATTAATGGCCTGGGAGATACATTTTTTTAAATTAAATAATAAATAATAATAATAAATATCATTTTTACATTAAGAAATTCTTTCATAGAACGCAGCAATAGTGTGACCTTTGTACTGAATTTTTTGTATGTACTCGTACTTATACGATGTACAAAATATTTACAATGTACATAATTAAAAATGTGCGATGTACACCCAGCCCTATAACAGGGGCGTTGCACCGAATAGATCCGCCGCGCTATCAATTGTGTATGTATGTGTGAGTCACACACACGTGACACTGATACAGGCTGATGTATTTTGGGGAAAATTAAAAAAAAATCATAATTTATTGTGCTAAACTTCCTAAAGCCTAGCACAATAAATAAGTAAATCAGTTTTGTCCTCGGAAAAACAGGAATCCAATTTTGTTAGTAACAATGCAGGTACGAGTACTTAAGGCTATGTTAGTAATTACTTATAAAATACATTTTAGGTAGGTACCGAACCCGAACCTAGTGTCAATGCAGCGATTTTGAAACCGACCGAACCTTTACAAATCTTTATTTTTCGAGATAAAGGCCTGGGCTATATGCGTCCGGTTCGGTTCGTTGTATCCAATCACGATGCGTTGGTTTCAAGTGGGGGGAGGTTGGAACGCGTGTGATTGGTTGTAGCGAATCGAACCGAGGCTGAAACCGGAAGCGTGTAGTCCAGCACTATAGGCCGACTTTGCACAGTCAATACCACCTTCAACTTTTTTTACGATTCCAACGAATAACGTCTTCCATAAACCTTGCACACCTACTACCTCTTTCTCGAAATTATTTCCTCTGCCCGAAGGTTGCCTGGAAGAGATCGCTCTTAGCGACAAGGCCGCCTAAATTGTGCTTCACTATTTCCTTTTATATCTCATGTTTGTTGTTTTATATTTGAGCAATAAAGTGGATTTTACTTTACTATTCTAAAAAGTGACAGACGGACGAACAACTGAGCGATAGCTATAGAGCTCCGTGTTCCTTTGGGTGTACGGATCCCTAAACTGGGATATTGAACATTTCAAATTACACCACCATGTACATTCACCTTGTTCTAGGGAACAAACAACACATACGTATGTATATGTATGTTAGTATTAACACACACATATTGCATGTAGGTATGTATAATTGTCTAAGTATAATACAATTGTGAATTTAATTATACGGTTTTAGAGTTCCGTGTGAGAATTCCGAAACTGTCGTCTTTTCTATGAATGTTAGGGTTCCGTGAAAAAATCCAATGGCGAGCATGCGTGGAACGACGAAGGGTTGTAGGAGGCAAAAGAAGCGTGCCAAGACAGATTCGTGGCGTTCTGTTCTCTCTGTCTACCCCGCAAGAGACATAACGTGAAGTTATATCCCTCCCCCTTTTCCTGAAAGAGGTTGTGGCGACAGTGTCAGACAGACAGACAAACAGTGACCTGTTCAGTGTTAGTAATAGGGAAATTACTTTAGAACATCCTCGCAAAATGCCAACCATAAATTGGGTGCCTTATTCTGGGACCAGATTATATTATTGAACAAGGTGTCTTATGATATAATAACCCCAGCGGCACTTCGACCCTTGAGGATCTTTTGTGCCTACCCCATTTACACTGGTCATCTCAGTGTGCAGGTTTCCTCACGATGTTTAAACACAGAGCAGTCGGTAAATGTACGTAAGTCTTCGAAAAATACGAAAAACTCATTGGTACATGGCATTGCATGGTTTTGAACCCGGACCTCCGGCATGGGAGTCCGGTGTCCTAGCCATTTTTTAAATAAAGTAGTGTAGGTATTATCAGCGCTGCAGGCATTCTTGTCTGCAGCAATAAGCTGAGTTGAGACCCCTTTTCACAACAACAGCAGACCATCAGACATGATTTAGATATGTTCACCTTTGACTACATAATTATTTTATTATAATTATAACTGTTTCGGTCATTGCTGTGTGGGAAATAAACGTATTACTTACTTTTACCTTATGTGATTTCTTTCGATACTGGCACTAGTTATGGAGCCTTAGCACATTTAACACACCGTAACGAAAGCGAAACGGAGGCGGACCGATACCATAGAAATAAAAAAAATATACCAATTTGTAGACAACGCTACAAACCACAGAGGTTTGTTGTGAAAACATTTGGCACAATCCTCTCAGTCACATTTGGGACAATCCAGCTCCATCTACGTCTTCCCTGTGAACCTCACAATGTAAAGGAGAGTCTTATGGGTAGTGTTCAATCGGTACTGACTGAGGAAACGTGGTCGCTCGTGGTGTGACCAATACTTCATTTCCTCAGTAATGAACACCACTCATAGGACTCTGCTTTTCCAGTCTACTGTGTCCAAGGTTTCTTTGTTCGGTTTAACTCCGCTTCAAAATCGCTGAAGTGTGTTAAAAACGTAATTCAGGCATAATTTACACATGAGGCACTCCATCTTATCCTCAAGGTTAGCAGAGGTTACCTCTAATAATATCGCCTGAGGTGGTACCACCCTTTATCTATTTCTGCCGTGAAACAGAGATGCTTGCATTGCTGTGTTCCGGTTAGAAGGGTAAGAAAGCCAGCGTGATTTCCGGCACATCGGCAATCCATCTTAGTCCTCAGGGCAGCGCATGAAAAACCCTCTAACAGTAATACAGTGAGGTGAGGTGTCTATGGGCGACGGTGAACACTTACCATCAGTCGGTCCGTTTGCTCGTCTACTTTTTAACAAGAGTTATGAAAACGGTATGGCTACGTGATGACCAGAATAACACCGCGCGGTGGTTACTTATTTGAAAGCAATTTTAGTTCGCCCCCCTTCATTTAGAATGAGACAGGGCCGTATTCAGAGCCCCCTTTATTGTTCTTTCTTTCCTTTCGTACCCCGGGTCTAGCGACGGTAGTTAAGCGAGATGGCAGTATTGAAAGTTGGTCCACTGTGGAGAAATTGGGTAAAACGCGCCGGCTACGGATAAAGTGTCGGTTCAAGTACCACCGGTGGTGTTTTCTTTGTAATATTGAAATTCATATTTTATAATATCTATCTAATGTTTCGCCGCTGCCATCAGGAGAGACATTGTAACAATAATCAATAATACTTAGATGGTACTAACGTTGGTAACGTTGTAGCTGGATACATGTAGTAAAGACTCGAACAAACACATACAAATGTACACACCCCTTTCACTCTCTTCTACACAAACACGCTCACACACATTTCCAATAAACACATCCACACACACACACCAAAACTTATTACTCCCTATAGGCGTTGTTTTAAAATAGAAATCTTTAATTGGCAGTATGTTTTTTTTTAATGGACTTTTTTGTTTTTAAATTTAAGTGCTGTAGATTTTGTAATAAATAAAAAAAAAAAAAGTTTCGGAATTTCATTGTTAACAAAGCCCCTTTACAGCAGCTGTTTATTTTTTTAATATTTTTTTTGTTTGACATTAAATGTTAATAATGTAAGTAGGTATACTGTAATTTAATATGTATTGACAATGCCCCTTTACAGCAGGTAATTAGTATGTAAGATTCTTATTTTTGTTGTAAAAATCAACTAAAGATAAAAAAATTGGGTCAAGTCCCCCACATCCGGCAGTGTACCCAAGAGACTGGCTGCGTTGCCGGTTGGATAGCAAAGCTAATCCGCTGGGCCAAATAGGAGCCAGCAGCAGCTCTTGGGTCTTTTGATGCGTCGACCAGGCGCTTTGCGAGGTCCTTTTGAAGACGCGGTGCGCTCCCGGGCCCCAGGGTCCCGATGTTTCAACCCCAACGGCCCAAGTGTCTTCGCTTCGTCGTCGATGTGTTCCGGCAGTGTTTATAGAAGAGCCGGTACTCACTAAGCCCGTTTTTTTTTAGAGCGTCCGTGGCACAGTGGCTACGACACTGGACTCCCATGCCATGTCCGGGTTCGGAACCGTGCAGTGCCATGTACCAATGAGTTTTTTTGTATTTTTCGGATACTTACGTACATTTACCGACTGCTCTAATCGAAAACATCGTGAGGAAACCTGCACACTGAGATGACCAGTGTGTGAAATGGGGTAGGCACAAAAGATCCACAAGGCTCTAAGTGCCGCTGGGGTTATTCCCGGGGCCCCCTATCATAAGAGAAGATAATCCCGTGTGCTTCATCTTCGACTTCATCCTCACTTACCACCAGGTGAGATTGAGGTCAAGCGCAGGTTTCATCGCAAATAAAAAAAATCCCTCTTGATACGGTAGGGGGGTCAATCGCTGTCTTAACTTGGCTGTAACTGAGTCACTCCCTGTCCCCTCCCTCTCACCCACCGTAATTCCGTAGGGTTGCTACCTATATATTTGTGATCCATTTAATTATATACTTACGATTTGTACTGTATTATATTTATCGACGAACTGATATTCGTAATATGAGAGTATACCTCACCTTACTTTACTTAGACTAGTTGACGCTTTTGTAAGTAAGTACCTTATAATACATTGTTACAACGTCATGTGTCACTCTACCACCGCTTCGTAAGGTGCTGTAGCTGAAAGGAAAGAAGCGGCGCAAGAAACTTTCAGCAGCACGTCTTTTGAAATAAATATATCTTACAATAATTATGAATACAATCATATACACAATGTGCAGAGCTGGAGCTGGGTTTAGGACCAAGCCTCTTTATCATTTAAGTAATCATTTATTTTATAATAACCCTTTTTACATAAGGTCCGTCTTATGTGAGTCTTAAATGTGTTCTCTGTCATATTTATTACAGTATCAGGTATCTTATTATAACATCGTACACAGTGACCCATAAATGACGTGTTTACTTTACTAAGTCTAAAGCGTGGGACTGCGAGTTTGTCTTTGTTTCTGGTATTGAAGTCTTTACGTTCAATACAATCGGCACATCTATACAATATCATCAATAAAGAATTGGACATTTATTTAATAAAATACTACGACTGTAAAAAACGTCTTTCTGATTGGCTAAAAACACTAAACTATGAGGAGATCGAGAATCTCCTTAAATACTAGTATTTCTCCCCTTTTTACCTTAAATGAAACGTGGTTCACACTGATCCCAAGATATTTTTAACGCAGTTTGTCATTTGACATCTCTCACTAATTTTGGCATAGAACACCATACATCTCTCTTGCACACACACATACACCCTCACACTTTCTCTCTCTCTCTCTCTCTCTCTCTTACACACACACACACACATTATTATTACAATATTATTAGTAAATAGGTACACAAATAAAGAGGTATGGAAGAGCGTGGCCCTCTGACACAGGTGTTGTCACACTTAAAAGAGGGCCTCCACAATTGTATTATTTGTACCTTTTTGTTACTGAATAAATCTTTTTATTTATTTATTATTATTTTATTTTTTACGTACATATATAATATTTTCATAAATATACTGACCCGCGACAATCAGTATATTTATTTCCCTGAACAATTCCCTCGGAGAGTCCCTGCAACGTATATTATATATTGCACGAATTGCCCTCTCCTGTTGAATGAAGATGGTTTCAATATCAGCAGCTCCCCCACAGAAGAATGCCATAAGACTTTTTAGGGATATATCGAAACCCTATTGATGTCCTTCCGTCGTTCGTGCTTCTAACGGGACAAGATACAAACAAGATTTTTTTGTTAATAGGCCTTTATCGACTGAAAACTGTGCGGAAGTGCCACATTCCCGCACTGAGTATAAATAGAAAGAAAACCATGTATTTAACATTGCACACATTATTAAACTTAAAATATATTGGAAATAAATAAAAACAATGCAATATTAAAAGGACACATGCTCAGCATGTGCTGCGGTCCGACCGGTACGACAGAACCACAGCGCTGGTTGTCAGCTGTGCCAGGGCGAAGGCATCGCGAGCGAAACGGCAGTCAGGGACGAAAACAAAAATATATTAAAAGTATAAATAATAAAAGTACAAATAAATACCTAAAGATGAAATAGATAACAATTAAATTATACATAGTGAGTGTCTGTCCATTATGCGGCTCGTCATTCCGATGGGAAGCGGTTACGGTGTGTGTTGTAACACTATAAAGAAAGGGAGAAGAAAATAATATTAAAATATATACTTAAATTAAAAAATAACCTGATATAAAAGTGCACTGTGTCTGATTTTTGGGCAGCGAGAACGTAGTTCTTCAGTTCTTCAGTTTTTTCCTAAACGTATCCACAGCTCGCACATCTCTTAAGGCCGGTGGAAGATTATTAAAAAGATGGCCTTTCCTCTGCATGTTTGTTGTCAGTTTTATATTTTCTTGGCTCGGCCAACGTCTGTCACGTGTTCATTTTAGATAGATTTAAGTATTTATATTTTATTGTCAACTTTTGCAAAAGTAAATAGGTAAAAATAACGACCGATTCTTTACTAGATATAATTAGTTTTATTTAAATAAAGGGTTAAAAAAATGCACTGGTCACAGAAGAGATCTGTCCTCCGAGATACAGGAACCTCCTAGTTCGGAGGTCAGCGTTTATTGTAAACTAACTTGTTGCTCACTCATTTTATTTAGTTTAATATAACATATACTTAAGTTCCTACTGGTGGATGGACTACGAATACTTTGTCATCTTACCGCACAAATAAACTTATTCTTAGATGTAGATTTCACCCAACACAGACGGTGAGATCGACTTAATAAAATAGATAAATCCTGGCCAGGAATATAAAAACTCTGTCAAGAGAGCGCCATATTGATACTTTTATATTCTGTGTTATGGAGTTCACTGTAACAAAATAATACCATTTAACTTCGCAATATAGCGAGGGTTTTTATCTTCTGGTCAGGGTATAAATATTTTTCTCCCAGGTGTAACAAAAAATATCGTTATAACACGTGCGGAAAGACCTCAAGTCGCACTTATGTATCCACAACACTCGTTGCGACAATTTGGTCGTTCCCGCACTGGTTAGACAATGGCATCGATTCCGGGGTGCCGCCAAACTTAAAGTTTAAACAAAACTGTCACGCTCACTCTTATGCTAGATCGTATAAGAGAAAGGGTGATGTTTCGTTTAGCGATGTTTAACACCCCTGAATTGGTTCCAATTTACTATTAAGTTTTACTACTATCCTGAAATCAGTTTTCTAAACACCATCTCCAAATTGTTCCAGGACGAAGTCCTCGTAATCAACGAGAAGGTGGTCCTCAAGGCGGAAGACCTCCTCACGTGGGTGTGCGATGGCGCGGATTGGCGGCACGGGTTGAGAGCGGTGTGGCGCGGCGCGTGCGCACCGGCCGCCGAGCCGACGCGCACCGCGCCGCTGCACAGCGCCCGGCTTGATTTCAGCGACGTCGAGCGGGAGAAGCGCGCCATAGGTGAGCCTGAAAGTCATGGTTGAGCCAGAAACGTGCTATCCGAATTTTCCGGCAGGAATGTTCAAATACCCTGGGATTTGTTAGTAACTTAAGACGCGGCCACAACTCTATATGATGCTTATTGGAACTGTTAAATTGTCTAAAATATCTCTGCACACTCAACTCAATCATTTATCACGGTAAGAAAGAGACATGTCGAGAAAAAGAGTCGTTAATCTTTATGGCCGATCTGAATATAGGCACGAGTCGCATTCCAGTACATGTTTTTAGGTGTCAGCGGGGTGTAGAAGATAAGATAAGATATAATTTATTGTTATAATTGTGATTTACAATATAGGTCTTATGAATGAGAATAAAGCAAGGTTCTCACAATTAGGGAGGGAATGAGGGATTAGTACTGGCCGCCGCGCGGTGCAGGGAGGACATTCCCATCTCCCTCGCCCTTCTACACCCCGCTGACACCTAAAAACATGTACTGGAATGCGACTCGTGCCTACATTCAGATCGGTAATAAAGATTGACGCGCTCTGTAAAAACGCCCGTGATTTTTTCCGGAATGTGTCACACTAAGAACCAGGCGTTTAAGGATTTATTTCTGTTTAATAGTTTTCGCGCACAAGATAGACACGATATTTTTTGTAACAAAGTTCGAGAATGTGATACTTCCCGCACAGTATTCATTCGATAAATAGGGCCATTTTTAAGCAGGTGTAACAAAAAGACAATAAACTCGCCTTTCATTAACGAATTCTTAGGAAAAACCCGAAACTTGACTTTCAGCTTGGTCTTTAAAACACCCTGTAAGTAAATATTTGTTTTGACATCTGGCCTACGTATTAACTTGCGGTTTTCCTATACGCTTTTCCTGTTAATAGTATTACTTGACGAGAACCTTAGCTTCTATTCTCAAAGGCTTTTCATTTATAACTACCCACGGTTCAGTACGATCTAAAATAATGAAACATTTTTTTTTTAAATTACTCATTCGCTTCATTTTTTTTTAATGCTCACTTTGAGGCTTTTATTAATACTTTACTTGTCAAAAGGTGAAAAAAAATTACCTTCTATTGGCACAGATTACTAATATTGTTTTGTCATTTGAAAGGTTCCTACTTAAGGAAATTCTTTCGTAATCAAACGCGTACATCATAGATTTAACCGAGTGAATTAACGATAGTAAGGCAAATAACAGACTGCCTCGTAGTTACTAAAGGAGAGTGGACAAGGTAATGAAAACTTTTTGCTAAAATAGAATAGTTAGTAAGTAGTGGTAGATCCTAAAGTGAAGGATCGCCTGGGGTGGTACCACCCTCTTATCTATTTCTGCCGTGAAGCAGAAATGCTTGCATTTCTGTGTTTCGGTTTGAAGGGTAAGAGAGCCAGCGTAATTTCCGGCACATGAGGCACTCCATCTTAGTCCTCAAGGTTAGCAGCGCATCAAAAACCCTCTAATATTAATACAGTGAGGTGAGATGTCTATGGGCGACGGTGACCACTTACCATCAGGTGGCCCGTTGGCTCGTCTGCTCTCCTTATTTAATAATAAAAAAAAAAGTTAAAAATTGTTTTTTTTTAAAGAAAACATACATAGGAACGAGCTATAGAGGGCTCTGAATTTTTTTTTATTATGATTTAACAATTAATATTTTCTTTCTTATTATTTATAAAATATTATATATTAAAAACATACTACTCTGGGTGAAACATACATATTTGAGCCGTTTGGGGTTGAAACATCGGGACCCTGGGGCCCGGGAGCGCACCGCGTCTTCAAGGACCTAGCAAAGCGCCTGGTGGACGCGTCAAAAGACACAAGAGCTGCTGCTGGCTCCTATTTGGCCCAGCGGATCAGCTTAGCTATCCAACGGGGCAACGCAGCCAGTCTCTTGGGTACACTGCCGGATGTGGGGGACTTAACCCATATTTTTTACCTTTACTTTTTCTTCTAAGCCTAAGTTCAGTTTTAGCTTTAGTATTCTAAAAAAGTAATAATCAACATACATATTGATACAATATATAATACACATACCTATATATAAACTTTACTGGCTCTTATAAACACTGTCGGAACACATCGACGACGAAGCGGAGATATTTGACGACAGACTTTACTTGGAAGGTGGTCGCTAGCAGCCGGACGTTGAAGGGATCCTACCTCCAGCAAATTACTAGGGTCAGTCGCCTCGTACGACAGCGACACGCCTGCCCAGTGGTAGGAATATTATAACCCCATACACGGCTTTACCACCAATTTCACCATCACCATCATTTCCATATTGATTTGCACACCTACTACCTCTTTCTCGAAATAATTTCCTCTGCCCGAAGAGATCGCTCTTAACGATAAGGCCGCCTAAATTGTACTTCACTATTTCCATTTTTTGTTTGTCGTTTTCTATTTGTGCAATAAAGTGTATTTGACTTCACTTTACCATCACCCCTTCTATTCCAGTTATCGACACTGAATCCCCTGGCGTGGTGGTGTTCTCCTACCCTCGCTACTGCCGCTACAGAGCCCTGGTCTCTCGACTGGAGGGCATCCAGGCTGCCTGGCTGAGGGATTCGCTGGTGGCTGCTTTGGGAGGCTATGCTGCACCTACCAGGAATACTAGGATATTGTACTGTAAGGTTAGTTGCTGGTATGGTACTCCCATTTGGTAATTTGTTTTTTATTGTAAGTAAGTACCTCAAAGTACATTTTTCCAACGTCATGTTTCACTCTACCACCGCTTCGTAAGGTGCTGTAGCTGAAAGGAAAGAAGCGGCGCAAGGAACTTTCAGCAGCACATCTTTTGATATAAATATATCTTACAATAATTATGAATACAATCATATACACAATGTGCAGAGCTGGAGCTGGGTTTAGGACCAAGCCTCTTTATCATTTAAGTAGTCATTTATTATATAATAACCCTTTTTACATAAGGTCCGTCTTATGTGGGTATTAAATGTGTTCTCTGTCATATTCACAAATAAACAAACAAACAATTTCATTCCTAAGGATCGTTACGCAAGGAACGTCGCCGTGTATAATATTTATTAACGCACCGATGAATCTACATTATGATAGGTCAACTCAATTAAGTATAAAGTATATCTGCACGTAATTAACTATTTAAAACTCGTTTTTTCTATTTTAATATTCGCTGCGCTCGTATCACAACTAAAAACTTATTTTACAATGGCTGTAATACGTGTCAGTTACATAAACTACTATTATAGAAGAGCCAGTAACTACTAAGCATTTTTAAATTAGAAAAAAAAATCACCCCTTCTAAATTATTTACTAAGCCTGTATGCGCCATCTTTAGCCTCATCGCCACTTACCACCAGGTCTACCTTAGAACTAGATACTATAGGTCGCCCTCTGTCGTCTCGCCCCGCGCTCCTCTAACGTCGCGGGCGTCGTCTGACCCATCTGACCTGTTCCCTCCCTGTAGGTGGTCACCTCACTGCACTCCAAAAGCACCTGGGCCACGGTCTCCTCTGCCACCATGCAAACTCTGCACAGAGGGCTGTTAGTGATACCTATGTTGAAGAGGTGTCAGTTGTGTTGACTGTGTCCGGTTATTACCCCGGTTACCTTCTGCAGTTGGGCTCTGCTGAGACGCAGGAGCTGTCTAGTGAGTCTCGGATCAGCCTTCGGCAGGGCTTCCCGAGACATGCAGTCCACGACCTTAACCTAGCTAGAGTTCTGTATATCCTTCGTGCGTTGGCGCAGCGACGTCTTTATCCAGCGGAAGGGCTCTAGGCCCTCTGCAACCATCTCCATCATTGCCAGGAGAATTACTGTGTCCCTTAACACCCTAAGATTAACTCATTTTCCAGGACACGTTCGAGTACCCCGAGCTGGAGGGTCACGAGTTCGTGTGCAACCACCTCGCGCCGCGGCTGAAGGGCCGCCCGCGCGGCCGCCGCCGCCGGCCGCCGCGCTCTCGCTCGCACTCCCCCTCCTCCCGCTCCAGCGACAGCGACGTGCCGCCGCCGCCCCTCCCCCCGCGCCCACAGCCAGAGGTACTGTCAACTGAACTTTGAATAAGCGACACCGAAATTGTAGACAAGGACTCTACAATCACTTGTACGAGTAAGTGAGTAAGTACTTGCTTACTAGGTCCCGGGCTCGCCGACCGTGGCTCTCGTGGTACTGTCATGAGCACACGAGACTGTTCAAGTATGCCTACAGAGATGTAATATTGAACTAACTAGCCGAAATTTCGTGCTCGCTTCGCTGGCTCTCACCCTAGCCTTTTAAGAGACTGTGCAAGTATGCCTACAGAAATATAATAAGACTAACTAGCAGAAATGTCAAGCTCGCTTCGCTGGCTCTCTCCCTAGCCTTTTAACCTAATCCATCATCTGTGTTGTATCGGCGCCGAAATTTTGAGCTCGCTTCGCTCTCTCCAACAACTAGACTTCTAATCCATCGTATGTACCGCAACCGCGCCGAAAATTCGAACTCGCTTCACTCGCTCCCACCCTAGCCTTAAACCTAATCTACCACCTGTATCGGATCCATATCTGACCAACTTTCACTATGGGACCAACTCTCAAATCAGAAAAGATCAGCTGTTCCATTACAAAAGCTTAATACCTACAGGACCGTAATGTATGAAACAGGTGATTATTTTCGCGATTTCAGAGCTGGTCCCATAGTGAAATTTGGGGCCCCCTTTTGGGTTTTCTCACATCCTTATGACTTTGTCCCCAGACCCCTCGCCGGCTATCTCTCCGCAACGGCGTCCCAGAGAAGCAGAGCGAAGGAGAGGACGAGGAGAGGGCGGAGTCTTCACCTGAAGACAGAGCCTTCCTTCAGCAACTGAAGCAGTTCTATCGCGCGAGGAACGAAACGCTCCGGATGGGACATTCTTTGAAAGACTGTGAGTATTCATGCAACTGTCACGTAATCACAGCCATTGTAACATGAGTGCTAGTTTGTGATACGAGCGTAGCGAGTGTCAAATAGATGGCACGAATGTTGCAATGGCGAATTAAGTGTTGCATCAAATAGTTTTTCTACGACCATGGTTAACAAACTTTTATTTATCTCATTTTACTTATTTATTCTTATCTTATGATAAGGGGCCGGGAATAATCCCAGCGGCACTTCGACCCTTGAGGATCTTTTGTGCCTACCCCATTTTACACACCGGTCACCTCAGTGTGCAGGTTTCCTTCACCGTTAGAGCAGTCGGTAAATGTACGTAAGTCTTCGAAAAATACGAAAATCACGAAAAACTCATAGGTACAAGGCACTGCACGGTTTCGAACCCAGACCTCCCGAATGGGAGTCCGGTGTCCTAGCCACTGTGGCACCGACGCTCTACTTTTTATTTTTATTGTCTACTAAACCCGCATTTGACCTCGATCTCGCCTGATGGTAAGTGACGATGAGGTCGACGATGGAGCATGCGGGTCCAGTAAATGCCTATTCACTCTGGCCTTGAAGATCCCAAGGTTGTAGGTTTCGGGAAACACAGACGTCGGCAGGCAGTTCCATTCCTTAGCCGTTCGCATAATGAACAAAGAAGCAAATCGCTTCGTACGAGCAGATGGTATATCAACAACATAAGGATGGAACCTCTCCCCGCGCCTGGTAGTCCGAAGGCGGAACAGAGATGCTGGAATCAGGTCGTGCAACTCCGATGCGCACTCTCACTTATACTTATTTATTCATATGTATCGTTTTGTTGCCAGTGTCGCTGAGAGGTCTCTACGAGAGCGTGTCGTCGCGGGGAGGGTACGAGAGCGTGTGTCGACACAAGCTGTGGAGAATCTTGTTCGGTGACCGACCGGCTCGAGTGAGGAATCACTATGAGAGGTGAGATCACAAAAAAGTAGCACCCTCTCCTCTAGAAGCTGTCACAAAACCCCCCTATAGTCCCTGAAGTATATATATAGTATATAGTCCCCTATAAGCCGTGAGCTCCAGTGATGATTTTATTTTCAAGAATATACGTCATGTATGAAGGATCTTAAAATTTCATAGGTAGTTCCAGCATATCCTACCACATTGTGGTGTGCAAATTTATATAATGAAAATGAAAAATGAAAAAGTATACAGGGCACACAAAAAAAGTACCTCCGACTTACAAACTAGGTCTAAAACCTGTATCTTGTAAGTCGGGATTCCGTCGCACTTTCTGTGCAAGCGAATTACAAATTATATTCTTAACCTAACAGGAATTTAGTAAAGATAATGGTAAGAGTGAGTATGGGTGGGGGTGTGTTAGGTTGTGTGGGAGTGTGTAATGATGTAAGTGTGCGTCTGTAGTGTAGGGTGAGTGGGTGTGTGAGTGTGGGAAGTTAAGTGTTAATAATCTGAAGAACGTAATGAGTTTAGTGTGTAAAATTTTGTTATATGATTAGAGCCAGATACATACATATTTGTAGATACATTTTACAAGAAATTAGAAATTTGGATACAAAGCTAATTAACTAATACTCTATATAATTATTTATTAATTAAGTTGACATTATTTGTAATTTTGATCTAAATATATTATTTGTAGTAAGTCAAATATATATAATAATAATAGAATAATGATAAGTACCCACATGTCAGTTTAATTTTAAATGTTCGTATTCGCGGACCAGCGACGTGCGTGGACAGCTGACTCTTCAGTAGTCCACTGTCAATCAGTTCGAGATCCTGCTGCCTCACTTTTGTCAGTCTCTTGCCAACCCATTTCTTAGTATATCCAAAATTCTTTCCTTTATATACAGATTCCTGCTCCCATTCGAAAATCACGAGCGAGAGCGAAACGGGAAACACCCGCGACCAAACGGAAAAATAGACGACCAAAAACCGATAGCCACCATAGACGTTACCGAATCACCTCTACGAGAGACCGCCCAAGAACCGCAAAAACCGGAAAACATCGAGAAAAGACTAAGAACTCCTTCACCGAAACCGGAAATAGAAAACAGAGACGATGTAGAACTAACATCGAAGCCTGCCGAAGAACTGAATAGAGAATTCCTAGAGTCGTTACCTAAAGAAGAAAAACCGGTGAAACTAACGGTGAAACCGGTGGAAAAGCTACTAGAGACGGGACACGGTGACAAGAGTAACGTGGTGAAGCTGTTTGAGGAGAATAGAGCGCTGGTACTGGAGTTGGGGAGTAAATATAACGTGGTGGATTCTAACAAGGTTATTGAGGAGATCGGAAGTCGGCAGCTCAGCGATAGCAGTACCATGTTTTTGAGTGAACTGGCGCAGAGGCTTAATTTAGGTGAGTTGATTTTTTTAATTACCACTTATTGGAAACGGGCTCAGGGAAAGAAAACAGTCTGCACGATTCGATGGTCGTATATTGAATGAGACATAAGTTTTTTTTTTTTTTTTTTTTTTCGTACTGATAATTGCTGTTGGTCCTAATGACCTTTACAGCTTCACCGGGTTTTTTGGGGCGAGCGCTAAGCGCGCTCCAGCCTGGAGGAGGACTTAAAAACTACTATAAGAAGCGACTGCCTAAGGGCACCCAGGTGGGTACGGACCTCGGCTTAGGACGTCGCTGGGGACGGAGGGGTCGGGGAGAAGCGGCCTGGAATACGCCGATAGCGCGTGACAGCGCCAGAAGCGGGTCGTATGTAGGTGCTGTGTGTGAACTACTATCGGGTGGCGGAGTGGCTTCCGCGATGGATATCGTGATGGCGTCGTCGGGGTCGTCTAGGACGTGTCTAGGCCGACGTCGTCGACGGGATGTCGGTAAACCGTTAGTCGAATAAGCGGCGGCGCTTACTACTAGAGGGTTTGGGTGGTGGGGAATGAGACATAAGTATGGAGGTAAATCCCTTTTATAGAAGTGAAAAGGAACAAAGAAATGTTTTATTTTGTCTACCGTCATTATTCAATTCAATTGAATATTTTTATTTTTCAGATAACTTGATCCATTGTGTTAGTGTACTTAAAAACTATGTTAGTAAATACATTCAGCACAAATTACGAGTTTTTACACTTCGATCAGATGCTGATCAAAGATAACATCATTCGGTCAGCTCCCGAACGAAGTGATTAAGGATAGGGGAATCGTACTTTTCCGCTATCACGTTCAGGATGCTGTTGGAGCTGCTCCGAAGGCTGCAAAGCAGAGACGCAGTTCTTTTGCGCATAATGGCACGAAAACCATCGGTATGTGCGTGCGCAAACATGCCGGAGGTATTGCAGAAGCGAGGCAACCCCATCAACATCCTGAAGCCATTATTATACTGTATACGCAGGGCATTGATCGATTTTTTGGTGTAATTGCTCCACAAGCTGCTCGTGTAGAAGGTCTGGCAGTAGGCTTTAAAAAGCGCGATTTTAACTTGATCACTACGACGAGCAAACCTGCGGGCCAGCATTATAACGGACTTGGATATTTGTAAATACCAATACTACTTAACCCGCGTTTAAATCCGCGACCTGAAGTCCCAACATTGAAAGCTGTTATTATATAATATTGAACCCTTGAAAATCCACCAAGTTTTTACAACTTAATTATAGGCCCAATTCGCCTGAATGGCAACGTTTGTGGTTCTATTTCTATCCAATTTCAATTTAGTTTTCGTTCCAATTCTATTTGGACACCAAACCGCATTCTGCTGACGCATAACTCTACCACTGACACCTTTCGATTTACTATCGCTCGGGCAAAAGTACCTCGCGAGGAACTTATGTTCGATCGTTATATTTGACAGTTGAAGCGTTTTGTTACCGTTCACCTGCGATTCAGTGTAAACTAAACGTTTTATTAGAATGCACATATACGTTACTGTTCGAACTTAACTGAAATGTGATCGTTAGTGGATAGTATCATACGAAACACGTCATAACGATGCAGTTTAGATTCTATTTAGTTACGTTGTATTGTGGAATCGATCTCCTGGTGGTAAGTGACGATAAGGTCGAAGATTCCCCTTTAACCCCCCCATATTGAGCTAGTACTGGGCCACCCCCTTTCCATCATCAATAACATTCTATTGACCATTAAAATACCGGCTTCCCACGTGATAAAATGTATGATCAGTGAAACCGAATTTGATAGAGTTTTTCTGGTATTTGTACGAGTAGATTACCGTGAAGGTTATATGCTACTTTTTCACCAGGAAAAAAAGCGAGTTCCCACGGAAAATAAACACTCAAGGAGTCTACTTATGATAATATCATTTAAAAAGTATATATAAGGTCCTTTTTTATTAGTAGCAAATATTTGGAGGGGGGTATGTGCTGGTCATATGTACCACTTTACACGAAAAAATAACCCTGTTACTTGTATGTAAGTTATCCATAGTAAAGAAAAATATACCCCATTTCGGAGAGTGCGCATCGGAATTGCACGACCTAATTCCAGCATCTCCATTCCGCCTTCGGACTACCAGGCGCGGGGAGGGGCTCCATCCTTATGTTGTTGATATCACATCAGCTCGTACGAAGCGATTTGCCTCTTCGTTCATTATGCGAACGGCTAAGGAATGGAACAGCCTGCCGGCGTCTGTATTTCCCGAAACCTACAACCTTGTGATCTTCAAGGCCAGAGTGAATAGGCATTTACTGGACCCGCATGCACCATCGTCGACCTCATCGTCGCTTACCATCAGGCGAGATCGAGATCAAATGCGGGTTTAGAAGTAAATAAAAATAATAATAAAAAATTGCGCCTTGGTGGCATATACTCATCCATTCTTCTTATTTCAGTATTAGAACAGCAATAATTCATTCATTTGTAGAATTTTCAACAAACAATTTTGTCGTTTTTCTCGAAAATTTAATAAGTAAAAAAATATTTTTTGCCCTATCGGTATTGTTATAACCTATAGATGACACCCTAGAAATATTAGCCGCTAATAAAATAGGACCCTATATTTAAATATTTTTTTTAACAGCAATACCATTTCTTTCCAGGCAACACCGACACAACATTCCTGAAGGAGATCGCCAAGGTCCAGGAGCTGGCGACCAGCACCAGCAATGCTCTGAGCAACCTGTCCTCTTTCAGTGACAAATACGTGAACGGCCACACCAACGGCGGTAACACTGAACAGGTACGACTCGAAACCGCATCTAAATCACAAATTTATTTTAATAAAAAACATATCATTCAAACCGCATCTAAATCTGTTTATCACAAATTAATAAAAAATAAAAAACCGCCTTCAAATGACAATAAAGAAGATGGGTTGCCCCATTATTGGTAAAAAGGAGTATTGAAATTCTATATAGGTTGTTCCAGAAAGTATGGATCAAACGATACAAGATGATGCCTGAGATCACCTATCTATATAACACCATATATTTTGACGTTTTGGGTAGATTGACCTGTCCAGGTTTTGATCTGTATACCTACCCAATATAATTATTATTTGTATATGATGTTTGTTTATTTATTTATTATATTTCTGTATATATTATAGTATTAACGTAATATTATTACTACTGCATTGCAGCTTGCAAAGGTTTGCATTTTTTTTAAATTAATGTTAATTATTTATTTGAGGGTAATATCTATTTCATACGCCTTTGCCTGGAATATATCGCTTAAAGCGACAAGGCCGCCATCTGCACATTGTATTGTACCTCTCTTTATGTTGTATGTTTTGTTTTTGTCCCGGGTGTGCGATACAGTATATTTGTATTTGTATAATTAAAAATGTATCGCTTGAGTTTTAGTTCTAAAATGGCGAGGTTTTTATATTTGTTTTTAATTCCAGAAGAGCGCCCGCCCGGCCGGACGCAGCTCCCTCCGCCACGTGCGCGTGAAGCCCACACGACCGGCACACGCCGCCGCCAACACTCGTATGTGCTTTACTTTGCAACGAATATTAAGTGCTTAAGACGAGGCATAGCGCACACTAGCGCCGCCAATCGAAAAAAAAATCCGGCTCGAAGGACCACTTTTGTTTCGTCTTTATTCGCAACTGTCAAACCTATTGTCTCGTCTAAATGTCAAAGTCCTCGTCAGCCAGTCCTAGTCTATGCGAAGGAGGCTGGACGCCACGACAATATCAATTAATAAAGGCATTTAAAGGTCTGGTATTAAGGTTCCACGAATGTGGGAAGATTTTTTTTAAATAGTTTTGTATTCTCATAATAAGAAACAAAAATTTCATCTTCATTCTTCGATGGCCGATGGCATATCGGAGGGCTCCGGGATCTCCAGCGGATTGCACCGGTGCGCTCCCAGCTCTCGTCACAGCAGCGTGCGGCCATAGCACGTTGAGCCTTCCTCAGGGTCGCCAGCCAATGGACGACCAAAGCCCCCACTTTGACCGCCCGCGACCCTGATCCCTCCTTTTAGGACAGGCAGGAGTTACCGTGGCTCTATTCTTCGCCCGAGACTACAGGGCTGCGCTACGAGCTACCTTGCGCAGATCGTCGCTCCATCTAGCAGGGACGCCCGTCCCACACTACGTTTGCCCAAACGCGATCTCTACCGGTCAAAATCGGCCCACTGCCACTTCAGCTTGATGAAAATATGAACGCCTGCGCTTAATTCACTAGCAATGCGTCTAATACGCATGACTGATGTCGACCGTCAGCTGGCGCTCTCTCGTTCACTAAATAGTGCACTGTCATATGTATTGTTACATTACTTTTATTAAAATAAATAGTTGTATAGTTCTAATTGCCTTTGCTTTTATTTCATAAGGGCGGGGCGGGACGTCAGAGGGCGAGCATGCCGCCTGCCGCATGCTCGCTCTCTAACGTCCCGCCCCGCCCTCTTGGCGCGCAGGCGACCCCACAGTTAAGCGCAGGCGTTCATATTTTCATCAGCCCTCCTTATATTGTATATAAGGAGGGCTGATGAAAATATGAACGCCTGCGCTTAATTCACTAGCAATGCGTCTAATACGCATGACTGATGTCGACCGTCAGCTGGCGCTCTCTCGTTCACTAAATAGTGCACTGTCATATGTATTGTTACATTACTTTTATTAAAATAAATAGTTGTATAGTTCTAATTGCCTTTGCTTTTATTTCATCACTAATCTTATGAGTTATGTCGATAACTTTTGTTCTATGCTGGATCTCCTCATTTCGGATTCTATCTATCTATCCGCCCGTATCTGTCCACTGCTGGACATAGGCCTCTCCCAGGGCGCGCCACATTACTCGGTCCTCCGCCTTCCTCATCGAACCATCGCCAGCAACCTTCTCCAGGTCGTCGGTCCACCGGGCAGGGACCGCGTCCCACACTGCGCTTTCTTGTCCGCGGTCTCCACTCTAGAACTCGTCTACCCCAACGGTTGTCGGTTCTGCGACAGACATGGCCAGCCCATTGCCACTTCAACTTGCTAATTATATGAGCTTTGTCGGTGACTCGCGTTTTGTGACGGATGACTTCATTTCTAACTCTATCCATCAATGAGATACCGAGCATAGCCCTCTCCATAGCTCGTTGAGCGACTTTGAACTTTCGGACCAGCCCTGCCGTGAGTGTCCACGTTTGAGCGCCATATACCATAACAGGTAGGACGCACTGATTTCGGATTCGATCCTACAGAATCCCTTATTTAATGCGATTATATGATATATGTATTTATATTATGATCTTGTTCCAGCGCCCATCCCGCCTCTCCGGCCGGATTCCTCGTCCACCTCCAGCTCGCCTCCCAGCGTGGCGACCACGCCGGTCTCTAGTGCTATGCCGATGGCCACCAACTTCGGGATCCAGCGCCCGCCGGCCGCTACCGGCGGACAGAGCGACGATGAGATTGTAGAGGTGGGTATTATGACACTAGTATGTGCCTAGTATGACCCTAATATGTGCCTAGTATGACCCTAGTATGTGGCCTAGTATGACCCTAGTATGGACCTAGTATGTGTCTAGTATGACCCTAGTATATTACCCTAGTATGGACCTAGGTCTCAGTCTAACACTCAGTTGATGACGTACCCTTGTGCATGAGACGTCACGCGATCCGTATTCGATATGCCTGTGAAGGATGAGGTGTGGTGTGAGGTCTTCTTGTGCCATGGTATCTGAGTAAGGCCTTAGTAAACGACACTACTATGTACCTAGTATTCAGTAGTTACCACATTTTACACATATATCCATTTATTTATAACGTATAACGTTCTAACGTTCAATTGTCATAGCAATTGACACACCTTTACAATATTTCAATTTGTCCACAGGTGCCCTACAAACCGAAAACACCAGAAATCATCGATCTAGACGAATACCCTGAAAGTCCTCAAGCACAAGTTAAGAAGAAAAAGCTGGACATACTCAAAGAACGCGGTTTGGAAGTCACAGCTATTCCCACACCCGCTTGGGGAACCGTCCCTCCCCCCGTTCCTCTAACACTAGGAGGTCTAAACCCCCCCATGATGCTGAACCCAGCCATGCAACACCAAATCATGACCCAAGCATCATTATTCCAAATGTACAACATTATACCCCAAAACTACGCCAACGGAATTCAACCCCCAAAGGTAATTCAAGCGACATGTATTTACGGCAACTCTGGACCGGAAAAAACTGTATACGGCAACCCTAAAGACCCCTTCATGCCCCCACCACACATCCTGCACGGAACCCCAGTGAAACCCCAAAGAACAGTCACGACTGAACCCCAAAAGAAACCGCAAGACATCCTAGATTTGACTTGCAAGTCTGTGTCGACTCCCAGTCAAAAACCAGCCGTAGAAATCGTAAGAATTCCATCAGCTCCTTCGCCATCAAAATCTGGTGCACAGAATTTATCAGCTAAGAACTACACGTTGGTAGACGGAAAAGCTGTCGTCGGATCCAATTTAGAAATAACGTTAGTCAACCCGAAGGTCACGACGCCCCCCAAGTCCCGGCCGCCGCAAAAGAGGTCTTCAAACGGGAAATTTGTCAGCACCAAAACGCCTACTCCACCGAAAGACTATCCAAGACCTTACCCGAGCCCTTCGACCCCGAAAAAAGCTCCAATCGTGGTCCCAAACTACCAAATCAACAGGGACGACGTGTCGCCAGCAAGTTCGACGGGATCCAGAGATTCTCAGACACCACACTTGCTGCAAAACGCTTTCAAAACCCAAAGTAACTTGACCCAAATAATGGATATGCAGAAATCTGTTCCGACAATGAGTCCATTCATGGATCCTCTATACATGAGCGCGTTGTACAACAGCTTGGCCGGTCAAATGGACCAGAGGCAGCTCGCTATGTACAGGGATTTCATGACCAACCAGTTCAGGGGATATTCCGGGCTGCTCGGCGCCGCGACGCCCACAACGAAGAATTAAGTTGATGTTCTGATGCCATTGGACTCTGTGTGTATATTTGGCATCACAATCTACTGTTCTTACAGTCTCAATTTGTTTTCATAGCGATGTCCATAACGCAGCTTCTAAAAGTACCTGTGGCTGACTAAAACCATCCATCCATATATTACGTCACACATTTTTGTAGCAACGACCGCCCCCCTCCCCCGGTCCTTGTCACCTTTGTGTGACCCCCCTGCCCTGGTGTGACGTCACATTATTGCCACCAAAAATACATATTTAGTTATATTTATTTTATTAGAATTTAAATTATATTTATTTAGAATTTAAAACGGTACTTCCAAAATTATCTATTTAAAATCTTTTCTAATAAAATCAACAATAAATCAAACATTATAGAAAGTTTACAAAATATCAAATAAAAACTATTGAAGATAGAAGAGATGGTGAACGAGCCGAACATTATAGGAGAGACGAAAGCGGCTCGACTCCGATGGCTCGGACACATCACTAGGATGGGGGAGGATCGGGAACTTAAACGAGCGTATGTGGGACGGCCTAACGGACGACGTCCGGTCGGACGTCCCAGATACCGCTGGCGCGATGAAGTGGAGAAGGATCTGCGGGAGCTCCGGGCGCCTGACTGGCTCCAGACTGCGCAGGAGAGAGAGCGATGGCGCTCTTTGGTATCGGAGGACAAGATCCACTTCGGGTCGCTGCGCCAGCGGAGTAAGTGAGTAAATCAAAAACGATACAAAATGTAATCCATAAATTTGAACCCATTCCTTTATATTCTTATGACTGTGTGACGTCACGAAGCTTATGACTCGTCCCCCTCCGTGTCACACGATGTCACACTTTGTTGACCCCCTCCCTCCCCCTTAACGTGTGACATAATTGATGGATGGCCTCCAACTCTATTATACAGGGCCTTATAAGCCGAAAGGGGTTTCGTTACACCCCGTATTCCTGGTCGAGTTTTAACTGAAACCTCGCCTACGAATCACACAGAGCCCAATGATAATATGTCTAGTCTAAGTTAATTTGTGATATGGCAATTATTGTAGCGAGGTGACATTGCTTCGCAGATCTCGGATTATTTTTAAATTATTACCTGTATGGTGTTATTATACGTAATGGTTTTGAGCAAAATTCGAAATCCCATAAAAATGAATAATGCGATAGGAATATTAGTCATAAAAAGTTTGTCGGTGGCATAATGTTTCTGTTTGGGACGGATTTTAATTTAAAAAAAAAATGTTGCTCAAAACCATTATAATTATTAAACACTTGTACAAGTCATAAAAACGAAAAGAGGGAACAATTAGTTTTTCGTTTGGAATCGTTCCAGCGTTTTTTTCTGTTCGTGTTATTAAGGTGTCGCCAGATAGAATGCGATTTGGTCGCGGCGGGTTGCGATATCCAGTGATCGTAATTTATCGAATATTGACATAATAAATAACGGGGAAATATGGTGGGCCACCTTATACGACACGACGAATACATAAGAAACCTTATAGAAGGAAAAGTTGAAGGCAAGCGGGGAAGAGGAAGACCGAGGATAAGCTACTTCGATCAAATCAAAGAGAAGGCTGGCGTTGCGTCGTATAGGGAGGTCAAGGAAAGGGCCCTAGACAGGACACAGTGGCGTTTACTACACCGACAAGAGCATAGCTCTTAAATTGAAGAAGAAGAAGAAAGAACGGATAAAACTGCCTCTATCGAAAATCGGGAATTATTTTTTTGGGGAAAAATCGGAATGCCAAAAACTATTAATATAATTTTTAGATTCACAGTTATTATTTTAATCTCATTCTGATTAGAGGGCGTTCAAGTATTACGTAAGCAGAATTTTAGCCATTTTAACCCCCCCCCCCCCTCCCGGACCCCTTGTCAGCGAAAGTAAACAAACCCACCCCCATGCCCTCACCCGGAAAGCCTGGCCTTGGTGTAAAATGGGGTAGGCACAAAAGATCCTTAAGGGTCGAAGTGCCGCTGGGGTTATTCCCGGCCCCCTATCATAAGATAATGATCCCCCCCCCGAAATCCCCCGCCTCCCTTATACGCTAACGTGAGCATTGGTAAATTCTTTAATTATAATTAACTGCTGATCGCTCACGTAATCACCATTCAATCCCCCCCTTGCAATATAAGCAAAGTTAAAACCCCTTCTTTGGTGCTTATGTATTTTAACGGCCCCTTAGATATAAGTCTGAAGCGAATTTCCACAGTGGTTATTGTCTTCGAGTGACTGGAGCTCTATCCACTTATTATTATGTCTTTACATAAATAAGTCCTACATTTTGCTTACGATCACTGGGTAATGTTTATTTGAATTCCTCTCACACTCGCTGTAATAGAGATCGCACTCTGTCTGGAGAGCCCTTTATTGTAAATACCTAGTAGATGTACAATTTCAATTCCTTTACGACTCAGCTAGTTAGTAGGGAGTGTGCTTGAGGGGGGAATGTAGTAAAGAAAAAAGGGGGGTTAGAAAATCCAAGTTGTGTTAATTAGTAATGAAAGAATGAAAAGTTGGAATGAAATAGATACATGGAATATACAGGGCATAACAAAAAACCCCTATAGTCCCGAAAGGGGGGTGTTCAGTATCCATCCATTTCTGAATCGCGAAAAATAATTCCGCTGTTCCATACTTCTCAGTCTGTAGGTATTGAGTTTTGTATTCAGTAGTTGATTTTTTCACGATTTCACAGAATTGACCCCATAGTGTGGATGGTAAATCTTTCCAAAAGGGAAACCCCGTTTCATAACATTTGAAACTACGTTATTCTATACCCCTTACCTTCTCTACTAACTAGCGAAGCATTCTATAAACATTAGTTGAATTTCTAGCTTTTAAGATTTCTTCAATGGATGTCATTATTAGGATAAGAATTTTCTAATTAATTTGTAAATATTACGTTATAATGTTTAAATAAGATTGTCGTACAAATAAATGATGGAAATTTATACACTGTTTTATTAATTTCATATTTAATTTATTTATTTTTTCCCTTTATACAGTAATACCCCGCTTTACGCGAGAGATACGTTCCAGAGAAAATCGCGTTAAGCGAAATTCGCGTATATCGGGGTTTGCTCAAAAACAATACATAAAGATACTAAATCAATCGATACAAGAACGTCAAAGAAAAACGCAAAGACCTAGTGTTGGGGGAGACGACATATAAAGGTGTGGAGAAATTCAAATACCTTGGATGTACAGTAACCGATACCAACACAAGAGAAGAGGAAATCAATATCCGAACTCAAAACGCCTTGAGATGCGCCGCAGCCCTGCACAAGGCTCTGGTGTCCAAGTTACTGAGCAGAAATACCAAGATCCGGATCTACAAAACTGTCATCAGACCGATCTTGATGTATGGATGCGAGATTTGGGCACTAACCTTAAAGGAAGAAAACAGACTCTTGGTGACCGAGAGGAGGATATTGAGGAAGATTCTGGGACCAGCCAAGAAGGAAGATGGAGGGTGGAGGATGAGAAAGAATAGGGAGATAGAAGAGATGGTGAACGAGCCGAACATTATAGGAGAGACGAAAGCGGCTCGACTCCGATGGCTCGGACACATCACTAGGATGGGGGAGGATCGGGCAGTTAAACGAGCGTATGTGGGACGCCCTAACGGACGACGTCCGGTCGGACGTCCCAGATACCGCTGGCGCGATGAAGTGGAGAAGGATCTGCGGGAGCTCCGGGCGCCTGACTGGCTCGAGACTGCGCAGGAGAGAGAGCGATGGCGCTCTTTGGTATCGGAGGCCAAGATCCACTTCGGGTCGCTGCGCCAGCGGAGTAAGTAAGTAAGTACTAAATCAATTTAATTTATTGCAGAATACAACGTGATACATTTTGAGCGTTGGTTTTACGAAAGTCTTTTCTAAACACGTCCAATGTCTTTTCTAAAAATCGCCACCTATCTCTGTCATACCTGGAGAGCCAACATAAAGATGGCAAGTCGCAAAGGAAAACATTTTCTGAGGAATCCCCTAGTCAGAGCTAACATAGAGAAGGCAAGTAGCACCAGAAATGATTTTGTGGGGAATACCCCAGTCAGGGTTTGCAGGAAATCGCGTAAAGCGGGGCAATTTAGCGCGAAAATTGAAATTCGCGTTGTAACGTATGCGCGCAATACGGGGTCGCGTAAAGCGGGGTATTATTGTATATCAAAATTGTTCCTACATAGAAGAACCTAAATCCCGCGACACAGGGTATCCTGGTGCGGGATTTAGAGCATCAACCATGTATTAATGTAAGTTGCAAAATAAATTTATTATTTATTTATTTACAGACTGCTCTGACGGTGAAGGAAAACATCGTGAGGAAACCTGCATACTTAGATATCCAGTAGAAATGGGGAAGGCAATGACAAATCACCCCATTTCAATCTGTCAAGACAGTCGTTCTATGTGATTAATCCTGAGCAATAATGAACACTACTTAGAAGAAGAAGAAATGTATCTGGAAATTTGAGAGCGTCGGTGTCGTCGTGGCTAGGACGTCGGACTCCCATGCGGGAGGTCCGCGTTCGAAACCAGGCAATGCCATGTATCAATGAGTGTTTCGGTTTTTTCGAAAGACTTACGTTCTTTTACCGACTGCTCTGACGGTGAAGGACAACATCGTGAGGAAACCTTTAACCTGCTCACTGAGATGACCAGTGTGTGAAGTGGGGAAGGCAATGTCAAACCACCCCATTAAATCTGCCACGAGAGTCGTTCTATGTGATTAATTCCTTAGAATGATCACGATTCACGACCCTCAGCAATGAGGAACACGACTTAGAAGATCTGGAAATTATTTTGTATTTTCGAAATTTGTTCCAAAAAAACCTAGATATTTTTGTAAAAACTGGTATATTTTATTAATTACTTCTTATTACTATACAAATTAATCTCGACACAGTGTCTACGCCAGGTCGGGAGCCCACAGCTTGAACGTTCTGTCGTAGGAGGCCGTCGCTATGTACTTGTTGTCGAACGATATGTCCGTGCTCATCACCTGCAGCCAAGATACAAAATAAATATAGCATTGGTAAATTGAAATTATTTAAGCTATTGTAGGAACGCGCTATGTGAGGACATGGATGACGTAATGTCAGTTGTATGAAAGGGAAAAGGGAAAATCTTCCACCAGGCGGGGTGTTGTGCCCGGTGACCAGATGTCCTGGTCCTACTATGGATGTTTGGAACTCGTATATATACGAAGTCCCAGGATGGCGCGTTCTACGTAGAGGCGCGCGCGTGTCGTGCGTCGCCACACTATTTTGCACGTGATTTTAATTTTTTTTTTTGATGGTTTCTATCTAGTAATCTTGTATTTTTATATTTATATAAAACATTATATAAACAAATGAACTTGAAATAAACATATTTTTAAGTAGTGGCGTAAACATAAATTTAAAAAAAAAATGAGAGGCGACGAGCAAACGGGTCTGTGTCATTGTGGCTAAGACGTCGGACTCCCGTGCGGGAGGTCCGAGTTCGAAACCATGCAGTGCCATGTACCAATGAGTTTTTCGTATTTATGGAAGACTTACGTACATTTACCGACTGCTCTAACGGTGAAGGAAACCTGCACTGAACCAGTGTGTGAAATGGGTAAGGCAATGGCAAGCCCCATTAAATCTGCCACGAGAGTCGTTCTATGTGATTAATTCCTTAGAATGATCACGACCCTCAGCAATGAGGAATACGAAGAAACCCGCATTTGACTTCAATATCGCCTGATGGTAAGAGACTGGATACAGCATCCATCTGGCCTTAAAGATAGGTTCTTGCAACCTTAGCCGTTCGCTAAATTTAAAATCCGTTAAATTTAATATTATTGACATTGTATAAATAAAAATATTGCTTTATCAATGACATACTCGTAAAGATGGAACCTCCCCGCACCTGGTAGTCCGAAGGCGGAATGGAGATGCTGGAATTAGGTTGCGTAAATACGAATCTAGACCTTTACCAAGCCCAAGTCCGGTCGTGCATGGAGTACTGCTGCCACCTGTGGGACGGCTCAGCTAAGTACCAACTGGCTGCCCTTGACTCAGTGGAGAAACGCGCTAAGCGCCTTATAGGTGACGAATCGCTGGTGGAAGCTAGACTGCAAAGTCTGGAACATCGGCGCAAGGTCGCCTGTCTATCGGTATTTTATAGGATACATTTCGGAGAGTGCGCATCGGAATTGCACGAGCTAATTCCAGCATCTCCATTCCGCCTTCGGACTACCAGGCGCGGGGAGGGGCTCCATCCTCATGTTGTTGATATCCCATCTGCTCGTACGAAGCGATTTGCTTCTTCGTTCATTATGCGAACGGCTAAGGAATGGAACAGCCTGCCGGCGTCTGTATTTCCCGAAACCTACAACCTTGGGATCTTCAAGGCCAGAGTGAATAGGCATTTACTGGACCCGCATGCTCCATCGTCGACCTCATCGTCGCTTACCATCAGGCGAGATCGAGGTCAAATGCGGGTTTGGTAGACAATAAAAAATAAAAACTTTCGGAGCATTAGAAACGAGACAGTTTTTACCTTATTGTCGTGTCCAGAAAGGGTCCTGAGAGGATGCCAGGCCGGGTTGGACCACAGCTTGGCAGTCTTGTCGTATGAGGACGTTAGTAAGAAGTGCCCATGGCTTCGTTGATACCGAACGTCTGTGAATCAAATCAAATCAATTTTATTTATTGTAAGTACCTTAAAGTACATTTTTCCAACGTCATGTTTCACTCTCCCACCGCTTCGTAAGGTGCTGTAGCTGAAAGGAAAGAAGCGGCGCAAGAAACTGTCAGCAGCACGTCTTTTGAAATAAATATATCTTACAATAATTATGAACACAATCATATACACAATGTGCAGAGCTGGAGCTGGGTTTAGGACCAAGCCTCTTTATCATTTAAGTAGTCATTTATTTTATAATAAAAAACATAATATGCATAATCCCCGAAGGGATAGACCGAGGAACCACCTTCATCATAGGTAGTTCCCACTTTTCGCCATGAGATTTGGTGGACAAACGTGATAGGTGGCGAGTCTACTGCCGTGTGCAATAGTATCCACTAAGACCCTCAGTCGCCTCGTACGATACCCACGGGAAGAGTTGGGGTGGTGCTATTCTTTATGGAAAGGAACAAGATATAAATTAGATACCATATTTAGAATATGAAGCCGAAAAAGTAATAAAATCCAGCTAAGAACCTGCTTCTGATAAATTCCAAAACTATAGCAAAAAACCGCATCGAAATTGGTTCAGCCGTTTCGGAGCTAGATGGGAACAGACACACATGGGAGCAAACAAACATCCACTTAGGTCAAACTCATATACCTTCTCCGTTCCGTCGTGGGTAAAAAGATAAGAATTTCGTAAGGGATATTTTTTTTTAATGTATTTATTTTATTGCTTGCTTATCGTATGGTTAGTGGCCAACCTATTTGTCAGAGAGTTGTTCAGGCCACCCGTAGGCCTCTGACGTGGCTTAACGACTGCTGTCGAACGACAACAACCGGGACCGACCGTGTTACCGAGGCACGGAATATGCCACTAGCGGTCACCCATCCTTGTACCGACCGCGCCAACGTCGCTTAACCTGCACGATCACTTTCGGACCGTGCTCGCAACTAGGCTACGAGCTCTTTATTTAAATCCATTTTAATTACAGATAGAAAAAAAAACTAAAGAAAAAGCAAATAACACATTAAATCAATCAAATAACCTAAATAATCAAACCATAAGAAAAACATATTTTTAGTAAATCTTTTTTTTTCAAGGTGGTATGTATCTATTTACAAAAACCAACTCCTGGCACCTGCACTAGCCAACGTCTCTCTTCCTGCATGCCAGTCCTCACTAAGATAGGCAGCGGAATGTGATACTGTGGGTGTACAGGGGTGACGGTGTATGATGTTGTGGGGGGTGGTGTTTGGATGTGTGTGTGGGTGTGTGTGGGTGTGTATGACTTATATATCTATAACAAAATAATGTACAACGCACCGCTCATGAGGTGCGTGTGGGCCGGGATCGTGTACAGCGCGGCGCGTCGCCTCAGATCCCAAATCTTGCTCTGCACAGAAAAGTAATAACACTTTACAGAATTGTATTGTTAAATCAGATAAGGTACTACTACAAATAGATAACAACTGCCAGTCAAGCTCACGTTCCGTACGAGGTCACACACGCCTCGTACAAGATCACACGTCTCTAGCGTCACATATGACCCGTACGAGTTCACACGCCCCGTCCAAGGTCACACACGCCCCGTCCAATGTCACACACGCCTCGTACGAGGTGACACACGCCCCGTCCAAGGTGACGTGACACACGCCCCGTCCAAGGAGACGTGAGACACGCCCCGTCCAAGGTCATACCCGCCCCGTACGAGATCACACGTCTCTAGCGTCACACACGCCCCGTACGAGGTCACACGCCTCGTACGCCCCGTACGAGGTCACACACGTCCCTCACCTGGTGGTCAATGGCGCCTGTCGCCAGTTGGTGCACCGAGGGCGACCAGTCCGCACCCAGTGCGGGTCGCAGGAGTCCCTCCAGGAACATCACACACGCCCCGTACGAGGTCACACACGCCCCTGACCTCACCTGATGGTCGACGGCGGCTGTCGCCAGCTGGTGTCCGGCGGGCGACCAGTCCGCACCCAGGACGGGTCCCAGGTGCCCCTCCAGGAACATCACACAGCGCCCCGTTCGGAGATCCCATACGCGACCGAATGCGTCCATTCCGCTGTAATGGAATAACTCAATTAAAAATTTAAGAAATCACCGACTTACCCGTTTTGTATTTTATGAAGTGGAGATGCCTTTACATTCCTGGTCATTATCATATCATGGCATCATATGGCCATTTCAAAATAGAGACCTAAAAAATCTGTTAAAACAGCGTGGCGCGAGTCTGAAGGTATTTGGTGGAAAGGTTCGTATCTACATGTTGATATTTGGCTTTATGTGCTAATTTAAAGTTTATTAAACAAAAATCTTGTAAAATCATCCAATATTCATCATCATCATCATCAGCCTATTAATGTCCCCACTGTCGGGGCACAGGCCTCCCCTTGCACAAGGGGGGTACGGACCATGATCCACTGAGCGGGCCCAGTGCTGTGCGGTGGATTTCACACGCCTTCGGAAACTTTTAATTTCAATATGGTGAACGTGGTTTACACAAGATATTTTTAACGCAGTTTTTCATTTGACATCTCTCATTCATTATGGCATAGAACACCATACATCTCTCTTGCACACACACACATACACCCTCACACACACCCTCTCTCTCTCTCTCTCACACACACACACACGTTATTATTATTATATTATTAGTAAATAGGTACACAAATAAAGAGGTATGGAAAAGCGTGGCCCTCTGACACAGGTGTTGTCACACTTAAAAGAGGGCCTCCACAATTGTAAAAAAATGTTTGTACCTTTTTGTTACTGAATAAATCTTTTTATTATTTATTATTATTATTATAATATTAATTAAAATAATCATTATTTCATTTATTTTGTTGTCTCGTGTCTCATTGTGGGTCTTATAAATATTATATATACATACGTTTCAACACGATTTTACCCATTGGGTGTAGCAAAAAATATATAATATTGATTATTAAAAATAAATCAAAATCAAATATACCTAATGAATATAAAATTAAATTACGTATCCAAATCAAATAAATCGCAATAATTTCTATTCAAAAAACCAAATGTCAAATCATATTATTAATTACCATAATGTCAATTTTATCATAATGTCAATCATATTGTAAAATCATTATTTATTTATCAAATTATTGTCATTGAAAGCAATAAATTTAGGTTATCTTATGTTTAGAACGTACAGTCGAACACCAGTATACCATCTGTCAAAAACCTTCGATTATATCTCAACCTATTTGCACGACCTAATTCCAGCATCTCCATTCCGCCTTCGGACTACCAGCCGCGGGGAGGGGCTCCATCCTCATGTTGTTGATATCCCATCTGCTCGTACGAAGCGATTTGCTTCTTCGTTCATTATGCGAACGGCTAAGGAATGGAACAGCCTGCCGGCGTCTGTGTTTCCCGAAACCTACAACCTTGGGATCTTCAAGGCCAGAGTGAATAGGCATTTACTGGACCCGCATGCTCCATCGTCGACCTCATCGTCGCTTACCATCAGGCGAGATCGAGGTCAAATGCAGATTTAGAAGTAAATAAAAAATAATTTAAAAAAAACCCTTGCCTGCGCAATATGATACATTTCAGATTCTCTAATTATGACTTTTTGGGTAGCTTGACCTGTGGTCGACTGTACGTCGTATTTTTGAATAGTTCTTTGTAACTGTGGCAGGGACAACCCCAGCGGCACTTCGACCCTCAGGGATCTTTTAAGCTCATCCCTTACCTTAGTCTCCTTCCTGTTCCTTAAAGATGCTTTGCATCAAGGACGCTGTACAGCTTACAGGTAGGAGCCTATAGTCCTCTGGTTTCGGGTAGGCGACCCCCAGACGACTCATACGCCCTCCAGCCAACGAGTCACATTCGCACAGCAAGTGTTCCATTGACTCAACGGTGTCACCACAGGCTCTACAGGTGGGATCGTCTGCCAGTCTCATCTTGTGTAGGAGGCTCCTAGTGCCAAAATGGCCTGTGAACGCCGCTACAATGAGACGGGTGAGACTCCTGTTGTAAATTTTCCTGCACCCAGCCGTGCCACCATTTCCAATGAACCTCTTAGAGTGTTTTAAGTTGGTCGTTTTTGACCACTCCACCATATGCAGGTCCCTGGCTTTAGCCTTAATGGCTGTTTTGATGGTACTCATTGAGAGTCCAACAAAAGGCTCAGGCCCCGTGAAAACGGTTTTCGAGCCCTTTTTAGCCAGCTCATCAGCACACTCATTTCCCTGCACCCCTACATGGCCTGGTACCCAGACTAACAACACCCTGATGTGTCGACACAATTTATTAAGGGATCGAACACAATTCAGTACCAATCCTGAGTCCACCCTGCAGGAGTACAAGGCCCTGAGCGCTGCTTGGCTGTCACTGAGAATATAAACAGTTCCCTGTGCTAGTGACGCCTCTAGTGGTAAAACATTGCAGGATTATCTCCTATTCCAGAAAAATTAGAAAACGTTTTTTTGTGAACTCACCCCGTGACCGCCAGACACCCGTCCCCTTGGAACGCGACGCTGTACACCGGTTTGGCGTGACCCTCCTGATGCAGCACCTCTTTGGCTGAAACCAAAAACAAATATCATGAACAAATGCAACTGACACGTAATTACAGCCATTGTAAAACGAGTGTTTAGTTTTTGATACGAGCTTAGCTAGTGTCGGAAATATAACTATTAAGCAGATTATAATTTATTGTATTTGTTTTAATGGGAAAGGGAAAAATGGAAAAGAGGAGGGGAGGCCTTCGCCCAGCAGTGGAACAGCCTATTGGCTATTAAAAAAAATTGTTTTGATAATAACTCTTGGTTTTAAGTAATATTTTAAGACATGGATTTTAATTTAAAAAAAAATGTATTTTAAATTTCACACTGAAAGACTATAATTATTATTTGTATGATATGTCAGCGCAAACAACAAGTGACGTCATAGTGCACGTGCAATGCCCACTTGCGCTTGCGACGAAGCAAACACGCAGCAACAGCCGACACCACGTCATGCCGCCCCCCACTGCCTGGCCTCTATAAAAGCGGGCGCCCGACCCGAGGTGACATCATTCTCTCGCGACTCGTCGACTCGGCAGACGGACTTGATATTTTATTAGAGAATATTGCATTTCCGTATAATTAACCGTAACTGGTTGCTATCACCCCGACTCTCATATGGCCGGTTACTGTTGAATGTCTAACCGGTGACTAGTGGTTGCTATTGAGGTGACTGGACTGCGACTAGTTGCTGTCAGCTGGGTGAGCAGTAACTGGTTGAAGTTAAGGTTACTCCGGAAGCTATTGGTTGCGGTTAAAATGATTTATCCGTGACCGGTTACCGTTGAGGGAGACAGTAGCCTTGCTGTTAAATAACTCTAAAATGAGTTGATTGAGTCAAATTAAATTATATTTCGCTGGTTTTTTTAAAGCAAAAATAGAACCACAGGGTGAGGACAACCCGGAGAATGATAGCGGGCCATCTATTCCCTTACCCTCAGATCTGACATATATGATATAATCGAAATAAAAAAACGAGTTTTACAATGTTTTACAATACTTTTACTACGACCATGAAATACCTAAATAATTGAAAATATAAACTATTGTGAAGCGTCCAATACGCCATGACAGCTCGTCAAAACTCCGTCGACAACAGTGCGTGGTCCAAGTTGTCTCGTGTCGGCAATAAAAAAACTCTTCGTGACTTTTTTTAATTTTGTATCAAATTTCATGAAACTGTTAATAAATTTACTTTGTACTGATTTGAATTAACGATATCGTAATGTAGGCTCGCAGTGTCGTAATGAATATTACAACACCGTAACCTTAAAAATGAAGTAGTTTTTGTTGCTGTTTGTGGTTTCACATTGAACAAATTACCAAATGGGAGTAGAAAAACAAGTGAACTCTGACCAGGAAAATTAAAACCATGTCATAAGTACTTTGATGGTCTGTGTATTTGCTATGAAAAAATAGATCAATTGAATTCCGTAATATGGCGAAGACATTTTTCTGGTCAAGATATAACAACATACTTTCTAACGGTGAAGAAAAACATAGTGATGAAACCTGCTCACTGAGATAACCAATGAGTGAAATGGCGAAGGCAATGGCAAACCACTGCATTAAATCATCTGATTAATTCCGTAGAATGATCTCGACCCTCAAGCACTTTCCATTCACGTTTTTTTGGATTTCTAAAAGGGCCCCCAAACTATAAAGCTACATGGTTTAAGCCGACCCTGGTGGCACCCTAAAAGCCCTATACATACCTGTGTCCAGGTCCCATAACCTCCAAGAATGGTCGAAGACGGTGGTGGCTAAGAATCTGCCGGACGGGTGGAAAGCCAGGCGCGCCACGCGAGCCGGGCCGTGGCCTTCTAGAGACGCTATTGGAGATTCGCTGAGAAATAAAAGAGAACACCAGAATATAGAACACAATACAGAAGTATACAAAGATTAATACATGCAGCACAGAACATCCGGTGCGGTACAGTGACAACAAGGGTACACCAGCTCAGCATAATGCTGAGGCAAGCCACAGCGCTGATCTTCAGCTGGCCCTCAGTGACTGCACGGACGAATACAGCAACAGTGTGTGCGTGTTGTGTTGTATGAATGAGGATATTAGTGTGTATGTGAGGTACTGAGTGTGTGGGAGGGTGATGGCATGGTGCGGGTGTATTTACATGGTATTATGTGTGTGGATGGTAGTTCACAGTAGAGGCATAAGATTACAGTAACATGTTTATTTCACAGTATCAGGGTGGTACCACCCTCTTATCTATTTCTGCCGTGAAGCAGAGATGCTTGCATTGCTGTGTTTCGGTTTGAAGGGTAAGAGAGCCAGCGTAATTTCCGGCACATGAGGCAATCCATCTTAGTCCTCAAGGTTAGCAGCGTATGGTGAGATGTCTATGGGCGACGGTGACCACTCTGCCTTTCTTATTTAATAAAATAAAAATAAAAAAAACATTCAATTCCCCGAATGTCCAGTTCCCTGAAGGTAAAGTAACAGTAAAATACACTTTACTGCACAAATATAAAACAACAAACATGAGTTATCGCTGAGAGCGATAAGGTCTAGTCTTCTTTGAACACCATACATCTCTCTTGCACACACACATACACACTCTTTCTCTCTCACACACACACACACACACGTTTTTATTATAATTATATTATTAGTAAATAGGTACACAAATAAAGAGGTATGGAAGAGCGTGGCCCTCTGACACAGGTGTTGTCACACTTAAAAGAGGGCCTCCACAATTGTAAAATTATTTGTACCTTTTTGTTACTGAATAAATCTTTTTTTATTATTATGTTTTAATATCCTGGAACGTCCATTTCCCCGTAATGACCGAAAGAGTTATAATTATAATGCTTGCTTATCGTATGATTAGTGGTCAACTTATTTGTCAGAGTTGTTCAGGCCGCCTGTAGACATCTGACATGGCTTAACGACTGCTGTCGAACGACAACAACCGGGACCGACTGCTTAACGTGCTCTCCGAGGCACGGAGGAGCTCAGATGAAATATGCCACTAGCGGTCACCCATCCAGGTACCGACCGCGCCAACGTCGCTTAACCTGCACGATTACTTCTAGACCGTGCTCGCAACTTGGCTACGAGCTCCTCCTCCTCGTAGTGAAACAATGTATTTAAGGATCGCCGCGACCCAGTGTCGCCCTAGTGCGGGGTCCAACAGTAAACTTGAAAACTTGAATTTTAATCTGTGGTAATATGTATATTTTTTGTCTCACCTGACAAAATTCCACAGGTGTACGGATCCGTCGTACGCGCAAGACGCCATCGTACACACTTCAGATACCTCGTCGCTGGTTTCCATCACCTCTGGTGGCGGTTCACCTCCCTCTTTTGCGAATTTTATCTGCAAACAAAAGAAATATATGGACATATATGAATATATGTGTATGGACTATAATTCTTTGTAATCTTACCGCACGAATAAACTATTCTTAACCTTATATAAAAATCAGCTGTTCCATAGAAAAGTTCAATAACCTGCACGACCGAAAGGTATGAAACAGCTGATATTTTTTTGCGATTTTAGAGTTGGGCCCGTAGTGAAAGTTGGTCTATGGTTACTGAACACCCCTTTTCGTTCTATAGGGGGTTTTTGCCTGACATTAGTGCCTGATACATTTTAGCAACACCTAGCTTAGGACTTTAGGAGCACAAGTCCCCTTTTTTATTTTAAATTTCGGGGGTTTTGTTATACCTTGTATATTAGGGGGAGGAAGGGAAGCAATGCCCCCTGTAGCCCTCCCTAGAGCCCCTGGATCCGCCACTGGCTACTGGGGGTCATGAGTCTTGACAACCCCTCCCCCCATAGTTGTGTCCTGTAAGATCATAGGGACGATTCCGATTGCGTATAGAGGGATACATGTACCAATGAGTTTTTCCGATATTTTTCTAAGACTTACGTACATTTACCGACTGCTCTAACGGTGAGGAAAACATCGCGAGGAAATTAAAAGTTTCCGAAGGCGTGTGAAATCCCCACCAATCAGCACTGGGCCCGCTCGGTGGATCATGCCCCGTACCCCCTTGTGCAAGGGGAGGCCTGCGCCCCGACAGTGGGGAAATTATTATGCTAATGATGATGATAGAGGGATACAGGGGTTTTTTGTATACTCTGTCTGTATAAGCTGTCCTTACTTTATCTTGGAAATGCGAGGGTAGCTCCGCGGCGGGGTGGAACGCGGCACAGCTCACGTTACAAGTGTGGCCCTTCAGCACTTGCAGCGGCGTGCAGTCTGGCACTGACCACACCTTACTGAGTCCGGACCTGTACAGATGATAATACCGCACACATATGTAAACATTATGCGACGCATTTTTTCTCTCTTAATAGTTAGCCCTTTACAGGTGCTACAATCTTTTTTTTTGCTAAATGTTTCAATGAAATCGGCTGTAAATTTTAAAGGTAGTGGTAGATCCTAATGTGAAGGATCGCCTGGGGTGGTACCACCCTCTTATCTATTTCTGCCGTGAAGCAGAAATGCTTGCATTTCTGTGTTTCGGTTTGAAGGGTAAGAGAGACAGTGTAATTTCCGGCACATGAGGCATTCCATCTTAGTCCTCAAGGTTAGCAGTGCATCAAAAAGCCTCTAATATTAATACAGTGAGGTGAGATGTCTATGGGCGACGGTCACCACTTACCATCACGTGGCCCGTTTGCTCGTCTGTTATCCTTATTTAATAAAAAAAAAAGTTATTGTAAAAGTAGATAGATAGATAGATAGAAACACTGTATTGTACACAAAATCAGGAAAAGTAAAAACTACAGGAATAATAACACGATGTGTACAAAGGCGGCCTTATCGCTTGAAGCGATCTCTTCCAGGCAACCTCTGAAGTTAATTGGATATTAAAGAAGTATTTGTTAAATATAGAGCTGAACTCAAAGGCAGAGACTATCACCAGGCCGGTTTCCTCCTGTCACTAAGCAATATGAAACTCTAGCTTACCTGAATAGTCAGTTATGCGCAGTCTAGACCATGCCATCACCAAAGCTGAAGCGGATCTTGCGGAGATTAGTCCATATACAGCTGATGTATTATTGGTTAGTTCCATAACTAAATGTTAGTAAGCGGGTGTACACACACAAATAGCACAAACAATATCTTAAATTCACATAAAATAATGAAGCTTTCTTCAAAGCGAAAAAGCGCGGGAACTGCGCGTCAACCGAGTACGTGTTCACGCAGGAGCCTTCATTGAACGACTGACTTTGATTTTGCTCCTCTCGTTCAATATGGCGGACACGCGATTTCATTATGGTTCGGTCTTGTGTTCCGTACATTCACTCGTTCCATGGCCGGTGGCGCGCGGTTTTAAGGCGAGCATAGAGCACACACTACTCATTGACCGAAAAACCACCAGCTCTGGCTCAAACAGTATTCATATTCATTTATTTCAGTAATGATCATACATTGTCAAAAAATAAATAATAAAATGTTAGCATGTCATGATCAATAATAGTAAAATGTTACTTAAAGTAAGTATAAAGTCAACAAGTTTAAAAAAAAAAAAAAAAAGTATTGCAGAATATAAATCTACAGTTTCAAACATCGTTCGTCAAGGAACTCATTGACAGAGTAATAGGCCTTTTGGATCAACCATTTTTAATTTCAATAACGTAACTGTTGTACGTATTAGCATCTCGGATAGGAGCTGGTATTTTATTGTAAATTCGCGGACCAGCGACGTGCGTGGACAGCTGGCTCTTCAGCAGTCTACTGTCAATCAGTTCGAGATCCTGCTGTCTCACTTTTGTCAGTCTCTTGCCAACCCATTTCTTAGTAAGATACTCTCTTAGATTTTTTCTGACATATTTACCTATCTCAAGTATGTAGAGCGATGGTACAGTGAGGATTTGAAAATCGATGAATAGATCACGAGCCGGTGTATCCTCGGGGACACGCGCCATTCTTCGAACTACTCGTTTCTGAATTATGAACGGACGGTCCCTACCTGCCGCCCGACCCCATAAGTCTATGCCGTAAGTTAGGAGGGAATGAAAGTAACCAAAGTAGGCCATCAATATGTTCTGTCTAGATAGAGTTGATGTGAGGCGTTGAGTATGACGTAACCAAGAGTTCCTGGTGTCCCGATGGTTTTTAATAAATAAGTATGAGTATAATCTGTTTTTTTGTTTTGCTGTTTGTTTCTACCTAAGATTGATACAATGTTGAGTAACATAATGTGAATTTACAATTGACAAATGTTTAAACAATATTTTATTCTGTTTATACATTCTGTAAAAAGTTGTAAATTTAAGATAATAATTAAAATAAAATAAGTACAGAAAAGTGCAGAAAAAATGCATGCTCCATTGGTTCAGGCATGTGGAAAGAATGAGTGTCAGGAGAAGCCGGGGTCGTCCTAGACTGACCTTTAAGGATCAGACTGACAGAGTGCTCTTAGATTGTAATATACAGAGCAGACGACCCCGACGGGGAGTGACTGTAGAGGGAGCAAGAGAAGCGTGCCAAGACAGAGATTCGTCGCGCTCTGTTCTCTCTGCCTACCCCGCAAGGGACATTGCGTGAAGTTATGTATATATAAACATTAAGAAATAGACATTAATTGATGGTCAAATGTGAAAACAGAGTTGAAATTTGTTGAGAAGTAAAACAGCTACATGCAGTCAGAAATAAGAGGGTAGAGTGAAACGGCAATAGCAATATGTGACGTCACGATACTGTAGCACTGCAAGCTACATATTGAGGGCTGTTTTGCTAAAAAGGGACGGGGAGAAGCTGCCAAGACAGAGATTCGTGACGCTCCGTTCTTTCTGCCTACCCCGCAAGGGACATTGCGTGTAATTGAAATGGCCATACGATGCCATGATATCATCACAATTTTACTATAGCTTTGAAAAATTAAATTAATCCAACGATAAATTTGTGATATCTTCAAAAATGCTAGTGGCTCCATCTACGGAACGGTTTGCGTTTTGTCCTATTAACACCACACGTGGCGCCTCAAGGTATGTAGACGGGTGCAATGTTACATTAACAAGTGTAACTACATGTAACAATAAATTGTTAGGGTATGCTGTTACAATATTTTGTTATATTGTTAATTGAAATCGTTTATTTAGCGCTGTAAACACCAGAATATAGAACACAATACAGAAGTATACAAAGTTTAATACATGCAGCACAGACCATCCGGTGCGGTACAGTGCCAAAAAGGGTACACCAGCTCAGCATAATGCTGAGGCAAGCCACAGCGCTGATCAGCTGGCCCCTCAGTCAGTGATGTTTGTAAGTCTTAGAGTGGAACTCACCAGCTAGCCGTGATCAGCATCTTGCTGTCGTTGCTGAACCTGCAGAAACTTATTGGCCGCGTGTCACCGATCTGAAATTGGTAATATTAGAGTTAGACCCGGAATAAAGAGCGTCGGTGGCACAGTGGCTAGGGCACATGACTCCCGTCCGGGGAGGTCCGGGTACGAAACCGTGCAGTGCCATGTACCAATGAGTTTTACGTATTTATGGAAGACTTACGTACATTTATCGACTGCTCTAACGGTGAAGGAAAACATCGTGAGGAAACCTGCACACTGAGATGACCAGTGTGTAAAATGGGGTAGGCACAAAAGATCCTCAAGGGTCGAAGTGCCACTGAGTTATTCCCGGAATAGGAGATAATCCTGCAATGTTTTACCACTAGAGGCGCCACTAGCACAATGGTACGTAGCCAATCAACATGTAGATACGTTCCTTTCCACCAAATCTTTTTTTTACCCTTCAGAGCCACGCTGTCTTAACAGATTTTTTAGGTCTGCTATTGTGAAATGACCATATGATGCCATGATATCATCACAATGTTACTATTCCTTCTAAGTCGTGTTCCTCATTGCTGAGGGTCGTGATCATTCTAAGGCATTAATCACATAGAATGACTCTCCATTTCACACACTGGTTAACTCAGTGTGCAGGTTTCCTCGCGATATTTTCCTTCACCGTCATAGCAGTCGGTAAATGTACGTAAGTCTCTCGTAATAACCGAATAACTCATTGGTACATGGCATTGCCTGGTTTCGAACTCGGACCTCCCGCACGACGGCACCGACGGTCTTAATTTTACTATAGCTTTGAGAAATTAAATTAAATTAACCTAACGGTATTTTATAGGATACATTTCGGAGAGTGCGCATCGGAATTGCACGACCTAATTCCAGCATCTCCATTCCGCCTTCGGACTACCAGGCGCGGGGAGGGGTTCCATCCTTATGTTGTTGATATCCCATCTGCTCGTACGAAGCGATTTGCTTCTTCGTTCATTATGCGAACGGCTAAGGAATTGAACAGCCTGTCGGCGTCCGTATTTCCCGAAACCTACAACCTTGTGATCTTCAAGGCCAGAGTGAATATGCATTTACTGGAGCCGCATGCTCCATCGTCGACCTCATCGTCGCTTACCATCAGGCGAGATCGAGGTCAAATGCGGGTTTAGTAGTCAATAAAAAAAATTTAAAAATCAAATAATTATTTATTTATTTAAGTCGATATTTCGATTTGAGAAAAGGGAATACATATTGCGTGAAATCTTGAACTAACCTGGCTGCAGTGTATGGTCATGGCGGATGCCTTCCTCTGCGACTCCTGCTTGGCGGCAGCTCGCACGCTGCCAGCCAGCTTCAGTTCCTCGCGCGCCTTGCTCAGTCTGCCAAGGGATAATTACCGCTAACATTTCTGATCATATTGTTTCTTAAAGTGGTAAATGATGCGGCGTAACACTGGCTGACTGAATACGCAACGAAGAGATACGGAGAATGGCTGGTCTGAATGAATATGTCATCAATATGATGAAGAAAAGCATGCTCCGTTGGTTCGGGCATGTGGAAAGAATGAGTGATGAACGAATGACGAAGCAGGTAACGAAGCGAAGGTGGCGAAGGAGAAGCCGGGGTCGTCCTAGACTGACCTTTGAAGATCAGGTTGACAGAGTGCTCTTAGATTGTAATATACAGAGCTGACAACCCCGACGGGGAGCATGCGGGAGACGACGTATGACTAGAGGAAGCAAAAGAGGCGTGCCAAGAAAATTCGTGCTGCTCCATTGTCTCTGCCTACCTCGCAAGAGAAATAGCGTGTAAGTTTCATATATTTCAATGGCCTTTTATGAAATACTCATAGCGCATGTTACAACTGGCAGAAGTGGTCTCCGTATAAAATTTCTCTAGTGAGGAATCTACGTAGGATGTATTTCAAAATCTTAGATGTATACCTTTCCTTCGCCCTCGGCAGGGAGTATCTAGGTATCCAGAGCCGTGCATCCCTTACCTCAGAGGACCCCTTGTGGTACCACGTCCCTTCGTGGCCCCTGTCCCTCTCGATACGGGCCTCTAACGTTGTATACACATGGTTTGATTGCTAATTTTATAATTGTTTAATACATAAACGTGCATACCTTTCCTTAGCCCTCGGCAGGGAGTATCTAGCTATCCAGAGCCGTGCATCCCTTAACTCGGGGGGCCCCTCGTGGTACCACGTCCCTTCGCGGCCCCTGTCCCTCTCAATACGGGCCTCTTCTTCTTCTAGCTTCTTGTTTATTGCGTCTTCTCCGAGGCTGTAAGGGAAACACAGGAATTAGGGTTAACTTTTTTTAGGTACCATTACATTTTTTTTCCACTGTGCCTCTTGCTTGCTTGTTTATCGTATGGTTAGTGGCCAACCTATTTGTCAGAGTTGTTCAGGCCGCCCGTAGGCCTCTGACATGGCTTAACGACTGCTGTCGAACGACAACAACCAGGACAGACTGCTTAACGTGCTCTCCGAGGAGGAGCTCAGGTGAAATATGCCACTAGCGGTCACCCATCCAGGTACCGACCGCGCCAACGTCGCTTAACCTGCACGATCACTTTCAGACCGTGCTCGCAACTAGGCTACGAGCTCCTCTCACTATTGCACTGTGCTACTATATGGAGATCTTTATGATAAGAGTTCACATAAAATTCCACAACATAGCACTCTCGAAATAAATAGGGTACTTGACTAGTTTTTTTTTGTTGCATCAATAAAGACTTGGGCATTCTGAAGGTGGTTCTGAAATTAGTTGTTCGATATCTCATCTACCACCAGAGATATTAATGGTTAAAGTTTATCTTATCTTTATAATTCGAATTCGGAAACCACGCAATGTCAAGTACCAATGAGTTTTTCGTATTTTTCGAAGACTTACGTACATTTATCGACTGCTCTGACGGTGAAGGAAAACATCGTGAGGAAACCTGCACACTGAGATGACCAGTGTGTGAAATAGGGTTGGCACAAAAGATCCTCAAGGGTCGAAGTGCCAGCGGCATTATAACCCTATTATAAGATAAGATAAGATAATGGTTAAAAGTTAGTTCAGGAGATATGTTTCGTCCCTTTTCATCCCATCAACCCTCATCCCAACAAACATCCCTCAATATGTAGCTTGCAGTGCTACAGTACCGTGACGTCACATATTGCTATTGCCGTTTCACTCTACCCTCTTATTTCTGACTGCATGTAGCTGTTTTACTTCTCAACAAATTTCAACTCTGTTTTCACATTTGACCATCAATTAATGTCTATTTCTTAATGTTTATATATACATACCTTCACGCTATGTCCCTTGCGGAGTAGGCAGAGAGAACGGAGCGCGACGAATCTCTGTCTTGACACGCTTCTCTTGCTTCCTCTAGTCATTCGTCGTCCCCCGCACGCTCCCCGTCGGGGTCGTCGCGCCATATATATACGCTCTGTATATTACAATCTAGGAGCACTCTGTCAATCTGATCTTTAAAGATCAGGCTAGGACGACCCCGGCTTCGCCTTTCACTCACTTTCCCTTCATATACCTGTTTCATCATTCGTTCAAAGAAATGCAATTATTGTCCTATACTTGTGAGTCTCTACTCACTAGCTCAGCAGGTCTCGCAGGCGCACCCTCCTCTCTGCCGGTCCTTCTCCAAATAGACACACGGGCTCCCCGAGCTGACGGAGACTCCTACGGACCTGTGCAATATCATTCACTGTTATTGAGGGAGTCAGTGCCCGTGGCTAAACTAGCACCAGTCCAGAATAAAAACTTATGGAATCATTTTTTTGTTAATGTTGCCATATACATTGATATTTCCAGTAATTTGTACTAAATCTTTTATTTAATATAATAAAATAGACAATTTTTAAATTGTGTTTTTAATTTAATTTAATTTAATTTATTTATTAGGTAAACACAACAGATTACAACCATATAAATTACATAAAAATCAATATAAAGTTATGAGCTAGGTCGTAACCCTTAACGTGTAAACACAGCATGGTTAGGAAGTGGCAAATTGATTGTTGTACAATATTGAGTTATGAAAAAATACTATTGAATGTAATGACTAAAAAAACTTATGCCTATTTGAAAAATAAAAATAATAAAGTAAAGACTATAAAGTAGGTGCGTGGATAGCTCACTTGAGGACATCCTCAACCCGTCTTTTAAAAACTAATGGCCTAGGATCAAATAAGTCTATCGATGGCTTATTGTTGCTGTTCGAAGAGATTTCGTTAAACAATCTACACATTCGCACAGTAGGGTTATAGAATGATGTGTTGTTCTTAAAAACATTTAATACAAATGTTGGAAACAAAATTTGGACTAACCACATTTTGTACTAGGTAATATAGTAGTAGTAGTAGAGCGTCAGTGGCATCGTGGCTAGGACTCACATGCGGGAGGTCCGGGTTCTAAACCAGGCAATGCCATGTACCAATGAGTTTTCGTAATTTTCGAAGACTTACGTTCATTTACCGATAGCTCTAACGATGAAGGAAAACATCGTGAGGAAACCTGCACACTGAGATGACCAGTGTGTAAATGGGGTAGGCACAAAAGATCCTCAAGGGTCGAAGTGCCGCGGCCGCTGGGGTTATTCCCGGCCCCCTATCATAAGATAAGATTAGACTAATGAGTTTTTCGATTTTTTTTCAAAAGACTTACGCACATTTACCGACTGCTCTGACGGTGAAGGTAACATTGTGAGGAAACCTGCACACTGAGATAACCAGTGTGTATAATGGGGTAGGCACAAAAGATCCTCAAGGGTCGAAGTGCCGCGGCCGCTGGGGTTATTCCCGACCCCCTATCATAAGATAAGATTAGACCAATGAGTTTTTCGTTTTTTTTTCGAGACTTACGCACATTTACCGACTGCTCTGACGGTGAAAGTAACATTGTGAGGAAACCTGTATACTGAGATAACCAGTGTGTGAAATGGGGAGGACAATGTTAAACCACCCTATTAAATCTGCCATGAGAGTCATTCTATGTGATTAATTCCTTGTGTCTAATTATTTCTTCATAGAGTTTCAGCCTTTATTCAACCTATTTTTATTTTTTAAACTATAAGCATCTGTAAGTGTTAATGCAGAAAGAAAACCTACCTCATCATCATCAGTAGACACGTTCAACTGCCTCGCTTTCCGACGCCGTTCAAATTCCTCCAGCAGAGCCTTCTTGTCTCTCGACATCTCCTCTTCCAGCTCCATGTATTCTAAGACAAGAACAGAATTAAAATCCATTTTTTCTTCTTCATTAACTGGAGATACACGTCACACGGATAGCACCTAAAATGTGTTTTATTTATATGAAGTACATAATTTTTTTTACAAAAAGTAATCAAATTTCGGCTTTTCGGTGAATTTTACTAAAATTCAGTGAAGTTACAAGGAATCTAAGGTTTGGAATAGGGATATTACGGAGCTCCGACTCTGATTCCGAAAGGTCGGAACTTCCGATTGATTTTACACCTCCGACTCCGACTTCGGCTCCGATATATCGGAGATTATACCGAAGATTTGTGAGCAAACATATTGAAATATCAATATTTTATTAAATAGTGTAGGACTACATAAAGGAACATGATTTATAGCCGCAAATGTCATCATAAAAAATATTGGCCAGTTCAGCTATAAAAATTAAAAAACGGTTTAAAATTTGAACTTCTTCTGAACATCTCTCTTCTACCTCCGCCTCCCACTCCGATTACAGTTCGGACTCCGATAAATCGAATTTAAAACCTTCGGTTTCGACTCCGGTTCCAGTAAAACCACCTCCGTAACATCCCTAGTTTGGATTACCACTGAAGATACTCCGCCTATAGAACCTGAGCAAAATCGTCCAAAAATGAAAATAACTAGTAGATAACTCTGGACAAAATGGGAAATTAAATATTGGACTGATTGATAGCCTGAAAAATATGAACTAGGAGGATTCATCATGGTGTAAGACAGTCATAATTTCCATTGTAGTGCCTAAAAATCATGAACGAGTCACCCGCAATTGAAAACCAATTACAACTCACCGCTTGTGGAACGGCTACTAAGAGGTACGAGTCTCTGAACACGACAAATGCAAAACTATACATTATTTTGATACATTTTCATCAATGTTTCCTCGAAATTATCTTCTTTGGTAGTTATTAGTGACGTGGATCTCCAGCTAATTAAAAAATGAACATTAGTAAGTATAATAATGGTTCTAGCTGGCTAGTACCATTACTAAAAAAAGTCATTTATCCTGAGTTTTAGGCAGACTTTTAAAAAAAATTGACAGTAGAATTGTTCCACAGGGGTAATATGATTTTATAATAATGTTTTAGTATCCTCATAGTGAAATTAGCAACCAATAAAAATCAAATTTACTAACCGCTGGATATTTGAATGTCCCCCAGCTCTTTTCCGCCAGAATCCTCGACGCCCTCCCTGGCGGCAGCCGCCAGCGCCGCCAGGCGGGCCTTCTCCTGCTCCTCCAGGGATCCATAGTGGACCTGCTTGCTTTTCTTCACTAAAATAACATCATCGTCATCCGACATGGTAACTTTGAGGTTATGTTTTTAACACTACAATTTGATGAAACTTTACGTCTAATATGCTGAAACTATGGACAACTATGATGGATGGGTTAAATGAAGGTTTCGGTTAAATTTAATTAATTTCCAGGTGTTTTCAGTGACAAAATAAACGAAAACCGAGTGTCAACAATAAACACACAATCAAAATTCATTTCGTTTCACTTCACGCATTAACATTAACAAAACAAAAAAGACGACGCTATTTCATAATTTTGTTTTGCGTGGAATGGAATGCGTTTTAAGAGAAAAGTTGCCATTTTTGAAAAAATATTATAAAACGAGGGATTTTTTATATTAAAACAAAAAAACTAAATAAATATGGTATGGAATACACGCGTCCGTCACAAGCGTTCCGTCCCTTCCCCCACTTGAAGTCAGCGCCTCGTGATTGGCTGCTGCGAACCGAACCGGGGCTGGAACCGGACGCATGTAGGCAAGAAACAAAAACCTACCAACTTAAATATTATAGGATCAACGTATCGTCTAGGTAGTTACAAAATCTAATCGCCCAGCACCGGACCCTATCTCAATACATGCGGAGGCGTCCAGACGCTGACTCGACGGACTCCACCACGGAGCGTGAGAGCATATTAGATAAGAGCCACCTGCGAGCGGCTAGCGATATTTTTAATTTTAGAGTATAACTCAGTCTAATTAAAGCCGTGGAACGAAGCAGTTTACTTTCATTTCTAACTTTTTAAAACGCCCTTGCGTGCCGCCGCGTTTTGACAGGTTTCCTGAGAGCGGCATCAATATTATGATCATGATTAAGTAGAGCACGAAAACAATTTTTGTGGAGAAATTACGACGTAAACGCCTTTCAATGTAGTCTATATTAAACCACTTTTGTTACCAAGTCAAGAAACTAAAAATTGGCTAGATAGTTGTTGTTGTTTTTTTAAGGCAAAGGGAACTAAGCCTATACAGCCATGTCTGATGTAAATAACTCTTTCAAGTCTTCATTAAAATGGTGGTGTGACACATTTCAATGGTATCTGAGAGAATCTTCCACGCTTCTGCACCATCCGAACCAAAGAAGAAGGCGTCCCGGACGCAGTATGGCTCTTCAAAATCCAGCCAAGTACTGATCGGGCTGCAGTGTCTTGTTTGACTTTACTTCACTGTCCCACACATTATTCACATCTTGTCGAAGTTCTTCGAGCAAGAAACACCATTCTTACTAGAAAAGCACTACTGTAAAACTATTTGCAAGACAAAACGAAACAAAGCTGACGTGGTTGCCAGAAAAGCGCGGGAGAAACTCCTTGGCTAGACATAATGTGATTATAATCCTCTATTAGAACCACAGAATTACCAATATAATGTAGCAGAAAGACCATGACTGACGTGCGCTGTTTGGTATGTTGGTAATATATTATCATTCTCACTCGCACTCGCTATTTGTGCAATGTTTTCTCCTTCTTTTTCGCCGCGTAATTATATTTACCAACACACTGACAAATACTGGCAACATTTGCCATAATTTACCCTCAAGTTTGTTCTGCTCCTCTATATGTATAATATTTAATTTGTGTTTTGAACAACAAATACTGAAACTTATGAGCAAAAGAGACGCAAATGTTTTCTCCTTCAATAATTACAAACAGGTATAGTACGGATCCATACAGATATGGCATGCCCGACACGCACTTGGCCGTTTTTTTTAACTTATTTATGTAGACTTTTAATATTGTTATAAAAAATAAATAAAACAAAATAAAAAAACATTTAATTCGGATTGTCTTTTATATATTACTTTATTTTATTTATTTATTTATTTATTAGGTAAACACAACAGATTACAACCATAGAAATTACATAAAAATCAATATAAAGTTATGAGCTAGGTCGTAACCCTTAACGTGTAAACACAGCATGGTTAGGAAGTAGAAAATTGATTGTTGTACAATATTGAGTTATAAAAAAATACTATTGAATGTAATGACTAAAAAACTTATGCCTATTTGAAAAATAAAAATAATAAAGTAAAAACTATAAAGTAGGTGCGTGGATAGCTCACTTGAGGACATCCTCAACCCGTCTTTTAAAAACTAATGTCCTAGGATCAAATAAGTCTATCGATGGCTTATTGTTGCTGTTTGAAGAGATTTCGTTAAACAATCTACACATTCGCACAATAGGGTTATAGAACGATGTGTTGTTCTTAAAAACATTTAATACAAATGTTTTAGGATTGCGAAGTTTAAAGTTTGTGTTGAAGTTTAGACAGGACAGCAAGGAAGGTGAATCTATGGTACTTACAAATACCTTAACATAATAACTATATTAGACTTAACAATTTTGAAAATAAAATAAACAATGAGCGAAAAAGAGCGTCGGTGGCACTGTCGCTAGTAGGACTCCCATGCGGAACGTCCGAGTTCGAAACCATGCAGTGCCATGTACCAATGAGTTTTTCGTATTTTTCGAAGACTTACGTACATTTACCGACTGCTCTAACGGTGAAGGAAAACATCGCGAGGAAACCTAAACACTGAGTTAATCAGTGTGGTGAAATGGGGAAGGCAATGGCAAACCACCCAATTAAATCTGCCACGAGAGTCGTTCTATGTGATTAATTCCTTAGAATGATCACGACCCTCTGCAATGAGGAACACGGCTTAGAAGATACCTTAATATAATTACTATGTTAGACTTAACAAGGTTTGAAAATAACAATAAAATAAACATCGCCAACATTCCTTGGTCTCTGCCTACCCCATTTTTATGGGAAACGGCGTGAATTTATGTTTGATATGCAGCCGTTTCTAACACTGGTGGTTTGGCTATCATATGTATCTCCATTGTGATGAAAAAGTCATTCCGCGTAAGACCCTTCAATTCGTCCCATGTGAGGTCACTTACGTACTGCTGGCTACTGCCTCTGAAATATTAATTAATTGGTACCTTACAGGTAGATCCTGAACAAAAGTTATCGACATAGCTCATAAGATTAGCAAGCTGAAGTGGCAGTGGGCCGGTCACATCTGTCGCAGAACAGGCAACCGCTGGGGTAGACGAGTTCTGGAGTGGAGACCGCGTTTGGGCAAACATAGTGTAGGACGCCCCCCTGCTAGATGGAGCGACGATCTGCGCAAGGTGGCTGGCAGCGACTGGATGAGAAGAGCCGAAGATCGGGCTCAATGGCGCGCCCTGGGAGAGGCCTGTGTCCAGCAGTGGACTAGAGTGGGCTGCTGATAATGATGAGGTAGATCCCGATGTGAAGATCGCCTGGGCTACTGTTAACGCAACGCCATCTATGGTCGAACGATCCTAGGATCAAACTAGGACAAACATCCTAGGAATGGAACAGCTTGCCGGCGTCTGTGTTTCCCGAAACCTACAACCTTGGGATCTTCAAGGCCAGAGTGAATAGGCATTTGCTGGACCCGTATGCTCCATCGTCGACCTCATCGTCGCTTACCATCAGGCGAGGCAATTACCATGAGGCAATCCATCTTCGTTCTCAAGGTTAGCAGCGCAACAAAAACCCTCTAGTAATAATACAGTGAGATGTCTATGGGCGACGGTGACCACTTACCATCAGGTGGCCCGTTTGCTCATCTGCTCTCCTTATTTAATAAATTTTTTTATTATTTTTCCATCACACCTGCTCAAAAACAGATCTTTCATTAGATGCAGAATTATTGGTTTGCAAAATGTTCAATGGGGCATTACAGAATTATTGGTTTGCAAAATGTTCAATGGGGCATTACAGAATTATTGGTTTGCAAAATGTTCAATGGGGCATTGCAGAATTATTGGTTTGCAAAATGTTCAATGGGGCATTGCAGAATTATTGGTTTGCAAAATGTTCAATGGGGCATTACAGAATTATTGGTTTGCAAAATGTTCAATGGAGCATTGCAGAATTATTGGTTTGCAAAATGTTCAATGGGGCATTACAGAATTATTGGTTTGCAAAATATTCAATGGGGCATTGCAGAATTATTGGTTTGCAAAATGTTCAATGGGGCATTGCAGAATTCATCATTCGCAGTTCACACATCAAGCTATAGGTACTGCGTGGAACCGTGTCGCAATAAATTTTTGTTGTTTCCTTGAAATTCATACGAATGTCTGAAATAAGATAAAGGTACAAAAGTTCAAACCTTTTGAATCTGCGACTCATGTTGATGGCGTGTATCGTGCGTCCTGAACACGACAGAACCCTGGTCTCCACCTCCACGTCACACTGCCACTCTCCTTCTTCCTCCCAATTGCACTCAAGTTCAAAATACAACAATTTAATTGCTTGGGTCATCATATCATGAAATGCTACGACCCTCCACGGCAGGTTTTGCAAGAAGAATATTTCAGATCTGTACGGCTGTTCGCGTCTGTAGGAGTTGACATTTGGGATGGAGAATCGGAAGGTCGTTTCTTTTGACCCGGTACCCACTGCTGCAATAGGTGCCGGCTGAGAACTCTGGGGAAAATTATCGGGAATTAAATGCTTTCCATAAACAAACTGCAGAGGTCAGGAAATTAGCCATTTCCAAGCGTCCAGGCCAAAAATGGAGGCTTATATAGATTATTTCTCGAATAATGCAGGGAAATCCTGACCTGCGCGAACTCCACAGCAACTGGCAGGAGATTACGCAGGACAGGGAGAAATTGCGTCTCTTGGTTGCGGAGGCCAAGATCCACTTCGGGTCGGACTAAGCAGCATCTATAATTTACCTGGTTTCTTGGTATCCTGCTAGTCGAGAATCCTCTTGGCATCGGTATTGTTGCCTTATTGGACGTTATGTTCATAATTATTGCTAGTATCTCTTGTTCGCTGAGTAGAAAACTCAAGCTAGGACATTCCGCGAACTGTTCCGGCCGCAGCGTGAGGAAGCGGACGTGACGCAGCGCGGCGCGGACTGCGCTGTCAGCTGCGCACGCGCCTGCGCCTGTAACACACGGCCAGTGACAGCTTAATTATGTAGGTAACCACTAAATCAGTGTGACCTCAAACTCACCTGGTGGTAAGTGAGGATTAGGTCGAAGATGGAGCACACTCACACACTCTTCTATTAACACTGCCGGAACGTGTCAACGCCGCCGAAGCGAAGATATTTGACGACAAACGTTAAATCATGGAACATCGTGGTCGCCAGCCAGGCGGATCCTGAAGGGGATCAACCAGCAGCAAGTTACTCGGCTTGGTCGCCTCGTACGTCACCCAGTGGCGATAGGTATATTCTTATCCGTCCCCATTGAAAGAAAGCTGTGGATTGAATTTTAAAAAAATGTGGAAAAATTCCCATACCAGACTCTGGCTGCTTGCTGCTGGTCGACGGGGCATCACTGACGCCGCTCACACTTGCCTCTTCCACAGCGCTAGCAGCTGGAGTCTGTGATAAATATGCCATTTTGTTAATAATTTCAATTGAAGGTTATTAGCAGGGCTTATTACACTTCAGTCTGTCTGACAAAATACGATGGGGATCTTCATGACCTGTTCACCCTTTCTGAGAGCGCAGTCAGCTGGCTGCACAATACAAAATTGTAAATTGAGAACGATGACACAAAGCCATACGAACAGTATGTGTAGCTCTAGAGAGAATAGTCGCCTCACAACGTCAGTAAGACGTCACTGAAAGCCCCACTGACCTGCGCTAGAGACGCGCCCTCCTGCGCACGCGCGTACCGCTCGGTGGCGGCCAACAGCTGCAGTTCCGACACTATGTGTAGTGGCTGTAAAGAGAAGTCACCTCACGACGTCAGTAAGACGTCACTGAAGGCCCCACTGACCTGCGCTAGAGACGCGCCCTCCTGCGCACGCGCGTACCGCTCGGCGGCCGCCAACAGCTGCAGTTCCGACACTATGTGTAGCTGTAGAGAGAACAGTAACCTCACGACGTCAGTAAGACGTCACTAAAGTCCCCACTGACCTGCGCACGCGCGTACCGCTCGGCGGCGGCCAACAGCTGCAGCTCCGACTCTATGTGTAGCGGCTGTAGAGAAAACAGCACCGCCAGCGTCTCAGGTCGGGCTTCGACTATGGTGTTCGCCTCCAGTATTGCGGTGGTTTTATCTCGCATTATCTGTGAAATAGTTTCAGTAAGTTCGCATTGCAAAGTTTTAGCCAGCGGAACAGATAAGTTTGTGCCACAGTGGACAGCACGATATATTTTGTGTGTTATTATATTCGTCTTCTGGTTACCCGCAGCTCAGAAAAATTACAGCTCTTCAATTAGCTCATATTATACACTAGTAATTTAATTTATAAGTCTTAAAGTCACGTCTACCGTACACACTGTTAATTACAATAAGTTTATCCTGTATTTCCCTAACCAAAGTTGATTGTATCCTTTTTTAGTTAAATAAATGTCGTAAACCGTAAGGTCTGATGACTCCTCTATACGATCGGCCATGACGGTCGATTACGATGAGCTGGCTATCGCCGCCGATTAAATTCCATTTACACACGATCATGCCCTCTGCACGATCGTGCGTGAGGGCCTGTAATTACCGTTGGGCATTGATGAAAAGCCATCGTGTAGACGAGCCATGGTCAAAGATATGATCATGTAGGTAGGTATGTCACGCAGCCCGAGTTGAGGCCACACGTTAATCACATTGGTGCATATTTCGTATACAACGTAGCGTCAACGTCTTTACGTTACACAGATAAAGACGTTGCCGCCACAAGCGGAAACAGATTCTCCAACAGCCGTGTTAGTGGTGGGCTGAAGTTTGGCTGCGCGACTGCGAAGCTTCTGCTTCTCAAATCCACGCTTGGACTATCGTTTAGGCTATGTCAGAAAGAACAACAAAATAAGAAATAGAAATGTCATTTATTTGTAAATATGGGTAACGCCGGCAGCCTCCTCGGGACACTCCCTGCAGGGAGCGACCTGGGCCAGGTTTTTACTTGTAAAATAGTTAGGTATTTTGTAATTTTAGCTTAAGTATGTTTTAGCAATGTTCAGCCAACTCGCGTTCCTCGACCAGCTGTGCCAGTTCGTATGAGCTGCAAGCATCCTCTGCGTCCACATTCTCAGTCAAGTATGCAACGCAAAGCGCCTTTAAGCTCCTCATCATAAACTGGTTGGCGAACCGGCACACTGTGCAGGCCTCGTCCCAGGAACTTAGATTGAGGTTGTCCGTGTATATGTATCTAGAGAGAGAAACCACCATGAAACATCAACATGAAGCGGAAACATCTTTTCTACACGTCCGGTTCCAGCCCCGGTTCGGTTCGCTGCATTCACTCACGAAGCGCCGACTTCGTGGGAGGAGGATTGCATGTGATTGGTTGCAGAAGCCGGGCCGAACCGGGGCTGGAACCGAACGCGTGTTGTCCAGCTCTTAGGGATCCGTTCCATAATTCTCTGACGCTCAACTTTATTGTTGGTACTAGTGAAACAAAAAAGTTCCACGTGGTACAGTTTTGTGATACTACTGGGAACTACTTTTGTTTGTTAGGTCTATCTCACGAACGGTATTATCTAGGAACTTGAAAGTTGGCTAAAGTATTGGTCATATCCCCTATTTGAACAATAAATAGTAAAACTTGATAATGTTTAATATTTTGTTAGTTGTGATAAGAAACGATAAGGTTTTTTTTTTCACTCAATATTTACTGTGCTTATCGTACTTTCAGAGCGTCAGTGGCGTCGTGGCTAGAACGTCGGACTCCCATGCGGGAGGTCCGAGTTCGAAACCAGGCAACGCCATGTACCAATGAGTTTTTCCGTTTTTACGAAAAACTTACGTACATTTACCGACTGCTCTGACGGTGAAGGAAAACATCGTGAGGAAACCTGCACACTGAGATAACCAGTGTGTGAAATGGGGAAGGCAATGGCAACCCCTTTAAATCAGCCACGAGAGTTGTTCTATGTGATTAATTCCTTAGAATGATCACGACCCTCAGCAATGAGGAACACCACTTAGAAGAAAGAGATCGTCCTTTAGGCTGGGAGTTGTTGTTGTGGGTTTGTGGACATCATAACAGAATCTATCTACCCTTCTCCTGATGCGACCATACCATTGGAACAGTACTCACTCAAGAGCATCTACCTAGATAGGTAGATGCTCTTGAGTGAGTTCTAATGTTTGTACAAAGTATTGATAGTATAGATATACTATCAATACTTTGTACAAACATTAGAACTGTAGGTAATTTAGAATTATAACCACTAACAATTATTAAAAAACATGTAATTTATAACTAAAAATATTTAATTACACTTTTTTTCGAAATGGTAACATCCTGTGATGAGCAACGTACCCGTGACTGTGTGGGGCACAGCATACGGACACTACTGTGCAGTACTGTCCGATAACGCACACAAGGGAATGAACGTGTTCCCTTGCCAAAGCAGTGCACTAGCACTGGACATGCACAAGCACAGTGCTGTTCTTCACTCACAAATATTATGCGACCGTCGACGGTCTGCCAGTGTTCTTAACAAACCTTTATTGGTTTTTGTTACACTGTGAATGTAAATGTTTGAATGAAATTATGTAGATTTTCGATAAATAAATAATAAATCCTCCTCCTTCTGGGTGCTGCTTTATGAAGCAACAATTCTTGTAATTACAAGTTTAAATTGGCAACATTGACGCTATTTTAATGGGGATTTCTATTAATGTTGCTATTAGGTAACGGTACTCACTCAAGAGCAACTTCGACGATGTCGAGCTGCACATCGGAGAGGTCAACGGGCCCGGGCTCTGCGCACGCGCCGTAAAGACGCGCCTCGAGCACGGGCGAGGCCGCGGCGAGCAGCAAGCGGTGCGCCGGCACTATCTCGCGAGCCGCGCCCACCGCGAGCTCGCAGTCGGATAGGTGCCCCGAGTGTAGAAGCCTCGCGGTGCGCGTGCGCACATCCGAGCATCCGTCTTGCCAATACTTGGGGAGTCCTCGCGACATTGCAGTTTGGGCGTTACGGTAGTAGTGTTTTATTCCGCGAACAATGTCTTGTCACTTCTATAGAAACAACACAAACTATTATAAACAAATGCTGTTAAGATAAACCTTTTGGAATAATGGCATATAATATCGAAACTCGATAAAAATCTCGTCTCATATGTCGAATATAAATATCACGTAAAATATCGACAGCTAAGGACCACTCGTTGTATGTCGATCAATAAATAGCAAAAAGTTCCATCCAATATCTGCCATTTTTTCGATATTCCACTGTGATGTTTGTATCACTCCGTGAGAATTGGTTGTAGGCTAAATCCCGCTCTTCACTCACGCGACACAGAATTGTGGATGATGTCGCGGCTTTGCGTTCGCGTTTCGCGGCGCTCCCCGTCCGGTGTCTGTTTTTTATCCCACGACAAAGGGTTCGCGGAGCGCGAACGATCCACATCCGTGGTATTGCCACAGTAGCGTGCGAGACGCGGCTACGAGCGGTCATGCATGCTATATTACTTTTAATTAAAATTAGCGTTTCGGGGAGTAATCAGATGACGGATAAGAATCAGTACCATTATGAACATTGTCGCGCAGAGTTCGCGGGCGAGTCGCGGCCAAATGTCACACACTGACAACTTTTCGCAGTCTGTTCGCGCGCTCGACAGGAATGGACGAGGACATAGCTGCTGCCGCTGCCGTGACGTTATTGTAGGTTCTGTACCTGGACATTATCGAGTCCTTTTTTTCTTTAAATCAGCCACAAGAATGTACATACTACTGATTCTTATCCGTCATCTGATTACTCCACGAAACGCTAATTTTAATTAAAAGTAATATAGCACGCACGACCGCTCGTCACCGCGTCTCGCACGCTACTGCGACAATACCACGAGTGTGGATGGTTCGCTTTAGTGTCCCGGGAACCCTTTGTCGCGGGACATAATCCCGACACCGGACGGGGAACGCCGCGAAGCGCGAACGCGAAGCCGCGACACCATCCACACTCCCGATTCGCGCGAGTGAAGAGGGGGTTTAACGGATGTCTGTCGGTACCGTTAGCAGCACTGTCACTCGAACCCAGAGGGGGTGAGTGGAGTGCGGGCCTTTAGGCGAACCTCGTCCCAGATAGAATCTCGGAGTGGTACAGCATGTCCGGTATTTATTCACCCGCACCCCCGACCACGTTGCTAACGGTACAGTGTCTGTTGACTTCACATACCGCTCCTTTCCAAAAAATCTTATCTTAACAGCATTTAAAACCGAATAATTTACACATTACAACAACAAAAAGATTAGTTTTAGGGTGTTTTATCTATACTAACAACAGACAAACACTCTAAAACTAAATTTAACCTAGAGATACGAAAAAGGGAACAGAAAAGATAAAACCCTCGCCATACAAATACAAATATACTTTATTGCAAACACATAAAGAGAGATACAATACAATGTGCAGAAGGCGGCCAAAAGCGATATCTTCCAGACAACCTTCAGGTGATGGAAAAATCACACGATACATTATACGGGAGCAAACGGCGTATGAAATAGATACTACCCTCAAATAAATAACTAACAATAATAAAGAATGCCATATTGCGGAATTAAATGGTACTATATTTTTTTCATAGCTAAATAGCACTTTGATAGGGTTTTTTAGTTCCTCAGGGTATAAATCCCTAAATCCCTCACGATACTTTACCCGAGAGACTGGCGTGGATGTGTGTAGAGGTGGATCTTGCGTTGGTTAATCTGCTGGACTAAAAGACACTTTAATACCGCGACGCGAACACTTCACGAGTTTCACGGGTGATGTGATGGACGTTGGAGATAGACAACGGTACGGTTAAGCATTACGATAAGATATTGACAGGTAACAAATAAATAGATTACGATAAGGTGTTGATAACATCCCCGGAACTAGGGTTGCCAGATAGATGGTCGGGAATCATCTGGATTCTCCCGACATTTCATGTGATATCCAGACTCCCGACTAATAACAAAATCTCCCGACAAACCGCGTATCGTCATGTTCTACCACAAACATAATTTGAAAACGGCATGCGCGGGGCTCGGGTGTACGTAAAAATTTAAATTTGAACTAATATTTTTTGTTTTTTGAAGGCTGTTTATTATAAAAATAAAGTATAAAATTTTAATTCATATATTTTCATTTCTCCACACAACAATCAACCAAAATCCCGACATTTTTAAATGTTATCCAGATATTTAGAGTTTTCGATCTGGCAACCCTACCCGGAACAGGGAGTGGTGCCGGTCGCTATCAAGAATTATCAAGCTACTATCTTGGACAGCCCGGTGCATTCAGAAGCAGGGCAACGATTAAGTAAAAAATATATCTTATGGGGGCCGGGAATAACCCCAGCGGCACTTTATTTCTTTTTTTCTTTATAACATTAATGATGTCTGGTTTACAGAATGATCCAAAGCACCAGACATTCAGTAACTATATACAACAGTTTACAATTACCTACCGATACGATATACACTTAAAAACTTACTTATCTTAAAGATTAACATCCGAATTTAGAAACAATATAATTTTTTTGCAAATACTGCTCCATGGGTCTGAAAATACGTCGTCATTCTGGACCGTGGTTAGAAACCTATTCAGTAGCAGGACAGCTCGACCCTTGAGGATCTTTTGTGTCTACCACATTTAACGCGAGAACGCGGTCAGCGTGATGGGCACTTTCCCCCCAAGTGCGATTCTTTGACTATAGCTTTATTTACATAGCTTGTACTTTCTTGACGATTATTTATTTTTATTGCTTAGAATAATATAAATTTTAAAGTAAATAGGTACCTACTCATTAACCCGTAGCTGTAGGTGTAACCTGTATGCATTTGGATGACTTCTAAGTCGTGTTCCTCATTGCTGAGGGTCGTGATCATTCTATGGAATTAACCACAAAGAACTACTCTCGTGGCAGATTTAATGGGGTGGTTTGCCATTGCCTTTCCCATTTTACATACTAGTTATCTCAGTGTGCAGGTTTCCTCACGATGTTTTCCTTCATCGTCAGAGCAGACGGTAAATGTACGTAAGTTATTGGAAAAAAAAACCAAAAAACTCATTGATACATGGCATTGCCTGGTTTCGAACTCGGACCACCCGTATGAGAGTCCGACGTCCTAGCCACGACACCACCGACGCTCACTCATTTAGATGACACAGATAGGTAAAATATACAAATCTAATTTTTACGTACATTTACCGACTGCTCTAACGGTGAAGGAAAACATCGTGAATCCTGCACACTGAGATGACCAGTGTGTAAAATGGGGAAGGCAATGGAAAACTACCGCATTAAATCTGCCACGAGAGTCGGTCTATGTGATTAATTCCATAGAATTATCACGACCCACTGTTAAAAATTGGAATTAAACATCTGGCAACACCCTTTGCCGCCTTTTGTTATGTCACTGTCAAGAGGTACTTTGTTCGGTCTACTGGAAACTAATAAAATGACGTAAAATGATCTATATTGGTCGAGTTGTTATTTCAGTGCAATTATCTACTCAAAAACTATCCACTGCATTACTTACAATACACTCAGCAATGAGGAACACGACTTAGAAGTCATCCAAATGCATACAGATTACACCTACAGCTACGGGTTAATGAGTAGGTACCTATTTACTTTAAAATGTATATTATTCTAAGCAATAAAAAGAAATAATCGTCAAAGAAAGTACAAGCCTGGGAGAAAGTGCCCATCACGCTAACCGGATGTGCTGCACCGGGAGATCGATTCCACTAAATACAACGTAACTAAATAGAATCTAAACTGCATCGTTATGACGTGTTTCGTATGCTACTATCCACTAACGATCCAATTTCAGTTAAGTTGCGATCGAGTCAACGATTGATCGAACAGTGACGTATTTGGCCCCCGGGGGCCCAAATCGCCTTTTACAGTTATTGACGCTGCCAAGATTTATAAGGAATTATATGAAAATGGTTTACAGAGTACATTTAGGGTTTACATCAGACATGGCTGTATGGGCTCAGTTCCCTTTGCCTTATAAAAACAAACAACAATCTTGCCAGATAAACATAAAATTATATATTGTGTTATGTATTACCTACTTACCGCTCGAAGCAGAAGTATACTACAGTACAATGTCGACGCACATAAACTTCCAAATACTCAGAGTATTTTCCGTATCCATTTTCGCTTTCTCCGACAATTATTCTCGGGTAAAGTGAACATTAAGGCACCATTTATAATAAAACAAAAGAGTTTTTTTTCTTTTTTAATGTATGGCCCCTGCTAGTGAACACACTGCAATTTGGCCGACCGAATCACTCGGACGTTTTAGAGTCTGTTTGAAAAAAAACGGTTTACCAACACCAAGATTATGAGAAAGTCGTATACACAGGAATTCCTAGTGTCTTGCATTCAAAGTGCAATTGGAGGTTAGTTTGCCGGGTTCACACCGTCTGTAGTAATTTCACTGTCTATAACGTTCACTTAACACACGATTTTTAGGCAAAATACACTAGTTTCACGAAAAAATTACCATTGTAACCCGTTTTTAAACAATAAAATATGACGAACACCCCAAGTATGGCGTCAAACCTGAGCATGAGCACCTGGCACAAACGGTAGGCATAATGACGTCACATGAACATGTCAATTGCAAGATTTGTACAGACATAGTACTGTTGTCCTTTTGTACTTATGTATACAAAATAATGTTTGTGATTGCTGTGTCAAAATGCATCATATTTGTAGAACGACTGATTGTAGGTATATGACGTTGTTTCACGTCCATATAATATTTTGGTCCTATTTTATTAGCGGCAAATATATCTAGGGTGTCATCTATAGGTTATAGTATCGCAATAAAGATACGGCAATTTTTTTTTAATTACTAAATTTTCGAGAATAACGACAAAATTTTATTTTGAAAATTCTACAAAAGAATGAATTATTTTATTAAACTGAAATAAGAATGAATGAAACTCGTTGTTCATAACGACATAGATGAGTTTACGTCACCAAGGCGCAAAATAATGGGGTTTATTTTTCTGTAGTATGGAAAATTTTCATACGGCTTTTTTTCGTGTAAAGTGGTACAAATGACTGTCAATAAAGTAAAGCACATACCCCCGTAGTTCCGTTTCATTCGGCCTGCGTTATGATTTTTCTAATTACAAGGAAGTTTTAAAAAAAGGAATATTTTCTTAAAAATCAGGAGATTTGGAAAACATCAGTATTTAATTAGGGATACCTTAAAATCTGGAAATATCCGGATAAATCAGGAGACCTGGTAACACTGTGGCTATTGCGGGGATCCAAATTAATTATTTATTTCTTTATATCTGACCTTTTTGGGATTTAATAAAAATAGGGAAAATGCCACAGACATCTTAGTATAAGTATAGTAGGGAAAACGCTTATAGTAAATGGAAAACGTGATGTTACTTTACTTTTCCGCAGAAAACAACTTTTTGACCTGGCAACATTGGTCTATGGTCGTTGTTTACGTCAATGGTTTTCATTTGTTCGCATTGTACGTAAATCTATTTTATTTTTAGTATTTTTGTAGAGATTAGTGCCTGAAAATGTGAAATAATGTGCAGCTCTCAATTAATTCAAAAGGTGCTACTAATAAACTACGATTTCCGAGCGATCGAACATTAAAAACACTTATCTTACTCGAATGAGTTACCTTACTAGAGTTTTTGCTAAATAAGTTAAGGATAAATCGTTTTAGTATCGTTCGCTAATCATAGTTTATTAGTAACAGGTGTATTTAGTACTCCAACAATACGTATAAGTATAAATGGATATTTATAAGTGGTAAATTTGTGACATAAGAAAACATAACCTCGAAATCGTTTTTGCGTGAATATTCGGTGTTTACAAAGCCATGGCGCTTCAGTTATCGCGTAGGGAGGTGGAGGAACTTCGTTCGTCGCTGGACCGCGCTATATACAGGACGATAGGAAAGTCTGACAGCTCCCTACTTTCAACGGTGTCTTTTTGCTTGACCAGCGGGTATGTACTGATTTAGTCCTAACTTTTACATTATTCTGTGTATCGTTTGTTTTGGCATAATCAGTAATCATGCTAGAATCTGCTTATGGGGTTGGGTTATTCTTAAGGGTAAGTACACTTAGTGTCGTGTCGGCCTAAAAAAATAGCACCACCCCAACTCTTCCCGTGGGGGTCGTACGAGGCGACTACGGTTCTCAGTGGATACTATTCTACAGCTAGTAGATGGTAGCCTTGCCACCTATCACGTTTTTCCACCAAATCTTACGGATAAAAGGTGGTCCCCTGTCTACCCTCTCGGGGATTATGTATGTGCGTGTGATTTATGTTTAGGTACATTGATCAATTTCTATGATGAAAGCCTATAAAATAAAAATAGCTTTTATATCCCAAAAGTTTTCATCTTATTTTTCTCATTTTTTTATTAACTTTACGTGATCTTCATCAATAAAATTTACGTATTCTTTAAGGTAGTTCTCTTCAAGTCTCTGCCATTCTTCTCTGTTCTTCACTTTGTTCATAAAGTTTTTTACTCCAATTTCTTGGACATCGTCCTTCCATCTTTTTCTATGAAAGCCTATAAGATACCGTAAAACTTAATATACATTTTGAAAACATAGACAACTGTTACTAAACTCACAAAAAGAAGAGGAAGAACACAAGTTCAAAACATGACAGTCAAACCCATAACAGATTTAATAACCCTGTTGGAATCTTGAAAATCACCCGAAAGTTTTGGCATCTTATTTGAAAAAAAAAAACATTTTACCAACGTCGAGTTTAAGGGAGAGTCTAGGAATGCCTAGTGCATTCCAAGTGCAATTGGAGGTTAGGTTGCCGGATCCACACCATCTGTAGTATTTCACTGTCTTATATAACGTTCACTTAACACGCACGATTTTTAGGTAAAATACACTAGGTTTACGAAAAAAATGACCACTGTGAACCTTTTTTAAACAATAAAATAGGACGAACACGCCATGACAGCATGAACGCAGTAACATAACCCCCTACCTAGGTTTAACATTTGATCTATTAATTTAATTATGTATAACTGAACTGTTAACATTTCATGTAGTGCAAATAAAATTAATTTTATTTAGTTTCCTTCATACATGAGTGTCAACCCGTGTGTGTATAGCATGTCTAAAACACTGTTCCTTATTACAGATATGAACGCCGAAAAATAATAGATAAGATTTCCTCCCACATCGACTCAAAGAAGGCAAGCAAATTGGCTGACAAGATCATCGCATTGGCTCAGGAGCTGGTCTCTTCATCCAAGTCTTCAAAACGGAAGCACGAGCCCGACAAGGAGAAAGACTACAAACGGTCCCGTCACGATGATAAACATGACGAGAAATATCATGACGAAAAACGTGAAGAAAAGGAGGCTCGTCATGAGGAGAAGGAGAAGAAAGAGGAGAATGGGAGGGAAAAGGAGAAGGAGAAGTTTGCAAATGGAATTGAGCTGCCACCTCTTATGCCGGTCGGAGAGACGGTTGGGTCCAAGATTGCTGGACTTAGCGCTGATAGGATTAAGGTAAGATATTCTATTACGTTAATACTTGCGGTTGTTGGTACTTGGTGAAACTTGTAGTACATGATTAGACTTAAATAATATACTGTTTCACGGGTTTTTATTGTATTTTATTAATTACGACCGGTCAACCGGTGACCTGTCAGGTATAATACTGAATATGTGTAAAGGAAGCCGGTATTTTTTTAAAATTTTATTTATTAAGTTACACAAACAGTTTACAAATATATAAAAAAACATAAAAAAAAAAATTACACAAATATTATACCTAAAGATGTATAAATGAAATAATAAAATACACTGGGTCGTAATTAATAAAACACAATAAAAATACCATGAAACAGTGTGTATATTATTTAAGTCTAATCATATTATATATATCGTCGAATCTCCCTCCATGGGAAGGTCTGGGTTCGAAACCATGCAATGCCATTTTTTTTAAAGACTTACGTTCATATACCGACTGCTCTAATGGTGAAGGAAAATTAGGAAACCTGCATGTCAGGAAATAAAAAGTTTCCGAAGGCGTGTGAAATTCACCAATTAGCACTGAGTGGATCATGGCCCGTAACTTGTACAAGGGGAGGCCTGTGCCCTAACAGTGTGGCCATTAATAGGCTTGATGATGATGAAAACATTTTAAAAAAAAGGATACAGCCAGCCACTTTGTCGGGAGCACTGAAGTCGAATCTTATACCAGTGAGCTTTTAGCCGATCTTATAGATTTCTCTGAGAAATGGATATCGTTTTTAATGTATAAGGAGAGCATACAAGCAAATGGGATAAGATGTCTGTAATGGGATAACTTTAATAGGCTGATGAGATGAGATGATAATGCAACAAAAAGTCATTAAGAAGTCTCCACTAATAGACATAGGTTAGAAAGTACTACTACTTTACCTTTTTTTACTTTCTACTTTAAAACGAAATTCTAAACAATAATAAATAAAGATACACCATTATCAGTAAATAATGAATTCATGTTGAATACAGACTCAATAGTTTATTTAAAATCTTGCACTTCCCCATCTGCTCGTACGAAGCGATTTGCTTCTTCGTTCATTATGCGAACGGCTAAGGAACGGAACAGCCTGCCGGCGTCTGTATTTCCCGAAACCTACAACCTTGTGATCTTCAAGGCCAGAGTGAATAGGCATTTACTGGACCCGCATGCTCCATCGTCGACCTCATCGTCGCTTACCATCAGGCGAGATCGAGGTCAAATGCGGGTTTAGTAGACAATAAAATGAAAATAAACTTTGTTTGTAAAATTCACAAATTGCCTTATACTGTTTCTAAAAAAATCACTTCCACCTTTCCAGCTAATGATGGCAAACGCTCAAAAAGAGATCGAAGAGCGCAAAAAAGCGCTTCTAGCGATGAAAGGAGAGCAGAGGCCCAGTGTGAATGCAGCAGTCGCAGCGGCCAGGGAGATCAAAGTTCAGATGCAACAGAACAACGCCATACCACCGCCAAGTGTTATTAAACCGGTGCTGTACTCAAAACCTGGTTAGTATCACGTCACATCTTCTAGTTGTCCATACCTCAATGTCTAAAGACAAGAGTCTTTAACCAGTGTGTCCTACAAGTAATGACCTACGGAGCCGAAACGTGGACACTGACGGTGCGACTGGACAAATTGAAAGTCGCTCAGCGTGCTATGGAGAGAGCTGTGCTCGGAGTATCTCTGCTGGATCGAATCAGAAATGAGGAGATCCGGCATAGAACAAAAGTTATCGACATAGCTCATAAGATTAGCAAGCTGAAGTGGCAGTGGGCCGGTCACATCATCACACTGGAATTTTAAAAAAAATCTTGAAATTTTTTTTAAATGCCGACGACACGAGACGACATCTTGAACCACGTAGTTATTACAGGGTCATTGGTGCCTGCTAACCTTCAGGACTTGGTGCCTTATGAGCTGGTAATTACGTTGTCTCTCTCGTCTGTTCCCAGTAGTTCAATTAACAGTTCAATCAATTGAACTAGTTGGAAGTTTTTGTCCCAACAGTTCAATTGAGCAGATTGATTGAACTATTGGGAAAAAATATATCTCAGTAGTTCCCTTTTAAAAAAACCGGCCGAGTGCGAGGCGTACTCGCGCACCGAGGGTTCTGTTTCTCTAAAATTAACATTTTTCGTCTTAAAAAAAGTTATTTGACTCAAAAACAATAAATAGATAATTATTATTGTACAGAGCGGACTATCTAAAAAAATATATTTGTATATTTTTTAACTACCGAACTATTGGTGCTAGAGGAATAATCCGACCAACTCAACAGAATGGGGCGGTCCACCAGGCTCCCGTAGCTGGATCCCCCAGGTGGTCTTGTTTTTTTAAAAGTGAACTAATGAACTACTGAATTAGAAAACATACTGATTATTTCATAGGGAAATACTGAGACATTTTTTACCAATAGTTCAATCAATCTTTTCAATTGAACTGTTCGGGACAAAATTTTCCAACTAGTTCAATTAATTGAACTGTTAATTGAACTACTGGGAACAGACGGTCTCTCTTACCCTTCAAGTCGAACATTGCTGCGTTGCGGCAGAAATAGAAAAGGAGTGATATCCCAGGCTGATTCTGCACAGAGTCATACTACATTCAAATTCAATTGTTATTTGTTTCTTATTATTTTTTCAGCTGCAATGCCTATGTCTGCCGAGGAGTTGGAGAAGCAGAGGAAGATCGCTGAGCTGCAAGCCAGGATACAGAGGAAATTGGCAGGTAGTACTCATACTCATTTATTTATAATAGGATATTCTAATACACGTCATTTTATTACAATACAATACTTTATTGATAACAACACGTTACAGATTCATTTTTCAGTACAACACACTCATAGTTATGTACTATGATCGGAGTAGGTAGGGCTGTTTTTGGTACTTGCCACATACGGTCATAATATGGATAAGTATGCCCAATAATCCCGGGATTTCCGGGATTGAATAAATATATTATTTAGATTTTTAACGTTATATTTGTTTTGATACACATTTCAGATTGGTGGCGAAATATATTTTTTTAAGATTCATGGCGCTAGTGTACCTATGGTAGTGTTTTAACTTCTTCGTAAGTTCAAGTTCAGTGAAAATCTGGTTAACCCAATATACCTGCCCGCATAAAGGACCATTTACGTGTCTAAATGTGGAAACAGAAGCCCTAGATCCTAAGAGGCTTTTCAATTTTCTGTGTATGTTAACAGGTGGGGCGCTAGCCAGCGCGGGTGGGGCAGGGGCCCCCGGCACGGGCCCGGCGCCCCTCATCCTGGATCGCGAAGGGCGCACAGTCGACACTAGCGGCAAGCGGGTGCAATTGACACACGTGGCGCCTACCCTCAAGGTATGTACAATATTTTGCTATATGGTGCACACAGTTCCGTGTGGTGCCGGCCATAAAGAATAGCACCACCCCAACTCTCCCCGTGGGTGTCGTACGAGGCGACAGAGGGTCTTAGTGGATACTATTCTCCACCTAGTAGACGGCGGTAGACTCGCCACCTATCACGTTTGTTCACCAAATGTTATGACGAAAAGTGGGAACTACCTACGATAAAGGTGGTTCCTCTATATACCCTCTCGGGGATTATGGATCCGAAAGTTATGTATTTATTTTATATGGGCATTATGAAGTGGATCTGAAACTCGTTTTTCGTTATCTCAATTCTCAACTAACATCAGAGATATTAATGGTTAAAGTTAGTAGTACTGTGGAGATGCTTCGTCCCTTTCTAGCAAAACAGTCTTTTATATGTAGTTTGTATGTCACTACAGTAGTGTGACGTCACAAATTACTATTTCCGTTTCTTTCTACCTTCTAATTACCTGTAACTATTTTATTTTTCAACGAATTGCAATTCTGGTTGTACTTTTTTATAGGTACATGAGTCGCACCTCTTTACTGGTCTAGGAGTTCGGTACGTGTCTATACCTACGTCCTAGCCAGGGCATGTCTGCGAGGAGTCATCTTCAATGAGACACTGGACTTGTTAACCGATACTTATATTTCCAAACAGTAAACCATACGTGACGGTGGTGGAGACACGACTAGTCTAACGCAGCCGCGTGACATTTAAAACTGCTGACATAATAATTCACAATGTAGAACACAGTGTGCACTGTCGCTGTACACAGGGTCTATTTATTTCTGACTCAAAAATAGGTTAGATGGTTAAAAAAAACTCTCAACCACAGGTCTCAGCATGAAGGCAATAAAGAGAACCACCCTTTTCTATTCTCCAGGCGAACATCAGGGCGAAACGGCGCGAAGAGTTCCGTGCCCAGCTCTCGGGGCAAGCCACATCAGAACCGACCACAGACGCCGCGTGGGTCGACGAGAGAGTCCCCACGAAGCCTCCAGCGAGGGCCAAGAGAGCGCTGAGGTTCCACGAGCCGGGCAAGTTCCGGCAGATGGCGGAACGGCTGAGAATGAAGGTTAGTTCGGGTGCTAAAACGCGCTATCGTATTTTTCTCCTGGTCTGGTCTGGTCTCCACTCCAGAACTCGTATCCCCCAGCGGTCGTCTGCTCTGCGACAGACGTGACCGGCCCACTACCACTTCAGCTCGCTAATCTTATGAGCTATGTCGATAACCTCTGTTCTATGCCGGATCTCCTCATTTCGTATTCGATCCAGCAGAGATACTCCGAGCACAGCTCTCTCCATGGCACGCTGAGCGACTTTCAGTTTGTGAACCAGTCGCACCGTCATTGTCCACGTTTCGGCTCCGGAGGTCATTACTAGAGCCAGAAGTGGTCGGGACACGATCTAAAGTTTGTTAGGGTTTGAATGGTGTTTTTATTTACTTTTCTAGATATCGATGTTGTAGCACTGCTGTTTAATGGGTAGGTACATATCACAATGTCCAAAATCAAAATGTCGTAATTTAAAATGTCTCAACCCAAAATATTCGTATTTAAAAGTAAGTGCTATAAGTGAATGAACAATACACCAGCTTAGATATGGGCGCATCAGCTTAATGCTGCCTGCTCATTAATAAATAATAATAATAAGGAAGAAATCAGAAGAGTTTGGAAAATGGATAGAGTCACTATAGTCCCAATAGTAGTGTCGTGTACAGGGGTGATCCCTACCCACGTATTCAATAGCCTAAAAACAATCGGATAGTCAAAATACACATATATCACTTTACAAAAAGCCGCAATATTAAACACATGTAGAATTGTAAGAAAGTGTTTAGCTGCTGAAGAAGCATAACCGTTTCTCCTTTCATGTTAGTAAAACAGTCTTCCTTACCATAGTCGTAAGCCTCTTAGTGTTGGCTCCGGCCCCACTAATGCTTTCAAAACCGGCCAAAAGGCTCGTGAAAACATTCGTGTTACACCCATCATAATAATAAAAAAATAAAAAATGCAGACTATTCAAAATACCAAAAATATTTTAAACCGAACAGTTGAATTACTCAACCCCAAAATTCCGTGTTACAAAATACTTATCCCCAAATAATGTTAATTTAAAACATTTCAGTGAGAAAATAAAAAACACTCGGGTAGTTGTATTTTTAATGTTAGAAATTGAAGATAACAGCTTTACAAACGTAACATATTATTTCTTCTTTAAATTCTGTTAAACTGAAAAAGAAAAACTGTTACAAGAGTCACGTTGTGACAATATGGAACATTGTAATTATCGATAAGTATGCATTTATCGATAATGCTATTACTATAAATATGACAATTCTGCCCCGACGACTTGTAACTCTTCTCATGATTATGCATGAATAAATGAATTGTGAATAATGACCACTTTTGTTACAGGCTCAACTAGAAAAACTTCAGAACGAGATCTCTCAAATAGCGCGTAAGACTGGCATATCCTCGGCAACCAAGTTGGCACTGTTGACCACTGACGCCCCGGACTCCGACAGAGTGCCTGATATAGAATGGTAAGTCATCACCAGCCTATTAATGTCCCCACTGTTGGGGCATAGGCCTCCCCTTGCTACAGTCTGTCCTCTAGGTGCCAGCTAGCAGGGTTCTAGAACAGTGTGCAGATGAAGTAATAGAAGAACTTGGTAATAGTAGATATTATATTTATCAGGATCAGAACAACACAATAGTAGAAAATAGGTAGTAGTAGGAGGCGATTTTATAAAACGGATATACGTCCGTTCAGGTCAAAATACAGAATTTAGAAATGGAATGGGAATATGATTTGAATTTTGGAAATATAGATGAAGAAATGAAGATGCCAACACGATATGAGGTGAGATAAACGCTAACGATGAGGTTGAAATTGATGGCAAGGAGGTTGATATGGACGATGAAGTCGACATCGTTACACCCTTGCACAAGGCGGTACGGGCCATGATCCACCGAGCGGGCCCAGTGCTGTGCGGTGGATTTCACACGCCTTCGGAAACTTTTAATTGCCTCAGACATGCAGGTTTCCTCACGACGTTTTCCATCACCGTTTGAGCAGACGGTAAATGTACGTAAGTCTTCAACAATACCTACTGAAAAATAAAAATAATAAAGTAGATGCGTGGATAGTTTACTTGACAACACCCTAACCCGTCTTTAAAAAAATTAACACAATCGAATAATATCACTGCATTCCTTCTTATCACATCCTTTGTTTCCAGGTGGGACAGCGTAATCCTAATGACACCTGAAGAGAGGGAAACCAAGCGACGCCGTGGGAGCAGCTCTGGTGCAGACAAACGCAGCGATACGGCGAGGGTCGCCGCCTGCAACGTCGGGGCTGACGATATAGTGGACAACCTTAACGAAGACGCTATCACCAACTTGGTGGAGCATCCGCAGCAGTTGAGGCCTCCAAGTAAGTTTTAAAATACATTGTCCTGAATGTGGTGAAGAAGAAACCAGCCAACACTTCCTCGTGTGGGCGTACTCCAAACCAAGGTGGGAATCTTTTGGTAGGGACAGGATAGGAGAAGGAGAGCTACATGATCTGTACTACGGAGAGTTCCTGAGGTTCTATAGAGGCACTGGAAGATGGAATGGTAACCGATGCTCCGCAGAGGGAACTGGGTGAAATAGCTCTACACAGAACTGATCACCGAATTGGTGACCCGGCAGGCGTTCTAAAGCCGTAAAAACTTGGTGGATTTTCCGGTGTTAAATATAACAACAGCTTTCATCGTAGGGGCTGATGATATAATGGACAATCCTAATGAAGACGCTATCACCAACTTGGCGGAGCATCCGCAGCAGTTGAGGCCTCCAATTAAGTTTTAAAATACATTAAATGTGGCGAAGAAAAAACCAGCCAACACTTCCTCGTGTAGTGTACTCCAAACCAAGGTAGGGATCTTTTGGCAGGGACAGGGTAGGAGAAGGAGAGCTTGATTTATATGTAGCTATAGACGCGCGCTGCGCCCGCGGCGGTCCACCGATCGCCAATAATAAATCTTGGCACGGTTGTTTCACTCACTCGCATACATCCCAGAGCTACAAGATCTGAACTACGGAGACATCCTGAGGCTCTGCAGGCACTGGAAGATGGAATTGAGGAAACCAGTAGGAACATTAGTAACCGATGCTCCGCAGAGGGAACTAGGTGAAATAGCTCTACACTACAAGCTTAGCTTAAATTACAACGTTTGAAGTTGTATTTAAAAAAAATTGAAAAATCGTTTATTTACCGCTGTAAACACCAGAATATAGAACACAATACAGAAGTACACAAAGTTTAATACATGCAGCACAGAACATCCGGTGCGGTACAGTGCCAACAAGGGTACACCAGCTCAGCATAATGCTGAGGCAAGCCACAGCGCTGATCTTCAGCTGGCCCTCAGTGACTGCACGGACGAAGAAAGCAACAGTGTGTGCGTGTGTGTGTATTTCTATCCAATTTCTATTTAGTTTTCGTTCCAATTCTATTTGGACATCAAACCGCATTCTGCTGATGCATAACTCTACCACTGCCACATTTCGATTTACTATCGATCGGGCAAAAGTATTATACCTAAAATCATGAAATTCGTGTGACGTACCATTCATTCATACATCTATAGTTTATACGTTCGTTTGTTCTGTCCTGTATGAGATGACCGTACCAAAATAAAATCCATTTATATCACAATAATCACCTATATATTCTAACAAGGTATAGGTAATGTGTTAGAAAGACAAAACCCTCAAATGGTTTATTTTAATAATTAACTCATTCGATAATGTTTACCCACTGGATGTATAACTACCCCATCTTGGTAACTTTCGACCCCAACTTTCTTACAAGTTACCCCCTTTTTTTGGTAACGGTGGGGGGTGGGTGGGAGGGGGATCTTCGAAAGATACCCAGCCTCCGGGGGAGAGACTGGGTTATGTGAGATTTGTACCCACTAAAACCCCCTCGATGGCCGGCCTCGTGCTTATCAGAGGGCTCCGGGATCTCCAGAGGAACGCACCGGTGCCCTCCTAGCATTTGCCATTGGGCTCTTCCTGGGAGGTTCCTCCCGTCACAGCAGCGTGCGGCTATAGCACGTCGCTGCCTTCCCCAGGGTCGCCCGCCAATGGACGGGCTAAGCCCCCACTTTGACCGCTCGCGACCCTGATCCCTCCTTTTAGTCGCCTTTTACGACAGGCAGGAGTTACCGTGGCTCTATTCTTCGCCCGAGACAAGTTACCCCTAACTACATAAGGTCTAAGTATTATTTATGAACGAATAAATTCTTATAATCATAAAATAGCAGCGAAATAATAATAACGGAATACAAATGCAAAAACGTACAGTTGTTTCCGAAAAACTGCGATAAAAATAATTACAATACCAGAAACAAAAACAAACTTGCAATCCCACGCTTTAGACTTAGTAAAGTAATCACGTCATTTATGGGTCACTGTGTACGATGTTATAATAAGATATGTAATAAATATGACACCTGATACTGTAATAAATATGACAGAGAACACATTTAAGACACACATAAGACGGACCTTATGTAAAAAAGGTTATTATAAAATAAATGACTACTTAAATGATAAAGAGGCTTGGTCCTAAACCCAGCTCCAGCTCTGCACATTGTGTATATGATTGTATTCATAATTTTTGTAAGATATATTTATTTCAAAAGATGTGCTGCTGATAGTTTCTCGCGCCGCTTCTTTCCTTTCAGCTACAGCACCTTACGAGCGGTAGAGTAAAAAGAATGACGCTGTAAAAATGTACTTAATTACAATAAAAACATCTTGATTTGATACTTTTCTTTATTAATAACAATAATTACAAAAAAAAAGTTACTTAAACTTACGTAGGAATGGGGATAAATCTGATTGTTTTTATCAATTATTATTCCCCTAATCACCATATTCGCTATAATCTGGTACGCAGTAACCCCCATTACGGGTATAATTTATTGGACAACCAGTAATCCGGCAAATCACACAGGCTTCCTGTATTCTCCGTTTCGGTATAGACGGTTCTATGTTATCTATAACATTATTTCTCCCGTTACCACCATAATATCCACCTCCGTTATTTCTGTTATTTTGTCCGTTATATTCGTTAATACAATTTGTTCCGTTGCACCCGTAAACAAGCTTTTCACTGCGACCAATATTTCTCGAATTATTTCTTCCGATATTCGTATAATTTATTTCCGGTTTAACAATTACTACATGAGTGCTATAGTATCCTTTAATAACGGTATTATTTTTTAAATTATACCCGTTATTATTTACCTTATTAACGAAGAAGTTGTACATTGAATTGTATCCTCCAGTATTTGGTATATTTAGTAGTTTATTATTTACAGGTGTGTCTGGGTTTTTTACATTATTAATATCTAGATTAAATTGGGTTGTTGCTTCTAATTCACTTCTAACAGTATTGGTAATGCCTTCTAATTCACTTCTAACAGTATTGGTAATGCCTTGTTTATTTTGCGTTGTCATATCGTAATTGTAGAAATTGTTGTACTCGTTGTAATTCACTGTTGTGTCTTCTATATTATTAATGTTATTATTGAATTCGAAATTACTTCTTATATCTCTTTTGTTTCTCTGTGTTTCCATCTTACTAATCAGTCGTCTGCTCAATCTTTTCCAAGCATCTAGACCTGATTTACCTTCTATAACCTTTTTCTCTTTAGATTTACGCAAAACTGTAAGAATCTTACCCATTTCACTATGCTTTTCGGTATTGGTAACATCTTTTATCACTCTAGAATTCTTCCAGAGATTACTATCTTCATTCCCATCAATTTTACCATCAATCGTTTCCAAATTCTCCATAATTTCTGAATTTTCTTTGTTATTTGTACTTAGTTCATCTTCGTACTGTACATCTGTTGTTATCTCATCAGTAGCACGTTCTAAGGGAATATCTTTTATATGTTTTAAAAATCTCGGAAATTCGTGTGACGCGAAAGCTTTAGTATTTAAAGCTATGCATAATCCTAATAATAATATACGTATTAACATTTTCACTTTTACAATGATGCCACAGTAAAATAAACTAAGTTCAATATAGTTACTAAATCTGTTTAATATGTAGTACGCGCTTTTACGATGGCAAATAGTTACTAAATAAGAGGAAGCTATTCAAACTGAAATTAATTAAGTTTTATCGCTTCGTATGTTAATGTTCACTTATATACAGGTTGTATAATAACTATGTACAGGGTGTGGAATAGATAAAGGTCATCGCAAATTGTAGCGACTCGACGCGAACCGACACGACACTGATTCAACTCGGAGCAAAGCATTAAAATGTGAGCTTTATAACATATTACATACAGTAAATTTTCAAAATTCAAGTAAGTAAGTAGGTACCATGTTTATTTCCCACACAGCAATGACCGAAACAGTTATAATTATCAGTGATCGGAGTAGGTAGAGCTCTTTCGGGTCAATGTTCTCAAAGGTTATATTAATATGGATATGATTTCGGGATCCCGTTTTAAGTTATCGAGCAAATGTTGTAAATTACTTTTATAAACCTCGCCCTTACTCGGCGGATTACGATTTTTTTAAAATTGTGAACTTACGAAGAAGTTAAAACACTACCTACCATAGGTACACTAGCGCCATGAATCTTAAAAAATAATATTTCGTCACCAATCTTAAATGTGTATCAAAACAAATATAACGTTAAAAATCTAAATAATATATTTATTCAATCCCGGAAATCCCGGGATTATTGGGCATACTTATCCATATTATGACCGTATGTGGCAAGTACCAAAAACAGCCCTACCTACTCCGATCATAGATAATTATGATAAAATAATGATGTAGTCAAAGGTGAACATGTCTAAATCATGTCTGATGGTCTGCTGTTGTTGTGAAAAGGGGTCTCAACTCAGCTTATTGCTGCAGACAAGAATGCCTTTCAAGTCTTTTTTTTTCTTTTCAAAAGTCTTTATTGAATCTTATAATTATGATAACATGAATTGACACTGTCAACAATATAATAACATGAATTATCTTAACTATTTCACCGGCCTACATGCCGTTCGGAAAGTTATAAAAATGAATATTAATTATTATAACATAAATTACATTAGTTTTTATATTTTTTATTGACTACTAAACCCGCATTTGACCTCGATCTCGCGTGATGGTAAGCGACGATGAGGTCGACGATGGAGCACGCGGGTCCAGTAAATGCCTATTCACTGTGGTCTTGAAGACCCCAAGGTTGTAGGTAGGTTGTAGTTTCTTACTAAGTATTTAAATATGTAAACTTACAGTTACATTTTTAGCATTTTAAACAGGACTACCAGGCGCGGGGAGGGGTTCCATCCTCATATTGTTGATATCCCACCTGCTCGTACGAAGCGATTTGCTTCTTCGTTCATTATGCGAACGGCTAAGGAATGGAACAGCCTGCCGGCGTCTGTGTTTCCCGAAACCTACAAGCTCGGGATCTTCAAGGCCAGAGTGAATAGGCATTTACTGGACCCGCATGCTCCATCGTCGACCTCATTGTCGCTTACTATCAGGCGAGATCGAGGTCAAATGCGGGTTTAGTAGTCAAAAAATATATTTTTTTAAATCGGTGTATGTGGGTAAATATTTAATACAAAGATGCTATACGCAACAAAGGCAAATAACTGGATAATAGGTATCTACACGCAACCTGCAGCCCGCAGCTGACCGGTCGAGCGCCTACCTGGACTGGCCATGCAAAAAAGGGTGAAGGAAAACATCGTGAGGAAACTTAGATTATTTTTCCTTGAAATTGTGATGATGAAAAGTAAAACACGAGAATTTCACGGCATACAAATCTGAATTGTTTACCTACATAGTATTAATAGAAGGTGTATTCCAGGAAAAATAAAGCGACGTCTAAACATTTATGGTTTTTGAGAAAAATGAGATTAATTTTTATTGAAATTAAAGCAGAGTATGTGGAACAGAGGATATTAATAAATTATATTAGTTTTTTGTGACTGCTTCAATATAAAACAAATCCACGAGAGAACGTCAATGTGACAAGATATTAAAATAAGGTAATAAATAGCCAGTGCTTAATACGCAACACGCCCCCTTAAGTATGGCTATCTGCTAAAGTATACAACCCTTAACAGTTGATAAAAGTTAACATCAATTAATTAATTAACATTTTTGCAAGTGACTGATGTCGAGCTTTTGCCAACGGTTTCGTTAATATGTCCGCTATCATATCACCGGTACAGAGATAACGCAAGTCAACTATTTTTAAATCAACTGCATCGCGAATGTAGTGGTACCTTAAATCAATATGTTTGGTACGTTTGTGGAAAACAGGATTAGAAGCTAATTTAGCTGCAGATTGGTTGTCACTATACAAAACAACTCGAACAGTGTCACCAACCAGCTCAGCTACAACAAAGCTCAGTTCATAACAAATAATAATTATGTTGAGAATAGACTCGCGCTTGGCCGGTTTTTTACGAAATAGAATGGAAATTAATTAATCGATCTTTTAAAAAATCGGATCGGTAACGATTCGAGCACCGAATAAAGGATCATCACAAAATGAACAAGGTTATATACAATATCATGATTTAACACAAACGCATACAGTTCCCCACTGTTTGTCCAATAAATTATAATTATAACTTAAATTTCGATTACAGTAGCCGTCAAAACATATTTAGTAAGCTTTGTGTTAAATATTAATTTGTTATTAACAGGAAAAATGTCTATTTCCTTTTAGATTCCTTCGAAATATTAAAATAACGAGCGATTTCCAAGAATTTTGAGATAAATCTGCTGTTTGTTATTGAATTTAAAACAAATTAGGTAATAAAATAGAAGGCGGTTGGTAAGAAGTAAAATAATGGTATCTATTTCTGCTGTAACGCAGCAATGCAATGCTGTGTTTCGATTTGAAGGGCACATAAGGCAGTTCATCTAAGTCCTCAAGCGTAGCAGCGGATCGAAAACCCTCTAATAACAATGTAGTGATTAATACTTGCGGTTGTTGGTACTTGGTGAAACTTGTAGTACATGATTAGACTTAAATAATATACTGTTTCACGGGTTTTTACTGTATTTTATTTATAACGACCGGTTTCGTTTACACATCTTCAGGTATTTAATACCTAAAGATGTGTAAACGAAACCGGTCTTAATTAATAAAATACAGTAAAAACCTGTGAAACAGTATATTATTTAAGTCTAATCATGAACAGTATAGTGTGTTGAGTCGGTGGCGTCCAGGTTAGGACGCCGTCGGACTCCCATGAGGGAGGCCCGGATTCGAAGCCATGCTAACTCATGTATGTACCAATGAGCTTTCGGATTTTTTCGAAGACTTACGTACATTTACCGACTGCCTATCGGTGAAGGAGACCCTGCATGTCTGAGGAAAATAAGTTTCTGGACGCGTCTAAAAGCCATCAATCAGCACTGAGTCCGCTCGGTGGATCATGGCCCGTACCTCCTTGTGCAAGGGGGGACCTTTGCCCCAACAGCGGGTATAATTGATGAGGTGAGATGTAGAAGTAAAGTAAAACACACTATATTGCACAAATAGAAAACAACAAACAAAATATAGAAAAGGAAATAGTGAAGTACAATTTAGGAGATCTTATCGCTATGAGCGATCTCTTCCAGGCAAACTTGGATGTCTATGGGCTATGGTACTTTCCATCAGGTGACCCGTGCGACGGCTCGCCTTGTACATACAATGAAAAAACTGTAAAATACTGATTTAAAATAGTTCATCATCATCAGCAGCCCACTCTAGTCCACTGCTGGACATAGGCCTCTCCCAGGGCGCGCCATTGAGCCCTATCTTCAGCTCTTCTCATCCAGTCGTTGCCAGCCACCTTGCGCAGATCGTCTCCATCTAGCAGGGACGCGCTTTCCACACTACGTTTGCCCAAACGCGGTCTCCACTCGTCTCCCCCAGCGGTTGTCGGTTCTGCGACAGACGTGACCGGCCCACTGCCACTTCAGCTCGCTAATCTTATGAGCTAAGTCGTTTACTCTTGTTCTATGCCGGATCTCCTCATTTCTAATTCTAAGCAGAGATACTCCGAGCACAGCTCTCTCCATAGCACGCTGAGCGACTTTCAATTTGTGAACCAGTCGCACCGTCCGTGTCCACGTTTCGGCTCCGGAAATAAAGTTACTTTTTTTTCCTTCCTACAGCGGAGCCCCTGAAACCAACATACATGCCAGTATTCCTCACCAAGAAGGAGAGGAAGAAGCTTCGCAGACAGAGTCGCAGGGAGGCGTGGAAGGAGGAGCAGGAGAAAGTGAGGCTCGGGCTGGAGGCGCCGCCGGAACCTAAGCTCAGGTAAGACAAACACCGGCAGATTTAACGGAATATAATAAATTAGACATTTTAGTAACGCGTGTTTCCATGCTCTGGCTGCATGCTGCGGATGATGCTGTCTATTGTTTCTTGGGAGAACCTCTGCCACTCCTCAAATAACGCATTCCGCATTTTGAGGTTGAGATTGTTGAGGGGCGGCATTCTTCATCAGCAGCCTATTAATGTCCCCAGTGTTGGGGCTACGATAGTAGAATCGACAATGCGACCGGCTAAGGAATGGAAAAACTTGCTTTCTGTTTTCCGAAACGTACAATCTTATCTAAAAGAAGATGCAAGGCTAGAGTGAATAGGCACTGAACCCATGTGCTCCACCTTCGACTCTTTGTCGCTTCGACAGGTAAGATTGGGGGTTTGGTCATTTAAAAGCGATAAGGCCGCCTTTGTACATATCGTGCTACTATTCCTGTAGTTTTTCATCATCATCATCAGCAGCCTACTCTAGTCCACTGCTGGACACAGGCCTCTCCCGGGGCGCGCCATTGAGCCCGATCTTCGGCTCTTCTCATCCAGTCGCTGCCAGCCACCTTGCGTAGATCGTCGCTCCATCTAGCAGGGGGGCGTCCCACACTACGTTTACTTTTCCTGTATTTGTGTACAATATGTACAATGTTCCGGAATTGTGTCCACCCTGGAGCATAGATCGGCCGCGATTGGTTGGTGGGTTCAGAGCAAACCCTGCGGATTTTGGTTCTTCCCTTTTCGATGTTGATAGGCGACAGTTTTCCCCTCAATTTGCAGAGGGTCGTAATAACTTAGGGGTATGCTAGGTACACCTGACGAGGAGCAGGCTGGAACCACTGACACATCAAAAATATAACTTCTATGTATCTAATATTTGATATATTCCAGGATATCAAATCTAATGCGGGCGCTGGGCACCGAGGCTGTCCAGGACCCCACAGCCATTGAGGCAAAGGTCCGAGAGCAGATCGCTAAACGGCAGAAGACACATCTTGAAGCCAACAAGGCCAGAGCGCTCACTAAAGAACAGAAGCGAGAAAAGGTATGCATTAAGATATGTGAAAACGCGAACTTAAAAATAAAATATCTTTATATTCAGACACTATACGAATATAAAACAAATAATAAAATTATCAATAAGGGGCCATCCATAAATTTCGTCACACGTTAAGGGGGAGGGAGGGAGTCAACAAAGTATGACATCGTGTGACAAGGGGGGTGGGAGCGAGTCATAAGCTTCGTGGCGTCACATGCGTAAATCTAAAAGAAGAATGAATGAATAATCTTTATTGCACAAAATTAGTGTGATACAATGCGTACAAAACGATTAATACAATCTAGGCGGTCTTATCACAAAATTAGTGTGATACAATGCGTACAAAACGATTAATACAATCTAGGCGGTCTTATCACAAAATTAGTGTGATACAATGCGTACAAAACGATTAATACAATCTAGGCGGTCTTATCACAAAATTAGTGTGATACAATGCGTACAAAACGATTAATACAATCTAGGCGGTCTTATCACAAAATTAGTGTGATACAATGCGTACAAAACGATTAATACAATCTAGGCGGTCTTATCACAAAATTAGTGTGATACAATGCGTACAAAACGATTAATACAATCTAGGCGGTCTTATCACAAAATTAGTGTGATACAATGCGTACAAAACGATTAATACAATCTAGGCGGTCTTATCACAAAATTAGTGTGATACAATGCGTACAAAACGATTAATACAATCTAGGCGGTCTTATCACAAAATTAGTGTGATACAATGCGTACAAAACGATTAATACAATCTAGGCGGTCTTATCACAAAATTAGTATGATACAATGCGTACAAAACGATTAATACAATCTAGGCGGTCTTATCACAAAATTAGTGTGATACAATGCGTACAAAACGATTAATACAATCTAGGCGGTCTTATCACAAAATTAGTGTGATACAATGCGTACAAAACGATTAATACAATCTAGGCGGTCTTATCACAAAATTAGTGTGATACAATGCGTACAAAACGATTAATACAATCTAGGCGGTCTTATCACAAAATTAGTGTGATACAATGCGTACAAAACGATTAATACAATCTAGGCGGTCTTATCACAAAATTAGTGTGATACAATGCGTACAAAACGATTAATACAATCTAGGCGGTCTTATCACAAAATTAGTGTGATACAATGCGTACAAAACGATTAATACAAGCTAGGCGGTCTTATCACAAAATTAGTGTGATACAATGCGTACAAAACGATTAATACAAGCTAGGCGGTCTTATCACAAAACTAGTGTGATACAATGCGTACGAAACGATTAATACAATCTAGGCGGTCTTATCACAAAACTAGTGTGATACAATGCGTACGAAACGATTAATACAATCTAGGCGGTCTTATCACAAAATTAGTGTGATACAATGCGTACAAAACGATTAATACTATCTAGGCGGTCTTATCACAAAATTAGTGTGATACAATGCGTACAAAACGATTAATACAATCTAGGCGGTCTTATCACAAAATTAGTGTGATACAATGCGTACAAAACGATTAATACAATCTAGGCGGTCTTATCACAAAATTAGTGTGATACAATGCGTACTAATACAATCTAGGCGGTCTTATCACAAAATTAGTGTGATACAATGCGTACAAAACGATTAATACAATCTAGGCGGTTTTATCACAAAATTAGTGTGATACAATGCGTACAAAACAACGATTAATACAATCTAGGCGGTCTTATCACAAAATTAGTATGATACAATGCGTACAAAACGATTAATACAATCTAGGCGGTCTTATCACAAAACTAGTGTGATACAATGCGTACGAAACGATTAATACAATCTAGGCGGTCTTATCACAAAACTAGTGTGATACAATGCGTACGAAACGATTAATACAATCTAGGCGGTCTTATCACAAAATTAGTGTGATACAATGCGTACAAAACGATTAATACTATCTAGGCGGTCTTATCACAAAATTAGTGTGATACAATGCGTACAAAACGATTAATACAATCTAGGCGGTCTTATCACAAAATTAGTGTGATACAATGCGTACAAAACGATTAATACAATCTAGGCGGTCTTATCACAAAATTAGTGTGATACAATGCGTACAAAACGATTAATACAATCTAGGCGGTCTTATCACAAAATTAGTGTGATACAATGCGTACAAAACGATTAATACAATCTAGGCGGTCGTATCGCTTTTAAATGCGATCTCTTCCAGACTACGAAGAAGAAGTCATAAATAATATAAAGGAACGGGCTCAAAGTCCATGGACACGAGATGATTGAATTTTGTATCGTTCATTCAACAAATGTTAAAATATGTTATATAATACCATGTTTAATAAACGAATTGCCAGAAATACTGAAGACTGAAATTAATAGTAAGAATATCAAAAACAAAATTAAACAATACTTTGTACAAACATTAGAACTGTAGGTAATTTAGAATTATAACCACTAACAATTATTAAAAAACATGTAATTTTAACTAAACATATTTAATTACACTTTTTTTGTAAATGGTAACATCCTGTGATGAGCAGCGTACCCGTGACTGTGTGGGGCACAGCATACGGACACTACTGTGCAGTACTGTCCGATAACGCACACAAGGGAATGAACGTGTTCCCTTGCCGAAGCAGTGCACCAGCACTGGACATGCACAAGCACAGTGCTGTTCTTCACACACTCACAAATATCATGCGACCGTCGCACAGTGTGGTATTTGGCCTCAAAACATGGCCAAAAATCATTATTTAAAAAATTAGTTAACCATCCCATATTATTATTACTTAAAAAGTCAGGTAGATACTGCATATTAAACCGAAACGCGCAATGCGCTAGCTTATCACAGCACGCCACACGGTCAGTCGGAATTTACCGTTCGCCAGTGGTGGTCGTGTGATTTTTGATGCGTCCAGATTTTAGTGTTTTAAAATCTGTTGTAGTTTTGTCTACAAGTTACTTAGTGGTTGTTGTTGTGATGGATTCTTCTGAGGCAGGTATGTACTTTATATTCACTACATTTACCTGATGTATATCAAAACACTTTTGTATAATAAGATAGAAAACACGGGTGTATATTATTGTCTTAAAAATATTGAATTATAATATTTAGAAAGGATTTTGTTATATTTATAAATATATCTAAGCGTCGAAATCTATTGTATAATAATCTGTAGTTAGTATACAAAATTATTGTTAAAATATTTGCCGCACGAAACCGCCCCTTTTTTTTTTACGATTTTTTTTTGTTGGTCCGAGAATTTGGGAAAAAATTTCAACTATTATTATTATTATTTTTTATTGTCAGGTTCTTCTGGATTAAGGTCTATAACCCGAAATGAGTTATATACCCTAATGCTACGCTCCAATGAGCTAACATTTGATCGAAAACTTAAATTTATGGAGCAGGAATTATTAAAAAAATATCCTGAAGATGATCCAAGGATATCTGAAGTAAAGAACAAACTATCAGTAATTAAAAACCAGTTTAAAAGAAAGTGGTTAGCTGCACATAAGATAAAGGCACGATTCGAAGAAAACAATACCGAATGGTTAAGGGACTCTATACTACTACCTGGTGCAGGTATGTAAATAAAACACAATAGATACAATACAATATTACTACCTACAGGGTTTTTTTGTATTTCTTGCTTCGTATAGTTTTTATTGATAAAAATACATATTTTTATATATTGTTATTGTTCTAGTAGTCAGTACCGGTCGTCCTCAAAAGTCTTTCGTAGAATCAAGTGAAAGAAGTAAACGACGCAAAACTGAAGAACTTCGATCAAAAGACGTGGAAGTATTGACTTACGCTACTCAAATGAAATTACGGGAGTCAGGCAAAGTAGAAGCTTCCAATGTCGTAAAAGATCTTACTAAAAGTCCACGAAGAGCAAAAAAATATGTTAGAGCCATGAAAAAAAGTATAGAAGAAGAAGAGCAACCTCACCAACTATCACCTTTAGAAGCACTGTCTATGTACACAGAAGCGGGACTTACTAAAGCTCAATATGAGAGAATACGAGAAACGAATAAAAGTTTTTTTCCGTGCTATTCCGTTCTTCAGAAGATGAAAAAAGAATGCTACCCGGAAATTCACACGATAACAGAGACATGTGCCGAAGTAAAAGTACAAAAGTTAATGGATCACACAGCAACACGCCTGATTCTACATCTTCGAGAAGTTGTTGAATCTTTGAATGATGACCAAAAACGATCTTTAATTCTAATAAGCAAATGGGGTTGTGACGGGTCACAGCAAATGCAATTTAAAATGAAGTTTGAAAATGAAGCCGATTCTGATGCCAATATTTTTCAAAGTTCTGTAGTTCCTCTGCAATTAGTTTATGGACACGAAAAGAAAATCCTCTGGCAAAACCCAACACCATCATCACCTCGCTACTGTCGACCTATTAGAATTCGATTTATCAAGGAGACAAATGACGTGACAAACGAAGAAATAGCCTATATTAAATCACAAATCACAGCATTAACACCGACAGAAATTGAAGATATGTCAATAAAACATAAAATGTTATTTACTATGGTGGATGGAAAAATATGCAATGCTGCAACGTCTACCAAATCTACAATGAGGTGCTATATATGTGACGCTACATCATCGGAATTTAACGATTTATCAAAAAAGAGGGAGAGTAAAAAAGAAAATTTAAGTTTCGGACTTTCCTTACTTCATGCTCGCATACGATTTTTTGAGAGTATATTACATGTCGCATATAGACTACCTGTAAAAAAATGGAATGTCCGTCTTTCCGTCTCGGAAAAACAGACGGTAGAAAATAAAAAAAAAGAGTTGCAGAATAATTTCAAACAACACCTCGGGCTATTAATTGACATCCCCAAAGCAAATTTTGGAAATACCAATGACGGCAATACCAGCAGAAGATTTTTTTAGGAATTCGAAATATCGGCGGCAATAACTGGGGTTGATATAAAATTGATTTATCGGCTAAAAGTGATACTAGATGCCATGTGTTGCGGATTTAAAATAAATATAGAAGAATTTGAAAAATATTGCCAAGAAACGGCTGAATTGTATGTTTCACTATATAGTTTTTATCCCATGTCCCCAACACTACACAAAGTACTCCGTTATGGTGCAGAAGTTATAAAAGGAGCTATCCTGCCAATATGCCAATTATCAGAAGAGGCCGCAGAAGCTCGCAATAAACACATAAGGTCATTTAGACTTAATTACACAAGAAAGTTTTCGCGAGTGGCCTGCAACACGGATGTTCTGAATAGGCTCCTTTTAACTTCTGACCCTTTACTAACAAGCATGAGAAGCAATATAATAAAAAAAAGAAAGCCCCTGTCCTCAGATGTATTAAAATTGTTATCAGAAAGTGATATCACAAATTTAAAAATTGATACAGATTAGTTTGATATTTGATATTTCCAAAATCAGAAGTTCTGTCGGTAATAGTGACGAATATGGTAAATAAACGCTTAAATTTATAAATAAAACCTTGTTTTACTATTATTCCTCTACCAGTAACATAAAAACATCTCTCTTTAGCTGTTAGAGGTAAAAAATAGTTTTGGCCAGGTTTTGAGGCCAAATACCACACTGTGCGTCGACGGTCTGTCAGTGTTCTTAACAAACCTATATTGGTTTTTGTTACACTGTAAATGTCAATGTTTGAATGAAATTATGTAGATTTTCAATAAATAAAAACTAAAAATAATTTGATACGATGTTTTGTAAATTGTCTAAAAATCATGAAATTCGTGTGACGTAATTTATGGATGGTCCCTTAACAATTAATTAAAATTAAAATATATATAAATTACAATTATTTACATTTAGTATTATATGTAACTATATAAATTATAAAAATTATAAATTACATTTCCAAATATAATAAAATATTCCAGTAATAAAATAAAAACAAGTTTTAAAAAGCGAATGCATAAAACTAAAGATTTTATAGTGATGGAAAACATCAATACAATACAATATCTTTCATCATCATCATCATCAGTCTATTAATGCCCCCACTGTTGGGGTGTACGGGCCATGATCCACCGAGCGGGTCAGTGCTGTGCGGTGGATTTCACACGCCCTCGGAAACTTTTAAGGCAGGTTGTCACGATGTTTTCCTTCACCGTCAGAGCAGTCGGTAAATGTACGTAAGTCTTCGAAAAAATCCTAAAAACTCATTGGTACATGGCATTGCATGGTTTCGAACCCGGACCTCCCACATGGGAGTCAACTTTTCAGTACAACTATACTCATACTTATTCTAATTTCCAAGAAAAAATCGTGAGGAAAACTGCACACTGAGATAACCAGTGTATGTAATAGGGAAGGTATGTCAAACCACCCCATTAAATCTGCCACGAGAGTCGTTCTATGTGTTTAATTCCTTAGAATGATCACGACATGACTTAGAAGAAAGATGTAATTTTAAACTGAGACATTTTGTTTTTTCAGGTCGATCGTAAAATCAGAGAAGATACTACAATGGGTGTGCACGTTGCTGTATACAGGTAAAATATAATATGGTTATTTAGGTTCATGCGTAGAGCAACCGGTGCTCCATGGTACCTACGTAACGTAGACCTCCATCACGATTTGGAACTCCCCACGATCGCTCAATACATGAAGTTAGCGTCTGGACGCTTCTTCGAGCAAGCTCCCCACCACCCAAACCCTCTAGTAGTAAGCGCCGCCGCTTACTCCACTAACGGTTTACCGACATCCCGTCGACGACGTCGGCCTAGACACGTCCTAGACGACCCCGACGACGCCATCACGATCTCCATCGCGGAAGCCACTCCCCCACCCGATAGTAGTTCACACACAGCACCTACATACCGGCGACCCGCTTCTGGCGCTTACACGCGCTATCGGCGTATTCCAGGCCGCTTCTCCCCGACCCCTCCCTCCCCAGCGACATCCTAAGCCGAGGTCCGTACCCACCTGGGTGCCCTTAGGCAGTCGCTTCTTATAGTAGTTTTTAAGTCCTCCTCTAGGCTGGAGCGCATTTAGCGCTCGCCCCAAAAAACCCGGTGAAGCTGTAAAGGTTATTAGGACCAACAGCAATTATCAGTACGGAAAAAAAAAGGTTATTTAGGGTGTGTATAGCTAACACTAGAGTCTAGATTTTTGAGAATAAAATGAGTACGTCCGTGATATCCAAGAGCTATATTTTGAAAGAAGGAGTTTATTTCCAATACACACATACAATTAATTAGGTACAGAAGATAAAAATAATATTAAACAAATATATTATCCACAACACACACACACACACACACACACACATACAAACACACACAATGTGTATCACAGGTCATTAGTGCAATTTATTTTTGGCAAATTCTTATCTAAATTCTTCGTATTTAATCTTTTTGATGTTTAGTTTTTAATAAAAATTTTACCCACTATCACCATCGCTTCCACTAACATCTTGACATAAGGGGGGAAATGAAAAACAGCGCTGCATATTTGGTACCAGAGTATGTCAGCATTTGCTGACTTTCCTCCCTTTTGATAAATATACATAATTAGTGCTTTGTACTTAAATTTTATAATTTTTTTGTAAAAATAAATAAACAAAAGTAATTAAGTGTGATGAAGGTGGTGTGTAGCACCGGACAAAGGGGACTGCCTCAGCCTGATGCCGGAGCGGTTTTAGCACTGCGGCGCTGATTGTCAGGCATCCCCTGAGTGCCGGAGATCACTCCCTAATGATACACTACCGGAACATATAAATAACGGAAATATTAATAAACAGAAGTAAAATATTAGGCCACGAAGGAAGGTACTTCATTTTTAAATTATACATTAGAATACTGGAAGGTATGTATGTAGGTATTATTGTATAAAATAGAGAAAAAACTGAAGGAATAGATACTACTGTTCGATGCAGCGAAACTTGTATTATTCTGACTAGACTGGTATTACATAAAAATGACGGTGACACGGACGCAGCCGTGTCAGAGGTTTTATTATCTACCCACTTAACTATTAAAAAAAATTAAAACAAAAAGATAATATACCGGGTATAACTAAAACTTCAGTATGGAAAATTTTCATACAAGTAACAGGGTTATTAGTTCGTGTAAAGTGGTACAACTAAAAAAGGACCTTATATAACACATATATTGTAAGATACTAACAATATCTAACCATGCTGTGTTTACACGTTAAGGGTTACGACCTAGCTCATAACTTTATATTGATTTTTCTGTAATTTCTATGGTTGTAATATGTTTACATCATCAATTAAACCAGAACACAACAATAAACAACAGAAACACAACAGATTTGATGATGAATCTGTGTTTTTTTTTTATTAAATAAGGAGAGCAGACGAGCAAACGGTCCACCTGATAGTAAGTGGTCACCGTCGCCCATAGACACCTCACCTCACTGTGTTAATATTAGAGAGGGGGTTTTGATGCGCTGCTAACGTTGAGGACTAAGATGGATTGCCTCAGGTGCCGGTAATCACGCTGGCTCTCTTACCCTTCAAACCGAAACACAGAAATGCAAGTATCTCTGCTTCACGGCAGAAATAGATAAGAGGGTGGTACCACCCCAGGCGATCCTTCACATCAGGATCTACCACTACCATTTACCTAATAAATAAAATAAAAAAAAACCTTTGTACATATTTTAATGTTTTTTAACCCATAACTTGACGACAATATGGATAAATATTTATGTTGTGTTGTTGTTTTACTGTACTTTTGTTGTAATTTACTGACATTATTATAATTTTCATTCAAATTAATTTAACGTAATTTTTTTTAATTTATTTTTATTTATTTACACTTTAATGCACACAAAAAAGTGTACATGAGGCGATCTTAATGCCTTGCGGCATTTTCTACCAGCTAACCATGGGGTTATGCAGAAATATTAAGGCAGGTGCATATAATAATTAATTTAATGTATTTAATTTGTATTGTATTAGAAGACATTACTGATTTATTGTATCTGTAATGCTTCTAGAAAATGAAATATTTCAATTCATTTCATTTATTTTCTGTGGTTTTTTTTTACAAATAAGAGACTACAAACAAACAAATAAATTAAATTAAATGAACAGATATTTTAATTAAATAATATCTTATATTTACAGAGTAAAAGACCTGTTCGAGTGCGCGTCAGCGAAGTTCAAAGTGGAGGTGAACGCCCAACAGCTTCACATGACCGGCTGTGTCGTGTTGCATAGGGGGTGCTGCGTGGTCGTCGTGGAGGGGGGGCCGAAACAACACGCCAAGTACAAGAGGTACGTCTGGGCTGGAATGTAACATGTGGGGGTGGAATGTAACGTGAGGGGGTGGATTGTAACATGGGGGTGGAATGTAACGTGTGGGGGTGGAATGTAAAGTGTGGGGGTGGAATGTAACATGTGGGGGTGGAATGTAACGTGAGGGGGTGGATTGTAACATGGGGGTGGAATGTAACGTGTGGGTGTGGAATGTAACATGTGGGGGTGGAATGTAATATGGGGGTGGAATGTAACGTGTGGGGATGGAATGGAACATGTGGGTAGAATGTAACGTGGGGGTGGAATGGAACATGTGGGGGTGATATGTAACATGTGGGTGTGGAATGGAACATGTGGGGATGGAATGGAACATGTGGAGGTGGAATGTAAGATGTGGGGGTGGAATGTAACATCTGAGGGTGGTAGCACAATGGCTAGGACACCGGACTCCCATGCGGGAGGTCCGGATTCGAAACCGTGCAGTGCCATGTACCAATGAGTTTTTCGTTATTTTTCGAAGACTTACGTACATTTATCGACTGCTCTGACGGTGAAGGAAAACATTGTGAGGAAACCTGCACACTGAGATGACCAGTATGTAAAATCCTCAAGGGAAGCACAAAAGATCCTCAAGGGTCGAAGTGCCGCTGGGGTTATTCCCGGCCCCCTGGTCATAAGATGTAAAAGATGAAGTTCCATGTACGTCTTTCCAGACTGATGCTGAACCGGATCAAATGGGAGGAGGACGCTGTGAAGGACGCGGAGGGCAACGAAGTGCCCAACACGTGTCATCTAGTGTGGGAGGGAACCACGAAACAGAGGTCTTTTGGGGAGATCAAATTCAAGGTAAGAACTTCACTTTCTTGTAGATTGATAGACTTATAGCAGGCCTCCTTAAAGGTCCAGCACAAAGACAAAAAAAGAAGACAGTGTAGGGTTTCTAGAGGGGTGCAGGCGATAGAATAGGGGTAGTTTTTGAGAGCTTTTATTGCGTATTACAAATAAATAAAAATACTTATAGCGAGCCGTGTAAAGCGTTTTCGATCGCGGCCATGTTCGAATTGAATTTGAAGTTTCTTTTTTTTCTTTCTTCGTTCGCAAATTGTGGTTAGGATGGTGCTACACGAGTCCTCAACAGACAGTGACAGTGTGGATAGGAAAAATAATTATTCTTTAGTTTATTAGTGTCAATTCAGTTACAATAAATCTGTAAAATATTGTCGTAATTACACTTGAGTATTATTATTCTATGATCGGAGTAGGTAGGGCTGTTTTTGGTACTTGCCACATACGGTCATAATATGGATAAGTATGCCCAATAATCCCGGGATTTCCGGGATTGAATAAATATATTATTTAGATTTTTAACGTTATATTTGTTTTGATACACATTTAAGATTGGTGGAGAAATATATTTTTTTAAGATTCATGGCGCTAGTGTACCTATGGTAGTGTTTTGACTTCTTCGTAAGTTCACAATTTTAAAAAAATCGTAATCCGCCGAGTAAGGGCGAGGTTTATAAAAGTAATTTACAACATTTGCTCGATAACTTAAAACGGGATCCCGAAATCATATCCATATTAATATAACCTTTGAGGACATTGACCCGAAAGAGCCCTACCTACTCCGATCAGTGATTATTATATAGTGAGGCGTCTGTAGACTAAAGTGGAAATAAATAAATAAAAAATAATATAGACTGGTATTAATATACACTATTGGAACATACCAACGCCGAAACGAAAATAATTAGTAATGTAAAAAGGACAAAGGAATTTGTAGACGATAAAAAACCCGAAAATTTTAAACTCAGTGCCAGGCGAGGAGTAGAACCACATGCCGAACCAAATTTGCTCAAAGGTTCCGCAAATTTTTAGCACCTCTCGTGTTAAGAAAGTTTCTGAAAACTGAAATCAATGAACGTACCTACTCTAAAAAAGGATTTGAAATGTGGATTAAGGATCTGGATTATAATGACACAGAAAATTTAATGGAGACTAAAAAGTAGCCAGACATACTAACAATAACAGGTGCATACACACACACACACACACACACACACACACACACACACACACACACACACACACAAACTCACAAACACACACACGCATGCACACACCCTCAAACACCCTCTCACAACAGGTGCCATTAATTAGACTTGCTATCTACTACGCCGCAAGACGGCCGATGAGGCCAGTGCGGGTAGTAGAGACCGATATTTACTTATACATTGTAACTACACTGTTGTTAAGTTATTATAATTTGAATATTTTTGGGTTAATACATATTTTTGTATTTTTTTTTTTTACACATTATTGCACAAATATAAAACAACAAACAGAAGATAGAAAAGGAAATAGTGAAGTAGAATTAGCTGATTAGACTTAAATAATATACTGTTTCACGGTATTTTTAATTATTTTTTTGTCTATATATGTTTCTGATTTAGTTAATGACTTCATCAATCACAAATAGGTATTTATTGTCAAAATAAATTTTATTTTTGTCGGGGGTTGCTTACCCCTTCGCCGCAAGGGGGAGACGTAGAGAAGACCAGACCAATGCCAGACCTAATTCCAGCATCTCCATTCCGCCTTCGGACTACCAGGCGCGGGGAGGGGTTCCATCCTCATGTTGTTGATATCCCATCTGCTCGTACGAAGCGGTTTGCTTCTTCGTTCATTATGCGAACGGCTAAGGAATGGAACAGCCTGCCGGCGTCTGTTTCCCGAAACCTACAACCTTGGGATCTTTAAGGCCAGAGTGAATAGGCATTTACTGGACCCGTATGCTCCATCGTCGACCTCATCGTCGCTTACCATCAGGCGAGATCGAGGTCAAATGCGGGTTTAGATGGAAATAAAAAAAATAAAAAAAAACAAAGCTTCTAAACTGAGATATTTTTTAAAGGGATGATATCATGGCATCTTATAGCCATTTCAAAATAGCAGACCTAAAAAATCTGTTCAAACAGCGTGGCGCGAGTCTGAAGGGTAAAAAAGAGATTTGTTGGAAAGGAACGTATCCACATATTGATCGGCTACGTACCACTGTGCTAGTGGCGCCTCTAGTGGTAAAACATTGCAGGATTATCTCCTGTTGTCATTGCAGAACTATATTTTTGACATAGTTTCATTGTTTTTAATGTATAAGTGATCTTTATCTTTTTCTATTAAACAGACTAGTAGCACCCTCTCCTCTAGAATGGTGATGTGAGCACTGACAGCGAGCCAAGGGATTTGGGCAAATGCGCGTATAGTTTCACACATTTGACATTGTGGCAGAGATTGTCCGTCGCCTCAGGGAGAGGGGCTGTGACCCTCGCTCCGGGTCGTACCTGGTGCAAAGGTTGGCCGTAGCGATACAGCGCGGTAACGCCGCGAGCGTTATGGGCACCTTTGCACCAGGTACGACAAGGGGCGGGCTGTTTGATTGACATTATTTTTTTTATTGGAAAATTATTATTATTATGTACAAATAAATTATAATGATTTGACATTTCAACACCCGAGTTATGTATGGGGAGATGCTCACATAGCTTGCGCCAACTGTCAGTCGACATTTTCCATATAAAAGTGCTCTGGCGAGCAATATACGTAGGTTAAAATAAATTAAGGAAACCTGCCCACTGAGATGACCAGAGTGTAAATGGGGTAGGCCCAAAAGATCCTCAAGGGTCGAAGTGCCGCTGGGTTATTCCCGACCCCCTATCATAAGATAAGATAAATTAATAATATCTATGTAGCAAAAATAAATAATATTTTCATTTTATTTATTTTTCAATCATTTCCTCTGCCCGAAGGTTGCCTGGTAGAGATCGCTCTTAGCGATAAGGCCGCCTGAATTGTATTTCACTATTTCCTTTTCTATCTCATGTTTGTTGTTTTATATTTGTGCAATAAAGTGTATTGGAAACGGACTCAGGGAAAGAAAACAGTCTGCACGATTCGATGGTCGTATATTGAATGAGAAATGAGTAGGTATGGAGGTAAATCCCTTTCATAGAAGTGAAAAGGAAATGAGTAGGTATGGAGGTAAATCCCTTTCATAGAAGTGAAAAGGAAATGAGTAGGTATGGAGGTAAATCCCTTTCATAGAAGTGAAAAGGAAATGAGTAGGTATGGAGGTAAATCCCTTTCATAGAAGTGAAAAGGAAATGAGTAGGTATGGAGGTAAATCCCTTTCATAGAAGTGAAAAGGAAATGAGTAGGTATGGAGGTAAATCCCTTTCATAGAAGTGAAAAGGAAATGAGTAGGTATGGAGGTAAATCCCTTTCATAGAAGTGAAAAGGAAATGAGTAGGTATGGAGGTAAATCCCTTTCATAGAAGTGAAAAGGAAATGAGTAGGTATGGAGGTAAATCCCTTTCATAGAAGTGATAAGGAAATGAGTATGTATGGAGGTAAATCCCTTTCATAGAAGTGATAAGGAAATGAGTAGGTATGGAGGTAAATCCCTTTTATAGAAGTGAAAAGGAAATGAGTAGGTATGGAGGTAAATCCCTTTTATAGAAGTGAAAAGGAAATGAGTAGGTATGGAGGTAAATCCCTTTTATAGAAGTGAAAAGGAAATGAGTAGGTATGGAGGTAAATCCCTTTTATAGAAGTGAAAAGGAAATGAGTAGGTATGGAGGTAAATCCCTTTTATAGAAGTGAAAAGGAAATGAGTAGGTATGGAGGTAAATCCCTTTTATACTAGTGGAAAGGAAATGAGTAGGTATGGAGGTAAATCCCTTTCATAGAAGTGATAAGGAAATGAGTAGGTATGGAGGTAAATCCCTTTTATAGAAGTGAAAAGGAAATGAGTAGGTATGGAGGTAAATCCCTTTTATAGAAGTGAAAAGGTACAAAGAAATGTTTTATTTTATCTACCTTCATTATAACGGTAGTATATTCGGTAGTGGTAGATCCTAAAGTGAAGGATCGCCTGGGGTGGTACCACCCTCTTATCTATTTCTGCCGTGAAGCAGACACGCTTGCATTGCTGTGTTTCGGTTTGAAGGGTAAGAGAGCCACCGTAATTTCAAATTTCCGGCACATGAGGCAATCCATCTTAGTCCTCAAGGTTAGCAGCGCATCAAAAACCGTCTTATATTAATACAGTGAGGTGAGATGTCTATGGGCGACGGTGACCACTTACCATCAGGTGGCCCGTTGGCTCGTCTGCTTTTACTTTACTTTTTTTCATAAATTTCATAATATTAGGTTCAAACATTTGTTTAGTCTTACATAGCTGGTATTGATAATCCCCGTCCCGTTGAGTAGTCCCGTGACGGGGCCGCAGGTTCAAATCCTGCTCGCGGAAATTTTGTCATCCCCTCTTTCTAAGTTATTACGGTCAACTGCTTAGTAAATACAAGAATAGAAAAAGAATAGAATGGAAAAACCTTTATTAATAGACCATAATTAAAAAATACAAAAAATATGTACAAATTATGACAAAATGAGTCTGATTATAAATTGACCATATTTTACATTCTGACATTATGAAGAGATGGAAACTCTACTCAGGGTAGAAAAATAAGTCTGTTGTAGTGCTTAACTTTCTTGTGTTTAATGATCTTTCACTCCAATCACAATATCACACAACACACACTCTCATTTTACTGACTACACTCACTCACTTACTCACTTTGCACTCATACACATTCACATACATACAACACACACTCACACCCATAATCATATATTCCTCCCCGTCCATTCTCTCTTTCCCTCCATTCCCCAATATCCCTTTTTCTAATTCATACCAATGTAAAGTTTTAGAGTATGCACTGTAAGCCGTATTTGAATTCCTGGTTAATAATGTAATGGTCCCCACGGGACAGGCTTAGCCTAGTGTGGGGTCCAAAGGTAACTTTGTGTATCATCATGTTATATTTTGGTTAAATAAATAATTTTGAATTTTGACATGTGATATGATCATATGATATGATCTATTAAAAGGGCCAAGCTCAGCTGAGTGTCGCCAGATGCATAGATACCTATACCTCTACCGACGCTGGTTTTCAACTTGACCCTTTCCAACTTATAGCTATAGAGAGCAACAATGTCGTTCGGTTCGTCTGTAGTGTTGGCTCATCTCCTTACTCGTCACACACAATTCTTTACCGATACTCGACCAGTATCAAAAATTAGGGATTCAGTCATAAACAACAACAAAAACAGTGAGTTAGGACTGAAGGGATCTCAAAATACAAATTACACAAATTATTAATAATTAATTATTAATTATACAAATTTGTTTAGCATTTAAGTCTCTTTCAATGAATGGTATTCAACTATTTCTTTGTGCTCAAAACTTGTATCTTTACAGGTGTTACCAACAGAGAAGCAAGCGCGTGAACTATTCCAGAAACACAACGTGGAGCACTATTGGGACTTGGCATACAGCGGGGCGGTGCTCGGGTCCGGTGTAGATGAGCCCTAGAGTCATAGGGGTAAACCGTAACATGGTGGTCAAATGTAACAGAACGTAACTTTGGGTAAATTAAAGAACACAACGTGGAGCATTATTGGGACTTGGCATACAGCGGGGCGGTGCTCGGGTCCGGTGTAGATGAGCCCTAGAGTCATAGGGGTAAACAGTAACATGGGGGTCAAATGTAACAGAACGTAACTTTGGGTAAATTAAAGAACACAACGTGGAGCACTATTGGGACTTGGCATACAGCGGGGCGGTGCTCGGGTCCGGTGTAGATGAGCCCTAGAGTCATAGGGGTAAACCGTAACATGGTGGTCAAATGTAACAGAACGTAACTTTTGGTAAATTAAAGAACACAACGTGGAACATTATTGGGACTTGGCATACAGCGGGGCGGTGCTCGGGTCCGGTGTAGATGAGCCCCAGCCTTAGGGGCAAACAGTAACATGGGGGTCAAATGTAACAGAACGTAACTTTGGGTAAATTAAAGAACACAATGTGGAACATTATTGGGACTTGGCCTATAGCACAGCGATGGTCGGATCCGTTGTAGATGAGCCCTAGAGTCGTAGGGGCAAACCGTAACATGGGGGTCAAAAGTTTAAACCTATTTATTGTTTATTTACATATTTCATAACAACACTAACAGTTATTTCCAAATGTTACAGAATGTAACTTTGGGTAAATTAAAGAACACAACGTGGAACTTTATTAGGACTTAGCATACAGCGCGGCGGTGCTCGGATCCGTTGTAGATGAGCCCTAGAGTCATAGGGGTAAACTAACATGGGGGTCAAATGTAACAGAACGTAATTTTTAGTTAAATTAAGGAACACAACGTGGAACTTTACTGGGACTTGGCATACAGCGGAGCGCTGGTCGGGTCCGGTGTAGATGAGCCCCAGTCTTAGGGGCAAACAGTAACATGGGGGTCAAATGTAACAGAATGTAACTTTGGGCCACCTAGCCACGGCAGTGCGTAACAACAAATTGTACCCTGAATAATAACTAAATGATAGTATTTTTTTCATAGAGAACTCTATATCACAGATTATAAAACTACCGTTAGGGTATACAAATAAGTTTCAGTCACCTGCCGGCAGGTGGAGTGGGGTCATTTATAACTTAGGGGCACTTCCTACCCCGGGCTGCCCCATAAGGAATAAGATCACCATAAATTAAATCTCGCGTCGCCATTTTGTATAGAAGCTTTGGTTTGTGACGTATAGAGCGACAGACATTCGTGTACAATTATAAATTCATCATTGTGTATAGTTGTGTAATACTTGTGAAATAAAAAAATATGAATAATAGATCTTTCATTCAAGTCCAGCCCGTTTCCTGATTTTCCCAAGGGAACGAGTTTTTTCCGAAGTAATCCACAGCTAAAAATCACAGGTACAAGATTGTATACGAGTCAGCGGAGCGTTTCGTTTCATTATGCGATTATCGCTTTTGGCGGCAATACAAATAAACCTATACATCAACTGACTTCGTAAACGCACTAGATGGTGTCAATGTTGACGTGTATGGTGTTGTCAGTGCAAGTTTCTGATTTCCCAAATCGGACATGGTATGCAAAAATTAAGACAATTTGATTCGTGTCTATTTTTAACAATCTTTAAGTATTTTACTTGAACTAAATTAACTGTTCGTTGGTAAATCAGGCGAAGTTTAGTGTGGTTTATTTAATGTAATTACCACGATTTTTAGGTAAATATTAAATCCTGGCAACTCCGTCTTGTTAGTGATGGAAACTAATTTTTAATTTTAACTAGTTCTTGTTTACCGACTTAGTTCGAACGCAAATTGTTATTTTTTTGGGTTAGATCAGAATAATCTAATAAGAAGCTAATGCGCCCATATCTAAGCTGGTGTATTATTCATTTACTTATTTTATAGCACTTAGACATTGAGTTCATAGTCAATTAAGTCCACCACTACTTATGCGCTGTTTAAAAACCAATCTGGTCTATTTTTGGAACTATTGACTGAAGATGCATCAACGACTTCTTGTGGTAGGTTGTTCCATAATCTCACGACTCTGTTATTGAGAGAGTTATGGCTGACAACGGTGTTTCAACGAGTGGTCTTCAGTTGCAAGTAATTATTGAGCCGGGCTCTGTGTATAGTATTTATATTGAAGAGTCTGGGCAGATACGGGCAGTAATACTTATTGGATAAGATCTTGTAGAATAGAATTATTTATTTCATACTATACAATTTGAAATATACTCGTACATGTCAAAATATGTCTAATTTGTAGAATGATCGTCAAATTATTAATAAATAAATTAGATTAAAATATTGTCATTTTATTTTATTAATTAAATGCTTTATCGCTTAATAAAATAAAATAATGCAATTAATCATTCAACTAAATTGGTGGGAGTTACTCCTGCGCTTTTGTGACATCCACGTCAGCTTTGTTTCGTTTTGTCTTGCAAATTGTTTTACAGTAGTGCTTTTCTAGTAAGAATAGTGTTTCTTGCTCGAAAAACTTCGACAAGATGTGAAAAATGTGTGGGACAGTGAATTAAAGTTAAATAAGACGCTGCAGCCCGATCCGTACTTGGCTGGATTTTGAAGAGCCATAATGCCGTCCGGGACGCCTTCTTCTTTGGTTCGGATGGTGCAGAAGCGTGGAAGATTATCCCAGATAGCAATGAAATGTGTCACACAAGCATTTTAATGAAGACTTGAAAGAGTTGTTCACATCAGACAAGGCTGTATGGGCTCAGTTACCTTTGCCCTAAATAACAAACTAACGTAACTAGCTATACATTATGTATGCTTCGATTAGTTCACCGAGCCCGTTTGCACATTTTCATTGGACATCACTATTTTCAAATGTCATTGACCACTTTATGTTTGTGGGGAGTTGCACTTTGTCTACAAAGTGCAATTTCAATTGTTATAACTCTCGCCGCGCCTCACCTATTTAATTCAATAACTACAAAGTAATTTATATGCGTGCGTGAGTTGCTACAAACTAATGAGTCAACTTTGTTAAGACCGTCACGATTCTGACTACTAACATACACGATTTCAACGTAATTTTTATCGTGAAATTTTATCTTAATATTCGTATCTAATTAATTAAGGAAGCGGTTAATAATCAGTATTAGAGTTATTATCGGGTTTTAGTTCAGTCTGCGTTGGAATTTCGCCATGGTTATACAGAAAATTTGCTGTCTCGGAGCGGGGTATGTCGGCGGCCCGACTTGCAGTGTTATAGCGTTGAAATGCCCGAATATTAAGGTAACAGTGTGTGATAAAAGCTTGGAAAGGATAAACCAGTGGAACTCGGATAAATTGCCGATCTACGAGCCTGGTTTGGACGAGGTTGTCAAACAATGCAGAGGTAAAAACCTATTTTTTTCTACCGACATCGCGAAAGGAATACGAGAGGCTGACTTAATTTTCATATCAGTTAATACGCCCACGAAAACGTTTGGAAACGGCAAGGGAAGGGCTGCGGATCTGAAGTACATTGAAGGAGCAGCCCGTATGATCGCCGATTTGGCTACAAGCAACAAAATTGTCGTCGAAAAGTCCACTGTACCTGTTAAAGCGGCAGAAATTATTATGAAAATCCTCCGTGCTAACACTAAACCTGGTGTCGAGTACCAGATTTTGTCCAATCCTGAGTTTTTGGCCGAAGGAACGGCTATAGTCGACTTAGTCGAAGCTGATAGAGTTTTAATTGGTGGTGAAGACACTCCGGAAGGCCAGAAAGCTGTCCAGCAACTCTGCTGGGTCTACGAACACTGGATTCCCGCTAAGAACATCCTAACTACTAACACTTGGAGTTCAGAGCTGTCTAAACTAGCTGCAAACGCTTTCTTAGCCCAACGTATATCCAGTATTAACTCTCTATCAGCCGTTTGCGAAGCTACTGGAGCTGACGTGTCTGAGGTAGCCAGAGCAATTGGAAGAGATTCCCGAATCGGACCGAAATTCCTCGAAGCATCCATAGGTTTTGGAGGCAGCTGTTTCCAAAAAGACATCCTAAACCTAATCTACTTATGTGAATGCCTGAACCTCCCTGAAGTAGCAGCTTATTGGCAGCAGGTAGTCGATTTAAACGACTACCAAAAAACAAGATTCACAAGAAAAGTCATTGAATCCCTATTCAACACCGTGACAGACAAAAATATAGCACTACTTGGGTTTTCGTTTAAGAAGAACACAGGGGATACTAGGGAATCTCCAGCGATATATGTCTCAAAGACTTTGATAGATGAAGGGGCGAAGCTGCACATTTATGACCCGAAGGTGGAAGTGGATCAGATATTCTATGAGCTGACACATCCGTACGTGACGTCTGAACCGGAGATTGTGAGGAAACACGTTCAGATCCACGATTCAGCTTACTCAGCGGCCTCTGGGGCTCATGCTATTGTTTTATGTACGGAGTGGGATGAGTTTAGAGAGCTAGACTTCAAGAAGATTTATGAGGTATGTGTGAAATCTCTTTAAATTAAACTTAAAAGTATTTGCTATTAATTAGAAAAAAAATAATTTAAATTCTCAAAGAAATACAAATCATGTCAGCGTAACACATAATTATATATAAACCTCCCCCTCTTTAAATTTCTTTTTTAAAATATTTGGACTAGATCCACATTTGACCACAATTTCACGTGATGGTAAGTGACGATGAGGTCGACGATGGAGCATGCGAACCCAGTAAATGCTTATTTTTTTGGCTCTGCTAGGCTCTGCCTATCCGGACCTAAGGGAATTCAAATCCCTCCCACTAAGACGCATAGTCTTGCTCATGCATGACATATTCGGTGATGTGTTCAAGGGGTTGAACACAAAAGATCCCCATGGGTCGAAGTGTCGCTGGGATCCCTGGCCCCCATCCAAAGATAAGATAAGATAAATGCTTATTCACTCTCGCCTTGAAGATCCCAAGGTTGTACCTTGGTTATATCATTGTTTTTGAATTGGAATTTTTTTACATCTGATTGAACGGTGGTAGAATATAAAAGTTACGTAAAAATGTTTTTTTTAACCACTTAAATTTTTATTCTCCACGTTATATATAGTTCTTTGTAGCATGTCAATCATTCTGGTTATAAAAACATGTTCCCAGATGTTTATGTAGCTGGATGTATAAAATACAAAAGTTTATTATTTTGTTCCACTTAAGGTAACAAAGTTTGAATACATAATATAGGTTTTGACCATCTAGCTAGTGGAAGACTGATGCTCAAACTAGGATTAACCTGTGTTTTGAGTCACCAGGTCTCCCCTTCCAGATCCATGTACGGTAAGTAAATTTATGTACAGGTAGGTAGTTATAAAAGAAATAAGGGGCCAAAATATAGAAAATAAAAAGAAAACCAAATTACAACAGGATTTTGTGTAGAAGCGTGTTTGGTGTGTGTGTGTCAGTATGTGTTTGTGTGTGAGAGTTGCGTGTGAGTGTGTGACAGAATTGGGTGAGGATGTGTGTTCATGCGAGGTGTATCATATGTGTGTCTGTGTGTGTATTTGTGTATGTGCGTGTGTGTATATTAATATCTATATGGAAACAGATTTAAATTTTGAGACCAAAATATTTTATTTCTTAATAAACACACGCATAGAATTCTCTTAGCATGTTTAGTGGGGTAGAGATTAATATAAGAAGGTAGGTTAGGTAGAGGAAAGAAGGTAGGTTTATCCCTCCTTCGGCTTTTTCTTCCAAGTCGGCGTATTCCTAATTGCTGAGGGTCGTGATCATTCTAATTAATCACATAGAACGACTCTCTTGGCAGATTTAATGGGGTAGTTTGCCATTGCCTTCCCTATTTAACACACTGGTTATCTCAGTGTGCAGGTTCCTCACGTTGATTTCCTTCACTGTTAGAGCAGTAGGTAAAAATAGTATACAATCTGCCAAAAACCTTCGATTAAATCTCAGCCTTATGCCTGCACTTGAGAGCGTCGGTGGCGTCGTGGCTAGGACGTCGGACTCCCATGCGGGAGGTCCGAGTTCGAAACCAGGCAATGCCATGTACCAATGAGTTTTTCGGTTTTTTCGAAAGACTTACGTACATTTACCGACTGCTCTGACGGTGAAGGAAAACATCGTGAGGAAACCTGCACACTGAGACAACCAGTGTGTGACATGGGGAAGGCAATGGCAAACCACCCCATTAAATCTGCCACGAGAGTCGTTCTATGTGATTGATTCCTTAGAATGATCACGACCCTCAGCAATGAGGTATACGACTTAGAAGGAAAAATGCCTGCACAATATGATACATATCAGATTCTCAAATTTTGACGTTATGGGTATGTTGACCTGTGGTTGACTGTACCTGAATGCCTTTACATGGTTTCCAACCTGGATATCCCTCACCGGAGTCCGGCATTCTAGCCACTACGCCATAGTTGCCACATTTGAATAATTTACGAAATATTCTAGAGTCCCCCTGCTTCCTCAGGTAATGATGAAACCAGCGTACATATTCGACGGAAGGAAGATCCTCGATCACGAAGCACTCCTGCACATCGGGTTCCACGTGCAGACCATCGGGAAACGGCTATCCAGGACTAGCAGCATCAGGGCGCAGGGCAGCCAGGCTCTACCCTAGTTTTATGTGAGTATCAGTGAAGCTTGTAGAATTTTCTATTTATTGACAGCGTTCTATCTGACAACGAATGTGGTTAACGGCTAATATGATGGCAGGAGAAGCATTGCATGCATTTTTTTATTGTATAAGGTGAGCATGCAAGCATTCAGGCCACCTCGTCGCCCATCTTATCTTATGATAGGGCGCCGGGAATTATCCAACGGCACTTCGACTCTTGAGGATCTTCTGTGCCTACCCCATTTTACACACTGGTCATCTCAGTGAGCAGGTTACCTCGCGATATTTTCCTTCACCGTCAGAGCAGTCGATAAATGTACGTAAGTCTTCGAAAAATACGAAAAACTCATTGGTACATGGCACGGTTTCGAACATAGTGACATGTTAATTTTATCTTAATTTATGAATGATTGTGTATGAGTCGTAGGAATTAGAGGCTGTTTTTAATTTTATTTAATTTAGACAAAGATGAATCAAATCTTCAAATCTTAAATTAGTGAGAATCGTGAGATGACGCATGCCCAGGCCGGTACTACCCTTGGATGATTCTGATCTGATGTCATGTCCATAAGCCTTTTTTTGTGTAAAACCTTGACCTTTCTAACATACTGCGTACAGCGTTAATTTACTAGTAAGGTTATAATTATACGATTTTGTACTGATATTTAACGTACTCTCCGAGGCAAATGTAAACGTTTATTTATTTACTTACACTTTATTGTACAACAATATACTTAATAAAAACAATTAAAATGAGACATTGTACAAAGGGTGAACTTATCTCTAAAAGAGATTTCTTCCAGCAAACCCGCGAAACGTTTAATAATACAACGTAAAAACGGAAAACGTAATGTAACGGAGAAACTTCTAAAGGTATCACAATAATAAAAAATAGATACACACACACGCACGCACCACCGTCACCCTCTCTCTCTCACACACACCCTCTCTCACACACACCTTCTTACACACCCACCTATCCTCTCTCTCATTCTCGTCAAGTAACGAAGAATGAAGATGTGTAAACGAAACCGGTCGTAATTAATAAAATACAGTAAAAACCCGTGAAACAGTACATTAATAAGGTCTAATCATGTACTACAAGTTTCACCAAGTACCAACAACCGCAATGGATTAAGTATACCGCCCCAAGTATTAACAATTCTTTTATATTGTTTTTAGTATTAATTTTGTCAGTTTTATATTTTCTTGGCTTGGCCAACGTCTGTTACATGTTCATTTGCACTGGTCACAGAAGATATCTGTCCTCCGAGATACAGGAACCTCCTAGTTCGGAAGTCAACGTTTATTGTAAACTAATTTGTTGCTCACTCATTTTATTTAGTTTAATATAACCTATGCTTAAGTTCCTACTGGTGTATGGACTATGGATACTTTGTCATCTTACCGCACAAATAAACTTATTCATAAACTAAATTGCAGCGAATTGACATATTTCGTAAGCCACTGGTTACAAACTGTTCGATTAACGCTTACCTTTCGGTCAAGCCAACGATCGATCGATCCGGTCCGATAAGATCTTATCCACTAATTAATTGGAAAAGAAAGACAGACGTTAAAACAGTGGAATTAGGCTCTTGATTCATGTAATCCTTACGTTTTTTGCGACCGTCGCGTCTTAGTACGTAATTATATTTTTTTGGATCACATGTTTGTGATCTTGGGTCGACGACCGTTATTAGACCGGTTTAATGTAGTGTCATATTATCTATCCTTAGGGCATAGAATAAGGGGCCATCCATAAATTATGTCACACGAATTTCATTATTTTTAGAGCCCCCTCCCCCCGTTCTTGTCACATTTGTGTGACCTCCCCTGGTGTGACGTCACATATTTAAAATCTTTATTTAATCTACCATAAATCAAATATTTTAGAAAGTTTACAAACATCAAACCAAATGAACGATACAAAATTTAATCATCTCGTGTCCGTGGACTTGGAACCCATTCCTTTATATTATTTATCACTTCTTTTAGATTTACGCGTGTGACGTCACGAAGCTTATGACACGTCCCCCCTTGTCAAACGATGTCACACTTTGTTGACCCCCTCCCTTCCCTTAACGTGTGACGCAATTTATGGATGGGCTCTAACTGATAATTTATTATTTGTTTTTTAATCTATGGGACTAGTGCCTGAAAATAAAGACATTTTTAAATGGGGGGGGGGGGGGGGGGGGGGGCACACTATGTCACACTTTGTTGATCCCCTCTTTTCCCCTTAACGTGTGACATAATTTATAGATGGCTCCTAATTGGCTTAGGGTATGCTGGTTTTTTTTATTGTAAATAGAGATCTGACGAACAAACGGATCACCAAATATAGAACTAATTACCTGTGACATTCTTTTTCCCATAAGACATGGTGTCCTACTGAGTGTAGACTCACCCTGTAACGATGTCCCCTTAGTCCACCCGCCTACATTCCACCTCCTTTGTCCACCAACCTTTCTGGCCGATCTCTCTTCCTAATTCTAAATTGCCGTCTACCGTCATATTCATAATTGTAAGCTTACTCTAGAAAATGTAAAAAAGTAGCTCTTTTAAGTACCTAATGAAATGTAATCGTGTTATGTATATGTGTGAAAATAAATTTTAATTCATTCATACATATTCGTCCATTGTTTCACGTCACTTCGTGATCACTCACAATCATCATCATACATCATCTTTGTGTTATAAAATTTTGTAAAGCCTCAACGTCGACCCGTTTTACGGGGTAAGTGCCAAATATGAAGTGGATCCCCATCACACTCAATCACCAGTGACTCTTTTTATACCTTATACTCTTGTTTCAGTTCCCTTCTTTCTTTCACTTTCTATTTCTACGTACTTACCAACTTATATGATATAACATATCTGAGACCTATTTGACCTTTTTCTTTCGCACACCACCCTTGAGAGTCTCCTGCTTCCAACCTATTCAGCTAGCCGATGCATCCTGTAACCTAGATGATGGCCTCTTACCATCATCATCAGTTAAAAAAACCTAAAAAAAACTGAATAAAAACAACAATTTAATAACCAGTTATGCAGATTCTTCTTAAAGTGTTCGAGAGGTACGTCTTTAATGTCAAACATTGGTAGGTAGATGAAAAAAATATTAGACGTGCCTTCCTTCATGCCAACGACCTACAATACCAAATAGGTAGGGCGACATACGTCAGAATTCCGTGAAGTACGTTACACGTTATATTTACGAACAGAACTGGTATTTCCACAGAAGTAAGATAACACTTTGATTATATTGACGTACGTGCAGATTTAAAAGGTAAATGAAAGTTAAGACGTTGGTAAAGAGTCTGGTTGTTTTTGAAGATTTACTCCTTCAGTGATAGGAAACGCTTCGAAAACCCACTAATCAATCACATTGTAATGAAATATGTATGGGCCCAATGAAAAAAAAAGTTCGTCCTGCGTAAGTAAACAAAGGGCTCTGGGATTGATTATTTTTACTTTTTAATTCACATACATACATACATACCTTCACGCTGTCCCTTGCGTACCTATAGTACCGTGACGTCACATATTGCTATTACCATTTCACTCTACCCTCTTATTTTTGACTGCATGTAGCTGTTTTACTTCCCAACAAATTTCAACTCTGTTTTCACATTTGACCATCAATTAATGTCTATTTCTTAATGTTTATATATACATAACTTCACGCTGTCCCTTGCGGGGTAGGCAGAGTGAACGGAGCACCACGAACCTCTGGCAGCCTCTCTTGCTCCCTCTACAGTCATTCGTCGTGTCCCGCACGCTCCCCGCCGGGGTCGTCTGCTCTGTATATTACAATCTAAGAGCACTCTGTCAACCTGATCTGTAAAGCTCAGTCTAGGACGACCCCGGCTTCTCCTGACACTCACTTTTTATTTTTCCTAGTTCTGTTCGTAAATATAACAAAAATAATTCATGTGTAAAGATGTATGTCCAAAGACAGACTAGCATTCTAGGCCGTGTAATCCTTCTCTTTCTTTCATCTCGGCTTCTCAGTTCCATCATTTATTGAGCTAAGATATAGGGATTTACGAGGTTTTGCAGGGAAAGTCGGTGGAGAAGGTTCTACGGTATTTATTTTATTGCTCAAAAAATGTTTTCTGGTGATTTTGATAGATACAATCGGTGTAGTTTTGTCTAGCAAACGTCAGTAACAGTGTGATTAACTCTGTGATTTTGCGGCGGGCCACGATAACTCGCCAGAGACCGGTCAACCGGTCTACGGTTGAAATTTCCGTCATAACTCCTAGGAGTGTTAAAATGTGTCTACACCACAACATTTTAATGCTGAAAAACTTAAAACTGTTTTAAATCGCTTAATGTTTAGGCTGATAGCCTGTGTTGCCAATGCCATGTTAATTATTTTTTTTAATATTATAGGGATTCACTGTTCCCCGCGTGCGACTTCGTCCGTGTGGTATTTGAAAGCATTATCCCTCAGAAAAATACTAGTTTAAGGCCTGGACCACACGCGTCCTGTAAATGAAATGAAATGAATTTTATTTGCAAAAATATACGTTATGTATGAAGGATCTTAAAATTACATAGGTAGTTCCAGCATATCCTACAACATTGTGGTGTGCAAATTTAAATAATGATACATATATATTACAAGAAATTAGAGAAAAAAAGTCTGTACCAGCCCCGGTTCGGTTTGCTGCATCCAATCACGAAGCGCTGACTTCAAGTGGGGGGAGGGTGGGACGCATGTGATTGGTTGCAGTCAACCGAATCGGGGCTGGAACCGGATGCGTGTGCGCGGGAGTCCAGTATAAAATTTCATCGGAGTTATTTTATCTGAGCGCACGAACGCACCCCTGACGCAATATTTTTTTGTCAGAATCCTCGACATTCGTATGAATTTGTCAAATATTTATTGTATAATGGTATTTATCTATAAGAATAGTTTATTTGTGCGGTAAGATTACTAAGGAGTAGGAACTTAAACATATGTTACATTAATCTTAATAAAACTAGTGAGCAACCAGTTATCCTACTATAGGCGCTGACCTCCGAAGTAGGAAGTTCCTGTATCTCGGAGGACAGATCTCTTCTTTGACTTTGGAAAAGGAACATGTAACAGAACTAAAAGTGCAAAATTTGGAAGAAAGAAAAATAAGAATAATAATAAAGGTTAATAAAAGTGTGTGTGTGTGTGTGTGTGTGTGTGTGTGTGTGTGTGTGTGTGTGTGTGTGTGTGTGTGTGTGTGTGTGTGTGTGTGTGTGTGTGTGTGTGTGCATGAGTGTGTGGGTTGGTTGTGTGTTTATTATTATTATTATTGTGTTACCTTTAAAAGTTTCTCCGTGCCCTATATTCTATGGGCTTATAAATAAATCAATTTATTCCTCGGAACAACAGAGTTCAAATTTTGTTAGTAACAATGCAGGTACTTAAGACTATGTTAGTAATTATTTATAATTCAATTTCAATTTATTTCGAATAACAATTTATATTGTGGGCGAATGTCAAACTACTAAAACTATTGTCTAATAAAGTTCAGTAATAAATTATGTCAAAGTAAAAATTTAAACAATAATTAAAAGTCCTCTATCGAATAGCAACACTTTTCAACAAGTAGAGCTCCTAGTTTACGCTTAAAAATATTTACACTATTTATAGTTTTTAATTATTAAAGAAAAAAAAAAGAAAATTTTAGGTAGGTATGTGGGAGTTCGTGCGTTCATCGGGCACCTACCCAAACCCGGGCAACAGACGAATCCAGTGTCTGATTGTAGGACAGTCAAACTTGCCCGCTATCATCTTCAGAATGACATTGCTGCCGCACTCCATTCTGTGCAGCAAGGAGGCGGTCTTCTTGAGAACGATCTCAAGGAATCCGTCGGTGCGCGCCTCCGCAAACATTCCGGGGGCGCTGCAGAAGCGAGGCAGCCTCAATAGCATTCTGAAGGCTTTGTTATACTGGATTCGCAGGGCGTTTAGCGATCTCTGGGTGTAGAGCGTCCAAAAGCTGCTCGTGTAAAATGATTGACAATGTCTATGCAGGCTGAAATAAAGTTCTAAAGTCCTGACGCGTTGTCCACTGAACAAGCTTCCCACCAGGAAGGCGATTCTCGCACATTCGACTTAATCTCGAAAGAGACATTTGTCGCAAAAAATGGCGGATGTCGATTGATACAGCTTTTTGTTATTCTCGATATGTCGAGTTCGACATGTCTACTGCTAGCAATAGACATGCAAAGAGTGGTCGCCGGCACTCGACATCGCTTTGTCGAGCGTTAAGTCTATCGAAATTGATGGAAAAGTGAGTGAACGCTTTTTTTTTAATGGTGGTCGTTTTTTTGAACGTTGTTTACATTTTATTGTAATAATGTTGTGCTAACTTGGGCAATATTTTTGAATCCAATCGCAACCTTACATTATATAAATGGTTTTGAAATATTTTAAGTTACCCCGGGGGGTTTTTGGCCGGTAAAAGTCCGACATAACCTCTTCGTCTCCCCCTTGCGGCGAAGAGGTAAGCATGAGCGTTTCCCCCCGAAAAAAAGGCATTAATTATCATTAATTTAAATATAATGGCGATTTAAATGTATTTGAAGTTATGCGTCCCAATACACGTATACATTACAACAATTAAAACTAAAAAATATATTAAATTAGTACCTTTTTGCTGTTCTCGATTACAATTCCAACATAATCTATTAAACGGAACGTTTTTCGACCAAGTCGAATGACATCCGTAGACATTTATGTCGATAGAGATAGAGAATAACATTTTCAGGTAACACTCGACTTTTTCAGTAGACATTTTACTTTCGACTTATGTCGAATGTAGAGATTTGTCGAACTCTGCGAGAATTGGCTTCCTGATCGCGAATCGAGCCCACATTAGAGGTAGCCAATATCTTTATTTAGAGTTCAAATAGGGCCAGTTAGTTTTTCGGTCAGTGTAGAAAGATTGATGAGTACTTTATAATTGACACGCCGTTGGCGCTTCACTGTTGAACGAGGTCGAAGTGGCTACGATAAAAGGCCTCGGTGACCAATTATTTTCCTCGATTGATTTGAGACAACGATGTCGAAAAACAAACGGACTATCCATGTCAAGGGCAGATACGTGTAAAATTGTTGTCTAAATTTGACAACCTTCGATAATTTTAGCAGGGACCTTTTTATCCGTGAAGGAACAAACGCCCGCCCCGGAGAATGTTTTTTCTTTACATATGTATCTTATCTTATGACGAGGGCCGGGAATAACCCCAGCGGCACTTCGGGACCTTGAGGATCTTTTGTGCCTACCCCATTTACACACTGGTCATCTCGGCATGCAGGTTTCCTCACTATGTTTTCCTTCGCCGTCAGAGCAGTCGATAAATGTACGTGTCTTTGAAAAATACGAAAAACTCATTGGTACATGGCACCACCGGTTTCGAACCCGGACCTCCCGCATGGCAGTCCGGTGTCCTATCCTAACCACTGTGCCACCGACGCTCTCTTACATATATATAATTTCACGCAATGTAGCTTGCGGGGTAGGCAGAGAGAACGGAGCGCCACGAATCTCCGCCTCTCTTGCTTCCTCTACAGTCTACAGTCATTCGTCGTCTCCTGCACGCTCCCCGCCGGGGTCGTCAGCTCTGTATATTACAATCTAGGAGCACTCTGTCAATCTGATCTTTGAAGGTCAGGCTAGGACGACCCCGGCTTTTTTCTTTCATCCAAGTTTTTAGCTATTTCTGCCGCAAAGCAGCAAGAGCAAGCGTAGTTACGGCACATGAGGTACATACTCTATTTAAGTTCTCAAGGTAGAGCGTCGGTGACACAGTGGATAGGGCACCGGACTACCGTGCAGGAGGTCCGGGTTCGAAACCATGCAATGCCATGAAACCAATGAGTTTTTCGTATTTTTCGAAGACTTACGTACATTTACCGACTGCTCTAACGGTGAAGGAAAACATCGTGAGGAAACCTGCACACTGAGATAACCAGTGTGTAAATGGGGTAGGCACAAAAGATCCTCAAAGGTCGAAGTGCCGCTGGGGTTATTTCTGGCCCCTATCATAAGATAGGATAAGTCCTCAAAGTAAGTAACGCATCTATAAAATTATAATGAGGGGAGATGGCTATGGGCTATGGTGACAACTTACCATCGTGTGTCCGGTTTGCTTTCCTCCAAAATATAAAAAAAAACATTAACCTATATACCTACCGACAAACACGATATTCCTTTCGTATATTTAATGTTCTGTTATCAGTAAATGTACAGGAAATTGCTATATATTGATAACACGATTTAAGTATAGTTAAATTGTAATAAATTAATTTTTATGTGTACATTAAATACTTGTATGCGCTTTATGACCTTTTTGGTTGAAAAGTGGTTATTAAAACTAAAATACCTAGAAAAAAAGGACAATATAATAATAATGACTACTTTAGGCTCTTAAGTCTTAACCTTGCTACAGTCTGCCCTCTAGGTGCCGGCTAGCAGGGTTCTAGGACAGTGTGCAGATGAAGTAATAGAAGAAACTTGGTTTTTTAAGGAACAAAACACAGAAAATAGTAAACGTAGAAAATAGGTAGTAGTAGGAGACAAAAATAAACGGAGAAACGTCCGTTCAAGACAAAATGCAGAGAGAAAGTGCAAAATACAAAGAAAACAATGAAATTAATGGAATAATGGAATTTAGAAATGGAATGGGAATATGATTTGAATTTTGAAAATATAGATGAAGAAATAAAGATGCCAACACGATATGAGGTGAGATAAACGCTAACGATGGGGTTGAAATTGATGGCGACGAGGTTGATATGGACGATGAAGTCGACATCGTTACAACCTTGGTTGAAGGTGGTAGGTACGACTGTCCCAGAAGGAGACGGCGGAGAGGGAACGGGAGGACGGTGTCCTGGCGCCTCCGATCCGCCGTCGGAGACCTGGCCGCAGGCGATTGGCCTATGCCCACCGCCTACCGCCCTAACGGGGATCTTCGGGCGATGGATCGGGGGATCCACCGCCTGAAATGAGAGATCCCGAGCTGGAAGGCGCTCCACGTGTTCCGGAGCGCCTTCGGCGGAGGAAGAGGACACAAGCCCTCAAGGGACGGGCCTACGATGTGGGCTCCCGCTGACGGGGTCACGGTCGTGTGCGAAAGCGTTCCCGCTACCCCGTCTCACGCGGCGCGGTCGGAACACCCCAGGAGTTTTAGTCGGTATATCATCCTTACGGGGGTGGGGACTCCGGCATAATCACCTGTCCCCCCGAGCGGGTGATACCCTAAAAGGGTTTCTCCTGGACAAAAAAAATGTAGGTACGACTGTGGTACCTATATCTGCCGTAAAGCAGCCAAGATGCATTACTATGTTCCGGTTTGAAGGGTAAGAGAGCCAGCGTCATTACCAGGCACCAGCACATGAGCCACTGCATCTAACTCAAGGTTAGCAGCGCATCGAAAACACTAAAAATAAAATAAAATAAAAATTTATTGATGCAGACAGTATCTTTTACGTTTTCTCAGATTTCCCTGGCTCCCACACTAGGATACCCTGTATTGTAGGGGCCAGTCTCTGAGAGAATGTGTGTGAGGGGTGTGTGCGTGTGTGTGATGTGTGTATGTGGTGTGAGTGGGTGTATGTTGGTAGGTGTGTGTGTGCGTCCATAAAACTCAACTAATTGGTAACAATATAAATATTAGTGAGGTGAGTGTATGGGCGACGGTGACCTGACCACTTACTCCTCTGTCCTCGCGCATTCCCGTTATACGGGGTCGGCTTTCTTTCTTCAGTTGCCACTTGCTACGGTCGCATGCATCACCCTCCACCAGGCCTAGGTTTCTGATGTCCCTCTGGACAGTCGTTCACCATGTATTCAGAGGCCCTCCTCTGCCCCTGACCACCTGACCACTTAGGCTCAATTTACATTACATACGAGCCAAAAAGGAAAAGTAGCTAGGGGAATTCTCGAGAATGTGCGAGGATTCGGAGACGCGCGACCTCTTTTTTGGCTCGTATTTAGTTTGTATGTTACACAATTGACATAAAGTTCATTATGCCATGTACAATTACGTTGCGAAAATTAGCTTCCATTCCATTCCGCGGCAATGTAAATTGAACCTTACCATACCATGAATATATTTTTGGATCTTTCGTGGTTATACTCCATACTATAGTTGGAAATATCGGGAGCTCATAACAACCCCAAACCGTGGTAAGAATCACCACTGGCCATAGGTGACCAGTTTGCTCGTCTTTGATTAACTTGTGACTTATCTCTAAGAGAGATCTCTTCCGGCAAACCCCATAAAATGACAATTTGATTCATATTAAGGCAGGCGAAGTGTACTCCTATATGCTAAGTGATTTTATATTAGGTAAATAAAATACAGAGCATTCAAAATTACTGTGTCACTTGTTTGCGTAGGTAGAAAGCTTTTTTTGGCGGGTATCCGCCAAAAAGTCTTCTCTTCTTGTACATTTTTTTTCCGAGCATGGCCAAAGCAACGATGGGTGCGGTCAGGAACACGATAGTAGGATGTTTGTTATCATTTTGTTTTCAGTTTATCTTCCAATCTAGTTTTTGTCAATAAAATATGTTTTTCCCCGAAATACGCGACAATTTGGGTGCATGAATTTCGTATTGATACGGTAAATTGTAATTGAGATTCGCCCTCGAAGGAAATGCAACGGTTTAATCCAAAAACTTACTGTAGAGAACGCAAGAGAGGCTTGCCAAGACAGATATTCGTGGCGCTCCATTATCTCTGCCTACCCCGCAATGTACATTGTGTGAAGTTATATATATGTAAGAGAGCATCGGTAGAGTATGTACCTCATGTGCCGTAACTACGCTGGCTCTTGCTGCTTTGCGGCAGAAATAGCTAAAAACTTGGATGAAAGAATCGTGGTCGTCCTAGACTGAGCTTTAAGGATCAGATTGTCAGAGTGCTTTTAGATTTTAATATATAGAGCAGACCACCCCGACGGCGAGCATGCGTGAAACGACGAATGACTGTAGACTGTAGAGGAAGCAAGAGAGGCGGAGATTCGTGGCGCTCCGTTCTCTCTGCCTACCCCGCAAGGCACATAGCGTGAAGTTATATATATGTAAGAGAGCATCGGTGGCACAGTTGCTAAGACACCGGACTCCCATGAGGGAGGTCCGGGTTAGAAACCGTACAGTGCCATGTACCAATGTGTTTTTCGTATTTTTCGAAGACTTACGTACATTTACTGACTGCTCTAACGCTGAAGGAAAACATCGCGAGGAAACCTGCACACTGAGATAACCAGTGTGTGAAATGGGGAAGGCAATGGCGAACCACTCCAATAAATCTGCCAAGAGAGTCGTTCTATGTGATTAATTCCATAGAATGATCACGACCCTCAGCAATGAGGAATACGCCGACTTGGAGGAAAAAGTCTAAGGAGGGATAAACCTACCTTCTTTCCTCTACCTAACCTACCTTCTTACAATAATCTTAAAAGGAAACTGATAGAGTAATGCCAAATTAAAAGATTAATTACCGACACGTAAATCCATGCGTAAAGATTATTATTTTTAGTAGGTATGTAGAGCGTCGGTGGCACAGTGGCTAGGATACCGGGCTCCCATGAGGGATCCGGGTTCGAAACCATGCAGTGCCATGTACCAATGAGTTTTTCGTATTTTTCGAAGACTTACGTACATTTACCGACTGCTCAACGGTGAAGGGAAACCTGCACACTGAGATGACCAGTGTGTAAATGGGGTAGGCACAAAAGATCCTCAAGGGTCGAAGGGCCGCTGGGTTATTCTCGACCCCCTATCATAAGATAAGATAGTAGCTATGTATGCATAATAAAAATAGCCTTTATTCACTGCCAAATATGAATTTACTTATCAACTAGGTTTGACATCGGCAGGCTGTCCCTGGATATAGGCCTCCTCCAAGTCCTTCCACTTTCCTCCATCCCAGGCTGCTCCTCTCCACCCCTTGGGCAGGTCGTCCTCCCAGCGTCTCGCTGGTCTGCCTCTTTTACGTTTCCCGTCTCACGGGTACCACTCGTGTGATATTTCTTATCCATTTGTCAATCGATCAATCATTTATTTGTCAGAATACGCAATCTTACTATCGTCTATTTAAAAGGCATACAAAATATTTGTTTGTTTGTTTGTTTGTAGTCTCTTTATTGCACAGAAAAAAAATTACACAGAAATTAAAAACATTAAAATATGTACAAAGGCGGGCTTATCCCGTAGGGATCTCTTCCAGCCAACCAATATTAATATTCATAATATTAATTTCTTAACAAATATCACGAACATATAATAATAGGAATGTTAGGATTCAGAATTACAAATACAAATATACTGTATCGCACACCCAGGACAAAAACAAAACATACAACATAAAGAGAGGTACAATACAATGTGCAGAAGACGGCCTTATCGCTTTAAGCGATATCTTATTTATTTATTTAACACTTTAATGCACAAAAATAGTACATGAGGCGAGCTTAATGCCATGCGGCATTTTGTACCAGCTAACCATTGGGTCATACAGATATTGCAAGGCGGGTGCATATAAATTAAATAGAAGATCTTCCAGGAAACCTTCAAAAATAAATAATAATGAAAAGTCGAATATAACAATGGTGTGCGGACGGTAAGAGGCCGGACTCCATGGGCGAGAGGGCGCTGTGTCCTCTGGGACGCGACGTGCGTTAGCACTTTCGTGCCCTGCCATCTCGCCAGCACTCGGCATACTGCCGAGGCCGCGGCCCAGAGGAAAAACCTAAAGTACTCCAACCTGGAATCGATGTACGACTTCGTGCCTTTGGCAGTTGAAACCGCGGGACCATGGGGCTCCGAGGCCAAGGATCTGATTCGCGCTGTGGGGAGACGAATTAAGGAGAGAGGAGGTGATCCGCGAGCCGGCCACTTTTTAGTACAGCGCATTTCCCTCGCCATTCAGCGAGGGAACGCCGCGAGTGTCCTGGGTACTTTCGGCCAGGGGGCACTTGACTTCGCGGGGGGCTGTTTGACTGACATTATATTATATAATGTTTACCTAGTTGTAGTATGACATTGTTTTTTTTTTATATTTTTGACATGTACTTTTTTACTCATAAGTCTTCATAATAACAAAAAAATAACAATACCTATTTAATATTTATGGTCATTATGCTCCTTAATGCTATATAATGAACGTTCAAGAAGCCATTTTGAAAATTTAGAAGTGTTTCTAACAACCTCATGTCCTGAGGTCATTTGTCCCTTCTGGAGCTCATCATGTGTATCTAATAATCTATTTAAGGTGGATTAAGCGTTATAATTCAATCATTTAATCTATACGTAACTTGCGTTAGCAGAGATTAGATCAGACTTAAAATAAACCAAAGAATAAATGTATAGCAGTCGATTTAAAAGACTTATATAGTCAAGGAATTTTTGGATAAATGATAATTTTGTGATTCCTGATTGTATATTTATATTTTTATTGGATTATTATTAAATAAATGATTGTATTAATATTGAATGATTGAATGAATTATAATTTATTTGCACACATAACACGATAAAAACATTTCACTGCTTGCTTGCTTATCGTATGATTACTGGCCAACCTATATATACCATTAATTTATTTTTGGATCTTTCTTGGTTATACTCCATACTAAGATCTTAACCTCAACATCTATATACATTATGGAGATTTGTAAATTTGTTAGGAAACATACACACTTGTATAAAAAAGCAGAGGACCTACACAGTACGCTATTTAACACTCGCTGCCAGAAAAGACTTGCTCTGCCAAAATCAAAATTAAATCTACACAGTTCTGGACCGTTCGTTATGTCTATGCTTGCTTGCTTATCGTATGGTTAGTGGCCAGCCTATTTGTCAGAGTTGTTCAGGCCGCCCGTAGGCATCTGACATGGCTTAACGATCGAAGGACAACAACCAGGACAGACTGCTTAACGTGCTCTCCGAGGAGGAGCTCAGGTGAAATATGCCACTAGCGGTCACCCATCCAGGTACCGACCGCGCCAACGTCGCTTAACCTGCACGATCACTTTCGGACCGTGCTTCCAACTAGGCTACGAGCTGTTCACTTTTAAAAGGAACTATGACTGCGTTGTGTCTGGTGATCATATGTCCTGGTCCAACTGTGGATGTTTGAAACTCGTATATATGCGAAGTCCCAGGAAAATCGGAAATCCGGAAAAGGATACGGTGAAGGAAAACATCGTGAGCAAACCTGCATGTCTGAGGAACTGAAACAGTTTCAGAAGGCGTGTGAAATCCACCAATCAACACTACCCGCTCGGTGGATCATGACCCGTAACCCCTTGTGTAAGGGAGGCCTGTACCCCAACAGTGGGGACATTAATAGGCTGATGATGAGGTTGGCCACCACAATGGTCCAAAGGTGGATTCCACTGACGACGCTTGCGCCGAAGTCTCGTGCCCTAGCCATTGTCACTTGTATGGGGGACAGTGATCAGACCACCTGGTGGCACATTTTCTCACAAAATACAGTTTTAAAAAAAATTATATTTAACTAACATTTTCACGTATTCATTAGATTTAATCACATTACGTAACCAGTTAGATAAGTTTAGTTGATTACACGGCGGTTAACGGTGACCAGTGCAAATTAACTTTACATTTAAATACGACATGCTTATTAAAAATGCACTTTTTTATTATTTTTATTATTGACTACTAAACCCGCATTTGACCTCGATCTCGCCTGATGGTAAGCGACGATGAGGTCGACGACGGAGCATGCGGGTCCAGTAAATGCCTACTTGTTCCATCACCCATTATTTTAGAGTGCGTTCCAAAACCAGTTGAAATTATTCCTGGTTCTATCCCCCATTATTTTAGGGTGAGTTCCAAAACCAGTTAAAATTATTCATGTTGATAGCTATAAACGTTCCTTTGCTCGTTATGAATAAAAGTTTAGCGGATAAGGCTAGTCATAATGAAACTCCTTGTTGAGTGTAGAGAAGTAGAAGGAAGAATGATTTATTTACAAAAGTGCTTATATATATCGTACAGGAAATACTCTAACCTAGTGACTATATACAGGAGTGAAATAACCAATGGAAGACATTTACAATATAAAGAAAGGCTCTGTGCATGCGCGAGTCGACTAAAACGCTGTATAACGTTCACCGGCGTTCGGAGCACAATTCCGCCCTTGAACAGTTACTATGTGCGATACCATTCTGTAGGTAGGCAGCTACAAAAGTTTGATAAATTTTCAGCTGTTAACGCGATGAACTTGTCCAGTCTCTCGATCTTCAAAACTCTGGCGATAGTCGTGTTGCGCACGTAGCGTGGGGCGTCTAGGATGGCGCGCAGGCACTTATGCTCCTGTGAACGCCTCGCACGCGGCATGTTCGACCGCGCCGAAATATCACACTTCGTGAGCTGGCGCCGCTGCACGCCCGCCCGCCCGATCGTCGGAGTAGAGCCCTGTCCAGGGAACTGCTGACGGAGGAAGCCACAACGCACCGGAACTGACCACGCCTACGGCAGTGACATGCCTACGGCACCCTAACGCCCCACCCGTAGTTACGGGTGGCGATAGACACCCCTGTAGAGGGCATCACGCCCTGGAACAGGCTCCCCACGCCCCCTAGGGGACGTGAGAAGATTTCGACGACGAGCTGTTAACGCGGTAATGGAACAAGCACAACGTGAATTATTTCAACTAGTTATGGAACGCTATCTTAATATGCAACCATGTATTTTATAGGTTTCTGTAAAGTTAACAACTGATGGTTTTCTGTTAACACCTGTGTACTTGGAATACACTATTTCTATTCTTGTATTTCCTTTTAAAAAATATTTTTTGTTACACCATCTAAAAAATCGACCTATTTAGCGATTGAAAAAAAGTAATACTTTTTTTTTTCTATGTATAACTAAACCCGCATTTGACCTCGATCTCGCCTGATGGTAAGCGACGATGAGGTCGACGATGGAGGACGCGGTTCCAGTAAATGCCTATTCACTCTGGCCTTGAAGATCCCAAGGTTGTAGGTTTCGGGAAGCACAGACGCCGGCAGGCTGTTCCATTCCTTAGCCGTTCGCATAATGAACGAAGAAGCAAATCGCTTCGTACGAGCAGATGGGATATCAACAACATAAGGATGGAACCCCTCCCCGCGCCCGGTAGTTCGAAGGCGGAATGGAAACACAGCAATGACCGAAACAGTTATAATTATGATAAAATAATTATGTAGTCAAAGGTGAACATATCTAAATCATGTCTGACGGTCTGCTGTTGTTGTGAAAAGGGGTCTCGACTCAGCTTATTGCTGCAGACAAGAATGCCTGCAGCGCTGGTGTTCTGTTGGACGATGACCGGTGGCTGGACACAACCTGTCCAAGACAAAGATACGATAAAAACTAACTGAGTGCAGTTCCCGCATTGAGTGGCAGAATAATTACCCAAAGTTTAGAACTTGGACCTTCCGCATTGGAGTCCGCTAGCCACTATGCCCCCTACGTTCTAAGTAGGTAGCTACAATATTCAACAATCATAAAAATGGAGATTTCATAGTAATCTTTCACGGTTTTCGTTTCATATAATTAACTTATACTAGAGAACGTTTAAGGCCCAGCGCACCTGCCGGAGTATTTCTATTCTAGTATTCTTCTTGTATTTCTAGTTTAGTAGCTGGAAAGTTCTAATTCAATGTCCTCAAAGATTATATTAATATGGATATGATTTCGGGATCCCGTTTTAAGTTATCGAGCAAATGTTGTAAATTATTTTTATAAACCTCGCCCTTACTCGGCGGATTACGATTTTTTTAAAATTGTGAACTTACGAAGAAGTTAAAACACTACCATAGGTACACTAGCGCCATGAATCTTAAAAAATATATTTCGCCACCAATCTTAAATGTGTATCAAAACAAATATAACGTTAAAAATCTAAATAATATATTTATTCAATCCCGGAAATCCCGGGATTATTGGGCATACTTATCCATATTACGACCGTATGTGGCAAGTACCAAAAACAGCCCTACCTACTCCGATCATAGGTAATCACTAAAACTTTATATTTTACTTATCAGGATATTTGTGCGTAATATTTTATTATTTTTTCGTATGTATTTAATTATATTGTATTTATGTATATAACTAAATACAATATAATAGTAGCAGAAGAGATCCGGTCTGTTGTGCTGGAAAATTCTGAACGCACATGGGTTCAATTACTCACTTTCGCCTATCGCATTTTACATGTCGAAAAAAGTCCAAATTCTAAATTATCTCTCACTACCCGTATAAAACAAAATTGTCGCGTCCCACATGACGCCCCTACTAACACAATCTCTGGAAAAACTCACAATGTCTACAAACTAGTCGAGAGCAAGATAGGCGAAGGTGACATTAAAGGCGCTGCCCGCCTTCTTTTCTCCAGTGACGTGATAGCCCCAGACTCCCCTGACACCCTGTCCGCCCTCCACAGCAAGCACCCTCCCCCTGCAGCGAGCCTTCACTTGCCTGACGCACCGAGCGCTTCGGACACCGCACTTCAAGTATCTACTGACACAGTCCGGGGAGCCGTCTACTCATTTCCCAGCGGATCCGCCGGTGGCCTGGACGGCCTAACGCCGCAGCACCTCAAGGATCTCCTTGGAGGTAGCTGCGGTCAGGCCGCCGACGCACTTCTGAGCGAGCTGACGGCCCTATCAAATCTAATGCTTGAAGGCGCGGTGAACGAAGGCATCGTCGATGTGCTCTACGGAGCCAATCTATGCGCACTAAAAAAAAAGGACGGCGGCATCCGACCTATCGCCGTCGGCACCACATACCGTCGCCTGGTCGCCAAAATGTGCTGCAGAGCGACCGGCGATGACCTGGCCGAATACTTTCAGCCCAGGCAGTTGGGCTTCGGTTCGAAAGGCGGATGTGAGGCTGCCGTTCACTCGCTCCGCACCTTTCTGCACAACCAGGGAAGTGAAATCTTGCTGAAGGTGGATATTAAAAACGCCTTCAATTCAGTAGACAGGGGCGCTTTGCTGGCACAAATAAAATCGAAAGTGCCGTCCTTGTACGGGTTTCTTTGGCAGTGCTACAGCACGCCATCGAAGCTTATGTACAAGGACAACCTTTTACTTTCTGCGGTAGGGTGCCAGCAGGGCGACCCTCTTGGCCCAGCTATTTTTAGTTTGGCAATCCACCCAATTATTGAACGTCTAAATTCCAAATTCAATGTATGGTATTTGGATGACGGAACCCTAGGAGGCGAAGTGCAATCAGTCCTGGGCGACCTACAACTCCTCATTGGAGAATTAAATTCCATTGGCTTAGACCTCAACTTCTCCAAGTGTGAGCTCTACCTACCCGAAAGTTGCCCAGATAAAGACTCGGTGTTGAACCAATTCAGGCAACTGGCCCCCAACATCGGGCTTTTAGATAAGAGTTCGCTTCACCTACTAGGGTCCCCAATCTTTGACGAATCACTCCCCTCTTTCGTGAACGATAAAATTCAAAATTTCTCCGCAGCGGCTGACCGTCTATTGGAAATTAACACCCATATGGCCTATGTCATCCTACGTTACTGCCTTTTTGTACCAAAATTTACATACGTACTTCGCTGCTCCCCTCTGTGGAGATTCCCCAACCTTTTGCAAAATTTGGACAATTGCATTAGGCTTACTTTGACTTCCGTTTTAAACATTCAATTCTCGGACACATGCTGGGCTCAAGCTACTCTACCAGTCAGATTCGGCGGACTTGGTGTGCGGAAAATTTCCAGTGTGGCCTTACCTGCGTTCCTGTCCTCGGTCCACAGTACCGAAATCCTCTCACAGAAAATCTTGGGTCAAAATTCTACCGTCTTGACATATTTGGCCGAGGCCAGGACCGCATGGTCACTAGCCTGCCCTAACTCTGACCCCCCTACCGACCTCTCCTCACAGAGACAATGGGACAAGCCGCTTTGCAGTTTGGTGCGGAATAATATTTTAAATACGCTTACCAACCCTGCAGAACGCGCTCGTCTGCTGGCTGCTGGAGTTTGGGAGTCAGGGCTATGGCTCCAAACTCTACCATCACGAAATATCGGAACTCTCCTGGACCGTACCACCTTTCGGATTGCAGCTTCCATCCGTTTAGGCGCTCCCTGCAACGCCCCCCATCGCTGCCGGTGCGGGTGCCCTGTTGACCAGCATGGCCACCATGGCTTATCGTGCGCCCGAAGTGCCGGGCGCATTCCGAGGCACGCCGACCTGAACGACATCATCCGCCGGGCCTTTGCCACCGCGGGTGCGCCAGCCGTGTTGGAGCCCAATGGTCTGGCTCGCGATGACGGTAAAAGGCCCGACGGTATGACACTCGTGCCCTGGAAGCTGGGACGGTCTCTGGTGTGGGACGCTACCTGCGTCGACACCCTTGCCCCGTCCCACCTTCCAGCCACGGCGGCGAAGGCCGGGTCAGCAGCAGCATCTGCGGAGAACCTCAAGCGGCGTCAATATGCGGGCCTGGGTGGTGATTGCATATTTGCGCCGTTCGGGGTGGAGACCTTAGGGCCGTGGGGGCCTGGAGCCCACTGCCTCTACGGGGAAATAGCCAAGCGCCTCGTAGAGACATCCCGGGACCAGAAGGCTGGCCTCTACTTCGCTCAGCGTATAAGCCTCGCTATACAGCGGGGCAACGCCGCCAGCCTCCTCGGGACACTCCCTGCAGGGAGCGACCTAGGTCAGGTATTTTATTTGTAAAATAGTTAGGTATTTTGTAATTTTAGCTTAAGCATTTATTTTATTGTTATATTAGTTTTATTTTATTTTGAATAAATACTATAAACATATAACTAAATTATATTGTATATTTGTATTAGTATACTATGTAAGTATATTGTTATTTTAATATATTAATTTCACATATTATTAAGTAAGTTTCTTTGTCATTTTTAATGCCACTGCACCGCCATAATGGTCAGCTGGTAGAGAATGCCGCAAGGCATTAAGTTCACCTGTACACAAAAGTGTAAAAGTACCTACAAGTAATTTATTAACTCTTTATTGTACACAATATAATACAAACTTATACCAAAAAAAATATGTGAAACACAAAGGGCGTGACTTATCTCTAAGAGAGATCTCTTCCAATTAATTAATCAATAATTTTAATAAATCAATAATTTTTTTTCTTTTTCAGGTCACAATCTCAGAAATAAGAAACATAGCAGAATTATATATATGGACTCAAATAATAATTGTAAGAAATCGTATACTTATGTAATCTTAAGAATAACGATTTATTTTTTATAATTCACAATGTTACATTTTCAAGGGTTTAAGGCCTAGCGCACACGAGCGGAGTGGTGCCGAAGGGATCCCTGGGCTTCATATTACGAAACGACATCACTTATGGCAAATACCGAATTGCGGTAATTCTTCCAGTGTCTTATGTATTCGAACAGTCATATATTTTCTTTCAAGAATTTTGGAGTCTCAAGAACAATGATTTATTTATTTATTTACTATTTCAACCTTAGCAGATCGTCGCTCCATCTAGCAGGGACGCCCGTCCCACACTACGCGGTCTCCACTCCAGAACTCGTCTCCCCCAGCGGTTGTCTGTTCTGCGACAGCGTGACCGGCCCACTGCCACTTCAGCTCGCTAATCTTATGAGCTATGTCGATAACTTTGTTCTATTCCGGATCTCCTCATTTCGTATTCGATCCAGCAGATACTGATACAGATACTCCGAGCATAGCTCTTTCCATAGTACGCTGAGCGACTTTCAATTTGTGAACCAGTCGCACCGTCAGTGTCCAAGTTACAAGAATAGGAATAGGAATTCCACGAAACACTTTAATTGCTCGCGAAAAAAAACAACTTTTTTTATGCCATGGGTGACTTCTGATTCTGGACGGCGATTCTCGTAGTGGAATGTCGAATTCGACATTAGTTCTATCTCATTCGTTCACAATACATGTGAGCGTGACAAGACGTTCGTAGCGTTCGACTTTTGTATGTCGAACGCTGCGAGAATCGCATTCCTGCCTCTAGAAACAGAAACGACTTCTGGTACAGAAATAGTCGCTTCACCACCATCCCGCAGGTATGCGCTGGCCCCCTAAGGCCTAAGGAAACTTGAGATACTTTTTATTATCTCGACTTACCCTGAAAGTGTAAGAAAAAATTACTGCCTATTCAAATTATTTTCGTGAAAACGTTCTGTGAATTTTGAATTCTTGTGTGTTTTTATTAACTTTATGAATTTCTTGACCGGTCTTTAATATATTTTATAGAATTCGTGCTCGTCAAGTGTATCTATAAACGTAGTATTTTCTATGCTAGCTGCTCCAGTTGGTCTTGATAACTAACTGAACATGAAAAAATATGAAAGAAAACATGGCTGTATGGTCTTTGACCCTTGCCTGTTCTTTAAGAACGAATTGAACATCTCGCAATTTTTATGATACGATTATTGACGTTTTTCAATTATTTTTTTTGTGATTTTATGTTAAAGACTGGTCGACCTTTTTAGAACTTATTTTTCCCCTTTAATTTAAGCATTTATTTTTTTAATGTCACAAACATTACAGGCGTAAAAATATTTTGTATTGACCTCTTGCATGGCGATTCAGTATCCATAACTTTTACCAAATTCAGAATTTTATTTCTTTTTTGTGTATTATTTTTTTATTAATCTTTTTTGTCGAATTTTCTTAAAAAATTGTCAAACTATCGATAATGGGTCACCATACAAGAGATCAATACCAGTAAGTAAAGCCTAACCAGGTTTCTAATATAGTGAACTTTTTTCAGAGCGATCTCTATATAAAGTCCTTTTTTATTAGTAGCAAATATATAACACTGTTACTTGTATGAAAATTGTCCATACTAAAGATAAATAAACCCCATTGTTTTGCGCCTTGGTGGCATAAACTCGTTGTGAATGAAACGAGCTTCATCCATACTTCTTATTTCAGTATTAGAATAGCAATAATTCATTCATTAGTAGAATTTTCATACAAACAATTCTGTCGCTTTTCCCGGAAATTTTAAAACTAAAAAAATAATTTTTTTGCCCTATCGTTATTGTTATAACCTATAGATGACACCCTAGAAATATTTGTCGCTAATAAAATATGACCCTATATATAACGCAGTTTATAAAAGTACCAGTGACCCTTTTTATATTCCTGGTTGGGATTTATTTTGTTACATTCTGTATAATTCCTATGCAATAAAATTTAATATACCTATTGGTGCATAAAAATATTAAAATAGTTATGTTAATGTAAGTTAAAGAAACAACCAAACAGCAGAAGTAGATCGCAGAATAGCACAGTCCTGGTCCGCCTTTAGAGCTAATGCTAACATTATGCGCTCAAAAACCATCCCCCAACATCTAAAGAGCAAAGTATTCGAGCAGTGTCTCGCCAGTTTTTACGTATGGACTGGAAACTACCACGTTGACAAAGAAGTCCGCTGAGAAGCTTAGAGTGACACAAAGAGCGATGGAAAGGGCGATGCTCGGTGTAACACTGCTAGACCACAAACGGAACGAGTGGATCAGACAAAGGACGAAGCTTAGAGACGTGGTAGACCTCATCGAGAGCCGGAAATGGAGATGGGCGGGACACATTGCACGGATGGATAGGGACCGGTGGACCAGAAGAACGCTTGAGTGGAGACCACGGCAAAACACGCGGGGACAAGGTCGCCCACCTATGAGATGGGTGGACGACATTCGGGGAATAGCGGGCCACAACTGGATGCGCACCGCCTGCGACCGTCGGAAGTGGAAGAAGTTGGAGGAGGCCTATGTCCGAAGGCGGACCACACGTGGCTGAGATAGATAGATAGAAGTTAAAGAAATCCTTTTAAAAAAGTATTATTTTTAATTTAATTAATATTTATTTTCCTGTATTATTTGTTTCGATGTCTGCATGCGTATAGATTTATTTTCGTATATTTGTATTAATTATTAGCAATTATTATTTTATTTTATAACAAAACACAATTTATAAAAATAAAAATGGTTTTTATTTGACTACCTACACTGTCTCGTGCGGCGGTGGTCCAGTGCGTGACGGACCCACGGCTCAACTACGATGCTCAACTGGTTGGATCATACTATCAGTAATTGAGCCGTGGGGAATTGGTTGAGTCGTTGGTACCTCAGTTGTGCCGAAGGGAATAAAAATTACCCACGACACAACCAGTTGAGCATCGTAGTTGAGCCGTGGGTCCGTCACGGTCCAGTGGCTAGGACGCCGGACTACCATGCGGGACGTCCGGGTTAGAAACCGTGCAGTGCCCTGTACCAATGAGTTTTTCGGATTTTTTCAAAGACTTACGTACATTTACCGACTACTCTAAGGGTGCCCGCCCACGTCATACTTTTTGTAGGACCGATAATCGGGCAGATTTTTCCTCCGATTCTTATGACCGATTTTGTGACCGACTCAACGCACACGGCCGTCACTTTGTCTGTAGCTTTCGAGGGAGTAGCACGTCATGGAGAGTGATAACGTATACCATGTCATGAATCTTAAGAGGAAGTTGGATATACAGAGGAAAGTTTGTGTTTTATTTCTGACCGACTTTTTGTAGGACGTGTGCGTTATACTATTGCAATCAGTACGTTCTATTTTCCTCCTACAAAAAGTCGGTCACCGTTTGTCGGACGTGTGCGGGCACCCTAACGGTAAAGGAAGACTTCGTGAGGAAACCTGAATGTCTGAAGTAATTAAAAGTTTCCGAAGGCGTGTGAAATCCACCGCACAGCACTGGGCCCGCTCGGTGGATCATGGACGGTACCCCCTTGTGCAAGGGGAAGCCTGTGCCCTAACAGTGGGGACATTAATAGGCTGATAAAGAGAAGACTGTCTTGAAAGAGTATTTAAAAATGAAACAATGGCTCACAGAAACCTATATAAATAAAATACGGATTCCAATTGAAGAAAGTAGGAAATTTTCCGATTAGTGAGGATCTGTTTTCTTTTAGCAACATCGTCTTCATCGGCTCATCAACTCGAAAGTTGATGAGCCGAACTAAATTTTTCCCGACCAGAAGACAGCCACAGCCACATCGATAGCCCTCTGGTTGGCCTCGAGGTGGTCGAACACGCGGGACAGCAGAGCGAGTGCTCCATGCTTTGAGGGGAGACACCACACTCACACTTTACTTGATCGCTGGAAAACCCCCAATTGTGAAGATTATCTCCGCAACAGCCAACCTGGGTTCGCAGGCGATTAAGCGTTTTCCAGGTTGGCCACGGGAGTTTGAAGCCTGGTAGTAGGACTTCTAATGGCGGTATGAAATCTTCATGCGAGTATTTCTCCCACTACAGCTTGCATCTTACTTCTGGCGGGTTCTTTCCAGGGTCAATAGGAGAAACACAAACAAATAGCTGGTGGAAGCTAGACTGAAAAGTCTGGAACATCGGCGCAGGGTATTTTATAGGATACATTTCGGAGAGTGCGCATCGGAATTGCACGACGTAATTCCAGCATCTCCATTCCGCCTTCGGACTACCAGGCGCGGGGAGGGGTTCCATCCTTATGTTGTTGATATCCCATCTGCTCGTACGAAGCGATTTGCTTCTTCGTTCATTGTGGGAACGGCTAAGGAATGGAACAGCCTGCCGGCGTCTGTGTTTCCCGAAACCTACGACCTTGTGATCTTCAAGGCCAGAGTGAATAGGCATTTATTGGACCCGCGTGCTCCACCGTCGACCTCATCGTCACTTACCATCAGGCGAGATCGAGGTCAAATGCGGTAGTAGTAAAGAAAAAACATTGTCGTATTTGTCGTGGTCTGAAACTTTCGTGACTCTTCAGAAACGTGAACTATCGTGGTAGTAAACTCGCATGATAATGTTTTATCATGAACGTGCCACCCTATGATTTCATTACCTTTAACAATGTTTTCCACAGATTACATTTTAGTAATCGTAGGTAGGTAAGAGCGTCAGTAGCGTAGTAGGCAGCTAGGATGTCCGGCTCCCAAGCCGGTCCGGGTTCGAAACCATTCACTGCCATGTAACAATGAGATTTTCGGATTTTTTCGAAGGCTTGGGTACGTACCTACATGAAGGTAGGTAGTTGGCAATTAATGCACAAAGATAGGACAGGCGAGCTTACTGCCATGCGGCATTTTCTACCAGCTAACCATGGGGTTATGCAGAAATGTTTAGGTAGGCGCATAAAAAATGGAAGTTTATATTATATATAAATAGCTATTCATAATACAAAGCTAAGACCGCAGCCAAAAAATTGGGCATCCTGAGTAAGGTTAGACGGAACTTCACGCCGGGACAGCTTTTAAACCCTTTACCAAGCTCAAGTCCGGTCGTGCATGGAGTACTGCTGCCACCTGTGGGACGGCTCAGCTAAGTACCAACTGGCTGCCCTCGACTCAGTGGAGAAACGCGCTAAGCGCCTTATAGGTGACGAATCGCTGGTGGAGGCTAGACTGCAAAGTGTGGAACATCGGCGCAAGGTTGCCTGTCTATCGGTATTTTATAGGATACATTTCGGAGAGTGCGCATCGGAATTGCACGACCTAATTCCAGCATCTCCATTCCGCTTTCGGACTACCAGGCGCGGGGAGGGATTCCATCCTCATGTTGTTGATATACCATCTGCTCGTACGAAGCGATTTGCTTCTTCGTTCATTGTGGGAACGGCTAAGGAATGGAACAGCCTGCCGGCGTCTGTATTTCCCGAAACCTACAACCTTGTGATCTTCAAGGCCAGAGTGAATAGGCATTTACTGGACCCGCGTGCTCCATCGTCGACCTCATCGTCGCTTACCATCAGGCGAGATCGAGGTCAAATGCGGGTTTAGTAATAAAAAAATAAAAAAATATCAAAAATACATATACATAAATCTTTAAAAAATGCATACTAATATTAAGTATTCTTCTAGTATTAGTATTCTAGTAGTATTTCTTCCCGTATTCTAAAGTATAATTTATAAATTAAGTACCTTCCTTCGTTTCCTAATATTTTACTTCTGTTTATTAATATTTCCGTTATTTATATGTTCCGGTAGTGAATCATGAGGGAGTGATGCCTGAACAGGAGCGCCTTCGGGTCATTCAGAGGTACTAAGGTAGGTGCTTAAGAAAAATACCATTATAATAGCCTACAAAAAAGATGAATATTTATTTATGTACATTATCTTATTACATTAGATTATGATTTACAAAATCTATTTACATTTTCTAATCTTGCGCCGTATTATATTGGAAAATGGCTGAAGTTAATTTTTATTCTATTATTTGTACCACAATAATTTTAACACGTTGACAGTCCCCATACAAAATGTTTTGCTTTCCTCGTAAGTCCCGCATATTACTTCAATCTTTATACGTCCTGTTAAAACGTAAATAATAATAAATGTAATCTAAACACTTCAAAATATACATTGAATGCAATAGGAAGTAAATCATATCTCTTATTATCATGAAAAAATCAGAACTTTCAAGAGCCGCACTCAGGACTCTGGGCACGTAATAAAAACAGTAGCATTCACCAAAGATATTGTAATACTAACCTTTGCTAAGTTACCCTTAGTGCGTACCTGGTCGTTTCTTAGTGACCCATATATGGGTCACGGACTTGTGGAACTAGTTCGTCGTGACCCATATGTGGGTCACTGAACTGTCAACGTGTTAAGCTACAGTTCTTTACTATGAGGCATTGTGCACACTAGCGCCGCCAATCGAAAAAAAACCATTAATTAAGGCACACCAGATGTTAGATAGATAGTAACACTATATTGTACACAAAATCAGGAAAAGTAAAAACTACAGGAATAATAAGCACGATATGTACAAAGGCGACCTTATCGCTTAAAGCGATCTCTTCCAGACAAGAAGACACTGCACACAACTGGTGCGGGACACGGCCAAAACACTCCCAAGACATCATCTCCTATTCAACCGGGTAGTCATCCCGTGGAACGGCCTACCTGACCAAGTTGTGAATGCTGAAACTATAAACCAATTTAAGAACAGATTAGACAGCCACTTACGAAATGTGAAGAAACAGGCTAACCAGCATTAGCTGCCTGCCTGCTAATCCAATAATAATAATAATAATCTTGTGCTAACTACGTGTCAAACTTATAACACCTCTTTCTTTTGGTCGTATGTTAAAAAATCAGGTTATTTTCTTAAAATAAAACTTTTTTGTTCAGAGACAAACCCAAAACGAAGACCCCCAAACCAGACGAGCCGCCGACAAAGAAGATGAGAGCACGAGAATCAAGTGACCAGCAGTCCAGAGGACGCCATCTTGAAACTTCTCAAGAAGACACTGCACACAACTGGTGCGGAACACGGCCAAAACACTCCCAAAACATCATCTCCTATTCAACCGGGTAGTCATCCCGTGGAACGGCCTACCTGACCAAGTTGTGAATGCTGAAACTATAAACCAGTTTAAGAACAGATTAGACAGCCACTTACGAAATGTGAAGAAACAGGCTAACCAGCATTAGCTGCCTGCCTGCTAATCCAATAATAATAATAATAATAATCTTGTGCTAACTACGTGTCAAACTTATAACACCTCTTTCTTTTGGTCGTATGTTAAAAAATCTGGTTATTTTCTTAAAATAAAACTTTTTTGTTCAGAGACAAACCCAAAACGAAGACCCCCAAACCAGACGAGCCGCCGACAAAGAAGATGAGAGGACGAGAATCAAGTGACCACCAGTCCAGAGGACGCCATCTTGAAACTTCTCAACAAGGCACTGCACACAACTGGTGCGAAACACGGCCAAAACACTCCCAAAACATTATCTCCTATTCAACCGGGTAGTCATCCCGTGGAACGGCCTACCAGAGCAAGTTGTGAATGCTGAAACTATAAACCAGTTTAAGAACAGAATAGAGAGCCACTTACGAAATGTGAAGAAACAGGCTAACCAGCATTAGCTGCCTGCCTGCTAATCCAATAATAATAATAATAACCTCTGAAGTTAATTGGACATTAAAGAGATTAGCGACAGTGTAGTGTGAGGATATGAAAAAGGTTACTATTGATGTTCTGTGCTGCATGTATTAAACTTTGTATACTTCTGTATTCTGGTGTTTACAGCGCTTAATAAACGATTTCAATTTCAATTTTTTTTTCATTTGAGTTTCGCTTTTTGTTTCACGGTCCGAAAGCGATCGTGCAGGTTAAGCGACGTTGGGCGCGGTCGGTACCAGGATGGGTCAGGTGACCCATCCTGGTACCGACTTAGAGCTAGAAAATTTCATCTGAGCTCTTCCGTGTCTCAGAGAGCACGTTAAGTAGTCGGTCCCGGTTGCTGTCGTTCGACAGCAGTCGTTAAGCCATGTCAGAGGTCTACGGGCGGCCTGAACTGTGACAAATAGGTTGGTAACTAACCACACGATGATATAATAAAAATATGAGAATCTAAAACTATTTTTAAAAGATTCTTCATTCGTGGAACTTTAATAACAGCCTTTTTTTTAATGCCTCAATTAATTAGTGTTTTTTTTTTGGATTGGCGGCGCTTGTGTGCGCAATGCCTCGTCTTAAGTTATATTATTCTGCTCTACGTATATGGACACTGCTTAAATTTTATTTTCTTATCACTTGAAAAAAAAACCATTATTTTAATATTAGTAAAACTACCTACTACGTTAAAAGACCGGTTTTGCACTTGCTTTGTGAAATTTTAAACTTACCTACGCGCCTATGAACTTAGGCCTTCACTACACGAGTTCGGTTCCAGCCCCGGTTCGATTAAGTGGGGGGCGAGCGGAACGAATGGGCGAACCAAACTGTGACCCGGACGCGTGTAGTCCAGGCGCATCGGAATTGCACGACCTAATTCCAGCATCTCCACTCCGCCTTCGGACTACCAGACCCGGGGAGGGGCTCCATCCTCATGTTGTTGATATCCCATCTGCTCGTACCAAGTGATTTGCTTCTTCATTCATTATGCGAACGGCTAAGGAATGGAACAGCCTGCCGGCGTCTGTGTTTCCCGAAACCTACAACCTTGGGATCTTCAAGGCCAGAGTGAATAGGCATTTACTGGACCCGCATGCTCCATCGTCGACCTCATCGTCGCTTACCATCAGGCGAGATCGAGGTCAAATGCGGGTTTAGATGTAAATAAAATAAAAAAAGATTTATAACTGAAGTGTCCTCCAAGACCCGAATCCCTTTCTCACTTATTGTAATATGAAAACTAATTCTAGAGCTTCAGCATCACTTGTTAGCAACCCGGTTTTCCTTGTCAGGGGCGGAGCACCCGGCGGAGTCGTGTATACGCGACCACAGCGCCTCGCACGAGGCTCCGTCCAGCTCGAACGGAGTTAGGGTCATCTGGGACTCGCTCTTGATGTCTGTTTGGTTGTTAAGGATAATTATACTAGTAAAAGCATCGGGGGCGTAAGTCTTAAGACACTTCAAATTTTTTTTGAAAACCCGTATAAAATATGAATTATCTCTGAAGAAAGTCGGAAGTCCACTAGTACTCCCTGTAACTCAGCCGATAGGGGGTCATCAATAAATTAAGTGTGACAACACATGTGTCAGAGGGCCACGCTCTTCCATACCTCTTTATTTGTGTACCTATTTACTAATAATATAATAATAATAACGTGTGTGTGTGTGAGAGAGAGAGGGTGTGTGTGAGGGTGTATGTGTGTGTGCAAGAGAGATGTATGGTGTTCTATGCCAAAATGAGTGAGAGATGTCAAATGACAAACTGCGTTAAAAATATCTTGGGATCGGTGTAAACCACGTTTCATTTAAGGTAAAAAGGGGAGAAATACTAGTATTTAAGGAGATTCTCGATCTCCTCATAGTTTAGTGTTTTAGTCAATCAGAAAGACGGTTTTTACAGTCGTAGTATTTGATTAAATAAATGTCCAATTCTTTATTAATGATATTGTATAGATGTGCCGATTATGGTCCTTACTGCAGTTGTTTGGGCCACCATATGTTTCCTACGTTTTGTCAGTATAATTGGGTCAGGGATCAAGGATTTATGCTTTTTGAGCGTGGTATGCAATATGTAAAGTTGTCTAATAGAAAGCAGATCACAATAACGATACAGCTGACACGTTGGAAATCTGTAGGGTTTGAAAAACATACCTTTCAAAAGAGCTCTCTGGGATCTTTCAATCTCCAGAAACTTTACCTTAGTAGCTCCACCCCAGACTGGGATACAGTAAATTATGATTGATTGAGCCAGTTATAAAGCTATGTGACGTCACATGCGTAAATCTAAAAGTCATAAATAATATAAAGGAATGAGTTTGAAGTCCATGGACACGAGTGATTTTTGTATCGTTCATTTGGTTTAATGTTATGTTAATTTCTAACGTTTGATTGTATGAAAAAAAGATTTTAAATAGATATATATTATAAATAATTTTGGGAGTGCTGTCGCCGACCAGGTGTAACCGCACCTTCATAGATGTTAAATTAGAATTTTTTTAATTTTATTTTCTAGCAGAATACTGCTATTCATTTAACTTACTCAATTCTCATCACATCCTTAGGAGGTCGTATGTCACCCTTGCGATAATAAATCCTTCTGAATTTGGTTATTGTTGGGTAGGACGAACCCGAGAATGGGTCCTTATTCCAAAAAATAAATTATGATTAATAAAATTTTGAAAGTGAGATGAGTTTTTCCGATTTTTTGAAGACTTACGTACATTTACCGACTGCTCTAATGGTGAAGGACTGTACACAGGCCATTTTGGCACTAAGAGCCTCCTACACAAGATGAGACTGGCAGACAATCCTGCAGAGCCTGTGGTGACACCGTTGAATAAATGGACTTGTTGGCTGGAAAGCGTATGAGTCTTCTGGGGGTAACCTACCCGAAACCAGAAGACTATAGGCTCCTTCCTGTAAGCTGTATAGCATCCTTGATGCAAAGCATCTTTAAGGAACAGGACGGAGACAAGGTAAAGGGTGAGCACAAAAGATTCCTGAGGGTCGAAGTGCCGCTGTGGTTATCCCTGGCCCCCTGTCAAGATAAAGATAATGGTGAAGGAAAACACCGTGAGGAAACCTGTATGTCTGAGGAAATAAAAAAGTTTTCCAAGGCGTGTGAAATCCACCGCACTGGGTCCGCTCGGTGGATCATGGCCCGTACAAGGGGAGGCCTGTGCCCCAACAATAGGCTTGATGATGATGAAAACTTTAAAAAAAAAGGATACACCCTTTAGCCACATTTGCGGGAGCACTGAAGTCGAATCTTATACCAGTGAGCTTCTTGCCGATCTGATACATTTCTCTGAAAAATAGATAGGAAATGGTCACCACCAATAGACATCCTACCCACCTCACTATGAGGTTATTAGAAGGTATTCTATGCGCTGCTCACTTTAAGGTCTTATACCTTTCAAACAGAAACACAGCATTGAGTATGTACATTAAGCAGATGTGTATTTTCGTTTGACAATATCTGCTATCTTTCAAAACACATGCTGATGTCTTCCCAAGGTCTACGAGACACAAGAACCGTCTCTATTTGCCAAGTTCCAGAGTAGACTTGTATAAAAAGAATTCCTTCTGTATGGCAATTTTAGTGTATAATAATCTGCCTAGTCGCCTTAAAAATGGTCCCGCTAGCCAATTTAAAACTAATATTTCCAAGTGGCTTCTAGACAAATATGTTATTACTCCATAAAAGAGTATCTCAACGACACTAACAAACAGCAGAAAAGATTTGCACACCGTTGTCGGTGGAACATATGATACCTATGCCTTTTAAATCACCTGTAATTTTCACTATGTTCTGGCAAATACATTTCATTTCAAGCATTAGGGTTGGGTGGGTGGGAGGGGGGTAACCTGTAAATATTGCGTTCTACCTACTGTCCGTTTTTAAAGAGCAAGTAGTATGGAGGAAGGAACCCCCGCAAAGCTGACAAAGATTGCTATTACAAGAAACGTATATTGTGAAAAGATAGTGTAAGACCGGGGTGTTTGGAAAAGCTTTGGAGAGGCCTTTGCCCAGCAATGGGACAACGATGGAGGAAAAAAAATACTGTTCATACTTAGCACTGTTTAGACGATGTTGGTCGTTCTCTCTGATGTTGAAACCTGATGAGAAGGCGGCACACAGGTTCCCCAAGCTGTCTCCCTCTTTTGATACAGTTTCTAGCTTGGCTTTTAATTCTGACTGAAATAGAAGACACACATTACATACCTAGATTTTGAAAATCATCCTATGTAGATAGCTCACAAGAGCAGTTTTATAAGGAAACTGCATCTACCAGTTGGCGCATGTGATGCAAGCACCTTCACATCCTTAGTCAGGCAGTGAAATGTGAAATGAATGGAACTATATGTGCATTTGCCCAAAGCCTTTGGCTCAATGTGTTGCAATGTGAGTGCTCACATCATCATTGTAGAGAAGAGAGCACTCATAGTCCGATTTCTGTGATTACTTAGACAAACACTAGTCGGAAAACCCTGCACTTGGAGTAGAATACAATATATAGACTCATGCCTCTATTCCGTAGACTATCATATATACCTTTGTATAAAGTAAAGTTGTATAAAGAAATTTGTCAAATCTTTTGTGTGGAGCATAGCCCTTTACGGATGCGAAACTTGGACCATGACTCAGAGAGATAGACAATATTTAGAGGCGTTTGAGATGTGGTGTTGGAGGAGGATGGAAAGGATAAGCTGGACAGAGAGAGTGACAAATGAAGAGGTACTGACGAGAGTAAAAGAAAAGAGAAACATCTTAAAGGCTATTGAAAATAGAAGGGGAAATATGGTGGGCCACCTTATACGACACGACGAATACATAAGAAACCTTATAGAAGGAAAAGTTGAAGGCAAGCGGGGAAGAGGAAGACCGAGGATAAGCTACTTCGATCAAATCAAAGAGAAGGCTGGCGTTGCGTCGTATAAGGAGGTCAAGGAAAGGGCCCTAGACAGGACACAGTGGCGTTTACTACACCGACAAGAGCATAGCTCTTAAATTGTAGAAGAAGAATGAATTATATTTAATTCAAATTATTAAAACCAGTAAAATTACTTTACGCCTACCCTCTCAGCTTATCTGACAGTCCTCCACTTGCATTCAGGCCTGGACTTCATGAGTCCGGTTCCAGCCCCGTTTTGGTTTGCTGCATCCAATCACAAAGCGCTTATTTCAAGTAGAGGGCGGGTAGAACGCATGTGATTAATTGTAGTAAACCGAACCGGGACTGGAACCGGACCCATGATTTCCGGGGGCCTCAACGTCTATTCGCTCTCGCGTGATGTGAACAGCGGGCGTGATGAGTTGTAAACTCCATTGCTGCCACCAAGTGCAAAATTATTTTTGAACTTCATTTTTTAGAGAAGCAAGGGAGTAGAAGCAATGTACAATAACAATCCGAACTGCAGCCAGACTGGCGATTCGAGCCCATTTAGTGTCCGAAGATTACACAACACTAGATGGTATGTTACTTACGTTTAATTTCATCTCCTGTGCCATTTTCGACTCTATCACATTCTTTATCTTGCATGCTTTCTGTTTCTGCTTACCTCTTTCGATCCTTTCTGTAAATTTTGCGAGTAATTTCCATTAATTTTTAGTGTAAAACTTGAAAATCTTTCAGTGAGTTTGAAGCTTGATCCCTTACCAAATATCCTTTTTCGGAATCCTTCAAGTGTTTCGTTAATTTCTATATAGAATGGGTCGTCTGAAATAGTCATGATGCTGCAATATTTATAATTTTTAAGGATAAAGTTACAAAAAATCACAATAGACAACAAACGATAAAATTCAAATACGACACAGGGTCGACAACATTATAAGACAACATTTACCACTGAGTATCCGATTTGGCTGGATCCTACAAGCCAAAGTTGGGTTGGGACCCATGGATCCGAGTCCTCGGAAGTCGGAGTCCTCGGATTAAGATCCCGGAACTGTGTATGTGTGTGTGTTACACGTTTAAGTAGGTCCGATCGGCAATGCCCGGACGGATCTTTAGCAGAGTACAACATGCGATACGATTTGTCCCAGCCTGACCCATACAGGTCCAATAGACATGGAATCCATAATCCTGTTCGGATCCATACGTCCTCTGGCTTGCAGGATCAAGCCAAATCGGAATATCTGTGATTACTATATTCTTGTGACTTTTGTTTGTCATGTTGGTGTTACTGAAAATGATTTTTTTTTAAACAACTGGATAGGCAAAAGACGCTATTTACAAATCCTTAAAATAAAAATATTATCAAAAACTAAATCATCATGAAATTGAAACCGTAACAAAAGAGTGTAAACGAAAATCAAATAAACCCACAGAAATCAGATTATAAATGAGTTAGTTTTTGAATAAACTAAATCGGAAAGTCGGACGGAATCTAAGGAATCCAAAATAAATCGTCGCCTGTGGCGCCACGTCCTGTCACATAACGGAACTATGATTTATCGCCATTTTTGTGATGGCGGCCGATATTTATAGATCGGAAGGGTGTTGTTAGTTTTCAATAAATAATGGAGGAAACAAAAGTAATTTATTACATAGACGACGAGGAGACGCCGTATTTAGTGAAAATCCCCATATCACCCGAGAAAGTGACGCTTTTAGACTTCAAAAACCAGCTAAACCGACCGAATTACAAGTTTTTTTTCAAGTCAATGGACGATGATTTTGGTGTGGTGAAGGAAGAAATTGTTGATGATAATGCTCATCTGCCGTGTTTTAACGGTCGTGTGGTGTCGTGGCTTGTGTCTGCTGAGGGCTCCAACCCTTCTGATGGGGCTTCGCAGTGTACAGATAGCAACGCAGGTAAGGGAAAGCAGGCGAACCACGGTGCGCCCACCGCTCCGCTTACAAGAGACACCTGCACGGATACTGACAGTACTATTAGCTCCAGACCAGGTCACAGAGCGTCCTGTGACAAGTACAAATACAGAGGCCTTAGAATTAACGGTCAATCGAAGTACAACCATGGCCTGGAATACGAAACAGCGTCAGTTCTTAGCTCTGACTTAGACTCTACCAGTCTGTTTGACAGTCAATCTGAGATTACAACGACCACGGGACGGCATACAAATGCTTCTGTAGACAGAGCATTAACAGAATGTAGCAGTGTTTCCCACCTACAAGTCAGCTCAAGAAAGCGGCCTCAACGGAGACGGAAGCGGCCCCAAGTAATGTCTAGAACATCATCATACTCCTCAATAACGGACTCGACCATGTCTATGCATATAATAACAGTGACTTTGAACATGGATACTGTGAATTTCCTTGGGATCTCAATCGTTGGACAGTCGAACAAAGGTGGCGATGGAGGGATCTACGTTGGGAGTATAATGAAAGGGGGAGCCGTAGCCTTGGATGGGAGGATAGAGCCTGGAGATATGATATTACAGGTAAGACCTATCATATTTTCTAGAATATTTGGAAAATGAACAAAAGTCATCTCATATACTCATTTATTAAATCTTTGGGGAACTTAAAAGATCACTAGGTTAGTTAGGTTATTTGTAAGTACGTTGTACAAATTAATTAAAATAACAATAAAAAAAAATATACTTAAACGAAAAAATAAAATATGTATAAATGGTGTAGCATAACTCTTTCGAGTTTTCTCCCTTTTAACCATCGGGATAGAGAAAGGTGATAGATTCGAGCAGGCAGAGTATGTGTACATGTGAATAAACTTATATATAAACAAAATATATACATAAAATATACTAAATTAAATTAAATATATTAAGAGTATGTCAATAATGATAATAATTAATTTCAGTCATATATTTCATAAAAAAAATTACATGTCAAATGTTCTAATGAACAATAACAATAATTTTCTAATAATAAAATAATTATTAGTCATTCAAATAACCCGCCCCTTGTCCCCAGTGCAAAGGTGGCCATTACAAAATGTTAAATATTGTAGCCTACAGTGCCTATATAAATTTTAAAGCTCCTAGAAATTCAGTAATCGAGTTGAAACACCTCAGCAGTAACAGTGACCTCAACTTGTGTCTGAAATTACTAAGCGTGATATTGGCCTTGAGCTTCGTGGGTAACTGAATAGTAGCAGCTCACTGTACCCCGCCCAACGCCTCACTACTTTGAGCCTTGAGCGTACAAGGTACGGGTTCCTGCAAGTGCTTTCTCGAGCAGATTTCACAATGCACAATGTCCACAAAGGATAAATTATGTACAAGTAGTAACTTAAAACTATGTTAACATATTTCTATAAAAATCCAGGAACAACCATAGTCATATTTGGCTTTATATCTTACCATAACTTGACCTCATCCCATCTTAAAAATATATAATTTAATACTAAAAAGTAGGGGACATTAAAACAAATTAAATAAATTGTAATTTGTGACTATTATTGCTTGGTGTTCAGTAGGGGGCGGATTTATCCCATAGATAACTACCTAGTTATCTATAGGATGAATGCAGACCTTTATAGCATACCTTCTTTTTGGGGAAGCACTGTCTCCCATAAAACAGGTTCGCCTAGTTTGGGAGTCAGGGTATTGTTCGATTTACAAGTTTTGTGATGTTTTCAATGAAGATTGTTTTTTTTATTTTTATTTATTTATTCTAATATTTATGGACAAATACAGGTCCATTTAATATTTCAACCGGATTGTGGCATGTAAAACAAGTCAAGGTTCCTGACTATAAATGATCACGAGTTTATAAGGGCTAGCCTCTAAATATTTCCATGTTTTTGATAAAACTCCATGTCTATATCTGATAAATTGCATTCAAGAAAAGATTCCTTCAGACCTATCTATAGGAACAGAGATAAAGTAATTTTAAGATAAAATACATAATCTAATCGGAAATCTGGATTATAAAATATGGTTTAGACAACAAATGACTGTGTTTTATATTTGATTTACTTGCCCAGTCAATGCACGGTGGAGCTCAGCATTGGCTGACCATTGGGTCATAGTCAAAATTTCCTAAAAATTAGATACATTAATTGTATAAGGAGAACAGACAACCAAAAGAGCCACCTGATGGTAATTGGTTACCATCACCCGAAAATATCTCATCTCAGTACAATGTGATGACCTTGAGGATTTAGTCGGAGTGCCTCATGTACCAGTAATTATGGTGACTTTCTTACCCTTCAACCCGAAACACAGCAATGAAAGCATTGCTGCTTTGCAGCAAAAATAGGTAGAAGGGTGGTACCACACCATGCTGATTCTGTATATACCACCTCATACCACCTCAGTCATCCATTATCCAGCAGCAAAATGCACATACATATCATATTTAATCTAGTTTAATCGCGGACTGAGAAACCTTTTATTAGATAAATAGTTTTATTCAGTTAAGGAATTTATGGACATGAAATTTTGAATTTAACGTATTTATTATGTATTTACCTGACATTAAAATCATCTCTATAATAGGGTATTTGTCTAAAAAAAATATTGCATCAATCAACTTTCATGGACATCCTGAAGATGGATCTGAAATCCGTTTGTCGATATCTCAACTAACATCAGAGATATTAATGGTTAAAGTTAGTAGTGGGGGATGCTCTATCCCTTTCTAGCAAAACCGTCTGCTTGTATGACGCTACATATCAATGACGTCACAATTATCTATTGCCGTCTCTTTCTACCGCCTGATTTTTGATTGCCTGTAGCTTATTTATTTTTCAACGGATTTTAATTCTGTTTTCACATTTGACCATTAATTTATGTCTATTTTCTTATTTTTATGAAATATATTTAATACTAGCGGCCCGTCCCGGCTTCGCACGGGCATTAAACATTACATTTAGATTTGTTAATTTTAACACATTCATAATAATAATAATAATATAACACACATATTCACTCCTTTTTGCGTCGAGCTCCTAAAAAAGAGTAAATTAAAAAAAAAACCGAGTGACGCCCTACAACGCATAAGTAGCCGAATGGAGTTTATTGTTTCAAAGTTTTAAACTCGTGATATCTTTTGAATGGAATGTCAGAATCGAATAATTCAAAAAGTAATATAAAGGTATTGAAGCAGTCTTAAATAATAAATCATTTATTTTGATAAGGTACAAATAAAGAGCTTTTTGTAGCGGTGGTATTTTAATTTCTTTTTTTTTTAATAAAAAAAACGCTTATTGTGACATGACTATAATAGTTAGAGACACGCTGCCGCTGATTTTTTTGTTGATAATGGTGTGTTCTAAAAAAATGTTATATATCATTTTGTTCTATCATCAATAGTTTTCGCAGCGTACGCGATGTAAGGAAGTTTTTTGATATTTTTTTACACTTTATCGTAATTTAAGTAAGGATCCCCATTTTTTTTTAAAATGAAATATAGCCTATGTCACTCAGGAAAAATGTAGCTTTCCAACAGTGAAAGAATTATTTAAATCTGTTCAGTATTTTCGGAGCCTATTCAATTCAAACAAACAAACAAAAAATCAAACCTTTCCTCTTTATAATATTGGTATGGATTTGATACTTGGCAAATACCCTATTCATTAACAATGATTATTGACACTCTTTACATTATAGTTAGTTATGTGGTTACCTACCAATTTATTTTCAATGTTTATTACATTATTTTATTTTCAATTAATTTATCGGAAGATCATTCTACAAATAAGAATTATATTTTGGACATACATTTCAAATGGTGTAGTATGAAATATTATTATAATTCTATTAATATGAAAATGTCAGTTACATACAGTCTTATTAGATCTTTACATACTCCACTTACAACTCAACATTTACTACCAACTTAAATCCATCTATACATTGCTATAAAGAAAAATAACTCCTCTATGTCCCAGAAATGGCATTTATCTTATGATAGTAACCGCAGCGGAACTTCGACCCTTGAGGATCTTTTGTGCCAACCCCATTTTACACACTGGTCATCTCAGTGTGCAGGTTTGTTCACGATGTTTTTCTTCACCGTTAGAGCAGTCGGTAAATATACGTAAGTCTTCGAAAAATACGAAAAACTCATTGGTACATGGCACTGCACGGTTTCGAACCCGGACCTCCCGCATAGGAGTCCGATGTCCTAGCCATTGTGCCACAAATGCTCTAAAAATAATGGCAGTTAAGTGATTTCACTTTTTTTGGCTTTTTGACGAACTACTTCCTGGCAAAGACAGTTGCAGATAGGTCTTTGTATGTAGGGAGGGGCCATGGATTTCAATTTGCGAGCCTCCTATTTCAACATGAACCTATAAGCTACAAACAATGTCTCCCACACTAGTAATAAAAAAGTTATAGGCCATAAAACACCCCATGCCTACAGTCATCTGATCCTAACCATAGAGGTGTAAGAGGCATAACTACTGTCTCTGTCATTTGATATTTTGTGAAGGAGATATGATATCTTTAAATTACATTTGTATTTGACACACTGTCAAAGTTAATGGAATATTTGTATTATGGTGACCCTACAATAGAATTTTAATGTACTCCGGGGAGAGAGCGTCGGTGGCACAGTGGCTAGGACACCGGACTCCCATGCGGGAAGTCCGGGTTAGAAAGCTTTTCGTATTTTTCGAAGACTTACGTACATTTACCGACTGCTCTAACGGTGAAGGAAAACATTGTGAGGAAACCTGCTCAGGATGACCAGTGTGTAAAATGGGGTTGGCACAAAATATCCTCAAGGGTCGAAGTGCCGCTGAGGTTATTCCCGGCCCTCTAAAAATTATTTCGCCACCAATCTTAAATGTGTATCAAAACAAATATAACGTTAAAAATCTAAATAATATATTTATTCAATCCCGGAAATCCCGGGATTATTGGGCATACTTATCCATATTATGACCGTATGTGGCAAGTACCAAAAACAGCTCTACCTACTCCGATCATAGATCATAAGATAAGATCTAGATGACGTATTCGTCTTATAGTTTAGGTAGATTTTATTTATTATAAGTTGTTAATGTAAGTTAATGGAATTGAAATGTAGTGATCGTTCTATAGAATTGACCACAAAGAACTCTCTTGGTAGATTTTAATGTGGTAGTTAGCCATTGCCTTCACCATTTCACACACTCGTTATCTCAGTGTGTAGGTTTCCTCACGATGTTTTCCTTCATCTTTAGAGGAGTCAGTAAATGTACATATACGTATTTATCTAATGTGGATTTAATTACACAGTCAAAATAAGTATTTTAAAAAAAAACGTAATCTATTAATTAATGATATTGCATGGTTTCGAACTCAGACCTCTCGTATTGGAGTCTGGCGTCCTAGCCACTGCTACACCAACACTAACAATATACAATTTTTCGATGTCCTATTGCCATTTTACCATAAAATTCAATCCTTCCTCTTATAGACACATAACAATACCTATTGTCCAATCTTTTGCATAAAGGGTTATATAACCTTGAGGACACAGTATTATTAGATACTCTATGCCTTGAGTGTCACCTGTCCTTTATTTGTTACATAATAGGTTGGCTTTTTTAGAGAATGAGCGTAGAATTTCAATGGGTAATGGTATTGAATTAAAAAAAAGAGGCTAGACAAAGAACGAAGCATCATTTCAGATTGTCAGGGCATTATTAGAACGTCAGTGGCGTAGTGGTTAGGACGCCGGACTCGCCTTCGGAGGTTCGGGCTTTACCAAGCAATGTGTGCAAATGAGTTTATTGGGTATTTCAAAGACTTACGTACACGGTGAAGGAAAACATCGTGAGGAAACCTGCACACTGAGATAAGCAGTGTGTGAAATGGGGAAGGCAATGCTAAAAGCGCTCCGGCAACAGGCTGAGGCAGTCTCCTTTGTCCGGTGCTGCACGCCACCTTCATCAAACTTAATTACTTTTGCTTATTTGTTTTTATAATATATTTGTTTAATATTATTTTTATCTTCTGTACCTAATTGTTTGTATGTGTGTAACGGATATAAATAATCTTTCTTTCTTTCTTTCAATGGCAAACCACCCCATTAAATCTGCCAAGAAAGTCTACGTGGTTAATTCCATAGAATGACAAGGGTCAAGAATTATCAATGAGGATTACAAATAAGAAGAAGAAATCCAGCAACTGTTGGACAGAAAATATTGATAATCTATTTCTTATCTTATGATAGGGGCCGGGAAAAACCCAGCGCCACTTCGACCCTTGAGGATCTTTTGTGACTACCCCATTTTACACACTGTTCATCTCAGTGTTCAAGTTTCCTCGCGATGTTTTCCTTCGCCGTTAGAGCAGTCGGTAAATGTACGCAAGTCTTTCGAAAAATACGAAAAACTCATTGGTACATGGCACTGCACGGTTTCGAACCCGGACCTCCCGCATGGATGTCTAGTGTCCCAGCCACTCGATTCGACTTCATAGATCTCTCTCCCCGGAGTACATTAAAATTCAATTGTAGAGTCACCATAATACAAATATTCCGTTAACTTTGATAGGGTGTCAAATACAGCTTTGACCGTTCATTGGCGGGCGACCCTGGGGAAGGCAGCAACGTGCTATGGCCGCACGCTGCTGTGACGGGAGGAACCGGGAGGTGGAATTTACACCTCCCAGGAGGAGCCCAAGGCAAATGCTAGGAGGGCACCGGTGCGTTCCACTGGAGATCCCGGAGCCCTCCGATAAGCACGAGGCCGGCCATCGAGGGGGTTTTAGTGAGTGGAAATCTCACATAACCCAGTCTCTCCCCCAGGAGGCTGGGTATCTTTCAAAGATTTCCCCCCCGTTACCAAAAAAAAAAAAAAAAAAAAAAAAAAGGGTGTCAAATACAAATGTAATTTAAAGATATCGTATCTCCTTCACACAAATATCAAATGACAGAGACAGTAGTTATGCCTCTCACACCTCTATGGTTAGGTTAGGTTAGGTTAGGTTAGTTTCGAAGGTAGGTTTCGAAATCTTCGTAAGATACCCAGCCTCCTGGGGGAGAGACTGGGATTATGTGAGATTTTTACTCACTAAAACCCCCTCGATGGCCGACCTCGTGCTTATCGGAGGGCTCCGGTATCTCCAGTGGAACGCACCGGTGCCCTCCTAGCACTTGCCTTGGGCTCCTCCTGGGAGGTGCACGTTCCACCTCCCGGTTCCTCCCGTCACAGCAGCGTGCGGCCATAGCACGTTGCTGCCTTCCCCAGGGTCGCCCGCCAATGAACGGCCAAAGCCCCCACTTTGACCGCCCGCGACCCTGCTCCCTCCTTTTAGTCGCCTTTTACGACAGACAGGAGTTACCGTGGCTCTATTCTTCGCCCGAGACTACAGGGCTGCCCGCATGGTAGTCCTAGCCACTCGATTCGACTTCACAGGGAAAGGTGGTACAGTGAAGATCAGAAAGAGGTTAACTTTCATAATCGCGAATTTCTCAGACTACGGAATTGATTTAAATGTACTTTCACTAGATATTAGAACTAAATAGATTGTGTAAGGTGGTGAAAGCATATTGAAATCAAATTAAATTATTCGGTTATCAAACTAGGAACTCGCCGCCGCGCCGCCCCGCTGCCCTCTGCCTTCGAAGCCACAGCCTAAAATAAAAATAATAATAATCATAAATCTCTTTATTTTCATGATCACGATACGTTCATTAAACTATACTAAACGTTGGACTCCGCACTAGGCAACGCCTGTATCGCGGAGGCCGGTACAATTTTCCTTATCTAATAATTACATCAATTTATACTTACTTACTTACTTACTCCGTTGGCGCAGCGACCCGAAGTGGATCTTGGCCTCCGATACCAAAGAGCGCCATCGCTCTCTCTCCTGCGCAGTCTCGAGCCAGTCAGGCGCCCGGAGCTCCCGCAGATCCTTCTCCACTTCATCGCGCCAGCGGTATCTGGGACGTCCGACCGGACGTCGTCCGTTAGGGCGTCCCACATACGCTCGTTTAACTGCCCGATCCTCCCCCATCCTAGTGATGACCGAGACTCAGACTCTTGGTGACCGAGAGGAGAAAACAGACTCTTGGTGACCGAGAGGAGGATATTGAGGAAGATTCTGGGACCAGCCAAGAAGGAAGATGGAGGGTGGCGGATAAGAAAGAATAGGGAGATAGAAGAGATGGTGAACGAGCCGAACATTATAGGAGAGACGAAAGCGGCTCGACTCCGATGGCTCGGACACATCACATCAATTTATAATAAGATATATTTATTTATGAGATATTTAATTATATTATTTTATATTTATTAAAATAAACAGAAATAAAATGTGTTTTGATGAGAAAGTAATTAATTATGGAGTGATGTACGACGATGAGCGTGAGTGTGCTAGGGTGTCCTAGGGTGAGTGTGTGTGGGTGAGTGTATAATGTGGTTTGGTGAAAGGGGGAGGGTATTCATGGTGAGTGCAGTCAAGTGTGCTGTGGAAGTCAGTGATAGAGCGATCGCGAAACAATAAGCTGATGATAAAGATTTTAATAATTAAAAATGGATACAGCCCACTGTCTCTACCGGGAAATAGCCAAGCGCCTCGTAGAGACATCCCGGGACTAGAAGGCCTCTACTTTGCTCAGCGTATGAGCCTCGCTATACAGCGGGGCAACGCCTCCAGCCTCCTCGGGACACTCCCTGCAGGGAGCGACCTGGGCCAGGGCTTTTACTTGTACAATAGTTAGGTATTTTGTAATTTTAGCTTAAGTATTTTTATGTTATTTTTACAATACAGAAGTATACAAAGATTAATACATGCAGCACAAAACATTCGGTGCGGTACAGTGCCAAAAAGGGTACACCAGCTCAGCATAATGCTGAGGCAAGCCACAGCGCTGATTTTCAGCTGGCCCTCAGTGTAAATGTACGTAAGTCTTTCGAAAAAACCGAAGAACTCATTAGTACATGGCATTGCCTGGTTTCGAACTCGGACCTCCCGCATGGGAGTCCGACGTCCCAGCCACGACGACACCGACCGCTATTTGTATATCTGTTTTTATTAACCCTCAAAATACCGTCTTTCCAGGTAAACGACGTGAACTTCGAAGACATGACCAATGACGAAGCAGTCAGGGTGCTAAGGGAAGTGGTCCAGAAGCCTGGTCCCATAAAGCTAGTGGTGGCCAAGTGCTGGGACCCCAACCCTAAGGGATACTTCACTATACCTAGGACGGAGCCTGTCAGACCCATTGATCCTGGTAAGTATTTTAAAGGTTATCCCGACAAATATGGCATGAAACTTTAGATTTTAAAAAGAAGTTTTATCTGAAACCGCGTCTGCCAGTTGGCGCATGCGATGTGAGCATTTTTGCATACATTAGTCATGACTAATGTGCAGTGCATGCACTGAAATGTTAAATCAAATGTATGGAACTATATTAGCATTTACACAAACCTTTTGACTCGCTGTCAGTGCTCACACCATCGTTCTAGAGGAGAGGACGCCACTAATCCGATTTCTGTGATTCTAAACCTTCCTTTTTCCTAAGAGCGTCGGTGGCCTTGTAGCTAAGGCAACGGACTCCCATGCGGGAGGTCAGGGTTCGAAACCATGCCATGTACCAATGAGTTTTTCGTATTTTTCGAAGACTTACGTACATTTACCGACCGCTCTAACGGTGAAGGAAAACATCGTGAGGAAACCTGCATGTCTGAGGAAATGAAAAAATAATTCAAGGCGTGTGAAATCCTCAGCAATTAGCACTGGGCCCGCTCGGTGGATCATGGCCCGTACTCACTTGTGCAAGGGGAGGACTGTGCCCCAACAGTGGGGGCATTAATAGGCTGATGATGATGATGATGATGAAACCTTCCTTTTGGTTTCTAGAAACTCTTGTCGATGTATTTGGCAGTCAACATTGATGGAGCATAGAGAAACTTAATTTCCACTGTATTTTACCTATGTTCACAAATACATACATACATAACTTTACGCTATATCCCATGCGGGGAAGGTAGAGAGAACGGAGCGCGACGAATCTCTGTCTTGGCACGTCTACTGCTTCCTCTACAGTCACTCGTCGTCTCCCGCACGCTCCCCGTCGGGGAGCTCTCTGTTCTGTTTTCTTCTCAAAATCTGTATAAACATTATTAACTTGTGAATTCGGTGTATATGCCTGTAAAGGTAAAGTTTAGTGTGACATGTTTATGCAACTATATCTGCAATATTTGTAATTCTTACATAAACTTTTACACAATAAATCTTATCTTATCTTCAAAAGGTTAGTCTAGGACGACCCCGGTTTCTCCTTCTACTTACTATTGCTTCGTATACCTGTTTTGAATTAAATGGCTGTTTATCGTTTCCAGGAGCATGGGTAGCGCACACCCAAGCCCTCCGCGAGGCGTACCCCCCACCTCCCCCCTCCCTTTCAGCCCTCCCAGTGTCCTCGGTATCGGAGAGGGGCGCGTCAGACGCCAGCACGCTTCCAGCTGGAGGGTTGGAGCCCCAGCTGTCTGTTAACATGGATATGGCGCTTGTGGTGCGCGCTATGCTGCGGCCGGACTCGGGTGAGTGGGGTGAAAGGGGGTCAAAGGGGACATAAGGGGTATAAGTAAGTCAGATGGCAAAGTGTAGAGCGGGGAATCGAGACAATATAAGTCAGATGGCAAAGTGTAGAGCGGGGAATCAAAAGGGTATAAATCTGGTGGCAAAGTTGAGGGTGAATCGATGGAGTATAAGCCAGGTGGAAAGTATACAGTGGAAATCGAGAGGTTTAGTCAGATGACAAGGAATCGAGGGGTATAAGCTAGATGTCAAAGTATAGAGGGGGTATGAGCTGGATGACAAAGTATAGAGGAAACGAAGGGGTATAAGCCAGCTGACGAAATATAGATAGGAAATTAAGGGATATAAACCAGATGATAAAGTATAGACTGGGGAATTGAGGGGGTATAAAGCCAGATGGCAAATTATAGATGGGGGTATAATCCAGATGGCAAAGTATCGAGTATGTATAAGTCCGGTGGCAAAGTATAGATTAGGAATCAAGAGGCTTAATACAGATAGCAGAAGTATAAGATTGTGGAATCGAGGATCCAGGACAAAATATATAGAGAGAAACAAGATGATTACACTTAAAATGTTCAAAGAAACTTTCGCCACCAGGCCTGGAGATCCGCGACCGTATGTGGCTCAAGATTACGATCCCCAACGCGTTCATCGGAGCCGACGTCGTGGACTGGGTTCTGCAGCACGTGGCCGGGATAGCGGACCGGCGGGATGCCAGGAAGTATGCCTCGCATATGCTCAAGGTAATTATTTTTAAAATTTATAATGAGAGCAGACGAGCACACGGACCACCTGATGGTAAGTGGTCACCGTCGCCCATAGACACCTCACCTCACTGTATTAATATTAGAGGGTGTTTGATACGCTGCTAACCTTGAGGACTAAGATGAATGAAGAAAACCCTGACAACTATTTCTTCTTTGGATATTTAATCGCATTTAAATATCACCACAACATCCCTGTATGATACGTCAAACAAACTTCTGAAGGATCATCACAAAATGAACAAGGTATAGAAGCGCCCTTTAGAATGATAATGTGAGCACTGACAGCGGGAAAATGCACTTACAGTTCCAACAATTTGACATTTCAAAGCCTTCGTTTTAACTTTTAATCAATCAATCAAAATGAATAAGAATAGTTTATTTGTGCGGTAACATCATCATCATCAGGCTATTCTAGTCCACTGCTGGACATGGGCCTCTCCCAGGGCGCGCCATTGAGCCCGATCTTCGGCTCTTCTCATCCAGTCGCTGCCAGCCACCTTACGCAGATCGTCGCTCCATCTAGCAGGGACGCCCGTCCCACACTACGTTTGCCCAAACGCGGTCTCCACTCCAGAACTCGTCTCCCCCAGCGGTTATCGGTTCTGCGACAGACGTGACCGGCCCACTGCCACTTCAGCTCGCTAATCTTATGAGCTATGTCGGTAACTTCTGTTCTATGCCGGATCTCCTCATTTCTGATTCGATCCAGCAGAGACACTCCGAGCACAGCTCTTTCCATAGCACGCTGAGCGACTTTCAATTTGTGAACCAGTCGCACCGTCAATGTCCACGTTTCTGCTCCGTAGGTCATTACTGGTAGGACACACTGGTTAAAGACTCTTGTCTTTAGACATTGAGGTATGGGCGACGAGAAGATGTGACGTAACTTCCGAAATGCTGCCCAACCCAGCTGACATCTTCTGTCGGCTTCTTTCTTTCTTTGTTGTGCGGTAACATTACAAAGAATTATAATAGTCCATACACCAGTAGGAACTTAAGCATATGTTATATTAAACTAAACTAGCGGCCCGTCCCGGCTTCGCACGGGCATTAAACATTACATTTAGATTTGTTAATTTTAACACATTCATAATAATAATAATATAACACACATATTCACTCCTTTTTGCGTCGAGCTCCTAGAAAAGAGTAAATTAAAAAAAATCCGAGTGACGCCCTACAACGCATAAGTAGCCGAATGGAGTTTATTTTTTCAAAGTTTTAAACTCGTGATATCTTTTGAATGGAATGTCAGAATCGAATAATTCAAAAAGTAATATAAAGGTATTGAAGCAGTCTTAAATAATAAATCATTTATTTTGATAAGGTACAAATAAAGAGCTTTTTGTAGCGGTGGTATTTAATTTTTTTTTTTTTATAAACAAAACGCTTATTGTGACATGACTATAATAGTTAGAGACACGCTGCCGCTGATTTTTTTGTTGATAATGGTGTGTTCTAAAAAAATGTTATATATCATTTTGTTCTATCATCAATAGTTTTCGCAGCGTACGCGATGTAAGGAAGTTTTTTGATATTTTTTTACACTTTATCGTAATTTAAGTAAGGATCCCCATTTTTTTTGAAAATGAAATATAGCCTATGTCACTCAGGAAAAATGTAGCATTCAAACAGTGAAAGAATTATTCAAATCTGTTCAGTAGTTTCGGAGCCTATTCAATTCAAACAAACAAACAAAAAATCAAACCTTTCCTCTTTATAATATTGGTATAGATAAACAAACAAACAAACCTACCAGTAATGACCTACGGAGCCGAAACGTGGACACTGACGGTGCGACTGGTTCACAAATTGAAGGTCGCTCAGCGTGCTATGGAAAGAGCTATGCTCAGAGTATCTCTGCTGGATCGAATCCGAAATGAGGAGATCCGGCATAGAACAAAAGTCATCGACATAGCTCATAAGATTAGCAAGCTGAAGTGGCAGTGGGCCGGTCACGTTTGTCGCAGAACAGACAACCGCTGGGGGATACGAGTTCTGGAGTGGAGGCCGGGTAGTGGCCACGTCCCCATGCTAGGTGGAGCGACTATCTGCGCAAGGTGGCTGGCAGCGACTGGATGAGAAGAGCCGAAGATCGGGCTCAATGGCGCGCCCTGGGAGAGGCCTGTGTCCATCAGTGGACTAGAGTAGGCTGCTGATGAAATAAACAATAATAAATAGATAATACATAATCAATCATTTATTCGTGAACATAGGTAATAATAAGTGAGTATACAGTTTAAATGAGCTGGTATCACTATATATAGGCTGACGGCGAAGCCACGGGAACGCTTGCGCATAACTTCCGCGACTTCGCCAGCGGGTGTCCGCATTACGGACCCAACTCTGAGGACTCACGTCCCCATTCGGCTTGTGGTGGCGTGCCGGAACACGGGCACGCCAGACCAACTCGAGGACCTGTTATCAGGCAATGGACTCCAACCTAACACACCCCCACCCATACTCACTCGTACCATTATCTTTACTAAATTCCTTTTAGGTTAAGAATATAATTTGTAATTTGCTTGCACGGAAAGTGCGACGGAATCCCGACTTACAAGATACAGGTTTTCGACCTAGTTTGTAAGTCGGAGGTCCTTTTTTGTGTGCCCTGTAATAAGTAAATACACTTTTTCATTTCAATAGTAGTCGTAGTACATATTAATTTACTAAACACTGATTATGGACTTTTTTTTAATTTTTTTTTTATTAAATAAGGAGAGCAGACGAGCCAACGGGCCACCTGATGGTAAGTGGTCACCGTCGCCCATAGACATCTCACCTCACTGTATTAATATTAGAGGAGTTTTGATGCGCTGCTAACCTTGAACACTAAGATGGAGTGCCTCATGTGCCGGAAATTACGCTGGCTCTCTTACCCTTCAAACCGAAACACAGAAATGCAAGCATCTCTGCTTCACGGCAGAAATAGATAAGAGGGTGGTACCACCCCAGGCGATCCTGAAACTATTAAGGTCTAATAAAAACTTAACTTTTAATATAATTTAATTGCAGGCTGGCTTCATCCGACACACAGTGAACAAGATAACATTCTCGGAACAGTGTTACTACGTGGCGGGCGAGCTGTGCGCTGAGCTGGCGGCTTTGAGGCTGCGTAGCGGCGACAGCGACAGCCTTAGTGATACGCTGCAGCCGCTGCCTAACCCCAAGTGAGTTGTAAAAAAAATTTATTATTATTGCCAAATCTCCCACTCATATAAATTTAAAGTACAAATCACTATAAATAAACGAATCGTATTCTATTCTGAATTTTGATTATATGTTTAAACTGTCATCCCGTTATGATGAGTAATTATTACATTATTTACAATCATTCTCATTGGATATACCTTTGACCAGTTTCACTGTCAAGGTCAAATTCAAAGTACGCTCAGGCAGCGCCGGCAGAAGGTAAACACGTCTCCCATGTGGTTAAAGCTGCTACAGTCTGTCCTCTAGGTGCCGGCTAGCAGGGTTCTAGGACAGTGCGCAGATGAAGTAATAGAAGAATTTGGTGATAAATAATATATTTTAAGGAAAAGAACACATAGTAACACAGTAAATAGGTAGTAGGAAATAAGAGAGAACGGGAGACGTCCGTTCGAGACAAAATACAGAGAAAAAGTGAAAGTACAAATAAAACAATGAAATTACGGGAATAATGAAATTTAGAAATGGAATGGGAACACGATTTTGAATTTAAATGAAGAAATGAAGATGCCAACACGAAATGAGATGAGATAAACGCTAACGATGAGGTTGAAGTTGATGGCAAGGAGGTTGATATGGACGATGAAGTCGACATCGTTACAAAGCCTAGGCCCGAACACCTAAATAGAACCGTTTTTCCCCCGAAGGGTAAAAAACGGATATTTAGGTTTCAGTCGTAGCTTTAACCACACCTTAATTGCCTTGCCGGCTCAAGGTACTGACAAAAATGGCCGCCGCGCGCTGCTTTATACTGTTAGACAAGGACAGGTATAGTAGTGACGGTACAGTAGGTACTGCTCACACACATAACCTAGTAGAACTGTTAGAAATGTTGACGAATATCGATGCGAATCTTCTCCCATGTGGTTAAAGCTACGGCTGAAACCGAAATATCCGTTTTTTACCCTTCGGGGGAAAAACGGTTCTTTGCCAAATCTCTCACTCATATAAATTTAAAATTAAAGTACAAATCACTATATGTAATGTATATTTGTCAAAAGGGGGGAAAGTCAGCAAATGCTGACATACTCGGGTACCAAATATGCAGCGCTGTTTTTCTTCTCCCCCCTTATGTCAAGATGTTAGTGGAAGCGGTAGTGATAGTGGGTATTTTAAAAAAAAAAAATTAATTAAGTTGTGACACACCCCGAAACTTGGCCAAAAAACTTCCCTTCTTCTTCTTCTAAAGTCAAATATGTACGGTGGTTTCATCATTACCTGAGGAAGGAGTGGGACTCTAGAATATTTCGTAAATTATTCAAATAAATAGTACTATGGCGTAGTGGCTAGAATACTGTACTCCCATGCGGGATGTCCAGGTTGGAAACCATGTAATGTCATTCATGTACGTCAAAATTTGAGAATCTGATATGTATCATATTGTGCAGGCATTCTTCCTTCTGAGTCGTATACCTCATTGCTGAGGGTCGTGATCATTCTAAGGAATTAATCACATAGAACGACTCTCGTGGCATATTTAATGGGGTTTGCCATTGCCTTGCATTGCATTTCACACACTAGTTAACTCAGTGTGCAAGGTTCCTCACGATGTTTTCCTTCACCGTCAGAGCAGTCGGTAAATGTACGTAAGTTTTTCGAAATAACCGAAAAACTCATTGGTACATGGCATTGCCTGGTTTCGAACTCGGACCTCCCGCATGGGAGTCCGACGTCCTAGCCACGACGACACCGACGCTCTCAAAAACCTTCCCACCGTCCTATATACCGTCTCTATTTGTCAAGTTCCAGAGTAGACTTGTATAAAAAGAATTCCTTCTGTATGGCAATTTCAGTGTATAATAATCTGCCCAGTCGCCTTAAAAATGGTCCCGCTAGCCAATTTAAAACTAATATTTCCAAGTGGCTTCCAGACAAATGTTATTACTCCATAAAAGAGTATCTCAACGACACTAACAAACAGCATAAAGATTTGCACACCGTTGTCGGTGGAACATATGATACCTATGCTTTTTAAATCACCTATAATTTTTCTGGCAAATACATTTCATTTCTCTCTTCTGTTCCAGCATGATGGCCCCAGGCTATATGCCATACGCGGGGTCATACGGCTACCAGCCCATACCGTTCAAGTATACTTCGTGTGTGACCAGTGAACATACTGTATATGGCTACAACCGGGAGGAGAGCGTCATGTCTGGAAGCGGGGGATCCAGTGCGGGTTCGGATCACCTCACTGCTAAGGAGCATACGGGTAAGACAAGTAAAAAGCAAAAAAAAACAGCTGTTTCATATTTTGATCGTCTGGTAGCTTTTGTATAGAACAGCTGGGTTTTTTTTTCGTGTTTTCTTAGTTGGCTCCATAGTGAAAGTTGTCACAGTGGCTAGGACACCGGACTCCCATGCGGGAGGTACGGGTTCGAAACCGTGAAGTGCCATGTACTAATGAGTTTTTCGTATTTTTCGAAGACTTACGTACATTCACCGACTGCTCTGACGGTGAAGGAAAACATCGTGAGGAAACCTGCACACTGAGATGACCGGTGTGTAAATGGGGTAGACACAAAAGATCCTCAAGGGTCGAAGTGCCGCTAGGTTATTCCCGGCTCCCTATCATAAGATAAATGATAACTTTCACTATGGGGCCGATTCTAAAATCGCGAAGAAAAATCAGTTCTAAGTGGGATTTTGTCGCCCCAATTTTGTCAGCCACAATTTGGCGACCTTATTGCTAAGAGCGATCTCTTCCTAGCAACCTTTGGGCAGAGGAAATGATCACGAGAAAAACGGGTAAGACGGGTGAAATGAAAAGGGGGTGTTCAGTATCCATAACTGAACATTTTTCACTATGGGGCCCACTCTGAAATCGCGAATAAAAATCAGCTGTTCCATACGAAAGGTCAATTACCCCGTGGCCGAAATGTATGTGAAACAGCGGAGGTTAAAAAAGTAGACCAGTGTGGCGTCGCACGACGCGCCACTGCGATTAGTTCACTCATCACGCCGACAGATGTCGCTGTTCGGTCGAAACACATCGATTACGTATTTCCATACAAACGTAAAACGCGCTATCGATATTTTCATGGGACTTCACTTATATACGAGTTCTAAACCTTCATTGGTGGACCAGTAAGTCACCAGGTACACAGTCCTTCTTCCTCTTCTTTCATGTCTTCTGTCAAATGGCTTTCAATCTTTAAAGTCTGCGTACTAAATTGTGTACAAGTAAGCGGAACTTAGGGACCATATCTCATAGCTAAATGTGGCGGCCATCTCGAAATCCGCCTCCTATAATTAAAATAATAACAAATACAAAACATAGTACATTAGTACTATGGCCTTGGATCATATTTTAACGATCCAAGGCCAAAAATGGCTATTTCGGCCGATGCTTGTATAGTGCTTTTCTCAAATAATGCGAGGAAATCGAAAAAAAATCACATTCCAAATACTGCTTTTAAGTCGAAAGTACTAGGCGTCCATAAAAGGAAAGAAGCGGATTTGTACAGTAGGAGCTGGTGGTGCGGGGAAGGGGGGCGAAGCGCGACCGGTGCACGGAATCGAATGAAATCTCTTTTGCGTTTTGATGTTACAAATTCGAATTTTAAAAAGAAAAATACTAAATATGAAAGGATCCTGGCCTTAGCCCGGTAAGGTTGTATGGGAATCCATTACCGTCGTCAATTAAAAAAAAAGTAATTGGATTCGAAACAGGAAGTATGTACTTCCCCGGCTCAGAATTCGAATGTATTGAGCACATTTCCGAGCATGTTTGAGAAAAATTAATTACTTTGTCTTACGAATATTTTTTAATAACCTCTTTTTTTTTAAATTAATTACTTTGTCTTAAGAATATTTTTTAATAACCTCTTTTTTTTAAATTAATAACTTTGTCTTACGAATATTTTTTAATAACCTCTTTTTTTAAATTAATTACTTTGTCTTACGAATATTTTTTAATAACCTCTTTTTTTTAAATTAATTACTTTGTCTTACGAATATTTTTTAATAACCTCTTTTTTTTAAATTAATTACTTTGTCTTACGAATATTTTTAATAACCTCTTTTTTTTAAATTAATTACTTTGTCTTACGAATATTTTTTAATAACCTCTTTTTTAAAAATTAATTACTTTGTCTTACGAATAATTTTTAATAACCTCTTATTTTAAAATTAATTACTTTGTCTTACGAATATTTTTTAATAACCTCTTTTTTTAAAATTAATTACTTTGTCTTACGAATAATTTTTAATAACCTCTTTTTTTTAAATTAATTACTTTGTCTTACGAATAATTTTTAATAACCTCTTTTTTTAAAATTAATTACTTTGTCTTACGAATATTTTTAATAACCTCTTTTTTTTAAATTAATTACTTTGTCTTACGAATAATTTTTAATAACCTCTTTTTTTAAAATTAATTACTTTGTCTTACGAATATTTTTAATAACCTCTTTTTTAAAATTAATTACTTTGTCTTACGAATAATTTTTAATAACCCCTTTTTTTAAATTAATTACTTTGTCTTACGAATATTTTTTAATAACCTCTTTTTTTTTAGTAGCCCGGGAGGGCGAAGCGAAATCTGCATCGAGCGGCTCGGGCACGTCCGTGGTGTGCGACGGTACGCGACGCTCGCACTCGAGCGGCTCCGAGCGAGCGAACGAGCGGCCCGTGCTCTTCCTATAACGGTAATAAATACTGTATATTTTTTATTTTTTATTTGCATCAATTAACTTACATGGACATATACAGGGTGTAACATTAAGAACGGTCAGTATGGGAAAGTCTGAAACTATAAGACATACGAAGATCTGTTCTTAGGAACCATGTCATCAATTTTAGTAACAAGAAAAACAGTATTCATACATTTAAAAAAAAACTGTACTCAGCCTGGGAATCGAACCCGGTGGTTTTGAAAAAAAATCCTACACTACTTCTATTTAGATATCGATTACGTTAAGGATGAAGCGTACAAAACAAGCTACGACACAATTGAAGACCTAGAGACCAGCAGCCATAGAGACAATTTTAACGCAAATTCACCACCTGAAGACACAACATTCAATAGTAAGATCGTTACCTAAACGAGTTGAATGTTGTATTTTACAAAATGGTAGTCATTTCGAACACCTACTAAAATACATTAAAAGATATGGAAACAATGCGTTTTATTAATTTTAAACATCACGTTTCATACTAACATTTATTCCTTAACACCTACACAGTCGATATCTAAATAGAAATAGTGTTGGATTTTGTTTCAAAACAACCGGGTTCGATTCCCAGGCTGAGTACAGTTTTTTTTTAAAATGTATGAATACAGTGTTTCTTGTGACTAAAATTGATGACATGGTTCCTAAGAACAGATCTTCGTATGTCTTATAGTTTCAGACTTTCCCATACTGACCGTTCTTAATGTTACACCCTGTATATGTATGTGTATACACTTATTATTATTATGTTCCTCTAAGAGCCTCGATTAAAAGTAATCGGTGGTGATCCGACCTCCCGCCCCGAAACCTTCAGGGAAGAGGAGGGTCGGAGTCCCTGTTAACAAATACTGTGTCTCCTGATACTTTGCTGACTGTTGTCGCCGTGTGGATAGCTGCCTGCTTCTGTCCTATGTGTATATTTATGTGCGCGTCCAGTTTGTCACAGTACCTGTGGTATACACTTATATATTATTGTATAATATATAAGTATTATTGTATAATATATAAGTGAATCGGTGGCGGCGGCAATTGGCGAATTGCTCAGTTGTTGCCGGCATGGACTCCGGAGTACGAAGACCCATGCCAGCACTGGTTTTCAGCACTCACCATCTCTAATGCTTTAATTACATAGGGTACTGAGCATAAAATAAAGATCTTAAGATTATAAAGTATATTAAATTAATATCCAGTATGTGTGAGATGTATGAAAGGGTGTGTGCATGTGGGAAAGATGCGTGTGAGTGTGAGTGTTATGTTGTGTGAGGTGGATGTGTATGTGGGTTAACCCAATTATGAGTATCTTTATTTTTCATACGGCCGTTTTTTTTTAGTCTTCGTTTTTATTTTCTTTTTGTAAATAATATTATTATCTTTTTGTTTTTGGAAGAGTATCATTTTGTACTATAAGTGGAATTGTGTGTGTGCTGCAGACAGCAAATAAACGTTTTTCTGTTCTATTCTATTCTATTCTATTCTACATACTAAAGAAGGATCCAAAATTAGTTTTTCGATATCTCAACTAACATCAGAGATATTAATGGTTAAAGTTCTTATCTTATGATAGGGGCCGGGAATAACCCCAGCGGCACTTCGACCCTTTAGGATCTTTTGTGTCTACCTCATTGTACACACTGGTCATCTCAGTGTGCAGGTTTCCTCACGATGTTTTCCTTCACCGTCAGAGCAGTCAGTAAATGTACACAAGTCTTCGATAAATACGAAAAACTCATTGGTACATGGCACTGCACGGTTTCGAACCCGGACCTACCGCATGGGAGTCCGGTGTCCTAGCCACCGACGGTCTATCAGACAATAAATACATATATGAGGTAAACAGAGGAACCACCTTCAATCACAAGTAGTTCACACTTTTTGCCGTAAGATTTGGTGGACAGACGTGATTGGTGGCGAACACAGAAATCGGACTATAGGTAAACCTTTTAACACAGGCTACGCCTGCGACGTAAGAGGAGCGCGGGGCGAAATGACGAGAGTGCCAGCGAGAGGCAGGCCCCACCTCCCCCGCTCGTCGCACGTTCGCCCGCTATCGTCACGCCCCGCGCTCCTCTTACGTCGCAGGCGTAGCCTGTGTTAAAAGGTTTACCTATAGTCCGATTTCTGTGTTCGCCACCAATCACGTCTGTCCACCAAATCTTACGGCAAAAAGTGTGAACTACTTGTGATTGAAGGTGGTTCCTCTGTTTACCTCCATCTGTCTGTATGTCTGTATTTATTGTCTGATAGAGCGTCGGTGGCACAGTGGCTAGGACATCGGACTCCCATGCGGGAGGTCCGGGTTCAAAACCAGGCAATGCCATGTACTAATGAGTTTTTCGTATTTATGGAACACTTACGCACATTTGCCGACTGCTCTAACGGTGAAGGAAAACATAGTGAGGAAACCTGCACAGTGAGACGACCACTGTGTATAATGGGGTTGGCACAAAAGATCCTAAAGGGTCGAAGTGCCGCTGGGTTATTCCCGGCCCCCTATATTGTCTGATGCCGATGTATTTGTTTCAGGACCAAACTCTGAGCCGCCGCGATCTTCAGAAACTGCCAAATAATATTAAAGAACTCTCTATCTTGTACGTACTAGTTGTAAAATGTCATATATTATTACTGTATTAAATTAATATTTAAAAGGGCCACCTTGCGCCAATCTTTAACTCTCGAGTTAACATTAACCCGAGGTTAATTTCGTATGAAAGGATAGGCGATTCGGAAGTTAATCTAGGTTTAACAGATGTAAAGGAGAAAAAACCATTTCTTATTAGGTTCAAAATACACATAGTTAACTCTAATTTAAAAATTTAAGAAACCGACTTACCACTGTGGATCCCTTTAGAGGTTTTTTTTTTTTTTATTTTTTTTTATTTACTTCTAAACCCGCATTTGACCTCGATCTCGCCTGATGGTAAGCGACGATGAGGTCGACGATGGAGCATGCGGGTCCAGTAAATGCCTATTCACTCTGGCCTTGAAGATCCCAAGGTTGTAGGTTTCGGGAAACACAGACGCCGGCAGGATGTTCCATTCCTTAGCCGTTCGCATAATGAACGAAGAAGCAAATCGCCTCGTACGAGCAGATGGGATATCAACAACATAAGGATGGAACCCCTCCCCGCGCCTGGTAGTCCGAAGGCGGAGTGGAGATGCTGGAATTAGGTCGTGCAACTCCGATGCGCACTCTCCGAAATGTATCCTATAAAATACCGATAGACAGGCAACCTTGCGCCGATGTTCCAGACTTTGCAGTCTAGCTTGATGATGAATGATGACCAGGGAAAGTAAGGTGATCTCCACAGGCACAAGACTTTTAAATTTTTAATTTAGAGTTATAAAAATGACGTGATTTTTTTAGTATTTAAAAAAAATATCTGTTAAAAATGTTGTATTTTCAGCTTCAAAGAGGAATGTGTATTTCTTCTTCACATTCTGTATAGGTACAGCGCGTTTTTTTAGAACGGGCTTCGGGTGTTGAGACTTCGGTTATTGATAGCGATACGCGAATGTACTAAGACTGTAGTACGACAGAGATAGACTGATATTACCCGAAACCCGAATCCCCTTCTAAGGCTCAATTTACATCGCCGCGGAATGGAATGGAAGCGAATTTTCGCATCGTAATTGTACATAGCATAATGAACTTTATGTCAATTGTGTAACATACAAACTAAATACTTGCTGTCGGTGCAATTACTGTTGCCCTAGTCTGAATCTGTTCCCTTTATTCCCTTTATCTCCTTCTTAGCATTCCGTACTGTACCCCTTTAGTATAATTATATTTATATATATGTGTGTTATATATATTGTGAGTAGGTATATATATTTATTTATTTACCATATTTATATATCTTTTATCATTTATGTGTCATGGTAAATGTAGGTATATATATTTTTAACTTATCAATACTACCTTCTTCTTCTTCAATTTAAGAGCTATGCTCTTGTCGGTGTAGTAAACGCCACTGTGTCCTGTCTAGGGCCCTTTCCTTGACCTCCTTATACGACGCAACGCCAGCCGTCTCTTTGATTTGATCGAAGTAGCTTATCCTCGGTCTTCCTCTTCCCCGCTTGCCTTCAACTTTTCCTTCTATAAGGTTTCTTATGTATTCGTCGTGTCGTATAAGGTGGCCCACCATATTTCCCCTTCTATTTTCAATAGCCTTTAAGATGTTTCTCTTGTCTTTTACTCTCGTCAGTACCTCTTCATTTGTCACTCTCTCTGTCCAGCTTATCCTTTCCATCCTCCTCCAACACCACATCTCAAACGCCTCTAAATATTGTCTATCTCTCTGAGTCATGGTCCAAGTTTCGCATCCGTAAAGGGCTATGCTCCACACAAAAGATTTAACAAATTTACCTATCTTCAATTAAATTTATTTGTGTCGTATCTTTGTCCTCTCGGACAGGTTGTGTCCAGCCATCGGTCATGGTCCAACAGAATACCAGCGCTGGAGGCATTCTTGTCTGCAGCAATAAGCTGAGTTGAGACCCCTTTTCACAACAACAGCAGACCATCAGACATGATTTAGATATGTTCACCTTTGACTACATAATTATTTTATTATAATTATAACTGTTTCGGTCATTGCTGTGTGCGAAGTAAACGTATTACTTACTTACTTACTAAATACGCTTTACCGCTGGGGGAATTCTCGAGAATGCGCGAGGATTCCCCGGAAGACGCGCGACCTCTTTTTTGGCTCGTATTTAGTTTGTATGTTACACAATTGACATAAAGTTCATTATGCTATGTACAATTACGTTGCGAACATTCGCTTCCATTCCATTACGCGGCAATGGAAATTGAGTGTAAGAGCTCACTATGTATTATTTAGCATATGTGGCAATAAATATTATATACATAGTGTTATATCTTGCCATATATACAGTATGATGCTAAAATATGTGTATTACAATATAGGGTGGTACAAAAACACCTTTCAGAAAGATGACTTTGCATTTGTTCAAAATGTTTTTTATGGAATTGTTATATTATGTGCCATTAATATTATTGTCATTATTAATCATCATTATCATTATTCATTATTTATATTCTTTTTAATGTGAATTAGAATATCAACATATATTCAGACAATTTAAAAAAAATCAAGATGTTTGATATTATTGCATATAATTATACATTTTTAAACGTTCAGTGTTGAAAGGCTCAGTGAAAGTGATCGTGCAAGTTAAGCAACGTTGGGCGAGGACAGTAGCAGGATGCACACGGTAGCGGAGTGTCCTGCATGGGCGGAGCCGCGGGCAGACCTAGCCGCGGCAGTAGGGTCCAACCTGTCGCTGCCGAACATAGTCAAGGCTATGGTCGGCAGCGAGAGGGCGTGGGACGTAATGGTGGCATTCTGCGAGCAGGTAATGGCGCAGAAGGAAGGCTAGCGGATCAGGGAGGACGACCCTACGTCCGACCCGATCCGCCGTAGGAGAACCGGGCGAAGGCGGCTGGCTCACGCTCGCCACCTTCCCCCTTAATGAGGGCCTCCGGGCAAGAGTTGGGTCCGTAATGCGGACACCCGCTGGCGAAGTCGCGGAAGTTATGCGCAAGCGTTCCCGTGGCTTCGCCGTCAGGCGGTGCGCAGGAACACCGGGGGGTTTTGGCCGGTAAAAGTCCGGCATAATCTCTTCGTCTCCCCCATGCGGCGAAGAGGTAAGCATGAGCGTTTCCCCCCGAAAAAAAAAAAGGATGTGTGATCGCTTGTAGCACAGTCATCTGAGCCCCTCCGTGCTTCGGAGAGCACGTTAAACTGTCGATTTTTTGACAGCAGTCGTTAGAGGCCTATTGGCCTCTGGCGGCCTGAATAACAACATTTCAATATGAACTGGTTCATTTTTTACTATGGTTTTTTTATTATAATCATGTGCTATAATTACCACATAGGAATTTTGAATACAATAATAAATTAATAAAATGCCAATTATTAGTTTTTTAGCTACGCCATACATTTTACGTGTACATTTTTATAATCTTTATTAATAGGTGTAAATAATAATAAATAATAATTAATGGAAAAAATGTAGAATGTTCGCTAGGTAATGTATAAAATGTATATGTATCAAAAATTATTACCCATTTTTTTAAAACTTCTGTATTTCAATTCCAAATATAATTAATAATATTCCAATATTTAGGGTAGAAACTGGGTGTCACAAAAAACCTAAAGTTTAGTAAAGTTAGGGGGGGGGGGGGGGGGGGGGGTGTTAACCATAACTAAACCCTTTCGACGCAGAACGCCAAAAACGCAGAACGCCAAAAACGAAAATTTGTACGCAAAAAGCCAAATTCGCAAAATGCCAAATACGACTTGCACCTAATGCTATGGATCGGATATTAAATGTTGGTACTTATGTGACACTGTTTTATTTAATTTTAATCTTATCATGCGTCGGAAAGTCACACCTCGGTCACACACACACACACACAGGTTATCGGCATTATGTATTTGCCTTTTTGCGTTTTTGGCGTTCTGCGTTTTTGGCATTCTGCGTAAGTAAAGTTTTAATTACGCAGAACGCCAATTATTTCGTTTTTGGCGTTTTGCGTTTTTGGCGTTCTGCGTCGAAAGGAACAAACAACTTTTACCATGGGACCAAGTCAGAAATCGCGAAAAAAAAACCAGCTGTAGAAGTGTGGCGTAATTACGTCCTACTAACTACTGCTAGTAGCATCTTGCGTGGGGAATCGGACTGTCCCGAATTGGTGGAGAAACTTGTCCGCCTGTCTGTCCCTCCTGTTAATATATTTAATTTCCGGTCTCGTCGGAACCGTCTGTTAGCAGTGCCGTCAGCTCGCACTGTTTCATACAGTAAATCGCCTCTTGTTCGTGCTCTGCAGAATCACAACGCGCTTCTCGCGTCAGCACCAGACTGTGATGTGTTTGCAAGTCGATGGGCGAGTGTGCGTGATGAGTGTCTGAGGTTCTATGACAGTATGGATGTGCGTCCCTCTACAGCAGGGGTTCCCAAACTTATTTTGTCTACCGCCCACTTTGAGAATAAATTATTTTTTAGCGCCCCCATTTTTTCCCCTACTTAAAAACGACTATAACTTCAAATTAAATTAATTAATTATTGTGAGCTATATTAGCGGAGATTAAACATTAATTCTAAACGAGACTTTTACTATAATTCGCAAGAGTTAACTTGAAACCTGAGCGCAGTCGGTAATACACAACGGCGCTCAGGTCTCAAGTTAACTCTTACGGGCTACACCTGCCAATGAGAATGATTATTGAAACGCAACTTTATAGTATTCAGAGTATCTTTTATACCCCCCAAGCCTCTACACAACGCCCCCATTTTTTTTCTGGGTCTCTTACCGCCCCCCTTTAGGCCTGCAGCGCCCACAAGGGGGCGTTATCGCCCACTTTGGGATAGGCTGCTCTACAGTTAGTATGTAATTATTTATAGATATATTTTTGTTGAATTTCACAGTGCCTTAGTATAACTGTTATACTGTGAAATTTTTTGAAATATATCGATTTACAAGTGTTGTGATGTTTTTAATAAATAATTCTTTTTTAAATTTTATTTATGCAAAAGCTCAATAGGTATAACTTTTACTATGGGACCAAGTCTGAAATGGCGAAAAAAAATATCAGCTGTTTTATACCAAAGCTCGATGTCTACCCTCAGGCTGAGAACGACAACTTCCTAAAACGACAACTTCCGAAAACGACAACTTCCTAAAACGTCTATTCCAAAATAGACAATTTCCGAAAATGACAAATTCCGAAAACGCCCTCAGTTATGAAATGTCAAAAATGTCTAATTTATACGTATTAGATATGTGTGCGTGTGGATTGATCATAGGTGCTTTTCGTTAAAAACATGCTTTGCTCTGTTACTGAACGTCTTTTAATGAAGTGAAACAACTTAATAATGTGAGTCAGGCTCAACCATGAAGTGTTCCGTAGTAGCAAGTAATAAAAATAGTAAACAACTACTAATTTCATAGTGAAGTTGTCGTTCTCAGCCTCTGACGGTGTTGACATTCTAAAATGTTGTCGTTTTAGGAAGTTGTCATTTTAGGAAGTTGTCGTTTTAGGAAGTTGTCGTTTTAGGAAGTTGTCATTTTAGGAAGTTGTCGTTCTCAGCCTGAGGGGATGTCTATACGGGCGAAATATTTTGAAAATTTTTTTTTTCACAGTTTCATGCTTGGTCCCGTACTGAAAGTTATACCTATTGAGCTTTTGTAAGGAACGGCTAATGTTTTTTTCGCGATTTCAGAATTGGTTCCATAGTAAAAGTTGTTTAGTTATGGATACTGAACCCACCTTTCGGGACTATAGGGGAGTTTTGTTATACCCAGTATACCCTTATAGTAAATACTTTGTGTTCTCCATTTTTATGCTAAATTAAGTGTATTTATTCGAAATTTAGGGCACATTAAGAATGCTAAAAGTATATTTGTTAAATCTTCCTAGGGTACCAATAGACTTTCGCAGGTTAAATCTTCCTAAGGTACCAATAGACTTTCGCAGGTTAAATCTTCCTAGGGTACCAATAGACTTTCGCAGGTTAAATCTTCCTAGGGTACCAATAGACTTTCGCAGGTTAAATCTTCCTAGGGTACCAATAGACTTGCGCAGGTTAAATCTTCCTAGGGTACCAATAGACTTTCGCAGGTTAAATCTTCCTAGGGTACCAATAGACTTTCGCAGGTGAAAAGGTCACCTGACTCATATTTTACGAAAGTGAGTGGAAGGAGAAGCCGGGGTTGTCCAAGACTGACCTTTGGAGATCATATTGACAGAGTGCTCTTAGATTGTAATATACAGAGCTGACGACCCCGACGGGGAGCGTGCGGGAGACGATGAATGACAGTAGAGGAAGAAAGAGGCGTGCCAAGACAGATTCGTGGCGCTTCGTTCTCTCTGTCTACCCCGCAAGGTAGAATCTACATTAATATTTTTTTAGTTGCTGGTATTTGACCAAAATAACTAATAAAAATGAGTTTTTCTGATTTTTTCTAAGACTTACGTACATTTACCGACTGCTCTGACGGTGAAGAGAAACATCGTGAGGAAACCTGCATGTCTGAGGAAATTAAAAGTTTCCGAAGGCATGTGTGATTCACCGCATAGCACTGGGCCCGCTCTGTGGATCATGGCCCGTATCCCCCTTGTGCAAGGGGAGGCCTGTGCCCCGACAGTGGGGACATTAATAGGCTGATGATGATGATGATGAACTAATATATAAAAAAATATCAGCTCAACACTATGCAAATATACAATTTAAGGTACATTCAAATGAATCATCATCAGCAGCCTACTCTAGTTTACTGCTGGACATAGGCCTCTCCCAGGACGCGCCATTGAGCCCGATCTTCGGCTCTCCTCATCCAGTCGCTGCCAGCCACCTTGCGCAGATCGTCGCTCGTCGCTCCATCGAGCAGGGACGCCCGTCCTACACTACGTTTGCCCAAACTCCAGAACTCGTCTACCCCAGCGGTTGTGTGTTCTGCGACAGATGTGACCGGCCCAATGCCACTTCAGCTCGCTAATCTTATGAGCTATGTCGATAACTCTTGTTCTATGCCGGATCTCCTCATTTCATATTCGATCCAGCAGAGATACTCCGAGCACAGCTCTCTCCATAGCACGCTGAGCGACTTTCAATTTGCGAACCAGTCGCACCGTCAGTGTCCACGTTTCGGCTCCGGAGGTCATTACATTACATTCAAATGAATACTACAATGAAAATAAATAATGAATCAAATAAAATTAAAAAAAAAAAAACATTTTTTTTAATATACATATTTTTAGTACTTTTACCTCAAAAATGGCAACTTTTTTTAATAAAGGTAAAATAGTTTTTTCACTGCTGGTACCCTAGACAGATAGAACAATAAAAAAAATGAATGTATACGTAGAAATGTGTATTAAAAAAAGAATTTAAAATAATTATGAGGGTAATGTTATATTACAAGAATGTAATATGTAAAAAAAAAGTATTTTAGAGGTTGTAAGATGTATGGAAACACTTGTAATTTATTTTTTCTGTTTATGTTTATGCGTGTTAATTTTGTAAAGCTATTAGACTTTTGTCAAGAAATGTAGTCTTCTATGTAAAGCGAATGCCCCTTTTTTATGTACTATGTGTATTATAGTAGTTTTTGTACGCGCTCGTTTCGTATGGAACATGTTTTTTGGACATATCATGCTGGTTTTTAAAATATTTATTGTTATAAGTTCTAGGCTCAAAAATATCTAGGGTTGCTGGACAATGTTCGATTTTTTTATTTTTTCAGCAGTGGGATAACCATGGATATGGAAAAAAAAACTAATCACAGATATCAGACTAGTAGCGCCCTTTTCTCTAGAATGATGAAGAGCACTGACAGCGAGCCAAAGGGTTTGATTGACTATCTAATTTTGACAAGTTGCATCATGGAAAAGGGAAAGAGAGTTTCATTCTGAATGTATGAGGAGAGGCTCACATTGCATTCGCCAACTGGGAGACGTGGTTTCCATAGATAGGGTGAATTCCAAAATTTAATATTATTTGTTATTCTGGCAGCATATTATTTGGTTTCCTAATATATTTTTTATTGACTTCTAAACCCGCATTTGAGCTCGATCTCGCCTGATGGTAAGCGACGATGAGGTCGACGATGGAGCACGCGGGTCCAGTAAATGACTATTCACTCACACTGTTGCTTTCTTCGTCCGTGCAGTCACTGAGGGGCCAGCTGAAGATCAGCGCTGTGGCTTGCCTCACCATTATGCTGAGCTGGTGTACCCTTGTTGGCACTGTACCGCACCAGATGTTCCGTGCTGCATGTATTAAACTTTGTATACTTCTGTATTCTGGTGTTTACAGCGCTAAATAAACGATTTCAATTTCACTCTGGCCTTGAAGATTCCAAGGTTGTAGGTTTCTAATAAAGTTACCTATTTTTTTTTAATAATAACTCGAATATTGAAAATCGATTTTGAAAGTATTATTTGAATGTAAATAATTATAATGATTAATAATTATACCCTGAGTGGAAATTTGATAACGAACACGGAAACAGTATTGTTAAAAATATGAGACGTAAGATTTGTGGCGTTCCAATCTCTCTGCCTTACCCGCAGTGTATATTGGACCCTAGATATTTTTGAGAAACGTATAAATTATTAGATGCTCTTATAATTATTTGTGTATGACTGACACTGACATACAATATAGCATTTATTCTTATAGCATTTTTGCTATAAACAGACAGCTATAGACAGTAGGGATGATACGGAGGTGGTTTTCCCGGAACCGAAGGTTTTAAATTTGATTTATCGGAGTCCGAACCGGAGTCTGAGGCGTAGATGTTCAGAAGTTCAAATTTTAAACCGGTTTTTAATTTTTATAGCTGGAAGGCAATTCTCGCAGATGGAATGTCGAATTCGACATTAGTCCTATCTCATTCGCTCACATTACATGTGTGAGCGTGACAAGACGTTCGTAGCGCTCGACTTTTGTATGTCGAACGCTGCGAGAATTGGCTTCCTGTACTAAAATATTGGCCAATATTTTTTATGATGACGTTTGCGGCATAAAACATATTCCTTTATGTAGTCCTACACTATTTAATAAAATATTGAGATTTGAATATCTTCGGTATAACCTCCGATTCAAAATTATTGGAGCCGAAGTCGGAGTCGGAGGTGTTGATTTTACACCTCCGACTCCGACTTCGGCTCGGAAGTTCCGACCTTTCGGAGTCGGAGTCGAAGCTCCGTAACATCCCTAATAGACAGCTATAACCAGAGACCGATGGATTAGTTAGCAGAATCTATTTTGCCACGCAAAATTGAACACAAAACACATGCTGTTAAGGTAGAATCACAGGTAGCGCCCTCTCCTCCCTCTGGAATGATGATGTGAGCACTGACAAAACCTGACTCTAATTATAATCGTAAAATGTTTATATATTTAATAATAGGGTAGTTTCCAAATATCAAATATTAAATGCATTTCTTAAAAATGAAGATATAGTCATAAATTGATGGTCAAATATGAAAACAGAATTAAAATTAGTTGAAAAATAAAATAACTACAGGCAATCAAAAATCAGAACGGTAGAAAGAAACGGCGATAAGTTTTATGACGTAACTGTTCTCTAGCGCCATACAAGCAGGTCCTGATTGCATATAAAGAACTGTTTTGCTAGCAAGGGACAGAGCAATCTGTCCAATACTAACTTTAACCATTAAAATCTCTGATGTTAGTTGACATATCGAAAAACTAATTTTGGATCCTTCTTTAGAACGTCCATGTAAGTTATGATGCAATAATAAAAATAGGTTAATACCGTATTATCACTATTGTACGCCCAAAACTATCTTATAATTCCTAAAACCTACAATTAACACGGTTATACATGGCGTTTGCTCAAATGCATTTATAGTTCCATACACTTGACATTTCATTGCCCGACTAATGTATGGGAAAATGCTCACATCGCATTCGCCAACTGGCAGACGACCGCGACGTTTCCATATAAAAGCGCTCTAGCGAGCAATCTTTATATAATTTTAAGGCTCATTTTACATCGCCGCGGAATGGAATGGAATGGAAGCGAATTTTCGCAACGTAATTGTACGTAGCATAATGAACTTTATGTCAATTGTGGAACATACAAACTAAATACGAGCCAAATAAGATTCCCCGGAAGACGCGCGACCTCTTTTTTGGCTCTTCCACTCCATTCAAATGTAAAATGAGCCTTAGTGGTTTTACTCATTGCTGAGTGTCGTGATCATTCTAAAGAATCACATAGAATTATTCTCGTGGCAGATTTAATGGGGTGGTTTGCCATTGCCTTCCCCATTTCACACACTGGATATTTCAGTGTGCAGGTTTCCTCACGATGTTTTCCTTCACCGTCAGAGCAGTCGGTAAATGTTCGTAAGTCTTTGCAGAAAAAACTAATTGGTACATGGCATTGCCTGGTTTCGAAGTCGGACCTCCCGCATGGGAGTCCGACGTCCTAGCCACGACACCACCGACGTTCTTTGTATAATATTTGACCAAAATAATTACCTTAGTATCATGCATTTTGTTTTCAATATTGCACGTGTTTTAAAATAGGTGCTTCGATGAGTTGTGATACCGGCAGCATATTTTATTTTAAGTTTTATTTTTTATAATGTCTTTTCTCTGTAAGTATATTATTATTATAATTATTTTTCGACATAGTTATTCGTAAAAGAAAGTAGATATGTTTATAACTATGTGTAAGTTTTAATAAACAAATAGGATTTTGTAATTTATTTGTGGTTTTATTGAATAAAAGCCTGGCCAGAAATATTTTTATAGTGCGTCCACAGAAATCGAACTACTAGCGCGGGTGAATTTCAAAATTTGAATGCGCCTAATGTATTTTTTTTTTATTTACTTCTAAACCCGCATTTGACCTCGATCTCGCATGATGGTAAGCGACGATGAGGTCGACGATGGTGCATTAAATGCCTATTCACTCTGGCCTTGAAGATCCCAAGGTTGTAGGTTTCGGGAAATACAGACGCCGGCAGGCTGTTCCATTCCTTAGCCGTTCGCATAATGAACGAAGAAGCAAATCGCTTCGTACGAGCAGATGGGATATCAACAACATAAGGATGGAACCCCTCCCCGCGCCTGGTAGTCCGAAGGCGGAATGGAGATGCTGGAATTAGGTCGTGCAATTCCGATGCGCACTCTCCGAAATGTATCCTATAAAATACCGATAGACAGGCGACCTCGCGCCGATGTAAATAGAGATCTCTATCGTAGTCGTAAACCCTGGTTTCGTCGGTACATTGGGGGTCAGAAAGTGTTTACCACTGACAACTTATACTCATACCATTTATTGGTTTTCATGTGTTACAATTGGTCTTAAAAATGTATATTATCTGGTCATACATGAAACCCTGAGTAGGCCACCGCAATACAACAATACAATCGCAAATTTATCTGAAACTACTGAGTTGATTTAAATATGATTTCACCAGTTTGCAGAATCTATGTACATAGTTCTAAGAGCTAGTGAAAGCACAAAACACAAGCAAAGTCAGGGACCGCGGAAGTGGGGGGCAGAGAGGCAAAATGTCCAATTAAACGAAGGGACAGTCTCCCCAGTTTTACCACCCGGTAAAGTAGGATTCTTTGTGCTTTCACTCAACAAAGTTTTTTTTTAAATGAATGAATAAGGAATTCATTTCAAAAACGTCTGAGAGGCGCAAATCTTTTGAGTTGATGTTACTGTATTGTACTTAATAATGTTATTAATAAAATAAATCCGAGTAGACGAACGAGACACACGCCCCTACTTAAAGTTCCATGCCATCGTACTAACTGCGAGTAACTCAATATTTTCACGTCTAGCTAGTAACTACAATAGACACTTTAGGGACGTGGATATATTTTGGAGTAGCAAAGACACATTTAGATTTACTATAACACGGTGTTTGCTGTCTAAAGACTAGACAGACTAGCTAAATTACATGGGAACTGTTCTTCACCCTGTCATGCATGTATGGAGCTCAGACTGAGGATTGTTATTGTTTTGGTCACAAAACAATAACAATATTATATGTGTGTTTAATCCATAATGCTGCATTGGTATTTAAACAGTCGGTATTTACACACCCTTTCACACACACATACTCACATACACAACACACCCTCAAACTCTTACGCCACCACATATTAATCTCAGTCACTTAGCCAGCACTTGATTAACAAGTACTTACAAATAACAGTTAATACTCGTGGTAAATAAACAAACTTTAAACTTCGCAATCCTAAAATATTTGTATTAAATGTTTTTAAGAACAACACATCGTTCTATAACCCTATTGTGCGAATGTGTAGATTGTTTAACGAAATCTCTTCGAACAGCAACAATAAGCCATCGATAGACTTATTCGATCCTAGGACATTAGTTTTTAAAAGACGGGTTGAGGATGTCCTCAAGTGAGCTATCCACGCACCTACTTTATAGTCTTTACTTTATTATTTTTATTTTTCAAATAGGCATAAGATTTTTAGTCATTACATTCAATAGTATTTTTTCATAACTCAATATTGTACAACAATCAATTTTCTACTTCCTAACCATGCTGTGTTTACACGTTAAGGGTTACGACCTAGCTCATAACTTTATATTGATTTTTCTGTAATTTATATGGTTGTAATCTGTTGTGTTTACCTAATAAATAAAATAAAATAAAATAAATAAAATAAATATGTATGACATATTCATGTTAATTCTACATTATTAGTCTTAAAGTTAACCGCGTTCTGTAGGTATACAAGTCATATATACACGAGGAAGTCTGTAATTGGCCTTCTTTAAGTTTAATATATGTGTAATTTTATAATTGTTAATAGCTGTAGATTTCCCTTATAAATAAAATAATTTTAAAAAAATATTACGCATCTATCGATCTGCATTTTTATGACCACTGAAGTTATTAGAGCTTAGTAATTATCTTATCTTATGATAAGACAAACAGGACAGGGACAAACCCAGCGGCACTTCGACCCTCAGGGATCTTTTGTGCTCACCCCTTAAGAGAGCTTAGTAATTAGAGAGTTTTCGATGCGGTTTTTTCAACTGACGTTGTTGCACGAAACGTCATTATCGTAGTCTTCAAAATCCAAAGTTAATAATATCTTAAGGCGGTCCTGTTTACAATGGTCTTGCAAATCATATTTTATAGTCTACCTTGAGATAATCTTACAAAAAATTGCTAAAACACGGTATGACACGGTTTTTTTTTATCATTTAGCACTTATCTCTGAGTTATAGGTATAGATTATATGAATAAGTCTTCGAGATTATAGGATGTAACAAAAATTGTAGCACGACTGTACAGTCTACCACAAGGATAGTATACCATCTGTAAAAAGAGTAAAGAGTATTCATTCATTCATTCATTCATTCATTCCATCTGTCAATAAATTACAAAAACCTTCGATTAAATTTCAACCTTATGGCTGCGCAATATGATCTTATCTTATGATATGGGTCCGGGAATAACCCCAGCGGCTTTTCGACCCTTGAGGATCTTTTGTGCCTACCCCATTTACACACTGATCATCCCAGTGTGCAGGTTTCCTCACGATGTTTTCCTTCACCGAGCCATTGTTTCATTTCAAAATACTCTTTCAAGACAGTCTTCATCATCAGCAGGCTATTAATGTCCCCACTGTTGGGGCACAGGCGTCCCCTTGCACAAGGGGGTACGGGCCATGATCCACCGAGCAGGCCCAGTGTTGTGCGGTGGATTTCACACGCCTTCGGAAACTTTTAATTTCCTCAGATATGCAGGTTTCCTCACGATGTTTTCCTTCACCGTTAGAGCAGTCGGTAAATGTACGTAAGTTTTCCATAAACACGAAAAACTCATTGGTAGATGGCACTGCATGGTTTCTAACCCGAACCTTCCGCATGGGAGTCCGGTGTCCTAGCCACTGTGACACCGACGCTCTCACGCGGAATATAATACATTTCAGATTCTCAAATTTTGACGTTTTGGGTAGGTTGACCTGTGGTCGGCTGTACAAAGAGATAGGTATCACCCGTTTGACTATTTCATCCGCAAAGCAGCAATGGCATTGCTGTGTTCCGGTTTGAAGGGTAAGAGAGCCAGCGTAATTACCAGCATATGAGGCACTGCATCTTAGTCCGGACAAAATAAATATGAAGGAAATAAGCTTGTGGCTGCAGCGCGAGCGCGAAGTTCTTTCCTCCAAGAGCTCAATTTGTTAAATGTAACAACATAAATCGATATAGTAGCGCCCTTTCTAGAATGATGATGTGAGCACTGACAGCGAGCCAAAGGGTTTGTGGAAATGCACTTATCGTTCCATGCATTTGATATTTTAATTCCCGGCTGTAGGGGAAATACTCACATCGCATGCGCCAACCGGCAGACCCGGTCTCCATATAAAAAAAACCCATATAAAACTGTTTTATATAAAATTTCTCTAACGAGCATTCTACATAGAGTGATTCATTGGATTACATTCCATAATAATCTTTCATCATCAGCATCCCACTCTAGTCCACTGCCGGACATAGGCCTCTCTCAGGGCGCGCCATTGAGCCCGATCTTCGGCTCTTCTTATCCAGTCGCTGCCAGCCTTGCGCAGATCGTCGCTCCATCTAGCAACGGCAATAATTTTTAATTAACACAATTTTTATACACCGTGACCGTTAATAACCCGAAAGATTTAAACTAACGGCCCATGTTGATATAACATTATTTACTCGTAATGTCGTCAAAAATACGTGGTTTAAATCTTTCGGGTTATTAACGGTCACGGTGTATACATATTTACATCTTAAAATTTCTTATATTATAATTACAGGAGGAAAACAGTATACAAGACATTTTAAATTATAATTTTTATCATGTGACTAATGGGACATACCAAACATACTTAGGTATATTTCGTCATAATAAAACAACTTGACGCTTCTGTTATATTACTGAGTGGTGGCGCTACTGTCAAATAAAACCGTCTAAACTCCATACAAAAACCATTAGTTCCAAATTCCGCCAACAGATAAAAAGCCATGTGAAACTACAACCATGATTGCATAACCTTACGTGCGATTATAGCATTACCAAGTTATTCGTGCGTGCGGCGAAAGATAGAACTAATCGGAACTGTAAGTAATGTAACTTATTTTGACATATTTGCATAGACAGTGGCGCCGCTACCAGATGCATAGTTAACTTTGTTGATTATTGTTTTGTAGATCTTTCGTCATTCCACATTTGTAGGTGTTGTTAGAAGCTTGTTTTACTTAATTTTGTATAGAAAAGTGAATTATTAACATAATGGGGAGTATTATTTCGTCCCAAATGTCGGAAACGTTTAGGAAAAACCAGGAACAAATGCAGGCAATGCAGAAAAAGAATGTATGTATCTTTTGTGAAATTTGTTTGTTGTTATTGAACTTTGTATGTGAAGAGTACATGTGTAATTAATTAATTATAAATACCTACGTTATTGATCACTTGCATTGCGATTCAGTTGTCAATAACTGAACAATATTTGTCAAACTACAAAAGAATTTACCTACAAGTCTTTTTCTAGTTAAAAATTAATACGTTCCAAGATTGTGTGAGATATTTTTTTTCTTTCATCCAAGGTTCATACAATTTTTAGTAAAATTGTTTGTTCGTTTATCGTATGGTTAGTGATAAACTGATAACCTATCTGTAAGAGTTGTTCAAGCCGCCCGTAGGCCCCTGACTTGGCTTAACGACTACTGAATTGACAACAACCGGGATCGACTACTAAACTTGCTTTCCGAGGTACGGAGGAACTCAGATGAATTATGCGCTCAACGTTTATTAGTAAAATAAATATATAACTGTTCAACAATACAAATCAAATCATGCAATTCGTGCAGAACCGGTACTAGTCGGACTACACGCGTACAGTTCCATTCCAGCCCCGGTCCGGTTCGCTTGCTGCAACCAATCACATGCGTATTGAAGTCAGCGAACGCTTCGTGATTGGTTGCAGCCAACCGAACCGGGGCTGGAACCGGACCCGTGAATTCCAGGCCTAACGCTGGGACTAGATGCTACATGCGCCGGTTAGGTCCGCTGCAGCCAATCATGAAGCGCTGACTTCAAGTGGGGAGAAGCATGCAATTGGTTGCAGCGAACCGAACCGGCGCTGGAACCGAACCCGTGAATTCCAGGCCTAAGGCTGGGACTAGATGCTACATGCGCCGGTTAGGTCCGCTGCAGCCAATCATGAAGCGCTGACTTCAAGTGGGGAGAAGCATGCAATTGGTTGCAGCGAACCGACCCGGCGGCGCTGGAACCGGACCCGTGAATTCTGGACCTTAAAATCACCACTCGTAATAAACAATAATAGTAATTTCCGGCACATGAGGCAATCCGTATTAGTCCTCAAGCTTAGCAGCGCATCAAAAACCCTCTAATATTAATACAGTGAGGTGAGATGTCTATGGGCGACGGTGACCACTTACCGTTGTAGGATATGGCTACATTTATTTTAGTGAAACAAATTAAAAATTTATTTTAATGTAATTATTTAGTTTTTATTACATAATTTTGCACTGTTCCCTATGATGATCACAAAAGACAGAGAGCGATGCCTTGTTTGTATGTGCCAGAACGAGAGGGAAGATTTGACGTGTGCGTTTAGTTTAACCATAATATTTATAATATATGCTGCGTTTCGCACAGCCATCAGGTGGCCAGTTTACTCGTCTGCTCTTCTGATTTTTTTAAAAAATAATTTTTCAGTTAGAGAAGCAGATGGCGCTAGGCATAGCTCGCTCTAGAGAATTCTTCGTCTGGATATCTACGTTCTACGGCGTGGCGACTGTTGCCCTTCTTAATGGGTAAGTCAACCCGTCACTTCCCCTTCTTAATGGGTAAGTCAACTCGTCACTTGCCCTACTTAATGGGTAAGTTAACTCGTCACTTGCCCTTCTTATGTCAACTTGTCACTTGCCCTTCTTAATGGATAAGTCAAGTCGTTACTTGCCCTTCTTAATGGGTAATATATAATAATAATATAAAATTTAGTAGAGATAATTTATTTTTATAATTTTAAAAAAACAAACTTTGTGTCGACTAAGTCCCTACATTTAAATGGTTAATACTTGCGGTTGGTGGTACTTGGTGAAACTTGTAGTACATGATTAGACTTAAATAATATACTGTTTCACAGGTTTTTACTGTATTTTATTAATTACGACCGGTTTCGTTTACACATGTTCAGGTCAAAACCGAAACCAGTCGTAATTAATAAAATACAGTAAAAACCTGTGAAACAGTATATTATTTGAATCTAATCGTACCTACATTTAATTTATTCATACTACAATGATATTTTGACATAAACTTGACGAAACTTTTTTTACGATATTGCCTGCCATGTTACAAACATTGTATGTAGTGGAACAGAAATGGAAATAAATAAAAAAAATCAACTCCTCTCTTGCCCTTCTTAAGTCAACTTGTCACTTGCCCTTCTTAATGGGTAAGCCGTCTCGTCACTTGCCCTTCTTAATGAGTAAGCCGACTCGTCACTTGCCCTTCTTAATGAGTAAGCCGACTCGTCACTTGCCCTTCTTAATGGGTAAGCCGTCTCGTCACTTGCCCTTCTTAATGGGTAAGCCGTCTCGTCACTTGCCCTTCTTAATGGGTAAGTCAAGTCGTCACCATTTCATCAGCCTATTAACGTCCCCAATGATCCACCAAGCGGGCCCAGTGCTGATTGGTGGATTTCACACGCTTTCGGAAACTTATTCCTCGGATACAGGTTTCCTTACGATGTTTTCCCTCACCGTTAGAGCCAAATATTTTGAAATTCACCTTACGTAGATTGCTCGCTAGAGAAGTTTTATATGGAAACCGCGTCTGCCAGTTGACGCATGCACTGTGAGCTTCTTTCAATACATTAGTCGGGCATTGAATTGTCAAATGTATGAAATTACAAGTGCATTTGCCCAAACTCTTTGACTCGCTGTCAGTGCTCACATCATTATTCTAGAGCAGAGGGCGCTACTAGTCCGATTTCTGTGGTTAGAGCAGTCCTTCGGCAAATGTATGTAAAGCCTGACCGGGAACTAAAAAACCCTCGCCATTTCATTTCATTTAATGTCATTTATTAAAAATGCATAACAATGTCATACAGCACGGAGACAAAATTGGAATTGTAGTCAGTCATGAAAGCACAGTCAAAAGTTATCATGTCAAATATTAAATTTAAAAAAAAGAAAACCAAAAAGTATAAAACCCAAAAGTATTTTAGACTGGTCAGGCTATAATAAATAAATCTTCGAATAATTCCGAAAAACTGATTGGTAAGTAAGTATACTACTGGAGGATAGTGAAGGATTTCGAACCCGGACATTCCGCATGGGAGTCCGCCGTCCTAGCTACTACGCAACCCACGCAAAAATTAAGAAAATCTTGTATTTATATACCTACATAACTTCAAGCTACGTTCCTTGCAAGGTAGGTAGCGATAATGCAGCGCCATGGTTTTCCCACGCCTCTCTTGCTTCCTCTAGTCATTCTTCGTATCACGCATGCTCGCCGTTGGGGTGGTCTGCTCCTATTAAAGACTAAGATCCGTCAATCTTAAATACAAATAAATTAATTTTGCAACTTACATTAATACAAGAGTGGTTGATGCTCTAAATCCCGCACTAGGATACCCTGTGTCGCGAGATTTAGGTTCTTCTATGTAAGTACAATTTTGATTTATATAAGAAAAAAATAAAATAAAAATATCATCATCATCATCAGCAGCAGCCTACTCTAGTCCACTGCTGGACATAGGCCTCTCCCAGGGCGCGCCATTGAGCCCGATCTTCGGCTCCTCATCCAGTCGCTGCCAGCCACCTTGCGCAGATCGTCGCTCCATCTAGGAGGGACGCCCGTCCCACACTACGTTTGCCCAAACGCGGTCTCCACTCCAGAACTCGTCTCCCCCAGCGGTTGTCGGTTCTGCGACAGATGTGACCGGCCCACTGCCACTTCAGCTTGCTAATCTTATGAGCTATGTCTGTAACTATTGTTCTATGCCGGATCTCCTCATTTCATATTCGATCCAGCAGAGATACTCCGAGCATAGCTCTTTCCATAGCACGCTGAGCGACTTTCAATTTGTGAACCAGTCGCACCGTCAGTGTCCACGTTTCGGCTCCGTAGGTCATTACTGGTAGGACGCGCTGGTTAAAGACTCTTGTCTTTAGACATTGAGGTATGGAGGTAAATAATAATAAACGTATACAATTTTTAATTAACATTAGATACTAAGACGTAAGCATGGAGTGAAAGTGTGTGTATGTGTGCGTATTGGTGTGGGGGTGTGGAAAGGTGAGGGTGTGTGTTTGTTGAGTGTGAGAGTGTGCGACTGCATGACTAGTATAATATGCGTGTTTATTCATTGGACAATTTCCAATACTTTCTCAGTGCTGTCATAGTGCAAGGTTGCAAGCCAGGTGGTTAGAGATTGTTTGCACCTATATCGTGTATAAAGCTCAGTCAGTCATGACTTTTTCTTCCATTCTTGTATTTACAGTTACAGGAAAACGAGGAAGCCAGCTTTGATAGCGCCTCTGATCCCATTGACGTTCGTAACAGCTTTCCACTGGGATATGGCGTATGGAACCAAGATACATAGGATCAGACGTGAGTAGCTTTACCTTATCTTTTTTTTGTGGTCATAGGAACGAACGCCCGCTAGAGGAGGGAGACTATTTTTTCTTTCATCATGTGTATGTACGCAAAAACTTACAGTTGTTTCCGAAAAACTGCGATAATCATAATTTCAATACCAGAAACAAAAACAAACTTGCAGTCCCGCGCTTTATACTTAGTGAAGTAAACACATCGTTTATGGGTCACTGTGTACGATGTTATAATAAGATACCTAATACTGTAATAAATATGACAGAGAACACATTTAAGACCCACATAAGACGGACCTTATGTAAAAAGGGCTTGGTCCTAAACCCAGCTCCAGCTCTGCACATTGTGTATATGATTGTATTCATAATTATTGTAAGATATATTTATTTCAAAAGATGTGCTGCTGAAAGTTTCTTGCGCCGCTTCTTATCTTTCAGCTACAGCACCTTACGAAGCGGTGGTAGAGTGACACATGACGTTGGAAAAATGTACTATAAGGTACTTACAATCAAAACATTTTGATTTTTTTTTCATTGTCAGAGATATGTAGATACACCATGAAAAACCATAATTCGGAATTAAATGGTTCTATTTTTTCATAACAAACTCCCACAGAGTATAAAACAACCAATATGTTTTTATATTCCTGGTCAGGTATGTCTAAATAATTACAGGAATTATAGCATTCATCATCAGCCTATTAATGTCCCCACTGTCGGGGCGCACGCGCAGGCCTCCCCTTGCACAAGGGGGTATGGGCCATGATCCACCGAGCGGGCCCAGTGCTGTGCGGTGGATTTCACACGCCTTTGGTTTTTTTAATTTCCTCAAATCGTTTAGAACTTATCAAGTAGAATCTGAATCTTTCTTCTAAGTCGTATTCCTCATTGCTGAGGGTCGTGATCATTCTAAGGAATTAATCACATAGAACGACTCTCGTGGCATATTTAATGGAGTGGTTTGCCTTTGCCTTCCCCATGTTACACACTGGTTATCTCAGTATGCAGGTTTCCTCACGATGTTTTCCTTCACTGTTAGAGCAGTCGGTAAATGTACGTACCTAAGTCTTAGAAAAAATCCGAAAAACTCATTGGTACATGGTTTCGAACCCGGAGCTCCCGCATTAGAGTCCGGCGTCCTAGCCACTGCTTGATTGGGCACATTGAGGAGAGATATCTATGCGGAACGGTGACCACTTACCAACACTTGGCCCGTTTGTTCCTCTGCTGCTTTCCAGCAATTTTATGACTATTTTCTTACACCTACACCCTTACACCTACCAACATACACCCCTCACACACACACACATCACATACACACACCACACACACACCATTTCACGCACACACCCCTCACACACACCACATACACGCATACTTAACTGTTTAATTTAGCATTGCCTTATGTTTTTTCATAAATTATTTATCGGAAGAGACTGGCCCCCACAACACAGGGTATCCTAGTGTGGGAGCCAGGGAAATCTGACAAAATGTAAAAGATACTGTCTGCATTAATTATTTTTTTTCTAAATTTCAGAGGAAGCAGAAAATATCCTGGCGAATGAAATTGACCTCCTACAGCTACCGAAAGACGAATAAATTGTTCCGAGTGTGTTCAACTGGTGTTACCTTGTCGCTATACTGTATTGGATACATTTTTAGCGGGGATGCGCTAATTATAATAAAACTCTTGTTGAGTGTAGTGAAGTAGAAGGACTCGTTTATTTACAAAAAGTGCTTACATATATGATACAAGAAAGGCTCTAAACTAGTGACTATATACAGAAGTAAAGTAAATGGAAAACATTGAATAAGTATTTACAAAAGAAAGGCTTTGCGCATGCGCGAGTCGGCAAAGCGCTGTTTAGTTTTCACCGGCGCTCGGAGCACAATTCCGCCCTTGGACTGTTACTAGGTGCGATACCATTCTGTAGGTAGGCAGCTACACATTCATACGAATATTAAGATTTTATTAAAAAAACCTTAAGAGACAGGGTTCCTTAGATGTTCCTATGATGTGTCTAAGGAAAACTTTTGAACAGTGCATTTGATAATCTAAGTATTGTCGCAGGGAAATAGCCGAAAACCCTAGGAATTTGGCCAAGACTGGGGGAACTGTTGCTCTGAGGGTCTGGAGCACTTTTTGCGGAAGGAGGGTATGAAAGGAGGGTGGGTTCCCCGGGGTTCCTTCCTCCATACTACCTACTCTTAAAAAAGGTTTACGACGATACTTATTCTCTTATACGTTTTCCATAATGCTTGCACACCTACTACCTCTTTCTCGAAATCATTTCTTCTGCCCGAAGATTGCCTGGAAGAGATCGCTCTTAGCGATAAGGCCGTCTAAAGTGTACTTCAGTATTTCCTTTTCTATCTCTTGTTTGTTGTTTTCTATTTGTGCAAGTAAGTGTATTTTACTTTACTTTACTTACGTACACGCAATATTTACAACCCTCCAACCAATCTCGTAACTTTTTTTTCTTCTTTAAGAATGGCCCCTGCTAGTGATGTACACTGCAATTTGGCCAATGACCGTGTTGGAATCTTCAAAATAACTCGAACGTTTTGGCGTCTGTTTTGAAAAAAAAAAACAGTTTACCAACGTCTATATTAAGACAGAGTCGTGTACACTAGGAATGCCTAGTGTCTTGCATTACAAGTGCAATTGGAGGTTAGGTTGCCGGATCACACCGTCTGTAGTATTTCACTCCCATTTCACTGTCTTATATAACGTTCACTTATCACGGACGATTTTTAGGTAAAATACACTAGTTTTACGAAAAAATGACCACTGTAAACCGTTTTTAAACAATAAAATAGGTTCGTCCTATGAGAGCATGAACGCAACAACATATCCCCTTGTAACTCATTACGTGATAAACCTCAAATCCTCAATCGGCTGTTTCTCTGCGATATATAGACATAAATATACTTATAGTTGACTGTTTGAACAAATGAATGATATATTTAATATTTGATATTAATAAAAAATAATTAAACCACACGTAGTTTTTTTAGCATCGTACGATCAACTAACATGAACTGTTTCTATTCGGTTAATGAAATTTTTAATAATTACTTTTAAGAATATTAGATATTATTTTGTAGGTATTACGATCTAAATAACATTTATAATTTATATATATATATATATATATATATATATATATATATATATATATATATATATATATATATATATATATATATATATATATATATATATATATATATATATATATATATATATATATATATATATATATATATATATATATATATATATATATTACATGACATTTTTCGTACGAGGCAAGCTGTTACTTGCCTCGTAGATTTTTTTTATTGACTACTAAACCCGCATTTGACCTCGATCTCGCTTGATGGTAAGCGACGATGAGGTCGACGATGGAGCACGCGGGTCCAGTAAATGCCTATTCGCTCTGGCCTTGAAGATCACAAGGTTGTAGGTTTCGGGAAACACAGGCGCCGGCAGGCTGTTCCATTCCTTAGCCGTTCGCATAATGAACGAAGAAGCAAATCGCTTCGTACGAGCAGATGGGATATCAACAACATAAGGAGAGTAATTTGCTGGAGGTATTATACATGTCAATTAATATTATTATTTTAAATCTAAAACTTTGTCACTAAGTACGTGAGAAGCTTAGTCAAAAAGGCCGCCTTTTAGCGCACCCCGCCCAAATATTCCCATTATGCATGCTGCATTTCGCTGAATAGCGAGAGAAAGGTGCTGGGCCAGGAAGTATCCCGATCGGGGCTCACACCCCCTCTCCCTCAACCGCCTCCCCAGCTCCCGAATGAAACCTCCCGCCTCTGAGCCCCGGGTGCCCGCAGTTTCGACGGCAATCGGCACGAAGTCGTACGCCGCCTCCAAATTTGCGTACTTGGCGTGCTTTAGCCCAGCCGCTGTTTCAGCCGCGGAACCGGCGCTGCGTTGGGTGCCTCTAAGGTGAAATGCCGCATACGTGCTGACGCATGTAGCATCCCAGATCAGGCAACGACCTTTCCGCCACGGGATCAGCGTCAGACCGTCGGGCCTCTTGCCGTCCGAGCGAGACAACCCTGGCGGCTCCAACACGCAGGGCACACCAGCGGACACCACGGCTCTCCTGATGATTTCATTTATAGCCTGGTGCCGGGGTATTCTGCCAGCGCTATGAGAACAGGCGAGCCCGTGGTGACCGCTGGCCTCCACTGCTGCGCCACACGTACATATATATATATATATATATATATATATATATATATATATATATATATATATATATATATATATATATATATATATATATATATATATATATATATATATATATATATATATATATATATATATATATATATATATATATATATATTATGTTATATTATTTATTTTTTATATTTGCATGCTCATTGTTTCGTATTCGTCTTTGCACCAATTTAGAAAGTTTTTCAAAATTTAACTTTCGCGCTTCAAAACAGATGGCTCTGAACAATTCTCAGCGCGCCACCTAGCGGAAAAAATACGCACCTTAAAAAAAAAGATCGAGAGAAAAACATGGCGCTGCCGGTCCGCCGCTCCGATAAAATTATTCATTAAAAACCCAAAATCTCGTGCCACACGTAAATAAACGTCTCCAAAATCAACAAAAAACACTCCAGCGCCGATCTGGACAAGATTCAAAAAGAAACCAGCTCTTGGAAGACCATCAGAGGGCCCTCAAGGATTCTTGGCTGCGGCTGCGCTGCTGAGTCTAAAAGTTCACTGCTGTCTGATCTATCGACTCTATTTCATAACACTCATTGTTGAGTAGAATGTATCGGCTCTTTGTTTAGAAAATACCATCTTGTAATTATGTACCCACATTCTGGACAAATAAATTAATCTAACGGTTTACCAATTATTTCGATCACAGATTTATGTCTGTGACTGCAGCCGGACACCGGTTCGTATCGGTTTCTAGGTGACGATTTTCATTAATTCTTCGTTAGTGGCCAAAAATCGTGATATATGTATATTACAAAAATAAATAAGCAAAAGTAATTAAGTTTGATGAAGGTGGTGTGCAGCACTGGACACTGGGGACTGCCTCAACCTATTGCCGGAGCGCTTTTAGCACTACGGCGCTGATTGTGAGGCATCCCCCGAGTGCCAGGGATCACTCCCTAATGATACACTACCGGAACATATAAATAACGGAAATATTAATAAACAGAAGTAAAATATTAGGAAACGAAGGAAGGTACTTAATTTTTAAATTATACATTAGAATACAGGTAGGTACGTATGTAGGTATTATTGTATAAAATAGAGAAAATAAAAATAAAGCATGCAATGAAGATGAAACTGAAGGAAGGATTAAAGTAGGTATTTACTACTAGGTACTACTGTTCAATGTAGCGAAATTTGTATTTCATTATCATCAGCAGCGTACTCTAGTCCACTGCTGGACATAGGCCTCTCACAGTGCGCGCCATTGAGCCCGATCTTCGGCTCTTCTCATCCAATCGCTGCCAGCAACCTTGCGCAGATGGTCGCTCCATCTAGCAGGGACGCTCGTCCCACACTACGTTTGCCCAAACGTGGTCTCCACTCCAGAACTCGTCTACCCCAGCGGTTGTCGGTTCTGCGACAGACGTGACCGGCCCACAAATTTGTATTTGTTTTTGTTTAATTTAACACGACTCATTGTACGACCCTCCTTCATGAGATGAAACTGACAGACAATCCCACCTGTAGAGACTGTGGTGACACCGTTGAGTCAATGGAACACTTGCTGTGCGAATGTGACTCGCTGGCTGGAGGGCGAATGAGTCTTCTGGGGGTCGCCTACCCGAAACCAGAGGACTATAGGCTCCTTCCTGTAAGCTGTACAGCGTCCTTGATGTAAAGGATCTTTAAGGAACAGTAAGGAGACTAAGGAAAGGGGTGAGCATAAAAGATCTCCAAGGGTCGAACTGCTGCTAGGGTTATCCCCGGCCCCAAGATAATATATACATACAGTAGGTTTTCAAAATTCAAGTGAAGTCGACGACTTTCTACTTTTGAATTTTGAAAACCTACTGTATGTAATACGATATAAAGCTCACATTTCAATGCTTTGCTCTGAGTTGAGTTCGTGCCGGGTTCGCGTCGAGTTGGTATAATATGCGATGGTAATTAGGGTACCGTTTTCCCCATTCGGGGTATGGATCCCTAAAAACAGAAACCAAAAAGTCAATTTCCAAAAACTTTATTTCACGCATTATGGAACACGCTCTTAGCTTTCTTCTCTCGCTTCTTTTTCTCCAATCTTCTCTTCTTTTTCTCTGTGCTCTTGAGAAGTTTCAAGATGGCGTCCTCTGGACTGCTGGTCACTTGATTCTCGTCCGTAGCGCCTTCGGCTGAAGGTCTGATCTTCTTTGTCGGCGGCTCGTCTGGTTTGGGGGTCTTCGTTTTGGGTTTGTCTCTGAACAAAAAAAGTTTTATTTTTAATAACATGATTTTTTAACATACGACTAAAAGGAAGAGGTGTTATAAGTTTGACACGTAGTTAGCACAAGATTATTATTATTATTGGATTAGCAGGCAGGCAGCTAATGCTGGTTAGCCTGTTTCTTCACATTTCGTAAGTGGCTGTCTAATCTGTTCTTAAACTGGTTTATAGTTTCAGCATTCACAACTTGGTCAGGTAGGCCGTTCCAGGGGATGACTACCCGGTTGAATAGGAGATGATGTTTTGGGAGTGTTTTGGCCGTGTTCCGCACCAGTTATGTGCAGTGTCTTCTTGAGAAGTTTCAAGATGGCGTCCTCTGGACTGGTGGTCACTTGATTCTCGTTCGTAGCGCTTTCGGCTGAAGGTCTTATCTTTAAGATTAGCAAGACATTTTTGTTGTTGTTGCTTCAATCAACTTATCTTTCCTCTGCCCGAAGGTTGTCTGGAAGAGATTGCTATTAGCTATAAGGCCGCCTAAATTATCCTTCACTATTTCCTTTTCTATCTCATGTTTGTTGTTGTCTATTTGTGCAGTAAACTGTATTTTACTTCACTTACTTTACTATTTTATTTTTCAACGAATTTCAATTCTGTTTTCACGATTTGAAAGGGTATGAAATGCCAAAGGATTTAAAAAAAATCTTAATTATTTATTCATCTGAATGAAATGCATTAACTAAAAAACCCTTGCTAAAAATTCCGCAATATGGAATTAAATGGTACTAATTTTTTTTCATAGCGAACTCCATAACAAGTCAAGAGCGAGATAAAGAGAGAGAGAGAGAGATAGAGGATGAGAAAGAATAGGGAGATGGAAGAGATGGTGAACGAGCCGAACATCATAGGAGAGACGAAAGCGGCTCGACTCCGATGGCTCGGACACGTCACTAGGATGGGGGAGCATCGGGCAGTTAAACGAGCGTATGTGCGACGGCCTGACGGACGACGTCCGGTCGGACGTCCCAGATACCGCTGGCGCGATGAAGTGGAGAAGGATCTGCGTGAGCTCCGGGCGCCTGACTGGTTCCAGACTGTGCAGGAGAGAGAGCGATGGCGCTCTTTGGTATCGGAGGACAAGATCCACTTCGGGTCGCTGCGCCAGCGGAGTAAGTAAGTAAGTTTTATTTTTTATGTATAGCTAAACCCGCATTTGACCTCTATCTCGCCTGATGGTAAACGACGATGAGGTCGACGATGGAGCACGCGGGTCCAGTAAATGCCTATTCACTCTGGCCTTGAATATCCCAAGGTTGCAGGTTACAAGTCGGTCATATAGTTTTATAATCTGATAAAACTACCAATGGAGCGCTCTTGACAGGGTTTCTAATTCCTGGTCAGGGATTAATCTTCGATTCCTGTCAAATATCCTGTTAACTCACCCGACAGTTTCCATATTATCAAACAGCTGATCCATGTCGTCGCACTCCACTTCCTGAGCCTCCATCTCGGGCGTCTCCTCCTTCTTGATGTCCTCAGGAACGTTCCGGAGAGGAGTGCAGCTCTCGTCCTGGACCAGGACGCGGGAGAGCTTCGATGTTAGATATTGCTGGAAAATAAATAAATAACTAATTACTTTTTCAACACACTTGTTCGTAAAGGGGTTGTTATTACACCGCTTTTAGGCTCATAATGCTGCTTATAAAATGAATAAATAAAATAATCTATATTGAAAACATCACAATGCTAAACATCGCAATGTAAGTCAAACAATACCCGTCAAACACGCGTGCTATTTACTTTACATTACCGCACTATAGTCCATTCGGGTTAAGAAAATAGTGAGTCACCAGTGCAACAGCAGGGTAAAGGTCTAGTCTCAGTCGAATAAAAATTCAAACAATTTAAAAACATTGTGAATTATTCGTATCGATCCACTTTGATTTTTACGAATATTCATATTCATTTATTTCAGTAATGAATCAATAATAAAATGTTAGCATGTCATGATCAATAATAGTAAAATTTCTTACTTAAAGTAAGTATAATGTCAACAAGTTTAAAAACTATAATAAAAATAATAAAATAAAATAAAAAAGTATTGCAGAATATAAATCTACAGTTTCAAACATCGTTCGTGAAGGAACTCGTTGACAGAGTAATAGACCTTTTGGATCAACCATTTTTAAAATTCAATAACGACACTGTTGTACGTTTTAGCATCTCGGATAGGAGCTGGTATTTTATTGTAAATTCGCGGACCAGCGACGTGCGTGGACAGCTGGCTCTTCAGTAGTCTACTGTTAATCAGTTCGAGATCCTGCTGCCTCACTATTGTCAGTCTCTTGCCAACCCATTTCTTAGTAGGATACTCTCTTAGATTTTTTCTGACATATTTACCTATCTCAAGTATGTAGAGCGATGGTACAGTGAGGATTTGAAAATCGATGAATAGATCACGAGCCGGTGTATCCTCGGGGACACGCGCCATTCTTCGAACTACTCGTTTCTGAATTATGAACGGACGGTCCCTATCTGCCGCCCGACCCCATAAGTCTATGCCGTAAGTTAGGAGGGAATGAAAGTAACCAAAGTAGGCCATCAATATGTTCTGTCTAGATAGAGTTGATGTGAGGCGTGACACTGCGTAATAGGCAGAATTCAGTTTGGCGCAAAGAGTGTCAATATGTGACTGCCATTGAAGACCATTGTCGAATGTGAAACCTACGAATTTTGTAAATAGGTGAGGTGTTCATTTTAAAATGTACTGTAATGCACAAAGGACACGGCCGTTTCGTACGAGGGTCTGCCTCGAACTGGTCAATGTGAACTTGGCTTTCTAATTTGCTGCTCCGTGATGAGTCAGGGGGCGTGGCTAGGCCGGACGACAGCGATGACTCACTATTTTCTTAACTCGAATAGACTATAGTCAATCAATCAATCAATCATTTATTCGTGAACATAGGTAATAATAAGTAAGTATACACTTTAGATGAGTTGGTATCACTATGCTCCGTCGTTTGACATACAAATATTTTCAATAAATTGTTAATAAATATTCAAAAGTCAAGTGTTAGTGCGTTTTATTTTACTTTTTTTTAAAAGCTCAGCAAAGAGTTTTTATGTTCAAAAACATTTTATTTTTCCTCGTAAGTGTATTGAAAAATGTCGTGTGAAACGCGTGAGCAATGGTCATTACACTCTCGGCTCCAATACATCGTCGGAATGCATTCCAGCCTCAGAAAGTAGCAAGACCTCTTTATCAACAAATACCCCCCAATAACACCCCGCCCCTTACAAACCTTAAACAGCAACTCCTTGGTCCGATGATCATGTACCCTCAGCCACCGGTCCAGACTGGCGCTGACCACGACCCCCCCGCTCCCCACAGCTATGTCAGTGACGGCCCCGGCGGCCCCCTTGTACCCGTTGCCGGGCCGCGCCTTCCGCAGGTCCACTTGGTGAAGCTGCCCGCGGCCGAAGCCCACCAGCACTTGGCTATGGATAAAGTAGAACCAACATTTGGATGTTATTTTTGAAGTATTAGCGACCAAGACCTTATACAGGTTGGAAAGTTCCGGCGGGGCACCAGGGGCAGCTACCGGATCCGTTGGAGCTACGAGAAAATGGTCTTAGGAGACCTTCCCTAAGTTTTGGAGCTATTTAAAACTGCATTCACAGATTTTTGAAAAAAGGCGAGACAAGTGCCAGTTTGCACAAAAAAATGTTGATGCCAATCGATTCTATTTTGTGTCAGGAACAAAAGACTCTATGGGGTCAACCGAGGGTGGAGTACTAAAAATATCAGAAATAGCAAAAAACTCTTCCCTAACTAAAGTTATGATTTAAAGGTTAATGTGGAACAATGAATTCCAAAAAATGCTGGGCACTACATCGGAACTGTAGAGCACTACTCTTCAAAAACTTTGAAAATCTGGGTGCCCCGCCGAAATTATCCATCCTGTATATTACTGGCGTAAATAGTAAATAATCATAAAAACACAAAAGTGTGTGTTGTGTATTTCACACGCCTTCGAAAACTTTTAATTTCCTCTTTTGGTTTCCTCACGATGTTTTCCTTCACCGTTAGAGAGAGGGAGAGAGATGTGAAGTGATCTTTAGGGATCAAACTCACCGTTCATCAAAGCTAGGTGTGATGCAGGTGGCAGCCATCCCTTTGAACTCGACGTTGCACACCGGCCGCCGCTGAGCTCTGGTATCGTATAACCTGATAACAATTCAAGTCAATAATTATAACTGTAATTTAAGAAACCCCGGACTTATCTTATGACAGGACGCCGGGAATAACCCAGCGGCACTTCGACCATTGAGGATCTTTTGTGCCAACCCCATTTTACACACTGGTCATCTCAGTGTCCAGGTTTCCTCACGATGTTTTCCTTCACCGTTAGAGCAGTCGGTAAATGTACGTAAGTCTTCGAAAAATACGAAAAACTCATTGGTACATGGCATTGCCTGGTTCGTACCCGGACCTCCCGCTTGGGAGTCCGGTGTCCTAGCCACTGTGCCACGCTCTATAACTCCGGACTTACTGGTTGTCATCAGTTCCTCAAGGTTCCTTATGTGGGAAGGGCACCGTGGTCCTAAATAATTGAGCACACATCATGTTTGATATCAGATCCCATCTGACATCATAGATACTTCAAGATCTTAGAAACCACTGCCCAATTTGTATCAGACATAGCTAAGGACACTCTCAACGAATTCTTTGTTAATTAAAAAATCCGCGTCCAAATCTGATCCAACGGTTGCATCATGCCGGTCCAAACTCATAACGCAGCCATTCCTCTAATTATAATATCAAATATATATATATATATATATATATTAGATGACATTTTTCGTACGAGGCAAGCTGTTACTTGCCTCGTAGATTTTTTTTATTGACTACTAAACCCGCATTTGACCACAATCTCGCTTGATGGTAAGCGACGATGAGGTCGACGATGGAGCACGCGGGTCCAGTAAATGACTATTCACTCTGGCCTTGAAGATCACAAGGTTGTAGGTTCCGGGAAATACAGACGCCGGCAGGCTGTTCTATTCCTTAGCCGTTCGCATACTGAACGAAGAAGCAAATCGCTTCGTACGAGCAGATGGGATATCAGCAACATAAGGAGAGTAATATGCTGGAGGTAGGACCCCTTCAACATCCGCCTGCTAGCGACCACCTTCTATGTAAAGTCTGTCGTCAAATATCTCCGCTTCGTCGTCGATGTGTTCCGCAGTGTTTATAGAGGAGGTCAGTACTTACTGAGCGTGCGTGCTCCATCTTCGACCTCATCCTCACTTACCATCAGGTGAGATTGAGGTCTAACGCGGGTTTAATTGTAAATTAAAAAATGTTCGACATTTAGTGATTTTTCTTAAAAATATAGCGTTTATTTAATTTTCAAACAAACAAAGGGTAATAAAAGAACCAATGTGCGACGTGAAAAATCTTAACACCCTTACCTCACATAGCCATGCCTCGAGCACACCGCAGCGACCCTCCCTCCCTCACTGGACAAGAAGGTCAGATCAGACACCCACACCGGCTGCCGCAGTTGCAACCAGTCGTGTGCCAGGTTCTTGGCTACGAATGTGGGGGTGGGTTCCCCTATCCGCCAGATCTTTAGGTCGTTTTCTTCACCGCCTGTTGAGGATATAAGAGAGTCAGAGTAATTACCGGTACAGTAGGCACTTCGTCTAAGTTTCAAGGTTAGCAGGGAATCGAGAACCATCTAATAACACTATGGTAATATAGTGTCGCAGTGCTCAAAGCGCTCCGGCAACAGGCTGAGGCAGTCCCATTTTTCCGGTGCTGCACACCACCTTCATCAATCTTAATTACTTTTGCTTAATTATTTTCATAATATATTTGTTTATTAAATTAAATTAATTTATTAAACTAACAAAAAAGTCCAAAAATGTTAGTAACAATTTTAACTTAAAAACAATGTTAGTAGATATAATAGTATTTTGAGGTAGGTATGAGTAGATTAGGCATTGTACAGGAGCCAACCAGCACAGAGATCTATCCGAGTGCCAGCTGCACACAGTGTCTCGCAATGTGACAGTCGGGCTTAGTTTAGTTTGTTTTTAAATAACTACCAATAGATTCTACGAAGTAAACCCAGAGATACGTATATAACTACCAATAGATTCTACGAAGTAAACCCAGAGATACGTATATAACTACCAATAGATTCTACGAAGTAAACCCAGAGTTACGTATATAACTACCAATAGATTCTACGAAGTAAACCCAGAGATACGTATATAACTACCAATAGATTCTACGAAGTAAACCCAGAGATACGTATATAACTACCAATAGATTCTACGAAGTAAACCCAGAGATACGTATATAACTACCAATAGATTCTACGAAGTAAACACAGAGATACGTATATAACTACCAATAGATTCTACGAAGTAAACCCAGAGATACGTATATAACTACCAATAGATTCTACGAAGTAAACCCAGAGATACGTATATAACTACCAATAGATTCTACGAAGTAAACCCAGAGATACGTATATAACTACCAATAGACTCTACGAAGTAAACCCAGAGATACGTATATACTTGGGGAATATCTATGTGTATATATACGTTCCACATGCAAAGTCGTATGGCTACGGAATGTGTTGTCACGCTCACACCACGCCCGTGTCTATGTGAGTGAACCAGATGGATTAAAATGTCATTTAGTTTAATATTAATTTTATCTTCTGTACCTAATTGTTTGTGTGTGTATTAAAAAAAAATCTTTCTTTCTTTCTTTTAAATAATAGTTTACAATAAGCGGTAGCACAGCACTAATAATATAAAGCACAAGCACTAAAATAAAGAAGCTAACAAATCAATAATACTGTACGATAATGTACTATAGCGTTGCGTTAATACGTGAGCGGGAAGCGCGAGCGATCTAACTGAAGCGGCATGCGATTGCTACTGGCCAGAGCCGCGAGCGGATCCCTGCGCAGGCGGCGGTGTGAGGGGCGCGGTGCCGACCGGCCGAGACTGTGAGGCACTCTCTATCTCTATGGGTGATCGTGATCAGACCTCTTCTCTTTTAAATTGTATTCCATATTGCTGAGGGTCGTGTTCATTATAGGGAATTAATCACATAGAACGACTCCCGTGGCAGATTTAATGGGCTTTGCTATTGCCTTCCCCATTTCATACACTGGTTATCTTCAGTATGCAGGTTTCCTCACGATGTTTCCCTTCACCGTCAGAGCAGTCGGTAAATGTGCGTAAGTCTTTCGAAAAATACGAAAAACTCATCGGTATATGGCCCTGCACGGTTTCGAACTCGGACCTCCCGCATGGGAGTCCGACGTTCTAGCCACGACGACACCGACGCTCTAAATAATTAAAAAAACATAATTTTGAATTAGAGATGGGCCGAATATTCAGTATGTTCGGCATATTTATTAATGTACGTATTCGGTCGAATATTCGGATAAATTGCCGAATAATTACCGAACTTATTTTGAAGATTTTAACACTTCGCTTCTTTTTATTTACTGTCTCGATATTTTTTATTTTATAATTTCAAATACTCACATATTTACAGTTACATTTCCCCAAAGCATATGTGAGCTCAATTATTTACATAACACCACTATATGGGTATGTCAGCGCCTACAACAAGTGACGTCATAGTGCACGTGCAATGCCCACCTGCGCTTGCGACGAAGCAAACACGCAGCATCAGCCGATCCACGTCATGCCACCCCCCACTGCCTGGCCTCTATAAAAGCGGGCGCCCGACCCGAGGTGGCATCATCAGGAACTCCGCGCGCAGGAGCATAAGTGCCTGCGCGCCATCCTAGACGCCCCACGCTACGTGCGCAACACGACTATCGCCAGAGACTTGAAGATCGAGAGACTGGACAAGTTCATCGAACGCCTCGCACGCGGCATGTTCGACCGCGCCGACAACTCCGCTCACCTCACAATTCGTGAGCTAGCGCCGCTGCACGCCCGCCCGCCCGATCGTCGGAGTAGAGCCCTGCCCAGGGAACTGCTGACGGAGGAAGCCACAACGCACCGGAACTGACCACGCCTACGGCAGTGACATGCCTACGGCACCCTAATGCCCCACCCGTAGTCACGGGTGGCGATAGACACCCCAGTAGAGGGCATCACGCCCTGGAACAGGCTCCCCACGCCCCCTAGGGGACGTGAGAAGATTTCGACGACGAGGTGGCATCATTCTCTTGCGACTCGTCGACGAGGCAGTCGGACTTGATATTTTATTAGAAAATATTGTATTTCCTTATAATTAACCGTAACTGGTTGCTATCAAGGGACTCTCGTGTGGCCGGTTACTGTTGGTTACTGTTGAGACGGTTGACCCGTGGCTAGTTAGTGTCGAGTAACTAGGCACTCACAACTACATAACCTATAAAATACAAAACTCTTTGGCGCGGTAAAGCAAGCTTAAAATGAAGAAACAAACAATTCGATCGAATATTCGGTAAATATATGTAAAATAATTCGGCCGAATATTCGGTTTGGTTAACTTTAAACGGAATTTTTAATAATCTGGCCGAATATTTTGTATATTTACCGAATTTCAGCAGAACCTATATTCGGCAAATCTCTAGTTTAAATACAACATGTAAATTACCTGTCCCAAACACAGTCCTCTCGTCCTTGCAGACTCTCAAGCTGTCCAGCTTGCCCCCAGTATCCACCAGCGTCTCCTCCTTTTTGCTCCATATCCTCACGACTCCACTGGAGGTGGCAGCAAGGAGCTTCCTTTTGCAGCGTCCCAGGCCGACCACGTCTCCAGTGCCAAAGTCTGCCGTGTAGGTCTTTGTGAACCCTTGGAGGGTGTCGTAGATCTGTACCTGAGAATACAAATACGAAATACATTTATTTGCCAAAAAAATTACAATTCATTTTTAAGTCTACTATTGATACCCACACTAAGACGACCATGTGTTTTACATTGAAACTGCATCAGATTCTGCCAGTTGGCGCATGCGTTGTGAGCATCTCCCCATATATTCAGTCGGCCAGGTTATTGGCAATACTATAGTTAGATCGGGAAGAATATAGGGAGCTCAAAACAACCCCAAACCGTGGTAAGAATCTCATGTCTAACTATAGTATTGTATGGAACTACTATGTGCATTTGCCCAACTCCTTTGGCTCACTGTCAGTGCTCACATTATCATTCTAGAGCAGAAGGCGCCATTAGTCCAGTTTCTGTGGTTGCGATGATCCTTAAATATATTACCTATTTAATTATTTATTACAGCCTCTTACAGAATTTGTTTACTTACATACTATTACATTTTTATGGTAACTAGAATCTGTGTGAATCCAGGCAATGGCCTCCCCCAGTCTTCTGAATTCTTCCCTTCCCTTTACCCTTCCTTCCCTTACCAATAAGTATAACTAATAACGATAAAACAAAATATATTATGACTGTACCTGTTGATTCTTTCGCCCGAGCAAGATTTCAGTCTGCTCAGCATTCCCCCACTCCAGGCATGTGATAGCATCTTCTTTCTGCAAGGTCTTGATGTCTACCAGGTTCTCTATGCATTTCTTATTGTTCTTTGAGGTGTTTGTGTGGTATTTTATATCTGAAAACATTTCGTTTATCAATATTTTATTCTTGTTCTTGCCGTGTGGTGGCAAAGATTCACCCAATGCAGATTGCTCTATAGAAAAGTTTTATATGGAAACCATGTCTGCAAGTTGGCGCATGCGATTGGAGAATATCTTGCCAATTGAAATGTCACATGTATGAAATTTGGCAAAGTTATTATTATTATATATTTATAGACAGGCAGCATATATGCTGATGCGTCTATGTCATAGTGTTGGAAAGTTATAAGTTCATAGTTTGATTTTGTAGATTCACAGTTCACAGTTTTTACAGTCAGTCATTGTTATTAATTCAAATTAAATGTTTGCACTAAATCATTGTTATAAGATTAAAATTAGGGTTATTAATCACTGCTTTGTGTCTAGTCTATTTTTAAAGGAGTTCACTGAAGGGGCAGACACGACATCATCGGGGAGCTGGTTCCATGCTTGGCTACTCTATTACTTAAAAAGTGATATGTGATGTTGGTTGCGGTTTTGGTGCGGCTTATTCTTAGCTTGGCTTGGTGTCAGTGTTCACATCATTAATCTAGCTAGAGGATGGCGGATATGTTTGTCCAATTTCTGGCAGTTCTGTTCTGTGAGTGACAGTCAGAACCGACAGTTTGACGTGCACTCTGAGATACAGAGGGGCTCAGATAAAAATGTGCCAGCAGAATTTCGAAGCATTGTATATTAAATTTTAATTACATTTTTAGGGGTTGGTTATGATGTTTAGGTGGAGAGGAGTTTCGGAAGTTTCAGCGTGATCGCCTCAACGTAGTGAATAAGCAATTTTGCCACACAAAATTATTGGGAAAATCGAAATACACCACGGAAGGAAAAAATGTATAGTTATACGTACGTTTGAAGGAGCCAATTCTACTGCCAACAAATATATCGATTTCTTTGTCTTCCGTTATTACCATTTTGACCATTAATTCATAAACTAAACTATAATAACTAGAATATATTGCAAAATAAACACGCCCGCAACAACACACGTGAACTCTGTTTATGACTTTTTTTTTTATACCTTCCTCAATTTTGACATTTGCTTCATGTTCATGAAGATTGTTTCATCACATATTACATGAATATTTTTTTTAGTACATTTTGTATAAAAACGAGCGCAATATTACACAGAGCCGCGGGCTAGCGCTAAATAAAAACAAGTAATGTATAAAAACAAGGTCATGCGGAAAAACGCGTACGTATGTGAGAGGTTTTATGATTCACCTTTGCCTGCAAAATTCCTGCAAAGCAAAGGCCATAAATAAATAAAAATTAGTTAAAAAAAATTGTTTACGAAAGCGATTTTGATTTCCCTGATTCATTTTTCCGTTTTGGTTGTGTTTGTACATTTTGGTAAAATTTTTTAAGAATTTCTTGAAAATGAACTGAAATCAAGTTCACCGTTTCATGGAGTCTAACTTTGTGTACTTATTCCTTTAAAAATCATCAAGAACATGGATTTTTCTGCGGTTTGTAGAACATGTCTAAGCGATTCATATTTGAATCTCATTTTCGTGAACCCTGAGCAGCACACGAGGTATTCCGCTGCTGTGTACATTACTACAGGCCTAAAGGTACGCATTTATCAACCTGCAAATAGTTTGATATGTACAAAAAATAAAAATAAAATCATTTCTTCATTAGACAGCGTTCCATAACCAGTTGAAATAATTAACGTTGACAATTATCCATTTTCCATTACCACGTTAACAGCTGAAAATTTATGAAACCTTTAATTGACACAAGCAATGGAATGTGTACAGCTGTCACCATGAATAATTTCAACTTGTTTTGGAATGCACTCTTAGTTACCTAATCTTATCTTATGATAGGGAATACCCCAGCGGCACTTCGACCCTTGGAGGATCTTTTGTGCCTACCCCATTTTACACACTGGTCATCTCAATGTGCCGGGTTCCTCACGGTATTTCCTTCACCGTCAGAGCAGTCGGTAAATATACGTAAGTCTTCGAAAAATACGAATAACTCATTGGTACATGGCACTGCACCGTTTCGAACCCAGTCCTCTTACTTTACCTAGTTACCTAATACTTACCTATATAATTTTGATTCCTTTAAAAATGCTAGGGTCTTGGTTCGAATCCTGTGGTGAGCAACTAGTAGTAATTATTTAGAATTTTAGTTCACTGTTTTAACATTTATGGAGAAGATTTGCAAACCGGCCTATAGTCACCTCACCTCATTATAATGTTATTAGAGGGTTTTCAAAGCGCTGCTAACCTTGAGAACTTAGATGGAGTGCCTCATTTGCCGGTAATTATGATGGCTTTCTTACTCTTTAATCTGGAAGCTGCCTTGTGGCAGATATAGGTAAGAGGGTGGTACCTCCCCAGGCTGATTCTTCAGAGTCATACTATCTTCATTGGTACCATCCCAAGCTTTCCATATATCTACCTACAATGAACTGAAAGAGTCTATAAAAGTTACAGATCAAAATTCTCTTTACAGATTGCTTTCAGTGATGGCCTACCACAACAAATGTGCACAAAGTGCATGGATTTCCTCAACACCTCCTTGAAATTCAGGAGAAAATGCCGTGAAATCGAAACACAACTGTTACAAGCCAAAAGTAATATTGCCAGAGACAAAAACAGCTCAAATTCTGATGAAGATAAGAAGACAGTGTTAAGAATAGAAGTGAAAATAGAAAAAGATTCAAAATTAGATCCAGGAACGGATGCTAAATCTGAAATTAAAACAGAATATACGGATTATGAGGTTCTTGAAGATGACGATGATAAACCATTGAAGTATTTATTGGAACGGGACTCTGATGATAATGTTGATGATATTATTTTCGTTGATAATTCTATGGGTGATAAAGAGGAAGAAGTCAATCTGAAATTAGAGAAAACAGGTAATTTTTTTAAGTAAATTCAACAGCATGTGTACTAGTTTTTCTTCATGAAATGCAGATCACGACTTAACGTGGAGAAACGCGCTAAGCACCTTATTGGTGACGAATCGCTTGTGGAAGCTAGACTGCAAAGTTTGGAACATCGGCGCAAGGTTACCTGTCTATCGGTATTTTATAGGATACATTTCGGAGAGTGCGCATCGGAATTGAATGACCTAATTCCAGCATCTCCATTCCGCCTTCGGGCTACCACGCGCGGGGAGGGGTTCCATTCTTATGTTGTTGATATCCCATCTGCTCGTACGAAGCGATTTGCTTCTTCGTTCATTATGCGAACGGCTAAGGAATGGAACAGTCTGTGTTTTCCGAAACCTTGGGATCTTCAAGGTCTAGAGTGAATAGGCATTTACTGGACCCGCATGCTCCATCGTCGACCTCATCGTCGCTTACCATCAGGCGAGATAGAGGTCAAATGCGGGTTTAGTAGTAAATAAAAAATAAATAACACAAATCTTAGACAAATAGTGTAAAATTCGACTATTACAGTATCTGTCAACTTTTACAGCACTTCATGTAATACCTATGCACTTCGTGAAACCCGCCATTATGTCTACATGATATTGGTACAGCTTAATTGGTAGCTCGATGTGTTTTTCACAGTACGTTTCGTAGATCTACCGCCGCCGCCGGTACCTCAGAAGGCCAAGCCGCCGCGCACGCGCTGCCCGGTGTGCCACCAGAGCCTGTCTGCGCGAAGTATCGCTGCGCATATGGCGCGCCGCCACGCCGCGAGCGACCCGCGTAAGGTGATACTCTTGTTTAGGAAGAGGGGACATTAAGGATTATAAGGATTGGGGACACTGGGCATGAGGTCAGGCAGGGTAAGGGATCATAAGAGATGGGACAATAAAAATGGGCCATTCGGGACTGGGGACATTAGGGGTAAGGGACTTTAGGGACAGAGGTCTTTAGAGATTATAGAGACATTAGGGACAGGGCAAGAGTAAACCCTGACATTGTAAAAATGTACTTTATGGTACTTACTTACGATAAAAAAGTTTGATTTGATTTGACATTAGGGAGATATAGGGGACGCCGGACTCCCATATGGGAGGTCCGGGTTCGAAACCATGCCATGTACCAATGAGTTTTCCAAATTTTTTCTAAGACTTATGTACATTTACTGACTGCTCTAACGGTGAAGGATAACATCGTGAGGAAACCTGCATGTCTGAGGAAATTAAAAGTTTTCGAAGGCGTGTGAAATCCACCGCACTGCACTGGGCCCGCTCGGTGGTGGGGTACGGGCCATGATCTTGCACAAGGGGTTGTGCAAGGGGAGGCCTGTGCCCCAACAGTGGGGACATTAATAGGCTGCTGACGATACTGATGAACATTATAAGGACATTATTTTTAGCATGCTTGTTATTGAAACAATATTTTAAAATGTTTTTAACAACGGGTTAGTCGATTCCGTCATATGATTAGCTTTTATTTATAAACACACAATACATAAAAAAAGGATCTTAAAATCTTTTTTTTTTTTTAAATCAGTGGCGTTTAGTTACTTAGCTTTATTTTTAGCTGCCACATTAGAAATAATACTATTGTTGTATTATGAAATTATTAAAAACTTTGTTTCAGATAAAATGCGAATTCTGTGACACGTACGTACTCCGAGAAAAGATGAATCGTCACAGAAAGATGGTGCATGGGTCGGGGCGAACTTTGCGATGTGGGGTGAGTATAAAATGTTGGCTGGAAGAGATCGCTTTTAGCTATAAAACCGCACAGATTGTGTTAAATGCCCTGTACCCATATATTTTTTCGTAGAAAAATAAAGACGTAACCAAGCGCCCATCAAAGTTGTAAATTTTAGATCACTTTTGATATCAGGCAGAGAGAATGGATTGCTACGAATCTGTTTTTGTTATTAGGTAGATCGTCAGTGGCCTTGTGGCTAGGACACCGGACTTCCATTCGAAACCATGCAGTGCCATGTACCAATGAGTTTTCGTATTTTCCGAAGACTTACGCACATTTACCGACTGCTCTAACGGTAAAGGAAACATCGTGAGGAAACCTGCACACTGAGATGACCAGTGTGTAAATGGGGTAGGCACAAAAGATCCTCAAGGGTCGAAGTGCCGCTGGGTTATTCCCGGCCATATATATCATAAGATAAGATAAAAGCTCAATACCTACACGATCGAAATGTGTAAGAAACAGCTGGTTTGGCAACACCGGCGTGTTGCCAACGTAATCTCTTAGATCTACCGTGACAGTAGCTATAATTTATTATAATTATTATTTGTACGACAATGCATATGTACAATGTACGACATTGCAGCAGATATATTAATTTTATTATTTATTAATTTAGATAAATGACAAAGCCCTTTTACAGCTGAAACAACTAATATCTTATGATAGGGGTCATAAGATATTAGGTAGAGATAACGGAGCGCCATGAATCTCAGTCTCGGCATGCCTCTCTTGCTCCCTCTACAGTCATTCGTCGTGTCCCGCATGCTCCCCGTCGGGGTCGTCTGCTCTGTATATTACAATCTAAGAGTACTCTGTCAATCTGATCTTTAAATGTAGTCTAGGACGACCCCGGCTTCTCCTGACACTCACTTTCCCTTCGTATACCTGTTTCATCATTCAGAAACAAAAGAAGAAAAGAAGATGTTTCAATGTTTGTTTTCTGTTTCATTGTTTTTTGTTTTTTCATTTGTTTTTGTTTGTTTGTTTGTGTTTCTGTTTCCTGTTTCGTTCGTCACTCATTGAATGATTGAATGATTTATTCGCCAGAAATATGGTACATTGGATGACAAATGTTAAACATTCTGTCGTTTTTGTTTCAGTATTGTAAATCGGAGTTCGATACTACTGAAGTTTTATTAGACCATGTTACTACGTGTACGGCTAAGAAGAAAAAGAGGAAAGTCAGCGAGTCGGTACGTATCATTTCTTTATACTTGCAGTGTGGTGCCGGCCATGAAGACCACCACCGCAACTCTTCCCGTGTGTGTCGTACGAGGCGACTAAAGTCTTTGTGGATACTATTCTACACCTAGTAGACGGCGGTAGGCTCGCCACCTATCACGTTTGTCCGGGAACTACTTGTGATGAAGGTGGTTCCTCTGTCTACCCGCTTAGGGATTATGGTCGTCACAGAACTCTTCTGTTATGTTATTTTTATTGTTGTGGCTACGCACGATTTGTCACTACGATTAGTTTACTCAATTCTCCGACAGATGTCGCTGTTTGCATACATTTCCATACAAACATAGAACGCGCTATCTATATTTGCAATGCGAGTTCGCTTATATACAAGCTCCAAACATCCATTGGTGGATCTGGTCACTAGGCTCTACACCCTGGTGGAAGACCTTCCCATTTTTCCGTTTCCTTCCTGCTCTCTCTTCGCTACTGAACCTAACGACTTCTATTTTTTCTTTTTTTAACTGCGACAATGGGGCTTAATCGCGTAACAGATGCATCGAAGCGTTCCGTAGATGGAGCCACGAGCACACTCCGTAAACAGAAAAGCAAAACGAAACGTCATTTTTGAAGATGCCACAAATTTCTCGTTGGATTAATTTAATTTAATTTCTCAAAGCTATTAGTAAAATTGTGATGATATCATGGCATCATATGGCCATTTCAAAATAGGAGACCTAAAAAATCTGTTAAGACAACGTGGCGCGAGTCTGAAGGAATTTGGCGGAGAGGTCGTCTACATGTTGATATTTGGCTTTATGTGATAATTTAAAGTTTATTAAACAAAAATCTTAATCAAAATAATCATTATTTATTTATCAAATTATTGTCATTGAAAGCAATAAATTTAGGTTATCTTATGTTTAGAACAAAATCATCTTTAAGTCGTACGTACAGTCGACCACGGGTCAACTTACCCAAACGTCAAAATTTGAGAATCTGAAATGTATCATATTGCGCAGGCATAAGGCTGAGATATAATCGAAGGTTTTTGACAGATGGTATACTATTACTTGTGGGCGACTGTACGTCGTATTATTGAATGCTTTTTGTGACTGTGCTAGTGGCGCCTCTAGTGGTACAACATTGCAGGATTGTCTCCTATTCTGCCGAAACGTCGAACTGCAGTATACTTTACCAAAAATTAAATATCAACGCGATATGCTCCATTGTCGTAAAGTTTGTAACGATGTCGACTTCATCGTCCATATCTACCTCCTTTCCATCAATTTCAACCTCATCGTTAGCGTTTATCTCACCTCACATCGTGTTGGCATCTTCATTTCTTCATCTATATTTCCAAAATTCAAATCATATTCCCATTCCATTTCTAAATTCTGTATTTTGACCTGAACGGACGTTTCTCCGTTTTATTTTGTCTCTTACTACTTACCTATTTTCTACGTTTACTATTTTCTGTGTTCTGTTCCTGATAAATATAATATCTAGTATTACCAAGTTCTTCTATTACTTCATCTGCACACTGTCCTAGAACCCTGCTAACCGGCACCTAGAGGGCAGACTGTGGCAGTGGCGCCCAACGTGGGGTGAAATCTAACGACTTCTAATCTAGTTCGTTGACAGTCGTTCAACATTCCCAGGCTCGCGAGCTCCGGGAGTGTGAAATCTGCCACAAAACCATGCAGAAAGCCAGTTTAAGGATGCATAAACGGATCAAACACGCTGGCTTGAGACCCGTGTGTGAGGTAACTGCTGGTTGATGATTGCACATTCTTTTATTAAGTTTAACATGATTGTTTAATAAGTAATAACCAAAGAGCGTCTGTGGCCTAGTGGCTAGGACGCCGCGCTCCCGTGCGGGCGAGGTCCGGGTTCGAAACCATGCAATAGCCATGTACCAGTTTTTCGGAATTTTTCGAAGACTTACGTACACTTACCGACTGCTCTAACGGTGAAGGAAAACATCGTGAGGAAACCTGCACACTGAGATGACCAGTGTGTAAATGGGGTTGGCACAAAAGATCCTCAAGGGTCGAAGTGCCGCTGGGTTATTCCCGGCCCCCCATCATAAGATAACATCTGTGGATCTTGGGTAGCAATTATAGCACGTTCGATATGAAAAGTTGAACTCGACCCCTCGATCGTTCTTCGGATCTTTCGGAGATTGGGACTCTTATGACCCCTAACCCTATCAGGGTTATGTTAGGTTAAGGACACTAAAATGGGCCATTAGGGACTGGGGACATTAGGGGTAAGGGACTTTAGAGACAGAGGATTTTCGAGATTACAGAAACCCACCAATCAGCACTGTGCCCGCTCGGTGGATCATGACGCTTGCCCCCTTGTACAATGGGAGGCCTGAACCCCACCAGTGGGGACATTAATAGGCTGATGATGATGATGATGATGAATCAGCCCTTTTTTTTCCTTAGCACTGCGGGAAACGCTTCGGCAACAAATTCCGCCTGAACGAACACTACCGGGCCAAGCACGGGTACGACAAGTTCAAGTGCTCCTACTGCGACTTCCAGAGCGCCGCGGCCATGGCCATGAGGGTAGGTACCGAGGAGTAGGACTTCCAATCACGGATGTGTTGACTTAGTAAAGTAAACACATCATTTATGGGTCACTGGTGGAAAAAATTGCGGCAGAGAGCTAGGAGATGAGACAAGACTTACTTGAGAAGCTCCTGGATCTGATCTCCGGCGGCTGATGATAAATGACTACTTAAATGATAAAGAGGCTTGGTCCTAAACCCAGCTTCAGCTCTGCACATTGTGTATATGATTGTATTCATAATTATTGTAAGATATATTTATTTCAAAAGATGTGCTGGTGAAAGTTTCTCGCGCCGCTTCTTTCCTTTCAGCTACAGCACCTTGCGAAGCGGTGGCAGAGTAAAAAAGAATGACGTTGTATAAATGTACTATACTTATTTACTCCGCTGGCGCAGCGACCCGAAGTGGATCTTGGCATCCGATACCAAAGAGCGCCATCGCTCTCTCTCCTGCGCAGTCTCGAGCCAGTCAGGCGCCCGGAGCTCCCGCAGATCCTTCTTCACTTCATCGCGCCAGCGGTATCTGGGACGTCCGACCGGACGTCGTCCGTCAGACCGTCCCACATACGCTCGTTTAACTGCCCGATCCTCCCCCATCCTAGTGATGTGTCCGAGCCATCGGATTCGAGCCGCTTTCGTCTCTCCTATAATGTTCGGCTCGTTCACCATCTCTTCTATCTCCCTATTCTTTCTCATCCTCCACCCTCCATCTTCCTTCTTGGCTGGTCCCAGAATCTTCCTCAATATCCTCCTCTCGGTCACCAAGAGTCTGTTTTCTTCCTTTAAGGTTAGTGCCCAAATCTCGCATCCATACATCAAGATCCGGATCTACAACACTGTCATCATAAATGTACTATAATGTACTTTTTATTATTCCAAAAAATTGCACAGTAATACAGTTAACACTAAAACACTGTGAATTCATATGTTTGACATTGACACTATACTGTACTCAATGTATAGTATAGTGTCGTACAATATATTAAATACAATAATAATATATATCCACAAAGGTAAAACAACTTTTACAACAACTTAATTTTTTTAGATAGATACTAACACCTAAGTGTTTCCCTGTAGTGGAACGTCGTCAATGGGGATAATTAGAACTTTTTCCCATTATCCCAATCATCATTAGCAGCCCACTCCAGTCCACTGCTGGACACAGGCCTCTCCCAGGGCGGGCCATTGAGCCCGATCTTCGGCTCTTCTCATCCAGATCGTCGCTCCACCCAGCAGCGACGCCCGTCCCACACTACATTTGCCCAAACGCGGTCTCCACTCCAGAACTCGTCTACCGCAGCGGTTGTCGGTTCTGCGACAGATGTCATTATCCCAATGACTTCATGGATATTTCAATTGGTGTTATTACTCCCATTTTATTTAGAACTCCTATAATCAAAGTCTAAACAGTATTTGACTAATTTTTAAAGTTCTTAATCTTTGGACACAGAATCACGAACGTCGCCACCGCGGCGAGAAACCGTTCGTGTGCGAACAATGCGGCGCCAAGTTCCACGCGGCGTACCTGCTGGCGCAGCACAAGCAGTCACACCGCACTCAGAAACTGGTCAAGGTAATAGTGGGTTCGATTCCGGGGTGGCCGCCAAAAGAAATGTAATTTAATATACAGTGGCATCGATTTTAAGAACAACACATCATTCTATTACCCTATTGTGCGAATGTGTAGATTGTTTAACGAAATCTCTTCGAACAGTAACAATAAGCCATCGATAGACTTATTTGATCCTAGGCCATTAGTTTTTAAAAGACGGGTTGAGGATGTCCTCAAGTGAGCTATCCACGCACCTACTTTATAGTCTTTACTTTATTATATTTATTTTTCAAATAGGTATAGGTTTACATTCAATAGTATTTTTTTCCCAACTCAATGTTGTACAACAATCAATTTTCCACTTCCTAACCGTGCTGTGTTTACACGTTAAGGGTTACGACCTAGCTCATAACTTTATATTGATTTTTCTGTAATTTCTATGGTTGTAATCTGTTGTGTTTACCTAATAAATAAATTAAATAAAATTTCTGGGTCGCCACCAAATTGAGCAAACAATTATATCTAAACCTAAATGAAAGAGTAACACACTCACTCGTATTCTAGATTGGGTACGAGTGAGCGGGATGTTTTGTTTCTAGCTATTATCTTGGCTGCCACCTCGTAATCGGTGTCATTAAGACGTCATAAATAGTGTAAAAATCAGACTTCTTCTTTTAAGTCGTATTCATCATTGCTGAGGATCGTGATCGTTCAGTTTCATGGAGTCGGTGTAGGGTCTGCCCCCGTCTTAGAATTAGATACTTTTTCAATACTTAATTAATATTTATTACTTGGGTTACATTTTAGTTTCCCTATGCACAAACAGTATGCAATTTAAATGAAAATATTTAATTAGAAAAGTAAATTAAATTAGTCTAGTGGCTAGGACGCCGGGCTCCCATTCGGGAGGTCCGGGTTCGAAACCATGCAATGCCATGTACCAATGAGTTTTTCGGATTTGTTGAAGACTTACGTACATTTACCGACTGCTCTGACGGTGAAGGAAAACATCGTGAACAAACCTGCACACTGAGATGACCAGTGTGTAAATGGGGTAGGCACAAAAGATCCTCAAGGGTCGAAGTGCCGCTGGGTTATTCCCGGCCTCCTATCATAAGATAAATACGTTATAGTGAACGAATTTTTCCGGTGAGGTCCGGGTTCGTAACCATGCAATGCCATGTACCAATGAGTTTTTCCGATTTTTTCGAAGACTTACGTACATTTTACCGACTGCTCTAACGGTGAAGGAAAACGTGAGGAAACCTGCATGTCTGAGGAAATTAAAAGTTTCCGAAGACGTGTGAAATCCACCAATCAGCACTGGGCCCGCTCGGTGGATCATGGCCCGTACCCCCTTGTGCAAGGGGAGGCCTGTGCCCCAACAGTGGGGACATTAATAGGCTGATGATGACTCCTTAAATTCAAAGAACTTGCAAGTTTTAAAAACATTTGTCTATAAGGAAAAAAATTAAGTCGTGAAACTTTTTTCCAGTGCGACCTCTGCCCAGCCAGCTTCAAAGCGCGGAACAGCCTCCATATGCACAAGCTGAGCTGCCACAGCGCCAGCCTGTACCAGTGCTCGCTGTGCGCCCGCGCCTACAGCTGTCGGCACTACGCCGTCAAGCACATCCGGCACGTGCACGACTACAAGGGGCCCGTGCCGCCCTTGCTGAGGGTGCCCAGTGACGCTGGAGTGGAGAAACTCGTGTAGAGATTGTGATGTTAGACAAACAAATGTGTCAAAAAATCTTTTGGTTATAAAAGTGTACAGAAAGTTGTTGAAAAAGTGTTTAATTTAAGGCAGAAAAGTGTCTTTTTTTGTGTCCTTTGTGTTCCAGGCACAATAATTCCGCCAATGTCGCGTATTAGACGAAACACGAAAAGAGAATTAACCGGTTATGTCTTTGTTTAAATTTTGTGACTTTATGCTGAGAGTCTGAAATGAAAATACGTGTATTTGTCCTCAGTACAATACAAATATAATATAATACAATAAAATTAAAACATGAAGGCAAATGGGTCCATGACTCAGCATAACGGCTGACGACGGGGTGTCCTCAGCCGCTGGTATTCTGCCATGGCCCGACATAACACAACATTGAAACACACAAAATGACAAAATTAACACAAACAGAACAAACACAACAATTTTTTATTGGGACACCAGCGTCCCAGAATTGCCTTGTCAACAGCCACCCCGAACACATTTTTTGGAACGAGGAACGAGACTTTGTCAATGCACCACGGACAGGTGGCGGTAGATCGTTCTATATTTTGGAGGCAGCGTGCTTAAAGCAACCCTGGGTGCACACTAAGGAATACACAGGAAGTATAAAACGGAAACCTCTATCTCTAAAGCAATAATCCTCGTTGAGTTTTCCTGTTAAGTTTCTCATATAAATACTTGGGCTCTTCTAATTTTATGAGTGAATGAAGAAAACATGAATATTTTAATGTCCTATTTTCATATTAAATACCTTCCTATGAAGTAGGTGCGGGGTAATGTGGTCCCTCTTACGTATAGGGTAACAGAAACGCATACACGCATTCTGGACTCTTTGTATCGCTTTATTAGGCTAAGAAAACTAAAGATAAAAAAATTGGGTTAAGTCCCCCACATCCGGCAGTGTACCCAAGAGACTGGCTGCGTTGCCCCGTTGGATAGCTAAGCTGATCCGCTGAGACAAATAGGAGCCAGCTCCTGGGTCTTGACGCGTCCACCAGGCGCTATGCGAGGTCCTTGAAGACGCGATGCGCTCCCGGGTCCCAGGGTCCCGATGTTTCAACTCCAAACGGCTCAAATATGTATGTTTCACGTCTGCGTCTTTACGGTACCATCATCATCATCATAGACTTGATACGTTTATTGCAGACGATTTAAGCTGCGTCGCGAAGGCATCGCTTTTCGTGGCTAAAATGCCACTCCCCGTGTTGTTTTCCACGCAGCTGGATCTTAAAGCTGACGTGGGTGAAGTGTCTTCTCCACAGACGCTGCATCGCCTGGGACGCAATTAAGGAAATCGCGGGCTTGCCCAGTACCCGCGCCACCCTCTCGGCCTCACCGACTTGATCCGCAGGAACGACGAGTCGATACGTGCGGAGCGGCTGCAGGCTATTGCCACTTTCTGGTTGAGGCTTAGGACTCCAAACGGAGGCAACGGTGTTCGGTACTGTCCCGTTTCCCTTAGTCGCCTTTTACGACACCCACGGGAAGAGATGGGGTGGCCTATTCGAAAACCGGGAACCACACGGTACCATAAAGGTAGTATAATTGATTTGAGGTCGTTACGTCATGAAAAGTTTTCTGGTAACCATAGCAACCACAAAACAAACAAAAGAACTTTGTAAACAAAATACTCTGACAGCCGTCGAACAGTTATAAATGTTATAATTATTGTTTCTCGAATAAAACAACAATTTATTGCAAGTATGTCCGGGCTAAGTGGTTACGACAGCGAAGTGGTTGGATTCGAGTCGGTTAGTCGAAATAAACGATCGGAAACGTCCAGCTCAACTCAGACTAGCTTCTTCGAAACCGGTACAGCATCACAGACTAATATCTCCAAAGACTGTGGAAGCATGGCCACCCCTGAAGATTTAAACGCCGAAGACGATATCTTGAAAGAATACCCGCCTCCTGGCCTCAACGAATTCCTACGCAAAGTCGTACCTTCTATGATGGAGCAACTAGACCAGAACGAGAAGGAGTTTCTTTACAATTCCTCCGATTCTGATGAAGAGGAGACTTTAGTCGCCAAGTCTTTCCAAGAGATAGTAGCGAAGACAGAACTCTCTCGCGGTACGGGTGATTTCAACGCTTCCGTGCTGGGTATTTCTTGGAGCAGCGCTGGTAATTCCCTAGCTGTCTCCATAGGGCAAAGTCAGCACGAAAAATGGTGCCAACACGATGGTTTAATCAGAGTTTACACTGTCAAACATTCGGAGCAAGATAAATTGGTACATACGTTAGATATTTCTGAGAAAAACTGTGTAACAGTCGTGAAGTATCATCCTTCAGTAGCCGCTTTGCTGGCTTACGGTACCAGTACTGGAGAAGTGGTGTTGTTTAACTTGAGGAATTCCACTGAAGGCGGTGTTCAGCTAAGCTCGCCCAGCGGCTGTCATGGTTCCAAAAGGGTGTCTGGTCTCCAATGGGCTGATGCGTCTTTGGCTAATACCTTCCTGATGATTCAGATTAATAAGACTGGGAGGCGTCGAGGGGCGTCTGATCAGATTTTGATTTCTTCTGGCAGTGATGGTAAGTTTTATATTTTATTGTAATCGGTAATTAACCATTAGTTCTGTTGAACTATGACGACAGCATAGAACTGTTAAGGTTTCCTCACGATGTTTCCTTCGCCGTTAAGAGACGGTAATAATTGTATTATTTCGACAAAAACCGAAAACCCATTGATACAGGACATTGTAAGTAACTAAATTATTTATTCAAATCAAATCAACCTTTTTTATTGTAAGTAAGTACCTTATAGTACATTTTTACAACGTCATTTTTTACTCTGCCTCCGCTTCGTAAGGTGCTGTAGCTGAAAGGAAAGAAGCGGCGCAAGAAACTTTCAGCAGCACATCTTTTGAAATAAATATATATATATATATTTCACACAACAACCAGGAAGAATAACTACTTCCTTGAATCGCACCACTCGTCAGCGGCTCAATTTCCACCCGCACTTTCTGGAGCCTTGGGTGTCTACCACGACCCGTTTTACATAAGCGTTTCTGCCACGCACCTGTAAAATGTGGAACTCTCTTACACCGGACGTTTTCCCGCAGCGCTACGACATGGGATGCTTCAAAAAGAACGTTAAAAAGTCCTCTCCCTCCACGGCCGGCAACACACGTGCAATACCCCTGGTATTGTACATGTCATCCGCCTTATTGTTCACGACCGCCGTGGCTTGCTCTGTCTTTGAATTTGTGTTAAAATGTTATCGTCAGAACAAAATCAGTTTCAGTAGAAGCTTTTCTTGGTCTGACCCCCTTTTGTAATCAATTTTGTTGACGTAAATTGGTAGGTTGGTAGTCAAATCTATCGTCATCATTTGTTTGCAGGTACATTGTTGTTTTGTAATTATCATTCTTAGGGCGCGTGAGTGTTGCACGTGTCTCTAGGCGATGGTGACTACTTACCATCAGGTGGCTCGCCAGCCTGTTTGTCGTAGCCTATTTATAAAAAAATTTATTAAAGAAAGCTGTTATGTATTACATGGTTTTGAACCCGAATCTCTCGCATGGGAGTCCGGCGTCGAAGCCACTACGCCACCGAAGCTCTTCGACCGTAGTTGTCCAAAATGGATCGGAAATTGTCCCATGAGACATTTTTGTTCTAACATGAGTTGTTCCATAGTTAATTTTAAGTAATAGAACACTTTCATTTGACTACGATATGTACTATTGTTACGCTCACACACGTGATCATCTACGTGTGAACACGAGATCGATCGAAAAGTCGATTTCGGCTTTTCATATTGAACGTGCTATAATCGCTACCCAAGGTCCACAGATCTTATCTTATGATAGGGGGCCGGGAATAACCCAGCGGCACTTCGACCCTTGAGGATCTTTTGTGCCTACCCCATTTACACACTGGACATCTCAGTGTGCAGGTTTCCTCGTGATGTTTTCCTTCACCGTTAGAGCAGTCGGTAAATGTACGTAAGTGTTCGAAAAAATCCGAAAAACTCGTTGGTACATTGGTTTCGAACCCGGACCTCCCGCATGGGAGTCCGGTGTCTTAGCCACTGTGCCACCGACGCTCAAGATCCACCGATACTTCCGACGGGTAGTATGCAGAATACCGGTGTCCTACACCGATCTTAGGGTTTCTTGAATTTTGAATTTAGTTACCTACATATTATGACATCGTGTACAGTAGACCGCAGATCAACCTACCCAAAACGACAAAATTTGAGTATCTGAAATGTATTATATTGGCACGCATAAAGTTGAGATTGCCGATTGCTCTAACGGTGAAGGAAAACATCATGAGGAAACCTGCATGTCTGAGGAAATTAAAAGTTTTCGAAGGCGTGTGTAATCCACCGCGCAGCACTGGGCCCGCTCGGTGGATCATGGCCCGTATCCTCTTGTACAAGGGGAGGCCTGTGCCCCAACAGTGGGGACATTAATAGGCTGATGATGATGAAGGTTGAGATTTAATCGAAGCTTTTTGATAGATGGTATACTAGTCGACTACCTACCTTAAAATTCACCCCTACGAGTATGTAGATTGCTCACTAGGTAAGTTTTATAAGGAAACCGCGTCTGCCAGTTGGCGCATGTGATGTGAGCTTTCCCCATACATTAGCCGGGACTGGGGCACTACTTGTCAAAATTATATGGGCGTTTGCCCAAGCTTTTGGCTGGCTGTAAGTACCTATAATCCATTCGGGTTAAGAAAATAGTGAGTCATCAGTACAACTGCAGGGTAAAGGTCTAGTCACAGTCGAATAAAAATTCAAACAATTTAAAAACATTGTAAATTACTCGTCTTTCTCCGCTATGAATTATCGATCCACTTTGATTTTTACGAATAGGTGAGGTGTTCATTTTAAAATGTACTGCAATGCACAAAGGACACGGCCGTTTCGTACGAGGGTCTGCCTTGAACTGGCCAATGTGAACTCGGCTTTCTAATTTGCTGCTCTGTGATTGGTCAGGGGGCGTGGCCAGGCCGGACGACAGCGATGACTCACTATTTTCTTAACTCTATAATAAACTATAATATCTTCATTGTTTCTGTTCTTCCAGGCACCATCAACATATGGCAAGTGAACGTCAACCTGAATATCTTCGAGAACGTCGTCACCTACACCATAAACAGCTCCCATAAAACCCCCCCACTGGACATAACCTGCTTCGACTTCATCAAGACGTACCCTCTGCGGCCGTGTGAAGAGAAGGTGTCTGATGATATCTTCGTGGTCGGAACTAAGTCTGGGAAGCTTTACCTCTGCAAAATTAAGGTTCAGCAGGTACGCTGCTGGTTTAGTGGATAGGGCAGTAGGGTCTCATGTGGGAGGTCCGAGTTCGAGTATCAGTACAGTCGCAAACCTTAATTTTGGGACTCACTTTTACACATTGAACGACTGTATTTTATTTATTACATTTGGGACAATAAACATAAGTACAATATTCAGTTGACAGATGCCATGGATCCTGTATACGATGTCCTGGAAGGGCACCCCAGCTGCGTCTTGAACATCGCGTTCAGTTATCAGAAGCCTGGGGTCTTTGCGTCGATTTCCATGGATTCGGAGCTGAGAATCTATGATGTTAACCAGAATAGTCCGTTGAAAGTTAGTATTTTCTATGTCTCAGTGCCTTTTTTTTGTAACGGGGGGGGGAAATCTTCTTATGTGAGGTTTTCACTTACTAAAACCCCCTCGATGGCCGGCCTCGTGCTTATCGGAGGGCTCCGGGATCTACAGAGGAACGCACCGGGGCCCTCCTAGCATTTGCCTTGGGCTCCTCCTGGGAGGTGCACATTCCACGTCCCGGTTCCTCCCGTCACAGCAGCGTGCGGCCATAGCATGTTGCTGCCTTCCCCAGGGTTTCCAGCTAATGGACGGCCAAAGCTCCCACTTTGACCGCCCGCGATCCTGATCCCTACTTTAAGTAGCTTTTATCATGTAGTATCTTAACAGTAGGTTAAATACAATAATCATATATCTACAAAGATAAAACAACTTACAACTCATTCATTCATCTTCTTACAAAATCGCAGACATTGGAAACATAATTCCTTCCATCGACAGGCAAATATGTCGCATTCCGGAACTAGTAACCGGTATTATACCGATTACAGATGGTGAATTTAAAAATTGTCACTTTGGGTCTTGTCTTGAGGTCAGAGCGTCGGTGGCACAGTGGCTAGGACGCCGGACTCCCATGCGGGAGGTCCGTTTCGAAACCGTGCAGTGCCATGTACCAATGAGTTTTTCGTATTTTTCGAAGACTTGCGTACTTTTACCGACTGCTCTAACGGTGAAGGAAAACATCGTGAGGAAACCTGCACACTGAGATGACCAGTGTGTAAATGGGGTAGGCACAGATACTCAAGGGTCGAAGTGCCGCTGGGTTATTCCCGGCCCCCTAACATAAGATAAGAGGTCTTGAAGTCAATCGCCGATGTTTTGCAATCAAGGGGGCGGGCGACTTTTTCATGTCTTGTGGATCATTCAACTCTTGTTTATTTATATTATTTTATTAGGGTAGCTTGAAACCTCATTTACAAGTTACATATGCATATATAAAAGCAAAACCCATTTAGTTATAAGCTTCCACAGTTCATGTTAAATTATTTTATTTATTTTCTCTTAGGGAAATTTACAGACAAATACATAACTACAACAGAATTATAATCCTTATATGAATAAAAATATGCTTATAATAAATTTCCACTTATAAGAACAGTATAAATATAGTACTTAAAAGAATTATTTCTCTTATATAGGTAAAAAAACATCACTTTAGACCGCCTAGATTGTATTAATCGTTTCGTACGCATTGTATCACACTAATTTTGTGATAAGACCGCCTACATTGTATTAATCGTTTCGTACGCATTGTATCACACTAATTTTGTGATAAGACCGCCTAGATTGTATTAATCGTTTCGTACGCATTGTATCACACTAATTTTGTGATAAGACCGCCTAGATTGTATTAATCGTTTCGTACGCATTGTATCACACTAATTTTGTGATAAGACCGCCTAGATTGTATTAATCGTTTCGTACGCATTGTATCACACTAATTTTGTGATAAGACCGCCTAGATTGTATTAATCGTTTCGTACGCATTGTATCACACTAATTTTGTGCAAAAAAGATTATTCATTCATTCACTTTACAGAAACAGGCTGGTAATAATAACTATTTATATAAAATCATAGGGGTTTACCCATAAAAGAAAAATAAGTAAAAATGTCTTTCCGCCAGGTACTATGCCTGGACGTGCCGATATCCTGCATGTGTTGGCTGCCCAACAACCCTTGCGTGGTGATCCTCGGCCTGGCGAAGGCCGACAAGACTCTGCTCAAGGTGTACAACGTGTCCAGCGGTCGGCCAGTGTCGGTTGAGGGGTTCACCGGGGCTGGAGATGTTACTGCCATCACTGTTAATCAGGCTGGGTTAGTAACAGTTTAGATATGCAATGAGTTGCTTGACTCACTGTTTCCGAGATACAGTGAGTTGGTGAATCACTATTTTAGAGATGCAGTGAGTTGCTTGACTCACTATTTCAGAGATGCAGTGAGTTGCTTGACTCACTATTTCAGAGATGTAGTGAGTTACTTGACGTACTGTTTTAGAGATGCATTGAGTTGCTTGAATCTCTATTTGGAAGGGGGTGAGTAACAGTTTAGAGATTTACACCTAAACCCGCATTTGATCTCAATCTTGCCTGGTGGTAAGTGACGATGAGGCCGAAGATGAAGCAAGGAGGTTGAAGGGGTCCTTTTACCAGCAAGGTACAGTAAGTTACTTATAAAAATAGTGACTCAGCCACTTTTTATAAGTTTCTAAGTAAAGTTAATTTTGGTGTGTCTGTTAAATCTAATGGTATCCAGAATCAGTGCCATTCTAATTGCTTGACTCACTATTTTAGAGATACAGTAAGAAGGCATTGATTCTGTCGTGGCTACTGAATCTAAAATGACGATATTTTTCAGTTTTCGAATTCGAGTTTTCAGTTTTTTTCAGCATTCATTCTATAGAATTAACCACATAGAACTACTTTATTCATAACATGGCATGGTTTCGAACCCGGACCTCCCGCATGGTATTCCAGCGTTCTAGTCACTACGTAAACATTCTGAAATTCACATAATTGTAGATTATTCTCTAGAGAAGTTTTATATGGAAGTCGCGTATGCGATGTGAGCATATTCCCATACATTAGTCGGGCATTGAATATACTAACTTTATTTGTTTAATACATATATAATAATAATAAATATTATGATAATTCGGGAACTATACGTGCATATGCCCAAACCCTTTGGCTGTCAGTGCTCACATCATCATTCTAGAGGGGAGAGCGCTACTAGTCGGATTTCTGTGCCAACAATTAACATGCTGTATATTTCTGTTCCCAGAACTTGCCGAATAGCCGCCGGAGACACGGAGGGGAGAGTGAGGGTGTGGGACCTCCCCTCTCGCCGCATCCGTCTGGCCCCCGAGGACCTCGAGTTCTAGCCCCCCCTGATGAGGGGGGGCTAAACTTGGGGGGATGCCCCCAAGTTTTTAGTCATACTGTAATCACAGTTTGTGCAGTGGAAGAAGACGCATCAAGCTATAGGTATTCCGAGGAAACTTGTCGCAGTGAGGAAGCCATAAAAACGAGGGTACCTGCAACCTGATGTGATATCCACTTTACCACTGCAGGAAAAATTTAAAATTACATTAACAAGGGGCTTATGTAAGTGTGAAGGAGTCTTTAGTTTATTTTGGTTTAGTTATTTACTATTTCAATGTTGTTATTGTTATCTAGTTTAATTGTTGTAATGATAATATATTATTTTTATATAAAAGTGTTGTTTAATTAACCTATTATCAACGTCCCCACTGTTGGGGCACAGGGCTCCCCTTGCACAAGGGGGTACGGGCCATGATTCACCATCCAGTAGTTCAATAGGACATAAAACGCAAAGCGTTGCGTAGATGGAGCCACTAGCACACTCCGTAAACAGAAAAGCAAAACGAAACGTTATTTTTGAAGATATCACTAATTTCTCGTTTGGATTAATATAATTTCTCAAAGTTATAGTAAAATTGTGATGATATCATGGCATCATATGGCCATTTCAAAATAGCAGACCTAAAAATCTGTTTAAACAGCGTGGCGCGAGTCTGAAGGGTTAAAAAACGGATTTGTTGGAAAGGAACGTATCTACATGTTGATTGGCTACGTACCAGTGTGCTAGTGGCGCCTCTAGTGGTAAAACATTGCAGGATTATCTCCTATTGACTAGTTCCATGATGGAACTAGTGGTTTGTCTTCCCAATAGTTCGCTGTTTTAGTGGGGGGTAAGTGGTTTACAATACTGGAACTAGTGAGAAGTAATATGGTCGTTTTTAAATGATTCGCAGTTCCATGGAACAAATTGGACAAAAAATGACAAGTTCCATCATGGAACTTACTCAACTCTACTCTTTTTTTTCGGGGCTTTCCCCAGGTCCACCTATTTAGTTCACCTGGTGGACCACGGGCAAAAATATTCTTCCGTGGTCCACCAGGTGGACTAAGGTGAACCATAGGAAATTATTATTTAAACAATTAAAATGTTCACCCTTTGTACAATACAAAGGGTGAACTTATCTCCAAAAGAGATTTCTTCCAGCAAACCCGCGAAAGTGGAATTCAAATTCTTTTTCTTTCAATGGAATTCCTGGGATCAGAGCCATTGGTGGTTGGTGTATTTCACATGGCTGCTGAAAACTAATTCCTCGCTAGTTTCCTCATTATGAAATTAGTTAAACCAGAAATAGAATAAAAATAGGTACTTATTTCCCTTTAGTCTCAGTAGTTCGGTTATTTTGTCCAGTGCCGAACTGTTGAGACCCTCTCAGTCTCTATAGTTCGGTTGTAAAATTTACCGAACTACTGAGACTTGTTCTGTAGTTCGGTTAGTGATGTGATGTGATGAGTTAATCATTGTGGTTGTTTTTAAAAAATAATTCAGACGTCATTGCACGATACTTATTATAAGACATCATCATCAGCCTATTAATGTCCCCACTGTTGGGGCACAGGGCCCCCTTGCACAAGGGGGGTACGGGCCATGATGCACCGAGCGGGCCCAGTGCTGTGCGGTGGATTTCACACGCCTTCGGAAACATTTAATTTCCTCAGACATGCTGGTTTCCTCACGATGTTTTCCTTCACCGTTAGAGCAGTCGGTAAATGTACGTAAGTCTTCGAAAAAGTCCGAAAAACTTATTGGTACATGGCATTGCATGGTTTCGAACCCGGACCTCCCGCATGTGAGTCCGGCGTCCTAGCCACTAGACCACCGACGCTCATTATAAGACAATGCGTATGTAATTGTGTAGAATAACAATGTAGGAGTTCTTATTGCTGAGACCGATCTCTTCCAGACAACATTTCAGTAGAGAATTGCTGAAAGGAAGCGACAATCAGCTGTCCTCGACATGTCATCTTTTTAAGCAAAGTAAAGTGGCGCCCTCTAGAGAAATTAAACTACATAAATATTAGGATTCCCTAAGCTCAAAAACCCATTTTGTGTGTTCGTCTGGTTTTTGATCTAATGAACCAGATTAAATTAGCTTGAATTGTAACTTGCAGCGGTGACCACTGACCAAGCACAGAACGCAGAACATGTCGTAAAAAAACTAGATTTACTTATACAATTTTTACTTAGATAAACTGGAAAAATTAAATAGTCGCAGTAGCTCAGTTGATCAGAGCATTGCCCCGTATCGACATGGTCGCAGGTTCAAATCCTGCTGGCGGAATGTTTTCGAAGCAGTTTTTCCAATTTATTTTAGATTTATACAGTAACCTATCTGGAAAAAGGTATAGTGTAAGTGTAGGTATAGTGTATTATAAGGGCAATAAATAATTTATCCATCGATCAAATTCGAAAATAATGAAGTAGTTACCTATTTGTCTTTTGAAGATTTGTAAAAAATTATTAAAAGTAAGTAGTTAGTAGGAGGACTTCGAAGAAAGTTTACTGGTAAACGTTATTGAAAATTAAAATAAGCAGGGTTTCTCCACTCATCCACAGATACGCCTTCCAAATCGATTGGTGACACTGAGTCACTCTACAAATGGTCAATGTAAGTGTAGGTATAATAGTTTTGTTTAGTATTAGCTGTTTCAGATATTTATTTACCTACTTGATTATGCACGGCAGCCTAATGTAGGTAACTCTAGTAAAAAAATACGGAACCTTGACCTGTTATTTAAACGAAACGGAAAATCTGCCAACAAAAAAGTTTCTAATCAAAAGAAGAGTCCAAATCTTGCCTCTTTGTAAAAATATGCACTTTTTTCGAAAAATCTTTGAAAGCCGTGAAAGAACACGAAAAAGAAGAATACAAAATTCAAATCGGGAACAGTCCACAGCCGGCGTTTGTTCTTGCACGATCTGTTGGTCACGCTTCTACCATGGCAGAAATTCTCAAGTAAAATTTAACTAAAAAATTCAAAATTCCTAGTTTTAGGCTGGCAAAGTAGTGCAAAATTAACAAAAACCTTCGTAAACATGGCTCTAGTTTTGAGGAAGGTGATTTTACCGAAAAATGTTTCTTTGCTCAAATGCATTAAGGGGCAGGGGCGGTCCCTCGCCTCGACTACCAACAAAAAACCTGCTGCGATTCTATGTAAGTTGCTAATTATTATTTTCCCATTAGTATAGTCGTAAATTTTTCATATTTTTCAATTTTTTTTTCATTGTATCTTTTATTTCAATGTTGTATTACAGTTGCTTTATCTCGATTGTAATTTGCACCATTATTGCGCCCATCACTAGTTAGTGTGGCTGTGTGTTAAGAAATTGCCACTTTTCGGGGTAAATAATTGTAGTGATTGTCAAATTAGGGAATGGAAGGGAAGGAAAAGGAATGGGAAAAATAAAACGGTGAGTAAGGGACGGTGGCAGTAGTTAGAAATTGTAATGATTTGTAAAACGTAGCTTTGTTCTCGTTCAGCATGGTTTACATGCAAAATAAGTTAAAACGTTCAATGTTTTCTCAAAAAATATTCTTTCTCAAAAACAAAAACCTAAAAAACTTGACTATCGTTACCTAACATGTCACTTTGACATTGATAATTGTCATTTAACAATTCTGAATTATTTTAATTGAAAATACTGTGCCGCGATCGTTTTAGTCTGCCGCTAGTGAGGTACCTGTGTTATTTCGGAGAACGGTGATCCGCTGAAGGACCTCCAGGCTATTACAATACTCGGCGATGGCGCGCGATGTTCGCTACGTTCTTCTTAATAACAATTACCCGCTAGCGGATAAACTCGCCGAGTATTATTATAGCATGGATGTCCTTTGCAGTTGGTCGTGGCGGAGTATCTCCATTGGGTGTGGGCAACGGGTGGTCGTCCCTTCTCTGCTGCGGAGATCAAAAATATATATCGCGCCAATACACTGACGAGAAGAAAGATAAGGACTCGGCACAGTGCGCCTGCCCTGGGTTCCCTCCTCTGCCCCCCACTACGCCAATCCCCCCTTGTCCGCCCCCTCCATGCGGGCCGTGTGGGCCCTGCACGTGCGGAGCGTGTTGCTCTTGTCCTTGCACGGCGGCTTGTCCGTGCCCGCCGCCTTGTTGCCCTCCTTGCGGGCCGTGCGGGCCGTGTGGTCCGTGCGGCCCGTGTCCTTGCGGGCCTTGTGGACCTTGCGGGCCTTGTGGACCTTGCGGGCCTTGTGGACCTTGCGGGCCTTGTGGACCTTGCGGGCCTTGCGGACCTTGCGGGCCGTGCCGCTGCCCGTGTCCCTGCCCTTGCGGGCCCTGCGGGCCTTGCAAGTGCCCCTGCCCGTGCGGTCCGTGCGGCCCGTGTGGCCCGTGCGGTCCCTGCGGCCCGTGCTGCCCGTGCCCCTGCCCGTGCCCCTGCCCATGCCCCTGCCCGTGCCCCTGCCCGTGTCCGTGCCCGCCCAAATGTCCGCCAAAGAAATGCGAGAACCCGACGTGCCCCTCGTGCAACGCGCACCAGAAAGCCGGCCCGATAACGCCCGATTCACATAAGAAGGAAAAGGAAAGGACTTGTCTCGGTGCCGCCGGAGCTGTAAAACTGACCCCGTAAAAGTTCATCGACCGGCTGACAATATTACATAACAATAAGGTTAACAATATGATTTTATACAACGTTTATTTGTTTTTTGGCGTAATTTATACAATAAATATACAATGAATACATTTTGATCGTTTTATTTGAGATAGGTGTACTTTTGTAGGCCACGAGTAGGCTCAGCTAGGATAGGCGTTTAGGCAGACTACCTCAACTCAGAATTTTAATCGAGGTCAATAGAGTAACATAACTTTGCAGCCGCGGCCTCCCCACGCCGACGCATGAAGTGCGAGCACAAGTCCCGGCCTCGGAGATGCACGAAGAGAGCGGATGAGAAAGTTAATGAGCTGTCTTCAATGCTGGCGAGCTGCGCAACGAGCAGTGGAGCGCCAGCCATGCGCTACTGCATGTCGAACCCCAGCTTGAGGACGAGGCTGCTGCCCTCCCAGTCCGTCAGTCCTCCTAGAACTAGGCCAGCTTTGCACGAAGTACTGAGCCCCTACATGAACGTGTTGTTTCCACAACTGCCTACACTGAGCGCGACCTGCCTCTGCTTAGCGCCTAAAAGTGTCCAGTCGACGTCGAAACGGGCTTACGGCAAATGCCCGCCTTGCCCTTTCCCGTGCGGGCCTTGCGGAAACGCCAGCGGTTGCAACTGCCTGCCGCCCCCGTGCAACACTCCGCCGAAATGCATCCAGTATATGACCGGCTACTACTATTACCCGTATGGCTACTGGTTCTGCGGACCGTACCACGTGACGGGCACATGCGTTCCAGTCGGCTGCCCCACGGGCAAATGCGGGCCCTGCCCGTGCCCCTGCTGCGTATGTCCGGCGACGTCCAGCAAACCCAGCGATAAAATAAAACAGAATCTAGACAAGAGCTCGTTCCCGCCTAAGATTCAACCTTGCAAGCAAAAGTCGTCCTGCGAAGACTACTCGTCGAAACGACACAAACACTCTAAGAAAAGCAATGTTCACGGCTTGTCGAAGTTCTTACCCTGCAGTACACATATACACCCGAAAGCGAACGCTTCTATTAAGTCTGACCCCAAGACGCGCCCGAGCTCGAAATCGCCTAGCTTGAAATCTGTGCGCAGATTCAGCAGCACCTCGACGGATTGCAATCCTAGAGTCTCGTATACATTTGGCTCAGCTAACTCGAACATACACTTGACTCCGCCTAGAGAATTACCGACCGCTAAAGAGAGGGATAGACCTGCCGTCCGGCCTGGATCGTTTGATTATTCAACCATTCCTCAATACAAGAACCCTTATCCTCACCAACCCTTTGAATCACTTGACCCCCCCAGCACTAGATAACTACGTCATAATGGGCAAACTGGTGAAAACAGAATTTGCTGGCCCATAACCCAAATTAATACTGATATTTGACAAATTACCTTTTAATTTAGCGGGGTTGGTTGTTGGGGTCAGCAAACCACTGAGAGATGGCAAAGAATTAATGTCGAAATATAGGGTTGACCCCAAATTCAGACAGTGATTTTAACATTCTAACTTAAGGTTTATTGCTTATTTTAAACAATTTATTCTTATATCACAATGACATATTTTATTAACTCAGCCTTTCTTTGAGGATATCTGACGGGATTGATTGCGACAGCCGCGCGATCGCAGCCAATGTTCTCCCGTAGACCCCAGAGAAGGACTTAGTTCCTAACTGTAACAATTTAATCCCTAATGAAAACCTTAATCCAATAAACACAGTAAATTATCAAGTTTGAAGTTTTATTGAAGTTTATTTTGATAGGTTAATTCCAAATCTGGTTAGGATAGGTCAGGTAGGATAAGGTATCTTCATTACAGTGGAAATCATCCTTTCAGCAAATCTCATCGCGGAGAGGCGCTCTAGAGAGCAATACCTAGAACTGGCCGATGGGCTGAAGGAGAATAATCAGGAACAGCTAGAAGAGGAAGCAGAACCATCTCCGAAGAATATCACATGGTGTCACATGTACCCACAGTCCGAAGACATGATACCCTACGTATACACACCAGGGGAGCACATTGACACCTTTGGACAAGACAGTCAAAACTATTTCATAAAAGCTATGCAAACGATACAACAAGATTTCTCTAATTACTCTTACCCTACCTCCAGCCTACCGTGCCCTTCCTCCACTGCCTTGCCAGCCTCCGTCAGCAACATCTACAGCACTTGCGCTTGTCCGTCACCCTGCTGCTCTCCTTGCGGCTCGCCATGTTGCAGCTGCCTCCCTCCTCCGTGCAATACTCCCCCCAAATGTATTCAGTACATGACAGGCTACTACTACTACCCATATGGCAACTGGTTCTGTGGACCTTATCACGTGTCTGGTGTCTGTGTGCCAGTGGGGCCTGGTTCCCCTTGCCCTAGTTGCCCATGCCCTTCATGTATAGTCCCGCTCATAGGGTCTACTTTGGCGTGCTTTGCACAGGGTGGTTGCGAAAATTATTGCGGAACTCCGTCTTCTGGGTTCCAATCTCCTTATGGACCTCAGTCTTTTGAACCTTGCGGACAATGCGCATTTCCTCTACCATGGCCGACGCCTACACCTTTTGGACAAAATGTGGCTGGCTGCTGTGGATCTTGCTGCAATCACCATTCCTCTCCACTCATTCCTATTCCTCCTCCACCAAATCCTGAAGAATTCGTTCATACGCATACATACAACACAAATTATGCTGTAAACAGGGATTCCTTGAAACATGGCATCGATGCCTCTGAGATGCAACTGGCGAAGTTGAAAAGTTCAGATGTGTGTTTCTGCGATTCTTGCCGAACCTCTCGACGTCACACTGCGAAGATATTCGAACTTGACTCATTTCTTGATAAAAATACCGTAAAGACATTGCCTCCCCCGGTAGAGCTCGTATGAGTTCAAAGACAAGTTTGTGATTTTGGCGAAATTGATATACTGAAACAGATGCAAGAACCATCAAGAAACTTCAGAAATGAACAGTTCATGTTATAGAATTACTTTGATCATAGTCTAGTACAGTTTATGATTTGTGAAATAATTTCCTGATTCAAATAAAATTAGTAAAATACCTTAATCAATTTGTTTCGATCAAAACAAGCATCAGTTAGGGCAACTGTGATAGGTACTTTAGCTTTAAATTAAGTGACTCATTATCAACGTGAAATAAGTTCTACCTTTATCACACATCTTGAAGTGTTATTGAAGGCTATTGACATTACAGTGAAAAATAATCGTTTCAGCAAATATCATCATGAAGAGGAGTTTTAGTGAATACTTGAAATTCAATCGAATGGAGAACGATATCAAGGAGGAGCAACAGTCCCAGGAGAGGACAGAGCAGTCCCTAAGAACACCAGGCTATCTGCCTAGGAGCATATTGTCCTACCTCTCCTCCGATGACAATCCTGAAAAGCGCATATCAAGTGACATACCACGTTATCTCAAGAAGCAGCAAAGTCACAACAAGTTCATTCACAAACACAAAGACTCTCAATACTACTCAGTCACTCCTTTGCCAGCCGGTACCCGTAGTGTCAGTCCGCCTTGTGTGGCTGGCAAATGCGGCTCTGGTGACGGCGATCCCTTAGCTAGCATAGCGTGCGCTTTGACTTGTCACGGGCTCTGCGGTCCGCCCAGGCTTTGGGGGCCGTGTAGTTCATATTGTAGTCGCGGCTGCGGCGGTCTCTGCCCCCTAGGAGCTTTTGGGCCATGCGGGCCCTGTGGACCTTGCGGAATCTGTGGCCCCTGTGGGCCATATAGACCTTGCGGGCCCTTTGGAGTATTAAACCCTCTCGGTTGCGGCCATTCTTGTCAGTGTATTTGCAATGGTTATTATTGTGTACCCTGTTGCGAGTGTTACGGCACCTATTGCAGACTCTGCAAGCCTTGCGGACCGTGTGGCCCGTGCTGTTGTTTGGGTTACGACATGGATGTGAACACAGTACCTTTCTGCGGTCCTTGTTATGATGTTCGTCTTCACCCAATTCCTGTACACTTCCCTAATCCCACAGAACCGTTGAAGCCTACTGTAGGCGATTCATTTAGAGAAGGGTCATTTAATAAATGTATTTGTAGCACTAGCAACCCAGCTTTAAAACCAGAAATCGACACTACTTACCAAGAATCTGTTAACTCTTATTCGATTGATGAGACTTCCCCTACGAAAGCTGATAAGGATATTCTCTCATTTTACGATGATATACCTAATATGATCCGCCCTAATTCAGCTGTCACCGAGTCTAACCCTACATCACCGTTGGCAAAGAACAACACACCACATCGGACACACAGTGAACATACAATTCCACTCGACATTACCAAACGAACACTCTCTACAAATGCTACTAATTATAAAGAAATCGGTGAAAATGATTCAGTTATGGACACAAAAGATTCCACTGAGAGCAAAGGAGATAATTCACAAAGCATGAATGCTGTAGTAAATAGTAAAATGAAAGATCCTCACATAGCTGATAAAATGAACAAATCTGAACATGATTGGTGTATACTCTTTGGATTCCCTTGTCCAGATAAATTGTCTGATGACAATATGGTGTGTCCGCCAAAATTAGCTTGGATCAAGGAGGAGCGAGACGAACAAAATGTTTTACAAATTTATTGTAATGGAATGGACGGAGACAAAAAATTTACTACTTCAAAAGACTCGGCAACTCAACGCTACCAAGATAGTGAGAAGCAAGAACCATCTTAATATTTATTACACTTGTGGTAAAGTAGTAAATCAAGCGCCAGTTGACTTATTCGCGTCGTCTGCAAATAAAACATAAATTATTTTGTTAAATGTGCTGGTTGAAATAAAAACAATCCACAAAATATACCTATTTTGTTTCGTTGAACACGTAACATCCGTTAGCATGTGAGGTAGTTAGGTTACCATGTTAAATTAGTCCTCATACTTACGTAGGCAAGCATTAATTTACTGTCTGTGCAAAATCTAACTTCAGGTCGAATATCATAGGATATTGCCATTACAGTGAACAATCATCCTTTCAGCAAAAACCATCCAGAAGAAGAGTTATAGAGAGCAATACCCAAACTCTCACTTCGATGTGCCGACCTACGAAATGCAGAAGCCGCTACCACCAGTGAAGAAATCTAAGCAGTCGCAGAGGGCGCCTCTACCGGCATGGCTGCCAAGGAGCGTGTCCTGTCCGTGTCTTATGCCATCGACCTTCAATGCCCGAGAGAACATAAGCGCATTGTACCGAGGAAAGTCGTGCGTCCTCCTGTGCGAGCAGCGACGGCATTACCATCAACATGACTACACTCTCCAGAGATACGAACAAGCTCCCAACTTACCGCCTTCTTTGCCAGCCGTTTTCCCAAAACCCTACACTAATAGAGCCAAGGACTCAGATCCAGAACTGGAATTTGATTCAAATGACCAAGTTCTAAGGCATATTTGCAGCACCGGCGCCTGCCCGTGTCCTTGCGGGCCATGCGGGTCTGCGTGCGGCCCCTGCTGCGGGGGTTGCGGTTGCCTCCCGCCTCCCTGTAACACTCCCCCCAAATGTCTTCAATACATGAACGGCTACTACTACTACCCATATGGCAACTGGTTCTGTGGACCTTACCACGTGTCTGGCCTGTGTGTGCCAGGCGGTCCCGTTTGCGCAGGCCCGTGTGGCCCGTGCGGCCCTACTCCTCCAAATCCCGGGGGCCCGTGTGGCCCTTGCTGTATTGGCCCTTGTTGTGCTCTTTTGGCGAGCAGCTTAGCGTGTTGCGGTCCTTGTAAGCCGCCTTGTAGGCCCTGCTGTAGACCTTGTGGGCCTTGTGGGCCCTGTGGGCCCTGTGGCCCCTGTGGGCCCTGTGGCCCATGCTGCAGACCGTGTTGTTTCCCTTGTGGGCGTTATTGTGGCCCTTGTGGCCCTTGTGGCCCGTGTTGTGGCCCTTGTGGCCCGTGTGGCCCGTGTGGACCATGTGGGCCATGTGGCCCATGTGGACCATGTGGACCATGTGGACCATGTTTCCCATGTGGACCGTGCGGGTCATGCGGACCATGTGGACCTTGCGGGCCTTGTGGGCCTTGCGGGCCTTGCGGTCCTTGTGGGCCTTGCGGGCCTTGCGGACCGTGTGGACCTTGCGGGCCGTGCGGCCCATGCTGCGGGGGCTGTGGCCCCTGCGGACCGTGCGGACCTTGTAGTGGTTGTGGCCCTTTCCCTTGCTTCGGTCCTTGTTGCGGTCCTTGTGTTGCGCCAGGCGCTCCTTGTGCCCCATTACCTTTGCCTTGCGGCCCGTTCCCTCCCTTCATTCCTCCTATTAGCCCCGCTTCGCCGGTGCCTTCCATGGGCCCTGGTCCCATAGCTGCTAGCCCATTTAATAAATGCTGTATCTGTATGACCCCTGAACCCGAACTGTATGTAGAAGATAAAACATTGCATGATGATCCATGCTTGTGCTCCATTTGTACAGATATAAATATGTCCGATGATAAGCCTAAGCCATCGTTGGAGCCGGCCCCTAATGTCGCCAACCTTACTATCAAACCCAATCAGATATTGAGCTTCCCATTTGGCAAACCCTCTAAACATACATCATCACCATCACTAAACACAGCACGATACTTCTCAACAAGCGCGCTGCAGATGAAAGCAATAACCAGACGCAAGCCGTCCACAGTCTACAACACACTTCATTCTGTCTCAAGTTTCAAAGATCTGAGTGCTCGGATTCGCAATTACATTGGAATTAAAGAAAATATGAACAAACTTGTAAACAAGAAATCAGACGGGAATTTCGGCCAAGGAGGAGCGAGATCAGCATAATTTAACCAAAAAAAAACTAATTTCAGATGAAAATTTGACAGATTTTACAGCGCTTTTGCGATACTTTCAAGATGCAGGATCAAACTGTTACCATCCAAGAGTTGAGCTAAATGTCATTGATCTGGTCACTTCGTCCATTAATAAAAAATCTCTTGTGAAATTTGCTGGTTAAATAAATATGCTTTGCTCCTTCCTACATGTGGTTTTGCTTTTCTCAACCTCTTTTAACATAGCTACTATAAAATTAATCTCAATATTTAAGGATTTGATTAACCTATCTTCTTTCGTCGAATATTATAGGATATTAGTATTACAGTGACTACTCATCCTTTCAGCAAAAATAATGATGAAGAGGAATTTTGGAGGCCAAGGCTTAAAACTGATGTTTGATATGCTGCCGACGAAAACCAAGAAGCAGCAACCACCTAATAAGATTGACCAGTATAAGAAGGCAATAACTTCGCAATTACGGGCTGTGTCCTGTCCATGCTTCAGACAATCGAGCGCCCATTACGGGGAGCTAATTACGTGCCAGTATAAACAAAAACGCAAGTCCAATACCGTCTTACTTGGCCAGCAGCGACTTTATCATCAAGAACACAGTAATCTCCGCTCCGATAAAAACCGTTCAGTAACTTTGCCAGACACATTTCCAACAATTCCACATTTCCAAAAAGCAACATATGATATAGGAATTGATGCTAACCAACAATTATCAGAAGTCTGCAGCGTATGCTCGTGTGAAAATTCTTACCCCTGCCCGCTTTGTACACCCAGCAATGTACCTTCTAAATTCTCCTGTAGAAATATCAGAACCTATAGCGTTAGTAATTACTTGAATGGTTCAACTGGTATCAGCCCCTGGACTCTAATGACATCTAGTTTGTCATATTATTGGCCTTGTGGAACTGTCGCTTTTGACTCTTATGAACCGAACGCATCTTACGATCCTTATCACTGTACGTGCGGCCTTTGCGGACCCTGTGACTTCTGCAGCTGTGGCCAGTGTGGATTATGTGGGCCTTGGGCTAGTCCATATTACAATTGTAATTCTGTTCCTGCTCTTAACTCGGATGCTGTAACGTACACAGCGTTTACTCCCAAATGGTGCACCGCCTGTTTAACTAATAACGTAACCTACAATGATCCTTTAAATTTCAATACTAAAGAATCAGTCGAACATGAAAACTTGGAGAATTCTAATGACAGTTACTTTTGCACAAATTGCCTAGCTGCTCGAGCTAAAGAAAATGATCAGTTACCACAGTCTCCTTCTTACTTTAATCCAATACCACATGCGACAACCGTCTGCCCAACAACAGGAAGGCTTCTTTATAACACTAGTAGATTCATTATTAACCCCAAACTTGCAAAATATTTTCCCTTTAACAATCCACAATCTACTTCTAATGAACGTTTGCCATTTAAAAAACCTAAAACAAGACAGCAATTGCTACAAGAAATGTCAAATCTGAAGGAATCGAAAAAGAAACCTGTGGTGTATACAAAGGATTCAAGCTTGAATTTGGATCCTGAAGCTGATACTTGTTTCTAAAAAGAAAAGCATTTCAAGAACCTATCCTTACACAAACATACAGCTCATAGCCTGACTTCAATGGAGTGTGGCCTTGTTTGCAGAATTAACCTTGTCTTGTGAAATTTGCTGATTCAAATAAAAATGACCAATTTTACTGCATACCTTTATTTCGTTAAGAATTTTTCATTACATTGACAGATTAGTAAAAACGCAATTCTTTAATTAGTTACCACATTATTTATTATTTGCCATTGGCTAGTCTCGTAAAGGCACCCATGACCATATTAAGTTACCTTTAACGATCGTTCTCTACCTTACCATAGCAAAGGATATTGTGATTACAGTGACCCATCATCCTTTCAGCAAATAAACCCCTCGATGAGGTGGAGGAGTTACCGTCCAAGGAAGACAAAGAGCCGACACTGAAGACCTCGCCATACCTCTTCAGCCCCCTACCATCATACGATCATCCAGAAGAGGGAATACCATGCGATCAGAAATCGGAAACAATTGTTAACGAAGAAGAGGAACACCGACATGAAGAAATTCAAAACTCTTTTCATCAACACGAACGCCCCTTTGCTGATTTCTTCTTACCACCTAATCCGAACATTCCTTTGCCGATCGGTGCATATGTCATCTCAAATCAGACATCATACGTTGGCGAGTGCCCGGGATACTGTGATTTTATTCCAAATTGTAACCCATATGCATCAGGCCATGTATCTGACTTTGCTATTCCATATGCGTACTGTTCGCCTTATCTAGGAGTCCCTTTTGACCCTGCCTCTAGCGCCAATCCTTATTCCTGTATATCGTCCTGCTTATCTTGCTGCGGACCATTTGGTTGTGATGCTTGCTGTCCTGCCTTAGTTGGTTGCGCACCTCGCCTTCGTGCCAATTATCCATGCGCTTGCCTCCCTTGCTCTTGTGGCCCTTTTGGCCCCTATGGCCCGTGTGGACCTTGCGGTATTTGTGGACCGTGCGGTCCATGTCGTCCAATATGTGGACCATCAATGCCTAGTGGCACCTGCGGTCCTTGCGGAGTATACGGAGGCTGCATAACTGGATGCGTCAGTCCATGTGGCGCTGGGATGCATGGAATTGGTGAATTTTGTTCACCATATTATTATGGAGTTTGTACGACTTCTGCACCAGGACCTTGTGCACCCTTATGGCCTTGTGGACTCTGTGGATTCTGTGGACTTGAGGAATATTGTGACGCCTTCAAACCCTATGGGTTATGCGGAGTCCATGATTCCTACGCATCCTGTGATCCCTATGAATTGTGTGATCTTTTGGATATCTATGATCCTTTAGATATTTGTGATCCTTTTGATATGTATGATCCTTATGCTATCAGTGATCCTTTAGTATCCAGTAGTCCTTATGAATTGTATAATATTTTCGGAGCTTGCGGACTTTGTGGCTCCTGCGATTCTTGTGACTCTTGCGGACCCTATGGAGATTGTGGTCTTTTTGGACCTTTCCCAGCTTGTAATCTTAGCATGCCCTGTAATGTTAACGTTGATCCATGCATCCCTTATGACTTTATGGAACGCTGTGGGTCATGCAGATACAATGGATGTGGACTTAGTGGTGTGTACGATTTCTATGGGTCCTCTGCACCCTTTAATAACCCTTCTTGTTGTTCTTTATCCTGTTATAGTCCAATGATGAGTACATGTTTTTGTCAAAGCACATCAGAAAACCCAACTTATGATACTCGGGATCCATCTCCATGTTGTTATTCTTGGGAAATGCCTACATTAGTCCCCGATTTTAAAACCTCGTACCCTTCACAAACCAGTGCTGCCATTTCTGATTCTCCGACCGTTGACCGTAATGCCATTCCTTGGGCCAACAACCTCATCCAAATACTGAAATCGCATCCACCGCTACCGCCCTCTACAATATTTTCAACATTATCAAAACTCACTTCACTTAGCAAAACATTACCGAGAAACATTGCATCTCAAGAAAAGATCAGGCAACGCTTCACAACTAATGCCCATGAAAATTCTGATAAGAAACATTTGAAGAAGAAACGAGAAAACCCATTTAATCAGGGTAAAAATCCCAAATCGAACTGGCTAATCCTTGCATACCAATATATTTGCGCTGCGATGATGTACCCTTTCACGAAGAAGATAATTTGCAATATGGATAAAGAAAACAAGAGCAAGGAAGTCAAGGAGGAGCGAGATCAACATAAATAGATGAAAATACTGCATCTGAAACTCAATAAGTAATAAATAAGAATCAAGAACCGTCACGAAAGAAATGGTGTTACTAAAGTTTAAAAATGTCTGTCACATGTCTTCAAACAGTCTTTCCTTGAATTCTTTTGTGAAATTTGCTGGTTCCAATAAAAAGAGTAAAACATAAAAAATTGTTTCGATGAATTAAATATAATTTATATTTACACACATAATATGATCTTCAATTATAACCAAACAACGTTTTCTTCGCCAAGAAACATTTAGAATTTTTTAGTTTCTCTATATCTTCCTGCAGGTGAAAATGTAATAGGGGAATTGTCATTACAGTAAGCAATCATCCTTTCAGCGACTATCGACACGGTCGATGATCCGGTGTCCAGAAAAGAGGAGGATCAACATTTTTTGGAGAATACTCAGCTGTCGCAGAGGACAGCAGAGCAGCCAGCGAGTGTGTTCGGCCCATACAGACCTGCGAGGGTGGGCCCTGAAGCGTTGAATGGACGAGAATTATTATTACACATCCGATCCGTTGTTTTCTCCATGCCACTGCAAGAGGCCTTTCACATACGTCGAGACATAAAAAACTGCACACACACCCCACTAACTTTGCCAGCCTGTTATTTTGAATGCTTCAGGCCTCTGCCTATTAAGGGATGTCAAGAGACTGGCTCAGAGGTTCAGTCTGCACCTAGTTCCTATGACCTTCGTATTGCTCCTTCTCTAAAGGCTCTAAGCGATTCTGTTGGTAATGAACCGCTTACTTTCATAGCGTCCAGTTTGACGTTTTACTCGCCATATGACTCACAAGGTCAAGGCGAAATAAGCCCTTGGGGGGCTGCTGGGAAATACTCTCCTTGTGGGCCAATAACACCTAATCATGGCGGATCGGGAACTTGTTCACCTTATAGGCCTTGTGGACCTTCTGCTCCTATTCGGCCTATGCCTAGTGGACCTCTTTCACCTTCTAATAGGCCTTGCTCGCCTATTACGCCCAACCCTTATGGACCATGTGCACCCGGTAATAGACCTTGCTCCTGCTGCAGGTGTACTAACCAGCACTCCTTCGCAGCTAACGCTGGACTTGGTGTGACCAGAGCTTCAAATCCAATTTGCACCTGCTACATATGCGGCCGCGCTCTTTCACGAGAGGCAGCTGATGAGTTTGCTTCTCTTCCTAAAGACACTTGTTCCGTTTGTGGTGGCACACAGATTCAAACTAGTGAATATGGCTCATATCCCTCTTTCTACGATGCTTCATCAGGTCAGGCTCATATTACCGACTATGCATCATATTCTACGGTGTCCTACTCAGGGTCTCAGCCTCAAGGCAATGAGTATGGCTCTTATTATATGGGCTCCTACCCTAATTACATGGCCTATCAAGGGACTAATGCTTCAGAATCTGTATATCCTTCCTATATGAGCAACCAATTTCAAAACAACGAAGGCTCAGTTCCAATGTCTTATTACCAGAGTTATGGGGGCAAGCAAAGTAGCCCTGGTGAGGAAGGAATGCCTATTTATGTGAATTACGACGGAGCACGTCAATTTGATCAGAATACTACACCTTCTGCTGAGAAACATCCTACCTGTGGGTCTACCGCTTCTCCCGCACCAACTAGTCAAAGTCAAGGAGAAAATCGACTCCCTAATCAGTGTTTCGCACAACCGGCGTTCCTTTGCCCTAACTGCGGAGGCAACCGAAATGCTAACAATCAGTCTGCTGATATTCCTGCTACTTTCCCCGAGAAATCTGGCCACATAGCCATCAACGGTGGCATGTACTCTAATGACTTTGTTCAACAACCTACCAACTTCTGCCCCACCTGCGGACAACCTCTAAACGACCGGAGTTCTCAAAACCCTGCCAATTTCTGTTCAATTTGCGGGGGTATTCAACCTCAACAGTCCACCAATTTCACATCTGTTTGTGGGGTTATACAACCACGTATTAATTACCCTACTCAACAATCTCTCGACTTCTCTTCTATATGTGGGGGTATTCAACCTCAAATCAATGAGGCACCGGTCCCTACTCCGCCCCAGGCTAATGAACTCCAACAATATATTGATTTCTCTTCGATTTGTGGAGGTATTCAACCTAGAACCAATGTGCTTGGTCAACAATATGCCAGCTTTCCCACGGTTCAACCTTTTAACAATGATTCTGCTCAACAATCTGCCAAGTTCTCCTCTGCTTGTGCGGTTCAACCCAAAACCAAGGAGGATGCTCCTGTCCAACTTCATACTGATGAGTCTGTTAAACAGTCTGCCAAATCCTCGTTAGCTGAACCTCTTAACAAAGAGCCTGCTGAAAAACCTGCCGAAAAATCTGAACCTGCTAAAAAAACTGAACCTGTCAAAAATACTGAACCTCGAATAAGCGAGTCTCCTGAAAAACCTACCAGCCCCGACTCTGAGAAAGAAACGTCTCTAAAAAAATCCGCGAAACCTATATTGGGTACCGTTAGTGTGGTCTTTAGGGACTCTAAAATGGAAAAGTTAACCGGCTCGCAAAATGCAAAAACATCTGTAAAACCTTTGGATCCACATGTTCAAAAATTGTTTAAAAAAGATACAGACACAACCAAAAAACCGAAACCTTAACTCACACTTCACCATGGCACAATAACACAAGGCTCAGAAACTGAAAAACATCGGAAGAAAAATAAGGAAGACATGGAAAGCACAATTTTTGAACCTAACTAAAGAAAAAATGTAACTGACAAGGAGGAGCGAGATCAATATTTCACAAAATTCAGAGCCATTTTTCAATGTTTGGATAAACAGATCTCTTTAAGGAACCAGTGACAAAATGGAAACCAATAGCTCAAAACATTGATATATGAAATTTGCTCTGATCCCAATAAAAACATTGAAATAAGATAACTTGTTTCGTTAATTTTGAACTTTCTTGATAGTTAACCAAGCGCTACGTTTAAGGTAGCATAGATACTATTTGTTTAAGCCCACCAAAGGCACCACAGCCTTTTTTTAAACACCATAACTAACATTCTTCCATTCATCTCCTCATATAGGATATTGTCATTACAAAGAACAATCATCCTTTCAGCAAATATCAACATGGAGAGGAGTTGTAGAGTGCAACATTCAAAACAAGTCTTCGATCAGCGGGCTGTCACTAAGAGAGAGCAGCTACAGCCCAAGACGAATCTGTCGCAGATGAACAAATCCTGCTGCTCCTCCATGGACAACCCTGAAGAGACGATTCCATGCGAATTTAAGACAAGAGACGATTCCGTTGTATTACACGAGTCGCAGCCCGCCATCAACTGTTCCGAATACCGGCATACCGTTGCTTCAACTGGCTCTCCAAGAAATGCCCTTAAGAGAATAATATCGGAGTTTGTTTTAACCGGCTGTTCTTCAACCTTTGTCCTTCTGCGACATATTTATAGCATCTGCATTGTGCCCGTTGTGAGACATACAGCGGTTCACCCACCAACTAAATGCAACCATGTTGTGAGCGAAATTGTTAATGGTACTCGATACCTATCGTCAGATCCTAAAAACTCTACGACTCAGCTGTGTAATAGCGTAGCCTCGGATTTGTCAAGTGGACTAAGTTGGGTAGGCGAGCCTAGAGAGCGGATTGAAGTTGGCGAGCCGTGTCGACCACCCCAAATGTACAATGTATCGCACAGTTGTCCGATTTACGGAGGACCGTGTAAACATCGTGGACCAAACCTGGCTTGTGTCTGCGGACTCTGTTATCCTTGTTGCCCGCCTTGCGGGGGATTTCCGCCTTGTGGGTGCCCACCTTGCGGGGGGTATCAACCTTGCCCGCCTTGTCAGCCTTGCCCGTCTTGCCAGCCTTGCCCACCTTGCCAGGTGTGTTGCAGCGGCTGCCCTCCTTGCGGAGGATGCCCTCCATGCTGCCCGCCTCCTTGTGGGTGTCCCCCTTCTTGCGGCTGTCCTCCTTGCGGCTGTCCCCCTCCTTGCGGCTGTCCTCCTTGCGGCTGTCCTCCTTGCGGACCCTGCGGGCCTTGCGGACCATGTTCACCATGTTGCTACCCCTGTTGCCCTTGCCCAGAGCATGAGTATGGAAAACCTGAAGACTACCCTCATTTACAGAAGAAATCAAAGGGAAAAATTGTACCCGCTGATGACAATCTATCACCTGTTATGCGGTCGCTTAACTAAATGGCTCAATTGAACAATCCCTCAAGGAGAATCCGTTTGGACGCGCACCTATGAAGATAAACAAAAGGGTTCACACGTCCAAAGAAGGCAAGACTCTGATTCGTCACGAAAAGATGGCAAAGCAATGAATCAATTTATTATAACACTATGAAAGCATATAGATATTTTGCAGAATACATAATGCCTGTTAAACAGAAATAAAGCAAAAATATTGCAAAAGAATCAATAGTGCGTTGGAAATAATTTGAAATCTTTTGTGACTTTTGCTACTTCAAATAGAAACCTGATCTCTAGTAAAATTTTCTTATCTTTTTCTGCTATTCTTTCTTTACTTTTTTCATTATTAATAGTGATAAAATATTCTTCACCAAAATAACCAAGGGTTCTATTTTTGTTTGATGCTAATTAACAATTTATAGGCTTTCGTTACCTGGGTGCCTTTACGACTAGCTGAACAAATATTATTGATAGACGTTTCACAAAGGATAGTTATAAAACTCTTCCACCAGCAGAATTTCTGAATCGACATAGTTTTACTTTAACCAAAAATATTACCTACCTATTTAAACGTTAGCACTTATCCAAACTGCTATATTTTGCTGGTGATCGATCAGTTCTCTATATGGTAAATAATATATTTTTGTATACACCTTCAGCACAAATCCGTTGTAGGTTTATAGGATGAGAGTTTCGTGGGTTTTTCAACAAATCTCTTATTTACCATAACAATAAATTAAACTAATTTATCCATTAAAACTTAATCTGTTGTCCATTTTCTCGACTAAAATATAGGATATTGTCATTATAGTGAACAATCATCCTTTCAGCAAATACCACCATGAAGAGGAGATATACACAAAATACGAAAGGGTCCTATCAGATGGCTGTCAGAAACAAGAAGGTACGGGTTGAGAAGAGGACTGAGCGTTTACAGAGGTCTGACCAGTCTGAGACGACACCGACGAGGTCGCTATGTTCTACCTTCTCATCCATGGTCCTTACTGAAGATAAACCGAGCGCAATCAAATCTCCATCAGATGCCTTGCCGAATCAGCAGCAACCTTGTTATTGTTACCAACCTACGCACCAACAACCCTTTAATCATTTCTGTCCCCATAACATATATACTTCGGGACACATTACTCCAGGGCACAGTTCAACTCCTATGACAGTACACTTCACAGGAAACTCCTGGATGCCTCCTCAAACGTGGTGTAATCGTGGATTCATGAACCTCTGTAATTACATAGCTTCGACCCTCACATGTTATGGTATGTGCAAATCCTTTGGGAGATGTGGATCTTGTTCTGCGATACAGGGAGGGTTCTGCCAACATTCGCCATATTTATCACGTATCCAGGGATATGCATGCCCCACTTGCGGAGGGTTTTGCGGAATCGGATCCTGTTGCCTTATCCCGAAGTGTCCAAATAAAAATAAACCTAAAAAGCCTAAGAAGCGCAGCTACTACCCGCATTTGAATAAAGCTGCTAAGAAGAAAATTATGCCCACTGACGACAATCTTCCACCTGCACTGCGATCTCTATGCTAGATGAATTACCTTCCATAGCCACCATGCTCATTGAAAAGATAAAGCCAGTGTATTCTGACCCCCATGGTATGTAAATAGAGATCAGGTAATGATAAATCACGAGTATCGTCACGTGCCTATTAAAACTCAACTAAAGAGAATGGACGTTGGGTGTTTTTATTGACCTAAGCAAGAAATAAAAAACATGTTTAGGGACAGCCAGCGGGCAAATCTCCAATGTGAATAATAGGCAAAGTAAAACACCATAAGCGCAACGAATGGCTGAATGAAACTTTGGAAACAAAAAAAACGAAATGCCAAAGGTAGAGCTAAAAATGGCAAAGAAAATAGAAATTTTATAAAAAATATATCGTATTGCTGTAAAAGATAAGCAAGCTGTATGTATCTTTCAGATCCAGAAGTTCTTATTTAGATAAAAGTAAAACAGTTTTAGGTAACCTAAGGAAATTACACTTGTAAAGTTTGCTGGTCAAAAATAAAAATTTAATAATACATTGCTTCTTTCAATCCAGAACTAAATATTGCTACCTATAATAAGTTTTAAGTGTTCACTTACTATCTTAATAATTAGGACTAGAAAAGGATTTTATTAAACTTAAAAAATCACTAGTTTTTTTAGGAATAGGCTAAAAAATGTTTTGAATAGGCTAGGCAGATGATTTAGGCAGTTTTTATGAGCCTTCTTACTTGTCTCCGTCCATGTTTTCTTCAGGACTTTTGGAGGACGTTTGATTACAGTGAACAATCATCCTTTCAGCAAATATCGCCATGAAGGGGAGTTTCAAACGGAAATACCCAAATCGGCCCTTCGACCAGCACACTGGAAACACGGAGCAAAGCAGATATGAGAAGATACAGAAGACGCCATGGTTACTGAGGAGAACTAAGATACCTTCCGATAACAACTCACAGATATCGATCTCTTTATTAACCCAGCAAGAGAAACAGCTACACCACCAGTTATCCAGCAAAATTTTGCCAGCAGAATTTTCAAATTATTCTCAGAATGTCCTGACACCAGCCCTCGATTCAGAATCAGCCCTCAGAGACATCTGTACAACCTGCATGTACCCTGAATTTCTTCCACCTCCTCTTATCCCACCACCAGAATACCTATGTCCGAATGACTATTATCTTCCTGGAATACCTGATCCCTATATGCCAGGACTTTGCCCCTCAGATCTCTACGACCCTTGGAATTTTGCTTCACCGTATTTAGGTTCAGGTATCCCCGATTTTATTGACCCTTCACCTACTTTGTCAGGAATCGGGTCCTGTCAGCCTTATTCAAATGTCTTACAAAGTCTTAATCCATTTGCTGTTTACAAACCTTGGAATTTTGTCGATCCTCATGATAATATTACTCCCAGTTTGGCATATTATTTGCCTCGTAGGCCTAGACAATACCCCCGTACGCGTAGTTGGTATAACCCAATATCAAGCGCCTTAAAGGGACTTTTCTCGCCAGGTTTTTATAACCCATTGATTCATCAACCATCTCTCGGAAACGCATGTACCCCTAATTTTATTGATCCTTATTCTGCTGCTGCCTTGAGATATTACATGCCATATAGACCTCGTCGTACGCGTAATTGGTACTCAAGGCTTTCGCGTCTCTTAGGGAATATTGGCCTCAGACCTTGGAATTTTGTTGATCCTTGTGCTGATATAACTCCTGGTTTGTCGCATTATGGGCCTTGTAGGATTGATTACTCGCATGGTCTTTACAACGTCTGTGGGTCCGGGATATTTGGAGGACCTTGTAGAAATATGTCTTGCGTTTGTGGTACTTGTGGCCCTATGGGGTGTGTCGGGCCTAGTGGCCTCCCCTATTGTGGATTTTCTCTACCTTATGGGTTTTCGGCACCAACTTGTAAGTTTTCCCCACCATCTAGTAATTTTTATGCGCCTAACATATCTTCTCAACCTTGCGTTTCTTACTCGCCTTGCGTCCCTTGTCCATCTGTTCCTAGCGCATCCTGGGGATCTTATCCGCCTTATAGACCCTGTACAACTAAATTACCGAAAGCTAGCGGTAGTGGATTACCTCCACTTCGAGTTGTAGTTTCCCCTTATAGGCACAGCAGTAAGCCCAAGATGGTTCCTATGTCTAGCGAAAATATGGAAATGAAATCTGAGCCAAAATTAGGTGTTTCCTCTGACCCGCTTCCTGAAAAGGACTCTTCTGGTAAAAAAACTCGTGTTCCAGTGGGAACTGTGTCTGTCTGCAGCTCTGCTTCGCTCGCTAATCCTAAATTTAAATTAGACCCAAATTTTTTAAATCAACAAACTCGTAGTATTCCTGTGGTAACTTATTCAGAACTAAAAATAAAACCAATTTCTTCTATTAAACAAATCCAAGTTCCTATGAGGCCTACTCCTTTTTGTAGCTCACCTTCTTTCCCTGATCCAAAGCCAAAGTCTTCAAATCGACAAGTCCGTTTACCAAAAACCAAGCCAAAATCATCTGACCAACAAACCCAAATTCCTGTAGGAACTGTTTCTGTTTCTAGCTCGCCTTCTCTCACTAATACCGAGTTAAAAACCCAACCATCATCTTGCGCTCCTGTCGCTCCTTGCGAGCGTATCCCTATTATTCCCTCCACGCCTGTAAATCCGTCGACACCTAGTGTTCCTTGCACGCCAATCACTCCTTCGACGCCCACCATTCCTTTCAATCCTAGCGCTCCTTGCTCGCCTATTACTCCTTGCACGCCAATCACTCCTACGACGCCTATCATTCCTTTCAATCCTAGCGCTCCTTGCTCGCCTATTACTCCTTCCACGCCTGTTCCTTGTTCACCTATAACTCCTTGCACACCGAGTTCTCCCTGTTCACCTATCCCTCTTTCCAGTCCTGGCACTCCTTGCTCGCCTATTACCCCTTCTATACCTAGTTATCCTTGCACACCAATAACTTCTTGTTCACCAGTAACTCCTTGTGCACCTATAACTCCTTGTGCACCTATAACTCCTTGCACGACTATCACTCCTACCACGCCGAGTGGTCCTTGTACGCCTATTACTCCTACGCCAAGTGCTCCTTGTTCGCCTATAACTCCTTGCTCGTCTAGTGCTCTTGACTCACCTGTCGCTCCATCCCCAACTTGCGCTCCTAGTTCTGCAATGAGTACGCCTTGTGGCAATACACTAGATCCATTTACATTTGGTGTCCGCCCGAGGCGTAGGAGGTCCAGATCTGCTCGTAGATACCGCGGGCTCGGCCGTCGTTCCGTCTCGGAAGCTGGTGAAAAATTGCAAATGAATTCCAACCCAAATCCTGAGGATAATCTTGCGAAAGGGTCACCTTCAGCAACCGAAGCCTTGGACATAAAAACTGAATCTAGTAACAATGCTCCTATCTGTAAGCCTCCTTTAACGGATGCGGAAGTAAAAACGGATTTAAAAACCACAATTGAACAAACCCGCGTGCCCGTGGAGACTGTCTCTGACGATATCCATGTACCCATGAGACCTGCATCTCAAGACACCTGTGCACCTGCGGAGTCATCTTCACTTCCCAATGAAGGGATAAACGCTGATCCAAGAACTCCAATCGTCCCTGAAGATGCTGTCCCTGTGAAAACCTCATCGTCACCTCCCACTTCACCGGAGACAAAAGATAAACCAAAGCCTGATGATAACTCTGGAAGATCATCTCCACCTTCGAACTCGTAATTTAGTGGACGACCACTGTGATTTTGTACAAAATGGAATTGAACCTGAAGATTTCGAACTATACATGGATTGGAGCAAGTATTTCATCATTAGGATTTCTTCAATTGCATATCGGAATATCGGAAACATTGCTGTAGCAACGTAAAATCAGCACAGAAATTCAAACCCATTTGAGCTTCCATCTATAAGTATTTTTGTGATTGACTTGTCATCTTGTATACAATTAACTTTCCTTTGTGAAACCTGCTAGTTTAAATTAAAAAAATGGTACACATTTCGTGGATTGTTGTACTACCTACTTTACCATCGACTTATACATGTTAAGAATTAGATAATTAATTAATTATAAAAAGAGCCTGCTACTTAGCTCACACATCAGAAGATTTTTGATTATAGGAATTCTAAATAAAATGGGAGTAATATCCTTGGTACAAAAGTGGAACTCTCTTCCACCCGACGTTTTCCCGCAGCGCTACGACATGGGATGCTTCAAAAAGAACGTTAAAAAAGTCCTCTCCCTCCACGGCCGCAACACACAAGTAATACCCCTGGTACTGCACGTGTCTCTAGGCGACGGTGACTACTTACCATCAGGCGGCCCGTCTGCCTGTTTGTCGTAGACAATTTATCACCAATAGAAATATCCATGAAGTCAACTTGTTCCTTCCTATTATACCCATTGACGACGTTCCACTATAGGGAAGCACTTGGATAGAAACCATAATGAACTATAGTTGAATACCATAATGTCATGTTAGAAAAATGACCATTTAGAATAATTTCCAATCATTAAAATGTCCAATTATAAAAAAGACCAATAGAGACGTAGAGACGGACATGACGAAACTATAAGTAAAAAACCGGCCAAGCACTTTTTTTTTTCAGATTTTTTGGACATTTTTATGATTGGACGTTATTATTGCGTTGGACATTATTCTAATTGGACATTAGTCTTGCAAATCAGAAACACTTTATTGTACACAAATACAGGAAAAGTAATAGATACTACAGAAATAGTAGCACGATAAGTACAAAGGCGGCCTTATCGCTTAGGTAAAGCGATCTCTTCCAGACAATCTCTGAAGTTAAATGGACATTAAAGAGATTAGCGACTGTGTAGTGTGAAGATATGAAAAAGGTTACTATTACTAGGTATTAGAACCGCTGTCGTGACCATCGGAACTACAAACCGGACCGGCTTCAGAAGCTGAGTAGCTGAGAACCTGTATTCAAGTACAATCAGTCCACTGCGAAGTCCGAACCAGAGACCAAACGCGGTTACCTGAATCAATTTTGAGTATACATTAAGGACTCCTGGGGCCCAATTCGCCAAAATTACAACGTTTGTAGTTCTATTTCTATCCAATTTCAATTTAGTTTTCGTTCCAATTCTATTTGGACACCAAACCGCATTCTGTTGACGCATAACTCTACCACTGCCACCTTTCGATTTACTATCTATACAAAATAAAAGATACAATATACAATTATAATTGGCGACCTTTAGCTTTAAGCTATTTCTTCCAGGCAACCTTTGGGTGGAGTTTTTGTAAAATACAACGTAAACGGGTGCAAGAACGATTTAAATAATACCAAGTAATAAAAATAACAATTATAGGTACTTAATAAATAAAAATGTTTAAAATACATAAATAGGTAGGTATACTTAGATATTTATAATATAAATACATAATATGTATACATGATATAAAGTAAAAACTAAAACCAGTAGGATTACTGCGAATTTCCTTGCCACCATTTCATTTCGTTTCGGTTCCTGTTGCACACTCATTCATAGGAAGGCTCACGGTAGTGTGCCAGTGCGAGCGTGCTTGCCTATGTTAACGTAGCCGAGTACTTCGGATCGGAGCAGTGCGTGAACGCCCAAACGACCGGGAACAATACTCCCTCTAATCTATTTTCGTGGCGCGAATGTGGAGCCGGCTTTAGAAATATTTGTGATATTATCGTATGGTAAAGTACAATCCGTGGTAAAATTTACGCATGAAAAATAATGTTTTAGGTTATAGTTTTCTGTAGAATCGTAGGCAAATTGTAGGTATTTAAACAAACTTTTGGTAAGTCATAAAAAATATTTCTCGATTCAATTATTATCGTTAGTCTAATCTAAATGAATATATCGATACCAAGTCACATATTATATATTTACTTTGCCAGGAGTGTGTTGGTAAGACAACGAGGAACTATTTTCCGATACCGGGTCGTGCTGCAAGTGGTCAATACCGTAGATACATACCATCTGGACTATAAGATACTTTTTTTTTATAACCTGCACCTAATTATGCCGGTGCGCCCACTATTGGGAACTACTGAGACCAGAGTTAGCGTTTAGTTCGTTTAGCGTTGATCATGGCAACATTTGTTAGCCAGGGTATAATGGGAATTTCTTGTATTAAAGTAAAATTCCCATTATTTCCAAGGGGATTCTCAATGGGGATAGATGCACCGGAGGCAGCTCATAATGAGGATTTCGGGCATCTTACCTATCCATCTTACAATCCCCTATTAGGGGATTGTTCGGGGTTAGTCTATCCCCATTGAGAATCCCCTTGGAAATAATGGGAATTTTACTTTAATACAAGAAATTCCCATTATCCATACGATAATATCACAAATATTTCTAAAGCTGGCTCCACATTCGCGCCACGAAAATAGATTAGAGGGAGTATTGTTCCCGGTCGTTTGGGCGTTCACGCACTGCTCCGATCCGAAGTACTCTGCTACGTTAACATAGGCAAGGACGCTCGCACTGGCGTGAGCTGAGTAGTGCGTAACTATTTCGCGAAAAACCGAGAACAGTGTTGCCACCAACCAGAATCAGGAATCTGTTTTTATGGGTAAGTACCTTGTTACCGCAAAGGGGACAAAAAAGCACGTCCCTTCTAGGTTCTCATACTTTTAATGTTTTTGGGCAGTAGCCCGTTCTGAGGCCGCCCCAGTCTCATGGACCTTTCGCGGCAAGTGGGAGGTGGCAAGGGTGCTCAGTGCTCACGCATGTGGCGTCCGTAAACTATTCCATCGATAATGTTCTCTCATAGATACCAAAATCTGTGCATTAACATTAACATTGCAATTGGATCACAATGTTTTATTATTGTTCATGTATGAACACAATTCCAATTGGCTCCGTGCTGTCACGGGACAACTCAACGGGATAAATGGGACTAGACGGAAATTGTAATGCATTTTAAATAAATGAAATGAAATGAAGTGTACTCTTCTGTGCAATAAAAGAAATAAATTGTATAAAAGTAGAGGAAAACCGGATAACTGTGACATGTCCAAATCGTGTAAATAGTAAATACGGATAAATCGGTATATGTATTTGGCATCACTAGTCATGAACGCCCGCGAACAAGAAAATGAGCACGTTCGCGACGTTGGCGCGTGTTCGTTTGACACAAAATATATCCGGTCATCCAGTCATATGCGTTTTCGCCTGTTCGCGGCGCGAATGTGCAGGTAACTTTACTGAGTGGGGTAATTAGATTCTTGATACGGTATTACAAATTCTATCATATCATATTCACAACACAACTCGATACGAACACGAATAATTCGATCGATCGATTCAATCGAAATAGACAAACGTGCACATCACTATCGAAGCCACCGGCGGCCATCTTGAAAGCGCCATTTGTTATTTCCGCAAAGACTAGGTATTTTATCGCGGAGAAGTGGTATTTCTTGAAAAAAAAATATAATTTCGGCATGAGGACATAGTAGTTTCGTGTGTTATTTATCAACATGGAAGATGAATATATGGAATCGCAGGACTTGAATGAAGGGAATAGGAATAGTGATGGAAACGATAGTGCTGGTGAAGCTTCGAAAGATTTTGGTGATTCCAGCTATGACGAGAATTATGACGATGAAGACGGAGGGAACAACTTCAGGGGCGCCCGGGGCCGGGGGAATTTCAGGTGAGAATATTTCCTTTTCATTACTTTTCATGTAAACTTAAAAAGTACAAGCATATTTGTAGGTGTTTTCCCCAGACCTCGCGCACATATTTTACTGAATATTTTGTGTTTATCGTATTCTAAGAACTTCAGGCAGGTTTTAACATTTTAAATAAGACACAACGTTGCTAAAAGTGCCAAGATTTCATAGAGATATTGCAATAACAGCTAGCGAATTCACTTTGAAGAGAAACTCATTATTTAGGCCTTTGTCCATGTGTTTTTATATTCGTGCATGTTTCCTCACATTTTGTTTCTTCACTACTGAGGCTGCAAATGTACAAATATTTTCGTTTTCTTAGTGGGTCACTTGATAGAGTAGTCATGGTAAAGATTGTACTGACGTCCCGAGCATGGTCACTTTAGCAATCAATGTGTCTCCAATTGGCTCGGTTGGTGGCATTGCGAGAACACTCGAGCAGAGAAAACTTCGTCACTGATTCTATGAGGTCGGACCATCTTGTTGGGGATCTACCACATGCTCTTGTTCCCTCTCTCCACTTCACTCTGGACTATCAGACTCTCCATTTAATCTTTGCGAGTAATATGGCCAAAGAATTGACGGATTCATGTTTCCATGATTGACAAAAGCCTTGTTTTTATTCGGAGCTCTTTCAAGATAGCAATTTTCTTTTTAACTGGCCTAACAAAGGGCATACCTAAATGGGTTTTGAGAAATCTGCATTATTTTTTGAGATGACTATTCAGGTTTCAGTATTATTCTAAAGCCATGCGAATTATATACCCGCTGGTCCTATTATTATAGACGTGCGAGTTCTGTCATCATGTCTCAAGTCTTTACCCTAGACTTGTATAGATATAGCCTTATAGTATATAGGTAGGTTTAGGTTCCACAATTTTCTTATTTACTTGCCAGAGTAGGTAAGCGTCACCAAGAGAGGTTGAAGGAACCATCTTTGTAGTACTCTGCTTGGTTGTCATGATGCAACTTAACAGGTTCGCAGTCCGTTGAGGCACATGTGTCTCATAGGTGGTTCCACTGGTATGTCCATGAGGAGCATGTGCCTCATTGGACTGCGAACCTGGTATACGAAATTTCATGAGTGTTAAATGTCATTTTTACTATGGGGATGTGTAGAAAGAAGGCTGCAAATTGCTTCGGGACTGCGAACCTGTTAACATAAACCTAATCTATCCGAGTTGGTTCTGTTATTCTTCAATAAGGGTTAATTGACTTTGCGGTGGAGTTAGTAGGTACTTCACATAACTGGGAGTTTTGTGCATTTCCTCCATACTGTCAGCTTTGCCACCCGTTCACTGAAGTAGTGAAATAGTGCCCTATATAGACCTCTCTAGTCTATAGATTTCACAACTTACAATAACTTATAATGTTATCTTACTCATGGGCTTTGCGATCCAAAAACCTTCAGTACCAAATTTCACCACCACACTTACACAATTACTTACTCCGCTGGCGCAGCGACCCGAAGTGGATCTTGGTCTCCGATACCAAAGAGCGCCATCTCTTTTTCTCCTGCTCAGTCTCGAGCCAGTCAGGCGCCTGGAGCTCATGCAGTTTCTTCTCCACTGGCACTTACACAATTGCTTGTACTTTATTTAAATAAAATATTTTGCAATATGATTGTTTATTAACAAATTTCTCAAATAGGGGCAGAGGGCGAGGGCCACCGCCAGGCTGGGGCGGACCCCCCATTCGGTTTCGAGGGCGCGGCTACGGCCCTGGCGGACCCCCGATGAGGGGCCGAGGCTTCTTCCGCGGTCGCGGCGGGCCGCGCGGCTTCGGGAACAACGGACCGAATTTTGACAACAACTGGGGTCCAATGGGACCCCCTCCGCCTGGGATGATGGGCGGGCCGCCTCCGTTTGGGCCCCCGCCGGGCATGATGCCGCCTGGGGGGCCGATGGGGCCCCCTCCGAACATGATGGGACAGCCGCCGTTTGGGGGACCTCCAGGCATGCCACCTAATATGGTAAGTTATTCAATATTTTATTTATTTAGAAAACCATCAGGTATATTAAAACAAATTATCCAAACTTAATAAACTAGACATATGCCAATGTTTATGTAATTAGGTTTATTTAGTGCTAGATCCTAATGTGAAGGATCACCTGGGGTGGTACCACCCTCATCTATTTCTGCCGTGAACCAGAAATGCTTGCATTTCTGTGTTTCGGTTTGAAGGGTAAGAGAGCCAGCGTATTTTCTGGCACATGAGGGCACAATCCATCTTAGTTCTCAAGGTTAGCAGAGCATCAAAAACCCTCTAATATTAATACACTGAGGTGAGATGTCTATGGGTGACGGTGACTACTTAACATCAGGTTTGCTCGTCTGCTCTCCGTATCTAATAAAAAAATATGCATCATTTTCTAACATAAGTTTTGTTTATAACCAATTTTTTGGTAGATTTCTGCCTATATGAATACCTTTTCAATCACCCCTACATTTTGTATCCTGCTAGCGGACATGAAAACCTCATTCATTGAATTTCAATAGATTCGAAACATTTTTTTTTTAAATTAACAGTTCATTAAACGACAAATATTCTATGACGGAAATATCCCTGGACTTGTCCAGATACCTTCTTTTCTTCATAATCGCTATCCCAAGGGATATAAAACACACCTTTACTATGTATGTAGATACATAAGATTATTTTAGCAGCATCTTGACTGTAGGATATTCCTACAACATAAGCTGTAATTGAAAATGAGAATCAGGTGGCACGTTTGCTCGTCTGCTCTCCTTATTTAATAAAAAAAAAGTATACATAAATACTTCTTATTGTTATTTTTAATTATGCGCCTTTGTGAGGTAGTAGATCTCGGTAATTAATAATGTATTCCTGTACACTTTTTTGGTAAAAAACTGGGAAACGCTTAGTAATGTCAGCGACGAATTAATTAATTGCCTTTGTTTTTTTAAATATCATATTAAATAAGGAGAGCAAACGGGCCACCTGATGGTAAGTGGTCACCGTCGCCCATAGACATCTCACCTCACTGTATTAATATTAGAGGGGTTTTGCTGCGCTGCTAACCTTGAGGACTAAGATGGATTGCTTCATGTGCTGGAAATTACGCTGGCTCTCTTACCTTTCAAACTGAAACACAGAAATGCAAGCATCTCTGCTTAATGCAGAAATAGATAAGAGGGTTGTAGCACCCCGGGCGATCCTTCACATTAGGATCTACCACTACGAAAGTAGTATATAATAAGCAGTGATCGGAGTAGGTAGAGCTGTTTTTGGTACTTGCCACATACGGTCATAATATGGATAAGTATGCCCAATAATCCCGGGATTTCCGGGATTGAATAAATATATTATTTAGATTTTTAACGTTATATTTGTTTTGATACACATTTAAGATTGGTGGCGAAATATTTTTTTTAAGATTCATGGCGCTAGTATATCTATGGTAGTGTTTTAACTTCTCCGTAAGTTCACAATTTAAAAAAAAACGTAATCCGCCGAGTAAGGGCGAGGTTTATAAAAGTAATTTACAATATTTGCTCGATAACTTAAAACGGGATCCCGAAATCATATCCATATTAATATAACCTTTGAGGACATTGACCCGAAAGAGCTCTACCTACTCCGGTCACTGGTAATAAGTAGCGTCCTCTCCTCTAGAATTATGATATATATTTTTGCCTATATTTATATTTGTTGACAATGCATACAGCAGCACATTCTATTATTTTCTTAGTAAATGTTAACCTTTTAATGTAATTATTTAATGCCTTAACCTTGACATTCAGTTTAATTTTAATACGATATGACAACGCCTCTATATAGCAGCTATATTATTACGTATGTATATTAATTGCTTGGAATGTTGACATTTGCAAGTAATAATAGTCTTTGACATATATTTTTATGTTTTGACAATGCCTCTACACAGCAGCTAATTACTGTATTTTTTTTCTGATAATGCCCATTTACAGTAGCTACAGTCTTTTAAATATAGCTTGATTAGAATGACAGCTGTCAAACAAATGTGACTAGTGCTGGGAATATATTCGTAATAATGAAATCGATATATCGATACGTTATTCCTAAAAAATTTAAATATGCACCCAGTGTTTTAACTATTTAAATACTAATACTAATTTTGGGCTAGTAAAAATAAACAAAAAAAAAATAACAATAATAAATTTATTGACACAAAGGTGTACATCCTAAGTCACAATCATCATCGTCAGAATCAGAGTCACTGGAACAATCTTCGAGATTAATTATTAATTCCTGGTCACACAAAGAATCAAAGCGGACATCACGTTGCCAATCTTCTGTGATAATTCTTCGCGTTTTATCGACCACCTTCTTCCAATCATTTGGTGTTACATGTTCACATGCATTGTTCAACAAATTCAACATTTTATTTGCCGTGAACGGTGGGGTGGTATTGTGTCTCGCTGCATGACCTATAACAAAAAAATAATATGAGATAAATTTAATTTTTTTTAATAATTAAATTCGACATCAACTTCATAAAAAATATTAAATACCTTTGACTTGCGCCCAAATCAATTCTATTGCATTATACTGGCAATGATATGGTGGCAAGCGGATGACAGTATGTTCCTGTTCTTTTGCCATCTCATCCAAAACATAAGTTGGAGTTCGGGGTTTGTGTATTCCCACTAAACGCAACAGTTCTTTTTTCAACATAGAGTCATCGGCTTGTACTCCATTGGTTTGCAACCATGAAATTATTTCGTTCTTTCGGTTACTTGTTGTCGGAGGTTTTTTTTTTACTGAGTGATAGGGTGCATTGTCCATTAGTATCACATGGGGTTCATCTAAATTATTTAAAAGGCTTATAAACCATTCTTTGAATTTTTCAAAATTCATTTCTTCATGGTATTCTGTCGTCTTGACAGACTTGAATGCCAGTAGACAATTTGGCACAAAGCCAGACGAGGTCCCTGCATGGCAAATTATTAATCTTTGACCTTTACCTTCGGGTACCTTGGTGGACGATTCGGGTTTATCATCCGTCCAAGTTTTAGAAACCGTGTGGTTCGCATTCAGCCATGTTTCATCCAGGAATACTACTTTATCCCAATTATCAATATCTTTCACTTTTCGTAAAATTCAATGCGTGCGAGCGCAATGTCTGTACGTTCCATAACAATTTTTCTTTTATTACACTTTTTGTAACAGAACCCAATTTTTTTTAATATTGTTGACAAAGATGGTAGGCTCCCACTGAACAGGTTTGCATCTTTCAGAGAAACTGCTAATTTTGTCAAATTTGGCAGCTCGTTACGTGCGTAGTATGCATATATGTGATTACGGATTGCTGCGGCATCAAAATCGTCTATATCAGTCACAGGGCAACGTTTCTTCCTCTTTTTATTTGGAGTAGATAACTTTATCTCCTCCATCGATGTATCTCCAAATTTTTCTTTGCTGATTCTAGTCACAGTAGCTCTTCCAATACCTAGAGCGTCAGCAACCCTGTCACATACTTGTGACACTGGCAACAGCGGTCCACCATTTTGGTATTCGCGTTCAAAATAGTCACGCAAACGAACCACAAACTCACGAGATTCACTATTTAAAACAGTTTTTCTAGCCCTTTTTGACATCGTAATAACAAAAAGGCAATAACAAAACAACAAAAACAAATTACAAATACTAAAACAACAAAAGAAACACAAGTCGTATACAAGGCGTCGGCACTCGTACTGATACTCAGACAAACAAGATGTCGGCTCAATGTGCTCAGTATTGCCAATATTAAAAAAAACAAACGCGTGGTATTTTTTGGAAAGGAAATATTTTTTCTAAAACAATAATAATTTTTTTTTAATTCCATTAATTTACATTTGTACAATACAATAACATATATAAAAAAGGCACTCAAACTATGTCGATTATTTTGTCGATTTGTCCCATCCCTAACATTTTTGCAAGTCGAGGTAACCTTGTAAGGGCGTAGTAAATAATTAGGCTTGATTTTTATAATTATGAATCTGTAGTCACTGGTAAAATTTTAAAGCTGAATTTATGTGTTATGCATTTATTATGTGAAGAACTGTCTTTAAAAATATTATTAATACGCGAGAAATGAATGATTTCCTGTTTGCCAATACTAATCATTAGTTAGACGCTATTACAAAGTTATGCCGTCTCTTTTGATGGCAGCTGTCATTCTAATCAAGCTATGTTTAAAGGACTGTATAAATTATTTTTTTCTAATTACGATGTTATTAGATGTAATGACATATTCTTCGCTTAACAGTGCTAGCTAAGCCAAGCAACATTTCAATTTAACGCTTTTGTGTAATGTGTATTAGAGATGCCACGAATATTCGGCTACTATTCGGTATTCGGCCTATTCGATCACTTTTTTTTGTATTCGGTATTCGGCCGAATAGTGCGTACTATTCGGCCGAATACCGAATACTAAATCCTGAAAAAAAACCAACATAGTACTCAAGATTATATGTATTCTATTACCAAATTACAATACTTTAGTAAGTAAAATTGTTCAATGGTAGGTTGTGATGGATAATATCTCATAATATTCCCATATGGGCGATTTTTTATTAATTGGTGTCATTTTGTAAACCTTTTAACGAACAAACAATTGAATAAGAACTATTCTCTGCACAATATTAATGTTTTATGTATTATTATGATCTGACAAAGCGTGCCGTGACGTGATTTACTCGCAATTGAAACAAATACCCGCCCGTCGCTCCCGTGTGCACCGTCATGAGACAGGTTGCGGCCTGTCTATTACCAGTTTATGACCTCCCTCTGCAACCATGTATTTTGTGACGAATATTCGGCGCTTCGGCCGACATTGTTGCTGAATATTCGGTATTCGGCCAAATCACTAATGTGTATCATATTGTGTTAACGTAACCGCAGTGCTCTAAATGTTCCAATTGGTTAAAAATGAATAAATATGCAAATATGATCACTACCAGCAAATGCACATACAGTTCCATACATTTGACATGCTCGACTAATGTATGGGAAAATGCTCAAATCGCATGCGCCAACATGACTCGCCCGGCAGCGAACCCAGCTTAAGAGTATCTTTGATTATAATTTCACTGATATTAAAATACTCATTCACTCCACTACAGCCGGGCCCAGAACTGTGGGTGGAGACCAAATCCGAAGAGGGCAAGTCGTACTACTACCACGCGAGGACCCGGGAGACCACTTGGACCCGGCCCCAGGAGGGCCCCACCTGCAAGGTCATCACGCAGGCCGATATGGAGGCCATGGCTGCTGCAGGTGAGGATTTTAGATAAAAATATTCTTCTATTTTAAATTCTGGCTTCTGCTGCAGATCTGTTTTCACTATTGGGAACCATTTTCTTTCGGTTTATATTTTTCAATTTGAGGGGCTCATAACCTGGCTGCAAGAAGTCAATGGTGACCAATAGTGGTACAATTCATCAATCCTCCGTGCTTCAAAAAGCATGTTAAGTTGTTGTCATTCCACAGCAGCGTTAGGCCATGTCAGAGACCAACAGGCGTCTGTCAACTCTGACAGTAGTTGCCACTAACCAAACAAACTACTTACATCAATTCCTTTTTTTTATGGCTACTGTAATTCCTCATGTGGGTTGTGAGGAACAATACTGCCAGCGTCAAGTGATTAATTCATGCATGTAGTAGAAGAAAATATAATTTGGAAACTGATTGAAATCTCTGATACCTGAAAAGAATAGGTTTTTTTTATTTATTTTTATTGATTACTAAACCCGCATTTGACCTCGATCTCGCCTGATGGTAAGCGACGATGAGGTCGACGATGGAGCATGCGGGTCCAGTAAATGCCTATTCACTCTGGCCTTGAAGATACCAAGGTTGTAGGTTTCGGGAAACACAGACGCCGGCAGGCTGTTCCATTCCTTAGTCGTTAGGGTTAGGATAGAATAAACATACAAATAAACAATGATGTAGGAACGCGCTATGTGAGGACATGGAATGACGTAATGTCAGTTGTATGAAAGGGAAAAGGGAAGATCTTCCAACAGGTGGGGTGTTGTGCCTGGTGACCAGATGTCCCGGTTCAACTATGGAACTTTGGAACTCGTATATATGCGAAGCGTGAGCGTCGGTGGTGTCGTGGCTAGGACGTCGGACTCCCATGCGGGAGGTCCGAGTTCGAAGCCAGGCAATGCCATGTACCGATGAGTTTTTCGGTATTTCGAAAGACTTACGTACATTTACCGACTGCTCTGACGGTGAAGGAAAACGTCGTGAGGAAACCTGCACACTGGGATAACCAGTGTGTGAAATGGGGAAGGCAATGGCAAACCACCCCATTAAATATGCCACGAGAGTCGTTCTATGTGATTAATTCCTTAGAATGATCACGACCCTCAGCAATGAGGAATACGACTTAGAAGAAGAAGAGATATACGAAATCCCAGGAAAATTTCGATAGCGCGTTCTATACCGATGTAAGTAGGTATCGTGGCGCGCGTCGTGCGTCGCCACAAGAAGTAAATTAGTAAACTTTATAATTTAATTTCATGAACATTTAAAAATTGACGAGTTCTGATGATTATTTAACTTTCATATTAAGAACCGATGATGAGAGATTCGTAGGTAGAGGCGCCTTGTATAAAGCCAGCAAACGTTAATATCAGGGACAATAAAAAAAGAAGGTGAACCAAGGTTCCTTCATCCAATTTCATGGTCTAAAACTGCGAAAACGGAGCTTAATCGCGTCGGTATTTATTTATGGTAAACTAGACTGTAGTTACCTTTGTTTCGACAGAGGTGAATCTGTCATGGTCACGAACAGACTGAAGTGTCAGCGGTGGCAGGCACGGGTGCACTTGTGCATATCCAAATGAATACAAATTTGTTTTGTCACAAGTTGTTTTGGAAAGATAACTTCTTTTAGCCTCAAAAAACCGTACAGTCAACCACAAGCTATAAATAATTAATTAATATATAAATCATTTATTTCCATTTTTGTTCCACTACATACAATGTTTGTAACATGGCAGGCAATATCGCAAAAAAATATTCGTCAAGTTTAAGTTACTATGTCATAGTAGTATTAATAAATTAAACGTAGGTACAACATAAATTATCTCTAGAGGTTACGTTTTGCGTCCATGCTGTGATGGCGTGTTCGTCCTATTTTATAGTTTTAAAAACGGTCTACAGTGGTCACTTTTTCGTAAAACTAGTGTATTTTACCTAAACATCGTTCGTGTTAAGTGAACGTTATATAAGACAGTGAAATGGGAGTGAAATACTACAGACGGTGTGATCCGGCAACCTGACCTCCAATTGCACTTGGAATGTAAGACACTAGGCATTCCTAGTGCACACGACTCTCCCTTAATCTCGACATTTTTCAAAACAGGCTAAACGTTCGAATTATTTTCAAGATTCTAACACGGTCATTGGCCAAATTGCAGAGTGTATATAACTAGCAGGGGCCATTCATAATAGAAAAAAATATGAAAATTCAAAATTTTTAATAATAAAACGAATTATATTATAAAATTAGAAATTGACAATGTAAGGAATTATGAAATTTGATTACTAAATTACTATACCATCTGTCAAAAACCTTGGATTAAATCTTAACCTTATGCCTGCGCAATGTGATTCATTTCAGATTGTAAGATTTTGAAATTTTGGATAGGTTGACCTGTGGTTGACTGTACAACCAATTCTTGAACTCTCATGGCTGCCATTAAACGACGAGAAAGAACACAAATCGTGTAAGTTTGAAATCTCATACATTAATTTCACCATCCTCACCCTTTTCAGGTCAAATGCCAGGAATGGGCGGGCCACAATCCATGCAGATGAACGGACCTATGGGCGGGCCTGCCATGGGCGGTCCTCCCATGGGCGGGCCTCCTATGGGCGGGCCTCCCATGGGCATGGTGCCAGGAGGTATGGGTATGGGCGGGATGGTGCCGCCGGGCGTAGCGCCGCAGACGTCGTCCGCTAGCGGCCTGCCGCCGTTCATGACGCAGCCACCGCCGTGGGTTAAAGATGGTAAGTTTAATTAAACTATGGGCGGGCCTCCCATGGGCATGGTGGCGATTGTGATGCAGATGGTGAGATTCTTAGAGCCTCCGCTGCGTGTCAAGTCAAAAGTCATGTCCATTCCTCGTTATGAAGTTTAAACGTCCCGAAAAGACAAGATAACTAGCAATGTACACATCAAGCTATACTCTATGGAACCCAGCCCCAATAAGTTTTTGTTATGATTCCTTGTCATTTGTACCTATATATTAGTATTCGTATATTCAATTTTATACTTATAAATATCACGTCGGGGTCACCAATTATGGGGCCGTGTGCCCCACTGAATGAAAGTCAGCATGATGATGCGATGATGAAATATATTATATAGATATTGCGATGATGAAAGGAAGAGGAGTGACAGCGCGAGTATGAGAAAAGCGGAGGCGATTGTTTTGAGACGACAGCAGCGCGCGCAGACTGCACAAATATTCAAATTATTATTTTTGGTTTTGTTTGTTTAATTGTCTCTTTAAAATTCCATTTTGCATGTATTCATAATATTATTGCGTCTTCCAAGTGACAAAGGGACGTCTTGAAAACCAGCGCTGTGGACACCATCCGTAGCATGAACTGAACACGCACCCAGTTGCCACAAATTAGTTTATGTACAACAGTGTAACGTAGGGATGTTACGGAGCTTCGAAACCGACTCCAAAAGGTCGGAACTTCCGATCTATTTTACATTTCCGACTCCGACTCCGATAATTTTGAATCGGAGGTTTGTGAAGATTTGTGAGCAAACATATTCAAATATCAATATTTTATTAAATAGTATAGGATTACCTAAAGGAATGTTTTAATGCCGCAAACGTCATCATAAAAATAATGGCCAGTTCAGCAACAAAAATTTAAAAAAAAACGGTTTAAAACATTTCGCTTATACCTCCGACTCCGGTTCCGAGTCCGATAAATCCAATTAAAAACTTCAGTTTCGACTCCGGTTCCTGTGAAACCACCTCCGTAACATCCCTAGTGGTATGGGCAAGATATGCGCCTGTAATTTGTGTATGTGTGCTATAAATGGTCTTGTATGAAAGTGTCCTAATAGTTAAAAACGACAAAGTACTGAAGGGTATGATCTCTGTCTTGATAAACATAATATATTATTGTACAGGAGGTAACAAAGACAAGCACTCTGACGGCGAGAGCCCCAGTGACAACGATGATCTTCCACCAGGAGAATCCGCTCCGCCTGTCTCGCAGGCAAATGGTGAGCCGTTTTTTTTTTGTTAATTTTATTTTCTCAAAGAAGTGTGCTCAATACATTGTAATCTAGAGCCACAAAAAATAATTGACGGGAGTAGCGGTGCGGTGGCACAGTGGCTAGGCCACCGGACTCCCGTGGAAGTCCGGGTTAGAAACCGTGCAGTGTGCGAAACGCAGCATAGACTATAAATATTATGGTTAAACTAAACGCACACGTCAAATCTTCCCTCTCGTTCTGGCACATACAAACAAGGCATCGCTCTCTGTTTTTTGTGATCATCATAGGGTATCTATTATATAGTTTTTATTACATATAAAGTTTTGTAATAAAAACTAAATAATTAATTTAAAATGAATTTCAAAATAAATGTAGCCATATTCTACATAAATGGTCCTTCGAGCCGGATCATTTATGTAGAATATGCTATGCTGCGTTTCGCATATGCAGTGCCATGTACCAATCAGTTTTTCGTTATTTTCAATGACTTACATTTACCGAGTGCTCTAACGGTGAAGGAAAACATCGTGAGGAAACCTGCACACTGAGATGCCCGGTGTGTAAATGGGGTAGGCACAAAAGATCCTCAAAGGTGGAAGTGAAGAGCCGCTGGGGTTATTCCCGGCCCCCGTCATAAGATAAGATCTTTGATGTCAGATGGGAACTGAAATGATAAAAGCTAGATAGTTCGAGGTTGAGCTCAAATGTTTTGCACCATGGAGCCCTTCCCACACCTGATGATGACCAGGAAAAAAGGATCTCCACGTAAGTCGGGTTTTTTTTTAAATTTCAATCAATCAACAGCAGTGTTCGTTTTATGAAACAAAATCTGATTTCCACAGGACCCGGCCCCGGCCAAGGCAACATGCTAGCCTTCAACCCGGGCAACAACCCTCCTACCAGCGGTCCCACGCCTCTGTTCCCGGGCGGGGCACCCACAGGCCCCGGACACCCTGGACAAGGCGCGCCGGGCGGCCCGGGGCAGTTTCCAGGCGGGGCAGGAGCTCCGAGCGGCTTCTCCGGCGGGGCAGGAGCTCCGGGGCAGTTTCCTGGTGGGGCAGGTGCTCCAGGGCAGTTTCCGGGTGGGGCAGGCGCACCGGGAGGGTTCCCCGGCGCCTGGGGCGGGTGGGGCGGCTGGCCTCCGCCGCTGGTGGCGCAACCGCCGCCGAATTTGGGTAATGCTGCTGTGCCTAACGCTGGTAAGTCATCATTCTTCTCGGTCGTATTCTAGGAAACTACCCACATGGAACGACGAGAAATATATTCATACTCTACTTTATGAGCTCAATGATATCCCCACGATTTAAGCGCTAGCTTGACAGACGGACGGACAGACAGCAATAGGGCTCCCTTTGCCCCTTCGGGGTTATTTTTTTATTCTAAGTCGTGTTCCTCATTCCTGAGGACCGAGTTCCTATCCTAAGGAATGAATCACATGGAACGACTCTTGGCAGATTGAATTAAGTGGTTTACCATTGCCTTTCCCATCAGACATGGCTAAGAACACTCTCGCCAGAGATATCACTTCTCCTCCTGGGGTTTGAACGACAAAAAACAGCTTCGGTATCTTGGTTCCTGTAGGCACTTCATCGCCAACGTCGAACAGGGGTTCATCTTATCTTATGGCCGGGAATAACCCAGCGGCACTTCGACCCTTGAGGATCTTTTTGTGCCTACCCCATTTACACACTGGTCATCTCAGTGTACTGGTTTCCTCACTATGTTTTCCTCGGTTGTCGTCGGTGTGTGGTTAATAAACATTCCATTTTCCCTCAGGAGCGGCGACGCAGCTGCCGCAGCTGGGCGGCCCCGGATCCGGGCAAGCCCCGGGCGCCGAGCCCGCTCCGCTCACCGCAGAGCCCGTTGCTCAGTCTCCACTCAAGAAGGAAGAGATCGTAAGTTGTTTTGTTTTTATACGCATGGCACAAGAATACTAAATTGCTCTTAGAAATATTTTATTTTTATTGACTACTAAACCCGCATTTGACCTCGATCTCGCCTGATGGTAAGCGACGATGAGGTCGACGATGGAGCATGCGGGTCCAGTAAATGCCTATTCACTCTGGCCTTGAAGATCCCAAGGTTGTAGGTTTCGGGAAACACAGACGCCGGCAGGCTGTTCCATTTATTTATTTATTTTACACTTTATTGTAAAACAATTGACTTAATAAAAAACAATTAAAATGAGACATCGTACAAAGGGTGAACTTATCTCTAAAAGAGATTCCTACATATTATATAATTACATTTGTTATTACAAATTGACTGACTTAGTGATAAGCTATGTGGTTCCGAACCCGGACATCCCGCATGGGAGTTCGGCGCCCTAGCCACTGTGCCACCGACGCTTCTTCAACATATTACTTACTTACTATTGTGTTGTAATCTTCAGATTATACCACAAGAGCTGATAATCCGGGCCTCAGAGTGGAGCAGCCACAGAGCTCCTGACGGCAGACCGTACTACTACAACGCCGGCAAACAGGAGAGTGTCTGGGAGAAACCCAAGCCTATGAGGGAGCTCGAGGGTAAGTGATCATAGATGACACCAAGCTGTGTGGTGCCGGCCCTAAAGAATAGCAACACCCCAACTCTCCCCGTGAGTGACTAAACCTGCATACTGAGACAACCAGTGTGTGAAATGGGGAAGGTATACCAAACCACCCCATTAAATCTGTCACGAGAGTCGTTCTATGTGATTAATTCCTTAGAATGATCACGACCCTCAGCAATGAGGAACACGACTTGGAAGAGAGTTCTGTACATGGTTTCGAAACCGGACCTCTCGCATGGAACTCTATCGCTTGCCACTACGCCACTGTCGCTGTAATTAAATAACTGAAAATTATCTACTCTGACGTTGTACATTTTTTTTGGTATATTTTTACATATGGCGTATATATGGCTAGGACGCCGGACTCCCATGCGGGAGGTCCGGGTTCAAAACCGTGCAGTGCCATGTACCAATGAGTTTTTCGTATTTTTCGATGACTTACGACTGCTCTGACGGTGAAGGAAAACATCGTGAGGAAACCACCACTGCTGCCACCTGTGGGATGGCTCAGCTAAGTACCAACTGGCTGCTCTTGACTCAGTGGAGAAACGCGCTAAGCGCCTTATAGGTGACGAATCGCTGGTGGAGGCTAGACTGCAAAGTCTGGAACATCGGCGCAAGGTTGCCTGTCTATCGGTGTTTTATAGGATACATTTCGGAGAGTGCGCATCGGAATTGCACGACCTAAGTCCAGCATCTCCATTCCGCCTTCGGACTACCAGGCGCGGGGAGGGGTTCCATCCTCATGTTGTTGATATCCCATCTACTCGTACGAAGCGATTTGCTTCTTCGTTCATTATGCGAACGGCTAAGGAATGGAACAGCCTGCCGGCGTCTGTATTTCCCGACACCTACAACCTTGGGATCTTCAAGGCCAGAGTGAATAGGCATTTACTGGACCCGCATGCACCATCGTCGACCTCATCGTCGCTTACCATCAGGCGAGATCGAGGTCATATGCGGGTTTAGAAGTAAATAAAAAAAAAACTGCACACTGAGATGACCAGTGTATAAAATTGGATAGGCACAAAAGATCCTCAAGAGGTTGAAGTGCCGCTGGGTTATTCCCGGCGATATACAGAAGTACCTTTTCATAAGATAAGATACTTCTGTATATTGTTGATAAATATATGGATCCTATTTTATTAGCGACATATGTTTCTAGGGTGTCATCATCTATAAGGTCTTTTAATAATGATAGGGCAAAAAGTTTTTTTTTTACTTATTACTTTTACCAGAAAAACGACAAAATTGTTTGTTTGAAAATAAAAATAATAATGTATTAATGCAGACAGTATCTTTTACGTATTAAAATTCTACAAATGAATGAATTATTGCTATTCTAATACTGAAATAAGAAGTATGGATGAAACTCGTTTCATTCATAACGACATGGATGAGTTTATGAGCCACCAAGGCGCAAATTAATGGGGTTTATTTTTCTTCAGTATGGAAAACTTAAAGAGAGGGTTAAGCCTTAAAACGCCTTGCTGGCCAGTGCTTCGTGGCGAGTTTTCGTGTCTACTAGGTGTAGAATATAGTATCCACAAGATCCCTTAGTCGCCTTGTACGACACCCACGGGAAGAGTTGGGGTGGTGCTATTCTTTTTGACCGGCAGCACACCCTCTCTTTAAGCAAAAAACCCAAATACGTGAAACATGAAAAGTACAATGGGCGGATGACATCACCAAAGTCGCATCGAAGACCTGGATGCGACTAGCACAGGATCGTATAGGGTGGCACAAAAGAGAGGAGGCTTATACCCTGCAGTGGGACGACATGGGCTGATGATGATGATTTCCATCATCATACAAGTAACACAGTGTTATTTTTTCGTGTAAAGTGGTACAAATGACCAGCACATATCCTCCTCCAAATAAAATATATGCTATTAATAATAAAAGGTCCTTAAATATGAGTATAAACTGTGTTTATGGAGTTCGCTATGAAAAGTACCATATGATTCCGCGAAGCGAGGGTTTTACAGTTTCTGGTTAAGGTTTAAATGTTAATTTTGTTGACAGAGATACAAGCCAAGATAGCAGCGGAGAAGGGGGATACGTTGGATGGCAAGCGAGACAAGATGGAGATAGATGACAGCAAGATTGAGGGTGAGTCGTAGAGCGTTATCAGTGTGTGTCCCCACTGTTGGAAAGAAAGATATTTTTTTTATATTGATTTGGGTACATAATTTAATTTTATATTCATTAGCACTGATCGGAGTGGGTAGGGCTGTTTTCGGTACTTGCAAGCTGTGGTCATGATATGGATACGGCTTTCTTATAAACCATATTTGGATAATCCCGGGATTTCCGGAATTGAAAAAATCGCTGTAGATAGAGCTACTTTTGGTAATTCCAACCTGCGATCATCATACTATCCCGGGATTTTCGGAATTTAAAATAATCGCAGTATGTACAGCTATTTTTGGTACAAGTGACCTGCAGTCCTATTATGGATATGCCTTATCTTAAAAAACACTATAAATAATCCCGCAATTTCTGGTAATGAAAAATACTGATCGTTGTATTTGTATAAATATACGCTTTTATTTATTTATTGAGAAGACAGATTTTAAATAAAATACATTTAAATTTATATACTTAATATTTATTTTTCAAATTAAATTGTATGGCGTAAATGGCGTATATGGCCTTTTTCTGTAGTCCACGCAGACGGAGTCGCGGGATAAAGCTAGTACATAACAAATATATTAATAATCGGTAGTTGGTTAACGTCTTCGTAATTATACTACTTCAAAAATTAATAAACTGCAGATTTATAAAAATTGCTCGATTATTTTCTAATCCCGGGATCCAGGATTAATATCTATATTAACATAATCTTCGAGACCATGGACCCGAAATAGCTCTACCTACTTTAAAAGACGTTTACATAATTTGCTCAAAAATTACGGAATCCCGGGGTCCCGGAGTCCTCTCCATAGTAACCTAGAACTAATCTACCTTTTGAGGTCTTTGACCCCAAACAGCCCTACCTACACCGATCAGTATTCATTAGGTATATTTGATTTTGATATAATTACTTACTTTAAATTTAATTTTATCTTATTTAATAGTTTATGTGGATAAAGTTAGAAATCAAGTCATCCGTCACAAAACGCGAGTCACCGACATAGCTCGTATGATTAGCAAGTTGAAGTGGCAATGGGCTGGCCATGTCTGTCGCAGAACCGACAACCGTTGGGGTAGACGAGTTCTAGAGTGGAGACCGCGGACAAGAAAGCGCAGTGTGGGACGCGGTCCCTGCCCAGTGGACCGACGACCTGAAGAAGGTTGCTGGCGATGATTGGATGAGGAAGGCGGAGGACCGAGTATTGTGGCGCGCCCTGGGAGAGGCCTATGTCCAGCAGTGGACAGATACGGGCTGATAGATAGATAGATAGAATAGTTTATTAATCCAACATATCAAAATCTAAATATTGTATACCGGAGATCGATAGGCCGGGCTTAAATTTCAAAAAAAATTAATTTTATTAATCTATATTATATCTTTATTTGCTACAACCCATTGGGTAAAATCGTGTTGAAACGTTTATAAGACCCACAATGTAAGTACACGCGATTTATGGCAAAATAAATGAAATAGAAGAGTGTACGGTTTTGTACATGGGAACAGATGTTGTAGTCACAGTTGAGTTGCTGCTGCAGGTGATGATGTTAGAGTTGGAAGTCGCTCCGCAGATTGTTATGGTGAATAGAGTAATGAGTTCAGTTGCAAAGAGTTGTGGATAGTTCAAGTTAGTTGTTGAGAGCGCAGCGGGGAGAGATCACTTTACAGTAATGTGGAACGTATAATGAAATGATAATTATAACAATTACTGTGGGTGGAGACTTCTCTCTGTCAGTTCTCACTGCACTCTCAGTGACAATGTTTACAATTAGTTACACGAGTCGCGGCTAAAGTAGCTCGTTGACTAAGTAATATAAAAATGTACGTGTGTGAACCGTACAGAGTTTATTTCCACAGAAGATAATAAATAAACAAAAGTAATTAAGTTTGATGGAGGTGGTGTTGTGTGTGCTGTTGGGGCACAGGCGCCTCATCATTAGCAGCCTATTAATGTTCCCACTGTTGGGGTACTGGCCTCCCCTTGCACAAGGGGAGTTATGAACCATGATCCACCGAGCGGGCCCAGTGCTGATTTGTGGATTTCACACGCCTTTGGAATTTTTTATTTCCTCAGTCATGCAGGTTTCCTCACAATGTTTTTCTTCACCGTTATAGCAGTCGGTAAATGTACGTAAGTCTTCGAAAAAATCCGAAAAACTCATTGGTACATGGCATGGTTTCGAATCCGGACCTCCTGCATGGGAGTCCGGCGTCATTGCCACTAGGTCACCGACCACAGGCGCCTGTCGCAGCATTATTAGCGTATTTTTGTCCCCACTGTTGGGGCGTCCAACTACACTGTTTTACAACATTTGTCCGTTCTTTCCCAAATAAGTTAGTGTTTTGGAACCGGTAATTATTACCCGACAAAGAGAATACCTTGCCTAAAACGGTTTAGGAACCTGCACTATTTCAACTGTCAAGAAATGAAGTACCCATTGTCGGGTAATTACTAATTACAGAACAGGTAATGTTTTGGAACATACTCTTAAATATGTTCATTGTTCTAAGTGATATCTGACAGATATCAATGCACTGTTTGGGATCCAACTCTTTTCCATTAGACCATTTGTTGCCCACAGTGATAGACGTTGAAGCGCACGCGGAAGCCCAAGCTGCAGCGGAAGCGGAGCGACGAGCGGAAGTGGAGCGGCGGGCGGCCGCGGAGCGCGAGCGGGAACGAGAGCGGGAGCGGGTGGAGCGGGAGCGGACCGAACGCGAGCGGGCGGAGCGGGAAAAGATCGAGAAGGAAAAGGCGGACAAGGAGAAGGCGAAGCAGGACCGCAGCCGGCCGATATCCAGCACGCCGATATCGGGGACACCTTGGTGAGTGTAGTCTAGCGGAGCGGGACAAGGCGAAGCAGGACCGCAGCCGGCCGATATCCAGCACGCCGATATCGGGGACACCCTGGTGAGTTGTAGTCGAGCGGAGCGGGTACGGACGGAGCGGGAGAAGGCGAAGCAGGACCGCAGCCTGCCGATATCCAACACGCCGATATCTGGGACACCCTGGTGAGTTGTAGTCTAGCGGAGTGGGTACGGACGGAGCGGGAGAAGGCGAAGCAGGACCGCAGCCTGCCGATATCCAACACGCCGATATCTGGGACACCCTGGTGAGTTGTAGTCTAGCGGAGTGGGTACGGACGGAGCGGGAGAAGGCCAAGCAGGACCGCAGCCGGCCGATATCGGGGACATCCTGGTGAGTAGTCTAGCGGTGAGACGAGCGAAGCTGGAGGGGACGGAGCGGTAAAAGGCGAAGCAGGACCGCAGCTGGCCGATATCGGGGACATCCTGGTGAGTTGTAGTTTAGCGGTGAGACGAGCGAAGCTGGAGGGGACGGAGCGGTAAAAGGCGAAGCAGGATCGCAGCCGGCCGATATCTGGGACACCCTGGTCAGTTACTCATCTTCAGGTCTTTAAATACATAATGAGACAGCAGATTAAAATAAAACAAAATGGCAGCCAAAGGGGCGACCATTTAACAAAAAGGTCACGTTTCCTCATATAAATTATGTAGCAACGCTGCATGTCGGAGACCATGCTGACGGTTTCAGACGAGGCCGAAACCATCGGTGAGTGAGCGGTGATTGTGTACCGTCCACGTGGAGAATTTCTCAAGGATATAGGCCAGGAGACCTGATGGAGAATCTGATAGACCCACTCCTGGAGAAAAAAAGGTTTGTAATGAAACTGTGACCTCTCCAAATCAAGAGGAAGGGAAAAAGAAAAGTATAATTGGAGTTAAATACACCCTTAATTTATGATCCATGATACGAGTGAAGAATGCGATTCTTTAGAATGATCACGACTATCAACAATGAGGAATATTGACACTCTTTGCGCCAAACTGAATTCTGCCTATTACGCAGTGTCACGCCTGACATCAACTCTATCTAGACAGAACATATTGATGGCCTACTTTGGTTACTTCCATTCCCTCCTAACTTACGGCATAGACTTATGGGGTCGGGCGGCAGGTAGGGACCGTCCGTTCATTATTCAGAAACGAGTAGTTCGAAGAATGGCGCGTGTTCCCGAGGATACACCGGCTCGTGATCTATTCATCGATTTTCAAATCCTCACTGTACTATCGCTCTACATACTTGAGATAGGTGAATATGTCAGAAAAAATCTAAGAGAGTATCCTACTAAGAAATGGGTTGGCAAGAGACTGACAAAAGTGAGGCAGCAGGACCTCGAACTGATTGACAGTAGACTGCTGAAGAGCCAGCTGTCCACGCACGTCGCTGGTCCGCGAATGTACAACAAAATACCAGCTCCTATCCGAGATACTAAAACGTACAACTGTTTCGTTATTGAATTTTAAAAATGGTTGATCCAAAAGGCCTATTACTCTGTCAACGAGTTCCTTGACGAACGATGTTTGAAACTGTACATTTATATTCTGGAATACTTTTTTATTTTATTTTATTTTTAAACTTGTTGACTTTATACTTACTTTAAGTATGATATTTTACTATTATTGATCATGACATGTTAACATTTTAACAGTTTAAAAGAAGCGGCGCTAAGGAGGATTATGATAGGTTCTCTTATTATCGATCGGTGGTCAAAACTAAGATCAGGCGGGCTTCCGAAGGCTATCAAAACAAGATACAGAGTCAACTAGCTAAAGACCCTAAGTCCTTTTGGAATTTGATGAAAGATAAGCGTTCATCACGTAAAAAAGTGAAAATTACAAAGGAGGGGAGAATCTTGGCGGAAGAGGAGTATGCGTGCGAGTTTGCGGAGTACTTCCACTCGGTGTACAGCGCGGTGCCGCCCCGCCTCGACGTGGGCGAGGCACAGGCGGCGGCCGCGGCGCGCGGTGCAGCCGGCTCCGAGCGGGTGCACGTGGCGCGACTACAGTTACGTCACGTGCGCAATGCTCTGGCCAGGCTCAAGCCTAAACACTCCGCGGGCCCAGATGGCATACCACCTTTTTTGGTGAAAGATTGTCGGTTTGTACTGGAGGAACCACTTTTGTACCTATTTAATCTGTGTCTAGAATCGTGTTCCTACCCGAACGCATGGAAAATCACGAGAGTGATTCCAGTCCCAAAGGGGGGAACGGGTTCGGATGTTAGCGGTTTTAGACCCGTCGCGGTTCTATCGACATTCGCTAAGGTATTTGAGTCTGCTTTGCATAGTAGTATCTGCTCGCAGCTCGAGGGGCAATTGTCTGACGCACAGCATGGTTTCAGACCGGGACGGAGCACAAGTAGCAACCTTCTTAACTTTGTAGCATATGTAGCTTCATCACTTGATACCAGAGGCCAGGTTGATGCTGCCTATTTTGATTTCGCCAAGGCATTTGACATAGTGGATAATGACGTGCTTCTTGCAAAGTTTGCAGCAGTCGGGTTCACTCCACATTTGCTAAGATTCTTTGCCAGTTACCTCCAGGAACGAAGGCAGTATGTGGAATATGCTGGCTACGCTTCGGAACCATACTTCACATACTCGGGAGTAAGCCAGGGAAGTAATCTTGGCCCTCTCGAATTTTTGATTATGATCAATGATCTTCCGAAAGTCGTTAGCGATGCATCTTGCCTACTGTTCGCAGATGACCTTAAGCTGTTCCATGCCATTAACAGCCCGTTGGACTGCGAGCGGTTGCAAGAGGACATAGACAGAGTGGTTCAATGGAGCCAGGAGAACAAGCTCCGTTTCAATGTCTCGAAATGCAGCTTAATGACTTTCACACGGGCACGTGAGCCGCGACGTCACACGTATTGGGTAAACACCGAAGCAATGCCGCGAGTCGACACCGTCAAAGATCTCGGGGTGTTGATGACAGCGGATCTTACGTTCAGAGCTCATATAGTCGAGGTTTGCAAAAAAGCGTTTAGGAATTTGGGCTTCATATTGAGACAAGCACGTGACTTCGACAATATAGTAGCGATTCGGGCGCTCTACAGTGCTCTTGTGCGAAGCAGACTCGAATTTAGCTCAATCGTCTGGAGCCCCTACGAAAAGAAATATAAGGAAATGTTGGAGAAACTCCAAAATAAATTTTTAAGGTTTTTATACCTGAAGCAGTTCGGAGTATATCCCTTTTTCCCGCTTAAATATCCGACACTATTCGTGCAAGGGATGGTCGGATATGACGCGCTGCATGTTAGAAGGGATCTTGCCCTTGTCACCTACGTGTTCATGGTTTTTAGAGGGTCTCTTAATAACCCGCAAGTTCTAGCTAGGATAGAGCTGACGGTGCCGAGCGAGCATAACCGTGCATGTCTGCGCCCGCGGAAATGGAAGTTGTTCCGCATACCGCGATGCAACACAAACGTGCTGGGCGAGGCGCCCGTGACGCGGGCGTTGCGAATTCTAAACGGGTTGGGAGAGGGGGAGCATCCCATTGATTTGTTCACCTGCACACTGACCAAATTCACGGAAACAGCAATCCGATGTTTGTCAAACATACAGTAAATTAGTTTTGTGGGGTCCGTGTGTATTTGTAGTGGTTTTTATGTTTTTAGTAGATTTTATATTTTTAGTTAGCTAGTTTAATTATTTGACATTTTATTATTATTTTTTCTCAATAATTTCAATTATTTCTTCATGTATAAAGTATTATGACTACAATTTTGAGTTGGGACATCCAAAAAAAAAAAAAAAAAAAACATTTTATTATTTATTTTTTGACAATGTATGATCATTACTGAAATAAATGAATATGAATGTGAATACTACTTGGGAGAAGGAGAATATTCTCATGACGACCAAGATGACCTTCGATGTAGTAGTAAACTTTGTCGTTGGTGGCAGGTGCGTGGTGTGGACGGGCGACGGGCGCGTGTTCTTCTACAACCCGACGGCGCACTCGTCCGTGTGGGAGCGGCCGCCGCAGCTCCTGGGGCGAGCGGACGTCGACAAGGCCGTCAGTCAGCCGCCGGACGCTCTGCTGCAGCTGCAGGTGAGGTTCCAGCCCGTTGGTCTCGGAAGGATCAGCGAAACGATCCATTGCTGTTGGCAATTTCTTCGTCCGTGCAGTCACTGAGGGGCCAGCTGAAGATCAGCGCTGTGGCTTGCCTCAGCATTATGATGAGCTGGTGTACCCTTTTAGGCACTGTACCGCACCAGATGTTCTGTGATGCATGTATTAAACTATGTATACTTCTGTATTCTGGGGTTTACAGCGCTAAATAAACAATTTCAATTAGATCTCATTCGTGGAGATGCGGATAGATAGATAGAGACACTTTATTGTACACAAAATCAAAAAAAGAAAAGTGTCCAATTATAAAAAAAGACCAATAGAGACGTAGGACAACGGACATGACGAAATTATAAGTAAAAAACCGGCCAAGTACGTTTTATTTTCTGATTTTTTGGTCATTTTTATGATTGGACGTTATTATTGCATTGGACATTAGTCTTGCAAATCAGAAACACTTTGTACACAAATACAGAAAAAGTAAAAACTACAGGAATAATAACACGATATGTACAAAGGCGGCCTCATCGTTTAAAGCGATCTCTTCCAGGCAATCTGAAGTTAATTGGACATTAAAGAGATTAGCGACTAGTAGTAGTGAGGATATGAAAAGGTTACTAATTGAAATCGTTTATTTAGCGCTGTAAACACCAGAATACAGAAGTATACAAAGTTTAATACATGCAGCACAGAACATCCGGTGTGGTACAGTGCCAACAAGGGTACACCAGCTCAGCATAATGCTGAGGCAAGCCACAGCGCTGATATTCAGCTGGCCCCTCAGAGACTGCACGGACGAAGAAAGCAACAGTGTGCGCGTGTTGTGTTGTATGAATGTGTTTGTTTGTATGAATGAGGATATTAGTGTGTATGTGAGGTACTGAGTGTGTGGGAGGGTGATGGCATACTATTACTTAATATAGCGGAGTTAGTGCGGCACGCGATGCGGGACGTAAAGCGGGCACATACATATGACTTTGGAATGCGTCTTACGCGTAAAAGTTGTCTTAAAACTCAAGCAATTAGCGTGCCATTTATTTTTGTATGATACGCTCTCATACAAAAAAAACAGCTGTTCACGATGGAAATGTATGAAACAGCGGATTTTTTCTCGCGATTTCTGAGTTTACCCCATAGTGAAACTTGTTATGGTTATGGATACCGAACACCTCTCTTCCGGAACTATAAGACTATTACACCCCTGGTAAAAGAGGAACTCTTGGTTACGTCATGCTTTTACAATAAATTTATAATTCAAACACAATTCATGTTAACTATAAACATAACTGGACAGGAGCGAACAGAGCAGACGATTTACAATTAAGAATTTAGCTAAAAAATTAGAATGTAGCAGCTGTAAAGGGGCTTTGTCATTTATCTAAATTAATAAATATTAAAATTAATATATCTGCTGTAAAGGGGCATTGTTAATTAATCATAACTGTTAAAAATAATAATAAACCCGTCACCTTGGAAGATCCCCCCTCATCCAGGAACAAAGACGGGTTACCTCATTGATATAGCCGTCCCCAACACACATAACCTCACTACCACCCACGCTGAAAAAATAGCAAAGTATACGGACCTCTCTATAGAACTGAAGACCCAGTGGCGGGTGAACACTGTTAGAACTGTGCCCATCATAATTTCATCTACAGGAGTCATACCCAAATCCTTACACACCAGCCTGGAAACACTTCAAATACACCCTCTTACTTTTCATTCTTCTTCGGAAAGCTGCCATTCTAAACACTTGCAGGATTGTTCGAACATTCCTGTTAAGGATTCATAAACGTCTCACATTCACTCATTATTAACACTCTTACACACCGATCAACTCACTTTATCTCTTCTAAATACAAATATAATACATGTATACTAGTACGGAAAATTCTGAACAAAAAAATCTGTGATTCGCAAACGTGCATTGAGGCGAGGTAGCGATATTAATTTACAAACACCACGGACAAATTATGGAAAGAAAAATATAACGTATGAGGGTGCTCAGCTGTATAATAAATTGCCAAATTGTATCAAAGAAGCAAAATCCATCCTTTCATTCAAAACTAAATTAAAGCACCACCTTTTGAGACAATTTACAGACTTTAAATAATTGATAGTATTGCAATATCTATCACCAAACCGAATGGCATCTGCAAGTCGATACTTAATTGAATCCTAATTATACCTATTTTGTGTGTTATTCGTATTCTAGTTACCCGCAGCTAAGAAAAATTACAGCTCTTCAATTAGATCATATTATACACTAGTAATTTAATTTATAAGCCTTATGTCTACCGTACACTGTTAATTACCAGTGATCGGAGTAGGTAGAGCTCTTTCGGGTCAATGTCCTCAAAGGTTATATTAATATGGATATGATTTCGGGATCCCGGTTTAAGTTATCGAGCAAATGTTGTAAATTACTTTTATAAATCTCGCCCTTACTCGGCGGATTACGATTTTAAAAAAAATTGTGAACTTACGAAGAAGTTAAAACACTACCATAGGTACACTAGCGCCATGAATCTTAAAAAAATATATTTGGCCACCAATCTTAAATGTGTATCAAAACAAATATAACGTTAAAAATCTAAATAATATATTTATTCAATCCCGGAAATCCCGGGATTATTGGGCATACTTATCCATATTATGACCGTATGTGGCAAGTACCAAAAACAGCCCTACCTACTCCGATCACAGTTAATTACAATAAGTTTATCCTATATTTCCCTAAGCAAAGTGAATTATATCCTTTATTTAGTGAAATAAATGTCTTAAAACGTAATTAACTCTACTTCTAATACGTCTTTCACTCTCACTCTCGTTTACCCAAAAGCTCGCGACAGTATAGTAAACTCACCCCAATAATGGGAGAAAAACGGTAGTTTAAATATAAAAATAATAATTGTAAAAAAAATTTGAAAATAACAATAATAAGACGTAACAATGGTGTTTGTTCCAGCGTAAGGAGGCTGCTGCGAACGCGAAGACGGCCAATGGAGACATGAAACGCGCCGCTGACTCCTCCAGCGAGGAGTCCGACCAGGAACCCGCTAAGAAACCCAAGGCGGAGGAGAGTGAGTGGAGTTTTTTTTGTTCAGGTTCAGGAGCAGTCTTTGTTCCTGGATGAGGGAGGGGGGATCTTCCAAAGATTCCATAAGATACTCGGTCTTCTGGTGATGGTTTTTTTTTACCTACTAAATCTTGGAGGGCTACGGGATCGCTCTTGCTTGCTTGCTTGCTTATCGTATGGTTAGTGGCCAACCAATTTGTCAGAGTTGGTCAGGCCGCCCGTAGGCCTCTGACATGGCTTAACGACTGCTGTCGAACAGGCACGGAGGAGCTCAGATGAAATATGCCACTAGCGGTCACCCATCCAGGTGCCGACCGCGCCAACGTCGCTTAACCTGCACGATCACTTTCGTACCGTGCTCGCAACTAGGCTACGCTCTAGTCTATATGCCTGTAAAGGTAAACTTTAGTGTGACATGTTTATGCAACTATATCTGCAATATTTGTAATTCTTACATAAACTTTTACACAATATATCTTATCTTATCTGTAGTCATTCTACCTTCGAAATTTACTTAACTAATATTATTATATCCAGCAGCTAAAAAACCAATCCAATCGTCGAAGATCGACGCCGGCCAGGAGGCAGCCATCGAGGCCGAAGTCAGAGCGGCGCGCGAACGGGCGGTGGTGCCGTTAGAACAGCGCATGCGTGCATTCCGCGCCATGCTGGAAGAAAACGAGGTGTCGGCATTCAGCACCTGGGAGAAGGAGCTGCACAAGATCGTGTTCGACCCGCGGTACCTGCTGCTCACATCCAAGGAGAGGAAACAGGTCGGTGGAGCGGAGTGGAATGTGGTCAGGGCAGAGTGGGTAGGTCAGTGACCAGATGAGATGTAGTGGTTAATCTAGAACAGGAACGTTAGAGGGCTAGTGGGTACGTTAGGGTACTGAGTGTTGGCTAAATGTAGATGGGTAGATTAGAGAAACCCACGCCGGAAAATCATTAAGCTGTAATAAATAATGATATAAAAACGTTATGCTTTAATTTAAAAAACATGTTCTAAAAAGGATAAAATAATAATAATAAATTATTATTTTTTGTGCGGTTGATAGCGCACCGAGAGTTGAGGCGAACAACACGTACATACGTGTAAATAAATGGAAATATTTACATTTATTATTTTTAGGTATTTTTTGAAAACGAAAAATAATTCTGTTGAGAATGGAACCCTCGGTGCACGAGTCCGACTCGCACTTGGCCGATATTTTACAAAATAGAATGAAAATTAATGATTCGGAATAGTTAATCGATCTTTTAAAGAATCGAGTCGGTAATGATTCAAGCACCGAATAGACATCCCTATATGATACGTCAAACAAACTTTAAAAGGATCATCACAAAATGAACAAGGTATAGGTTGCTTAATGATATTTCATCAGCAGCCTACTCTAGTCCACTGCTGGACATAGGCCTCTCCCAGGGCGCGGCATTGAGCCCGATCTTCGGCTCTTCTCATCCAGTCGCTGCCAGCCGTCTTGCGCAGGTCGTCGCTCCATCTAGCAGAGACGCCCGTCCCACACTACGCGGTCTCCACTCCAGAACTCGCCTCCCCCAGCGGTTGTCTGTTCTGCGACAGATGTGACCGGCCCACTGCCACTTCAGCTTGCTAATCTTATGAGCTATGTCGATAACTTTTGTTCTATGCCGGATCTCCTCATTTCATATTCGATCCAGCAGAGATACTCCGAGCACAGCTCTCTCCATAGCACGCTGAGCGACTTTCAATTTGTGAGCCAGTCGCACCGTCAGTGTCCACGTTTCGGCTCCGTAGGTCATTACTGGTAGGACGCACTGGTTAAAGACTCTTGTCTTTACACATTGAGGTATGGGCGACGAGAAGATGTGACGTAACTTCCGAAATGCTGCCCAACCCAGCTGACATCTTCTGTCGGCTTCTTTCTCGAAGTTGTTTCTACCTAAATGAGATAATAGAAGGGCTTATAATTATAATAGATGCTTAATGATATAATACAGGGTATTTCTAAGATAAGAAAGACAGTTGGTTCCCATATTGCAAACTTACTTCAGAACACTTGACAAAACCGGAAAACGCCACTTGGGCACACCTGACACCATGTAATAGTCATAAGGGCTCAAAATGAAACAGACCGGTAGACGTGTTAAAAACTTTCGTCTTTATAATTTTTGAAATACCCTGGTGAAGGCTGACGTGAAGGTTAAACCTTGTTTCTTGTATATTCTTCAGGTATTCGACAAGTACGTGCGCGAGCGAGCCGAGGAAGAGAGAAAGGAAAAGAAGAACCGGCTGCAACAGAAAAAGTTGGCCTTCCGAGCGCTCATGGAAGAGGCCAAGCTGCATTCCAAGTGAGTGGAATATAACATACATACATACCTTCACGTTAACTCTCTTGCAGGGTAGACAGAGAGTATGGAGCGCCACGAATATCTGTCGGGCGAGCCCCGGAGGGCTCCGAGGCGAGACCATGCCATGTACAACTCGGTTATCATTTGAAGTGTAGACGCACGCCAAGATGGACGTGTTTGTTGCTCTTTGTATTTATGCTATAACCACAGTATAAAGGAGATAACATGTAATGTAGGTATTCATTGTTTATCTTGTGTACAAATTTAAATTGAACGGCCACGCCGCCCGCCGCAGTGCACTCCATACAAACCAGCAGCAGCGGATGACGCATCCACTGAATTTAAATTGAGTCTTAAGATTTAGTTTAAATTATTATCAAAGAATGTCTAATGAAGGCTCGGCCTAAGTTTAGCTATTTCTTCAGTTCGATCTAGTTTCCCCATGTGTTGTGCTGACTACTAAATAAGTAAGGAAATAATTTTCGCAGCAGATTCAGTCGTCTTTTCGATGTATTGACAATGCTTATCAAAAATGAAAAATATAAAATATTTGACCTCTTTGCGTAACATCATCTATAGCGTACCTTCCTTTCATCACCAGGTCATCGTACACGGAGTTTTCGTCAAAGCTCGGCCGTGACGACCGCTTCAAGGGCATCGACAAGGCGCGCGAAAGAGAGACCTACTTCAACGAGTTCATAGCTGAAGTGAGGAAGAAGGAGAAAGAGGAAAAGGAGAAGAAGAGAGAACAGGTCAGTGGAGACGGGGGTTGGGGGGAGATTCTCCGGTGGTGCTGTGTTCTGGCAGGGTACTGACAGATATAGAACTGTGTTCTGACATAGAACTGTGTGCTGACGTAGAACTGTGTGCTGACGTAGAACTGTGTGCTGACTTAGAACTGTGTTCTGACATAGAACTGGCTCCAAAGTTTTGTGTGAGGTAAACCTACATTGATTGTTTGAAGATTTAATGGTTATTCTGACATTGGTATCGATTCCGGGATAGCTGCCAAATTTAGCTTTGATCCCTGAACGAAACGAGCTCCCTTACACGATCTGTTAGGAAATTCACTGTTCAAAAAAAAGGAGACAAAGTAGGTAGGTGTAGTGAATTTTGAACACTTTAAAAGTTTTAACGATGAAGTACATAAAGATTGTAGAAATGATACGATTTTAGAAATTCATATGTCCATATTTTACTGTTGACTTTTATGGCATATTCACAAACGTAAATGTAGTAGAGGAAGCAAGAGAGACATGTCAAGACAGCGATTCGTAGCGCTCCTTTCTCTCTGCGTACCCCGCAAAGGATATAGCGTGAAATTATGTAAGTAAATGATGTATTTGTAGCTTTTTTCCTCCGGGTTCAAATCCCTTCTAAAAATATTTTACGAGTTACCGAAATGAAAAAAAAAATGGTACCATATGCTACCGCTTAATCGTTTTAAATCTGTGGTATAAAAAAAATGCAGCGTTTCACTGCGTTATAAAATAAATAATGACATTGTCAGATCCGCAGTTATGTTATAACCGAACATTCAGATAAACCGACAATGCCTCAAAGGCTAGGGCAAGAGGCTGCGGCACAAGCATTGCCGGTTCGAATCCACCTTTGGACCGTTGTGGTGGATCACTTCTAGCACAGGCTTTGAAGAATATTGGCATTATGATTTTTTTAAATCATAAAACAACATGGATTTCAATGTCGTTACTAAATATCGCCACAGGTGAACAATACTGATGTTTTGCTACACCCTTTATATTTCAAAAATAAAGGAGAATTTTATGAGATTCTACGAATCCAAAAATTTCAGCTTTCGATTTTAATAATATGTTTCTAATTACATTTTCACAGGTTACGAAACATAGGTTCAATTCCTGTGGCATAAGTCTTGTGGGTTCGATTCCCCTGATAGGCAAAACAGATACGAATGCTGGCGAAATGTTTTGCAAAGCGAAGGAGATATTTCATTTTTGAAATATTCTGTCGATTTATGTTAGTTTTAAAATGAAATTTGATTGCAATTTTTGCAAGACTAAAGTTTCAGTCTCTGGTATAGTTTTCTACAAAATAATGACGGTAATTGTGGAAAAAAAATAGATGAACTAATCTTAAAGTTTCCTATTTATTTTGTAAAGACTACGTCAAAGACTTCCAGACCATTTTTCAAAGTATTTGAAATAATTTTTCAACAATTTTCGACCGATTTGAATGATATCTTTGTCTGTGATGATTTTTTTTTCTCCATTAAACGACGAACGTGCTTCATGGTTATGCCCTACGTTAGTAACTTTGAATTCAATGTTTTAATGGAATATCTTAAGATACCCAATGCATTATTTCCACGTTTCTTAATGCTATCAACTTATAGTGACACGAATATCCCTTGTAGTTTTACCACCGTGTTTTCCTAGATGTTTTTCAGTAATAACATTATCAGAGTACATAATAACTTCATAAAATGGCCCACTTCACCGAATGTGACAACTTCACCGAAATTATTATAAAACATATCTGCTTCTACATATATTTATTGCGAAATTAGGAACTCGGTACAACTTTAACGAAACTCATCATCACGTACATCAATTACAATAATTTTCCCGTTAATTTCACTAATTTTCTCATCTACATACAATTTATTTAGCCAATAGTACGGGCATGACCAAGTGACACTGTCGCCGGCATCCCATACACTACGTAATCTAAACAGTACAACAATAGCAGCGCCATTGTTTGTGGGTAGCGGCGGCACGGCTGAGACAACGGCAGCGGAGCGAGGGGAGCGCCGGACCGCGGAGGGAGTGACCAATTGACGATAACCTTGATAGATTTGTGAATGGTAATTTGACTGTCACGTTTCTCACGATACTCCCATTGGCTTGTAGAATTTTGAAACGTGTTTCATAATTTGACCTAAACAGAGTTAGTTTTGTGTGTCTCGTTTTTAGTGCATATTGGTGTCAATGTGTAAAAATATTCACTTCTAAGCTTTTCATTAGGACATTAATATAATTAAAACTCTGGCTTTTTGTCCCCATCCGTGGTAAAATAATAATTTTGTACATCGTAATAAGGAGGAGATAATATACTTGTTGGATTTAGGGATTGCTTATTAGCAAATGCTGGTTAAAGAATACTGTTAACTTAAAACAGTTTTAAGGATCAACTTTGCGCCAGTTTTGCGATAATTTATTCCTTATGGATTGGAAAATACGGCAAGGAAGAAGTAATTCAGAATATTGTTACGGTCATGTCTTTTTTTTATCTGTCTAGTTTTATGTAGACGACATTATTATCGGAGCATGAATGTTTGCAGTTGACGGAAAACATTGGAAATTGAAAATTAAATATAATCGTCAAATGGTCACCCCGTACCGCCACAGAAATATATAAGGTTAGATATATTTTAAGCAAATCAGTCAAAATAACTTTTGGATTAAGGCCTTTAGATCTAACAATGAAGATGGCCGAATATGTAACTTACCTTTTGGTAAGTGAGATCAATTTTTAATTATATAGAGAACTCCCAAAGCTTTCAAATAATGCATGCTCTAAAAATGTAATCAATGGCAATGTTGCCATGCTTGAAAAATATTTGAAATATCGACTTGGTGATGGGGTTGCCAGAGGAAAGAATGTCGATGGAGCTTAGAGAAACTTGTAAATAGTTCAAAGTAATATTGAAGAATTATGAAAGTAAATTCAAGGATTTTTAAATTAATAACTTTTCTTTCAGGTTTTCTGTTCATTTATTTTCTGTATTCACAAAGATGTTTACTCATTGTTTTAAATTCAATTTTGCACAGAATTATTGGCCATTTTGTATTCAAAGTCAGTTATAGGTATTCAAAAACTACTGAATCGATTTTGGATATTCGAAAGATGTGTGTTTTTTTTAAGATAAGTATAAACTTCTTTGTGGATAATTTTAATAATAATAAGAATAATAGTTTTCATATATGAAAATTTTGATCAAACAGAAATTACAATTGTTATGATTATAAGTTCAAAGTACAGAGGTTTAGACATTAATGAAAGTATAAGAAATGTTAATTCAGAAATTAAACAGAAAGAAATAATGTAAATTCACCTATAGTCGGAAATAAAATCAATTTTACGGGAACATTGGACTTAAATTCGAGGTTTTAGAGTAGGAAAGTAAAGTAATTTGGGTTCGATTCCCGATTCATCAAATATTTATGGCCAAAAACATACATTTACTGGAGGTTTTGTCAACAGAATTACATAGCGAAATTAGGTGGTTTGACTCTTGTAAGAGTCAGCTTGGGGTCGTACCACTGTTATCTATTTCTGCCGCAAAGCAGCAATAGTTCTATTGCTATGTTGCGGTTTGAAGGGCACTGCACTGCATCAATGTCCTAACGGTTAGCAGCGCATCAGAAAGCCTCTAATAATATTTATAGTGAGATGAGATGAAAATGGGCGACGGTGATTAGTTACCATCAGGTGACAAGTTTGATCGTCTGCTTTACTTATGCTATTAAAAAAAATGGGATTTGAAGAAGTTTTACCCCTTGAACAACATTGACGAATGAAGAATGACATGTACCAACGTTTTTCGGATTTTTATGAAGACTTTTTCTAACGGTGAAAACATCGTGAAGAAACCTACATGTCTAAGGGGAAAAATATTCTAAAATCACGTGAAATCCACCAATAAGCACAGGGTCCGCCCGGATCATGGCCCGTAGCCCCTGTGCCCCAACAGTGGGGACGTTGAAGGGGCCTATGTACCTATAGGGTACCTATTTAAGACAAAGATTGTAGGAATTAATAGAATAGGAAATATTTCACGATAGGCTTGGCGATAAAGTCCAAAACAAAACTAAGTTGTAAATTTACGGTTTTTTTCGATAGTTAATAGTACCCGTAAAATTGGTTTCATTTCTATGAAGGAAGCCCTATTGAGGCTAGAATGTAGGTAAATTATGATTTAACGAAAGTAAAGGTATAGATCGGAATGAATTCGTGTTTGTAATAAGGTTATTTCCGAGTTTATTTTTTATTGACTACTAAACCCGCATTTGACCTCGATCTAGCCTGATGGTAAGCGACGATGGAGTATGCGGGTCCAGTAAATGCCTATTCACTCTGGCCTTGAAGATCCCAAGGTTGTAGGTTTCGGGAAACACAGACGCCGGCAGGCTGTTCCATTCCTTCCCCACACATTTGTTCCCCACTACTACAAGTTTTATAAATAAGGATATTAATGGAGAAATTTCGCTGAAAGGCTGTTAAAGATGGTATAACGTTTCTGTTACCTGTTCTGCCGCAAAGCAGCAATGGCATTGCTGTTTCGGTTTGAAGGGTAAGAGACCTAGCGTAATTACCGGCACATGAGGCACACAAAACTTGATAGTAAAGTAAGATGTCTTTTTGCGATGGTGACCACTTACCTGGTGGCTGGTTTGCTCCTCTGCTTCCTTTACATACAAGAAAGGAAAGCTACAGATTTACTCATTTATGAGTTGAATCCTGGACTAACTAAAAATAAGCATTTTATCTTTAAGAAATACAATAGTAGCGGGGGCGTAGTGGTCAAGAAGTGGTTATCTTGAATTATTGCCAGGGTTAGAGAGCCAGTGTAATTACCGGCACATGAGGCATTAATTCCTCAAGATTAGCTGCGCATCACAAACCCTCTAACACCATTACAGTGAGGTGAGATGACCCCTGTTCATCGGGGTCTACTAGGAGCGGCGGTGGCCTAGTGGTAAGGACAACGGACTCCCATGCAGGAGATCCGGATTCGAAACCGTGCAGTGCCATATACCAATGAGTATTTCGTATTTTCCGAAAGACTTTCGTATATTTACCGACCGCTATAACGGTGAAGGAAAACATCGTGAGGAAACCTGCACACTGAGACATCTTCCAATCTAATTTTTGACAATAAAATATGTTTTTCTCCGATATTCGCAATAATTTAAGTGCGTGAGTTTCGTATTGATACGATAAAATAATAATTGTGATTCGCCCTCGGAGGTAATACAGTGCAATATGAGTTTTAAAAAAAACAAGTTCCGCGTGCATCATTAATCGTAACTTGCGGCACATGAGGCACACCATCCAAGTCCTCAAGGTTAACAGCGCATCGAAAACCCTCTAATAATAATACAGTGAGGTGAGATGTCTTCTTTAAGAGGAAAACATTATGAGGAAACCTGCACGAGAATTCGCTAGCGTATGTAATGTGCAATGCATGTCTAAAAATGATAGTTCGAAGATCTCCAGACTTACGTACATTCACTGACTGCTCTGACGGTGAACGAAAACATCGTGAGGAAACTTGCACACTGAGATAACCAATGTGTGAAATGGAAAAGGCAATGGTAAACCACACCATTAAATCTGCCAAGAGAGTCGTTCTATGTGATTAATTAGATTAAATGTTCGCGACCCTCAGGATGCAACAATACCTTTACTTTCGTCGTGTCATTAAAACTAATGAAGACTTTTCTTTCAGGAACTAATCTCTCTTTCCCTCCACAGCTGCTAATGTATACCTGTCTCTTTTCAGCTCCTAATACATTGATTTCTTTCAGGCGCGGGCAGTACAATGCCTACTCTGCGATTAGGTTTATGTTTTGTGGGTTGGTTTGTGGTGCAATGGAGGGTAGATTAAATTTAGAATTGTGGTGTTCGTTTGATGGTTTCTGGTTCGAACTTTGTTGTATTATAAATTAATATTACATACGTATTCTTGCTTATTGACGATTTGAATTAATTTTTTTCAATCTTATTTTAGAGGCTTTGGTACACGACAAGGTGACCATGTCAGCCTCATTAGGGTCACTAAGGAAAGGGTAGGGAAGCTCAAGTATTATTAGAGTCAGCTCTCACTTTGAAAGCCAAGATTTGAAATAATATTAAAAAATATGATTTATGATTTAGTAATTATTTAATTATATCAATGATTAATCATTAATTTTAATCATTATTATTCTATTAATAACTCTTTATTGTACACACACATAATATATTACAAACTTACACAAAAATCTGTGAAGCACCCAGGGCGTGACTTATCTCTAAGGCTTTACGTGACTCTCTCTGTCTTTCATTACATTTGTTATGATTTCGATAAAATATATATTACCGTGAAATTTACTTTATTTGCTGTTATTGTTATGCTGAACTATTTTTCAATTTAATTAATCAATTAGAATTCAAAACATTACATAAAATCGGGAAACGAGAAATATTGAAAACGTACAATTATATTTTTTAAATTCTAAAAGATTACGTGAATTATTGACAACAAAATCGTAACGGTACACAAAGAAAAACGAACAACACCCCACAAAAAATCTCAGCAAACAAAACCACCACCACCCACGAACCCACCCACTCCCAACCCAGAAGCACCAACCGAAATCTCTTTGTAACCACTTACCCTCTCATTCTAGGCGAAAACCGAGTTCATAGTTCTCCTCAAAGAGAAATCTGTGGACCGTCACGCCCGGTGGGTGGAAGCCAAGAAGAAGGTGGATACTGACGCCAGATACAAAGCTGTGGAGTCCGGGGCTCTTAGGGAGGACTACTTTAGGGAGTACTGCCGCATTGTGAAGGAGGAGAGGAAGAAGGAAAAGGAGGAGAAGGATAAAGGTGGGTTCGGGGAGTTATATGATACTTTGGGGGAGTTATTATATGACACTTTTGGGGAGTTATGACTTTTTGCGGAGTTATATTATGACATTTTAGGGGAGTTATATGATACTTTGGGGGAGTTATATGACACTTTTGGGGAGTTATGACTTTTTGCGGAGTTATATTATGACATTTTAGGGGAGTTATATGATACTTTGGAGGAGTTATATGACACTTTTGGGGAGTTATGACTTTTTGCGGAGTTATTTTATGACATTTTAGGGGAGTTATATTATGACATTTTAGGGGAGTTATATGACACTTTTGCGGAGTTATATTATGAAATTTTAGGGGAGTTACATGACATTCTAGGGAAGTTATATTATGACATTTTAGGGGAGTTACATGACTCTAGGGAAGTTATATGACACTTTTGGGGAGTTACATGACTTTCTAGGGAAGTTATATGACACTTTTGGGGAGTTACATGACTTTCTAGGGAAGTTATGTGACACTTTTGGGGAGTTATGACTTTTTGCGGAGAGTTATAATGAACAAAGTTGACTCTGACGCGACTGCCGCATTGTGAAGAAGGATAAAGGTGGGTCTATGATGGTTTAGGTTTTATAATCTGTGTTACGGAGTTGACTATGAAAAAAATAGTATCTACCATTTAATTACGCGGGTTTTTTAAGTTTCTTTCCAGGGTATATATGAAATCCTCCGACTAGTTTCGGCTTATTATTTCGAAGACCTTGTTTACGGAGAATGCAAAGCACCTGTCGACACGGCGACAGTACGCCTCGCACTGCTATTCAATCACATACATATTTAAAATGTTTCAATAGAGTTTCAGTTCTAAAAACAGCTAAAATTTTAAATTTTCAATACAATTCTAATCGAAAGGCGTCATAAAAGACCGCCTAGATTGTATCCATCGGTTTGTACCCATTGTTTCACACTAAGTTTTGTACCATAAAGTGTATTCATTCAAATCAAATCAAACTTTTTTTATTGTAAGTACCTTAAAGTACATTTTCACAACGTCATGTCTCACTCTACCACCGCTTCGTAAGGTGCTGTAGCTGAAAGGAAAGAAGCGGCGCAAGAAACTTTCAGCAGCACGTCTTTTGATATAAATATATCTTACAATAATATACACACACAATGTGCATTCATTCCTTACTCATTGATAACTCGCTGGATTACAGAACGAGACCGCAGCAGTAGCAAGAAGGACAAAAAGGACAAGGAGCGGGACAAAGAGAAGGACAAAGAGAAGGAGAGGGACAAGGACGGGAAGAAGGACAAGAAGAAAGAGAAAGGCGCAGAGGTGAGCGTTTAAAACATTAACTATTTACAGTGCTGTTACTAGGTCAAACTTTTTATGTGACCTCCTTATGGTAATAGTGGATCATCCCGTGCTCGTGGGTATTCCAAACTATTCTTTGCCACCACCGTTCGGGCTGTCTGTGCGAAACGCAGCATAGATTATAAATATTATGGTTAAACTAAACGCACACGTCAAATCTTCCCTCTCGTTCTGGCACATACAAACATGGCATCGCTCTCTGTCTTTTGTGATCATAGGGTGCAAAATTATGTAATAAAAACTAAATAATTACATTAAACGATTTTTTTATTCGTTTCACTAAAATAAATGTAGCCATATCCGGCTCGAAGGACCACTTATGTAGGATATGGCTACATTTATTTTAGTGAAACGAATTAAAAATTCATTTTAAAGTAATTATTTAGTTTTTATTACATAATTTTGCACTGTTCCCTATGATGATCACAAAAGACAGAGAGCGATGCCTTGTTTGTATATGCCAGAATGAGAGGGAAGATTTGACGTGTGCGTTTAGTTTAACCATAATATTTATAATATATGCTGCGTGTCGCACACTAACTGAAGAACTCGGTCATACAGCGCTGACCCAGGCGGATTCCGAGATATTAACTGCCAAAATTTAATAAAATTCCGATTTTTAAAATAATCCTGCTTCGTTACTACAATGAATTTCAAGTTTTAGCGTAGGTTGAGATACCATTAAGGCTCAATTTACATCGCCGCGGAATGGAATGGAAGCGAATTTTCGCAACGTAATTGTACATAGCATAATGAACTTTACGTCAATTGTGTAACATACAAACTAAATACGAGCCAAAAAAGAGGTCGCGCGTCCTCCGGGGAATCCTCGCGCATTCTCGAGAATTCCCCCAGCGGTAAAGCGTATTTAGTTTGTATGTTACACAATTGACATAAAGTTCATTATGCTATGTACAATTACGTTGCGAAAATTCGCTTCCATTCCATTCCGCGACAATGTGAATTGAGCCTTAAGGTTTTCTAAAAATATTTTGTATAACCGTTAATGACGGAACTATAACTTATATTCTTTTTCCATACTAATTTTACCCTCACATTTGACCCATTTTAAAATATAATTTTCAATACGTCAATCTGGACTTATATAAATATATCCGTGAAAACTGCATCCAAATCGATTCAGTAGTTTTTACGTGATGTGCGTTCAAGCTGACAAACAAAAAAAATCCTTTAACGGTTTTATTATATGTTATAGATAATATTATAAAGAATAGTTTGGAATATGTGTGCGTGGGATGATGGACTATAATTGGTCACCATCGTCAATAGACACCAGCAACACCAGAGACGTTACTGAGGACTGGCTCTTCTAAACATGGTCGGAACATATCGCCGCCTACGGGGAGATATTTGGATCTGAGGCTTATATCTACCACCCATTGTGATCCGTTTGTTTATCGTAGTATCGGTTATTGGCCAATCTTTTGTCAGAGTTGTTCAGGCTGCCCGTAGGCTTCTGACATGGCTTAACGACTGCTCGGAGGAGCTCAGATGAAATATGCCACTAGTGGTCACCCATCCAGGTACTGACAGCGCCCAACGTTGCTTAACTTGCACGATCAGTTTCGGACTATGCTCGCAACTTGCCTAAATTGAAATCATAGACCGAATAATGTTCTAGATTAATATCTTATTGCATTGCGAAGTTTTTTAATGTGAATTTGCATCGGACATTTCTTTCGTAACGGTTACCGAAATTCGCTTTAACGAATTTTTGGTTTTATGTGCGACCTTTTTGCGGCAAATTTTGCGGCAATTTGTTTGTTTTAAAGTGTTTTTTGCGGCAAATTATGTATATAAATATATTTATAAAACGTGTGTATTTGCCTTTTGATATTCATATTTCCTATTTTGGATATGTGAAGAATATGTTATTTTTGTTTTATATATACCGTAATTATTATACTTTTGTGTATGTATGACGTATGATTCATCATCAATTCATCACCATCCCCCTTTTTACGTCACCACTGTCGGGGCACAGGCCTCCCCTTGCACAAGGGGGTTAGGCCATGATCCACCGAATTTCCTATGCCTTTGAAAACAGTTTTTCCTCAGATATGCAGGTTTTCTCACGATGTTTTCCTTCACCGTTAAGAGCAGTCTGTAATTGTACATAAGTCTTTTGAAAAACAATTGGTATTACATAACGTGCTTGGATCGAAACCCGGACCTCCCGCACGGGAGTCCGGCGTCCTAGCCACTACGCCACTGACGCTCAAACGCAAACTAACTTTAATGTGAGAAATAGGTATGTCATTGGTGAGGGTCGTGATCATTATATGGAAATCATCATCATCATCAGCCTATTAATATCCCCACTATTGGGGCACAGGCCTCCCCTTGTACAAGGCGGTACGGGCGGGCCATGATCCACCGAGCGGGCCCCAGTGCTGTGCGGTGGATTTCACATACCTTCGGAAACTTTACATTTCTTCAGACATGCAGGTTTCCTCACGATGTTTTCCTTCACCGTTAGAGCATGTACGCAAGTCTTCGAAAAAATCCGAAAAACTCATTGGTACATGGCATTGTTTTGAACCCGGACCCGCATGGGAGTCCGGCGTCGTAGCCACTAAGCCACCGACGCTATATGGAAATAACCACCCACATAGAACGACTTTCTTGGCAGATTTAGTGGGGTGGTTTGCCATCGCCTTCCCCATTTCACACACTGGTTATATCAGTATGCAGGTTTCCTCACGATGTTTTCCTTCACCGTCAGAACAATCGGTAAATGTACATAAGTCTGATCTTTAGACATGCATTGCACATTACATACGCTAGCGAATTCTGGTGCAGGTTTCCTCATAATGTTTTCCTCTTAAAGAAGACATCTCACCTCACTGTATTATTATTAGAGGGTTTTCGATGCGCTGTTAACCTTGAGGACTTGGATGGTGTGCCTCATGTGCCGGAAAGTTACGATTAATGATGCACGCGGAACTTGTTTTACAGTATATTTTTTGCGAAATGGCAGAATGTATGTTCGCACAATATAGTTACTCAAAAATTACTGAATCGATTTCCATTATAAACCGTTGTGTTTACCTAATAAATAAATTAATTTACATGTCATATAATAAATAATAATAATAATTTTCCAATAAAAAAAATAATGTCAATCAAATAGCCCGCCCCTTGTCGTCCCCGGTGCAAAGGTGCCCATAACGCTCGCGGCGTTACCGCGCTGTATCGCTACGGCCAACCTTTGCACCAGGTACGACCCGGAGCGAGGGTCACAGCCCCTCTCCCTGAGGCGACGGACAATCTCTGCCACGAATTGTTTCGCCTCCGCCCCCCAACAACCCGTTGTCTCCACCGCGAACGGGACGAACAGGTAGTTCTGTTGCAGAGCGGAGTACTTATCCCGCTTTTTGCTCGCTGCAAACTCGGCTGCTGCCCCGGCCGTTCGTGTCGTGCGTCTGACATGGCTGGCCGCAAACGTACTAACGCACGGGGCGTCCCACAGCAGACACTTTCCCTCCCGCCATGGCACTAACGTCAAGCCGTCCATTATAAATAGAAATTAAATTATCTGAAACAGTTAGACCCAGAAAAAGTTCCAGCACTTAGGCTACGTGTATTTATTGACACAGAAATTGAACTCTTAACCTTTTGTAGAAGCACTGTCAAATGTGCCAAATATTTCTTAACTTAATTTTCACACTCGCCCCCTTTGGGGTCAAAAATGTAAACTCGCCCCATTTGGGGCAAAAATACTATTTCAATGGGACTTGAATTCCGGTTGTCATAATATGCGAGGAGTATTAAAAACCACGCGAAAAAAAAATCAACCAAAAATAATACTAGATTGAGAACCGGATCTGAACTGATTATGTACCGTACTTGAAGGTCTGAAATAATGGTGATAGGTCGATGCTGAAATATCTAGAGCAGGGGTTCCCAAACTTATTTTGTCTACCGCCCACTTTGAGAAAAAATTACTTTAGCGCCCCCATTTTTTCCCCTACTTAAAAACGACTATAACTTCAAATTAAATTAATTAATTATTGTGAGCTATATTAGCGGAGATTAAACATTAATTCTAAACGAGACTTTTACTATAATTCGCAAGAGTTAACTTGAAACCTGAGCGCAGTCGGTAATACACAACGGCGCTCAGGTCTCAAGTTAACTCTTACGGGCTACATTGGCAGAATGAGAATTTGTAGTTGAGAGTCGAGAGCTCATGCAGTCGGTGTCTAAGAGGCCTCTTAGCTAAATGAAATTACAAATCACCCCCCAAGCCTCTACACAACGCCCCCATTTTTTTTTCTGGGTCTCTTACCGCCCCCCTTTAGGCCTGCAGCGCCCACAAGGGGGCGTTATCGCCCACTTTGGGAAAGGCTGATCTAGAGGATTCGACAAAACATTCCTGTTTATTTATTTTTATTTTATTGGCAATCAACAGCGTACATCATAGATTTAACCGAGTGAATTAATGATAATAAGGCAAATAACAGACTGCCTCGTAGTTACTAAAGGAGAGTGGACAAGGTAATGAAAACTAGGTGCTAAAATAGAAAAGATATTTTTTTAAAGAAATTAGATTATCTTTTATCGTTCTTAAAACGATGAAATGATGTCGTGAAAACAGAGAACGCTATTGCGTTGGTATTAGGGATGTTACGGGGGTGGTTTTACCGGAACCGGAGTCGAAACCCAAGGTTTTAAATTTGTTTTATCGGAACCGGAGTCGGAGGCGGAGGTAGAAGAAAGATTTTCAGAAGAAGTTCAAATTTTAAATCGATTTTTAATTTTTAAAGCTGAACTGGCCAATTTTTTTTATGATGACGTTTGCGGCATTAAAACATGTTCCTTTAGAGTAGTGTAGGAATACATAAATAATAATACATAAATGTATTCCTAGGGATGTAAGGGGGGTCACCAACATCTAGATACCTCCAAATGCCAAACTCACCTGCACGTGGTGCATCCTGCCGATTAGCGAACGAGTCTCTGGCGACCGACTAGTGGCGGTATAACCACTCAAATTCTGGCTGGGTCAAAATACCAGAAGCACGATGACGGGCAGCAGCGTCATCGGGGCAAGCGACCCGGCTACTGCGATCGCCAACCCGCAGGCCTAGCGTGGCGGTTATGGCATTACCTCCCATTGATAGCGCAAAAGAAGAACCTAAGATCGGGCTCAATGGCGCGCCCTGGGAGAGGCCTATGTCCAGCAGTGGACTAGAGTAGGCTGCTGATGATGAAATGTATTCCTACACTATTTAATAGAATATTGATATTTGAATATGTTTGCTCACAAATCTTCGGTATAACCTCCGATTCAAAATTATCGGAGCCGAAGTCGGAGTCGGAAGTGTAAAATCAATCGGAAGTTCCGACCTTTCGGAGTCGGAGTCGAAGCTCCGTAACATCACTAGTGTAAAACTTTTTGTGCATCAAAATGTAAATAAATAAATTAATCCGTATTTAATCCCATATTTAAAATGTCAATAACAAACATTAGAAATATATAACAAATAGTTGAATAGATTTTATCGTCGGTATGTACAGGTGGAAACAAAAAATAATGCTTGAGGAGTCGCAGCGATTTTCAAACGGAAGCGAAACGAACCCATAGACTTCTACATATACATACATACATTCATGCTAAAGTAGATTTTTTTATTAGGTGGAGGTGTAAAATCAATCGGAAGTTCCGACCTTTTGGAGTCGGAGTCGAAGCTCCGTAACATCCCTATAGTAAAGCGCTATCTCTGTTTATCACGCCATACCATGATATAATTTCATCGTTTTGAGAATTGTGATAACTTAACCGTTTACCGCTTAGGATGCGTTCCTATGATAATGTATAATGGAAGACCTTTCAAGCTCTAGAACCCTGTTGCATTAATATTTTCTTATGATATCTTGGCTCTCGTAAGAATGTGACAACCAAACCCTGGTGAATAAGACTTCTCTTCTTCTACTAAGGGGCAGGCTCCTGACGCTGTAGCAGTCTCCATCCGATTCTGTCCCCCGCCTTCTCCTCAAACTCCTGGTACGACGAACTACCGCTCCAATCCTTCAACTGCTCCATATATCCAATCCTGGGACGACCTCTCTGTCGTTTTCCTTAAATTTTCCCTTATATTAGGGACTATCCATAAACACGAATTTCAGGATTTTGGAGCCACCTCCGTTCTTATCACAGTCACATTTGTGTGTGTGTGTGTGTGTGTGTGTGTGTGTGTGTGTGTGTGTGTGTGTGTATGTGTCCACACACACACAACGTCACATATTTTGCAATTTTAAATTTTGAAATTATTACATTAAAACGGCACTTCCAAAATGTATTAATATACTCGTATTTATATTTAAAATCTTTTTTCATAAAATCAAACACGATACAAAATTTGATCATCTCGTGTTCGTGGACTTGGAACCCGTTCCTTTACTTACTTACTTACTCCGCTGGCGCAGCGACCCGAAGTGGATCTTGGCCTCCGATACCAAAGAGCGCCATCGCTCTCTCTCCTGCGCAGTCTCGAGCCAGTCAGGCGCCCGGAGCTCCCGCAGATCCTTCTCCACTTCATCGCGCCAGCGGTATCTGGGACGTCCGACCGGATGTCGTCCGTTAGGGCGTCCCACATACGCTCGTTTAACTGCTCGATCCTCCCCCATCCTAGTGATGTGTCCGAGCCATCCGAGTCGAGCCGCTTTCGTCTCTCCTATAATGTTCGGCTCGTTCACCATCTCTTCTATCTCCCTATTCTTTCTCATCCTCCACCCTCCATCTTCCTTCTTGGCTGGTCCCAAAATCTTCCGTTCCTTTATATTATTTATAACTTCTTTTAGATTTACGCATGTGACGTCACGAAATTTATGACTCGTCCCACCACCCCCCACCCCCTTGTCACACGATGTCACACTTTGTTGACCCCCTCCCTCCCCCTTAACGTGTGACCAAATTATTAGCTCTACGGTTTCCTATAGTGTGCATTGTTCTCCGTTTTTCCTTCACCATATGCAACACTTCCACATGCGTCAGTTCCTCCATCTAGCTACTTTTCCTCTTCTCCAGCACTTATAGTTACAGCAGAATAAGATTTATGGCTTTTGGGAGTCCCTAGAAGAAACTAAACAGGATGTAAGGGAATATGCAATTTTCTTTTTAATTTTTTTAATTTATTACAGAATCCACAGCACTTAAATTTAAAAACAAAAAAGTATATTAATGAAACATACTGCAAATTACAGATTCCCTATTTTAAAATAAAGCTTATAGGTAGAAATAAGTTTTGGTGTGTGTGTATGTGGATGTGTTTATTGGAAATGTGTGTGAGCGTGTTTGTGTAGAAGAGAGTGAAAGGGGTGTGTGTACAGTCAGCGACAGCTAGATGTTAGCGTCCAAGGTAATCAAAACCATCTAAAGAACACAAGTTCCATTCTATCTGCGCAGTCAGAATTATCATATTGTTGTGAGCACCCAAAGTGGTCAATATATCGGAGCAACACAATCTCCAATATTATGTACGCAGCCAGGGTGGTCATTATTATGATGGCGGGGAAATCGTTCAAAGGTATCTATGCATATACTTTGGGTGCTTACAATAATATGATAATTCTGACTGCGCAGATAAAATGGAACTTGTGTTTTTTAGATGGTTTTGATTACCTTGGACGCTGACTGTACATTTGTATGTGTTTGTTCTAGTCTTCACTACATGTATCCAGCTACAATGCTACTGTACTTTTTTTTTTTACTGTACTTCACCCATAAATATTAAAAACTAAACTTTAGTGTTAAAAAATTAAACTATTTTACATATTAGTACCTAAAAGTTATCGCTTTGTACATGCGGGAGTAGAAAATTATATTTTAATTATTATTACTGGAAGAGCGTCGGTGGCACAGTGGCTAGGACACCGGACTCCCATGCGGGAGGTCCGGGTTCGAAACCACGCAGTGCCATGTACCAATGAGTTTTTCGTATTTTTCGAAGACTTACGTACATTTACCGACTGCTCTAATGGCGAAGAAACCTGCACACTGGGATGACCAGTGTGTAAATGGGGTAGGCACAAAAGATCCTCAAGGGTCGAAGTGCCGCTGGGTTATTCCCGGTTATATCATAAGATAAGATTTCTTCTCTTGAGACTTCGAATTTAAAAATTTATATAAGGTGCTTTTATATTAGATTAAAAATAAGTCAAAAGGATTTGTTCCCTTACACCTCGGGTAAGGAATTAGAAATCCGGATTATTGAAAAAAGTTTATCGTGATAACTAAAATGTTGGTTTTGCAGTGTGTTTTGTTTTCGGGGTGTTGCGAAGAGGAGCAAACGGAGCGCCGGATCGAGCGTGGAACCCGCATCGGACGAACGGTAGCTTACCCGCACAGTTACGACTCGGTCTTAGCCTTTGACTTCACGACCAGTTCCATTCGCTACAAGCAATCACATTCCCTCCAAATTGTAATCAATCCTTTTAGTGTAACGAACCGGTACTGTAGCTGGAACTGGACCCGTGAAGTCCTAGCCTTAGCCTCGGACTTCACGACGCCGGTTCCATTTCGGTTCGGTTCGCTTCATCTAATTACAAAGCGCTGATTTCAAATGGGAGGGCGGAGCGCATGTGATTGCTTGTAGTGAACAGGACTCTGCATGGAACTGGACCCGTGAAGTCCTAGCTTTAGGGATGGTATGCGGTACAGTCTGTGAGCTCTTAGAATAGGATTCAGGTATTTTGTTAAATCTGTCCTTTTTTTATTGTTTAAAAAGAGCAGACGAGCAAACGGGCCATCTCACCTCAATATGAAGTTATTAGAAGGTGTTCGGTGGGCTGCTAATCTTGAGGAATTAGACTTAGTGCCTCATGTGCCGGTAATTACGCTGGTTGTCTTAAATTCGCTCATCGCCATTAATAACCGAAGTCTAAGACCCCGAATCCCTTTGTAAAAGCTCACGGACTGTATGTAATATTACTCGATAAGAAATCTGAATAGTATATAGAACCTTGTGTACCTTTTACTTTATTGGTATAACAAGGTTTTGACAGATCCGATATAACGTGGTATAAAGTGGCTTTAGATCGACAAGTTTCCGTTCTATTCTGGTTTTTGACGAATAATAGAAAGTGTCTGATAAAAAAAAGGGAGATGATTTTTTTTTTTAATTCGATAACAAATCAATTCAAATAGTTTATTTGTTGAAAGTAGGTACATTACAGAGTTCTTAAATTATAGCTTACAAATATTTTTCATTTTAACATGATAGAATCTTATAAATAGAAAAAAAGATTTAAATAATTAATAAACATAATAGTAATTAATTTCAATTTTACATATGTCAACTAAGGAACTTGTGTTGTACCATTGTTTAAAATTAGTAAAAAAAATTGTTACCCATTCAAAATGCAACGATTATGGTCTTGGTTAGAGATTTGTTTTTTGTAATTCCTAATATCTCTTTTTGACATTAATCAATCACCCTTTATAATATGACATTTCTGCATACTGTACAAGTATCCAAGGATGGAACGGAACCCGGCGATAAGAGACGGAAGGCGAAGAATAATTTTTTATTCCGAATTTTGTTATGACATAACGTTAGGAAACATTCACCATTCAGTCGGAATGGTTTTAGGTGTGATTCCTATTATTTTTATATGACGTGTAAAAATTCGGAAAGATTTATCATAGTCTTTTCCACAGAGGATGGCACATCGGGCTATTAAAAAAATACAGATTCTTACTAATGAACCTGATTCTCCCGCTCCGTCCACTTGGATCCACAGCTCGGATACACATGTGGATCCACGGACACCTTTTTCTCCTCTTAAATCCACAAACGAGGGGATCCAAAAATAATGTGGATCGAAGAGGAATAAGAAGTATCCATAGATCCACGTGTGGATCGAAGAGGAAAAATAGGTGTCCGTGGATCCGAGCTGTGGATCCAAGTGGACGGAGCGGATTCTCCTTCTCTGTGTATTCTCTGTGACTCGGCCGATACTAATCGGAACACTTCCAACATCTATCGGTGCGAATCCATGTTTTATTTAGGTTTTTATAAAAAAAACGATGTGCCTTCCTATGAGAAAAAGACTTCGCTATTCCCAATTTTTATATGGCATTAATGTCACCTATCGCCTAACGTTTCGTAGTCTATCCTTGGTAGGCCCTGGAAAATGATCTAGATTATTTCCTTACGCGGGTTTTCGTCCAAAAGGTAAGAGGTATTTTAAACCTACCTTCTAATTATTGTTTTTTCGTGACTTGGTAGCCTCAAATAATACAATTTGTTGTTTTGAAAAGTTTAAATTCTGAGTTTAATTTTCACCTTGTTTTAAAAAAATGTCTAATAATAAAATCTAATTATCAATATCCATGTGTTTTAGAAATCTTATTTCTTAAAAGTGGGATATGTTAGGCTACCATAAATAACGTTATTATTTTTTTAAATTAAATACTAGATTAAGGCCGTTGTCGATGCGTTTTATCAGCTACCGTTATAATGTCCGATGCAGGTTCACTTACGTTAAAAAAAAATAGACTAAAATATTTGAGCTGGCTCCTAAAAACCTCCGTTTGTTTCCAGTCAACGACTGAAGAAGAAAGAAAACAGCCTACCCCTCCTCCGGACCAGTGGGCTGAGATTCTAGGCATACCGGGAGAGAAGGACGGAAGAACGAGAGAGAAACCAGACACGACCACAGACAAAGAGGGAAAGAATAGGAAAGAGTCTTCGGAAAAGTCTGGGAGGGCTGAAAAATCAGGAAAAGCTGACAAGTCAGACAAGGCTGACAAATCAGACAAGGCTGACAAAACAGACCAACCTGATAAATCAGACAAATCTGAGAAATCGGACAAGTCTTCCCCTGAAAAGGAAGTCAGATCACCAAAGCAGCTACGATCCTCCAAGAAAGAGCTACCACCTCCAGAAAAGACGTCGCCAATAAAGTCTCCACCTAAGAAGAGAAAGGAGGAGTTCAAATCTCCAGAGCAAGAGAAAAAAGGAAAGAAAACGGAGAAGAAAGATAAGGTCGACAAGAGAAAAAGAAAGAAGTCTGAGAAAGAATAGTGTTTGCTTTACGTTTTTTTCAAACGCTGACGTTGAAAAAACTGGGACTACTTTTTTATATATGTTTAGTGTGAAGGTTTTTACTTTGTGGAAGTCGGGTTTCGGGTTCGTATTTGGTTTTTTTTCTGTCTTCAGAACTAGGGCAGATATGGCAGGCAATATTCGCTAGTGAAGCTGAGGCAGAAAATATATAAATACAGAACAGCAGGACCGCGCGATATTGGCCCACGTACAAGCGATTTCAAATCGAATCAGACGAACTCAGTTGCGAGTCCGTCGAGGCATATATAGGATCCTATTTTATTAGCAGCAAATATTTCTAGGGTGTCATCTATAGGTTGTGTTCCGGAATTGTGTCCACCCTGGAGCATAGATCGGCCGCGATTGGGGGGTGGGTTCAGAGCAAACCCTGCGAATTTTGGTTCTTCCCTTTTCGATGTTGATAGGCGACAGTTTTACCCTCAATTTGCAGGGGGTTGTAATAACTTAGGGGTGTGCTAGGTACTCACCTGTCGAAGAGCAGGCTGGAACCACTGACACATAAAAAATATAACTTTTCTTGGATTTTGGGAGGGAAACTAATCCATTCAGGGGAAAACTGGTTAGGGGTGAAAAGGGGGTGTGGATTTTTTGGTTAAGTTATATAGACATTCGAAATTTAAATTGCGTGCTTTGTCGTTGGAGACGAGAGGGAAGTGAAAGTGAAATAGAAATACATTTATAGCCAAATACTCATATAAATTTAAAATTAAAGTACAAAGTACTATATGTAATGTATATTTGTCAAAAGGGGGGAAAGTCTGCAAATGCTGACATACTCGGGTACCAAATATGCAGCGCTGGTTTTCATTTCACCCCTTATGTCAAGATGTTAGTGGGAGCGATAGTGATAGTGGCAGCAGCAGACCATCAGACATGATTTAGATATGTTCACCTTTGACTACATAATTATTTTATCATAATTATAACTGTTTCGGTCATTGCTGTGTGCGAAATAAACGTATTACTTACTTACTTACTTAGTGGTTTTTTTTTTAATTAAAATTAAAATCTAAACATCACAGGTGAAAGTGACAGTTGTATTTTTTTAAACCTAAGTTAAGTAGCGGGGTTGCCACAAACATAAAATTTAACCGAAAGTAGGGGAAATACCAAACAGGTTATATATAACAATAACGATAGGGCAAGATAATTTTTTTACTTATTAAATTTTGGAAAAAAAACAAACGACAAATTGGTTTAGTTGAAAATTCTACAAATGAATGGATTATTGCTATTCTAATACTGAGCGACATGAATGAGTTTATGCCACCAACGCGCAAAACATCACAATGCTTGTAAATCAAACAATACCCTGACTCCCAAACTAGGCGAACCTGCACCTTGGGAGACAGTGCTTTCCCATTGAGAAGGTATTCAATAAACTGTAGTATTTGTCATATAAATAATGGGGTTTATTTTGCTTTAGTATGGAAAATTTCATGCAAATTTTCATACTATGTAACAGGGATATTTCTTCGTGTAAAGTGGTACAAATGACCAGCACAAACCCCCCTCCATATATTTGCTATTAATAAAAAAGGACCTTATATTATTGATTTTTTTTCTACTCCCATGGCGTAATTTGTTCCATACGGAACCCACAATCAATAACACTAGGTTAATTCTTTATGGTGGTGTTATAAAATACCTTGATGTATTTTAACATGGGTCATGGTACAGCTTCTGTACAATATCTGAATGCGACTTCCAAAATCTGACTTCTGGTTTTTATATTTCAGTAATTTCTGCTTTATGAAAAATATTGATGAATATTTTGATAAAGTGAAGTACAAAATACTTTTCTCATCTTCATGGCATTACTAACTTTTAAATTACCAATGTAACCTTTGGATCACCAGTGTGAAACCCAAAGACTGGAGATCCATTCCACTAAATACAACGTAACTAAATAACTAACTAACGATCACATTTCAGTTAAGTTCCGATCGAGTCAACGATCGATCGAACATTGTGCATTCTAATAAAACGTTTAGTTTATACTGAATCGCAGTTGAACGGTAACAAAACGCTTCAACTGTCAAATATAACGATCGAACATAAGTTCCTCCCGAGGTACTTTTGCCCGATCGATAGTAAATCGAAAGGTGGCAGTGGCAATAATAATAATATTAAACAAATATATGTCAGCGCAAACAACAAGTGACGTCATAGTGCACGTGCACCACCTGCGCTTGCGACGAAGCAAACACTGCCACTACCTGGCCTCTATAAAAGCGGGCGCCCGACCCGAGGTGGCATCATTCACTCGCGACTCGTCGACGAGGCAGTCGGACTTTATTGGAGAATATTGCATTTCAGAATAATTAACCGCAACTGGTTGCTATCAGGGGACTCTCGTATCGCCGGTTACTGTTGAATGTCTAACCGGTGACTAGTGGTTGCTGTTGAGGTGACTGTACTGCGACTAGTTGCTGTCAGCTGGCTGAGCAGTAACTGGTTGAAGTTAAGGTTACTCCGGAAGCTATTGGTTGCGGTTAAAATGATTAATCCGTGACCGGTTACCGTTGAGGAAGAGGACAGTAGCCTATTGCTGTTAAATAACTCCAAAATAAGTTGATTATATTTCGCTGGGTTTTTTAAAACAAAAATAGAACCACAGCGTGAGGACAACCCGGAGAATGATAGCGGGCCATCTATGCCCTTAACCTCGGATCTGACATATATTATAAAAATAAATAAACAAAAATAATTAAGTTTGATGAAGGTGGTGTGCAGCACCGGAAAAATGAGACTGCCACAGCCTGTTGCCGTTTTTAGTAGACATTGTCAGATGACATTTCTTTATAATAGTGATGCGTTTTTGTTGTTGCCATACGTATATTTCTCTCTAAACAGGCTACGAAATCGACTTGATAGACTATGTAAAAAAATGTCTATAAATACATAGGAATGCATCCTTCATAGAAACAGTTTTTTTAATGATGAGAAATTCCCCATCCATTACTGATTCCTCTATATCTTTGGTAAAACAGAAATTACTGGAATTCATTCTAGTTCTTTTTATAGGCCATTCGTTAGATAAATATATTACTTGTCGTGTTATTGTTAGACATGTTCAGGCCGCCGGGTAGCCTCTGACACGGCTTAAGGAAAATTTGCTAGGCTTCAGTCCCTCAAGTGTTAGGTAAATTATTTATGTGATTAATTACGGATTACTCACTGGTGATAATCGGAAGTCCTCCGTTTCGCTTCTGACCGTAGTGCGAGGCGAGCCGCCGCCGTGTCGACAGGCGCTTCGCACTCTCTGTTAACCCTTTACCAGGCATAGTACGTTTCATCAACCACATAAATAATTTGAGTCTGTTAGAGACCCTTAGCATTTTTTTTAAATTAGCATATACATTATTTTATTACTTATATGTGCAGTTTTCCTTGTAAGATTTCACTTTGTGGAAAACTCATTATTCAAAGTGTGTGGCAAATTCATGCCCTACGCCTCACTAAGGGGTTGTTAGATATAGGCACTGTTTCCATTACATCTACAATTTTATTTATGACTGGCACTGCATTCATAACTTAAACAAACCTAATAATCTTATGTGCCATCGCTAGTTAATCTCTAAGGAGGGCGTAGTTCAAAGTACTGCTAGTATGCAGATTCCTTTACATAGGTAATGATGGAAACAGATACATACAGCTATACAACTACACTAACAGGCATAGGGCATAGAGCAACCACATTTTTTGGGTACAATTTTATATTTATTTTTAAAATAGTTAATAGGGATATATTCCTCAGGTAAAAATATGGAGGATATCATATTTAAATATATATTTTTTATGTCTGAACTAATGGGACCTGTTAAAGGGTTAACACGGCGAAACTAGACTTCGGAACTTCTTTCTTCACTGATTAATCCATTTTTAATATGTTTCTTGTTGATGTTAATGGTTACAATGTACAGTAGTTTTCTAAAAGATTTCCTTGTCGGCTTTGTACATATCGCCATGGAATGTTTCTACACTATTTAGGCAGAGGGAATGGAGCCTTTGTAATAGTAATGGCCTGTAGAATCTAACTTGAAAAAATACATGTTTTAATATTACAAAGTACTGCAATAATGTCGTGTTTTTTTGAAGTGACTTTTGAAGGTTTGTTTAAGTTGTCGGTATGATGTGTACAGGCAAGGTATAACGGGGCTACATCGACAAATAGGGTATTTGACAGGTATCGAAGTATGAAGCGTTGTATTTCATAAACGTTAAGAAATGGACATACGTTGATGGTCAAATGTGAAAACATAATAGGAGATAATCCTGCAATGTTTTACCACTAGAGGCGCCACTAGCACAATGGTACGTAGCCAACGATCGCTCAATACATGAAGTTAGCGTCTCGACGCTTCTTCGAGCAAGCTCCCCACCACCCAAACCCTCTAGTAGTAAGCGCCGCCGCTTATTCCATTAACGGTTTACCGACATCCCGTCGTCGACGTCGGCCTAGACACGTCCTAGACGACCCCGACGACGCCATCACGATCTCCATCGCGGAAGCCACTCCCCCACCCGATAGTAGTTCACACACAGCACCTACATACGACGCTTACACGCGCTATCGGCGTATTCCAGGCCGCTTCTCCCCGACCCCTCCCTCCCCAGCGACGTCCTAAGCCGAGGTCCGTACCCACCTGGGTGCCCTTAGGCAGTCGCTTCTTATAGTAGTTTTTAAGTCCTCCTCCAGGCTGGAGCGCACTTAGCGCTCGCCCCAAGAACCCCGGTGAAGCTGTAAAGGTCATTAGGACCAACAGCAATTATCAGTACGAAAAAAAAAGGTACGTAGCCAATCAACATGTAGATACGTTCCTTTCCACCAAATCTTTTTTTTACCCTTCAGACTCGCGCCACGCTGTCTTAACAGATTTTTTAGGTCTGCTATTTTGAAATGGCCATATGATGCCATGATATCATCACAATTTTACTATAGCTTTGAGAAATTAAATTAACCCTAATAACGGTTTTGTTTTGCTTTACGGAGTGTGCTAGTGGCTCCATCTGCGCAACGCGTTGCGTTTTATGTCCTATTGTGACGTCACTGTTAGAAAGGGACAGAGCATCTATCCAATACTAACTTTAACCATTAATATCTCTGGTGTTAGTTGAGATATCATCATCATCAGCAGCCTATTCTAGTCCACTGCTGGACATAGGCCTCTCCCAGGGCGCGCCATTGAGCCCGATCTTCGGCTCTTCTCATCCAGTCGCTGCCAGCCACCTTGCGCAGATCGTCGCTCCATCTAACCCACCCTACGCTTCCCCAAACGCGGTCTCCACTCCAGAACTCGTCTACCCCAGCGGTTGTCGGTTCTGCGACAGACGTGACCGGCCCACTGCCACTTCAGCTCGCTAATCTTATGAGCTGTGTCGATAACTTTTGTTCTATGCCGGATCTCCTCATGTCTGATTCGATCCAGCAGAGATACTCCGAGCATAGCTCTTTCCATAGCACGCTGAGCGACTTTCAATTTGTGAACCAGTCGCACCGTCAGTGGACCAGTCGCACCGTCAGTTGAGATATCGAAAAACTAATTTGAGATCCATTTTCAAAATGTCCATTGATTGATTGATGCAATAATATTTTTTTTGTCAACTACCCTATTGCGTCTTGATTGTAATAGATAATTTTGTTTGTAAATTATTTTCTAATATAGATTGTTAGAAAAAGTGTGGTCAGTATTTAAAAGGGAGCATCATATCGGTAACTCAAAACCATCGTTATTTTAATATCGAATATAATAATTAAACATTAAATAATTGGTCATTGTAAATATTGAACAAAATTTGTAAATTATATATTATTTTCTAAGAAATCTAGGTTTTTTTGTAATTAAATCTAGCTAGGCTAAGGTTTAAGACTCGAGAGGCCGTATGTCCGTATTGTAAGTTTAATATAATAATAATCATTCTGTAAGAATCTCCGTTATACGGGGTTTATCCGTTTTTATAGCAAGTTTCAGTATTGATATGTCAACATATGTATTAAATACGGATTATTCACTGATGAAAGTCAACGGTTAGGTTAGGTTACTAGGGATGTTACGGAGGTGGTTTTACCGGAACCGGAGTCGGAACCGAAGGTTTTAAATTTGATTTATCGGAGTCTAAACCGGAGTCTGTAAAAGAATAAGAATAGTTTATTTGTGCGGTAAGATTACAACGGAGTAGGAACTTAAGCATATGTTATATTAAACCAAATAAAATGAGTGAGCAACTAGTTAGTTTACAATGAACGCTGACCTCCGAACTAGGAGGTTCCTGTATCTCGGAGGACAGGTATCTTCTGTGACCAGTGCAAATGAACATGTAAAATAAACATAGGGAAATATAAAAGTGACAAAATGAGGCGGAGATGTTCAGAAGAAGTTCAAATTTAAAACCTTTTTTGAATTTTTATAGCTGAACTAAAATATTGGCCAATATTTTTTTATGATGACGTTTGCGGAAATAAAACATGTTCCTTTATGTATTCCTACACTATTTAATAAAATATTGTTATTTGAATATGTTTGCTCACAAATCTTTTGTATAGCCTCCGATTCAAAATTATCGGAGCCGTAGTCGGAGTCGGAGGTGTAAAATCAATCGGAAGTTCCGACCTTTCGGAGTCGGAGTCGAAGCTCCGTAACATCCCTAGTGTTAAACCTTTTTGTGCATCAAAATGTAAATAAATTAATTAATACGTATTTAATCCCATATTTAAAATGTCAATAACAAACATTAGAAATATATAAAAAATAGTTGAATAGATTTTATCGTCGGTATGTACAGGTGGAAACAAAAAATAATGCTTGAGGAGTTGCAGCGATTTTCAAATGGAAGCGAACGGAACCCATTACCTTCACGCTAAAGTAGATTTTTTTTTATTAGACAGTCTAAACTGACAGGTGCTAATGTCACTTTGTTAGAGAGCGTTCCATAACCCGTTGAAATAATTCACGTACACAACTGTGCATGTTTCATTACCGCGTTAACAGGTGAACATGTATCAAACTTTTATTCAAAACGAGCAATGGAACGTGTGCAGCTGTCTACGTGAATTGAGTCAAAAGCTCAGACCGCAGCCAAAAAATTGGGCATCCTGAGTAAGGTTAGGCGGTACTTCACGCCGGGACAGCTTTTAAACCTTTACCAAGCTCAAGTCCGGACGTGCATGGAGTACTGCTGCCACCTGTGGGACGGCTCAGCTAAGTACCAACTGGCTGCCCTTGACTCGGTGGAGAAACGCGCTAAGCGCCTTATAGGTGACTAATCGCTGGTGGAAGCTAGACTGCAAAGTCTGGAACATCGGCGCAAGGTTGCCTGTCTATCGGTATTTTATAGGATACATTTCGGAGAGTGCGCATCGGAATTGCACGACCTAATTCCAGCATCTCCATTCCACCTTCGGACTACCAGGCGCGGGGAGGGGTTCCATCCTTATGTTGTTGATATCCCATCTGCTCGTACGAAGCGATTTGCTTCTTCGTTCATTATGCGAACGGCTAAGGAACGGAACAGCCTGCCGGCGTCTGTATTTCCCGAAACCTACAACCTTGGGATCTTCAAGGCCAGAGTGCATAGGCATTTACTGGACACACGTGCTTCATCGTCGACCTCATCGTCGCTATCATCTCGCCATCAGGCGAGATCGAGGTCAAATGCGGGTTTAGTTATAAATAAATAATAAAAAAAAATTCAACTGGTTTTGGAACGTACTTAAAATAATGTTGTAATAGTGACGCGTTCTGTTCACTTGTGAATCAGTTCTCTTAGTTCTCCCAAACAGTGAGCCAAAAAGATAACGTTAAATTATATATTGAAAGAAGATGGATTCTGCTCCCGTACAAAGTGAGGCTCAGAGATTTAACATCACGACATTACAGAAGAAAGTAAAATATACTTTGATTGGTGAACGAATGAAGTCAGTGATTGAACTCGATCTTGGTCACAACACTATTTTTATTTCATCAAAAACTGGCAACACAGGAAACGTCAGTTTAGTCCGTCTAATAAAAAATAATTTTATATCCCTTGCGGGGTAGGCAGAAAGAACGGAGCGCCACGAATCTCCATCTTGGCACGCTTCTCTTGCTTCCTCTACAATCATTCGTCGTCTCACGCTAGCTCGCCGTTGGGGTCGTCTGCTCTGTATATTAAAATCTAAGAGCACTCTGTCAATCTATCAATTCTAGACATTTCTAGAAAATAGATAATCGGGTTTCTATGGGTCACAATCGCTGCGGCTGTGCTCAAAGCTTGAAACCAACACGTTTCCCTTTAGAAGCGTCTCCTGCGTGTTTATACATGTAACTGTTTCTCACTCCTAACATGGTTGTGTCTCACTATCACCTTAAGGCCTGGACTACATGCGCCGGTTCGGGTCGCTGCAGCTAATCACAAGCGTTCCGCCCTCCCCCCACTTAAAGTTAAAGGCAGCGCCTCGGGATTGGCTGAAGCGAACCGAATCGGCGCATGTAGTCCAAGCCTAAGACTCGGACTATACGACGATGGTTCCAGTATCAGTCGGTTCCATGGAACCGGTGCTTCGTATAACACTCAAAACAAAAAATGCGCTGTCGAGTACACGTACAACGGTTCCACTTGGAACCGGCGTGCTCGGTTCCTGAGCCGAGTGGGCGGGGCTTGAGCGTAACTCATGAGTTTGAATACAGATGCAGTGCGACTACACGGTCGGTACCTGGACTGGAACCGGCGTCGTGTAGTCCCAGTCTTAGAATAAAAAAATGTTTTATATACCTAGATGTTTTTGATGTATTGTGTAGAGCGCAGACGAAAACGCGCTGGAGAGGCGAATTAAGGCTAGGCACATGTTTGGGTGGGTATTAATTGTCAAATTAATGCAGTCTTTGAGCTCTTAGAAGGGGATTCGGGTAGGTATCGGGTAAAATCGGTATCTGTCTCTGAAATGAAATGTATTTGCCAGAACATAGTGAAAATTACAGGTGATTTAAAAAGCATAGGTATCACATGTTCCACTGACAACGGTGTGCAAATCTTGTCTGCTGTTTGTTAGTGTCGTTGAGATACTCTTTTATGGAGTAATAACATTTGTCTAGAAGCCACTTGGAAATATTAGTTTTAATTTGGCTAGCAGGACCGTTTTTAAGGCGACTAGGCAGATTATTATACACTAAAATTGCCATACAGAAGGAATTCTGTTTATACAAGTCTACTCTGGAACTTGTCTGTCTGTCGTACTACAGTCTTAGTACATCCGCGTATCTCTATAAATAATCGAAGTCTCAAAACCCGAAGCCCGTTCTAAGAACTCGCGCACTGTATTTTAACAATACTGAATAGGAGATAATCCTGCAATGTTTTACCACTAGAGGCGCCACTAGCACAGTTAAAAAAGCATTCAATAATACGACGTACAGTCGACCCAAAGCTATAGTATACCATCTGTCAAAAACCTTCGAATAATCTAGCCTGCGTATTATGATACATTTCAGATTCTCAAATTTTGACGTTTTGGGTAGCTTGACCCGTGGTCGACTGTACGTACGACTTAAAGATGATTTTGTTCTAAACATAAGATAACCTAAATTTATTTCTTTCAATGACAATAATTTGATAAATAAATAATGATTATTTTGATTAAGATTTTTGTTCAATAAACTTTAAATTATCACATAAAGCCAAATATCAACATGTAGATACGAACCTTTCCACCAAATACCTTCAGACTCGCGCCACGCTGTCTTAACAGATTTTTTAGGTCTGCTATTTTGAAATGGCCATATGATGCCATGATATCATCACAATTTTACTAATAGCTTAGAAAAAATAAATTAAATTAACCCAAATAACGAGAAATTTGTGATATCTTCAAGAATGACGTTTCGTTTAGCTTTTCGGAACGCTTTGCGTTTTAATGTCCTATTGATATAGTGTTTGAATGTAGCGGTTCCAAATATGTGTGTAGCAAGCTTTATGTGTGCAAAAATCAGTTTTACGAAACCCTTATCTTCAATCGACCACTTTTAGTGTTTGTTCCATTTATCTATTTTTATGATACCGTGCCCACTAAGATATTTTTATGCAGGGACTGTTGAATTGACGGTTGAATCCTATTTTGCGGCACATGGGGCCATCCATAAATTATGTCACACATTAAGGGGCGGGAGGGGGTCAACAAAGTGTGACGGGGAGGGACGAGTCATAAGCTTCGTGACGTCACCTAAAAGAAGAAGTCAGTCAGAAGAAGCTCTGGTTTTATGCTCACAAGTGCATTTTAAAAAATCCAGCAAAATAGCCGTTACAAATCAACATAATTGTGGTCGATTTCATAGTCGAAAAATACTGGGTCCGATTCTAAAAAATAGTATTAATTGTCAGACTATGTCACAGTGACATAATTTTAAGAATCGGTTCAGTGGTTTTCCAAAAAAATCTCAAACGTATTTTTGCTGTTGGAACTTTAAGAAAAAAATCAATGTCAAAACGTTCAACGGATAATGCTAAGTACATTAAAGTACGTTTTTGTATTCTGTAAATAGATCTATTTTAAAATTAGTGTTTAAAGCTGTGTAGGTTTTTGAATTGTGAATAAAAATATATTGTATAGAGGTTTGAGTTTTATTTTGTTCTTTTTGCATTCTGTTCGAAACGCAACGTAGAGAGATAATAAGCATAACAGAACGCAGCTGTCAAGGTGAAATAATTATTTATAAAGGGAGTTTCTCCCACGCTTTTGTGGCATCCACGTCGGCCTAGTCTCAGTAGTCCGATGGTTTAGTCCGACGATCGGACTGGTGAGACTTTTTAGTCTCAGTAGTCCGATGATACAGATCAATACAGATGATGATCTGTATTGATCTGTATCATCGGACTACTGAGACTAAAAAGTCTCATCAGTCCGATCGTCGGACTAAACCATCGGACTACTGAGACTAGGCCTCCACGTCAGCTTTGTTTCGTTTTGTCTTGCAAATTGTTTTACAGTTGTGCTTCTCTAGTAAGAATGGTGTTTCTTGCTCGAAAAACTTCGACAAGATGTGAATAATGTGTGGGACAGTGAAGTAAGGTCGAATAAGACGCTGCAGCCCGATCCGTACTTGGCTGGATTTTGAAGAGACATACTGCGTCCGGGACGCCTTCTTTGGTTCGGATGGTGCAGAACCGTGGAAGATTCTCCCAGATAGCATTGAAATGTGTCACACCAGCATTTTAATGGAGACTTGAAAGAGTTGTTTACATCAGACATGGTAGTATGGGCTCAGTTCCCTTTGCCTTAAACAAACAAACAACAATTAATTATAAAGGGAATTTTATCTATCGCCAAAATATGTGGGGGTTTCTCCCACACATTCTATCACTCGTTTCTACTAAAATAACGTAATCTCAATACAAACCAAATACCAGCGACCTGACGTTCCATATGCCACTAGTCACTAGTGATGCGACCGGATACAATACAAATATTCTTACTTTTACACTCTGTATTCCTGTCCCTTTTCTCTCCAGTTTTAATTGTTATCTATTTCATCTTTAGGTATTTATTTATTTATACTTTTAATATATTTTTGGTTTCGTCCCTGACTGCCGTTTCGGCCGCGATGCCTTCGCCCTGGCACAGCTGACAACCAGCGCTGCGGTTCTGCCGTACCGGTCGGACCGCAGCACATGCTGAGCATGTGTCCTTTTAATATTTTTAAGTTTAATTATGTATGCATAATACAATGATAAATATATGTTTTCCTCTCCTTCTTTATTGCACACAGGACAGAAGAAAAGATACAAATACAATTGGCGGCCTTATAGCTTTAAGCTATTTATTCCAGGCAACCTTTAATATAGTTAAAACTTTGGCTATAGTTCCATGCACGATTGACCTCTGAAACTATAACAAACATTTTGAAACACCACGGGCACTGTCGAAAGGGTATCGAAAAAGAACCTAAACCCAGCTCCAGCTCTGCACATTGTGTATATGATTGTGTTCATAATTATTGTAAGATATATTTATTACAAAAGACGTGCTGCTGAAAGTTCCTTGCGCCGCTTCTTTCCTTTCAGCTACAGCACCTTACGAAGCGGTGGTAGAGTGACACATGACGTTGTAAAAATGTACTATAGGGTACTAACTTACAATTTTTTTTAAATGAATTGGTATTGGATTTTGGGCCTTTTTAAAAAACTTAATATTTATGCAATAAATGTGAGCTCGAGAAAGTTAACATATCTAACGTAACAATATTTTTTCAGTATCAAAGTAATCGAGTGTCAATAGCCAATTTTTAACATTTTCTTTTTTTTTCTCAATTACATTGATCACCACATTTAACACCTCACACAATCCACCAGGAGACGGTAGCGGAAGCGGAGACGGAGGAACCGGAGGAGAACGAGGAAGAAGGCGAAGCGGGTTCAGACGAGGAGGTGCTGGCGCGGCAGCGGGAGGCGCGTGCGCAGGCGTCCATCAAGGAGAGAGAGAGGGAGGTGCAGCGGGCACTGGCGACCAGTCTGAGGGACCGCGACAAGGAGAGGGAGTACCACAAGAGGGACGAGGCTGTTCAGGTGAGGTGGAAAGTGAGGTAGAAATGGTGCTGGGCCAGGTAGAAATGGCTGTGGGTGAAGTAGGAATGGTGCTGAGTGAGGTAGAAATGGCGGTGGGTGAGGTGGAAAGTGAGGTAGAAATGGTGCTGAGTGAGGTAGAAATGACGGTGGGTGAGGTAGAAATGGCGGTGGGTGACGTGAAAATGTTGGTATTTGAGGTAGACGAAACTTTAGGTAAGCCAGGTGCTCTAGAACACTTAATACTTGCTATTGGGTCCAAGCATTGATGGGGAAGGGTATAGTTTAAGCATTGGTCTAAGTAGATTAGCGTAGTGTGGGACGCTCCCCAGCCCGGTGGACCGACGACCTGAAGAAGGTTGCTGGCGATGGTTGGATGAGAAAGGCGGAGCACCGAGTAATGTGGCGCGCCCTGGGAGAGGCCTGTGTCCAGCAGTGGACAGACACGGGCTGATAGATAGATAGATAAGTAGAATAATTTCTAGCTAGAACATTTAGAATAGGTTTTGGGAAGATAGAATGGATGCTAGATGACTTTTAGAACACCGTTTCAGCATGTATTTTCATGTTGCTTTCGTCGTCTGTGCAGTCACTGAGGGCCCAGCTGAAGATCAGCGCTGTGGCTTGCCTCAGCATTATGCTGAGCTGGTGTACCCTTTTTGGCACTGTACCACACCAGATGTTCTGTGCTGCATGTATTAATCTTTCTGTATTGTGTTCTATATTCTGGTGTTTACAGCGCTAAATAAACGTTTTCAATTTAAATTTTATTTTGTGTCAGATTTGGCATGTGCTGCAAAATAAGATCTCGTAACCTCTTGAGATCTCTAGTTGCAGGCCTAGGCCACGATTTTTTTAATGAAAGTACATTATTATAAATTATAACGCATCTTTCACTTTCGCGGATTTGCTGGAAGAAATCTCATTTAGAGATAAGTTCACCCTTTGAACAATGTCTCAGTTTAATTGTTTTTATTAAGTCTAGTGTTGTACAATAAAGTGTATATAAATAGAGGAGGCCGCCCCTGATTCTATTTATGGACGCCTAGTACTTTCAGTTTTATTTCTTTGATTAAAGAACTATAGCGTGGAAGACCCAGGGCTACATGGAAACGTAGTCTTCAGAAGTCTGGTTACTGCTAAAGTATCCTGGGAAACCATAGAGTCCGTGGCATCGGACAAAGCGCGGAGGAAAAATATTGTCTCAGCCCTATGCACTACTAGGTGTTCTAACACCTGAAGAAGAAGAAAGCACTATACAAGCCTCGGCGGAATCAGCCACCGTTAGCTTCCTTACCTTTGCAGTAAACTCATCATCTTCAGCTCCTGAGCGTCCAATATTGAACATAGGTCTTGCTCGCTACTCTTTTCATACCCTAGATAGATAGATAGAAACACTTTGTTGTACACAAAATCAGGAAAAGTAAAAACATGATATGTACAAAGGCGGCCTTATCGCTTAAGCGATCTCTTCCAGGTAACCTCTGAAGTTAATTATTAGCTAGTTATTAATTACTCTACCATCGGGCCACCGGTCTGCCATGGTCTCAGCCACCGGTTCGATGACGCCAATGAAGTCTATGTCTATATGCCCTGTCTGTGCTGCAGCACTTCAACGCGCTGCTGGCGGATCTGGTGCGGAATCCGGACCTGTCGTGGCGCGAGGCCAAGAAGCAGCTCAAGAAGGATCACCGCTACACGCTCGCCGACAACCTCAACAAGGATGACAAGGTATAGTAAAAGTAAAACACACTTTACTGCACAAATATAAAACAACAAACATGAGATAGAAAAGGAAATAGTGAAATACAATATAGGCGGGCCTTATCGCTAAGAGCGATCGCTTCCAGGCAAGGTCTGTTACGAAAGGTTAGGTCGTAAAATATATCCATAAAAATACTGTTCTCTATTCTGTGTTATAATTGAATTGGGTATTTGAGAAGTATCAAAGATTCAATGCTTTTCATAAACATTAAAATAGACATAATTAAATAATTTATTTCACAACAACACTATGTTATGTATGCAGGAGGAGCGTCGGTGGCACAGAGGCTAGGGCACCGGACTCCCATGCGGGAGGTCCGGGTTAGAAATAGTGCAGTGCCATGTACGAATGAATTTTTCGAAGACTTAGGCCCGCCCACGTCCGACAAACGGTGACCGACTTTTTGTAGGAGGAAAATAGAACGTACTGATTGCAATAGTATAACGCACACGTCCTACAAAAAGTCGGTCAGAAATAAAACACAAACTTTCCTCTGTATATCCAACTTCCTCTTAAGATTCATGACATGGTATACGTTATCACTCTCCATGACGTGCTACTCCCTCGAAAGCTACAGACAAAGTGACGGCCGTGTGCGTTGAGTCGGTCACAAAATCGGTCATAAGAATCGGAGGAAAAATCTGCCCGATTATCGGTCCTACAAAAAGTATGACGTGGGCACCCTTACGTACATTTACCGACTGCTCTAACGGCGAAGGAAAACATCGTGAGGAAACCTACACACTGAGATGACCAGTGTGTAAATGGGGTAGGCACAAAAGATCCTCAAGGGTCGAAGTGCCGCTGGGGTTATTCCCGGCCCCCATCATAAGATAAGATAAAGATGTATGTAGGAGAGCGTTCCATAACCAGTTGAAATAATTCACGAAAGGGCAATAGCAATTTGTGACGTCACTCTGCAGTAGCGCCATATTGGACTGTTTTGTTGAAAAAGGGACAGATAATCTCCTCAGTGCTAATTTTAAGCATTAATATTTGTTCTGTGGTGTTAGTTGAGATTTCGAAAAACGAATTTTAATTATTTTTTTTCGTACAGTCCGTTGATTGATTGATGTAAAATGGCAACTGAGCAATAATTCGAATTTATTTATGTTCTGTTTGTTGTTATTAATATTTTTTATTTTAATAATTATAAAAATATATGTAATAAGACTTGAAACAGTATCTGTGAAGATCCATTTTGAAAAATAAACACTTTGACTCGAAGTCGGTGTTTATTTTTGAATATTTGAAAATAGTGTATAAAAAAAGTTAATTATCTAATACTAGCGGCCCGTCCCGGCTTCGCACGGGCATTAAACATTACATTTAGATTTGTTAATTGTAACACATTCATAATAATAATAATATAACACACATATTCACTCCTTTTTGCGTCGAGCTCCTAAAAAAGAGTAAATTAAAAAAAAAACCGAGTGACGCCCTACAACGCATAAGTAGCCGAATGGAGTTTATTTGTTCAAAGTTTTAAACTCGTGATATCTTTTGAATGGAATGTCAGAATCGAATAATTCAAAAAGTAATATAAAGGTATTGAAGCAGTCTTAAATAATAAATCATTTATTTTGATAAGGTACAAATAAAGAGCTTTTTGTAGCGGTGGTATTTTAATTTCTTTTTTTTTATAAAAAAAAACGCTTATTGTGACATGACTATAATAGTTAGAGACACGCTGCCGCTGATTTTTTTGTTGATAATGGTGTGTTCTAAAAAAATGTTATATATCATTTTGTTCTATCATCAATAGTGTTCGCAGCGTACGCGATGTAAGGAAGTTTCTTGATATTTTTTTACACTTTATCGTAATTTAAGTAAGGATCCCCATTTTTTTTGAAAATGAAATATAGCCTATGTCACTCAGGAAAAATGTAGCTTTCCAACAGTGAAAGAATTATTCAAATCTGTTCAGTAGTTTCGGAGCCTATTCAATTCAAACAAACAAACAAAAAATCAAACCTTTCCTCTTTATAATATTGGTATAGATTGAACGCCCGAATAGGGTAAATTGTGAGAACCTTGCTTTGTCATTCATAAGACCTATATTGTACACCACAATTATAACAATAAACTATATCTTATTATTAATTGTGGTTAAAGATCATTTAATTTCTCCAAGAAATTACATTTCACTTAAAAGAGAAACTTAAAACTTAAATAAATGTTGATATGTGGGTAGTTGCAAAAAGTACAAAATTAAAGACAAGTCAGTGATAAAATGGTCTTTCACTTGTCTTTTAATTCTTCTTCTTCTTCTTCAATTTAAGAGCTATGCTCTTGTCGGTGTAGTAAACGCCACTGTGTCCTGTCTAGGGCCCTTTCCTTGACCTCCTTATACGACTTATATAATTATAGTCTTTTAATTAATTATTACAAAATCCATTTAAAAACAGAAAAGTCCATTAAAAAACCATACTGCCAATTACAGATTCCATATTTAAAATAATGCCTATAGGGAGAAATAAGTTTTAATGTGTGTGTATATGGATGTGTTTATTGGAAATGTGTGTGAGCGTGTTTGTGTATCTTATCTTATCTAATAGTGGCCCCAAGAATTTGTCTATACATGTCTACTGTTGTGCGCAGGAGCGTCTGTTCGCGCAGCACACGAGCGCGCTAGCGGCGCGCCGGCGCGACAAACTGCGCGCGTTGCTGACCGAATTGGGCGTGTCGTGCACCGCGCACTGGAGAGACGTGCGAGCGAAACTCAAGGCCGAGCCTACCGCACCTGTTTACAGCAGCGCTAGCCAGGTATATAACAGCTACATCTACATCTACGAGCTACAGTCCAACAGAATACCAGCGCTGCAGGCATTCTCGTCTGCAGCAATAAGCTGAGTTGAGACCCCTTGTCACAACAACAGCAGACCATCAGACATGATTTAGATATGTTCACCTTTGACTACATCATTGTTTTATTATAATTACAACTGTTTCGGTCATTGCTGTGTGGGAAATAAACGTATTACTTACTTACATACTACCGGCACCACACATCATCATCATCAGCGTATTAATGTCCCCACTGTTGGGGCACAGGCCTCCCCTTTCATTGGTACGGTCCATGATCCATCGAGCGGGCCCAGTGCTGATTGGTGGACTTCATACGCCTTCGGAAACTTTAATTTCCTCAGTTATGCAGGTTTCCTCACGATGTTTTCCTTCACCGTTAGAGCGGTCGGTAAATGTACGTAAGTCTTCGAAAAAATCCGAAAAACTCATTGGTACATGGCATTGCATGGTTTCGAAAACCGGACCTCCCGCATGGGAGTCCAGCGTCCTAGCTACTAGGCTACCAACGCAACTTAAATTAAAACGAAAAAAAAAAACAATAGCTATTCTGGGGTGCAGTAGTGGGGCGCTGGGGTCTACTAGTGGGGCGCTGGGGTCCATAAATGAGGCGCTGGAGTCCACTGGGTCCAATACAGCGGCGCTAGCCAGGTATATAAGCACTGGAGTCCAGTAGTGGCGCACTGGAGTCCACAAGTCACGAGAGCTCTTCGTATACTAAACGAGGTATCCCAAAGGATTGATCTGGTCCATTGCTCGGTGACAGAATTCACAGAAGTAACACTGACTTATCTAAGCATGTAATTATTTTATGTAAATTGTATTAATTTTAGTGGAATAGTATTGTTTTATATAATTGAATTGGAAATTCCCGTAATAATTATGTAAATTGTAAAAAAATAAAAAAGTGGGGCGCTGGAGTCCACAAGTGGGGCACTGGGGTTCACTAGTGATAAAGAGGTTTGCACTAGTACTAGTGTACAATTCAAAACTAGACTCCAGCGCAGAAATAATTAAAAAAAAATTTTTTTGTTAACCTGTGTAATATTTCCAGATGGAACGCGAATTCCGCGACTACCAGCGCGACAAACAAAGCGCGGCCAAGACGGCGTTACGACAGCTGCTGTTAGAAACACGCTCCATCACGCACAAGTCTCTCGCCGCCGTGAAGGAACATGCCGCAGCAATGCAGAACGTACAGGACGGGCTGAAACACGACGCCAGGTCTGTAGCTCAATTTTGGGCACACTAGTGGGGCACATTGGGAGCGTCGGTGGCACAGTGGCTAGGACGTCGAACTCCCATGCTCCAGGTCCCAGTTCGAAACCGTGCAGTGCCATGTACCAATGAGTTTTTCGGTTTTTTCGAAAGACTTACGTACATTTACCGACTTCTCTGACGGTGAAGGAAAACATCGTGAGGAAACCTGCACACTGAGATAACCAGTGTGTGAAACGGGGAAGGTAATGGCAAACTAAACAAAAGTAAACTAAATCTGCGACGAGAGTCGTTCTATGTGATTAATTCCTTAGAATGATCATGACCCCCAGCAATGAGGGACACGACTTAGAAGAGAGAGTGGGGCACATGAGTCCAATACGGGGCACTTTGGTAAAATAGTGGGATTGGAATCAACTTGTAGGGCACTGGGGTCCAAGAGAGGGGCAGCAGCTACTAGAGACCCACTCCATCATGCACAAGTCTCTCGACGCTGTTCACAGGACGGGCTGAAACACGACGCCGGGTCTGTAGCCCGCTGGTGGGGCACTGGGTTCAACTAATGGAGTGCGGGAGTCCAATAGTGGGGTACTGGGGTCAATTGGTGGGGGCTGTGGTCCATTTATAGGGTAGTGGGGCACTGGGGTCCAATAGTGGGGCACTGTTGCATTATTGAGGGGTCAGCTGAAAACCAGCACTGTGGCTTGCCTCAGCATTATGCTGAGCTGGTGTACCCTTTTTGGCACTGTACCGCACCTGATGTTCTGTGCTGCATGTATTAAAATTTGTATACGTCTGTATTGTGTACTGTATTCTGGTGTTTACAGCGCTAAATAAACAATTTCAATTTCATCACGTGTAATTGTTTGGGAATCCTAGTGTGGGGACTAGATTAATTTGTACTTATTACCTCATGTCTTACAGTGAAATATTCAATCTTAAGAGGCAGTTACATATAGTCGTTGACCGCTTCGGTGAAAGACCTACGGTGGACGACCTACGGTCACCGACCTCCGTTGTTTATACCTAGTGACACTTTGACGGTCACCGAATGCGGTCACGACTGGTAATTCACATAGGTGGTGGACGCATGCCGTGACCGCCCAGACGGTCGGTAGACGATCAGGTGTAACCGCACCTTTACAGTCAACAAATTATTCTTATTCGGCAGGTACCTGGCCCTAGACCACATTCCGGACGAGCGGCAGCAGATCATCATGGGCTACCTCGAGGAGCTCGACAAGAAGGGTCCGCCGCCGCCGCCCACCGCCACGGAGCCCTCGCGCCGCTCCAAGCTGTGACAGGTAATTGGACGTCCGCCCTACTATTGTTACACATCATCTCACACTTTACACCATCGAGTGAGATGGTTAAAATGTGAGATGGTACAGTGGGTGATAAATTATGAGATGGCACAGTGGGTGAGATAGTGTATTGGTGATATTGTTTAACATGTGAGATGGCACAGTGTAGTGTGTACTGTACCGTCTCATACTTTACACCATCTCACCCACTGTGCCATCTCACACTACACTATCTCACCCACTGTGCCATCTCACCCACTGTACCTTCTCACACTTTACACCATCTCACCCACTGTGCCATCTCACACTACACTATCTCACCCACTGTGCCATCTCACACTTTACACCATCTCACCCACTGTGCCATCTCACACTACACTATCTCACCCACTGTGCCATCTCACACTTTAAACCATCTCACACTACACTATCTCACCCACTGTGCCATCTCATACTACACCATCTCACACTACACTATCTCACCCACTGTGCCATCTCACACTACACTATCCACCCACTGTGCCATCTCATACTTTCAACTATCTCACCAACTGTACCTTCTCACAGTATACACCATCTCACACTACACTATCTCACCCACTGTGTCATCTCATACTTTCAACTATCTCGCCCACTGTACCATCTTAGTTTACTTACACTATCTCACCCACTGTACCTTCTCACAGTATACACTATCTCACCCACTACACCATTTCACACTATTTGACCTCTTTACCTTATCAAAATTCGTTTTCTGTTCAATTTTGTATGTGCTGTGAAATAGATTTCAGGTTCCTTCGGCCCCTACTCCCATCCTCGTATAACATAGAAACTGATATCATGATTTTAATACATTTTTCTTTCTTTTTCAGTTACTAGTTGAAGAAACCAGCACCAAATAGAAGCGAAGTCATCTGTTAGCAAGCTTTTCAAAATGTATATTTTGAGTGTGTGAATAATAATGAACTGTTTAGTGATAATGATAATTTTTAATGAATAAACATAAATATGAATTAATTCTGTCATTTTAAGAAATAAATACACTTTGTTGACACAAAAAATACATATTTAGTTCACTCGATAATACTTTAATTACACAAAATAGAAAGAGTGTATTTCCAATAGCGCTCACTTACAAACAATTAGGCACAGAAGATAAAAATAATATTAAACAAATATATTATAAAAATAAGTAATTAAGTTTGATGAAGGTGGCGTGCAGCACCGGAAAAAGGGGACTGGCACTGGGCACTGATTTTACAGGCTTTTTTTATGTACTACTAAACCCGCATTTGACCTCGATCTCGGCTGATGGTAAGCGACGACGAGGTCGACGATGGAGCATGCGGGTCCGGTAAATGCCTATTCACTCTGGCCTTGAAGATCACAAGGTTGTAGGTTTCGGGAAACACAGACGCCGGCAGGCTGTTCCACTCCTTATTCCTTGCATCTGCTAATGCTATATTTTTTGTGACAAAGTGGTTTCCTTTCTTTTAAAAATACATTTCCTTGATACCAGGAGTCTGTCTTGTATTAAAGGAACAAGTAAATTGAAGCTGGTATGACTGCAGATCCTGGGGAAGTACGGTCAGTTACCCTATACGCCGCCTGTTAGAGTAAAATCTACGTAAGGCAACAACAAAAAAGAGAAAAGAAATCAGCAGCCTACTCTAGTCCACTACTGGACATAGGCCTCTCTCAGGGCGCGCTATTGAGCCCGATCTTCGGCTTTTCTCATCCAGTCGCTGCCAGCCACCTTGCGCCGATCGTCGCTCCACCTAGCAGGGACGCCCGTCCCACACTAAGCGGTCTCCACTCCAGAACTCGTCTACCCCAGCGGTTGTCTGCCACTGCCACTTCAGCTTGCTAATCTTATGAGCAATGTCGATAACTTCTGTTCTATGCCGGATCTCCTCATTTCGGATTCGATCCAGCAGTGATACTCCGAGCATAGCTCTCTCCATAGCACGCTGAGCGACTTTCTGAAATATATCATGTTGCGCAGGCTTATAAGGTTGAGATTCAATCGAAGGTTTTTGACAGATACACTATAAATTGTGGTCGACTGTACTAAAAGTGACTACTGAATGGGGGTAGTTTTGCTTGGTTTGAGCCCCATAGGATCAAAATAAAAAACAAATTGAATAAAAATTATTTATTTTAGCTACCCGTGGCACATCAGAAAGAAAATACAAAAATTAAGGAACAGAAGTAAGAGGTAGCTATCCAAGAATATTTTTATAAGAATGTTATATTCATACAAAGGTACAATTTTGTGAGCTTCTTACATAAAATCAAAGTATTTTTGTGCTAAAAAATAATTTTTACTGTAAAATAAGTTTTACTGTAAAATAAGTTTTACTGTAAAATAATTTTTACTGTAAAATAAGTTTTACTGTAAAATAATTTTTACTGTAAAATAAGTTTTACTGTAAAAATTTGGTTTTGAGTTCAAATGTGCGTTAACAGTTTTAAAAAAACATAATTAATTTTGCCAATATCTGTATATTTCGTTGGAATGCTAGATATACAGTATAGTTTTTCACAAAAACTTGTTTCAGATAAATTTCCTAAACTAAACATACTTTGACAAATGATAATAATTTACATGAAAAAGAAACATTTTAAATGCTGTTTTAGTAAGTTAACTATTAAATAAATTCGTGGTATATACAGAGGGAATGAATCATTATAAAGTTACAATATTTGATGAATTGCATTTTTTTTAATTTGTTGTTTTAGATTATTTATAATTATAATCTAAGTTTATTGTACAGAAGATTTATAAAAAAAAATGAGATGAAATAACAAAAAACCTGTTAGATATTATAAATATAAGGTCCTTTTTTATTAGTAGCAAATATTTGGAGGGGCGTAAGTGCTGGTCATTTGTACCACTTTACACGAAGAAATAATCCTGTTGTATGAAAAAATTCAATGCTAAAGAAGAATAAACCCCATTATTTTGTGCCTTGGTGGCTTATTTCAGTATTAGAATAGCAATAATTCATTCAATTGTAGAATTTTCAAACAAACAATTTTGCCCATTCATTATTAATTTGCCGCTAATAAAATAGGACCCTACATACAAAAAGCAAAGGTTTTTCTTTAGAATTAATTATTCGCGTAGTATTTTGCAATTCCATATAGATAATACAGTATATATTTTAACAAAACAGTGGCGCCTGAACAAACAAAATTGGCGGAAATTTTACAAAAACTATACAGTGTGTGCATGGATAATCATCTTATCTTATCTTATGATACGGGGCCGGGAATAACCCAGCGGCACTTCGACCCTTGAGGATCTTTTGTGCCTACCCCATTTACACACTGGTCATCTCAGTGTGCAGGTTTCTTCACCGTTAGAACAGTCGGTAAATGTACGTAAGTCTTCGGAAAATACGAAAAACTCATTGGTACATGGCACTGCACGGTTTCGATTCCGGACCTCCCGCATGGGACTCCGGTGCCCTAGCCACTGTGCCACCGACGCTCTATGGATAATCATAATTTTTATACATTATCAAAATCAGCAAAAAATACATAATGGTTTTTTTACCTGGTCAAAGTTGAAAACTAATAATTCTCCGAGACCAATACTATAATAATCGGATTTCCCATGCAGTTTGTCCCATGCAAAAGTCACAATACAATTTGGAAGTGTATTTAAATCATGTGTAACTTTTTAAGAGTTTTTCTAAGACTTGCAGTTTTTCCTACAGCATTTTTACTGTAGATTTGGTTTCAAATTCATTCAAAGTGTGAGTGATATGACAAAAGTGCTGCAGTCAGTTTGAGAATGACTTGTATCGCTCTCCGTGCCCCCCGCTAGGCGTGTGTGCGTATAATAATTATTAAAAATATATCACATGGCAACCTGTGTATATTTGTTGTATAAAAATGGGCTATGGAGACTGGAATTGCAGAGTGCGCTGTCTTCAAAAATATTGTAGTTTGATGACCATAAAAATACTGTAAATGAAGTGTATGTATTTTTCTATGGACCTAAGAATATTAAGCTCAATTTCCAATGCCGCGGAATGGAATGGAAGCGAATTTTCGCAACGTAATTGTACATAGCATAATGAACTTTATGTCAATTGTGTAACATACAAACTAAATACGAGCCAAAAAAGAGGTCGCGCGTCTTCCGGGGAATCCTCGCGCATTTTCGTGAATTCCCCTAGCGGTAAAGCGTATTTAGTTTGTATGTTACACAATTGACATAAAGTTCATTATGCTATGTACAATTTACGTTGCGAAAATTCGCTTCCATTCCATTCCGCGGCATTGTGAATTGAGCCTTATGGTCCACTCACTTGCCATTGACATTAAAGACACGTGCGGGAAAACCACGTATCACATTCGTGATGAGTTTTTACTGTAAAAACAGCTTATGAAGAAATTACAGAAATAATTTTTCCAAAAAATTACTGTAAAGTGTATACTGTAAAAAATATCATTTTACAGTAGACGGTGTATTTTTGTTACTGAAGATTTGAGCTTTTTCATCATCAAAACCACAAAAGAATTAAAAACAGTACACTCTGGTATACCAATCTTTACTATTGTACATTGTGGAGGAAATAGGGGTAGGGGGTGTGTGTGTAGTAAATATATCTCTATACTATTGCTAAGTATGTGTGTGGCACGCTTTGCGGGTAAACGTGGAACAAGCACGGGCAGCGTCAGTCTTATATCACGGTCTGGGCCTTGTAATGTGTACGGACGTTTTCACGCCAAAATCGTTAGTACTAACTGCTGATATTGGCGGAAATCTTTTGAAAACTGACTCTTTGAAAGTAGAGTTAGGTACGTGGTTATTTTCTGTCGAACATTTAGAATGTTCATCAAAGATGAAGATAGAGGCTTCGATTCCAGGTGGCCGCCAAATCTAAACGAAACTGTCACGCCCTCTCGTATACTAGATTGCAACCACGGAATCGATGCCAATATATGGATATAGTGTATGTAAAATAGATGTAATATTTAATAGTTTGTATGCATCAGATTAGTTTTTATAAAAGTAAAACCTGAACTATCCTCTGCGTAGAAACAAAAATATTACTGCAAAAGTCTAAGGTTTCATATCTTAAACTGACAGAAAATATCTAGATACCTGGGAACTCTAAAATATTACCCGTCGGAAATATTTGTGAACCTGGGGTAGCAATTATGACACGTATTGACATGCAAAATTTGAAACAACATTAATCCATCTCGTTCATTCACATAGCCACAGATATACGTGGGACCGTAAAACACATTCCGTAAGCTCAACTGCATATCGAAAGTGTCAAACGCCCCGCTCAGATCCACAGATAATTCAGACGGATTATACCCAACTTTTATCTATGATACAGCCAAAAACGGAACACTCCAAGCCAGTACATCATCAAAAGACCACAGACCACATTGGGTCTTCCCCAAACGGACTCCAGCAAGTTTCTTGGTGCGCTAAGCGCTGTACCGACGCCCGCGCGGGCCGAAGCTGCGCACGGGCACTGATCAACGGACTTAAGATTAATCTTAAAGCTAGACTTGCCACAAGACAGTGCAGTGTGTAGTGTTTTGGAACAATACCTTACAATCATGGCATGTACAAAAAAAATAAGTTTTTCAACTTTCAGTCCAAAAGTATACCCATAATTTCTTCCCACATCCCAAAAAGGGTCATAGGAACAGTCACGCACTGTATTCCATATTGATTGAAGTGGTTCTTCAGTCATGAATACGATTGGTAGGCTTTACTGAACGCAAGTGACTTTATATCTACACCACCTTCCTTTAGTAGAATAAGTGACATTTAGTTCTCCTTAATTTCAGAAGTTTTTGGGTCCCAATCCATGGTCCCAAATTGATATGTACGTATAACCAAAATTGGAAAATATTAAGTTCTTATTCCAAGTCTTATTTTGGTAAGTCTTGTGGCAAGAAAATTTTGGTGGACAGAGACTGTATCTTGTATGACATACTATGGCTATTTTTGAAAATCCGAACTAGATATTTTTTGAACTATTTTTGTATTGTAGCCTCCCTCACAAAATTCCTTAAATTATATTTATAACACCAATATGTGAGGGCAGGGTTTGTACATGTATGTCAGTATTTGTTCATGTTTATATGTAAGCCAGTGATCTACGTCCACCAATCCAGTGTAAAAGATAAACATTAACACTTAATACTAGAAAAAATGTGTCCTATTGTTTTCTGTGGAGAAACTATGAAAAATGTCCTATTTCAACCAAGATTCTTACTTAGATAATTCAAAAGTTCCCCTTGTGCAAGGGGAATATTACAAGGCTGATATTATTCAACCGCTACATTTTAATTCAATTCTTTTGAATATGACCTCTATTGTAGGTAAGAAGAATACCGGTATCCAGGGAAATTTGTTTCCTCAAGTTGAATATGCTTTGTACCAAACATCTAAAACAGAGATGGGACAAAGGATAGCTTGTTTTAAAACTTGGTGCAGTAAGTGTGGGTATTTGTAAAAGTTAGATTATCATTCTTCAAAATTGAACTGCAAGGTGCATGTAAATTAAGTAATTAGATTTTTGGTAGATATATGAAATAAAATTGGTAGGTATATAAACACCATTTGTGAATATAGAATTTACAATGTTGGGGTTTGGAATTGTTAAAAAATGAACGGTTTTACAGAATCCTAGTGAATGCAGAACTTACTTGGTTAGATTAGGTTATGTTTGGTTGTGCATGACAACCATGCAAAGTGAAGCAGGGCTCCTTCGACCTATCTTAGATCCTACCACTGATCTTTATAACTCCTATGAGGGAATTCCATTATTGGTAGAAGTTAACAGAGAAATATTTTAAAATCTGAATAACTGATATGTTTTGAGAACTGACTGGCAGATTTATTATTATTACGAATAGACAGGCAGCATAATGCTGGTGTGTCATGTATGTCCATAGTTCACTATCACTAATAGTTCAGACATTATTTATTTAGACATCAGTGTTTGTTTTAAGAAGTTTGTCATGACGATTTTTAAGAGTTCATTGATGTAGCCAATATAACATACTCAGGGAGCCTGTTTCAAGTCTGACCGACTCTGTTGCTCAGGAAATGGTAAGCAACAGAGAGTGTGTGCGATTGTCATGTGGTGTCCTCGTATAGTTGATATTTAGATGTAAAATATCTCATGTTCTCCACAGAAAAACAAGCTGACAAAATATCACATGTCCGTCTTACAAATAGTACTTCAAAAACCTATCTGACCGCGAACAATCAACAGATCATGTGGTAACAAGAAAAAACTGAGTCTGTCGACTACGCTACAAAATCCAAGGGCCTGTTGAACCCACCCTTTCTGTTCATGTACTGTCTGTATTTCCTTTTTAATACTACGTGGACGTCACCTTCCACATTATCGTCTACTTTCTTACCTTTAGTAGTATCGAAGCCGCAGAATCCCATAACCTTCAACATCTCTTGTTCTTCAGGAGATTTTCCCTCCAAATCTGCAGGGGTTATGATCGGGCGCTCTCCGAAGGTTTTCTTTGGCTTGGACATGAACGAGGAGGTGGGTCCAGGGGATATGGAGCGTGATCTGCGTCGACGAGGGGAAGGAGATCTTCTTCGGTCTGGAGAACGACGCCGGCGATCTAAGGATCTAGATCGAGACCGCGTGCGCGGTCTCCGGCGGTCGCGGTCGCGATCCCGGTCTCTTCTGTCTCTTAATTCGCGGTCATCGCGTCTTCTATCTTCCCGCCGTCGAGGGCTCGGCGACCGACCCATTTTTTCCTAAAATACATAAATTATTGTTGAAATAAATGGAGAAATAAGGAAATTGATTGTTAAAAATGTATTTACCTCAGTTTTCAGTCAAGTTTTGCTAATTTTTTGCAAATAAAATAAAAAATAAACGCGGTCGTTCACTAAAATTCCGCCATTTTGAAAATGAAAGTTTTTTTTTCAGTGTTGCCACCTTGAAAACCAAAAGTCGCTAAGTAGAATTTAGAAATCAAATTTCTCATATATTTATATAAATAACGATTTAATGTTCACAGAGAAAAATATTTATAAATGCAATGAAATACTTGGTCAGATAGGGTAAACGTCGGGCAGCTCGGGCAAATTGATTAAAGTCGAGCCTATCAGCCAACAGCATACTATTTGAATACTTAGGCTGGAATGTTAATAATAATAATAATAGCACAAGGAAAATTATAAGTTGTACTGCATAGTTGGTATACAATTTCCTAGTAATAGCGATGAAATATTTGTTTTTTAGCTAAACAAATTTAAAATTCGCTAGATTTAGCGACAAAGTCGCAACGGTGGAAACACAGATTTTTTTCATTTTAACGTTTTTTGCAATAATGCAGTTTTTCTTTGCTTTAAAATTAGGTAAGTTTTAATATGAAATTGCATATAATAGGGAAGAAATACGCAGAAAAACCCAAAATTAAACCAAAAACGTATTTATGTACGTTCCGTTTCACTTTCATTATCATATTTATTAGAAAGAATTATGCATGTAAAGGAATGTTGTAAATTAGTGTTGCAATTAAAATAAAATCCCCAAAATTACGGTACTTTTTAATTATAGGTACAAAGCAAATTTTAATGTCTTTTTTTGGATTATCTCTGCTCATGTCATGCCAAGTCAGGTATACGGTCGATATCCTAACCTGATGTCTTTGTCAACATAAATCACCATAAATAAACTTTGCTGATACACTTACGATACTAATATAGATAAGTTAACAGGCTTAGCAGCATTGCAAACGATAAATACTCGCTTGTAATCTAGCCGTAAAAGCCGATTTTACAGCGTTTCTGTAAATATATTTATGAAAATAAAGTGATAAACTTAAATTGAATGCTGGCAACTCTGCAATTACTACCGCCATCTAATTTCTCAAATGTGAATCCAAAGCGACGCGACTTTTGCGATTACAGCGCCATAACGACGAAAACACGCAACTCGCGCGACATCGATCTACCGCGGCGGCGTACAGACGACTATTTCACGAACGAAATAAAGAAATAAACGCGTTTACGCGTAATGTCGGTGGTGCTAGTGCATTAAATCTAACCGGTAGACATTCTGTGCGTCATATTTCATTATAATGTTACTCCTTTTACGTGCTTAGTGTAAGTTATTTGCTACTCAAAAAAGTGAAAAGTGGTTTTGTGAAGTGACTGGAAAAACGCGATTTATTCGCTTCTTGGATCGATTTGCCGGTGAGTTTTGCATTTAATCAGCTTTCTCATGTACGAATCTGTTTAGTTTTTCCATCGGATGTGGTTAATTCATTCGTAAAAATGCATTTTTACATATGCCTCAAATAGGGTGTGTCTTGATTTGGTAGAACAAGAAACGAGTCGTTTTTTTTCCATCATCGACTTGAAATCTTCCAAAATACTTTTATTTACGTTCACTTAACGTTGCACGTCTAATTTACAGTACATTTTCCTTTTATTACGGCATAGTAACAACCACGGCTGTTAAATCAATTTTCGCGTACAAAATCTCGTTATTCACACATAGAACTTCGTTTTTGTCGCATTTAGGAGGTCCGGAAAGGTGTATTTAATGTTTTTTGGGCGTGACTACAATCAATTCCATGTTATCTATCGCCTCAATTGCACGATGACATCACCGCCGGGCGCGGATGGTACGAACAACCCGACCAAATGCAATACATCACTAAATTCACCTTGTACCATTCAATAGAGTAGTTTTTCAACTCGGTTTAGTATCCAGCTGTAGACTGCACCTAAGTGGAAACAAGATTGGTATCTGATGGTTCAGATTTGATGGTGTTAAAACGGATTGGATGTCAGGATTGGGCTATTGTAAGCCAATTTGAAGTGGCCTTCTGACCTATTTCATTTGGTAGTGTTGCCACAGTTATTTGGATTGCTTGTCAGGGTCAAAACTGATAATGGATGTGAACTATTTGATTATACCTACCTGTGTCTCTATCAGACTATTATTTTTTGTATCACATTTCATGACTCAAAATAGAATTTCTGGTGATATGACTGTGTAGAGTCAGCTTGGTGTGGTATCTATGTGGTAGCTATTTCTACTGTGTTCTGGTTTTAAGGGTAAGAGAGCCAATTACTGGCACTTGAGGCACCCAAGGTTAGCAGTACATAAAAAATCTTCAAATAATATTGGTTGCGCAGAGGGCACCTATATCAAAAATAAATGATAGCCATGAACTTTCGGAGAGTACAATATATTCCAAAATCTTCAAACGCTATAATAAATCCAGATCACACCCCTATGCCGCGTCTTAATAACCTACCACGGCATTTTTTATATTTTTTTAATGGCAACTGTAATTCCTCTTGTGGGTCATGAGGAACAATACTGCCAGCATCAAGTGATTGATTCATGCATGTAGTAGAAGAAAATATAATTTGGAACCTGATTGAAACCTCTGATACCTGAAAAGACAATAGGGTTAGGATATAATAAAAATATAAATAAACAATGATAAAAGAAATAAGTAGGTAAACTTTATAATTTAATTTCATGAACATTTAGGAAGAGGAGAAGAGCCCTGATGATTTTTTTATCTTGTATATTAAGAACCGACGAGAGATTCGTAGGTAGAGGCGCCTTGTTTAAAGCTAACAAAAGATAAAAGGAGGGAGAGTTATATCTGGGACAATTAAAAAGAAGGTGAACCAAGGTTCCTTCATCCAGTCCACATTCGCATAGAGAGGAGTCTCTAATACGAATTTTATTGAGGTGGACTTGTGAACAGCAATGACCTATTCTCATTCTACCACGGCATCTAACGGCAACAATGTAGACACAATATATAAATGAACCTAATGAGAGCATTAAACAAACATTATAATGAGGACATATATCTATGGGTGACTGTGAACACTTAACATCAGGTGGCTTGTTTGCTCCTCATCTACTCTCCTTATACAATTAAAAACTCCTGTGCATATTAACAGTGTCTCTGGAGTAGGTAGAGAGAATGGAACGCCACTAATATCTGTTTTGACACACCTCTTATTATTTGTGAAGATATAGGCCAATGGTAATGTCTATACTCTTCCTCAGAAGCTGTTATTTAAATCTTTATGCAATGTATTGCATAATAAAGACATTCCTTTAGCTATGTGTATTATTTACTGACTTAGTTGCAATTTGTAAACATGTATAATTATGGTTTTAAAGTAAACACAATGATTAATGTATCACTTTCTTATGATAATAAGCCTAGAAATGAGATACATTTATTGTCTTTATATATAGACATTTTATTAATATTAATGTATTATAATGATCATGACATGCTAATATTTTAATATTTATTTCTATATATTTTTGACAATGTATGATCATTACTCAAATAAATGAATATGAAATAAGAGATCACAGGCTGCTCCTGTGGTTTTAAGTTTTCCAGAAAGATCAATAATCCAAAGAAAAACTTGGCCATTGGTTACTAAAATTGGAAAATAGTACTAAAAAAGGTTTTGAGGGGGACATGGCCATCCTAGCATCCCCCCTTTATCCATCACAGTATTACCAGTGCCTACGAAGTATAAAATACATTCAACAGTTTTTGATACAGTTATCTATCCAGGTGTAGGTGGAAGGACGATATCGACCACTTCCAAAAAGGATGGTATAAGGACGCTGAGGATAGGGAAAAATGGAAAGTAGGAGGGGTGGCCTTTGCCCAGCAGTGGGACAGTATATAGGCTATTAAAAAATATATCTATCAGTGCAGTGCAGACTTGATATTTGACCTGTGGTGTCATATATTTTGTCACCAGTATGTTTATGTAACCATAAGGTTTCCTATGAAGTTTAAAATAAATAAACAAAGCTCTTCATTTAAGAATTTATAAACATGAAGCGTGTGACCACACTAGTGAACATGTGTGAAACGGCGAATAATTCTTCATACATGTAAAGGAAGCAAATAAGATGTGCTTAGATGGATATTCGTGCCGCTCCATTATTTCAGGGAAACCCACAAGGAAAATGACGTGAAGTTATGTGCAGTTAAGGTGATTTGGGTATCGGGTAAAATCTCTGTCTTAGTTAGTACATTGCGTATCGCTAACCAACCAAAGAGTAGAAGCCCTTTCTAAAACTCACACACTGTAATCAGTATCACGCAGTTCACATATTTTTTTCTAAGATATTATGGCTCTGATTTCTGTTAATTTTTCATTTGGCCTAAAGTATTCTAAACATTTTTTACAGAATACTTTTTGCCGTAAAATGTCCAAGTCATTCTCTATTGTCTGCTAAGGATCCACACTTTTTTAAGTCCAGGAAAAACTTGTATAAAAACTTATGCTATTTGAAGTTATGTAAGTTAAGACTGTTTTTTATTGAAAGAATGATGATAGCTAGAGGTGTGTATGAACTTGTAGTCAGATTGATGCTCCATCCTCTCTGCCTGCATTGATATAGCCAAAAAAACCTTTCATTCCCTATCAGTTATTATTATCATCACCAATGCCGGTGTACGTGCTCCACTCCGGAGGCTTGTAGATTCATACAACACCTATTTTGAAAATGTTGATATCTTTGCACTGTCCGCAAATAGATTTCGTAAGTTTATTCTCAATGTTGTTTCCCATATACCTTAACTCTCTATTTTATTTATAAACTTTATCTAAGTAATTTACCTAATCACCGTCTGTTGGCAAGATTTATAAATTGATCTTACTATTTTTTTGTAAACTGTGGATTACGTAGTGGGTTATGCATTTACTCTATACTTGTATTAGTTACTATGCTTATGTAATATTTAGTGTATAACTGTTTGTGATCCCTAATAAACTAAAATAAAAAATAAAATAAAATTAATTACCTAGTTTCACTCTTTAGAGATTCACAGAACATATGAAAAGAAACACTCAAAGTTATAAAAAATGAAATTTAATTAACAAATACTATATTTATGTGTTATGTTTCATTCAATTCAATTCTTTAATTGCTTCCACTGAGTAAATAAGTTTTTCATATGGACTCTGCACAACCATTTATGTAGAGTTCATGAAGTGAAAAATATGTGGTAGTTAATGTGTCATTCCTCATGGACCAAGTGATTAATTGTGTCACTATTTATAATGCCGGGGCAGTATGAATAATTACAAGTCGATTTGGGCAATATGTTACAGAAACCTAGTGGATTCGAAACCGACTCGGATATTTTAGATTATGTTAACCAAGCAACGGGCTCCATCGACTTATCTTTGTGCCCCCAAAATGACACTGACCATAGTTATTATCATATTGCTGTCTCATTTTGGGCATAATTCAAACTGTCTGGACATTATAATGAATAATATCTTTAATCTTTTTTTTTAATAACTTTGTACATAACATATGCAAGCTAAGTTATGCTATATCATATTCATAATTATAGATTAAAAATAAAACATGTGACTGATACCAATATCATATATCAATCTATCATTGTAAGCTGCACCCATTAGTTATATCTATGTACCTAGGGTGATCCATTATTTTTTAGTTAAATAGAAAATAAAAGAAATATTACTTTTTAAACTTTCGTGGTTATTGGCAATACTATAATTCGACACGGGATTTTTACCACGGTTTGGAGTTGTTTTGAGCTCCCGATAGTAGATAGTTGGAGGAGGGTAGATAGATTCAATGAGGGCCTCCGGGCAATGGACACGGGGAGTCCATTGCCTGATAACAGGTCCTCGAGTAGGTCTGGCGTGCCCGTGTTCCGGCACGCCACCACAAGCCGAATGGGGACGCGAGTCCCCAGAGTTGGGTCCGTAATGCGGGACACCCGCTGGCGAAGTCGCGGAAGTTATGTGCAAGCGTTCCCGTGGCTTCGCCGTCAGGCGGTGCGCAGGAACACCGGGGGGTTTTTTGGCCGGTAAAAGTCCGGCATAACCTCTTCGTCTCCCTCTTGCGGCGAAGAGGTAAGCATGAGCGTTTCCCCCCGAAAAAAAAGGGTAGATAGATTCAGCGATCTCTACCTACCCACAACAACTCGCAGCCTACGTTAGTCACTCGTGACCATGGCTAATGCAACTGTGCCGAAATATCGGGAGCTCAAAACGGTTTGGAGTTGTTTTGAGATCATGATATTTCGGCACATTTGCATGCGCCATGGTCGCGGGTAGACTAACGTAGGCTGCGAGTTGTTATGGGTAGGTAGACATCGCAGAATCTATCTACCCTCCTCCTGACGCGACGGTTGCGACCACTACCATTGTCCGTTGTCACCATCTCACGACTCACATTTATCTAGCATAAACTGGCACCAGTCTACACGTCGGACTTTCTGCTCTTCTGTGAGAGAGTGAGGTATCCATCGCGATGCAACCTCCCTAACTTTAAGATGGTCATGTAAAATGGTGGAAACTGCCTGTGATCCAATCTTCAGTTTATCCTGAATCTCGCGCTTGGTAATGTTGCGACATTCCTTTAATAGCCACTCCACCCTGATGTCATTTTTTCGTTGGTGGTCGCCCCGGTCTAAGGTCGCTCCGACCACGCTTAAACTCACGAAACCAATAGGTGATGGTGGCTAGTGATGGAGTCAATTCCCCAAAAGCACTAATTAAATTTTCATGTGATTCCTTATATGTTAACCCTCATTTAAAATCATAATAGATCATAGCACGAAATGCTTCCCGCGTTACCTTCATCGTAGCGATTGAAAAGTGACAGACATGTTTTTTTAACAATGAATTAAAAAATAACCAAAGTTCGCCAGCCAGTGATATTTGGCCAAGGAGTTTGTAATAAAATTTGCCTCCAAGGGATAATAAAAGTATAACAATGAAGTTGATAACAAGCCGTTGACTAACAATTATTGGACCGCCCCACGTTTGTATATGTTTTTGTTCTTATCGAATTATCTTTCAGGTAGGTGAGTGTCTAGATAATCTGTAGTACATATAAGGAAAATGGTATATACACATCTGATTGAGATCTAGCATTGAATCACACAACTTTTTAAGTTGAAACACCGACCCCACCTGCCCGCACGGATCAGCATTTTCCCGTAGCTCTATCCCTGTCTGTCGTTCAGAAACATCGTTCGATAGAGCGAGAAAGATTGCTTCCATCTGATCACCCGTACTCTTCGTCACCGGCGGGCCGATTCCGTTCAATCATTCAATCAATCAATCATTTATTTGTCGAAATTGAACATTGAATTTATAAATAAAATCTTTTGAAAAATTTAGTACACAATGGTTGTACAGCATGATTTGTTTCGAGCGCCTGACCTCTAAACTAGGTGGAACCTGTGTCTCAGGGGCCAGTGATCCTCGATATAGCGGCTTCATCATCACCAGCGTGAGTGACGTGTACATGTGACTGGGGTTGTATTTGAGGATGTGATTGTGGGGGAGAGAGGGTGTGTTAGGGTGAGGGTGTGTGCGTGCGTGCTGAATAGTGGGAGGGTGTGTTTGTGCGTGTTATCATCTTCTTCAGGTCCTAGAGCACCTAGTGGTGCATAGGGCTGAGACAATATTCTTCCACCGCGCTCTGTCCGATGCCGCAGACTCTATGGTTTCCCAGGATACTTTAGCCGCTTCCAGGTTTTTTTGAAGACTACGTTTCTATGTAGCCCTGGGTCTGTCGTTTGCGAGTTCCTCCTGTAGGTTGTCAGTTCAAGGAGGCGTAGGCGATGCCTTTTGGGCGACGTAAGGTGTGCCCTATCCACAACCATTTCCTACGGCGGATCTGTTCAGATAATGATTTTTCACGCGCCATAGCCCATAGCGTGTGATCATATGTGCAAGAATTTATGTATGACTGATCTAAGGAATGTTATTCAATAATGCCAAGCAGGTGTTCGGTTTCATCATACGTAAGTTTTTGAAGCCATTTTTGAACTCTACCTTTGAAATTGTGTTTATTTAGGGAGTATATGTGGATTTCCTTGTTAATTCTATTATAGGAGGTCTGGAGCTAGTACCGTGCAGACTGACTCTACATAGAGTCATACCACTTCAACCTAGATAACCTAGCCATGTCCATGATTATAAAGCAATGCACTATTATTGTTTATTTTTAAGAACGTGAATGAACGATCTGTTCATTCGCCCGCCCACTCTAAAAAAAGGACGGCCAGCACCGGCTTTAAGGAAGGTTTGTACGGAGATAATGACCTCAATTCCAGTGGTAAGTGGTGGTATATCTCACCTCTCTAAAATTCTTTAAGTTACCTTCCTTTGCTACATTTTTTCCTATGTAAAGTCTGTCGTCAAATATCTTCGCTTCGTCGTCGACGTGTTCCCTCAGTGTTTATAGAAGAGGTCAGTACTTACTGAGCGTGTGGGCTACATCTTCGGTCTCATCATCAATTACCGCCAGGTGAGAGTTCAATCGCGAGGTTTTTTTTTATGTACAACTAAACCAGCATTTGACCTCGATCTCGCCTGATGGTAAGCGACGATGAGGTCGACGATGGAGCATGCGGGTCCAGTAAATGCCTATTCACTCTGGCCTTGAAGATCCCAAGGTTGTAGGTTTCGGGAAATACAGACGCCGGCAGGCTGTTCCATTCCTTAGCCGTTCGCATAATGAACGAAGAAGCAAATCGCTTCGTACGAGCAGATGGGATATCAACAACATAAGGATGAAACCCCTCCCCGCGCCTGGTAGTTTAGGTGTAAATAAAAACTTAATTTATCATTTTAGAAGTTCTGAAGCTGTGTCTGATCTGTGTCATACGTGAGGATGACCCCGTTACATTACAATCTCAAGTATATTAAAATCTATGAGCACTCTATCAATCTCATCTTTACAGGTCAGTCTAGGACGACCCCGGCTTTACCTTCCACTCACTTTCCCTTCGTATATCTGTTTCGTCATTGTTTTTTTTTAATATCTTAAAAAGTTAAAAGACAGATTCTAGTCCAACTCTGGCTATGAGTCTATGATCAAGCCTGCTTACCAAGAAACTGCATGCATCATCATGACGCGCGTTGGACGAACGCCAGTTGAAATTAACCTATCGACAAACCACTCCGCTCTTGAATCACTGTTTTGATTCGAATATTAGATAGCTAGCTTTTAGTCCGCGACTATTTCAAATTTTTTTGTGTATAAGAATAAGAATAGTTTATTTGTGCGGTAAGATGACAAAGTATTCATAGTCCATACACCAGTAGGAACTTAAGCATATGTTATATTAAACTAAATAAAATTAGTGAGCAACAAGTTAGTTTACAATAAACGCTGACCTCCGAACTAGGTAGTTCCTGTGTCTCGGAGGACAGATCTCTTCTGTGACCAGTGGAAATGAACATATAAAAACGTAATCTATGAAACGTATATTTCGAAATCAATTTCGCTTTGTCGGGTAATAATTGTCGAGTAAAGTCAGTGTTTTGGAACCGGTATTTACTAAAAATTTAAATTGAAATCGTTTATTTAGCGCTGTAAACACCAGAATACAGAAGTATACAAAGTTTAATACATGCATCACAGAACATCTGGTGTGGTACAGTGCCAAAAAGGGTACACCAGCTCAGCATAATGCTGAGGCAAGCCACAGCGCTGATCTTTAGCTGGCCCCTCAGTGACTGCACGGACGAAGAAAGCAACAGTGTGTGCGTGTTGTGTTGTATGAATGTGTTTGTTTGTATGAATGAGGATATTAGTGTGTATGTGAGGTACTGGGTGTGTGGGAGGGTGATGGCATGGTGCGGGTGTATTTACATGTGTGTGGATGGTAGTATTACTCGAAACTGTTTTGGAACCGGCACTTTTTCAACTGTCAGGCAATTATCACTACTGATGTATGGACTATGAATACTTTGTCATCTTACCGCACAAATAAACTTATTATTATCTATCTATCTAGGCCTTCTGACACGAATTATAAGCGTCTCTATTTGGTAGTGCCAATAAAGTTTCTCATCAATATTTACGCCAAGTTATTTAATATTTTAGACCTAGTTAGCGGTGCACATGTGCAATTTTTAACGTTGTAGCTACAGCTGTGTGCCGTTATTGAAGCAGACTCAGAAGCTGGCCTGTGAGTTTTGATATATTAAATCTAATAAATTTAGTTTTCCCAACATTGAGTGTCAACTATTTTAATAATAAAAAATGTCAGATGCCTACGGGCGGCCTGAACAACTCTGACAAATAGGTTGGCCACTAACCAAACGATAAGCAATTTTATTTTTTATTTTTTATTACATTAGGAGAGCAGACGAGCAAACGGGCCACCTGATGTTAAGTGGTCACCGTCGCCCATAGACATCTCACCTTACCGTATTAATATTAGAGGGTTTTTGATGCGCTGCTAACCTTGAGGACTAAGATGGATTGCCTCATGTGCTGGAAATTACGCTGGCTCTCTTACCCTTCAAACCGAAACACAGAAATTCAAGCATTTCTGCTTCACGGCAGAAATATATAAGAGGGTGGTACCACCCTAGGCGATCCTTCACATTAGGATCTACCACTACCAAACACTACCACTACCAAGCAAGCAAGCAATAATAAAAAATATATTTAATTAATGCATATATTTGCTTGCATATGTACATAATTAGCTTTAATATTATAAATATATATTAAATAAATATACCTAGATATATAAATGTATATATTAATATTATATCTCAAATTTTATTTACAACAAAAACATATAAATACCAGGGTAATTAATTATCATACTACACTAGGATAAAACTAAAGCTAATACTAAACTAAGGCTAAGAAAACTAAAGATAAAAAATTTGGGTTAAGTCCCCCACATCCGGCAGTGTACCCAAGAGACTGGCTGCGTTGCCCCGTAAGACTGGCTGCGTTGCCCCGTTGGATAGCTAAGCTAATCCGCTGGGCCAAATAGGAGCCAGATCTTGGGTCTTTTGACGCGTCGACCAGGCGCTTTGCGAGGTCCTTGAAGACGCGGTGCGCTCCCGGGCCCCAGGGTCCCAATGTTTCAACCCCAAACGGCTCAAATATGTATGTTTCACCCACATTGGTATATTTGCGCCGTTTGAGGGTTTCTGCAGCAGTGGCCGCAGAGCCGGCTCTATAAGAAGTGGCTGGAAGGTGAGACGGATATAACGTAAAATTATATATTAATATATTTTATGAATTTATAATAGTCATATCATATGGATTATTATTAACATTTTGTAAATTTAATATTATTGACATTGTATAAATTTTAATGACATTCTTTGGAATGGAAGTAGTTCTTTTACACCTATTGTGTATTGCTTGCTTATCGTATGGTTAGTGGCCAACATATTTGTCAAGAGTTGTTCAGGCCGCCCGTAGGCCTCTGACATGGCTTAACGACTGCTTAACGTGATTTCTGAGGCACGGAGGAGCTCAGATGAAATATGCCACTAGCAGTCACGCATCCAGGTACCGACCGCGCCAACGTCGCGTAACCTGCACGATCACTTTCGGACCGTGCTCGCAACTAGGCTACGAGCTCCGCTGAACGATGATGAAGAAAAGGTAGCGACTGGATGTTAAGAGCCGAAGATCGGGCTCAATGGCGCGCCCTGGGATAGGCCTATGTCCAGCAGTGGACTAGAGTGGGCTGCTGGTGATGATAATGATGATTTAATATGATGAGTCTATAGAAGAGCTAACGAGGTAGATGAAATTACCAATCCCTACAGACCACTCATTGTGTATTGAGATAAGCATATATAGTTGGGCAATAGGGACAGCTGACTCACCATTACGTACCGTGGTGTCGTGTCACCGGGCCCTGACTGACTACCAGCGCTGCGGCGGTGCCTAGCGTCTAGCCATATCGTTGCAAGTTCATAATTTGTACACTTACTCTAGGAAATGTAAAAAAGTAGCTTTTTTAAGAACCTAATGAAATCTAATCGTGTTATGTATATGTGTGCAAATAAAATATAAGTCCCAAATAACAGTCTGCACTGCTCTAACACATACTCTTTCTGTGAACCCGTCACTCTTCAACAGTTAACAGCGTCTATTCATGATAAAGAATCGACTATATCTGGCGAAAGGCCAAGTATAAAACGGTATAACCTCATGTTTAGTAAATAATGAGAATTTTGGGTTATGCATGTTTGCTTTTCGCCTTTCATACACAGTGAACCAACCGGTAGTCTACTTTTGCTAACAAAGTTGCGTAAAACTTAACGTGGAATATAGAGTTTCTTGAGATTGTTAATTTTTGTTCTTGAACTGATTTTTCCACGTATATATAATATACACGGTTTTCTGGTGTTATGACTCTGTGCAATCAGCCTGGGGTGGTGCCTATTTCTGCCGTATCTGTGTTCCCGGTTTGAAGGGTAAGAGTGAAGTGAGATATCTATGTTTATGTCTATGTTTACCTTTGACTACATAATTATTTTATTATAATTATAACTGTTTCGGTCATTGCTGTGTGTGAAATAAACGTATTACTTACTTACTTACTTACTTACTATGGGCGACGGTGACCACTTACGGTGACGGTGGCACCTCTATTTTCCTTAAACATTTAAAAAAAATCAAATCTGAACCCTTAGCACAGAAGCAAGACAATATCGTACGAAGCGATTTGCTTCTTCGTTCATTATGCGAACGGCTAAGGAATGGAACAGCCTGCCGGCGTCTGTGTTTCCCGAAACCTACAACCTTGGGATCTTCAAGGCCAGAGTGAATAGGCATTTACTGGACCCGCATGCTCCATCGTCGACCTCATCGTCGCTTACCATCAGGCCAGATCGAGGTCAAATACGGGTTTAGTAGTCAATAAAAATTTAAAAAAATTGACCAACAAATAGCTATTTTTTACCCTAAACCCGCGTTGATCTCAATCTCACCTGGTGGTGAATAATGGAAATAGAAGATGCAGCCCACACGCTCAGTAAGTACTGACCTCTTCTATAAACACAGCCGGAACACATCGACGACGAAGCGAAGATATTTGACGACAGACTTTTATAGAAGGTGCTGATCGCTAGCCAGGTTTTTAAAAACCGTTATTTAAACGAAACTTTAAAGTTGAAACTGTTAGTGCTTGTACGTATGACTGTTTGTGTTTGTATATATAGATAGAAGTCAGTGATCATATGCCCCGACCGGTTTGGGTAAGACTTGTGGAGTGGTTAATGCTATGTAGAAGATACGATAAGACCAGCGGTGTCGTTTATTCCGATCTCTCTTGACTGTATAGTTAGATAGATAGAAACACTGTATTGTACACAAATAGAGGAAAAGTAAAAACTACAGGAATAGTAGCACGATATGTACAAAGGCGACCTTATCGTTTAAAGCGATCTCTTCCAGGCAACGATTAGCGACAGTGTAGTGTGAGGATATGAAATAGGTTACTATTACTTAATACACAGTAAGGTTTGTAAAATAAAAGTAATATGATATACATAAATAATTATGTAGGTATACTAAAATAGTTAAATACACCGTTCTCTCTGCCTACCCCGCAAGGGATATAAAGTTAATTTTTGTTAGACGGACTAAACTGACGTTTCCTGTGTTGCCAGTTTTTGATGAAAAAATAATAAATAGTGTGACCAAAGATAGAGTTCAATCACTGACCAATAGTTCACCAATCAAAGTATATTTTATTTTCTTCTGTAATGTCGTGATTTTTTTTTGTAATTTAAAAAGTTAAATCGCTGAGCCTCACTTTGTATGGGAGCGAAATCCATCTTCTTACAATATATACTGTAACGGAACCTACCGATACTGGAACCGTCGTCGTCGTGTAGTCCGGGCGTAAGGGTTAAACCCCATCTACCCGCTCGCAATCGTATATTCCCGTAAGCCTATCAAAACTTGCATCAATACCGATACTAACGAAGTTAACACTATCAAGGTATAGCTGCCTACCGATAGAGCTCATTTGACCGAATAAACGCCACCGCTTTCAGTGGTACCCAGTCCTAACTGTGGTGTAACCAGTAACGCATTTCGCGATGTGGCGAATATAAAGCTTGAACTTTTATGGTTGCACAAACGTCCTCGTGTACAGCAGCCGAAGTTGGCTCGCATTTAGCCGTTTGAGAGATACTGTGAGTTGCTAGACATGTCTTCAATGTTAAAGCTTCACAATTGGGGGTTTTCGGCGATCAAGTAAAGTGTGAGTGTGGTGTCTCCCCTCAAACCATGGAGCACTCGCTCTGCTGTCCCGCGTGTCCGACCACCTGCACGCGGGAGGACCTTTTCGAGGCCAACCAGAGGGCTATCGATGTGGCTGCCCTCTGGTCGGGAAACATTTAATTCGGATCATGAATACGAAAGAAGAAGAAATGTTAAAGCTGTTTGTACCGTTTTGTACCAACTGCAACAAAATAGAAGCCCTCACTCACCTCCTAAGTGTGACCTGGTGAAAGTTGAGAGGAAGAAATTTGGCACGCTCGCCGTCACATACAGACTCCTACAAAAAGCAGTTATAATAAATACTGAAACTTGAGAGGAAGAAATTTGTCCTCAAAAGGTTCCGAAATGGGAGGCTCAATATTATTTTAAGTCAGCCCTTATCTGAAAATATGAAACACTTACTGTTGTTTGCTAAGTTGGCTCTCAAAGCGAGGGCTGACTCTAATAATACTTGAGCTTCCCTTCCCTTTTCTTAGTGACCCTATCGAAGCTGACATGGTCACCTTGTCGTGTACCAAAGCCTCTAGAAATGTTAAGACTTCGATTACGGTAAAGCCGTGTGGTGGGTTCAAGTTCCACGGGTACTGTTTTCTTTGTATCGCTTATTTGTGATATTTGTTAAGGCTTCCTTAAGTCTCGTGTCGTCTCTATCTTGAGCTATGACGTAGAAAGGGATAGAATGTTTTTTTTAACTTTCAGGCACGTTTCGTTTGTGCAACTGACGATGCCTATAACATATCTGGTTGTCTAGATGGAGAGATTTTATGTTTATTGAATACAGCAGACGAGCAAACACAAGTTACAAGTTTGATGCGTGATCTGTGAATTTGTCTGTTTCTGGCATATCTCAACAACCGATTATCCGGCTTGGGTGGTTTTTTTTTTAAGTTAACATATTTTTATATTTCTATTTCGCGATTTCAGAGTTGCCTCATAGTGAAAGTTATGGATACTGAACACCCCCTTTTGGTTCTGTAGGTGTTTTTTGTTACAGCCTGTAGAATCTTGAACTATCTTCGATACCAGATTTGATCTCAACAACGGTAAAAGATAGGGTTCGAGTTTGAGCTCAAATGTTAAAATTACATTAAATATTAGATTGTTATGAAACCGCATCTGTCAGTTGGCGCATGCGATGTGAGCTTTTTTACGTACATTAGTCGGGCATTGAAAAATGCGTGCATTTGTCCTATGGATGTTACGGAGGTGATTTTACCGGAACCGGAGTCGAAACCGAAGGTTTTTAATTTAATTTATCTGAGTCGTAACCGGAGTCGGAGGCGGAGGTAGAAGAGATATGTTCAGAAGAAGTTCAAATTTTAAACCGTTTTTTTAATTTTTATAGCTGTACTGGTCAATTTTTTTATGATGACGTTTGCGTTTGTTTTCTGGTGTTTACAGTGCTAAATAAACGTCTTCAATTTCAATTTTTGCTCACAAATGTTCGGTATAACCTCCGATTCAAAATTATCGTAGCCGAGGTCGGAGTCGGAGGTGTAAAATCAATCGGAAGTTCCGACCTTTCGGAGTCGGAGTCGATGCTCCGTAACATCCCTAATTTGTCAAAACCTTTGGCTCATAGTCAGTACTCACATCATCATTCTAGAGGCGCTACTTGTCTGATTTCTGTGGTTATTTAACGATGAAATTACAATCACAGAGGGGCCAGCTGAATATCAGCGCTGTGGCTTGCCTCAGCATTATGCTGAGCTGGTGTACCCTTTTTGGCACTGTACCACACCAGATGTTCTGTGCTACATGTATTATACTTTGTATACTTCTGTATTGTGTTCTATATTCTGGTGTTTACAGTGATAAACTATTATCGGAGTAGGTAGGGCTGTTTTTGGTACTTGCCACATACGGTCATAATATGGATAAGTATGCCCAGTAATCCCGGGATTTCCGGGATTGAATAAATATATTATTTAGATTTTTAACGTTATATTTGTTTTGATACACATTTAAGATTGGTGGCGAAATATGTTTTTTTAAGATTCATGGCACTAGTGTACCTATGGTAGTGTTTTAACTTCTTCGTAAGTTCACAATTTTTAAAAAATCGTAATCCGCCAAGTAAGGGCGAGGTTTATAAAAGTAATTTACAACATTTTCACGATAACTTAAAACGGGATCCCGAAATCATATCCATATTAATATAACCTTTGAGGACATTGACCCGAAAGAGCTCTACCTACTCCGATCACTGGTGATAAACAAACGTTTTTAATTTCAATTTTCAATTTCAAATTGACTATTAAAAAAGTTTCATATTATACATCTAAAAGGAAAATGAAATCTTTCCAATAGACCTGCTTCAATGATAAGATATGAACGAAACCGAAGTGGAGTATATCTAAGAATTGGCCCCGATAACTTATCAGTGGGTTATGCATTCGGTATCGTACGCCACTCGGACCGACATTTTATTTCTATTCAGATATCTCTATACTTATCTGCTATCTGTATTTGTGTGTGTACTAAAACGGTACAAATTGAAATTGAAAACGTTCATTTATTACTGTAAACACCAGAATATAGAACACAATACAGAAGTATACAAATATTAATATAATACATGCAGCACAGAACATATGGTGTGGTACAGTGCCAAAAAGGGTACACCAGCTCAGCATAATGCTGAGGCAAGCCACAGTACTGCTCAGTGTTGCCAGATGTACGAGGCAAAATCTGTTCTCGTACGCAAAGGTACAAGAAATTTAGATGGTTTTTCTACTATTTTTTATATTTTACTGTAGGAGCATTATGTGGAACACTGGCAACACCTAATAAGAGAAAAAACAGACTGAAAAGTTTTGGCGGGAAAGTCGCTGGAGAAGGTTCGGTGTTTATTTTAGTGCTCAAAAATTGTTTTCTGGTGATTTTGATAGCTAAAATCGGTGTAGTTTTGTCTAGCAAACGTCAGTAACAGTGACAATGTGTTGAACTGTTAAAATAAACTTCACGTTTGTGGTTCGTTGTGTAGTTTCACTCTGTCATTCTGCGGCGGGCCATGAGAACTCGCCAGAGACTAGACCGGTTGAAACTTCCGTCATAACTCCTAGGAGTTATGACGGAGTGTTAAAATGTGTCTACACCACAACATTTTGATGCTGAAAAACTAAAAACTGTAAAATCGCTTAATGTTTAGGCTGATGGCCTGTGTTGCCAGTGCCTTGTTAAATTAAATTAAAAACAGTCTCAAAATTGTCTATGATACCAAAAATAGGCGAAGTTGAGTGAATTCGTTCGTTCGTTCGATTTCGAAAGCTCATTCATTCATAATTTGTTTTCGTCGTGAGTTCCGTTTTTGTTTATTGTACTTTTCAACTGCGGTATATTTCGTGACTACCTCGTGTTGTTTTAACTGCACGCATTTTGAACAATGTTGGATAGTGACTCATATATAAAATTAAAAAACTGAATATGTCTTATCAAACGTAGACTTTTTTTTATAATAAAAAACCTTATGTACTAGAATTTTTCATGAGGTACGAGAATTTCACAAGTTTGGTACGAGAATCTAATAGTACCCATCTGGTAACCCTGGTACATTTACAGTAAACCATTAGATATTTTTCTAACTTTTGTAACTATGTTTTCACGTTACCCATATTAAAAAGAAAGATAGAATTTATTTCCGATAACACTTTTAACTGACTATACACTGTACACTACGATTTACACTACGTACTGATCCCTGACCAGACAAACTACAATCCGGCTCGAAGGACCACTATGTTTGCGCAGAGGGCGCCTATATCAAAAAGGTAATGAAAGCCATGAACTTTCGAAGAGTATAATTTAATTAAAATCCAAAAAATGCTGTAAAAAACTGAGGTCACCAAACGATGCCGCCAGGTATAAACGTACAGCGACACCTGTCGGAAAACTGACCTAAAGTACGGCATTAAACACACACATACAAACAATTAGGTACAGAAGATAAAAATAATACTAACCAAAGATATTACAATAATAAATAAGCAAATGTAATTAAGTTTGATGAAGGTAGTGTGCAGCACCGGACAAAGGGGACTGCCTCAGCCTGTATATTCTTCATTATACACTCCAACTAAAGTATTATTTTTTATTAGACGGACTAAACTGACGTTTCCTGTGTTGCCAGTTTTTGATGAAATAAAAATAGTGTTGTGACCAAGGATCGAGTTCAATCACTGACTTCATTCGTTCACCAATCAAAGTATATTTTCTTCTTCTGTAATGTCTTGATTATTTTAAATCGCTGAGCCTCACTTTGTATGGGAGCGAAATCTATCATCATTCAATATATAATTTAACATTATATTTTTGGCCAAGTCTGATTTCATAATATTTTTTCGTTCACTTTTTAATTTCAATAATATATTTTTTAAACAAACAAGTGGATGGAAACTATCTGACCGTATCACATTGATAAGGCGGAAGATAAGCTGATAGGTGCAGTTGCAATGGCTTGATATGAGTAACTTGGCAACCTTGAATACTTTCTTTTTTTACCCCGTTAATAATCCTGGGTAAGATAGAAGAACACCGGAACGGGGCAGAACATCCTGGCTTAAAAATCTACGCCCGCGTGGTTCAGAAAAAGCACCCGTTCATTATTCAGAGCTGCTTTAGCAGCCCACTCTAATCCACTGCTGGACTCTCTCCCAGGGCGCGCCATGCCATGGCGTGCCATCTAGGGTTTAAGTGGCCTTAATGATCGCAAACCTTAATTGAAGATGGCACCCCGAAGTAGAATTCCCGACCAAAAGTTTCATAAGTTTAACGCCTGTTTCTGTCTGTCTGTGATATCATTTCGTTACTCAACTGGAGGGCTCGTAGCCTATTTGCGAGCACGGTCCGAAAGTGATCATGCAGGTTAAGCGACGTTGGCGCGGTCGGTACCTGGATGGGTGACCGCTAGTGGCATATTTCATCTGAGCTCCTCCGCGGCTCGGAAAGCACGTTAAGTAGTCGGTCCCGGTTGCTGTCGTTCGACAGCAGTCGTTAAGCCATGTCATATGGCTACGGGCGGCCTGAACAACTCTGACAAATAGGTTGGCCACTAACCATACGATAAGCAAGCATTACTCGACTACTGATTATTCGATTTGGACGCGGATTTTTTATTTTACATAGATGCATCTCGGGAAAAAAACATGCTATGTACTTTTTCCGAAATGTTGGTAAACAGTTACAATATTCTGGGAACACAGCCTTGGTGCGATGCGCTGGAAAAATTCTCACATCTGTATTAATACTTCCAATCTGATCTGATATAATTTCCGAAATATATTAAAGTACACACTTTTTAAAGTATTATCTCACATGAACATTTCACCACTTCCCAAAAAAAAAAACCAAACGAAACGAAAAACGTGATCTAAACGGACGAGTCGCCCAGACAGTTGCCTCATCTCCTTCTAATTATATTCTCCGTCTCTCTCCAACAATCTTAGGGACCGGTTCGGAAGCCCATCGTGACTGGGCCATGGATTTAGCGGCAAAAAAAAGTATGGTATGTTTGGTTGGTTGGTTAAATTCGGCTATGCGTCAAATCGGCTTAAAAATACTGGCTTTTGCTGGCGACTTTGGGCTTTTGACACATCGTAAGCCCAGACTAAAAGATATATCTGTTTGTCTTGTGACATCATATCTCAATAACCTGTGATCATATTTGAACACGGTTTTTTTAAAATTTAACAGTCAATTTTGAGAGTTAAGAAAAGAAAGATCTTAGCCAGTCATGGCTAAAATCTTTCTTGGAGTTAGTTTTTGTAAATAGGTACCTACCTACTTGTATTAAATATTGTATTGTATTTTAGCGTTCCAGATATGGGAACGACACCATTTGAGCTCTAACTTCAACCATCTAATGTATTACTGGCCCAGAGATCTGATCTGACATTAAACATACTCAAAGATCTTGGAAACCCCTAATCCAATTTTTATCTTTTTTTTTTTGCTGGGCAAAGGCCTCCCCTCCTCCTTTCCATTTTTCTCTATCCTCGGCGTCCTTATACCATCCTTTTTGGAAGTGGTCGATATCGTCCTTCCAAATTTTTATCTTGTGAGATAAAAAATGGATTAGGGGTTTCCAAGATCTTTGAGTATGTTTGATGTCAGATCAGATCTCTGGGACATTAATACATTAGATGGTTGGAGTTAGAGCTCAAATGGTGCCCTTCCCATATCTGGAACGTTACAATACAATACAATATTTAATACAAGTAGGTAGGTATCTATTTACAAAAACCAACTCCTGGCACCTGCACTAGCAAACGGCTGTCTTGCAGCATGCCAGTCCTCACTAAGATAGCCAGCGGGATATGATACTGTGGGTGTACAGGGGTGAGGATGTATGAGGTTGTGTGGGGTGGTGTTTGGATGTGCGTGATGATGACCAGGAAAAAGTAGGAAAATCTCCATCTGGTAACTCGGGGGTTTCTTTAATTTATAATTTAGAGTTATTAATTAAGGATCGATCAATCTCCCGTTGGAAGTGATAAGAAGTCCAAATCTTATTTTTGCATTTGGTATGTTTTGGTTTGAAGGGTAAGAGAGCCAGCGTAATTACCGGCACATGAGGCACTCCATGTCCTCAAGGTTAGCAGAGCATCGAAAACACTATACTATAGTGAGGTGAAGATGTATGCCGCGAATGGAGGTTATGGCGAATAATCGATTAGCCATTACTCGGTATTCCCTATGGCGATTAGTCGACTTATTTGACATCAAAAACGATACTACAATCTGTAATAAATTTAATTATGTATAGTATTATGAATATTGACTACAAATTTGATTTGGGATATTCCGTTATGAAATTGTAATAGTTTTCAATGAATTAATAAAATAATAGCCGTCTCAAACCTACCGAATTTTCAGAATTCCATTAAGTACTACCGATTTTTCCGCACGATTTCTATGAATACAAACAAACTTTTTCGATTGTTAGGTATTACAATTCCAACAGTTGGCAACCTCGTTTATAAAAGGAAGCGCAGTAGGCTGGTTATCGTGCAGAAAAGTTAGTTTTTCTTCAATCACTATCTACCCCTATTAGATTTGAATTTAATTTTGTTGTTGTTGATAATATCAGCATCATTAGCCTATTAATGTCCCCACTGTTGGGGCACGCACAGGCCTCCCTTTGTACAAGGGGGCCCAGTGCCGATTGGTGGATTTCACACGCCTTCGAAAACGAACGTTTCCTCACGATGTTTTCCTTCACCGTCAGAGCAGTCGGTAAATGTACGTAAGTCTTCGAAAAAATCCGAAAAACTCATTGGTACATGGCTTTCAGTGTTACACGGTTTCGAACTCGGACCTCCCGCATGGGAGTCCGGCGTCCTAGCCACTGGGCCACCGACTCTTTCTAAGTACTTACATTATTATTATTAAGTGAAGTGCTTGATGTAACCTTGTTACATTAATAAATAAATTTGAATTTGAAATCATCGGTTGTTGAGTTATGATGCCACAGACAATAAGACATAGACAACCAGACATACACATCAAACTTATAACACGACTTCCTTTTAGTCGGATTAGTGTGAAAAAGATACTCTCAAATAGGGATGTTACGGAGCAGTCGGTACGTAAGTCTTCGAAAAATCCGAAAAACTCATTGGTACATGGCATTGCACGGTTTGGAACCCGGACCTCCCGCATGGGAGTCCGGCGTCCTAGCCACTAGGCCACCGATGTTCCTTGTTGTTGTTTATATATGCAAGTAAATATAGTTGGATTCTTTGTAAATCTGTTTTTTTTTTCTTCCAAAATGTAAGCCAGACAATTATTCGCCATTGTCGAATAATAAGCACTATTATTCGCTATTCGACGAATATTGAAAAAATGGCGAATAATGTCGAATATCGAATAATAGCGGGTAATCGCAGCATCTCTAGTCTATGGGCAACGGTGACCACTTACCATCTGTTGATCCGTTAGCTCGTCTGTTCTCCTTATTGAATTTTTTTTGGCGTAAGTTATTCGCGAATATTTTGTAACACCCAGAACCACCATTAGATGGTGATCTATGGTATGTCTAGGATCAATGAACTATAGTTCAGACTCGCAAAAAAAATCCACGTGCAATGCTATCGTAAATCCTCTCCGTCACAGATAGAACTAAACCCATAAAGTATAGCCTGTCGTCTTAAATTAAAACTTGATATACGGATAACAGAGATAGTTGAGCGAGAGAGAGAGAGAGAGAGTTGAGTTGATATTGATACTTTTTGGGTACCATACCGTACCCTGAAGGGGATTCAGATTCAGATTAATCTATTTGTCCAGAATGTTGGGACATAATTACAAGATAGTATTTTCTAAACAAAGATCCGATACATTCTACTAAACAATGAGCATGCAATATAATAGTCAGGTCATCATCATCAGCCCATGTCGCCCCACTGCAGGGTATAAGCCTCCTCTCTTTTGTGTCACCCTATACGATCCTGTGTTAGTCGCATCCAGGTCTTCGGTGCGACTTTGGTGATGTCATCCGCCCATCTGGCTGCTGGACGACCTACTCCTCTTTTCCCCAACCTTGGCCACCACTCAGTGAGGGCTCTGGTCCACCGGCCATCCATAGTCAGATAAATTATAAAATATAAAACTTGATATTGTTTACTGGTATTGAGATACGGTACGGATAACAGAGAGAGTTCAGAGAGTCGAGCGAGAGAGAGTTGAGTTGATATTGATACTTTTTGGGTACCATACCGTACCCTGAAGGGGATTCAGATTAATTTATTTGTCCAGAATGTTGGGACATAATTACAAGATGGTATTTTCTAAACAAAGAGCCGATACATTCTACTCAACAATGGGCATGCAATATAATAGTCAGATCATCATCATCAGCCCATGTCGTCCCACTGCAGGGTATAAGCCTCCTCTCTTTTGTGCCACCCTATACGATCCTGTGTTAGTCGCATCCAGGTCTTCGATGCGACTTTGGTGATGTCATCCGCCCATCTGGCTGCTGGACGACCTACTCCTCTTTTCCCCAACCTTGGCCACCACTCAGTGAGGGCTCTGGTCCACCGGCCATCAATAGTCAGATAAATTATAAAATATAAAACTTGATATTGTTTACTGGTATTGAGATACGGTACGGAGAGAGTCGAGCGAGAGAGAGTTGAGTTGATATTGATACTTTTTGGGTACCATACCGTACTCTGAAGGGGATTCAGATTCATTTATTTGTCCAGAATGTTGGGACATAATTGCATGATGGTATTTTATAAACAAAGAGCCGATACATTCTACTCAACAATGGGCATGCAATATAATAGTCAGATCATCATCATCAGCCCATGTCGTCCCACTGCAGGGTATAAGCCTCCTCTCTTTTGTGCCACCTTATACGATTCTGTGGTAGTCGCATCCAGGTCTTCGATGCGACTTTGGTGATGTCATCCGCCCATCTGGCTCCTGACGACCTACTCCTCTTTTCCCCAACCTTGGCCACCACTCAGTGAGGGCTCTGGTCCACCGGCCATCAATAGTCAGATAAATTATAAAATATAAAACTTGATATTGTTTACTGGTATTGAGATACGGATACGGATAACAGAGAGAGTTCAGAGAGTCGAGCGAGAGAGAGTTGAGAGTTGAGTTGATATTGATACTTTTTGGGTACCATACCGTACCCTGAAGGGGATTCAGATTCATTTATTTGTCCAGAATGTGGGTACATAATTACAAGATGGTATTTTCTAAACAAAGAGCCGATACATTCTACTCGACAATGAGAATGCAATATAATAGATAAATTATAAAACATAAAAGTCATTTTGATCGGGAAAACGGAACAGACGGACGGGTAGCTGTTGCTACCCGTCCGTCCTTCCATCACCATTATACCCAATTCTAATCGAATTCCTCAACTTATCTGGTTTCTAACGAAGCCTAACCTTAGAACAGGAATACAAAGCTGCTATACACTTATAATGACATCAACGAGCTAGATGACCGCATCGCTGCTTAAGCGTTAACAAGGTCATAGCTGTCCAGATGACCTAATAATCTGAATTCAAGATTGGTCTGGCCTCCAAAGACATCTTAAAATGAAGAGGCTTTAAATTGTTGTGAACTAAAACACATTTATTGCGGATAGTTCCGGAGTTTCTCCCGCGCTTTTGTGGCATCCACGTCAGCTTTGTTTCGTTTTGTCTTGCAAATTGCTTTACAGTAGTGCTTTTCTAGTAAGAATGGTATTTCTTGCTCGAAGAACATCGACAAGATGTGAATAATGTGTGGGACAGTGAAGTAAAGTCAAATAAGACGCTGCTGCCCGATCCGTACTTGGCTGGATTTTGAAGAGCCATACTGCGTCCGGGACGCCTTCTTTGGTTCGAATGGTGCAGAAGCGTGGAAGATTCTCCCAGATAACATTGAAATGTGTCACACCAGCATTTTAATGAAGACTTGAAAGAGTTGTTTATATCAGACATGGCTGTATGGGCTCAGTTTCTTTGCCTTAAAAATAACATCTATGGATTGTTCCGTTATCGTTTTTTAATGTTTCAGAAAAGTAGATTAGTAGAAAATAGCAATGAAATCAGAGAATACTGACAGGCGCTTACGTCGTTGGGTAAACAAATATTCTTTAGCAACCTCTAAAAACAATTTTACAAAATTTTTAAGTCTTTGGGTCAAGGGAATTCAAATAAATTTATTTTTGCAACTTTAATTAATACAAAAAGTGGTTGATGCTCTAAATCCCACACTAGGACATCCTGTGTTGCGAGATATAGGCTCTTCTATGTAGGTACAATTTTGATTTATAAAGGGAAATATAAATTAAAAAAGTTAATGAATATAAAAATTCGTATCTATACAATTTTAAATTAACATAGGATAATAAGATGTAAGCATTTCCGCTGGAGTGAAACTGTGTGTATGTGTGCGTGTTGGTGAGGGGGTGTGGAAAGGTGAGGGTATGCGGGTGTGTGTGTTTGTTGAGGGTGTGTGAGAGTGTGGGTGTGTGAATGCATGACTAGTATGTGTGTTTACTCATTGTACAATTTCTTACACTTTCTCAGTGCTGTCATAGTCCAAGGTTGAATACAGAACGGAGAAGGTTGTTTGTGTTTGTGTGTGCATGTGTCTGTTCCCATCTAGCTCCGAAACGGCTGAACCAATTTCGATGCGGTTTTTTGCTATAGCTTTGGAATTTATCAGAGCAGGTTCTTAGCTAGATTTTATTAGGCTAATCCGCCAGGGGGCGCCGCTGTAGATATGGCAATATAATACAATAAATAAATATTTGTTTGTATCGGGCTGAAAATTAGCATTCGGGGGTTTTAATAGCTTCTGATTTTGAATTTGGGAATATTTTTTCCGTTTAGACGCTAGATCCGCGTGACGGATCATCGGACGACGGAGCGACAGCAATAGCTCCGTTTTACCCTTCAGGGTACGGATCCCAAAAAAGTAGATATTTTGTCACGTCCTGTATTTAACTGTGAAATCAAAACTGACAGTGCGTTAAATAACCCGGCTCGATCAATTTGTCACTTGCCATCGTGGCGCCCGGTCGTTATTGATGACAATTGATATCGCTTTCGTCGACACCGGGTCAACTGTGATGTATCACATGACCAATGACCACTCTATTCTTTGGCATGGACTACACGCGTCCGGTTCCAGCCCCGTTTCCGTTCGCTGGAAGCCTGTAACCAATCACATGCGTTCCGACCTCCCTCACTTTCAAATGAGGGAATCAATGATTGGATGCAGTAAACATGTACAGGGAGAGCTGATGGTAAATTGTCACCGTCACCGCATTATTACTTACTCAGCTACGGTCTGGTCGTCACTTACCACCAGGTGACATTTAAATCAAATCAATGTTTATTGTAAGTAAGGAGCTCGTAGCCTAGTTGCGAGCACGGTCCGAAAGTGATCGTGTAGGTTAAGCGACGTTGGCGCGGTCGGTACCTGGATGGGTGACCGCAAGTGGCATATTTCATCTGAGCTCCTCCGTGCCTCGTAGAACACGTTATGCAGTCGGTACAGCAGTCGTTAAGCCATGCCAGAGGCCTAACAACTCTGACAAATAGGTTGGCCACTAACTATAAGATAAGCAAGCAAGCATTGTAAGTAAGTACCATATAGTACATTTTTACAACGTCATGTTTCACTCTACCACCGCTTCGTAAGGTGCTATAGCTGAAAGGAAAGAAGCGGCGCAAGAAACTTTCAGCAGCACATCTTTTGAAATAAATATATCTTACAATTGTGGCGACGCACGACGCGCGTCACAACGATTGGTACCTACCTACTCACATCGGTGTAGAACGCACTATCGAAATTTTCCAAGCACTTCGTATTTATACGAGTCCCAAACATCCATAGTTGGACCAGGACATATGGTCACCAGGCACAACACCCCGCCTGGTGGAAGATCTTCCCTTTTCCCTTTCACACAACTGACGTTACGTCTTCCATGTCCTCACATAGTGCGTTCCTACACAATAATTATGAATACAATCATATAAACAATGTGCAGAGCTGGATCTGGATTTAGGACCAAGCCAATCATTTAAGTAGTCATTTATTTTATAATAACCCTTTTTACATAAGGTCCGTCTTATGTGGGTCTTAAATTAATGTCAAACGCGGGTTTAGGTTTAAATAATTTTTTTATTAAGTTTCGTATTAAACTATTAAACCAAGGTTCAAGATACCAAAGAGATGACAAATACGGCTATCGCTGGTCGGGTCACATTCCAAATTGAGGTCGTTTTATCGCTGTAACTGACACCGGGTCAGTTCTTTTCCTGGTAAGTTTTTGTTGACGGTTTAGCTGTGCTCAATTTGGCTTATTCATGTCTAGACTATAGGGTAAGTTTTAACTACAGAGATAATCGCACTAGTGGCTTTCGCCTCTAGAATTTTTTTTTTATAAATTAGCTACGACAAACAGGCAGACGGGCCACCTGATGGTAAGTAGTCACCGTCGCCTAGAGACACGTGCAGTACCAGGGGTATTGCACGTGTCATATGACTTTTTTCGAATGGTGGCGCTTCTACTCCCTATTGGCCCTATAATCGATGTGATGGTGAGGGCAATGACCTGGGGTCCAATTCCACTGTTTTAAAATTATATTTTCGTATCGATCCAAGTTTAACTACAAATCGTATTCTGCTAATTTAATAGCTATACAAGTCAATTATAAACGAGGAAATCTGTAATTGGCCTTCTTTAAGTTTAATACATATGTAATTTCATAATTGTTAATAGTTGTAGATTTCCCTTATAAATAAAAATATAAAAATACCACGCAAATTCATGGACTACATTAATTAATTCATGAATACATAAATTCCGGTCCCAGCCCCGGTTCGGTGTGCTGCAACCAATCACATGCGTTCCGCCCTCGACCACTTGAAGACAACGCTTCGTGATTGGATGCACAGCGAACCGAACCGGGGTTGGAACCGTCCGGTTCCACGTCTGCGTGTAGTCGATGGTAGAGTAAAAAATTACTTTGTATTGTATTTGTATTGTATAAGGTAAATTGAAATACCTTTATTTAGCACTGTAAACACCAGAATACAGCAAGTACACAATACAAAAGTATAGAAAGATATAATACACGCAACACAAAACATCCGGTGCGGTACAGTGCCAAAAAGGGTACACTAGCTCCGCATAATGCTGAGGCAAGCCACAGCGCTGATTTTCGGCTGACCCCTCAATGACTACACTTACGTACTTACAATAAAACATTTTGATTTTTTTGATTTTACGTTTGATCCTTGGCTTGACCGAAACGTAACGTTAATGGAAAGGTTCAAGACTAGTGGCATACGTCAAGTCGCTGTTATTTAGTTTATTTTTATTTTTTATATTATTTATTATAGCGAACTCAACAGCTTTCTACTTAAAACTACACATATATCTTAAACATAGTCAATTATAAAGTTCGACAAATTACAACTATTATTTTATGAACCGAGATATTTTAAAAAAAAGGTGGAAGTCAAAAGAATCCCAGTGGAAATTGTCTGTCGCGTTGCTTGTCTGTGAGGTTGAGTATATGTGAGTGTTATGTTGAGATTACGTTGTAAGTGTTAGTAGAATCGCCCCCTGATGCTATCAAATCGTGCAGTGAAAGCTGCTATTGTCTCAACCAGCGCCATCTTTAATTTACGATCGTATCAAGGTTCTAGTTTTCGATACAATGTTTTCTGTCAGCTGGAAGCCTTTTGCACAAAAAACAACTGTATGTCATTGTAGCAGTTGCCATATTTCTCTATCATAAAATAGATTTAAGTACCAGATTGTCTTACGAAGAGCGTTGGTGGCTTAGTGGCTAGGGCTTCCATGCCAGAGGTCCGGGTTCGAAACCATCCATTACCAATGAGTTTTTCGGAAGACTTACGTACATTTTCCGACTGCTCTAACGGCGAAGGAAAACATCGTTAGGAAACCTTCATGTCTGAGGAAATTAAAAGTTTCCGAAGGCGTGTGAAATGCACCTCACAGCACTGGGCCCAGTGCTGTGCGGTGGATCATGGCCCGTACCCCCTTGTGCAAGGGGAGGCAGGACACAACAGTGGGGACATTAATAGGCTGATGATGATGATGATTTCCATATAATGATCACGACCCTCACCAATGGTGACATACCTATTTTTCACATTATATAGTTAGTTTGCATTTGAGCGTCGGTGGAGCCTGGTGAAGACTTTGATGGAGTGTCTCATATGCCGGTAATAACGCTGGCTTTCTTACCCTTTAAACCGCAACACAGCATTGCAAGCTTCGCTGCTTTGCGGCAGAAATAAGTAAAACTGTGATATCATCCCAGGATGACTGCATAGAATCATACCACCTACAGCATCTTCTTCTCTATAATTTCCTTTGAATTATATTCCGTGTATGGGTCGGATTTAGAATATTCCTACCGCCACTGGATAAGAAAAATCAGACACAGTACACTTTGTATATTAGGTTATTTTTTATTTAAGTATATATTTATATGTTACAACACATACCATAACCGCTTCCCATCGGAATGACGAGCCGCATAATGGACAGACACTCACTATGTATTCCTGTCCCTTTTCTCTCCAGTTTTAATTGTTATCTATTTCATCTTTAGGTATTTATTTGTACTTTTAATATATTTTTGGTTTCGTCACTGACTGTCGTTTCGCCCGCGATGCCTTCGTCCTGGCACAGCTGAAAACCAGCGCTGCGGTTCTGCCGTACCGGTCGGACCGCAGCACATGCTGAGCATGTCCTTTTAATGTTGCATTGTTTTATTAATTTCAAATATTTTTAAGTTTAAGTAACTTGCTGGTGGTAGGTTTCAGGGTCCGCCAGATTAGCCACCACCCTTCTATGTAGTCTTGTCGTCAAATGACTTCGTTTCGTCGTCGATGTGTTCCAGCAGTGTTTATAGAAGAGGTCTGTACTTACCAAGCCCGTGTGTTCCATCTTCGGCCTCATCGTCACTTACCACCAGGTGAGATTGAGGACAAACTCGAGTTTAGGTGTAAATAACAAAAAATAAAAAAATTGAAAAATTGAAAAAAAATATTCGTTTACAAATTATTAATTAACATTTCACATTAAACTATACCCCCCACACTAGGCGTTGCCTGTGTCGTGGAGATTACATACGCACACTGACCACTTTATATTGTTATGTGTCAATTTAACATTACATTCCAGAATTAAAAGAAAAATTACGTTTAAAAGATCATATGTATATGTATTATTTAAAAGATTATTAATTATTAAGACTATTATAAATTTATAAAATATATTAATATATACATTTATATAACTAGGTATATTTATATATGTACATATATGCAATAATTAAAATAAATAAGTTACAGCTTTAATTACACAGATGTCCCCTAGATAAGACTGACAAACATTTTTATTTTTATTTTATTATTTCAAATAGCCTTTCAGTTTCGTCATAGGACAGTTCCAGTAACCAATCAGAATACCCATGAATTCAACATAATACCCATTATACCCATTATACAACAGAATACCCATGAATTCACTGGTGCGGTTGGAGCGTCGGTGGTCTAGTGGCTAGGACGCCGGACTCCCGTGCGGGAGGTTTTTTTTTATTTACTTCTAAACCCGCATTTGACCTCGATCTCGCCTGATGGTAAGCGACGATGAGGTCGACGATGGAGCATGCGGGTCCAGTAAATGCCTATTCACCCTGGCCTTGAAGATCCCAAGGTTGTAGGTTTCGGGAAATACAGACGCCGGCAGGCTGTTCCATTCCTTAGCCGTTCGCATAATGAATGAAGAAGCAAATCGCTTCGTACGATCAGATGGGATATCAACAACATAAGGATGGAACCCCTCCCCGCGCCTGGTAGTCCGAAGGCGGAATGGAGATGCTGGAATTAGGTCGTGCAATTCCGATGCGCACTCTCCGAAATGTATCCTATAAAATACCGATAGACAGGCAACCTTGCGCCGATGTTCCAGACTTTGCAGTCTAGCTTCCACCAGCGATTCGTCAGGTCCGGTTTCGAAACCATGCCATGTACCAATGAGTTTTTCGGATTTTCGACGTGGCGGCCTCATCGTCACTTACCATCAAGTGAGACTGATGTCTATGGCGGGTTTAGTCGAACAAAAAACAAGAATTATGTTTCGCACAAAAACTAACCAAGGGCCGTTTAGTAATAAATATGATACATCAAGTCGGCATGGTAGCACCATCACGCCCATTGAGCAACGGCCTTGCAACTATTTTGGTCTAACCGCGATCGTAGCGTAAATAAATAATAGCGTTTTTGGAGTTCCGAGTTCTGTGTGACTGATTGTTGGTTAGGCGTATTGTTACTTTATCATTTCATCATCATCATCAGCCTATTAATGTCCCCACTGTTGGGGCACAGGCCTCCCATAAGGGGTGTACGAGCCATGATCCACCGAGCGGGCCCAGTGCTGTGCGGTGGATTTCACACGCCTTCGGAAACTTTTAATTTCCTCAGACATGCAGGTTTCCTTACGATGTTTTCCTTCACCGTTAGAGCAGTCGGTAAATGGACGCAAGTCTTCCAATAAATCCGAAAAACTCATTGGTACATGGCACTGCATGGTTTCGAACCCGGACCTCCCGCATGGGAGTCCGGCGTCCTAGCCACTAGACCACGCTCCGAAATGTTATTATTACTTAATAACATTTAATTACGTAGAGCGTCGGTGGCCTAGTGGCTTCAGCTGGCCCCTCAGTGACTGCACGGACGAAGAAAGCAACAGTGTATGCTTGTTGAATGTGTCATAGCGTCCTCATTTGTGAAGATATCTGAATGATTCTTTCACTGAAACTTTTTGTTTTATACTTAGATTTCAGAAATACAATAAAAATCGTCCAGGACTGATGCCCATTCTATGTCAGAGCATAGCAACATTACATGAGTCATGGCAAGGCCGCAGCATTAGCTCCAATTGTGCGATTTGTACAACGTTTCGCTCCGGTAGTCCATTCAGCCACAGGGTCGGTGACGTCAGGAGAGCATCTCGTTTTGAGCGCATATGATGCGGAACCGTGCAGAATGCGCTATTGTGCTGTTGTAGGTCATAGGGGCCGTTCAAGTGTTACGTGAACAGAATTCTAGCTATTATTAACGAAATCTATTTTTTTGGCGAAAATGTATAACGTAACTTCAAAATCTCAAAACAGTGATATTGGGTTTTTCGTTTTTTTTTTTTAATTTATTTATTTTGTTGTTGCAGGTTGCGCATGATTCTAAGGAGACATTAGTCGCTGTGAATTTCACGAGTTGCTAAGTAAGTTTTATTAAATATTTTTTTATTGTCTACTAAACCCGCATACACCCAACACTTGTTACAGGGTTTATGTTGTTGCATATATGCTGTCATGGCGTGTCCTATTTTATTGTTTAAAAACGGTTTACAGTGGTTATTTTTTCGTAAAACTAGTGTATTTTACATAAAAATCATCCGTGTTAAGTGAACGTTATATAAGACAGTGAAATGGGAGTGAAATACTACAGACGGTGTGATCCGGCACCCTAACCACCAATTGCACTTGGAATGCAAGACACTATGTATTCCTAGTGCACACGACTCTCCCTTAATCTCGACGTTGGTAAACTGTTTTATTCAAAACAGACGCCGAAACGTTCGAGTTATTCTCAAGATTTTAACACGGGGTCATTCAATAAATCAAAAGAAACACCTGTTATAAATAACAATTAAAAATATCTCACATGAGTTTTAGTTCTAAAATTGTTAGTAGAATCACATGTAGGTATTATAGTCAATAGAATAGATATATGTTTAGTCACTAGGTACAAAGAGGTACCTAACATTGACGCATCCTTTGTCTGTAGGAGGAAAAACTTTCGTATTCACACAGAGGGTAGCTGGGCGCAGCGCAAAAAGTTGACCTACTTTTACCACCCTCATCCCTGTAAAGGTCATAAGGATTCTGGCCTTGATATTTACGAGTGGTACTTATTAAGCTTACTGTTACGAAAATAGTTACGGATATTTTAAGTGAAAATATTGTTTTTTTACATTATTATTACTACTAAACCCGCATTTGACCTCGATCTCGCCTGATGGTAAGCGACGATGAGGTCGACGATGGAGCATGCGGGTCCAGTAAATGCCTATTCACTCTGGCCTTGAAGATCCCAACGTTGTAGGTTTCGGGAAATACAGATGCCGGCAGGCAGTTCCATTCCTTAACCGTTCGCATAATGAACGAAGAAGCAAATCGCTTCGTACGAGCAGATGGGATATCAACAACATGAGGATGGAACCCCTCCCCGCGCCTGGTAGTCCGAAGGCGGAATGGAGATGCTGGAATTAGGTCGTGCAATTCCGATGCGCACTCTCCGAAATGTATACTATCAAAGTACTTGTTTAATACTTATAAGATCGAAAAAGGGGGCTAAAAAAAGGAGTGGGGAATAAATTTAGAATTTATAAAGATCTACATGAAATTGTTTTATTGTATACGGAGAGCAGACGAGAATTACTAGCCCCCTGATGGTGGTAAGTGGTCACCGTCACCCATAGACATCACGTCACTATAATATAATAAGTGCGTTTTCGATGCACTGCTAACCTTGAGCACTTCGATGGAGTGTTAATTACGCTGTTACCCTTCAAACACAGCAATGCAAGCTAGATATATCGGAAGAAACCGGCCCCCACAACACCGGGTATCCTAGTGTGGGAGCCAGGGAAATCTGAGATAATGTTAAAGATACTGTCTGCATCAATAATTTTTTATTTTATTTTTATTATTTAAGCATTGCTGCTTTGCGGCAGAAAGAAAGTGTGATACCGCCCCAGGCTGACTCTGCACAGAGTCGTAACCTTTCAAAACATGTTTTCTAAAAAAGATTCATTCATTATTTCTAGCTTTTTATAACCTCGATAAAACGAAAACATTACATTACATTATTGTTTTACAATAATAAAACAAGTATTATACATCGGTAAGTATAAATATCATAGATTTGCCGGCTTCGTTTCAAGCGAAGGCAATAAAAATCCTATAAACCTACCCACATAATATCGTTTGCGACTACTTGGCGTCTGGCATAGATTAAAATTCTGCAGATGTGTAATGAATTATTTAAACGTCATATCATTGACGAATATTGCACTATACGTACGTAATGTGAAATTGAAATTGAAAAACGTTTATTTAGCCCTTGCTTGCTTTTCGTATAGAGTGGCCAACCTATTTGTCAGAGTTGTTCAGGCCGCCCGTAGGCATCTGACATGGCTTAACGACTGCTGTCGAACGACAACAACCGGGACCGACTGCTTAACGTTGCTCAGGTGAAATATGCCACTAGCGGTCACACATCCATGTACCGACCGCGCCAACGTTGTTTAACCTGCATGATCACTTTCAGACCGTGCTCGCAACTAGGCTACGAGCTCCTCAATATTTAGCACTGTAAACACCAGAATACAGCAAGTATACAATAGACAGCGCACAGCGCTGATTTTCAGCTGGCCCTTCAATGACTGATGAATAGGGTGAAGTTTCTGTATATGGAACGGATTTCAATATCCCTAGGTAACTAACACGAGTAACTTTGCTGGTGGTAGGACCCCTTCAACGTCCGCCTGCGAGCGACCACCTTCTATGTAAAGTGTGTCGTCAAATATCTTCGCTTCGTCGTCGATGTGTTCCGGCAGTGTTCATAGAAGAGGTCAGTACTTACTGAGCATGTGGGCTCCATCTTCGGCGTCATCCTCACTTACCACCAGGTGAGGTTGACGGTTTAATCGTAATTAAAGAAGAAAGAATTTAGCTGTAGTTTTTCTAATAAAATCAAAAATTTACAGTACTAACCCTTCATGCTATTTTTTTTTGACACGCTTAATTATCATTTCCTCTGGCCGAAGGTTGTCTGGAAGAGATCGCTCTTAGCGATAAGGCCGCCTAAATTGTACTTCACTATTTCCTTTTCTATCTTTTGTTTGTTGTTTTCTAGTTGTGCAATAGAGTGTATTTTACTTTACTTTTACTTAATCTTCCAGTATTCTAATCTATGCCCCTTGCAGAACACTCCCCCAAATTGCATTGCGACACCCTTCAATCAGACTGGCTTTATTTTTATTTATTGTGCGTCATAACGAGGTGCAGCTAAGGGTTTTCACCCCCTACCCACCCCTAGGAAAATATTGTTACTTCCTACTTGCTTTCCTGCTTTTAGGAATATTTTTTGACTGGGTTGCCGGATTCTTACACTAATTGAGGCTTTTGAATATTTATATCGTTTGGCGTCGATGGATTTCAGCAGTGTTTATAAAAGAGCCAGTACTTACTAAGCTCGTGTGCTCCGTCTTCGGCCTCACCGTCACTTACCACCAGATGAGATTGAGGTCAAACTCGGGTTTAGGTGTATATATATAAAAAATATCAGAATACCCATGAATTCATTGGTGGTATGACTGTGCGGTTGGAGCGTCGGTGGTCTAGTGGCTAGGACGCCGGGCTCCCATGTGGGTGGGCCGGGTTCGAAACCAAGCAGTGCCATGTACCAATGAGTTTTTCGGATTTTTTTTGAAGACTTTACCGACTGCTCTAACATTTGGCTCGTATTTAGTTTGTATGTTACACAATTGACATATAGTTCATTATGATATGTACAATTACGTTGGCGAAAATTCGCTTCCGTTCCATTCCGCGGCAATGTAAATTGAGCCTAACACCCGCTTTTAGTCAGGGGTAAAAAAGTAACAATCTCAGGTGATAATGGAACTAGGAGTTGTTCCGGAAGTCGATGGAAACGTTCCGCAGGACGCGTCCAATTGGGGCCGCTGCCTGCGCTCGCGCCGCGGGGCGGAAGCGGCGGCCGAGCGGGAAGATGGCGCGATTCGCGCTCGAGCGTTTGAAATTAGAATTTAGTTCGTTCAGTGATCAGTCGCGTATTCGGGAGGAATACAGCCGTGGATAATCGGGTGTATCTAATGGCAAAGTATATGTAAAGTGGGCACCGTCGCCCATAGATATCTTTCGTCACTAAAATTATGTATTGTCATTTCTTCAATGAAACACTGCCTTCGATATAATAATGCTGTAATGACTCTCGATTGTAAGTACATTACTTAGAAAATAGGCAAACACACGTCCGAACTTTGCCATTACCCAGCGACGAATGAATCGACGCTAACAATTGTTACAGAGTTTTCGATGCCTTGAGGACTAATTAAGTGATTAGTGCTCATAACTACGCTGGCTCTCTTACCACTTAAATCGGAACAGCAATGCAAGCGTTACTACATAGGTAAAACGATGATTCTTGTACAGTTTTTAAATTAAAATGTCTTTTTTATCAGGCACTAGTCCCATAGAATATTTCTTTATCAATTAACAATTAATTAGGGCGGAATGTCGTTAATACCATGGGAAATGGGACGTGCCACGTGAATGGACGTGAATGTGGGACGCTACTTGCGTAGACACTTTGGCTCCGTCCCACCTCCATAGTACGTGTAGGAAGGCCGGTGGGGCGGCTGAAGCGGCTAAGGGACCTTAAGGCCCACAAATACAGGGACATCGGCAACCAATACAACTTTGTTGCATTTGGTGTAGAGACCCTCGGTGCTTGGGGCCCTGGAGCTTGGTCACTGTTCCGAGAGCTGTCCAAGCGTTTGTTTGATGCGACGAGGGACCCAAGGGCTGGCGGCTATCTCGCCCAAAGGATCAGCATAGCGATCCAGCGGGGCAACGCCGCCAGCATCCTCGGTACCCTACCACACGGGCCTAATCTAGGAAATTTTATAAGTTACATTTAATTATTATTTGTGTACATTAAATACTTATTATTTTTTGTTAAATTCACATGTTACATCAAATAAATATTAAGTTAATTATAATAAAACATAAATTAAAATTATTTAAATTTTGTATTATATGTATATAATTTTATTTTTTTAATCTCAGTTTAGAGGCACACGACAAGGAGACCATGTCAGTCTCGTTAGGGTCACTAAAACAAGGGATTGTTTTTCCTTTTCTTTCACCATTAGAGCAGTCGATAAATGTACGCAAGTCTTTTAAAAACTCATTGGTACATGACGTTGCTTGGTTTCCAACCTGGACCTCTGGCTTATTTACCTTTTTGATTATGTGTGCTGTTAGGGGAGGATTCCCTTCAAGAATACTGAAAAATGTGATCCTTCGAGCCGGGTTATAAAGTCTTCAATTTTCTTCAGTCGGTAAATGTACGGTAAGTCTTCGTAAAAATCATTGGTACATAGAATTTGAAATTGAAAACGTTTATTTAGCGCTGTAAACACCAGAATATAGAACACAATACAGAAGTATACAAGATTAATACATGCAGCACAAAACTTCCAGTGCGGGACAGTGCCAACAAGTGTACACCAGCTCAGCATAATGCTGAGGCAAGCCACAGCGCTGATTTTCAGCTGGCCCTTTTCATAGCACTGCACGGTTTCGAACACGGACCTCCCAGGAGTCCGGCGTTCCAACCACTAGGCCACCGACGCTCTCTGCTCTCACCGACCCTCCCCTCATCACAACCGCATCGTCTGGCAGCTGTTACGTCAGGCATCATAACGATGTCAATGTCGAACCACTATTTTAGTCTGACGCGGTTGACATGTGCAAGTGACCGCCCATAAACTGAGCTCGATTGCTTCGGAAGCTGTTAGCAGATTTATACGTCTGTCTGTTTATTTTTTATTTACAATTTACATTATTAAAGAAAGAAATAAAGATTATTTATTTCCGATACACGCATACAAACAACTAGGTACAGAAGACAAAAATAATATTAAACAAATATATTGCAAAAACAAATAAATAAGCAAAAGTAATTAAGTTTGATGAAGGTGGTGTGCAGCACCGGACTAAGGGGACTGCCTCAGCCTGTTGCCGAAGCGCTTTTAGCACTGCGGCGCTGATTGTCAGGCATCCCCTGAGTGCCAGGGATCACTCCCTAATGACACACTACCGGAACATATAAATAAATAACGGAAACATTAATAAACAGAAGTAAAATATTAGGAAACGAAGGAAGGCACTTAATTTTTAAATTATACATTAGAATACAGGAAGGTACGCATGTAGGTATTATTGTATAAAATAGAGAAAAAATAAATAAAAATAAAGCAAGCAATGAAGATGAAACTGAAGGAAGGATAGGTGCTACTGTTCGATGCAGCGAAACTTGTTACAGGAATTCATAACACGAAAAAATTACATGATTACATTTCATTACTTAAAAGAGTTACTTTTTAACTTAGAGTAAGTTCACAATTTGACATGCATATGTGTCAAAACAGTCCCTGACTCAGCATAATGCTGTGACGACACGGCTGGACGCCAGCCCCCGCCGCGGCGCTGGTGGTCAGTCAGGGCCGGGGACACGACGACACGGCGCGTGACGGTGAGACAGCTGTCAGCATTGCACAACTATATACACATATCTCAATGCATAATAAGTAATCGCTGTCGATGTGTTCCGGCAGTGTTTATAGAAGAGCCAGTACTTACTAATCCCGTGTGCTCCATCTTCGACCTCATTCTCACTTACCACCAGGTGAGATTGAGGTCAAACGCGGGTTTAGTCATAAGTAAAACAGCTCGTTGGCAGGTACTAAGAATTAATCAGACAGCCTCTTACTTGCAAGTCTTAGAAGTACAAACCAAAGTCAATGTTTTCACGTCATGCTCCACCGAACCTACTCCCGTCGCTGACCACCGAACTCGGAAAACAGAGGAACTAACGCAGCAGCGGTGGTGGAGTAAAAAAATTACGTAAAAATTTACTATAAGAATAAGTTTATTTGTGCGGTAAGATGACAAAGTATTCATAGTCCATACACCAGTAGGAACTTAAGCATAGGTTATATTAAACTAAATAAAGTTAGTGAGCAACAAGTTAGTTTACAATAAACGCTGATCTCCGAACTAGGAAGTTCCTGTATCTCGGAGGAGAGATCTCTTCTGTGACCAGTGGAAATGAACATGGAACAGAACATGGGATAATATAAGGGGTGGTGGGAGGTATAATGTATTTACTTACAATAAAAACATTTTATTTCATTATTACAATAATTATATCTGGTTCACAGATTGTTCCAAAACACCAGGCATTTAGTAACTATAGAAATAGAAATGGAAAATCCTTACTATATATAATTTACAATTACCTACAGATACAAAGTAAACATCAAAGGCTGATTGATTTTGATTTGATTTGATTCAACAGCTGCGATTTGATCCATGTTGTTCGCGAGTTGAGGTTACGTACGCCTCAATTTCCTTAGTCGTATTCCTCGTGTCATTCTAATGGAAATAGGTAAACGACTCTCTTGGTAGATTTAATGGGTTGGTTTACTGTTGCCTCCTCCATTTCACACACTGTTTATCTCAGAGTACAGGTTTCCTCACGATGATTTCTTTCACCGTTAGCAGTCGGTAAATGTACGCAAGTCTTTTAAAAGCTTTTTAATTATGGCTTTTATTAGGGGAGGATTCTCTTCAAGATAACTGAAAAATGTGATCCTTCGAGCCGTGTTATAAAGTCTCCGATTTTCTTACTTTTTTGCTTCTTCCACGTTACGCCTAAGACCTAAACAAACCATTCATAGATCTTTCTGTTTGGATGTTAAGAAATTATATTAACAATGTTTTTTTACAAACAAGTAATATTTCTTACGTCAACTCCACTCACTTCTCTACTCTATGCTCAGTACGCGAGTACCGCGGAAGCGTAAGGGCCGTATGACTCACAGGTCGTTGACCCGCGGTGCGTAGGCGCAGCCTTCGATATTCAAACTCGAAGCGGTTTGATTGGTCGCGGGGTATGTTCTGTGACAGGTTTGCTTTGGTTGTGTGGGGTACATGCGATTCTGTGTTTGAGGTTTAGGATGTGTGAAATAAAATTAGGATTGGACAACACGTATCCACACGGAACCGTATTTTACCGTAACTCTATAGTTTTTCATCGTTCAGATGCCGAAGAGTACAGTCGCTTGGGAGGCAATCTTTCTCGCTCTATCGAACGATGTTTCTGAGCTACAGACAAGGATAGAGCTACGGGAAAATGCTGTTCCGTGCGGGCAGATGGGGTCTAAACCTTAACCGCTGATGGTGTAATGGCTCCCAAAACGGAGGGAAGGTGATATGACTCCGTGCAGGCAGAGTCACCTTGGGGATCACCACCCATATACGTCTTTCTGCCGCAAAGCAGCTAGTGTTCCGGTTTGAGGTGTAAGAGAGCCAGAGGAATTTAATTACCGGCACATGACGCACTCCGTCCGGAGAGTCGGTGGTATAGTGGCTAGGACACCGAACTCCCATGCGGGAGGTGCCATGTACCAATGAGTTTTTCGTATTTTTTCGAAGACTTACGTACATTTACCGACTGCTCTAACGGTGAAGGAAAACATCGTGAGGAAACCTGCATGCTTGAGGAAATTTAAAAAAGTTTCCGATGGTGTGTGAAATCCACCGTACAGCACTGGGCCCGCTCGATGGATCATGGTCCGTACCGTCTTGGTCAAGGGGAGGCCTGGGACATTAATAGGCCGATGATGATGATGAGCACTCCATCTATGTCCTCAAGGTTAACAGCGTAAAGAAAACCCTCGAATAATAATATAGTTATGCGAGTTGTCTATGGGCGACGGTGACCAATTTACCATCAGGTCGCTCATCTGCTTTCCTTACAAAAAAATCATGACCCTCAATGAGGACTGAATAAGAAGGACTAGACGCGAATTTCTAAAATTGAAATTAAATAAATCCTTGCATTACCTATCTTTACAATAGGTACCTGCTATTCTAATATATATATATATATATATTTTTTATTTTTTATTTTCTTCATTATTGAAAGTTGGGAATGATTAAATTATTTATTGATCAAATTTTTAATTGGAAATTAGAATCATTTTTTTATTTCTTATTATTAATTAAATAAGGAGAGCAGACGAGCAAACGGGCCACCTGATGGTAAGTGGTCACCGTCGCCCATAGACATCTCACCTCACTGTATTAATATTAGAGGGTTTTTGATGCGCTGCTAGCCTTGAGAACTAAGATGGATTGCCTCATGTGCCGGAAATTACGCTGGCTCTCTTACCCTTCAAACCGAAACACAGAAATGCTTGCATCTCTGCTTCACGGCAGAAATAGATAAGAGGGTGGTACCACCCCAGGCGATCCTTCACATTAGGATCTACCACTACCATTTTATATTACCACTATACAGGGTGTACCATTGAGATGGGTCAGTATGGGAGACTCTGAAACTATAAGAGACAGAGAAATAAGTTCTAGGGAACCTTGTTGTCGATTTTAGAGTTCAGAAAAATTGCATTCATAGATTTACAAAAAACTCATACACGACTCGGGAATATACTATATTTTTATAGTAGGATAACTGGTTGCTCACTAATTTTATTAAGTTTAATATAACATATGCTAAAGTTCCTACTGGTGTATGGACTATGAATACTTTGTAATCTTACCGCACACATAAACTATTCTTATTCTTACTGTTATAAGTATGATTTTTGTGAAAAAATTACGAGTAACTTGTTTGTTATTAATAAAGGTATTGTGTTGTATCAATCGCCTAAATCGTATCTTCAAATATCGGTTTACGAGTATAACCAATTTGCATCAATTTACAAAAAATCACATTAAACCATGACTCCAGCAGGTCTCTGACCTCAGGACAAGGCGTTGTTCAAGAACTTAATTGGTATAATCAGGCTAATATTTGGCTGCATGCCATTCGTGCTTGGCATCACCATAAAATTATTAAGTAAGCATCAGAATGGAACCTAAATAATGGGGTGTTCGAACGCGAAGACGTACTAGCATGCCGTAACACGAGCGAGAAATTACTTGGGGTGGCTATCAGGATTCCGCCGTCGGACTACCAGGCGCGGGGAGGGGTTCCATCCTTATGTTGAAGAAAAAAAGTAGCCCAATACCAGCGACATATTATACCCTAGACGAGTAACTTCCAACAAAATTCCCATAAAAGTAAGTACAAAACTTCACGCGAATTGAAAATAATGTAACACATTTCTCACACAATGAAACTCAAATTAATATTTGAACTCAAATAGATCTTACGGCGATGTTACAGGGGCTATATCCGTCTATGCAACTCTATATAAGATCGTATGATGCACAGTTCGATTTCAAAATTTGAAATCTAATGCAAGGCACGACTGACTCGCCGCTCGCACACCTCGTCTTAAGCCCCGCCCACCTGAGTACACATTTTGTGGTGCCACTCGCGTGCGTCTATTACATTTGTAGGATATCATATTTCGCTGCCCATACACTGTGAATAACTGTATAAGTGTTTTACTTTACTGTTTTACAACGTTCATTTCCAATAGAGATTACGTTTTCGTATCGATCCTACTTTAACAACATATTGTAAGTATTCTGTTGTGTACGCGCATCTATATTGTTAATAAACCAGTGTACGATTGGCCTTTAAAACAGAAACACGCTTTTCATTCCCTTCCGTCTGTGTGTATAAGGCAGTGGTGCAGTCGGTAGGATAGCCTCGGAAACCTTGTTCAGTCTTGTTCCGGTAGCCATCTTTGTCGGTCAAGTCCAGCGGTGGACCGTGTAACTATGTGAGTGCCTGAGCTTCCCTTCTGACAATTTCATTTTAACTATTTTGTGGCACGACCATGAGTCGTATGGTAACATTATAAGGGGCCTTTATGTGGCTGTATGTGTTAATTCAATGATTATGTTCGATGGTGTAATCTACAGGCTCTAACAAAACACCTGTGTTTTTTTACTGGTTGTATTGTATCACTATATACAGAGTTAGAGAGAATTCAGGTAGCATGGAGTCATATCACTTTATCTTACCTTATCTTATGATAGGGGGCCGGGAATAACCCCAGCGGCAGTTCGACCCTTGAGGACATTTTGTGCCTACCCCATTTCACACACTGGTCATCTCAGTGTGCAGGTTTCCTCGTGATGTTTTCCTTCACCGTTAGACGTTAGCAGTCGGAAAATGTACGTAAGTCTTATATAAATATTAAAATCTCATGGGTACATGGCACCGACGCTCTTATATCACTTTAAATCAGCATTCAATTAAAATTACCACATAAAACGGTTTTCTTAGCTTTTGTATGGTTTGCCATTGTCTTCCCCATTTCACTCTATATATTTCTGCCGTGAAACAGAAATGCATGCAGGGCATTGAAAATCTTTTTGTTATAATTAATCCACAGACTGCATGTGTAAAATATCTGACAATATGCCTTATATCCCTCATTCTTCTTCTTCTAAGTCGTGTTCCTTCATTGCTGAGGGTCGTGTTCATTCTAAGGAATTAATCACATAGAATGACCCTCGTGGCAGATTTAATGGGGTTTGCCATTGCCTTCCCCATTTCACACACTGGTTATCTTAGTGTGCAGGTTTTCTCACGATGTTTTCCTTCACCGTCAGAGCAGTCGGTTAATGTACGTAAGGCTTTCGAAAAAACCGAAAAACTCATTGGTACATGGCATTGTTTGGTTTCGAACCCGAACCTCCCGCATGGGAGTCCGACGTCCTAGCCACGACGCCACCGATGCTCTTGAATATCCCTCGTATGCTGGTGCAATTAACTTAATTTAAAATGACAGACCAGACGGCGCGACTATCGTCTAGCGACTTAATATTTTATTTGCCTAGTCTGCTCCGTGTAGACCCCTCATTGGCTGAGGATCTAGATAAGAATCTGGTTTTGTTCTAGTTTGTTATTGGATACGGTGGTAGGCTCGCCAAGTCGCCACCGATCACGTTTGTCCACCAAATGAGACTGAGATTGGGTTGAGAAGAGCAGGCTCGATTTCATGATTAACGTGCAGTTTACACACAGAACATAACAGAAATCTCCTTCTCTCTCACATACACACCCTTATAACACACACAATTACACACTCTTACAACGTACATACACATACCTTTTTCTTTGTTCTCCCCACTCCCTATTCCATTTTCCCACCTCCATATTTTATTAGCTGTTTCTAATTATTTCATGTTATCTATTATATAAATTTGCACACCACAATGTGGTAGGATATACTGGAACTACCTATGTAATTTTAAGATCCTTCGTAACGTATATTATTGCAAATAAAAAAAATTCATTTCATTATTATTTTGTATAAATTAAGGAGACATATTTTTTGGCTTGCACGCATGGAAAAAAAAACAATTCAGGCATTATATAGCTGTAAGGCTTCTCAGACAATAAAATAAAATAAATCTTACGACGAAAAGTGGGAACTACCTGTGATTGATTGAAGGTGGTTCTTCGTATCCTTCAGGGATCAAATTTTCCATTTTAATTTGTGATATTCTGGTAATGTGTTACGACAAGTCACATACTCCTCAAGCGCTGCAGTAGACTTCAGATGAATGCGAAAAGGCAGCTGAAGGAAGGCTTTGGAGATGTACAACCATGTTTTGGTTTTAAAAGTCGTTGCCATAGACGAAGCAAATACAAGTTTCGCGACATCGAATGAATGAATGAATGAATACTCTTTATTGCACTCTTTATCGAACAGTAGTATCTATCCTTCCTTCAGTTTTTTCTCTATTTTATACAATAATACCTACCCACATACCTTCCTGTATTCTAAAGTATAATTTAAAAATTAAGTGCCTTCGTTTCCTAATATTTTACTTCTGTTTATTAATATTTCCGTTATTTATATGTTTCGGTAGTGTATCATTAGGGAGTGATCCCTGGCACTCGGGGGATGCCTGACAACCACCGCCGCAGTGCTAAAAGCGCTCCAGCAACAGGTCGAGGCAGTCCTCTTTGTCCGGTGCTGCACACCACCTTCATCAAACCTAATTACCTTTGTTTATTTATTTTTATAATATATATTTGTTTGATATTATTTTTATCTTCTGTACCTAATAGTTTGTACGTGTGTCATCATCAACCTATTAATGTCCCCACTGTTGGGGCACAGGCCTCCCCTTGTACAAGGGGGGTACGGGCCATGATCCACCGAGCGGGCCCAGTGCTGATTGGTGGATTTCGAAAAGTTTTCCTTCACCGTTTGAGCAGTCGGTAAATGTACGTAAGTCATCGGAAAAACTCATTGGTACCTACATGGCATTGCATGGTTTCGAACCCGGACCTCACGCATGGGAGTCCGGCGTCCTAGCCACTAGGCCACCGATGCTAGTATGTGTGTATTGAAAATAAATTCTTTCTTTCTTTCTTTTTGTTTTAGGCCCTGAAAGACCATAAACTCGCGAGCGAAATGTACATATGCGTCGAATTGAGAACCCCTTTTTCTGATCGTTGCCTAAAATATTTCGACCTACCCGACCTTGATAGACATTTAACAATGCCATACAAGTCATGGAATAATTGATGGCACCGCCACGTCGCGTCATGGTATCCATGGGGCGAGGGCGGTGACCCCGTATCGACCCGACTGAGTTGCCGTCATTAATGTCCACGACAGTTAGTTTTTGGAAATCGCGTGAAGGATTGCCTTTGTCTTACGTAGGTATCAAAATTAAGTCTACACAGTTCTGGACCGTTCGTTATGTCTATAAAAATATATAACAAAATTTCACAAATCATCGACATTGAATTAAAAGACTCGATATTCAATAAAAGATTAAAATTATATCTTCTTAACAAATGTTTCTATTCACTGCAGGTGTTTTTTGATGATAAAACCAATACTTAACTATAAAATCATTTTTTTTTTAAATCTCAGTTTAGAGGCTTTGGTACACGACAAGGTGACCATGTCAGCCTCGTTAGGGTCACTAAGAAAAGTGAAGCTCAAGTATTATTAGAGTCAGCCCTCACTTTGAGAGCCAACTCAGCAAACAACGGTGTGTGTTTCATATTATCAGATAAAGGCTGACTCAAAATAATATTGAGCCTCCCATTTTGGAGCCTATTGAGGACAAATTTCTTCCTCTCAATGTTCCCCAGGTCACACTCCATTAGGAGGTGAGTGAGATCTTCTATTGTGTTGCAGTTGGTACAGAACGGTGATGCAGCTGTTCCCACCAAATGCAAAAACTTATTTAACGGAATGTGACCCGAGCGTAATCTAAAAATAAAATCAATTATGTATAACTTATAATGACATTTAATTCAATTTATCCCGTTAGCATTTATTACTATTATAATTTATTATAAATCTTATTTTATATTGCGGTGCCCTACTCACGGTTTCATGTATGATCAGATAATATATATATTTTAAGACCAGTTGTAACACATGAAAGCTATAAATGGTATGAGTATGAGTATTCTTTCATGGTGTTATGTACGGTTATACGAGGTGTTCTTGGAGTAGAAAATTATATCTATTTACGGCAGTTTCTTTTACATTTAGTACGTCAGGAAGTTAGTTAGTTACTAACTAGTTAACTAAGTAACTACCTACTTTAATCCTTCCTCCAGTTTCATCTTCATTGCTTGCTTTATTTTTTTTATTTTCTCTTTATTTTATACAATAATACCTACATCTTATATTATCTTATGATAGGGGGCCGAGAATAAGCCAGCCGCACTTCGACCCTTGAGGATCTTTTGTGTCTACCCTATTTTACACACTGGTTATCTCAGTGTGCAGGTTTCCTCACGATGTTTAAGATGTCTAAGGTTCGTTAGTTTTAGTTCGTCAGGAAAATGCGCCGTCTAAAGTTAGCGCAGTAGATTTATTTATGATAAAGTCCAGTCAATAAAGGGGGTGTAGAGTGCGTGAGCTATCCCTTTAGAAACTTGTTCAGGGTGCTTAGGGTGGCATACTAAAAGTCCTGATGTCTAGGAGGTGAGCCGCAGGGGGGGGGGGGGGGGGGGTGAAATTTAAAATCCCTATTTCTGCCTATCCCGTGGGAAAATAAATAAATTCTGAATTTACTTTCTAGACTTAGAGAATATGATTATCAATGAGTGTACAAAATTTAAAGACTCCAGTAGTTATAGTTACTAAGATAAAGTCACTTTAATTTAACCTTCTATGTTCCTTCTTCTTCTTCCCCCCCTACCTCCGGCTCACCTCCTAGACGTCAGAACTTTTCACCCCCTTTTGGGTGATTCATTGGCTGGACTAATATTGCTTTAGGTATTTTGGCTCCCCCCAACTAGAATCTAAAATTTCTTCAGTGTATTGTCTCTTGTCTCATGATATCTTAGGGAATCATGGTTAATACTATACCTTGTTCATTTTCAGATGATCCTTTAGAACTTTGTTTGACATCCCTATATGATAATATAGGGATGTCTATTTGGTGCTCGAATCGTTGCCGATTAGATTCTTTAAAAAATAGTGTAACTATTTCGATTAATTAATTTACATTCCATAAGCATAACTCTCACGTCCATAATACACGAGGGGGTAGTCAGAGGAACCACCTTCACAGGTAGTTCCCACTTTACGCCGTAAGATTTGGTTGACAAACGTGATAGGTGGCGAGCCTAATACCGTCTACAGGGTAGAATAGTATTGGCGATATTTGTTAAAATTGTACATAATATTATTTTGAAGCATTTTTCTCGATTTTCATCATCACGATTACAAGAAATCGATTCGAGATTTTTTACAATAATTGTCTATTTGAGAATGAGTCAATCTCTAGACGATTCGACGTAAGTATGTAACAGCGCAGTTATTGAAAAAATATATAGTATCAATCTTATTTCAAACAATATACATGAAATAATCTATAAATAGATTGTATAAAACTACCATTTTTATGCTGTTTTTATGTATAAATATATATTTATAGCCGTTTTCGGTGGCAACATTTTAAGTTTCCTCTTATTTAAAAAAGAAAATAAAAACAATGCAATATTAAAAGGACACATGCTCAGCATGTGCTGCGGTCCGACCGGTACGGCAGAACCGCAGCGCTGGTTGTCAGCTGTGCCAGGACGAAGGTATCGCGGGCGAAACGGCAGTCAGGGACTAAAACAAAAATATATTAAAAGTATAAATAATAAAAGTACAAATAAATAAATAAATACCCAAAGATGAAATAGATAACAATTAAAACTGGAAAGAAAAGGGATAGAATTCTATAGTCGCTCTTTCACAGTCCAAGCAGTTAGGCTGTGGAACTCCCTCCCGTCGTCTATCAGGCAGGCCAAATCACTGCCAATATTTAAAAATCTCCTTCGTCAACATTACGAATGGCAGTGTGGGTACACTGCCTAATTGTTCTAATGCAGTTTCACTTTAGCATATGATGTGTGTTATTTATTTATTTATTATATTTTTGATTATATATTAAGTATTATATTTCTGTATATATTATAGTATTTATGTAATATTATTACTACTGCTTGGCAGCTTGCAAAGGTTTGCACATATTTTTTTAAAATTATTTTTGTTATTTATTTATTTGAGGGTAGTATCTATTTCATACGCCTTTTGCACCCGTATATTATATATTTTATGATTTTTCCATCGCCTGAAGGTTGCCTGTAAGATATCGCCTAAAGCGACAAGGCCGCCTTCTGCACATTGTATTGTACCTCTCTTTATGTTGTATGTTTTGGTTTTGTCCCGGGTGTGCGATACAGTATATTTGTATTTTGTATTTGTATTATATAGAAATACATAGTGAGTGTCTGTCCATTGTACGGCTCGTCATTCCGATGGGAAGCGGTTATGGTGTGTGTTGTAACACTATAAAGAAAGAGAGAAGAAAATAATATTAAAATATATACTTAAATTAAAAAATAACCTAATATAAAAGTGCACTGTGTCTGATTTTTGGGCAGCGTGAACGTTGTTCTTAAGTTTTTTCCTAAACGTATCCACAGTTCGCACATCTCTTAAGGGTGGAAGATTATTCCAGAAAAGACACATTCTAGTGAAACATTTTTAAAATATTGTTGGGTATAAAACGGGTTTTACTCATACATACCTTAGCGTTAGAGCGTCGGTGGCGTCGTGGCTAGGACATCGGACTCCCATGCGGGAAGTCCGAGTTCGAAACCAGGCAATGCCATGTACCAATGAGTTTTTCGGTTTTTTCGAAAGACTTATGTACATTTACCGACTGCTCTGACGGTGAAGGAAAACATCGTAAGGAAACCTGCACACTGAGATTACCAGTGTGTGAAATGGGGAAGGCAATGGCAAACCACCCCATTAAATCTGCCACGAGAGTCGTTCTATGTGATTAATTCCTTAGAATGATCACGACTCTCAGCAATGAGGATAAACGACTTAGAAGAACCTTAGCGTCGCTTGCGGGGTAGGCAGAGAGAACGGAGCGCCGCGAATTTCTGTCTTTTCAGCCTCTCTTGCTTCCTCTACAGTCATTCGTCGTCTCACGACAAACACGACATATTTACGTTGTATGACATCTATCTAAAGGATCATCCCAATATGAACAAGGTATAGACGACACATAAAGACAACACATTCTATGGCTATACTAGAATTCTCTGTGTCCACAAAGACTCGCATAAAGAATTGGATACAAGAGCAAAGGTTTCCGTTTTTGCTTCGCAGTAGAAGTATACCCAACCACTGGGGTTAGTAACTTAGTATCGATCTGTTTGACCTAGCAACAAAGCAACAAGTACAGTCGTCCTCACGTATACAATACAAGGTGTGAGAAAATCGGAAAACCGATAGAAGGGTGTAAGAAAAACAATACCACTCCTTTGGTGGGGTAAAAGTACCCTTATGGTGATGAACTTACGCAAACATACTTAGTCTGAAATTCGAATAAAAAGACCATGCATTAGGTCCATAAACGTCACAAGTTTTTTTCGCGGCTTGCGTTGCATTTTTCCATTTTGGTAATAAAATTTCAAAATGTATCGAATTTCTTCATTAGCTGGTTTTGATGACATATCATTTAATGACATCAAAACCAGCCAGATACAAATTTTATTACAAAGCCAAAGAAATTTTATTACAAGTTTATATATCATCATCATCATCAGCAGCCTATTCTAGTCCACTGCTGGACATAGGCCTCTCCCAGGGCGCGCCATTGAGCCCGATCTTCGGCTCTTCTCATCCAGTCGCTGCCAGCCACCTTGCGCAGATCGTCGCTCCATCTAGCAGGGGGGCGTCCAACACTACGTTTGCCCAAACGCGGTCTCCACTCCAGAACTCGTCTACCCCAGCGGTTGTCGGTTCTGCGACAGACGTGACCGGCCCACTGCCACTTCAGCTTGCTAATCTTATGAGCTATGTCGATAACTTTTGTTCTATGCCGGATCTCCTCACTTCGGATTCGATCCAGCAGAGATACTCCGAGCATAGCTCTTTCCATAGCACGCTGAGCGACTTTCAATTCGTGAACCAGTCGCACCGTCAGTGTCCACGTTTCGACTCCGTAGGTCGTTACTGGTAGGGCGCACTGGTTAAAGACTCTTGTCTTTAGACATTGAGGTATGGGCGACGAGAAGATGTGACGTAACTTCCGAAATGCTGCCCAACCCAGCTGAATTCTTCTGTCGGCTTCTTTCTCGAAGTTGTTTAGTTTATATATACTATATGCGAAAAGACTTTTTCCCCGACCTTATATATCTTTACTTATATAAATTTATGTAACCTAATATAATAACAACTTCCATTTTATATGCACCTACCTAAACATTTCTGCATAACCCCATGGTTAGCTGGTAGAAAATGCCGCGAGGCATTAAGCTCGCCTCATGTACACCTTTTTTGGTGCATTAAGTGTAAATAAATTAACTGTCTATTAGCGATGTTAACAATTTACCATCATGTCAGTATGCTTTCCCGAAACATTAAATACAGTTACATAAGTTCCCTAAGTGTCACACTAATTACAGAAAGAATAGCTACCTAGTAACAGCATGTGCAGCATTTAACCAGCTAAGCAATAACCGTACTATAGATCTCTTCAACAGTAGTCCTGATTCCATAAAATCCTTACTAACGAGTTTTCCTTTGCCTATCTGTAGTACCTACATTGTATCTAGATTAAGAGTTGTTAGGTTATTAATTTTACATTAACTGTGGAAGCTTATAAATGGCTTTTGATTTTATATATGCATATGTAGCTTGTAAATAACGCTGTAAGCTACCCACATAAAATAAAATAAAGAACTAGTACTAAATACCGCTACCGTCTATACTTCATACTCAACACATCCACACCTCATTCTAAACACTAACAATTGGTATCTTTTGTCATAGAAATACAATAGATTCAATAGTAAATACCGCTGTCGCCTGTGCTGCGTACCATACTCTGTCCCTAGTCCCAGAACCACTGAGGTAGGTAAATATATCTATCCTCACTCTATATACTAGGGATGTTACGGAGCTTCGACTCCGACTCCGAAAGGTCGGAACTTCCGATTGATTTTACACCTTCGACTCCGACTTCGGCTCCGATAATTTTGAATCGGAGGTTCCGAAAATTTGTGAGCCACGCCCTCCCTCGATCGGTCGGTGGTTAAAATATGAATAAAACTCCACATAAGTTCATCCATTCTACCATGTTCCATTTTTATTGTTTTTTATTAGTGTTGTGCAATAAAATGGACCTAAATAAATAAAATTGAACAAAAATTAAGATTCCTATTTTCGGGTACTAGCCATAATATTCTGCAAAGTCTACTAAAAAATAGGTACTTACAGTATGTTTTTAAGTGTAATTACTAGTACAATAAATGCAACAGAAGAGCAAACAGACACCGAGTGATCACTCATCTACCCGGTGCACCACTCGCTTGCCGCGCGTGCGGTCGTGTATGCCGTTCCCGAATAGGTTTATTTAGCCACGAAAAGAGATGCCTTCGCGACGCTACTTAAATCGTCTGCAATAGACGTAACAGGCCTATGATGATGAAATGCAACATACAACAACTCTTTAAGCATCGTCTACTGGCCTTTTAGGGTCTTTATAAGTTTGAAAGGACCGCATCCCAAGTCATCAACAGGTTTGTGGTATCTTTACTCAAGTTTAAATTGGTTTAATTATATACAAATATCAATATTTTATTAAATAGTGTAGGACTACATAAAGGAATATGTTTTATTGCCGCAAACGTCATCGTAAAAAATATTGGCCAGTTCAGCTACAAAAATTAAAAAACGGTTTAAAATGTGAACTTCTTCTGAACATCTATCTTCTACCTTCGACTCCGGTTCCGACTCCGATAAATCAAATTTAAAACCTCCGGTTCCGGTAAAACCACCTCCGTAACATCCCTGCTATATACTGAAACTTGGTATCTTTTGTCAATTAAATTCAATAGATTCAATACTAAATACAGTTGTCGTCTAAAAGAGGAGATTTACGCATAGTTGTAGGAACCCCAACTGGCCATTGCATAAGCTGGGGATCACCGAGAGTCCTCTATGCTGTGATTACATGGAGGCTCAGGAAACGGGAGCTCATGCAGTGTTACACTGCTCAGCAGTAGCAGGTCAACGGGCAACACTCCTTGATGTACCAAGGACGCTCCGTGAAGCCTGTGATTGTCCAAAGAGACTTATGAGCTTCTGGTCGGAGCTGGGTTGGCTGGAAATCTAGCTAACCCAACCTGCCTGCACGCATAAAGGACTGGAAATCTGGCTAACCCAACAACCTAACCTTTTTTTTTTGTTAACCGTGGGGAAATCTGCTAAAGATACCCAGCCTCTTGGGTTATATGAGATTTTTACTCACTAAAACCCCCTCGATGGCTTGCCTCGTGCATATCGGAGGGCTCCGGGATCTCCAGAGGAACGCACTGGTGCCCTCCTAGCATTTGCCTTGGGCTCCTCCTGGGAGGTGTACATTCCACCTCCCGGTTCCTCCCGTCACAGCAGCGTGCGGACATAGCACGTTGCTGCCTTCCCCAGGGTCGCCCGCCAATGAACGGCCAAAACCCCCACTTTGACCGCCCGCGACCCTGATCCCTCCTTTTAGTCGCCTTTTACGACAGGCAGGAGTTACCGTGGCTCTATTCTTCGCCCGAGACTACAAGGCTGGAGCTGATTTTGGTCTAGATTTGGTATGATTTTGGTCAGGATTTCCTCTAGTTTCTATATGGATTTCATCTGGATTTGGTTTCATTTTCGTCTGGATTTGATCTAATTTTGGTCTAGATTTGGTATGATTTTGTTCAGGATTTGGTCTGATTGTGATCTGATTTTGGCCTGGATTTGATTTGATTTTGGTCTGGATTTTGCTCAGGATTTGGTCTGGACTTGGTCAGGACTTTGTAGCAGCTCCTAGCATTTGCCTTGGGCTCGTCCTGGGAGGTGTACATTCCACGTCCCGGTTCCTCCCGTCACAACAGCGTGCGGCTATAGTACGTTGCTACTTTCCCCAGGATCACCAGCCAATGGACGGCCAAAGCCCCCACAATCTAACCTATCCGCTGTCGTCTATGCTGTGTACCACAGTCAGACCCATGTCGGGCGCCAGAGTGACTGGGTAGGTCAATCAATACTCGACGCACGCACACCTATAGAAGTTATTATTAAGGCTGCTTTTGCAGACTGATATTACGTTTTCATGGGTGAATGTACTCGTGATTATAAATACACTAGCCTTTAAGGGGTAAGAATTGCTTTGCTTTGATTGGGAATACATAATGTTAATGATAATTTATTTTGCAAGAAATATGATACTTACATTATAATTTTAGTTCTTACATACGAGTATTTTAACATTTAAGGCATGCAAAATGTCCGATTGTTACAAAATTATACTAGTGTCCCTTTCAAATCAAATCAAACTTTTTTTATTGTAAGTGTAAGTACACTTTAAAGTACATTTTTACAACGTCATGTTTTACTCTACCACCGCTTCGTAAGGTGCTGTAGCTGAAAGGAAAGAAGCGGCGCAAAAAACTTTCAGCAGCACGTCTTTTGAAATAAATATATCTTACAATAATTATGAATACAATGATATACACAATGTGCAGAGCTGGGGCTGGGTTTTGGACCAAGCGTCTTTATCATTTAAGTAGTCATTTATTTTATAATAACCCTTTTTACATAAGGTCCGTCTTGTGTGGGCCTTAAATGTTTTCTGCAAACGCAATATCAATTTATAAATTCATTCAATGTATAATATAATAGAGATTTATCCCATTCATTCATAAATTCATTATATGTAAGTGAGTGAATTTTGAATTAATGTGTCGTAAATTATTATTAGGTATAACGGGGGTTACTCACTTCATAATTATGGCGGAGGTTGCTTCGATTGACGTTTTGGGACTTTTGATTTACTCAGGAGATCTTTTTCAAGGAGCATGAACGACGCAGTGCCACACTTCTAACTTCGCGCTAACTCTGCCGCTGTAAATGAAATACACCCAACACCTGTTACAGGGTTATGTTGTTGCATATATGGTGTCATGGCGTGTCTGTCCTATTTTATTGTTTAAAAACGGTTTACAGTGGTTATTTTTTTCGTAAATCTAGTGTATTTTACATAAAAATCATCCGTGTCAAGTGAACGTTATATAAGACAGTGAAATGGGAGTGAAATACTACAGACGGTGTGATCCGGCAACCTTACCTCCAATTGCACTTGGAATGCAAGACACTAGGTATTCCTAGTGCACACGGCTCTCCCGTAATCTCGACGTTGGTAAACTGTTTTATTCAAAACAGACGCCAAAACGTTCTAGTTATTTTCAAGATTCTAACCCGGGGCCATTCAATAAAGAAAAAGAAACACCTTATATAATTATAAATAATAATTAATAATATCTCACTTGAGTTTTAGTTCTAAAATTGTTAGTAGTATCACATGTAGGTATTATAGTCAATAGAATAGATATATGTTTAGTCACTAGGTACAAAGAGGTACCTAACATTGACGCGTCCTTTGTCTCTATGAGGAAAAACTTTCGTATTCACACAAAGGGTAGCTGCCCAGCTACCCTTTGTGCGCAAAAAGTTGACCTACTTTTACCACTAAACTATGAGGAGATCGAGAATCTCCTTAAATACTAGTATTTCTCCCCTTTTTACCTTAAATGAAACGGGGTTTACACCGAGCCCAAGATATTTTTAACGCAGTTTGTCATTTGACATCTCTCACTCATTTTGGCATAGAACACCATACATCTCTCTTGCACACACACATACACCCTCACACACACCCTCTCTCTCTCACACACACACACGTTATTATTATTATATTATTAGTAAATAGGTACACAAATAAAGAGGTATGGAAGAGCGTGGCCCTCTGACACAGGTGTTGTCACACTTAAAAGAGGGCCTCCACAATTGTAAAAAAAAATTTGTACCTTTTTGTTACTGAATAAATCTTTTTATTTTTATTATATATTTATTTTTACCACCCTCATCCCTGTAAAGGTCATAAGGACATTGATATTTACGAGTGGTACTAAAAATAAGCTTACTGTTACGGAAATAGTTACGGATATTTTAATGAAAATATTGATTTTTACATTATTAAAATATATTTTTTTATTGACTACTAAACCCGCATTTGACCTCGATCTCGCCTGATGGTAAGCGACGATGAGGTCGACGATGGAGCATGCGGGTCCAGTAAATGCCTATTCACTCTGGCCTTGAAGATAACAAGGTTGTAGGTTTCGGGAAACACAGACGCCGACTGGCTGTTCCATTCCTTAGCCGTTCGCATAATGAACGAAGAAGCAAATCGCTTCGTACGAGCAGATGGGATATCAACAACATAAGGATGAAACCACTCCCCGCGCCTGGTAGTCCGAAGGCGGAATCGAGATGCTGGAATTAGGTCGTGCAATTGAAAAAAATGAAACTCCCATGCGGTCCGGGTTAGAAAACGTGCAATTCCATGTACCAATGAGTTTTTCGTATTTATGGAAGACATACATTTACCGGCTGCTGTAACGGTGAAGGAAAACATCGTGAGGAAATCTGCACACTGAGGTGACCAGTGTTGTAAAATAGGCATAAAAGATCCTCAAGGGTCGAAGTGCCGCTGGGTTATTCCCGGCCCCCTGTCATAAGATAAGATAACCATGTGTTGTTCCTGGTGACCAGATGTTCTGGTCCGACTATGGATGTTTGGAACACGTATATATGCGAAGTCCCAGGAAAATTTCGATAGCGCGTTCTACACCGATATGAGTAGGTACTAATTTATAGTGGCGCGTCGTGCGTCGCCACACCCTTCACCCCTCTCTGCCGTACCAATGCCTGTATCCTGAATCATAACAATGAAGGCGTAAAAAGGCTATTATTAAAATATGAAGAAAAACATATATTTTTTCTAAGAACGATGATTTTGTTATGCAAAGCACTTGCCATAGAACAAATGCCATGTTACGTAAGTAAGACTAATATACATTTAAATATACGTGACATCATGTTAATGTGTTTGTTTTTAAATGTCCGTTACGTTGTGGGTTGCAGGTCTATGCATGTTTATGTATGTATGTATGTTTATGACTTGGCTTTGTTTTGACCATTTGTAGGAGATGGTACATACATAACTTCACACTATGTCCCTTGCGAGGTAGGAGAATGGAGCGCCAAGAATCTGTCTCTGCACGCGTCTCTTGCTTTCTCTACAGTCATTCGTCGTTTTACGCACGCTCCCAGTCGGGGTCGTCTGCTCTGTATATTACAATCTAAGAGCACTCTGTCAATCTGATCTTTAAAGGTCAGGCTAGGACGACCCCTTCTGCACATTGTATTGTACCTCTCTTTATGTTGTATGTTTTGTTTTTGTCCCGGGTGTGCAATAAAGTATATTTGTATTGTATTTGTATTGACCCCAGCTTCTCCTTCCACACTCACTTTCGCTTCGTATACCTGCTTCTAATTCATTCTTTCCACATGCCCGCAGCAAGATAGATAATTGACCCTTGAAGGCTATGGAGTGCCTCATGCGCTGGTAATTATGCTTGTTCTCTTACCCTACAAACCGAAACAGCAATGCAAGCGTTGCTCCTTTGCGGCAGAAATAGGCCCCTCAGTTCAAGGAGAGACATCGGCTCTCTCTCTGCGTCATCTATCGCGAAAATAATGGGGAGTGCTCTTTAGAACAATTTGACTTGGTGCCGTCGTCTACTTTCTTGAATCGCATCACTCGTCGGCGGCTCAATTTTCACCCACACTTTCTGGAGCCTTGGGTGTCTACCACGACCCGTTTTACACGAACGTTTCTGCCACGCACCTGTAAAATGTGGAACTCTCTTCCACCCGACGTTTACCCGCGGCGCTACGACATGGGATGCTTCAAAAAGAACGTTAAAAAAATTCTTTTCCGCCACGGCCGGCAACACACGTGCAATACCTCTGGTTGCACGTGTCTCTAGGCGATGGTGACTATTTACCATCAGGTGGCCCGTCTGCCTGTTTGTCGCTACGAAAAAAAGGTAAAAGGATTTACCACCAAAGGCTAACGGTTGTCGCCTGGTGAACCTCGAAGGGGTCCTACCACCAGTAAGTTCTCGGGTCAGTCGCCTCGTACAACAGGCTAGACCAGTGGCGGCAGGTATATTCTAATCCATCCCATACACGGAGCAAAAAAAGGTACTTAGTTGTAATTGTACGATAAAGTAGATAGATTGTAGATTGTTTAACGAAATCTCTTCGAACAGCAACAACAAGCCATCGTTAGACTTATTCGATCCTAGGACATTAGTTTTTAAAAGACGGGTTGAGGATGTCCTCAAGTGATCTATCCACGCAACTACTTTATAGACTTTACTTTATTATTTTTATTTTTCAAATAGGTATAGGTTTTTTAGTCTTTACATTCAATAGTATTTTTTCTCAACTCAATGTTGTACAACAATCAATTTTCTACTTCCTAACCATGCTGTGTTACACGTTAAGGGTTACGATCTAGCTCATAACTTTATATTGATTTTTGTGTTATTTCTATGGTTGTAATCTGTTGTGTTTACCTAATAAATAAATTAAATTGTTCATAAAATCCCTTCTTCTTCTTTCGTGTTGATGATCCGAATTAATTTTATCCCGACCAGAAGGCACATCGATAGCCCTCTGGTTGGCCTCGAGGTGGTCGGACACGCGGGACAGCAGAGCAAGTGCTCCATGGTTTGAGGGGAGACACCACACTCACACTTTACTTGATCGCTGGAAAAACCCCAATTGTGAAGATTATATCCGCAACAGCCAACCTGGGTTCGCAGGCGATTAAGCGTTTTCCAGGTTGACCACGGGAGTTTGAAACCCGGTGGTAGGTCTTCTATTGGCGGTACGAAACCTTTAGGCGGGTATTTCTCCCGCCAAATCCCTTTATTATGATCGATTGTTCGCTGAACAGTGTTAAGATTACACAATTTCTCAGAATCACACATGGCGGGATTACAGGAAAGCAATAAACATAACTAAGTACACATTTATAACAACGAGTCGCCTTGTATGTAACTCGGTCAAGTATTCGTCACGGCCCATTCGTTGCTATTAACTATACAAGTGTATGAACAAGCAAGAGCGTCGCTGTCGTCGTGGCTAGGACGTCGGACTTCCATGCGGGAGGTCCGAGTTCGAAACCAGGCAGTACCAAGGCCTTGTACCAATGAGTTTTTCCGTTTTTTCGAAAGACTTACGTACATTTACTGCTCTGACGGTGAAGGAAAACATCGTGAGGAAACCTGCCCACTGAGATAACCAATGTGTGAAATGTAGGCAATGCGCTGTAGGCATACTTGTCTGCAGCAATAAGCTGAGTTGAGACCCTTTTCACAACAACGGCAGACCATCAGACATGATTTAGATATGTTCACCTTTGACTACATAATTATTTTATCATAATTATAACTGTTTCGGTCATTGCTGTGTGGGAAATAAACGTATTACTTACTTAAATGGGGAAGGCAATGGCAAACCACCCCATTAAATCTGCCCCGAGAGTCGTTCTATGTGATTAATTCCTTAGAATGATCACGACCCTCAGCGATGAGGCATACGACTTAGAAGAGTATGAACAAAGCTCAAAAATGAAGCGAGGTAGTGAGCGAGGAAATAATCCGCCAATAGAATTACTTCATTTTAATAACGACGTGTTAAAGAGGCCATCCCATTGGTGCATTCATCCTCGTTCACCGCTCCGCTTCCTCGCACAGCTTTGGTGGAATCAAACAGTAGCCAAAATACACGGAGTTCATTAGGTTTCCAATATTAATAATCTAACTAAGTCCTCAAGGTTAGCAACGCATCGAAAACTCTCTAATAATAATACAGTAAGGTGAGATGTCTATGAGCGATGGTGACCACTTACCATCAGTTGGCCCGTTTGCTCGTCTGCTTCCCTTTTTTTTATTAAAAAATATATATTATAAGTACTTGTTGCATAAGTGATACTGCCGCTTAGATTATAAAATCAAAAATTTCCCAAGGCGTATGAAATCCACAAATCAACACTGGGCCCGCTTCCACCAAGCGGGCATCATGACACTCTTGTGCAAGAGGAGGCCTGTGCCCCAACAGTGGGGACATTAATAGGCTGATGATGTTGACGATCATTGTACATGTTTTTTTTTAATCTCAGTTTAGAGGCTTTGGTACACGACAAGGTGACCATGTCAGCCTCGTTAGGGTCACTAAGAAAAGGGAAGGGAAGCTCAAGTGTTATTAGAGTCAGCCCTCGCTTTGAGAGCCAACTCAGCAAACAACAGTAAGTGTTTCATATTATCAGATAAGGGCTGACTCAAAATAACATTGAGCCTCCCATTGTGGAGCCTATTGAGACCAAATTTCTTCCTCTCAATTTTCACCAGGTCACACTCCATTAGGAGGTTAGTGAGGTCTTCTATACATGGGACCTTATGGTGAAAAATGAGAGAAAGATTTGACCCTTTTACCGGGTAGGTGCCCGATGAACGTACGAACTCTCCGTCACTATAATTCCCACATACCTACCTAAAATGTATTTTATAATTGAAATTGAAAATATTTTTATTTTCCAGAAACACAAATGATCTTCTAATACACACACACACACACACACACACACACGCACACGCACACACACACACACACACACACATTACAAATTAAGATACATTAAATTAGATTAGATTAGATTAAAGCTTAGTAAAACAATTAAATTAACTATAAAAGTAATTATAAATAATTACTAACATAGTCTTAAGTACCTGCATTGTTACTAACAAAATTGGATCCATGTTGTTCCGAGGACAAAACTGATTTATTTATAATGAAAATGGAGAGAGAGAGAGAAAGAAAGAAAAACACTTTACTGCCACAAAAATTTATGGCAATAGGCATCTGGCTCAGCTTATGATTGTGTGAAGAACTGAAGATGTTTGCGTATTGTTCATATTCGCTGATTTTCAAAGAAAAATGTGGCCTCTATAGACTCCATAATTGGAACCTCAATATTAATTTGATTCAACCCCAACTGATACCATGAAAAAAATACTGCTAAAATAAATCGAGGACTGACTCTAATAATACTTGAGCTTCCCATTCCATCCCTTTAGTGACCCTAACGAGGCCGACATGGTCACCTTTTAGTGAAGCCTATAAAACACAGATTAAAAAGAATTCCTTTAAAAGGTTTTACAACCTATATCTGACAGAAACGTTTATTACGTTAATACAAGATTCAATATAAAATTTCAAACCAACTCATACCCCAAAACACGTTCCCAAACGAAATAAAAAGCAAGAAAAAGAAAAAAAATAAGAAACAGGCTGAATGCCCATACCACCGTCGGCCGTTTACGAATAAAATTAAAAAGTTGGTGAAATTTTAAAATTGGAACGGCGGAAGCGCATTCCTTGCTCGCACGCGGTCTATTTCGGTCGTGTCTACTGTGCCCTATAAAATGGTTTTAGGGTTCTCTTTGTACTTAGTATTAAATGTTCGTAAAATGGAGGCGGAATCCGTCATTTTATTATTTTTTTACGACCTGTGCGGGCTATACAACTATACGAACATATGGATGGGACAGATAAACTCGATCTGGGGTTAATTCCCTCCCATATTAGTCGCATACCAGTATGTGCAAGTGTTGCTTTGGGAATCGTCCGATAATTAATTTTACGGTAGTAGGCACAAATCCTGGGGTGCAGGATCAGATGGGATGAAATTGAAAACGTTTATTTAGCACTGTAAACTCCAGAATATAGAAATATTAATACATGCATCACAGAACATCTGGTGTGGTACAGTGCCAAAAAGGGTACACCAGCTCAGCATAATGCTGAGGCAAGCCACATCGCTTATTTTAAGCGGTACCATCCTCTTACTTATTTCTGCAGCAAAACAGCAATGCGCATTGCTGTTTCGGTTTGACGGGTAAGAGAGCCAGAGTAATTACCGGCACATGAGACACTCTTAAGTTCTCAAGGTTCTTATACTTATCTTATGATGGGGGCCGGGAATAACCCAGCGGCACTTCGACCCTTGAGGATTTTTTGTGCCTACCCAATTTTAAACACTGGTCATCTCAGTGTGCAGGTTTCCTCACGATGTTTTCCTTCACCGTTAGAGCAGTCGGTACGTAAGACTTCGAAAAATACGAAAATACTTCGATAACCCCCAGGAGGTAGAGAGGAATACCTTCAAACACAGGTAGTTCCAACTTATCGCCGTAAGATTTGGTGGACTTCTAACAGACGCAAGTAAGAAAACAATTTTTTTTTAGAGCGTCCGTGGCACAGTGGCTAGGACACCGGACTCCCGTGCGGGAGGTACGGGTTCGAAACCATGCAGTGCCATGTTGAGTTTTTCGTATTCTTCGAAGACTTAGTACATTCACCGACTGCTCTGACGGTGAAGGAAAACATCGTGAGGAAACCTGCACACTGAGGTGACCAGTGTGTAAATGGGGTAGGCACAAAAGATCCTCAAGGGTCGAAGTGCCGCTGGGTTATTCCCGGCCCCCTATCATAAGATAAGAAGAAAACAATTCAGCTTTCAAATTGCGTTTTTTTATGCCAATTCTGCCTATGATTGCAATTAAAAAGTAGGCGTACAGCGTAGAACTTCGCGCTTGCAATCGCCAAATTCATTTTTCCAAGTCCCCGGAACCCGAATAGCCCTAACTCAATTCGTGCCTATCCGGTCTTTATTCTGTTAAAAATAAACAAATTCGGAATTCCTTTTAGAGCTCAGCTATAATACTGTTACGTGATTTGTTTGGCAGTCAACTTTGACAGATGTTTAAGTGGTTAAACTTGTTCGTTAGACTAAATAGAAATAATTCGTCTTTTAAATACATTCATTGTGATTATCGAGTGACTTCCTTAGTGATAAGCTGTGACGTCATCAAAATTTATATAAAGTTGACATATTATAATTAATTGCTTGCTTGCTTATCGTATGGTTAGTGGCCAACCTATTTGTCAGAGTTGTTCAGGCCGGCCGTAGGCATCTGGCTTAACCACTGCTGTTGAACGACAACCACCGGGACCGACTGCTTAACGTGTCTCCGAGGCACGGAGGAGCTCATGTGAAATATGCCACTAGCGGTCACTCATCCAGGTACCGTCCGCGCCAACGTCGCTTAACCTGCACGATCACTTTCGGATCGTGCTCGCAACTAGGCTACGAGCTCCTTTACGATTTAGATGGAAGTGCTTCTGTGCCGGTAATCAATGCTGCTTTGCGGCAGAAATTGGCAGACTGGAAACTGACTCTGCACATAGGATCATCATCAGCCTATTAATGTACCCACTGTTGGGGCACAGGCCTCCCCTTGCACAAGGGAGTACGGGCCATGATCCACCTGAGCGGGCTCAGGGCTATACGGGTTCCGTAGTCTTGGAAATTGCAATCATAGGCAGAATTGGCGTAAAAATACGCAATTTGAAATTTAAATCGTTTTCTTCTTATCTTATGATAGGGGGCCGGGAATAACCCAGCGACACTTCGGCCCTTGAGGATCTTTTGTGCCTACCCCATTTACACACTGGTCACCTCAGTGTGCAGGTTTCCTCACGATTTACTTCATCGTCAGAGCAGTCGGTAAATGTACGTAAGTCTTAAAAAATCCGACAAACTCATTGGTACATGGCATTGCATGGTTTCGAACCCGGACCTGCCGCATGGGAGTCCGGCGTCCGAACCACTAGGCCACCGACGCTCATCATATAATGCCATAGGATACATAGGATGGCTGGAACTTATTTTCTAATTTGATCTCATTTACATATACAATCCGTGACTGTAAGCTCTAGAACTTAAAAGGGAATTCGGGTATCTGGTATAAATTCGGCCTCTATCTCTTCGAAGTCTCCGTAACGCTTTCAGTAACCGAAGTCTCAAGGCACGAAGCCCGTTCTAAAACCTCTCTATTACATTCATCTCCGTCACATTGTACGGCCATAGATAATATAAACATTAATGTAAATCACTGCCCGTCCGTAGAGGGCCCCAGTAATTTGTAGCAATCAAGGTGATTGACAGCTCGACTTGGTTTCGTTACTCTAGGGTGGCCAGCTCTCAGGATTTTGTAATCCCGGGCATCGTTACTTGGTGGGCATGTCCATGTTCATAAATTCGTCATGGAATCCCGTAAAATTGCACTACCTAATTCGATCATTGCCATGTGCCAGTAATTACTAATTACGCTTGCTCTCTTACCCTTCAAACCGGAATACAGCAATTCAAGCATTGCTGCTTTGCTGCAGAACTAGGTACCACCTGTTCCACTCCAGGCTGACTCTGTACAGAGTCAACCCACCAGTAAAAGCGTAAATGTAGTGGATTTACAGTAAGCTATCGGATTACACGACCACGTGTGGAAGTGGGGCGAGTATGGCTTCCGATGTAGCTTCGGCCAGTCACGGCCGGGTTTCTAACCACTGACAACCTCCTGACACCCTGGCATGGTCGATAATTACTGCGCCCTTTGTGCTGGTTTCTGGTTGAATTCCTCGTCAGGACAGTGGTTTCCGCTCTTGTTTACTTTATAGGTACTTACAATTCACTGGTGGTATGATTGTGCAGTCAGCCTGGGGATGTTTTTTTTTATATTACTGTCCAATGTAACCAGCTCTTAGCGAATTTGTAATCCCGGGATATCGTTACTCGTTGTGCATGTCCATTTTAATATTTCGTCATGGAATCCCGCAAAATTGCACTACCGAATCCGATCACTGTTTGAATAGTCGGAAGAAGAAAGAAGCAAAGAAGGTTATTTTTACAAATACTATGTTTGTTTTCGTGTGGTAATATTTGAAAGTAATATGGCGGTTTCTATTTATAATTATTATTACTTTTATTGTATATTTTTATTACTATAGAGTAGGGATGTTACTGAGCTTCGACTCCGACTGCGAAAGGTCGGAACTTCCGATTGATTTTACACCTCCGACTCCGACTTCGGCTTCGATAATTTTGAATCGCAGGTTATACCGAAGATTTGTGAGCAAACATATTCAAATATCAATATTTTATTAAACATTATTTAATAAAATATTGATATTTGAATACTAAGGAATATGTTTTATTGCCGCAAACGTCATCATAAAAATATTGGCCAGTTCAGCAATAAAAAATAAAAAAACGGTTTATATAATTGTAATTTGAACTTCTTCTAAACATCTATCTTCTACCTCCGATTCGGGTTTCGAATCAGGTTCCGACTCCGATAAATCAAAATTAAAACCTTCGGTTTCGACTCCAGTTCCGGTAAAACCACCTCCGTAACATCCCTATTATAAAGTAACGTAGAAAAGTATCGTTCATCGTCACTAAAATCTACACAATCTTTATAAACTGATGACAGCTGTAAACACAAAATCCGTATACAATAAAAGCCATAATAATTATAAAAAGAAACTGCCATATTACCACTGATCGGAGTAGGTAGAGCTCTTTCGGGTCAATGTTCTCAAAGGTTATATTAATGTGGATATGATTTCGGGATCCCGTTTTAAGTTATCGAGCAAATGTTGTAAATTACTTTTATAAACCTTGCCCTTACTCGGCGGATTACGATTTAAAAAAAATTGTGAACTTACGTAGAAGTTAAAACACTACCATAGGTACACTAGCGCCATGAATCTTGAAAAAATTATTTCGCCACCAATCTTAAATGTGTATCAAAACAAATATAACGTTAAAAATCTAAATAATATATTTATTCAATCCCGGAAATCCCGGGATTATTGGGCATACTTATCCATATTATGACCGTATGTGGCAAGTACCAAAAACAGCCCTACCTACTCCGATCATAGCATATTACTTTCAAATATTACCACACGAAACAAACATAGTATTTGTAGAAATAACCTTCTTAGTAACAGAAGTGGGTCGCCGTGGTATCGGGTATCGAAATCCGCTTGTGTCAACAAGTCATGGCCACACCAGCGGTCGATGAACTTCGTCTGGGGTTGCCGCTATATTACTAATTTTAATAAATATTGACGTTTAAGGAAAGCTTTCATTTTGTAAATGTTTTTTTTTAAATATTTTTATTTTAGATTTGTCCAAAACCGCCTTTGACAAACACATTTAAAGGGGAATGTAATGGGGGAAGTGGCCCAAAAAGTTAAGGAATACTGCTATTCATTTAGACGCTTGGTATCTACGAGGAAGTTGCCGTTTAACATTCTCTTATCAGATCCTTTGGAGGTCGGATTTGTCATCCTTTATGATTGTAAATCCTTTTGGATTTGGTTATCGTTGGGAAATTGGGGAGGGCGAATCCGATGGAGAAGGGCGAGTCCTTTTTCTCTAATATTTTTTAAAATTAATGGATTTCCGCAAAGTAACATCCCAATATTTATTTATTTCAAATTTTTTCATTTCTGTTTTTGGTTTTTTGAAAAGAAAAAACACTTTATTGTCAAATAATAATAATAATTTTCTGTCTTCACACCGGAGAATCCGATGGAGAGAGGCAAAGTCTGGAACATCGGCGCAAGGTTGCCTGTCTATCGGTATTTTATAGGATACATTTTGGTAGTGGTAGATCCTAAAGTGAAGGATCGCCTGGGGTGGTACCACCCTCTTATCTATTTCTGCCGAGAAGCAGAAATGCTTGCATTTCTGTGTTTCGGTTTGAAGGGTAAGAGAGCCAGCGTAATTTCCGGCACATGAGGCATTCCATCGTAGTCCTCAAGGTTAGCAGCGCATCAAAAACCCTCTAATATTAATACAGTGAGGTGAGATGTCTATGGGCGACGGTCACCACTTACCATCACGTGGCCCGTTTGCTCGTCTGCTCTCCTTATTTAATAAAAAAAAAAAAAAAAAAAAAATACATTCCGGAGAGTGCGCATCGGAATTGCACGACCTAATTCCAGCATCTCCATTCCGCCTTCGGACTACCAGACGCGGGGAGGGGTTCCATCCTTATGTTGTTGATATCCCATCTGCTCGTACGAAGCGATTTGCTTCTTCGTTCATTATGCGAACGGCTAAGGAATGGAACAGCCTGCCGGCGTCAGTATTTCCCGAAACCTACAACCTTAGGATCTCCAAGGCCAGAGTGAATAAGCATTTACTGGACCCGCATGCTCCATCGTCGACCTCATCGTCGCTTACCATCAGGCGAGATCTAGGTCAAATGCGGGTTTAGTAGTAAATAAAAATAAATAAAAAAAGAGGCGGGTCCTTCTTCCCCTAATATTTAAAAAAAAAAATGGATATTCGATAAGTAACGCCTTATTCCATCAACTATTTATTTCTTTCAATTTTTTTCTTTTCTATTTTTGGTTTTTTCTATCTTCACACCAAACCTCATGGCATTAGCGTGCCTGTGGCATTCAGACACAAATGCACACAAGAACTTTTACGAAAGCGTTCCTTTGTTACAGCGGAATCCTAAAAATGATTTTTTTTCCCCATTTTCCCTGAAATATCTAAATCGACAAGAAATCGATTCGAAATCGACTTATGTCAACATTACAGTCCATCGATGGTCACCTTACAGGCGCGGTCATTGAACCTGGCGGCCATATTGGCGGCACTTCTAACTATTGTTCATTTGTGTTTGATTTACGAGTGTAGATAATGTACGCAAGCATTTCTATGCATGCCGCGGTAAATGTACTAGTGACCTGTTTACACTATAGATGCACTCGATTTGTATTGTCTGTTACGTACAAGTTACGACACCAGTGTATCACTGTGATCTATACCAAAAAAAAAACAGGCCAAGTGTGAGTTGGACTCGCGCAACGAGATGTGAAATGAAATTTATTTTATTCGCACGAAACACGGTACATATAAGATAGTAGTACTGTTGGAATAGATCATACATGTTTCGCCATTATTTTGGCATGCAAAAAAGTTTTACGACATGAAAAATAATAATAGGTTATAAAGAGTTAGAGTTCTGTTCTCAAAATCTCTCTCTCTCCATCTCTCTCTGTCTCTCTCTCTATCATCACCAATGTAATCATTGTGATTCAGACTCGGGTCATGCTCCACTGAGGTTGAGATGTAGAAATGTTGAGCAATCCTTAGAAAGATTTGAGTCAGTGCGTCAGACACAGTGGCTAGGACACCGGACGTCCATGCTGGAGGTCCGGGTTAGAAACCGTGCTGTGTCATGTACCAATGAGTTTTTCGTATTTTTTTCGAAGACTTACGTACATTACCGACTGCTCTAACGGTGAAGGCAAACATCGTGAAGAAACCTGCATGTCTAAGGAAATTAAAACGTGTCCGAAGGCGTGTGAAATCCACCGCACAGCACTGGGCCCGCTCGGTGGATCATGGCCCGTACACCCTTGTGCAAGGGGACGCCTGTGCCCCAACAGTGGGAACATTAATAGGCTAATGATGATGATGTTAATACCCGGCTCCATTAACTATCATTATCATTTTATCTGCCCGAAGGTTGGCTGGAAGAGATCGCTCTTAGCGATAAGGCCGCCTAAATTGTACTTCACTATTTCCTTTTCTATCTCATGTTTGTGTAATAAAGTGTGGTTTACTTTTCTTTTGCTTTAACTATATTAAAATCCATGTCACCTAATTCCTGGGCGGTCTTATACCCACTTTTTCATGTAATTCCTAAGAAACATTAGCGTGGTTACATGCAAGGTATAATTACTGAACATAAAGGGTTTCTTTACAACCCACCAGCACCTTTTTATTCGTATTCTAATGGTGTTCGCTCACAAAGGTTTTATGGCTTGGCTTATAAAAGAATTTTTAACATTTTTAAGTAATACGAATAGTTCATAGTGGTATGATTTCCTGTGCAGTGTCAGTCTGGGAGTTATCTTATCTTATCAGCGGCACTTATTATTCGACCCTTGAGGATCTTTTGTGCCTACCCCATTTTACAGGAAGTGTGATATAATGTGCGCGGAAGTGAAATGGAGTGAATTGGGAAAAGGGAAGAGACCACCAATGGATGTTTGCAACAAATATTTGTTTATTATAACACACATAAACATATGGATCACATAGATTTTATGTAAACTTATCTTATCTTATGATAAGGGGCCGGGAATAATCCCAGCGGCACTTCGACCCTTGAGGATCTTTAGTGCCTACCCCATTTTACACACTGGTCATCTCAGTGTGCAAATTTCCTCACGATGTTTTCCTTCACCGTCAGAGCAGTCGGTAAATGTAAGTAAGTCTTCGAAAAATACGAAAAACTCATTGGTACATGGCACTGCACGGTTTCGAGCCCGGACCTCCCGCATGGGAGTCCGGTGCCCTGGCCACTTTAATTATATTACGGATTTGTCTTCTACGTATTCTTTTATGTCGTAGTAGCATTTCTGTTTAAGAATATTTGTTACATTTTGTCTAAATTCTCCATAAGTCAAATTTTTTAATGTTTCCGGTAGCTTATTAAATAACTTTGTTCCCACTTTTCTGGAACAGGGCACACTTTGGAGAGGGCAGTGCAAGTTCATTTTTATTGCGAAGATTTCTAGTGTGTGTTGAATTTTTTTCATTCTTCATAATGTATATTCTTGCAAATATTAATTCATTTCAATGAAATTAATAAAGCACTTTTCCCCATAGATCGCTGCTGCAAGCTATCAATGCTCATCCTACCCGGTTCTAACCATGTTTACTATACGCCATGTAGCCCGACGGACTCTCCGACCCACATTCTAATATTAGACAGACAGATCGACACGCATATCTCCTCGCACCGTGGTTAAACCCACCTTTAGATTTGCAAAACTTATGTATAAATGAATGAAAGAATTACAAATTTATTTGCACACATACATAACACGATAAAATTACACGATTACACTGAGATAACCAGTGTGTGAATGGGGAAGACAATGGCAAACCACCCCATTAAATCTGCCGAGACAGTCGTTCTATGTGATTAATCCTTAGAATAATCACGACCCTCAGCAATGAGGAACACGACTTAGAAGAAGTGCTGGACTACACGCGACCGGTTCCAGCGCCGCTGCAACCAATCACATACGTTCCGCCTTCCCCTTACTTGAAGTCAGCGCTTCGAGTTTAGATGCAGCGAACCGAACCGGGGCTGGGACCGGACGCGTGCAGTCCAGGCCTTTAAGTCAGGCTTCGCCCGCGACGTAAGCCGGGGCGAGACGACAGCGGGCGAGCGGGAGGTGCGGCCTGCCTCCCGCTCGCCTTCTGCCACCTCGCCCCGCGTCCCTCTTACGTCGCGGGCGCAGCCTAAGTTAAATAGTTTACCTATAGTCTCATTCATCTTCCCTCCGTTTTCAGGATGTTGTCACAAGAATTATACCACAATTAAAATATGCTCACATTATCCGTGTATGGGTTTCGAACCCGGACTTCCCGCATGGGAGTCCGGCGTCCTAGCTACTAGGCCACCGACGCTCCTAGCTCCTAGAAGATAACAAATATTAGTTTGTTAATGTACGGATTACTTCAATATTTGTACGCTAGATTTTTGCATTGCCCTAAAATATACATAACACCTAATTTATAACCAAATAAATGTATTTCATTTCAATTCTATATATTCTCTCGTACCGTAATTATTGTTCAACATGTTATTGTTTTAAGATTATGGAAACAGCGATAATGTATTCTCACGGTTGTGCAAGATGATTCGGAGGCTGTGTTGCGAAAAATTCGCCTTGTAGCGGTTTGTTTGGTTGGCATAAGGCACGAGAGCCTTTACTGGTGCAGTGTCATACTTTTTTTTAAAATCGAATCCTCTATGTATCTCAAAATCTATTTTAATCTATAAAAAAAAGACGGCCTTTGTCAAAATTTCCGCTCCGTGTCGACCCTGGCGCAAAGGTCAAAGGTGACGCTCGCGGCATTGCCACGCTGAATCGCCACGGCCAATCTCTGCACCAAGAACGACCCGGAGCGGGGGTCACAGCCCCTCTCTCTCAGGTGACGGCCGACCTCCCTGACAAAATCCTTTCCCTCCGCCCCCAACAACCTGTCGTTTCAACCGCAAATGGGACAGTAGTTTGCTCCAGAGCGGCGTACTTCTCCCGCGCAGTCCTTCTAAGGTGACTAGCGGCGAACGTACTGACGCAAGTTGCGTCCCACAGGAGAAAGAAAGAAAGAAAAACATTTATTTAACATTGCACACATTATTAAACTTAAAATATATTGGAAATAAAAAAAAATACAATGCAATATTAAAAGGACACATGCTCAGCATGTGCTGCGGTCCGACCGGTACGGCAGAACCGCAGCGCTGGTTTTCAGCTGTGCCAGGGCGAAAGCAGCGCGGCCGAAACGGCAGTCAGGGACGAAAACAAAAATATATTAAAAGTATAAATAATAAAAGTACAAATAAATAAATAAACCACCTAAAGATGAAATAGATAACAATTAAAACTGTAGAGAAAAGGGACAGGAATACATAGTGAGTGTCTGCCCATTATGCGGCTCGTCATTACGATGGGAAGCGGTTACGGTATGTGTTGTAACACTATAAAGAAAGAGAGAAGAAAATAATATTAAAATATATACTTAAATTAAAAAATAACCTAATATAAATAGTGTACTGTGTCTGATTTTTGGGCAGCGAGAACGTAGTTCTTAAGTGTTTTCCTAAACGTATCCACAGTTTGCACATCTCTTAAGGAAAATTATTCCAGATCTTACATGCGGCGTATTTAAAGCTAGGAGACACTTACCTTGTCGCCAGGGCACCAACGTTAGGCCGTCCGGTATTCTGCCGTCAGTGCTGCTGAGACTCGGAGGCTCTAGCACGCACGGCACGTTGGCGATATTTTTAATTTTTTTATCGGTGTCATAAGCTTCGTGACGTCACATGCGTAAATCTAAAAGAAGTCATAAATAATATAAAGGAACGGGTTCCAAGTCCACGGACACGAGATGATTAAATTTTGTATCGTTCATTTGATTTGAGGTTTTGTTAATTTTCAAAAATGATTGATTTATTGTTGATTTTATGAAAAAAGATTTTAAATATACATATATAAATAATTTCGGAAGTGCTTTCTTAATTTAATAATTTCTAAATTTTAAATTGCAAAATATGCGACATCACACCAGGGGGTGTCACACTAATGTGACCACCTGTGACAAGGACGGGGGTGGGGGGCTCCAAAAATCATGAAATTCGTGTGACGTAATTTATGAATAACCCCTTACTTGTATTAAAAAAATGACTTAACTTTTGACTTGTTTAGAATGAATGAATATTTATTCGCCAGAAATATGGTACATTGGATGACAAATCTTAAATATTAGGTCTCACATATTTCGCCGACTTTGGCATGCAAATATTTTAGAGTTAACTTCATTAAATTCAAGTAAGTATTTGGAATACAATCATTACATAACACGTAAATTACCTATAGATTATATAGATAATTTATGTGTTATATATCTTAGATTACGAGCCCCTCAATTCCCACGCTGGATCTTACGACCTAGACCACAATTGGAGGTTATTGAGTAATGGGCTCATCATTACCTCGACTGGGTAGATGTTTTGCCAGACCCGAGTGGGCGTGTGCAATCATTGTGATTCAGACTCGGGTCATGCTCCACTGAGGTTGAGATGTAGAAATGTTGAGCAATTCTTAGAAAGATTTGAGACGTGTGAAGTAACTAACACCTTTCGAAGAGTGTCAGACACAGTGGCTAGGGCACCGGACTCCCGTGCGGGAGATCCGTGTTCGAAACCGTGCAGTGCCATGTACCAATGAGTTTTTCGTATTTTTCGAAGACTTACGTGCATTTACCGACTGCTCTAACGGTGAAGGAAAACATTGTGAGGAAACCTGCACACTGAGATGACCAGTGTGTAAAATGGGGTACGCACAAAAGATCCTCAGGGGTCGAAGTGCCGCTGGGTTATTCCGGACCCTTAATCATAAGATAAGATAACTAACACCTTTCTTTTTTTTATATTGAAGTAATCCGTACACGCTTTAGAGGCACATCCAGAAAACGATTGGGGGAGGGGGGGGGGGGGGACGGTTGAGTGGAAATGGAGTGAATTGTGAAAAGGGAAGAACTACCAAAGGATGTTTTTACATAAGGTCCGTCTCATGTGGGTCTTCAATGTTTTCTCTGTCATATTTATTACAGTATCGGGTATCTTATTATAAAACCGTATACAGTGACCCATAAATGATGTGTTTACTTTACTAAGTCTAAAGCGTGGGACTGCAAGTTTTTATTTCTTGTATTGAAATTATGATTATCGCAGTTTTTCGGCAACAACTAAGTTTCTGCGTACATACATAAGTTTGCGTCGACCTCTGATTATATGGTTTAAATCGCAGACTAACCGTACTGAATTCAGTCAAATGTATTCAGCCCATAAGCCTAGTTTGCTTTATAACTAACGTGTTCTATCTCTTTTTTTCGCAGAATATATAGAGCAGCATGGCGGACGCTGAGACAGATACGCTACCGAACGGTACAGGAGCGCTGTCCGAAGAGGATGAGAGACTGAAGCAGCGTCCAGCGGACATTGATGCTGTAAGTTCCTTCTTAAGACTCCTCTTCACTTCTCCTCTTCGGTAATGATGAAGAATCCTGTTTGGAGTCTTGCAACAGGTGTCACCACTAGTCCCGAGCCACGGAGTATAATATTACTCCCCTAACTCCCGAACGAAGACTGCATATATCTCAACAGAATATAATTATTTATTACATACTACACAATTTGAAATATATATGTCTTATTTGTAGAATGATCGTCAAATTATTAGTGAGTAAATTAGATTAAAATATTGTCATGAAGCATTTGCGTAATAAAATGAAATAATGCAATAAATCATTAAAATAAATTGGTAGGTAACTACGTAACTACCTATACATAATGTCAATAATCGTGTAAACCATTTAAATGACAAGTAAATAATTGACCATTAAATAATTAAACAACATTAATTAAAGATATTGAATTCAAATTTTCATGTCAAAGAATTTTTAACTGAATTAAATTCTGTACCTCAGAAGCATTAAACTGTAAGTGTCATAAACCAATTTTACAAATGAGAAATTTTTGTGTAAAAGTTAGTCATGTTTGGACATTGATTAGGTATAAACATCGTAAACAAATCCTCAAAGTTTTCATTAATTTATTAAATAAACTATTCTAGATTATAATTTGCCACGATACCTAAGAAACAGAAAATGGTAGAAAAGCATTTACACTGTTATGCTTCTGAGGTACATAATTCATAATTCAATAAAAGGTTATCCCGGTAACCTTATCTGTAAAAAAACGTTTAATCGCCGACTGAATAACCTTTTATTGAATTATGAATTCTGTACCTCAGAAGCATAACAGTTATGCTTCTGAGGTACATAATTCATAATTCAATAAAAGGTTATCCCGGTAACCTTATCTGTAATAAAACGATTAATCGCCGACTGAATAACCTTTTATTGAATTATGAATTCTGTACCTCAGAAGCATAACAGTTATGCTTCTGAGGTACATAATTCATAATTCAATAAAAGGTTATCCCGGTAACCTTATCTGTAAAAAAACGTTTAATCGCCGACTGAATAACCTTTTATTGAATTATGAATTCTGTACCTCAGAAGCATAACAGTTATGCTTCTTCTGAGGTACAGAATTCATAAAACAATAAAATGTTTTTCAGTCGGCGATTAAACGTTTTTTTAGTCTGCTCATAAGCGTTGGACCGATGACGCGCGGGTTTAGCCGTAAGTGTAGTGTAATAGGAAACATAAAACGCGCTATCGATATTTTCAGTAGAAATATAATATGAATGATGTATTCTGACATTTGCCTCACCATGATTCCAGGACGTCCGCGAGATGGAGCGACGCAAACGCGTTGAAGCGCTCATGTCATCGAAGCTGTTCCGCGAAGAGTTGGAGAGAGTGCTCGACCAGCAGATGCACGAGGGGAACGACGCGCCATTGCTGCAGCGTATCAGGGAGATGGTTGGGGGACGACTGCATACTGGAAGCTTGAGGGTAAGAAGTCTACCTGGTGATATCTTCCATGGTATTTTGGGAGAGTTGGAACTGCTTGATAGGAATGACAAACTATTGCTGCAAGGCATAAATGAGAGATGGTTCCTTTGCACTATCTCAAGCCCCTACTGGGAGGCGGATATCCCCTGTCAAAGTGCTATAGCTGCACGTTGCTGCTTTCCCCAAAGTCACCCGTCTATGATGGACGCTCAAACCCTCGTTCGAGAAGTTATCCCGGTAACCTTATCTGCAGGATCATTATATCCGTCTGCAGATTTTGCTTCACCTCTACGAAGGTGGTTTGACTCAATGCTTGCATTGCTGTTTGTTTCGCTTTGAAGAGTAAGTGAGCCAGCGAAATTACCTGCACATGAGGCACTCCATTTATGTCCTCAAGGTTAGCAGCTTGTAGACTTTAATCCAGTGAGAAGTCAATGAGCGACGGTGACCACTTAAATCAGGTGGCCCGTTTGATCGTCTGCTTTTCTAATACAATAATAGAAAACCTGATCAAATAAGGGTCATTAACTATCATGAAAGAAAGAGAATTTATTTCCAAGAGCGCACACATACAAACAATTAATTTTAAACAAATATAAGATAAAAATAAATAAAAAAAACAGACTGAGGCAGTCCCCGGAAAAAGGGGACTGTCTCAGCCTGTTGCCGTAGCGGAGTTAGCACTGCGACGCTGATTGTCAGGCATCACCTGTGTGCCAGGGATCACTCCCTGATGATCACTGATGATCTTGTATATTTCAGGGTCCAAGCTGCGTGCTGCCAATCAACGACATTCGCGGTATTGAGGGTGTTGGTTACGAGAAGGGAGAGAAGATCCTGAGATGCAAATTGGCTGCCGTTTACCGCTTGGTGGACCTGTTTGGTTGGACTCAGAGTGAGTGTAATCTGTTGTTCTTCTTCATGTCGTATGGTTACTACATTCATGAATTCACGGCGGTTTCACGCAAAAAGGGGGTAGGCAAAGACTTAAGTATTTTCACCGTAACGATCCTGATTTAATTTAAGTTCTCGCTTCCACACTCATCAATGGCTTCTGACATTCCTCTGCTTATACGCAGCGTAGCAAAATGGCTCTTCTCAGCCCACTGGTGGCTCAATCGATTGTCAGGCTAGGATTGTCATCCATAGGCCTCTGACACGGCCTATGGCCCCGGAGGAGCACTATGACACCCTTAGCAGGTTGGGCTCAGTGCAAGTTTCCTCACGATGTTTTCCTTCGCCATTAGATCAATCGGTAAATGTACATACTACTCCACCAAAGTAATAAGAAAATGAGAAATGTGACGTCATCCTAGACCTAGTACAGTATGCAAAAAAGTTTGAAGCAAATAAAATATCATTATCTTATGATAGGGGGCCGGGAATAACCCCAGCGGCACTTCGACCCTTAAGGATCTTTTGTGCCTACCCCATTTTACACACTGGTCAACTCAGTGTGCAGGTTTCCTCACGATGCTTTCCTTCACCGTTAGAGCAGTCGGTAAATGTACGTAATTCTTTGAAAAATACGAAAAACTCATTAGTACATGGCACTGCACGGTTTCGAACCCGTACCTCCCGCATAGGAGTCCGGTGCCCTAGCCACTGTGCCACCGATGCTCTTTAATATCATCCCTTAGAGGCAATGGACAAAAGTGAACAAAACGGTATGACGATGAGTCACATTTGAAATACTAAGTACTACTACTAGGTACTAAGGATTCAACCACCTGGGAATGGGTATGCCCGGGGACGGAGGCGGGATGCGGGAAGGGGACCGCATTCCAACCATTTTCTAATAACGTTGGTGGAGTAGTATAAGTCATCGACAAAACCAATAACTCATTGGATGGTTTCAAACACGGACCTCCGGATTGGGAGTCCTAGCCACCGCCGTTCTGACAACGCTTGAAAGCTTCAATCTAAAATGTGATATTTATTTTTCACAGCTGGTATCACCGGTCAAATCACCGCCCGCCTCAACACCGCAGTGGAACAAGTGCTGACGACTCCACGAGGGCTGCTTCCTCATGAAGTGACGGCTTCCTCGCTGGTGAAGGTGGACATGCAGGGGATCGTGCAGGACCAGGGGACCACCAACTTCCCCGTCAACGTTGAAGGTACGGTCACAATTACAGTTGATAGCATCCGCTTGGACTTTTACCCTGAAGGAAGGAAGCAGGGTCCTTCTTGGATCAATCAAGAAAGCTCCGACTCGGCTGGTTTTTTTTTTCCTTTATTTAAATAAAAACTAATTATCTCATAAAACATAATACTGGCATAAGCCACAGGGCTTGTGCCAGTAACGAATCGGTCGTATTATCACTTTTCCAAAAATTGACAATAAAATATAAATACTTAAATCTATTATGGAATTAGCGGAGTTATTCGATCGTCGTAATGCGAGGCGCAGTAGGCATACTGATGCGTCGATGTTAGCGCATCTTACTGATAAGACGCGCCAAACCGGTTCAGCCGATGGCAAGCTGTCGCTCATACACAGGCTGCGCCGTTTAAGTGGAAAAAGTTTGTGAGCATTGATTTGCACTTATGCTTGCCGCTTATTATTTGAGGGATACTATAACTACGGAAGGAATTGGGGTTGTAATGATTCAGGGGTAAAATAAAATAAAAAATAAATAAAATAAATTTATTTTCCTTAAAAAGTTACAACATTTTTTATATCCGTGATCGAGGCCTCCTTTTAAGCAAATAATGCTTGTGTCAGGAGGCCCCGCTCTTCCATATCCAAACATAACAATAATTTAGTGTGTGAGTGTATGTAGGAGTATGTTATTGTTATGTGTGTGTGTGTATGTGTGTGTGTGTATGTGTGAGTACATTTCTATGGTAGTTATTTATATGTGAATGTAGATCCTACAATTCACAATTTGAGTACAGAATTATACTCACATTGTGAACTGTAAGAGTGCCTCCGTCTGTTCATATGTTAGTGTCTTTAGCCATTCTATTATATCTTTTTTACAGTCATGAGAATTTTTGTTATATATATATCTCTCTTTATTTATTTTATTATACAGGGAAGCTGAACGTTTATTTAACTGTACACTAGCAAAAGTTGTTTTGACCTTAGGTACTTGTGCAACTATATCTTTTCGTCTTTTAGTTGTTAAATGTATGTCATATTGCAAGGTTTTATGTTTTATAAGGATAAGCTGTATTATATATAATTTTCTGACCGATAGAAGTCCACTGATATGGTAAAGGCTTTCAGTGGGAAATCTAATTTTTTTTAAATACATTACCTTTATCAGAGCTCTTTGTGCTCTTTCCACTTCAATAAACCTGGTTTTAAACGCCCCTCCCCATACAGGTATACAGTACACCAAAATAGATTGTACCAGTGCAGTGTATATTTGATTTAGTAAATGGGGGTGCATACCCGTATCTGCTTTAAGAAACACCGGTCAAGTGGTTTTTAAGCGAAGCCTCTGAACGACCAATCATAGAATACAATAGGTGATCTTAATACAAATTTCGCTACATTAAACAGTAGTACCCAATAGTAGATACCTACTTTAATCCTTCCTTCATTTTCATCTTCATTGCATGCTTTATTTTTAGTTAATATGTACTTGCGGTTGTTGGTACTTGGTGAAACTTTGTAGTACATGATTAGACTTAAATAATATACTGTTTCACAGGTTTTTACTGTATTTTTATTAATTAGGTAATATTATATATAATACTCTATTTTATACAATAATACCTACATACATACCTTCCTGTATTTTTTTTATTTTTTATTAAATAAGGAGAGCAGACGAGCCAACGGGCCACCTGATGGTAAGTGATCACTGATCACCGTCGCCCATAGACATCTCACCTCTCTGTTTTAATATTAGAGGGTTTTTGATGCGCTGCTAACCTTGAGGACTAAGATGGAGTGCCTCATGTGCCGGAAATTACGCTGGCTCTCTTACCCTTCAAACCGAAACACAGAAATGCAAGCATTTCTGCTTCACGACAGAAATAGATAAGAGGGTGGTACCACCCCAGGCGATCCTTCACTTTAGGATCTACCACTACTAAAATTCTAATGTATAATATAAATTTTTAAGTACCTTCCTTCGTTTCCTAATATTTTACTTCTGTTTATTAATATTTCCGTTATTTATATGTCCCAGTAGTGTATCATGAGGGAGTGATCCCTGGCACTCGGGGGATGCCTGACAATCAGCGCCGCAGTGCTAAAACCGCTCCGGCAACAGGCTGAGGGAGTCCCCTTTGTCCGGTGCTGCACACCACCTTCATCAAACTTAATTACTTTTGCTTGTTTATTTGTTTAATATTATTATTTTTATCTTCTGTACCTTATATACAATAATATAATATACGTTATAGTTATAAAACTAAAGCGCTGATTTTCAATGGGTCATTGTAATTCTTATTGCTCCAGGGTTCTCCCTCCACGCGTCCGTCCACGCGGCGCGTCCGGATGTCCGCTGCGTCCTCCACATCCGCTCTCCATCTGCGCTGGCCGTGTCTTCCATGAAGCGAGGTCTGCTGCCTCTTTGTAACGAGGCAGCCCTTTTGGGAGACATCGCGTACCACCGCGTGCCACACGGTAAGTTAATAAAAACTATTATAGTGAAACACGCGATTCTTTCTAAGATTTGGGGGGAGGCACAAAAGATCCCCATGGTGTCCCCCCAAGTGTCGCTGGGATCCCCGGCCCCCATCCAAAGATAAGATAAGATTTGGGGTTGGGAAGTGTCCAGATTCTATGAGGGCATCGTTCATTAAGCGAGGCCCTTCAGGGAGACATCGCGTTCCTTATGGTAAGCTGTTCGTTAGGTTGATAAACATTTTTCTCGCTGACTGTACCTTTTTTCAAAAATCTGTGAATGCAGTTTTAAATAGCTCCAAAAGTTAGGGAAGGTCTCCTAAGACCATTTTCTCGTAGCTCCAACGGATCTGGTAGATGTCGTGGGTGCCCCGCCGAAACCTTCTACCCTGTATACGAGTTCCAAACATCTGTTGGTGGACCAGCAGTACTGGTCACCAGGCACACCATCCCGCCTGGTGTAGGATCTTCCCATTTCCCGTTTCCTTTTCACTACTTTACCTAACTACTTTCTATTATCTCTATACCTTTCAATCACTTCTTACAAATCTGCCGCCTTCAGTCGAGTCCGGATTCGAAACCATGCAACAACCATGTACCAATGAGTTTATGGATTTTTTCGTAGTTACGTACATTTACCGACTGCTCTAATGATGAAGGAAAACATCGTTAGGAAACCTGTATGTATGGCTGAGGGAATAAGAAATAATTCCGAAGGCGTGTGAAATCCACCAATTACTTGGCGTGTGAAATCTACCAATTGTGGGGACATTAATAGGCTGATGATGAGACTAGTACTTAGAACTTGCTTGAGCGGGATTTTATCTGTCCTGCCTCAAAAGACTTATACCCAGAGACTTAAAAACATTTTTAAAAACGGGTCATAAATTAAGAGTGCTCTCCAAAACCAGTTGACTGGTTTTGGAACGCTTCGCCTTAAAATTGAATGAAGTTTCGCCTTAAAATTATTTAAAAACGTTGGCCTCCACACTACAGACTGACTGTATCGCAGAGGCGTATGACGCATCCTTTCTGATCACCATACCTTCTATACTGCAATGTGATGACCCCAAACAGAACTCCAACTATAAAACGCTTTCTGATGAAGATCTTTCCTTCAACAGGCAACCTCGACAACGAAGAGCGCGACAAACTGGTCCGAGCTCTCGGCCCCCACGCTAAAGTCCTCATGCTGTCATCGGGAGGGGCGCTCTGCTGCGGCGGAACCTTGGAAGAGGCGTTCTACCAGGCGCGCAACCTGACGGCCGCCTGCGACGTGCAGCTGCGGCTCGCTGGTCTGCCGGTAGACGAGCTGGCGGTTATGGATGACGGGACCAGAAGATCGGTGGGTTTCCCAAAGTCCAGGGTCCATAAATCCAAGTTCTGGAGGCGCTGGAGGCTGTGCTGCAGCTTCAACAACAATACTGAGTAATTCTGAGTCAGTCTTCCATTCCCCTGGATCCAAGGGAGTAAGGTTTGAGGGCGTTAGAGTAAGGATACAAGCTTTGAGGGCTTCTAGGATTCACAGAATAAATTAGGAGGCAGGTGGATTTTCCGAGTATCCAGGGTTCAAAGATACAAGTTGTCGAAGCGCTGGAATCTATAAATGTAGGAGGCAGGTGTCTGTTCAGGTTCCAGGATTCACAGATGATAGCTATGGGGGATGTAGTGCTACTCTTAGAGTTTTCTGCTGGAAGAGCCGGAATTCTAGATGAGTCATTCAAGAATCATTCTGAAGCCTTAGGGTGTCGCTTCTAGCCTCAAGATTTTTGTATAGGAATAGGTGGTTCTGGAGAAATGCAAGCTTTGAAGACGCCGAGACTACTGCAGCGTCAAGAGTCATTCGTCTTGGAGTCCCATTTTTAGCCTCAAGACCTCCCAGACTCTTTTTCTAGGGCCACAAAAAGAATTAGACTGGTACTCGGGTTCCGGAGTCCACACTGTATCCTTAGGTTATCAAATTGTGACCCCAAGGTTACGGTTAAGGTTACGCGTCGGTGTCGTCGTGGCTAGGACGTCGGACTCCCATGCGGGAGGTCCGAGTTCGAAACTAGGCAATGCCATGTACCAATGAGTTTTTCGGTTTTTTCGAAAGACTTACGTACATTTACCGACTGCTCCGACGATGAAGGAAAACATCGTGAGGAAACCTTTAATCTGCACACTGAGATGACCAGTGTGTGAAATGGGAAAGGCAATGTCAAACCACCCCATTAAATCTGCCACGAGAGTCGTTCTATGTGATTAATTCCTTAGAATAATCACGACCCTCAGCAATGAGGAAAACGACTTAGAAGAGAAGAGAAGTGCTGCGGTTACCGTCGAACCGGAACACAGCAATGCAAGATTGCCGCTTTTCAGCAGAAATAACACAGAGTGACACCTTCCATTCATAACTAATACATTCGTCTCCAGATTTACGAGACGTCCCGCAAGCCTCCGACGGATTCTGTCAAGTGGCGCGTGGGTGGCGAGGAGTTCGAGGCTCTGATGCGCATGCTCGACAACGCTGGGTTCCGCACTGGATACATCTACCGGCACCCGCTCGTCAAGGTATTTGTTGAAAACCTTCAATAAAAATTGCTGGCCATAACCAAATAAAATAAATAGGCATATCTAACCTACATAATAAACACACACGCACACTCACTTACACACAACACACACACACATTTTAATAGAACCACACTCTCATACACCCCATGTTGGGTGTATCCTCCCATACTATCATAATGTTATAGATATTAAGCATTAAAGAACTTTACCGACAGCACCACACAAAGAAGCAATTTAATAAACCAATATGGTGGACCGGAAGCAAATGATCCCTACAGCACAGGGCAACCTATTGTAGGTATCAAATGATCCCTACAGCACAGGGCGACCTATTGTAGGTGTCTGGTCTTTTTTTTATTTATTGAAAATCTACATAATTTCATTCAAACATTTACATTCACAGTGTAACAAAAACCAATATAGGTTTGTTAAGAACACCGACAGACCGTCGACGGTCGCATAATGTTTGTGAGTGTGTGAAGAACAGCACTGTGCTTGTGCACTGCTTCGGCAAGGGAACACGTTCATTCCCTTGTGTGCGTTATCGGACAGTACTACACAGTAGTGTCCGTATGCTGTGCCCCACACAGTAACGGGTACGCTGCTCAGCACAGGATGTTACATTAAATATTTTTAGTTATAAATTACATGTTTTTAATAATTGTTAGTGGTTATAATTCTAAATTACCTACAGTTCTAATGTTTGTACGAAGTATTGTTTAATTTTGTTTTTGATATTCTTACTATTAATTTCAGTCTTCAGTTTTTCTGGCAATTCGTTTATTAAACATGGTATTATATATTTTAACATTAGTTTAAGTGTAAGTTAGTTTAAGGCTTTCTGTCATATTTGAAAATAAACTTATTATTATTATCATAATAATATTCGAAATCCTATCCAGGTTTTTGAAAGATAATGGTATTTATTTACCCGTGAAACTTATAATAAAACAGTAAAAGGGTAAATCTTTATTACTTAATATTATAGTATACAAATACAAATATACTGTATCGCACACCCGGGACAAAAATAAAACATACAACATAAGGAGAGGTACAATACAATAAAAAAAAAGAAAAAAAAAGTAGTGCTTGCTTGCTATTCGTATGGTTAGTGGCTAACCTATTTGTCAGAGTTGTTAAGGTCGCCCGTAGGCCTCTGACATAGCTTAACGACTGCTGTCGAACGACAACAACCGAGACCGACTGCTTAACGTGCTCTCCGAGGCATGGACGAGCTCAGATAAAATATGCCACTAGCGGTCACCCATCCAGGTACCGACCGCGGCAACGTCGCTTAACCTGCACGATCACTTTCAGACCGTGCTCGCAACTAGGCTACGAGCTCCTCAATAAAGTAGTAAAAATAAATTAAATAATTAATATAAAAATTATTAATTAATTTATTTATTTAGTACATTTTTTCTCATTTTGTACTTTACTTTAATTCACTAGATTAGGTACTAATTCATACGTAAATTAACATAAGGACAATATTGATTTTACCCAGTAATACTTACGAACATTACCTACTGATTTTGTGACGCCATGATATTTGTATAAATATCTAACTAATTCATTTGAAAATATAATTTATTATAAAATGAAGTACTCGTAAATATATCTGTACCAATTAACATTCACTAGTATTTTTTGCTTTCTCAACTCAATGTTGTACAACAATCAATTCCCCACTTCCTAACCATGCTGTGTTTACACGTTAAGGGTTACGACCTAGCTCATAACTTTATATTGATTTTTATGTAATTTCTATGGTTGTAATCTGTTGTGTTTACCTAATAAATAAATATAAATAATCAATGATTCTGGATCCGTAGATGGCGCCACGAGCACACTCCGTAAACAGAAAAGCAAAACGAAACGTCATTGTTGAAGATATCACAAATTTCTCGTTATTTGGGTTAATTTAATTTAATTTCTCAAAGCTATTAGTAAAATTGTGATGATATCATGGCATCATATGGCCGTTTCAAAATAGCAGACCTTAAAAATCTGTTTAAGACAGCGTGGCGCGAGTCTGAAGGGTAAAAAAAAGATTTGTTGGAAAGGAACGTATCTATATGTTGATTGGCTACGTACCATTGTGCTAGTGGCGCCTCTAGTGGTAAAACATTGCAGGATTATCTCCTATTCACTATACATCATTATTGTACAATTTAATTGTACGATAAATACTTAATTATACTTAATTGTACGATAATCAATACTGTACAATGTTGTTATAATAATAATGTTCCGTTAAATAAGTTTTTGCATTTGGTGGGAAAAGCTGCATCCCCGTTTTGTACCAACTGCAGCACAATAGAAGACCTCACTCGCCTCCTAATGGAGTGTGACCTGGGGAACATTGAGGGGAAGAAATTTGTCCTCAATAGACTCCACAATGGGAGGCTCAATATTATTTTGAGTCAGCCCTTATCTGATAATATGAAACACTTACTGTTGTTTGCTAAGTTGATTCTCAAAGTGAGGGCTGACTCTGATAACACTTGAGCTTCCCTTCCCTTTTCTTAGTGACCCTAACTAGGCTGACATGGTCACCTTGTCGTGTACCAAAGCCTCTAAACTGAGATAAATAATAATAATGTTGTGTATGATCGAACTTGAAATGTTAAAACACGTTGTTATGAAATATAAACAATAAACAATGTTGTATGTCCGTCTGTCACAGAACGACGTGCCGAAACCCAAGAACGACGTGGAAGTCCCGCCGGCTGTTTCATCTCTGGGATATCTATTCGAAGAGGAGGAGCTCTACAGACAGGGGTGAGTTGGACATTTTACGTGTTTGTTTCATAACTTTTATTAGGTACCGAAACCCATACGAGAGTCTGTTTAAACTCATTTAAGCGCAAGCTGAACAAACTGCTAGTTGAAGGTGCTGTTATTCTGGGTACCAGGCCATGTAGGGGTCTTTGACCGTTCATTGGCGGGCGACCATGGGGAAGGCAGCAACGTGCTATGGCCGCACGCTGCTGTAACGGGAGGAACCGGGAGGTGGAATGTACACCTCCCAGGAGGAGCCCAAGGCAAATGCTAGGAGGGCACCGGTGCGTTCCACTGGAGATCCCGGAGCCCTCCGATTAGCACGAGGCCGGCCATCGAGGGGGTTTTAGTGAGTGGAAATCTCACATAACCCAGTCTCTCCCCCAGGAGGCTGGGTATCTTTCGATGATTTCCCCCCCGTTACAAAAAAAAAGGCCATGTAGGGGTGCGGGGAAATGAGTGCGCTGATGAGCTGGCTAAATAGGGCTCAAAAACCACTTTTACGGGGCCTGAGCCTTTTGTTGGTCTAGGTGTGTGTGTGTGTGTGTGTGTGTGTGTGTGTGTGTGTGTGTGTGTGTGTGTGTTTGTGTTTGTGTTTGTGTGTAAGTGTGTGTAATTAAATCTATCTATCTATCTGCACTTGACGACGTTGTACCAACCTGACCACTCCAGAGTTAAACCATCTTCAAGTAAATTAAAATGTGCAAATTTAAAATGATTTTAAGCAGGAGCGGTGCCCCCCCCCCCCCCCCCCCCCCTATAATTCCACTATCGCTCCCACTAACATCTTGGGATAAGGGGTGAAATGAAAAACAGCGCTGCATAATTGGTAGCCGATTATGTCAGCATTTGCCGACTTTCCCCCCTTTTCCAAATACGCATAGATTGCGTGATAAGTAAGTAAGATAGGTGGCGAATCTATCATATAACATGAGTCTATCATGTAATAGGTACATAGTGGATAAGTATTTACAATTACGTTAATTTTAATGTTTTTGTGAAATTGTATATACTCTTAAATATTTGGCAATAAATGTAGAGAATGGGTCGTCGTCGAAACCGACGACGACGACCCCCTTCAGTTCCTGCCATACGCTCGAATGTGGCTGGAGAATCAGAACTTGCTCTTGAAGACCCGGTCACAGCGATCGCAGTAGAGTTGTCCGGCACTGTTGTATGTGTAGTGGTAGGAAGGCTTTGAGCGGGATTTCCTTACATGGCGTTTGGTATCAAGATCAGCTAGACGGGCCTCTTCAAACTGGGCTACACTTTTCCTGGCACGCGTACGCCACTCCGGCCTCCGTGACGCGAGCTCAGTTGGTATGTCGCAGGCATTTAGGTGTCGCTACATCCAGCCAGTACATCGGAGATGGGCCACTTATCATGTGCCAATAAGTTGACGACAATATGGCGAAATATTTATGTTTTGTGTTGTTTTCTGACATTATTATAAATTTCATTTTTAAGTTAATTTAATTTTTAATAATCTTTAATCTAATTTAATGTATCTAACTTGTAATGTGTGTGTGTATGTGTTTTAGAAGACCATGTTTTGTGCTTCTGGAAATAAATATTTTCAATTTCAATGTATTTCTATTCTATTTTATTCTATTCATAATCCCAAAAAACTTAAGCATCTTTACTTTTTCTCCACAGGCTATGGAAGAAGGGCCAAGGCACCAAGGGCGAGCGCACACGCTGGCTGAACTCGCCCAACGTGTACCAGAAGGTGGAGGTGTTGGAGACGGGCACCAACGACCCCAAGAAGATCACCAAGGTAGAATATATCAGGGTAGAGGCAGAGTAGACCGTCATGTGATGAGAATCCGGCCATCTATATACTGGCCGAAGATAGGTGATGGTACGTTATTGAGTGTTCCGGTACTAGGTGATGCCATCCTAATTTCTATAATACATTAAAATCCATGTTCCATATTAAAAAAATCACCAAGGTAGAATATGCCAGGGTAGAGGCCGAGTAGACCGCCATGTGACGGTAATCCGGTCACCTATAGTGGCCGGAGATAGGTGATGGTACGTTATTGAGTGTTCCGGTACTAGGTGATGCCATCCTAATTTCTATAATTCATTAAAATCCATGTTCCATATTAAAAAAAACACCAAGGTAGTATATGCCAGGGTAGAGGCCGAGTAGACCGCCATGTGACGGTAATCCGGTCACCTATAGACTGGCCGGAGATAGGTGATGGTACGTTATTGAGTGTTCCGGTAGTAGGTGATGCCATCCTAATTTCTATAATACATTCAAATCCATGTTCCATATTAAAAATCACCAAGGTAGAATATGTCAGGGTAGAGGCAGAGTAGACCGCCATGTGACGGTAATCCGGCCATCTATAGACTGGCCGAAAGATAGGTGATGGTACGTTATTGAGTGTTCCGGTACTAGGTGATGCCATCCTAAATAGGGTATTTGACTAATATTTTTTTATTGTATCAATGAACTTACATGGACATCCTGAAGATGGATCTGAAATCCGTTTATCGATATCTCAACTAACATCAGATATATTAATGGTTAAAGTTAGTATTGGGGGGTATTGGGGGGATGCTCTGTCTCTTTCTAGCAAAACAGTCCTTATTATGTAGCCAAGGACCTGCTTGTATGGCACTACATAACAGTGACGTCACAATTATCAATTGCCGTCTCTTTCTGCCGTCTGACTTTTGATTGCCTGTAGCTGTTTCATTTTTCAACGGATTTTAATTCTGTTTTCACATTTGACCATCAATTTATGTCTATTTTCTTATTTTTATGAAATGCATTTAATATTTGATACTTGTCAAATACCCTATTCTGTAATACATTACAATCCATGTTCCATATTAAAAACCACCAAGGTGGAACATATCAGGGTGGAGGCAGAGTAGATTGTCATAGGATCATCATCCGGCCACCTAGTGGCCGGAGATAGGTGATGCTACCTTATTGAGTGGTCCGGTAACAGGTGATGCTACCCTAAAATCTATATTATATTTCGATAACAGGCGACTAACTATATTCCTGTATCATATTAAAAAACCAGAGATAGATAGAGTTCCATCTACAACTTTTTTTAAAAAAAAATAATGTCTAAGTACGTCCGTAGGGTTGTCATAAAAAAATGTTCTTCAATATTGCCATCACAAAAAAATAAATCATAATTTCTTTCTTTAAATGTAAGAAAGGAGACTTATGAAAAAGAAGTGTTAGTTCTTTCTGTTTCTATGTGATTTGTGATTCTTTTGTGTTGTGTCGATTAGGGTTATTGAATTTTATTAAACATTCCATTTTCTTAAATATACCTACAGGGTGTGACAAGATACAGGGTAGTTATTACTATTTTCAAATTCAAAAATCAAATCAAAATTATTTATTCATACTTCTATCTTTGGATCCTATGCTAAGCCGGACTGGCTACGTGGGGACCATTACATTCTTTAAATTACAGTACATTATCAAATATCTTCAAGGTCCAATTAACTTCAGAGATTGCCTGGAAGAGATCGCTTTAAGCGCGATAAGGCCGCCTTTGTACATATCGTGCTACTGTTCCTGTAGTTTTTACTTTTCCTGTATAATAAAGTGTTTCCATCTATCTAAAACTTTCCTCCTCCTCGCGTCGTAATCCTCAATGCTGAGGGTCGTGACCACCTTTAGGTATCACCTTCTGGCGGATGATCTTCCTCCATTTATTTCTGTCCCCGGCGGTGTGGATGGCGTCGTGAATTGTAGAGTCAAGGGTGGTGCGGATTTGGTCGGACTAGCGCATCGGACTACGTCCTCGAGGCCTCTTCCCTTCAATTTTTCCGGTCACAATTAGTTTCTAAAACTTTACTTGGTGTTAAATTGGGAAACGGGATATTGGAAAGATGGTGGATTTTCACAAAACTATTAAATGATATCATGGGATCGCGTGCTGTAGTAATGCATGATATCATTTCATCCTTTTGAGAACGGTAATAGCTACTCAGATCCTTGTAAATGTTAGTGCAAGCGTACACGATCTTGCACGATCACTTTCTGAACATGTTCATGCAATCTAGCTAAGACCCCCCCCCCCCCCCCCCCCCAATAATAATATTGTTTTTTCCTTTTTTAATTTAGTTTTTGATGTCGAATCACTACAAGCTATCAAATTGAAGTATTTTGTTACATCCTGTTATTGGGATCGATTCCATGTTCGCTAAACGAACGTCCCGCTTTCTCGTACATAATCTAGTATAACAAAGCTAATAAAGCTTTGGATTTAGCGGACATTCCGGAATCGACGCCAATTTATGTATAAAATCTATTATAATACATATACTTGGGTTTGTGGGTCGTGGTATGTATATTCTTTATATAAAATGAAATATATAGGTACATAAACATTTAGAGTTTAATCAGATATTACATAATAATTAATGTAAGCCATAGATGGTGAGAAATAATAGGAACGTTGTTAAAAAAAAATTTAGCATTCCATAGATTGTAGAGTGAAACGTTTTTTGTCTCCATATTCTAGCAATAGCGCTCAAAAATGGCTCAAAAAGTTTTTTTTTTTCGAATTTATCTTTTTTTATTAAGTACCTAAAAATCATCGAAAAAACCATGTTATAATAATAAGAGATATTCTATTCAAGATATTAATATATACATATAGATATTAATTAATATTTCACATTAAATTATAACCTCCTCACTGGGCGTTGCCTGTGTCGTGGAGATTAATAGATATTGCGTTTAATATTATATGCTTATTGCTAAATGTGTACTGATTTTAAGATTTGAAAATCGATGGCCATTTTTGCACAAACATTTTTAGAATTTTTTTAATTTTAATATAGTATAAAACCTTGTACCAAGATAGTTTACTATGGTTTTGTATGACAAGGTCTTAATAGATCCGATATAACCACAGAAATTGGAATAGTAACGCCCTCTCCTCTAAAATGATGATGTGAGCACTGACAGCGAGCAAAAGGGTACAGATTCAGATTAATTTATTCAAATAGTTTGTTCAAATGCACTTGTTCCATACATTTGACAGTTCAATGCCCGACTAATGTATGGGAAAAAGTTCCTATCGTATACGCCAACTGGCAGACGCGGTTTACATATAAAAGTTCTCTAGCAAAGGTATAAGGTGAATTTCAAAATATTCGGAAGGAACCTTCTCATACAAAGACAGTTTAGTGAGTTTTTCGTTTTTTCGTAGACTTACGTACATTTACCGACTGCTGTAACGGTGAAGGAAAACATCGTGAGGAAACCTGCACACTGAGATGACCAGTGTGTCAAAAGGGGTAGGCACAACAGATCCTCAAGGGTCGAAGTGTTGCTGGGGTTATTCCCGGCCCTCTATCATAAGATAATGATATGTTATTTGCTTCAAATTTTTTTGCATACTGTACTAGGTCTAGGATGACGTCACATTTCTCATTTTCTTATTACATTGGTGGAGTAGAATGTTCATTTACCGATTGATCTTATGGTGAAGGAAAACATCGTGACGAAACTTGCACTGAGCCCAACCTGCTAAGGGTGTCATAGTGCTCCTCCGTGGCCATAGGCCGTGTCAGAGGCCTATGGATGACAATCCTAGCCTGACAATCGATTGAGCCACCAGTGGGCTGAGAAGAGCCATCTTGCTACGCTGCGTATAAGCAGATTATAGGGGATCATAAGATAAGACAAGGTTTTAACAGATCCGATATAAATTTGTCATGTCGTCCAGGAACCCATTCTGGTATTTTTTTTATTAAAACGTTTGACTAAAAATGACTTTTTAAAAGTGTTTGTGCTAAAAAAAAAATGGCCGCCATATATTTCGCTTCCTTATAAAATTGTGCTTATTATTAGATTTTTCGTTGTTGTATCTGACTGGAGAGTTAAAAACTTGCAATCACTTTATAAGACTGATACGTCCGTGTGAAAAACATATCACTTTGACGTCACACACTGGAAATGAAATGGAATGTAAATGTCAACGTTTAGGGTTGGACTTCACTTGTCCGCACGGAACCGTATATTCCAGTAACTCTATCCTTTTTCGTAGCTCAGAAACATCGTCCGCTTGAGATAAAGATACCTTATTTCCCACACAAATTAAATATTAATGTTTTTACATGAAACGTAAAGTCGGACAAAACACAATACTTGAGGCGATCTAGATTTTTTAATATTTAGTTTTACGGCTCTGGGTTCCAGCTCTTTTGAGCCATTCTGTATAAATATATAATATTGTTTCCAAGCGCCCACGCTCTTCCGTGGCAGCAATCTTTCACGCTCTAGCGAACGACGTTAGAGTTACGGGAGAATACGGTTCCGTGCGGACATGTGTGGTACAACCCTTACTGAAACTGTATGGAAATGTCATCGATATATAATTTTTTTAAAATTCTCTTGAACTTTTAACTGTATCTACGTACACAGAAAAAAGTGGCAAGCACAGAAATCGGTCTAGTAGTAGCGCACTCTCCTCTAAAATCATTATGTGAGCACTAACAGCGAATATTTTTGTCAAGTTTCATAGATTTGACATTCACTTCGCTCACAGCGAATACGCCAACTGGCAGACGCGGTTTCTATATAAAACTTCTCTAGCAACAATCTACATGAGGTGAATTTCAAAACCTTTACTGGCAAATTATTTGTATTCTGCCAAAGTGGTAATTTTTTTTTTTCCATTTTTTTATGGAATTGTCAGATACAACAACTTTTTGGTATATGTATAGAAATCAATAAAAAGTATATTTAAAAAAAAACAATAACCCATCTATTTCTCCAGCTTCTCTCTAATGAAATGCTTTTGAAATTTTCAAACTAAAAAAAGATTTTTAGCTAAAACTATTTTTTCGACTAAGTATTTTTTTTTAGTTTTTAGTTTTTGTGTGACTAATATAATAATGTTTTACAGTGGGTGGACGCTAACAACGAAGAGGTAAATAATGCTCTTAATTGAGTCGTCGTTTTTTTTTAAAATTAATACACTTTTGGGGTTCTTACCACAAAGTGGATTAGTATCAGAAGGTAAACTCCTTATATGTCGCGCAGCCAGAGTTGAGGCCACACGGTACTCGCACAGTTGCAATTTTTATATACAGATAACGTTGCCTGTGTTAGTGGCCTCAACTCTGGCTGTGCGATCTATAGTATGTATAGATCATCGCGTTCTATCGCGCGGCACTCGCATTATAACACGCCGTGTCCTGTACAGTGAAAAGCACATCAAGATATACTCTGTGGAACTATGATTTCCTGATATTCGTTTGAAAGTGTCAAATCAGTCGCTTTAGCGTCAAAGTATATTGAATAGCATCTGTCAAAACTTGTACTGGTGCTATCGTTCCTGATATCTACAGGCCTATCAGAAAAAAAATTGTACCTACTGTATATGTAAACAAGCTATGTATTTTGAGCAAATAAACACTTTTTTTTTTTTTAAATGGTAGGTTCTATATTGAATGGTAGAATTGACAGACAAATCAAACTTTACCTATTTGTTAAATATACTATTTCATTTCAGTAGCAAATTTCAGTACCAAAGTTTATACCGTGATGTACGTAATTGTGTATTACAGTACAGCTCAAAACCCACAAATATTTTATAAACAAAGTAACTTCATTGTCAAAGGGACTGATACCAGAGAAATTGGAAGTGAATCCAACCGGTCTGGGTCTTGAATTGTATAACAAAGAACCGAGTAATAACTGGTCACGAGTTAGAACGTATTACCCGCAAACCACCGCGGTGATAACCACGCGCTGGACCGACTAAGAAGTTTCACATAAAGCGCGCGGCGTGCGGGCTTGTGAGTGCCGAAGTTTCCCTTCAGATACTTAACTATTTTGTGTTCTCTATGGTTCATTTCTGCTGATATTTATGTTATCTTCTCTCTTCTTTTTTCCTTCTTCTTTTTCATTCTTCACTCTTCTTTTGGCTCTTCTATTGTCTACCAGTGATGCTCAAAGTCTAGGGTTCGGTCATGTTACTGTGGAGTTTTTGTATTGGTTATGGTCCTTTAAGGGGAAATGTCAAGTGACTTCCTTACTGTCTAATTTAATGGTTATTAAAAGAATCTGCAGATTTTTAACCATTTTTTTTAAAGTTGCAATGGTGTCGGAGAATACGCCTTGAGTCTTTTTGGAATAATAAAAAAATTCTAGTAAAATGGTCATAGATAAAAAAAAAATGTCGCCGTGTAATCTATCAAAACCTACAGATAGATTACGTAAACTATGAAATTCGATTTTTTTATGTTTTTGGATATTTTTGGTCAAGGTTTACATTTTCCTTTACACCTTGTGTAATTTACACATTGTGTATTTTATACCTTGTGTAATTTACACATTGTGTATTTTACACCACGTGTATTTTATACCTTGTGTAATTTACACATTGTGTATTTTACACCACGTGTAATTTACACCACGTGTATTTTATACCTTGTGTAATTTACACATTGTGTATTTTACACCACGTGTAATTTACACATTGTGTATTTTATACCTTGTGTAATTTACACATTGTGTATTTTATACCTTGTGTAATTTACACATTGTGTATTTTATAGGTTTCCTGACTAGTAATTGTGGTTCCAGGGACTGTCTGGGATTTTGTGGAATAATAATTAATTTTTTATTTTTTTTGGATTAACAAATAGACATTTAAACGAAGCTTCTACTAAAAAAATATCAATGGCATTTCATTATGGTGCCACCAACTTTTTTTTTAACATTTTTATGTGGCGCTGTCAGTCAATTCAAAGGTCAAAGGAATTTCAAAACCCATACTTTAATTATTAGTTCCATATTTCGCCACCGAGAAAAAAATTGGTGGCACTACACTTACCCTGGTTAAAAGAATAAAATTATTAACAACGATACTGAAAATTATAATTTTATTAAAAAAAAAAGACATCGAGACAGTACAGTGTTGCAAGGAAATAGAAGAAATAGTTAAAAATGTTGCCACACTAAAATATCCCTTCCTGCACTTACCTGTTTTTTTTCTTTCCGTTTTTGCGATCCTGCAAAGTTTTTTTTTTTAAATTTCGATACACTTATTTCTTGAAATTAGTAATGTCATGTTTATAGCATTCTTGAATCATTTTGTAATGACATGAAATATGTTTAAAAGACACAATATTCCACGTTAATTTTCAAACGCTTTGCATGGGGAATGTACGCTTTCAAATTTAAAAAAAAAAAACTGTACTGTTGCTCGATGTTTTGCCAGGTAAAAAAATGAGCCAAACATTTCTTTTTTTTTCCCTCCTTTTACGCACACCTTTTTCTTTTTAACTAACCTTCCCGTCAACTAAAACTATTTTTTGCTAATGGCAACATTTTTACTAATGATCTTTTTTCTGTTTCCTTGCACGTACAAAAAAAAACGCGTCGTTGGAAATCTACTTAATCACGAACGGCAGTGGGTGCAAGATGGATCGCCGGGGCATTCCAGTACGCCGGTCAAGATTGATACTCTACAATTTGTGCCTAAAAACACCAATCCAAAGGAATTTAAGGCGTTGCAACAACAGGTATGTATTTTTTAAAGATATTTTTAACCAAATTTCTAAGTCTATTTGCCCACTGTTGGGACACAAACTTCCATACACCCGCACCATGCCATCACCCTCCCACACACTCGGTACCTCACATACACACTAATATCCTCATTCATACAGACAAACACATTCATACAACACAACACGCACACACTGTTGCTTTCTTCGTCCGTGCAGTCACTGAGGGGCCAGCTGAAGATCAGCGCTGTGGCTTGCCTCAGCATTATGCTGAGCTGGTGTACCCTTTTTGGCACTGTACCACACCAGATGTTCTGTGCTGCATATATTAAACTTTGTATACTTCTGTATACCTCATGTGCCGGTAATTACGCTGGCTCTCTTACCCTTCAAACAGAAACACAGCAATGCAAGCATCTCTGCTTCACGGCAGAAAAAGATAAAAGGGTGGTACCATCCTGATACTGTGAAATAAACATGTTACTGTAATCTTATGCCTCTACTGTTAACTACCATCCACACACATAATACCATGTGAATACACACGCAACATGCCATCACCCTCCCACACACTCAGTACCTCACATACACACTAATATCCTCATTCATACAAACAAACACATTCATACAACACAACACGCACACACTGTTGCTTTCTTCGTCCGTGCAGTCACTGAGGGGCCAGCTGAAGACCAGCGCTGTGGCTTGCCTCAGCATTATGCTGAGCTGGTGTACCCTTGTTGGCACTGTACCACACCAGATGTTCTGTGCTGCATGTATTAAACTTTGTATACTTCTGTATTCTGGTGTTTACAGCGCTAAATAAACGATTTCAATTTCAATTTTCATACGCGGCGAGCAGGCCCAGTTCTGATTGGTAGATATAATAATTCTTTAAAAAGGCATTAAAAAACCCAATAGTCAAAACATTACAATGCAAATATAAAATAAAATAATTTCAAGATAAAAAAATAAAGCAATAAAAATAAAAATTGCAAAAGACATAAAAATTGCAGAAGACATAAAAATTGCAAAAGACATAAAAATTGCAAAAGACATAAAAATTGCAAAAGACATAAAAATTGCAAAAGACATAAAAATTGCAAAAGACAAAAATTGCAAAAGACATAAAAATTGCAAAAGACATAAAAATTTCAAAAGACATAAAAATTTCAAAAGACATAAAAATTGCAAAAGACAAAAATTGCAAAAGACAAAAATTGCAGAAGACATAAAAAATGCAGAAGACAAAAATTGCAAAAGACATAAAAATTGCAAAAGACATAAAAATTGCAAAAGACATAAAAATTGCAAAAGACATAAAAATTTCAAGACATAAAAATTGCAAAAGACTTAAAAATTGCAAAAGACATAAAAAATGCAAAAGACATAAAAATTGCAAAAGACATAAAAATTGCAAAAGACATAAAAATTGCGAAAAACATAAAAATTGCAAAAGACATAAAAATTGCAAAAGACATAAAAATGCAAAAGACATAAAAATTGCAAAAGACATAAAAATTGCAAAAGACATAAAAATTGCAAAAGACATAAAAATTAGTCCCACATAGTTTTTTTTTTAATTAAGGAGAGCAGACGAGCAAACGGGCCCCCTGATGGTAAGTGGTCAACGTCGCTTAACCTGCACGATCACTTTCGGACCGTGCTCGGAACTAGGCTTGTACACTACTATTGTAAGAAATTGTACAATGTTATTCATGTATTACGCACAAATAAACTATTCTTATTCTTATTTTATTGACACTCAAAGTGATTATTACTAAAATGAAAAAATTAAGAAACAACCGTCTACTGTCATTAGGATCCATTTACTATGTCTCTGTTCATCATCAGATCCTCAAGGTTAAGGTTTATATTTATGGTTACTTACTTAGGTTTGTCATACTATACTAGTAGTGGTAGATCATAATGTGAAGGATCGTCTGGGGTGGTGCCACCCAAGAGGAGATGCTAGCATCTCTGTGTTTCGGTTTGAAGGGTAAGAGAGCCAGCGTAATTTCCGGCACATGAGGGAATCCATCTTAGTCCTCGCGGATAGCAGCGAACACCCTCTAATATTAATACAGTGAGGTGAGATGTCTATGGGCGACGGTGACCACTTACCATCAGGTGGAATGTTTGCTCGTCTGTTCTCCTTATTTAATAAAAAAAATAAAAAAAATATCATCAAAAAACTCCTGCAGTGAATAGAAACAGTTGTTAAGAAGATACATCTTTAATCTTTTATTGAATATCGAGTCTTTTAATTCAATGTCGATGATTTGTGAAATTTTGTTATATATTTTTATAGACATAACGAACGGTCCAGAACTGTGTAGATTTAATTTTGATTTTGGCAGAACAAGTCTTCAAATTTAAAACGGACAAAATTAAAAAAGTAAGTAAGTAATACGTTTATTTCACACACAGCAATGACCGAAACAGTTATAATTATGGTAAAATAATTACGTAGTCAAAGGTGAACATATCTAAATCATGTCTGATGGTCTGCTGTTGTTGTGAAAAGGGGTCTCGACTCAGCTTATTGCTGCAGACAATAATTCCTACAGCGCTGGTGTTCTGTTGGACCAAGAAAAGACTATTTTATTTATGTCGTAACCCCCAAGTAAGTCCTCGATCCACATGTTAACAGATCAAAGACTACCGCCGCGCAGACAAGATCAGCGCCGGGCCGCAGTCTCACATCCTGGAGGGCGTTACGTGGGATGAGGCCAGCAAATTGGTGGGAGAAGACGCGGCCAACACGCACACGGGAGACCACGTGGTGAGTGCATTCAGTTTTAGGATAAGATAAGATAAGATAAGATTTATTGTGTAAAAGTTTATGTAAGAATTACAAATATTGCAGATATAGTTGCATAAACATGTCACACTAAACTTTACCTAAACATTTTATACAGATTATGAAAATAAAGGAACCGGGATGTTTGATGTTATGAGGGGACACGTCGAATGTCCCAACTGTTAGGACTAGGTGATCTGACAGCACCCTCGCTGTCAGATCCGCGTAGAGACCAGCTCATTTGATACTGACCCGAGCTGTCGGTCCCGGTTGTTTCCGTTCAACCAATCCAAAATGTCAGTGAAATTGAAGTAAACCATTTTATGCGGAGACGAGGCATTGCGTACACTACCCGCCGCCAATCGAAAAAAAAAACATATCAATTTATAAGGGATAAAAAAAACCGCACACGCCAAGTAAGTGGATGTCGCCTTAAATGAGACCTGCAGATTAATTACGGGCTGCCTCAAGACAACGCCACTGGAGATGCTGTACCCTCTGGCAGGTATTGCACCACCCAGCGTACGTAGAAAAGTGGCTTGCGCTGTCGAGAAAACTAAACAGGAAACCGACACCAGGCATCCACTTCATAGCCACACTGCCAAACCATCTCGTCTCAAAAGCCGTAACGGGTTTCTGCGAAGTGTTTCTCCCATCGACCCTGGAAAGAACCCGCCAGAAGTAAGATGCAAGCTGTGGCGGGAGAAATACCCACCCAAAGGTTTCATACCGCCAAAAGAAGACCTACCACCGGGTTTCAAACTCCCGTGGCCAACCTGGAAAACGCTTAATAGCCTGCGAACCCAGGTTGGCTGTTGCGGAGATAATCTTCACAATTGGGGGTTTTCCAGCGATCAAGTAAAGTGTGAGAGTGGTGTCTCCTCAAACCATGGAGCACTTGCTCTGCTGTTCCGCGTGTCCGACCACCTCGAGGCCAACCAGAGGGCTATCGATGTGGCTGCCTTCTGATCGGGAAAAATTTAGTTCGGATCATCAACACGAAAGAAGAAGAAGAAGGGATAAAAAAGTGTCTGGTATTATGGATAGATTGAATAGATAGTATTAATCGTTTTGTACGCATTGTATCACACTAATTTTGTGTAATAAAGATTATTCATTCATTATGGTTCCAAGAATGAAAAAGAATTTTTAAAAATAGTTTTGTATTCTCATATTGTTAAAAAGATTTTTTTAATAAATGGTTATGTATTCTCATATTGAAACAATAAAAAACAGTTTCGCAAACAGACAGTTACAAAACTATTTTTTTATATTCTTCAATCGTGGTAGAGCTCGTCTAAGTTGAAATGACGCGCCCCACTACCGCATTTACGCACACCAAAAAATTTCAAATATGGACGCAACACACATAAAAATCGTCTCGACTCGTCGGCCGAGATGTATGCATACAGATCATACAGTAAACGCTTCCACACAGATGAAGTGTCGTTATTAATATTTGCACTCACACATCTCCATCAACTAATTAAGTAGAGGGGCGCGTCATTTGAGCTTAGACGAGCTCTACCTTAATATCAGACACTGTTTTTTAAAAGCCTTAATAAATTGATATGATTTTTTCTTCGTTTGGCGGCGCTGGTGTGCGCAATGCCTCGTCTTAAGTCTCAAATTTATGTCAACATAATTATAGTTTACTTCAATATCATTGACATTTTTGATTGGTTGAACAAAAACAACCGGGACCGACAGCTCTGGTCAGTCTCCGGGGCAGGAAGAGGCTCGGATGAAATCAGCTGCTACTGGGGCTCAATTCGCCTAACTTGTTTGTAGTTCGTTTTCTATCCAATTTCAATTTAGTTTTCGTTCCAATTCTATTTGGACACCAAATCGCATTCTGTTGACGCATAACTCTACCACTACCACCTTTGGATTTACTATCGATCGGGTAAAAGTACCTCGGGAGGAACTTATGTTCGATCGTTATATTTGACAGTTGAAGCGTTTTGTTACCGTTCAACTGCGATTAAGTATAAGCTAAACGTTTTATTGCAATCCACAAATACGTTACTGTTCGATCAATCGTTGCCTCGATCGGAACTGAACTAAAATTGGATCGTTAGATAGTAGTATACGAAACACGTCATTACGATGCAGTTTAGATTCTATTTATTTACGTTGTATTTAGTGGAATCGATCTCCCCTCCCCCATCATTAAAGTACCGTGGTAATCGTCAGGTGCTTTTTGGGATTGTATTGACATGTTACTGTGTATAGAGGCTGCGAGGTCTCTTTACTTTGGACAAGTGCAGCCGCCAAGAAGTTCTTCCTTCCTTCCGTCCGAAGAAAATCTTCCTGCGGACGCGAGCAACCGATCGTCCCCCTATACGACAGATGCCGGTGATCCTGACGACTTCTTCCTGCTAACCCTAGACGAATTGCTAAGAAATCTGGATATTTGGTTATGACATGGCACAGTACTGTTATTGTGTATAATTCCAATTGCCATACGAATAAATAAAAATCGCCAGGTGCTGATGGGGGCTGCGTCCAAAGGCATCATCCAACGCGGTTACCAGCACAACGCGACAGTGTACAGTGCGCCGTACGCGCGCAATCCCTTCGACCACGTGTCAGACCGAGAGATCGACGAATATCGCCGGATTGTGGAACGCAAGCAGCGCTCCGACTGTACGTCGAATTTTTATTTCCCTTTACAAATCCTACCCAAATCTGACTATAATCTTTTTCACATAGGAAAGTGTACTCATCTTATCTAATCTTATGATAGGGGGCCGGGATTAACCCCAGCGGCACTTCGATCCTTGAGGATCTTTTGTGCCAACCCCATTTTACACACTGGTCATCTCAGTGTGCAGGTTTCCTCACGATGTTTTCCTTCACCGTCAGAGCAGTCGGTAAATGTACGTAGGTCTTTGAAAAATACGATAAACTCATTGGTACATGGCACTGCACGGTTTCACTGCACCGCATGGGAGTCCGGTGTCCTAGCCAGTGTGCCACCGACGCTCTATTGAGCTTTTATATTAACAGCTGATTTTTTTCGCGAATTCAGAGTTGGTCCCATAGTGAACGTTATTCAGTTATGGATACTGAAAACCCCCCTTTCGGGACTATAGGGGGTATTTGTTACATCCTTTGTAACGATGTCGACTTCATCGTCCATATCAACCTCCTCGCCATCAATTTCAACCTCATCGTTAGCGTTTATCTCACATCATTTCGTGTTGGCATCTTCATATCTTCATCTATATTTTCAAAATTCATATCATATTCCCATTCCATTTCTAAATTCCATTATTCCATTAAGTTCATTGTTTTCTTTGTATTTTGCACTTTCTCTCTGTATTTTGTCCGGAACGGACGTTTCTCCGTTTTATTTTTGTCTCCTACTACTACCTATTTTCTACGTTTACTATTTTCTGTGTTGTACTGTTTCTTAAAAATATAATACCTACTATTACCAAGTTCTTCTATTACTTCATCTGCACACTGTCCTAGAACCCTGCTAGCCGGCGCCTAGAGGGCAGACTGTAGCACATTTGTTTACTTAGATTGCGGCTGTCAGTTGGCGAAACCGCCATAACATATAAAACCCATACATTCAGTTAGGGTGAATTTCAAACTCATTTGATAGATTCTACCTATATAAAAGCTTCAATTATTATTCGTATCGTGTTGCAGACGACACGGATCTGTCAGAGTCCGAAGCGATCAGCGCAGCGCAGATCACGTCTCCGGCCAGCGCGCCCTCCGAGACTGAAGAAGAATCACGCGACGGTTAGTGTCGTACACTTTCTAGTTTTGGTCATACATCATCATCATCAGAATAGGAAGCAAATAGTGGAGGTGTTGTGATCTGATTAGTTATTTTTCACGCATTGGCTTGTAGTAGCTGATCAGATTTGACTCAGCTCTCAGTCACACACACACATACACACACACACACACCTACCTATCTATACGTAATCATTATCATACATACATTACTTACCAAGATATCACTTATATATAATTATTAATTTTCTGTAAATTTCATTTATTAGTAAATACGCAAATAATTATATGGCTGTAAGATTTCCTGCAAAACAGATAAAATAAAATAATAAAAAGATTGAATCTCAGAGTTGTCCCTGGGGCATTTGCAGACATTTTTGACAAGAGCTCAGGGCACTATGCAGTTGGTTGTAATTTTTGTCAAAAATACGAGATCAGCGATTTAAACTTTATACTATATAAATGGAAAAGACAACCAACTATATACTATGGTTTACTTCATCATCATCAGCCTATTAAAGTCCCCACTGTTGGGGCACAGGCCTCCCCTTGCACAAGGGGTTACGGGCCATGATCCACCGAGCGGGCCCAGTGCTGTGCGGTGGATTTCACATGCCTTCGGAAACTTTTAATTACCTCAGACATGCAGGTTTCCTCACGATGTTTTCCTTCACCGTTAGAGCAGTCGGTAAATGTACGTAAGTCTTCGAAAAAATCCGATAAACTCATGCACATCACATGGCATTGCCTGGTTTCGATCCCGGATCTCTCGCATGGGAGTCCGGCGTCCTAGACACTAGACCACCGACGCCATTTTTGGTCACTGATTTATTAATTGCCGGCCGTATCGTGTCGGCCATAAAGAATAGCACCACCCCAACTCTTCCCGTGTGTGTCGTACGAGGAGACTAAGGATCTTAGTGGATACTATTCTCCCCTAGTAGACAGCGATAGGCTCGCCACCTATCACGTTTGTCCACCAAATCTTACGGTGAAAAGTGGGAACTATCTATGATGAAGGTGGTTCCTCTGTCTACCCCCTCGGGGATTATGGACGTTAGAGACGTGACTATGATATGATTTATTATTTTTTTATCTTTATATCACTCCGTTGGTACGGGCATGTGGAAAAATGAATAAGCTATACAAAGAAAACACCACTGGTGCGATTGGAACACACACCTCCTGTTTTCTGATATTTGTAACCTTGTTTAATTTACACCTTGTGTAATTAACACCTTGTGTAATTAACACCTTGTGTAATTATCACCTTGTGTGATTAACACCTTGTATAATTAACACCTTGTGTAATTAACACCTTGTGTAATTGGAGGAGGAGTATGTGGCGACGCACGACGCGCGCCACTACGATACAGTATCTACTCACATCGGTGTAGAACGCGCTATCGAAATTTTCCTAGGACTTCGTATATATACGAGTTCCATACATCCATAGTTGGACCAGGACATCTGGTCTCCAGGCACAACACACCGCCTGGTGGAAGATCTTCCCTTTTCCCTTTCATACAACTGACGTTACGTCATCCATGTCCTCACATAGCGCGTTCCTACATCACCTTGTGTAATTTACACCATATGTAAATTACACCCCCTTCAAGCACACTCGCCCAGGTTTTTTTTTTAATTAAAAATTTAAAACTTTCAGAGCACCGAGTGCTGAGAATAGAGACGAAGCAAGCACCTGTCAGGAGCCAGCCCGAGGTCGTGCTTAGCGACGGTGAGTTTTTCTACCATCTTATCTACCACCTTACCTTCAATGGTAGGTATATGTACCACCTTACCTTCAATGGTGGGTTTATCTACCATCTTACCTTCAATGGCAGGCATTGAAGCAAGTGGCGCTTATGTAGTTGGAGGTCTGTGAAATTAGATCACGTTTTGTTTGACGGTCAATGAGATTTTTTTATCGTATAGAGAGACCTGATGTCAAGTTATAATGTTACTTAAAGTGGCAGTGGGCCGGACATTTAATGAGATGTCAGGATGACAGTTGGAGTCGAGTAGTGGCCGAGTGGCGATCTTGAACCGGAAGCCGAAATCCTGGCAGACCGAGAGCGCGATGGTCCGATGACATTCCAAAAGCAGCCAAGCAGTGGTATAAGAACTAGATGTCGAGACTTAGAAGAGGTCTATGTCGATACTGGACTTAACAGGGCCGATGATGATGATGAGAGGGTTTTCGATACACTGCTAATTTCAAAGACTTAAGTAGAGTGTCTTATTTATTTATTTATTACAAAAAATTGCACAGTAATACAGTTAAAACTAAGACACTGTGAATTCATGTGCTTGACACAATACAGTACATAATGTATCGTACATTAGATTATATATAATAATAATATGTCTGTAAAGATAAAACAACTGTGACCATATGACTCTAATGAGGCGATTATTACGAAAAAAATATTAAAAAATAATTACGAAAATATTAAAAAATCAGGTCATAGATTCTCGACAGAAAAAAGCTTATTTTGCAATAACTGGTGGCTATTAAAGTCCATACAAATAAGTTCCCATCATCATCATCAGCCTATATAGTCCCCACTGTTGGGGCACAGGCCTCCCGTTGTACAACATGTGGTCATACATCATCATGATCAGAATATGTAGGGGAGGATTGAATCTCAGAGTTCCCCCGGGGGCATTTACAGACATTTTTGACAAGAGCTCGGGGCAATGTATGCAGTTGGTTGTAATTGTTGTCAAGAATACGAGATCAGCGATTTAAACTTTATACTATATAAATGTAAAAGACAACCAACTGTATATTATGGTTTACTTCATCATCATCAGCCTATTAAGTCCCCACTGTTGGGGCACAGGCCTACCCTTGCACAAGGGGGTATGGGCCATGATCCACCGAGCGGGCCCAGTGCTGATTGGTGGATTTCACACACCTTCGAAAACTTTTAATTTCCTCAGACATGCAGGTTTCCTCACGATGTTTTCCTTCACCGTTAGAGCAGTCGGTAATTGTACGTAAGTCTTCGAAAAAATCCGAAAAACTCATTGATACATGGCATTGCATGGTTTTGAAGCCGGACTTCTAGCATGGGAGTCTGGCGTCCTAGCCACTAGATCACCGACGCTCTTTTTGGTCACTGATTTATTAATTGCCGGCTGTGTCGTGCCGGCCATAATGAATATCACCACCCCAACACTTCCCGTGTATGTCGTACGAGGCGACTAAGGATCTTAGTGGATACTATTCTACACCTAGTAGACGGCGGTAGGCTCCACCTATCACGTTTGTCCACCAAATCTTACGGCGAAAAGTGGGAACTATCTATGATGAAGGTGTTTTCTCTGTCTACCCTCTCGGGTATTATATAGTATAGAGACGTTCGTAAAACTACGAATAACTCATTGGTACATGGCACTGCACGGTTTCGAATCCGGACCTCCCTCAGGGGAGTCCGGCGTCCTAGCCACAGTTCTAGCTGTCACCATTTGACCTCCAACTACACTAGCGCCGCAGCGGGAGAAATTGGCCAATGTTATCTGTCATTATTTTTGTAAAGTCTATAGATACGTGTTGACATCCCTGCATTTTCTGTTCCTTATAATCTTAAATTTTTATTCTGCTATATTTTTGGCACGAATTTCGCATTCAAAATTTGCATGTTTGCATTTTTTTTATTAGATTAGATATAAGTTTTCAAAATTTCTTTTTGGCAAAAATTTTCAGTCGGTAGTACTGGTAACAATAAAAAAAAGTAAAATACACTATATTGCACAAATAGAAAACAACAAACAAAAGATAGAAAAGGAAATGGCGAAGTAAAATTAAAAACTAAAAAACTATCAAAAACTAAAAAAAAAACTAAACATTTCAATACTTTTTTTTATTGCTGCCTGTACTACTTTAAATTTTATTTTTTGTAAAATGTATGTTTATTATTGGAATAATTTGTAGCTGAACGGCCTAAATAAAATTTATTTGGAAATATACATAAAAGGGGCCTTCAAGTGGAGGGGGGGGGGGGGGGGGGGGGTTTGAATGGTGATTACGTCAGAGCAAAGGTGGGGTAACGAACGAGGGTCATCCTCTGTAATCCGCGTGGGAGAGAGGATACGGGCCTTGAGGTGGGGCCTCTTTACCCGGGCGGGTCTCGGTGCTAGGTGCCGCTGATACGACAGCGGACCCAATGAAGTGATGAACTATACTTAAAAATATAGTTCATAAGTTAAGGGGGGGTATAGAGCTTGTACGTCGCATTCACCGCGCTTTGTCACGTCGCTCCTCTCCGGCGCCCTCAGGCGTCAGAGACAACAGCTCACGCGGGAGCGGGTACCGTGCATCCGGGTCGGGCGGGCGCGTGGGGTAAGAGCTCTGCTTACTTTCGCTGACAAGTGGGACGGGGAGTTAAAATATCCTCAACATTTTGTTCAGTGTTCAACAATTCTGTAACAATTATGTCCAGTTAAGAGTTATTCCAATGGTAAAATCGCTAGAAAATCATTTGAGTCATGCCATACCATACCTTCATACTTATGCAAACATACATTCCGTCAAAAACGAGTAGAAATTAAATAATGGCAACTTTCCATACATTGATGTCAAATCACAATGACATTACCATATTATTTCAATAAATGTTGCCATTAGGGAATTCGATCCCAGTCCTTATTAGTAATCCCGGGATTTCGGGATTATACTTAGTCAATCCCGGGATTATTTTGGGATACAAATTCTTGTAGTTGAAATTTAAATGATAGGCTAGCAATTCTGTCGAGAGCACTGGCACTGAGCGTTTCCCTTAGAAATAGAAAAACCTTTATTAATAGACCATATATAAAAATATCACAAAATGAGTAAGTTTATAAATTAACTTATATGCAGTCCATTTTGCAACTTTTTAAAATGATGGTCAATCCCGAAAATCCCGGGATCATCAGGGAAACGTAATCCCGAAAATTTCGGGACTGAAAAACGGTCGGGATTCGGGGATCCCGATTTTCGGGATACCAGGATCGAATCCTCTAGTTGCCATTATTTAATTTCTTCGTTTTTTTGACAGATTGTACGACATTTTTTTTTTCAAATTTTTTGTGTATCTTTCCGGACATTATGCATGTGTATGAAAAAGCATATATTTCTGCTATTTATAGTTGACACAACTGATTTCTTGAACTCCGAGAGAGCCCACGCAGACCGGATTAAAGGTGGGTAGTTTACACTAGTTTATTTTTCGCTATAAAATATATACCTACCGGAAAGTTTTTTAAAGTTCTTCTGGAAAAAATATGGCATCAAGTTCTAGAGCTTTTATTTCAATAACGGTATACATTTTGTGTTTTAAAGTACATTAATATTATATATATATTCTTCTTTCTTCTAAGTCGTATTCTGTGCTGTGCGAGGAAGCGGAGCGGTGGACGAGGATGAATCCACCAATGGGATGGCCTCATTATCACGTCATTATTAAAATGGAGCAATCCTATTGGCGGATTATTTCCTCGTTCACCTCCTCGCTTCCTTGCAGCTTTGATAGAAAGGCAGCGTAATGAAATCATTTTTGAGCTTTATTCATACTCTTCTAACTCGTATACCTCATTGCTGAGGGTCGTGATCGTTCTAAGGAATTAATCACATAGAACGACACTCGTGGCAGATTTATTGGCGTGGTTTGGTATAGCTTCCCCATTTCACACAGTGGTTATCTCAGTGTGCAGGTTTCCTCACGATGTTTTCCTTCACAGAGTCAGAGCAGTCGGTAAATGTACGTAAATCTTTCGAAAAAACCGAAAAACTCTTTGGTACATGGTATTGCCTGGTTTCGAAGTCGGACGTCCAGCATGGGAGTCCGACGTCCTAGCCACGACGCCACCGACGCTCTATATACATATAAAAATATAAGAATATTATATTAGGTTTGGCTGGTGCAATTGCTTTAAGTATTTCACAACTTAAAAACTGTGATAAGGAGAATATAAAAAGATATTAAACAGAAACCAACTCTACTGAAGTAAACTTTAATATTGTTTTTCGGCATGAGATTTCCAGAAGAATTTAAAAAAATCTTTCGAATGCACTTGCATGATATTAGCAATATATAAACTATTGGTTTGCTGCATTTTATAATCCTTTTTACCAAATTAAAGCCGAAAGTGGGGTGTTGTGCAAATCGATAAGCTGATCGGTACAAAATGTTTGAATTTTATTTATTGTGATAATCCGAAATCGTTTTGTTACTGGTTATGTAACCCTACACTTTCGGCTGTGCAACACATCAGGCCTGTACTCTGTGGAACTCTGTCGTAAAATGGTTTTTTTTTATTTTTTTGACCTCGAACCCGCATTTGACCTCGATCTCGCCTGATGGTAAGCGACGATGAGGTCGACGATGTTGCATGCGGGTCCATTAAATGCCTATTCACTCTGGCCTTGAAGATCACAAGGTTGCAGGTTTCGGGAAATACAGACGCCAGCGGACTGTTCCGTTCCTTAGCCGTTCGCATAATGAACGTTAAATCGACAAAGTACTAAAGAGTATATAGCCTGATGTGTTTTTATTACACCCCGAATAGGAAATTCACTTGCCATGTTTTCCTGTTCTACTTTTTCATTTCTTTTTGTAAATAGGACATTAAAACGCAAAGCGTTCCGTAGATGGCGCCACGAGCACACTCCGTAAACAGAAAAGCAAAACGAACTGTCATTTTTCAAAATATCACACATTTCTCGTTATTTGGGTTAATTTAATATAATTTCTCTAAGCTATAGTAAAATTGTGATGATATCATGGCATCATATGGCCATTTCAAAATAGCAGACCTAAAAAATCTGTCAAGACAGCGTGGCGCGAGTCTGTAGCGCAAAAAAAGATTTGTTGGAAAGGAACGTATCTACATGTTGATTGGCTACGTACCACTGTGCTAGTGGCGCCTCTAGTGTTAAAACATTGCAGGATTATCTCCTACTGGTGTTTACTTCTATCTAGATTATTCTCTGTTCTACGTTATTTTTGTGTCTTCTGTCCAAAACTATTCCATTTAGAAGCAAACACTTCGCATATCACTCCGTTATCAATATTGTCTGATATTTTCGAGGTGTAACTGTACCTGTAATTGATCGCTTACAGGGTTGTTCTTTCGACAACTGTGCAATATTTTTCTCCTCTTCTAGTCCCCGCGATACATTAGTTACTACATTACGCGAAACATTAATACATTAGTCACACCTACCCTCTTCTAGTCCCCGCGATGTCCCCCCAACCGCCCTCGCGGGATCCGAACCTGCTATCAGACGACGAGGTGTTCCTCGACTCGGCCGCGTCCGACGTGACATCAGGGATGATGTCACCAGGGCCTGCTCCAATGACAGTTACGGTCCGGGAGCAGCAGTTGGCCGTGCAGCAGACTGTTGTTAGAGGTCCGTGCTTGGTGGTTCAGGGGAGGTGTAGGAGTGAGGAGGAAAGAGGGAGATAAAGTTATAGGAGGAATAGAAATATGGAAGGAAGGTAGAGTGTTTTTGAGGTCCGTGCTTAGGTGGTTGAGGGGGGAAGTGTAGGAGTGAGGAGGAAAGAGGGAAATAAAGTTATAGGAGGAATAGAAAGTTGGAAGGAAGGTAGAGTGGTTTTTGAGGTCCGTGCTTAGGTGGTTGAGGGGGGAGGTGTAGGAGTGAGGAGGAAAGAGGGAGATAAAGTTATAGGAGGAATAGAAAGTTGGAAGGAAGGTAGAGTGTTTTTTGAGGTCCGTGCTTAGGTGGTTGAGGGAGATAGAAATGTAGGAGTAAGGAGAAAAGAGCGAGTAACAAATGAGATGGTGATAGTAGGAAAGTAAGATTGAATTATTGAATGAAGCAAGTGAGGGAGTCCTAGCGAGAGTGATGAAGATGTGATAGGAAGAATGAGGATACAACGAAGTAAAAAAACCAGGTAAGAAGGAAGGATCGAAATAGGAGAGAAGGTTAGAAATGCATCAAGAATGACTGCGTCTTCTAAGAAGGAAGCTAGAATAGGAATTAAAAAGGTTTTACGGAGAAAGCTAGAAGCGGAATAAGTTTTTATTGTATAAAGACCTCCACTCCAAACTGTTTGATAGATACCAGTAAGATTGTTATGTGTGGTAATAAAGTATCTTTATCTATCTTTGAAAATGAACATCATTTTGGAGATGGCATGGAAGAGGATACCCTCTTCTAGTCCCTGCGATACATTAGTTACACATACCCTCTTCTTGTCCCCCCGATTATTAGTTGATTTATTAGTATGACAATGAACATAAGTAAGGAAGGAGATAGAATTCAGGTCGATTCAGTACGAGTATGAAAGTAAAAACGGGAATGTATGATAACGGAAACGAAAGGGAGAAATGAGAAGGAACAACGAGACAGTAAAATGAATTCATGAAGTTACGAATAAAAGAAAGATGTATAAAGATCGAAGGAAAGTAATATATGAATGCAATAAATGTGAGACTAGAGACCACTTACTTACTGCGCTGACGCAACGAAGTGGATCTTGGCCTCCTATACCAAAGAGCTCCACAAAGAAGAACAAATATTGTAATGTTATTGAAGAGGTTAGGATTGCGGACTTTGAATGTGAGAATGAGAGGAATTTTGCAACGCTAATTATTTGTCTAACGGGTCTCGCAAATATGTTTTAATCCCTGTAGCTAAAAGTTTGCAAACCAATGGCGGTTCTCTTGTTGCTAAAAAAACTGTCTCGTCTATAACTTTTCTGTCATCTTTGGTAACTTTTGTACCGTCTATGGTAGCTTTGTGTCGTTTTGGGTAACTTTTGTGTCATCTTTGGTAACTTTTGTACCGTCTGTGGTAGCTTTGTGTCGTCTTGGGTAACTTTTGTGTCATTTTTGGTACTATTCGTGGCGTCCTTTGTAACTTTCGCGTCGTGTTTGGTAGTGTTGCGCCGTTTATGGCAACTTTTGTGACGGCTATGGTATTTTTTTTTCTTTGGTAATTTTTGTATCGTCCTTGATAATCGTTACATCTTTTGTAGCTTTGTCGTGTCTATGATCATTTGTGAAAGTCTTCATCTATATCATATCCATTCTTGTTGCCAGGATATACCACTAGGATCTCATTATTACTTGTGCTACATCGTTTTACCATTTACAAATATTACAGTGTTGTTGGTTTACGTTTTGTTTGCATGATATTAATATACGCCTCTAATGCTGAAACAATGTTATTGTCAACCATCACTTTACGTTACCAATATTCTTCATCAGCCACTCCAACTAGGCTAGCAGTGTTCCACAACATGGTTCAAAGGTGGACTCGAACCGGCGACTCTTGCGCCGCAGTCTCGTACCCTAGCCTTTGAAACACCGACAAAACATTTATATCCTACTTGCAGGACCTATTTTGTTTCAGCATTTGAGTCAGATTTGTCATCAAAATCTATTTGTAGAAATGCATTGGCACAGTGAAGCTAACTAGTCTATATGTTGCACACCATGCTCATGATGTGAGTAGGCTCTTAGGGTGCGGATCAGATAGTGAAGTATTACAGTCCGGGAGTATCCTAGGCCGGAGGCTATACTCCTACGTGATGATTAACTTCATAAAGCTCCTGATCTAGGACCTGTCCTGATCACCACCTAACCCGCACCCTATCAGTAAGGCACCCAAAGTCCTGAGCATGACATTAAATGCTTCTACAGCTTTCGGTATATGCATATACGTATATTTCAACGTCACCTTTGAAATAATACGCGGCTTCGAAGTCATCGGTATTTTTTTAAGATCACTCTATGCATTGCTACAACTAAATAACCAATCGCTTGTCACTAACACTTGTATATGTCCGCTTGTCTCACGTGCTTGCAGGTACTAAAACCCCAGACTGTGTGTCCCATAACGAAGCCCTTTCCACCAGCAAACGAACCTTGCACGACTACTCCCGAGCTAACAATTTCGATAATGTTGTCAAAAAGTTCGATTCATCCGAAAATCGTGACGTTAAAAAACAGCATCCCAAATGCAAAATTAATCTTAATTCTAAACTAGACGTTATATATGATGCGTTAAATTTGTATAATCCTGGTAATAACAGCAGCCGGTCAAGTTTGTACTCTATTCCTTCGATAGAATGGGATGGGAAATGTAAGTCGGATTATGTTTTACGTACCCAGTCTTTACCTAGACAGAAAACTAAGAAATCAGTCGACAAACTGTACAGAACGAGGTCCTATAGCGGTTTTATCAATGCGCAGATAAAAAATCCAGAGCCAGTGCATTATCATTTGCCAAGATGCCGCTCGTGTGGTGCTGCTGGATCTTCCTACGCATGGGAATTGACTAAAGAGGAGAAATGTAACAGAGCTCCCACATCCATCTACTTTTCCGTAGACGATATCCCTCAGAAATGTCTAGAAGAAGACTTGAGCATAGTCAAAGTAACTGAAAAGGAAATACCTTTATTCAAAGTCGTTAAAATTGACAATGAATTCGTTGACAGTCAAGAGTTTAGTGAGGATAATTATTTATGTGAAATTAGCAGCTTCTCGTCGGAGAACCAGACTGTCATTGAAAAACCTATAGTCGAGGAACAAGACGATACCATCACTGAAGAGATGTTCAAAGCTGATGTTGAAGAAATGGAACCTGGCGATTCTAAAACTGATTTGTATAGAGCAGAATGTGTACCAATTGTGAATAATATGGAGGATAATTATAGTAATGTTACAAACTCAACTGAGGGGGAATATCAGAGCTTCATAGATGAAATGGATTTCGAAGAGGCATATGAAAGTCCTGTCAAAGATCTCGTTGAGAAAGATATTAGGGACTACTCCGTTCCTATTGATTTCTACAGTGATGATTATAGGAGAAAAGATGGTAGCACCGTCAAGTCTCCGCTGAAAAGACGTGAGACTGCTCTAGCTCTACTGGAACCTATCTTGGAGGAATCTAAAAGCTCGTACGGAGATGATTCTAGCAATCTTTCGGGTAACGACAGAGCTGCTAAAGAATTAGACAACACTGAGATTTCTCCAGATATCGCTCAAGATTCTGATGTAAAAACAGATAATCTCGCAAGTATTAGCGCCAGTGATGATACTAAAAACGAAATCTTTGAAACAGAATCTATTAACGTAATACAGGAACAAGTAATAGAAACTCTTATACCTGTAGAAGATAGCGCAACTACAGTCGTCGAAAATGTACTGCAAGATCTTTTTGTAAGAGCTTTAACAGCAGTACAATTGAAGATTGAAATGGAAACCTGTCACCCTGAGAAGGTAACCAAAGAGTTGTTGGAAAAGGAGTTCATATACTGTAGACAAGATAGCTACTTTATTGCTGAAGAAGATTCCGACGTGACCACAAACGATGTGGAGAGGATGTCTATCAGTGCTGTCCAAACTGCTATGGATGTGTATTCTGGGACGGAAGAAGAAGGTGAACGCTTAGATCAGCAAGAAATATTCGACAGTGTCTATGAAAATGTGTTCGAAATACTGTCGAATGACGCAATCAGTACTGATACTATCAAAATTGATGGTTCAGAAAAGAGTGACAACAGATCTAGTTTATACAGTGTTGCTAGTTCAGCAAGTGAGTTGAGGAGCTTCGATTCGACAGCAGACTTTGAAAAATATGAAATTATTGCCGATGTAGTGACTAAAATTTTGAGCAAAATTGATTCTGGGGATGCCCATAACGATATGTTTATCAGTATGCCAAAAGAAAGGAATATTGGTATTAATTTTGATAATGCTAAAACGTATGAGCAAGATTTAGAACCAAGAATTCTGACAGAAAATGTGGTCTCAGCAGAACCTAAAGAAACAGACAGTGAATCATATTCTGACAATACTGATCACTTCTCCATAACAAAAATTGTGCAAGACATAGAACAAAATGTGAACTTAAACGAAACTACCCTCACTGAATACAGCGATACTGATTACAACCCATCAAACAAAATTGTTGAAGGAATTCTCTACTACATTTTAAACAGGGTATATTTCACCATGACTCAAAAGTCTAAATTAAATAAAAATAAGAAGATTAAAAAGGTTGTGACAGTAGTAGATAGTGAGGACATTTTATTCACTGCATCGCCTCTGTGGTCAAATTCGGTCACTGTTCAAGAAATGTATGAAACCACAAAGGAAATTTATGAATTTCAGAATTATTTACAGACTGATATTAATGATGACATCACTGTAGATACACGTAAAGATGTTCAAAATTGTCTAAACAATGAAGCGGCAGTAAAAACAAACATAGATTCGATTGATCAAATTGTGATTGAGCAAATTTTTGATTCAGAGCGGTTTGATGTAAAACATTCTTATGCTACACAAACTGAAATGTTAGAAACTGATTTAAAATTGACTTTAACATACCAGTATCAAAATGACGTGCTGTTTAATAATACGCAACAAGAGGAAGACCTAGTTAATATTCCTATAGATATATCCTTCGACCATGGTACGGATTTCGATGATAAATCCAGCACGGATACTATAGAACCAAGCGAGGTTACTGCAAAGTTAGCCGTGGATTCCATTATGGCAAACATAGCTACTATTCGGCCTCACACTGTTAATTCACACGCGAATGTGGATACTGATACTAAGTCAATTATAACTACAAAAGAGATAAATACGGATACTATTTCTATAAATATAGCTACTACAGAACATAGAGCGTCTACTACCAAACTTGTCAAGAAATTTTCTGTTCCTAACATATTTATTACAGAAACCAGTGTCTCTGAAATTGATTTGGTTAATAATTTTACTGAGTCAATATCAGATACTATTTTTTTAAGCAAAGATATTACCGAAACAACAAGAGATTCTAATATTTCAAGCGAAGATGCTGCGGATCCAATTATTGAAACAAAAAATGGCGATTTTAATACTGACACGGAATCAGAAGACATTATTGAAAAGAAAGTAAATTTGACTTACAACGTTAAGAAAGAGTATAACTCCTTCGATGTATCTTATGAAGATAGTTACGAAGTAGCAGCGGGAATCGTCTGCGATATTCTAGGAAGATCCTCTGTATTGGATTGTGACGTTACATGCTTGCATTGCAAAGAACAAAACGCAAAGAGAAACGCTAACATATTAAAAGAAGACATGAATACAGCATTTGTTGAAAGCAGCCCTATTAGTTACGGAAGATCCTCACCTCCTCATAAAGATATGTCAATGTTTGAAATCTGTACTGAATCTCCGATTAAAAACCCTAATGATGCGTTCATTGGTGATGATCTCAGCGTGTTATACGAAAAAGATGACACTATATTAGGATCTCCTTTCGTGAAGCAAGCTCCAGTGATCTCTATGTCACAAACTGAACACAGTGGAGGTATAAAATATTGGTTATCATTTGATGAAAGTCTTACTGATAGCGTAGACAGACCAAAACCAACATACAGACCTATCAGACAATTTGAGAATAAAATACCGAGTTTTGTCGCTATAGATTTTAATGCCAGAAAAAGTAGCCCTAGTTTTATTAATATGGGTTATAATAATGAAGGAAGCAACTCAAACCCGGAAATATATTGGGATGTTATCGGGAAAGACACTCATAGACGTTCAAGCGTTCTACTTGATGAGTTTAACAAATCAGATGAAGCAAATTTAACGACAGAAGACAGTTTTGTATCAGCATGTGCGTCAACAGATTTCAAAACCCGCGATTCGGAGTTGCTAGACTCAAAATCGACTGAGAAGAAGTTGCTCTACGATTCCAGAATCGATTTGCATACGAAAACTTCCAGAAGACAGTATAATAGCTGGCCTCCATTCGAAGATACGCTGTTCTATAGGATAATATCTAAGTTTAGAATGTCTGAGAGTTTTGATCCAAATGATTTTGAGGGAATACAGTTCGATAATAGTTTGTAGGTTATTTTTTATAGGTAGTTGTTTTTGCAGGATCTAACAAGTATACAAGGCCATAACCATAGCCATTTAAAGGTGGTAGGTTGAAGTTTCATGGGGGGAGGGACGGTTTTAAAGTTTTTAGAGGAGGGATTCTAGGAAAAAGATTATTTTTGTTATAATTCCCAAATGAAATAACTAACGAAACTTGCGTTTTTGATATAGAAATACCATTGCAAGGAGATGAAGAATAAATATGAATTCTCTTATACTATGTACAAAAATTGATGGAGGTAAGTGCAAACAAAACCCTATATTTTTACGCGAAAGTGCGTTGTCAACCGGGAGTGGTCGTGTGTTTATTTTAAGTTTTTTTTAATAAGTGTTTACTAACATGCATGTTAATTTTATGTGAGCTATACAATCTGTTTGTATTTTGCTTTTTTTTTGTGAGTGTAATTCTTTCTGTAACTCACAGTACATAATACTCCTAAAGTGTGGACTTTAGGAAAAGTGTAAAAACTGACTTTAGGAGAAGTTTCAATGTATAGGCAGGGGGAGAGTCACTAAAACCGAAATAGTTTTTTTGGTGCCAACAGAATGATAAACCTCTCACACGCAGTAAGGGTGTAGTCTGAAATATTACAATTTGAACATTTGGTACAGTACGGGGGTAGTTTTTTTAAATATATTTTTTGTTGATTACTAAACCCGCATTTGACCTCGATCTCGCCTGATGGTAAGCGACGATGAGGTCGACGATGGAGTATGCGGGTCCAGTAAATACCTATTCACTCTGGCCTTGAAGATCACAAGGTTGTAGGTTTCGGGAAACACAGACGCCGGCAGGCTGTTCGTTTCTACTTTGCTACTTTAAATGTTATCTGCTGAACATTCTACTCAAATTGACATTCCCTGTGTGGAAGACACATAAAGCTTTACACTGCGGAACACTGTCGCTTTACCATTTTATTAAATAAATTACAGCGACAAAATACTAAGCCTGTTGTGTTGTCCACTGTACTGTTTCTTTTCTGACCGACTTTACTTACTTACTCCGCTGGCGCAGCGACCCGAAGTGGATCTTGGCCTCCGATACCAAAGAGCGCCATCGCTCTCTCTCCTGCGCAGTCTCGAGCCAGTCAGGCGCCCGGAGCTCCCGCAGATCCTTCTCCACTTCATCGCGCCAGCGGTATCTGGGACGTCCGACCGGACGTCGTCCGTTAGGGCGTCCCACATACGCTCGTTTAACTGCCCGATCCTCCCCCATCCTAGTGATGTGTCCGAGCCATCGGAGTCGAGCCGCTTTAGGAGTCATTATTAGACTGACTTTAGGAAATACTTTAGTTGTATCTTTAAAGTTATTTTTAACAGTTTCCGGGTTCTTCAACTTTTATCCTACGGTTTTAAAATGGTTTTTACTTTTTACTGTGAGTTACAGAATTTGTGTTAAGGGTAGGTATGCTTGTGAAGTGTTTTCTATTTTACCATTAAACTGGATTTTAAGAATAATTTGCGTGTTTTGTTTCTGGTTTTCTACTACTAATAATTTACACATTCTAACCGTTGTTTAATAAAAAAACGTAGCCAAGGGTACAGCTGACTTTTCATTGAGGAACTCTTTAACATAGTTATTTTTAGTTGCAATAATAATCCTTTTGGGAAGGCAATGGCAAACGTCGTGAGGAAACCTGCACACTGAGATGACCAGATAACCAGTGTGTGAAATGGGGAAGGCAATGTCCAACCACCCATTAAATCTGCCGCGAAAGTCGTTCTATGTGATTGATTCCTTAGAATGATCACGATCCTCAGCAGTGAGGAATAAGACTTAGAAGAGAGTTATTGAGAGTTGCACTAGCACTCATGTTACAATTGATGGTTTTACGTGACGATTGCATAAACTTCGTAATACGCACTCTTACTGCAATTTTTTTTCATCTATGTCTATAACATATTATACGAGGAGCTCGTAGCCTAGTTGAGAGCACGGTCCGAAAGTGATCGTGCAGGTTAAGCGACGTTGGCGCGGTCGGTACCTGGATAGGTGACCGCTAGTGGCATATTTCATCTGAGCTCCTCCGTGCCTCGGATAGCACGTTAAGCAGTCGGTCCCAGTTGTCGTTCGACAGCAGTCGTTAAGCCATGACAGAGGCCTACGGGCGGTCTGAACAACTCTTGACAAATAGGTTGGCCACTAACCATACGATAAGCAAGCAAGCAAAGAGATTTAATTTTTTTTCTTCTACCCGTTAATGAATATATTTGCGAAAGCTATTTTCCTTGGCTACGTCTTATTTATAAGCTTTTGCATGATTGTGAAGCTTTCGGGTGGTTTCGAGAGAGGAGCTTAGTGCTACTAACATTGAGGGGTAAGTTTTTTGTGTTACTATTTCAAATTCATCCTTTTTTTGGCACTTGCACTATTTGGTGAGGCCGCCTTGCACGAACGGTTAACTCTAACTCGAGGTTAATTCTGTATGAAAACCATAGACAATTCGCGAGTTTACCGGAGGTTAATTTTTCGCGCAAGCGGGCCTGGTTCAATACTAATCGGCTTAAGAATCTTTACTTGTTTTAAATTCGATGTGATTGTAATTTAAAATAATATTAGATTTAAAAAAAATTGTTAAGGAGAGCAGACGAGCAAACGGTTCTGATGGTAAGTGGTCAGTAGTCACCATCGTCCATAGACATCTCACCGAAATGGATTTATTTCTATGGAACATGGAAATTATTTACTTTTACTCACATGGTGATTTGAGATTAGTCGCATCGAAGACCTGGATGCGACTAGCACAGGATCGTATACGGCACAAAAGAGAGGAGGCTTATAACTTGCAGTGAGACGACATGGGCTGATGATGATGATGATGACATGGTAATTTACTCATCGTAGAAAAATATTAAATTCAACTGCACGTAATTATTCATTTGGGTGTCTCCTACCCGAAACCAGAAGACTATAGGCTCCTTCCTCTAAGCTGTATAGCATCCTTAACGAACAGGAAGGAGATTAAGGAAAGGGGTGAGCACAAAAGATCCTCAAGGGTCGAAGTGCCGCTGGGGTTATCCCCGACCCCCTGTCACAAAATATGATAAGCCATTATAACATTCGTGCTGTCTATTGGATACTCGCTACACTCATGTTACAATGGATGGTTTTACGTGACGATTGCATAAACTTCCTAATATCTTTAAATTTATTTTTTTAAACCTATTATTTATTAAAAATTGTGTTTACAGGCGAACATACCGTCAATGGTGATCACTCCGACGCACACCAGAGCACCTTCTCTCACAGCAGTAAAGAGGTATGTCATACTTTTTTTAATGAACTCTGTCACTTTTTTTTAACCACGCGTCGATTATATACTTTTTTTATTATTATTATATGTTTACCTGTTAGGTTTTCTCCAATTTCTGCGGTCAGTTTAGAGCGAAGCTCACGGGTCCAGGACCAAGTGAGCTTCACTTCCTAAAGTTGTTTCACCTGACGGTTCATCCTGTAAAAATTTTCGTACGATACTACAAGTGTTCAGGATTGCGGCTTTCTGCATTGTGATATATGTATTTTTGGGGAGATCTATTAGTTGCAAACTGTGATGTAAATTTTTGGGTATTACGCCTTATTATTATTATTGAGGAGCTCGTAGCCTAGTTGCGAGCACGGTCTAGCGATCGTGCAGGTTAAGCGACGTTGGCGCGGTCGGTATAATATATACCTGGATGGGTGACCGCTAGTGGCATATTTCATATAAGCTCCTCCGTGCCTCGGAAAGCACGTTAAGCAGTCGGTCCCGGTTGCTGTCGTTCGACAGCAGTCGTTAAGCCATGTCAGAGGCCTACGGGCGGCCTGAACAACTCTGACAAATAGGTTGGCCACTAACCATACGATATGCAAGCAAGTCGATTATATACTAATACTGCTTAATATCGTCTTTGGTACGACAAGGGATGGTATTCTTTAGTTACCGTCTTTTTTACCACTAGGTATTTGTTTTTTTTATCGTTTACAATTTTACTTGTTAATTTTATTGTATATTATTAACGAGCAAAAGTGTACAATTTGTACCAACTTGAAATAAACGAATTGAACTCCAATTCCTTCAGGGCTCCCCTTCAAAGGACGTGTCGACAGAGGACTCTCCCAAGAAAGACAAGAAGAAGAAGAAAGGACTCCGGACGCCCTCGTTCCTCAAGAAAAAGAAGGAGAAGAAGAAGGAAAAATCCAGCACGCCTCAGCCCGCCTAGAGGTATGTCTGACATATATTTTTATGTTTTGACAATGCCTGTATACAGCAGCTATAAGTTATAATCATATTATTATTATTTATTTATATTACTGTTTTTCTCCCATTATTGGGGTGAGTTTACCATACTGTCGCGAGCTACTGTCGCGGGTAGTGGTAGATCCTAAAGTGAAGGATCGCCTGGGGTGGTACCACCCTCTTATCTATTTCTGCCGTGAAGCAGAAATGCTTGCATTTCTGTGTTTCGGTTTGAAGGGTAAGAGAGCCAGCGTAATTTCCGGCACATGAGGCACTCCATCTTAGTCCTCAAGGTTAGCAGCGCATCAAAAACCCTCTAATATTAATACAGTGAGGTGAGATGTCTATGGGCGACGGTGATCACTTACCATCAGGTGGCCCGTTGGCTCGTCTGCTCTCCTTATTTAATAAAAAAAAAAAGCTTTTGGCCAAACGACAGTATGAGTGAAAGACGTATTAGAAGTAGAGTTACTTAGAAGAAATAAAGTGAGTTGATCGGTGTGTGAGAGTGTTGATGATGAGTGAATGTGAGACGTTTATGTGTCCATGGACAGGAATGTTCGAACAATCCTGCAAGTGTTTAGAATGGCAGCTTTCAGAAGAATAATGAAAAGTAAGAGGGTGTATTTGAAGTGTTTTCAGGCTGGTGTGTAAGGATTTCGGTACGACTCCTGGAGATGAAATTTGTTTATAATATTCTACATTTCTTCCCTTTTTTTTACAGATATATCTACAAATCTACACTGCCATCTCGCTTTCAAAATACTTGTAATTTTAAACGTAAGGTTCCAGATTATGCCTGTATCTTAATGTACTTTACGCTTGACTCTGTATCCATGAGTGGGGCTTAGGAATGTCTATATTTACATATTACAGCAGGGTCGTATCTAGTAGGGACCGGAGGGGGTCCGGACCCCCCAAAGCCAGTCTTTGTTAGCCAAATGTGACTTAGTGCCAATTCATTTGTTTGAAGTTGTTACGTGTTTGGCGTATGACTGTCTATGCTGTATTTCTGACTTCTTATCTCAACAACCGTTGATACCATTAGGATGCGGTTTAAAAAAATAATTAAGGTAGTACTCGTGGCGATACTAGCTAGCGCCATTCCTAAAAACAAAATCAGTTCTCATGAATTAAGGTATTTATTAATAATATAGACAGTAGCATTGTTCCACAGAAGAATATATTGTTTAATTATGCTTTAGTGTCCTCTTAATTAAACAATAAGTAGAAAGTGCTGCAAGTGGCGACTTTTGACACATTCACTTCTTTCTTCTAGTGTTTCACTATGATGATTAGTTTTAGTAAACAATATTAAAATATTTTTCTTCACCTTTAAAAGAAAGAAAATTTACTTGAAATTTTGAACAGACCATGTTATAAATACTACAGATCGCATAAGTCTAACATTTTTAATTTGTTCAACTTTATAAGATTTGACCCCCCCGTTCTTACTGGATACGAATCTGTACAAATGTTAGAAAAACAATAGAAAAGATATGCATGTCTTTGCTAGATTTCGGTGCAAGATTTTGACTAGTGTTTGTTATTCTAAATATTCTAAAATTTTTAAAATATACAGGGTGTAACATTAAGAACGGTCAGTATGGGAAAGTCTGAAACTATAAGACATACGAACATCTGTTCTTAGGAACCATGTCATCAATTTTAGTAACAAGAAAAACTGTATTCATACATTTTAAAAAAAAACCTGTACTCAGCCTGGGAATCGAACCCGGTTGTTTTGAAAAAAAAAATCCAACACTATTTCTATTTGGATATCGACTGTGTAGGTGTTAAGGAATAAATGTTAGTATGAAACGTGATGTTTAAAATTAATAAAACGCATTGTTTCCATATCTTTTAATTACTATCTTTTAATTTATTTTAGACTAGACTATTTCTTGTGGGGTAACCCCACAAGTTAAGGATGAAGTGTACAAAACAAGCTACGACACAATTGAAGACCTAAAAGCAGCCATAGATACAATTTTAACGCAAATTCACCACCTGAAGATACAACATTCAATAGTAAGATCGTTACCTAAACGAGTTGAATGTTGTATTTTACAAAATGGTAGTCATTTCGAACACCTACTAAAATAAATTAAAACATATGGAAACAATGCGTTTTATTAATTTTAAACATCACGTTTCATACTAACATTTATTCCTTAACACCTACACAGTCGATATCTAAACAGAAATAGTGTTGGATTTTTTTTCAAAACAACCGGGTTCGATTCCCAGACTGAGTACAGGTTTTTAAAAAAATGTATGAATACAGTGTTTCTTGTTACTAAAATTGATGACATGGTTCCTAAGAACAGATCTTCGTATGTCTTATAGTTTCAGACTTTCCCATACTGACCGTTCTTAATGTTACACCCTGTATATAACAAATCCTCCTTTTTTTTAAGGTATGGAAAAACTGATTACTTTCGCGATTTTAATATTGCCCCCCATAGTCAGTTATGGATACTGAACACCCCGGAACTACAGGTTTTTTTTATTACACCAGTACAGTATTTTATTACATAGTCAGCAAGAAAAGATCAGACTGTATTCAGAATAACAAACAAAAGTCATATTCACCATTAATATCATAACAAACCCCTTTTAAAAACTTTTTACCTACCTAGGCCACTACGACGGGTTACGGCCGCTATATGAACTTTGTAAGATGGCGTTTGCGTTTGAGTTAATTGACTAAGAATTTGCCTTAACCTTTTTTGTTACCTCAATCTCTATACTGGGTAGTTCTCTATAATGGGTTGATCCGCAACCCATTTCATAACTATCAAGAAAATTTGACAAATTGATAATCAAATGTAAAAACAGTATTGTAATTCGTTGAAAAATAGAATAGCTACAGAATGAGTTGATAAAAAATTTTTTTTTTTGGCAAATACATAATATATATATATATATATATATATATATATATATATATATATATATATATATATATATATATATATATATATATATATATATATATATATATATATATATATATATATATATATATATATATATATTTATAATAGCCTATAGGCTGTCCCACTGCTGGGCAAAGGCCTCCCCTCCTCCTTTCCATTTTTCCCTATCCTCGGCGTCCTTATACCATCCTTTTTGGAAGTGGTCGATATCGTCCTTCCACCTACGCCTGGGCCTGCCTCGGCGCCGCTGTCCGTCTTTAATTAAATATATTTAATTTAATTAAATTTTTGTTTGGTTGTATTCGTTAGAATAAAATATAAAGGCATTTTCTGAATCATATCGACTCAAAGCACTTTTAGTGGTAAGTGCTATTAAGTAGTTGTAGATGGGGCTTATTATTTATTTGAAAAACTAAATTTTGACTACTTATTTCCTTCCCTTATGACTTGCCAAACATATTCTTATGTCGAACTGTCTTATTTCATACATTTATTATTACTTATACTCTACATTTTACTATCTTTAATTTGTTCTGTGCTATTGACTGAAATTACTTTGGCATTATAGCGACGCGCGACGTAATAAAAAAGGAATAATGACTAGTAATTTTTTCCTAGGTCAGTAATTAGGTAACGCCTAAAGTCGGTACATAATTACTCCTAAAGTGAATCACTATTCATTATTTTTTAAATTTACCTTACGGCTCTGGATGCATGCTCCCTTTGAGCCACACTTATATCATTCTAATTAACTTTTACGGTTCTAGGTGCATGTTCTTTTGAGCTTTATATAATTTTGTTTTTCTTAAATCAATTATCTCAATATTGCCAATAATTTCGGTCAATGTGCACGAGACATATTGGTGCATTCTTTACAAGTATTTTTGACTGGCATGTAATGCTTTCCGGGGGCCATTGATTTTTTTTTACAGGCCCTATGCCATTTGTGCTTTTAAATATTATTAATTAACAAGTCGATCGTATAAAAATACCGTTTGATATTGTGATTTTGTGAAGCTATATTTGGAAATCTTAAAAGGCTGAGAATCTAAATCTCAGGTGCTATACAGGGGGTAACGGAAAAACAACTTTTTTGTTGTGTTTTCAAGTATTCGGGAGACTTTAGCTGGCTGTTCTGTTACACCCTGTGATGTTGAAAAAAACTGTAACAAAAGTCTATCAAATGAATTATGGCACTCCTTTTTTGTAAAAGTAATAAACCCGCATTTGAGCTCGATCTCGCCTGATGGTAAGCGACGATGAGGTCGACGATGAAGCATGCGGCTCCAGTAAATGTCTATTCACTCTGGCCTTGAAGATCCCAAGGTTGTAGGTTTCGGGAAACACAGACGCCGGCAGGCTGTTCCATTCCTTAGCCGTTCGCATAATGAACGAAGAAGCAAATCGCTTCGTACTAACAGGATTTGAACAACATAAGGATGGAACCCCTCCCCGTGGCTGGTAGTTCGAAGCACACACACACACACAAAGCAACACTAAAGTAGTCTACTCTAGACATATGACATGTTTTTTTATAACCATACGTAGATTTTACCACACAGACGAGATTGACATTATAGACTCAAATTTTTAATTATTGCTCAGTTTAAACTGTGTTATATTATATGATCGACTTATTATAATTAAATAAACAAATATAATATATGTTAGCACTTCGTAAAGATAAGAATTATTCGGCTAGCCTACGTTCGTAGATATTTTAACTTATTTTTTTTTTCTTGTAAAATTGACGACAGGCACGACTGTTTTAGTTTTGCTGGTGTTTTGAAAACCGTCAAAATTTTGACACTTGAAAAGATTTTTTTTATACTGATATTTTAATAGGTTTAAATATGAACACAAGTACTTTTTCAACACTTTACTAGTTACCAATGCTATAAAAAACGTCCCACCGCAGTTGGAAATGTAAACATGAAAAATATTAAGATTGCAATATATCATGGTTCCTCATCTCCATGGAAAATGTATGCAAGCAGCATGTGTGATTGAAACTTCCTCAAACACTGCTAGACCGTTCTTAAAAATTCCGATCTTAACTACGTTTTTTTTAAAACGTCGGTGGCTTGCTAGGGCACCGGACTCCCATGCGGGAGGTCTGTCTTCGAAACAGTGCCATGTACGTGAGTTTTTCGTATTTTTCGAAGACTTACGTACATTTACCGACTGCTCTAACGGTGAAGGAAAACATCGTGAGGAAACCTGCACACTGATATGACCAGTGTGTAAATGGCACAAAAGATCCTCAAGGGTCGAAGTGCCGCTGGGGTTATTCCCGGTTATATCAAAAGATAACTACGTGATAGTGAAAGAGTTTTTAGAATCGGCGCAGTAGTTTTTAAGAAATGTTGTACACACGCGTATTTTTGCAGGCCACTGTACATTTGTGAAGTTAACCTATATAATTCAGATTTTTGACTCCCATCTAAAAAAAAACACTGCGAATTCTAGAACAGTCGTGCAGAAACCAGTACACAATACGTATAAGTTGTTAAAAGTGGGGTCCAGATTTTTTTGTAATTAAAAAAGTATATTTTTATTAATTTTTTTATCGGGCCCCGAACAATTTGACATTACCTAGAATTAGTCTAGCGTTGTTAAAATGACAAGTTGGTTTTTATTCATATTACGTTAACGATACGGGGATGTAAAATAAAACCGGTATCTATACGCGTTTTATTCTGAGAGTCGGAAGTAATAGATCCGTTTTTGCAGGATTTAAGGTAAATGGAACTAGTTTTTTTAAATAAATATCAAGTTGCGAGCAAAATATGATTATATTATAATTTATAACTTACAATGAATCTAAAACTTTGTCACTAAGTACGTGAGAAGCTTAGTCAAAAAGGCCGCCTTTTAGCGCACCCCGCCCAATTGTTCCCATTATGCATGCTGCATTTCCTCGCTGAATTGCGAGAGAAAGATGCTGGGCCAGGAAGTATCCCGATCGGGGGTCACACCCCCTCTCCCTCAACCGCCTCCCCAGCTCCCGAATGAGCCCCAGGTGCCCGCAGTGTCGACGGCAATCGGCACGAAGTCGTACGCCGCCTCCAAATTTGCGTACTTGGCGTGCTTCAGCCGCGGAACCGGCGCTGCGTTGGGTGCCTCTAAGGTGAGATGCCGCATACGTGCTGACGCATGTGCCATCCCAGATCAGGCAACGACCTTTCCGCCACGGGATCAGCGTCAGACCGTCGGGCCTCTTGCCGTCCGAGCGAGACAACCCAGTTGCGAGCGAAATATATAAAAAATATTTCGAATTTTAATGTAGTTTACTAACTATTCGACTTCATTTTGAATCCTGTACATCCCTGTATTTTAAAATATTATTAGAATTACGAAATGAAATGTACTCTTTCGAACTTATGACACCGTATGCAATTTTATGTATTTGTATTATAATAAAATTAAAATAAATTATTAGTTTTTAATCCAATTTCTTTTTTTTTAATCCTCATTTTAGAGTTTACGGCTCTAGGTGCGAGCCTTTTGAACCGGTCACAAAATGTTGCCAGTTTTAAAATCAAATCTGGTATTTTTAGGTTCTCTAGTTAGTAAGTTTTAGCTTATGGAAATGTTATGATTTGTATTATGTATTTTTTTATTTCTAAAATATATGCTATTTGGAAGAATTATTATATAAATAATGTTGTTTTATTTTGATTTTAGTAGTTTGTTGTGGTTAGGTATCAGTTTGTATTTTTAAGTAGAAATAAAATTTAAAATTGAATGTTGCGTGGCTTTGGATGGTTATACCTACGTTACATAGTTTCAAGAAACATTTCCCATTTTGTTGCACAAAGCGTCCTGAGAATTAAATTTTAATAGTTAACGTGCGCACATTGCTGGTGTATATCCATTACTACATGGATATACACAAACGTCCGCAAAAGGAGACGATACCCAGCAATGTATGTCGATATATATAGTCTTAACTGCGCAGTGGGCACGCAAGTGAACTATTGACTCTTAAAAAAGATGTCATGAAATAATAACAGAACGGACGTTAGGGGTCGTTCAAGTATTTCGTAAGCAGAATTCTAGCTTTTTTAACCCCCCGACCCCCTTGTCAGCGAAAGTAAGCAAAGCTCTCCTCCCATACGCTTACATGAGAGAGGGGGGGGGGGGGGGGGGTATTTAATTAATACAGAAATTGTCAAGCCTAGGTACTCCTACTCATACCATTTATTGCTTTTCATGTGTAACAATTGGTCTTAAAATATATATATTATATGATCATACATGATACCCTGAGTAGGGCACCGCAATATATAATAAGAGATTATAATAGTAATAAATACTAACGAGATAAATTGAATTAAATGTCATTATAAGTTATACATAATTGATTTTAAAGTTAGGTATTGGTTTTATCATCAAAAAACTCCTGCAGTGAATAGAATCGTTAATTAAAGTTTAATTATAATTCATAAACAAGTATCATTGTTATTAACTGCTGATCACTTTTTGTACTGACGTGATCACCATTCAAACCCCAATGCAAAGTTAAAACCCCCTACCCCCTTTCATGCTTACGTAATACTTGAACGGCCCCTTATAACCTGACCAGGTATATAAAAAACCCTGTCAAGATGGTGCCACTGGTTTATAGTCTGTGATAAACCTTTTAAAAAATATTGGATTCTTTTTCAGGTTTAATCCGGGTATGGTACTGTAAATTATCAAAAGGGGAGGAATTTATGTTGGAAGGGTTCATACAAACAATTTCCTTAATGACTGGTCTAGTGAAGGCGTTCGTTATGAAAAAAAGGTTCTATGGCGACGTTTTTTTCCTTCATATGATTTGACCATCACCTGAAGGTTGTCTGGATGACATTGCTTAAAGCGGCCGCCTTCTGCACATTGTATTGTACCTCTCTTTATGTTGTAAGTTTTGTTTTTATCCCGGGTGTGCAATAAAGTACATTTGTTTTAAGGTTTATTTTTTTTAAAGTTTTTTATACACCTGGTCAGGGTATTCAGCTCAACTCGGTTCTCTCAAACTGACATTTTTCAAATAAAAAGCATTATTTTTAAAAATGTTTCGTACCTAAGGAAATTATATATTACGTACAGTACCCTACTTGATTTTAAATTTCCTTGTTCTTAATCTAACCATTATAAATTCTAGGGATATTCAATATCTGGTGGAAATGTTATTTATTTTAACACGTTCACAGTCCACATACAAAATCCGTCGGAATCTGTCAGGATCCGCCGGAATCCGCTGGGACCCGCTGCGTGTCCCGATCGTTGGATAACACTGCCAAGAAACCAATCAACGTGTAAATTACTTTTCCTAGGTGCCCCATATATGGGGCACTGGACAGTGAACGTGTTAAATTTCAAATTATTTTACATTTGATTTTAAATAAAAATATGAATGGACACGCACAAGCTTGGTACACAATAAATTGGTTTAAGGAAATACTGATTTTGATTTCATTACCTTTAACAATATTAGACATCATCTGTTAGTGCACGGGCCTCCCCTTGCACAAGGGGATATGTGTGTGTTTGTGTAATCCACCAAGCAGGCCCAGTGCTTATTGGTAGATTTTACACGCCTTCGAGAACTTTTTTCCTTAGACATACAGGTTTCCTCACGATGTTTTTCCTCACCGTTTGAACCTTAATAAAGTTGCCTTTTAACACGTCATAATAATACAAGTGTTTCTGGAATGCGGATGGGCAAACATTAATTGTAACGGCTGTGGATGGAAGTTGAAATGACCCCGACATAGCTTGCTATGGTTTTCAACCAAAGTAAATAAAAGTTCTTTAAGACTTGTATGGTGGGCCACCTTATACGACACGACGAATACATAAGAAACCTTATAGAAGGAAAAGTTGAAGGCAAGCGGGGAAGAGGAAGACCGAGGATAAGCTACTTCGATCAAATCAAAGAGAAGGCTGGCGTTGCGTCGTATAAGGAGGTCAAGGAAAGGGCCCTAGACAGGACACAGTGGCGTTTACTACACCGACAAGAGCATAGCTCTTAAATTGAAGAAGAAGAAGACTTGTTTAAAAAAAAGATTGCAATTAGGAAAGAAGAAAATAACTTGACATCTGACAGAATGACAACGTTTGCCGACATCTTGAAGAATATATAATTTTTTTCACGTTTATTCAAAATTATAGTTTGTAACGCAATGCGGAGGTAGTGGTGAGATTTCGGCGCCAAAATGCAGGGTTTGGACGTTGAGGCGTGGAGAATTAAAACCAGGAAGGAAAAACAGGCTAAGGTGAAGGGTATCCTGAAAATAATATCATTATGTTTTAATTCGTGTCTAGGACGTCGGACTCCCATGCGGGAGGTCCGGGTTCGAAACCAGGCAATGCCATGTATCAATTAGTTTTTCGGTTTTTTCGAAAGACGAAAGATAGGCGCGGGGAGGGGTTCCATCCTTATGTTGTTGATATCCCTTCTGTTCGTACGAAGCGATTTGCTTCTTCGTTCATTATGCGAACGGCTAAGGAATGGAACAGCCTGCCGGCGTCTGTATTTCCCGAAACCTACAACCTTGGGATCTTCAAGGCCAGAGTGAATAGGCATTTACTGGACCCGCGTGCTCCATCGTCGACCTCATCGTCGCTTACCATCAGGCGAGATCGAGGTCAAATGCGGGTTTAGAAGTAAATTTAAAAAAAACTTACGCACGTAGGTACGTTAGTTTCCAGAGGTATTTGAAATCCACCAATCAGCATTGGGCGCGCTCGGTGGGTCTTGGCCCGGACAAATTACAAGGGAGGCCTGTGCCCCAACAGTGGGGACATTAATAGGCTGCTAATGATGATGGAGTGGATAATAAAAAAAACATTGAAATACGAGTAACTTATGAGCGTTTTCGCTGCTACTATCCTTGAGGTTTTAAGATGAAGTGCCTCATATGCCGGTAATTATCTCAGTGTGCAGGTTTCCTCACGATGTTTTCCTTCACCGTCAGAGCAGTCGGTAAATGTACGCAAGTCTTTCGAAAAAACCGAAAAACTCATTGGTACATGGAATGCCATGTACTATGCCTGCCTGGTTTCGAACTCGGACCTCCGGCATGGGAGTCCGACGTCCTAGCCTCGACGACACCGATGCTCTCAACACTCTTGCATGGGGACAAGGAAACAGTTAAGATCATATTTTATGCTAACTATAACTTATCCCCATCAGCCGATCAAGTCCAAGACAAAACCTGCATCAGGCACCTCCAAGGAGCACCTCTGCGAACCCTGCCGCCGCGGCCCGTCCTCCCCCACCACTTCCGAATCAGAGTTCACCTGTGAGAAGACCGAAGAGCCAAAGAACAAGGCCGACAAGAACAAGAACAGAAATAAGAAGAAAAAAAACAAGAAACTTACGTTGACAGAGATTGGGGAGTCGACTGGGGATCACTGCTGCGCGTGTTGTGACGCTTTGACGCAATATATTAAAGATGTTAGTATCTATTGAGCGTCGGTGGCGTCGTGGCTAGGTCCGTCCCATGCTCCAGGTCTGGGTTCTAAACCATGCAACGTCATGTACACTCAATCACAGGGCAACCTATCCAGAACGTCTAAATCTGAGAATCTGAAATGTATGATATTGCACAGGCATAGGCACAGGTTTTTGACAGATGGTATACTAAGCTTGTAGTCGTACTGTACCAATGAGTTTTTCGGTTTTTTCGAAAGACCTACATTTATCAACTGCTCTAACGGAGAAGGAAAATATCGTAAGGAAACCTGCACATTGAGATAACCAGTGTGTTAAATGGGGAAGGCAATGGCAAAGCTCCCCATTAAATCTGCCAAGAAAGTCGCTCTATTGTCTATTTATCTCTCACGATCCTCCTCAGTGATTTTTTTAAATTTACACTTAAATCAACGTTTGACCTCAACCTCACCTGGTGGTAAGTAAGGATGAGGTCGAAGATGCAGCACACTTCCTCTATAAACACTGCCGGAACACATCGACGACGAAGCGAAGATATTTGCCGACAGACTTTACATAGAAGGTGGTCGCTAGCAGGCGGACGTTGAAGGGGTCCTACCACCAGCGAAATGAGGAATAGAACTAGCCAGTAATTATTTATTTCAGGTGTTAAAATTGCTCTGCTGTATTACAACTGATCATACAAGACTGAGCGAGCTCTTCTGCCGAATGGTGAAAATTATGTTCTGTCTCGGACAAGATTTATGTAATCTTCTCATATACATTGTGCGTGTGCTCTGCGTACAGACTGATTAATTCTAGATTTCCTCTAAATCTAGATCTTCTGTGCTTTGTAACTGTGCTTGGTTTTGTAATGGTTTTCTTTTGTGAAATATAAAGTGTAGCTTTTCTATTTTTCTATACATTTATCTATAAGTAATATTTAATAATATTTATTTATGTATAGGTAGAGCGTCGGTGGCATAGTGGCTAGGACGCCGGACTCCCATACGGGAGCTCCGGCTTCGAAACCATGCAATGTCATGTACCAATGAGTTTTCCAATTTTTTCGAAGACTTTCGTACATTTACCGACTGCTCTAACGGTGAAGGAAAACATTGTGAGGAAACCTGCATGTCTGAAATTAAAAGTTTTCGAAGGCGTGTGAAATCTACCGCACAGCACTGGGCCCGCTCGGTGGATCATGGCCAGTACCTCCTTGTAAAAGGGGAGGCCTGTGCCCCAACAGTTGGGACATTAATATTGTTGGCAACTGGCTGGTGCCGCGGCCAATGACAGGGACGCAGGTGCAATTGTTTTTATACAAAAGTAGTATTGTCAGTGTCAGAGTCATCGCATGGTGTATAAATGCATTTAATATTTACAAGAAATACAATTTTACACCATGCGATGACTCTGACACTGACAATACTACACCTACGTATAAAAACAATTGCACCTACGTCCCTGTCATTGGCCGCGGCACCAGCCAGTTGCCAACAAATATGCTGATGATGATGAACGAACCCAGTGCCAATAGACCAAAGTTACGTTCGCCCATTCAAGTCCCTGCCTTCTTTTCTCAAAGGTCTCCTGGCAAAAAACTCTTTCAGGGTGATGTACGCCTTTGTACATTAATGTTTTTTTTGTAAAAGAACTGCTACGGAGTATCATGTGCGTGCCCGACATGTTCTTGGCCGATTTTTTTAATACAGAAACTACAGTGTGAGGTTACGTAATTTTTATCAGAATTTATCTGTAAAAAATGTTCTAATCCTCTGATTGATCAAAAATTGATTGAGAAAAGAGTTTTAGTTCCAATTCTGTCGCCTGTATTGGAAAGAAAGTATAAACCTATAAAAAAATGGATTTATTATTTTGAAATCACACATCTACCGTCACCATAAAACTAAGTACAATGTCAATATGTTTTGAATTAATAATAAAAATCATATAGATATATACATTTTTTTTAAATGTACAGACATTACTTACTACTCCCGAACTGAATCGACCCCATCCAAAGGTACCCATTACACTGGCAACATTACAACGTTGGCTATAAAAGGTATTAATTTCTACAATAATAAATCTATTATAATACTAAAGCTAATTCTAAACTTAGGCTAAGAAAAAAAGAATAAAACTAAAGATTAAAAAAATGGGTTAAGACTCCCACATCCGGCAGTGTACCCAAGAGACTGGCTGCGTTGCCCCGTTGGATAGCTAAGCTGATCCGCTGGGCCAAATAGGAGCCAGCTTTTGGGTCTTTTGACGCGTCGACCAGGCGCTTTGCGAGGTCCTTGAAGACGCGGTGCGCTCCCGAGCCCCAGGGTCCCAATGTTTCAACCCCAAATGGCTCAAATATGTATGTTTCACCCAGATTAGTATATTTGCGCCGTTTGAGGGTTTCTGCAGCAGCGGCCGCAGAGCTGGAGAAGTGGCTGGAAGGTGTGACGGGGCAAGGGTTTCGACGCAGGTGGCGTCCCACACCAAAGGCCGTCCCATTTTCCAGGGTACGAGGGTCATTCCGTCGGGCCTCTTGCCATCGTCGCGCGTCTGTCCGCTCGGTTTAAGAAGAAAGGTATTATAGGTATTAGGTACACATAAACATACTCCTATTATGTTATAAAAAAATGAAGAAGAATTGTTTATGCCCATTAAGTCGTTGACTTTTGATGTCCATAAAATCACAAAGAACGTCAGTAAATATGACCAAAACATTCAAAATTACTGTGTTCTGACGAAATGTATCAATAGAACGAATATTTTGCCTCCAAAATGCAGCCCACCATCATAGAGGCATGGAAAGCAAATTCCAAGAAGGTAAGAAACTCTAAAATGTGTTGTAAAATCTAGAAAAATACAGGTTTACGCTAAACCCGTTTACCTCAATCTTTTATGGTGGTATAAATCTGTGCAGAATCAGCCTAGGATGGTACCACAGTTTTACTCATTTCTGCCGTAGGTAAAGCAACATAACTTGCGTTGGTGTACTCCGGTTTGAAGAGTAAGGGAACCAGCGTAATTATCGGCACATGAGTCACTGTAAGTCCTTTTTTTGGGTTTAAAGCTCATTAAAAACCCTCTAATATGAATGACTGGGTCGCCTGAGCCCCATGGGCCAGGAACGGGTTTTGGGCCGAACCTCCTTTCCCGGGCGGAATCTCGGAGGGGTAACTACCCCCCGGTCATTGACCGCCTCGAAAAGAAGCGATGGTGGGTGTAGGAGAGACATGTGAGCTCCCTCTAATAACCTTATAGTGAATAACCACTTACCATTGAGTTACCATCAGGAGGCCCATTTGCTCTTCTGCTCTCCACTGTAAAGTTATATTGTCTCTGCTCAAAATCATACGACCTTCAACTTTTTAAAAAACTAAGAAAGGTAAAACTTTGCATAGAGGTTCTGATTTTTATTCCGGGAGAATATCGGTTACTTGCTAATTAGGTATCCAGAGTATTTAATACGAAAATCCCATATGGTCTGTTTGGGAATAAAGATTAGAATCGCAGATTTATTGTATGAAATTACTGATCTACTTGGTGGGTAAAAGTGCAGTGGTTTGCCTGTTGCCTTTCCCATTTCAGACATTATCTCAATGTGCAGGTTTCCTTACGATTGTTTCCTTCTTTGTTGGAGTAGTCAGTAAATGTACCTAGGTACGTAAGTCTTCGAAAAATGGAAAACTTATTTGTACCTCACATTACATGGTTTCGAACCCGAACCTCCCGCATCGTAATCCACCAGCTACTAACACCACCTTCCTTCCTTCTAAGTCGTGTTCCTCATTGCTGAGGGTCATGATCATTCTAAGGAATTAATCACATAGAACGACTCTCGTGGCAGATTTGATGGGGTGGTTTGCCGTTGCCTTCCCCATTTTACACACTGGTTATCTCAGTGTGCAGGTTTCTCATGATGTTTTCCTTCACCGTCAGAGCAGTCGGTAAATGTACGTAAGTATTTCGGAAATTGCCTGGTTTCGTACTCGGACCTACCGCATGGGAGGCCGACGTCCTAGCCACGACGCCACCGACGCTCTAACACCACCAACTGTCTATAAATCAACCTTTATTTTCTAAAAAAAACAGGGCTCCAAAAAAGCCACCAAGGCAAAGAAAAAAGGCCTCCCATGCCCGCTATCTAGACCCATGGAGCCACCAGAGCCAGAGCGGTTCTGCGACTCCACATGTCCTGGCATGACTTCTCCCTGTTTCGTCAGGCCCACGAAGTCAAAGTCAAAGTCGAAACAAGGTCTGACTTTGGAGGAGATAGGGGAGTCAGCTGGACACAATTGCTGTGCTTGCTGTACGGTCTTGGGACTATATTTTATGGACGTATGTTTAATATTTTTATAAGGCACTTTGTAGTTTTTTTATTCAACTTTTACACAGTATAAAATACAGTAATATCTAAGTGTATACCGCCAAACTGCTTAGCAGTTTATCGGCGGACTTATTGTTAGTTATCTTCTTCTACTTCTAAGTCGTGTTCCTCATTGCTGAGGATCGTGATCATTCTAAGGAATTAATCACATAGAACGACTCTCGTGGCAGATTTAATGGGGTGGATTGCCATGGCCTTCTCCATTTCACACACTGGTTATCTCAGTGTGCAGGTTTCTCACGATGTTTTCCTTCACCGTCAGAGCAAGCGGTAAATGTACGTAAGTCTTTCAAAAAAACCGAAAAACTCATTGATACATGGCATTGCACGGGAGTCCGAAGTCCTAGCCACGACGCCACCGACCCTCTGAAGTTATAAATGTAGTTATAAATAGTGTGTTTGTAGTAGTAAATGTAGAGAAACTTTTCCGTTTACGGCGTTGTCATATTAAACGATGACGACCGATGTCGTCATTCGTCATCGTCCGTTATAGAATCTCATACATAATTTGGTACTTCGCTTTCTACACACCACGAAACCATATCCATTCGCAAACACATATTATATCGATATATAATATGTGTTTGGAATGGATATGGTTTCGTGGTGTGTAGAAAGCGAAGTACCAAATTATGTATGAGATTCTATAACGGACTATATCGTTATTTATCGTCTAACTAAAGAAAAAAAACGTCTTTTAACGAATAATGAATTTGAAGATCGTGTAGTCCTGGGTTGAGTGCTGTATCGGTTCTGTTATATGTGGTTTCCGTTATTGTTGTTACGAGGATAATTCTGTTTTTAATAAGAACACAGATATTAGTTTCACGTATTTCTTTTTTTTCACTTGGAACCGGCCTGTTAGGTTCTTGAACCGAGTGGCGCGCTTGAGCGTTTGAATGCTGTCGACTACACGGCCGGTACCGCTACCTGAACCGAACCGTCGTCATGTAGTCCGAGCCTTACAGTTGGTCAATTAATATTCTCGCTTTTTGGGCGCCAGTTATACTAATAGTTTGTTTGGATACTAATTCAATGGTACGTTCGAGTATACATTTTTAATTTATAATTTCAGGTCGCAAAACTAATATTTTGTGTTTCAAATTCACCTAGACCGGGTTACGACACTAGACTCAGCGAGTTATTCTGTGATCTGATGGACCTCACTGGGTGTCTTATAAAGGACTTCTACGAATTTCTATGTTATTTATTCTATTTACTTTTGTGATAACAAAGTAGTGTTTGTTTAGAATTTATCATTAAATTTTTTGTTGATCCCTTGAGTAGTTTGATTTAAAGTGCCTTATGAATATTAAACCATACTTTCCTCTGTAGGTACGAGTAGGTAGGTATTAGTGAACTTTTTTAAATCTGATAATATGATACACTTACTGTTTGCTAAGCTGGCTCTCAGAGTGAGGGCTGACTCTAATAATACTTAAAGTTCCCTTCCCTTTTCTTAGTGACAGAAGTGTTCTTAATAACCATGTCTGATAATAAATAATGAGTCAGGGATTTCCATAATCTTGGAGTAGGTACGTCTGATGTCAGATGGGATCTGGGGCCTTCGGACTACCAGGCGCGGGGAGGGGTTCCATCCTTATGTTGTTGATATCCCATCTGCTCGTACGAAGCGATTTGCTACTTCGTTCATTATGCGAACGGCTAAGGAATGGAACAGCCTTGCTGGCGTCTGTGTTTCCCGAAACCTACAACCTTGGGATCTTCAAGGCCAGAGTGAATAGGCATTTACTGGACCCGCATTCTCCATCGTCGACATCATCGTCGCTTACCATCAGGCGAGATCGAGGTCAAATGCGGGTTTAGAAGTAAATAAAAAAAAGGATCTCTGGAACTAACAGGTGGTTCAAGTTTGAGCTCAAATGTTCAGGACCAACCACTAGGATCTAAATAAAAATCTGTTTTTGTCGTCTACAACCATATCTAGATAATTCTAGGTTCAAGGGTTTTTGCTATGGGCATTGATCATGGACTAGTATCTAATATATAATAGTATTTATCGAAGACTTACGTACATTTACCGACTGCTCTGACGGTGAAGGAAAACATCGCGAGGAAACCTGCACACTGTGATGACCAGTGTGTGAATGGGGTAGGCACAAAAGATCCTCAAGGGTCGAAGTGCCGCTGGGTTATCCCCTTATCATAAGATAAGATCTAACATTATTGTTTGTAAGTTCACGGATCAGAGAAAATTCGTTATCTTGCGGAAAAAAAAAATATTTTACCTCCTAGCCTAAACCCAGTGGCGTAGCGTGGACTCCGCCCGGATCGAGGTCAGATTCCCCCCCCCCCCCCCCCCCCCCCCCCCCCATGTTCGCAATTTAGAGAAAAAGAAACGATCTTTATTTGCGATCGAAAGAATGAATGAATGAATAAACTATAATTCATTCATTCTTTCGATCGATTACACTTTTGTGATATTTTGTCATTTCATTTTATTGTTATTTATTTACACTTTATTATTCTCTAGAAATAATAGTAAAACAGATTTCTTCCAGCAAGCCCGCACTCACGATATGAAAGGCCGCGCAGCGTAAATTTTTAAAATTCCACCATCTGCGATGCCGCCCTCAATACCCCTTGAAATCTATCGCCTGGGGCCAACTCCCCCCTCGCCATGTCACTGCCTAAACCCTTTCTCCATTTACCAGGGATCCAACCCTGACGACAGACCAATAATTATAACCGGTGACGACGCAAAATCTTACATGAACGTCGCCTCCTGTAAAAATGAGAATTACCGCCGTCTCTGCAACCGTAACATTGTTGTTAATGCTTCTGAGAAGAAAAATGAAAAGCAGAAAAAGAAAGGCAAGGGCCCAGAGCTGGAGGATATCGGGAAGGCCACTGGGAGAGACTGCTGTGCTTGCTGCAAAGCGGTGGCGCAGTATCTGATGGCTGTGAGTTCTTTTGATGGTGACCCAGATAGCATAAGCTTGCTGCAAGTTTGATTTTTGTTTGATTTTACATTGTTACGTCTACGAGGCAAGTTTGTGTAAGCTTGGTGCAAGTTTTATTTTCCTTTGATATTAATTTGGTCTGTCAACTCAATAATTTCACTACTTTTTCCAAGATCTTCCCAACATTTCTCAACTTTTACCAATTTTTCCCGATTTTACCCAATATTTTCTCAACTTTTCCCGGCGTTTACAAGTTTATTGGGTGGTAACTAAAGATCAATCTATCTAGATTGATTTGAAGCTTGCATCAAGTTTAAATATTTTCACTTACCATGGCAAACTTGCTGAAAACTTTCTCATTTGATACATCAAACTTTTTGCAAGTCTGAAACAAGTTTACATTGCTATCTGGGAACTCACTCCAAATTCTAGATGCCGTGAAATCTGAAAGCCCTGCCAGTTTTTTCGGGTAAGTACTTTAAAAAAATACTGACATGGAATTTAAACGGAGTCATTTTCACAATTGGTAGGTTTTACATAATCCTGGTTCAAAACTTTCGTCTTTAATTTAAAATTCCTTGGTAAATGGAGAATATTTGAGGGAATATTAATAATATGATTGATTGATTCAAATTATAAATAAATAAATTACTTATAATCAGAATATTTATAATTATATTTTATAATAGATCTTGGAGTTAATTAATATTATTTCGATTTAATTTTAATTCAAATCAACACTATTAAATTTCTTGTAATTAGAATTGTAAATCAATTTCATTTAAAACAAAAAGTGAGAAGCCTTTTTATCCGCTGCGGACTCGTGGTCCAACTGCATGTACAACCAGTAGGACCACGAGTAATTCGTTTATGACTCGTGGTCCAACTGTATTCACTCTTGACTGATATGAAGCACTATGGTATGTAACGTTACAGACTGTACAATTATAATAGAAATATATAACACGTACTTGAAGATTAACCTTCTTTAATAAAAAACAAATATTCTAAATTTAAATTAAATGCATTAAATGCAATGCATAACGACATCACTAGTAATAACGTATTTCTATTAAGGTAGAGGCCTACAGGCGGCCTGAACAACTCTGACAAATAGGTTGGTCACTAACCATACGATAAACAAACAACAAAACATATTTCTATACGTTATCAATAATAACTAACTTTCTATCTGCATTTACGAATAATTTAACTTTCATTGCCTATAACCATTTTATATTTAATTTCACACTTGATCCAAAACAGAGAAAAAATACAATAAAATGTAACAAAAATAAACACTTAATACATAAAAATTTAATTAACAAATAACCCCCTGTTCTAAAAAGGGTCTAAATTTCAACTTATTTTGAACCTTCCTTACTCTCCATTCAGCCAAGGCACGTGCTAACCCCAAAGGGGGGCAGAAATTCAGAACGCTTCCGAAGACCTTCCAACTGTGAAAATGAATGCGACATCAGATGCCCCGGGGCGCAGATCAAACCGCCCTACCCTGAGGAAGCCCGTACGGAACTGAAAGACAAGCGAGCGAAGAAGCCGACCGCAGAATACATGCGGCGATCGACGGCGAATAACTGCTTCGCTTGCTGCCATGTCATGTGCGAATACTTTACTGATGTAAGTTTCCAACGGAAAGGAGAGGGTGACATATGTTATTTATCCATTATATAATTACTTACTTACTCCGCTGGCGCAGCGACCCGAAGTGGATCTTGTCCTCCGATACCAAAGAGCGCCATCGCTCTCTCTCCTGCACAGTCTCGAGCCAGTCCGGCGCCGGAGCTCACGCATTATATAATATAATTATTGTATTTTATTTATACCTTACCCACCATAAAAGTAGTCTAAACTGTCCTTAATCAAAGATTGGCTGGAAGAGATCCCTATGGGATAATCCCGCCTTTGTACATATATTAATGACTTTTTAAAATATATTTTCTGTGTATTTTTTTTTGTGTGCTATAAAGAGACTACCAACAAACAAAGACTGTGCAATCAGCCTGAGGTGGTACCACCCTTTTACCTATTTTTGCCGCAAAGCAGCAACGCAGCAGCAGGGGGGGGGTCTATTAATTATCAAGTTACAATAGGACATAAAACGCAAAGCAGTAAGTAAGTACCGGTTATTCTATAAACACTGTCGAAACACATCAATAGCGAACATATTTGACGACCGACTAAAAGGTGGTCGCTCGCAGGCGGACGTTGAAGGGGTCCTACCACCAGCATGTTACTCGGGTCAGTCGCCTCGTACGACACGCTTGACCAGTGGCTAGGGATATTCTCCGTCGATGATAGGTACTACAGGGTAGAAGGGTAAACACCGTTATGTTTTAAACTGGATAGTCAATATCATTTATAGGATCTAAAATCGATAGAAAATAATACCATTAAAAAATAATAAAATTGAATGTAGGTAACTTGCACGTGACCCCGCTCGTGAACTCAGCGCGTGCGAGGGGTGAAATGACGGGTGGGGACGGCAGGGGCGCCCGCCGCGCCGGGCTGCCGTGGCGCGCGTCGTCCGTTGACCTCGTGACCCCGGTGGGATTTACGCACTATCTTTTTTAATGGTATTATTTTCTATCGATTTTAAATTCTTTAAATGATATTGAATATCCAGTTTCAAGGATAACGGTGTTTACCCTTCTACCTTGTATATAGCTCGTCTACCGATGGGACATGATGGTCGATTACTTACTAGCACGCATGATCGTGTAGAGGCGAACGGCGAAATACATGTCCACACGTTCGCTCATCATGGTCGATCTAACCGTATCGAGCTAAAAGGAATGCGTGCGGAGGGTCGCGCGTATCCAGTCCAGTATAGTGGAGCCTTTATACTATACTTTATTCATTCACAGGCAATCAAGATAATATTCTGCGGTGAAAACCCAGGACACGAAACCAGACTGACGGAGTTGTTTTGTGAGATGATCGACATCAGCTGCAAACTGGGAAAGGACTTCTGGGGGCTGCTCATGCATTTATACCACTACCTCTTCATTATTAAAGACCAGAATCATTAACAAGTCTGTTATAAATTATGTTGTTCTTGTAAATAAACATATACTGCTTTAATACTTACGGTTATTGGTACTTGGTGCAACTTGTAGTACATGATTAGACTTAAATAATATACTGTTCCACGGGTTTTTACTGTATTTTATTAATTACGACCGGTTTCGTTTACACATCTTCAGGAATTTGTTTATAATATTATAATATCATCATCATCAGCCCATGTCGTCCCACTGCAGGGTATAAGCCTCCTCTCTCTTGTGCCACCCTATACGATCCTGTGCTAGTCGCATCCAGGTCTTCGATGCGACTTTGGTGGTGTCATCCGCCCATCTGGCTGCTGGACGACCTACTCCTCTTTTCCCCAATCTTGGCCACCACTCAGTGAGGCCTCTGGTCCACCGGCCATCACCACGTCTAACCAAGTGTCCCGCCCATCGCCACTTTAACGTCGCAACCCGTTTTCCCATGTCTAGGACTTTAGTTCGTTGTCTGATCGCTGTGTTGCGGATCTTGTCCATTAGGGTGATACCTAACATGGCACGCTCCATGGCCCTCTGTGCGACGCTTATTTTGTGCACAGCTTCTTTTGTGAGCGTCCATGTTTCGGCACCGTAAGTCATGGTGGGCAGAATACATTGGTTAAACAGTTTGGTTATAATATTATAAACAAATACCTGAAGATGTGTAAACGAAACCGGTCGTAATTAATAAAATACAGTGAAACAGTATATTATTTAAGTCTAATCATATACTGCTTTGCCTATTTATTTTCCAAATTTTTATTTCAGTGCCGTATGTTGCTTTTCCTCACGTCGTTTATCTTCACCGTTAAGTAGAGTACTCAAGTACTTACTAGTATAGTACCTAGATACTTATACTACCTTCATGGTTGTGCTTAAGTCTTTGGAAAAAGTAATAAACTAATTGTTACATAACATTGCATGGTATCGTACCCGGGCATCCCGCAAGGGAGTCCGACGTCCTAGCCACGACGCCACCAATGCTTTAGAATTAAAGTAAACACATCATTTATGGGTCACTGTGTACGATTTTATAATAAGATACCCGATACTGTAATAAATATGACAGAGAACACAATTAAGACCCACATGAGACGGACCTTATGTAAAAAGGGCTTGGTCCTAAATCCAGCTCCAGCTCTGCACATTGTGTATATGATTGTGTTCATAATTATTGTAAGAAATATTTATTTCAAAAGATGTGCTGCTGAAAGTTTCTTGCGCTGCTTCTTTCCTTTCCTTTGTTAAAAGTCGTGGTAGCCCAGTTAGGAAAGAGTATGGGTGCGTGCCCGGTCTCGAACCCGTGACCTCGGGAACGCGAGGCGAGCTCTCTCCGGACTGGGCTATCATGGCTCTATGTGTAAGGCCTAGAGATACTAAGACCCTCCTACACAAGATGAGATTGGCAGACAATCCCACCTGCAGAGCCTGTGGTGACACCGTTGAGTCAATGGAACACTTGCTGTGCGAATGTGACTTGTTGGCTGGAAAGCGTATGAGTCTTCTGGGGGTAGCCTACCCGAAATCAGAGGACTATAGGCTCCTTCCTATAAGCTGTACAGCGTCCTTGATGCAAAGGATCTTTAAGGAACAGGAAGGAGACTAAGGTAAGGGGTGAGCACAAAAGATCCCTGAGGGTCGAAGTACCGCTGGGGTTATCCCTGGCCCCCTGTCATAAGATAAGATAAGGCCTAGAGATCGCTTTACCTTTCCTTTCAAGAAATTATAAAAAAAGAGACTTTGACCCCCACTTTCGGACTATAGGGGGTTTTGTTACAGCCTGTAGAGTCGCCCCGCAAAAGATTAGTTTATACTACAGTGTAAAAAATAAAACTATTATAAATTTTAACGTTTTTTATTAGTTTTTTTGACAAAATCAACAACCTTCAAGGTATTTTACAACACGAAATGGACAAATACAAATTCAAAATAGAAACGTTCACTTTGTAGGGTGAAAATACCCAAACTGAAAAAAAAATTTAGAATACGAAAATAAATCGTGTTTATAGTAGTAATAGTAAACGAACAAACGGCCCAATTGATGGTAAGTGGTCACCATCGCCCATAGACATTTCACCTTTTTTTTTAATTTTATTGACTACTAAACCCGCATTTGACCTCGATCTCGCCTGATGGTAAGCGACGATGAGGTCGACGATGGAGCATGCGGGTCCAGTAAATGCCTATTCACTCTGGCCTTGAAAATCCCAAGGTTGTAGGTTTCGGGAAATACAGACGCCGGCGGGCTGTTCCATTCCTTAGCCGTTCGCATAATGAACGAAGAAGCAAATCGCTTCGTACGAGCAGATGGGATATCAATAACATGAGGATGGAACCCCTCCCCGCGCCTGGTAGTCCGAAGGCGGAATGGAGATGCTGGAATTAGGTCGTGCAATTCCGATGCGCACTCTCCGAAATGTATCCTATAAAATACCGATAGACAGGCAACCTTGCGCCGATGTTCCAGACTTTGCAGTCTAGCCTCCACCAGCGATTCGTCACCTATAAGACGCTTAGCGCGTTTCTCCACTGTGTCACGGGCAGCCAGTTGGTATTTTGCTGAGCCGTCCCACAGGTGGCAGCAGTACTCCATGCACATCTCACCTCACTATAATAATAATGTTACTTCAGGGTTTTCAATGTGCTGCTAACCATGAGGTCTTAGACGAAGTGCCTCATGTGCCGTTAATTACGCTGGCTCTCTTACCCTTCAGATAACCTATTCCTAATTTTTTAATTTCACTAAGACAATGTTGCTGTGTCGTGCCGGCTCTAAAGAATAGCACCACCCCAACTCTCCCCGTGGGTGTCGAACGAGGCGACTAAGGCTCAATTTACATTGCCGCGGAATGGAATGGAAGCGAATTTTCGCAACGTAAATGTACATAGCATAATGAACTTTATGTCAGTTGTGTAACATACAAACTAAATACGAGCCAAAAAAGAGGTCGCACGTCTTCCGGGGAATCCTCGCGCATTCTCGAGAATTCCCCCAGCGGTAAAGCGTATTTAGTTTGTATGTTACACAATTGACATAAAGTTCATTATGCTATGTACAATTACGTTGCGAAAATTCGCTTCCATTCCATTCCGCGGCAATGTAAATTGAGCCTAAGGATCTTAGTGGATACTATTATATACTAGACGGCGGTAGGCTCGCCACCTATCACGTTTGTCCACCAAATCTTAAGGCGAAAAGTTGGAACTACCTCTGTCTACCCCCTCGGGGATTATGGAAGCGAGTATTTATGTTATAATGTTATTACGAAAACTTAACGTAAATACTTATTAGTTCTAACAACAACCAAAACCGGTGCACACATATTTTAAACTTAATTACTTACTAATATCTTTTTTTAAATTACAATTTTTAATAAACTACTGAAAAATTAACAGTCAGCAAAGGAGCGACTCCATTACGCAAGAACTTGCGTGCAGGTATGACGTCAGAACAAACAACCAATCGCGAGAAACCTGCAGCTTGCGTACAAGTATCTTTCCACTACTCAAGTCGCATGCAAGTTCTATCATAGTGAAATCACGCATTAAATAGAACAATACTATATGAAGGTGTACAAGGGAAGAAAGAGAGAGTCACCAAAAACCGAAAAGTTTTTTTTCTACTCCCATTTCGTAATTTGTTCATTAAAAAACCACAATAACTTAATTCCTTACTAAGAGTCGTTAGGTAATGTTCATTACGATATCATTGATCATTGACGGTCAACTCAAAAAAAAAAGTTATTAATTGGTAACGTCAGTTGTATGAAAGGGAAAAGGGAAGATCTTCCATCAGGCGGGGTGTTGTGCCTGGTGACCATATGTCCTGGTCCAACTATGGATGTTTGGAACTCGAATACATACGAAATGCCAGGAAAATTTCGATAGCGCGTTCTACACCGATGTGAATAAGTACTAATAGTTGTGGCGCGTCGTGCGTCGCCGCAGGGTTATGGAATTTGATACAAAAATATTAGTATTTTTTATGAAACTGTCAAAAAAATTAATTTAATGCCATCTGGCTATGTAGACAACGACTTGGACCACGCACTGTTGTCGACGGAGTTTTGACCAGCGTGTTGGACGCTTCACAATACAGTGTATTTTCAGTTATTTACGTATTTCATGGTCTTAGAAAAAGTATTGTATCAACTCCACGTAATTAGCCATTCATTCATTCGTGTTTTCTATTTTCACTCGTGTTACAATGGCTGTAATTACATGACAGTTGCATAAAGGTTATTTTTTAATATAAGTATATATTTTTTATATTATTTTCTTCTGTCTTTCTTTATAGTGTTACAACACACACCATAACCGCTTCCCATCGGAACGGCGAGCCGCACAATGGACAGACACTCGCTCTGTATTCCTGTCCCTTTTCTTTCCAGTTTTAATTGTTATCTATTTCATCTTTAGGTATTTATTTATTTATTTATACTTTTAATATATTTTTGTTTTCGTCCCTGACTGCCGTTTCGCCCGCGATGCCTTCGTCCTGACACAGCTGACAACCAGCGCTGCGGTTCTGCCGTACCGGTCGGACCGCAGCACATGCTGAGCATGTGTCCTTTTAATGTTGCATTTCTTTTTAATTTCAAATATTTTTTAAGTTTATGTATGCAATACGGTGCAGTACGGGGGTAGTTAGATTTCCTACTTTAAATGTTGACATTTCCCCTTCTTCCCAAATGCATTTCATTTATATTAATTTTTTGAATATTAAAAATACACTGACTGTTTAATTAACAAATGTGTTGGTCGCCAATTCATTTTAAAATCAATAAGTAATATATTCTTTAGAGATCGAAACAATATTTATCTACAATTTTCCTAGAGAATAAATTCTACTATAATAAAAAAATACCCCCCACCCTTATTATGACTACCCGCATACAAAATTACGAGGTATACGAAAATTCTCACTTTTTTTATATTTAATAATAACTACTTATTAAATTCAAACCCACTACCTTTCAATAACCAGCCAGACAAGCACAAATTGAGTCATGAATCATACAAATATCAGAAATAGGCGATACAAAGAAAACTCCACCGGTGGGACCTCCTTAAGGCTCGGTTACACGTCTTATCTTATGGGAATAATCCCAGGGACACTTCGACCCTTGAGGATCTATTGTGCCTCCATTTACACACTGGTCATCTCAGTGTGCAGGTTTTCTCACGATGTTTTCCTTCACCGTCAGAGCAGTCGGTAAATGTACGTAAGCCTTCGATAAACACGAAAAACTCATTGGTACATGGCATTGCACGGTTTCTAACCCGGACCTCCCGCATGGGAGTCCGGTGTCCTAGCTACTGTGCCACCGACGCTCTTTGCTGCCATCTTATATTAGGACAGACTTGCTAAAGGCGTTTTTCGTCTGACGCCGGATGACTTTTAATCGCCGGATGACTTGACCACCATTGTGACGAAATTGTATAAGGCTCGGACTACACGACGACGGTTCCAGCGACGGTTCGGTTCATGAGATCGATTCCACTAAATACAACGTAACTAAATTAAAAAAAAACCTAAATAAACTGCATCGTTATGACGTGTTTCGTATGATACTTAATCGGAACTTAACTGAAATGTGATCGTTAGTGGATACTAACGATCACATTTCAGTTAAGTTCCGATCGAGTGAACGATCGATCGAACAGTAACGTATTTGTGCATTCTAATAAAACGTTCAGTTTATACTGAATCGCAGTTGAACGGTAACAAAACGCTTCAACTGTCAAATATAACGATCGAACATAAGTTCCTCCCGAGGTACTTTTGCCCGATCGATACTAAATCGAAAGGTGGCAGTGGTAGAGTTATGCGTCAGCAGAATGCGGTTTGGTGTCCAAATAGAATTGGAACGGAAACTAAATTGAAATTGGATAGAAATAGAACTACAAACGTTGTAATTTAGGCGAGTCCACTGCATTCAAACTCATGCGTTGCGCTCAAGCCCCGCGCACTCGGGTCAGGAACCGAGCAGGCCGGTTCCAAATGGAACCGTTGTATGTGTACTCGACAGCGCATTTTTGTTTGAGTTTATATGAATCAACGGTTCCATGGAACCGACCGACACTGGAACCATCTTCGTGTAGTCCGAGTCTTAGGCTTGGACTAACGCCCCCAGCGACCCGAATCGGCGCTGGAACCGGCCCATGTAGTACAAGCCTTAAGGTGATAGTGAGACACAACCATGTTAGGAGTGAGAAACAGTTACATGTATAAACACGCAGGAGACGCTTCTAAAGGGAAACGTGTTGGTTTCAAGGTTTGAGCACAGCGCAGCGATTGTGACCCATAGAAACCCAATTATCTATTTTCTAGAAATGTCTAGAATTCATAGATTGACAGAGTGCTCTTAGATTTTAATGAACAGAGCAAATGACCCCAACGGCTAGCATGCGTTATCTGGAACCATCTTCGTGTAGTCTGAGTCTTAGGCTTGGACTAACGCCCCCAGCGACCCGAATCGGCGCTGAAACCGGCGCATGTAGTCCAAGCCTTAAGGTGAGTGTGAGACACAACCATGTTAGGAGTGAGAAACAGTTACATGTATAAACACGCAGGAGACGCTTCTAAAGGGAAACGTGTTGGTTTCAAGGTTTGAGCACAGCGCAGCGATTGTGACCCATAGAAACCCAATTAACTATTTTCTAGAAATGTCTAGAATTGATAAATTGACAGAGTGCTCTTAGATTTTAATGAACAGAGCAAATGACCCCAACGGCTAGCATGCGTTATCTGGAACCATCTTCGTGTAGTCTGAGTCTTAGGCTTGGACTAACGCCCCTAGCGACGCGAATCGGCGCTGGAACCGGCGCATGTAGTCCAAGCCTTAAGGTGAGAGTGAGACGCAACCATGTTAGGAGTGAGAAACAGTTACATGTATAAACACGCAGGAGACGCTTCTATAAGGAAGCACAGCGCAGCAATTTTGACCCATAGAAACCCAATAATCTATTTTCTAGAAATGTCTAAAATTATAAGATTGACAGAGTGCTCTTAGATTGTAATATACAGAGCAGACGACCCCAACGGCGAGCTTGCGGTATATGAAGCACCGGTTCCATGGAACCGTCCTAGGAACCGTCGTCGTGTAGTCCGAGCCTAAACCGTCACTAACCCACTTGGTATAGCTTATTTCTGATATTTGTAACATGTTTTGAATTTAAGTTAATTCCTTGTATAAAAATATTATACCTAGATTGGAGAAATGCATGAACTTCAGTTATTTGTAAAAATACAACTCACGAGGTTATTATCTTCATCAAATGTCGAAACTTTTAGACAAAGTGGGAAACTATGACCTCTGTATCTTCTATGCTAAAGTTGATTTGACTCTGTGCAGAGTCAGCCTGGAGTTTCTGCCGCAAAGCAGCAATTTCGGTTTGAAGAGTAAGAGAGACTGCGTAGTTACCGGCACATAAGGCACTTCACCTAAGGTAAGCAGCGCATCGAAAACCTTCTTAACTTTTTTTATTGTATTAGAATAGAATAGAAATATATGTATTGTGTGTATGTGTGTGTGTCACATACACACACACATGTGTGTATGTAATATGTATGTGTGTGTGTGTGTGTGTGTGTGTGTGTGTATGTACAATATATAATATGTAATGTATTTTTGGCAAAAGGGAGAGCAAACTATCCACCTGATGGTAAGTGATCACCGTCGCCCATAGACATTTCACCTCACTGTGTTATTAGAGGGTATTTGATGCGCTGCTAACCTTGAGGACTAAGTAATTACGCTGGCTCTCCTACCATTCGAACCGGAAAACAGCAAAGCAAGCATTGCTGCTTTGGGGCCACCCATAGATTACGTCACACGTTAACGGGGCTGGGACAAGGGACATCGTGTGGTTGGGGGGGTCCCATAAGCTTCGTGACGTCACATGCGTAAATCTAGAAGGACATCACACCAGGGGTCACACAGATGTGACCACCTGTGACAAGGACGGGGGGGGGACAAATCATGAAATTCGTGTGACGTAAATTTATGGATGGCCCCCAAGGGCTACATCTTTCATTATGGAAGAAACATCCTGAGTCGTGTAGGATAGGAGCTGGAGATCAAACATGTCTTCATACTAGTTGCTCTGATTCTAATTATTTTGTTTCCCCAGCTACTAAATAAAACTTCTGTTCCACACGACTTAGGGTGTTTGCTACCTAATACAAAATGTAGTCCTAGGTGAGATCGATCTCGCTTAGGGATGTTACGGAGGTGGTTTTACTGGAACCGGAGTCGAAACTGAAGGTTTTAAATTTGATTTATCGGAGTCGGAACCGGAGTCGGAGGCGGAGGTAGAAGAGAGATGTTCAGAAGTTCAAATTTTAAACCGTTTTTTAATTTTTATAGCTGAACTGGCCATTTTTTTATGATGACGTTTGCAGCAGTAAAACATATTCCTTTATGTAGTCCTACACTATTTAATAAAATATTGATATTTGAATATGTTTGCTCACAAATGTTCGGTATAACCTCCGATTCAAAATTATCGGAGCCGAAGTCGGAGTCGGAGGTGTAAAATCAATCGGAAGTTCCGACCTTTCGGAGTCGGAAGCGGGGCTCCGTAACATCCCTAATCTCGATTAGAAACAAACAACAAAACAGTGCATTAGATAAAATGCACTAAATGCACTAAAACATGTTTTAATCGGAGGTTAGATAAAATTCACTAAAACATAGTGCATTTGATAAAATGCACTGTTTGATTGGAGACGAAAATCATGAAATTCGTGTGACGTAAATTATGGATGGCCCCTTTGCGGCAGAAACTGGTAAGAGGGTGGAACCACCCCAAGCGATCCTGCACATCAGGCTCCACCACCTTCAAAAATGCTAGACCTAAACACTGTCTAGACTCATAGACATCCCATACTGTTTATCAACCCTGAAGTTATAATCCTGAGTCCCATGTATGGTCCTCACATGTATCCTCAGATAACTTGGTCTCGTGAAGAATTTATAGCAGATATGACACTGGTATTTCTTCAGCCCCGAATGGGTTTCTAAATGCCTTTTTAGTTTCCCTTTGGTAATGAACCCTTTCCCGCATTGCTGGCAAATGAATGGTTTCTCCTTCGTGTGTGTGAAGCTGTGTAGTTTCAAATAGTAGTGGAGCTTGAAACCCTTGTTGCATATCGTGCAGATGTGTTTTTTTTCTTCGGGTTTTGAGTCATCTTCTATGGCTATTCTTGAGCCGTGGCTTTTGAGATGTTCTTCTAAGTAATAGAAGTGTTGGAACACCTGTGAAAAGAGATTTTACTTTAATTTCTCCACCAAAAAGTTGTCTGGAAGAGATCGCTTTTAGCGATAAGACCGCCTAGATTGTATTAATCGTTTTGTACGCATTGTGTGCACTAATTATGTGCAATAAAGATTATTCATTTTAATATAAGTATAGCACAGTCCTGGTCCGCCTTTGGAGCTAATGCTAACATTATGCGCTCAAAAACCATCCCCCAACATCTAAAGAGCAAAGTATTCGAGCAGTGTGTCTCGCCAGTTTTTACGTATGGAATGGAAACTACCACGTTGACAAAGAAGTCCGCTGAGAAGCTTAGAGTGACGCAAAGAGCGATGGAAAGGGCGATGCTCGGTGTAACACTGCTAGACCACAAACGGAACGAGTGGATCAGACAAAGGACGAAGCTTAGAGACGTGGTAGACCTCATCGCAAGCCGGAAATGGAGATGGGCGGGACACATTGCACGGATGGATAGGGACCGGTGGACCAGAAGAACGCTTGAGTGGAGACCACGGCAAAACACGCGGGGACAAGGTCGCCCACCTATGAGATGGGTGGACGACATTCGGGGAATAGCGGGCCACAACTGGATGCGCACCGCCTGCGACCGTCGGAAGTGGAAGAAGTTGGAGGAGGCCTATGTCCGAAGGCGGACCACACGTGGCTGAGATAGATAGATAGAATATAAGTTAAGCTGCAACATAAGTTACACAAGATATGGGCTTAGACTAAGACTGGGCTTTATTCCCTTTTTTAGTTTTTTAATTCGCATAGCTTTATCTGTTAATTATTTCTCCAATCATTTAGTTTTACAAATAGAGACACCAACATTACTCACAGAATTCTACTTCGCCAAATCACATTACTTACAGTACATTCAGGTACAAACCACAACACACACTCCCCGCCACAGCGCCCACGACACAGGATTACCTAGTGTGGGTGCTGACCGTAGGCTCGGTATTAGGAACAATGTATGTTATTTTTTTAATTTAATTTTTTGTAGTATTCATTGTACCTTTCCGTTGTAATGTATAATCCCCGAGGGGGTAGACAGAGGAACCACCTTCATCACAGGTAGGTCGCACTTTTGGTGGACAAACGTGATAGGTGGAGCCTACCGCCGTCTACTAGGTGGATAATAGTATCCACAAAGACCCTCAGTCGCCTCGTACGACACACGGGGATAGTTGGGGTGGTGCTATTTTTTAGGGTTAGCACGACACATTCTCCTTATACAATTAAAAACCTTCTAAGTCGTGTTCCTCATTGCTGAGGGTTGTGATCATTCTAAGGAATTAATCACATAGAACGACTCTCGTGGCAGATTTAAAGGGGTGGTGTGCCATTGCCTTCCCCATTTCACACACTGGTTATCTCAGTGTGCAGGTTTCCTCACAATGTTTTCCTTCACCGTTAGAGCAGTCGGTAAATGTACATAAGTCTTCGAAAAATACGAAAAACTACTCATAGCTACATGGCATGCATGGTATCGAACCCGGACCTCCCGCAAGGGAGTCCGACGTCCTAGCCACGACGCCGAGGCTCGAAAATACCCACCTGTCCACATATGTTGCACACCCGACTCCTCTCGTCTGAAGGTATCAGTTCGTTCAAACTGACTGGTGCATCTGTCTTCTTAGGTATTTTCCTGGCGTTCTGAAGAACCATGGCTAGGATCTCATTACGGTTCTCTTCTAAGATCCTGTAATAAAAGACAGATTTTTTTCGTGTATGGGAAGAATGTCGTAAGAGTAACAACATGCTGGTGGTAAGACCCCTTCAACGTCCGCCTGCGAGCGACCACCTTCTATGTAAAGTGTGTCGTCAAATATCTTCGCTTCGTCGTCGATGTGTTCCGGCAGTGTTTATAGAAGAGGTCAGTACTTACTGAGCGTGTGGGCTACATCTTCGACCTCATCCTCACTTACCACCAGGTGAGGCTGGTTCAGAATGAAGATAAATTAACAAAGAAATGAATAAAGAAGATAAAAAGAAACATGGAGAAATATTAATAAAATTATACTTCATATACAAATTCCATCCACCTACAAAAACCGCTTAAGTCGCCACACCAACACTAAAAACATCAAAAAAATTCAAATCACCCAATTAAACCTCCCATACAAATTCCAAAAATAACTAAACTAGCGTTTTAAAAAAAAAGTTACTACTAAACTCGCATTTGACCTCGACCCCGCCTGATGGTAAGCGCCGATGAGGTCGACGATGGAGCATGCGGGTCCAGTAAATGCCTATTCACTCTGGCCTTGAAGATCCCAAGGTTGTAGGTTTCGGGAAATACAGACGCCGGCAGGCTGTTCCATTCCTTAGCCGTTCGCATAATGAACGAAGAAGCAAATCGCTTCGTACGAGCAGATGGGATATCAACAACATAAGGATGGAACCCCTCCCCGCGCCTGGTAGTCCGAAGGCGGAATGGAGATGCTGGAATTAGGTCGTGCAATTCCGATGCGCACTCTCCGAAATGTATAGTTGTAATCAGCTGCACTAAAAATCGTCAAACAACCTCAAATTACCAAATTTTTCCTGCCATACAAATTCCATACAACAACATACAAACTCCAAAAACCACTTTAAACCCCACACTAGCACTAAAAAACAATAAACAAGCAAAAAAAAAATTTATGTCCAAGAGCGCACACATACAAACAATTAGGTACAGAAAACAAAAATAATATTAAACAAATATATTACAAAAATAAATAAACAATAGTAATTAGGTTTGATGAAGGTGGTGTGCAGCACCGGACAAAGGGGACTGCCTCAGCCTGTTGCCGGAGCGCTTTTAGCACTGCGGCGCTGGTTGTCAGGTATCCCCTGAGTGCCACAACCTCAAATCACCCAATTATACCTCCCATACAACACCAAAAACCACTTAAATCGCCACACCAACACTAAAAATTATCATACAACCTCAAATTCCCATTTTTTTCTGCCATACAAATCACATACAACTCCATACAAAATCCAATAACCGCTACTTACAATCCTTCCTTCTGATGTGTTGCCAAATGCATCTGTATATGATATTTAGTGTTGAACATATGGGCACAGACCGGACATTCGTATCGTAATACAAACTTGTCCACTCTATGGCTGACAATGTGCCTCTGGAGTTTGCATTGCGCGTTGAAAGTTTTAGAACAGATATCGCATATGAACTCCTTTTTATCTTTCGAATCTGTACTGTGATTTTTTCTGTGGTATATCTGAAAAATAAGTTTTTTTTAATTCATACATAAAATCTAACAACGCTTAAAAAAAAGGTAAGTTTCATCAAAATCAGCCTAAAAAAGGCTGATATTGATGAAACTTGCCATTGTCTCCTTCTTGGTGTACGAGCGACCACAAAGAGTACAGAGGAACGGCTTGGGCCCAGTGTGCAGTGCTTCATGTGATGCTAAAGTTTCGTTATCTAGGCTGATATTGATGAAACTTACCATTGTCTCCTTCTTGGTGTACGAGCGACCACAAAGAGTACAGAGGAACGGCTTGGGCCCAGTGTGCAGTGCTTCATGTGATGCTAAAGTTTCTTCATCGGGCATCGCTTCAAGACAGAAGTAGCATTTGAGAATAAGTTCTTCACCTATGAACAAAAAACAGAAATAAAAACAATGCCAAAAACATAAGTACAGTAATTTAGAGACACAAATATGAAGCACAAAGGGCGTTTCTAAAAGAGATCTCTGAGCGTCGGTCGCATAGTGGCTAGGACACCGGACTCCCATGCGGGAGGTCCGGGTTCGAAACCGTGCAACGCCATGTACCAATGAGTTTTTCGTATTTTCCGAAGACTTACGTACATTTACCGACTGCTCTAACGGCAAAGGAAACCTGCACACTGAGATGACCAGTGTGTAAAATGGGGTAGGCACAAAAGATCCTCAAGAGTCGAAGTACCGCTGGGTTATTCCCGACCCCCTATCATAAGATAAGATCTTCATAAGGCCTGTACACCTTGTGGAATAGTGATGATAACTCAGGTTAATATTCAACAAAAAACAGAAATTCAGAAGATGTTACAAATATCAGAAATTAGCTGGTGTGACTTGAACCCACAACTCGTAGCCGGCGCGTTATACAATTTCGCCACAGTGGTGGTCTAGTCGACCGGCCGATTGGAAGCTGCTTATCTAAAGATATCTATACTTAGATATAGAAATCTAGATTTTATGGTGATCGCTAAACCATGGAACTCACCGTCGTGTGATTTCCTGTGGATTATCATGGTTTCCCGATGCAGGAATCGCTGGTGGCAATAGACGCATGAGAATGGTCGTTTTTTGTACTCCTTCTTGAGCGAAAAGCCTTTAATATCCTTCTTGTTAAGCTTGGCCTTAGCTTTTTTAATAGATCTGGAAAAACAGGATCACATCGTCAGTATCAGAAAACTACAAGCAGACAGCAGACGGACCACCTGGGGCCCAATTCGCCTAAATTACAACGTTTGTAGTTCTATTTCTATCCAATTTCAATTTAGTTTTCGTTCCAATTCTATTTGGACACCAAACCGCATTCTGCTGACGCATAACTCTACCACTGCCACCTTTCGATTTACTATCTATCGGGCAAAAGTACCTCGGGAGGAACTTATGTTCGATCGTTATATTTGACAGTTGAAGCGTTTTGTTACCGTTCAACTGCGATTCAGTATAAACTAAACGTTTTAGTAGAATGCACAAATACGAAACAAGTCATAACGATGCAGTTTAGATTATATTTAGTTACGTTGTATTTAGTGGAATCGATCTCCTGGTGGTATGTGGTCACCGTCCACCATCTCACTTCACTATAATGTTACTAGAGGATTTTTGATGCGTTGCTAACATTGAGGCGGCGTGGCTCGTATGCAAAAATATTGTACACGACATCCCCGGAGGGCGAGTTTCTAGTGATGTGACAAATACGTCGGGTATATTATCCATAAATGCAATTGTAATCTACTGATATCGAATATTCGATGCAATTCGCATCCCCGTCACTACAAACTAGGCGTTTTTTAGTCTGGAACGTCATCAAAATAAACCAAATCTAGATTGTGTCCATAGCTTTTTCGGAACTTAACACTGTCGCATAGTACCCAAATAAACCTGTGTTTACGAACCATGTTTTGCTATCAAAGCGAACGTCAAGATTCGTTTCTATTCAGACACGACGGATGGCAACGCCGTAAGCACTCCGTTTGCCGTACCATTAATTCCGTTTGCAGTGCCATAGTAAAAATAAATAAAGTCCATAACAACGGCATTCCGAGGCTGTCGTCATGTATTATATTAAAAAAACAACGCTGATGAAAAAAAAACTACTTACGCCTTCCGTTTCTTCGCTGTATCAATTTCTTCCCCCTCCTCCGTTTTGACTTCCTCCTCTAACTTTACTTGGTCTTCCCCATCTAAAAATGTAACTCGAAAATTTATAAAAGATATCACAGAACACATACATTACATACATAGAATAGTATACATAACTTCTTCAAGAGCGTCGGTGGCACAGTGGCTAGAGCACCGGACTCCCATGCGGGAGGTCCGGGTTCGAAACCGTGCAGTGCCATGTACCAATGAGTTTTTCGTATTTTTCAAAGACTTACGTACATTTACCGACTGCTCTAACGGTGAAGGAAAACATCGTGAGGAAACCTGCACACTGAGATTACCAGTGTGTAAAATGGGGTAGGCACAAAAGATCCTCAAGGGTCGAAGTGCCGCTGGGTTATTTCCGGCCCCCTATCATAAGATAAGATACATAACTTCACGCTATGCCCCTTGCGGGATATGCAGAAAGAATGGAGCGCCACAAATTTCTAAGAACACTCGACAAAATTCTCTTTTAAGACTCGCGAAAAAAAAGTTTCCTAATTTAAGTCATTTATAGATAATAACTTTGGCTTATCCTCGTAAATAATGAATGACCTACTACATGTAGGTCATTTATTATTTACAAATGATGAAAAACCTGAAGATTTTTCATCATTTTTTATAATAACTTACTGACTATTGTTTTTAGACCACAATTTCGAATTGACTCAGTGCTGTATGTAATTATAATGTATTTTTTTTTAAATAACATGAAATAAATGAAAGATTATTAACATAAATTGAAGAAAGTCAAGTCATTTTTTTTTATTGCAAGTATGTACCTTAATGTACATTTTTACAAAGTTATTTTTTTACTCTACCACCGCTTCGTAAGGCACAATTTTTGAAAGAAATGAAGCAGCGCAAGAAACTATAAATAAATATAAGAACCTATAATAAAAAAAGGCTGAACTTGATGAAATAGGCTTAAGATGATGAATCGTGCTTATAAAAAGGCTGACAATGATGAAACATACATACCTCCCCAAGTCTCCGAATGGGTCAATACATGCCTATGAAGTTTACTCGAAGTAATAAACCCTCTGTTACAAATATAACACTTGAAGGGTTTCTCCCCCGTATGGGTTCTTAAATGTATGGTCATGTATGAAGGGGAGTTAATAGTCTTGTCGCAAAAATCGCATTTTTGAGGGTACTCTCCATGTTTTTTACGAATTTTGGTAGTTGGAGGGTTAATTTCCAGTTTAGGGGTAGCAGCCCACGTGTTGCTGGGGAAATAATCTTCATCGGAAACGCTGAAAAAAAAAGAATATTATGAAAAAACCAACCCAGCCGATCCTGCACCCGTAACATTTGTAAAACTTACCTTTCATCTTTAAACCCATCATCATGAAAGCTTTCATCTTTAACTTGATCATCAAATTCCTCTTCTTTCTTCACATCAACATCATCATAATCCACCTTCACTTCCTCTATTGAAATATCATTAGGAACATCCTCTTTGATAATTGGTTCGCTAGCCACTGGTTCGCCAGCCACTGGTTCGTCAACCACTGGTTCGTTTTGGTCAACGAATGACTGGTGTAGATGGCTTAAACTAGTCCAGTCTGACCAGAGGTCTTCGGTTTTTGGTTTTTCCTCTTTCGATTCTGCTTTTTCTTGGAGTTGTTCCTCTAATTCTTTCAAATACGGTAGGATTGCGTTGTAATCTGTGAGAGGTAGTAAAAAAAATGTTCGTATACCCTGACCAGGAAAACTAAAACACTCGTCGTATTGCGGAATTAAATGGAACAAGTAAATTTCGTTTCCAACGAAAATATACTACCTAGTTATTATTCGTCGGTAGCCTAGTGGGGAGGTCCGGGTTCGAAACCATGTACCAACGAGTTTTTCCGATTTTTTCGAAGACTTAGGTACATTTACCGACCGCTCTAACGGTGAAGAAAACCTGTACAAGTCTGAGGAAATTAAAAGTTTCCGAGGGCGTTTAAATCCACCAATAAGCACTGGGCCTTGGTGGATCACCCTACCCCCCTTATTACAAGAGGAGACCTGTGCCCCAATAGTGGGGACATTAAAAGGATGATGATGATGATCCGACTGAACTTTTTTTTCCGCAAAAAATCCGAAAGGGGAATGATAAGGGGAAGGGGGACAACCTAAAGAGTGATGGACACATCCATTAATAAGCAAGTGTTTCGAATTTTTCTATATGGATTTCATAAAGGGTCAAATAGGCTATGAAATCTTTATGGAATCAGGTGTTACTATGCGGGAATCCATTATTTTAAATGATTGTTCGTGATTATAAATCCTTCTACATTTGGTTGTCGTTGGGGAGGGCGAATCCGAGGCTCACCCTCGGGTCCTTCTTCCCCAATAATTTTAAAAATGTTTAGACTAGAGCGTCGGTGCTCAGTGGCTAGGACACTGGACTCCCAGGCGGGAGGTCCGGGTTCGAAACCGTGCAGTGCCATGTACCAATGAGTTTTTCACATTTTTCGAAGACTTACGTACATTTATCGACTGCTCTAACGGTGAAGGAAAACATCGTGAGGAAACCTGCACACCGAGATGACCAGTGTGTAAACGGGGTAGACACAAAAGATCCTCAAGGGTCGAAGTGCCGCTGGGGTTATTCCCGACCCCCTATCATAAGATATATCTTTAGACTGATCTTACCATAAGGTTCACCTTCCAATTTATCTTCGGGATGTTTTTTGTCGAAATGGCGGGTTAGATATTCAAACCTGGAATAATAAAACAAAATATATTTAAAAAAATGTGAAAATGGGCTGGACATACCATGAGGTCTAGACAAGTGGAGCAAAATTATTACAACTTGGTATCCAAGAGGCGAGAAGAGACAGAGGTAGACCATTCAGACGCTGGGATGATGAAATAGTGGAATTGGCCGGTAGGACGTGGTCTAGGGTGGTGTTGGAAAGGTAAGAATTCAGAAGACTGGGGGAGGCCTTTACCCGGAGGCACACAGATATATCTAGTTACCGTAGAAAATGTAATAGTATGTAAGTAAACAAAATCTGAAGGAGGCTGTAATAAATAAAATAAAAATATTAAATAGTTATGTCTGTCCAGTCTTAAACTAAACAAAATGCAATCGTTAAAGGATCGTAGGGTGGTTGCAGATTTGAGAATGCTACATGATATCATCAGCAATAGAGTGGACAACCCCGAGCTGGTGGAGCGCCTGATGCTGGGGGCGCCGCCACCTGCCGCGCCTGCTACAGCATGTGCGCGTGCGCACTTACTATGCGCTACACTCACCTCTTAACCGGAGCATTGATCTTCACGAACGATTTCCTTCCACCGCTGACATTTTCTTCCTTAGTCGCTCTCAGTTCGTCAACGAAGTCATACGTCAATTGGCCCGGTCTTAGTCCTTCCTTCTCCTGTTCCACTCTCTCTCCCAAACTCACTACCATTATCCTCATCGCACACACATACACACACAACACACACACAACACACACACACACACACACACACACACACACGCGCGCGTATCACTTTGGTTTCATAATTGGCATGTATAGATTTTTGAATTGTTTGATTTATATGTGTAATGTGATATGCTGTGAAACTTCATTAAAGCCTGGGGTTGATTCCTGCTCCAATGCTCGCATTGCTGTGTTTCCGTTTGATGGTTAAGTCAGCCAGAGTAATTATCGGCACTTGAGGCATCTGTCCTCAAGGTTACCAGCGCATCGAAAACCCTCTTGTAGTGATACAGTGAGGTGATGCACCACTTACCATCAGGTGGCCCGTTTGCTTCCGATTGTTTTTAAAAATTCTAAAAAATCTAGGGTGTCATCTATAGGTTATATTATAACAATAACGATAGAGCAAAATCAGTGCTGTGGGTATGAGTGATTCTGGGCCCGCTGCAACCATTTCCGATGCCCTTCTTAACAACGGCCAGCAAGGGATCCACAGACGAAGACAGTAGCCCATGTATGAGTTACTAACCGAGTTTCCGGTGCAGTGGGTTTGTCTTCCTTCAGGGTTGTTACATCCACCAGGACCACAGACCCACCACACACTGGGAGGCGAGTACTCTGATACCTCTAACTCACCTGGAGAAGAACCGGTAGCAGATACGGCATTGGTATCTGATGGCGAGATGTATCCTCTTATTGTGTCGTCCCAGCTTGCTCGCCGTTATGAACGACTGACCGCATTGCGCGCACACGTAGGGCTTTTCATCTGAAAATAACAGAGTTATCATTAGAGCTAGAAGTTGTCGGGGCAGAATTGCAATGAACTATCCTCATTCATACATCACAACACGCACACACTGTTGCTTTCTTCGTCCGTGCAGTAACTGAGGGACAGCTGAAGATCAGCGCTGTGGCTTGCCTCAGCATTATGCTGAGCTGGTGTACCCTTTTTGGCACTGTATCGCACCAGATGTTCTGTGCTGCATGTATTAAACTTTGTATACTTCTGTATTCTGGTGTTTACAGCGCTAAATAAACGTTTACAATTTCAATTGTCATATTTACAGTAATAGCATTATCGATAAATGCATACTTATCGATAATTACAATGTTCCATATTGTCACAACGTGACACATATAACGTTTGCTTTTTCAGTTTAACAGAATTTAAAGAAGAAATAATATGTTACGTTTGTAAAGCTGTTATCTTCAATTTCTAACATTAAAAATACAACTACCCGAGTGTTTTTCATTTTCTCACTGAAATGTTTTAAATTAACATTATTTGGGGATAAGTATTTTGTAACACGGAATTTTGGGGTTGGTACAAATATTTTTGGTATTTTGAATAGTGGGCATTTTTTATTATTTTAAATACGATTATTTTGGGCTGAGACATTTTAAATTACGATATTTTGATTTTGGACATTATAGGAGAGACGAAAGCGGCTCGACTCCGATGGCTGGGACACATCACTAGGATGGGGGAGGATCGGGCAGTTAAACGAGCGTATGTGGGACGGCCTGACGGACGACGTCCGGTCGGACGTCCCAGATACCGCTGGCGCGATGAAGTGGAGAAGGATCTGCGGGAGCTCCGGGCGCCTGACTGGCTCTAGAGTGTGCAGGAGAGAGAGCGATGGCGCTCTTTGGTATCGGAGGCCAAGATCCACTTCGGGTCGCTGCGCCAGCGGAGTAAGAGTAAGTAAGTAAGTATTTTTATTTTGGACATTGTGATATGTACCTACCCGTTAAACAGCAGTGCTACAACATCGATATCTAGAAAAGTCGATAAAAACAGCATTCAATACCTAACACATTTTAGATCGTGCCCCGACCACTTCTAGCTCCGTTTATTATTGTGATATTTATACCTTGTCCTAAAGCAGATTGGGCGCTTTTGTACCCAGGTGTTCGAACAATAACAAGCGATACAAGAAACATCACCGGTGGGACTTGAACCCACACTCCGGCATTACCGTAGCCGGCACGTTATACAATTTCGCAACAGTGGTGGTCAAGTTAATTAGTGTTTTTAAGCGCTACTTCCTCATAGGTATAGATTACTAGGCGGCATTCTACGCTAGCAGTCAAAAACCGATCAAGTGCGATTCGAACAAATCAAATCAAAATGTTTTTATTGTAAGTAAGTACATTATAGTACATTTTTACATCATTTTTTTAGCTCTACCACCGCTTCGTAAGGTGCTGTAGCTGAAAGGAAAGAAACGGCGCAAGAAACTTTCAGCAGCACATCTTTTGTAATAAATATATCTTACAATAATTATGAATACAATCATATACACAATGTGCAGAGCTGGAGCTGGGTTTAGGACCAAGCCTCTTTATCATTTAAGTAGTCATTTATTTTATATTAACCCTTTTTACATGGATCTTAAATGTGTTCTCTGTCATATTTATTACAGTATCAGTTATCTTATTATAACATCGTACACAGTGACCCATAAATGATGTGTTTACTTTACTAAGTCTAAAGCGTGGGACTGCAAATTTGTCTTTGTTTCTGGTCTCTAACAAAGTCAAATTATTTATGTGGTTGATGAAACGTACTATGCCTAGTAAAGGGATAAAACATCAAAAAATGATTACCTGTATGAGATCGAACATGTAGTTTTAAATAGTAGCTCAGAGCAAACTGCTTTTGACAAGCAAAACATTTGAACAACCTGTCCAGGCGTGGATCTTCTGGTTGTTTAACAGCACTCTTTCCGTTATCTTTTGAATTCTCGTTATTATTTGAATTACTATCGTTAGTCTTCGAATTACTATCGTTATACTTCGAATTATTATCGGTATTGTTTGTATTACTATCGTTACTTTTCGAATTATTTCCGTTGCTCTGTGAATCATTATTCTGTGGATTTTCTCCATTATTCACGAAATCCGAAGCCTTTTCGTTGCCAATGTACCCATCTTCAGGTTTTATTTCAATTTCTGGTATAATATTTTCCTGTTTCACCTTCTTACCCACTTTTTTGCCCAATTTCTTCAACTTTTTTAGTTCTTTCTTTTTTAATTTTCTTTTCAACTGGTTTTTTAGTCTTAAATCATAGCTAGTTAGTCTACCTTTATGTATGGTAACGTGTTGGTCTAACTCGTTAATCGTTGTAAAACTAACATTACATATCGTACATCCGTAGAACGGGAAATTTTTATCTTGAATCTTTTTATTCCAATAACTGCTGGTTTTTCCTTTACGCTTTCCCCTTTTTCTTGAAATTAATGGTTTGACATCTTCACTCACATACTCTGTCTTAACTATGTCAGTAGTTATTGGATCGTTTTCAACAATTGCATTATTTTGTTCTGACTTATCTTTATTTATGGTTGCTTCAACTTTGTCGTTCTGTTGTTCTGTGGGGTTAATATTCTCTATGGTTTGTTGGATACTGTTCAAAATGGTTGGATGAATGTTTGAAGGTGGTGGTGGTTGGTGGATTGGTTCCAATTTGATGTTGTATGGGTAATTTGCTTGCATATGCTCATAGCTGTATGGGTATGCATATGTGCTTAACGGGTCTAAATCAGTCATGCTGGTACTCATTGTGATATTTTATCTGAAAAAGAAAAAAAATAGTATTTTTTTAAATATTTTTTCTTCGTACAAACAAACACATTCATACATCACAACACGCACACACTGTTGCTTTCTTCGTCAGTGCAGTCACTGAGGGGCCAGCTGAAAACCATCGCTGTGGCTTGCCTCAGCATTATGCTGAGCTGGTGTACCCTTTTTGGCACTGTACCACACCAGATGTTCTGTGCTGCATGTATTAAACTTTGTATACTTCTGTATTCTGGTGTTTACAGTTTAATAAACGTTTTCAATTTCAATTGTCATTTTACAGTGATAGCATTATCGATAAATACATACTTATCGATAATTACAATGTTCCATATTGTCACAACGTGACACATATAACGTTTGCTTTTTCAGTTTAACAGAATTTAAAAACGAAATAAAATGTTAATAAAATGTCTAAAGCGTGTTTTTAAAAGAAAGGTGTTAGTTACCGACTGCTTTAACGGTGAAAGAAAACATCGTGAAACCTGCACACTGAGATGACCAATATGTCGAAAAATACGAAAAACTCATTGGTACATGGCACTGCACAGTTTCAAACCCGGACCTCCTGCATGGGAGTCCGGTGCCCTAGCCACTGTGCCCACAATGCTCTGGGTACCTGTATACATACTACAACTATATATGTATGTTTGTCATTATTACTTGAATCAGATCTACAAAATCACGTCTACAAATTAAAGCAAATACAGAATAAATTATAAACTAGTTTTAATATGTAATTCTTAGCATGCAACTGAAATAAAAATACAGTGCCGTCACGCACGTTGCACAAGACAATGGACTATGGACGGAACCCTTTAACCTCGTCACAATACAGGCTTGTCCAATTTTCTTATCAAACTCTTTTATTAACACTAACAATGGTCAACATAAAATATAAATAAAATTTTATTCTATAACAAATCAAGATAGCTTGCTATAATTACGTTCAGACAACACCAGTAAGCTAATCAATACAAGGCTACGAAAAAAATGTACCTGTAGAGGACAAACGCACAAAAAAACACAGTTTTTTTATCAAGACTCAATTGGCCTTTTAAACCGTGAAAAATTTACATTTTCCGCTCCAAAATTTCAATGTATACACACCATTTCATGAAGAAACACTTAACACTACTTTTTAGCACTAAAATACACAAAATAAAGTTTATTTACTTCGTTAAAACAACGAAATATTAATTTACAAATTCACATTTTTTTCTACCGTACGTGACAGCAATGGCCGTCATTTTTTTTGTGTTACCAGTTTTATAAATCTAGTTACCTTACGAAAGAGTAATATTGATTTGTAGAGTTCCTTTGGAAAATGATAAATAATAGGATTATCAATGCATTTATGTGAGTTTGGCGACAGCGGTTTCGATACTGATTTCGTGATATACCACTTCCATCTTCTCCTTCTTCCGTGATGCAAACCGTTATATAAAACATCAATTATTGAACAGTGTTATTTTAGTATCCCTTCTTTACTCAATAAACGAATTACATTAATGCACAATCTTTTTCATTAATGACTTTATATAGGCGGTTCAATAGGATTGCGTTTCGCTGCTATTGAGATTTTGAGAATCTCTTTAAGAAGATAAATACCTCAAATTATTGGTGAAGATGAATCACTGGCAACATCACTAGAGAAACGTCAAATGTTTGAAGGTCCTTTACGTTTCGTTCCACGCATTGCAATTAAGATTTTTTTATTCTTTTGGTATAAAAATTGTCTTTTTAACATTATAATGTTTGAAATAAAAACTGTAAATTACTATTAAATAACTAAAAGCTATGTTTACTAGGAAACTTAAATAATATTTTTAACCTTGAGTTGAAACTTTTCTTTTGAAAAACGAAACGTTACGTCTCCTCTCGCACTTCGTTCGTATTTCCTTCCCCCCTTCAATTTTACGAAAATATGAGTTTGAGTTCGAAATGCTTTATTCATTATGGTAACATAAAAAGTACGCCAAGTCACTTTTGAATATTTTAAAAAATAATACTTTTAATGCCCAAAGTAGCACAAAAACGTATTGTATGGTCACAGTATTATGGTTGTAGACATTTTGGCCGCTAAAGCTAAAACTTAACAACGATCGATCGACGATCATTTTATAGCCATAATGCTCGCATAAAAGCTACGAGCCCTTAATTAATGGTATATATACCGCCAACAGCAAAGTCCAGAAATATGCTGAATAAATGTTATCAACTGTGGTAATAGTAATAATAACAACGGATGGTGTTATCACAACTCGACTCACTCTGTGAGTAGTGAACACGAGACTTCTGTTATCGTAGTTAATAGACCGGGAATTAAACCTTAATAACGATTGCAAAAATCATCCAAAACCAGGTACGCCTTAGGGCCAAAAATTTACAATAAAAATCCCAATAAAATAAAAAAATTAAATAGTGTAATTATTTTTGAAAATAAATTTAAAATGTGGTTGCTAGGCTGTGCTTTTTTCAACATAAACGAATTGTATAACTATAAAAAATACGTACCTACGTATTAATGTTTTATACAGTAGGTCGTAGGTAGGTGTGACTGCAAAGTCAACCCTTTTAGCTATATCTGCTGCAAAGCAGCAATCCTTGCATTGTATTTCGGTTTGACGTATCGAAAACCCTCTAATAAAACCTTGTAAATTTAATTTAAATTTATTGTTTTATTATAATTAACTTAGTTGTTAATTTATAATTAATTATTTTTATTTATTTATTTAACATTTAATGCACAAAAATACTAGGCCTGAAAATAAAGACATTTTTATTTTATTTTTAGTGTAATTACACTGAAGTGAGGAGAAATGTCTATGAGCGACAGTGACCAACTTACTGTCAGGTGATCCGTTTGCTCATTTGCTCTATTATATTATATATAAAAAAAATATTAAAGAAATTATACAAGAAGAGGAGTACACAAGATCCTCGCGGCGTTCCGTCGCTGAATGGCAAGGGAAATGCGCTGCGCTAAAGAGACCGGCCCGCGGATCACCTCTCTCCTTTATACGTCTCCCCACTGCGCGGATCAGATCCTTGGTCTTGGAACCCCTCTCGTCTTTATACGTCTTGGCCTGGGTCACGCGGTTTCAACTGCATAAGGCACAAAGTAGTACAACGATTCCAGGTTGGAACACTTTGATAAACTTAGATCGGAAAAGATTCCGCGATGTAATCACAACTGTGATATCATCTATGAACCTGCCTTATAATGGTTCAATGTTGCACTATCATTCTCATATAAATTATTTGGCAGGAAGATTAAGTTCTGCCGCTTATGCCGTTAGAAAGATAAGACAACTAACTGATGAGTAGAGCGTCGGTGGCACTAAAGCACCGGACTCCCATGCCAATGTACCAATGAGTTTTTCGTATTTTTCGAAGACTTACGTACATTTACCGACTGCTCTAACGGTGATGGAAAATATCGCGAGGAAAGGAAACCTGCACACTGAGATGACCAGTGTGTACAATGGGGTAGGCACAAAAGATTCTCAAGGGTCGAAGTGCCGCTGGATTATTCCCGACCCCCTATCATAAGATAAGAACTGATGAGTATATTTCAGTTATTTTCATAGGATATGTCTTATGGCATTATTTTATGGGGTCAAGCGGCTGATATTAAAACTATCTTTATTCTACAAAAGAGGATAATTCGTGCAATATATGATATACGTTGCTGGGACTCTCTAAGGGAATTATTCAGGGAAATAAATATACTGGCTGTCGCGGGTCAATATATTTATATATATCATGCTGTTTCCGAAGAAACTGTGATAAACATGATTTCAATACCAGAAACAAAAACAAACTTGCAGTCCCACGCTTTAGACTTAGTAAAGTAAACACATCATTTATGGGTCACTGTGTACGATTTTATAATAAGATACGTGATACTGTAATAAATATGTCAGAAAAAATATTTGAGACCCATATATGTAAAAAGTGTTATTATAAAATAAATGACCACTTAAATGATAAACAGGCTTGGTCCTAAACCCAGCTCAAGCTCTGCACATTGTGTATGTGATTGTATTCATAATTATTATAAGATAAGTTATATTTATTTTAAAAGATGTGCAGCTGATTGTTTCTTGTGCCACTTCTTTTCTTTCAGCTATAATACCTTCCGAAGCAGTGATAGTTGTGTATTGTAGCTTTATACTTTATACCTTTAAGATTGCAATGTGTGGTAAGCTTTATAAAAGAATAAATTGTCAATGACTGTCATGGCTTCTATGCGTTCTTTGTCTTTATAGTTTCACCCGCGCTTTTGTGGCATCCATGTCAGCTTTGTTTTGTTTTGTCTTGCAAAATGTTTTACAGTAGTGCTTTTCTAGTAAGAATGGTGTTTCTTGCTCGAAGAACTTCGACAAGATGCGAATAATGTGTGGGACAATGAAGTAAAGACAAAAAAGACGCTGCAGCCCGATCGGTACTTAGCTGGTTTTTGAAGACCCATACTGCGTCCGGGACGCCTTCTTCTTTAGTTCGGATGGTGCAGAAGCGTGGAAGATTCTCCCAGATAGCATTGAAATGTGTCACATCAGCATTTTAATGAAGACTTGAAAGAGTTGTTTACATCAGACATGGCTGTATGGGCTCAGTTCCCTTTGCCTTAAAAAACAATTATATTTATAAATATATTCAGAAATAATACAACAGTGATAGAGTAAAAAAGGGACGGTGTAAAAAAATAATCTACCTTAAGGTATTTACTTACAATAAAAAATATCTGATTCTGATTCTACTTAGTTGTTAATAGTTTGCTCTTATTATTCAACAGAAATAATGATTTAATTGAACATTAATAACTAAACTAATCGAATAGGAATAATAAATTCAATACTATGATTACACGTAAAAACAAATTTAATTATTCGTTTCATAAACTGTACTGTAGAATGATCACAAAGACGTTTTCCGTTCTCCCAACTGCATTCGTAACACTGTACCAACGTTATTCGTAACAAGAAATAATTGTATAAACTTGATTGAGTTATTTTTAACCTAATGGCAAAGGAATTAGAGAGTGTCTTACAGCAAATTACATTCGCTTGTCAAATGAAAATGAAAACGTACGTTCCAAAGAGTGTGTTGCGTAAAAAACGCACCAAGTTCATTTGAATAGATAATTTCATAATGATTTTTGTAAGTGGAAAACATTATGGAAAAGCATTCAAATTCTTTATCGTATAGCTCTTGGGAAACCTTTCCGTTACCCCACAGACTTGCTTTACCAGGAATGTAAATTCCTGCGTATAAGGCAGTTATATATACTATCAACAATTTTGAAATTCCACAAGACTGCACTGCTCACAGTAGTAAATGCTACAGCGCGGCGCCTTAAGTGGTCGTCATGTATCACACGTACTAAATTTGGCCAAAGGTTCTATCGCTATCTTGGACCGTATTTATACACCAAGGTAAACAAATTACTTAAAATTATTAATCATACACGATATAGGTGCAAACAATCTTTAACCACCTGGCTTGCAACCTTGGACTATGACAGCACTGAGAAAGTATTGGAAATTGTCCAATGAAAAAACACACATACTATTCATGCAGTCACACACCCGCACACTCTCACACATCCTAACACGCACACTCTCACACACCCTAACACGCACCCTCACTCTCACCCTCAACAAACACACACCCTCACCTTTCCACACCCCCACACCAATACGCACACATGCACACACACTTTCACTCCATGCTTACGTCTTAGTATCTAATGATAATTTTAAAATTGTATACGTTTATTTTTATTTTATTTTTTCCCTTTATATATCAAAATTGTTCTTAAATAGAAGAGCCTAAATCCCGCGACACATGGTATCCCAGTGCGGGATTTAGAGCATCAACCATGTATTAATTATAAGTTGCAAAATAAATTTATTTGTATTTGTAATACTTCTAGACTATGTTTTTTGCTTAATTTAATCTTATATGTCAATGATAAAATTAAAAAATATATTTATTTCTCCAAAAAGATTTATACATTTATGTTTTCCATTGGACCCGCGCTAATACTTTCCATGAAGCCCTAAGTCTGACAAAATGATATCTCATAAGTCATAATGATAACAACTATTTTTTCAGCAACTTTTAACAGTTTCTATAAAGTCACTGAAATATTTTTACCTACCTACACTACACTTCAGATAGATGTAATAATTTAAAATTAAAAACATTTGTAATTTTATCTAATGGTAACCCTTTTATAAAAACGAATTGGAGGTACATACAGTCAAAGATACGCGCACTGGTTACTCTGTATTTCAAAGAAACTCAAGGGAGACATTTTAAATAATAATAATTGGATTTAACGGGTGTTACATACTTCATAATTATAACAAACGTCGGAGCAACCTCCGCGATAATTATGAACCCGTTAAATCCAATAATTATTATAACAGACATTGTAGGTCATTATGATAAAACCGAGATTATTTTATCTTTTAGTTTCGAGTTACGAAACTTGGCTCCCACTCTGCCTTACGACTCACCAGTAGCGCGGGAAACCGCGCCGCGGACGGCTGTGGTTGCGTTCCGTTCCACTTTTCATTTGAAATTATATTTATATTTAAAAAGTATTAATAAAATTTATAATCATACAAATTACTTTACCAATTAATTTGAAATAGATAATTTACTCTGCTGTGTAGTGTGATAAATTAAAAGTGTGTCAGTGAATTTAATAGCTAGGTTTATTTGGAGTATTATTATATGTGTTTTATCGTGTGCTATGGTTCTGGCTGAATGGGAAACGGTGTTTTATTCTTTTGGTAAGAAAATCTTTGTTATCTTTTTTAATTTTACAAACAAAACAAAAATAAAGCGAGTTTGATAAAAAAACGTACAACAGGAGATAATCCTGCAATGTGTTACCACTAGAGGCGCCACTAGCTCAGTGGTACGTAGCCAATCAACATGTAGATACGTTCCTTTCCACCAAAAAATTTTTTACCCTTTAGACTCGCGCCACGCTGTCTTGACAGATTTTTTAGGTCTGCTATTTTGAAATGGCCATATGATGCCATGATATCATCACAATTTTACTATAGCTTTGAGAATTAAAATTAAATTAACCCAAATAACGAGAAACATGTGATATCTTCAAAAATAAAGTTGTGTGATTACGGAGTGTGCTAGTACTTAAACTGAATAAAGGAATATACGCTTTTTCAGTGTACAGTGGAGGACATCAAACTGTACCAAGGTACACTGGAATCCTGTCGCTATACGTTTTTGTTACGATTTCTTGACATTTGTCAAAGTACTAAAGGGTATAAGCTTGAAGTGTCGTCCACTGTACCTATGAAGGAAAATACTAGGTAATTAAAATTATTAGGTAATGTTCAAAATATTTATTTACAACTTAAAATTATTTATACACAAACAATTACAGAAACAAGAGCAATAGAAAAGAATTGTAGAAATAATTAATTTGATAATGTACACACAAAAAATAATTAAATGTAACTTATAAAATTTCTTAGATTAGGCCCGTGTGGTAGGGTACCGAGGATGCTGGCGGCGTTACCCCGCTGGATCGCTATGCTGATCCTTTGGGCGAGATAGCCGCCAGCCCTTGGGTCCCTCGTCGCATCGAACAAACGCTTGGACAGCTCTCGGAACAGTGACCAAGCTCCAGGGCCCCAAGGACCAAGGGTCTCTACACCAAATGCAACAAAGTTGTATTGGTTGCCGATGTCCCTGTATTTGTGGGCATTAAGGCCCTCAACCGCTTCAGCCGCCCCACCGGCCTTCCTACACGTACTCTGGAGGTGGGACGGAGCCAAAGTGTCTACGCAAGTAGCGTCCCACACAAGGGCACGTCCCATTTTCCAGGGTATTAACGACATTCCGTCCGGTCTCTTGCCGTCATCACGCATGATACCGTTCGGCTCCAGGATGGCCGGTACGTTGACGGTGGCAAGAGAGCGACGCAGAATGTCGTTTAAGGCAGCGTGGCGGGAGAAGCGACCGGCGCTCTTTTGGCAGGACAGACCGTGGTGACCGAGGGGGTCGACATCTGCACCACACGGGCACTTATGAGGCGCGCAGACCTCGGCAGAGAGCGGTCGCTAAGCGAAGGGTCTCGTTGTCAATGAAAGTGCCCGTGTTGGCGGAGGGGTAGGCGTGTAGCCAGTGGCCAGATTCCCTGGCGGCCACGGCCAGCAGCCTGGCGCGGGTTGGACCGCAGCTAATTAGGTAATTAATTATTATTACAGAAGGAAAGAAAATGTACACAAATAAAAATCAAATGTTACTTATAAATTGTCTCAAATTAGATCCGTGTGGCAGGGTACCAGGGATGCTGGCGGCATTACCCCCCGTTGTAAATATGTAAAAACACATTTGATAATGAAAAAAATATGAAGTAATACAATTATTAATGTACAATTTTGTTCTTGTGTTAAGTATTGAGAACTTATTAGTATCTGCATTTTTTTTACATAATTTGTACACGTAAGTCTACTTATCGAACTAACTAACTATTGATATCCCATCTGCTCGTACGAAGCGATTTGCTTCTTCGTTCATTACGCGAACGGCTAAGGAATGGAACAGTCTGCCAGCGTCAGTAGAGGTATAGGTACCTATACAGACTGCAAAGTCTGGAACATCGGCGCAAGGTTGCCTGTCTATCGGTATTTTATAGGATACATTTCGGAGAGTGCGCATCGGAATTGCACGAGCTGATTCCAGCATCTCCATTCCGCCTTCGGACTACCAGACGCGGGGAGGGGCTCCATCCTCATGTTGTTGATATCCCATCTGCTCGTACGAAGCGATTTGCTTCTTCGTTCATTATGCGAACGGCTAAGGAATGGAACAGCCCGCCGGCGTCTGTGTTTCCCGAAACCTACAACCTTGGGATCTTCAAGGCCAGAGTGAATAGGCATTTACTGGACCCGCATGCTCCATCGTCGACCTCATCGTCGCTTACCATCAGGCGAGATCGAGGTTAAATGCGGGTTTAGTAGTCAATAAAAAAAAATCTATGTTAAAGGTGTAGCTGGAAGAAATCTCTATTATAGAGATAAGCTCTACCTGTGTAGATACGTTTAATTTCTTTGTTTTTTTTCGTTTGTGATTTATGTCTGTGCAAATAAAGTATAAAGTAATACTCGTAAAATTCAAACTTACCCTAAAATTACAATAAATAATAATTATTATTTATTACATATTTAAAATTATTTACTTATCTATGCTGAACACCCATAAAAGCGGTTGTATCTAAAAGTGGATTTCGTCCTTTTACGAGGGTTGTCTGAGAAGTTTCCGACTTCTGAAGATGGCAACTCTTCGTCTACAAAGGTCGGGGAATATGTTTGCACATCCTTTGAAAGGTACTCACCAGAATTTCAGCAATTTTGGACGCGCAGGACTTGTTTCGAATTGAAGGTTAAGAGAGCCAGTGTTACCAGCACATGAGGCGCTCCATCTAGTCCTCAAGGTTATAAACCTATATTGAAGTGAGATAAATGTCTATAGGCGACGTTGACCATTTACCATAAGGTAAATTGTCTCTCTTCTGTCATGGTAACTCCTCTGCTCTACTTAATACAAAAAAAAGATATTCACCTGGTTCTTATAATCTTGAAGAAAGTATATCTTTGTTAGGATTTAGGTAGACTGATTATAGAAAAGATAAGATTATTTTGTCCTATTTTAGATACTAATACGTAGTATAATCTAGTACAAAGGAATATTCAAGTTGCTGGGTACATTGTAGTACACACGGAAAGAAATTATGTATTTTTTTTGTAATTCCAATTCAATTCAATATGTTTATTTCGGATAACTTGATCCATTGTGTTAGTTGTGTACTTAAAAACTAAGTTAGTAGTATACATTATTTCGGTAAAAATTACAAGTTTTTACACTTCGATCTGATGCTGATCAAACATTACATCATTCGATCAGCTCCCGAACGAAGTGTTTAAGGATAGGGGAATCATATTTATCCGCTATCACTTTCAGGATGCTGTTGGAACAGATAGAACGACTTTGTTGCTCTATAAAGTTATAAGTGCAAAGGGTCAAGTTGAAAACCAGCGTCAGTAGAGGTATAGGTACCTATACAGACTGCAAAGTCTGGAACATCGGCGCAAGGTCGCCTGTCTATCGGTATTTTATAGGATACATCTCGGAGAGTGCGCATCGGAATTGTACGACCTAATTCCAGCATCTCCTTTCCGCCATCGGACTACCAGGCGCGGGGAGGGGCTCCATCCTCATGTTGTTGATATACCATCTGCTCGTACGAAGCGATTTGCTTTTACGTTCATTATGCGAACGGTTAAGGAATGGAACAGCCTGCCGGCGTCTGTGTTTCCCGAAACCTACAACCTTGGGATCTTTAAGGCCAGAGTGAATGGGCAACTGGACCCGCATGCTCCATCGTCGACCTCATCGTCGCTTACCAACAGGCGAGATCGAGGTCAAATGCGGGTTTAGAAGACAATAAAAATAAAAACATCAAACGACACTCAGCTGAACTTGGCCCTTTTTAATAGATTATATATTTACTTTAATTTAAATTAACAATGACCTTATGTGTTTGACATTTGTTTCCTCAGTATATATATAGGTACGTAGGTAACGCTAACGTATATGGCGACGTGTAATTATTAGAACAAAGGAGGAACGTATAATAAAATTATTTAGTTTATATTAGTAAACGTTTGAGTTATCAATGAGTCATAAATTGATAATCTAGAAAACCCCGGTAATAGTTCACAATAGTACCTACCTAGTAATGCAACTGACGCGTAATTACAGCCATTGTAAAATAAGTTTTTAGTAATTACGTGCAGTACATACAATACTTTTTCTGCGACCATTTAATGGTCTAACGTTTTTATTTTTATTTTTTTATTGACTACTAAACCCGCATTTGACCTCGATCTCGCCTGATGGTAAGCGACGATGAGGTCGGCGATGGAGCACGCGGGTCCAATAAATGTCTATTCACTCTGACCTTGAAGATCCCAAGGTTTCGGGAAATACAGGCTGTTCCATTCCTTAGCCGTTCTCATAATGAACGAAGAAGCAAATAGTTTCGTACGAGCAGATGGGATATCAACAACATGAGGATGGAACCCCTCCCCGCGCCCGGTAGTCCGAAGGCGGAATGGAGATGCTGGAATTAGGCCGTGCAATTCCCATGCGCACTCTCCGAAATGTATCCTATAAAATACAGACGTCGGCAGGCTGTTCCATTCCTTAGCCGTTCTCATAATGAACGAAGAAGCAAATCGTTTCGTACGAGCAGATGGGATATCAACAACATGAGGATGGAACCCCTCCCCGCGCCCGGTAGTCCGAAGGCGGAATGGAGATGCTGGAATTAGGCCGTGCAATTCCCATGCGCACTCTCCGAAATGTATCCTATAAAATACCGATAGACAGGCAACCTTGCGCCGATGTTCCAGACTTTGCAGTCTAGCTTCCACCAGCGATTCGTCACCTATAAGGCGCTTAGCGCGTTTCGTCTAACTAAATTCGTTAACGTCTAACTAAATAAAAGAAAATACTACAGAAATAAAATATATTTAATAAGGATTATATTTTATTAGCGGCAAATATTTCTAGGGTGTCATCTATAGGTTATAAGTTGTTATAACAATAATAGGGTAGGGCAAAAACATTTTCTTTACAAATTTTCGAGAAAAGCGACAAATATGGTTTGTTTGAAAAATCTACAAATAAATGAATTATTGCTATTCTAATACGAAGTATGAATTAGTATGAAGTATTATTTCATCATTAGCCCATTAATGTCCCCACTGTTGGGGCACTGGCCTGCCCTTGCACAAGGGAGTACGGGCCATGATCCACCGAGCGGGCCCAGTGCTGATTTGTTGGATTTCACACACCCTCGGAAACTTTTAATTGCCTCAGACATTCAGGTTTACTCACGATGTTTTCCTTCGCTGTTACAGCAGTCGGTAAATGTACGTAAGTCTTCGAAAAAATCGGAAAAACTCATTGGTATATGGCATTGTATGGTTTAGAACCCGGTTCGGCATGGGAGTCCGGCGTCCTGGCCACTAGACCACCGACGCTCTACTTAGATCGCCAATACTTACTTACTTACTCCGCTGGCGCAGCGTCCCGAAGTGAATCTTGTCCTCCGATACCAAAGAGCGCCATCGCTATGTCTCCTGCACAGTCTCGAGCCAGTCAGGCGCCCGGAGCTCACGCAGATCCTTCTCCACTTCATCGCGTCAGCGGTATCTGGGACGTCCGACCGGACGTCGTCCGTTAGGGCGTCCCACATACGCTCGAAAGCAGCTCGACTCCGATGGCTCGGACACATCACTAGGATTGGGGAGGATCGGGCACTTAAACGAGATCGCCAATAATTATGTCAAATAGACGACTATTTTACTTTTAAGTGCCTACCCACCTAATTATTGCTTCCGTCCTTGTTCACAGGTAGTTGACGCGGGTAATTGACAAGATGGCGGTATCTGCTGACGTCACTATCTCCCAAGATGGCGGACACGTCAAGCTGCATCCCTACTTGGTCGCGTTGGTGTGAGTACCTTGTATCTTTTTAAAAAAAATTTTTTTATTGATTACTAAACCCGCATTTGACCTCGTTCTCGTCTGATGGTAAGCGACGATGAGGTCGACGATGGAGCACGCGGGTCCAGTAAATGCCTATTCACTCTGGCCTTGAAGATCACAAGGTTGTAGGTTTCGGGAAATACAGACGCCGGCGGGCTGTTCCATTCCTTAGCCGTTCGCATAATGAACGAAGAAGCAAATCGCTTCGTACGAACAGATGGGATATCAACAACATAAGGATGGTACCTCCCCGCGCCTGGTAGTCCGAAGGCGGAATCTATGTCATAAAACAGCATCTCTCGTTGCGATCAAAATTTGAAACAACTTCATCTCTATTTGAGATATGCTCGGAGTATCACTGCTGGATCGAATCCGAAATGAGGAGATCCGGCATAGAACAAAAGTTATCGACATAGCTCATAAGATTAGCAAGCTGAAGTGGCAGTGGACCGGTCACGTCAGTCGCAGAACCGACAACCGCTGGGGGAGACGAATTCTGGAGTGGAGACCGCGTTTGGGCAAACGTAGAGTGGGACGGGCGTCCCTGCTGGGTGGAGCGACGATCTGGATGAGAAGAGCCGAAGATCGGGCTCAATGGCGCGCCCTGGGAGAGGCCTGTGTCCAGCAGTGGACTAGAGTAGGCTGCTGATGACATCTCTATTTACCGATCATAACTACATTGTCTTATAAACATGAAGGTACGAACGTCCGTCCCGCACTTGGGGAGGGAGACTAATTTTTCTTTCATCCATGCTTATAGTTAACTTTTAAGTTCACTTACTTTTTTTAAGGAACAATTCTGAGACGTGACCGTAATAGTTTCTTTAAACTATAAGTCAGAAGGATCAGTGTTTGTTTTGGGGCCTTCCTTTTACAACAAATTCCCGAAAGATGTACCAGATGCAACATCCACAAATATATTTAAAACTCGACAAAAAATGGCTCTTTCAAAAAGCTTTTTATTTAATAAATGAATTCCTAAATGGACAATCTATTAGTTGTAAAATAGTTGTAATTGTTGTAATGTCTATTTGATGCGACGAGGGATCCAAGGGCTGGCCGCTATCTCGCCCAAAGGATCAGTATAGCGATCCAGCGGGGCAACGCCGCCAGCATCCTCGGTACCCTACCACACGGGCCTAATCTAAGATATATTATAAGTTACATTTAATTTTTATTTGTGTACATTAAATTATACTTATTATTATTTGTTAATATATAATAAATAAAATAATAAAATAAAAAATATATTTATTAATGCAGACAGTATCTTTTACATTAACTCTGTAGTATTAAGCGGCTTTTCTCAGCATTACTATATTGTAAACTCTGTATTATTATATTGTAAACTATGTATTATTAAGCAGCTTTTCTCAGCATTATTATATTGTAAACTGTGTATTATTATTTTGTAAACTCTGTATTATTAAGCAGCTTTTCTCAGCATTATTATATTGTAAACTCTGTATTATTATATTGTAAACTCTGTATTATTAAGCAGCTTTTCTCAGCATAATTATATTGTAAACTCTGTATTATTATATTGTAAACTATGTATTATTAAGCAGCTTTTCTCAGCATTATTATATTGTAAACTGTGTATTATTATTTTGTAAACTCTGTATTATTAAGCAGCTTTTCTCAGCATTATTATATTGTAAACTTTGTATTATTATATTGTAAACTATGTATTATTAAGCAGCTTTTCTCAGCATTATTATATTGTAAACTCTGTAATATTAAGAGCGTTATACATACATGTGTTACCTGCTGTAGATAACCAACCAACTGCTAGTTGACAAGACATATTATTCAGTAAATGATTTTTTAAGAGCCAAAGATATTTAAATAGTGATTGCCCCATTTTTATTAACTTTATGTCCGATGTAAGTGTATGTCCATATACAGGGTGGGCCAAGAATTCGTTAACATTTAAACCTAACACCCCGCGCTAATACAAGCCGCGCGGGGAGCGGGGAGGGGCGTTACCACTAGCTCGCTTCTCGGAAATTTAGTCGCAATGTATCGCTTCACGGGGCCGCAGCGCGCTTATTGTGTGAAACAATTTTATTTAAACAACAGTTCGCTCATTACAGTGAGACGCTTATTTCGCGTTGAATACGACTTACACGATTTAAATCAGTGTCCGAGTGCTCCATTAATAAAGAAATGGGTTAAGAAGTTCGAAGAGACGGGATCTACACTAAACGTGAAGCAAACCGGCGGCCCACGGACTTCTCGGAGCGAAGAGAACGTGCAGCGAGTTTCCGCATCAGTTCGACGTGATCCAAATTTATCGACGCGCAAACGTTCGGCTGAATTAGGACTATCCCGAACATCATTGCGCCGTATTTTGAAATTAGACATGAAATTACATCCATATAAGATCCAGTTAGTGCAGGAATTAAAACCTAATGATTTAAATTTGCGCAAGTCGTATGCCGAAACAATGTTAGATCGATTCAATAATTTTGATAACCTCTTATTTTCCGACGAAGCCCATTTCCACCTCAACGGACACGTAAACAAACAGAATTGCAGGTATTGGAGCAGCGAAAATCCCAAATCTAAACACGCGAGGCCACTTCATTCTCCCAAGGTAACGGTATGGGCTGCAATTTCAGCAAAAGGAATTATTGGGCCCTACTTTTTCGAAGATTCTCGCGGCCGTTCGGTTACTGTGAATTCTGCTGAGTATGTGAAAATGTTACGGGAGTTCCTGGCACCGAAGCTACTGGAATTTGCTGGCTACAACCGTAACACATGGTTTCAGCAAGATGGAGCCACTTGTCACACATCCAACGAGTCCCTGCCGGTAGTAAAAGAAATGTTTCCGGAAAAGCTGATTTCCAGACGAGGCGACATCCCATGGCCACCCAGGAGTCCAGATTTAACGCCAGCAGACTTCTTTTTATGGGGTTATTTGAAGAGTCGTGTTTACACCCATAAACCAAAAACACTACGTGAACTAAAGGAAAAAATTAGTGAAGAAATGTCAGCGATCTCGCGGTCTCTTTGTCGACGAGTATTCGAAAATTTCGGTGTTCGCTTAGAAGAGTGCAAAAATCGAAACGGTGGTCATTTAGATGATGTTATTTTTAAAAAATAAATTCCAAATAACTAACTTTCTTGTAAATAAACAATTTTAAAAATATGTCAAATGGTTTTCTTTATATGATTTTTTCAATTGTTAACTAATTCATGGCCCACCCTGTATATTTTTTAAATTAAATAAGAAGAGCAGACGAGCAAACGGGCCACCTGATGGTAAGTGGTCACCGTCGCCCATAGACATCTCACCTCACTGTATTAATATTAGAGGGTTTTTGATGCGCTGCTAACCTTGAGGACTAAGATGGATTCCCTCATGTGCCGGAAATTACGCTGGCTCTCTTACCCTTCAAACCGAAACACAGAAATGCAAGCATCTCTGCTTCACGGCAGAAATAGATAAGAGGGTGGTACCACCCCAGGCGATCCTTCACATTAGGATCTACCACTACCATAATTAGTGTTTAGCGAATTAATATTCTGGCTGGGTCAAAATACCAGAAGCACGGTGTCGGGCAGCAGCGTCATCGGGGCAAGCGACCCGGCTACTGCGATCGCCAACCCGCAGGCCTAGCGTGGCGATTATGGCATTTCCTCCCATGGATAGCACAAAAGCCGAAGACCGGGCTCAATGGTGCGCCCTGGGAGAGGCCTATGTCCAGCAGTGGACTAGAGTAGGCTGCTGATGATGATGATGAATTAATACTACTACTACTTTTACTTACTATTAATACTACTACTACTAGTCAACGGTTTAATTTTTTATTTTTTATTTTACAAATAATAATAATAATGTAAGTAGGTACTTATAAAGCGTCGGTGGCCTAGTGGCTAGGACGCCGGGCTCCCATGCGGGAGGTCCGGGTTCGAAACCGTGCAATGCCATGTACCAATGAGTTTTTCGTATTTTTCGTCGTGCGTCTATGTTTTCCGTTTATAATTCCACCGGATCGGAATGGCCTTCGAACAAATTGGTAGTTTTAGGAGGTTCCCAGGTTATGTATAACATTGGACTGTTGCCATGCACAAAGCACAAAATAGTAACAGAAATGTAGTTAACGATTCTTCCCGTCAATTCTTAAGTCATTTCCATGGTATTTTTTTTTGTTCGAAACTACAATTTCCCAGACTTGTAAAAATGTTTATACTTCTTATCTTATGATAGAGGGCCGGGAGTAACCCAGCGGCACTTCGACCCTTGAGGATCTTTTGTGCCTACCACATTTACACACTGGTCATCTCAGTGTGCAGGTTTCCTCACGATGTTTTCCTTCACCGTTAGAGCAGTCGGTAAATGTACGTAAGTACGAAAAACTTATTTGTACATGGCACTGCACGGTTTCGAACCCGGACCTCCCGGACTTACCGACTGCTCTGACGGTGAAGGAAAACATCGCGAGGAATCCTCAAGGGTCGAAGTGCCGCTGGGGTTATTCCAGGCCCCCTATTATAAGATAAGATATAAGGACAACCCCTAGGCTTACGTCATACGGCACTTCGACCCTTGAGGATATTTTGTGCCTACCCAATTTTACACACTGGTCATCTCAGTGTTCAGGTTTCCTCAAGATGTTTTCCCTCACCGTCAGAGCAGACGGTAAATGTACGTAAGTCTTCGAAAAATACGAAAAACTCATTGGTACATGGCATTGGTACATGGGACTGTATGGTTTCGAACCCGGACCTCCCGCATGGGAGTCCGGTGCCCTAGCCACTGTACCACCGACGCTCTAATATATTTATACTTACTCCACTAGGTACAGTCAACCACAAGCTATAGTATACCATCTGTCAAAAACCTTCGATTAAATCTCAAACTTATGCCTGCGCAATATGATACATTTTAGATTCTCAAATTTTAACGTTTGTGGTAGGTTGACCTGCGGTCGACTGTACATGTCTGCTCTGTGTCTGTTTGGTGTGACGTCACAAAACAATGTCCGATCATTCAGCTTGCGCGATATGGATTTTACTGGCCACTGTCCAGTAACTAGGGAAGGCGGTATCTAGAGAAAAGATATCTGTGTGATTATTAAAATGTATGAAATATTAAAATTGTAGTACATGATTAGACTTAAATAATATTCTGTTTCACAGGTTTTTACTGTATTTTATTAATTACGACCGGTTTCGTTTACACATCTTCAGGTATTTGTTTATAATAATTTTCTTAACTACATGCAGGTAGATAAATACAGCTTTTTATTATAAACAAATACCTGAAGATGTGTAAACTCAACCGGTCGTAATTAATAAAACACAGTAAAAACCTGTGAAACAGTATATTATTTGAGTCTAATCATATACTACAAGTTTCACCAGGTACCAACAACCGCAAGTATTAACCATTTTAAAAATGTAGCGCTTATTTCAGCTTCGAACAAAAAAAATGTGCCATGGAAATTACGTGAGAATGTGTGGTGTGACGGGAAGAATCACTCTTTGGTTACACATACAATCATACGCCGCCGCACGCGTCTTTTTATGCTCAAATAAGAATTAGAATAAGTTTATTTGTGCGGTAAGATGACAAAGTATCCATAGTCCATACACCAGTAGGAACTTAAGCATAGGTTATATTAAACTAAATAAAATTAGTGAGCAACAAGTTAGTTTACAATAAACGCTGACCTCCGAACTAGGAGGTTCCTGTATCTCGGAGGACAGATCTCTTCTGTGACCGGTGGAAATGAACATGTAACAGATGTTGTCCAAGACAAGAAAATATAAAACTGACAAGCAACAGTCTTGTGACAGAAAATACATGAATTACTTTTAATTTTCCGATTGGAATATTATTTTATTTCGCTTATTCGTAATAATTCAATGGTCCCTAGAAAAACTCAAGCGATCGAAGCACTATATAAGCGCTTTAAAAAAAAAAAACCAAATTTCACAAATCATCGACATTGAATTAAAAGACTCGATATTCAATAAAAGATTAAAGATGTGTCTTCTTAACAAATGTTTCTATTCACTGCACGAGTTTTTTGATGATAAAACCAATACTTAACTATAAAATCATTTTTTTTTTAATCTCAGTTTAGATGCTCTGGTACACGACAAGGTGACCATGTCAGCCTCGTTAGGGTCACGAAAAGGGAATGGAAGCTCAAGTGTTATTAGAGTCAGCCCTCACTTTGAGAGCCAGCTTAGCAAACAACAGTAAGTGTTTCATATTATCAGATAAGGGCTGACTCAAAATAATATTGAGCCTCCCATTTTGGAGCCTATTGAGGACAAATTTCTTCCTCTCAATGGTCACACTCCAGTAGGAGGTGAGTGAGGTCTTCTATTGTGTTGCAGTTGGTACAAAACGGTGATGCAGCTCTTCCCACCAAATGCAACAACTTATTTAACGGAATGTGACCCGAGCGTAATCTAAAAATAAAATCAATTATGTATAACTTATAATGACAATTAATTTAATTTATCCCGTTAGCGTTTATTACTATTATAATTTATTATAAATCTTATTTTATATTGCGGTACCCTACTCAGGGTTTCATATAATATATATATTTTTAAGACCAATTGTAACACATGAAAAGCAATAAATGGCATGAGTATGAGTATAATAGCTATATGTGTTTTCCTCGCTCGCGGCCGGCCGCCCAATACGCTAAAACTTCTTTTCTGTTAGGCATGATCTATTTTGTGACTACAGGAGGTCGACGACCTATAGACTAGATTAGATATCACGTGAACATGAAATATGTATGGAAATTGGTGTGTGTTTTGACGAATCGCTGGTGGAAGCTAGACTGCAAAGTCTGGAACATCGGCGCAAGGTTGCCTGTCTATCGGTATTTTATAGGATACATTTCGGAGAGTGCGCATCGGAATTGCACGACCTAATTCCAGCATCTCCATTCCGCCTTCGGACTACCAGGCGCGGGGAGGGGCTCCATCCTTATGTTGTTGATATCCATCTGCTCGTACGAAGCGATTTGCTTCTTCGTTCATTATGCGAACGGCTAAGGAATTGAACAGCCTGTCGGCGTCCGTATTTCCCGAAACCTACAACCTTGTGATCTTCAAGGCCAGAGTGAATAGGCATTTACTGGACCCGCATGCTCCATCGTCGACCTCATTGTCGCTTACCATCAGGTGAGATCGAGGTCAAATGCGGGTTTAATAGCAAATAAAAAATAAAAATATAAAAACCATTATTCGTAGTTCCACTAGCCTGAAAATGTAGGTACGTTGTCAAATTAGTGGGGTCACGAGTCGTGACCCAGGAAATTAGGTGTACAGTGGACAACACTTTACCCTTTAGTACTTAAACTTACGTGACACATTTTGCCCGATCGCTAGTAAATCGAAAGGTGGCCGTGGTTATACGTTAGCAGAATGCGGTTTGATGTCCAAATAGAATGGGAATTAATCACATAGAACGACTCTCTACTCTTGGCAGATTTAATGGAGTAGTTTGCCATTGCCTTCCTCAATTCACACACGGTTATCTCAGTGTGCAGGTTTAGCACTTTTTTGCTGCAGCAGAGATATTTTTAATTCATGGAAACATTATAAGGTACTACGTTATACTTCCATGATTCAATTAGGTTAGATCAGGGGTTCCTATACTTTGACAATTCGCGGCGCACTTTAGGAATCCCTGTATTAGACTCTAGAAATAAGAATAAGTTTATTTGTGCGGTAAGATGACAAAGTATTCATAGTCCATACACCAGTAGGAACTTAAGCATAGGTTATATTAAACTAAATAAAATTAGTGAGCAACAAGTTAGTTTACAATAAACGCTGACCTCCGAACTAGGAAGTTCCTGTATCTCGGAGGACAGATCTCTTCTGTGACCGGTGGAAATGAACATGTAACAGAACATGGGAAAATCCCTATCACCACTGACTGAGTAGGTACCCAAGCGTGTCGTACGAGGCGACTGTCCCGAGTAACTTGCTGGTGGTAGGATCCCTTCAACGTCCGCCTGCGAGCGACCACCTTCTATGTAAAGTCTGTCGTCAAATATCTTCCCTTAGTCGTCGATGTGTTCCGCAGTGTTTATAGAAGAGCCAGTCGTCGAATCGCTGGTGGAAGCTAGACTGCATTCTGGAACATCGGCGCAAGGTTGCCTGTCCATCGGTATTTTATAGGATACATTTCGGAGAGTGCGCATCGGAATTGCACGACCTAATTCCAGCATCTCCATTCCGCCTTCGGACTACCAGGCGCGGGGAGGGGCTCCATCCTCATGTTGTTGATATCCCATCTGCTCGTACGAAGCTATTTGCTTCTTCGTTCATTATGCGAATGGCTAAAAATGGAACAGCCTGCCGGCGTCTGTATTTCCCGAAACCTACAACCTTGTGACCTTCAAGGCCAGAGTGAATAGGCATTTACTGGACCCGCATGCTCCATCGTCGACCTCATCGTCGCTTACCATCAGGCGAGATCGAGGTCAGATGCGGGTTTAGTAGTAAATTAAAAAAAGTCTTTCTAAATTTTTCTTGTCGGACTAAATCATACGGTAGATAGAGATAAATGTAAAGTAGAAAGAGACAGATATAGGTAGGTACATAACAGAAATATTAGTGGGCATAGCAACACATTATATAATAACTTCGTGAATGTAGATAAACGTACGCGCATGACAGTGCGCAGGCCAAGTTTTAAGATGGAGTCCCGACTTTTAAGATACAGGTCTCTCTAAGTTGGAGGTCCTAGTATTGTACCTGAACTTTACTTAAGTAAATAATACTTTTTCAGTTTTTCATTTCATTGCTGACATGGGTATTACCAGGTCTTAAAACTGATTATAGCACCAATCAGGAGCCCTGTTAGGACATAGCAATTTTAAATGGTTATTTTTTTTTATTTTTTTTTGTGTTTAACAAAATTTTATTTATTCATAAAATTAATTTACATGTCAAATAATAAATAATAATAATAATTTTCAAATAAAAAAAAATATGTCGATCAAATAGCCCGCCCCTTGTCGTCCGCGGTGCAAAGGTGCCCATAACGCTCGCGGCGTTACCGCGCTGTATCGCTACGGCCAACCTTTGCACCAGGTACGACCCGGAGCGAGGGTCACAGCCCCTCTCCCTGAGGCGACGGCCAATCTCTGCCACGAATTGTTTCGCCTCCGCCCCCCGACAACCCGTTGTCTCCACCGCGAACGGGACGAACAGGTAGTTCTGTTGCAGAGCGGAGTACTTATCCCGCATAATGGTAATTAACATTAACAATAAACATTACTTTGTCATTAGAAACCAAAGTTGTGGAAAAGTTCGTCTTTATTATAATTAAGTATTAATTTAAAATTAATTAAATTATACTTTAAAATTAAATTGAAATTAAAATTACAAGATATCAAAAAATATGTGGTAAATATCGGAATTCGGAATATCTGTCTTTTCTAAAAAAATATTCAATAATCAATCATCATCATCAGACTATTTAATATCCCCACTGTTGGGGCACAGGTCTCCCCTTGCACAACGGGCCATGATCCACTGAGCGGGCCCAGTGTTGTGCGGTGGATTTCACACGCCTTCGGAAACTTTAATTAATTTCCTCAGACATGCAGGTTTCCTCACGATGTTTTCCTTCACCAAAGAGCAGTCGGTAAATGTGCTTAAGTCTTCGAAAAATCTCATTGGTACATGACACTGCATGGTTTCGAACCCGGACCTCCCGCATGGGAGTCCGGTGTCCTAGGTCACCGGCGCTCAATACTCAATAATGATAGCAGATTGCAAGATTTTAATTTTTCATTTAAGAACTGGTCTATTGAGTTACGCGCATTTAGTTATTAGGAAGTCCGGACTCCCATGCGGAAGGTCCAGGTTCGAAACCAGACAATGCAATTACCAATGAGTTTTTCCGATTTTTTTCGAAGACTTACGTACATTTACCGACTGCTCTAACAGTGAAGGAAAACATCGTGAGGAAACCTGCATGTCTGAGGCAATTAAAAGTTTCTGAAGGCATTGGCCCGCTCGGTGGATCATGACCCGTACCTCCTTGTGGAAGGGGAGGCCTGTGCCCCAACAGTGGGGCTGATGATGATAACACATACACTAACTAACCAATGGAACTTGGCGACCTTTTTTTTAACGTTTTATGTTTTTGTAGTATTACTTCATATTATTGACACCTACTTATACGAACAAGGTCACGTTTTAGAAGTTACTACATCGATGCTATTGAATAATTTATACCTAGTATTATGTCGTAGCCATATAGCGTAATGGCACATTTCACCATGCTGGTGGTACCACTCTTCTACGTAAAGTCTGTCGTCAAATATCTTCGCTTCGTCGTCGATGTGTTCCGCAGTGTTTATAGAAGAGGTCAGTACTTACTGAGCGTGTGGGCTACATCTTCGGCCTTATCGTCCCTTTAAATTACACCAGGTGATACTGAGGTCAAATTATTTAGTGTTGCCAAATTTTTTTCAAGGCGGACTAAGAAATTATCTCCAGTTTTAATTGTTGTCTATTTCATCTTTAGATATTTATTTGGTCTTTTCATATTATTTTGCTATTCTATGAAAGAAAGAATGAAAGATTATTTATTTCCGATACACACATATACCAATTAGGTACAGAAGACAAAAATAATATTAAGTAAACAAATATATTACAAAAATAAATAAGCAAAAGTAACTAAGTTTGATGAAGGTGGTGTGCAGCACCGGAAAAAGAGGACTGCCTCAGCCTGTTTCCGGAGCGCTTTTAGCACTGCGGCGCTGATTGTGAGGCATCCCCTGAGTGCCAGGGATCACTCCCTAATGATACACTACCGGAACATATAAATAACGGAAATATTAATAAACAGAAGTAAAATATTAGGAAACGAAGGAAGGTACTTAATTTTTAAATTATACATTAGAATACAGGAAGGTATGTGTGGAGGTATTATTGTATAAAATAGAGAAAAAATAAAATAAAGCAAGCAATGAAGATGAAACTGAAGGAAGGATAGGTACTACTGTTCGATGTCGCGAAACTTGTATTTGCTTTGTCTATGGCAAGACTTTTGTATTTCAAGCAGATAAAGTTTAATTTTTTGTAAATGTACCCTTAGTTTTGTTATGTACGTTTATATTTTTGTTTTCGTCCCTGACCTGCCTGTATAATGTTATGTTGTAATGTAATGTAATAACGGGCTGATTTTCGCAACTCGACGTCTTAAGCGCCTATTTTACGTGTGGTGGAAACTACTACTAATCGAGCCACCCCAACTTCGCCAGGAAGTCCAGCAGTCCTCTGATGTCCTGAAGGACCTCGGGAAGTGATCCTGGGGTGCCAAGGCTTCCCGCCCGGTAGGTGGTCACCTACCTGCACTCCAAGAGCACGTGGGCGACCGTCTCCTCAGCCTCCATGCAAGCTCTGCACAAGGGGCTGTCTGTGATGCCTATATTGAAGAAGTGTTTGTTATGTTGTATATGTAATGTTATGTTAAATACATGTGTTTTCTTTCTTTCTTTCTTAAATCTTCTGGTAGATATCGATAGTCTACTAATAATTATTATATCAACGCTGGAAGTCATTGTGTTGCAGCAACAGCAATAAAATTATCAATATTATTATCTGCACGTTTCTCTGATTCACATATTTATAAACACACGTTCCATACTTATGATTTGAACGGAGGCGATGCTACAGTGTGTCCTCTAGGTGCCGGCTAGCAGGGTTCTAGGACAGTGTGCAGATGAAGTAATAGAAGAACGTAATAGATATTATATTTTTAAGGAACAGAACAACACAGAAAATAGTAAATGTAGAAAATAGGTAGTAGTAGGAGACAAAAATGAACGGAGAACGTCCGTTCAGGACAAAATACAGAGAGAAAGTGCAAAATACAAAGAAAACAATGAAATTAATAGAATAATGAAATTTCGAAATGGAATGGGAATATGATTTGAATTTAGATGAAGAAATGAAGATGCCAACACGAAATGAGATGAGATAAACGCTAAAGATGAGGTTGAAATTGATAGCAAGGAGGTTGATATGGACGATGAAGTCGACATTGTTACAGTGATGTAGTGTTTATTTCTTTTTTACGACTAAACCCGCGTTTGACCTCAATCTCATCTGGTGGTAAGTGAGGATGAGGTCAAAGATGTATCCCACACGCTCAGTAAGTACTGACCTCTTCTATAAACACTGCCGGAACACATCGACGACGAAGCGAAGATATTTGACGACAGACTTTACATAAAAGGTGGCCGCTCGCAGGCGGACGTTGAAGGGGTCCTACCACCAGCAAGTTACTCGGGTCAGTCGCCTCGTACGATCAGTGTTCCCTTGTTGGAAGCATCAATGCTTGCACTGTTGTGTTTGAAGTTTCGGTTTGAAGGGTAAGAGAGCCAGCGTAATTTCCGGCACATGAGGCACTCTATCTGAGTCCTCAAGGTTAGCAGCGCATCGAAAACCCTCTAATATTAATACAGTGAGGTGAAATGACTATGGGCGACGGTGACCACTACCGGTGACCCGTTTGCTCGTCTGCTCTCCTTATTTAATCAAATAAAATACCTGTCATCATCATCATCAGCATCCTACTCTAGTCCACTGCTGGACATAGGCCTCTCCCAAGGCGCGCCATTGAGTCCGATCTTCGGCTCTTCTCATCCAGATCGTCGCTCCACCCAGCAGGGACGCCCGTCCCACACTACGTTTGCCCAACCGCGGTCTCCACTCCAGAACTCGTCTCCCCCAGCGGTTGTCTGTTCTGCGATTGACGTGACCGGCCCACTGCCACTTCAGCTCGCTAATCTTATGAGCTATGTCGATAACTTTTGTTCTATGCCGGATCTCCTCATTTCGGATTCGATATACCTATATCACAGATTAAATCATAATTATTACTACTAGTATTAACGCATTGTTATAGTTAGTTGATAATGTATTTGTAGAATTGTCATCATTAGTAAAGGTCAATTGTTGGGGTTAAGTAAACATTGATAACATTCTTCAGTTACAATTATGACGTCGATTCTGGCGTGGCCGCTAAATTCAAAGATAAAACTAAATGTAACTATCACGACACGATAATGTTTACGACTCTGTTTCCATACAAGTCATTTTATACACATTCGACATCATAGGTAGGTCTCTTCTAAGTCGTATTCCTCATCCTTTCGCATCAAGTCGCATTCCCACCATCCCTATTAACCTTCTTTTCTCTTTCTTTCAAATTTCGACAGTTTTATATTTTCCCATGTTCTGTTACATGTTCATTTCCACTGGTCACAGAAGAGACCTGTCCTCCGAGATACAGGAACTTCCTAGTTCAGAGGTCAGCGTTTATTGTAAACTAACTGGTTGCTCACTAATTTTATTTAGTTTAATATAACATATGCTTAAGTTCCTACTGGTGTATGGACTATGGATACTTTGTCATCTTACCGCACAAATAAACTTATTCTTATTGCTGAGGGTCGCGATCATTCTAAGAAATTAATGACATAGAACGACTCTCTTGACAGATTACATGGGGTGACCATAGCCTTCCCCATTTCAACACTGGTTATTTCAGTGTGCAGGTTTCCTCACGATGTTTTCCTTCAGCGTAGAGCAGTCGGTAAATGTACGTAAGTCTTCGAAAAAAGCGAAAAATTTATTTGGTACACGACATGAAATTGCCTGGTTTCGAACTCATACCTCTTGCACGGGAGTCCGAAGTCCTAGCCACGACGCCACCGACGCTGTAGTAGGTAGATAACTATCACCAATTTAAAAAAAATGTTGAATGTATAAAATTATTTGTATGGAAAGGTTGTAATTTACGTAACTTTATTTTTTACCTATATTACATTTTCTTAGAAAACAACACTAAAATACATACTTATTTGTGCTCTTCGGGGTAGAGATGGTGGCCGTGGTGGCCTGGAGCACACTGCCTCTACCAGAAAATAGCCAAGCGCCTCGTAGAGACATCCCGGGACCAGAAGGCTGGCCTCTACTTTGCTCAGCGTATAACCCTCGCTATACAGCGGGGCAACGCCGCCAGCCTCCTCGGGACACTCCCTGCAGGGAGCGACCAGGGTCAGGTCTTTTACATGTAAAACAGTATTTTGTAATTTTCTTAGATTAATAATATACTAACATAGCTTGATATAATTTTTCACGTTTGTCAACGTTTCTTTCTTGTTTAGGTAATTAAATAAATAATGATGTTTGATCAACTGCTTCGTCTATATTCGCAACCTCACGATTCTATGGAATTAACTACATGAACAACTCTCTTGACAGATTAAATGGGGTGGTTTGCCATTGCCTTCCCCATTTCACACACTGGTTATCTCAGTGTGCAGGTTTCCTCACGATGTTTTCCTTCACCGTTAGAGCAGTCGGTAAATGGTACTTGGTCTTTCGAAAAAACCGAAAAATTAATTGAGTAACTACATGATTCTTTGTTTCGAACTCGGACCTCCCGCACAAGAGTCCAGCGTCCTAGCTACTATCTTATCTTATCATAGGAGGGCGGGAATAACCTATCGGCACTTCGACCCTAGAGGATCTTTTGTGCCTACTCCATTTTACACACTGGTCATCTCAGTGTGCAGGTTTCCTCACGATGTTTTCCTTCGCCGTCAGAGCAGTCGGTAAATGTACGCAAGTCTTCGGAAAAACAGAAAAATTCATTGGGTAGGTACCTTACATGATTCCTTGTTTCGCATGGGCAACCCGCATGGGAGTCCGGCGTCCTAGCTACTAAGTCACTGGCGACGGTAATTCATTTGTTATCAAATCAATTTTATGTCAAAAATGGATTACGGAATGGGTCGGGTTATTGAAGTGTTAGGTGTGGTGAATTATAAAAAAGGTTGGGTCTATATCTCAAGCTATAAAAACGTATTATCGACAGAATTGGGTCACGGTTCAATCCATTATCATACAATTAAAAATAAGTTAAGAATGGATTTGGCACTCTATATAAGGTCCTTTTTTGTTAGTAGCATATATTGAAATGAAACTAGTACATAGTACTTATTTCAGTATTAGAACAGCAATATAATTAATTCATTTGTGGAATTTTCAAACGAACAATTTTATCCCTTTTTCTCGATATTTTGTTAAGTATTTTTTATTTCTTACCGTTATTGTTATAAACTTATAACCTACAAATGACACCCTAGAAATATTTGCCGCTAATAAAATAGGACTCTATATGTATTGCAGTTTTCCTATCAAATGGTTTGGTCTCTTCAAAATAAACATGAATTACACGTATATGGGACGGATTACAATATACCGCCTACTAACCCGAGTAACTAGCTGGTGGTAGGATCCGTCTGCTAGCGACCACCTTCTATGTAAAGTCTGTCATCAAATATCTTCGCATCGTCGTCGATATGTTCCGGCAGTGTTTATAGAAGAGGTCAGTACTTACTGAGCGTGTGGGCTCCATCTTCGGCGTCATCCTCACTTACCACCAGGTGAGATTGAGGTCAAGGGTTTAGGCGTAAATAAAAAACAGGTTAAAATGGATTAGTTTTATGGATTATTTATTATCAAATGGGTTGGTCTCCAAAATAAACATGACTTATCGACGGTGTTGGGTTAATATCAGTTTTAAGTAGGTTAATTCTTTGGGTTGGGCTTATCTTCAATCATGTTTAAAAGTCACACGAATTTCATGATTTTTTAACCCGTACCCCCTTGTACAAGGGGAGGCCTGTGCCCCAACAGTGGGGACATTGATAGGCTGATGATTAATGATGAAACTATACAATAAGACAAGCCCTTCAAACCTGTCGCTCCCATACAAATGAAGCAATCTAACACACAAACCTTCATAAACCTATAAGTCTCTACCCAGCAGTCACGTGGTCAACCGGTCCACCTCGCCCACTCTTGGATCACCCACTTATAGGTGGACTACTGTACAGGATGTTGCTTGAAATGTTTCTATTTATTTTTATGTTCTGTGTCGTATCGGCCCTAGAGAATTGCACCACCCCAACTCTTCCCGTGGGTAGCGTACGAGGCGGCTGAGGTCTAAGTGAATACTATTCTACACCTAGTAGACGGCGGTAGGCTCGCCACCGATCACGTTTGTCCATCAAACCTTACGACGAAAAGTAGGAACTACCTGTGATTGACGGTATAAAATAAATGACTCCTTAAATGATAAAGAGGCTTGGTCCTAAACCCAGCTCCAGCTCTGCACATTGTGTATATGATTGTATTCATAATTATTATAGTATATATTTATTTCAAAAGATGTGCTGCTGAAAGTTTCTTGCGCCGCTTCTTTCCTTTCAGCTACATCACCTTACGAAGCAGAACATGATTTACTCTACCATTTTTCTATTTTGAATCTTGTTTTTTTCAAATGTAATTTAATTCTAACTTTCTATATATATAAAAAAAAACTATATTGAAAACATCACAAAACTTGTAAATCGAACAATGCCCTGACTCCCAAACTAGGCGAACCTGTATCTTGGGAGACAGTGCTTTCCCAAAAAGAAGGTATTCAATACAGTTCAGTATTCATCATATATAATATTTGATTTCTGTGCTCAGTATCATCTAACGTTATAATTATAACGTGTTATAATCATTCAGCCTCTTTGGTCTCTACAACAACATCCTGTATATATATAGTGACAGCTACTCGTAGGTAAGTATTTGAAAGGGACAGTTGTGTTCTTACTATCCGCCAACTCTAATCAGTCACCTAAACTGTCAGTCACCGCGCCCCGCACCTGCCACTGCACCTCCCACCCGCAGTAGGTACAGTCAACCAAAGGTCAACCTACCCAAAACGTCAACATTTGAGTCTTTAATATTGAGATTTTATTGAATGTTTTTGACAGGTGGTATACGTTAGCTAGTGGTCGATTGTACTAAACTAAGATACCTAGGTAAATACCTAGTCACTGAGGGGCCAGCTGAAAATCAGCGCTGTGGCTTGCCTCAGCATTATGCTGAGCTGGTGTACCCCTGTGGCACTGTCCCGCACCGGATGTTCTGTGCTGCATGTATTAAACTTTGTATACTTCTGTATTGTGTTCTATATTCTGGTGTTTACAGCGCTAAATAAACGTTTTCAATATCAATTTTACTTATAAAATGAAAAAACTTTAAAACAACAATATAATTTAGTTAAATGGTCTATGGATCTGTTACAGTTTTAAATCCATTTTATAATTAGGTATTTTAGTTTATTTTACTTTTTACTTAACTTTTTTCTTTTTTTATTCTTTTTTATTAGTTTCAGTTTCAGTTTGTATTATAAAATAAAAATATCTACTTATTATTTTACTCTGGGTGTGTATTGCTTGAAAATAAAGAAAATTAAAATCCGGGATAAATAAAAAGTAAAATAAATTATATTATTATTATTATTTTTAAATAATACCTACTTATAAAATGAATTTAAAACTTCAAAAGAACAATAGACCATTTTGTTTTGTTTTGTCTAGTATGTTACTTACTTACTTACTCCGCTGGCGCAGCGACCCGAAGTGGATCTTGGCCTCCGATACCAAAGAGCGCCATCGCTCTCTCTCTCTAGTATGTTGGTCTAACTAAATTATATTGTGACTTAATAACTAAACTGTATAGACACTCCAACAAAAGTCCAAGACATCCGAAGCGTAACACTTGGCTTTTTTAAATTAATGCTGTTACAACAATAATTACATGTTTGTTATCTTGCCAGTTTTCTTACCTGTGTAATGTGAATGTGTCGGTTAATGTAAAATAAATAATTATTGTAAGTATATACGAAACGCAGTTAGTAATTTAGGTGGGTTTGAATGAGTGATTTTGTAAATGTTTATTTAACTGACCCCATGCTCTGATTTTATTATTAAGTATATAGTATAAGTATTTGGGTATAGTATAAGTATTTGGGTATATGCCTCTATAGGTAACATTTAGTGGAACCAACTAAGAATTACTTAATGTGCAAATTTACCTGCAAAATGTACCTGAATTTAGATACACAATAAAACATTATCTTAGGAGGAGGGGCAGGTGCGGGGCGCGGTGACTGTCAGTTTAAGTGATTGATTAGAGTTGTCAGATAGTACCTGCGTATGGTGTATCAAGGGCGTCCACTGCCCTACAAATACTATGGGTGCGTTTGAGAGCGTCGGTGGCATAGTGGCTAGGACACCTGACTCCCATGCGGGAGGTCCAGGTTCGAAACCATGCAATGTCATGTACCAATGAGTTTTTCGTATTTTTCGAAGACTTACGTACATTTACCGACCGGTCTAACGGTGAAGGAAAACATCGTGAGGAAACCTGCACACTGAGATGACCAGTGTGTAAATGGGGTAGGCACAAAAGATCCTCAAGGGTCGAAGTGCCGCTGGGGTTATTCCCGGCCTCCTATCATAAGATAAGATAAGATGGGTGCGTTCAGTTTATTATACGAAAACCTTGTATGGGATAAATTAGAATACTACCGCCACTGATCAAGCATATCGTAGGCGACTGACCCGAGTAACGTGCTGGTGGTAGGACCCCTTCAGGGTCCGCCTGCTAGCGACAACCTTCTATGTGAAGTCTGTCGTCAAATAGGTAGCAAGAAGAGCCTGTAGGTACTTGCTAAGCTTCTTCGGTCTCATCGTCACTTACCACCAGGGGAGACTGAGGTCAAAGGCGGTTTAGCCGTAAATTTAAAAATTTAAAAAATCCGTTGTTGGATGGATTTCGGAGGTGACCTAAAATTCTAAAGTCTAGGTTTGTTGCACGCGCATGGTCTAAAGGATTTTTTGTACTACCAGATTTAACTTACTGAATATTTAATGTTAATAAATTAAGTTTAAGCTGTATACCTACCCTCACTTGACTTTTTGTTACGTTAATTTTCACATGTAAGTGAATTATTTCCAATATGCCATTGATTCTAGTACAGTTTTCTAGTCAAAATAACAAAAAAGTATTTAGTTTTTAAAAAAATTTCATACTTTACGTCTCAAACTGTGTTTTTAAATAGAAGAAATTAATTTAATTTAACAGTGGCAACTTTACATACAACTATGCCAAATCGAAATGTTATTTCAAATGTAAGTGAATTGTAATTCTTATGAGGAGGTTATATAGGAGGGTAATTTTTGCGTAAAACTAGTGTATTTTACCTAAAAATCGTCCGTGATAAGTGAACGTTATATAAGACAGTGAAATACTACAGACGGTGTGATCCGGCAAACCTAACCTCCAATTGCACTTGGATAAGACACTAGGCATTCCTAGTGCACACGACTCTCCTCTAAGCCAATCCCTGGAAACGAGGTTTGCGGTTTTAACGATTTCTGCAATTGTGACGAGTTTACCAATAACAAAAAAAAATATTTAGCTTCTACACACACAGTTATGACTATAACGTTATGAACGTATTTTTTTATAAAACAGTGTCAAATGGCGGTAAAAAAATTGACAACTTCATTAAAAACTTAAAAAAGGCATGTTTCTGTTTTACATCTTGATGATAAACCAAAGAAAATATCAAAAATATATTACATTGAGCCTAGACACAAAAGTATGAAGAATTTAACAAAGGCATAACATAATTTTAATATACATCTACAAAATAAATATAAACCTTCAAACTTTCTCCATTTTTACCGTGCCCATCTTCATACAGTTTTCTATGGGGCGGACACTGTTTCAAATCAGAGTATTTATTGCATGCCTCCGAAGAAAATAAATCAGCTCCCACCCGATAGTAGTTCACACACAGCACCTACATACCGCCCGCGCCGGCGCGGGCGGCGACCCGCTTCTGGCGCTTACACGCGCTATCGGCGTATTCCAGGCCGCTTCAACCCGACCCCTCCCTCCCCAGCGACGTCCTAAGCCGAGGTCCGTACCCACCTGAGTGCCCTTAGGCAGTCGCTTCTTATAGTAGTTTTTAAGTCCTCCTCTAGGCTGGAACGCATTTAGCGCTCGCCCCAAAAACCCCGATGAAGCTGAAAAGGTCATTAGGACCAACATCAATTATAAGTACGAAAAAAAAATCAGTCACCCGGCAGCGTTCAAGGAGAGAGCACGCCGGTTTGAGCTTTCCAAACAACTCAACGTTGGTAAACTGTTTTTTTTTCAAAACAGGCGCCAAAACGTTCGAGTTATTTTCAAGATTCTAACACGGTCATTGACCAAATTGCAGTGTAAATCACAATAAGGGGCCAATCATAAAAAAATATCTTATGAGAAATAAAGAATCTTTAAACCTAAACCTATATTGAGTAGGTAGTACCTTATCAGATGGCTGAATGACTGGTCATTATACGTTTGAGCTGATCTGAAAAGCAATTGAGTCATTTTGCCAATTGGTGTGGTCTATTTTGAGCTGGGAGCCTCGGTTACTATACAGAGAACTTGTATTGACTATAGACCTCAACTATGACCCTCTCTGCTCCTAAGACCTGGGGTCAAATTAGCCTAATTTACAACGTTTGTAGTTCTATTTCTATCCAATTTCAATTTAGTTTTCATTCCAATTCTATTTGGACCCCAAATTGTATTCTGCTGACGCATAACTTTACCACTGCCACCTTTCGATTTACTATCGATCGGGCAAAAGTACATCGGGAGGAACTTATGTTCGATCGTTATATTTGACAGTTGAAGCGTTTTGTTACCGTTCAACTGTGATTCAGTATAAATTAGAATGCACAAATACGTTACTGTTCGATCGATCGTTGACTCGATCGGAACTTAACTGAAATGTGATCGTTAGTGGATAGTAGCATACGAAACACGTCATAACGATGCAGTTTAGATTCTATTTAGTTACGTTGTATTTAGTGGAATTGATCTCTAGGTCCTGTCGCGGCCGTATAATCGTAAGATTCATGACGTGTGGTTGGGAGCTGGTCACATAAAATAACAATTAGGAGTCTATCAAATGAGTTATGAACATTACTGGCAATGGCACCCCATTTTTGTAAACACAAAGTGACTAAAAATCTTAGAATCTTGGGCTACGTTCCAAAACCAGTTGAAATTATTGACGTTGACAGCTGTACATGCTCCATCATGTAGAAGTTTGATACATTTTCATCTGATAACGCGGTAACGGAAAATTGACAGTTATATGGAACGCTCTCCATCTCTCTTGTAGAATTCGACAATTACAATTCGTATCTAACTTTTTTAGCACTTTGTGTCTAATACGCTCTTCGTGAAACGCGATTACGATATACCGACTTAGAGAGCGTTCCATAACCAGTTGAAATAATTCACGTTGACAACTGTCCATATTCCATTACCGCGTTAACAGCTGAACATTTAACAAACTTTTATTTGGCACAAGCAATGGAACGTGTACTGTCAACGTGGAAATTTCAACTGGTTTTGGAACGCACTTTTACTGCTGTCACCATTGAGGTAGGAACGCCGGGGAGACATTTTTTTTCATCTATGTCTATAACATATTATACGAGGAGCTCGTAGCCTAGTTGCGAGCACGGTCCGAAAGTGATCGCGCATGTTAAGCGACGTTGGCGCCGTCGGTACCTGGATGGGTGACCGCTAGTGGCATATTTCATCTGAGCTCCTCCGTGCCTCGGAGAGTACGTAAAGCAGTCGGTCCCTGTTGTTGTCGTTCGACAGTAGTCGTTAAGCCATGTCAGAGGCCTACGTGCGGCCTGAACAACTCTGACAAATAGGTTGGCCACTAACCATACGATAAGCAAGCAAGCATGACATATTATTTACAAAATATCAAGGAAAAGAGATTGGACGGATCCCATACAAGCTTGGACATTTCTTGGACCCTATTTTTTTCTCTTCACCTCCAATCAAACATTTGATAGATCACGCCTAGAAGTACATTTTTTATTAGGGAGCAAACACCCTGAGTCGTGTGGAACAGAATATTTATTTAGTCGCTGGGGAAACAAAATAAATAGAATCAGAATCAGAGCAACATAGAAAAAAATTATAATATACATAGTAATTAAAAACATTAAAATATGTACAAAGGCGGGCTTATCCCATAGGGATCTCTTTGATTAAGGAGAGTTTAGACTACTTTTATGGTGGGTAAGGTGTGGAGTACAGTAAATAATAAGTATACATAAATTACAATAATTATATAGTAGATAAATAAAATACATACGCAACAATTATAATGATATATACAATTTGTTATACATATATACGAATACATTTATAAATATAATGACCGGTGATCGGAGTAGGTAGAGCTCTTTCGGGTCAATGTCCTCAAAGGTTATATTAATATGGATATGATTTCGGGATCCCGTTTTAAGTTATCGAGCAAATGTTGTAAATTACTTTTATAAACCTCGCCCTTACTCGGCGGATTAGGATTTTTTTAAAATTGAGAACTTACGAAGAAGTTAAAACACTACCATAGGTACACTAACGCCATGAATCTTAAAAAATAATAATTTCGCCACCAATCTTAAATGTGTATCAAAACAAATATAACGTTAAAAATCAAAATAATATATTTATTCAATCCCGGAAATCCCGGGATTATTGGGCATAGTTATCCATATTATGACCGTATGTGGCAAGTACCAAAAACAGCTCTACCTACTCCGATCACTGATAATGACTAAGCTTCAGCTCAAAGTGTCAGCAACGTGACTAAAATGCTTTTTGAGAGCATGAAGACATGTTTGGTCTCTAGCTCCTATCCTACATGACTCAGGATGTTTCTTCCATAATGAAAGATGTAGTCCTCGGTGAGATCTATCAAATGAGCCAGGTTTGCTTGGAGGCGAAGCCGTGGATCCAAAAGCGCCCAATCTCCTTTTAAGTATACTAGTTCAGTACTTATTCATTAATATGCATTTGTTAGGCGAGTGCACAACGGCCAAGGCCGTGAAACCTTAGAGTGCAATAATAAGATAAAGAACTGCACTTATAGATACTCTACTACCCACACTACACTTGAAGCTTATAAACTACTGCGCTGCATTCCACTTCATGCTAATGCAATTCGTCATATTAATGCAATTCTGCTCTTTGAGCCCCGTGGTCTTGGGCGATGAATAGAACCCACGGCGATACATCGCGAAATCAAGACATCCAACTCGGAGAATGTCAAAATCGAATGTCCAAGTCGGAAAAAGTCAAGATGTCAAATCAAATCTAATCAAAATGTTTTTATTGTAAGTACAAACCTTACAGTATATTTTTACGTCATTTTTTTAACTCTACCACCGCTTCGTAAGGTGCTGTAGCTGAAAGGAAAGGAGCGGCCTCGTCCGGATGTCCCCGTGTCATCCCCGTGTCGTCTCTGTGTCGCTCGTGACATGTACATTGCACACATTGTGACTGGACGTTTTCCGATCTGGACATTCCGCGACTTGTGAACGTAATTTGAAGTCTTGACATTTCTCGACGCATCGAACCCACGGGAGCTCCTACCTGTCGCACAAGGTGACTAAAAGGGGATATCAGGGTCACAGTGGGGGCTTTGACCGTCCATCGGTGGGCGATCCTGGGCAAGGCAACAGCGTGCAATGACCTGCTGCTGTGACGGGAGGAACTGAGTGATGGAGCATTGACCTCCCAGGGGGGTCCGATGAAAGTGCTAGGGGAACCGGTGCGTTCTACTGGAGATCCTGGCGCCCTCCGATATGTATGAGGTCGGTCGGTGCTACCACCGACCCACATTTTAGTGGGATAAAAATCCCAAATAACCCGGTTTCTCCCCCAGAAGGCCGGGTATCTTATTAGATTCTCCCCGTTAACAAAAAAAAAGAATCTTTATTCGTGAGGAATAAATAAAATAACCGGCCAAGTGTGAGTCGGGCTTCGCTCTATAGGGATCTTATCATTTAGACGGTGACTTCTGACCAAAGATTTTGAAATTCACCCTATGTAGATTGCTCGCTGGAGAAGTTTTTTAAGGAAACGTCACCTGCCAGTTAGTGCATGCGATTTGGGCATTTTACTATACATTAAAATGGCCACTGAAATGTCAAAAGTATGAAAATATATGTCAATTCCATGGTTTGTTTGTCTATAATATTCGTGAGGGAAACCACCAGAATATTAACAGAGTTTTATTCAGAAGCCGTGTAAGCCCGTTGAATGGCGGCGGGCAGAGAGACTGTAGACAATATAGAGTTACAGACTAAAACATAATAAAACCTCCAACATCGCCGTTACTGCACACGCCATTGTTCTAGAGAATAGGGCGCTAGTAGTCCGCTTTCTGTGGTTCTGACTAATCTATTTAAAATCTATTGTCTATTTTAAGATGACATCTAACGAGACTATTTCGCACGCAGTCAAAGTCAAGGATATATAAAAAAATATTTTAATGGTGCCAACACGTGCCAATTACATTGTAATCTTTCAATTGTAATGAAAAAAACAAAAATCGACGTTCTGCATTTATCGCAGTCGGATTTACTGAATGGGGCGACGGCGATACTATAAAATACTTGTAGAAGGATTTTGGCCTGGGTTGGGTCTAGGAGGGTTTGGTATAGATTAGAGTTGCCACGAATAGTGATTTGGCCGAATACCGAATATTCGGCAACGCTGTCGGCCGAAGCGCCGAATATTCGGCACAAAATACATGCTTGCCGAGGGTGTAAACTCGTAATAGACAGGCCGCAACCTATCTCATTGTCACAACAAATATCTGGTTGCTACTTGTCTTGACCCACGTTTCAAAACAAGTTTCCTAGGATTGATTCAAACTGAAAGAGCAAGACAAACAATTCTTCTAGAAGCTCTGAAAATAAGTTGTGATTGTGATAAAGTGATAAATCTAGTAGTACCGATGACGATTCTTCTCCACTTCGTAAGAAAAGAAACTTGAATGAAAATGATGAGACTATTGAAATACACGAAGATGTGGAGAAGAGTGCTGTGGCAAATCAGATGGATTTTTATTTGAAAACAATTCGCCTAGATCGGACGGCAGATCCTTACAAGTGGTGGTCAGCAAACGAAAAACAATACCCAAGCCTCTAGAAATTTGCTAAAGTTTATCTTTCGTCTCCTGGGAGTAGTGTGTATAGTGAGAGGTTATCTTCTGAAGCAGGTATCATTTACGACGAAAAGCGCAATCGTTTGCTACCAACAAATGCTGAGAAGCTTGTTTTTATCCATCACAACCTACCATTGATCAATTTTACTTACTAAAGTATTGTAATTTGGTAATAGAATACATATAATCTTGAGTAATATGTGGGCTTTTTTTCATGATTTGGTATTCGGTATTCGGCCGAATAGTACGCACTATTCGGCCGAATACCGAATACCAAAAAAAGTGGCCGAATAGGCCGAATACCGAATAGTAGCCGAATATTCGTGGCATCTCTAGTATAGATACTAATAGAGATGAGATGTTTCTTGATCAGCTATACCTAGGTACTGAACCTTCATTGGTCACGAGCTAAGAGCGTTCAAAATAATTTTATTTTTGATTTTATTGGGCTATCAACAGCGTATATTATAGATTTAACAAAGTGAATTTACGATAATAAGGCAAATAACAGACTGCCCCGTATTTACTAAAGTGCCGAGTGGACAAGATAATGAAGATAATGAAAACTAGGTGCTAAAAAAGATAAAAATTAAAAAATGTAAAAAGAAAACAGACATATAGGAACAAGCAATAGTGAGTTCTGAAAAAAATATTACTGTGATTTAACAATATTTTTTTCTTTCTTATTATTTAATATCTTTCTATAATGTCTTGACAAGTTTGCAGCAATGTCAACATAAAGTTGTCTCGATAAATTAAAATATAAGTATATTACTGCCTGCGCAAAAATACATATGAGGAGAGACTACACATTCTTGAACTGCCGACGCTACAGGCACGGCGTACCCGAGGTGAACTAATCGAAGCATACAAAATCTTATCCAATAAGTATAACTGCCCGGACTTGCCCAGACTCTTCAATGTGAATACTATACACAGAGCCCGGCACAATAATGACTTGCAACTGAAGACCACTCGTTCAAACACCTCGGTCGGCCATAACTCTCTCAATAACACAGTCGTGAGAATATGGAACAAGCTACCGCAAGAAGTCGTGGATGCATCTTCAGTCAACAGTTTCAAAAATAGACTAGATAGGTTTTTAAACAGTGCATAAATAGTGGTGGACTTAATTAACTATGAACTCTATGACTAAGTGCTATGAATAAGTGAATGAACAATACACCAGCTTAGATATGGGCGCATCAGCTTAATGCTGCCTGCTCAATAATAAATAATAATAATATTGAAAAAAAAAATGAAATTGAAAAGTTTATTCACTTATTACAAGGCACAATAATAACACCTCCGTCTTACAAACGAGGTCGAAACCTGTATCTTGGAAGTCGGGACTCCGTCGCACTTTCCGTGCAAGCTTATCACAATTTATAACATTACATTAGTAACTATACACTATGTCTAACAGGAATTTGGAACAAGTTAATCAAAAGGAATTTAGAATATTTTTTTATTTTTTTTATGTATAACTAAACCCGCATTTGACCTCGATCTCGCCTGATGGTAAGCGACGATGAGGTCGACGATGGAGCACGCGGGTCCAGTAAATGCCTATTCACTCTGGCCTTGAAGATCCCAAGGTTGTAGGTTTCGGGAAATACAAACGCCGGCAGGCTGTTCCGTTCCTTAGCCGTTCGCATAATGAACGAAGAAGCAAATCGCTTCGTACGAGCAGATGGGATATCAACAACATAAGGATGGAACCCCTCCCCGCGCCTGGTAGTCCGAAGGCGGAATGGAGATGCTGGAATTAGGTCGTGCAATTCCGATGCAATAATTCCGATGAATATACCTGATAATAGAGAGGAAAGTTAATGTCTAAGAATGTGTGAGGATGTGAATGTTAATGAGAATGTGTGTTAGGTTGTGTGGGAGGGTGTAATAATTTAAGTGTGTATCTGTAGTGTAGGGCGAGTGGGTGTGGGAAGTTAAGTGTTAATTAATAACGAGTCTGAAGAACATAATGAGTGTAGTGTGTAATATTATATGTTATATGAGTAGAGTCACAGTTTTGTCGTAATCTAAACAGAGTAGCCATCTCTTAAGTTTCACTTTACAATTATTTTTATTCAGTGAGAAGATATCAAGTTGATGGTTTATTTTATTGTACAACCTGGCACTTAATGATTGTTGATGCTGGAATGAGTATATTAAAGGGCAGACAAACTTGCAGCAAGCTTACATGCTATTTGGGATGACCAGGTTCCTGAAGTGGCCGCGGACTTTGGGTGGGTTATTTTTTGTAACGAGGGAAATCTTTCAAAGATACCCAGCCAGCCTTCTGGGGGGAGATACAAATACAAATATACTTTATTGCACACCCGGGACAAAAACAAAACATACAACATAAAGAGAGGTACAACACAATGTGCAGAAGGCGGCCATATCGCTTTAGGCAACCTTCAGGTGATGGAAAAATCATAAGATACATAATATACGAGTGCAAAAGGCGTATTAAATAGATACTACCCTCAAATAAATAAATAAATAATAATAATAATAAAAAATGCAAACCTTTGCAAGCTGTAAAGCAGTAGTAATAATATTACGTAAATACTATAATATATACAGAAATATAATACTTAATATATAATCAAAAATATAATAAACTAGCGGCCCGTCCCGGCTTCGCACGGGCATTAAACATTACATTTAGATTTGTTAATTTTAACACATTCATAATAATAATAATAATATAAGTTTATTTCGTGATCTTAACTCCCCTCCCGTACCCCTGCCCGAGTGACGCCCTACAACGCATAAGTAGCCGAATGGAGTTTATTTTTTCAAAGTTTTAAACTCGTGATATCTTTTGAATGGAATGTCAGAATCGAATAATTCAAAAAGTAATATAAAGGTATTGAAGCAGTCTTAAATAATAAATCATTTATTTTGATAAGGTACAAATAAAGAGCTTTTTGTAGCGGTGGTATTTTAATTTCTTTTTTTTTTAATAAAAAAAACGCTTATTGTGACATGACTATAATAGTTAGAGACACGCTGCCGATGATTTTTTTGTTGATAAAGGTGTGTTCTAAAAAAATGTTATATATCATTTTGTTCTATCATCAATAGTTTTCGCAGCGTACGCGATGTAAGGAAGTTTTTTGATATTTTTTTACACTTTATCGTAATTTAAGTAAGGATCCCCATTTTTTTGGAAAATGAAATATAGCCTATGTCACTCAGGAAAAATGTAGCTTTCCAACAGTGAAAGAATTATTCAAATCTGTTCAGTAGTTTCGGAGCCTATTCAATTCAAACAAACAAACAAAAAATCAAACCTTTCCTCTTTATAATATTGGTATAGATAAATAAATAACACACATCATATGCTAAAACGAAACTGCATTAGATCGGGTTATGTGAGATTTTTACTCACTAAAACCCCCTCGATGGCAGACCTCGTGCATATCGGAGGGCTCCGGGATCTCCAGAGGAACGCACCGGTGCCCACCCAGCACTTGCCTTGGGCTCTTCCTGTGTGTATATTCCACCTCCCGGTTCCTCCCGTCACAGCAGCGCGCCGCCATGGCACGCTGCTCCATGGCAGGGCTGGGAGTAAAAGTACTTCCCATCATCCTTTAAACCTATTTGGCCCAGCGGATTACCTTAGCTATCCAACGGGGCAACGCAGCCAGTCTCTTGGGTACACTGCCGGATGTGGGGGACTTAACCCAATTTTTTGTATCTTTAGCTTTCTTAGCCTTAGTTTAGTTTTAGCTTTAGTAAATTTATTTTCCTTTAAACTAATGAATGTTTTATTAATATTTGTCCCCAGACGGTGGTGCGTGTCTTGCCTGTGGAGCACCGCGACCGTGGTTCTTCATCGTCTGATGATAGCGCCTCTACCACCAATTGCAGGTTGGTGTCTTATAAATTTCGGTAAAAAATTGTATGCAAAAGTACACCGCAGAGCAAGTATGGAAAAAATATCCGGTGAAAAGTTTGTTTAGCTTTCGAGAAAAATAATAATTTTGTATTGTAGACGTGAGTTTATGTATGTATGTTTGAATATGTATTACCTATCTATCTATCTATCAGCCCGTATCTGTCCACTGCTGGACATAGGCCTCTCCCAGGGCGCGCCACAATACTCGGTCCTCCGCCTTCCTCATCCAATCATCGCCAGCAACCTTCTTCAGGTCGTCGGTCCACCGGGCAGGGGGGCGTCCCACACTGCGCTTTCTTGTCCGCGGTCTCCACTCTAGAACTCGTCTACCCCAACGGTTGTCGGTTCTGAGACAGACATGGCCAGCCCATTGCCACTTCAACTTGCTAATCATATGAGCTATGTCGGTAACTCGCGTTTTGTGACGGATGACTTGATTTCTAACTTTATCCATCAATGAGATACCGAGCATAGCCCTCTCCATAGCTCGTTGAGCGACTTTGAATTTACGGACCAGTCCTGCCGTGAGTGTCCACGTTTGAGCGCCATATACCATAACAGGTAGGACGCACTGATTGTATACCTTCGTCTTAAGACTTTGTGGTATCGACGACGAAAAGATATGACGCAATGTATTACCTACGTACGTTATATTAGTCCTGTTACTGCTAAGATACTCAGATGTAAGTATGAGATAGATTTTTTTTATATTGAACCAAAAATCTGTACATAGACCTTTTTTAATTTCATTGATTTGTGTTAAAAATTAACCACGGTAAAATTATTAAAAAAATAGAAACTGACGGATTAATTTTATAAAATTGCGATTAATCAGGATTACCCCAAAAAATGACTTTAGGGCAGAATATAAAAATAACGGTGGACTGGACAAAATACCTCTGTATGAAGAATAGATGGACAATATATTCCTATAGTCATTTCAGTAAACAATTAAAATGAAAATTGAACAATAATTTAAAAAAAATATATTTTTAGATAACAGGGTTTTGCTTTTTTTTGAAGCTTCATAATTTAGAAACTATAAACATCGTCATTTTAGATTCTATGGAGATATAGTTTATAATTTTGGTTTCTAAAGCATATTTCTTTTTCGTTTGCAACAGGACACTTTTATTTTTTTCTCCATACAATTTTGATTTCAGGTGAATTTTCACTTATATTTTTTTGTAGTTTTTTTTTTTCGTACTGATAATTGCTGTTGGTCCTAATGACCTTTACAGCTTCACCGGGGTTTTTGGGGCGAGCGCTAAATGCGCTCCAGCCTAGAGGAGGACTTAAAAACTACTATAAGAAGCGACTGCCTAAGGGCACCCAGGTGGGTACGGACCTCGGCTTAGGATGTCGCTGGGGAGGGAGGGGTCGGGGAGAAGCGGCCTGGAATACGCCGATAGCGCGTGTAAGCGCCAGAAGCGGGTCGTATGTAGGTGCTGTGTGTGAACTACTATCGGGTGGGTACTTTTGTAGTATTTTGTTATATATGCATATACATAAAACACGTAACATATTTTTTTTTCCATACTTGCTCTGCTGTGCAAAACAACTGAATTGATTTAGATGTTCTTTCAATAGTTATTAGAACTAAATAGATTGTGTAAACTGAGGACAGTGGAAGCATATTCAAATCCATTCAATAGTTTCAGAGAAAGCGATTGTGTAATTTGCAGGTAGTAAACATTTTCTGACTGCAACTCCATGTTTTTCCAGGATCGAAGGCATCGAAGTCGCGACCAGCAGGCAAAGACCACTTACACCCTGAACCTCGCGTAGAGTGTGTGGTGTTACATCACCCACAGGTCCATAACCTGGATGTCATCTTCGTCCATGGCCTCTATGGTAAGTGTTTTTACGACTAAACCAGCGTTTTGACCTTCTCACCTGGTGGTAAGCGACGATGAGGATGTAGCCCACACGCTCAGTAAGTACTGACCTCTTCTATAAACACTGACGGAACACATCGACGATGAAGCGAAGATATTTGACGACAGACTTTACACAGAAGGTGGTCGCTCGCAGGCGGACGTTGAAGGGGTCCTACCACCAGCAAGTTACTCGGGTGAGTCGCCTCTATATAAATACCATCCCATACACGGAAAAAAATCACAAAATATAACATGAAGGAACATACTACCTCTACTAGGTACTTTTTCTTTCACCCAAGATCCTCCTCCTTGCGTTGTAATCCTCAATGCTGAGGGTCGTGACCACCTTTTGGTATCTTCCTTCATTTATTTCTGTCCCCGGCGGTGTGGATGGCATCGTGAACTGTAGAGTCAAGGATGGTGCGGTTCGGTCGGACCAGCGCATCAGACTGCGTCCTCGAGGCCTCTTCCCTTCCATTTTTCCGGTCACAATAAGTTTTTCGTGGTTGTCACTGTCTTTCCTGGCAATGTGACCGAAGTTCTCGAGAATTCTACGAAGGCACTCGGAGGACAGTCGTGAGGTGATTTTGAGTTCACGTAGAATGGATACGTTGGTACGATGTGCTGTCCACGGAATTCGGAGAATTTTTTCTCCAGCACCACATTTCAAAGCCAGCATTCGTTTGCCTGCATTAGACAATGTTCTCTGGCTCTCAATCTCAAACTACTAGATCTAATCTTTATCTTAGAGCGTCGATGGCACAGTGGCTAGGACACCGGACTCCCATACGTCCGGGTTCGAAACCGTGCAGTGCCATGTACCAATGAGTTTTTTATATTTTTCTAAGACTTACGTACATTTACCGACTGTTCTAACGGTGAAGGAAAACATCGTGAGGAAACCTGCACACTGAGATGACCAGTGTGTAAAATGGGGTTGGCACAAAAGATCCTCAAGGGTCGAAGCCTGTCGGCGTCTGTATTTCCCGAAACCTACAACCTTGGGATCTCCAAGGCCAGAGTGAATATTTACTGGACCCGCATGCTCCATCGTCGACCTCATCGACGCTTACCATCAGGCGAGATCGAGGTAAAATGCGGGTCAATAATTTTTTTTAAAGTGCCGCTTGGTTCATTTCCGGCCCCCTATCATAAGATAAGATCTTAATCTTGAGATTATTATGTCTAGAGAATTAACCATTGGCGCAAGCGGTCCTATGTACACTATTACCGCGATATTACAAAACATGTACACAAAAGGTGATCGTTGGTTCCCCGAGGTCACACAATGAGCATTGTTGTTAAAATATCGGCCTCTATCTATTGTATACAGAACAGTCATTATTCCGCGTTGCTTCACTTCACGCAATATAGAGTGCTCAACTTTGTACTCTATTGAGGATGTCATCTTATAGGGGTTTTTGCCCCCCTCCCCCACTATCAACTATTTCGCAATTCGGTAAAAAAAATACTACAAAATAGCTTCAACTCCAACTTCGGAGCTTCGACTCCGACTCCGAAAGGTCGGAACTTCCGATTGATTTTACACCTCCGACTCCGGCTCCGATAATTTTGAATCGGAGGTTATACCGAAGATTTGTGAGCAAACATATTTAAATATCAATATTTTATTAAATAGTGTAGGACTACATAAAGGAATATGTTTTATAGCCTCAAACGTCGTCATAAAAAATATTAACCAGTTCAGCAATAAAAATTAAACGGTTGAAAATTTGAACTTCTTCTGAACATCCCTTTTTTTTTCTTTATTTAAATAATACTAATTACATGTCTTAAAGCATAATACTGACATAAGCCTCAGGACTTGTACGCCAGTAAAAAATCGGTCGTACGTACCTATTTACTATTTCCAAAATTTGACAATAAAATATAAATTCATTCGACATCTTCTACCTCCGCCTCCGACTTCGGTTCCGAAACCGGTTCCAACTCCGATAAATCAAATTTAAAACCTTCGGTTTCGACTCCGGTTCCAGTAAAACCACCTCCGTATGATCCCTAGTTTAAAAGTGCGACTTGAGATGGGACCGTATGGGGAACTAAGAGAGGAGGTAAGAGTTAGAGAAATATGTTCTAAGGAACCATGTCGTCGATTTTAGAGTTAGAAAACTGCATTTATAGATTTACAAAAAACTCATACACGACTCGGGAATCGAATCCGGTAATTTTCAGAAAAAACGTATGTTATTTTATTACGAAAATTGATAGCGTAGATTGAATAGAATAGAATATAAAAACGTTTATTTGCTGTCTGCAGCACACACACAATTCCACTTATACATTATACAATAATATATAAGTGTATACATATACATATATACTATACAATATAATCTTAAACTAAATTAATAATAATGCACCGCGTATGCTGCAGCACCAAACAGGCCTCAGCTCAGCATAATGCCATACTCCAGAGTAGTCTAGAGCATGGCGCTGATATTCAGCCTGTCGAGGTCGGAGGCGGATACCAAGCGACGATAATCTAGATGTAATGTAAAGTTGTGTGCTGTAATGGTAATGAAATGTGAGTATATATACGAATAAGTAAATAGATGATAACTATGATGATGCTATGGAACCTCGTCTACAATTTAAAAAAATGCTAAATTTAATTATTTTATTTATTTAAAATTCATTACAATTACATACAGCACTGAGCCAATTCGAAATTGTAGTCATAACGTAAATAATTAGTCTACCTACAAAAACAAAATTAATTTAATTAATTAATTAATCTTATTCTATTCTGAAAGTTTTATTATCTATATCAGTTCATATTATTAACCATACCAACGTAAACACTTAATTGAAGAGTCCACTTAAAGCTAACGCTTACCTACTTATTTATATAATTTATAATTGTCGTGACTGCATACCAGCAAAAATAGAAAGTCTTAAATTACTTTTTTCATGCAAATCATTAATTTATCGCTTATAAGCTGTCTCTCTCTCACACACACACACATTCACCCCACACACCCTTTCCCACCTTAACACACCTCACAGACACATATACTATACACATGCTCACACACTCAATCTCAACTATACCGATTCTTCTAATTGTTGTCTGAAGTAGGTATATAGTAAACTGTAAACTACAACCGAGTCCTAATTAGTTAAATTATTACATATTGGTAATGTATTTAAGGATCGCCGCGACACGGGGTCGCCCTACTGCGGAGTCCAAAAGTAAACTTAAAAACAATTGTAAATTATTTATGGTAAATAAATTATTTTGTACTTTTATTTCAGGATCCCTTGGCAATACTTGGAGGCAAGGAGAATGGAGATCAAGGTATGAAAATGATCCAGAGAGTATCCATCTTAGACGACCCACTTCCATACCTATTCCTAACAATTGTTATAAATGTATAGACACAAATATAAACAAGGATGACTGCGGTGATGAAAATGACTCGTTTGATGATGACAATGATTTTAGTAATGAAGAAAATATGAATAATGATAATGCATTTACAAATATTGATGAGAAATTCTATAACAATATAAACAAAATACTTCCCAAAGACGACGTATTCATCACAGAGAAATTTTATAACAATACGCTGCTAGACCAAGTGGAAATTGTTGGAAATTACGAGACGCAAGCCAAGTTCGTCAGTGATTTGTTCAAAAACAACTGTGATAACGAGTGTGATGCTAGAAACGAGAATAATGAAGAAAACTTATTTAATAATGAGCCAAACGTGTTTAATAATGATCAAAACATATTTGATAATGCAGAAAACATTTACAATAATGAACAAAACGTAAAAAATAATGTAGAAAATGTGTGTAAATGTAACAATAGAGATAAAAATGAAGTTCAAATGAATGAAGGTGGCTGCAAATGTAAAGTAAATGAAGGGAAACAGTGTGAAGTCGGATGCGGATGCATTTGTGATGAATGTTATTCACCCTGTTGGCCTAAAGACTGGATTCAAGTGGACTATCCTGATGCCAGAGTCATTTCCATCAATTATACAAGTGATCCACATTTGTGGAGGCCTTTGTGGATAAAGGAGAACAAAAGGTTGGTCTTCTAAGAAGATTTTCAATACGCTGCTAACATGTGCCGGTAATTACGCTGACTGTATTTACCAGTCAAACCGGAACACAGTAATGCAAGCATTGTTGCTTTGCGGCAGAAATAGGTACAAGGGTGGTACCACCCCAGGCTGACTCTCCACAGAGTCATACCACCTGTAAGCCATATCAGAGGCCTATAGAGTCAGCTCAGTCAGTAATGCTTGCATTGCTGTGTTTCGGTTTGAAGGGTAAGAGAGCCAGCGTAATTACCGGCACATGAGGCACTCCTATGTGCTCAAGGTAACCAGCTAGTTACATTATAGTGAGGTGAGATAAAATTGAACTGACTGTTTCAGGCTACGGCTGCATGAGAGAGCAGAACAGATGACCCAACAATTGCTGGATCTGGGAGTTGGAAAGAGACCTGTGATATGGGTGGGACATTCCAAGGGGGGGCTGTTTATCAAGCAGATGTATTGTGAAGGTAAGGTAATAAGTTACTGAAAATTTAAAATTTAAGGAATCCTCGACTTATGGTACCATTGTGGCTTTGCTTCTTCGAAATATATAACTTTGGGATCTTCAAGGCCACAGTGAATAGGCATTTACTGGACCCGCATGCTCCATCGTCGACCTCATCGTCGCTTACCATCATGTGAGTTCTGTGTTATAGATACTTTATCTACATTTTCCTGGTCATCATCAGGTCGATTCTCAGGGTTCCAGATGTGGGTAGGGCACCAGGATTTTCATCGTAAAACCGGGCTTGAAATTTGGAAATTGCCACCTTGGTGATTTTGAGCCAGATATATGTCTATGTAGATTTCTTATTAATGATATTTTAATAATTTTCAGCATATGATGCATATTTGAAGATAAAACACCAAGAACGTCTCAAAGAACAAAGTTGTGACGCACAAAGTATGTCAGAATTTAATAATGACAATGAAATAAATAATTGTAATGATAATATTAATAATAAGACAATTGACGCTCCAACTATTATAGAAAATATGATTAATAATGAAGAAAATAGAAATAATGATAATGATACCAATAATATATATAATAATGAACCTACGACAAATGTTGAAGAAAATACGATTAATAATAAACATAATGAAGAAAATAACAATGACAATGAAGAAATAAATGTCAGAACAAAGAACAAGAAAGAAATTTCTACAGATTTGAGGGTAGAATACCAAGCATTGAGTGGAAAGCAGAATGCTGAAGTTCTGTCTTCAAACACTGATGGTAAGAATATTCAATTCCCCTTAGTTTTTTTTATTTTAGGATCTCAGTAAGTAGGTAATCGATGGTCTCCCAAGAAACTGGATTCAGTATCAAATTAGAAATAATTATCAAGTATTCAGTATTCTGGAATGAATGAATACACTTTATTCCCGTAGTGTCATCTGCACCATTGAATCACCATTGATTGCACGAAATAGTGTGATACAGTACGTACGAAACGATTAATACAATCTAGACGGTCTTTAGTGATCTCTTCCAGACAACCTTTTGGTGGAGTAATTTTGGTAGATAAAGGTAGCTTGTGCACAGTTTACAATAATATATTATATATAATATATTATATATAATATATTATTGTATATGTATACACAACAGCTTATTAATGTCCCCACTGTTGGGGCACAGGCCTCCCCTTGCACAAGGGGGTACGGGCCATGATCCACCGAGCGGGCCCAGTGCTGTGCGGTGGATTTCACACGCCTTCGGAAACTTTTAATTTCCTCATTCAAGCAGGTTTCCTCACGATGTTTTCCTTCACCGTTAGAGCAGTCGGTAAATGTACGTAAGTTTTTCGAAAAAAAAAAGAAAAACTCATTGGTACATGACACTGCACGGTGTGTGTGAGAGTGTGAAATAAAGAGTTACTTGGTAGGCTCAGGATTATTTTTCAGTGTGACGAGTCATAACTCATTTACTCTGCAAGCACTATCGATACTGTAGATGTTTCGCAACGCTAGAACGACGCTACTGTAGCTGCGCCACCATGCTGTCGAGTTTACGGCATTAAGTAAAAAGGGTTATTATAAAATAAATGACTACTTAAATGATAAAGAGGCTTGGCCCTAAACCCAGCTCCAGCTCTGCACATTGTGTATATGATTGTATTCATAATTATTGTAAGATATATTTATTACAAAACACGTGTTGCTGAAAGTTTCTTGCGCCGCTTCTTTCCTTTCAGCTACAACACCTTACGAAGCGGTGGTAGAGTGAAACATGACGTTGTAAAAATGTACTATAAGGTTAATAAGGTACTTACTTACAATAAAAAACAATTTGATTTTAACAACCAATATTCTCATCTCCAGAAGACAAGTATGACCTTCACTCTCGAGCTGGCCTCTGGAGCCACAGCGTCGGCTTCATGTTCTACTCGGTGCCGCACCGTGGATCCCCGCTGGCTGACATCAAGGCTCCCCTCACGGCCAGGAGTGTGGAGCTTCTGGAGATCACTAAAGGTATCCTATCCATTAGGAAATCAGCAGATCCTGTGGTAACAGCAGACAAATCAAGGAGTAGCTATGCGGCCTTGGTTCTTTGATGACTCTGCTCTTGCTGACATGAAGACTGGACATGGACAGCTGGAGATCAGTGGCGGATCCAGGGGGGCTTTATTCTCGAGCTTGTCTCTGGAGAAACAGTCTCGGGTTCATGTCCTACTCGGTCCTACCCGCAAAGGGGTTCCCCGTTGGCAGACATTAAAGCTCCTCTCACGACCAGGAGTGTGGAACTGCGGAAATCACTAAAGGTATCCTATCCCGAGGTTTACGAGACCCCGTTATACATACATATTGCTCCTTCCTGTAAGCTGAATAGCATCCTTGATGCAAATCATCTTCAAGGAACAGGAAGGAGATTAAGGTTAGGGGTGAGCACAAAAGATCGAACACAAAAGGTCGAAGTGCCGCTGGGGTTATCCCCGACCACTGTCGCAAGATAAGATAAGCCATTGTTTCCTTAGTAAGGGAAGATCTCCGAGGGTCAAAGTGTCGCTGGGGTTATCCGCGGCTCTCTATCATAAGATAAATATACATAAAACCGGTCCATAATCCCCGAGGGGTAAAGAAACCACCTTCAATCGCTTTTCCCACTTTTCATTGTAAGATTTGGTGGATAAACGTAATAGATGTCGTGCCTCCCGCCGTCTAGGTACTAGGTGTAAAATAGTCTCTACTAAGATTAAGCAGAAATGAAATGGCTGATCGGTACGCGAATTTATCAATTTCTGAGGGTGTTGAAATGCATCTTGATCCGCTTGGACCTGAGTACATTCCTAGAGCGAGGGCTGCCTGTATGTCTCGCTGGAGAGACCAATATGAGGAATTGGCTAAAGTGAAGGGGCTTTGGTATAATACACCATTTACCGTCAGCGCCGTTTACTTACCATAAAGCGCTAACTTCTCTCTCCAACAGATTGCTCGCTGGTCCTCACGCTGCAAGATCGTTGGCTTCGCGCGGCGTCTCCAGCGCAGCCTCTGGTGCGAAGTCTTGTGGAGACCAAAAGGACCTTAATGTCTGTGCTCTGGCTTCGGATCGTCAGCGCTGATTCAGCGGGTAAGTTCCACAATGCTGACTATTTTCTAAGGGAATTTTAATTCCCATCTGCACCTGCACCTAGGTACCAATGGACACCATTCAGACACCGCCATTCGTTCTCCATTTTGACAGTTTTTAGTTCCTGGACAGGGTACACCTGTTTTGGAACGCTTTCCAAGTTGTGAGTAAAAAAGCATTTAATAGATCCCTATCTATAGATATGGCGAGGTATCTGTCCCTCGACTTAGTAAAGTAAACACATCGTTTATGGGTCTCTGTGTACGATTTTATAATAAGATACCTGATACTGTAATAAATATGACAGAGAACACATTTAAGACCCACAAAAGACGGACCTTGTGTAAAAAGTGTTATTATAAAATAAATGACCACTTCAATGATAAAGAGGCTTGGTCCTAAACCCAGCTCCAGCTCTGCACATTGTGTATATGATTGTGTTCATAATTATTGTAAGATATATTTATTTCAAAAGACGTGCTGCTGAAAGTTTCTTGCGCCGCTTCTTTCCTTTCAGCTATAGCACCTTACGAAGCGGTGGTAGTGTGAGACATGACGTTGTAAAAATGTACTATAAGGTTACCTATGAGGAAGTAGCGCTTAAAAACACTAATTGACTTGACCACCACTGTTGCGAAATTGTGTAACGCGCCGGCTACGGTAATGCCGGAGTGTGGGTTCAAGTCCCACCGGTGATGTTTCTTGTATCGCTTGTTTCTGATATTTACATACATACATACCTACCTACCTTCCTGATATTTCTGGTAACGTAGAGTACCGATGGTAGATTTCAGATAACTCTGGTTCGAATCCATGCCATGTACCAATGAGTTTTTCGAATTTTTTCGAAGAGTTACGTACATTTACCGACTGCTCTGACGGTGAAGGAAAACATCGTGAGGAAATCTAGTGAAATCCACCGCACAGCACTGGACCCGCTCTCGGTGGATCATAGCCCGTTACCCTTTGGTCAAGAGGAGGCCTGCGCCCCAACAGTGAGGAAATTAATAGGCTGATGATGATAGCACGACTCTCACGTCCGTATCCCCGAGGGGGTAGACAGAGGAACCACCTAATTCACAGACAGTTCCCACTTTTCGCCGTAAGATTTGGTGGATAAACGTGGTAGGTGGCGAGCCTATCGCCGTCTACTAGGTGTAGAATAGTATTCATTATGACCCTTAGTCACCTCGTACAACACCCACGGGAAGAGTTGAAGTGATGGTCACGACACGGCACATATTTCTGATGTTTATAGTGTCTAAATCTGTTTTGTCCCCAGACCCCGGCCTAGGCGCTCTATGCGGGGTGTCCGTGGATCACCGAGAGATCTGCAAGCCTTCCAGCCGCCGCTGTCAGCTCTACACAGAACTTACGAGCCTCATCAACGCCGCCCTTAATACGTGCAATTGTAATTAGGCCCACTTGCGCGAAAATTTAACCCCGGGTTAACTTGCGAATTGCTCTTTATACTAAATTGACATCGGGTTAGAGTTAATCCGGCTCGAAGGACCAAAGGAAAGAAACGCAAATTATAAGAAAGGCAATAAATTTCATTTCATTCACTCATTTCCTTCACTGTCCATGCTATCCGTCTCTGGAATTCTTTACCCGTGTCCATAAGACAAGCCAAATCCTTAGACATTTCCAAAGCACAGGTTAAGGCCCACTATCTATCCCAATGACTCCTTCTTCCTTCCTCACTTTTCCAAAACTTTGGTTTCTAGTTATATTTTAATATTAAGTATGTTTGTATATATATAAACCCAGTTTTTTGATCAACGATCAGCCTGCAGTAGTACGTGCCTCGAAATGTTTAATGTTTGCTGACGATTTGAAGTTATACCTGGGTATCAGCAGTGTCATCGACACTGAAGCTCTGCAGCGGGACATCGACGCAGTGGCAGAGTGGAGTGCTGAAATTCAGCTAAACGAAATGTCCCGTTCACTCGTACACAATCTAGTATACGAATTATCGCAACGTAATTGTACATAGCATAATGAACTTTATGTCAATTGTGTAACATACAAACTAAATACGCTTTACCGCTAGGGGAATTCTCGAGAATGCGCGAGGATTCCCCGGAAGACGCGCGACCTCTTTTTTGGCTCGTATTTATTTTGTATGTTACACAATTGACATAAAGTTCATTATTCTATGTACAATTACGTTGCGAAAATTCGCTTCCATTCCATTCCGCGACAATGTAAATTGAGCCTAAGGCGGTAAAGCGTCAAATCTATGGACACGAAGCTTACGATTTGTACCCCCCCCCCCCCCTCCCCCACGATGTCACTGTGTCTTTTTGACCCCCTCCCTCCCCCTTAACGTGTATGTAATTTATGGATGACCCTTAAGGTGGGGTATCTGTGGGCGACGGTGAGCACTTACCATCAGTTCGATCGTCTGCTAGTCTGACGAAACTGTTTTCCTCTGTACCAAAGGTTGGCTGGAAGAGATCCCTATGGGATAAGCCAGTCTTTGTATAATACATATTTTAATGTTTTTATTTTCTGTGTATTTTTTGTGTGTACAATAAAGATACTACAAACAAACAAACACATTGGGAATCAAAGCCATTATGCCTCGGCAATGCCAAAACCCAGTTGGGTCCAATTATTATGTTGGTGTTACCATGTAAGTTAATTCTATAGTTTTAAATTTTTAATAAAGTGTTATGTTTATAATTAAATTTATTGTATCAATAAATATTGTTTTTGTGCCGATTGTTTTTTCCTTCGATCCTGGTGTCTAACCACAACATAAGTCATGTTTGTTCGAAAGAAATGAATTAAATTAAACACTAGACTAAAGATTTGGTAATTCGCTTGAGAAGTTTCATACGGAAACCGTGTCTGCCAGTTGGCGCATGCATTAGTCGGGCATTGAAATGTCAAATCTATAGAACTGAGGCACACATCCTTGGCACGCTGTCAGTGCTCCATCCTCTTTCTAGAGGATCTTCGGAGAATTGGACGTAACGCCCAACATCAGTTTGGCCACGAGGAATACCCCCGATTTATGCGGGGAGGTCCGTCCGGGTTCGAAACCGTGCAGCGCCATGTACCAATGAGTTTTTCGTATTTTTCGAAGACTTACATACATTTATCGACTGCTCTAACGGTGAAGGAAAACATCGCGAGGAAACCTGCACACTGAGATGACCAGTGTGTAAATGTGGTAGGCACAAAAGATCCTCAAGGGTCGAAGTGCCGCTGGGTTATTCCCGGCCCCCTATCATAAGATAATGCTAGGGATTTTATAGAGTTAAAAATGCTATGGTACCTAATTTACGAGATGCAGTTACTTTACGAGGTACTTATAAAAATGTACCTGTTGTGATGTGTGTACTCAGAATCACGAAATTACCCAGCACTTATGAATCTCATGTTTATTTCTGCAATGTGCAATTATTTACGTAAGTAAGTATAAAAATATAATGATTATTTATAATAAGGGAGCAACATGTCCGCCGTAAACTGCTAAGCAGTTTGGCGGTATACATTTAATACATTATAGTATATTATACTGTATAAAAAATATGTTTGGATTTGTATGTCATCATCATCAGCCTATTAATGTCCCCACTGTTGGGGCACAGGCCTCCCGTTGTACACGTGGTCATACATCATCATCATCAGAATATGTAGGGGAGGATTGAATCTCAGAGTTCCCCCGGGGGCATTTACAGACATTTTTGACAAGAGCTCGGGGCAATCTACGCAGTTGGTTGTAATTTTTGTCAAGAATACGAGATCAGCGATTTAAACTTTTTATATAAATGGAAAAGACAACCAACTCATCATCAGCCTATTAATGTCCCCACTGTTGAGGCACAGGCCTCCCCTTGCACAAGGGGGTACGGGCCATGATCCACCGAGCGGGCCCATTGCTGTGCGGTGGATTTCACACGCCTTCGGAAACTTTTAATTACCTCAGACATACAGGTTTCCTCTTTTTATGTGTTAAGTCTCTTTTTATGTCTTTTTGTGTTTTTTTTTGTTATTGAAAGTCGCTCAGCGTGCTATGGAAAGAGCTATGCTCGGAGTATCTCTGCTGGATCGAATCCGAAATGAGGAGATCCGGCATAGAACAAAAGTCATCGACATAGCTCATAAGATTAGCAAGCTGAAGTGGCAGTGGGACGGTCACATCTGTCGCAGAACCGACAACCGCTGGGGGAGACGAGTTCCGGAGTGGAGACCGCGTTTGGGCAAACGTAGTGACGATCTGCGCAAGACGGCTGGCAGCGACTGGATGGGAAGAGCCGAAGATCGGGCTCAATGGCACGCCCCGGGAGAGGCCTATGTCCAGCAGTGGACTAGAGTAGGCTGCTGATGATGATGTGTTAAGTTGTATTTATATTTGGTTAGTGTTTTAATTTAACAGAGTGGAATGTGCAGCGGCCAGACTAACCAGCTTTCTATAAAAATATTTGAGAAATGTGGCGTAAAAAATAAAATTACGTATGTAAAATTCAATTGAACATTTATTATGCACTTAGATTATTCGACGGACATTAAATAATATAACGAACAAATTAAAATAATTGAACAAACCACGATGATAAATTAGTAATTAAATTATATATCTAAGCAACTTTTAACACTAACCTAACAATAACACCAAACACGAAGTCAATTATAGTTAAAGTTCCAAGTTGGCATCCATAAATTAAGTCACACGTTAAGGGGGTGGGAGGGGGTGAACAAAGTGTGACATCGTGTGACAGGGGGGGGGGGGGGGGAGGGAGTCATAAGCATCGTGACGTCACATGCGTAAATCTAAAACAAGTCATTAAAAATGTAAAGGAACGGGTTTCAAACTCCATGGACACGAGATAATTAAATTATTATTGTATCGTTCAATTGATTTAATGTTTTGTACATATTCTAAAATGTTTGATTTATTGTTGATTTTATGAAAAATTGTATTAAATCAATAATGTCTAAATTTCAAATTGCAAAATATGTGACGTCACAAAACAATGTGACCACCTGTGACAAGGACGGGGGGGGGGGGGGGGGGGATCATGCAATCCGTGTGACGAAATTTATGGATGGCCCCTAGCCGCATTATTATTAGCGACGATCGCTAAACGGTCGCAAATCGTATTTTTTTACGAAACCTCCCGCTCACTAGTACACAATCTGGTATACTAGTGAGCGGAACAGCTTTATTAAGGTTTACCTTTGGCGGCTACTCCAGAATCGAACCCATTATTTAAAACATACTATCACTTAAACTTAGACATTAAAAAACGTTTGGTACGTTTGTATTTTATTGACATTAATTACTTATTTAAAAATAACATATAATTAAAACACATACCATCAATTAATTAATGGTTCTATTTTATAAGATGCAAATACTTTGAGGGTAGATGGATATATTAAATGTGCTGTGATTAACCTAAAAAATAACCTAAATCGTATGTAAAGGCCATGGAACCTTGGCACACCTACGATCAGAAATTTTGAAAAAAAAATCAATTACTTAGCGATCGATACTAGCTTAATAATTCGATAGAGGACATCGGTAGAAACATAAAACATATCTTGACAGAAACTCCTAAAGTATCTCTGAACCCAGATATTTGATCAGTAAACTTACAAAAAAACCATTGCAACTTTCGACTTCAAATATCTGGGTTCAGAGATACTTTAGGAGTTTTTGTCAAGATATATTTTATGTTTGTTTTTTTATTTACTTCTAAACCCGCATTTGACCTCGATCTCGCCTGATGGTAAGCGACGATGAGGTCGACGATGGAGCATGCGGGTCCAGTAAATGCCTATTCACTCTGGCCTTGAAGATCGGGAAACACAGACGCCGGCAGGCTGTTCCATTCCTTAGCCGTTCGCATAATGAACGAAGAAGCAAATCGCTTCGTACGAGCAGATGGGATATCAACAACATAAGGATGGAACCCCTCCCCGCGCCTGGTAGTCCGAAGGCGGAATGGAGATGCTGGAATTAGGTCGTGCAATTACGTTGCGCACTCTCCGAAATGTATCCTATAAAATACCGATAGACAGGCGACCTTGCGCCGAAGTTCCAGACTTTAAATTTACTCTTTTGATGTCTTCTATCGAATTATCGGGCTAAGATCGATCGCCAAGAAATCTTCTTTTTCAAAATCACGGAAAGCACATCGCGCATTACACTGACGCTTTGATATGGAATATTATTTTCAGTCAGCCCTTACCTGATAATATGAAACACTTACTGTTGTTTGCTAAGTTGGCTCTCAAAGTGAGGGCTGACTCTGATAATACTTGAGCTTCCCTTTCCCTTTTCTTAGTGACCCTAACGAGGATGACATGGTCACCTTCTCATGTACCAAAACCTCAAAAATTAGATTTAAAAAAAGGTAAAGTAAAAACTACAGGAATAATAGCACATGTAAAAAGGCGGCCTTATCGCTTAAAGCGATCATTGTTGTTTTGACCCTTGAAATATTTGCATCTAATTAAAAACCTTACATAGAATATTTGTATGGGTCGACCGGAATCTATCAAAAAATGTCGTGTTATCGTTTTGTGGGCGATAGATACGTTACCAAATGAGTTTTTGGCCTACGGGCGGCCTGTAACTCTGACTAAAAGTTGGCCAATCAAACGACAAGAAGAAATATGAACTTCTGTTCTCTTCAACGTTGTAAATTCCGGTCGACCGATACAAATTATAATTGTATTAAAATTGCTAGTTATCATTCATAAAAAATCATGCCATCTGATCACTGATGCCAAGATCGATCGCATACTGTTGTGATCGTAGCACGGTGCAGTAAAAAAATAAGTTATGTTAGAGAAAGATTTAGCGTAACATCGGGCAGGGTACACTTGAGCTCAGTTCAGACGTTAACACGTAAAATATTAGTAATGTACAATTAGTTCATCATAGTTCAAAAGACTAATAAAGACTCTAACAGAGACGTAAGAAAGAGTGTCGGTGGCGTCGGACTCCCATGCGGGAGGTCCGAGTTAGAAACCAGGCAATGCCATGTACCAATGAGTTTTTCGGTTTTTTCGAAAGACTTACGTACATTTACCGACTGCTCTGACGGTGAAGGAAAACATCGCGAGGAAACCTGCACACTGAGATGACCATTGTGTAAAATGGGGTAGGCACAAAATATCTTCAAGGGTCGAAGTGCCGTATGACGTAAGCCTAGGGTTTGTCCTTATATCTTATAATAGGGGGCCGGGAATAACCCCAGCGGCACTTCGACCCTTGAGGATTCCTCGCGATGTTTTCCTTCACCGTTAGAGCAGTCGGTAAATGTGCGTAAGTCTTCGAAAAATACGTAAAACTCATTGGTACATGGCACTGCACGGTTTCGAACCCGGACCTCCCGCATGGGAGTCCGGGTCACACCAGTGTGTGAAATGGGGAAGGCAATGGCAAACCCCATTAAATCTGCCACGAGAGTCGTTCTATGTGATTAATTCCTTAGAATGATCACGACCCTCAGCAGTAAGTTGAAAAGACTAGAGAAGAAATTACAATAATAATATTTGAATGGTAGGTTTGTAAGTGAAAGGTTTAGAGACTGAAGAATTAAATTAATTAATTTGGTCATTAAAAAAATATTTAAACGGTAGATGGGGGGGGGGGGGGGGGGGGGGGATTTCAATTTGAGTAGGCTTTACAGCAGTTATTATTAATTCGCCTATTATTTTCATTTATTTATTATTATTTTTAACTGTAGCTATATTTATTATTTGTACGACAATGACCCTTTACAGCAGATATATTAATTTATTATAATTATTATTTGTACGACGATGCCCCTTTACAGCAGATATATTAATTTTATTATTTATTAATTTAGATAAATGACAAAGCCCCTTTACAGCGGCTACAATCTTAATTTTTTTGGTGCCAACTGTTGGTAAGCAAGCTTTCAAAATGATTGATGATCTTTCTGTAACTCACAGTACATAATACTCCTAAAGTGTAGACTTTAGGAAAAGTGCAAAAACTGACTTTAGGAGAAGTTTCAAAGTGTAGGAAGAGTCCAGGGAAAGAAGGGGGACTCACTAAAACCGTAATAGTTTTCTTGGTGCCAACTGTTGGTTAAGCAAACCTTCAAAATGATAAACCTCACACGCAGTAAGGGTGCAATCTGAGATAATACAGTTTGAACATTTGTACGGGGGTAGTGTTAGGGTGTTATTAGACTAACGCGATCGACAAAGATCTGTAGTATTGATTATAAGACCGTTCAACGTCGATCATTGTTTGCTGAACCGACGTCGATCGTGCGATTGTCGATTGAAAGATGAAAATATTCGCCTTTGGTTGATTGATCGTAACATCTACCACAATTTTGATCAATTGTCGTTCGACGTGGTTTACAAGCCGAAAGAACTGATCATGCTGAGCTATGGTGCGACATCGATCATGCAGGTGTAGACTTGCTACTTTAAACGTTGTCTCCTAAATATTCTACTCAGATTGATATTCCCAATTCTTCCCATGTATTTACCGCTTTATTGACCAGTAATGAACAATCAATTGTAATTTGACTATTATTGCTTGGTGTTCAGTAGGGGGCGGTATTTGTCCCATAGATAAAACTACCCTTTATTGAATACCTTCTTTTTGGGAAAGCACTGTCTCCCAAGATACAGGTTCGCCTAGTTTGGGAGTCAGGGTATTGTTCGATTTACAAGTTTTGTCATGTTTTCAATTTCATTTTTTATTTAACTCCTTCTCCATTCCTTCCCTTCGTTTATACCCTATAAATTGAGTTAAGAGATATTACGAAGTAATTTTTTTAAACAACTCCAGTCTTCTAGACAGTAAGCTACTTTTTGGTGTCGAATTTGGCATTTCCTTAACTCCTTCTAGAGGTACTGCCAGAACATTATACCTCAAATTACAAGATTCATTAACTTTAACGTCATCGGAATCACCATAAGAAATTGACATGGTTTCGTACAACTCTGTCGAGTCATCATTGTAAGTGACTCCAGATTTTTCAGTCTCAATGTACATTTTTTGTCGCATTTCTGACCTTTTATTAAATTTACGCGTATATTTTTCGAATTCAGCTGTCTTTTGTATGTCTGTGTGTTTGTCTCTTTCATTGTTAATAGCAGAATCGTTTTTATTATTTGATTCTTCGATATGTTTTATGCCAGTTTTAATGGCGATCATTCTTTTAAGTCTCGATTCAGTTTTAATCTCAGAAGCTTTTTCTACTTTATTGGATTCGTGATATTTTGCTGCGAGCAGTTTTCTGAAACGTGGATTGAGTTTATCAACAGCAGATTTATCATAATTTATATCTGGATCTAGTTTTTTAGAATTACAGTCACCAGAGTCGGTTACATCTCTATTTGTATCGTCACTTTTTCCATTTAAACTTCCGTGTTTTTGACCTGTAGTTTGACGTGTACTGATAAAAGATTCCGTCGATTTTCTATCACACCTATTAGATATATCTCCGAATCTTAGAGAGTCTGCCATGTTTACATCATACCTTTCAACTGTACCATCGATAGTTGGCAAATGTATTGGCATTGCATTGGAAATTATGTTTTTATCTGCAAATGTTACTTTACCCTGACCGTATCTGTGATTATTTGTTGATATTTGACCATATGTATCACGAATTGGCGATATATGACCATATTTTTCGTTAGCTCTAAACTTAACACTGTTCCCTTCATATTGGTCATGACGATTCGTAAAAGTCTCATTATATTCTTCAAACGGTTTACTATAAAATTCATGGCCAAATTTATTTTTACACTCAACTTTAGCAGTTCCTGTTTCATCCCCTTCAACCTCTCCAAATATATCTTTGTAAACTTCTAGATCTTTATCAATCTTTTCATCTTTATGACCTTCGGCATCTTCGAACTCATTTGCTACATTTTTATCTTTAAATTCCGCACTATCTTTACAGTCCCTTCCATTATTTTTGTCCAACCTTCCCTCAATAATTCCCTCTCTATCTTCCCTAATATTTATAACTTTGAAAGTCTCACAGAGAGCGAGTTCATCTCTTCCAACCTTTTCACACACCGTTCCCACAATCATTTCCCCTCTATCTTCCCCAATATTTCCTCCCATGCCTTCCCCAACCTTTCCCCGTTTAAATCCCTCACTATCTTGGTAATCCTTTCCAACTATTTCACGTATCGTTCCCACCATCATGGCCTCTTTATCTTCCCCAACTTTTCCGCCTTTAAGTCCCTTATCCTCTCCTATATCTCCCCCCCTATCCCCTGCCCGATGCCCACCAAATCCCCCCTCTGTCCCCTGCACAGTGCTACCGCAAAGCCTGCGATCTATCTAAGCGAACAGAGCGGTGAGGTCCGCACCTGCGATCTCGCAGAAAAACTGATCCTGTTCTATAGGTTTCTTGATCCAACGACCAAGTTTGGCTTTCTCGAACGCGTCGGTTAAGCAGTCTTTGGCTTTCTGTTGGGGGAAAGGGAAAGAAATCATTAATACTAGATGTAACAAAAACCCCCCATAGTCCCGATAGGGGGGTGTTCAGTGTCCATAACTGAACAACACTATTGGGCCAACTCTGAAATCCCGAAAAAAAATCAGCTTTTTCAAACATTTCGGTTGTGTATGTAACTATAGGTCACACAAGCGACGTAAGGACGAGGAGGGCGAGCGTGCCACGAGCAGGAGGTGGGGCCTGTCTCCCGCTCTCCCTCTGTCATCTCGCCCCGCGTCTCTCTTACGTCGCGGGCGTAGCGTTAAATGGTTTACCTATAAGTTTTGAGCCTTCAGGTTCAAAATGTCCAAAGTATCAAAATGACCAACTATACAAGATGACTAATCCAAAATGTCCAAAGTATCAATATGTCCAAAGTATCAATAGCATTTCATGTAGTTGGACATTTAGAAACCATGGTTGGACATTTTGTATTGTTGGTCATTTTGATACCTTAGACATTTTGTACAGTTAGTTATTTTGACACTTTAGGCATTTTGTATAGTTGGTCATTTTTATAGTTTGGACTTTTTGATACTTTGGACATTTTGAACCTGAAGGCTCAAAACTTATAGGTAAACCATTTAACGCTACGCCCGCGACGTAAGAGGGACGCGGGGCGATATGACAGAGGGAGAGCGGGAGGCAGGTCCCACCTCCTGCTCGTGGCACGCTCGCCCTCTGTCGTCTCGTCCTTACGTCGCTTGTGTGACCTATAGTTACATACACAACCGAAATGTTTGAAAAAGCTGATTTTTTTTCGGGATTTCAGAGTTGGTCCAATAGTGTTGTTCAGTTATGGATACTGAACGGGTTGTTCGTTGTTGTTATATTTTTACTCTCAGCCTATTAACGTCCCCACTATTGGGGTACAGGCCTCCCATTGTACTAGGGGGGTAGGGGCCATAATCCACCGCGCGGCCCCAGTACCGACTGGTACCTTTTTTCCTCAGGCATGCAGGTTTGCTCACAATATTTGCCTTCACCGTTAGAGTCGGTAAGTCTTCGAAAAGAGCGTCGGTGGCGTAGTGGCTAGGACGCAAGACTTCCATACGTCCGGGTCCGAAACCAAGCAATGTGTCATGTACCAATGAGTTTTTCGGAATAATATTTTTTTATTCAACATTGGTAATGGTTGAAGGTGGTAGATCCCGACGTGCAGGATCGCCTGGAGTGATACCACCCCCCTTGTCTATTTCTGCTGCAGAGCAGATATGCTTACATTTCTGTTTCGTTTTGAAGGGTAACAGAGCCAGGGTAACTCCTCAAGGTTACCAGCGCATCGAAAACAATCTAAAAATACAATGAGGTGAGATATCTAGGGAGACGGTGACCACTTACCATCAGGTGGTCTGTTTGAAAGAAAGAAATATTATTTATGTCCAATACACACATACAAACAACTAGGTACAGAAGACAAAAATAATATTAAACAAATATATTATAAAAATAAATAAACAAATGTAATTAAGTTTGATGAAGGTGGTGTGCAGCACCGGACAAAGGGGACTGCCTCAGCCTGTTGCCGGAGCGCTTTTAGCACCGCGGCGCTGATTGTGAGGCATCCCCTGAGTGCCAGGGATCACTCCCTGATGATACACAACCGGGACATATAAATAAATAACGGAAATATTAATAAACAGAAGTAAAATATTAGGAAACGAAGGAAGGCACTTAATTTTTAAATTATACATTAGAATACAGGAAGGTATGTATGTAGGTATTATTGTATAAAATAGAGAAACAATAAAAATAAAGCAAGCAATGAAGATGAAACTGAAGGAAGGATAGGTACTACTGCTCGATGTAGCGAAACTTGTATTTGCTTTGTCTATGGCAACGACTTTTCCCTTATTAAAAAAATATGTAACATCATAGAAGAGGTCGCTAGTTATGACTTGCGATCAAATCCCTCCATTACAATGAACAATAGCGACGTTCCATACATTTACATGTTCTACAAATTCTTCATTCCCGACTTCTGCAAATGTACGACTCTTAGCAAAAAAATACGTTTAAAATTGCGAACGGCTAAGGAATGGAACAGCCTGCCGGCGTCTGTATTTCCCGAAACCTTGGGATCTTCAAGGCCGAGTGAATAGGCATTTACTGGACCCGCGTGCTCCATCGTCGACCTCATCGTCGCTTACCATCAGGCGAGATCGAGGTCAAATGCGGGTTTAGTAGTCAATACAAAATATATTAAAAAAACCGCATATATCATTTATGAACTGATCTTCGTTTATATTATACACGGGCACTATAACAGCTGGGCCCTCATATGTATGAAATATTAATGTTAAGACCCAGCCCTGTAGTCTCGGGCGAAGAATAGAGCCACGGTAACTCCTGACTGTCGTAAAAGGCGACTAAAAGGAGGGATCAGGGTCGCGGGCGGTCAAAGTGGGGGCTTTGGCCGTTCATTGGCTGGCGACCCTGGGGAAGGCAGCGACGTGCTATGGCCGCACGCTGCTGTGACGGGAGGAACCGGGAGATGGAATGTACACCTCCCGGGAAGAGCCCAAGGCAAGTGCTAGGAGGGCACCGGTGCGTTCCACTGGAGATCCCGGAGCCCTCCGATATGCACGAGGCATAGAGGGGGTTTTAGTGAGTAAAAATCTCACATAACGCAGTCTCTCCCCCAGGAGGCTGGGTATAAGATTTCTGCTCCGTTATTGGTAAAAAAAAGATTTACAAGTCAAGTATAAACAAGTAAATCTGTAACTGGCCTTCTTTAAGTTTAATACATATGTAATTTCATAATTGTTAATAGCTGTAGATTTCCCTTCTAAACAAAAAATAAAAAATTAAGGCATTTAAAGAAAAAAAAGCGTCTAGTATTAAGGCAGCGCTACGACATGGGATGTTTCAAAAAGAACGTTAAAAAAGTCCTCTCCCTCCACGGCCGGCAACACCGGGTAACACGTGTCTCTAGGCGACGGTGACTACTTACCATCAGGTGGCCTGCCAGCCTGTATGCAGCCAATTTTTTTAAAAAAAGGTTCCACGAATGAAGAAGAAATCTAAAAAAAGTTTTGTATTCTGATATTACCTGGTAGGTAGGGCAGAGTTGTTTCGCCTCGTTGTAGAGAAGATTCTCCATGTTGGCCGGTATACATGGTGGTTCTTCACCCATTTCGCACTCCTGTAATAATACGAGTAATTATAGTATTATAAGGATAGAAGTGACATCACGAGGGTGGAAACGTTGGCGCGGTCGGTACCTGGATGGGTGACCGCTAGTGGCATATTTCATTTGAGCTCCTCTGTGCCTCGGGGAGCACGTTAAGCAGTCGATCCCGGTTGTTGTCGTTCGACCGCAGTCGTTAAGCCATGTCAGAAGCCTACGGGCGGCCTGAACAACTCTGACAAATATGTTGGCCGCTAACCATACGATAAGCAAGCAACCTACAATACGACGACGAAAAATCTTTGCAATGGACTCGGGTTTTACAAAAGCGTGTTTCGCAAGGCGTGACGTCATTCGAGACGCCATGACAGTTGGAGCGTTTTGGTAGAAAAATTTAAATTGGTTTATCAAAATGCAAACACCATGTAAATGTTGGATTTTCGTTGAAATATTCATAGTTAGAGTAAAATACATCGTAAGATGAAATATTAACCAGTTTCTCAAAAATTTACAATAGAAATTGATCGTTTCGCGGCTTTTAAACACTGTTGAGACCTCCCTAGACTGACTGCACTAGGGATGTTACGGAGCTTCGACTCCGACTCTGAAAGGTCGGAACTTCCGATTGATTTCACACCTCCGACTCCGACTTCGGCTCCGATAATTTTGAATCGGAGGTTATACCGAACATTTGTGAGTAAACATATTCAAATATCAATATTTTATTAAAGTGGGCCGGTCACGTCTGTCACAGAACAGACAACCGCTGGGGGAGACGAGTTCTGGAGTGGAGACCGCGTTTGGGGAAGCGTAGTGTGGGACGCCCCCCTGCTAGATGGAGCGACGATCTGCGCAAGGTGGCTGGCAGCGACTGGACGAGAAGAGCCGAAGATCGGGCTCAATGGCGCGCCCTGGGAGAGGCCTATGTCCAGCAGTGGACTAGAGTAGGCTGCTGATGATGATGATGATTCGTACACTACTCTCTAAAGGAACATGTTTTATTGCCGAAAACGTCATCATAAAAAAAATTGGCCAGTTCAGCTACACAAAAAAAAATTTAAAATTTGAACTTCTTCCGGACATCTCTCTTCTACCTCCGTCTCCGACTCCGATAAATCAAATTTAAAACCTTCGGTTTCGACTCCGGTTCCGGTGAAACCGCCTCCGTAACATCCCTAGACTGCACAGGATCATACCACGAACTTACCACCGGCAATAGAGGCAGTTTCCTGACCAGGTGCTGCCACCTGGCGAACATGCTCTGCTTGCACAGCAGCGAGGGCTGGCCGCTCTCGAGCTTGCCTGTAGTCGCGTTTAGGAATTCTGGATGCTGAAACAAAACGATTACTATTTATTACTTCATGATTAGTTTTTCCAAATTCCTTTTAGGTTAAGAATATAATTTGTAATTTTGCTACACTACAGATACACACTCAAATTATTACACACTCCCACACAACCTAACACACCCTAACACACTCTTAAACATTAACTTACCTCTCTATTACTAGGTATATTCTAAATTCCTTTTGATTAACTTGTTCCAAATTCCTGTTAGGTATAGTACATAGTTACTAATGTAATGTTATAATTTGTAATTTGCTTGCACAGAAAGTGCGACGGAATCCCGACTTACAAGATACAGGTTTTCGACCTAGTTTGTAAGTCGGAGGTCCTTTTTTGTGTGCCCTGTCATAAGTAACTATACTTTTTCATATCATATTACAATTTTATGTAGGTATACTAAAATAGTTAAATGCATAGATAATGAATGAATAATCTTTATTGCTCATAATTAGTGTGATACAATGCAAACAAAACGATTAATACAATCTAGACGGTCTTATCGCTAAAAGCGATCTCTTCCAGACCCTTCGTTCGGTTAAAGGCATGTTCTGGTTATGGCAGATTCTTTATAAGGCAGATTCTTGTTAGGGCAGAAGTACAAGTCATCATAAAATTGTTAAAATATATTTATTAGTAACTAAGAAACCAAACTACAGGAAATTAAACACAGACTCTATTTCAGGGTTAACAAGTTAATCAGACCTTCTGGTGGAGTAATTTTGGTGGAAAAAGGTATGTTGTGCACCGTTTACAATAATATATATTATATACACATACAAATAAATATATTTATATATACTTATATATAAAATATCTACATATACACACACACATACATATATACAAACATACATAATATTAAAATATAACTAGAAACCAAAGTTGTGGAAAAGTAAGGAAGGAAGAAGGAGTCATTGGGATAGATAGTGGGCCTTAACCTGTGCTTAGAAAATGTCTAAGGATTTGGCTTGTCTTATGGACACGGGTAAAGAATTCCAGAGACGGATAGCATGGACAGTGGAAAAAAACTGGTCATAAAACTTAGAAGTGTGGATAGGGGAATATAGAAGAAGGTTTGAAACAGGTTTTTTATTATTTATATTCGATTTTCAATGCGCTGCCAATCTTAGATGGAGTGCCTCATGTGCTGGTAATCACGCTGGCTCTCTTACCCTTCAAACTCAAATCTGCTTTGCGGCAGAAATAGATAAAGAGGGTAGTACCATCCCAGGCGAACCTGCATATCAGGATCTAATACCTTGGCTAATCTTATCTTATGATAGGGGGCCGGGAATAGGGCCGGGAATAAGCCCCAGCGGCACTTCGACCCTTGAGGATCTTTTGTGCCTACCCCATTTACACACTGGTCATCTCAATGTGCAGGTTTCCTCACGATGTTTTCCTTCACTGTTAGAGCAGTCGGTAAATGTACGTAAGTCTTCGGAAAATACGAAAAACTCATTGGTACATGGCACTGCACGGTTTCGAATCCGGACCTGGAGCATGGGAGTCAGGAGGCCACCGACGCTCTTACAAATAAACATAATCCAATAGTATCATTAAACCTTAGTCTTGATGCTGGTATTCCTCGTATACAGCTTAATTATTTGTAACTAAGTAATTAAAAGTAATCATTATTAGTCATCTTTAGCAGCCCACTCTAGTCCACTGCTGGACACAGGCCTCTCCCAGGGCGCGCCATTGAGCCCGATCTTTGCCTCTTCTCATCCACTCGCTGCCAGCCACTTTGCGCAGATCGTCGCTCCGACTAGCAGGGACGCTCGTCCCACACTACGTTTGCCCAAACGCGGTCTCTACTGCACAACTCGTCTACCCCAGCGGTAATCATTATTAGTACCTTTCTTCTTCTTCCGTACCCTGAAGGGGAAAACGGAGCCCTATTGCTGTCGCTGAGGATAAGTAAGGGATATTGAAGAGATGGTGAACGAGACGAACATTATTGGAGAAACGAAAGCAGCTCGACTCCGATGGCTCGGACACGTCACTAGGATGGGGGAGGATCGGGCAGTTAAACGAGCGTATGTGGGACGGTCTAACGGACGACGTCCGGTCGGACGTCCCAGATACCGCTGGCGCGATGAAGTGGAGAAGGATCTGCGGGAGCTCCGGGCGCCGGACTGGCTCGAGACTGTGCAGGAGAGAGAGCGATGGCGCTCTTTGTTATCGGAGGACAAGATCCAGTTCGGGTCGCTGCGCCAGCGGAGTAAGTAAGTAAGCATTGCAGTCGCTTCGTCGTCCGTCCGTCTGTCAGGCGGGTATAGCGCCTAAACGGAATAAATACAGTCTACAAAATTTCGTATACAAATATATTTTTTCGTACAGAGATCTGGTCGATAATCGGTTCGCTAGTCAACGTTGATAATTTTAATCCATTAAGTCTCATGAACAGGATTATCTGGGAATAATAGCGTAACGAGGCTAAAGTGGCAAAAAATTAAGGGAAAACTGACTGACTGAGATGGCAAAAACAATAAGATACCTGATACTGTAATAAATATGACAGAGAACACATTTAAGACCCACATAAGACGGACCTTATGTAAAAAAGGGTTATTATAAAATAAATGACTACTTAAATGATAAAGAGGCTTGGTCCTAAACCCAGCTCCAGCTCTGCACATCGTGTATATGATTGTATTCATAATTATTGTAAGATATATTTATTACAAAAGACGTGCTGCTGAAAGTTCCTTGCGCCGCTTCTTTCCTTTCAGCTACAGCACCTTACGAAGCGGTAGTAGAGTGTCAAAATGATGTAAAAATGTACTATAAGGTACTTACTTACAATAAAACCATTTTGATTTTGTCAAAAATAGGTTTAAAATGTATCGAAAATCCCTGAAAGTTGCGGATACTTACGGGGGTGGTGCAACACCAGCAGACGCTGAAGGAAGGCGCGCGGTGCGGCGTGCGCGCCTCCGTGCTGGCCGCCCGGGCCAGCTGCGGCCGGTGGAGGCGGAAGGGCGGCGGGAGAGACGTGATGTAGCCTTCGATGCGGCCGCAGAGGGCTCTGGAATTATGACAGTGATTCCTTAGATAAATTTTCTTAAATTCCTTGAAAACCCTCTAAAGTAAATTATTAGATTAGATACCTCTTACCATCAAGTGGTCCGTCTGATTTCCTAATTTAATAATATTTTTTTTTACTAGAGATGGGCCCAATATTCGGTAATCATTCGGTATTCGGAATATTTTTCCATTCTTTTTTAATATTTTTTAACCCGCGATCGATCGAGGGAGGGAGTGTTATAAGTTTGACACGTTTGTCTGTCTGTTTGTGTGTTTGTCTGTGGCATCATAAGTGGTTAAAAGATCTTGGAGTACGATGGGATCTCTGGAACGGTAACAGCTAGATGGTTCAAATTTGTGCTCAAATGTTTAGTTTCATGGTGCGTCTCCGACATCTGAAACCTTCAGTACCTGATGATGACCAGGAAAAGTAAGGGGATCCCTACAATGGTACGTCGGGGGGTTTCATAAATTTTTAATTTAGAGTTATTATTACATAAGGAGAGCAGTTGAGCAAACAAGCCACCTGATGGTAAGTGGTTTCCGCCGCTCATAGCCATTTCACCAAATTTTAATGTGATGATAACCTTGAGGACTTAAGATGGAGTGCCTCGTAAGCCGGTAATTAAGCTGGTTCTCTTACACTTCAAACCGAAACACAGTAACGCAAGGATTGCTGCTTTGCGGCAGAAATGTGTAACCAAAAAATAGGTACTTAACTACTTTAAAATTGACAAAATCAGACCGGAAGTCATGTAGAACGCCTAACCTGATATTTGCTAACAAAAATATTAATATGCGACTGGTTTCCACTACTACACTTGTACCACAGTTAGAATAGACCAGTATCGAATGTCCGTACTGGAAACGCGATTCGCGATGCCTTCACACACTCGCATGAAATAAGCAGCTGAAGATCGTTCCGCATGCAAAAGCTAGTTACAAATCTTTATAGGGGGCAAAATAATAATAATAAAATGTATTTATTTACTCTCACATAAGTACATAGGGGCCGTTCAATTCACGAAGATGGTTCCAGATAACGCATGCTAGCCGTTGGGGTCATTTGCTCTGTTCATTAAAATCTAAGAGCACTCTGTCAATCTATGAATTCTAGACATTTCTAGAAATTAGATAATTGGGTTTCTATGGGTCAAAATCGCTGCGCTGTGCTCAAACCTTGAAACCAACACGTTTCCCTTTAGAAGCGTCTCCTGCGTGTTTATACATGTAACTGTTTCTCACTTCTAACATGGTTGTGTCTCACTCTCACCTTAAGGCCTGGACTACATGCGCCGGTTCCAGCGCCGATTCGGGTCGCTGGTCGCGTTAGTCCAAGCCTAAGACTCGGTCTACACGAAGATGGTTCCAGTGTCGGTCGGTTCCATGGAACCGGTGCTTCATATAAACTCAAACAAAAATGCGCAGTCGACTACACGTACAACTGTTCCATTTGGAACCGGCGTGCTCGGTTCCTGAACCGAGTGGGCGGGGCTTGAGCGCAACGCATGAGTTTGAATGCAGTGGACTCGCCTAAACTACAACGTTTGTAGTTCTATTTCTATCCAATTTCAATTTAGTGTTCGTTCCAATTCTATTTGGACAATAGATCAGTAGGGATATGTGGAACAGGCGCCGCATTCTGCTGACGCATAACTCTACCACTGCCACCTTTCGATTTACTATCCATCGGGCAAAAGTACCTCGGGAGGAACTTATGTTCGATCGTTATATTTGACAGTTGAAGCGTTTTGTTACCGTTCAACTGCGTTTCAGTATAAACTAAACGTTTTATTAGAATGCACGAATACGTTACTGTTCGATCGATCGTTGACTCGATCGGAACTTAACTGAAATTGGATATTTAATAACGTTGTATTTAGTGGAATCGATCTCCTGGTCATCATCAGGTCTCCAAGATTCCAATGGGAGAAAATCACCAGCGATTTCAATTATCATTCATTACATTAAAGATACTCCAAGATCTTGGAAACTACTGGTACATAGTTAAGACACTAAGACATAGTTAAGAGCGAGCACAATCGACAAATTTCTGTTACATAGAAAAAAAACCTCGGGCGAGTTCGACTCGCACTTGGCCGTTTTGTTCCATTCTCAAAATAAATAACGTTTTTTTCCCAAAAAATATAAACGTTTCCTGAGATCACCAGGCCAGGACCAGTACTCATACTCATTTATTAACACCGTCGGGACACCAGGAACTCTTGGTTACGTCATGCTTTTACAATAACTTAATATTTAAAACACAATTCATGCCAACCACAAACATAACTGGACAGGAGCGAACAGACCAGCCTATTTACATTGAAAAAAATTAGGCTAAAAAAAATAAGATTGTAAAAAAAATAAAAAAATAAGCAGATGTAAAGGGGCTTTGTCATTTATCTAAATTAATAAATAATAAAATTAATATATCTGCTGTAAAGGGGTCGGGTCGGGTGGACAAATCTTTTTTTTAATGCAGCTGGACGTACCAAGATTCTATACTGTTATTTCTTACAGTGCCTGTACAAAGTTGTTACTTGTAAATAATTATAGGAACCAGTTAGTTTCTAGGGAAAGGAGGCATGTCGTAATCACCTGAGTATTACGGCTGGTAAACTGCGGTAAAGGATATTATAATGTTTTATTAATACTAATGTATTAATAACAAATATTTATGTAACATGGTTTAATAACCATGTTTGTTTTGACCTCGTGTCATTTGATGCTAAGTTACGAGAAGATGAAACAGATAGAAACACTTTAATAGTGGCCTTCTGCGAGCACGTAATGGCGCAGAAGGAAGGCGAGGAGCGGATCATTGAGGACGACCCTACGTCCGACCCGATTCGCCGTAGGAAAACCGGGCGAAGGCGGCTGGCTCACGCTCGCCAACTTCCCCCTTAATGAGGGCTCCGGGCAATGGACACGGGGAGTCCATTGCCTGATAACAGGTCCTCGAGTTGGTCTGGCGTGCCCGTGTTCCGGCACGCCACCACAAGCCGAATGGGGACGCGAGTCCCCAGAGTTGGGTCCGTAATGCGGACACCCGCTGGCGAAGTCGCGGAAGTTATGCGCAAGCGTTCCCGTGGCTTCGCCGTCAGGCGGTGCGCAGGAACACCGGGGGGTCTTTGGCCGGTAAAAGTCCGGCATAACCGGCATAGTCGCGGTCTCCCCCTTGCGGCGAAGAGGTAAGCATGAGCGTTTCCCCCCGGAAAAATATATGATAGATACACAAATATAGGAATAATAACACGATATGTACAAAGGCGACCTTATCGCTTAAAGCGATCTCTTCCAGGCAACCTCTGATGTTAATTGGACATTAAAGAGATTAGCGACAGTGTAGTGTGAGGATATGAAAATGGTTACTATTACTTAATATACAGTAAGGTTTGTAAAATAAAAGTAATATGATATACACAAATATACAGGGTGTAACATTAAGAACGGTCAGTATGGGAAAGTCTGAAACTATAAGACATACGAAGATCTGTTCTTAGGAACCATGTCTTCAATTTTAGTAACAAGAAACACTGTATTCATACATTTTAAAAAAAAACCTGTACTCAGCCTGGGAATCGAACCCGGTTGTTTTGAAAAAAAAAACCAACACTATTTCTATTTAGATATCCATTGTGTAGGTCTTAAGGAATAAATGTTAGTATGAAACGTGATGTTTAAAATTAATAAAACGCATTGTTTCCATATCTTTTAATTTATTTTAGTAGGTGTTCGAAATGACTACCATTTTGTAAAATACAACATTCAACTCGTTTAGGGAACGAGCTTACTATTGAATGTTGTATCTTCAGGTGGTGAATTTGCGTTAAAATTGTCTCTATGGCTGCTGGTCTCTAGGTCTTCAATTGTGTCGTAGCTTGTTTTGTACACTTCATCCTTAACGTAATCGATATCTAAATAGAAATAGTGTTGGATTTTTTTTCAAAACAACCGGGTTCGATTCCCGGCTGAGTACAGTTTTTTTTAAAATGTATGAATATAGTGTTTCTTGTTACTAAAATTGAAGACATGGTTCCTAAGAACAGATGTTCGTATGTCTTATAGTTTCAGACTTTCCCATACTGACCGTTCTTAATGTTACAGCCTGTATATGTAAGTATACTAAAATAGTTAAATGCAAAGATAATGAAAAAGGTGTTTTTTATTATTATTAAATTTTCAATGCGCTGCAAGCGGATGGAGTACCTCATGTGCTGGTGTCAAGCTGGCTCTCTTACCCTTCAAACCTAAATCTGCTTTGCGGCAGAAATAGATAAGAGGGTTGTACCATCCCAGGCGAACCTGCATATCAGGATACCTTGGCTTATCTTATCTTATGATAGGGGGCCGGGAATAACCCCAGCGGCACTTCGACCATGGAGGATCTTATGTGCCTATCCCATTTACACACTGGTCATCTCAGTGTGCAGGTTTCCTCACGATGTTTTCCTTCACCGTCAGAGCAGTCGGTAAATGTACGTAAGTCTTCGAAAAGTACGAAAAACTCATTGGTACATGGCACTGCACGGTTTCGAACCCGGACCTCCCGCATGGGAGTCCGGTGTCCTAGCCACTGTGCCACCGACGCTCTTTAGATACCTTTGCTTTAGAAAGCACGGTTTTCTCTCTCGATACTTTCGGAATATAAACAGTACGTTTCTATTCCTTACTTTTACCTTTCCTTGTGATCTCCAAGGCCAGAGTGAATAGGCCTTTACTGGACCCGCATGCTCCATCGTCGACCTCATCGTCGCTTACCATCAGGCGAGATCGAGGTCAAATGCGGGTTTAGTACTCAATAAAAATAAAATATAAAAAAACCTTATTTTTTTGGTTTTATTTATTTCGCATCAGTCAGATCTGAAAAAGTGGCATAACCAGGCTCCCGTATGGGAGCCTTCATTCGCCTGAATTGTGTATACAATTCAGGCGACTGAAGGCCAGTAATAGATCAATATGTAAATCTTTAGATTGTACATAACCTACCAAGCTAGCCGCTAAGCAATACCCCCCCTTCCCATTGTCCTTATATGGAAATGGTGGGAAGGAAAAGTGACCACCGACGAAAAGTTGACCAGGCGACTTTATTTCAAGAAAACAGCGAAAAATACGCGGACGCGGTTGTAAACTTACGAAAAATAATACATTTGCAATTTAACTTTGTGAAATTTTCATGAAAAAAATAATAATTTAAATCTAATTTAGTTACCTTAGTTTAAAAATCTGTTAATTTCAATGTTTTGGCTAAAAAAATTGTTTTTGTATGTTAATGTGGTGATTGATTTTTAGTGTTTTTTTGGAGTTATAGAAATTTATATTTAGTGTTTAAAAATGCAGTCTGCTTTACCGTTGGCATGCTTTTTGTCTATGATACGTAAGTATTTATAATTCTACTAGCTGTTGCCCGCGACTTCGTTCGCGTCATATAGCCTATGTCACCCGGGGATAGTGTAGCTTCCCAACGGTGAAAGAATTTTTCAAATCGGTCCAGTAGTTTTGGAGCCTATTCAATGCAAACAAACAAACAAAAAATCAAACCTTTCCTCTTTATAATATTGGTATAGATATAGATATATGGCGGAGGTTTTTTATTATTAAAAAAAATATGAAAAATGGAAAAGCTTATTCACTTATTACAAGGCACAAAAATAGTACTTCCCGACTTACAAATCAGGTCGAAACCTGTATCTTGGAAGTCGGGATTCCGTCGCACTTTCCGTGCAAGCATATGACAATTTAATACATTACATTAGTGTAACTATATTCTAGACCTAAAAGGAATTTGGAACCAGATAACCAAAAGGAATTTAGGAAAGATAATGTTTAAGAGTGTGTGAGGGTGGGGGTGTGATAGGCTGTGTGGGAGTGTGTAATAATGTAAGTGTGCATGTGTAGTGTAGGGTGAGTGGGTGTGTGAGTGTGGGAATATGTGTTAATTAATAACGAGTCTGAAGACCATAATGAGTTTAGTGTGTAAAATTATGTTATTTTATTTAAATTTATTTATTTATTACAAGATCCACAGCACTTATATTTAAAAACAAAAAAGTCAATTAATAAAACATACTGCCAATTACAGATTTCCTATTTTAAAATAATGCTTATAGGGAGAAATAAGTTTTGGTGTGTGTGTGTTTGTGTTTATTGGAAATGTGTGTGAGCGTGTTTGTGTAGAAGAGAGTGAAAGGGTGTGTACATTTGTATGTGTTTGTTCGAGTCTTCACTCATGTATCCAGCTACAATGCTACTGTACTAGTACCATCTAAGTATTATTGATTATTGTTACAATGTCTCCCCTGATGGCAGGAGGCACCGCCATTGAACAAGTCCAACGATGAAAATTCTTTGTTATATGACCATACACAGCGACGGATAATAGAATTTTGTGCATAGTTAGTTCGCGACAAGGGCACATAGAATAATGATGTGCGTCTTGTACGTCTGTTAGGAACGCAAAAGCGCAGAGCCATCGAGTCATTATATGAGTAGAGCCTCAGTTTTGTCGTAATCTAAAGAGCCATCTCTTAAGTTTTACTTTACAATTATTTTTATTCAGTGGGAAGATATCAAGAATATATTATACCTACATTTTCCGGTGGTGGTGAAAATTACAACTAATTTTAAAGTAAAAAAAATAAACAAAAGTACAGTGCTTAAGTGTAAATACATATCGAGACACATGAATGGATTTCTGATATCCCACACACAGGGAAACCTAGTTGGGAGTCAGATAGCCAGACATTGAATAAGGGTGAGTGAGTGCATATATTTTGAGCCCTGAGTCAGGTTACATCTTCAAATAACTACTCGTATCTCTTACCTGTACCTACTTATGTAAGTTTAAATAAAATAAAATAAATTGAAATTGAAAAGTTGATGGTTTATTTTATTGTACAACCTGGCACTTAATGTTTGTTGATGCTGGAATGCGAACGCCGTTCTGTATTTTAATAGGGGACATGGTAGATTTTTACGTCGCTTGTTACCAGCGATGGGGATTAGATAATCTTATGAGGAAATGCAACAAATAAAGATTCGGTATCCAAACTCCAGAAGCGTTGCCTCAGAGCAATCTTTGGTCTGAGTCAGATTGAGTCCTGCCAACCAATCTTTAAATATTGACTTTACCGTCGTTATATATTTTTGAGGTCTGTTCTTTCGTGAAAACTTGAAAATCTATCACCTTTCTCTATCCCGATGGTTAGCAGGGAGAAAACTCGAAACGAGTTATGCTACACCAATTATACATATTTCATTTTTTCGTTTATTAAGTATTTTGTTTGTATTTTGTTTTATATGTGTGTAATAAAGATTATAATAATAATAATAAATGTTCACTCAAAAAAGTCTTACCTTAAATTTTATTCTAGATATGCTAATGATTTAGCGCTTCCCAGCGCAAAGTCCACATTCTATCAAGAAAACGTTGTTTATAAGTGTGTAAAAATCTATAACGCATTACCAGCAGACATTAAAACTAAGACTTTACCAGAGTTTACTTGGAAACTACGTAACTGGTTAGTTGTTGCTTTTATTCTATAAATGCCTACCTAAATACAAATAAATAATAATTAATTTTAATCTGACAAAACATTTATAAATATTTTGACATAATTATAGTAATTATCTGTGATCGGAGTAGGTAGAGCTCTTTCGGGTCAATGTCCTCAAAGGTTATATTAATATGGATATGATTTCGGGATCCCGTTTCAAGTTATCGAGCAAATGTTGTAAATTACTTTTATAAACCTCTCCCCTACTCGGCGGATTACGATTTTTTTTAAATTGAGAATTACGAAGAAGTTAAAACACTACCATAGGTACAGTAGCGCCATGAATCTTAAAAAAAATTATTTCGCCACCAATCTTAAATGTGTATCAAAACAAATATAACGTTAAAATTCTAAATAATATATTTATTCAATCCCGGAAATCCCGGGATTATTGGGCATACTTATCCATATTATGACCGTATGTGGCAATTACCAAAAACAGCTCTACCTACTCCGATCACTGGTAATTATAGTGCATTAAGGGACATGATATAATATGTTTGTTAATAAAATACATTGCATGCCTTAACAAGGTAGATTATAGCGGATCAAATTATAAATGATAAGAACGATGTAACCTGTAATCAACAATAAAACATTTGAATTTGAGACGTGTTTGCTTCGCACAACGTCAATTCGAATTCCTTTCTTCATTTCTTTATAGACAACTCAATCAATCTGGTAACTCGCAAACTGCTTCGAAAACAAAACACGTCATAAAGAAAATGGTACGAGATTGGCTTAGTGGTCTTGATTACGAGGGCACGGAGAAATCGCGCACTCATTGGTACATGGCATTGCCTGGTTTCGAACTCGGACCTCCCGCACGGGAGTCCGACGTCCTGGCCACGACGCCGCCGACGCTCTAGTTGTGCTTTAATTTGCATATTAATCACCCAGTAACGCTCTACATATTAATTAGTTATGTAAGTCAATCGGTTTATTGCAAACTCTATTTAGTTGCAAGAGGGCAGCGTTCACGGCTGAAGGCACAAGTATTCAGTGCAAAGAAATTATCATTTCGACATCATAGTGTATGCTTACTGGAGTAACTGAAGGTATAGAAGGTATAGAAGGTATAGTAAAAGAAAGAAAGAATAGCTACCTAGTAAGAGCATGTGCAGCATTTAACCAGCTAAGCAATAACCCTACTATAGATCTCTTCAACAGTAGTCCTGATTCCGTAAAATCCTTTCTCATAAAAAAATTTTCCTCTGCCTATCTGTAAATGTACATGGTTGCTAGATTAAGAGTTTATTATTATCTTTTTAATAACTGTGGAAGCTTATAAATGGCTATTGTTTTTATATATGTATATGTAATTTGTAAGCTACCCAAATAAAAAAAAATAAAAAAAAATGACTGTGCAGAATCAGCATGGGATAATTGAAAAATTGAAATTGAAAACGTTTATTTAGCGCTGTAAACACTAGAATATAGAACACAATACAGAAGTATACAAAGTTTAATACATGCAGCACAGAACATCTGATGTGGTACAGTGCCAACAAGGGTACACAAGCTCAGCATAATGCTGAGGCAAGCCACAGCGCTGATCTTCAGCTGGCCCCTCAGTGACTGCACGGACGAAGAAAGCAACAGTGTGTGCGTGTTGTGTTGTATGAATGTGTTTGTTTGGGAAGGTACCACCCTTTCCGCCGCAATGCGGCAAGGCAATGCATTGGCTGGGTTTCGGTTTGAAGGGTAAGGTGGGCAACGTAATTAGCGATACAAGTGAAATAAAGTGTTTTTTCTTTTTTTGATACATGAGGCACTCCATCAAAGTCCTCAAGGTTAGCAGCACATCGAAAACCCTCTAATAACATTTTAGAGAGGTGACATGTCTGTGGGCGACTAGTACGTAAGTCTTCGAAAAATACGAAATACTCTTTGGTACATGGCACTGCACATTCGAACCCGGACCTCCGCGCTAAGGAGTCAGGTGTCCTAGCCACTGTGCCACCGACGCTCTAGTCTAAAGATTATTAAAATTATTGGGGAAGAAGGACCCGAGGGTAAGCCTCGGATTCGCCCTCCCCAACGACAACCAAATGTAGAAGGATTTAGAATCACGAACAATCATTTAAAATAATGGATTCCCGCATAGTAACACCTGATTCCATAAAGATTTCATAGCCTATTTGACCCTTTATGAAATCCATATAGAAAAATTCGAAACACTTGATTATTAATAGATGTGTCCATCATTTTTAGGCTGTCCCCCCTTCCCCTTACTGAAAAAAAAAGAAAGTGTGTGGTGTCAGGTGTCCTCCACTGTGCCACCGACGCTCAACCGTATAACCCATATGGTCAAGATTATACAACAAGCTAGCAAAACCGGTAGTTACGAGAAAACTGGAAAATCTAGGAAATTCACTGCGACCCGTACCTGGAAATATAGGTAATTGTCACTTGCACTCAGGAAACATAGGTTTATCGGTATTTTGTAAAAAAAAAAACTATTCCAGAGGAGTTCAAACATTTAAAAGATTTCTCGACTTCCTGTTGTTCGAAAAATCGAGGAATCGAAGAAATCAAAATGTTAACTGAAGGAAAATTAAAACTGACGCATAAAAAATTAAAACGGATGCATAATAAATTAAAACTGATGCATAAAAAAATAAAACTGACGCATAAAAAATTAAAACTGTTGCATAATAAATTAAAACTGATGCATAAAAAATTAAAACTGACGCATAAAAAATTTCTTATCAAAAAATCGTATTATAGTGTTCAACAATACTTAAACGATAAAAATGCATGGCGTGGTCGTCACATAATCTGTGAATTAGTATAATTAACAGCACGGTCCGAAAGTGATCGTGCAGATTAAGCGACGTTGGGCGCGGTCGGTATCTGGACGGGTGACCGCTAGTGGCATATTTCATCTGAGCTCCTCCGTGCCTGCAGCACGTTAAGCAGTCGGTCCCGGTTGTTGTCGTTCGACAGCAGTCGTTAAGCCATATCAGAGGCCCTACGGGCGGCCTGAACAACTCTGACAAATAGGTTAGTCACTAACCATACGATAAGCAATACGACCTGGCTCATAACCAGTGATCGGAGTAGGTAGAGCTGTTTTTGGTACTTGCCACATACGGTCATAATATGGATCGTGCAGATTAAGCGACGTTGGGCGCGGTCGGTACCTGGATGGGTGACCGCTAGTGGCATATTTCATCTGAGCTCCTCCGTGCCTGCAGCACGTTAAGCAGTCGGTCCCGGTTGTTGTCGTTCGACAGCAGTCGTTAAGCCATGTCAGAGACCCTACGGGCGGCCTGAACAACTCTGACAAATAGGTTAGTCACTAACCATACGATAAGCAATACGACCTGGCTCATAACCAGTGATCGGAGTAGGTAGAGCTGTTTTTGGTACTTGCCACATACGGTCATAATATGGATAAGTATGCCCAATAATCCCGGGATTTCCGGGATTGAATAAATATATTATTTAGATTTTTAACGTTATATTTGTTTTGATACACATTTAAGATTGGTGGCGAAATAATTTTTTTTAAGATTCATGGCGCTAGTGTACCTATGGTAGTGTTTTAACTTCTTCGTAAGTTCACAATTTTTTTAAAATCGTAATCCGCCGAGTAAGGGCGAGGTTTATAAAAGTAATTTACATTCATAGAGCTACACACTGATATCAGACGAACAAACGGGCCACCTAAGATCTATTATAATATTATTAGAGGTAATGTGTTCTAATTAATTAGTTTTTACGTGTTTTTAATCGATGTTTATTTTAACTACGACCGGTTTCGTTTTACCTTTTACACATCTTCAGGTACAATAATTATTGTAATTTTTATTTTTTATTTATTTTAAAACACTACAACGGAAAGGTACAATGAATACTACAAAAAATTAAATTAAAAAATAACATACATTGTTCCTAATACCGAGCCTACGGTCAGCACCCACACTAGGTAATCCTGTGTCGTGGGCGCTGTGGTGGGGAGTGTGTGGTGTGGTTTGTACCTGAATGTACTGTAAGTAATGTGATTTGGCGAAGTAGAATTGTGTGAGTAATGTTGGTGTCTCTATTTGTAAAACTAAATGATTGGAGAAATAATTAACAGATAAAGCTATGCGAATTAAAAAACTAAAAAAGTAAATAAAGCCCAGTGGATATTTCCGCTTAAAATACCTACCCCCATACCTAAACCATACCCAACCATAACAAGATGTACAATAACAAAGAGGTCTGGGATGACAAATATAATATAAGTACTGGTAATTATTTCAAAAGATGTGCTGCTGAAAGTTTCTTGCGCCGCTTCTTTCCTTTCAGCTACAGCACCTTACGAAGCGGTGGTGGAGTAAAAAAATGACGTTGTAAAAATGTACTATAAGGTACTTACTTACAATAAATACATTTTGAATTTTTTTTCTATTTTCCTAATTACATGGTGGTGGGTAGATAATTTTTTAATACAGGAATTTCTTTACAAATATATTGTCCCTTCCCAGGTCCCCCGGGGATTCAGTTCGAGAATTCTCTACTACAAATAGCGCCGGTGGACAAAGCCAAGTGTCCATTTGTGAGGGACAAGAACGATGTCGGTTTCCAACTCTACACCAGGTGAGTACCAAAAATTCCATAATATTTATTTATATTTACACTTTATTGTACAACAATACACATAATAAAAACAATTAAAATGAGACATTGTACAAAGGGTGAACTTATCTCTAAAAGAGATTTCTTCCAGCAAACCCGCGAAAGTGAAAGATGCGTTATAATTTAGAGGTAGACAGACATAGTGTGTACGTCAAATAAAAATAAATACAATATATAAAGACAACTATAATAAACAGAGTTCGGATGAGTGGTGTCATTACATGCAATAATGTGGACAAGCCTTCCTAAATTATTACTGAAATAAACATGCCTTCTAAATAAAGAACATTTTTTTTAATATATTTTTTTTAATAAAATATAGGTTAGTTACGACTTATTATTGAAGTAAATTATCAATATTTTTTCTAAATTTTCATTGGTTAGTTTATTCCTCTTCACATCCAAAATATATTTATGTGCCGAAAAACTCCTTTCGCAATCCACAGATGTTAGCGGAGCAAACTTAAGCATTTTAATGGGAATATCGTTTTGCCAATATGATTCGGAGTCCATTTTCTCTCCAAGGCATTGTATAATTTTGAAATCTGGATTTCTCTTAAGAATTGCTTTCATTTTTTTTTTGTAATCGGATTCCCATTTCTCCTGGTATACAGTTTAGATTATGAATGAATGAATGAATGAATACTCTTTATTGCACAAAATTAGTGTGATACAATGCGTACAAAACAATTAATACAATCTAGGCGGTCTTATCGCTAAAAGCGATCTCTTCCAGACAACCTTATGCAACATATCTTGTTTTTTTCTTAAAGTATACTCCAATGGATTCGAATGTGATTGTAACTTTTTGGCGATATTCTTCCGGGGAAATCATGGTTTCATTATATTATAGGCAAAAAAAATATTCTTTTATTTCATGCGAAATGTCAGATAAGACAATGTAATTTAATTATAAAAGAGAAAACACAGAAAAGGTTTGAACACGAAGACTTTACTCACGCTTTTAGTATTTTTAAAAAAAGATTTTATTTTAGTAATAATTTAGGAAGGCATGTCCATATTATTGCATGTAATGACACCGCTCATCCGAACTCTGATAATAAATATGCATATATATACATATAAGCACAGATATGCAATAACTATAAAATAAATAATAAATATCTCTAAAAATACAATACATAATATACATACATATTATACATATACGTACATACAAACTAAGATGGATGACATAACAGGAATCAAAATTGAGAAAGGTAGTGTTCAGCAGTATTACAGTACAGTACAGGTATTTTTCCACATATAGGACGGATCAGAATATCCCTACCGCCACTACGAGGCGAGTAACCCTAGTAACTAGCTGGTTGTAGGATTCTTCAATGACTATTTAAATGATAAAGAGGCTTGGTCCTAAATCCAGCTCCAGCTCTTCACATTAAGTAAGTAAGAAATGCGTTTATTTCCCACACAGCAATGACCGAAACAGTTATATTTATGATAAAATAATTAAGTAGTCAAAGGTGAACATATCTAAATCATGTCTGATGGTCTGCTGTTGTTGTGAAAAGGGGTCTCGACTCAGCTTATTGCTGCAGACAAGAATGCCTGCAGCGCTGGTGTTCTGTTGGACCATGACCGATGGCTGGCCACAACCTGTCCGAGAGGACAAAGATACGACACAAATAAATTCAATTGAAGATAGGTAGTATTAATAAGTGAAAAATATATACCTACATTGTGTATATGATTGTATTCATAATTATTGTAAGATATATTCATTTCAAAAGATGTGCTGCTGAAAGTTCCTTGCGCCGCTTCTTTCCTTTCAGCTACAGCACCTTACGAAGCGGTGGTAGAGTAAGAGTAAAAAAGAATGACGTTGTAAAAATATACTATAACTTATTACCTATTCTACTATCCACTTTCACTAGATACCCTAATTCAGGAAACAATAGTTTTGGGAGTGAATTACCGCGAGTTATCCAGTATTAAATGTTGGCGCTAGTGGGGCTTTAACTCGATTCCTTTTCAGACACAACCCAACGGTGCACCAAGAACTCCAAGTAGATGACGACGAGATGCTGTTCGCTTCGAGCATCGATTTCCACGCCCCGACGGTGATATATTTCCATGCGTTTATGGAAAACCCTGACGATGGAAGCGCTGTCATGATTAGAGAAGGTAGAATATGGTTGGAATCCGTGCAAAGGCGCGTTACTCGAATTGTTTAGAACCTGTCAGTTTTCTTCGTCCGTGCAGTCACTGAGGGGCCAGCTGAAAATCAGCGCTGTGGCTTGCCTCAGCATTATGCTGAGCTGGTGTACCCTTTTTGGCACTGTACCGTACCGAACCGGATGTTATGTGCTGCATGTAATTAAAAAAGTTCATGCAAACAGTATCTTTTACATTTTCTCAGATTTCCCTGGCTCCCACACTAGGATACCCTGTGTTGTGGGGGCCAGTCAAGAGACTGATATATCATAACTTCTGACATAATAAGGTTGTGCAATTAATTAAATAATTAAGTATGCGTGTATGTGAGAGGGTGTGTATGAGGGGGGTGAGTGTGAGATGGTGTGTGTGTGAGGGGGTGTATGTTGGTAGATGTAAGGGTCAGTGTATTATATCCTTGTATACTTTTGTATTGTGTACTTGCTGTATTCTGGTGTTTACAGTGCTAAATAAATGCTTTCATTTTCAATTTCTCAGTTTAAGGAGAGACATTGGCTCTCTCTGCGTCGTCTATCGCGTATATAATGGGGAGTGCTCTTCAGAACTATTTGACTTGGTGCCGTCATCCACTTTCTTGAATCGCACCACTCGTCGGCGGCACAATTTTCACCGGCAATTTCTGGAGCCTTGTCTACCACGACCCGTTTTACACGAGCGTTTCTGCCACGCACCTGTAAAATGTGGAACTCTCTTCCACCCGACGTTTTCCCGCAGCGCTACGACATGGGATGCTTCAAAAAGAACGTTTAAAAAGTCCTCTCCCTCCACGGCCAGCAACACCCGTGTAATACCAGGTATTGCACGTTTGACCTTCGAAACAGGCCGAAACTATTCGGAGAATTTCCGACTTTCATCGGTAATCCGTAATTATTTATAATTAGCAATATTTAAAAAAAAACCATTCCTCAGCCTACGTCCACCGAGGGGACACTAACATCATAATGGTGGACGCGTCCCGTTTGGAAGCAGGCCCCTGGTACTTCACGGCGGCTGAAAACACATGGTACATCGGTCGCTTTGCCGCACAGTTCATAGACTATTTGGTTTCCAGGTTTGTTTATCTTTTTTTAAATTATTATATTAATGCGGTTTTGATACCAAATGAAATTCAAGTGAAACGTATCAGCTTTTTCTCGTACTGATAATTGCTGTTGGTCCTAATGACCTTTACAGCTTCACCGGGGTTTCTGGGGCGAGCGCTAAGTGCGCTCCAGCCTGGAGGAGGACTTAAAAACTACTATAAGAAGCGACTGCCCAGGTGGGTACGGACCTCGGCTTAGGACGTCGCTGGGGAGGGAGGGGTCGGGGAGAAGCGGCCTGGAATACGCCGATAGCGCGTGTAAGCGACAGAAGCGGGTCTCCGCCCGCGCCGGCGCGGGTTGTATGTAGGTGCTGTGTGTGAACTACTATACTCATACTCATACCATTTATTGCTTTTCATGTGTTACAATTGGTCTTAAAAATGTATATTATCTGGTCATACATGAAACCCTGAATAGGGCACCGCAATATTAAATAAGAGATTATAATATTTTAAAATAGTAATAAACACTAACGAGATAAATTGAATTAAATGTCATTATAAGTTATACATAATTGATTATTTCATCGGGTGGGAACGTATCAGCATTGTTACGTTAACAAATAGCACCCAAAATCGATGCTATTATTGCCTTCTTATTCTAGCAGTGTGTCGTCTCTCTCACTCACTGTTATAATAACCGCCATTGAATCTGGATAGTACTAGAAAGCTGTATTTACTACAAATAAAATAATCGCCTGTCAATCAAGTTAATTCAATCACGTGTCAATTGAAGTGTTTAATTGTTGCTCACTATTTCTTCTTCTTTATTTCTTTATTTTTTTTATATTTTTTATTTACTACTATACCCGCATTTGACCTCGATCTCGCCTGATAGTAAGCGACGATGAGGTCGACGATGGCGCATGCGGGTCCAGTAAATGCCTATTCACTCTGGCCTTGGAGATCCCAAGGTTGTAGGTTTCGGGAAATACAGACGCCGGCAGGCTGTTCCATTCCTTAGCCGTTCGGCGTAATGAACGAAGAAGCAAATCGCTTCGTACGAGCAGATGGGATATCAACAACATAAGGATGGAACCCCTCCCCGCGCCTGGTAGTCCGAAGACGGAATGGAGATGCTGGACTTAAGTCCTGCAATTCCGATGCGCACTCTCCGAAATGTATCCTATAAAATACCGATAGACAGGCAACCTTGCGCCGATGTTCCAGACTTTGCAGTCTAGCTTCCACCAGCGATTCGTCACCTATAAGGCGCTTAGCACGTTTCTCCACTGGGTCAAGAGCAGCCAGTTGGTATTTTGCTGAGCCGTCCCACAGGTGGCAGCAGTACTCCATGCACGACCGGACTTGAGCTTGGTAAAGGTTTAAAAGCTGTCCCGGCGTGAAGTACCGCCTAACCTTACTCAAGATGCCCCATAATATAACATTAATGGTGTCTGATTTTCAGAATGATCCAAATAAAACCAATCAATCACTATAAAACCTCCGCTATCCATCCTCTACCAGTTATAACAATCATCAGCCCAGCATATCATCACACTCCTGGGTAGACCACTTGACGCACTCGTCTGTTCACAACCCTCGTTAACGGCTCGCGTTGCGAATTAGACTTGTTGCGACAATCTGGTCCTTCCCGCCCTAGTTAGACAATTTACTATTTTTAGCCTAGTGTGTTTCATGTTACAGGGGTCTGGACTTGTCTAAGACACATCTGGTCGGTCACAGCCTGGGGGCGCAAGCGGCTGGAGTGGCGGGCGCTACGATTAAAGCAGGTGAAACAATAGAAGAAATGAGCGTTGGTGGCCTAGTGGCTAGGACGCCGGACTCCCATGCGGGAGTCCCACAGGTCCGGGTTCGAAACCATGCCATGTACCAATGAGTTGTTCCGACTTTTTCGAAGACTTACGTACATTTACCGACTGCTCTAACTTTTTTTTTTACGCAACGCAACGCTATACGCTATAGCTTTGAGAAATTAAATTAAATTAACCCAAATGACGAGACATTTGTGATATCTTCAAAAATAACGTTTCGTTTTGCTTTTCTGTTTATGGAGTGTGCTAGTGGCTCCATCTGCGCAACGCTTTGCGTTTTATGTCCTATTGACTGGAGTCAAACTTTTCACCTCTGATAGTTGGCACCATTTAATGCTTAGAATTTCTTTCCGGCAACATTTTTATATACCAAGGATTCAATATTTCAACAGGTCGCATCTCCAGAATAACGGGTCTGGATCCAGCGTTGCCCCTGTTCTCCAAGTTGCCCCTGGAGCAGAGACTGGACCCCACTGACGCGGAGTTCGTCGATGTAATACATACAGATGCCGGTATATTTGGTATGTTAGTTTAAAAACCTCCGACCAAAAGGAATGGGAAAAGGATAGACAATGCCAAACCATCAGATTAAATTTGCCAAGAGTCGTTCTATGTTATTAATTCTGTAGAATGATCACGACCATAATCTAACATACACATCCTTTCATAAACCCTTCCACACACATCACACACACAGACACTCACTCTCTCTCTCACACACACACACATATACACACGCACACACACACAAACACACGTGAATTCAATTAAATTAGGAGTTCAAACCCTCCATCAAAGTTGACTTCGGCCGAAACCCTGAAACCTCGGCAACCTCATTCACCCTCATATACAGATGGAGTGCCTCATGCGCCGGTAACTACGCTAGCTCTCTTTCCCTTCAAACCGGAACACAGCAACGCAAGCCGTCGCAAGGATTGCTGCTTTTGCGGTTTCAGGTGGTTTCCACAGGGAAATTCCAACTACCTCATCCTCTAAAACTAAGATACCATCTCTGGTTGGCTGGAAAGCGTATGAGTCTTCTGGGGGTAGCCTACCCGAAACCAGAGGACTATAGGCTTCTTCCTGTAAGCTGTACAGCGTCCATGATGCAAAGCATCTTTAAGGAACAGGAAGGAGACTAAGGTAAGAGGTGAGCACAAAAAAAACCTGAGGGTCGAAGTGCCGCTGGGGTTATCCCTGGCCTGTCATAAGATAAGATACCATCTCAAACTAAGATTAAGGTAACCACTGGTCGCACAAAAATGAATCCTAAAAATGTCTGTTATCTCAACTTTTATGTTAATGTTCTACAGGTGTTCACGAACCAACTGGACACGTGGACTTCTATCCCAACGGTGGGATCAGTCCCCAACCGGGATGCGAACTAGAAGTGGTTTTACATCAACAGCTGTTTCTCAACAAATGTAAGTATTATTGTATGATTTTTATTTTAAAAAAAAGGGTATTTGCACGATAGCACGATAGACCTATTTTGTGTGTTATTCGTCTTCTGGTTCAGAAAAATTACAGCTCTCCAATTAGATCATATTATACACTAGTGCGACTGGTTCACAAATTGAAAGTCGCTCAGCGTGCTATGGAAAGAGCTATGCTCGGAGTATCTCTGCTGGATCGAATCAGACATGAGGAGATCCGGCATAGAACAAAAGTTATCGACATAGCTCATAAGATTAGTAAGCTGAAGTGGCAGTGGGCCGGTCACATCTGTCCGCTGGGGGAGACGAGTTCTGGAGTGGAGACCGCGTTTGGGCAAACGTAGTGTGGGACGCCCCCCTGCTAGATGGAGCGACGATCTGCGTAAGGTGGCTGGCAGCGACTGGATGAGAAGAGCCGAAGATCGGGCTCAATGGCGCGCCCTGGGAGAGGCCTATGTCCAGCAGTGGACTAGAATAGGCTGCTGATGATACACTAGTGTATAAGCCTTAAAATTACGTCTACCGTACACACTGTTAATTACAATATGTTTATCCTGTATTTCCCTAAGCAAAGTGGATTATATCCTTTTTTAATGAAATAAATGTCTTAAACCGTAACCGTATTTGACAAGTATCGAATCTATCTCTTTCTTCTCTTATTGAAAGATAAGAGACGGTTACACGAAGCGACAGTGGTTCAAAGGCTAGGGTACAAGACTGCGGCGCAAGCGTTGCCGGTTCGTATCCACCCCTAGTGGTGGACCAAACGTAGCACAAAAATTTAGAAAAATATTGGTAGAGTGTAAAATATTACCAATATTTTTTTAAGAAGGGAGATTACGTCAAAAAATATTTAATGAAATATTAGATAATGTAAAACGGCCCTAAGATTGAAAAGTAAAGTAAAATCCACTTTATTGCTCAAATATAAAACAACAAACATGAGATAGAAAAGGAAATAGTGAAATACAATTTAGGCGGCCTTGTCGCTAAGAGCGATCTCTTTCAGGCAACCTTAAATCTAACCGCATACAAAAACCATGCAGTCTTCATTTTGAATTAATCTACTAAAATTTGCATAATTGACCTATCTGTAACCTGCTTCTAAAATTTAAAATATATATAACCTGACCAGGAATATAAAAAACTCTAGCCATATTATGGAATTATATTTTTCATACCGAACTTCATAACACAGATTATAAAACTACCAATGGCGCCCTTTTGACAGGGTTTTTATATTCCTGGTGAGGGTATAAATGAAGAAACGACTAGCATCTGTTCTTGGTAAAAGAACCCGCCTAATATTAACTTACGTACCTTCATAACAACCTAACTAAAACCACTAACCCTCCCCCTTTCCCGTTTCCTCCCTAGTCTTCTGCAGCCACTGGCGTTCCTACATGTACTACGCGGAGTCAGTCCTCAAGCCGACGGCATTCGAAGCGTCAGAGTGCTCGTCATGGCGGCACTATTCCAGAGGATACTGCGTCAACGCGGCTACTACACATATGGGCTTCGCAGTAGATATTCAGTAAGATATTATAGTGAGATATTTAGATATAAGATACAGCGTAGTGAACGTCATGGAGGAAATATTCCAGAGGATACTGCGTCAACGCGGCTACTACACACATGGGCTTCGCAATAGATACTCAGTAAGATATTTAGTTAGATACACTAAGATAGATACAAGATTAATGTACATCATGGAGGCACTATTCCAGAGAATACTGCGTCAATGCGGCTACTACACATACGGACTTCGAGTAGATACTCAGTAGTACCTCCATGACGTATCATAGAGGCACACATGACGTATCACGGAGGCACTATTCCAGAGGATACTACGTCAACGCGGCTACTACACACATGGGCAGTAGATACTCAGTACGATATTTAGTTAGATACACTAAGATAGATACAAGATTAGTGTACATCATGGAGGCACTATTCCAGAGAATACTGCGTCAATGCGGCTACTACACATACGGACTTCGCAGTAGATACTCAGTAGTACCTCCATGACGTATCATAGAGGCACACATGACGTATCACGGAGGCACTATTCCAGAGGATACTACGTCAACGCGGCTACTACACACATGGGCAGTAGATACTCAGTACGATATTTAGTTAGATACACTAAGATAGATACAAGATTAGTGTACATCATGGAGGCACTATTCCAGAGAATACTGCGTCAATGCGGCTACTACACATACGGACTTCGCAGTAGATACTCAGTAGTGCCTCCATGACGTATCATGGAGGCGCTATTCCAGAGGATACTGGGTCAACGAAGGTACTACTAAATACTCAGTAAGATAGTGTTTATTACAGTATTCTCTTTTAGCGTCGAAAAGGCAAGGCGCGGTTGGGTCTCGACGTTTTTACAACTTTTACTTTTACGAACTTATACAAGGAACACTGTAAATATCCAACTGAATCCACACCATCCTGGTTGCGGCATCAAGTTGTAACACATTTATCTATTATCTAACATCTATTTTAACACTTAATAATATTTCTACTTTCCTGCTCGTAGTTTTTCTTTAATTCTTGAATGAATGAATGAATACTCTTTATTGCACAAAAAGAAGATACTTAAGAAGAAGAAAGAAGACGAAAAACACAAAAAATACATTCTACCTAGTTCACTCCATAATACTATTGGCAATAGGCACCTGGCTCAGTTAACGCTTGAGTGAATACACAGCGCTGATTTTCAACCAGTCCTTATATAATGTTAACAAACTAACAACTGCGACTATCTAAGTACTGCCCCATGGTATATGCTTGCTTGCTTATCGTATGGTTAGTGGCCAACGTATTTGTCAGAGTTGTTCAGGCCGCCCGTTGGCCTCTGACATGGCTTAACGACTGCTGTCGAACGACAACAACCGGGACAGACTGCTTAACGTGCTTTCCAAGGTATGTGCTCATTAAATAAATTAATAAACTACAGGTAGGTGGTACTACAGGGAGAGGAAAACTGTATATAATTCTAAAATCTCTTCATCGTCATGAATCAGCCTTACAACGTCCTCACCGTTGGGTGCAGAGGTCTCCCTATGTCTAGGGGGGAAGAAGGCAGACAGAAACATATTTTACCCGATACCCGAATCCCCTTCTAAGAGCTCACGGACAGTATTGGCTGTCTTAGTTTGTAACGATGTCGACTTCATCGTCCATATCAACCTCCTTGCCATCAATTTCAACCTCATTGTTAGCGTTTATCTCACCTCATATCGTGTTGGCATCTTCATTTCTTCATCTATATTTTCAAAATTAAAAATCATATTCCCATTCCATTTCTCATTCCATTATTCCATTAATTTCATTGTTTTCACTTATTCTCTCTGTATTTTTGTCTTGAACGGACGTTTCTCTGTTTTATAAAATCGTCTCCTACTACTACCTATTTTCTACTATTGCGTTGTTCTGTTCCTGATAAATATAATATCTACTATTACCAAGTTCTTCTATTACTTCATCTGCACACTGTCCTAGAACCCTGCTAGCCGGCACATAGAGGGCAGATTGTAGCAAGTTAAGTAGATCATATTTCTATGTACATATTTAGATATTTACCTTCTAAATGCACGTTAAAATGTAAATAAAAAACCACCATCTTTCTGCACTCTTTTCAGGTGACATCAGCACGAAACCGCACGGCTTTTACACGTTTTTCTTAGCACCCAAGCCTAGCAAACGATCAAACCTCTTCATATCAAAATTGCTTAAATTCTTCAACTTCCTACAGTCTATTACAACTGGTAGCGAACTAACTAATGCCGATAATAGTAGAAAACTTGGAAGATCTAAAAAATCCTCGATAGCAGAATCGAAGGTACTTGAAAAGAAAGCTACAGATATTATTGTGGAAAAGATCTTAAAATCCGTCACAAAACCGATGAAATCTGACGAAATGTTATACGATGGTAGGGTAAAGGATTCAGAACTGGAACTAAAGACAGATTCACAGAAAATGAGCATAAAATATAACGCAAATTCAAATAAAACTCGTACAGAATTTGTGAATAACACAAAAACGACTGCTAATGCACTTATAGCAAAAGTAGATACACTGGAAGTAATACCTGTAGAAGCTACAGTAAAGAAAATCACAAAAAAACCTTTTGCATATTTGCCTGTAAATACTATAGTAATGCCTGTAGATTATACGCAAACGCCTGTAAAAACAACAAATGTGCCTGTAAATATCGCGCAAATGCCTGAAGCTGACACAAAAACGCCTGCAACTACAACAGAAATTCCCACGCTTACAACGGAAACTAATACAGTAATTCCTTTAGAACCAACAAAATCACTTATAACGCCAACAATGAGTACTGATACTACAAAAATAACTAACCAACGACTTAACGTTAAAGAAACAGTAAAAACACTTAATGAAAACATAAACATAGAAGACTCTACGGGGTTTGATTCGCGGAACCATGAAAAATCCCACGTAATCAAACGCCAAAGACGGTTCATACCATTCCTGCAACGCTCAGATGCAAATGATAGCGATAATTTTCTCTTCAAGATGCTGGAATTCCTTCTCAAGAACAGAAGAAGCATCGTACCAGTCTTCACAGTTATGAGAGAAATAAATACATTAGTGAAAAGCGCTAATGGAGAACTAAATCATGCTATAAAAGAGAGGAATAATTATATAGGAGCGGCCCCACCATTGCCGAATCCTGTGACATATAATTTGGAGTTGGGGAATGAGAATAAAGCTATGGCGTTTGTGAAGAGGTTGCTAGGTTTGCGTGTGAATGGGGATAAGTTAACCATCACTGGAAGTGGGAAATAAGGTACACTATCAGCTTATACTATATCTTAAATATAGTTGCGTGCTAGGACACCGGACTCCCATGCGGGAGGTCCGGGTTCGAAACCGTGCAGTGCCATGTACCAATGAGTTTTTCGTATTTTTCGAAGACTTACGTACATTTACCGACCGTTCTAACCGTGAAGGAGACCGCCGTGATGAAACCTGCCCACTGAGATGACCAGTGTGTAAAAAGGGGTTGGCACAAAAGATCATCAAGGGTTGAAGTGCCGCTGGGGTTATTCCCGGCCTCCTATCATAAGATAAGTATAAGATAGAGATCACGGGCGTTACGTCCGAATGTCCAGTTCCCTGGTCACTTAGATTTTTAAAACTGTATGTAAGTATTATGAGTGTGAGTATGCTATGCAACTTGAATTTTACGGTTCTTCGAAAGATTTACTACATTTACCGGCTGCTCTAACGGTGAACAAAAAAACATTGAAGAAACCTGCACACTGTATCTCGGTGTGCTGGTTTCTTCAATGTTTTTTGTGCGCACCAGCGTGTGAAATGGGGAAAGCTATGGCAAACCACTCTATTAAATCTGCCAAGATAGTTTTGCTATGTGATTAATTCCATAGAATGATCACGGATCGTGATGGATCAGCAATGAGGAATACGGCTTAAAAGAAGAAGAAACCTCGACTGAGATATGTAGAATGTAGTATGATGCGAAATTTTATATTAGCTTTTAGAATTATTCAAATCTGTATTCAGATTTTAGATAATTGGTTTAGTCATGAAGAAAAAATCCCATTTTCACTTTTCCTTCTTTTGCTGCCAATCATTTCCATTAATGATTGCGATAATGATTATCAGAGCAACTGAATTTTATGTGAGCTAATTTTATATGGTATATGGTATCCGAAATGAGGAGATCCGGCATAGAACAAAAGTTATCGACATAGCTCATAAGATTAGCAAGCTGAAGTGGCAGTGGGCCGGTCACATCTGTCGCAGAACCGACAACCGCTGGGGTGGACGAGTTCTGGAATGGAGACCGCGTTTGGGCAAACGTAGTGTGGGACGGACGTCCCTGCTAGATGGAGCGACGATCTGCGCAAGGTGGCTGGCAGCGACTGGATGAGAAGAGCCGAAGATCGGGCTCAATGGCGCGCCCTGGGAGAGGCCTATGTCCAGCAGTGGACTAGAATAGGCTGCTGATGATGATGATGATGATATGGTATAAATATATTTATACCATTTAGAGCGTCGATGTCGTCGTGGCTACGACGTCGGACTCCCATGCGGGAGATCCGAGTTCGAAACCAGGCAGTGTCATGTACCAATGAGGTTTCCGGTTTTTTCGAAAGACTTACGTACATTTACCGACTGCTCTGACGGTGAAGCAAAACATCGTGAGGAAACCTTGCGTACTGAGATAACCTGTGAAATGGGGAAGGCAATGGCAAACTACCCCATTAAATCTGCCACATGAGTCGTTCTGTGTGATTAATTCCTTAGAATGATCACGACCCTCAGCAATGAGGAATACCGGCTTAGAAAAAGATATATAATTTTATAGGTATCATAATATACTGGTTTTCTGTTTCAGTGCGCGAGGCAAATTCTACGTTATGACCCATCGGCAGTCGCCATACTCCTTAGAATAATTTAGTACATTAAAACTTAACGGACGGACAAACAGCTCGCGGGATATGTTTGATCACTGATTTGATTTGTATAAATGTGAAAAATTAATATAAGTTTTATTGTTTTTTTTTTATTTAGTAAATAATTATAGTTTATTTTTAAAGTTAAAAACTGATGTTTTAAATAATAATAATAATTTTCCAATAAAAAAAAAATTATGTCAATCAAATAGCCCGCCCCTTGTCGTCCCCGGTGCAAAGGTGCCCATAAAGCTCGCGGCGTTACCGCGCTGTATCGCTACGGCCAACCTTTGCACCAGGTACGACCCGGAGCGAGGGTCACAGCCCCTCTCCCTGAGGCGACGGCCAATCTCTGCCACGAATTGTTTCGCCTCCGCCCCCCGACAACCCGTTGTCTCCACCGCGAACGGGACGAACGGGTTTTGCCCGCTGCAAACTCGGCCGCTGCCCCGGCCGTTCGTGTCGTGCGTCTGACATGGCTGGCCGGTACTAAAGCTACTAACGCACGTGGCGTCCCACAGCAGACACTGTTTTAAATAGGTGGCTCGTTTTTATTATGACATGCGAAAAATTTAACAAACAGAAAAAGGTAAAAAAAAAACAATTTTTCCCCTTTGTTTCATTTTGCCATACATTTCTTTCCCTTTTATAATTCCTTAATAAATAAATAAATAGGTATGGCAGACAAACGGTACGCGATGGTGATAATTTACCATCAGGTGGATGTTGTGGGGATGTAAGGGGGGTCACCAACATCTAGACCTCCAAATGTCAAACTCACCTGCACGTGGTGCATCCTGCCGATTAACGAACGAGTCCCTGGCGACCGCCTAGTGGCGGTATAACCACTCAAATTCTGGCTGGGTCAAAATACCAGAAGCACGATGACGGGCAGCAGCGTCATCGGGGCAAGCGACCCGGCTACTGCGATCGCCAACCCGCAGGCCTAGCGTGGCGATTATGGCATTACCTCCCATGGATAGCGCACAAAGAAAACGGCCCCCAGTTCCCAGCCGCCCCACTATCTGCGCAAGGTGGCTGGCAGCGACTGGATGAGAAGAGCCGAAGATCGGGCTCAATAGCGCGCCGTGGGAGAGGCCTATGTCCAGCAGTGGCCTAGGGTAGGCTGCTGATGATGATGATGGATGTTGTGTATAAAAAAAAACATTTTGTAAAGAGTCTCAGTTTTACATGTAGATTGTATATTACAAGCATAAGCACTACCTGTCGGTGGTTCCTCTGTCTACCCCCTCGAGGATTACGGACATGAGAATATACATGTTGTAGACGTGAGTTTATCTACGTATGTAGCACTAGAATCGAATCAAAAGCTAAGACCGCAGCCAAAAAATTGGGCATCCTGAGTAAGGTTAGGCGGGTACTTCACGCCGGGACAGCTCTTAAACCTTTACCAAGCCCAAGTCCGGTCGTGCATGGAGTACTGCTGCCACCTGTGGGACGGCTCAGCTAAGTACCAACTGGCTGCCCTTGACTCAGTGGAGAAACGCGCTAAGCGCCTTATAGGTGACGAATCGCTGGTGGAAGCTAGACTGCAAAGTCTGGAACATCGGCGCAAGGTTGCCTGTCTATCGGTGTTTTATAGGATACATTTCGGAGAGTGCGCATCGGAATTGCACGACCTAATTCCAGCATCTCCATTCCGCCTTCGGACTACCAGGCGCGGGGAGGGGCTCCATCCTTATGTTGTTGATATCCCATCTGCTCGTACGAAGCGATTTGCTTCTTCGTTCATTATGCGAACGGCTAAGGAATGGAACAGCCTGCCGGCGTCTGTATTTCCCGAAACCTACAACCTTGTGATCTCCAAGGCCAGAGTGAATAGTCATTTACTGGACCCGCATGCTCCATCGTCGACCTCATCGTCGCTTACTATCAGACGAGATCGAGGTCAAATGCGGGTTTAGTTATACATAAAAAAAAAGTCTATAATCGAATGTGTTTTGTTAAATGTGTTTTCTTTCTTTGAATCATCAATCAAATCTATGGGGTCAACCCCATAGGCATTTTTTGTTGTTGTTGTGAAAATGGCATTTTTCTCGCTGACTGTACCTTTTTTTCAAAAATCTGTGAATGCAGTTTTAAATAGCTCTAAAACTTAGGGAAGGTCTCCTAAGACTATTTTCTCATAGCTCCAACGGATCTGGTAGCTACCCTGGGTGCCCCGCCGAAACTTTCCACCCTGAACAGTAATACAGCGCCTGTACAGCGCCTCCTAGTGAGAGTTTTTGTTTACTACATAACCAGATACTAGAGATGTTACGGAGGTTGTTTTACCGGAACCGGAGTCCAAACCGAAGGTTTTAAATTTCATTTATCGGAGTCGGAACCGGAGTCGGAGGTAGAAAAGAGATGTTCAGAAGTTTACATAGTTTTAACATCTTATTTTTACAAATAATGAAAACCCGAACATTAAAATTATCATTCAAAACACACAGAATACACCATAATGTGGCAACAAATGATTTACATACACTATATTTCGTTCAGTAGTTGAAGTTCAAATTTTAAACCGGTATATTTTTTTATAACTGTACTGGCCAATATTTTTCATGATGACGTTTGCAGCAGTAAAACATTCCTTTATGTAGTCCTACACTATTTAATTCATCAGCCTACTCTAGTCCACTGCTGGACATAGGCCTCTCCCAGGGCGCGCCATTGAGCCCGATCTTCGGCTCTTCTCATCCAGTCGCTGCCAGCCACCTTGCGCAGATCGTCGCTCCATCTAGCAGAGACGCCCGTCTCACACTACGCGGTCTCCACTCCAGAACTCGTCTCCCCCGGCGGTTGTATGTTCTGCGACAGACGTGACCGGTCCACTGCCACTTCAGCTTGCTAATCTTATGAGCTATGTCAATAACTTTTGTTCTATGCAGGATCTCCTCATTTCGTATTCGATCCAGCAGAGATACTCCGAGCACAGCTCTTTCCATAGCACGCTGAGCGACTTTCTTTGAAAGTCACTATGTAATAAAATATTGATATTTGAATGTTTGCTCACAAATCTTCACAAACCTCCGATTCAAAATTATCGGAGCCGAAGTCGGAGTCGCAGGTGTTGATTTTACACCTCCGACTCCGACTCCGACTTCGGCTCGGAAGTCCGGGATCGGAAGTTCAGACCTTTCGGAGTCGAAGTCGAAGCTCCGTAACATCCCTAGTGGATCCTTTTTTAGAGAAATAAATGTCTTAACCCGGATGGTTGTAGCTCTAGATGGCGTTGAGTTAATAGATACTGACCTGTACATATGATGCGGGTGCAGCAAGGACCCCAGCACCAGCGAGTGGAGGTACACGGGAGCAATTAACCGGGAGAGCAGCGCCCCCTGCAACCCCACTATGCACCAGCGCGCCACCTTGTCTGAACACGACATGGTCAGCAACCGCTCGCCCTGCGGACAAAGTATCTGGTAAAACAAATCTAATCTAATCTAATCAAAATGTTTTTATTATAAGTATCTTAACTTATTCTTATCTTATCTTCTCACTAGGATGGGGGAGGATCGGGCAGTTAAACGAGCGTATGTGGGACGCCCTAACGGACGACGTCCGGTCGGACGTCCCAGATACCGCTGGCGCGATGAAGTGGAGAAGGATCTGCGGGAGCTCCGGGCGCCTGACTGGCTCGAGACTGTGCACGAGAGAGAGCGATGGCGCTCTTTGGTATCGGAGGCCAAGATCCACTTCGGGTCGCTGCGCCAGCGGAGTAACGTAACGTAGTAAGTATCTTATAGTACATTATTACGTCATTTTTTTAACTCTACCACCGCTTCGTAAGGTGCTGTAGCTGAAAGGAAAGAAGCGGCGCAAGAAACTTTCAGCAGCACGTCTTTTGTAATAAATATATCTCACAATAATTATGAACACAATCATATACACAATGTGCAGAGCTGGAGCTGGGTTTAGGACCAAGCCTCTTTATCATTTAAGGAGTCATTTATTTCATAACTAGCGGCCCGTCCCGGCTTCGCACGGGCATTAATTTTTAATGAATTCCGCGCACATCCATCACGTAGGGAGCCGACCGCGCGAGTGAGCCGCGCGGCAAGTTTATTTCGTGATCTTAACTCCCCTCCCGTACCCCTGCCCGAGTGACGCCCTACAACGCATAAGTAGCCGAATGGGGTTTATTTTTTCTAAATTTAAACTCGTGATATCTTTTGAATGGAATGTCAGAATCGAATAATTCAAATAGTAATATAAAGGTATTGAAGCAGTCTTAAATAATAAATCATTTATTTTGATAAGGTACAAATAAAGAGCTTTTTGTAGCGGTGGTATTTTAATTTCTTTTTTTTTTATAAAAAAACGCTTATTGTGACATGACTATAATAGTTAGAGACACGCTGCCGCTGATTTTTTTGTTGATAATGGTGTGTTCTAAAAAAATGTTATATATCATTTTGTTCTATCATCAATAGTGTTCGCAGCGTACGCGATGTAAGGAAGTTTTTTGATATTTTTTTACACTTTATCGTAATTTAAGTAAGGATCCCCATTTTAAAAAAAAATGAAATATAGCCTATGTCACTCAGGAAAAATGTAGCTTTCCAACAGTGAAAGAATTATTCAAATCTGTTCAGTAGTTTCGGAGCCTATTCAATTCAAACAAACAAACAAAAAATCAAACCTTTCCTCTTTATAATATTGGTATAGATAACCCTTTTTACATGGATCTTAAGTGTTATCTGTCATATGTATTACAGTATCGGGTATCTTATTATAAAATCGTACACAGTGACCCATAAATGATGTGTTTACTTTACTAAGTCTAAAGCGTGGGACTGCAAGTTTGTTTTTGTTTCTGGTATTGAAATTATACGAGAAATGAAAAACAACGCTCAACACAAACCACTTAAGACAACTAAAGACCAGTTTACATTTGGTCAAGTACAGTCGCCATTTTTTAAAACTCGACAGATCGATGGTGTGTGCGTGTGTATGTGTGTGTGTGTGTGTGTGAGAGAGAGAGATAGAGAGAGAGAGTGGGAGTGTGTGTGGTGTGTAGGAGTGCTATAAGTTTGACACGTTTGTCTGCCACCCGGTAGTAGTTCACACACAGCACCTACATACGACCCGCTTCTGGCGCTCACACGCGCTATCGGCGTATTCCAGGCCGCTTCTCCCCGACCCCTCCCTCCCCAGCGACGTCCTAAGGTCCGTACCCACCTGGGTGCCCTTAGGCAGTCGCTTTTTATAGTAATTTTTAAGTCCTCCTCCAGGCTGGAGCGCATTTAGCGCTCGCCCCAAAAAACCCGGTGAAGCTGTAAAGGTCATTAGGACCAACAGCAATTATCAGTACGAAAAAAAAAAAGTCTGTTTGTGTGTTTGTCTGTGGCATCATAAATTAACAAAGGGTGGTCCGATTTGTACCCGGCGTTTTTAATGTAATAGAAAATTATGTCGAGTGTTCTTAGCTAGGTCTGATAGAAATTGGATCAGTGGTTTCTTGATGTTAGATGGGATCTCTGGAACGGTAATAGCTAGATGGTTCGAATTTGAGCTCAAATGTTCAGGATCATGGTGGAACAGGAAAAGTAAGCGATCTTCAATTTCACACTATGAAACTTGAAGAATTTTAAGATTATCTACCTGTCGAAATCATAATAGTTAGATGGGGTCTTCTCGAACTAAAGTTGTAGGGAATCCAGAGACATTACAAGAGAAAAAAATATTTAAAGATGGCGGCTAAAAAAATCTTTAGTGGAGGGATTTTAAGACAGCCAGGGCATGACACGGCGAGCCCGAAACCCGGAGCGTCCCCCGCCTTCAGTATTCTTAGCAATGCTAGATGAAAACTGGATCAGTAGTTCTAAGATCTGAATAATGGAGTATAATGGGATCTCAAGAACGGTAACAGTTTGATGATTCGAGTCTGAGCTCGAATGTTTACGACCATGATGCCCTTCCCACGTCTGGTACCTTGAGGACCTGATGATGACCAGGAAAAAGTAAGAGGATCTCCGTGGTACGTCGAGGGTTAGTTAAATTTTTAATTTAGAGTTATACTGAGAACGTCGGTGGCACAGTAGCTAGGACACCGTACTCCCATGCGGGAGGTCAGGGTTAGAAACCGTACAGTGCCATGTACCAATGAGTTATTCGTATTTTTCGAAGAATTACATACATTTACCGACTGCTCTAACGGTGAAGGAATGCATCGTGAGGAAACCTGCACACTGAGATGACCAGTGTGTAAAATGGGGTAGGCACAAAAGATCCTCAAGGGTGGAAGTGCCGCTGGGGTTATTCCCGGCCCCCTATCATAAGATAAGATAAGATATACTTGTACTCGCCACTGTAAACCTGCTATATGTACAGTGACAGGTCCTAGGTAAGTCAGCCCTGTAGTCTCGGGCGAAGAATAGAGCCACGGTAACTCCTGCCTGTCGTAAAAGGCGACTAAAAGGAGGGATCAGGGTCGCGGGCGGTCAAAGTGGGGGCTTTGGCCGTCCATTGGCTGGAGACCCTGGGGAAGGCAGCAACGTGATATGGCCGCACGCTGCTGTGACGGGAGGAACCGGGAGGTGGAATGAACACCTCCCAGGATGAGCCCAAGGCAAGTGCTAGGAGGGCACCGGTGCGTTCCACTGGAGATCCCGGAGCCCTCCGACACGCACGAGGCCGGCCATCGAGGGGGTTTTTGTGAGTAAAAATCTCACATAACCCAGTCTCTCCCCCAAGATTTCCCCCCCGTTACAAAAAAAAAGGTCCTAGGTAGGTATGTACGGACCTGCAACACACCGTCCCAGGTCTGCAGCACGTTGGAGCAGTTCTTGACGGGGATGGTGCCCTCGCCTGACTCGATCTTCGTGCGCAGCTGTCCTCGCGCCAGCCTACAAACAGACAGAAAAATATGGTGACATTTCAAGTATGAAGATTGTTTATAGATTATTTTCAGGATCCATCTGGCTAGCGACCACCTGTTTAATAATCTTATATATTATAACGTTTTCCATAAACCTTGCACACCTACTACCTTTCTCGAAATCATCTCCTCTGCCAGAAAATAATAAACAATATAACGAATCATAATGAAATTGTAAACAAAACATAAATATATTAATTAATAATACTAATTTTCAGATCACGTCATGACCACGCCAAGCATTGTAATCTATTAAGTACTGTTCAACACTGTAATACGATTTTTTGATGAGAATTTTTTTAACCGTTAATTTAAATTTTCTTTCAGTAAACTTTTTGATTTCTTCTGGGACAAGATTATAAAATTTTATAGAATTCACTATGAAAATGAAAAAGTGTATTTACTTATTACAGGGCACACAAAAAGGACCTCCGACTTACAAACTAGGTCGAAAACCTGTATCTTGTAAGTCGGGATTCCGTCGCACTTTCTGTGCAAGCAAATTACACATTATATTCTTAACATAAAAGGAATTTAGTAAAGATAATGGTAAGAGTGAGTATGGGTGGGGGGGTGTTAGGTTGTGTGGGAGTGTGTAATGGTGTAAGTGTGCGTCTGTAGTGTAAGAAAAGTGGTAGAAAAAAAAAATACAATTAATAACGAAATTATAATTAGTTTAGTATATGTACGATGGGATCAACATAATCAACTGTGATTACAATCCCTAAATTAAAAAATATATATAAAAAAACGTATCCTATCACCTGTTGGGATGTCGATCTGGCTCCGTTTCCTGCTGCTCGTGAGGGCTGAAGATGCGCCCGTCCCCGCAGGGCGCCGTGCTCACGTACAGGTGGACCTGCCGGTCCGGTTTCAGCTGGTAACCGCCCGTCGGAAGCGGTTCCAGGTCCGAGTCTGGTATCGTTTGCTTTGGATCTGTGGGAACAATCATAAATCAAATCAAAATGTTTTTAAATATAATTAAATAAAATTAATCAACCAACTAAAAAACCGCAGCCAAAAAATTGGGCATCCTGAGTAAGGTTAGGCGGTACTTCACGCCGGAACAGCTCTTAAACCTTTACCAAGCCCAAGTCCGGTCGTGCATGGAGTACTGCTGCCACCTGTGGGACGGCTCAGCTAAGTACCCACTGGCTGCCCTTGACTCGGTGGAGAAACGCGCTAAGCGCCTTAAAGGTGACGAATCGCTGGTGGAAGCTAGACTGCAAAGTCTGGAACATCGGCGCAAGGTTGCCTGTCTATCGGTGTTTTATAGGATATATTTCGGAGAGTGCGCATCGGAATTGCACAACCTAGTTCCAGCATCTCCATTCCGCCTTCGGACTACCAGGCGCGGGGAGGGGTTCCATCCTTATGTTGTTGATATCCCATCTGCTCGTACGAAGCGATTTGCTTCTTCGTTCATTTTGCGAACGGCTAAGGAATGGAACAGCCTGCCGGCGTCTGTGTTTCCCGAAACCTACAACCTTGTGATCTTCAAGGCCAGAGTGAATAGTCATTTACTGGACCCGCATGCTCCATCGTCGACCTCATCGTCGCTTACCATCAGGCGAGATCGAGGTCAAATGCGGGTTTAGTTATACAAAAAAAAAAAAATCAAAATATAATTAATAATGATTACATGGTAATTTAGCTGCTTGTCGCATTGTCAAAGGGTAAATACATTATTTTTGTCAGTAATAGCTGCTGTAAATGGGCATTGTCAAAAATAAAATTAGGTATAGGTAATAATTAAGAACAGATAATAAAATAAAATTTTAAAAAACACCTTAATATGAAGCTCTAGACAACACTACATGTTCAGTAGTTCATTGAGAGAGTAAAGAGTAGATCTCCTCATTTCTGATTCGATCCAGCAGAGATACTCCAAGCATATCTCTTTAGCACGCTGAGCTATTTCTGAACAGCAGGTTCCTTAGAGAATTTAAAAAAACTGTTATACCTAAACTATCCCTTTACCTTTAGCGTTAGCATATTGCAGTAGCTGGGTGTACAGATGTCGCTGCAAACAACGCCGGGCTGCCACCTGAAAAATATACGTTCTTAGTAGTATTCCTCATCGCTGAGGGTCGTGAATCGTGATCATTCTAAGGAATTAATCACATAGAACGACTCTCGTGGCAGATTTAATGAGGTGGTTTGACATTGCCTTCCCCATTTCACACACTGGTTATATAACTATGCAGGTTTTCTCACGATGGTTTCCTTCACCGTCAGAGCAGTCGGTAAATGTTCGTAAGTCTTCGAAAAAACCGAAAACTCATTAGTACAGATATTGCCTGGTTTCGAAACTCGGACCTCCAGCACGGTAGTCCGAAGTCCTAGCCACGACGCCACCGACGCTGTAATAGCCTATCGCCAATTCAAAAAAATATTTGAACGTATGAAAAAGGTAAATGTACGTAAAGTCTTCGAAAAAACCGAAAAATTCATTAGGTAGGTACCTGATTATTTGTTTCGAACCCGGACCTCCCGCTTGGGAGTCCGTCGCCCTAGCCACTAACTCACTGGCGACGGTAATTCATTTGTTATCTCAAATCAATAAATGTTATGTCAAAAATTGATTACGGAACGACCCTCGTGGCAGAATTAATGCGGTGGTTTGCCAAGTAACATGGTAAAATGGTACACACCCCCCCCCCCCCACCCCCATCTCATCCAAATATTCTCTACTATTAAAAAAGAACCTTATACTAACCTCGGCGTGACAGTCGTTCACTGCTCTCCCCCTCACAGACATGTGTTCACCGGACACGCATTTAGTGCCCGTCGTAACTGTTATCACCTGAAAATAAACAATAATGAAGGTATAAATTAATTATTTTTTAAATTAAAATCCAAGACTGAATCATCATCATCATGTGAGGACCCAGAAACCAATTTTTCAAGGTCCCGACCGCTAGAACAAATCTGTTTATAGCTCGTTTAATAGACCATTTTTGGCTTAAAATACTACACAATGCGAATTCCGCGGGCGTATCCATACTAAAATAACGTTTGAAGTCGTTAAACCTAAATTGCAATACCTAATCCGATCACTGGTTATTAGGATTTGCACGACAAATGTCCAATTATTATAATGTCCAATGCAATAATAACGTCCAATAATAAAAATGTCCAAAAAATCTGAAAAAAAAACCATGTAATTTTTATAATTTGAACACCTACCTACCAAATAATGAACACCTACCTACCAACTTCCCTTTACCTAGTACCAACCTACAAAATACAAGAATAACTGTGACCATGTGACTCCACCCTGACTCACACTCTCTCACCTCACCGCACCTCTACCTCACACCAGACACACACACCGATCAACTCACTTTATCTCTTCTAATTAACTCTACTTCTAATACTTCTTTCACTCATACTATCGTTTGGCCAAAAGCTCGCGACAGTATGGTAAACCCACCCCAATAATGGGAGAAAAATAGTGGTATAAATAAATAATAATAATAAAATTACAGTAATTAGCTGCTGTATAGAGGCATTGTCAAAACATAAAAATATATGTCAAAGACTATTATTACTTGCAAATGTCAACATTCCAAGTATCTATGTATACAGGCTGTAACATTAAGAACGGTCAGTATGGGAAAGTCTGAAACTATAAGACATACGAAGATCTGTTCTTAGGAACCATGTCATCAATTTTAGTAACAAGAAACACTGTATTCATACATTTTAAAAAAAAACTGTACTCAGCCTGGGAATCGAACCCGGTTGTTTTGAAAAAAAATCCAACACCATTTCTATTTAGATATCGATTACGTTAAGGATGAAGTGTACAAAACAAGCTACGACACAATTGAAGACCTAGAGACCAGCAGCCATAGAGACAATTTTAACGCAAATTCACCACCTGAAGATACAACATTCAATATTAAGATCGTTACCTAATCGAGTTGAATGTTGTATTTTACAAAATGGTTAGCATTTCGAACACCTACTAAAATAAATTAAAAGATATGGAAACAATGCGTTTTATTAATTTTAAACATCACGTTTCATACTAACATTGATTCCTTAAGACCTACACAATCGATATCTAAATAGAAATAGTGTAGGATTTTTTTTCAAAACAACCGGGTTCGATTCCCAGGCGGAGTACAGGTTTTTTTTTAAATGTATGAATACAGTGTTTCTTGTTACTAAAATTGATGACATGGTTCCTAAGAACAGATCTTCGTATGTCTTATAGTTTCAGACTTTCCCATACTGACCGTTCTTAATGTTACACCCTGTATACCTATAAGATCATGTGTATGTCTATGATTCCAACACTCACCTTAGCCCCTTCAGGTCTATTGTTGATGGTAATAACGATGCCGGCCAACACTTTCCGTTTGGAGTGCACCAGGTCTCCTTTCATCAGGTCATTGAATTTCTCGTTCACCAATCTGCCAAAAAAAAATAGAACTCAGTCTGTTGCTCGAATGGCCTTAGTTAAGTCTTCATTAATATACATGTGATCTGTAGGAACGCGCTATGTTGTAACGATGTCGACTTCATCGTCCATATCAACCTCCTTGCCATCAACTTCAACCTCATCGTCAGCGTTTATCTCATCTCATTTCGTATTGGCATCTTCATTTCTTCATCTATATTCAAAATCATGTTCCAATTCCATTTTTAAATTTCATTATTCCATTAATTTCATTGTTTTATTTGTACATTGACTTTTTATCTGTATTTCGTCTCGAACGGACGTCTCCCGTCCTACTACCTATTTTCTGTGTTACCTACTATGTGTTCTTTTCCTTAAAATATATTATTTTAAAACCAATTCTCCTCGCACTGTCCTAGAACCCTGGTAGCCGGCAATAGAGGACAGACTGTAGCAATGTGAGGACATGGGAGACGTAATGTTAGTTGTGTGAAAGGGGAAAGGGAAGATCTTATATATGTGTTTAATCCATAATGCACTGCACGCGTGCTCTCCTGACGCACGGTGCCCGCTCCTGCGCGTGTTAGTACGCCCGCAGTCGCCCCGTTGCGACAGGCTGGGGCGACGTGACGGCGCGCGGTGAGCGCAGCGCCCAGGATCAACACCCCCCCCCCCCCCCCCCCCCATCCTTCCGCTCAGTTAATTTAACTACACCTTAAGCCCGTTTAAATGTAATAATGTATACATATGTAATTTTATAATTGTTAATAGCTGTAGATTTCCCTTATAAATAAAAATCTTCCACCAGGCGGGGTGTCGTGCCTGGTGACCAGATGTCCTGATCCAACTATGGATGTTTGGAACTCGTATATATACGAAGTGAGTAGGTACACATCGTAGTGTCGCCACAGGATCTTATCTTATGATAGGACGCCGGGAATAACCCCAGCGGCACTTCGACCCTTGAGGATCTTTTGTGCCTACCCCATTTACACACTGGTCATCTCAGTGTGCAGGTTTCCTCGCGATGTTTTCCTTCGCCGTTAGAGCAGTCGGTAAATGTACGTAAGTCTTCGAAACAAACGAAAGACTCATTGAAACATGACACTGCACTGCTGACCACCTACCGGGCGGGAAGTGTTGGCACCCCAGGATCACTTCCCGAAGTCCTTCAGGACATCAGAGGACTGCTGGACTTCCTGGAGAAGTTGGGATGGCTCGATCAGTAGTAGTTTCCACCACACGCAAAATAGGCGCTTAAGACGTCGAGTTGCGGAAATCAGCCCGTTATTACATTACATTCTTCTTGAAAGTATTGCTATTAATAAACTCACTTCCCGACGTGGTCTGCCAGGGTCTGGGGCAGGAAACCAGCCGGCGTCGCGGCGGTAGGACTCGGGTCCACGCGACCCTCGTCCAGGACAGCTAGGGCAGACCTGGCTGCGGCCACTTTCGCTTGCTTCTTGCTTGACCCTGAACATAATGCTTGCCAGTTATATTTTTTAGAATATAGTTAAAACAAATTATACAGTATATCTAATTTGCTAATCGGCTATCTTTATGCTATCTCACTCGCTCTCGCTTCTGATATTTATTGTCATTCTTGTCAAATCAAATCAAAATTGTCAATTTCCCGGGTTGTCAGAGTTGTTCAGGCCGCCCGAAGGCCTCTGACATGGCTTAACGACTGCTGTCGAACGACAACAACCGGGACCGACTGCTTAACGTGCTTTCCGAGGCACGGAGGAGCTCAGATGAAATATGCCACTAGCGGTCACCCATCCAGGTACCGACCGCGCCAACGTCGCTTACCCTGCACGATCACTTTCGGACCGTGCTCGCAACTAGGCTACGAGCTCCTCAATTGAATATAATAAGTCTTACCATATCCTTCGAACTTCTGCTCCTTGATTTGGCAGACAACTTTGAAGCGCATGCTGTGACTGAGTTGTACCGGAGCCACTGTAACAAGAATAAAAATAAATAACTCTCATATAGAGATGCCACGAATATTCGGCTACTATTCGGTATTCGGCCTATTCGGCCACTTTTTCTGGTATTCGGTATTCGGCCGAATAGTGCGTACTATTCGGCCGAATACCGAGTACCAAGTTATGAAAAATAAACCACATATTACTCAAGATTATATGTTTTCTATTACCAATTTACAATACTTTAGTAAGTAAAATTGATCAGTGGTAGGTTGTGATGGATAATATCTCATAATATTCCCATATAGGCGATTTTTTATTAATTGGTGTCATTTTGTGAACCTTTTAACGAACAAACAATTGAATAAGAACTATTCTCTGCACAATATTAATGTTTCATGTATTATTATGACCTGACAAAGCGTGCCGTGACGTGATTTACTCGCAATTGAAACAAATATCCGCCCGTCGCTCCCGTGTGCACCGTCATGAGACAGGTTGCGGCCTGTCTGTTACCAGTTTACGACCTCCCTCGGCAACCATGGATTTTGTGACGAATATTCGGCGCTTCGGCCGTCAGCGTTGCCGAATATTCGGTATTCGGCCAAATCACTATAATAATAATAAAAAAAAAGAATAAAAAAATATATAAAATAAAAATATTTTTTTTATTTATTTTTATTTATTACTAAACCCGCATTTGACCTCGATCTCACCTGATATTAATGCCGACAGTATCTTTTACATGTTCTCAGATTTCCCTGTCTCCCACACTAGGATACCCTGTGTTGTGGGGGACAGTCTCTTCAGATAAATATAAATTATATACATAATAAGGATGACATAATAAAAATAAGAATAGTTTTGTTAGGTTTGATTTAAATTGCGTATGAATTTCAATATTTATGTTTAATTACAACTCTAATGGCCAAAATATCGAGAAGCAAGGCCAAAAATAAAAAAGAAAGAACGGACTTGGCGGGATCTAGAGAAACAAAGAAAACTAATGTCACTCGGGACAGAGGCGTGGTGCAGAGAAGTTGTGTGCAAGGAAAGAGGGAAATATAATAGAAATCATATGAGAAGGCTGTATTTCATTACGTTACCATCCTGAAGGGAGAATTACAACAGTTTATTATTATTAGTTGATTTTTTTATTTTATTTGTGCGGTAAGATTACAATGGACTCATAGTCCATACACCAGTAGGAACATTATAAGATTTTGCAAGTAATTAAATAATAGAAACGAGAATAACCGATTTGGAAAAGAAATATGATGACTTAGCGACGAAGGTGCAACAAATTGGTGACCTGCAAAAGGATTTAGACAACACTAAAGCAGAACTCACTAAATTACAGATTATTCAGGATGACTATAACCAGAAAAATTTCATAAACTCAGTGGAGATAAAAGGATTTCCAGAAAAAAACCAGAATGAATTAGAAAAGATGTTCCTTATGCTGTCAGAAATCGCAAGTACTCCAATCACAACAAATGATCTTCACCAGGTCACACAAGTCAGCAAAGGAAAACAGAAAGGGAACGTTATTGTCAAGTTCGTGTCTAAAGAGAAAAGGGACTACTTTTTGGTACAAATTAGAAAAAAGAAAAACTTATGCCTCAAGGACTTGAACCCAGACTACGAGGGAGACAATAGCCGAATATACGCTAATGAATTTTTAACGCCAAAACGCAAAATGCTTTTGTCTAAGGCTAAAGAATTCGCCAAGTCCAATAACATCCATTACGTCTGGACGAAAAATGGGCAAGTTCTAATGAGAAAAGACTCGGGCTCTAAAAACTATCTGATAGTTAAACAGGAACGCGATTTGCAAAAGTTTTTTCCTTAAAATATCGTTTTTGTGTTATTCTATGAGTGTATACATTTTTATAGCTGCATGCCTATCTATAATCTTTTTTAACGTCATAATTATGAACTATGTCCTACCTGTTTTCACATCAATTCACATACACAAATTACACAAACAAATAAACATAACCTACACAACACAAAACACAAACTGGCTTCGTTTATGGATTGCTACACGGACACCATTATTTTACTTCATATATTGTAACTGTGTTAACACTGTTCCCTTCGAATATGGGGTAATGATTCGGTATTTTGATTACTTATTATCCACCATAATTAACTCGCATTTAACATGTAATTATCTGCATTGCATCTCTCAGCCGCTTATCAATGTGGACTGCCCGACCACGGCGCGTTCGTCGACCCGTGCTATTATAAAAATACATAGTTACTTACCTATAACAGATAACAGATGTTTCGGCCGGCCGACTTACTTGTGCATAAATGCGTCTTTACTGCAATGCGCTGTTATCGTCAACTCATTGCTATTACCGAAAAGTTATTTATATCGAACTAATTTTACAATTACATCGAAAACACAATTATTTGCGAAACCCTTTATATGGCACGGTCTCAGGTATAAAAGTGGCAGCTATTATTATGACCACAATATAATTAATAATCATGAACATTGCTCTGTCCCACAAACATGTTGGCTGAAGTGCTTCTACGGTAAAGAGATCACATCCATGCTGTTTAATTTTAATTTAATTTATTCGTCGTGGTTCTCTTGGACGTTGATGAGGTGAATGATGGTTATAGTGATCTTTTTACTGTGAAGCAAATGGTTATTGGCGAACCTGAACTGTGCTATAGTCGTATAGGTAAGGGAAATAATTTTACAATACTGAATCAAAATATTCGAAGTATTAGGGCCAATTTCGACCAACTATGTGTCACGTTAACACGGTTTAAATTTGAATTTGATTTTATTGTCCTTACTGAATGTTGGCTGCGAGAGTTCGTGCCTAATCTGCCGAATTACATAAGTTATAAGACAACTATTCATAAAAATAAAGCAGAAGGAGTTATTGTTTACATTAATAAGAAAATTTCTAATAACTATGAGCTAAATATAATTGAAATGAGTATTGATGACGCAGTCGGTCTGGAGATAATGGTGGGTAAGGTCATGACTATTCTAGCAGTATATAGGTCTCCGTCTGAAGATAATACTACAAAATTTGTTAGCTCATTGGGCGCCTATCTAAATAAAAAACAGACGACGAAAGATAGAGACATTATTTTTTGTGGTGACATAAATATAAATATTCATGACGATTCTACAGATACCAGACAGACCGACTACCTATGTATGTTGGCGTCCCATGGCTTTATACCGGGCCTTACACTAGCTACGCGCATGAGTGCTTGTCTGGATCATGCGATGGTGAAGACAAACAAAGAGGTTATTACCATAGTCTGTGAAACACCAATTACTGATCATTTCCCTGTATTAATAGCTATAAAAGATCACAACAAAAAACGGGTCCCGATGCAAAAAGCAGTAACAGTAGTAGATTATGATGCAGTTCGGAATGAACTGATACAAAATAACTGGGAAACGATTCTTAATATACACGATGTAAATCAAGCCACAAATATGTTCATCAAAATCTTGACTGATTGTATTTCAAAACACACTATAAGTAAAAAAGTATCTAGACCTAGTAACAAAAAGAACTGGATCACCCCAGGCCTACTAAAATGTTATAAAATTAGAGATAAATTGCACATAAAGGCCCGGAAACACCCACTAAACGAGGAAATACAAAATAATTATAAGAACTACAGAAATATATGTACACGCGCGACTCGAACTGCTAGGGCTATTTACACAAATCAGGAAATAAAGTCAAATAAACATAACACACGTAAACTCTGGGAAATAATCAAAGATACTGCGGCTCTTCCTCGAAATAATAAAGGTGACTCATCGTCCTCCCTGGTAAAAAACAGTAAATGCAAATATGAAGCACTATCAAAAGTTAATAGTTATTTTACAGGGGTTGGTAGAAGTTTAGCCGAGGGCGTTCTACAGAATATGGGTAGGACTGAGGAAGACCTGATCCAATCCAATTCAGGCGCATACCACCATAAGTCGTTCTTTCTATTTCCAGTCACTCCTCCGGAGGTCACTAGAACTATAGACTGTCTCAAAAGTACCGCTTCCTGTGGCTTTGATAATATAAGTGCGAAACTGATGCAATCGGTCAAGGATGGTGTGGTCCGGCCTTTGACACACATAATTAATCTCTCATTTGAGACAGGCACATTTCCAAATGTCTTTAAGAAATCTGTCGTAGTGCCAATTCATAAGGCTGGGGATAAGGAAACGGTATCAAACTATAGACCTATATCACTTTTATCAATATTGTCTAAAATCATGGAAAAATTAGTGAAATCAAGACTTTCTACATTCTTGGAAGATAATAATCTGTTATCCAATAACCAGTATGGTTTTAGACAGGGTAAATCGACATCTAATGCTGTTAATCGCCTAGTTGACTACATAGTGGAACAGCTGGATAGTAATAAACGATGTTTGGGTATATTTTTAGATTTGGCCAAGGCGTTTGATACCGTTTCTATCCCTCTGTTATTACAAAAACTGGAACGTGTTGGGGTTAGGGGAATTGCACTATCATGGTTTGAAACGTACCTATTGGAAAGACAGCAATTAGTACGAATAAATGGGGATTGCAGTGACTGGGATAATGTCACATTCGGCGTCCCGCAGGGGAGCGTACTCGGGCCACTCCTATTTCTCATTTATATAAATGAGCTATGTCAAAATGATGTTCTAAACAGCGTTGTAATATCCTACGCAGATGACACAGTTTTACTGTTTACCGGTGATAATTGGGAGGAGGTTTATGAAAGTGCGGAGGTAGGACTGACCCGAGTAAAAACATGGTTAGATAATAATTTGCTTAGTCTAAATATAAGTAAAACAAAGTACCTAAGATTTCGCATAACTGATCACACAAAGCCTGAACCAGAACAAAAATTGCGCTTACACAACAGCAAATGCCAAATTACAAAAGAATGTGACTGTACAGAGATCGAAAAACTGACGGCAATTAAGTACTTAGGCATTTTTATAGATGACAAACTCTCATGGGTGCCTCAGTGCAACTATATCTCTGGAAGACTCAGAAGGCTATTCCCAATCCTTCATAGACTTAAGATAATAGACGACAAGACGGTCAAGCGTACAATATACATAGCAATAGCAGAGTCGATGGTGCGTTACTGTGTCGCAGCGTGGGGTGGAGCCGCTAAAACTCATATTTTGGAAGTGGAGCGAGCCCAAAGAGCAACCCTAAAAGTTCTATTTAAGAAACCTTTTCTTCACCCGACGAGTGCCCTTTATAGAGAGACCGAAATGCTAACTGTCAGGAAACTGTTTTTAATGCACGTGACAAAGGAATTTGTAGACGATAAAAAACACGAAAATTTTAAACTCAGTGCCAGGCGAGGAGTAGAACCACTACTGTAAGACTAATGAACGTACCTACTCTAAAAAAGGATTTCAAATGTGGATTAAGGATCTAGATATAATGACACAGAAAATTTAATGGAAACTAAAAAGTAGCCAGACATACTAACAATAACAGGTGCATACACACACACATACACTCTCTCTCTCTCACACACACACACACACACTCACTCAAACACACACACACACACACACACACACACACACACACACACACACACACACACACTCTCAAACACCCTCTCACAACAGTTTATTATTTTTTTTATTTATTTTTTAAAATAATAATATTTTTTATCTAATTTTTATATAAGTGTATCCCCCAAGCCATTATTTAGACTTGCTATCTACTACGCTGCAAGACGGCCGATGAGGCCAGTGCGGGCCAATAGTAGAGACCGATATTTACTTATACATTGTAACTACACTATTGTTAAGTGATTATAATTTGAATATTTTTGGGTTAATAAATATTTTTGTATTTTGTATTTTGTATTTTTAATTAAGAATGCGTGTATGTGTGTGCATTCATACTTATTTATTAAAACCACTGGGATACCATAAACTCTTGGTTACGTCATGCTTTTACAATAAATTTAAAATTCAAACACAATTCAATCAATTCCCCACTTCCTAACCGTGCTGTGTTTACACGTTAAGGGTTACGACCTAGCTCATGACTTTATATTGATTTTTATGTAATTTCTATGGTTGTGATCTGTTGTGTTTACCTAATAAATAAATTAAATTAATTCATGTTAACTATAAACATAACTGGACAGGAGCGAACAGACCAGCCGGTTTACATTTAAGAATTTAGCTTAAAAATTAAGATTGTAGCAGCTGTAAAGGGGCTTTGTCATTTATCTAAATTAATAAATAATAAAATTAATATATCTGCTGTGAAGAGGCATTGTCGTACAAATAATAATTATAATAAATTATAGCTGCTGTCACGGTAGATCTAAGAGATTACGTTGGCAACACGCCGGTGTTGCTTACACATTTCGATCGTGTAGGTATTGAGCTTTTATCTTATCTTATGATATGATATATATCGCCGGGAATAACCCAGCGGCACTTCGACCCTTGAGGATCTTTTGTGCCTACCCCATTTACACACTGATCATCTCAGTGTGCAAGTTTCCTCGCGATGTTTTCCTTCACCGTTAGAGCAGTCGGTAAATGTATGTAAGTCTTCGGAAAACACGAAAAACTCATTGGTACATGGCACTGCATGGTTTCGAACCCGGACCTCAAGCATGGGAGTCCGGTGTCCTAGCCACTAGGCCACCGACGCTCTTTAAACAAGACATACTAAGACAGAGAATCGTGGTGCTCCATTATCTCTGCCTACCCCGCAAGGGATATAGCGTGAAGTTATGTTATGTAAACATTAAAATCCCCGAATTACCGTTGTGGAGTCCTCTTACTTTTTCCTGGTTGTGATCAGGTCTTCAAGGAAGGGATATGAAATCAAACTCATCACAAAGATATACCAATATCTTGGAAACCACTGGTCTCTACTAAAATTCCATGTTAAATTAAAAAAGAGGGTGTATGCTTATGACTACACGATAGAAGTGAAAACTTAAAAAAAACACGTGTCACCGACCCGAGCGCGCTTCATGTCGAATGGAGCCGAGTATACCCGATTCAGCGTCACCGTTGTTTGTTTTTAAGGCAAAGGGAACTGAGCCCATACAGCCATGTCTGATGTAAACAACTCTTTCAAGTCTTCATTAAAATGCTGGTGTGACACATTTCAATGCTATCTGGGAGAATCTTCCACGCTTCTGCACCATCCGAACCAAAGAAGAAGGCGTCCCGGACGCAGTATGGCTCTTCAAAATCCAGCCAAGTACTGATCGTGCTGCAGCGTCTTATTTGACTTTACTTCACTGTCCCACACATTATTCACATCTTGTCGACGTTCATCGAGCAAGAAACACCATTCTTACTAGAAAAGCACTACTGTAAAACAATTTGCAAGACAAAACGAAACAAAGCTGACGTGGACGCCACAAAAGCGCGGGAGAAACTCTTCAGCGCCACCGACTCGAGCCTGACAGTTTGGTTCACTGTTCAGAAAGAGCGCAAGGTGGCCTAAAGAAGTCTTCACTTCAAAAACCAAGTCCAAATCAGGTCATCGGTTGTCAAATTTATTTGTGTTTTGACTGTAACTAGGTTGCTAAATTGATATCTTGTTTTAGTATATCCTTACTCATCATCATCATCAGCCCATGTCGTCTCACTGCGGGGTATAAGCCCCGTCTCTTTTGTGACATCCTTACTAGAGATATAAAAAGTAAAAACCCTGTCGAGAGGGCGCCATTGGTAATTTTTTTGTTGTCAAGTTATTGATGGAACATATCGAACATTAGGTGAGTTCAACGATGAAGATGCCTTACCCTGCAGAGATTCCAGCGGAGAGCCGTCCCCAAAGGTACAAGTGAACACGAGCCCGGGGTAATTCTCGTACAACAGGTTTATGGGGCTCTTATGAACAGCAGCTGCAGTTGCTGTACCAAACAGTAATGATGCTGGTGACGATCCAGTTGATGATGGTATGGAGACCACTGGAAAAAAAATATATTTAAATAATTATATTTCTTATATAACGTTTTCCACATTGCTTGCACACCTACTACCTCTTTCTCGCAATCATTTCCTCTGCCCGAATGTTGCCTGGAAGAGATCGCTCTTAGCTATAAGGCCGCCTAAAGTGTACTTCACTATTTCCTTTTCTATCTCTTGTTTGTTGTTTTATATTTGTGCATTAATAGTGTATTTTACTGTTACTTAAAAATGTTTTTTATTGTAAGTAAGTACCTTAAAGAAAACCTGCACACTGAGATGACCAGTATGTGAAATGGGTAAGGCAATGGCAAACCCCATTAAATCTGCCACGAGAGTCGTTCTATGTGTTTAATTCCTTAGAATGATCAAGATCCTCAGCAATGAGGAACACGACTTAGAAGAAGAAGTACCTTATAGAAAACCTGCACACTGGGATAACCTGTGTGTGAAATGGGTAAGGCAATGGCAAACCCCATTAAATCTGCCACGAGAGTCGTTCTATGTGTTTAATTCCTTAGAATGATCACGATCCTCAGCAATGAGGAACACGACTTAGAAGAAGTACCTTATAGAAAACCTGCACACTGAGATAACCTGTGTGTGAAATGGGGAAGGCAATGGCAAACCATCCCATAAATCTGCCACGAGAGTCCGTTCTATGTGATTGAGGGACACGACTTAGAAGAGAAAGTACCTTATAGTAAATTTTTGCATCGTCTCTTTTTTTACTTACTCTACCACTCTTACACTACACAATGTGCTGTCACATAAGACGGACCTTATGTAAACAGGGTTATTATAAAATAAATGACTACTTAAATGATAAAGAGGCTTGGTCCTAAACCCAGCTCCAGCTCTGCACATTGTGTATATGATTGTATTCATAATTATTGTAAGATATATTTATTTCAAAAGATGTGCTGCTGAAAGTTTCTTGCGCCGCTTCTTTCCTTTCAGCTACAGCACCTTACGAAGCGGTGGTGGAGTGACACATGACGTTGTAAAAATGTACTATAAGGTACTTTCTCTTCTAAGTCGTTTACCTCATCGCCGAGGATCGTGATCTATGGAAAGAACCACATAGAAGGACTCTCTGGGTCAAATTAATTAGGTGGTTTGCCATTGCCTTCCCCTTTTCACACACAGGTTATCTCAGTGTGCAGGTTTCCTCGCGATGTTTTCCTTCACCGTCAAAGCAGTCGGTAAATGTACGTAAGTCTTTCGAAAAAACTGAAAAACTCATTGGTACATGGCACTGCATGGTTTCGAAACTCGGACCTCCCGCATGGGAGTCCGAAGTCCTAGCCACGACGCCACCGACGCTGTAATAGCCTATCGCCAATTCAAAAAAATGAAAAAAAGGAAAAAAAGGACGCCAAGTGAAAAAAAGGCTGTTGTAAAAATGTACTATAATATACTAACAATACTTGTATTTGATTTGATCTCTAGAAGTCGAATTAATAGCCTAAATCTTGTTAAAATTTTGGTTTAGATTGAAATTTTCACTACAAATATCAGTTAATTTTCATTCCCCTGTATTTTAACTTACGGCTATCTATTCGACTCACCTGGACTGGACACTTCTTGTTTGGGAATGGTTTTAGGCGGTAACATCTTTGCCTCCAGACATTGGAAGTCTGACGCTGAAAGAAATACGAAAATATATTGACCTAAAGGAAAGTAGTTAATGGAAGTAGTTGTTTTACACTGATTAACCACGGATTATGTATTGAGATATGTGTATATAGTTGTGCAATGCTGACAGCTGTCTCTCCGTCACGCACCGTGTCGTCGTGTCCCCGGCCCTGGCTGACAACTGGCTGGCGTCCAGCCGTGTCGTCACACATGATGCCGAGTCAGGGACCCTTTTGACACATGTGGCTTGCCTCAGCATTATGCTGAGCTGGTGTAACCTTTTTGGCACTGTACCACACCGGATGTTCTGTGATGCATGTATTATACTTTGTATACTTCTGTATTGTGTTCTATATTCTGGTGTTTACAGCGTTAAATAAGTTTCAATTTCAATTTTATATGCATGTCAAATTGTGAACTTACTCTTAGTAAAAAAGTAACTCTTTTAAGTAGTGAAATGTAATTATCGTGTTATATATGTGTGTGCAAATAGATTATTCATTCTAAATTACTAGTCTAACGACTGATTCTCACAGACGGGTTTATAAATAACCCAGATAACACTACATGCACATTCTTGCCTGCAAGCCCAGCGCGCTGCTCCTTATTGCCGCCCTAGATTTCGTTAAGTTAACATCTACCACGATACAGCGGCTGTGTCAATAGATACACTCACGTCTATTGGCGGGCTCGTCGTTAGTGAAGTCTTGCGGCGTGTTAGGAGAGGGCAGCACGCGGCCGGCGCGCGCTAGGAGCGCCTCGAGGCACGCTCGCTGTGTGTCGGTAGACACAGCGACTGTGCCAGTGGATACAGCGGCTGTCAGTAGATACACTCACGTCTATTGGCGGGCTCGTCATTAGTAATGTCTTGCGGCGCGTTGGGAGAGGGCAGCACGCGGCCGGCGCGCGCTAGGAGCGCCTCGAGGCACGCTCGCTGTGTGTCGGTAGACACAGCGACTGTGTCGGTGGATACAGTGGCTGTGTCAGTAGATACACTCACGTCTATTGGCGGGCTCGTCGTTAGTGAAGTCTTGCGGCGCGTTGGGAGAGGGCAGCACGCGGCCGGCGCGCGCTAGGAGCGCCTCGAGGCACGCTCGCTGTGTGTCGGTGGATACAGTGGCTGTGTCGGTGGATATACTCACGTCTATTGGCGGGCTCGTCATTAGTAAAGTCTTGCGGCGCGTTGGGAGAGGGCAGCACGCGGCCGGCGCGCGCTAGGAGCGCCTCCGAGGCACGCTCGCTGTGTGTCGGTAGACACAGCGATTGTGTCGGTGGATACAGTGGCTGTGTCAGTAGATACACTCACGTCTATTGGCGGGCTCGTCGTTAGTGAAGTCTTGCGGCGCGTTGGGAGAGGGCAGCACGCGGCCGGCGCGCGCTAGGAGCGCCTCGAGGCACGCTCGCTGTGTGTCGCTAGACACAGCGACTGTGCCAGTGGATACAGCGGCTGTCAGTAGATACACTCACGTCTATTAGCGGGCTCGTCGTTAGTGAAGTCTTGCGGCGCGTTGGTAGAGGGCAGCACGCGGCCGGCGCGCGCTAGGAGCGCCTCGAGGCACGCTTGCTGTGTGTCGGTAGACACAGCGACTGTGCCAGTGGATACAGCGGCTGTCAGTAGATACACTCACGTCTATTAGCGGGCTCGTCGTTAGTAAAGTCTTGCGGCGCGTTGGGAGAGGGCAGCACGCGGCCGGCGCGCGCTAGGAGCGCCTCGAGGCACGCTCGCTGTGTGTCGGTGGATACAGCGGCTGTGTCGGTGGATACACTCACGTCTATTGGCGGGCTCGTCGTTAGTGAAGTCTTGCGGCGCGTTGGGAGAGGGCAGCACGCGGCCGGCGCGCGCTAGGAGCGCCTCGAGGCACGCTCGCTGTGTGTCGGTAGACACAGCGACTGTGTCGGTGGATACAGTGGCTGTGTCAGTAGATACACTCACGTCTATTGGCGGGCTCGTCGTTAGTGAAGTCTTGCGGCGCGTTGGGAGAGGGCAGCACGCGGCCGGCGCGCGCTAGGAGCGCCTCGAGGCACGCTTGCTGTGTGTCGGTAGACACAGCGACTGTGCCAGTGGATACAGCGGCTGTCAGTAGATACACTCACGTCTATTAGCGGGCTCGTCGTTAGTGAAGTCTTGCGGCGCGTTGGGAGAGGGCAGCACGCGTCCGGCGCGCGCTAGGAGCGCCTCGAGGCACGCTCGCGCGGCCGAGGCGCGCGCCTCGCGCTTGCTGTTACCCCAGCCTTCGAATGACAGGTCCGCTACCTGGAAAGTCAACAATTTTTGGTTAATTATTTCTTTATTCTTATTTATTCTGTACATTATATTTGCTCAGATATACAGAACTCCAGCTGGGCCAAGGTCGTGGACAGCAGGCAATCTCGAGAAGCCCTGCCGAAGGCCGATCCGAGACTCACTAGACAGCTCCTGCGGCTCAGTAGAGTCAAATTGCGGAAGGTACTAATAAGCTTGCATGGAGGCAGAGGAGACGGTCGCCCACGTGCTTTTGGAGTGCAGAGAGGTGACCACCTACCGGGCGGGAAGCCTTGGCACCCCAGGATCACTTCCCGAAGTCCTACAGGACATTAAAGGACTGCTGGACTTTCTGGCGAGGTTGGGGTGGCTCGATTAGTAGTACTTTCCACCACACGCAAAATAGGCGCTTAAGACGTCGAGTTGCGGAAATTAGCCCGTTATTACATTACATTACATACTTGCACGCTCATTCGATTTCGGAGCGGAGTGAGTGAGAGTGAGCTTGTGAGTGAGAGTGAGCTTGTGAGTGAGAGTGAGCTTGTGAGTGAGTGAGAGCTTTGTGTCTATAATACCACATTGATAAATAAAGTGTGCGAATCTGTGAATCTAAATCTATTTTTTATAAATTTTTATTTTATTAAAATATTATTTATACATAATCTACGGTAACTAGAAAGTACGACTCAATCTCTCTGTGTGACTCCGGGCAAAGGCCTCCCCCAGTCTTCTTCATTATTCCCTTTCCAACGCCTTTTTTTAAAATGGGCTATGACAAACTGGCAAACGGGCCACCTGATGGTAAGTCACCCACAGACATCTCACCTCACTGTATTATTAGAGGGTTTTGATGCGCTGCTAGCTGCGTACCTAGTGAAGTTCAACAAAAATAATGAAATTACATATTTTTTTGATAAGTAGATTTTGAAATATTCATAGTTTTGTTGATCATTATTTTTGCATAAACTAAACGTAATTCAAAAAGCTCAAACGCGGTTATCTATGGTCGTGACGTCAAATTGCATGTAAACAAATAATTTGCTTGTATGATTTTTAAGTGATTTATTGGATTTATCTAGTATATTTTGTGTTAACACTTGGTAAATAGGATATATTCAGTGACACGTATGATGATTTCAGTTTTGTTTACATAACCTTTGACGTCACAAGCAGCGCGGGAAACGGCAGCCCGTTTAAATTGATGTAACCAGTACCGAATCTTTAAATATTTTTAAATTACATTTTTTGTGGATTATTAAAGTTTTAATAAATCGATTTACAACAAAAAAGTACATATTGCCTCTCTAATCTAATCCTAAAATTAATATACAGTTAAGAAACGATCACACTACTCTACCAGGTGTTATATAAAGAAAGCTATTAACCTTTTTACGCCATCCAGGTTCAATTCTTCAGAACCCAAAAACATCCCCGTCCTTCCACAACTATTTGACTCAGAACTATTTGACTTGGTGCCATCGTCTACTTCGTTGAATCGCACCACTCGTCGGCGGCACAATTTCAACCCGCACTTTCTAAAGCCTTGGGTGTCTACCACGACCCGTTCTACACGAACGTTTCTGCCACGCACCTGTAAAATGTGGAACTCTCTTCCACCCGACGATTTTCCACAGCGATACGACATGGGATGCTTCAAAAAGATAGTTAAAAAAGTCCTCTCCCTCCACGGCCGGCAACACCGGGCAACACGTGTCTCTAGGCGACGGTGACTACTTACCATCAGGTGGCCCGTCTGCCTGTTTGTCGTAGCTAATTTATAAAAAAAAACACATTGTTAAAAAAACTATACTCACAGTGACATTAACAACGAATATCGGCTTGTGTTGCTCTCCGAACTTGTATAGATCCTTGAAAGCAAACCCTGTGCCCAGCTCGTTGAGGATCATAATCGGGTGTTTGTAGTGAAGGTCTTCCTCGGTTATATTCATCGTGTCAATGAATCTTTGTTCCACATTCGGATTAAAACGGCTGCCAGTTTCTTCGTTAGTCGTGAACGTGGGATTTTTTAATTTTTGTTCCACATTCGGATTAAAACGGCTGCCAGTTTCTTCGTTAGTCGTGAACGTAGGATTTTTAAATTTTTGTTCCAATTTCGGTTTAAAACGACTGCCAGTTTCTTCGTTAGTCGTGAACGTGGGAATTTTTAATTTTTGTTCCACATTCGGAAAAAAACGGCTGCCAGTTTCTTCGTTGGTCGTGAACCTGGGATTTTTTAATTTTTGTTCCACATTCGATTTAAAAGCAGAACGGCTGCTAATTCCTTCGTTGGTTGTTGGGAGAGCTTTGTTCTGAATTCGGTCATAGATTTTCTGTGTATTCGGATTAAAACGGCTGCCAGTTTCTTCTTTAGTTATGTATGTGGGATTTTTCTTCTGTATTCGATCAATTATTTTTAGTTCCGCATATGGCTTATAAGAGAAACGGCTGTCGCCCCCTTGTTTGGTCGTCAATGGAGTTAGATTTTTATTCTGTATTCGGTTTAACAGTGTCCCGCATTTAACTCTTTTGTTTGGCTGTTGAGAAATTAGTTAGTAGTAATTACTACCTATGAACTAAATAGGTTCTGGAAGATACGAAACAATAGAGATAGACAAGAATAATGTTGACAGAATGTAACTGAGAATTACAAATGCTATTTCATACCGGCAGCTGTAAGAACTAACATAAATAAGTACCTAAAATAAGAAGAATAATGTACAAAAATACAGATACAAAATAATGATCTTCACGAACGATTTTTCTTCACCGCTGACATTTTCTTCCTTAGTCGCTCTCAGTTCGTCAACGAAGTCATACGTCAATAAAATTGGCCCGGTCCTATTCCTTCCTTCTCCTGTTCCACTCTCTCTCTCCCACACATACACACATACATACACACACACACACACACACACTCACACACACACACTCACACACACACACACATATCGTAAAGCTTGTTTTATTTTCTTTATATAAATATCCGCTCTTTCATTTCGTAACTACCTGCTCAATTAATTTTAATTATCTTTGTAACAGTTTGGTTTCGTAATTGGCATATATGTATAGATTTTTAATTGTTTGATTTATATATTTAATGTTACATGCTGTGAAACTGACAAATAAATAAATATAATAATAATATATTTACCCCAAAAAATTACAATAGTTTTTAAGTTTACTATTATTGGACCCCGCACGCAGGGCGATCCTAAAATACTTTACCAATATGTATTAATTAACTTATTAGGACTCGGTTGTAGTTTACAGTTTACCTGTATACTGTATACCTACTTCAGACAACAATTAGAATAATCGGTATAGTTGAGATTGAGTGTGTAAGCATGTGTATAGTTTATGTGTCTGTGAGGTGTGTTAAGGTGGGAAAGGGTGTGTGGGGTGAATGTGCGGTATGAATGTGTGTATGTTTGTGTGTATATGAGCTTAAAAGCGATAAATTAATGATTTGCCTTTTTACGTAAAGGATATTTCTGTACCTACATCAAAATCAAAACTACAGGAAAGTATACAAACTATTTCCTAACTACCTACATTTATACTACTAACATAAACTTCTCTATACGTACCAGGTAACACAATGTGTGCTGTGCTTAAGGTTAAGTTTTAAAATATATGTCATCCCTCTCTACACCATAGCTCTAGAGAATTGACATGAAGCATAAGGAAGCCTTAACAAGGACATTTCTTTCAACTCATGGTTTGTCTCCAACATAAGGGGTCATCCATAAAATACGTCACGAATTTCTTTTTCTTTTTTTAATACTTTATTACACACATAGACAAAATACAAAAAAAATACTTAATAAACGAAAAAATTAAATATGTATAAATGGTGTAACTCATTTCGAGTTTTCTCCCTGTTAACCATCGGGATAGAGAAAGGTGATAGATTCGAGCAGGCAGAGTATGTGTACATGTGAATATATATATATATATATATATATATATATATATATATATATATATATATATATATATATATATATATATATATATATATATATATATATATATATATATATATATATATATATATATATATATATATATATATATATACATAAAATATACTAAATATAATACATAATAATACTAATACACAGTATATATAGTTACATACAATACATATACCCACTTGCTACATAATATACATACATATATACCAATACATAAAATAATAAATAAAGTATAGAATTCATAAGGATAGATAATGATCCTTTACTCTACTCTTGAACACTTCCAAGGACGGACTTGCACGTATAGCATGTGGGAGTGAATTCCACGACCTTACTGCATGGACAGTGAACGAGCCATCGTAGCGACTGGAGACGTGGGTAGGCATTTTGAGGAGAAGAGAAGTGACAGACCGGCAGGGCTTACCTCTAGGGACCATATACTCGAAACGCTCACGGAGATATGCAGGATAAACGTGATTGTTCAATATATTGAACAGATAGGAAAGTACGTGACTATCACGCATACGTCGAATCGAATTTCTTGGTTTTGTTATATATTTTTAATCACAAGATAACAATACTAAACAATTAAGTTTCTTAAGAAAAATCACAGGCCGATTTGACGATTTGAAAAAATCAGCTGTTTCATACATTTAGGTCGTATAGCTGTTGAACCTTTATATGGGAAGTCTGATTTTTTTGCCGTAACAAATAAGGATCCATAATAAAAAAATGTTCAGTTAGGGGTACTGAACTGTCCCGGAAATGTCGGTAGTCCTGTTCCACCCTTAAAAACCCTGTGTTTTACTTAAAAATCACATTTTTTTATATAATATAAGGTATCTACATTAGTAAAAGTTCACTGAAAAACTTTTATCTTTACTACTCCGACAAAAGGCTTAAAACGGCCGGAATCCGACTTGAGCCAGCATAAAACCTTCTTGGAATCTGTCCAAAAGAAGAGTCGTGTGGCGAGATAGTCTACGTACCGTTTTAGCGTGTGTCCCATACGCGCACCCATGACTGCAGCCTGCAGTTCCAGTCTCTGAATGCTCAGAGTCTTGAGCGGGGCGACTCTCGCCTGATCCGGCTCGAAGGACCACTTTTGTTTCGTCTTTATTCGCAACTGTCAAATCTATTGTCTCGTCTAAATGTCAAAGTCGCCGTCAGCCAGTCATAGTCTATGCAAAGGAGGCTGGACGCCACAACAATAAGGTATCTACATTAGTAAAAGTTCACTGAAAAACTTTTATCTTTACTACTCCTCATTTTGAATTACCTACAATCTCAAAATTTTAAAACGTTTAAAAAAAAAAAATTCGCTGATTTCGCTATAAAATGGACACTGACTGTACCGTACAAAAATAACAATAATATCATAGTTTACCAAACGGAACTAAATGTATGAATTAACAAAATGTTTACCAATCGCAACTTTTTAGTAGGTATAATATGAGGTTTACCAAATGGGATGTAGGATGTAGCCACCCAGACAGATGCAACGCAGACAGGTTACCAGTTATGGATCCAGAGGGAGGTAGGGAAACCATGCCACCCCTAAACCTGTCAGAACCCTATGGGCATGAGGCTCGATTCGCCCTTGACTATTTTTAGTACTATTTTCCGATTTCTATTACTAAAGGCCCCCCAAAACTTATAGCTCTGTCTCGGATTTATAATGGAATTGCAATCACAATGGTATGTCTGTTATTGAGATCATCTCTCTCCCTCTATAATATTATGGAACAAGCTGCTGTAAGAAGTCAAAGATGCACCTTTTTTAAAATAGTTTTAAAAATAGATCAGACAGATATCTATATAGTGCACAGTGGTGGATTTAATAGACTATGAACTCAATTACTAAATGCTAACAATGAACTATAACCCTAAAGGGTTTAGAACACTCTAAGAAATTCATTGGGGACAAAGTCACAGACTGGAACAAGATCTGGGGGCTGAATAGACGTCAAGTGCGTCTACTGGTCGGTGCCTTCACCGGTTACTTTAGCACCAATGCCCACCTACACAAGATGAAGCTGGCTGACAGCACATCTTGCAAAGCCTGTGGTGAACAACTGGATACTGTTTCACATCTCCTATGTGAGTGTGATGCTTTCGCGTCAAAAAGGATGGGTCTGCTAGGCTCTGCCTCTCCAGACCCAAGGGAATTCAAATCCCCCTCCACTAAGACGCAGTCTTGCTCATGCACGACATATTCGGTGAAGTGATCAAGGGATAGGTACAAGGGGTTGAACACAAAAGATCCCAATGGGTCGAAGTATCGCTGGGATTCCCAGCCCCCATTCTAAGATAAGATAAGACCTGGACCACACGCTCGTTCCAGCCCCGGTTGGGTTTGCTGCAGCCACTCACATGTGTTCCGCCCTCTCCCCACTTGAAATCAGTGTTACGTGGTTGAATGGAGAGAACCGAACCATTGCTGGGCACATCAGATACTGTCTGTCTGCTCATTAATTAATAATACTTCTGACTACCTCCAAATTTAACAAAAATTCAATTTGATAATTTCCAAGTATTAAATATTAAATGCATTTCTTAAAAATTGAGAAATAGTCATAAATTGGGCTGCCGAAATATTGTAGTGCATTGGGGATGTGTTTACAGAAGCCCGCGTGGATGGCTTTCACGCATACATTCGAAAAAGGGTTGCTTCCCTGATGCTTGCTTGTCGTATGGTTAGTGGCCAACCTATTTGTCAGAGTTGTTCAGGCCGCCCGTAGGCCTCTGACATGGCTTAACGATTGCTGTCGAACGACAACAACCGGGACCGACTGCTTAACGTGCTTTCCGAGGCACGGAGGAGCTCAGATGAAATATGCCACTAGCGGTCACCCATCCAGGTACCGATCGCGCCAACGTCGCTTAACCTGCACGATCACTTTAGGACCGTGCTCGCAACTACGAGCTCCTCCCTTCCCTGATGCACCATGTATATAGCAGTCGGCATCCTGTTGACGTTTGCCGAGTCCCCTGACTCCCCGTTTCTGAGGCACTGGATATACCTGCATGTAAATGCGAAGTAGTCGTCCAGTGCTTTGGGGCCTTGGTCATTACCTTTTTACTAACATAGTTTTAAGTAATATAATATATTAACTTTATTTGTATGGACTCTGTCTGAAATAAATATATTGAATTGAATTGTTGAAAAATAATATAGCTACATGCAATCAAAAATCAGATGATAGAAAGAAACGGCAATAGAGCATTATGACGTCACTGCGCCATCAAGCACATCCTGGCTGGTTTTGCTAAAAAGGGACAGAGCATCTCTCCAGTACTAACTTTTCACCATCTCAACTAACATCAGAGATATCGAGAAACGAATTTTAGATCCCTCTTCTGGATGACCATGTAAGTTGATTGATGGAATAAAAAAAATGTCAATACCCAATTCTTTAAATGTTGGAGAGCGAAACTTTAGCGTCAAAAACAGGTCAATTTTGCATTTCAGCCAAACCGGATTACGTAAAAAACCTAGATTCATGGTCACGGGCGTTAGCCAATTAAAAACCAAACTCTGGTAAGACCTTAATATATTTTCCTTCAAGGGAAATAAGGAAACATGGCGGATTAAGATATCAAAGATAAAAATGCATTCATTACCTTATTCCTAGATAAAAAGAAACAAATATTAGGTCATGTAAAACAACTATTGTGTTATGAAAAATTGTACACAAATTTAGTTTTCGTCGAAGTGTGAATTTTTACACATTATGTGGTCGTCTCAACGATCAAAATCAATATTCGTGATACAATACTACACTTGATAATAAATTATCTGCTATTCCACTGATAAAAACATGAAACTAAAAGAAAATTCCAACTTATCAGCAAGCGCGAAAATTTGTTTTTTTTGGTGTATTTTAGTGATGTCAATGTTATAATATAAACAAAAATAACATGTACGTACCATAGTGAAGAACGTTCCAAATAGTAACGTTTTCACAATTATGATATTATTTCGTCACGCTGCTGTTTTTTTGCACTTTTCCGAGAATTTTATTTTATTAATTTTACGAACTTCAGGTCGTCCACGTCTTACACATTCGAAAACGAATTTACAAATTAATAAAAAAAAAATAAAGATACCGATACACACGCTACTAAGTACTACGAAAGTATGCTAGTTTCGAGCAAATGCTACTAGCTTACTAACTAGCATGTCTATTAAGTACCTGTTAGTAATGACCACGCTACTAAGAGTGCGTTCCAAAACCAGGTGAAATTACTCACGTACACGTTCCATTGCTGGTTTTGAATAAAAGTTTGATAAATTTTCTGCTGTTTACTTGGTAAAAGAACATGCAGTTGTCAACGTGAATTATTTCAACTGGTTATGGAACGCTATCTAAATGTTGAGTTGTGGGTGAAAGGACACCCCCTTCTTGCTTTGCTTCCTGGACACGGTGTGACATCGTGGAGTTCATTTCACAAAAAAACTGTTATTAGAAAGAACGATTCTAATTATATTAAAGACTGTTTTTTTTATTTAGACTTAGATTAGATAGTTTTAGATACAGATTCAATGGGGGGTTTATTCGTAGGGAGGGGGAGCGGGGGGGGGGACATTATCTAGTGGCGATAGGGTAATTGTAATGTGCCCCTAAGAGATGAGATCGATTCCACTAAATACAACGTAACTAAATAGAATCTAAACTGCATTGTTATGACTACTATCCACTAACGATCCAATTTCAGATAAGTTCCGTACGAGTCAACGATCGATCGAACAGTAATTTATTTGTGAATTCTAATGAAAATACTAAATAAAAGTTGAACGGTAACAAAACGCTTCAACTGTCAAATATAACGATCGAACATAGGTTCGTCCCGAGGTACTTTTGCCCGATCCATAGTAAATCGAAAGGTGGCAGTGGTAGAGTTATGTCCAAATAGAATTGGAACGAAAATTAAATTGAAATTGGATAGAAATAGAACTACAAATTAGGCGAATTGGGCCACTGATTCCATAACGTTCACTTTACCCGACAATAATTGTCAGAAAAGCGAAAATGGTTACGGAACGTACCCTTAGTCACAAATGATGATTAAACACTATCAAAAGCCTGTTGTAAGTCTTTATCAATTACATAAATGATAAAGACTTATTCATCTATGAAATGAAATACATTTTATTTGCAAGAATATACGTCATGTATGAAGGATCATAATTTTAAGATCCTTCATACATAGGTAGTTCCAGCATATCCTACCACATTGTGGTGTGCAAATTTATATAATAGATACATATATTTTACAAGAAATTAGAGAAAAAATATATGATACAACGCTAATTCCGGGCGATAGGCGACAAATCTACGTTAACGAACACCTTACAGCGGACAATAAAAATATCCTAAAATCAGCCAAAGCCAGGTGTAAGGAGCTGGGGTTTCGTCACTGCTGGACCAGAAATGCCAAAATCTTCGTGCGCCAGGCAGACAACTATCCACCGATCCGCATCGACAGTATTCCGCAGCTGGCATCCTTAAAACTCCGAACTCGTCCAGATTCGAACTAATATCAGTTCGTGAAAGTTTGAGAACCGCATTTGTTATCGGCCCTGTTTACGTTAACACTTTGTCCTTTTACATGTTGTTGGCACTAGCTATTTTTTGCCATAATGCAAGGTATAATGGACTTTACGATCACATCATACAAAACATACTTTTCCCTATCACTTATTCTTCTAACATTACGCACACACTCTCGCCTTCCACATACCTGTTTCCTGATGTTACCGGGCGTTACTGTACGAACCTGCGACTGTTTATGAATATACCTACATTAGTAAATAATAGCGTGAACGTAAATAAACATTGTAATCTTGCCTTGCACAACTTTTGCGTACTTGAATATGGTTTTTCCACTAATATTCAACTATCTAGAAGTGCCTTTTGCATCTTCAGTTTACTGATATTTTTATCTTTTCTTAGAAAAAATTATAATCAACATTATACACATATCTTACAGAGCTCCCTTTAAAAGTTTATTTACAAAACTCTCGCAGTATTAGGGGAAAAACATTACAATTTAGGCAAGGATTATTAAACCATAATTATGACGTGGTGGCAATATGTGAGACGTGGCTCACGGATGGCGTGTTCGACGCGGAGGTGAGCGACGCCCGATACGACGTGCACCGCGCGGACCGTGCTGGCGGCGGCGCCCGTGCCACCTCTGTGCGGCGCGCGGCGCGGCCGGTCGGCGGCGGGGTCATGGTGCTCACGCGCCGCTCGCTGGCCGCTCGGCGCGCGCCGCCGCCCTCCCCGGCCGGGCCCGCCGCGGCCCTCGAGTTGGTTCATGTGGTCGTCGGCTCCAGGGCGATAGGCAGTGATCGCGACTTGCATATTGTTTGTGTTTACTTGCCGGGACGGGGACACGCACACGATTCTTTACTGCGCGGGTTAACGGAATACATCGCCGGCTGCCCGACGGACGACCATTACTTGTTAATTGGCGATTTTAATCTTCCCGATATTATTTGGTCCGGAGGACGACCGGGATCGATGCTGAGTCCGCGGGGTATATGTGGCGATGCTCAGGAGGAGTCTTTTGATCAGATAACTTCTCTGGGCTTGAACCAATATTGTGGTGTCTTAAACGGAAATGGGCGAATATTGGACGTTGTTTTTAGCGACACGGATGTGGTGGTGACGCGTGCACCCGCCCCGCTCACCCGCGAGGACTGGCCGCACCACCCCGCACTCGACATTGAAATATCTAACCTTAGTATTAAATTAATGCGACTGCCTCCTAAACGTATTTACAATTTTAAGAAAGCTAATTACGACATTATTAGCAACGATTTGTCTTCAACGAATTGGAAGGAAAAACTAAACTCCAATACCTTAAATGTGGCCGTCGCGTTTTTCGATTCGAAATTAAAGTCTACAATTGAAAAATATGTGCCGTCCTTCTATAGCAACCCCGAGGGTTTCCCAGTATGGTACTCGAAAGCTCTCATCAATATCATACGGGAAAAGGACAAGTATCACAGACTTTGGAAAAGGTTCGGCAACCCGCGCGATTACGATGTATTCTCTTTATTAAGAAGAAGGCATAAAAATCTTCAACGTAAATGCTGGAATACCTATGCCGCAAGGTGTCGTAACTCAATTCAAGCTAACCCTAAAACATTCTGGAGATACGCGAAGAGTTTACGGCGGGATCATGGAATGCCGGCTCAGATTTTGTATGGCAACCGTGTGGCTGGTGGTGGTCCTGAGATTTGTGACGTATTTCTGGATTACTTTCAGTCAGTATATGTGCACCCTGCTACTCGGAACGTTCAACCGGTTGTACATGATGAACCCAACCCCCTGAGCTGTGTGAGCACTATTGAGTTATCGCCTTCTATCGTTCTAAAATACCTCAGAAAAATTAACGTGAATAAAGGTGCGGGTTGTGACAACATTCCCCCAGTCTTTGTTAGGAATTGTGCCGAACAACTTGCTACACCTTTATACATACTCTTCAATAGATCTTTGAGCGAAGGAGTGTTCCCGGATCAATGGAAGCAGGCCTTCGTTGTGCCCGTACACAAAGGGGGCCCCAAATCAAGCGCAAGCCAATATCGTCCTGTGTCTATACTCTCGGTGTTCAGTAAGACCTTTGAACTAATTGTCCATGATCAGATGTATCCCATTGTCGCTCGTAGTATTCCTTCGGCCCAGCACGGCTTTATGCGTAAGCGGTCAACATTAACGAATCTCGTAGAATTTTTAGACACTGTCTCGAGCTGCATGGACTATGGCCTCCGGGTGGACGCCGTGTACACTGACTACTCTAAATGTTTTGATCGTCTCCGGCACGATATCATTTTGTTTAAACTACAACAGATCGGTGTACACGGTGACCTCTTGCGCTGGTTTGAGTCTTATCTTGGCAACAGAAGTCAAGCGGTCCGGATAGGTTGTTACCACTCCCGATTTGCTCCAATTCCTTCAGGAGTTCCCCAGGGCTCCCATTTAGGCCCTCTGCTCTTTAATGTGTGCCTGTTTGATATTTCTTCCTGCTTCAAGCATGCCCGTTTTCTCATGTATGCTGATGATACTAAGATCTTCATGCCTATTGCAGACGCCAATGACTGCTCCAGGCTGCAGGAGGATCTCGACAGACTCGTAATATACTGTCGTCTCAACAGTCTGGATCTTAATGTTAAAAAATGTCAATCGATCACTTATACGCGGAAGAACAATGTAATTCCTTATCAGTACACAATGAATAGCTTAATAGTCGATAGGGTGTCGCAGGTGAGGGATTTGGGTGTTGTCTTGGACTCTAAACTTCTCTTTGTCTCACATTACGAAAGTATGGTCTTGAAGGCTGTGAGGATGCTGGGCTTCATTCACAGAGCCTCTAGGCCACTCCGCTCATCCGCGGTTCTCAAGACTCTGTACTGTGCTTATGTAAGAAGCGTCCTGGAATATGTATCGCCTGTATGGTCTCCTTGCTATATCACACACGCTGATAGAATTGAGGCTGTCCAGCGATCGTTCTTGCGGCAAGTAAATTATTTTCAGAAAATCAAACCTGATAGTTATGCAGACAGTCTTAAACTAAACAAAATGCAATCGTTAAAGGATCGTAGGGTGGTTGCAGATTTGAGAATGGTACACGATATCATCAGCAATAGAGTGGACAGCCCCGAGCTGGTGGAGCGCCTGATGCTGGGCGCGCCGGAGGTGCGCGCGCGGCGCCACCTGCCGCGCCTGTTACAGCATGTGCACGTACGCACTGACTATGCGCTACACTCACCTCTTAACCGGAGCATTGATCTATACGAACGATTTTTCTCCACCGCTGACATTTTCTTCCTTAGTCGTTCTCAGTTCGTCAATGAAGTCATACGTCAATTGGCCCGGTCTTAATCCTTCCATCTCCTGTTCCACTCTCTCTCCCAATCTCACTACCATTATCCTCATCGCTCACACACACACACACACACACACACACACACACACACACACACACACACACACACACACACACACACACACACACACACACACACACACACACACACACACACACACACACACACACCGTTAGCACTCAAACATATCGTAAGGCCTTTTTTATTTTCTGTTTTATTTTATTTTTAATTTTTTCTCTTTCATTTTGTAACTATTTGCTAAATTACCTTTTTAAATAGCTTTGTAATAGTTTGGTTTCGTAACTGGCATTTATAGATTTTTAATTGTTTGATTTATATTTTTAATATGAAATATGCTGTGAAACTGACAAATAAATAAAATAATAAAAAATAATAATTCATTAGCTTGCTTGCTTATCGTATGGTTAGTGGCCAACCTATTTGTCAGAGTTGTTCAGGCCGCCCGTAGGCATCTGACATGGCTTAACGACTGCTGTGGAACGACAACAACCGGGACCGACTGCTTAACGTGCTCTCCGAGGCACGGAGGAGCTCAGACGAAATATGCCACTAGCGGTCAAGGTACCGACCGCGCCAACGTCGCTTAACCTGCACGATCACTTTCGGACCGTGCTCGCAACTAGGCTACGAGCTCCTCATTTTTTATAAACATTAATGAGCTAATTAACTAATACTCGTTAGATTACATGTCATACAAGAACTCCTACAAGGATCACTAATTACCAATTCATAATATTAATAATCTACTTTATTTATTTATTGAAAATCTACACAATTTCATTCAAATATTTACATTCACAGTGCAACAAAAACCAATATAGGTTTGTTAAGAACACTGGCAGACCGTCGACGGTTGCATAATATTTGTGAGTGTGTGAAGAACAGCACTGTGCTTGTGCATTTCCAGTGCTAGTGCACTGCTTTGGCAAGGGAACACGTTTATTCCCTTGTGTGCGTTATCGGACAGTACTACACAGTAGTGTCCGTATGCTGTGCCATATATGCCATGCCATGTTCTATCATCTCTATAATCTATCATATATTAATGAAATGAATGAAAATATTTATTTCCAGAAGCACAAATGGTCTTCTAATACACACACACACACACACACACACACACACACACACACACACACACACACACACACACACACACACACACACACACACACACACACACACACACACATTATGATACATTAAATTAATTTATTACATTATAATTATTGACGTCAGGTAATTGGCACATGATAACTGGCCCATTTCAAATAATATCAAACTTCCTGTCCATGTGAGGAAATCGCCTTCTCTGCCCTCTTTTAAAAATGCTCTCAAAAAGCATTTCAGTCACGTTGCTGACACTTTGAGCTATGTATTCGTATATGTGTATAACGAATTATATATATCATTATAATTGTTGCGTATGTATTTTATTTATCTACTATGTAATTATTGTAATATATTTATACTTATTATTTACTGTACTCCACACCTTACCCACCGTAAAAGTAGTCTAAACTCTCCTTAATCAAAGAGATCCCTATGGGATAAGCCCGCCTTTGTACATATTTTAATGTTTTTAATTACTATGTATATTTTTTTTTCTATGTGTGTAATAAAGAGACTACAAACAAACAAACAAACAATAATATAATGATTATATGTCAATCAAATTTTAAATATCAAATTATTTACATCAAATATTATTAAGTACCAACTTTGTGTTGAAGAAATTCCTTAACACTGTAGAAGCAGTTATTATGTAAGTAATACGTTTATTTCACACACCGCAATGACCGAAACAGTTATAATTATAATAAAATAATTATGTAGTCAAAGGTGAACATATCTAAACCATGTCTGATGGTCTGCTATTGTTGTGAAAAGGGCCTCAACTCAGCTTATTGCTGCAGACAAGAATGCCTGCAGCGCTGGTGTTCTGTTGGACCGTGACCGATGGCTGGCTACATCCAAGACTAATCCAGTGTTACTAAAAATGCAGTTTTCGAAACTATTTCTGCTTACCATTGTCGATGACTCACTAATCGGGGAGTTGAAGTAGTCACCAAGCTTTGTCAATAAGTCACGTGTAGATACTGGCGATATCTGTACCACTGCGGATGACTAACTGGAAGTCAATTCTCGCAGAGTTCGACAAATCTCTATATTCGACATAAGTCGAAAGTAAAATGTCTACTGAAAAAGTCGAGTGTTACCTGAAAATGGTATTCTCAATCTCTATCGACATAAATGATTCGACTTGGTAGAAAAACGTTCCGTTTCATCGATTATGTTGGAATTGTAATCGAGAACAATAAAAACGCTAAAATTGTTGTAATGTATGCGTGCATTGGAGCGCATAACTTCAACTAAATTTAAAACATCATTTTAATTAAATTAATGATAATGAATACCTATTTTAACAAAACTCAAGTACCTAACTACTTATGTAAGTACTCATCTTAATTTCATCATAATTCGTACAAGCATTTAAAATTACATCATAGTTATGGTCGAGGGCTTTTTAAATCCAAAGAATTGTGCATGATCTTGAAATATTTCTTTTGTATCTCGATCTAATATAGTAGATAAATATTTTATTTATGTGATATCAACCATTATATTTCGATTGTATATTGGTCGAACTACACGGTTTTTACTTTTTTAGAAACTGAACTAGATTTCATAATCCTGTACATTAAATCCAAAAATAAAATCGCATAATTATAAACAAAGTCTATATCTACAATTAAATATAAAATATTTCAAAAACATTTATATAATGTAAGGATGCGATTGGATTTAAAAATATTGCCGAAGTTAGCACAACATTATTGCAATAAAATGTAAACAACGTTCAAATAAACGACCACGATTTAAAAAAATGCGTTCACTCACTTTTCAATCCATTTCGATAGACTTAGCGCTCGACATAGCGATGTCGAGTGCCGGCGACCACTCTTTGCATGTCTATCGCTAGCAGTAGACATATGTCGAACTCGACATATCGAGAATAACAAAAAGCTGTATCAATCGACATCCGCCATTTTTTTGCGACAAATGTCTCTTTCGAGATTAAGTCGAATGTGCGAGAATTGCCTTCCAGCTCTCAGAATTGAAATAATCACTTTGGAAGTAGTGTTAAGTCACGTACTGGCGATATCTAATAAATAGACCTTGAATTCCTTGAAAAGTAATGTATATAATATGCATATTATAGTTGTCTTTATATATTGCATTTATTTTTATTTGACGTACACACTATGTCTGTCTACCTTTAAAGAAATCTCTTTTAGAGATAAGTTCACCCTTTGTACAATGTCTCATTTTAATTGTTTTTATTAAGTATATTATTGTACATTTGGTTTTTTTTAAGGCAAAGGCAACTGAGCCCGTACAGCCACTGATGTAAACAACTCTTTCAAGTCTTCATTAAAATGCTGGTGTGACACATTTCAATACTATCTGGGATAATCTTCCACGCTTCTGCACCATCTGAACCAAAGAAGAAGGCGTCCCGGACGCAAATGTCTTTTCAAAATCCAGCCAAGTACGGATCGGGCTGCAGCGTCTTATTTGACTTTACTTCACTGCTATTGTTGTACAGTAAAGTGTAAATAAATAAATAAAAGTAATCTAATACCAAGACATACTAGAAAGCATACTCTAGCAAGTAACAGACATGGTGATACTAGAACAAAGTGACAAAAATAAGTCACAACACTAGTGACGCGTACTCCAAACGACTACTTGTAACATTTGAGATTTGATGTTGAAGTCTTGTAGTACTGAAAAGTAATCCAATACGAAAAAAATACTTGAATACTCCCAGTAACAGATACAGTAGTTGACGCGTACTTGTTACAAACTTATACTAGTTACATTTGAGACTTGATGTAAACATTAAAAAGTAATCCAATACGAAAAAATACTAGAATACTTACATTAACAGAAAGATACAGTGTAGTTGACGCGTACTACAAATGTATACCAGTTACATTGAGATTTGAAATTGGAACACTGAAAAGTAAACTAATACGAAAAAATACTAGAATACTTACAGTAACAGATAGTGTAGTTGACGCGTACTACAAATTTATACTAGTTACATTTGAGATTTGATATGTTGTAGCACTGAAAAGTAAACTAATACCCAAAAATACTAGAATACTCACAGTAACATATAGTGTGGTTGACGCTTACTACAAACTTATACTAGTTACATTTAAGGTTGTAACACTGAAAGAAAACGAAAACCATGCTAAAACCAAAATATACTAGCATACTCACAGTAACAGATACCGTGAAGCTAGGGCAGTGGGCCGGGCCGCCTTGCCGGAGGATGGTGTACTGGACGCGAACTCCCAGCTCGTTCAGGGCTGATACTGGTGACTTCCCACCGGATTGCACGGCATTCGCCGCGTTTGCCAACGCCTAGGGACCAAATTCAAACCTATATATATAAACTGCATGTATTTATGCTTCATCTACAACTCTTCGTCACTTTTACAACTTTTCAAACAAAAGTAAAAAGTAAGTAAAAGTAAAATACACTTTATTGCACAAATATAAAACAACAAACATGAGATAGAAAAGGAAATAGTGAAGTACTATTTAGGCGACCTTATCGCTAAGAGCGATCTCTTCCAGGCAACCTTCGGGCAGAGGAAATGATAGTTAGTCATATAACAAGTTAGTTTGAGACGATTACATTATCATAATTGACTTAACTTCTCTTATTATCTATTTTTTTTTATTTACGACTAAACCCGCGTTTGAACTCAATCTCAACTGGTGGCCTGGTGGTAAGTGACGATGGGGTCGAAGACGGAGCACACAGACGGGCTTAGTAAGTACTGACCTCTTCTATAAACACTGACGGAACACATAGACGACGAAACGAAGATATTTGACGACAGACTTTACATAGAAGGTGGTCGCTAGCTAGTGGACCCTGAAGGGGTCTTACCACCAGAAAGTTACTCGGGTCACTCGCCTCGTACGTCACGCTTGCCTTGTGACGGTAGGGATATTCTAACTTGTCCCATACACGGGCAAATATAGAAGCAGCAGCAGCAGTATTATGGTAACACTAAATTCTTTGTGGCGATACTGAAGCTCATACTGGAATAATGGGCATTCTCCTTTAGATTATGAGTTTATTTTCTACTATCTGCATTAAAAGTAACTAGTACAAAATAATAGTTACATACCTGTAAGTTCCATTTGAATCCCGCGCCAAGTCGGATTGACGGTGCGCCTTTTTTTGGTGGTGGTTCGCCATCTATCAGACAATAAACGAACTATTTTAAAATGGCTGGTAATCTTTTTATCTTTTTACCAAAATATGGCTTCAAATGACAAAAAAATAAGCCAGGAACGCGATTCTCGTAGTGGAATGTCGAATTCGACATTAGTCCTATCTCTTTCGCTCGCATTACATGTGTGAGCGTGACAAGACGTTCGTAGCGCTCGACTTTTGTATGTCGATCTCTGCGAGAATTCGATTCCAGTAATTTAACAAAATAAAAAAAAATGACTACGAACGAAAGAGGTTATTTAAAAAGGAGGGCAATATAAAGAAACATTATTATTATATATTTATAGACAGGCAGTTGCAGCTGATGTGTCTATGTCCTAGTGTTGGAAACAAAAATAATTCGAAACCTCTCATAGTAATGACGATTAAAAATAAAATACTTACCTTTGTTAAACTTGACCTCTAACTTGATTGTGTCTACAACCTCGCACATTCGGTGTGATTGTTGAAACAAACTCAAAATAACGCACACAAAATAATAATAATTCTATTTTTATATCCAGAAACTTATATTTAGAATTATTTTCGACAAAAATATCAAATTCTATGCAAGGGAAAACACGTCAGGTTTGAATGGACTAAAGTGACTGTTATTTTGGGAAACAAAGAAATACCCGCCATTAAAATTACGAATTGTCAATCGACTATTTTCACATCGAGTGGCGCTGTCGGTAAACAAAACTATCAATTCAAACGTCAAAATCCATACATTTGCAATTAGTTCCAGATTTAGCCACACGCAAAAAACACGAGTCGTTGTTGCAGTCAACCAAATGTACTTACAAAGTACCCTCAATTTATATCTAGCTTTCAAGGCAACGGTATTTACTCATACAGCCTATTTTGACGTGATTACCAAAAATATTTAACGAAAATAAGCGCATTAGTTTAAAAAAAAAATTGGTCTTGTAAATAAAAAAGACCCTCACAACGACAAAAACAATAGACTCCAAAAATAGACCTATTAAACTGGATAATAAAATAGTCGAAGAGGTGAAAAGTTTTAAATATTTAGGAAGTATTATCACAACGGATTCGCGATGCACGCCCGATATTAGAACCAGAATTTCAATAGCCAAACAAGCATTTAACAACAAAAAACACATATTCCGATCTAAAATATCCAAATCTGTGAAAAAGAAATTTGTCAAATCTTTTGTGTGGAGCATAGCCCTTTACGGATGCGAAACTTGGACCATGACTCAGAGAGATAGACAATATTTAGAGGCGTTTGAGATGTGGTGTTGGAGGAGGATGGAAAGGATAAGCTGGACAGAGAGAGTGACAAATGAAGAGGTACTGACGAGAGTAAAAGAAAAGAGAAACATCTTAAAGGCTATTGAAAATAGAAGGGGAAATATGGTGGGCCACCTTATACGACACGACGAATACATAAGAAACCTTATAGAAGGAAAAGTTGAAGGCGCTTGCCTGGGGAAGAGGAAGACCGAGGATAAGCTACTTCGATCAAATCAAACAGAAGGCTGGCGTTGCGTCGTATAAGGAGGTCAAGGAAAGGGCCCTAGACAGGACACAGTGGCGTTTACTACACCGACAAGAGCATAGCTCTTAAATTGAAGAAGAAGAAGAAATAAAAAAAGAAATGTTCTATAAAATAATCCAAGGAAAAGAAATATCTAGCTATATTTTCTCTTAATACGAATTATTACAAATACAGATTTATTACTGCAACTATTATGATGTTTAATCATGGAGGGCGTCGGTGGCATTGCACGTGCACTATGACGTCACTTGTTGTTTGCGCTGACATGTACAATATGTCATATTTTTTGACAATTGAAAATTTATTAAATGAGTAGTAAGCTTTTCATATAGAGCGTCGGTGGCACAGTGGCTAGGACACCGGACTCCCATGCGGGAGGTCCGGGTTCGAAGCCAGGCAATGTCATGTACCAATGAGTTTTTCGCATTTTTTCGAAGACTCACGTACATTTACCGACTGCTCTATCGTGAGGAAACCTGCATGTCTGAGGAAATTAAAAGTATTCGAAGGCGTGTGAAATCCACCGCACAGCACTGGGCCCGCTCGGTGGATCATGGCCCGTACCCCCTTGTGCAAGGGGAGGCCTGTGCCCCAACAGTGGGGACATTAATAGGCTGATGATGAATCATGGAGGAGGCCGTTTGTTTTAAATGAAATGTGTCGGTGGCGTAGTCCCTTGTGATGTCAAGAAGACAGTGTAATGGTTAAGCATGTACAGCCGACCACAAGTTATAGTGTACCATCTGTCAAAAACCTTCATTAAAATCTCAACCTTATGCCTGCGCAATATGATTCCAGATTCTCAAATTTGACGTTTTGGGTAGGTTGACCTGTGGTGGACTGTACTACTCAACTACCCTGCAACTGAAGACTTCAGAAGTAAGATGGGGGTGATGACGGGCTTGGAACTTTCCAACAGCAAGAAGTCTGCAACAGTGGAGCTGTCAGTCAACCTTCGCTACTTCGGTGAACTGGAGTTGCTGGCTGACAGTGTGGAAGAAATACATGATACTCCCACTTACGTGGAGTCAGATAGAGTCATTAACCCCCATAGAAGAATAAGTCTTCTTCTATTAAGGGGGTTCCTGTCCCTGTAGCAGTCTCCATCCGATTCTGTCCCCCGCCTTCTCCTTAAACTCCTGGTACGAGGAACTACGGCTCCAATCCTATAACTGCTCCATATATCCAATCCTGGGACGACCTCTCTGTCGTTTTCCTTCAATTTTCCCTTCTATTACCACTGTACTGTACATTGAAATGACACTTCAAGCTATACTCTGTAGAAACCTGATGACTTCCACGGTTCTTTACTTACATTTATTTCCTTCGTACGGACGTTTTTGCGCAATTATATCTTGTTGAGGCATCACGAAATCTGTTGCCGAAGTGATATCTCCATTTGAGGCCTGTGTAATTAAAAATATTTATTTTACTAACATATCTAAGGTATCCACGCACATACTTTATAATGTTTACTTTATTATTTTTATTTTCCAATAGGTATTTTTTTAATTATTACCACTGATCGGTGTAGGTAGGCCCCTTTCGGGTCAATGTCCTCAAAGGTTATATTAATATGGATATGATTTCGGGATCCCGTTTTAAGTTATCGAGCAAATGTTGTAAATTACTTTTATAAACCTCGCCCTAACTCGGAGGATTACGATTTAAAAAAAATTTTGAACTTACGAAGAAGTAAAACACTACCATAAGTACACTAGCGCCATGAATCTTTAAAAAATATATTTCGCCACCAATCTTAAATGTGTATCAAAACAAATATAACTTTAAAAATCTAAATAATATATTTATTCAATCCCGGAAATCCCGGGATTATTGGGCATACTTATCCATATTATGACCGTATGTGGCAAGTACCAAAAACAGCCCTACCTACTCCGATCATAGATCATTACATTCACTAGTATTTTTTTGCTTTCCCAACTCAATGTTGTACAACAACCAATTTTCCACTTCCTAACCATGCTGTGTTTACACGTTAAGGATTACAATCTAGCTCATACCTTTATATTGATTTTTCTGTAATTTCTCTGATTGTAATCTGTTGTGTTTACCTAATAAATAAATAAAATTAAATTAACCAAAATTTAAAAAGAATAAGAATAATCTTTCTTGTAACGAAAAAGTCTATTGTCACATGTAGCGATATAAGTAATCATCTATGATTCTAATCTTATATTAGATTAGTAAATTAAAAACCAACATTGCGAGGAAACCTGCACACTGAGATAGCCAGTGTGTGAAATGGGGAAATCACTGGCAAACTACCCCATTAAATGGTTAATACTTGCGGTTGTTGGTACTTGGTGAAACTTGTAGTACATGATTAGCCTTAAATAATATACTGTTTCACGGGCTTTTACTGTATTTTATTAACTACGACCGATATTTCACATTAAATATACCAAAAAGGTCGTTCTATGTGATTAATTCCATAGAACGATCATGATCCTCAGCAATGAGGAATACGACTTAAAATATACCTGAGAGCTGGAAGCCGGTACCACAAAATACAAAGTTACAGAAGGTCAACTCCGGACGTTGGCACTTTTCATTTTTTTGAATAAGATTTACCATATATTCTACTCACCCATGCGTTAAAATTATCTGAAACAATAATAATTATAGATTATTATTATTTGTATCTAAGGGCATGGTTAAAACCCATGAGCCACTGCGACCTAAGGCTCAACTTACATTGCCGCGGAATGGAATGGAAGCGAATTTTAGCAACATAATTGTACATAGCATAATGAACTTTATGTCAACTGTGTAACAAACAAACTAAATACGAGCCAAAAAAGAAAAGTAGCTAGAGGAATTCTCGAGAATGCGCCAGGATTCCTCGGAAGACGCGCGACCTCTTTTTTGGCTCGTATTTAGTTTGTATGTTACACAATTGATATAAAGTTCATTATGCTATGTACAATTACGTTGAGAACATTCGCTTCCATTCCATTCCGCGGCCATGTAAATTGAGCCTAAAATATTTATTGTACTCGTCCCTTGTTAGTTACAACTCATCCAATTCTTTAAGAACTATAGGAGGCGGTCGGGGTGTCGTTAGGTGGTCGCAAAAAAAACTTTGAAATTTTGCCATTCAGCAGTTTTAAAAAAATATCTCAGTGCCCCCTTAATGACACCCTAATCGTTTGTTTAGCCTGCAATGACTATACTATAGATTATACTATATTTTTACTAAAGGTTATATTTTTATTAATAACTACAGACATAAAGAATAGGTATATATCTCTATAATAAAATAAACAACAGTTAATACAATTCGCGCCATTATAGTTCGGTTATTTAGGACATTTTATGTCCAATAAAAGGTTTCTCGCAAAGCGTAAGTTAGGGTGATATTGATTTACTTACCGGTTCCTGTAAAATCTGGCCATTTATCAGCAAGGTCCTGAAAAATAACAGAAACATTTACACACGCCTCCTCCTAAGCTCGCTTCACGCGAATTTTAATCATTTTTTTCCACTTAACCAACCGAATATGGGTTTCGGGTATATCTGGGATATAGATAGTAATGTATTCTCTTCATGATATTGGTTATTGGAAGATTTACTCACCATTTTCTTGATAAAAATACACAAAACAAAGTACACCAAACGAACAATATCAGTTCGATATTATTGTTCGTACAGAAATCAGTCAGCACATTTTGTTGTTTGTTTTTTAAGGCAAAGGGAACTGAGCCAATTACCTAAATTCCATGTTAAATAAAAAAAGAGGATGACCACACGATAGAAGTAAAAACTTACAAAAATAAAACACGCGTCACCGACCCGAGCGCGCTTGATGTCGAATGGAGCCGAGTATACCCTCGGAGTATACCCGATTCAGCGTCACCGTTGTTGTTTGTTTTTTTAAGGCAAAGAGAACTGAGCCCATACAGCCATGTCTAATGTAAACAACTCTTTCAATTCTTCATTAAAATGCTGGTGTGACACATTTCAATGCTATCTGGGAGAATCTTCCACGCTTCTGCACCATCCGAACCAAAGAAGAAGGCGTCCCGGACGCAGTATGGCTCTTCAAAATCCAGCCAATTACGGTTCCGGCTGAGCGTTTTATTTGACTTTACTTCACTGTCCCACACATTATTCACATCTTGTCGAAGTTCTTCGAGCAAGAAACACCACCTCTGATAGGAACAGGGCTCGTATCACCCGGATTCTCCAATCCGCCGCCACCGCCCTAGGCGAATGGTTTCGGAAGTGGAGAATCGAGGTGAACCCTGACAAAAGCGCCGCCATTCTCTTCGCTAGGGGTCGTGCCCCTGATACGACCACCCATGTTCGGAATAACACAGGGCAACTCTCACTTTTCGGCAGACCTATCCCTTGGGAGAAAAAGGTCAAATATCTAGGAGTCACCCTTGATAGAGGTATGACCTTCGAGCCACACATAAAACGCGTCCGCGACCGCGCAGCATTCATTCTCGGCCGGTTACACCCGATGCTAGGCAAGGGGAGTAAAATGTCGCTTAGAAATAAGTTGACAATTTACAAAACTTGCATCCGTCCAATCCTCACGTACGCAAGCGTGACATTCGCGCACTCTTGCCACATTCGCCGCCTTCAGGTTATCCAAAATAGGTTCATGCGTAGAGCAACCGGTGCTCCATGGTACCTACGTAACGTAGACCTCCATCACGATTTGGAACTCCCCACGATCGCTCAATACATGAAGTTAGCGTCTCGACGCTTCTTCGAGCAAGCTCCCCACCACCCAAACCCTCTAGTAGTAAGCGCCGCCGCTTATTCGACAAACCGACGACGCCATCACGATCTCCATCGCGGAAGCCACTCCCCCACCCGATAGTAGTTCACACACAGCACCTTCATACCGCCCGCGACGGCGCGGGCGACCCGCTTCTGGCGCTTACACGCGCTATCGGCGTATTCCAGGCCGCTTCTCCCCGACCTCTCCGTCCCCAGTTACGTCCTAAGCCGAGGTCCGTACCCACCTGGGTGCCCTTAGGCAGTCGCTTCTTATAGTAGTTTTTAAGTCCTCCTCTAGGCTGGAGCGCATTTAGCGCTCGCCCGGTGAAGCTGTAAAGGTCATTAGGACCAACAGCAATTATCAGTACGAAAAAAAAAAAAAAAAAAAAAAGTTCTTGTTCAGAATTTCTGAACAATTCCTTCCATTACTCTTTGGTTCCGACTGGCTACTTCTGATGTTCTATAGAAAAAATTACAAATAAGTTTCTGCGACTTTATGAACCGTTTCCGTGCTTTTAGAATCAATGTACAACAATCAATTTTCTACTTCCTAACCATGCTGTGTTTACACGTTAAGGGTTACGACCTAGCTTATAACTTTATATTGATTTTTCTGTAATTTCTCTGGTTGTAATCTGTTGAAAAAATATTTAAAGATACCCACCTATGTTTTCATTCACAACGCAGGACTGGACCCATAACACAGTACTAGAGGGTATCAGGTATATACCCAAATGAACAGTCGGTACTACATTTTATACAATACATAACCGTCACGCTATATCCCTTGCGAGATAGGCAGATAGAATGGAGCGCCTCAAAACTGTCTTGGCATGACTCTCTTGGTTCCTCTAGTCATTCGTCGTTTTACGCATGCTCGCCGTTGGGTTCGTCTGCTCTGTATATTAAAATCGATGATCACTGACAATCTGGTCTTTAAAGGTCAGGCTAGGACGACCCCGGCTTCTTCTTCCACTCACTTTCGCTTTACTATATATAACGTCAATTAATGTCATCAACGTATTTTTCTCGACTAAACCGCTTAGGCTCAATTTACATTGCCTCGGAATGGAATGGAAGCGAATTTTCGCAACGTAATTGTACATAGCATAATGAACTTTATGTCATTGTGTAACATACAAACTAAATACGAGCCAAAAAAGAGGTCGCGCGTCTTGCGGGGAATCCTCGCGCATTCTCGAGAATTGCCCTAGCGGTAAAGCGTATTTAGTTTGTATGTTACACAATTGACATAAAGTTCATTATGCTATGTACAATAACGTTGCCAAAATTCGCTTCCATTCAATTCCGCGGCAATGTAAATTGAGCCTTAGAGTATTAATAACTAAACCTGAATTATTTTCAAGGTGGTTAAGAAAAAATTCATATATTTTATTTTACATTTAATTAATGTAGGACATTTATTTATTACAAATATACATAGAAAAAACAATCCAAAAAACAACAGTGATCCTTGTCTAAACTTGCCCGCACTATTGAAACCGCTAGATTCGGCAGTAGTAGATTTAAATTAAATTATCTTACCACACTGCCGTATTTACCCAAAAGCATTCTACTTATTATTTCTATCTTGGGACATTATGGCACATTGTAGCTCAATAGAACAAATATAAAATTAACAAAAATAAATAATTTAAGAATGTTATGTTATGTTTACTGATGATCCACACCGTAGTTACTTTTTGTGGAGCAACATTTTGATAACATTCTATAACTTTTGGGCCACTTGTTGCTATCTGTGTTGAGGTAACTTTGAGCAACATTCTGTAACAAAAGTTACTGCAAGTATATCATTATGTTGACTGTTTTTGAATGTTGGACAAAGTTTCTAAACACGGCAACATCTATTATCAATAAATATTGTTTGTTATCAGACGTTGCCCAGTAACACACGGAAACAGTGCTCTACAAAAAGTAACTGTGGTGTGAATACGACTACATAGTTATTCCTAACTAGTTTGCCTTAACTATTTTATAATTAATTCATCACTTACATTATAAGATTATGCATAACTGAGAATCTTTGGTAGCAATAACTATTCTAATATTTGGAATAAATACTTTACCAACTTATATTTCTAACAGTCATCAAAGTTATATCAGACTTAAAAATAGAAAGGTTCTCAACTTGACTCCATTTTGTTCTGTATTTATCTCTGGCATTTATGAACAGATTTTAAATGTTTTTTTTAGATAGAACTTGTTAGAATGGTATATCTCCGTTAAAATGTGGTCAAGATCTGATGACCAGGAGCAGATCCAGGGGGGCAGGGGTCTATACAATACAAAAATGTTTATTGTCAGTCTAATTAGTCCATACATAAAATGTTAGTAATTCTATGCCCATCACCCCACCCCCTCCCATAAACTGTTAAAACAGAGCGCACGGATCGGCGAATCAAGTCGAGTTGGCCATTCTTAGTACTAGTTTCCAATTTCAGTAACTGGTGCCATCCATTTTTTTCTGTATCTGTTCCTGTTGATGATACACTAATGACCTTCAAAGCTAGTTAACTATAGGCCATACAGAAGGTCTATCACATGGTCCAGTATCCGGGCAAAGCCGGTTAAAGGTTGTTTTCCTATGAAACCCTAAGATCTCCCTTTCTTCTTGAATCCTAAACGTAAACGTACTTTCGTGTGTACCTATGAAACTTGCTGCACGTGAACAGACGATCTGATCTATTATTGCTATACCACCGTCTTTGTACTTTTCTATATCTGTAGTACTAGGCACATAATGGTATGCTTCGTAGCCAAAACTTTCCAGATTTGTCTCTAACTTTTTCAGTTCAGAAAGTTCAGCATCAGAGGCTATGAACACTTTATTAATGCCGTCAGTATTATTTTTGATAAAGTTATGAATCTGATTGGCGGTTCCCGTTATAGAAGGAACATCATTACTATGGATGTACGTAAAATCTTGTCTCCTAAAATGTACTCCGACATAATTTGTACATTTATCGGTATTACAATCCAAATACAAACTAATGAGTTCCTCAGCTTCTTCAATAAGGTCTTGATTAAACTTCATGCTTTTTCTACAATCCCAGTACGTCTTTGTACCATAAGTGTCGTGTAACGGAATCTCTCCATGAGCAAACATGACTCTTTTGTCCGATGGATGCTGCGAAATTAATTCCCAAAGCATAGAAATTTTTCCTTGGAATCGAACACATACTATTTCTTTCGCTGTAATGTTCTTGTAACCCCAGAACATACCATCATAATAACAGTTTTCATCATCAGTCATTTCCCACTTATCCACAAATATTCCCCCTTCAAAAGGATCAGGGTAATTTTTTAATACATACAAGGTATCGATTTCAAGGATTTTGGAAGAAATTTGAGATAATACCTGGTCTATTTCAGCAACTGGAATGTAAGATTTAAAAGATTCAACGTCGAAAAATTCTCTCCAAGGCAATGGTTCAGCCAGCGAATGAAGAGATCTCCAGTGGTAGAGACGATACCACGGTGGTAAAACTAGCGTCCAATCTCTCTTTTTACCGCGTCGGCGGGCTTCGGCGAGCATTATAGCGAACCTCATGTATACGTCTCGACGTAGATTGAACCCTTCTGGTGGATTTACATCGTAAAATATAAGTTTTGGATCGGTAAAACGGCCGGCTTCAGTGCATGTTTTTGCTTCGGTTTCACAATAGCCGGCGTCGGAGTGTTGTTTCGTAGCGGTAAATAGTAAGTTTATAAGAAATAAAATTGTGATAAACATTATTTATGTAGGTAACGAGGAATGTGAAATATATGTACCTATCCAAAATTTTCAAAAAAGTCTAGTTATTCCTCCTTCTATTGACACTAATTTTTTTTGATATTTTTGGCAATGTTGCCATTAAACTTCACGAGAGTTACTAAAACTTAGCGCGTTTAAAAAAACGCTCGCCAGACAAGTCCAAGGCGGGCAAATTTTTTTTTTCATCGTACTACTGGCAACACCATTATTCTGATGTCATTCTCGCGAAAGATTTGTCGAATGTGTGATTTTTGAAATATTAGTTTTATTGATTTCTCTCATTAATTCCTCAATAATTACTACTCCAGTTTCTCAATATGGAGTTGAACGACGTTATTGTCAATCAGCCCGTCGTCATCGATAACGTAAATACCCTTAATTTTTTCAATTTAGTTCGCTACCTGCCGCACCTCTAAATCTCTATTTTATTGTACAGAATTTATGTTACTGCATGTAGAAAATGATACAAAACCGTTTTATTGTCTCCTCTCTAACAAAATGTTTAATTCTTTATTAATTTTATGTTAATAAATCTTTAAAATGAGCAATAGTTTCAACATATTTTTTTATGTATTGTTTTCAGTGTTGTCCATGTCATCTATCTCAATTTGGAGTAAATTCGTCAAAGTGTATTAAAGGGGGCGCAAAAAAGTCGAAAAATAGTCGGAAGATTGCGTGGTTGTCATAATGCAACCTAACATAACCTACTATATCCGAGTCGGTTTCACATCCACTAGGTTTCTGTGACACAATTTATTTTTCAACAAGTAAGAAGAACACTTTCCTCAGTGCCCCCTTAGCGAAACCCCAACTGGTGTCGCTAGGGAGGCACTTGAGGGAATGAATTCACAGAATTTGGACTGAATAAAAATGAACTATTTCACAGAAACCTACCTAATGGATGCAGAACTGATTCAGATATATTAGGTTATGTTAGGTTGCATTATGACAACCACACAAAGTGCCATTGTCTTCTCTGTGCACCCCCTAACAACACTTTGACCAAATTTTATTATGATTTGTTTTCAGGGCTCTGGAGTCATCAAAGCTGGTTTTGCTGGAGATCAGATACCAAAATGCAGATTCCCTAACTAGTAAGTATTAGCTAGTATCTTATCTTATGGTAGGGGGGCGGGAATAACCACGATGTTTTCCTTTACCGTCAGAGCAGTCGGTAAATGTACGTAAGTCTTCGAAAAATACGAAATACTCATTGGTACATGGCACTGCATGGTTTCCAAATGGACGGAGGTCCGGGTTCGAAACCATGCAGTGCCATGTACCAATGGGTATTTCGTATTTTTCGTAGACTTACGTACATTTACCGATTGCTCTAACGGTGAAGGAAAACATCGCGAGGAAACCTGCACACTGAGATGACCAGTGTGTAAATGGGATAGGCACAATAGATCCTCAAGGGTCGAAGTACCGCTGGGTTATTCATAAGATAAGATACAGACGGTACAGAGAAAGGGTTGACTAATTTGCAGCTGGCAGGATGAGCTGCGATAGCGCAGTCGGTTAGAGCACTGCCACGAAACAGCAAAGTCGCAGGTTCTATTCCTGCAATCGGATTTTTTTTACTTATCCTTTTTTTAATTTATTTAATTACGTTTAATGTATAAAAATTCAAGTAAAATATTAAAAAAATAATCATCTTTCCCCAGCATTGGCCGACCAAAGCACATCCGTGTGATGGCGGGCGCGCTAGAAGGGGAGCTGTTCGTGGGTCCTCGGGCGGAGGAGCACCGCGGTTTGCTCAGCATCAAGTACCCTATGGAACATGGGATTGTTACTGACTGGAATGATATGGAGCGAGTCTGGAGCTACATCTATAGCAAGGTATGGTCTGCTCACAACAGTGATGCTGTCAGGCAAAAGCAAAAACCTTTCTCCTTTACTTTAAGGAGCTAAGTTGACTGGGGTGATGGCTCGGGGGGGACGAAACTCCAGGTTCATGGAGTCACTGCAGGGTCTGCCACGCCCGTCATCATCATCATATCATTTATTCATAAACAATCATGAATTGTGTTTAAATTAGAGATGCCACGAATATTCGGCTACTATTCGGTATTCGGCCTATTCGGCCACTTTTTTTGGTATTCGGTATTCGGCCGAATAGTGCGTACTATTCAGCCGAATACCGAATACCAAATCATGAAAAAAAAACACACATTACTCAAGATTATATGTATTCTATTACCAAATTACAATACTTTAGTAAGTAAAATTGATCAATGGTAGGTTGTGATGGATAATATCTCATAATATTCCCATATAGGAGATTTTTTATTAATTGGTGTCATTTTGTAAACCTTTTAACGAACAAACAATTGAGTAAGAACTATTCTCTGCACAATATTAATGTTTTATGTATTATTATGATCTGACAAAGCGTGCCGTGACGTGATTTACTCGCAATTGAAACAAATACCCGCCCGTCGTTCCCGTGTGCACCGTGATGAGACAGGTTGCGGCCTGTCTGTTACGAGTTTACGACCTCCCTCGGCAACCATGGATTTTGTGACGAATATTCGGCCGACAGCGTTGCCGAATATTCGGTATTCGGCCAAATCACTATTCGTGGCAACTCTAGTTTAAATACAAAAAATAAACATGACAAAAAATAATAATTAAACTCTTTCAGTGTCAATCTTAGCTACAATTATAAGCACATAAAAAAAGAAATTAAATTTAAAAAAAATATTTTTATTTTAAAACCATGTCAAAAAATATTTAAAAAAACTGAATCCAAGAGTTTATGTCAAAATAAATTCAATACAATATGTACAATCCGTACCACACATATTAGTTTGTAAGTTTGTTTTCGTAATTAGCGACAGATTTTGTAGGTAGCTTTAGATTTCATTGTTGTTAAATATTATGTCCAGTGAGGGTATTTCTTATCGTCGATTGCCACTCGCTGAGACAGTCACGGAACGACAGCCCTGGAGACAACACCGCTACGCGCGTGTTACCGGATTTTCCATACATTTTGAACTTTTGCCTCATATGGACCCCTCGCAGTGCTGTTATTGTGGTGGTGATACGGTGACGCTCAAAACCTACCTGAACTTTTGAATATTGTCGGCGCCGACGGGTGATCTCGGGCTCAGACGCTGGTGAGTTGGCTTTTCGGTGGTATTTATTGCTTTCACTGGACTTTCTCTCGTTCCCCTAGTTTATTTTGCTGTCGCATGATCCCTAGAATCGCTGGGGATCGCACACAATAAATTATAATACCTACTTACATTAAAATTCTTCTACAGAATACAAACTCGTTTCCAAAAGAAGCGCTTTCAATGTGACCCTAAATGTATGGAGGCTCATGTCTGTCCTATATTCAATGGGCAACTTGTTAAACAGCCGCACATACTGTTATCTCGCACAATGCTTCACCACATTTAGTTTAGGTAGTACTTCATTTTTCCATCTGTCTTAGAATTAGAAGGTAAGATCTCACTTTGATTACTCGCAGAATCGATGAGGGTAATAAGAAATATTTTTTTATTATTATTATTTATTAATGAGCAGGCAGCATTAAGCTGAGCATTTTATTTTATAATTTTTTATTAAATAAGGAGAGCGGACGAGCAAACGGGCCACCTGATGGTAAGTGGTCACGGTCGCCCATAGACATCTCACCTCACTGTATTAATATTAGAGGGTTTTTTATGCGATGTTTTTGATTGAGGTTCTTGAGGACTAAGATGGATTGCCTCATGTGCCGGAAATTACGCTGTCTCTCTTACCCTTCAAACCGAAACACAGAAATGCAAGCGTTTCTGCTTCACGGCAGAAATAGATAAGAGGGTGGTACCACCCCAGGCGATCCTTCACTTTAGGATCTACCACTACTAAAAGCTTTTATTTCCCATAAGATTACTTTTTTTATTCACTATTTCTATAAATCATACCGCCATTAATAAATATTAATAATAATATTAATCTGCATCGCAGGACCAACTCTCAACATTTTCCGAAGAGCATCCCGTCCTGCTGACAGAAGCACCGTTGAACCCTCGCCGGAACCGCGAGAAGGCAGCCGAACTCTTCTTTGAGACGTTCAACGTACCCGCTCTCTTCTTGTCAATGCAAGCTGTCCTAAGTCTGTGAGTATTGAGTGAGTACCCTATTGTGCGAATGTGTAGATTGTTTAACGAAAAAATAGTGTTGGAAAGTTATAAGTTCTTAGTTTCACTTTATAGATTTCACAGTTCACAGTTTTTACACAGTCAGTCATTGTTATTTATTTAAATTAAATGTTTGCACTAGATCATTGTTTTGTCACAAGATTAAAATTATGGTTATTTATCACTGCTTTTTAAACTAGTTGTCTTTTTCTAACCACTTATTCTAATATCTCTAATATGTCATCATAATTGTGACAGATACGCGACGGGCCGCACTACGGGCGTGGTGCTCGACTCGGGCGACGGGGTGACGCATGCGGTGCCCATCTACGAAGGGTTCGCGATGCCGCACAGCATCATGAGGGTCGATGTGGCCGGCAGGGACTGTACGCGCTACCTACGGTGAGATATGTCTCAACAGACACCCGCTACCTTCGGTGAGACATGTCTCAACAAATACCAGCTACTTTCGGTGAGACATGTCTCAACAAATACCAGCTACCTTCGGTGAGACATGTCTCAACAGACACCCGCTACCTCCGGTGAGACATGTCCCAATAGGCACCCGCTATCTTCAGTGAGACATGTCTCAACAGACATCCGCTACCTTCGATGAGACATGTCTCAACAAATATAAATAATGTTTTATAGATGCATATGTAACTTGTAAATAAGGCTGTAAGCTCACCAAATAAAATAAAATACCCGCTACCATCGGTGAGACATGTCTCAACAAATACCAGCTACTTTCGCTGAGACATGTCTCAACAAACACCCGCTATCTTAGGTGAGATATGTCTCAACAGACACCCGCTATCTTCGTTGAGACATGTCTCGACAGATACCCGATACCTGCGGTGAGACATGTCTCAACAGACACCCGTTACCTTCCGTGAAACATGTCTCAACAGACACCAGCTACCTTCGGTGAGACATTCAAATTAAAAAAAAAAAATTTATTTCGCAACTTGAATTAATACACAAAGTGGTTGATGCTCTAAATCCCCCACTAGGATACGCGGGATATAGGCTCTTCTATGTAGGTACAATTTTGATTTACAAAGGTAAAAATAAATAAATAAAATTAATGATAATAAAAATTCGTAGACACGTCTCAACAGATACCCGCTACTTGCGGTGAGACATGTCTCAACAGATACCCGCTACTTGCGGTGAGACATGTCTCAACAGATACCCGCTACTTGCGGTGAGACATGTCTCAACAGATACCCGCTACTTGCGGTGAGACATGTCTCAACAGATACCCGCTACTTGCGGTGAGACATGTCTCAACAGATACCCGCTACTTGCGGTGAGACATGTCTCAACAGATACCCGCTACTTGCGGTGAGACACGTCTCAACAGATACCCGCTACTTGCGGTGAGACATGTCTCAACAGATACCCGCTACTTGCGGTGAGACATGTCTCAACAGATACCCGCTACTTGCGGTGAGACATGTCTCAACAGATACCCGCTACTTGCGGTGAGACATGTCTCAACAGATACCCGCTACTTGCGGTGAGACATGTCTCAACAGATACCCGCTACTTGCGGTGAGACACGTCTCAACAGATACCCGCTACTTGCGGTGAGACATGTCTCAACAGATACCCGCTACTTGCGGTGAGACACGTCTCAACAGATACCCGCTACTTGCGGTGAGACATGTCTCAACAGATACCCGCTACTTGCGGTGAGACATGTCTCAACAGATACCCGCTACTTGCGGTGAGACATGTCTCAACAGATACCCGCTACTTGCGGTGAGACACGTCTCAACAGATACCCGCTACTTGCGGTGAGACATGTCTCAACAGATACCCGCTACTTGCGGTGAGATATGTCTCAACAGATACCCGCAATGCTTAGAAGGTCGTAATTGTCATCCTTTGCCTCTACCCATGCCCTTTTTTTGGCACTGTACCGCACCAGATATTTTGTGCTGAATGTATTATATCCTTGTATACTTTTGTATTGTGTACTTACTTATTGTATACTTTTGTTTTGTTTATATAAGAATAAGTTTATTTGTGCGAATTGGTGGAAGTAATCTCTTTTAGAGATAAGTTCACCCTTTGTACAATTTGTACAATAAAGTGTAAATAAGATGACAAAGTATTCATACTCCATACATCAGTAGGAACTTAAGCATAGGTTATGTTAGGTTAATGTTTTTCAATTTAAATCGATCCTTTTGAATTTAGTTATCGTTGGGGAGGGCGAAACTGAGGATGAGTATTGGGTATTTCTTCCCCGATTTTTTGAAAATAATTAACTCCATTCTCTTCCAGTCTACTTCTCCGCAAAGAGGGCGTGAACCTCAGAACCTCAGCCGAACTAGAAATAGTGAAAGCGATCAAAGAGAGGGCCTGCTACCTCTCTCCGAATCCTCTCAAAGAAGAAACTTTGGACACGGAACGAGCCCAGTATACATTACCCGATGGAACACAGCTGGAGGTAAAACTTTTTTTTTAAAAGCAGAATCTGTTGATAGATCTCTATTTCAATATCCTTTATAAAAAAAATATCTTTGGTATATTTTTTTACGGTGTAAGTTTTTATTTCATCAATTTCTACAATGATAAATCTATAATAATAACTAAAGCTAAAACTAAAACTAAACTAAGGTTAAAAAGAAGAATAAAATAAAAACTAACGATAAAAAATTTGGGTCAAGTCCCCCACATCCGGCAGTGTACCCAAGAGACTGGCTACGTTGCCCCGTTGAATAGCAAAGCTGATCCGCTGGGCCAAATAGGAGCCAGCAGCAGCTCTTGGGTCTTTTGACGCGTCCACCAGGCGCTTTGCGAGGTCCTTGAAGACACGGTGCGCTCCCGGGCCCCAGGGTCCCAATCTTTCAACCCCAAACGGCTCAAATATATATGTTTCACCCAGATTAGTATATTTGCGCCGTTTGACGGTCTCTGCAGCGGCGGCCGCAGAGCCGGCTTATTTTAATTATTAACTTAAATTTACAGCTATTTACAGAATTTAAAAAAAATATTATTGTAATGAAACGCTTAGTTGCTGACAACGAACTGAACTTTATTAAAAGGTGTTTACTATACAGAAAACATAGAGGGCGCCACCATACTCATTTTGTTACGTTCAACACTTCCTCTTAACAAAATAACAATAAATAAGTCCTATTTTAACAAAATATTACACAAACCCAAACACTCTAAGAACTTATAATGTTTAATAGAATTTAACCCCTTAGTGAGTAAATCGGCTGGCATTTCTGTAGTAGACAAATATTCCAATTTTACAACATTATTATCAATATTGTCTCTCACAAAATGATAGCGGATATCTATATGCTTAGATCTTTTGTGCAACATGTGATTCTTTGCCAATTTCTGTGCAGACTGATTGTCATTAAAAATGGTCACAATATACAAATTATTGGTGATTTCATATTGCAAATTTCTTAAATATATAGCTTCCTTACAACAATCAGATATGGCCATATATTCGGCCTCGGCACTGGACAAGGCTACAGTGGCCTGCTTCCTAGTTTCCCAAGACACAGCACCATTAGAAAGACCAAAGAAAAATCCTGTATAGGAACGTCTATCCAATGTATTGCTAGCCCAGTCGGCGTCTACAAAGGCTTGCAAGCTACAATTACCACTAGCTGTGTATTTTAAACAAAAGTGTTTAGTAGTCTTCAAATACTTTAAAACCCTTTTAGCATAAGCCCAATGTTCTTCATCATAACAGTTGTTAAATTGACTTAAGTAATTTACTGAAAATACAATATCTGGTCTGGTAAGTACAGCCAAATACATAAGACACCCTATCAGCCGTTGATAAGGTAGTATACTGTTACAATTTTCACTTTTACTTATATTGAGTTTTGACTCCATTGGTGTATTTACATCTTTACAATCCTGAGCATTGAACTTTTGCAACAATTCATCAATATACTGTTCCTGATCTAAAGTTATTATGCCATTTCTCTTATCTACCTTTACTCTCATTCCTAGACACTGCTTTACACAACCCATGTCTTTAATTTTAAACATTGATGACAGATTTTCTTTTAGTTTATCAGTTTCAGAAGAATTATTAGAAAAAATAAAAAAATCGTCCACATATAAAGCAATTACAATTTTGACATGACTACTAATCTTGGTATATAAACAAGGTTCCAACTGCGACCTTTTAAAACCAATTGATTGTAAGAAATCATTAACTCTTTGGTTCCAGGCTCTCGATGCCTGCTTCAGACCATAGATCGCCCTTTTTAGTTTGAGGACTTTATTATTAATATTATCACATTGAAAACCTACTGGTATTTTCATATAAACAGTCTCATTTAAAAAACCATTAAGAAAAGCAGTTTTTACATCAAGGTGGGTTATATCAAGTTTCAACTGAACGGCCAAAGCAAACAAAAGTCTTAAGGACGAGTGTCTCAACACAGGAGAAAAGGTTTCATCAAAATCAACTCCTGGTTTTTGAGCGAACCCTTTTGCTACTAACCTTGCTCTGTACCTTTGGCTGTTATCACTGTCTACCTTGCGTTTAAACACCCACTTACATGGAACTATAGTGTTACTAACTGGCAAGTCGACAACCTCCCACGCTTCACTTTCCTCGAAGGATTTAAGTTCATCGTCCATGGCTGCCTTCCACTGATCACCCTCAGGGCCATTGAGGGCCTCCTAAAGACTAATTTCAGCATAGTCCACTTCACTATGCACATCACAACTAGCAAGACCGTACCTCTCTGGCACCTTGCGAGTACGGCGCGAACGCCCTAGCACTACTGGATCCACTACTGGTGATTGAGCAGGTTCAAAAAACTCGTCGTCCTCAGAAGTGCCTGTCACTTCTGGACTCTTCTGGTTCATATCCGAAACCTCTGCTATTTTCGTTGCTTCTGGTGTCCTCACGTCCTCCTCCTCTGGTTTCACACTCGAAACTTCCTCTGTTTCTGGTACCTGGCAATATTCTATATCTTCTACCGTTTCCTGGCTTTGTCTGAACTTCAACAGCAACTTCTCTTCTTTTATTTCTAAGTCACTGATTTCTCCAGATATACTCACAGGGTAGACCTCACTCTCCTCCTCAATCACAACAATGTCCCGACTAGTTGTGATGGTATTGTTGTTGGGATTGTAGACTCTGTAGCCCTTGACGTTATCTGGATAGCCGACTAAGATACATTCCTTTGCCTTTTTGTCCCACTTGAGCCTTTTTTCTTTTGGTATGTGTACCATCACTTTGCTTCCAAAGATGCGTAGATGACTGACGTCTGCACAGAAATTGGCAAAGAATCGTGCCAAGCGTGCTGGGCCCATAACCTATTGTAATGAAACGCTTAGTTGCTGACAACGAACTGAACTTTATTAAAAGGTGTTTACTATACAGAAAACATAGAGGGCGCCACCATACTCATTTTGTTACGTTCAACAAATATATTATATAAACATTTGCCAATTTTCAATTTACATTATGTTACTCAACATTATATTAATATTAGGTAGAAACAAACAGCAAAATTCACTTATACAGGGCACACACAAAAATAGTACCTCCGTCTTACAAACTAGGTCGAAAACCTGTATCTTGTAAGTCGGGATTCCGTCGCACTTTCTGTGCAAGCAAATTACTTAAAAAACAGATAGTAGATTAATTTTCACAGAAACAATAATATTATCCATAAATATTATAATTAATACAAATTTTCACGGATCGCAAAAGATGTCTGCCCTCAGAGATATAGGATTGTTTTAGTCAGCGATCATTTGTTTTTAATTTTACCAGATTGTTAATTTTATCAGATCTCTCACTTATGCTTACTTATGATCAGTGATCGGAGTAGGTAGGACTCTTTCGGGTCAATGTCCTCAAAGGTTATATTAATATGGATATGACTCCGGGATCCCGTTTTAAGTTATCGAGCAAATGTTGTAAATTACTTTTATAAACCTCGCCCTTACTCGGCGGATTACGATTTTTAAAAAATTGTGAACTTACGAAGAAGTTAAAACACTACCATAGGTACACTAGCGCCATGAATCTTAAAAAAATATATTTCGCCACCAATCTTAAATGTGTATCAAAACAAATATAACGTTAAAAATCTAAATAATATATTTATTCAATCCCGGAAATCCCGGGATTATTGGGCATACTTATCCATATTATGACCGTATGTGGCAAGTACCAAAAACAGCCCTACCTACTCCGATCATAGCTTATGATATTGGAGTGCGTTCCAAAACCAGTTCCATTGCTCGTTTCAAATAAAAGTTTGATAAATTTTCAGCTGTTAACGCGGTAATGGAACATGGAGAGTTGTCAACGTGAATTATTTCAACTGGTTATTGAACGCTCTCTTGATGTCTGAGACGAGATTGTGTCTTGTGTGAGGGTCGTGATCATTCTTAGGATTAATGACATAAGAATGGCTCTCTTGGCAGATTTAATGGGGTGTTTAGCCATTGCCTTCCCCATTTCACACACTGGTCATCTCAGTGCGCAGGTTTCCTCACGATGTTTTCCTTCACCGTCAGCGCGCGCAGTCGGTGAATGTACGTAAGTCTTTCTTTATATTTATCTGAAGAGACTGTCTCCCACAACACAGGGTATCCTAGTGTGGGAGCCAGGGAAATCTGAGAACATGTAAAAGATACAGTCTGCATCAATAAATTTTATTTTGATTTAAAACTGAAAAACACAGTACAGTCGACAACAAACTAAAATATACCATCTGTCAAAATTCTACAATTCAAATTTGTTTGGGGGGGGGGGGGGGGTCACAGATATGACCACTTGTGACAAAACTAATGAAATTATCAAAAAATATGTAATTAAGGAAGGTCCCTCACTATTTTTTTTTATTTTTCCAGATTTTTAATGTCAACTTAACATCTAAAAATCCAAAATAATAATAATCCATATATCCTATCTAATCTTATCTTATCTTCCGAAGGTTGCCTGGGAGAGATCGCTCTTAGTACTGTACTTCACTATTTCCTCTTCTATCTCATGTTTGTTTTATAAAGTGTATTTTACTTTACTTTACTTATATTCTATCCTAATATCCTTTTTCCAGATTGGTCCTGCCAGGTTCAGAGCACCAGAAGTATTATTCAGACCTGATCTCATAGGCGAAGAGTGCGAAGGTAGGGGAAACATCATATTTAAGGTTATTTAAATCTAAAACAAGAGCCACTTACCAAACCCGTGGGCTCCATCTTAGGATCATCTCCACTTATCACCAGGTGAGATTAAGGTAAAAACAACTAATTGTTTTGTTTCCAGGTCTTCATGAAGTCCTAATGTTCGCCATACAGAAGTCAGACATGGACCTCCGTAAGGTCCTGTACCAGAACATAGTGCTGAGCGGGGGATCCACTCTGTTCCGAGGTTTCGGAGACAGGCTGCTGGCGGAAATCAGGCGGCTGGCGCCGAAGGATATGAAAATCAGGGTGAGTGCTGCGTCAGGGTGTTTATAGCAAGGGGTTGTTTGCCATTGCTTTCCCCATTTCACAGAGTAGTTATCTCAGTGTGCAGGTTTCCTTACGATGTTTTTCTTCACCGTTAGAGCAGTCGGTAAATGTACGTAAGTCTTCGAAAAATACGCAAAACTCATTGGTACATGGCACTGCACGGTTACTAACCTGGACCTCCCGAATGGGAGTCCGGCGTCCTAGCCACTAGACCACCTGCGCTCTCCATATCTTCAATATTTGTAATTCTTACCTAAACTTTTACACAATAAATCTTATGTTAGTTATCGTACCTTATGTTATCTTATCTTATGTTATCTTGTTGTTATGTGATAGTTATAAGGGCTCGAACTGAAACACACCGGTAGACGTGTTAAAAGCAACTGGCTTTATTGTCTTAGAATTACCCTCTATTATATCATTATTCTACTATATCTATCTGGGACAGGTAATCACGTTAGACAGATTCATCCAGACTAAGGAATTAGATCGACGAATCCAACTAGGATGGGCTGCATTTAGTAAATTGTCTGACGTGCTAAAAGACAAAAAGATCCCTATCTACCTAAAAAGGCGAATGTACGAGCAGTGTATCCTCCCAGTTATGACATACGGAGCGGAAACCTGTACACTAACTGAACAGGCGATTGGAAGGCTCCAAGTGACACAAAGAGCGATGGAGCGTGTCATGATAGGCATTTCCCTCGTGGACAGAGTGCCGAATATCGAGATCCGGAAAAAGACGAGGGTGCCGTATATAGCCAGTAGTGTCCAGGTCTAAGTGGAGATGGGCAGGGCACGTGTGTAGAATGCAGGACGATAGGTGGCCCCGAAGACTGGTCGAGTGACGACCCCGAGAGGGGCGCAGAAGTGTTGGTAGGCAGCCCGCGAGGTGGACCGACGACATTGTGAAGACGGCGGGGAGGATGTGGATGCGAATGGCGTGCACATGGAGAGGCCTATACCCAACGATGGGTTACGTTAGGCTGAAAAGAAGAAGAAGATATCATTAAGCAACCTACCTACATTATAGTTATTAATAATGTTTGTACACAAAGTACTACTACATATGACACTTATGTTATCCTATCTTACCGTTTCCATAAAATATTATACAATAAATTCCATACAATATCATGTTTCTCTTTGTCACCAGATCTCAGCACCGCAGGAGCGTCTATACTCAACCTGGATCGGGGGGTCGATTCTGGCTTCCCTGGACACATTCCGTAAGATGTGGGTCTGCAAGAGAGAGTACGACGAGGAGGGGCATCGCGCCGTGCACCGGAAGACTTTCTAGACGTAGGGGGGGTCGGTGGGACCCCCATAGTGAGGGGGGTCTGTTGGACCTCCATACTGAGGGGTCTATCCGGCACCGCTTGGTGTGAGGGGTATCTGACGCCCTCTGCTAAGGTAAGCCCTTAGCAGAGGGCAGGGTAGGGGGTGGGGGGGGGGGGGGGGGGTGTATCAGGCACCCCCTGCTTAGGACCCCTGTCAGCAGACCCCTAATTCGCGAATCAAAGGTCTAAAATGGCAACATTGACGCTGTTTGTATGGTGATTTCAAATGTTGCCAATTTATACTTGTAATTACAAGCCTTGTTGCTTCGTAGTCTGGGATCCAGGACACTAAAAAAACGTCACAGATATTTAAAAAAAAAATGGCTACGCTAAGGGAATATTTAACACCCCGCTTTAAAAAAAAACATTGGTTATATTTTTCCCCGGACATCCAACTAGACTAATTTTACACTGCAGCCTCATGTTCTAGTCTTAAAAAAACTTACTAACTTACTTTACTAGAAGAAATCCTGTGTTGTGAAATCTGGGGGTTCTCTCCTGGCAATAAAGTACAGTGGGCAACACGTTAAGCTATTCCTTTAGTACTTGCTTTAACTTAATTGAGACATCCATACAAATAAGTTATAAATTTATTTAATGTCAAAATCATAATAATATATACACTAGGTACAATTTTTTCTTCTTCTTATAATTAGACCTGTAGATTAGGGATGTTACGGAGGTGGTTTTACCGGAACCGGAGTCCAAACCGAAGGTATTAAATTTGATTTATCGGAACCGGAGTCGGAGGTTGAAGAGAGATGTTCAGAAGTTCAATTCTAAAACCGTTTTTTAATATTTATAGCTGATCTGGCCAATATTTTTTTTATGATGACTTTTGCGGCAATAAAAAATGTTCCTTTAGAGAGTATTGTAGGAATACATAAATATAGTCCTACACTGTTTAATAAAATATTGATATTTGAATATGTTTGCTCACAAATCTTCGGTATAACCTCCGATTCAAAATTATCGGAACCGAAGTCGCAGTCGGAGGTGTAAAATCAATCGGAAGTTCCGACCTTTCGGAGTCGGAGTCGAAGCTCCGTAACATCTCTAGTGCAGTCAGTCTAGGGAGGTCTCAACAGCCTTTAAAAGCCGCGAAACGATCAATTTCTATTGTCAATTTTTGAGAAACTGGTTAATATTTCATCTTACGATGTATTTTACTCTAACTATGAATATTTCAACGAAAATCCAACATTTACATGGTGTTTGCATTTTGATAAACCAGTGTCCTTTTTTCCTACCGAAACGCTCCAACTGTCATGGCGTCTCGAATGACGTCACGCCTTGCGAAACACGCTTTAGTAAAACCCGAGTCCATTGCAAAGATTTGTCGTCGTCGTATTGTTGGTTGCTTGCTTATCAGGAACGATAGCACCCTAACTAGTCTCGTTAAAAAACCTATATGACTGAATATGTATGTATGTCAAGGAATCTTAGTAAAAGCTTATTGCGACAGGATTCCACAGTATAGCTTGGTGTTTGTTCTTACTTACTTACTTACTCCGCTGGCGCAGCGACCCGAAGTGGATCTTGGCCTCCGATACCAAAGAGCGCCATCGCTCTCTCTCCTGCGCAGTCTCGAGCCAGTCAGGCGCCCGGAGCTCCCGCAGATCCTTCTCCACTTCATCGCGCCAGCGGTATCTGGGACGTCCGACCGGACGTCGTCCGTTAGGGCGTCCCACATACGCTCGTTTAACTGCCCGATCCTCCCCCATCCTAGTGATGTGTCCGAGCCATCGGAGTCGAGCCGCTTAGGAGATAGAAGAGATGGTGAACGAGCCGAACATTATAGGAGAGACATTAACATTATAGGTGTTTGTTCTGCTGTACAATTTTTACACAGCCTTTTGCACTATCTACTGAGCCTACATAGCTTGATTTTTTTTATATTTTAAGCCTCGAAATGCTATAATGGAATTTATATTAAAAGCTATATTTTAAAATAGCTTGTTTTAGCGTAGATAAGACCAAGAGATTTGTCGTTTTATAATGAAAATTGTTAGAGAATTTTCATATAAATACGGCGTAAATATTTATTTTAGTAGTTCGTAAGTATCATCGCATTTACATGCTTATAACCACTGATCGGAGTAGGTAGGGCTCTTTCGGGTCAATGTCCTCAAAGGTTATATTAATATGGGTATGATTTCGGGATCCCGTTTTAAGTTATCGAGCAAATGTTGTAAATTACTTTTATAAACCTCGCCCTTACTCGGCGGATTACGATTTTTTTTTAATTGTGAACTTACGAAGAAGTTAAAACACTACCATAGGTACACTAGCGCCATGAATCTTAAAAAAACATATTTCGCCACCAATCATAAATGTGTATCAAAACAAATATAACGTTAAAAATCTAAATAATATATTTATTCAATCCCGGAAATCCCGGGATTATTGGGCATACTTATCCATATTATGACCGTATGTGGCAAGTACCAAAAATAGCCCTACCTACTCCGATCATAGCTTATAACAAATATAACACAGAATACATTAAAAAAAGAAATAATAACTTGGAAATTAAGATATTTTGTTAGAAATTGTAGACAAATTCGAACTGTTGTCGCTTCAGAATACAGATGTATGTATGTGCGAAGTATTAATAATTTTTAAAAAACGTAGAAAATCTTCCAACGAAGTTTACTTTGTGAATTTTCAAAAGTTTTATATCAGTCGTATACCGACCACTTCCCCGAAGGGTAACAACCACTTACAATTTGGCATACAACTTGTACCCACTGAAAACTTAAAAAACCTCAACTTACAAATTACTTCCAACGAAGTTTACTTTGCGAATTTTCAAAAGTTTTAGATCAGTCATATACCGACCACTTCCCCGAAGGGTAACAACCACTTACAATTTGGCATACAACTTGTACCCACTGAAAACTTTAAAAAAACTTAGATAACCTCACTTACAAATTACTTCCAACGAAGTTTACTTTGTGAATTTTCAAAAGTTTTAGATCAGTCGTATACCGGCCACTTCCCCGAAGGGTAACAACCACTTACAATTTGGCATACAACTTGTACCCACTGAAAACTTTAAAAAAACGTAGATAACCTCACTTACAAATTACTTCCAACGAAGTTTACTTTGTGAATTTTCAAAAGTTTTAGATCAGTCATATACCGGCCACTTTCCCGAAGGGTAACAACCACTTACAATTTGGCATACAACTTGTACACACTGAAAACTTAACAAACTTAGAAAACCTCAACTTACAAATTACTTCCAACGAAGTTTACTTTGTGAATTTTCAAAAGTTTTAGATTAGTCATATACCGACCACTTCCCCGAAGGGTAACAACCACTTACAATTTGGCATACAACTTGTACCCATTGAAAACTTAAGAAAAACTTAGAAAACCTCACTTACAACTTGCTTCTAACGAAGTTTACTTTGTGAATTTTCAAAAGTTTAGATCAGTCATATACCGGCCACTTTCCCGAAGGGTAACAACCACTTACAATTTGGCATACAACTTGTACCCACTTCTTCTTCTTTCGTGTTGATGATCCAAATTAAATTTTCCCGACCAGAAGGCAGCCACTTCGATAGCCCTCTGGTTGGCCTCGAAAAGGTCCTCCCGCGTGCAGGTGGTCGGACACGCGGGACAACAGAGCAAGTGCTCCATAGTTTGAGGGGAGACACCACACTCACATTTTACTTGATCGCTGGAAAAACCCCAGTTGTGAAGATTATGTACCCACTGAAAACTTAAAAAAACTTGGAAAAACTTCAACTTACAAATTACTTCCAACGAAGTTTACTTTGTCAATTTTCAAAAGTTTTATATCAGTCGTATACCGGCCACTTCCTCGAAGGGTAACACCCACTTACAATTTGGGATACAACTTGTTCCCATTGGGTAAGCAGCAGATCCAGTAGGTAAAAACCACACTTCATGGGTATGGTTTTTTTTGTATTTTTAATTTCTTTTTTATAACGTGCTTGTAATATAGCTAAGATTGACACTGAAATAGTTTGTTATTTTTTGGCATGTTTATTCTTTGTGTTCAAACACAATTTATGATTGTTTATGAATAAATGATATGATATGCACAACCTACCTTTTTCCACCAAAATTACTGCACGAACAGGTTGTCTGGAAGAGATCGCTTTTAGCGATAAGACCGCTTAGATTGTATTAATCGTTTTGTACGCATTGTATCACACTAATTTTGTACAATAAAGAGTATTCGTTCATTCATTATGATGATATTATGGTTACCCAATAGATAAAAACTACTTCTGCTTCTTACGCATTGGGTAAGTGGTACCCCATATGGTAATGGTTGATACCCCTCGGGTAAGTAGCTATGTGGGTACAATGGGTAAGGACTACTTACTCAATTGATAAAAGTCACTTACCCAATGGGTAAAAAGCAAATCTATCCATTAGGTAAAAAATACACTTAATGGGTAAGGACCACTTAACCACTAGGTATAATCTATTTACCCAATGGGTAAGATCACTTAACCTTAAACCACTTTTCCATTAGGGTTAATCAATTGAGTAAGAATCACTTATCCATATACCCAGTGGGTAAAGGGTAAGTAATCAGTAAAGAATTAAGTCAAACATATTTTTTATTTTTCTGGTATTAAACAGGAATTTATGTTGTAGTATATATAAGAGCTGCTATCTTAGTTGTAAAGTCTAAAGACATTTTTTTGTATTGCAATTAAATTATTTTTTCCATAAGAACATTTGTTTTATTACTGTACATGTACCATAATAGACAATTCACGAGTTAATCCGTGGTTTTTTTTTTTTAAGGCAAAGGGAACTGAGCCCATACAGCCATGTCTGATGTAAACAACTCTTTCAAGTCTACATTAAAATACTGGTGTGACACATTTCAATGCTATCTGGGAGAATATTCCACGCTTCTGCGCCATCCGAACCAAAGAAGAAGGCGTCCCGGACGTAGTATGGCTCTTCAAAATCCAGCCAAGTACGGATCGGGCTGCAGCGTCTTATTTGACTTTACTTCACTGTCCCACACATTATTCACGTCTTGTCGAAGTTCTTCGAGCAAGAAACACCATTCTTACTAGAAAAGCACTACTGTAAAACAATTTGCAAGACAAATCGAAACAAAGCTGACGTGGACGCCACAAAAGCGCGGGAGAAACCCTCAGTTAATCAGTGGTTAAATATTGGCAAAAGTAGGGGGGCTAACAGTTTATCAAATAACGATAATAAAATCGAGAAAAATCAAATCGATTTTTTTTACAGAAATCGGATATATTTTTATTGTAAGGCTGTGCCATAATAACGTTTTTCTGGCACGACCACTCAATATCTTGTGAACTTAAGCACTTGGAGTCGATTTATATAAAAACGCCCAACCGCGCGACGCGCTTTCGCCTCCACGGGTTCTTATTACTCGATTTATTTGAAACCGTGCGATGACGCGTTTCGCAAGGGTGGTTTAATGTAAATCGAGTAATAAAAACCCGTGTACTTTGACGAAGCGCGTCGCACGGCGGCGGTTGAGCGTTTTCATACAAATCGACCCTTATCCAAGAGTCCAAGATCGGGTTACTACTATATGACCCTGGGAAGTTAGATAACCGCAATTGCACCATGTTATACAATATTTATCTCTAAAATACTATAAATTGTTGATAAGGCTCAATAAAATAGATAATAGTTATTTTATGGTTCGTCATACAGTCTCTTCTCGTGCCTTTGCCGGAGCGGTTGTGTGATAAAGAAAATTCAATATGGCGTCAGTTCCGGTTGTCAAACTTGTAAATGGAAAAACTATTCCCGCCATTGGATTGGGAACTTGGAAGGTAAGATTTTGTCTTATATTTTCCTGGAGAAAACTTGTATTTAATGCCTTGACGAAAACTTAAGATCTTGATTCTTGACATTGGTACATATTTCTCAAAAACGTTAAAGATACAAAAACGATAAAGATCAACAAGATAAGAAGCGAGAGTTATGGGCGTTTTTAAGATTTACTGTTCCGATTAGACGTCCGGGATAATATCGTCCAAGTCCTCCACGGTATATCGTCCAAACACTTTTATTATTTACCTACCGGTAGGTGGAAACCGGGGTGTGAGGCGCTCACTCACGCATCTTTAACACACTACCACTACACTACACTTAAATTTCCGTCGACAGCATTACCGTTGCCGTGGCACACCTAAGTCCTGTCAAATCTTCACGGCAAGTTTGAGACTATAGATACAAATACAAAATAATTTATTTACCTCAATTATTATTTTTACAACTTTTCAAGTTTGCTGTTGGACCCCGCACTAGGGCGACCCTGTGTCGCGGCGATCCTTAATCACATTAACAATAAGTATTATTAACTAATTTGGACTCGGTTGTATTTTACAATTATATATAGTATATAATGTGTATAGTGTACGTGTCTGTGAGGTGTGTTAAGATGGGAAAGGGAGCGGTGTGTGTGTGTGTGCTTGTGTTTGTGTATGTGATCTTATAAGCGAAAAATCAATGATGATCAAGATGATAGTGTGTACAAGAATTTTAAAGTTTTGTGAGTGAGGTCGCCCTCGCAGCTCCCGCTCCGCTTCGCACCTACCGATAGGTAAATTATAAAAGGGTTAACCGTGGACGTGGGCGATAAAATCTTGGACGGTAACGGCACGGTAATCTTAAAAGACCCAATGTTGATTTCTTAAATCAACGGATTTGATAACGATGAATAAAAATAAATTTTTGTATTGGACCGGTTTTGTAACTGTTTTTGTCAAAACAATTATTCGGATTATATAAATTACAAACTCAACCAATAAAAGTCCTTGCTCAAAATCAAAACCGAACAATTTGAACTTGCGTTGAGGTGCCATGAATCGAAATGACTTAGAAAAAAATTAAATCAGTGTTTCCATGAGCCGAAAATTTACTTTGTTTTGGCCAAATATTAGTTTTTTTTTCTTGTTCTTTTCTTTTTACATTTATTCATAATACACATAACAAAAGATCGTTTTTTGGTCCACTAAATGTAGTTAACAATATCCATTTTTGAAAATAAGTATAGTTTTTTAAATATACGTCTAAAGACGTATTTAGAAAAATATAAAAATTTGGTAATCATAAATTCTGAAAAGTGGAAACACCAAGCCACATGTCATTTTCCGGATTCCGGTGTTTTATGTTTTTTCGTGTCGTCTGCCGGATTTTTCCTCATTTTCCCGCGATAATTGCGTAAATACTTATTTATTATAAATAGTATTATTTCCGACAAGAGAAAAATGACTGCGACCGTTCCTAAAGTTAAGTTTTACAACGAGTGCGAGTGTCCTATCCTCGGAATCGGGACGTGGAAGGTAGGTTGTAATTGTAAACAAATTATATAAATAATGACCTGTTCGATTTTTCCATTACCTTGGATTGTAGTTAGCAGAATATTGTTATGCCTTGAGTATCATATCGAAGGCTTAAATATCTGTTGTTTGTTTATTATGTCATTGTTTACAATACAATACCGGCACGATTTGTAATCGCCAAGAATAACTAAAAAAGAAGAACCTCTTAGCCCCATGGTTTCATATAAGTTCAACAGTTTCATTGTACTGGGTACCTATTTATCAAATTATATAGATTTAAGTGTAGAAAGACCCATTCATTCAGTATTTCAGTATCCATTGTATTATCTATCATTTATTTCTTATAGCTTTTGTATGTATTATATGTAGAAGATAAGGGGTTAATTGTTGTGTCGATAAAGAAGCACTGAAGAAACATGGGTTAGGGAGTCGTTAGGGGGTGCAAAAAACTTAGAAATTTAGGTAAAAAAAATTGATGAAACCACTATGCCATTAATGATGCCAGTAATGGTCACCTATCTTGGTCACCTCGCAGTATCTACTGTTATTGTGTATAATTCCAACTGCCATACGAATAAATAAAAATCTTGATTATGACCTCACGGAAGGAAATATTGCATAACTTGCACAATCCCTTATCTTATGATAGGGAATAACCCCAGCGGCACTTCGACCCTTGAGGATCTTTTGTGCCTACCCCATTTTACACACTGGTCATCTCAGTGTGCTGGTTTCCTCATGATGTTTTCCTGCACTGTTAGAGCAGTCGGTAAATGTATGTAAGTCTTTGAAAAATACGAAAAACTCATTGGTACATGGTGCTGCATGGTTTCGAACCTGGACCTCCCACATGGGAGTCCGGTGTCCTAGCCACTGTGCCACCGACACTCTTTGCACAATCACTTTATGACCATGCTTGCAGCTAGGCTATTAGTCCCTAACCTCTTTATGCATGGCAGGTGGACTAAAGTTACTGAGTGGTGGCCAAAGATCGGAAAACGAGGTATTGGTCATCCAGCAGCCAAGTGGTCAGATGATATCACCAAAGTCACATCGAAAACCTGGATGCCTCCCCTTTTTATTGCCACTATTAACAGTCTTGTGGTGTTACTACCACAAGACTGTTAAAGTGGCAATAAAAAGGGGAGGCATGAAATAGGCAGAGGATGACAAAGTAACTTTAAATTTTTAACTTTATTTTTATAGTAACTATATCTATAAAATGTGCGTTGTGGCCTAGTGGCTAGGACGCCGGACTCCCATGCGGGCGGTCCGGGTTCGAAACCATGCCATGTACCAATGAGTTTTTCGGATTTCTGACTTATGTACATTTACCGACTGCTCTAACGGTGAAGGAAAACGTAAGGAAACCGGCATGTCTGAGGAAATTAAAAGTTTCCGTAGGCGTGTGAAATCCACCAATCAGCATTGGGCCCACTCCGTGAGGCCTGTGCCCCAACAGTGGGGACATTAATAGGCTGATGATGATATCTATAAAAGAAAACTAATATCTTTATCATTCAGTAGAACACACTTCACTAACATGTCGGTATTTATCAACATCAATGGTATGATTGTACACACTGACACCATTATGGTTATCACTCAACGATATGGTTTTATTCCATTGAGTGATATCAACTAAACACGTACCTAAACAGAATGCTTACGTGTTCCAGGAGTTCATGATAGATAACTTCCAATCAAATACCTAGTTTTTTATTTATATATTACAGCCTCTTTCAGATTTTGTTTACTTACATACTATTACATTTTCTACGGTAACTAGATATATCTGTGTGCCTCCGGGTAAAGGCCTCCCCCAGTCTTCTGAATTCTTCCCTTTCCAACGCCAACCTAGTCCACGTCCTACCGGCCAATTCCGGTATTTCATCATGCCAACGTCTGAATTGTACCTAGTAGTTTTTTTTATTTAGTAGTTAGTTTTAATTTAGAAGTAAAACTAGTGTGGGTTCAGAATTTTGAGTCAGGTATGCTCATTCATAAACTCACGTCTACAACACAAAAAATATAGATATTTGTGTCCATAATCCCCGTGGGGGTAAACAGAGGAACCACCGACAGGTAGTCCCCACTTTTCGCCGTAAGATATGGTGAACAAACGTGATAGGTGGCGAGCTTACCGCCGTCAACTAGGTGTAGAATAGTATCCACTAAGACCCTTAGTCGCCTCGTACGACACACACGGGGAGAGTTGGGGTGATGCTATTCTTTATGGCCGGCACGACACGGCTATCCCTGCCTCTTACTATCCATTTGAATAAAACTGGTGGCTCCTGACACCTGCACTAGTAGATAGCAAGAACGGGTTTGACACAAAATATCCTCATGGGTCGAAGGGCCGCTGGGGTTATTCCCGGCCCCCTATCATAATGTACGGTTCACACACGTACATTTTTATATTGCTTAGTCAACAACCTACTTTAGCCGCGACTCGTGTCACTAATTTTAAACATTGTTACTGAGAGTGCTGTAAGAACTGAGAGAGAGAAGTCGCCACAGATAGTAATTATTATAATTATTATGTCATTATACATACAACATTACTGTAAAGTGATCTCTCCCCGCTGCGCTCTCAACAACTAACTTGAACTATCCACAACTCTTCGCAACTGAACTCATTACTCAATTCACCATAACAATCTGCGGAACGACTTCCAACTCTAACAACATCATCCGCAGCAGCAACTAGCAGCAACTTTAATATTATAAATATATATTAAATAAATATACCTAGTTATATAAATGTATATATTAATATATTTTATAAATTTATAATAGTATATATAATCTTTTAGCGATCCGACAACGAACTAAAGTCCTAGGCGTGGGAAAGCGGGTTGCGACGCTAAAATGGCGATGGGCGGGACACTTGGTTAGACGTGGTGATGGCCGGTGGACCAGGGCCCTCACTAAGTGGTGGCCAAGGTTGGGGAAAAGAGGAGTAGGTCGTCCAGCAGCCAGATGGGCGGATGACATCACCAAAGTCGCATCGAAGACCTGGATGCGACTAGCACAGGATCGTTTAGGGTGGCACAAAAGAGAGGAGGCTTATACCCTGCAGTGGGCCGACATGGGCTGATGATGATGATGATATATAATCTTTTGAATAATACATATACATATGATCTTTTAAACTTAAGTTGTAATTTGTCTTTTAATTCTGGAATGTAATGTTAAATTGACACATAACATTGTAAAGTGGTCAGTGTGTGTATGTAATCTCCACGACACAGGCAACGTCTAGTGTGGAGGTTATAGTTTAATGTGAAATATTATTAATAATTAGTAAAGGAATACATTTTTTTTCAATTTTGCAACTTAACTTTAACTACAACATCTGTTCTAATGTACAAAACCGTACACATAAGATAAGATACCAACATGAATTGTCGGAGTTATTGTGCCTTAAAACACAATACCAAAGGCCATTAAATTAGAAAAAATAACTATTCGGTTGCAAGTCTAATATTCTCCGCTAACACCAATTCCAGTCGAAGCCCGGTGAGGTGACGCAAGCAGTCAAGGACGCCCTCGACGTAGGCTACCGTCACATCGACTGCGCCTTCGTGTACGGGAACGAGAAGGAGGTCGGGGACGCCATCACCGATAAACTCACCGAGGGAGTCGTAAAACGGTTAGTTATATTTTTTTTTAATCGTATTCTACTTATTGTTTCACTATGAGAATAATGAAATGAAATAGTATATTTTAGTTAATTTAAAAGTCTATTATAGTTAATTAACTAGTTAACAAATATCATATAAAATTATTTATTTTTTACAGACTAATTACGTCTTTATAAAATATTAAAACATGATTAAGTTAATATAATTAATTACCATGATGACAAGGATTTAAAGTTGTATAAGATATTTAAATATGTGAGACTTGCATGCCCACATAATTATTATAATTATTAAACAAAAGAAAATGTTAATAACGAGGTAATCCGTTATTAAAATGCATTGAGTTTGTATTACTTAAGTGATTGCACTAAAGACTAGTACAATCTACACCTGTCATCATCATCATAGGCCTGATACGTCTATTGCAGACGATTTAAGCAGCGTCGCGAAGGCATCGCTTTTCGTGGCTAAATAACCCTATTCGGGAGCGGCACACACGCCCGCACGCGCGGCAAGCGAGTGGTGCGCCGGGTAGATGAGTGATCTCTCCGTCTTTGTTTGCTCTCCTGGCCGCCAGTGCCTCGAACCACTTTCCATCGTGTTCCTGACAACCCTCCCGAATACGTTTCCTCCATGTATCTCTGTCATCCGCGAGCTGCCTCCAATCTACACCTAAATGCAATACACACACTCACACATTTTAACATGTTGGTATTGTACAGCTTGTACACTTTTGGTCGTAATTTTTTCCATTCGATATAAGAATTTAAAATTTATTTATGTTCTAATTACTTCTATATATTTACAACTTATTTATTTATTTACACTTTAATGCACAAAATAAAAAGGTGCACATGAGGCGAGCTTAATGCCTTGCGGCATTTTCTACCATGGGAGGTAATGCCATAATCGCCCCGCTAGGCCTGCGGGTTGGCAATCGCAGTAGCCGGGTCGCTTGCCCCGATGACGCTGCTGCCCGTCATCGTGCTTCTGGTATTTTGACTCAGCCAGAATTTGCGTGGTTATACCGCCACTAGTCGGTCGCCAGGGACTCGTTCGTTAATCGGCAGGATGCACCACGTGCAGGTGAGTTTGACATTTGGAGGTCTAGATGTTGGTGACCCCCCTTATATCCCCCCATACAAAAAGAAAACGGCCCCCAGTTCCCGGCCGCCCCATTGCGATCTGCGCAAGATGGCTGGCAGCGACTGGGTGAGAAGAGCCGAAGATCGGGCTCAATGGCGAGCCCTGGGAGAGGCCTATGTCCAGCAGTGGACTATAGTAGGCTGTTGATGAATTTTCTACCAGATAACCATGGGGTTATGCAGAAATGTTTAGGTAGGCGCATATAAAATGGAAATTGTTATTATATTAAACTTAAAATTATTTATATTATAATTAAAATAAAAATAAAATGTAACTTTTTTTTGTTATATCTACAATCCTTCCCCAGCGAGGACCTGTTCATCACCTCCAAGCTGTGGAACACGTTCCACCGTCCGGACCTGGTCCGCGTCGCGCTGCTCCAGACCTTGGAGAACCTCAACCTCAAATACGTGGACCTCTACCTCATTCACTGGCCACAAGCTTATAAGGTGAGACGTTTCAGAATACTAATAGAACTGACCAGAAAGTTAGTGGAGAAGCCGGGGTCGTCCTAGACTGACCTTTGAAGATCATATTGACAGAGTGCTCTTAGATTGTAATATACAGAGCAGACCACCCCGACGGAGAGCGTGCGGGAGACGACGAATGACTGTAGAGGATGCAAGTGAGGCGTGCCAAGACAGAGATTCATGGCAGTCTGTATACAGAATACAGAATATCTTTATTTGCAAAAATGTAGGTGTATCTAAATTGAAATTGAAATCGTTTATTTAGCGCTGTAAACACCAGAATATAGTACACAATACAGAAGTATACATAGTCTAATACATGCAGCACAGAACATCCGGTGCGGTACAGTGCCAAAAAGGGTACACCAGCTCAGCATAATGCTGAGGCAAGCCACAGCGCTGATCTTCAGCTGTCCCCTCAGTGACTGCACGGACGAAGAAAGCAACAGTGTGTGCGTGTTGTGTTGTATGAATGAGTATATTAGTGTGTATGTGAGGTACTGAGTGTGTGGGAGGGTGATGGCATGGTGCGGGTGTGTTTACATGGTATTATGTGTGTATTTACAGGTGTTGTTAGTTAAGTACCAATACATTTTGCCTTTTTAGTAAAATTAATATCAACACAAGTATTTAATGCAATCTTAAAAATATATAATAGTGTCTAAAAATATATAATAGATATTGTTAATTCTAAGTCTGCCATTACAATTTATCTTTTATTTAATTATTTTATCTCTTTTTTTAAATAATTATTATTTGTTTATTTTTTGAATTTGCTTGCACAGAAAGTGCGACGGAATCCCGACTTACAAGATACAGGTTTTCGACCCAGTTTGTAAGTCGGAGGTCCTTTTTTTGTGCCCTGTATAAGTGAATAAACTTTTTCATTTTTTTTTTATTTTCATTTTTTTCTTGTTTAGTCTATCGTAACCCATCGTTGGGTATAGGCCTCTTCATGTGCACGCCATTCTCCTCGGTCTCTAGCCGTTCGCATCCACATCCTCCCCGCCGTCTTCACAATGTCGTCGGTGCACCTCGCGGGCTGCCTCCCGACACTCCTGCGCCCCACTCGGGGTCGTCACTCGACCAGTCTTTGGGGCCACATATCGTCCTGCATTCTACACACGTGCCCTGCCCATCTCCACTTAGACCTGGGCACTGATCCAAAAGGCCTATTACTCTGTCAACGAGCTCCTTGACGAATGATGTTTGAAATACTTTAGATTTATATTCTGCAATACTTTTTTTAATTTATTTTTTAAACTTTTTGACATTAACGTCAAAAATTCATTTAAAGTATAGTAAGTTTTGTTCACCAAAAATGTGAACAACTCATTCCTGAACCTGTTCAAGTCAAGCATTTTGATATTTTCAGGTAAATTGTTCTATATTTTAGGCGCTAGACATACCAGACTTTTGTGTAATAGAGCAGTCTCTCTGCCTACCCTACAAGAGACCTAGCGTGAAGTTATGTATGTATGTATGATAGAGCAACTCTAGACTCACTCTCTGCTTCACACTTCTTCTCACTATGAAGTTATTAGAGGGTTTAAATGTGCTGCTGACGTTGAGAACTTGAAGTGAAGTGATGAGGCACTTCACTTACCGGTACCGGTAATTATGCTGGCTTTATCCTTCAAACCGGAACACAGCAATACAAGCATTGATGCTTAACGGTTGAAGTAGGTAAAAGGGTGGTATCACCCCAGGCTGACTGCACATAATCATATCGCTGTTTCACTGTATTCTATTATAATAAATTAATAAAATAATCTTTATTAAAAACATCACAAAACTTGTAAATCGAACAATACCCTGACTCCCAAACTAGGCGAACCTATATCTTGGGAGACAGAGCTTTCCCATAGGGAAGGTATTCAATAAAGGGTTGTATCTATCTCATATATAACTACCTACTAAGCATTAATAGTTACAAATTACAAAATATTATTACTAAAATTATTAAATATAAAAAAATACAATAAAAATTAATTGATGCAGACAGATTACATATTGTAATTTTTTTTAATTACAATCCTTGTCAAAAAATATTAAAACTCGTTTCCATAAGAAGCGCTTTAAATTTGATCCTAAATGTATGGAAGCTCATGTCTGTCCTATATTCAACGGGCAACTTGTTTTTGTTGCCATACGTAGATTTTAGAGCGTCGGTGGCCTAGTGGTTAGGACGCCGGACTCCCATGCGGGAGGTCCGGGGTCGAAACCATGCAATGCCATGTACCAATGAGTTTTTCCGATTTTTTCTAAGACTCACGTACATTTACCGACTGCTCTAACGGTGAAGGAAAACATTGCGAGAAATCCACCGCACAGCACTGGGCCCGCTCAGTGGATCATGGCCCGTACCCCCTTGTTCAAGGGGAGGTCTGTGCCCCAACTGTGGGGATATGAATAGACTGATGATGTAGATTTTTATAATTTGATTTTTTATTCATCCAGGAAGACGGCGAACTCTTCCCAGCTGACGAAAGCGGCAAGATCCAGTTCTCAGATGTGGACTATGTGGACACCTGGAAGGCTCTAGAACCACTAGTAGCCGAGGGGCTCGTGAAGAGTCTGGGGCTCTCCAACTTTAATGCGAAGCAGGTCGAGAGGATCCTGCAGGCTGCTAAGGTCAAGCCTGTCGTTAACCAGGTAAGTGGACATCAGGGACCTTGGAGACATAGCTTGGTTCAAGTCTGGATGTGATTATTTTTCTAAACGATAAAAACCCATTAATAAACTGTGCTAGGAGTGGTCCAAAGTTAGATACGAACCGGCGACGCTTTAAAATCTGATGGTAAGTTTCAAAATATCTGATGGTAAGTTGTACCGACATCACTTTTTCTTGTCACTGGGTCCTGGTGGTTCCTATTTTAAAATTTCCAGGCGGGAAAAGTGTCTAGCTGATGGTACATACATATCCCTTGCGGGGGAAGGCAGAGAACGGAGCGCCAAGAATCTCTGTCTTGGCACGCTTCTCTTGCTTCCTCCCTTGCTGCTTCGGGGTCGTCTGCTCTGTATATTACAATCTATGAGCACTCTGACAACCTGATCTTTGAAGGTCAGTCTAGGACGACCCCGGCTTCTCCTTCCACTCACTTTCGCTTCATATTCCTCATTCTTTCCCTAACTTCTTCTACCACCTATTTACTCGTCCCCAGGTGGAATGCCACCCGTACCTGACCCAACAACGGCTCAAAGACTTCTGCGAGGAGCGCGGCATCAAGGTCACAGCCTACTCGCCGTTGGGGTCACCAGACAGGTGATTGATGTGACCTTTTTCGTATAGTTATGTGTCTTATCTTATGATAGGCGGTCGGGAATAACCCAGCGGCACTTCCACCCTTGAGGATCTTTTGTGCCTACCCCGTTTACACACTTCATCTAAGTGTGCAGGTTTCCTCACGATGTTTTCCTTCACCGTCAGAGCAGTCAGTAAATGTACGTAAGTCTTCGAAAAATACGAAAAACTCATTGGTACATGGCACTGCACGGTTTCGAACCCGGACCTCCCGCATGGGAGTCCGGTGTCCTAGCCACTGTGCCACCGACGCTCTATATGAAAAGCTTACTACTCATTTAATAAATTTTCAATTGTCAAAAAATATGACATATTGTACATGTCAGCGCAAACAACAAGTGACGTCATAGTGCACGTGCAATGTCCACCTGCGCTTGCGACGAGCAACAGCCGATAACACGTCATGCCGCCCGCCACTACCTGGCCTCTATAAAAGCGGGCGCCCGACCCCATCGAGCGCCTCGCACGCGGCATGTTTGACCGCGCCGACAACTCTGCCCACCCATCTCTACGTGAGATGGCACCGCTGCATGCCCGCTCGCCCGATCGTTCGAGCAGAGCCCTGCCCAGGGAACTGCTCAAGGGCGAAGCCACATCCGCCGAGTGACATCGTGCACCGGCGGCACCTACCGGACAAGACCACGCCAATGGCACCCCCAGGACCCACCCGTAGTTACGGCTGGCGATTGACACCGCCGCAAGAGGGCATAGCCCTGAAGCAGCCTCCCCACGCCCCCCCAGGGACGTGAGAAGATATCGATGTTGTTGAGGTGGCGTCATTCACTTGCGACTCGTCGACGAGGCAGTCGGACTTGATATTTTATTAGAGGATATTGCATTTCTGAATAATTAACCGTAACTAGTTGCTATCAGGGGACTCGCGGTGGCCGGTTACTGCTGAATGTCTAACCGATGACTAGTGGTTGCTATTGAGACGGTTGACCCGTGGCTAGTTAGTGTCGAGTAACTAGGCAGTAACTAATTCGCTGTTAAATAACTCTAAAATAAGTTGATTGAGTCAATATAGTTATTAAATTACATTTCGCTGTTTGTTTAAAGCAAAAATAGAACCACATGCTGAGGACAACCCGGAGAATGATAGCGGGCCATCTCTGCCCTTACCCTCAGATCTCAGAGAGTATATTTTTACCTCAATGTCCCTCAAAAAAACTAAACTTTAGGCAATTGGACACATTGCGGGTTACGACTCGTGACCCCACTAATTTGACCCACTAGTGGTACAGTATCACGATATAATGTGCTCGTGGTCCCACTGTCTGGTGGGATCATCAGTCAATCGTAATGCAGTCGCTCTTGGTCCCACTAATTTGGCCATAAACTATATCACAATATTTTAGGAACTCAACATTAATTGGGAAATAGATAATGGAAATAAAAATAGAGTAGGACCACCAGCCGTAATCTACAACTATTACTGGTAGTCCCACTATGCAGTGGGACCACGGACCTTCATTTTCAGGCTGGTGTGACTACGAGTAATGGTGGGACAATGAAGGTGGGGCCACGAGTCACACACACACACTCACATTCAGATTTTCATATATTATTATAAATTTTTTGTATTACCTATATTAGGTACTTATTAATGTATTTTTTAAATTAATTGCAAATGTATTTTAAATTCATATTAATATTTAAATTTATTATTGTACCTATTCAAAATGTTGACTTGTACACATTTTTACCAACGAATTATGATAATGTTAATATTATTGTATGTTTTTTATTCGACTTGTAAATCTAAGATAATAATATACAATGATATCTCACCAGACCCTGGGCCAAGCCGGGAGACCCCCAGCTCATGGAAGACCCCAAGTTGAAGGCTATAGCTGATAGGCTCGGCAAGACTGTCGCGCAGGTGCTCATCAGGTAATAACTCTAAATTAAAAAAGAAACCCCCCGACGTTCCACTCCTTACTTTTTCCTGGTCTTCGTCAGGTCCTCAAGATCCCAGATGTGGGAAGGTCACCATGGTCATAAACATTTGAGCTCAAACTCGAACCACCTAACTGTTACCGTTTCAGAGATCCCATCATACTCCAACATCCCAAGATATTCCAAGATCTTAGAACCACTGATCCATTTTTCATCTGACATGGCTAAGAACGTTCAGGAGGTTAGACCTGCGGCTCCTGAAGGCGGGGGACGCTCCGGGGTTTGCCCTCGCCATGGCTATCTTAAAACGCCATCTTTAATTTTTTTTTCTCAACTATAGTTCGAGAAGACCCCATCTAACTATTATAGTTTCGGCGGGCTGATAATCTTATAATTCTTCCAGTTCCATGTTGTGAAATTGAAGTACACTAGGTTGGGGGTAGAGCGTCGGTGGCCTAGTGGCTAGGACGCCGGACTCCCATACGGGCGGTCCGGGTTCGAAAGCATGCCATGTACCAATGAGTGTTTCGGATTTTTTCGAAGACTTGCGTACAATTACCAACTGCTCTAACGGTGAAGGAAAACATCGTGAGGAAACCTGTATGGCTGAAGAAATTAAAAATGTTTCCGAAGGCGTGTGAAATCCACCGCACAGCACTGGGCCCGCTCGGTGGATCATGGCCCGTACCCCCTTGTAGAAGCTCGTAGCCTAGTTGCGAGCACGGTCCGAAAGTGATCGTGCAGGTTAAGCCACGTTGGTGCGGTCCGTACCTGGATGGGTGACCGCAAGTGGCATGTTTCATTTGAGCTCCTCTATGCCTCGGAGAGCACGTTAAGCAGTCGGTCCCGGTTGTTGTCGTTCGACAGCAGTCGTTGCCTACGGGCGGCCTGAACAACTCTGACAAATAGGTTGGCCACTAACCATACGATAAGCAAGCAAGCACTGCTGATCGCCACTAACGGTTTACCGACATCCCGTCGACGACGTCGGCCTAGACACGTCCTAGACGACCCCGACGACGCCATCACGATCTCCATCGCGGAAGCCACTCCCCCACCCGATAGTAGTTCACACACAGCACCTACACACGACCCGTTTCTGGCGCTTACACGCGCTATCGGCGTATTCCAGGCCGCTTCTCCCCGACCCCTCCTTCCCCAGCGACGTCCTAAGGTCCGTACCCACCTGGGTGCCCTTAGGCAGTCGCTTCTTATAGTAGTTTTTAAGTCCTCCTCCAGGCTGGAGCGCACTTAGCGCTCGCCCCAAAAACCCCGGTGAAGCTGTAGAGGTCATTAGGACCAACAGCAATTATCAGTACGAAAATTTTGTGCTGACGTAATCACCATTCAGAACCAAAAATATTCATATCCATTTATTTCAGTAATGACCATACATTGTCAAAAAATAAATAATAATATGTTAGCATGTCATGATCATACATTAATATTAATAAAATTTCTTACTTAGAGTAAGTATAATGTCAAAAAGTCTAAAGAATAAAATAAAAAGAGTATAGCAGAATATAAATCTACAGTATTTCAAACATCGTTCGTCAAGGAACTCGTTGACAGAGTAATAGGCCTTTTGGATCAACCCTTTTTTTAAATTCAATAACGAAACAGTTGTACGTTTTAGTATCTCGGATATGAGCTGGTATTTTGTTGTAAATACACGGACCAGCGACGTGCGTGGACAGCTTGGTTTTCAGCAGTCTACTGTCAATCAATTCGAGATCCTGCTGCCTCATTTCTGTCAGTCTCTTGCCAACCCATTTCTTAGTAGGATACTCTCTTAGATTTTTTCTGACATATTCACCTATCTCAAGTATGTAGAGCGATGGTACAGTGAGGATTTGAAAATCGATGAATAGATCACGAGCCGGTGTATCCTCGGGGACACGCGCCATTGAATGAATGAATGTATACTCTTTATTACACAAAATTAGTATGATACAATGCGTACAAAACGATTAATACTATCTAGACGGTCTTATCTATCAGCAGCCTATAGTCCACTGCTGGACATAGGCCTCTCCCAGGGCGCGCCATTGAGCCCGATCTTAGGCTCTTCTCATCCAGTCGCTGCCAGCCACTTTACGCAGATCGTCGCTCCATCTAGCAGAGACGCCCGTCCCACACTACGCGGTCTCCACTCCAGAACTCGTCTCCCCCAGCGGTTGTCTGTTCTGCGACAGACGTGACCGGCCCACTGCCACTTCAGCTCGCTAATCTTATGAGCTATGTCGGTAACTTCTGTTCTATGCCGGATCTCCTCATGTCTGATCCGATCCAGCAGAGATACTCCGAGCACAGTTCTCTCCACAGCACGCTGAGCGACTTTCAATTTGTGAACCAGTCGCACCGTCAGTGTCCACGTTTCAGCTCCGTAGGTCATTACTGGTAGGACGCACTGGTTAAAGACTCTTGTCTTTAGACATTGAGGTATGGGCGACGAGAAGATGAGAATGACGGTCTTATCGCTAAAAGCGATCTCTTCCAGACAACCTTCTGGCGGAGTACTTCTTTAATTCCATTCTTCGAACTACTAGCATTAAACAAAGTCCCCCCCCTCCCTTTTGATGCTTACGTAATACTTGAACGGCCCCGAACATTTCTCCACAGATACCAGATCGACCGGGGTAACATAGTGATCCCGAAGTCTGTCAACAAATCAAGGATCGCCAGCAACTTTGCTGTTCTGGACTTCAAGCTGTCCCGCGAGGACCTGGAGCTGATCAACAGTTTCGACTGTAACGGTCGGTTCGTGCCAATGAGCGCGTGAGTTACTTTAAAATAAAACATGCAATATTAACTTATTTTAAGTCAGTTATCTTATGATAGAGGGGGGGGGGGATAACCCCAGCGGCACTTCGACCCTTGAGGATCTTTTGTGCCTACCTTATTATACACACATCAGTCTTATACCTTTTGTATGTATAGAAGATAAGGGGTTGATTGTTTGTCTGTGGCACAAAAAAGCACTAAAGAGACATAGGTCAGGGAGACGATAGGGGGTCGCAAAAAAACCTTTGAAATTATCTTGGTTATGACCGGCGAGGAAACATTACATAACTTGCACAATCACTGGGAATAACCCCAGCGGCACTTCGACCCTTGAGGATCTTTTGTGCCTACCCCATTTACACACTGGTCATCTCAGTGTGCAGGTTTCTTCACGATGTTTTCCTTCACCGTCAGAGCAGTCGGTAAATGTACGTAAGTCTTCGAAAAATACGAAAAACTCATTGGTACATGGCACTGTACGGTTTCGAACCCGGACCTCCCGCATGGGAGTCACAATGAAACGAGTTTTATTCTCACCTATTTCAGTATTAGAATAGCAATAATTCATTCATTTGTAGAATTTTTAAAACAAACAATTTTGGATTTTTTTCTTTTTTTGTTATAATATTCATAGGTTATAACTTATAACCTATAAATGACACGCTAGAAATATTTGCCGCTAATAAAATAGGACCCCATATAATTATACATACATAAACTCACGTCTACGTCAAAATATACAGGGTGTAACATTAAGAACGGTCAGTATGGGAAAGTCTGAAACTATAAGACATACGAAGATCTGTTCTTAGGAACCATGTCATCAATTTTAGTAACAAGAAACACTGTATTCAAACATTTAAAAAAAAACTGTACTCAGCCTGGGAATCGAACCCGGTTGTTTTGAAAAAAAATCCAACACTATTACTATTTAGATATCGATTGTGTAGGTCTTAAGGAATAAATGTTAGTATGAAACGTGATGTTTAAAATTAATAAAACGCATTGTTTCCATATCTTTTAATTTATTTTAGTAGGTGTTCGAAATGACTACCATTTTGTACAATACAACATTCAACTCGTTTAGGTAACGATCTTACTATTGAATGTTGTATCTTCAGGTGGTGAATTTGCGTTAAATTGTCTCTATGGCTGCTGGTCTCTAGGTCTTCAATTGTGTCGTAGCTTGTTTTGTACACTTCATCCTTAACGTAATCGATATCTAAATAGAAATAGTGTTGGATTTTTTTTCAAAACAACCGGGTTCGATTCCCAGGTTGAGTACAGTTTTTAAAAAAAATGTATGAATACAGTGTTTCTTGTTACTAAAATTGATGACATGGTTCCTAAGAACAGATCTTCGTATGTCTTATAGTTTCAGACTTTCCCATACTGACCGTTCTTAATGTTACAGCCTGTATAGATATTTTGTATCCATAATCCCCGAGGGGGTAGACAGAGGAACCAAGTGGTTCCCACTTCTCGCCGTAATATTTGGTGGACAAACGTGTTAGGTGGCGAGCCTACCGCCGTCTACTAGGTGGAGAATAGTATCCACTAAGACCCTCAGTCACCTCGTACGATACCCACGGGAAGAGTTGGGGTGGTGATATTCTTTATGGCCGGCACGACACTTTCTCCTTATACAATAAAAAACCTTCTAAGTCGTGTTCTTCATTGCTGAGGGTCGTGATCATTTTAAGGAATTAACCACAGAAGGACTGTCGTGGCATATTTAATGGGGTGGTTTTCCATTGCCTTCCCCATTTCACACACGGATCATATCAGTGTGCAGGTTTCCTCACTAAAACTTCGTAAAACTTGACTGAATTCAGTCAACGATCTAGTAGAGTAATTAGACAGGCATCTGTCTGAATTCAGTCAAGCATAGCGCTTTGAGAGCCAGAGTAATTACGGGCACATGAGGCACTCCAACTCCTCAAGGTTATTAGCGCATCGGAAACCCAATAACATTACAGTGAGGTGAGATGTCTGTGGGTAACGGTGATCATGATCAGATAGACTGTTTACTTGACTGAAACATTAATGAAAACGTGTTTTTTTTCAGGTCCCTCGGTCACAAGTTCCATCCGTTCGAAAACGATGAATTCTAAGCCATATTATTTAACCATATTAAAGCTAGATAATTTTTCACGAAAATTCTATTTTGTAATAAGCTAATAAATACTTGTTTCTGTATTTATTTTGTGTTTTAGGTTTGTATTTTCTTAATTCCTTAAACCTATCGAATCCATGCAATGTGTTACAGGATGCGAGTCGATTTTCCCTTAAATTCGCGCTTAGTAGATTTGAAAGTGGCGACGCACGACACACGCGCCACTACGTAGAACGCGCTATCGAAATTTTCCTGGGACTTCGTATATATACGAGTTCCAAACATCCATAGTTGGACCAGGACATCTGGTCACCAGGCACAACACCCCGCCTGGTGGGAGATTTCCCCTTTCATACAACTGACGTTACGTCATCCATGTCCTCACATAGCGCGTTCCTACAGAAGCTAACGAAGTCACGAACAAGATGTGTTGCCGATTGTTCCTTTCGACCGGTTTACACTTGTTCGAGTAGTGGCAAGTGGCGAGTGCATACTGCCAGGCACTCGCCACTCTACTTGACCAAGTGTAAACCAGCCCTTTGGTAGTAAAAACAGCTAACTGTAACTTATTTTGATTTTACTAAGGTAGTTTAAAATAAAATACAAAACATAGGCCTTCGTCTTTTATTTCTCATTTATATCGCATTACATCTACATAGATAGCATCGATTCTGGGGCTCACTCGCTAAACGAAACGTCACTCATTACATTACACATGAGTAAGAGAGACATTTTCTTTTACTTTAGATTTAGCGGCCACCACGGAATCGACGCCAATAAATTAGTAAAAAAATTCCTAGTTTCAGAGTTCAGTGAAAAAGTATATACAGACAAGACGGTTTTCAAAATCGATGCCATAAAACCAGAGAGCGAAAGAGGTTACCTGAATTATGTTTTATTTTATGTAAAATTGGACACAAAACTTGTTTTGTCTAGACGAAGTGAAATGAGTTTCTCCCGCGCTTTTGTGGCGTCCACGTCAGCTTTGTTTCGATTTGTCTTGCAAATTGTATTACAGTAGTGCTTTTCTAGTAAGAATGGTGTTTCTTGCTCGAAGAACTTCGACAAGATGTGAATAATGTGTGGGACAGTGAAGTAAAGTCAAATAAGACGCTGCAGCCCGATCCGTACTTGGCTGGATTTTGAAGAGCCACACTGCGTCCGGGACGCCTTCTTATTTGGTTCGGATGGCGCAGAAGCGTGGAAGATTCTCCCAGATAGCATTGAAATGTGTCACACCAGCATTTTAATAAAGACTTGAAAGAGTTGTTTACATCAGACATGGCTGTATGGGCTCAGTTCCCTTTGCCTTAAAAAAACAACAACAACAACGAAGTGAAATATGTATTTTAAGGTTATAATATCTGTGAATACTTTTTGTTTGTGTTAATTTTTTTGCTTATATGTATTTTTTTACGCATGTTAATTAGATGTTATGTTACTTGCCATCATAAACAAGAAATCATGAGAGTATGTAAATATGATAGTTCAAGTAATGGGAAACAGAAATATATTGATTTCCGATCATTAAATCACGTTTTTAATATAATAATTTAAGTTATAATCGCCCTTTTTTTAATATGTATATCACGTGACCTGAAACGCTTATCCGCCATGACGCTGTCAAGTGTGACGTCACTATCGAGTAAACAACACAACGAATGTAGAGCGAACAGTTTCGTTTTGTTTGTTTGTTTGAAACATAGTGACGTCACAGTAAAAATATTATGGCGACCAGCGTTTTGGCGGGAATTTAAAATGATTAAAATTTTAATGCTGTTTAAGACTATTTGGCGACTTTATTTTGAGGAAATAAAAAAAACTAGTAAAGAATGACTGATTTAAACATTTTAACATACTTTTCAAAAAGTGTCAAATACCCTATTGTCTATATAGGGCGGGAAGAACCAGATTGTTGTAACGAGATTACTTGGACAGACGAGTGCGATAAGTGGTCTTCCCGCACGTGATATACACGATATATTTTTTGTTGTGTGTGAAAAAAAATATTCATATCGGCAGAATGCCTTTGAATTTAAGTGTTTATCAGAGGTCCAATGATTATGATCACAAGGCACTATTTTTTTGTAGTTGTGTATAGTTAACGACTTGATAGTTGAGTAGGTACTTCCCATCGAGGGAAATAGATTCCCACACTAGTGCAGAAAAGTGGCACTTCACACAGTGTCTTCGGTCTATAATTTTTGGCCAATTTTTGAGCAAACGTAACAAAAATATTTTTGTTAAATATTGGTTACCGGTTACCGGTATTTGACCAAAATAATTCATTGTAGATTCTACCTTAAAACCATGAGTTTTGTGCTCAATTTTTCATGTGCTGTAAAATAGATTTAGGTAACCCCTTTTGATCCCTACATAAAACCATTACAATTGTTATCAGTTTATCACTATTTACAATTATTTTTTTATCTAAATGCATTATGTATGTATCAACTTTTTTTATACATAGTAAGTAATACGTTTATTCCCACACAGCACTGACCGAAACAGTTATAATTATAATAAAATAATGATGTAGTCAAAGGTGAACATATCTAAATCATGTCTGATGGTCTGCTGTTGTTGTGAAAAGGTTCTCAACTCAGCTTATTGCTGCAGACAAGAATGCCTGCAGCGCTGGTGTTCTGTTGGACCGTGACCGATGGCTGGCCACATTGTTTTTCTATTGTATTATACAGGAGTGGAACAAAAAGTTGGACATCTTTTGTTTTGACATTTCGATTGGTACTGGGTTTTTTTAAGTAATAAGTGTAATAACATTTGTCTTTTTTTTTGGGGAACTAACTTTATTAGGAATTTCAGGTACAAAAAATTAAGTTCTCATTTTTTTTACGTTTTCAAAAATATACAAAAAACTAAAGTTGTCCAGATTTTTTTCTATTTATGAAAACTTAAGTTTGTTCTACGATACATATAAAAAAATTCCAATCACTATACAAATTTTTTAAACAAAATATACAAAAAATGACTTGTATAATTAGAAAAGTACAAAAAAAATTTAATTCGCAATAAATTAATAAATAAATTATACTAACGTCTTAAAAATTGTTATACATTGTATAATGAGTGCGCGATAAGACACATTGTCGCATGAGTTACAAAAGTCGTGATAATACAATACGTTCTTCTGGCACGTGGTACACACGATACTATTTATAAATAAGTAATACGTTTATTTCCCACACAGCAATGACCGAAACAGTTATAATTATGTAGTCAAAGGTGAACATATCTAAACCATGTCTGATGGTCTGCTGTTGTTGTGAAAAGGGGTCTCAACTCAGTTATAACACCTCATGCGACAAAGTGCGCCTTCGCACACTCATAACATAATAAACGTAATGTTAAACAATCATGGAACTATTAAATTAATTGAAATTTCATCTATTATTCAACATTTGTCAAAGTATTTCAACTACTGTTTTCATAATTAATACAAAAATGTAGAAAGGTGGTTTATAGGTAAAATCGTTTCAAATTTTTTTTTTTATTTTCTTCAAGTAAAGGTAAAATTGGTTGTAACATTGTAGACTGTTATTAAATCTGACTGAATTCAGTATACGATTTATGGCCATCGCACATTGTAGCGACTAGACGCGAACCCGACACGAACTCGACTCAAAGCATTGAAATGTGAGCTTTATATCGTATTACATACAGTGGGTTTTCAAAATTCAAGTGAAATAGTTGTCGACGAGTAATTCACTTTTTACTTTTGAAAACCTACTGTATGTAATACAATGCTTTGCTCCGGGGCCCAATTCGCCTAAATGACAACGTTTGTAGTTCTATTTCTATCCAATTTCAATTTAGTTTTCGTTCCAATTCTATTTGGACACCAAATCACATTCTGCTGACGCATAACTCTACCACTGCCACCTTTCGATTTACTGTCGCTCGGGCAAAAGTACCTCGGGAGGAACTTATGTTCGATCGTTATATTTGACAGTTGAAGCGTTGTGTTACCGTTCAACTGCGATTCAGTATAAACTAAACGTTTTATTAGAATGCACAAATACGTTACTGTTCGATCGATCGTTGACTCGATCGGAACTTAACTGAAATGTGATCGTTAGTGGATAGTAGCATACGAAACACGTCATAACGATGCAGTTTATAGATTCTATTTAGTGGAATGGATCTCCTGAGTTTTAGTTCGTGCCGGGGTCGCGTCGAGTTGGTATAATATGCGATGGCCATTAGTCGACGTTTTAGACAGGCATCTGTTTATATGGCAGGCTTAGTAGACTGACTCGTTCAGTCAGACTGAATTCAGTGAACTGTAATAACCCCTTAAATATCGAGCTTTTTATATAAAACAACTTTTAAGGCGAATCCGGCGCCATTTTTAAGAAAAAGGTTACATATGGTTCTTTTTCTGAAAACTGTCAACAAATTCTGTCAAAAACTTCGTAAAAGTTTACCAGGATTTGTTGGCACAATATAAAGCCCAACCAGGATATAACAAGGGTTACTCTGTTGCACTTGCGGAATTTTATGTGTAAGTGCTAATTTTTCATAACGTAGATCATAAAAAAAGTGAACCCCTGGTCGGATTTTACACATTTCTCGACAAGAATTTACCAAAACTATATAATATTCGAAACTGTAGGTAAACATGTCATTTACTTAGTTTCATATAATTATGTCCAATCACATGCAGAATTTAAGCATTAATTATTATTTCAAGTTATTAATAATTAGCCAATTCAATATTATATTATTAAAAATAACTGCTATACAATTATTGCGTACATGAATAAATACATAATTCCAAATGAAAAATCCAAAAATATTAACAAACCGTAAATCTACAGAAGTCCGACTAGTAGCACACTCCAAATAAAAACGTGAGCACTGACAGTGGGCCAAATCGTTTCGGCAAATGCCTATATAAGTTTCATATATTTGATATTTAAACGGCCGATTGACTGTATGGGGGGAGGGGGAGCTCACAGCGCATGCACCAACTGGCAGACTGTTATATCTTTTTTTTTTAATCATAGCAAATCACAGCATTTTAAGATTGGAACTAAGTTTTTAATAACAACCCTATTAGGTAGTAAAATTTATATAATATTTTACAAGCCAAAACGGATTTCACATATATTTTATTCATCAGCAGCCTACTCTAGTCCACTGCTGGACACAGGCCTCTCCCAGGGCGCGCCATTGAGCCCGATCTTCGGCTCTTCTCATCCAGATCGTCGCTCTATCTAGCAGGGACGCCCAAACGCGGTCTGCACTCCAGAACTCGTCTCCCCCAGCGGTAGTCTGCCACTGCCACTTCAGCTTGCTAATCTTATGAGCTGTGTCGATAACTCTTGTTCTATGCCGGATCTCCTCATGTCTGATTCGATCCAGCAGAGATACTCCGAGCACAGCTCTCTCCATAGCACTTTCAGTTTGTGAACCAGTCGCACCGTCAGTGTCCACGTTTCGGCTCCGTAGGTCATTACTGGTAGAACGCACTGGTTAAAGACTCTTGTCTTTAGACATTGAGGTATGGGCGACGATGTTATATTATATTTTTGGACTTTACCATTGAAATCCCCTTTAGATAATGGACTAAGGTATATCTTACCCAGATCCCATGGTTGAGATGCCAAAGTATTCTAGACCTCGAAAGGCTGTGTTTTTTTCAAACTCACAACCTGTTTTGCTCATTGGGATTCTGCCGCCAGTGTATACCCAAAGTGCAGGCACTTTTTTCGAGTCCAGATTTTAAAAGACCATAGAATTTCATTAAAAAAATCTGTATGACAATATTTAACAAGAAAAAGGGGAAATTTTAAAAAGCTTAAAATCATAACCTATTTACCACCAAAAGGTTTTGATTGTATATTATATACCCAAAGTGCAGGCACTTCATTCGAGTCTAGACAATTTAAAAAAAAATCAAATTTTCATACAATTTTTAACGCTCCTCCGACCAAAACGAATTGGTGTTATAAGTTTGAGTCGTATATCTGTATGTCTAATTCATCTGTGGTATCACAACCAACGATCCTATTTTGACGCGGGTTTTTTTCTATAAAAAGCTTCGACATTTCATACAATTTTATTATTTCCTCAGACATGCAGGTTTCCTCACGTTGTTTTCCTTCACCGTTAGAGCAGTCGGTAAATGTACGTAAGTCTTCGAAAAATACGAAACTCATTGGTACATGGCACTGCACGGTTTCGAGCCCGGACCTCCCGCATGGGAGTCCTAACCACTAAGCCACCGACGCTCTCCCCTTGAAATATTGTCATTAATTTAAAAATCACCTCATATCAGGGAGGTCGGCCGTCGCCTGACAGAGAGAGGCCGTGACCCCCGCTCCGGGTCGTTCTTGGTGCAGAGGTTGGTCGTGGCGTTGCAGCGTGGCAATGCCGCGAGCGTCATCTTTGACCTTTGCGCCAGGGTCGACACGGGGCGGAATTTTTGACTAAGGCTTTTCATAAGTCTTTTATTTTTTTATTGACGAAATTTAGCTTTGCATATTTTTCTATGTTATGAGTTATTTTATCAGAATTATCTGTTATATTTAATTTAAATGTCAAATTATTTTATATTTATATAATTTTTTTTTTATTAAAATCACCTTATATACATGTTTATTGGCATTTCAACCAATGGCACCTAGATTTTACGACTAAATAATGTAATACTAACGAATATCACGTTTTTTTCGTCCGGAATCCGTGGTCAGATCGCTTAGTTAGATCAATCTGACCACGGCTACGGTTTTGTGTCCCTGGTCAGATTATAAATTCAAATATATAGTTAAATCAATCTAACCACAGCTACTGGTTCGTTATTTTTGGATCTAGAATCCATAGTTAGATCTAAACTGTTAAATATAACCTCATTCATACAAACAAACACATTCATACAACACAACACGCACACACTGTTGCTTTCTTCGTCCGTGCAGTCACTGAGGGGTCAGCTGAAGATCAGCGCTGTGGCTTGCCTCAGCATTATGCTGAGCTGGTGTACCCTTGTTGGCACTGTACCACACCAGATGTTCTGTGCTGCATGTATTAAACTTTGTATACTTCTGTATTCTGGTGTTTACAGCGCTAAATAAACGTTTTCAATTTCTAATGTAAATTATATATTGCGTTTACAAATTTAATTCAATAAACAAATGGAACATTGAATTACAATAAAAATGCATTCTAACCTGTTTGTTTGTTGTTTATAATAATTATGGCTGTTTATGACTATAGGTCAGTGCTAACGAAGCAGTATGCAGTGGCGTAGCTAGGGGGGGGCGGCAGGGGCGGCCCGCCCCGGGTGTCACCCGTTTAGGGGTGACACCCGAGCCCTACTATGAGTATGACCATCAGTTATAGTTCTTTCTACATGTAAAAAATCGTAAATCTGTGGCAGAGAGCATAACCGCCACTAATAAAATAATCTAGGTAACTATAATATCGTACCACGAGCATAATAAATTGGTATTAAAAAAAAAACAATGTGCACACTGTCAATCGATCAGGGATTCCCCCAAAATTTAATTCCCCGTTCGCGCATAATCAACGCTAGTCAGGGGATTCCCTCGATATACAGCTCGTCACTTGTATTGTGGATTGGGCAATTTCTTTTGTTTCTGACCGCATTCATTTCAATATTCTCCTACGTGAACGTGTGCACGTCTAGTGCAAAGTGAGCATGAAGCAACACAAAATATAAATTTTGAAGACGTGATTTCGGAGTTCGCAAGTGTCAAAGCTAGAAGGAAGAAATTTTAATTTTTAACAAACTAAATTTGTTTCATATAATACACAAATATTTGTAACACTCATATTTTAATAAAACGTAAATGATTATTACTTTTTATTTTAAAAGTTTCGATTGAGTTTTGGGGTGACACCTACAAAATCCGCCCCGGGTGCCACCTATGCTAGCTACGCCACTGGCAGTATGCATATCAAAAAATCGTCCAAAAAAGTGTGTGCGTGCTTTGTGCAGAGCTCATTACATGGACTCCTGTAGACCTCTTTTTAAATGTTCACAAATTTTGCCCGTACCATGTATGTACATTAAGAAGATGTGTATTTTCATTGGACAATATCCGCAATATTTCAAAACACACGCTGATGTCTTCCCGAGGTCTACGAGACACAAGAACCGGTCTCTATTTGCCAAGTTCCAGAGTAGACATGTATAAAAAGAATTCCTTCTGTATGGCAATTTCAGTGTATAATAATCTGCCTAGTCGCCTTAAAAATGGTCCTGCTAGCCAATTTAAAACTAATATTTCCAAGTGGCTTCTAGACAAATGTTATTACTCCATAAAAGAGTATCTCAACGACACTAACAAATAGCAGAAAAGATTTGCACACCGTTGTCGGTGGAACATATGATACCTATGCTTTTTAAATTACCTGTATTTTCACTATGTTCTGGCAAATACATTTCATTTCATTCCATTTCAAATAAATAAATCTCCTTAGTGAGATCGGGAGGAAGTAGCAATCTGACCACGGATACCTATTGTAATCTGACTACGGATACACTGTGTTAACGCCATCTTTAATAAATAAGAATAGTAATTAATTTTAGTAGACATTAGGGAAAACTATCCTTGTCCCTTTCCATCCCACGCACGGGGCATATACGCCTTTTATCGCTCTGACCTATTAAAAACGGTCAAGAAATGCATAGCAACGCAGACGAAAGCATCCGCCGACGCGCATAGACCAATATATGATTCCGCTGAACTTTCCCGTCGTTTGACCACCACATGGTCGCCGCCATTTGCATTCTACGGAGTGATGAACTGAACTACCGCCTGGGATTGGTGATACAGTGCCGGCACTAAGTGTTTGTGATCTGGACTGATTCGACGGCCGCAGAAGCTGCAGATTCCCATCGAGCTAAACAGGACCTGGATCATGTGAGTCCCCGTGCACTGTTCCAAAATCCAATGTTTTGATACCCTTTAATTCCCTCTTTCTTCATTTAATTTCGAACTAGCCCCTGCTTGATATAGCAGTTCAATAAATTCTCCGCATTTTTAATTTTGTATTACATTTTTTATATACTCGCATCCCGCTGTAACACACTGTATTTATAATCTGACCAGGGACACAAAACAGTAGCCGTGGTCAGATTGATCTAACTAAGCGATCTGACCACGGATACCGGACGTATTTTATTAGGTTTTTTTTACAACCGATGGTAAGTGGTGAGCTGACCACTGATTTAAAAAAAATAGAATTTAAATAAAGGCATAATTCCATACATCGATGTCGAATAGCTATGAATTTTTCATACGATTTCTGTAAAGATTACCGATATTCGAATTCTTTTTTTTTTCAATCAGACAGTACTGCCTATAGGCAATGGTAAGCTTTAAAAATTCCTTTTTATACAGGATGTTGCAAAAACCCCATTGTAAGCCGAAACTGAACAACTTTCGCTATTAGACCACCCAAAAATTCAGCTGTTCCATACATACGCTGATTTATTTTCCGCGATTTCAGAGTTGGCCCCATAGTGAAGGTTTAATTATGGATACTGAACACCCCTTTTCGGGACCATAGGGGGCTTTTGTGACATGCAAAGGTAACCTATGTAAAATGCCTTTTTATATCGACATAAAAACTACTTGTGATTTTTTTTAAAGGTGTACCATTATCGCATGGTTTTTCGTCTTTTCCGTAGAAATTTTAGTATTAATATAATAAGTAGTGATCGGAATATATATTTCTATTTTATATACGAAAAACTAGTGCTAGCATTAGTATAGATAAGACTTTTCTCGGGATTTTTATTTCTGCCGTTCCGGGATTCATAGATTCCGGGATGTGTGGAGTATGAAAAAGTATGTTTCTACTTGAATCTTCGCTTACATAGGATTGGGAGGGTGGAAAGTTTTCCAATCATATTACCAAACATTTGAATTTAATTTATTTTAAGTTAAATATAAGATGTGACGTGTAAATTAATTAAACACATCATATTACTAATATTATTTTTTTCAATCCCGGAACAAAATTGAAATCCCGGGATGTATCCATATTATGTTAACATATTTTTTCGTGACACATTCATACGAATGTCAAGAAATCATAATAAAAAGTTATTGCGACAAGGTCCCACAGAGTACAGCTTTATGTGTCTTCCATTGCACATTAAATAAATAATGAAGAAACTTAAACTTCAACACAAACTTTAAACTTCGCAATCCTAAAACATTTGAATTAAATGTTTGTAAGAACAACACATCGTTCTATGACCCTATTGTGCGAATGTGTAGATTGTTTAACGAAATCTCTTCGAACAGCAACAATAAGCCATCGTTAGACTTATTCGATCCTAGACCATTAGTTTTTAAAAGACGGGTTGAGGATGTCCTCAAGTGAGCTATCTACTTTATAGTCTTTACTTTATTATTTTTATTTTTCAAATAGGCATAAGTTTTTTAGTCATTACATTCAATAGTATTTTTTCATAACTCAATTTTGTACAACAACCAATTCCCCACTTCCTAGCCATGCTGTGTTTACACGTTAAGGGTTACGACCTAGCTCATAACTTTATATTGATTTTTCTGTAATTTCTCTGGTTGTAATCTGTTGTGTTTACCTCATAAATAAATTAAAACTAAATTAAAAAAAGACATTATATTCTATTTTAGCGCTAAAGTGGAGTACACATCCCGGGATCTATGAATCCCGAGAAAGGTCTTATCCACACTATGCTAGCAGCACTGGTTTTTCATACATAAAAATGCAACAGGTATTCCGATCACTGTTAATAAGTTATTTAACAATGTTTAAAGTTGTCTACAAGAATATATTACAATTTACAACTTTGACAAATTAATAGAGAATGTACAAAGAGCATTTAGGGGTGGGGAGGGGAAGAGTGATGAAATAAAAATATATTTGTATTTGTTTGGGCCAGAGCTGGTGGTTTTTCGGTCAATGAGTAGTGTGCTCTATGCTCGCCTTAAAAGCGCGCGCCACTGGCCATGGAACGAGTGAATGTACGGAACACAAGACCGAACCACAATGAAATCTCGTGTCCGCCATATTGAACGAGAAGAGCAAAATCAAGGGCAGTCGTTCAATGAAGGCTCCAGCGTAGACACGTACTCGGTTGACGCGCAGTTCCCGCGCTTTTTCGCTTTGAAGAAAACTTCATTATTTTATGTGAATTTAAGATATTGTTTGTGCTATTTGTGTGTGTACACCCGCTTACTAACATTTAGTTATGGAACTAACCAATAATACATCTGCTGTGTATGGACTAATCTCCGCAAGATCCGCTTCAGCTTTGGTGATGGCATGGCATGGCATGGTCTAGACTGCGCATAACTGACTATTCAGGTGAGCTAGAGTTTCATATTGCTTAGTGACAGGAGGAAACCAGCCTGGTGATAGTCTCTGCCTTTGAGTTCAGCTCTATATTTTACAGTATTAGTACAAAATCAAAAATCATTAATATGTCTGATGTTAGTTGAGATATCGATAAACGAATTTTAGATCCTTCTTCAGGATGTCCATGTTGATTCATGGAATAATTTTTTTTAGTCAAATTCCAAAAACGTCCAATTCCCCGAAGGTCTAGTTCCTAAATTCCTAATATACCGAACTATTAAAATATGAAAAACAGCGTTCGGTATATCAGTCGCTAGTAAGGAATTATTTAAACTCTCTTGTGCAATAACTCGACTGGATAATTGTGAAGAGTGGTGCCGGTTCTAAAGATCCACCACCACCCCAACTCTTCCCGTGTGTGTCGTACGAGGCGACTAAGGATCTTAGTGGATACTATTCTACACCTAGTAGACGGCGGTAGGCTCGCCACCTATTATATTTGTCCACCAAATCTTACGGCGAAAAGTGGAAACTAATTGTGATTAAAGTGTCTATGATGAAGGTGGTTCCTCTGTCTACCCCGTGAATACCTTTAAGAGGTAAGAGGGTGGTACCCAGGCGATCCTGTTCATCAGGATCTACCACCTTCAAATAATCATAATAAACTAGTGCCAGATTTTATGACTGATAAAGATACATGGCAAGTTGGCAACACTAATGACTTTTGATTTTTTATGTACAGAGATAAAATATATGATTATTATTATTAATAATCACACACATTGTACACCTACTGCCTCTTTCTCGAAATCATTTCCTCTGCCCGAAGGTTGCCTGGAAGGTCGCTCTTAGCGACAAGGCCGCCTAAATTGTACTTCACTATTTTACTTTAACATTAATTAATAATTAATTTTAAGTTCTTACATTGTCGTATACAGAGTGTACCATTGAGATGGGTCAGTATGGGGACCTCTGAAACTATAAGAGATAGAGAAATATGTTCTAAGGAACCATGTCGTCACGTGGACGTGGACACTGACGGTGCGACTGGCTCACAAATTGAAAGTCGCTCAGCGTGCTATGGAGAGAGCTGTGCTCGGAGTATCTCTGCTGGATCGAATCAGACATGAGGAGATCCGGCATAGAACAAGAGTTATCGACATAGCTCATAAGATTAGCAAGCTGAAGTGGCAGTGGGCCGGTCACGTCTGTCGCAGAACAGACAACCGCTGGGGGAGACGAGTTCTGGAGTGGAGACCGCGTTTGGGGAAGCGTAGGGTGGGTTAGATGGAGCGATGATCTGCGCAAGGTGGCTGGCAGCGACTGGATGAGAAGAGCCGAAGATCGGGCTCAATGGCGCGCCCTGGGAGAGGACTATGTCCAGCAGTGGACTAGAGTAGGCGGCCTTATCGCTAAGAGCGATCTTCCAGGCAACCTTCGGGCAGAGGAAATGATTTCGAGAAAGAGGTAGTAGGTGTGCTAGGTGTGTGTGTGTTTGTGTGTGTGACAGTCGTATAAACTATAGTTTAGTATAACTCTCACGTCCATGATCCTCGAGGGGTAAACAGAGGAACCACCTTCATCATAGACAGTTCCCACTTTCCACCGTAAGATTTGGTGGACAAACGTGGTAGGTGGAACTTCTTCCTTAGAACATATTTCTCTATCTCTTATAGTTTCAGTGGTCCCCATACTGACCCATCTTAATGGTACACCCTGTATATTGAATGGAAAAAAAATGACCAACAAAAGTGTACAAGCTGTATCAATTTGTTAAAATACACTATTTCGTTTCTAGGACATTCTCTATTAACTAGCCGAGCTATTTAACTCTCTATCAACCATAAACAATAACACGCCCAAAGAAGTCCATCACATTTGAGCAATCCAAAAATATATTTATTGCTTTTTTTTTAAACACCCTCAGGTTTGTCCGCTTTTTAAGAACACGCTGTGTATCGATTGGGGATATAAAGGTATATCGTATACCATAAGGGGGCGTCCATTAATTACGTGAGGCGTTAAGGGAGTCAAGCCGAATCTCACCAAATCGAAAGTGTAAAATTGCGAGGAAACTTGAGATATGGCTGAGAGCGTCGGTGGCTAGGACACCGGACTCACATGCGGGAGGTCCGGGTTAGAAACCGTGCAGCGCCATGTAGCTAATTTCGTATTTTTCGAAGACTTACGTACATTTACCGACTGCTCTAACGGTGAAGGAAAACATCGCGAGGAAACCTGCACACTGAGATGACCAGTGTGTAAATGGGGCTGGCACAAAAGATCCTCAAGGGTCGAAGTGCCGCTGGTGTTATTACCGGCCCCCTGTCATAAGATATGGCTAAATCCAACACAATAATATTTATTGGGGTTTATTAACGTATTTACACTAAAAATACGCATTTTTTAAAAATCTCACGTCAGATTAGGGGGGGGGGGAGCCAAATCTCAAGACATCTCACCAATTGAGGTCGAGCACCTTTAATTGACGCCCCCTACCCAGAAATATAAACACCCTCCCATATAGTGGAATTAAATAGTACTATATCTTCACAGCGAACCGAACAGATTATAAGACTACCAATGGCGCCGAGGATTTTTATATTCCTGGTCAGGGTATATTCACGGAAAAAGTTTCACTTCTATATCCCGTACAGCGAAAACACCATAATTTCATAACAATAAAAAAAAAAACTTAAAAAATCACTTCATATCACACAACATATTCACAAGTCTCGTTACACTGATATCTGTAACTGTTACCGGATCCGTTACTGTTACCGTTATTTTGTAAAAGGTATCTACTCGCCTTTTAGCCTTTTACTGAACTCTTCCTGTTGTAGCTCTCTCCATTCTTTCTTGGCCTTCATTCTTTTCAGTTGGCCGTCCCTGCAATTTGAAAAAAATAAACATTGTGCCAATAACCGAAACTAAGGAAGATTGGGGGCAAAGCCCAGGTTATAAAAGAAAACTACAACCGGATTTCCACCAAAGGAAACATCCACCAATAGGATCGCTTCGTTATCACGTCACGAGTAAAATGAAGCGACCCTATTGGTGGATTTTTTCCTCATTTACCAGTAATTAAACATTGGCAAAAGGTGCTCCGAGGGGCTGTATGCAGGTACTCGGTTCCATACCGCTGGAGCTACCAATCACGTCACACGTTAAGCGGGAGAGAGTGGGTAGGGGGGGGGACACGTCATCAGCTTCGTGACGGGGGTGTGACATTATTTGTGGATGGCTCCTTAGCAAGTCCGCGGCGGACTCCGTGTCCTCGCCTCATGGCTGGTACCCCACGTCGCACTATAACACCGTGTCGTATTCTCGTTCCATCTTATCCTATGATAGGGGGCCGGGAGTAACCCAGCGGCACTTCGACCCTTGAGGATCTTATGTGCCTACCCCATTTTACACACTGGTCACCTCAGTGTGCAGGTGTCCTCGCGATGTTTTCCTTCACCGTTAGAGCAGTCGGTAAATGTACGTAAGTCTTCCATAAACACGAAAAACTCATTGGTATATAGCACTGCACGGTTTCCAACACGGACCTCCCGCTTGGGAATCCGGTGTCCTAACCACTGTGCCACCGACGCTCTTAAATAAAAGTAAGTCATGCTCACCGTTGAGCAGTCGGTAAATGTGCGCTTTTTATTTTTTTCTTGACTACTAAACACTTGACCTTGATCTCGCCTGATGGTAAGCGACGATGAGGTCGACGATGGAGCATGCGGGTCCAGTAAATGCCTATTCACTCTGACTTGAAGATCCCAAGGTTGTAGGTTTCGGGAAACACAGACGCCGGCAGGCTGTTCCATTCCCAAGTCTTCCATAAATACGAAAACCTCATTCCACTTCCCGCATGATGGGAGTCCGGTGTCCTAGCCACTGTTCCACACTCACCACATGAGGTCGACCAGCCCGCCGCGCCGCGCTATGACCGCCTTCACGCGGTTGGCGAAGTCCACGGCGGACTCCGTGTCTCCTCTCCTCATGGCTGGCAGGTACCACACGTCACACACGATGGCCCACGAAGACATCATGTTGAACAGGTAGTGAAGCATGCCGTAGCGAGCGCTGTTCCAAAACGCGTCGCCGAAACGCGGATCGTATCTGCGGTAAGATTACAATGGAGTAGGAACTTAAGCATATGTTACATTAGGTCCTTACATATGAAATTGGCGTTTTGTCGTACTGGGTTACTGTACTTTGATCTGAAATATCTCCTCTTTGGTTAAGAATTCAAAATTCAAATTGATTAAACCATATAGCTGGTACATTTTAGTTTCTAAAACAGTCATTCATTTGTTTTTTCCTGACTAGTTTTGTCCTTGGCGTCGCTCATATCGCACAATGGAAAACATGAATTATCGGTATATTTACGAGTACGAGTTCTACCGTGGCACCAGTGCTGCAGAAACAGCTCGAAGGATTAATGATGTGTATGGCGCTGGTGTCGCAAAAGAAAACACGGTACGTTTTTGGTTCCAAATTCAGAACGAGCCCCGTGGACGACCGGAGACCAAAGTGTATAATAAAGAATTAAGAATTCTTACAAGGAAAAAAAATCAAGTCCGATGTGGCAGTCCAAACCGCCTTCAGAGAGTTTATTGATTCTCGCCCCCATGGTTTTTTTAGTAAAGGGATCAATGAACTACCTATGAAGCCACCTAAAAAACACTTAACTATGAGGAGATCGAGATTCTCCTTAAATACTAGTATTTCTCCCCTTTTTACCTTAAATGAATCGTGGTTTACACCGAGCCCAAGATATTTTTAACGCAGTTTTTCATTTGACATCTCTCACTCATTTTGGCATGGAACACCATACATCTCTCTTGCACACACACATACACCCTCACACACACCCTCTCTCTCTCACACACACACACACACGTTATTATTATTATTATATTCGTAAATAGGTACACAAATAAAGAGGTATGGAAGAGCGTGGCCCTCTGACACACAGGTGTTGTCACACTTAAAAGAGGGCCTCCACAATTTGAAAAAAATGTTTGTACCTTTTTGTTACTGAATAAATCTTTTTTTTTTAATTTTTTTTTATTCTATGAGATGGCAAAAGTGCATAGATAACAATGGTGCATACTTTGATTAATTAAATATATTTTACAACAACAAAAATCGACTTTATATTCCTCCCATACAAAACGCCAATTTCATATGTAAGGACCTAATATTAAACTTAATAAAATTAGTGAGCAACCAGTTATCTTACAATAAGCGAAGAAGAAGAGACGATTGAAAAATATATTATAAAAATAAATAAACAAAGGTAATTAATTAAGTTTGATGAAGGTGGCGTGCAGCACCGGACAAAGGGGACTGCCTCAGCCTGTTGCCGGAGCGGATAATATATCATCAGCCTATTAATGTCCCCACTGTTGAGGCACAGGCCTCCCCTTGAACAAGGGTGTACGGGCCATGATCCACCGAGCGGGCTCAGTGCTGTGCGGTGGATTTCACACGCCTTCGGAAACTTTTAATGTCCTCAGACATGTAGGTTTCCTTACGATGTTTTCCTTCACCGTTAGAGCAGTCGGTAAATGTACGTAAGTGTTCGGAAAAATCGGAAAAACTCATTGGTACATGACATTTCATGGTTTCGAACCCGGACCTCCCGCATGGGAGTGCGGTGTCCTAGCCACTAGACCACCGACAATGATATAATACATGCAGCACAGAACATCCGGTGCGGTACAGTGCCAAGAAGGGTACACCAGCTCAGCATAATGCTGAGGCAAGCCACAGCGCTGATCGTCAGCTGGCCCCTCAGAGACGATTCAGATTTTCACATTTATTTCTTAAGAATGTAGGTAATAATTATGGGGTTATGTTGTTTCATTCATGCTGTCATGGCGTGTTCGTCCTATTTTATTGTTTAAAAACGGTTCACAGTGGTCATTTTTTAGTGAAAATAGTGTATTTTACCTAAAAATCGTGCGTGTTAAGTGAAAGTGAGTGACAGTGAAATGGGAGTGAAACACTACGACGGTGTGATTCGGCAACCTGATCTCCAACTGCACTTGGAATGCAAGACACTAGTCATTCCTAGTGCACACGACTCTCCCATAATCTCGACGTTGGTAAACTGTTTTTTTTTCAAAACGACGCCATAACGTTCGAATTATTTTCAAGATTCTAACACGGTCATTGGCCAAATTGCAGAGTAAATCACTAGCAGGGGCTATTCATTATATAAAAAAGGTAATAATTATCAAATACAAGATGGTATGATAGAAACAAAGAGCCAATACAATCTACTCATATTCTTCTTCTAAGTCGTGTTCCTCACTGCTGAGGGTCGTGATCATTCCAAGGAATTAATCACATAGAACGACTCTCGTGGCAGATTTAATGGGGTTTGCCATTGCCTTCCCCATTTCACACACTGGTTATCTCAGACATGCCGGTTTCCTCACGATGTTTTCCTTCACCGTTAGAGCCGTCGGTAAATGTACGTAAATGTTCGGAAAAGTCGGAAAAACTCATTGGTACATTGCATGGTTTCAAACCCGGACCTCCCGCATGGGAGTCCGGCGTCCTAGCCACTGTGCTACTATCCCTGTCTCTGTGTACAATATATTAATATATTTTATAAATTTATAATAGTATATATAATCTTTTAAATATTACATATACATATGATCTTTTAAACTTAAGTTGTAATTTGTCTTTTAATTCTGGAATGTGAATTTAAATTGACACATAACATTGTAAAGTGGTCAGTGTGCGTATGTAATCTCCACGACACAGGCAACGCCTGGTGTGGAGGTTATAGTTTAATGTGGAATGTTCATTAATATGTGGTACAGGAATACATTTTTTCAATTTCAATCTTCAATATAGTGTTTCTATCGGAAGTTAACTCACTTGATGGCGACCGGGTAGACGGTTCCGCCGACTTCGAAGCTGCCCTTCTTGAACTGCATCACTGACGTGTTGTTGATACACGTGCCCTCCGGGAAGATCAGGATCGGAGGGTTGTCAGGGATAGAGATGTGCTCTCGTAACCTGCCGATTATAAAATGGTAGTTTATAGAAGGGATGTTACGTAGTTAAATGTCGGAACTTCCGAGCCGAAGTAGGAGTCGGAGGTGTAAAATCAACACCGACTCCAACTTCAGCTCCGATAATTTTGAATCGGAGGTTATACCGAAGATTTGTGAGCAAACATATTCAACTATCAATATTTTATTAAATAGTGTAGGACTACATAAAGGAATAGGTTTTATACCGCAAACGTCATCATAAAAAATATTGGCCAATATTTTAGTTCAGCTATAAAAATTAAAAAACGGTTTAAAATTAGAACTTCTTGTGAATATCTCCTCCGCCTCCGATAAATCAAATTTAAAACCTTCGGTTCCGACTCCGGTTCCGGTAAAACCATCTCCGTAACATCCCTAGTTTATAGTGCCGTGTGGTGCCGGCCATAAATCAAATCAAAATGTTTTCATTGTAAGTACCTTATAGTACATTTTTACATCATTTTTTTTCACTCTACCACCGCTTCGTAAGGTGCTGTAGCTGAAAGGAAAGAAGCGGCGCAAGGAACTTTCAGCAGCACGTCTTTTGAAATAAATATATCTTACAATAATTATGAATACAATCATACACACAATGTGCAGAGCTGGAGCTGGGTTTAGGACCAAGCCTCTTTATCATTTAAGTAGTCATTTATTTTATATTAACCCTTTTTACATAAGGTCCGTCTTGTGTGGGTATTAAATGTGTTCTCTGTCATATTTATTACAGTATCGGGTATCTTATTATAACATCGTACACAGTGACCCATAAATGACGTGTTTACTTCACTAAGTATAAAGCGCGGGACTGCAAGTTTGTCTTTGTTTCTGGTATAGAAATTATGATTATCGCAGTTTTTCGGAAACAACTGTACGTTTTTGCGTACATACATAATAAAGAATAGCACCACCCTCCCCTCTCCCCGTGTGTCATGTGTGTCGTACGAAGCGACTAAGGATATTAGTGGATACTGTTCTGTAGGTTCCACCTATCATGTTTGTCCAACAAAACTTACGATGAAAAGTGGGAACTGCCTATGATGAAGGTGGTTACCCTGTCTACCCCCTCGAGGGTTATGGACGTGAGAGTTATACTATACTATAGTTTATACAACTGTCACATAATGCTAGTCATTTTAACCCGAGTGTTAGTTTGTGATACGAGCGAAGCGAATATCAAAGTCAATATTTAACTAAATCCCTTTTTTTGTCTACTTCTTCACACTGACGACAATGGAAAACACGAATTTTACAATGGTTAATTACGTGCAGTTCCTTACTAGTTATTTACGCAACTGTCACGTAATGATAGCCATTTTAACACGCGTGCTTCCTTGTGAAACGAGCCGCAGCCGAGTTTCACAATAGACAGCACGAGTGATAAAATGGTCGTTACGTGCAGTTGCATACTTTTCTATGACTATGAAATGTCTACATATTCAATTCAATATCTTTATTTATCGGATAAATTGATCCATTCTGTTAGAATAGAATAGAATAGAAAAACGTTTATTTGCTGTCTGCAGCACACACACAATAGTAGTTAGTAGTTGTACTTAAAAACTATGTTTGTAGAATACATTATTACGGCAAACATTGCGAGTTTTTTACACTTCGATCACACTGTGATCAAAGATAATTCGATCAGCACCCGAACGAAGGGTTTAAGGGTTTAGGGGATAGGGGAATCTGATGATGATTTTTCCGTCACCTGAAGGTTGCCTGTAAGATATCTCTGAAAGCGATAAGGCCGCCTTCTGCACATTACATTGTACCTCTCTTTATGTTGTATGTTTTGGTTTTGTCCCGGGTGTGCAATACAGTATATTTGTATTTGGAATCATATTTTGCGCATAATCGTCACACAATAAGTCACACAATCATCCTAAATCATGAAATTCGTGTGACGTAATGGATGGTCCCTAATGTTGAAGACTTGATGGTGATCACCACGTAAAGACGGACGGCTAAGGAATGGAACAGCCTGCCGGCGTCTGTGTTTCCCGAAACCTACAACCTTGGGATCTTCAAGGCCAGAGTGAATAGGCATTCACTGGACCCGCATGCTCCATCGTCGACCTCATCGTCGCTTACCATCAGGCGAGATCGAGGTCAAATGCGGGTTTAGAAGTACATAAAAAATATATCTTATTTGTCCAGATTATTATATTTCTTTGCTCACCTTTGTGCGACGACGTGTCTGTCTTTTACTTCTGATCTCTCGAACCAGATGTGGGGAGACGCCCTGGACAGGGCCCGTTGTAATAGTCCAAGGAATCCGTTATGCCTTTGACCAATCTGAAAGTATTTTAGAAGAATATGAGGTAATAATATATTTCATATTTTTTTTACTCTGAGACTAAAAAAAATTCACTTGTACGGTTTACCCTTTAGGTCGAAACACAGCAAACTACGCATTGCTGCTTTGCGGCAGAACTAGGTAAAAGAGTGGTACCACCACAGGGCGATCCTGCACATCAGGATCTACCTTGAAAGTTAACTTGCAATTTGATCCTTCTATATAAAGTCTGTCGTCAAATATCTCCCCGCAGTGTTTATAGAAGAGGTCAGTACTTACTGAGCGTGTGCTCCATCTTCGACCTCATCCTCACTTACAGCAGATGGAGCGTCGGTGGCACAGTGGCTAGGGCACCGGACTTCCGTGCGGGAGGTCCGGGTTAGAAACCGTGCAGTGCCATGTATTTTTCGAAGACTTACGTACATTTATCGACTGCTCTAACGGTGAAGGACAACATCGTAAGGAAGCCTGCATGTACTGAGCGTGTGGGCTCCATCTTCGACCTCATCCTCACTTACCACCAGGTGAGGTTGAGGTCAAGGGCTTAGTCGTATTTTTTTTAAAACAGTACAATGTGCAATAGAACTACCGGGAACTAGTACCTTATGATAGAGTTCCGTAGCAGTTCTGTTACAAAAAACATTTTGCGGTCGATTTCATACAATTTGTTCCACAGTAACTACACATTAACTTTGTCGGATTCTGTTTTTCTTAACATAACTTTGGTACTGGATCCGTTGTAATTTTCATTGAAAGTTCTTACTACCAGGAGCTCGTACCCTAGTTGCGAGCACGGTCCGAAAGTGATCGTGTAGGTTAAGCGACGTTGGCGCCGTCGGTACCTGGATGGGTGACCGCTAGTGGCATATTTCGTCTGAGCTCCTCAGTGTTTCGGAGAGCACGTTAAGCAGTCGGTCCAGGTTGTTGTCGTTCGACAGCAGTCGTTAAGCCATGTCAGATGCCCACGGGCGGTCTGAACAACTCTGACAAATAGGTTGGCCACTGACCATACGATAAGCACCAAGCAACTACCAGGTATAATTTATATTTTTAAATATATTTTTTTAATACCTCCAGGACACAGGTAACGCCTAGTGTGGAGGTTATTAATACGTGGTAAAGGAATTTAAACAGACGAACGGACTAACATAATAAACTATATACGCGGAGTTACACATAGTTGTTCACCGATTCGGGGACCGACCTGCGGTGGACGATCTACGATCACCGACCTTTGTCGACCGACCACTGGTAATTCACATATAGTCGTTAACCGACCTGAAGGTCGCTCAACGACCATATGTAACCGCGCCTTGACCATGGAACCCTAAAAAAGAAATCTTCCAGCAAAAGTTTTGTGAAATTAAAAAAAAGACATGACCTCAACGCGGGCAAAGGATAGTTTGAATTTTTTTTCCGCGAGCAGGATTTGAACCTGCGACCTAGCCATAAGTGGCTTGCTCTAAACCAACTGAGCTATCGCGGTATACAAAAAAATATCAGTATATCTCAGAATACTTTAATCTTTCATCTAATTTCTGCCTATAAACCCGTGTTAGACCTCAACCTCACCTGGTGGTAAGTGACGGTGAGGCTGAGGATGTAGCCCACACGCTCAGTAAGCACTGACCTCTTCTATGAACACTGCGGAACACATCGACGACGAAGCGGAGATATTTGACGACAGACTTTACATAGAAGGGTCAAAGGTACCACTCTCTTACCGATTTCTGCCGCAAAGCAGCAATGCGTGCATTGCTGCTATGCGGCCTGAAGGGTAAAAGGGTCAGCGTAACTACCAGCACATGTGAGGTACTCGATCTAAGGGCAGCAGTGCATCGGAAACCCTCTAAGATTATAGAGCACATGAGGCACTCTAAGTCCGCAAGTTTATCAGCGCACCGAAAACTCTCTTAATAACGTTATAGTGAGGTGAGATGTCTATGGGCGACGGTAACCACTTACCACAGGTTACCATTAGGTTGCCATCAGGTGGCCCGTTAGTTCGTCTGCTATCCATAAACAAAAAAAAACTTAAAATTACAGACATACCTTCACACACACAAAAGCTCAAAAATACGAGTATGTCTGGACATTAAAATGGATGATATACAAAAAAAAACTATGTATTTACCTTCCCCACTTTGTCTATGGTTATTGTGTTACTTACCATAGCCTAAAACATGCATTTAGGAGTCACTGAGGAATTCTTCAAAAATATTGTGTAAGTCTCTTTTATTACCCTTCAAAGGTTAGAGAAGTTTGGATCCGCCCCAACCCTAAACTAGGTAGGACTATACCTTCTACTTATATTTTCGTTATAATTGATAATTTTCTTTAACATATTATCACATACGTACCTGGTTTCTAGAAGCTTGTAGACCCCCCGATCCTCTCAAGAAACTTACCAACGAAGCGTCTAGACCCCCTAACCTCTCAATAAACTCACAAACGAAGCTTGTAGAACCCTAACCCCTCAAAAACGCACCAATGAAGCCTGTAGACCCCTGACTCCTACTAGAAACTTACCAACGAAGCTTGTAGACCCCTAACCCCCTCAAGAAACTCACCATTGAAGATTATAGACCCCTAACCCCCCAAGAAATTTACCAGCCTTACTCGCAAAACCCCGATCCCCTCTAAAAGTGTCCCAAACTCACCAGCGAGTAAGTATTGACCATGCACCAACGAAGCTTTTAGACCTCTAACGCCCCTCAAGAAACTCACCACCGAAGCTTCTAGACCCTTAACCTCTCAAGAAACTCACCACCGAAGCTTCTAGACCCCTAACCTATCAAGAAACTCACCAACGAAGCTTCTAGATCCCGTAACCTCTCAAGAAACTCACCAACGAAGCTTCTAGATCCCGTAACCTCTCAAGAAACCCACCAACGAAGCTTGTAGACCACCTAACCTCTCAAGAAACTCACCAACGAAGCTTCTAGACCCCTAACCTTTCAAGAAACTCACCATCGAAGCTTCTAGACCCCGTAACCTCTCAAGAAACTCACCAACGAAGCTTCTAGACCCCTAACCTTTCAAGAAACTCACCAACGAAGCTTCTAGGCCCCGTAACCTCTCAAGAAACTCACCAACGAAGCTTGTAGACCACCTAACCTCTCAAGAAACTCACCAACGAAGCTTCTAGACCCCTAACCTTTCAAGAAACTCACCAACGAAGCTTCTAGACCCCGTAACCTCTCAAGAAACTCACCAACGAAGTTTCTAGACCCCGTAACCTCTCAAGAAACTCACCAACGAAGCTTCTAGACCCTAACCTTTCAAGAAACTCACCAACGAAGCTTCTAGGCCCCGTAACCTCTCAAGAAACTCACCAACGAAGCTTGTAGACCACCTAACCTCTCAAGAAACTCACGAACAAAGCTTCTAGACCCCTAACCTTTCAAGAAACTCACCAACGAAGCTTCTAGGCCCCGTAACCTCTCAAGAAACTCACCAACGAAGCTTCTAGACCCCTAGCCCTCCCAAGAAACTCACCAACAAAGTTTGTAAACCCCTAACCCCCTCAAGAAACTCACCATTAAAGCTTCTAGACCCCCTAACTCCCTAATAAACTTACCAAAATCACATCCAGACCCCCTGTTCCGTCCAGAAACTTACCAGCGAGTAGGTATTGTCACACATGAGCACCAGCGCGTCTATAGGACTCGTGTGGTTCGCCACACAGATGCCCGAGGCCGGCCGGTTGTGGGAGTCATGGTACGAGATCACCATCGACAGACAACGGGACAGGAAGTTGAAGCACGTCACCGACACCATATAGTTGACCCGCTGCTTGAACGGCCCGTCCGGTAAGGTCCCGACGCAAGCCGTGCACACCAGCAACCACCAAACCTGATTGGCGCATGGGAATGGTAATTTCCAGGGGCCATGGGTATGGTAATTTCCGGGGACATGGGTATGAGAGAACGGTTAGATAAGCGGTTATATCGATAGGTTAAGTTGGAGTGATGAACCATGATGTAATGATAGTTGAGGTGATAAGAATGTTAACCAACACACATATCTGCCGGGAAACTAATCTTTTTCTTATGACATTGACACCGATTCCGAGGTGTCTCTCACTCGCGATGATAAGAATGTTAACCAACACACATATTTGCCAGGAATCTAATTTTTTTCTTATGACATTGACACCGATTCTGAGGTGTCTATCACTCGCAAAATGTTGACGATTGGAGAGGATGGCGCAATACAAAAAAGCGAGAAGGTTGCAAGCGTCTCTCGCTTCTTTATATAGCGCCGTCTCTCTTTAATTGTCAATCGGAATTGATAGTTTCGCGGAGCCTTTAAACAAAACGTCTCCACCAGTGAGAGTGACATTTAGTTTTAACTTTTTGGCGGCCCTAAAAGGAATCGATGCCAAAATGAACGGATCACGTAATTCTGTGAATAATCCGCGAGTTTCCAAATGGTCTGTACGAGTCAACGAACGGGTCGCTTTAGTCAATTAACCGTTAGCCGTTAGCACAGTTGTACTGTCCAATTGGACAGTACAACAATAGGGTACATGACTAATTTTTTTTTATTGCATCAATCAACTTACATGGACATACTGAAGATGTATCTGAAATCCGTTTATCGATATCTCAATTAACATCAGCTATATTAATGGTTAAAGTTAGTAGTGGGAGATGCTCCGTCCCTTTCTAGCTAAACAGTCTTAACAGTCCTGCTTGTATGGCGCTACTTAGGAGTGACGTCACACTATAGTAGCGCCAAAATAAAAAATTAAGAAATAGACGTAAATCGATTGACAAATGTGAAAACAGAATTAAAATTCGTTGACGAATAAAAAAGCTACAGACAATCAAAAATCAGACGGAAGAAAGAGGTGGCGCTACTATAGTGTGACGTCACTCCTAAGTAGCGCCATACAAGCAGGACTGTTAAGACTGTTTAGCTAGAAAGGGACGGAGCATCTCCCACTACTAACTTTAACCATTAATATAGCTGATTTTACTTGAGATATCGATAAACGGATTTCAGATCAAAGTGTCATATATTTATGCCACTTTTCATGTACCCTATTTAGATCACGTTAGATATGTGTGTTTAAAACCCGAGCGTCAATAGATTAAAATGTAAACAGGACAACACTAAACATACATAGAGTACATAAAAAAGACACCACATTACACTCCCGTAAGACACCAGAAAACAGTCACCACGTTACAGCCCCACCGGAAATAAAAAATGAAATACCAAAGAGAAACAATTGTTGACGCTCAAAACTGCCACGTCTATGGTGCTGGTGTGGTTAGCCACACAGACCCCAGCCGTCGTAGGCCTATATTCAGTGTCGTGGAAGGTAGTGAGACACGATAGGCCTCTGATTATGGTCCTAAATGCCATCTTGTAGCATTTCTCTCCGAGGTATCGGCGGATACGTCCGGGCGGTAGTAGGCCGATGAGAGCGGTAGACGCTACCATCGAACACGTCTAGTAGACAAGTAATTGGCATTAAATAGACGCTTTGCGGCATTGGTTTTATGTTAGGCCTTAACTTGCTTATACTACCCCATCAATAGGATTCTTTGTGGCATTAGTTTAGTTACCCTATAAATAGGATTGTCTTTGTGGCATTAGTTTTATGTTAGGCCTTAAATTGCTTATACTACACCATAAATAGGATTGTCTTTGTGGCATTAGTTTAGTTACCCTATAAATAGGATTGTCTTTGTGGCATTAGTTTTATGTTAGGCCTTAAATTGCTTACACTACCACATCAATAGGATTATTTGTGGCATTAGTTTAGTTACCCTATAAATAGGATTGTCTTTGTGGAATTAGTTATATGGTAGGCCTTAAATTGCTTACACTACCCCATAAATAGGATTCTTTGTGGCATTAGTTTAGTTACCCTATGAATAGGATTGTCTTTGTGGCATTAGTTTTATGTTAGGCCTTAAATTGCTTATACTACCCCATAAATAGGATTGTCTTTGTGGCATTAGTTTAGTTACCCTATAAATAGGATTGTCTTTGTGGCATTAGTTTTATGTTAGGCCTTAAATTGCTTATACTACCCCATAAATAGGATTGTCTTTGTGGCATTAGTTTAGTTACCCTATAAATAGGATTGTCTTTGTGGCATTAGTTTTATGTTAGGCCTTAAATTGCTTATACTACCCCATAAATAGGATTCTTTGTGGCATTAGTTTTGTTACCCTATAAATAGGATTGTCTTTGTGGAATTAGTTTTATGGTAGGCCTTAAATTGCTTATACTACCCCAAAAATGAGAAGAGCCGAAGATCGGGCTCAATGGCGCGCCCTGGGAGAGGCCTATGTCCAGCAGTGGACTAGAGTAGGCTGCTGATGACCCCATAAATAGGATTCTTTGTGGCATTAGTTTAGTTACCCTATAAATAGGATTGTCTTTGTGGCATTAGTTTTATGTTAGGCCTTAAATTGCTTATACTACCCCATAAATAGGATTCTTTGTGGCATTAGTTTAGTTACCCTATAAATAGGATTGTCTTTGTGGCATTAGTTTTATGTTAGGCCTTAAATTGCTTATACTACTCTTTGTGGCATTAGTTTAGTTACCCTATAAATAGGATTGTCTTTGTGGCATTAGTTTTATGTTAGGCCTTAAATTGCTTATACTACCCCATAAATAGGATTCTTTGTGGCATTAGTTTAGTTACCCTATAAATAGGATTGTCTTTGTGGCATTAGTTTTATGTTAGGCCTTAAATTGCTTATACTACCCTATAAATAGGATTGTCTTTGTGGCATTAGTTTAGTTACCCTATAAATAGGATTGTCTTTGTGGCATTAGTTTTATGTTAGGCCTTAAATTGCTTATACTACTCCATAAATAGGATTCTGTGTGGCATTAGTTTATTTACCCTATAAATAGGATTGTCTTTGTGGCATTAGTTTTATGTTAGGCCTTAAATTGCTTATACTACTCCATAAATAGGATTTTTTGTGGCATTAGTTTAGTTACCCTATAAATAGGATTGTCTTTGTGGCATTAGTTTTATGTTAGGCCTTAAATTGTTTATGCTACCTTATATAATTGTTTTAATATAGCATTAATTGATGCTCTATGGCACTGTTCTTACGTTAGGTTTTAAATTGGTTATGTTACCTTATATAATTGTTTTAATATAGCATTAATTGATGCTCTGTGGCACTGTTCTTACATTAGGTTTTAAATTGGTTATGCTACCTTATATAATTGTTTTAATATAGCATTAATTGATGCTCTGTGGCACTGTTCTTACGTTAGGTTTTAAATTGGTTATGCTACCTTATATAATTGTTTTAATATAGCATTAATTGATGCTCTGTGGCACTGTTCTTACGTTAGGTTTTAAATTGGTTATGCTACCTTATATAATTGTTTTAATATAGCATTAATTGATGCTCTGTGGCACTGTTCTTACGTTAGGTTTTAAATTGTTTATGCTACCTTATATAATTGTTTTAATATAGCTTTAATTGATGCTCTGTGGCACTGTTCTTACGTTAGGTTTTAAATTGGTTATGCTACCTTATATAATAGTTTTAATATAGCATTAATTGATGCTCTGTGGCACTGTTCTTACGTTAGGTTTTAAATTGGTTATGCTACCTTATATAATTGTTTTAATATAGCTTTAATTGATGCTCTGTGGCACTGTTCTTACGTTAGGTTTTAAATTGGTTATGCTACCTTATATAATTGTTTTAATATAGCTTTAATTGATGCTCTGTCGCACTGTTCTTACGTTAGGTTTTAAATTGGTTATGCTACCTTATATAATTGTTTTAATGTTTAGTAACATTATTATAATAAGTTAACTGTTAAGGAATTATTATAGTATAGTATAGTTACGGTCCTTAATTAATATAGATAATAAGGAATTAAATCAGGATTTTCATTGTTCTGATTCTAGATTTTTGCAAGGTACTGTTTTTAGCCAATTATTTTTATTATTAAATGCTATTTTATGTTACGTAAATTAGAAAAAGGGTGAACATTTTTCCCGAGAGCAGGTTTTGAACCTGCGATCTTGCCTTTCCATGTTATTTCAATATTAAACTAAGCATCTGCCGATAGAAAAAAAAATTAATTTCGTATTTAGCAATATTACCTTTTCCCATATTAAAACGACAAGGTATTCCTAAAAAAAAGCGTCTGCCAATTAAAAAAAATGGAATCCATATTTCGCGATATTATATTTACTAAAGGGACTATAAAAAACCTCACACTTTCTACTGTGTTGCCATATCACATATTTGGTGGTTACGGGTGGTGTTGTTAGTTGAAAATAAAGAGAAAGTGGAAAACAATAATTTAAATTAGTACAAAAAGTGATTGGATTAGATTTAGGGCCCCCGCAATACGCGTCGCACTGCGTTGGCCCTAACATTAAACATAAGAAAATTAGTGCTACATGATAAAGTATGTAGCACTAATTTCAAAGTGTTGTATTGATAGCTTTCAGGAAGATTCTGTAACAATAACCGAACTATTTTAGAATCTCTTTCTCTATGCCTCATTTTCCTAGATTGCCTTACTCATCATCTATGGAATTAACCACTTAGAACTAAAAGACAACCCATTTAACACACTGGTTTTCTCAGTGTGCAGGTTTCCTCATAATGTTGTTCATCGTTACAAATTCTAAACGAATTGATGATATTTGCTATGTCTTTTTAGAACGTATGTAAAAAAAATTGAATCAGTCTCTATAACTAAATATCTACAACCTACAACCTTGGGATCTCCAAGGCCAGAGTGAATAGTCATTTACTGGACCCGCATGCTCCATCGTCGACCTCATCGTCGCTTACCATCAGGCGAGATCGAGGTCCAATGCGGGTTTAGTAGACAATAAAAATAAAAAATAAAACAATATCCCTGCAGGCTATCAATACAACGTGTTCCCGAGGATATACATTAACTTCGCGAAACATTTCTGTAGCTTTTACATAATATATTTGACAATGGAAGTGATCCTCAAAAACGCTTTGTTTTCGAGTTATTTGCTATTTAATTTTACTAAATTTAATTGAGTAAGGGTCTTTATTTATGCCCGTAAGAAAACCTGAAACAAAACAATTTCAAACTATTTGCCTTTCGTTTGCACATGTCATTATTATCTTATGTCATGATTGTCAGTCAAGTTTGAATTAATCAGAACGCGAGGTTGCCAGCTCGGATAAAGAGTATGGCATACTACTGATACTGAAATACTTTTTTTTAAGAGCGTCGGTGGCACAGTGGCTAGGGCACCGAACTTCCATGCGGGAAGTCCGCGTTCGAAACCACGTAGTACCATGTAGCAAAGAGTTTTTTGTATTTTTCGAAGATACGTACATTTACCGACTGCTCTAACGGTGAAGGAAAACATCGTGAGGAAACCTGCACACTGAGATGACCAGTGTGTAAAATGGAGTGGGCACAAAAGATCCTCAAGGGTCGAAGTGCCGTTGGGTTATTCCCGGCCCCCAATCATAAGATAAGATAACATGACATACTATCTATCTTTATCTATCTCAGCCACGTGTGGTCCGCCTTCGGACATAGGCCTCCTCCAACTTCTTCCACTTCCGACGGTCGCAGGCGGTGCGCATCCAGTTGTGGCCCGCTATTCCCCGAATGTCGTCCACCCATCTCACAGGTGGGCGACCTTGTCCCCGCGTGTTTTGCCGTGGTCTCTACTCAAGCGTTCTTCTGGTCCACCGGTCCCTATCCATCCGTGCAATGTGTCCCGCCCATCTCCATTTCCGGCTCTCGATGAGGTCTACCACGTCTCTAAGCTTCGTCCTTTGTCTGATCCACTCGTTTCGTTTGTGGTCTAGCAGTGTTACACCGAGCATCGCCCTTTCCATCGCTCTTTGTGTCACTCTAAGCTTCTCAGCGGACTTCTTTGTCAACGTGGTAGTTTCCATTCCATACGTAAAAACTGGCGAGACACACTGCTCGAATACTTTGCTCTTTAGATGTTGGGGGATGGTTTTTGAGCGCATAATGTTAGCATTAGCTCCAAAGGCGGACCAGGACTGTGCTATTCTGCGATCTACTTCTGCTGTTTGGTTGTCAAGACCCAGGGTCTTGACATGGCATACTAGGTAATTTAATTATTTTTTTAATTTTCTAGGTTGTTTGTATGAAAGTTGGTAGTTGTTATTAAAAAATTTTACAATATGGAAAATTACTACTTCGATGTTCTGAGTACAGTATCGAAGTTAATGCAATAACCTAAGGAACACCTCGTAGAAAAATAATAAAAGTGAAAGTTAGTACACAAAAATTAGGTGTGATAAAGTGTTGTAAAAAAATGGTAGTGTATTTTGGTCACATATTAATCAAATACCATGTAAATACTAACATATTAAGGACTTGGGCTACACGCGTCCGATTCGCCGCAACCTATCACATGCGTTCCGCCCCAAATTGCGCTTCGTGATTGAACGCAGCGAACCGAACGGGGCTGGAACCGGACGCGTGTTGTCCAGGCCTTAGAGTGGAATAAGGGGGCGTAACGTTCCACTTTAATATAGAATAAGAGAGTTGGAATGTTCGAGAAACACATCACACTATAATACAGGTCGATTATCTAAAGCTGGCACGTTCGCAGTACTCACACCAATGCAATTTCATTATACAGTGTATGTAGCAAGTTGGGTGTGGCTATGTATTAAAAAAAGGGATAATTGTAGAAATATTATATTATTATAGAGATCGCTTTAAGCGATAAGGTCGCCTTTGTACATATCGTGTTATTATTCCTGTAGTTTTTACTTTTACTGATTTTGTGTATAGTGTTTCTATATATCTATCTATTATATTATAGTGATGCATTAAATAGTTAAAAAAATACAAAATTTCACGAGATTGTCCTCTTAAAGTGTTGCCAGATCCAATTGTTTCAGAAGGACATTGTATTCTACCCTCAAAACCAACATCACAAGCACTCCAAATACGCCAATTTGGAGTCGGCATACGACTTTGTGCCGATCGCCGTTGAGACGGCGGGCACGTGGGGCTCCGGAGCAAGGGATTTCATCCGAGAATTGGGGAGACGACTGAGGGAGAGGGGGTGCGACCCCCAGTCCGGACACTTCCTCGCCCAACACATCTCCATCGCAATCCAGCGGGGCAATGCGGCAAGCATTATGGGGACTTTTGGTACACACGGTGAGAGGGGGCTTGTTTGACTGAACTGTCCATTTTGATGGTTATACTTACACTGTGTTTCTTAATAGTAGTGAAAACAAAACAATAAGAGATTTTTCACGTTGCGCATGCAGTGTGACGTCACGCCGTGTGTTTATTCACAGACACTACACAAACGCAAAGTGTTGTACGTGCCAGCTTTAGATAATCGACCTGTGCTTTGTCGCTATAATATATTTGACAAATTCATACATATGCCAAGGAAAATTTATAGCGACAGGGTTCTTCAGGGGATATTACTGAACAGTTTATGATTTTAAAAAAACTCACCCCAATGAAGAATATTAATATCCTGAGTGGCAGCAGGAAGAAATAACGGACGAGGAATCCCATCATCCATATTATTGTGAGCCGCCATGTTAGAAATTCGTATTGTCTGGAAAAAAATAAACAAAAAACAATTTAAGGATCGACCGAGCGAAAAAATATATCTTCTAAAAACTGTGACGGAGGGTAGAGGATAAGAAAGAATAAGGAGATTGAAGAGATGGTGAACGAGCCGAATATTATTGAAGAAACGGAAGCAGCTCGACTCCGAAGGCTCGGACACGTCACTAGGATGGGGGAGGATCGGGCAGTTAAGCGAGCGTATGTGGGACGGCCTGACGGACGACGTCCGGTCGGACGTCCCGGATACCTCTGGCGCGATGAAGTGGAGAAGGATCTGTGAGCTCCGGGCGCCTGACTGGCTCCAGACTGTGCAGGAGAGAGAGCGATGGCACTCTTTGGTATCGGAGGCCAAGATCCACTTCGGGTCGCTGCGCCAGCGGAGTGAGTAAGTAACAATTGTGAAAATTTTTGCCGCGATCGGGATTTTATATGGAAACCGTGTCTGCCAGATGGCGCATGCGACGTGAGCCTTTTCCCGTACATTAGTTCCGTCATAAGGCATTGAAACACACACCCTTTGGTTCGCTGTCAGTGCACACATTATCATTCTAGAGAAGAGGGCGCTACTATAGGTAAACCATTTAATTCAGGCCACGCCCGCGACGTAAGAGGGGCGCGGGGTGCGACGGCAGAGGGGCTCCCGGCAGAGGCTCGCTCCCTGCTCATCCTGTGTCGTAAGAGGGGCGCGGTACGGTACGGACTAAAGAGATTTCATTAGATTACGTGCACCGGTCGCGCGTCACCACCAGCGCGAGCAGCTCCAGATCCTACTGACAACGACACTTCTTTCCTTTTGTGGACGCCTAGTACTTTCGACTTGGAATTAGTATTGAAAAAATTGAAAAAAATAATTCGTTTACCACATATGAATTAACATTTCACATTCAAACTCAAACTATAACCTGCACACTAGGCGTTGCCTGTGTCGTGGAGATTACATACACACACTGACCACTTTACATTGTTATGTGTCAATCAAATATTCAGATTCCAATATTACAATTTAAGTTAAAGAGATTAGATATGAATGAATACACTTTATTGCACTAAGTGTGATATAGTGTGATAAAATGTATTAACATATACATTTATATATCTAGGTATATTTATAATATTAAAGCTAAGAGTGTGATTTATTTTCCTCGCCTTATTTGAGAAAAGCACTATACAAGCATCGGCCGAAACAGCCATTTTTGGCCTTGGATCGTTAAAAGGCTTCGCCTACGGCTCTACCTTTCAATTTGATCCGCAGCCAGTAATGGCTAGTTTCGTGACCTCTGCAGTAATTTACTATTATTTACACCTAAACTATTGTTAGACCTCAACCTCACTTGGTGGTAAGTGAGGATGAGGTCGAAGATGTAGCCCACACGCTCAGTAAGTACTGACCTCATCTATAAACACTGCCGGAACACATCGACGACGAAGCGAAGATATTTGACGACACACTTTACATAGGAGAGTGGTCGCTAGCAGGCGGACGTTGAAGGGGTCCTACCACCGCCTGATACGAGTAGTGGTTACCTGTTAGTCCTAGTGAGCAGGTTCCAGCTCCTCAACTCCTCGGCCTCGAAGACGGACGTGACCTGGTCCTCGATGATGGACTCCATGCCAGCCTTGACCAGGTCCAGGCAGTGGGACAGGTGGAACTCCAGGTTGTTCTGAAATACCATGTAAAACAAAATTATTAGGGGGAAAGATTACAGAAATAGATAACAAACTGGGGGTAGAAACACGGGGGTAGAAATACAAACTACCTTCAATTACAGGTAAAGTAGATTTTTTTATTAGACGTACTAAACTAAACAGGTGCTAATGTCACTTTGTAAACTAATGTTGCCATGTTTAATGTAATAGTGATGCGTTCAGTTCACTTGTGAATCAGTTCCCTTAGTTCACACAAACAGTGAGTCAAAAAGATAACGTTCAATTATATATTGAAAGAAGATGGATTCTGCTCCTATACAAAATGAGGCTCAGCGATTAAACTTATTAATTTACAAAAAGAAACCACGACATTACAGAAGAAAATAAAATATACTTTGATTGATGAACTATTGGTCAGTGATTGAACTCGATCTTTGGTCACAACACTATTTTTATTTCATAAAAACCGGCAACACAGGTAACGTTAGTTTAGTCCGTCTAATAAAAAAATATACTTTAGTTCCCACTTTTCGCCATAAGATTTGGTGGACAAACGTGATAGGTGGCGAGCCTACCGTCCATCCACGGTCCTCGGCCGCCTTGTACGACCCCCACGGGAAGAGTTGGAGTGGTGCAATTCTTTAGAGCTGATACCACACAGCACTTAGGGCCGGCACTACACGGCACAGAAAAAGATAAAAGGGTGATACTTCTCCAGGATGAATCTGCATAAATTACCTTCGATATAGATATGCCGACTGCTCTAATGGTAAAGGAATACATCGTGAAGAAACCTGCATGTCTGAGAAAATTAAATGTTTCCGAAGGCGTGTGAAATCCACCGCACAGCACTGAACCCGCTCGGTGGATCATGGCCCGTACCCCCTTGTAAGGACAAGGGGGCGCCTGTGCCCCAACAGTGGGGGCATTTATAGGCTGATGATGATGATTTCTGGAGCTATAGGGGGAAAATGTAGAGTTCAAAGCGACAAACACAACAGTTCCTGGCATAACTGTATCTCAAAAGTGACATGAAACAAACAGGATCGGTCTTGGTGCCTAAGGACGTTGAGCTCACCTCCCCCTTGTGGTCAGGCTTGTGTCCGTTCTGCACGCGCTCCTGGCTCGAGCTCCGCTTGTAGTTCAGCTCCGGCGACGGGCCCAGGATCTCATCCCGTTCTATTACCGTCATCTTGGCTCCTGCAAATATTAGAAAGAGATTTACAGGGATTTTTCCTTAAATATGATAATGGAAGGTGGATTAAACATTGCAATACCAAGAAAAAACATTCGGGTTTTGGGTAAAATCGACCTCTGTCTCTGTTTTACTACAGTCGCAGTATATTCGTGTATCGTTATTAATAACCGAAGCACACCGAAGTTTTCAAGTCCCGAATGTTTTACTAAAACAATGTCTGTCTGGTATGGAACAGCCTGCCGGCGTTTATGTTTTCCGAAACCTACAACCTTGGCATCTTCAAGGCCAGAGGATGCTCCAGCGTCACCTCATCGTCGCTTACCATCAGGCAAGATTGAAGTCAAATAAATAAAAACGACCTAGTTGCATGAAATATAAAGGTGTGGAGAAATTCAAATACCTTGGATGCACAGTAACTGACACCAACAGAATTTTCTATGGTACAGCGAATTACCTCCCTTCACCGATAGAACTTTTCGCCGAATACACTCTTAAACGAAGGTTACTTTTACGAAGAAATCATTCATCGATGGATGCTTTGCCGAAACCATTCTTCGCCGAGGAAATCAATATCCGAACTCAAAACGCCTTGAGATGCGCCGCAGCCCTGCATAAGGCTCTGGTGTCCAAGTTACTGAGCAGAAATACCAAGATTCGGATCTACAAAACTGTCATCAGACCGATCTTGATGTATGGATGCGAGATTTGGACACTAACCTTAAAGGAAGAAAACAGACTCTTGGTGACCGAGAGGAGGATATTGAGGAAGATTCTGGGACCAGTCAAGAAGGAAGACGGAGGGTGGAGAATGAGAAAGAATAGGGAGATAGAAGAGATGGTGAACGAGCTGAACATTATAGGAGAGACGAAAGCGGCTCGACTCCGATGGCTCGGACACGTCACCAGGATGGAGGAGGATCGGGCAGTTAAACGAGCGTATGTGGGACGGCTGACATCCGGTCGGACGTCCCAGATACCGCTGGCGCGATGAAGTGGAGAAGGATCTGCGGGAGCTCCGGGCGCCTGACTGGCTCGAGACTGCGCAGGAGAGAGAGCGATGGCGCTCTTTGGTATCGGAGGACAAGATCCACTTCGGGTCGCTGCGCCAGCGGAGTAAGGTAAGTAAGTAGTTGCATGAAATAAATATCTTAAATGTTAAGGCTTTTCTATGTAAAGCTATGGCGTAGAAAGTTTAAGCATATATTTTAATGAAGACTTAACTTTAAGAAGTTTCCGTGCAACTGACGGTATATCTCAAAGAGTGACTGTTCAAATGTTTTATTACTGATTACAGGTTCTTATGATTAATAACTTGATCCGCTATAATCTACCTTGTACCTTGCATGCAATATTTTTGTTATTTACAAACATATTATATTAAATCCTTTATAACTATTAAAATAACATGACTTTTCAAAAATAACCTTAGGTGATACACCTTAGTACCTACATAACTCTCACGTCCATGATCCCCAAGATGGTAGACAGGAACCACCTTCATCATAGGTAGTTCCCACTTTTCGCCGTAAAATTTAGTGGACAAACGTGATAGGTGGCGAGCCTACCGCCGTTTACTAGGTGTAAAATAGTATCCACTAGACCCTCAGTCGCCTCGTGCGACACCCGCGGGAAGAGTTGGGGTGGTGGGAATTCTTTATGGCTGGCACGACACGGCACCTTAGTACCTAATAGGGCCAATTTATAAGTGACACAAGTTTTATCGTTATTTCTAGAAATCGATATAAAAAGACAGGGACCGACAGGTTAACGTGCTCTCCGAGGCACGGAGGAGCTCAGATGAAATATGCCACTAGCATGTATCCATCATATTCATATTCATTTATTTCAGTAATGATCATACATTGTCAAAAAATATATAATAAAATGTTAGCATGTCATGATCATATATTAATATTAATAAAATTTCTTACTTAAAGTATAATATCAAAAAGTTTAAAAAATAAATTAAAAAAAGTATTGCAGAATATAAATCTACAGTATTTCAAACATCATTCGTCAAGGAACTCATTGACAGAGTAATAGACCTTATGGATCAGTGTCCAGGTCTAAGTGGAGATGGGCAGGGCACGTGTGTAGAATGCAGGACGATATGTGGCCCCAAAGACTGGTCGAGTGACGACCCAGAGTGGGGCGCAGAAGTGTTGATAGACAGTCCGCGAGGTGGACCGACGACATTGTGAAGACGGCGGGGAGGATGTGGATGCGAACGGCTAGAGACCGAGGAGAATGGCGTGCACATGAAGAGGTCTATACCCAACGATGGGTTACGATAGGCTGAACAAGAAAAAAATGAAAAAGTTTATTTACTTATTACAGGGCACACAAAAAAAGGACCTCCGACTTACAAACTAGGTCGAAAACCTGTATCTTGGAAGTCGGGATTCCGTCGCACTTTCTGTGCAAGCAAATTACAAATTATATTATTAACCTAAAAGGAATTTGGAAAATTTAATCATAAAGGAATTTAGTAAAGATAATGGTAAGAGTGTGTATGGGTGTGTGTGTGTTAGGTTGAGTGGGAGTGTGTAATGATGTAAGTGTGCATATGTAGTGTAGAGTGAGTGGGTGTGAGAGTGTGGGAAGTTAAGAAGGTTTTTTTTGTGGCAATTTGTATATATTTGTATATTTATTCATTTTTAACCAATTGGAACATTTAGAGCACTGCGGTTACGTTAACACAATATGATACACATTACACAAAAGCGTTAAAATGAAATTTTGCTTGGCTTAGCTCTAGCACTGTTAAGCGATGAATATATCATTACATCTAATATCATCATAATTAGAAGAAAAAAATAATTCATAATAACATAATTACAACTTATCATCATCAGCCTATTAATGTCCCCACTGTTGAGGCACAGGCCTCCCGTGGGCCCAATGCTGATTGGTGGATTACACACGCCTTCGGAAACTTTTGATTTCCTCAGACATGCAGGTTTCCTCACGATGTTTTCCTTCACCGTTAGAGCAGTCGGTAAATGTACTTAAGTCTACGAAAAAATCCGAAAAACTCATTGGTACATGGCATTGCATGGTTTCGAACCCGGACCTCCAGCATGGGAGTACCGACGCTCTCTATAACTTATAGCTGCTGTAAATGGGCATTGTCAGAAAAAAAAATTACAGTAATGAGCTGCTGTATAGACGCATTGTCAAAAAATAAAAGTCTCGAAGACTATTATTAACTAAAATTGAAATCGTATATTTAGCGCTGTAAACACCAGAATATAGAACACAATACTGAAGTATACAAAGATTAATACATGCAGCACAGAACATCTGGTGCGGTACAGTACCAAAAAGGGTACACCAGCTCAGCATAATGCTGAGGCAAGCCACAGCGCTGATTTCCAGCTGGCCCCTCAGTGACTGCACGGACGAAGAAAGCAACAGTGTGTGCGTGTTGTGATGTATGAATGAGTATATTAGTGTGTATGTGAGGTACTGAGTGTGTGGAAGGGTGATGGCATGGTGCGTGTGTTTACATTTTTTATTATTTGCAAATGTCAACATTTCAAGTAATTAATATACGAGTACCTACATAATAATATAGCTGCTATATAGAGGTGTTGTCATATCGTATTAAAACTAAATAAATTAAAACTGAATGTCAAGGTTAAGGCTTTAACTAAATACATTAAAATGTCAACATTTACTTTTTTTTAAAGTATGTGCTGCTGTATGCATTGTCAACAAACATTAATATAATTTCAGGTAAATAATTAAAAAAAAAATTTACATGTATGTAATTTCATTGTCTTGTAAAGCTTCTTTTATCTTCTTAATACGTTTTATTTATCAATAAAGTGTTTCTTCATCTTCTTTGATGAAAACGTCACGGTCACTCATCCTGGTTCAGACCGCGCCCAAGGTCGCTTAACCTGCACGATCACTTACATGCTCGCAACTATAACGGCTACGAGTTAGATGGTATACTTTAGCAGTAATGTAATGTATATTATGCAATCACTAGCCTTCCATCTCGAGTACCTAACTGGGTAATTGAGTGGAATTACTCACTTACGCAAGTTTTATTCGACGTGCATGTTGCAAGTATCTTATTTTAGAATCTGTTTTTTTATAAGAAAGGAGCTCGTAGCCTAGTTGCGAGCACGGTCCGAAAGTGATCGTGCAGGTTAAGCGACATTGGCGCCGTCGGTACCTGGATGGGTGACCGCTAGTGGCATATTTCATCTGAGCTCCTCCGTGCCTCGGAGAGCACGTTAAGCAGTCGGTCCCGGTTGTTGTCGTTCGACAGCAGTCGTTAAGCCATGTCAGAGGGCTACGGGCGGCCTTACTATACTTAAAAGTATAGTTCGTAGGTTACTGGGGGAGGGGGTGAAGGGAATGAGGCTTGTTCGTCGCACCGTGCGTCGGCACGTCCGCGTCGCTCCTCTCCGGCGCCCTCGGGTGACGGAGACAACAACAGCTCGCGCGGGAGCGGGTACCGCGCATCCGGGTCGGGCGGGCGCGCGTGCAATGGGGCGTACATCGACCGCGCTAACCTCACCACGAACTGGTGGATGGTGGCATTTTCTACCAGCTAACCATGGGGTTACACACACTGACACTTACCGTTAAGAGAGCCGTTTTCCTTGATGATGGCTGAAGGCGGCTTGTCGTCTGGTATCGGAGGATCTTCTTCGTCATCAGAGCTGTCCGTCCTCTGAAGCTTCTTGGCCACTTCGATGTGCTGGCGGCCATACTGCAAGCAAAACAGAAAAGATCCGTAACATCCCTAATATGAAACACAGGTGATGCGAAATACATAGATCGTCATAGGGCGATCCCTTCGCCCTGGCACAGCTGAAAACCAGCGCTGCGGTTCTGCCGTACCGGTCGGACCGCAGCGCATGCTGAGCATGTCCTTTTAATGTTGCATTGTTTTTTTTAATTTCAAATATTTGAAAGTTTAATAATGTATGCAATGTTAATTAAATGTTTTTCTTTTTTTTTTAACTTGAGGCTTTAGTTGTAAAACGTAAATACATATTTCGACATACCGGCAAATATTATTTATTTACTCGTACTATGGACCTGAGTACATTTACCGGTTTCCGCAACCCAAGGCGGACTGCGATATCGAATATGGTTAGGACTTAGGACTTAATACTAGTTCTTATCTTAATAAACAACTTGTTGTACCTAGAAACTTGCAACATACCAGTAATACTAGGTTAAGGTGCAACGTTTCCTTTCCATACATAAACATGTATCATATCAACTTTCATCTCAAAATTTCAAAAAATTGGGCATCCTGAGTAAGGTTACGGTACTTCACGCCGGGACAGCTCTTAAACCTTTACCAAGCTCAAGTCCGGTCGTGCATGGAGTACTGCTGCCACCTGTGGGACGGCTCAGCTAAGTACCAACTGGCTGCCCTTGACTCAGTGGAGAAACGCGCTAAGCGCCTTATAGGTGACGAATCGCTGGTGGAAGCTAGACTGCAAAGTCTGGAACATCGGCGCAAGGTTGCCTGTCTATCGGTATTTTATAGGATACATTTCGGAGAGTGCGCATCGGAATTGCACGACCTAATTCCAGCATCTCCATTCCGCCTTCGGACTACCAGGCGCGGGGAGGGGTTCCATCCTTATGTTGTTGATATCCCATCTGCTCGTACGAAGCGATTTGCTTCTTCGTTCATTATGCGAACGGCTAAGGAATGGAACAGCCTGCCTGCGTCTGTATTTCCCGAAGCCTACAACCTTGGGATCTTCATGGCCAGAGTGAATAGCCATTTACTGGACCCGCATGCTCCATCGTCGACCTCATCGTCACTTACCATCAGGCGAGATCGAGGTCAAATGCGGGATTAGTAGTCAATAAAACAAAAACGTACGTCGTATTTTGAATGTTGTTTTAAACTGTGATCGTAGGGTATTAATTCCCGCACTCAGTGAGGGGATGTGGCACTTCACGCAGTTTTCAGTGGATAATTACTCGTAGGCCCATTTAACTAAGTATATCTTACGGACATAGCGAAGGCTCTCGGTATCACAGCTATAGATTGTTGAAAACCGGACATAGATTGCATTATCATATATATCTATAAATAAAATTTATATCCTCGTAAAAATATGTTTACAATTATAATGTTTTTATAAAAATACGATTTTTATAAAGTATGTGTATTAATAATTTTAAATTTTATAAGTGGAAAGCTTGCTTGCTAGATATGGCGGGGTCATTTCAACTCCCATCCGCAGCCGTTACATTTCATTTCATTCATTGCTATCATTCAGGTCTCAAAGGTAATTACAGCACGAATCATGAGCCCTGTCAGGACATAGCAATTTTAAATAGATTAATTTTTTGAATGGTATAGGTATAACAACTCGATGAACCCGATGCAGTCTTTTATGAGACCCTATTTTCCGACGTCACCCTTTTTATTTGAAAACTCGTTAGATTTAATTATTTTGAAGGCTAGAGTGAAACTCCCGTGTGATTTCTTTTTGGTCAGTTTTTTATCCGGAAAATTTGAAAATTTATTTTATTTTTGATACAGAGCATTTAATTTAAAAAATATATTGTAATATGAAGTAAACTGTAAATGAAGGCTACAACCTTGGTTTCGGGAAACACAGACGCCGGCAGGCTGTTCCGTTCCTTAGCCGTTCGCATAATGAACGAAGAAAACGATTAATGACGTACGACTTGAAAGACGATTATGTTCTAAACATAACATAACCTAAATTTATTGCTTTCAATGACAATAATTTGATAAATAAATATTAATTCGTCGGCGGCTCTATTTTTACCCGCACTTTCTAAAGCCCGTTTTCCACGAACGTTTCTGCCACGCACCTGTAAAATGTGGAACTCTCTTCCACCCGACGTTTTCCCGCAGCGCTACGACATGGGATGCTTCAAAAAGAACGTTAAAAAAGTCATCTCCCTCCACGGCCGCCAACACACGTGCAACACCCCTGGTACTGCACGTGTCTCTAGGCGACGGTGACTACTTACCATCAGGTGGCCCGTCTGCCTGTTTGTCGTAGACAATTTATAAAAATAAAAAAAAATATTTTGATTAATACTAGATGATTTTACAAGATTTTTGTTTAATATACTTTAAATTAGCACATAAAGCCAAATATCAACATGTAGATACGAACCTTTCCACCAAATACCTTCAGACTCGCGCCACGCTGTTTTAATAGATTTTTTAGGTCTGCTGTTTTGAAATGGTCATACGATGCCATGATATCATCACAATTTTACTATAGCTTTGAAAAATTATATTAAGTTAACCCAAATAACGAGAAATTTGTGATATCTTCAAAAATAACGTTTCGTTTTGCTTTTCTGTTTACGGAGTGTGCTCGTGGCTCCATCTACGCAACGCTTTGCGTTTTATGTCCTATTGATTTGTTCTCTCTTTCTCATGTGTCGTTTGTATAACGTACTATAAAGACGAAGTCTCGCTCCCACACTCTGTTCATCTTTTAAAAAAATAATATTAAACAAATATATTATAAAAATAAATAAACAAAAGAGTCTTTTGTTTATTTTTTTAAATAATATATTTGTTTAATGTTATTTTTATCTTCTGTACCTAATTGTTTGTAAGTGTGCGCTATTGGACATAAATTCTTTCTTTGAAATGAAATGCATTTCATTTGTCCGATTATTGGTTATAAATTAGGTGTTACGTATAACAATTTAGGGCCGTGCAAAAATCTGCAATTTCTAGCGTACAAATATTCTACCCGGCGCACCACTCGCTTGCCGCGCTTGCGGGCGTGTCGTTCCCGCATAGGGTTATTTAGCCACGAAAAGCGATGCCTTCGCGACGCTGCTTAAATCGTCTGCAATAGACGTATCAGGCCTATGATGATGATTTATTAATTTATTATAGTTGTAAATGTCAAAAATATACTTAAATACTTTTTTTTTTACATTAGGTACTCACACAATTCTACTTCGCCAAATCACATTACTTACAGTACATTCAGGTACAAACCACAACACACACTCCCCACCACAGCGCCCACGACACAGGATCACCTAGTGTGGGTGTTGACCGTAGGCTCGGTATTAGGAACAATGTATGTTATTTTTTTTAATTTAATTTTTTGAAGTATTCATTGTACCTTTCCGTTGTAGTGTTGTCGGTAAATAAATTTATTTATTATTATTTATTTTATTTTTTCGTTCGTTTTATTACATTACTATATAAGTATTTCATTATATTACATTACTATTTACTTCTTCTATCTTTCTTTCTTTCTAAAAAAATTATGCCTATGTCCGCACCAATAACCGGTTAGTTCAAGGTATTAACATAACAATTAGATAAGATAGGTGTTATCAGGTCGAGTGGATTAAGGGATCTCTACGTCGTTCCAGGATTTAGAGGCCCAAATCTACTAATCAACGCTGGTAATCTCAATATAAACATGATACGACTTGGCGTTTTTCGTATGCCACTAGAGGTGAACCAACAGAAAAAAATCAAGATAGAACGGTGACGCGGGCGAGCTGCTATATGAATCGCGCGTGTCATTTTCATAAGCCGCGCCCACAAAGTGACGTGATTACAAACGAAATATCTCTCTTTGATCGATTCACTGTCGTACCTGTTGTTCTTACAGTTACAAACTGCACAATTAGGCTCAATTTACATTGCCGCGGAATGGAGTGGAAGCGAATTTTCGCAACGTAATTGTACATAGCATAATGAACTTTATGTCAATTGTGTAACATACAAACTAAATACGAGCCAAAAAAGAGGTCGCGCGTCTTCCGGGGAATCCTCGCGCATTCTCGAGAATTCCTCTAGCGGTAAAGCGTATTTAGTTTGTATGTTACACAATTGACATAAAGTTCATTATGCTATGTACAATTACGTTGCGAAAATTCGCTTCCATTTCATTCCGTGGCAACGTTAATTGAGCCTAAGGCATTTTAGCACAGCCGTTCTGATCGATCCGCGTCGAAAACTAGGCGCTGAATGAATGAAATCTTGCAGTATATTGCAAGATTGAGACCGGATACGCCCGCCCCGTCTACCTCACCGTTCTATCTTGATTTATTTCTGTGGGTGAACCATTTAAAGCAGACCACGCCCGCGACGTTAAAGGGGCGTGGTGCGTGATGACAGAGGTAGCGACAGGCCCTTCACCCTGCTCGCCTTCTGTCGTCACGCCCCGCGCTCCTCTAGCCGCCCGTCTCGAATGATTCACCTATAGTCACAAACTGTTCGATTTACGTTAAAGTAAAGTCTACGATCGATCGGTCTGTTCATATGATGTTAGTAGAATACGTGGAATAAAGTTAGATCGATACTCATTTATTGCATCAATCCACTTACATGGACATCCTGAAGAAGGATCTACGAGTGAAATTAGTTTTTCGAAATCTCAGCTAACATCAGATATATAATATTAATGGTTAAAGTTTGTACTGGAGAGATGCTGTCCCTTTCTAACAAAACAGTCCTTTTTATCTCTGCGGACTCGTGGTCCAACTGCATGTACAACCAGTAGGACCTTATTAAAGAAGGTTAATCTTCAAGTACGTGTTATATATTTCTATTATAATTGTACAGTCTGTAACGTTACATACCATAGTGCTTCATATCAGTCAAGAGTGAATACAGTTGGACCACGAGTCATAAACGAATTACTCGTGGTCCTACTGGTTGTACATGCAGTTGGACCACGAGAACCTGCTTGTATGGCGCTAGGGAACAGTGACGTCATAACTCTCTATTGCCGTTTCGTTCCACCGTCTATTTCTGATTGACTGTAGCTATATTATTCAACGAAATTTAATTCTGTTTTCAAAATTTATGTGTATTTCTTAATTTTTATGAAATACATTTTAATACTTGATACTTGGAAAATTCACAAACTTTAAAATACAGTCGACCCCAGGTCAAAAGTGAAACTGAAGTAAACCATTTTACGTCGACGGGCATATGGTTGAGATTTAATCGATGTTTGACAGTTGGTATACTTCAGCTAAAATGGTCGACTGTACTTTGAAATATTTATTGAAGGATTTCCCCAACTTTAGCCTTTGTCAAATATTTGTTGATAGTAAAGATAATGCAGCTTATTATTACATTCTGAAGGGGGAGGGGGTGATGCAACACGGTTTATAATTCCACTGTTTTCTTTTTTAATTTTGTTTACTTCGTGGTTTCAGAGAATACCCACAATCGAGCAGGATCGGTGGGCGCATGTGTCAGTTTAAGCGTCGGTGGCACAGTGGCTAGGACACCGGACTCCCATGCGAGAGGTCCGGGTTCGAAACCGTGCAGTGCCATGTACCAATGAGTTTTTCGTATTTTTCGAAGACTTACGTACATTTCCCGACGGTGAAGGAAAACATCGCGAGGAAACCTGCACACTGAGATGACCAGTGTGTAAAATGGGGTTGGCACAATAGATCCTCAAGGGTCGAACCCTTGAGGTGCCGCTGGGTTATTCCCGGCCCACATCATGAGATAAGATAAGAAAGATGTGTCAGTTTCAAAATCATGTAAATTTAGAATTTTTGAAATTCACCCTAAGTAGATATCTCGCTCGAGAAGTTTTCTATAGAAACCGCGTCTGCCAGTTGGCGCATGCGATTTGAGCATCTTCCCATACATTAGTCAGATAATGTATGGGCTTACACCCGGTTATCATAAGATAAGAAACATCACCTTCACTCATACAATCTGGTAGTCTGTGAGCTCTTAGAAAGGGATTCGGGTATGGGGTGTAAAATCTATATGACCAGTGTGTATAATGGGGTTGGCACAATAGATCCTCAAGGGTCGAAGTGCCGCTGGGGTCCCGGGCCCCTATCATAAGATAAGAAAGTTTTGTCAGTTTCAAAATTGCAAAGAAAACGGGAGAAGTACGCCGCTCTGGAGCAAAACTACGTTTTTGTCCCATTTGCGGTTGAAACGACAGGTTGTTGGAGGGCGGAGGCAAAGGATTTTGTCAGGGAGGTCGGCCGTCGCCTGAGAGAGAGGGTCTGTGACCCCCGCTCCGGGTCGTTCTTGGTGCAGAGGTTGGCCGTGGCGATTCAGCGTGGCAATGCCGCGAGCGTCATGGGGACCTTTGCGCCGGGGTCGACACGGGGCGGAATTTTTGACTAAGGCTTTTCATAAGTCTTTTTTTATTTTTTTTATTGACGAAATTTTTACTTTATTATTTTTAATTTTCATTTTCCAATGGTAAAGATAGATAGATTAATTCTTTATTGTTCCAAAATTGTGTAAATTTCGAATTTATGAAATTCACCCTATATAGATATCTCGCTCGAGAAGTTTTCTATAGAAACCGCGTATAGCGCATCCGATGTGAGCATCATCCCATACATTAGTCAGGTAATGTATGGGAAGACGCACGTATTTAGACGGCCGATGAGGCCAGTGCAGGTAGTAGAGACCGATATTTACTTATACATTGTAACTACACTGTTGTTAAGTGATTATAATTTGAATATTGTTTGGGTTAATACATATTTTTGTTGCCAAACCCTTTTACTCACTGTCAGTGCACACATCATCTAGATAACAGGGCGTTACTAGATCGATTTATGTGCAAATAAGATTTCTAATGAACTAATTTCCACCTCGAAGATACGTCTAGGTCTAAATCGAATACCTAGTTCAACGCTTGATAAGATTAGACAATAAATTTAAACAAAGGTAATCCTTGCCTTGCAACAAGTTCAGAAGAGATTAGGTAAACGGTGTTAATGTCAGATATCGTTATGTTATCACTAACTAACGTCACAGCGGGGGCTTAGTGGTGAACATTATTTTAGTGTTCAGGGTTTTTTATTATATTAGGGGCAATAAAAGCCCCCCATAGTACCGAAATAGGGGGGTACGGAACAACATTCACTATGGGGCCAACTGAATAATCGCGAAATAAATCGCTGCTCGAAAAATACATGTCTGCCTAAGTCGTGTTAATCATTCTAAGGAATTAATCACATTGAACGACTCTCGTGGCAGATTTAATGGGGTGGTTTGCCATTGCCTTCCCCATTTCACACACTGGTTATCTCAGCGTGCAGGTTTCGTCACTATGTTTTCCTTCACCGTCAGAGCAGTCGGTAAATGTATGTAAGTATTTCGAAAAAACCGAAAAACTCATTGGTACATGGCATTGCCTGGTTCCGAACTCGGAATTCCCGCATGGGAGTCCGACGTCCTAGCCACGACGCTCTCGAAAAATACCTACACGACCGGATTGTATGAAACAGCTGATTTACTTCGCGATTTTAGAGTTGGTCACATAGTGAAAGTTTTTCCGTTATGGGTTTTTATTACACTCTGTATAGAGCGTCGGTGGCACAGTGGCTAGGACTCCCGTGCGGTAGGTCCGGGTTCGAAACCATGCAGTGCCATATACCAATGAAATTTCGTATTTTTCGAAGACTTACGTATATTTACCGACTGCTCTAACGGTGAAGGAAAACATCGTGAGGAAAACTGCACACTGAGGTGACCAGTGTGTAAAATGGGGTAGGCACAAAAGATCCTCAAGGGTCGAAGTGCTGCTGGGTTATTCCCGGCCCCTATCATAAGATAAAATATAAAATATCCTATACTAAATACTCAATATATTTATTGCTTTATGTGGTTACATAAAGATGTTGATGTAATTTTAATTTTTTATTTTTTATTGTATAAGGAGAGCGGACAAGCGTATCTGAAGGTAAGTCACCGTCGCCAATAGAAACCTCACCTCCCTGTATTATTATTTGAGGGTTTTTCATGCGCTGCTAACCTGGATAACTTGGAATTCTTCATTCTGTCAATAGGTTGGCCATGATGCCTGCATGTTTGCTTGCTTATCGTATGGTCAGTGGCCAACCTATTTGTCAGAGTTGTTCAGGCCGCCCGTAGCACTCTGACATGGCTTAACGACTGCTGTCGAACGACAACAACCGGGACCGACTGCTTAACATGCTCTCCGAGGCAATGAGGAGCTCCGATGAAATATGCCACTAGCGGTCACCCATCCAAGTACCGACCGCGCCAACGTCGCTTAACCTACACGATCACTTTCGGACCGTGCTCGCAACTAGACTACGAGCTCCTTTCTTATACTTAGAAAAAACAGATTCTTAAGATACTTGCAACATGCACGTCGAATAAAACTTGCGTAAGTGAGTAATTCCACTCAATTACCCAGTTAGGTACTCGAGATGGAAGGCTAGTGATTGCATAATATACATTACATTACTGCTAAAGTATACCATCTAACTCGTAGCCGTTATACTTGCGAGCACGTAAGTGATCGTGCAGGTTAAGCGACCTTGGGCGCGGTCTGAACCAGGATGGGTGACCGTGACGTTTTCATCAAAGAAGATGAAGAAACACTTTATTGATAAATAAAACGTATTATACCATAAAAGAAGCTTTACAAGACCATTGTCTTGTAAAGTTTCTTTTATGGTATAATACGTTTTATTATTAAATATTTTTTTTTTAATATTATTAATTAAATATTTAAAAAAAAAATTTTTTTTAGTATTTATTTTTATTTATTCAAACACAAGTTACCTAATACTAAACTAAGTAAAACAATAAGCATTAAAATTACATAGTGATGTGTTTGAAGTAGCAGCGTAGCAAGCTGTTAGAGAGTGGGAGGACCTCACTAGGCTAGCCCGTGTCGAGGAACACCGAATCGTGTCGCAGCAAAACGGAATTGCACGACCTAATTCCAGCATCTCCATTCCGCCTTCGGACTACCAGGCGCGGGGAGGGGTTCCATACTTATGTTGTTGATATCCCATCTGCTCGTACGAAGCGATTTGCTTCTTCATTCATTATGCGAACGGCTAAGGAATGGAACAGCCTGCCGGCGTCTGTATTTCCCGAAACCTACAACCTTGGGATCTTCAAGGCCAGAGTGAATAGGCATTTACTGGACCCGCGTGCTCCATCGTCGACCTCATCGTCGCTTACCATCAGGCGAGATCGAGGTCAAATGCGGGTTTAGAAGTAAATAAAAAATAAAAAAAAGCAACCTCAGCGGATATTAAACATGCTTGTGATCGCAATGCGATATATACTGAGACAAAGAAGAAATACTGTAAATGGAATAAGAATTTAAAAAAAAAAAATTTTTTTTTAATTATTTACCTGAAATTATATTTATTTCGCTTAACCTGCACGATCACTTTCCGACCGTGCTCGCAACTAGGCTACGAGCTCCTCAAGGTTGGCCATAATAAAAATACCCTAAAATAACAAATATTGCAAGGACAAAGGCCACTGGTAAATTATAAATTACAAGTAAACAATAAATATCTTACAAATGTCGATAATACGCTATTATCTATCGGTGTACATAAAATCATACATTGCGATGGACTTCACTTGTGGAATATTATCAGCAGTCAACTGGGTGTTTCACGCATGTTTCAAACACGTGCTATGTAAGTTTCTATTCTATAGAAAACTGTAAGATTAACTGTAAGATTCTATAGAAAACTTTTTTTTTTTTTTTATTAAATAAGGAGAGCAGACGAGCAAACGAGCCACCTGATGGTAAGTGGTCACCGTCGCCCATAGACTTCTCACCTCACTGTATTAATGTTGGAGGGTTTTTGATGCGCTGCTAACCTTAAGGACTAAGATGGAATGCCTCATGTTCCGGAAATTACGCTGGCTCTCTTACCCTTCAAACCGAAACACAGAAATGCAAGCATTTCTGCTTCACGGCAGAAATAGATAAGAGGGTGGTACCACCCCAGGCGGTCCTTCACTTTAGGATGTACCACTACCGAAACTGTAAGATTAACTGTAAGATTCTATAGAAAACTGTAAGATTCTATAGAAAACTGTAAGATTCTATAGAAAACTGTAAGATTAACTGTAAGATTAACTGTAAGATTCTATAGAAAACTGTAAGATTAACTGTAAGATTCTATAGAAAACTGTAAGATTCTATAGAAAACTGTAAGATTAACTGTAAGATTCTATAGAAAACTGTAAGATTAACTGTAAGATTCTATAGAAAACTGTAAGATTAACTGTAAGATTCTATAGAAAACTGTAAGATTAACTGTAAGATTCTATAGAAAACTGTAAGATTAACTGTAAGATTCTATAGAAAACTGTAAGATTAACTGTAAGATTCTATAGAAAACTGTAAGATTAACTGTAAGATTCTATAGAAAACTGTAAGATTAACTGTAAGATTCTATAGAAAATTGTTAGATTAACTGTAAGATTCTATAGAAAACTGTAAGATTAACTGTAAGATTCTATAGAAAACTGTAAGATTAACTGTAAGATTCTATAGAAAACTGTTAGATTAACTGTAAGATTTTATAGAAAACTGTTAGATTAACTGTAAGATTTTATAGAAAACTGTTAGATTAACTGTAAGATTCTATAGAAAACTGTAAGATTAACTGTAAGATTCTATAGAAAACTGTAAGATTAACTGTAAGATTCTATAGAAAACTGTAAGATTAACTGTAAGATTCTATAGAAAACTGTTAGATTAACTGTAAGATTTTATAGAAAACTGTAAGATTCTATAGAAAATTCTTGAGCGAGAAAACTACATAGCCTGAATTTCAAAACCTTATAACCAAAGATTTAGAAATTCACAAGGTAATAAAATAGGTAAGTGTACCTCCTCAGCGATCTTGCGCGATTGTGGGTATTCTCTGAAACCTAGAAGTAATTTTGTATACAAATTTAAAAAAGAAAACAGTTGAATTATAAACCAAGCAAAATTCTCTAGCAAGCAATCTACAAAGGCTGAATTTTAAAATCTTTGGTTTAGACTTTAAACAGAGTGATAACTGGTGACTAGGGATGTTACGGAGGTGGTTTTAACGGAACCGGAGTCGGAACCGAAGGTTTTAAATTTGATTTATCGGAGTCGGTACCGGATTCGGAGGTGGAGGTAGAAGAGAAATGTTCAAAAGAAGTTCATATTTTAAACCGTTTTTTAATTTTTATAGCTGAACTGGCCAATATTTTTATGATGTCTGCGGCAATAAAACATTCATTTATGTAGTCCGACACTATTTAATAAAATTTTGTAATTCTTTTTTTTTTCCGGTGGACAGTTCCTGTGCTATAAGGACGTGCTGAAGCGACACCTAAATGCCTGCGACATACCAGCTGAGCGGTGGGAAGAGCTCGCGTCACGGAGGCCGGAGTGGCGTACGCGTGTCAGGAAAAGTGTAGCCCAGTTTGAAGAGGCCCATCTAGCTATTCCTGATACCAAACGCCATGCAAGGAAAATCCGCCCAAAGCCTTCCTACCACTACACATACAACAGTGCCGGACAACTCTACTGCGATCGCTGTGACCGGGTCTTCAAGAGCAAGTTCTGATTCGCCAGCCACATTCGAGCGCATGCTAGGAACTGAAGGGGGTCGCCGTCGTCGGTTTCGACGAGGAGGACTATATATATATAATAAAATTTTGAAATTTGAATATGTTTGCTAACAAATCTTCGGTATAACCTCCGATTCAAAATTATCGGAGCCGAAGTCGGAGTCGGAGGTGTAAAATCAATCGGAAGTTCCGATCTTTTGGAGTCGGAGTCGAAGCTCCGTAACATCCCTAGTGGTGACAATGTAACAAGCCAATGCTTGACACGTGTTATGTCGATTACTAACGTTTATTGCCTGATTGTGAATGAGAAAGATAGTCATGATTTTCACATTAAGTTTTATGTGAAACCTATTGTTCTTAGGTCTTTTGTAAAATAGCTTTATGATTGTGAATGACATATGATGGCCAAGGTCGGGGAAAAGAGGAGTAGTTCGTCCAGCAGCTAGATGGGCGAATGACATCACTAAAGTCGCATCGAAGACCTGGATACGACTATAATAAATAAATAAATCATGATTAGAGTTTAATAATATACTGTTTCACGGGTTTTTACTGTATTTTATTTATTACGACCGGTTTCGTTTACACATCATCAGCCTATTGTCCCCACTGTTGGGGCACAGGCCTCCCCTTGCACAAGGGGGTATGGGCCATGATCCACCGAGCGGGTCAGCCGTTCGCATAATGAACGAAGAAGCAAATCGCTTCGTACGAACAGATGGGATATCAACAACATGAGGATGGAGTCCGCGCCTGGTAGTCCGAAGGCGGAATGGAGATGCTGGAATTAGGTCGTGCAATTCCGATGCGCACTCTCCGAAACGTATCCTATAAAATACCGATAGACAGGCGACCTTGCGCCGATGTTCCAGACTTTGCAGAACTTCAATATGCGACTTGAAAAAGGTAAAAAATAGAAACAACCTGTTCCACCTTATCCACCTATAGTGGAACACGTTTCTCTTTTATATCTAAAATAATTAATTTTATCGTCTTTAAAAGGTTATTTAAACGCGTGTGGAGTGCTTCAATAAATAACTAGAATTTAAAAAAATCTGTTTCCTTAAAAGCGAAATTACGAGCCGCTCTAAACATTGTGAGGAACAATCTCTACTAAAGCAGAGTTAATCTGGAAATTCCAATTTATTATTAAATATAGAATTAGTGACAATTATAAAGTTTGATTACTAAATTATTAAGTTATGGACATTAAATGCACAGCTGGCCAAACAAATGCACACCCAGATGTTCATCAGCAGACACTGGTTCCCAGTTTTTTTTTTTTTAAATCATGCTCCATATACTCCTTCACATTGTAGTGTATTTTCTAACAGTATTTTTAACTTGTGAACAGAAAATATTACGGTTACTTTCTTGTCTTAGGACTACAGGCAGTTTTTTGATATAGATAACCTGTGCCTAGGGATCTCTTAACGAAGAAAGAATGTATTTCCAAGAGTGCACACATACAAACAATTAGGTACAGAAGATAAAAATAATATTAAACTTATATTACTGAGGGCCAGCTGAAAATCAGCGCTGTGGCTTGCCTCAGCATTATGCTGAGCTGGTGTACCCTTTTTGGCACTGTACCGCACCAGATGTTCTGTGCTGCATGTATTAATCTTTGTATACTTCTGTATTGTGTTCTATATTCTGGTGTTTACAGTGCTAAATAGACGTTTTCAATTTCAATTAAGTTTGATGAAGGTGGTGTGTAGCACCGGAAAAAGGGGAAGGGGGAAAGGGGGGTCTTCTACTGCGATTGTTATTTGAGCCTAAAAAGGTGAACCTGTCGATATTCTTTTTGACATAAGTATTTCATAAATATATAAGGCCACTGAGGTCAAAGTGTTGTCTATGTGATTCTTTATATTTCAGACCCAGTATGGTTCTTATGGCACGATTATGCATTTTTAATACTCGCATAGGATCGTATATGGTGGCACAAAAGAGAGGAGACCTATGAAAATGAAAACACGTTTTTGAGGGCAACTCAATACAATACAAACATAATACAATAAAATTATAACATGAAGGCAAATGGGTCCATGACTCAGCATAATGGCTGACGACGGGGTGTCCTCAGCCGCTGGTATTCTGCCATGGCCCGACATAACACAACATTGAAACACACAAAATAACTAACAAAAACATAACAAACACACAAAAATTTTTTTATATGGGGACACCAGCTTCCCAGAATTGCCTTGTCAACAGCCGCCCCGAACACATTTTTTGGAACGAGGAACGAGACTGTCAATGCACTACGGATAGGTGGCGGTAGATCGATCCATATTTTAGCAGCATATTTTTTTTTCTTATAGCGGGCAGTGGGATGACAAGGGCTGATGATGATGATATATGTATGACAGCAGCAGCGACAATGATTCAAAGGTTAGGACACGAGACTTTGGAGCAAGCGTCGCCAGATCGAATTCACCTTTGGACCATTGCGGTGTACCACTCCTAGCAAGCATTTTAGCCAAGTTGGAGTGGATACTGAAGAATATTGGTAATGTACAAAAAGCAACGTTTAAAAAAAATTCTGATCGAGCGATCATTCATGGAAGTTGATTTCCACAAAGTTACGCATGATTCCGTCAACAAATTCAACATGGGTCAAGTACCCTATGACCCTATTGCCCCATCTGGGGTCACACGAGTGAATTGTCATAATCGTTAATGATAAACTTTCAAGGTCAGAGTAAATATTATAGTAACCTGTTGCTACTTTTACAATATCTAGAAGATAATATATAAACATGATAACATACTTCATAATTCTTGTGATTGCATGACCAGGAAAAACATGGCAACAGTTTATTTATAATTTTTTATTGCCAGGTGTGACGAAACTTAATTTATAATGATCTTTTTTTATATATTGCATAAGGAGAGCTGATGAGGGCTCTCTGATGGTAAGTGGTCACTGTGGCCCATAGATATTTCACATCCTAATTATTAAGTAAAGTAAGTAAATACACTTTACTGCACAAATAGAAAACAACAAACAATAGATAGAAAAGGAAATAGTGAAGTACAATTTAGACGGCCTTATCGCTAAGAGAGATCTCTTCCCGGCAACCTGGATTCTTGGGAGAGATCGCTCTTATCGATAAGGCCGTCTAAACTGTACCTCGATAATACTTTTAATACCTATTGTTTGTTTTCTTTTATTGTACAATAAAGTGTATTTTACTTTACTTTACCTGTTTTGGAACACTTCCTAGATTGTGCCAAGAAAGTGTAGTAAATTATTGGATTACTTTTGGGGGCTCATAGCCTAGCTGCGAGCAGTCATAAAGTGATCATGCAAGTTGAGTTAGACGCAGTCAAAACCAGAATGGGTGACCACTAGTAGTACATTTCATCTGTACCACTTTGTGCTTCGGAGAGTATGTTACAGAGTCGGTCTTGGTTGTTGTCGTTAGACCATGTCAAGAGCGTCGGTGGCCTAGGGGCTAGGACACTGGACTCCAAAGCGGGTGGTCCAATGGTACCAATGAGTTTTTCGTATTTTTCGAAGACTTACGTACATTTACCGACTGCTCTGACGGTAAAGGAAAACATCGTGAGGAAACCTGCACACTGAGATGACTAGTGTGTAAATGGGGTAGGCACAAAAGATCCTCAAGGGTCGAAGTGCCGCTGGGGTTATTCCCGGCCTACTATCATAAGATAAGATAGACCATGTTCTGGCCTACAGGTGCATGAACAATATGTACCACCAACTATACGATAATCAAGCAAACAACAGTAAATAATTTTACAATAAAATTTAAAAGGTGACTTGACTTGGACACTCTAATGTAAGATAACCATCTAGTAACCATAGCAAGTGACCCATGCTTGATGAAAATTTTGTATACAAATGCGTATTACAACAGTGACACAGAAACAAAACAAAGATGGAATCCGTACGGTGGGTTCTTTATCATGCATACGTTCCGAACACCTAAATTACGAAGATGACTCATGAAAAACATTAGAATTTATAATTCCGTTTATATACTAATAGTGCGCAACCTAACCTTTCCAACTAATTTTACCGACTCACTGCGTATTAGATTCTAAAAATCATGGAGCACTTAAAAATATTATACAGTTACATATAAATGTGGATAATTTAATGAAAACAAAGGTTAATTGACCTTAAAAATAAGAAAAATAAAATAGATACTAAAATATATTTTTCAAATTAAAACAGGCACAAAACTTACCTCGAAAAGCTTCAGTAAAATATTCACGTAAAGTCTCCGGACTCCAAGAGATTTTCCAATAGACGCCAAGAATATTACGCAAAGAATTAGAAGAAGGAACGGCGTGTAAAGTATTGAAATAGCAACCGACACAAACGCCATCACCAACGCCATTTTGACGACTGATTGATTGTTGAATGAATGAATGACAAATTGACATGAATGAAAAAAAACTACAAATGACGTCATTCTTTTTTTTAATATACCAAGGCGTTGGCAACAGCTTAGACCATCAGCCGAAACAATTAGCGGTTTAAAACAGTTTTTAGTTTTTCAGCTTCAAAATGTTTTGGTGTAGACACATTTTAACACTCCCAGGAGTTATAACTCGCCCGCCGCAAAATCATAGAGTGAAACCACACGTAGAACCACTACACTAACGAGAAGTTTATTCTAAGAGTTCAACACGTCACTTCGTCACGTCACGTCACTGTTAGTGACGTTTGCTAGACAAAACTACACCGATTTTAGATAACAAAATCACCAGAAAACAATTTTGACCAATAAAATAAAAACCGTAGAACCTTCTCCAGCGACTTTCCCGCCAAAAACTATGACTTTTCTCTGAATCCGCAAGTATGCTTTGTCATTTACGATAGAGAGAGTGCTATATCGATTTACGATGTTTATCTCCTTTACACACGAAAGCTGATGCAATGTAAACACGAAATAACCACACAAAAAAATTTCAACTAGTGATTGGCATGTCGATAAAAATATATCGACTGTTTTTTGATATATTATCCTTCAGTATAATTAAATTATATAGGTACATACAGTGCGTGAGTCGAAAGTCGAAGCCATAAAAAGTTTGACTTAACGCTAAACAGTTGCACACTAGTTCATTAAATTACACGCAGCATGTTTTATTTCATAATTACATTAATGATAACACAATTTAAATTCAGTTTAATTTAAAAAAAATATATTTATTACTTCGAAATAAAATTATTTACATACTTGCAATAATATTGGATTACTTAATTGCAGCAAATAAATTAACAAAGTCAATGGCAATGCCAAATTGTATGCCACATCTTTTTACAGTAAAATGTGAATAAATTATATTATTATATTATACTTTCTTATTGAATTCACCTTGCCTGGTATTGTTTATCATAGGTCAACTTATCTGTCTCAATGTTGGCAGTCTGTGTTTGGCAGTCAAATAATAAAAATAAAATCAGCATTGTAAATGCTCGAGTGACAGCGTGAGGATATACATATATAAATTATAAGTTCACACATTTTTGTTCATCATTCTTCGGATTTCATTATTTCAGTTTTCAAGATTGCTATATCACCAGGTTTCAAGTTATAAATCTCCATCAAATCATTAAGAACTTTGTTTTGTAGTGTAATTTTCTTCGCATCACGCCGGTTTTGCTCCCGAAGCCTTTTTATGAGAAGATTTTGTTTTTTGACTAATTTTTGAGATCGTTGTAAAGAATTTTTTAGTTGTTGTCTTGAATAATCTTGCAAATTCTCGGATTCTTCATTCAATGGGCTCTTTTTTCTTTTATGTTTCGGTAATTCGTCTTCCTGCAACATTTTAAGCAAAAGATTTCAGATTACTGCGTAGCTACGTGAAATTAACATCCAATGAAAATTATCAATATCAAAACCACACAAAAATATTAGTTATAATAGTTGTACTACGATTGTTTCCATTTCTTCAGTGTGTACGTTTATAGTAGGAACAGCATCATCAGGCAATCGCCGGTATTTCCCTCCAATCAGGTAAGAGTCATCATCGAAGTGTTGGGAACAAATTGTACTGCCTTTTTGAGGACACCAATCTTTTCTACCAGTTGCCTGAATCCACTGCAATTCGGTATCTGCATCACTTGGAAACCTAAACAATAAGTAACTGAATAAGTAATAAAATTATTCAAAATTCTGTTTCGATTATCGACAATTTTTTATCGACTAGATCAATCACTATTGTTTACATGTTCTGATAGTTGAATTATGAAAAATATGAATGAAACATGCATTGAGAATCCTTACTTATGATATGATACACCAGAATTTGCTAAATTCGTTTTGCCGCTATGATTTTTACATGTTAGAACACAACAATAGGGCATTTTAGAGAGCTACACAAAATAACAAGAAACTCCTCCAAATCAATAGGCAAAACTCTAAAAAGGTGGCGGCACAATCGGGAATCGGGATCGTGGATTGGATAAAACACATATGTCAAAAAGTAAACTAACCAATCAGCTTCAAGGACAAAGCAATTAAAATATGTTCATTCGATATCATTCATTCTTTGTTCTTGGCCTATGTTGCTATTACAAAAAATAAAAAAATGCATCGTAAATTAATAAAATCCGTGTAAAATCCTTGTATATCTGCATTATTTTCATTTAATTTTATCTATTCCAAATAGATGCTCTATTCACCATCTCTTAACCCACGTTCGATTTTGATATTTTATAATTTAAATAGTCTAAATACTCATAATTCTATTATGGCAACACAGTTTGAACCTCTGAAAAAAAGAAAAAATTCTAAGGGAGATTTTTTGAGAAAATCCATTTGGATTTTTATATTTATTTCCCGAAAATAAATCTAAGATGTCTGATCTTCCCTACGGACCCCCAGTGCGAGTATCACCTTTGATCAGGGTAATTTTTTACCTAATTTTCTGAACCGAATTTTATTATGTAACACAAGTGTTTTTTGAACTGAATATTCTATTTTCAAATTGTTTTTCTTCTTAATTATTGAATTATATTTTATGGCTGCTATTTTTGATGATTTTTCGTGCATTCCAGGCAGGTTCAGTGCTTATTACGACAAAACTTTTTATTATAACCTCTGAATATCAAACAAAAAATTAAACTACTTCGTATTTTTTTTAGAACCCATCTACCGCTGAATGTACCTTTACCGACCAAATTCTTCTATACTCACTGGCAGAATTATCAAATCCACAGTTTGAATTGAATTTGTATTTTTTACAGTTCGGCCGATGGTCGTTCCTCACAGCAGGTATCTTATACGGAGCATTCCACCAGAGCAGACTCTCGAAGAAGGAAACCAAGCTCCGTGAGATCGAAGCCAAGGAGAAACCCATCAGGGACGCAAAATTGAAGGCCGAGAGGGACAGGGCTGTCGCTGGTAATTACCTTTTTTATTTTTTAGTGTAGTAAGCAGATGAGCAAACGTACTACCTGATGGTAAGTGATTACCTTCGCCCATAAACATCTCACCTCATAGGTCATGGCCTTAGGGGCATTGAATTAGAATAAAATGTCGCTGCTCAACGAAAAATGACCTTTTTCGGGGCTGAATCCATTTTTAAGTATATAAAAAATGGGGCATTTGGGCCCGCTGCTTAATCTCCAACGAAACAGTGCATCTGATAGATCTCACTTAGAATTGTAGCCCGTTGTACATCCAAGCTACACGATAGCAACACGACATCGCTAGCTTGCAATTGTCATGATTTATGGCCAGTTTACACTTTGTCAAGTACAGTGCACTCTTTAGCGAAGTGGGTAAGTACAGTGGTGTAAACCGATCGGACAGTAACGAGTCAACTTGGCTTTCAAGTTTGTAGATCCAAATATTGATTGACTGGCTGTAGTGAAACAGTCACTGGCCCCAGGCACTCGCCATTACTTGTACTTGACTAAATGTAAACCGGCCTTTAGATGTAGCCAGCATGTACACAATCTTTCATTATGGAAGAGACAAAACATTCTTATGAGTTAGCTAGAGACTAGAACGTCTTCATATCATAGTATTAATTTAGTTTCGGACAACATTTTTTATTAAGGAGATATAATAAATCTCTAAACAGCACGGGTGCCTGATTTCTCTGTGGTTGTCAGGACTCGCATTGCTTCTTTTTAGAAGCAGTTGCGTTAATCTGACAACAGCATACTGAAGGCTGTGTGCGAGGTCCTACGCTGTCCCATATTCAAACATTGGTTGGCTGTCCACCGGGACGAGAACCGTAAATAAATAACTAGACGCCAAATATTTTATGGTATCCTTTGTTTTTTTATTAGTAATTATATTATTAATTACTTTTTGTATAATTACTAGGATACCCTGTGTTATAGGAAGAGACTGGCCCCCACAACACAGGGTATCCTAGTGTTGGAGCCAGGGAAATCTTAGAGAAAATGTAAAAGATACCGTCTGCATGAATATATTTTTTTTGTATGTATTTCTCTTGTTATATGGGTTTTTTATGCCTGAAATAAAGATTAATTATTATTATAAATTCTGAAATCGGTACTATTGAGGACTTTATGAAGTCAAAAGGGTTGCCACAGGTAATTTTAAAATCTGCATTATGAATGATGAAATCAAATAATTAGTTCACATTCTATTGTAATTAATTTATTTATTCAAACACATGTTACATTGATAAATCTATAATAATACTAAAGCTAAAACTAAACTTAGACTAAGAAGAAGAAGAAAAACTAAAGATTTATCTTTAGTTTTTTTTTCATTATTTTTTTTTTTAATTTCTTTTTTAAAATTCAACCTAAAGACGATAAAAGTGTACAAAAACTGACAAAAACATTATTATCTTTGCAGCTGAACTAAAGGAGTTAGAAGAAATGGTCGCACCCAAGAAGTAAACAGGAAACGACAACTTTAGTTCGTAAGCGAATAGTGAACGCCATCTTGAATGTTGCCACCACGAATATACCAGACTTTTGAGCTGGCAACAATTCCATCAACTTTGTAAAATAAATGTTTATTTAATGAATTATAGGTGAATATGTGAAGGTAATGTTTCATTTTGTATTAATAAGGTCTGTAAAAGCTCTGAAGATACGTAGAATGACTGATCTGAATGAATGTGTCTTCTATAAGGTGGAAAAAGGTATAAGGTGTCTTTTAGTTCGGGCTCAATGGCGCGCCCTGGGAGAGGCCTATGTCCAGCAGTGGACTAGAATAGGCTGCTGCTGCTGATGATGATGATGATGTGGAAAGAATGAGTGAAAGAAAGAAAGAAAAACATTTAACATCGCATACATTATTGAACTTAAAAATAAATTTGAAATTAAAAAAACAACACAACATTAAAAGGCACATGCTCAGCGTGCGCTGCGGTCCGACCGATACGACAGAACCGCAGCGCTGGTTTTCAGCTGTGCCTGGGCGAAGGCATCGCGGGCGAAACGGCAGTCAGGGACTAAAACAAAAATATATTAAGAGTACAAATAAAAAATAAATACCTAAAGATGAAATAGATAACAATTAAAACTGGAGAGAAAAGGGACAGGAATACAGAGTGAGTGTCTGTCCATTGTGCGGCTCGCCATTCCGATGGGAAGCGGTGTGTGATGAACAGCATACGAAGGGAAATGTCATGCACGACACCTGTTTCTCCTCACTAACAACTTTCGCAATTTTGCACAATTAATATGTACAATAAAATACCGTATTTATATTGAAATATGTAAGGCTACTTTAGGAAAACCTATAATTGGCTTATGTTTAGATTATTAAGTATGGTTAATTTGTTTTAATAATAGCTGTTGGTTCTCTAAATAAATAAAATAAAATAAAGTGAGTGGGAAGCCGGGGTCGTCTTAAACTGATCTTTAAAGACTAAATTGACTCTTAAATTTGAAAGAGCAGACGACTCCAACGGTGAGCATGCGTGAAACTATGAATTTACTGTATAAAAAAAATTGTAACGTCGAAACCCGTAGTTTACTTTTTTTTTTTTTTAAATATTAACACGAGGGCGCCACTGCTACAGTCTGTCCTCTAGATGCCGGCTAGCAGGGTTCTAGGACAGTGTGCAGATGAAGTAATAGAAGAATTGGTTGTTAAATAATATATTTTAAGGAAAAGAACACATAGTAGGTAACACAGAAACAGTAACACAGAAAATAGGTAGGTAGTAGGAAATAAGAGTGAACGGGGAGACGTCCGTTCGAGACAAAATACAGAGAAAAAGTGAAAGTACAAATAAAACAATGGAATAATGAAATTTAGAAATGGAATGGGAACATGATTTGAATTTAAATGAAGATGCCAACACGAAATGAGGTGAGATAAACGCTAACGATGAGGTTGAAGTTGATGGCAAGGAGGTTGATATGGACGATGAAGTCGACATCGTTACAAAGGAAGCAAGATAGGCATGCCAAGACAGGATTCGTGGCGCTCCATTCTCTCTGACTACTCCGCAAAGGACAGTTAAGTATTTTTGAGCGTCGGTGGTTCAGTGGCTAGGACACTGGACTCCCATGCGGGAGGTTCGGGTACGAAACCATTCGAAGACTTATGTACATTTATTAACTGCTCTAACGGTGAAGGAAAACATTGTGAGGAAACCTGCACACTGAGATGACCAGTGTGTAAATGGGGTTGGCACAAAAGATCCTCAAGGGTCGAAGTGCCGCTGGGGTTATTCCCGGCTCCCTGTCATAGGTAGGTAGGTAAGATACTTCAGACGAACAGCGACATCTGTCGGCGAGTTCAGTAAACTGACCACTATATTTTAATGAAAAAGCACCTAGATCATCGTAGTTAATTATTTAAAATAATCTTAAACATAACATGCCACGTCTGTGATCCCTGAGGGTGTAAATAGATAGAGGAACCACCTTCAATCATAGTTAGTTTTAGGTGTAAAATTTGGTGGACAAACGTGATAGGTGGAGCTTACCGCCGTCTACTAGGTGTGGAATAGTATCCACTGAGACCCTTAGTCGCTTATAAGACACCCACGGGAAGAGTTGGGGTGGTGGTATTCTTTAAGGCCGGCACCACACGGCGCAAATGAAATAGAAGTATTATTTATTTGTAACTATGGGTAATGCAGATGTTACATTGTGTTTCAGTATCACCATATTCTGCACGAGAGCGTACACATTTTTGTTGAATTAATAAATCAATCAATCATAATCTTCATCCGGGAGCTGGGGAGGCGGTTGAGGGAGAGGGGGTGTGACCCCCGATCGGAATACTTCCTGGCCCAGTACCTTTCTCTCGCTATTCAGCGAGGAAATGCAGCATGCATAATGGGGACATTTGGGCGGGGCGCGCTAAAAGGCGGCCTTTTTGACTAAGCTTCTCACGTAGTGACAAAGTTTTAGATTTAAAATAATAAATTATCATCAATAAAATAATCAATCATAATAAATTATCAAAATAATAATATAGGTAACAAAACAAAAACATCAAAATTTTTACTGATATATCTCAATTTAAAAAATTACGTAACGATTAACAATAAAGATAGGTTTTTAATTAATTATAATATAAATGTCAAATTTAATTAAAATTTAAGGACTTGAAAAAAACAAATGAAAAAGTTTATTTACTTATACAGGGCACAAAAAAAGGACCTCCGACTTACAAACTAGGTCGAAAACCTGTATCTTGGAAGTCTGGAACATCGGCGCAAGATTGCCTGTCTATCGGTATTTTATAGGATACATTTCGGAGAGTGCGCATCGGAATTGCACGACCTAATTCCAGCATCTCCATTCCGCCTTCTCACTACCAGGCGCGGGGAGGGGTTCCATCCTTATGTTGTTGATATCCCATCTGCTCGTACGAAGCGATTTGCTTCTTCGTTCATTATGCGAACGGCTAAGGAATGGAACAGCCTGCCGGCGTCTGTATTTCCCGAAACCTACAACCTTGGGATCTTCAAGACCAGAGTGAATAGGCATTTACTGGACCCGCATGCTCCATTTCGAGAGTTGAAGTACCACGGGAAGAGTTGAGGTGGTGATATTCTTTAAGGCCAGCACCACACAGCACAATAAAATAATGTTAAACATAGGCATACAATATAAACTAATAAATATTTCATATTTCACTTTTGTGCACTATACGGCCGGCAGGTAACCTATTAATAATTCTTACGTATTCTTACCTTCTCCTTGCCTAGGTTGCCTGGAAGATCTCGCTCTGAGCGACAAGGCCGCCTTTGTACACTTATTCTGTTTCCTTTCCTATGTAAATTACTGCACTATACTGCCGGCAGGTAATCTATTAATAATTCTTACGTATTCTTACCTTCTTCTTGCCTAGGTTGCCTGGAAGATCTCGCTCTGAGCGACAAGGCCGCCTTTGTACACTTATTCTGTTTCCTTTCCTATGTAAATTACTGCACTATACTGCCGGCAGGTAATCTATTAATAATTCTTACGTATTCTTACCTTCTTCTTGCCTAGGTTGCCTGGAAGATCTCGCTCTGAGCGACAAGGCCGCCTTTGTACACTTATTCTGTTTCCTTTCCTATGTAAATTACTGCACTATACTGCCGGCAGGTAATCTATTAATAATTCTTACGTATTCTTACCTTCTTCTTGCCTAGGTTGCCTGGAAGATCTCGCTCTGAGCGACAAGGCCGCCTTTGTACACTTATTCTGTTTCCTTTCCTATGTAAATTACTGCACTATACTGCCGGCAGGTAATCTATTAATAATTCTTACGTATTCTTACCTTCTTCTTGCCTAGGTTGCCTGGAAGATCTCGCTCTGAGCGACAAGGCCGCCTTTGTACACTTATTCTGTTTCCTTTCCTATGTAAATTACTGCACTATACTGCCGGCAGGTAATCTATTAATAATTCTTACGTATTCTTACCTTCTTCTTGCCTAGGTTGCCTGGAAGATCTCGCTCTGAGCGACAAGGCCGCTTTTGTACACTTATTCTGTTGCCTTTCCTATGTAAATTTCTGCACTATACGGCCGGCAGGTAACCTATTAATAATTCTTACCTATCCTTACCTTCTTCTTGCCTAGGTTGCCTGGAAGAGATCGCTCTGAGCGACAAGGCCGCCTTTGTACACTTATTGTTTCCTTTCCTATGTAAATTTCGTGTGTGTAATAAAGTATTAATCTATCTATGTATAGGCGTAAAACCTACTTTCACCATGACAGTACCTAAACAAAATGTTATACATCGATTACCCCAATTGGCTAGCAACCAAGGTCGATTCCAAAACATTCGTAATATTGTTGTATTTATAAAATAAATTGTGGTTTGAAACTGCGTGGGCGCTGCTCTTCGAATGTTGCTATTTCTGATTCTGTATAACTTCATCAGCTTATTTACGTAAGCGGAGAGCAGATGAGGAAACGGACCAGCTGACGGTAAGTGGTCACCATCGCTCATACGTATCTCACCTCACACTAATGTTTATAAAATTAAAAATTTAAATTAAAATGTTTTTATTTTCAGTCACTAGGCACAAATAATGAATTAACAATTAATTAAGTTAATTATAATAAAATATTACAAATTAAAATTATAAACTAAAGTAAAGTAAAATGCACTTTACTGCACAAATATAAAACAACAAACAAGAGATAGAAAAGGAAATAGTGAAGTACAATTTAGGCGGCCTTATCGCTAAGAGCGATCTCTTCCTGGCAACCTTCTGGCAGAGGAAATGATTTCGAGAAAGATTTAGTAGGTGTGCAAGGTTTATGGAAAACGTTAAATAAGAGAATTATATTATATTATATTTAGTATTATATGTAGGTAGGTATATAAATTTTACAAATTATAAATTACATTTCCAATTACAATAATAAAATAATTACTTTACTTCCAAATCGTTTCCTCATTGCTGGGGGTCGTGATCATTATAAGGAATTAATCACAGAACGACTCTCTTGGCAGAATTAATGGGGTGGTTTGCCATTGCCTTCCCCATTTTACACACCGGTTATCTCAGTGTGCAGGTTTCCTCACGATGTTTCCCTTCACCGTCAGAGCAGTCGGTAAATGTACGTAAGTCTTTCTACCAAACCGAAAATCTCATTGGTACATGGAATTGCCTGGTTTCGAACCCGGACCTCCCGCGTGGGAGTGCGACGTCCTAGCCACAACGCCACCGACGCTTATAAACGCAATAAAATAATAAAAAGTTATAAATTAGAATTTTAGAAGAGTACAGTTATAATTATAATTTTCAATTAATCAATTAAATTAAATGTTATGTTATTAGAGGGTTGTCGATGCGCTGCTACCCTTGAGGGCAGGAGTGCCTCATGTGTCGGTAATTAAGCTGGCTCTCTTACCCTTCAAACCGGAACAGAATAGGGTATTTGACAAAAAAAATTGCATCAATCAACTTACATGGAAATCCTGAAGATGGATCTGAAATCCGTTTATCTCAACTAACATCAGCTATATTAATGGTTAAAGTTAGTAGTGGGGGGATGCTCTGTCCCTTTCTAGCAATTTTTTTTTTGATATGACAATCAATTTTCTACTTCCTAACCATGCTGTGTTTACACGTTAAGGGTTACGACCTAGCTCATAACTTTATATTGATTTTCTGTAATTTCTCTGGTTGTAATCTGTTGTAACCTAATAAATAAATTTAAATTAAATTAAAACAGTCCTTATTATGTAGCCAAGGACCTGCTTGTATGGCGCTATATAACAGTGACGTCACAATTATCCATTGCCGTCTGATTGATGATTGCCTGTAGCTATTTTATTTTTCAACGGATTTTAATTCTGTTTTCACATTTGACCATCAATTTCTGTCTATTTTCTTATTTTTATGAAATGTATTTAATATTTGATACTTGTCAAATACCCTATTGCAAGATTGCTGCAGAAATAGGCGACCCTGTGAGCTCAGTTTTTTTTCTGATGAAAATACTTAACTTATCTATCTATCTATCAGCCCGTGTCTGTCCACCGCTGGACATAGGCTTCTCCCAGGACACGCCACATTACTCGGTCCTCCGCCTTTCTCATCCAACCATCGCCAGCAACCATCTTCAGGTCGAAGGGCGTCCCACACTGCGCTCTCTTGTCCGCGGTCTCCACTCCAGAACTCGTCTACCCCAACGGTTGTCGGTTCTGCGACAGACACGGCCAGCCCATTGCCACTTCAACTTGCTAATCATATGAGCTATGTCGGTAACTCGCGTTTTGTGACGGATGACTTCATTCCTAACTCTATCCATCAAAGAGATACCGAGCATAGCCCTCTCCATAGCTCGTTGAGCGACTTTGAACTTTCGGACCAGCCCTGCCGTGAGTGTCCACGTTTGGGCGCCATAAACCATATACTTTATTTGCACACATAAGTCACAAAAGAAACAACAACAAGAAACTTGACGTACACAGGTAGAGCTTATCTCTAAAATATAGATTTTTTCCAGCTACATAGAGATATTTAGAATGATAAGTAGACATACATACGTGTACAAATTATGTAAAACAAGAACAAAATTAAACAAACTAAACAAAATTACTTGAATACATTCTTATGAACATCATCATCAGAGACCTACTCTAGTCCACTGCTGGACATAGGCCTCTCCCAGGGCGCGCCATTGAGCCCGATCTTCAGCTCTTCTCATCCAGATCGTCGCTCCACCCAGCAAGGACGCCCGTCCCACACTACGTTTGCCCAAACGCGGTCTCCACTACAGAACTCGTCTCCGCCAGCGGTTGTCAGTACTGCGACAGACGTGACCGGCCCACTGCCACTTCAGCTTGCTAATCTTATGAGCTATGTCGATAACTTCTGTTCTACGCCGGATCTCCTCATTTCTGATTCGATCCAGCAGAGATACTCCGAGCACAGCTCTTTCCATAGCACGCTGAGCGACTTTTAATTTGTGAACCAGTCGTACGGTCAGTGTCCACGTTTCGGCTCCGTAGGTCATTACTGGTAGGACGCGCTGGTTAAAGACTCTCGTCTTTAGACATTGAGGCATGGGCGACGAGAAGATGTGACGTAACTTCCGAAATGCTGCCCAACCCAGCTGATTTCTTCTGTCGGCTTCTTTCTCGAAGTTGTTTCTACCTAATTGCACAGTCTGCCCGAGGTAGACGTATTGTTGCACAACTTCGAGGGCCGTACCATCGACGATAGTCGGTCCCGGGACGACATGGTCATTGAACATGACCTTAGTCTTGTCCAAGTTCATCCCGAGACCGACACGTCGTGAAGCAGCATTGAGATTGTCCAGCATTTCTTGAAGGTCCTGCAGCGACTCCGCTATTACGACTATATATCATATTAACATATATAATACTTATACTATAATAATACTAATAATAATACATACACTAAACTAACGATAATATTTATGTATTACATACACTATTTACATAATCTATTTATATACTAATATTATATATGTTTGCATACTACTTACAGTTAGGATTTGTGACAAGTGATAGGTAATGCTCTTTTATAACATATTTGCTCGTAAAGTGGCTGTAATTACACCAATTTCAATATCGTAATGTATCTCATTACGCACTTGTGCGTTATAGTAATGTGAAACGCACGAGTTTTTTTAAATAAAGTAACATGTACGGTTTTTTAAGATGCTCCGTCTAAAAATGAACGATACTTTTTAAAATCTTAGCAAAGAGTTTTTATGTTAAAAAAGTGGTCAATATTTTATGAATAAAATTAACTTTGGGAGATAAAATATAATAAATAAAGATTTAATTCTTTAATTTAATTAATTTTGACAATAAATTACAACCATTTATCTGTAACAAAAACACAAAAATATTAATTTACTTTATTAGTAATACTGGCTGTTTTTGTACCTTTACCTAAAAAAAGTTGATGCGCGCGCATCGCTAATTTGTGGACAAGTAAAATTATTCCGCGCGCTTTTTCTTTTCGCTGTATTGTTTTTATTTGAAAATGTCGTCAAGTAGTGATGAATTTATTAATTTGACACCGCCACAAGTCTTAAACGCAGCGAAAAAGGCTACTCTAAGCCTCTTGCCTGAAAAATCGACCGATAGATACTTACAAGCGTATCAAAATTTCATCATATGGAAAACAAGCAAAGATGCAAATTCATTTTCAGAAAATGTGTTTTTAGCATATTTCATGGAACTTTCTCAAAAATATAAGTCAAGCTCATTGTGGTGCTACTATTCAATGCTAAAAAGCAACTGGCAACGTAACAATCACTTTTAAAAATTGTTCAAATTTCTATAACTGCTTTAACAAGTAATTAAAGATTTATTCGTTTAAGAAAGTCAAAGTTTTATTTATTTCCTCGTAAATATGTTATAAAACGTCGTATGACATACGTGCGCTTTGAAAATTACAGCCTCTGCTTCCTTATAGCCCTCGCCTACGGCTCGGGCTAGCAATATCGCCTCGGCTGTAATTTTCAACTTACCGCACTTATATCATAATGTACTATTAATAGCTTTTTAAAAATGTCTGTGGAAGCGCTACAATAAAATAATATGAGTCCTTGCAAGTCATCATTACATAAAACCTGGAAGCCAATTCTCGCAGAGTTCGACAAATCTCTATCTTCGTCGAAAGTAAAATGTCTACTGAAAAAGTCGAACCCTGGAAGGCGATTCTCGCACATTCGACTTAATCTCTAGAGACATTTGTCGCAAAAAAATGGCGGATGTCGATTGATACAGCTTTATGTTATTCTCGATATGTCGAGTTCGACATATGTCTACTGCTAGCGATAGACATGCAAAGAGTGGTCGCCGGCACTCGACATCGCTATGTCGAGCGCTAAGTCTATCGAAATTGATTGAAAAGTGAGTGAACGCATTTTTTTTAATGGTGCTCGTTTATTTGAACGTTGTTTACATTTTATTGCAATAATGTTGTGCTAACTTCGGCAATATTTTTAAATCCAATCGCATCCTTACATTATATAAATGTTTTTGAAATATTTTTATATTTAATTGTAGAATTTTGTAGCCTCCCCTTGCACAAGGGGGTACGGGCCATGATCCACCGAGCGGGCCCAGTGCTGATTGGTGGATTTAATGTATAGGATTATGCAATCTAGCTCAGTTTCTAAAAAAGTAAAAACCGTGTATTTTGACCAATAGGTATACAATTAAAATATGGTTGACATCACATAAATAACTCGTACTATATTACATCGAGATACAAAAGAAATATTTCAAGATCATGCATATTTATTTGGATTAAAAAAAACCTCGACCAAAACTATGATGTAATTTTAAATACTTGTACGAATTACGATGTAATTAAGATGAGTACTTGCATAAATAGGTTGGTACTTGAATTTCGTTAAAATAGGTATTAATTATCATTAATTTAAATAAAATGACGTTTTAAATGTAGTTGAAGGTATGCGCTCCAATACACGCATACATTACAACAATTAGAACTAAAAAATATAATAAATTAGTACCGTTATTGTTGTTCTCGATTATAATTCCAACATAATCGGTGAAACGGAACGTTTTTCCACCAAGTCGAATGACATCCGTCGACATTTATGTCGATCGAGATTGAGAATACCATTTTCAGGTAACACTCGACTTTTTCAGTAGACATTTTACTTTAGACTTATGTCGAATGTAGAGATTTGTCGAACTCTGCGAGAATTGGCTTCCTGTCTCGTGCATTCTATTTCCAAATATTCCACAGACAAATGATTCATGAAAAACATTTGAAGCTCAAAAAATAATTTTACGACGCAAATAGCGATAAAGCGGCGAAATGATTAACCGACATGATCCAGCGACCATTGGCTGTTTGCCAGTCGTTGGCGGTTGCCTCTTGATGTATTTATATTGGTTTTATTACAAGCTTTCGTAGACTGATTGGGGAGCGCGATGTATCAATATTTTCAATGGTTCAATCTAGAATTCCCGTATGTATAAAAGTGGGATATAGGACTGTACAGTCATACCTGGGAACATAATTCTGCTGCAAAGCGTCGATGCTTGCATTCCTGTGTTTCGGTTTGAAGGGTAAGACAACCAGCGTAATTCCCGGCACATGAGACACTCCATCCAAGTCCTCAAGATTAGCAACGCATCGAAAGCCCTCTAATAACATTACAGCAGGTGAAATATCTAGTTATTTTTCTAGCTTACTCTAGTGTCTAGTTATTTCTATTCTACTGCATTGCTGTGTTCCTGTTAGAAAGATCTGTATTGTTTTTTTTATTAAGGCAAAGGGAACTGAGCCCATAAGGCCATGTCTGATGTAAACAACTCTTTCAAGTCTTCATTAAAATGCTGGTGTGACATATTTCAATGCTATCCAGGAGAATCTTCCGCGCTTCTGCATCATCCGAACCAAAGAAGAAGGCGTCCCGGGCGCAGTCTGACTCTTCAAAATTCAGCCGAATCGGGCTGCAGCGTCTTATTTGACTTTACTTCACTGTCCCACACATTATTCACATCTTGTAGACGTTCTTCGAATAAAAAACACCATTCTTACTTGAAAAGCACTACTGTAAAACAATTTGCAAGACAACGAAAAAAACCTGGTGTGGACGCGACAAAAGCGCGGGAAAAACTCGCTGGTATTTTCTTTATGAATCGTTTGGGTTGAAGTAGGTATTCTTCTTCCTTTTCAAAACATTTGAAGTCTCCTTAGGAGTCGAATCCGGAGAGGCTCGACGGTCGAGTGACTTCCGTAGGTAGATTTAATGTGGTGGTGTGCCTTTTTTATTGTATAAGGAAAGTAGACGAGCAAACCGGCCACCTGATGGTAAGTGGTCACCGTTGCCAATAGACTTCACCTCACTGTATTATTAGAGGGTTTTCGATGCACTGCTAACCTTGAGGACTTGGATCGGCCTCATGTGCCGGTAATTGCTCTCCCCATTTCACACACTGATCATCTCAGTGTACAGGTTTCCTCACGATGTTTTCCTTCACCGTTAGAGCAGTCGGTAAATGTAAGTAGGTACTAGCACTAGTTTCGCTACTTAGCAACAAAGTGCTGGAATAATCTCCCACCTCCGATTCGTTGCACCACTATCTCTAAATTTACATTTAAAAACATTTCAAAGTCGTATTACTTGATAAGCAAAAGCTTGGTATTCCGTAGCGACTACTGCCTTTATATATATTTTCGACTCATTATCTTCTCAAACATCTAGTAAGTAATATGTTTATTTCACACACAGCAATGACCGAAACAGTTATAATTATGTAGTCAAAGATAAACATATTGAAATAATGTCCGATGGTCTGCTGCTGCAGACAATAATGCCTCCAGAGCTGGTATTCTGTTGGACCATGACCGATGGCTAGACAAAACTTGTCCAAGAGGACAAAGATTCGACACAAATAAATTTAATTGAAGATAGGTAGTATTTATAAGTTAAAAATATATATACCTTCATTTACCATGACACAAATGATAAAAGATATATAAATACTCGTACATCTATTAATTTTTTAATTGTATGGCCCGCTCGTCTTACCTTTTAGTTTATTTAGTTATCATCTATTTACTTATTCGTATATATACTCACATTTCATTACCATTACAGCACACAACTTTACATTACATCTAGATTATCGTCGCTTGGTTTCCGCCTCGGACCTCGACCGGCTGAAGCAGAATATCAGCGCCATGCTCTAGACTACTCTGGAGTATGGCATCATGCTGAGCTGAGGCCTATTTGGTGCTGCAGCATACGCCGTGCATTATTATTAATTTAGTTGTTTAAGAATATATTGTATAATATATACTATATTACCATAAGTGGATAGCATGTATGCTACAGACAACAAATAAACGTTTTTCTATTTCTATTCTATTTAATATTACGAAAAAGCCTAAAACTCTTGGTACATGACATTGCACGGTTTCGAACCCGGGCTCCCACAAGGGCGCGACGTCCTAGCCACGTCGCCAAAGACGCTATTAGTTCATTGGCACGCTCTTCATTTTCTTTTCTATTCATAGCATAACTCTCACGTCCATAATCCCTGAGGACTTCGATAATGGAAAATTATCTTCATCATAGGTAGTTCCAACTTTTCGCCGTAAGATTTGGTGGACAAACGTGAAAGGTTGCGAGCCTATCGCCGTCTACTAGGTAGAGAATCTTATGATAGGGGGCCGAGAAAAACCCAGCGGCACTTCGACCCTTGAGGATCTTTTGTGCCTACCCCATTTTACACACTGGTCATCTCAGTGTGCAGGTTTCCTCATGATGTTTTCCTTCACCGTTAGAGCAGTCGGTAAATGTACGTAAATCTTCGAAAAATACGAAAAACTCATTGGTACATGGCACTGCACGGTTTCGAACCCGGACCTCCCGCTTAGGAGTCCGGTGTCCTAGCCACTGTGCGACGCTCTAGGTGTAGAATAGTATCTATTAAGACCCTTAGTCGCCTCGTACGACACCCACGGGAAGAGTTGGGGTGGTGCTATTCTTTATGGCCGACACATCTTTTCTATCTACATATAATACTTTTATGTGGAACTCCTTCCCAGTTTCTATCAGACTCGCAAAATCTTTGGAGATCTTTAAAAGGCAAGTGAAGGCTCACTTTCTCGAACTTTGATTCCTACCTCTTTAAACTTTCCTCTCCTTTTATCTACCCTGGTTGTTATTCTGCTTTTCCTGTATGTTATGTACTCATTATATATTTTAGTTTATGTATTCTATGTATTATTTTATGTATGTTTATCATTATTTATTTAAGTATACATATATATCTGCCTATTTATTTTATGTACTTAGTAAGTATAGTGTGTTAATTATTTACCTTGGTATTTATAAGTATGTTATTGTTGTGTAAATCATATTCTCTTATTCTCTTCTCTTCTCTTCTTCTTTCTCTTCGTTTTCCATAATGAATGAAAGAATTACAAATTTATCATGCATATGTGGCAAAAGGGTCTCTGACTCAGCATCATGCTGTGACGATATGGCTAGATGCTAGCCACCGTCACCATCCTTAGCTGGACAAGCTGTAGACCCCGATAGATCGATGGTCTTTCGCCAATTCGTCAGCGTCATAGAGATAAATAACGTCAACATGAACTGACGGCAGCTATTTTCCGCCGGCGTCTGCGCAGCGTCAAACTACGTTGATCGCCACACGTCGTATTAAACGTCCGCTTAGAGAGAACGGGGGAATTATTTATGATCCAGTTTTTGTGGTTTTTAGACGCGGAGAGCGTCAGTGGCGTAGTGACTAGGATGCCGGGTTCCCATGCGGCGGGTTCGGGATCGAAAAAGTAAAATACACTTTATTGCACTAATAGGAAACAACAAACAAAAGATAGAAAAGGAAATGTGAAGTACAATTTAAGCGGCCTTATCGCTAAGAGCGATCTCTTCCAGCCAACCTTCGGGCAGAGGAAATGATTTCGAGAAACAGGTAGTAGGTGTGCAATCATTAAAATCATCAACAATAAATGGAATGGAAGTAGTTTTTTTACACCTATTATGTATTGAGATAAGCTGTTTATATAGTTGTGCAATGCTGACAGCTGTCTCACCGTCACGCACCGTGTCGTCGTGTCCCCGGCCCTGACTGACAACCAGCGCCGCGGCGGCGGCTGGCGGCTAGCCGTGTGTCACAGCATGATGCTGAGTCAGGGACCCTTTTGACACATGTGCATGTGAACTTACACTAAGGCTCAATTTATATTGCCGCGGAATGGAATGGAAGCGATTTCGCAACGTAATTGTACATAGCACAATGAACTTTATGTCAATTGTGTAACATACAGCTCAGATGAAATATGCCACTAGCGGTCACCTATCCAGGTACCGACCGCTCCAACGTCGCTTAACCTGCACGATCACTTTCGGACCGTGCTCGCAACTAGGCTACGAGCTCCTCGGAGCCTCCACGGAGTTATATAAATATATTAAAAAATGGCGGATATCGAAGGACAGGACTTTTTGATATTCTCGCATTATCACCTTCGATATTTATCGAGTCCTAGCTTTCGACATGCAACGAGTGGTCCTTAGCAGTCGATATTTTACGTGATATTTATAATCGACATGTGAGAATATTAGAATAATATTTTGAGAATTGGCCTCCAGGTCGCGTGTAGTCCTAGTCTATCGTGTTCTTTCGATGAAGGTTTAATTTTATAATAAGACAAGCGCATGCCTCGTACAGCAGTCCCGATGGTTTTTAATAAATGAGTATGAGAGCTCATCAAGTAGAGTACAAATTTATTATGTATTATTTTCTCGTGGAGAAATATTTTAATGACGTAAGCGCTGGACAAAGCTGTCAATTTTAGACTTGGCCGCTGGTTTTGTTATTTTCTAAAGCAGAGCTTTCTGTTGCTAAGATTTTCCACCTATGAGTTATTTTTCTGTCCCCGCTTTTGTTACACAACATCCTACCAGTAAATCATGTTTACGACACTATAAAATACCCATAAGTATCCCGCTAAAATAACGCACATAACATAATCGATATCCGAATCGATTTTAATGTGTTTATTTTCCCGCTAATAGTTACGAGCTGTCAAACTGTTTTACGTTCCTTTCCACGCCGCACACCTCAAAGCGAATCGTCTTTATTTTGCTTGGCAATAATCATTAAACACCACAGAACTGTATTTTAAATTACACTGTTATTTTAATAGCTTTTAAGATACGAACAAGTTGGATGGGTGGTAAAAGTCTTGTAAATAAAAGATAGTAGGTATCGAAGTATTCAAGACTTCTCCAGTTTTCCGCGAATTTTTAGCTTTTCAATGTGTAAACAACTCGTAAACAAACTTTATCGGTGAACTTGGAACAGTCTGCTAATAAAACCGAAATAAAAAGCAGAGGAAGTGAAGTCTGTTTTTGTTATCGGAAACTTTTTTAATTTGTTTTTTTAATTAAATGGAGAGCTGACGAGCAAACGGGCTACATCACTGTATTATTGATAAGGGATGTTACTGAGGTGGTTTTACCGGATAAAAGGTAATTCGCTGTATCATAGTAAATTCAAAGGAATGTGTATTAGGTATTGCCGCAAACGTCATCATAAAAAATATTGGCCAGTTCAGCTATAAAAATTAAAAAAACGGTTTAAAACATCTCTCTTCTGAACTTCTCTCTTCTACCTCCGTCTCCGACCCCGGTTCCGATAAATCAAATTTAAAACCTTCGGTTTCGATTCCGGTTCGAATTTACTATGGTACAGCGAATATGTTCCTTTATGTAGTCCTACACTATTTCATAAATATTGATATTTGAATATGTTTGCTCACAAATCTTCGGTATAACCTCCGATTCAAAATTATCGGAGCCGAAGTCGGAGTCGGAGGTGTAAAATCAATAGGAAGTTCTGACCTTTCGGAGTCGGAGTCAAAGCTCCGTAACATCCCTATTATGCGCTGCTAACCTGGAGGACTAAGATGGAATGCCTCATGTGCCGGAAATTGTACAAATTGTAAAAACGATTCTTTTTTATTTTGGAGGAAAGCAGACGAACAGACCCGCCAGACGGTTTACATTTGATCAAGTACAGAGGCGAGTGCATACTGCCAGCCACTCGCCACTTTACTTCACTCGCCACGGCCATTTGATGTATAAATAAAAAATATCAAATGGCAACATTAGAATAATTGGTATGGGGATACCTAGTTGTCATTTCATTTTAGAAGGATTCTTGTTTCATAATTTCGTAATCTGTGGGCCATAATCTCATTTAACTAAAATATTGCAAGATGGTCAAATTATCTATATATAGGGGGCCGGGAATTGGGAATAATCCCAGCGGCACTTCGACCCTTGGGGATCTTTTGTGCCTACCCCATTTTACACACTGGTCATCTCAGTGTGGAGGTTTCCTCACGATGTTTTCCTTCACCGTTGAGCAGTAAGTAAATGTTTCGAAAAATACGAAAAACTCATTGGTACATGGCACTGCACGGTTTCGAACCCGGACCTCCCGCATGGGAGTCCGGTGTCCTAGCCACTGTGCCACCGACGCTCTAGGTCAACTTAGAATTAACGTCATTATTCAAAGATTAAACACGATAAAATTTAATACAGATCGCAAAACTCTGATAGAACCTGACTCTTCCTATTGTAAGCTCGAGTCTTTTACAACTATAACAAGAGTCTCACCCGTCTCATTGTAGGGGCGTTCACAGGCCATTTTGGCACTAAGAGCCTCTTACACAAGACGAGACTGGCAGACAATCCCACCTGCAGAGCCTGTGGTGACACCGTTGAGTCAATGGAACACCTGCTGTGCGAATGTGACTCGCTGGCTGGAAAGCGTAGGAGTCTTCTGGGGGTACCCTACCCGAAACCAGACGACTATACGCTCCTTCCTGTAAGCTGTACAGCGGCCTTGATGCAAAGCATCTTTAAGGAACAGGAAGGAGACTAAGGTAAGGGGTGAGCACAAAAGATCCCTGAGGGTCGAAGTGCCGCTGGGGTTGTCCCTGTCATAAAATAAGATAAGCTCGACTCTTACTTGATGCGCCATCAAATGAATAATTTCATATGGAAACAGTGCAAGAGTGTAAGACAGATTAAGCATGAACTCTATGGAAACCTATCGCAAAAATTTTCTGTTTTGATTCTTTTGATATTCGTCAAAAAAGATAATGCGACAAAGTACTAGGGTATAAGTAACCTGATTGTTGTAAATTATACTGCTAATATTTCTATACCCCTTGCGGGGTAGCCAGAGAGAAAGGTATGCCACGAATCTCCGTCTTAAAAACTCCACAAATACCTTTTTTTTTCAACAGACATAGACAGTCTCCTTCGAATACTTGAACCTGTTGAAATGTTCGATAAATTCTAAATATAAACGCGTCTTGCAGTCTATGCGTGTTCTCCAGTCGTCTGGAGTCCGCCATTACGATTTGACAGGTTCCCGCGCTTTTCGCGACCTTAAAAACTTTTTCTTTTCTCTATCGCAAATTAAAACAAGCGGCCAGCATTTGCAATAACTTTTAAAAAAACTATTTTCTATTTTTGTGCAAAATAGAATGTGTACACATAGTAGCCAGAATGTTTAGTGATAAAAAATAAGTGTTTTTAGTGTGTTTAGAATTTAAAAATAATAATTGTAGAAATATTTTTTTAAACTTTTTTAAATGGCATCGATAAAATCAAACAGCCTAAGATTGTCTTTGATTTTACTAATTTTACTGTGCACAGAAAACAATGCAAAATTGACTGAGAGTGATGGAAAATCTGGGGAAGTGAGTGATATTAAGCCCGAGGTGAAACCTGAAGTAAAAGGTCCGAAAAAGGTAAAAATACAATGTTTAGTCATGACGGTAAGAACGGCTGCCCCTATGAAGAGCTATTTTTTATCGTCTCGGGTCCCTATACAAAATAAAAGGAGTGTTTAATGCCCTACTGTTAGTAGTTTGTTAATTTGCCGACAGGTGTCGCTGTGCTTATGTACCTGGCGACATCGTTTTGTACTTCGGTTTTATATACCATTTTTAGATCTTGTAATAAATTGTACTGTCCGAAAGTTAATGGTATTCGTTCTTTTTTGATATAGGCGCCCTCTGCGCAATCATAGTGAGATTATTTTTTCTTTCATCTAAGGTTTAATTGTTTATTTAGGTATAGGTAAGGTTTAATTTTCAACAAGGTTTCTTTTAAATGAAAGATTTAGATATGAATTCTAGAGTATTACCAACACGGTTGTTTGCCAGGACGCTCGACGCAAACAACCGACGCAATATGAATTTTCATAGCGATCTCTATAACGTGAAAAAACGGTAAAAATGTATACATAATGACTTCGTATTCTGAAACAGAAATGCTACTACGACATAAAAGAATACACACAGCACACACAAACACACCACCTTACACACCTTCACATACACAAACACCCGCCTTTAACTACATATTGTAATTATATTTCTAATTCTTCTACATATTTAGTGCTATTTAATTAAAATTAATTTTGAGTTATTGTGTAATTGGCGTTATAACTTTTTAAGACAAGTACTTGTATAATTGTTTTGCTGTACAATAACCTGTAATAAAATAAAATAATATACGAAGAAGACAAAACGGTAATATAATTGGGTTTGACTTTCGTTACATATGTATAAAATTACATATGTATTAAACTTAAAAGAAGGCCAATTATGGATTTACTCGTTTATATATGACTTGTATACCTACAGAACGCGGTTAAATTTAAGACTAATAATGTAGAATTAACATGAATATGTCATACATATTTACCACGAGTATTAACTGTTATTTGTAAGTACTTGTTAATCAAGTGACTAAGATTAATGTGATGGCGTGAGAGTGTATCTATTGGTGAAGGTGTGTTGTGTATGTGTGTGTGAAAGGGTGTGTAATTACCGACTGTTTAAATACCAATGCAGCATTACGGATTAAACACATATATTATATTGTTATTGTTTTGTGACCAAAATAATAACAATAACAATTGGTTATATAATAACAATAACAAACAATAACAATTGATAAATATTAAATGGACGGACCATGATCAGATGGGACCAGCGTGTGTTCGTGATTTTTTTTATCCGTTTCATATATTTTGGTCGTGTAGGTTTGAACTTTTGTATGGAACAGCAAATTTTCTCGCTATATCAGAATTGAACCCATAGCGAAAGTTGTTCAGCTATGGATACCAAACATCCCCCAAAGGGGGCTTCGGGACTATAGTTCTTTTTTGTTACACCTTGTATATCATATCCCTGGTCGGATTTTAACAGCATTCAATAAAAGCGCCCACAACAATGTCCCGCCACAATTTATAGCAAGTATTATTTAAAAAAAGATATAATTCTCCACGTATATTGCGGACGAGTAATAAAAACACAGGAATAGACACCTACTTAAATTTTTTATCGCATATGACGGCAGCATTTGTGCGTATCTGGAAAGATTAGGTATGTAACACGTTTGCGCGTGGTATTTTTTCTCATTTTGGCAGTACCAATGTTCACTGCCGTACTGCATAAAATTAATGTAAGTAAGTTATTGCATACCATCACTAACTGCTGGTGCCGTAATACGATACATAGAATAGCTGTCATGTCCGTACTGTCAATGTGTAAGTACCTACGTATGAGTGAGTCATGTCCAAAAAGGAACACCTGTAAATCCCGCAGTTTTGCCAGTAGAAACAAAATGCACACTTTGCAGAATGGCAGTGGGAGAACGTACCAAGTTCATAGAAAATCGTTACCTATAACCGTAGTGCTTTTAAGAAGAGGTGTAAAGATTTGCCGGCTATGACCGTACTGTAATTTTTTAAACTCAAATTAACGGCATTAGCCGTTACCGCGCGCGAATGTGTTAATATTACCCCAAAGTAAACAGTTTTCCAGGCCCGCCGCTGGCCAGCTGAGCGCCCACGTGTGAAACCGATTATTATTGTATGTCAGCATTTGTTGACTTACGCCCCTTTTGCCAAATATAACATAGTGCTTTGTACTTTCATTTTAATTTTTTTGTAAAAAATTAAGAGTATTTGGCAATAAATGTATTTCTATTATGCCAATGAGGGTAGGCATTATGGAGCCTCTTTGGAACGAAAAATCCATTGCGCACCTTGCACCCATCTATATAGCGAACCGAATTTGTGATGTGCGAATGGGATGGGTTAGAGAAGGTTGTGGTGTGGTGGAAGCGAGCGAAACGAGCTCGTTTGTTCGGATCATATCATCATCATCAGCAGCCTACTCTAGTCCACTGCTGGACATAGGCCACTTCCAGGGTGCGCCATTGGGCCCGATCTTGGGATTTTCTTACCCAGTCGCTGTCACCTTGCACAGATCGTCTTTCCATCTAGCAGGAGGGCGTCCCACACTACGTGGTCTCCACCCCAGAACCAGCGCGTCCTACCAGTAATGACCTACGGAGCCGAAACGTGGACACTGACGGTGCGACTGGTTCACAAATTGAAAGTCGCTCAGTGTGCTATGGAAAGAGCTATGCTCGGAGTATCTCTGCTGGATCGAATCCGAAATGAGGCATAGAGCATAGAACAGACGTTATCGACATAGCTTATGAGATTAGCGAGCTGAAGTGGCAGTGGGCCGGTCACGTCTGTCGGAGAACAGACAACCGCTGGGGGAGACGAGTTCTGGAGTGGAGACCGCGTAGTGTGGGACGGGCGTCCCTGCTAGGTGGAGCGACGATCTGCGTAAGGTGGCTGGCAGCGACTGGATGAGAAGAGCCGAAGATCGGGCTCAATGGCGCGCCCTGGGAGAGGCGTATGTCCAGCAGTGGACTAGATTAGGCTGCTGATGAATCGTACAAATTGTTTAAAAATAATTTATATTGTACATTTCAGTACAATGACCTGAATTTATGAAAAAAAAAGAATACCTCTAGAACTTCGTTTCTGAGAAAAATTTATATACCTAACTGAAATTCGATTTTATGTAAAATGTAGGGAGAAGAAAATAACAGTTCCCAATTCAAACCAAAAAAAGTATACCTATGTTATTGTACTCAAGGGGATAAACACATTGTTAATTAGTAAAACTAAAATATCATTTAAATATGAGGTGGTGAGGCTATTCGAAACACTTGTGTCGCTTCCAATGGCAGCACACCGCTAAAACCATTTCCTTTGTTTACGTCCGGCCGGTTCCAGCCCCGGTTCGGTTCGCTGCATTCAATCACGAAGCGTTGACTTCGAGTGGGGGGAGAGCGGAAATCATTTTTGTACTTAGCTTTCTTTTTTTCAGATAAATGATGGAGCGGCGCTGCTGTTCGCCGATGAGCTGAAACAGATCCTGGAGAGATACCTGTTTGGGATCTGTCCGCAGAATTTCAAGGTATGTATTACTTATTGCCCTACCTATACTCATAAAAATACCTACTCCAAGATCTTGGAAACCAGCACTAGTCCCATTTTTATCAGAGATGCCCATGGACACTTTCGACGAAAATCTGTTAAGTAACAAAACCGCTTTCAAATCGGTTGTTTAGAAGACATGAAGAATAGTATCTACTAAGAACCTCAGTCGCCTCGTACGACACCCATTAGAAGAGTTGGGGTGGTGCTATTCTATAGAGAATGGGCGTGTTTTGTACACCAATTGGTGTCGACAGGTACATACCTTTAACGTTCATAATACCCCAGGAGGTTGACAGTGGAACCACCTTCAGTCGGCTGGTTTTCAAAAAACCAGAATCCCATGGGTAGTTCCCACTTTTCACCGTAAGATTTGGTGGACAAACGTGATAGGTGGCGAGCCAACCGCCGTGTACTAGAGGAGAATAGTATCCACTTGTAACGATGTCGACTTCATCGTCCATATCAACCTCCTTGCCATCAATTTCAACCTCATCGTTAGCGTTTATTTCACCTCATTTCGTGTTGGCATCTTCATTTCTTCATCTAATTCAAATCATATTCCCATTCCATTTCTAAATTTCATTATTCCATTAATTTCATTGTTTTCTTTGTATTTTGCACTTTCTCTCTGTATTTTGTTTTGAACGGACGTTTCTCCGTTTATTTTTGTCTCCTACTACTACCTATTTTCTACGTTTAGATACTATTTTCTGTGTTCTGTTCCTTAAAAATATAATATTTATTACCAAGTTCTTCTATTACTTCATCTGCACACTGTCCTAGAACCCTGCTAGCCGGCACATAGAGGACAGACTGTAGCACACTAAGATCCTCAATCGCCTCGTACGACACCCACGGGAGGAGTTGGGGTGGTGCTATTCATTAGAGCCGGCACGGCAGGACCTAATTAATTAACCATAATAATGTTGATACAGTCTCGTTGGTCGCAGATGCAGTTAAGTCGCGCCAAGAACAGCACGGCTCCAACTTGCGACCTCGACGTCGAGCAGCGAGACTTGGCTGGCAGGTGAGACTCTTCTTCTTCTAAGTCGTATTCTTCATTGAAATTGAAAACGTTTATTTAGCGCTGTAAACACCAGAATATAGAACACAATACAGAAGTATACAAAGTTTAATACATGCAGCACAGAACATCTGGTGTGGTACAGTGCCAAAAAGGGTACACCAGCTCAGCATTATGCTGAGGCAAGCCACAGCGCTGATTTTCAGCTGGCCCCTCAGTGACTGCACGGACGAAGAAAGCAACAGTTTGTGCGTGTTGTGATGTATGAATGTGTTTGTTTGTATGAATGAGGATATTAGTGTGTATGTGAGGTACTGAGTGTGTGGGAGGGTGATGCCATGGTGCGGGTGTATTTACATGGTATTATGCTGCTGAGGGTCCTCATCATTCTAAGGAATTAAGCACATAGAACGACTCCCTTGGCAGATTTAATGGAGTGGTGTCCTCACGATGTTTTCCTTCACCGTCAGAGCAGTCGGTAAATGTACGTAAGTATTTCGAAAAAACAGAAAAGTTCATTGGTACATGACATTGCATGGTTTCGAACCCGAACCTCCCGCTTGGGAGTTCGACGTCCTAGCCACGACGCCACCAACGCTCATGAATCTCCAAAAAGAAATAAATGGAAGAGGCACACTTAACAACCCCCTTTCAGCTCTATATTTTGTTGATTTTCGTAAAGAACTAAAACGAAAACCCTTCCGGTATATTTCTTCAGACTAGCAACCCTAGCGCTGCGCGTGCACTCGGCCGCTCGCGCGGACTGCGCGCGGCTCGGCGCGGCGCTCGCGAACACGCTCGGCGAACTCGCGCGGACGGCGGCGAACAGGCACGCATTCGTTACTGGTAATTGATACATTGTATTGTACTTATTGTACTTCTTATTTAATATTTGGAATTTATTTTAAACATTATGACAAATAACAAGTGAAAAAGAAATTCCTCCGGCGGGACTGTACAGTAATCAAGTCAACGTTCCAATTCGCTTTTTGCTTTATCCGACAATTATTCTAGGGTAAAGTAAACGGTTTGGAACCAGGTAATATGGCTAGTTTTACAAAAGAGTCGTGGAACGGTCACAATCTTGTCAACGCAAAATTAACTCAGATTTCTCTAGGGTATAAACTTTCACCTGAATGTTGAAATATTACTCGAATGCCCGGTTCCATAACACAACTTGAACTGTCAGATGAAAAATTCACATTGTGTTTCGGAACCGGGTAGAGTCTTCGGTATAACCTTCGATTCAATATTATCAGAGCCGAAGGCGGAGTCGGAGGTGTAAAATCAATCGGAAGTTCCGACCTGTCGGAGTTGGAGTTGAAGCTCCCTAACATCCCTAGTTACCACCCGTAAAAGTTTTTTTTAACTTACTAATTATTTCTTTCTTACCTATATGGTCTATTCTTTTCAACAGCATCAAACGAAGCAAATAAGAAGCGAAAGCTGTCAAAGAGCCAAAAGGCCAAGCTCCAAGCCAAGCAGAGGACTGCACTGGCTGTTAAAAAGAAGGCAGCGGCGGTGGCCGCGGCGCAAGCTGCTAAGATAGCGTCCTCTTAGACTAAATACATTATTTAAATTAGGTATAAATAGATTTAACTAAGGCTGGGACTTCACGGGTCCGGATCCAGTCCCGGTTCGGTTCGCTGAAGCGAGCCAATCAATTGACAATGCCTTATGCAGCAGCCATATTTTTCTTTTTCTTTTGACAATGCCCTTTTACAGCAGCTAGTAGCATGTAAGTAATAATTTAAATGTTATAACGGATAATAATTGTACCATGACGTATCTAAGCGTAATTTTATTATCAAAAGATAAATATATTAAAAAAAAAATCACATGCGTCCCGCCCTCGATTTGAAGTCAGCGCTTCTTGGACTGGGACTGGAACCGGACCCGTGAAGTCCGGGACTAAGAGCACTTGCAGGGTTATTTCAAGTTTTATTATCGGCAGTTGCACGAAAAGTTCTTAATTAATGTTATCTTCTTTAAAAATGAAAAGTTATATCGATTTGGCATTTGTTAATGGCATAGCAATTGTACATCATAGGAGAGATGAAAGCGGCTCGACTCCGATGGCTCGGACACATCACTAGGATGGGGGAGCATCGGGCAGTTAAACGAGCGTATGTGGGACGGCCTGACGGACGACGTCCGGTCGGACGTCCCAGATACCGCTGGCGCGATGAAGTGGAGAAGGATCTGCGTGTGCTCCGGGCGCCTGACTGGCTCCAGACTGTGCAGGAGAGAGAGCGATGGCGCTCTTTGGTATCGGAGGCCAAGATCCACTTCGGGTCGCTGCGCCAGCGGAGTAAGTAAGTAAGTATAGCAATTGTTTTTTCACATCTGACGAACACGACATCGATATATATGGTGTCTACAGGAATGTGTGAGAATTGCCTTCCTGGTGTTAAGAAGGCCTGTTAATAAATAAAACATCAGACTTATTACAAAAATGCGTTTTATTTACAAAATACTTGTACAAAATTCATGATTCCTCTTATTACGTCATACAACTTTACAACTAATATTGGAGTATTACGCGTCTAGTCTTGTGATTACAACTTTTAAGGCTATTTTATAGAACACCATTCATTATCATTATTTATATGAAACACAGGTGATGCGAAATACATAGATCGTTTGTCAGGAAGTTTCAAGTTTACATAAAATACAATTATTATTATTTAAATTAAAAAAAGGAGCTTAGGCTTAATTTTTTTTTGGATTCTCTTCCAACCATACAGTGCCTTTGTTAGATCTTGTCTAGAACTAATATTTATTGTGTAAAAGTTTAGGTAATAATTACAAATATTGCAGATATAGTTGCATAAACATGTCACACTGAACTTTACCTTTACAGGCATATACACCGAATACACAAATTAATACAGAATTTTAGAAGAAAACAGAAGAGAATGTCATTAAAATTTATACAATGTCAATAATATTAAATTTACAAAATGTCCAGTAATTAATGCTGTGTGAATAACATTCATACAATAAGTACCTATCAGTCCTTTTTTTGAGCCTTGTAATAAGTAAATAAACGGTTAATACTTGCGGTTGTTGGTACTTGGTGAAACTTGTAGTACATGGTTAGACTTAAATAATATACTGTTTCACGGGTTTTTACTGTATTTTATTAATTACGACCGGTTTTGTTTACACATCTTCAGGTATTACCTGAAGATGTGTAAACATAGCCGGTCTGTTAATAATAATAATATACTGTTTCACGGGTTTTAATTGTATTTTATTAATTACGACCGGTTTTGTTTACACATCTTCAGGTATTACCTGAAGATGTGTAAACATAGCCGGTCTGTTAATAATAATAATATACTGTTTCACGGGTTTTAATTGAATTTTATTAATTACGACCGGTTTTGTTTACACATCTTCAGGTATTACCTGAAGATGTGTAAACATAGCCGGTCTGTTAATAATAATAATATACTGTTTCACGGGTTTTAATTGTATTTTATTAATTACGACCGGTTTCGTTTACACATCTTGAGGTAGACCTGAAGATGTGTAAACATAGCCGGTCTGTTTATAATAATAATATACTGTTTCACGGATTTTATTTGTATTTTATTAATTACGACCGGTTTAGTTTACACATCTTGAGGTAGACCTGAAGATGTGTAAACATAGCCGGTCTGTTTATAATAATAATATACTGTTCCACGGATATTAATTGTATTTTATTAATTACGACCGGTTTCATTTACACATCTTGAGATAGACCTGAAGATGTGTAAACATAGCCGGTCTGTTAATAATAATAATATACTGTTTCACAGGTTTTTACTGTATTTTATTAATTACGACCGCTTTCATTTACACATCTTGAGGTAGACCTGAAAATGTGTAAACATAGCCGGTCTGTTTATAATAATAATATACTGTTTCACAGGTTTTAATTGTATTTTATTAATTACGACTGGTTTCGTTTACACATCTTGAGGTAGACCTGAAGATGTGTAAACATAGCCGGTCTGTTAATAATAATAATATACTGTTTCACAGGTTTTTACGGTATTTTATTAATTACGACCGGATTCGTTTACACATCTTGAGGTAGACCTGAAGATGTGTAAACATAGCCGGTCTGTTAATAATAATAATATACTGTTTCACAGGTTTTTACTGTATTTTATTAATTACAACCGGTTTCGTTTACACATCTTGAGATAGACCTGAAGATGTGTAAACATAGCCGGTCTGTTAATAATAATAATAATATACTGTTTCACAGGTTTTTACTGTATTTTATTAATTACGACCGGTTTCGTTTACACATTTTGAGGTAGACCTGAAGATGTGTAAACATAGCCGGTCTGTTAATAATAATATTATACTGTTTCACGGGTTTTAATTGTATTTTATTAATTACGACCGGTTTAGTTTACACATCTTGAGGTAGACCTGAAGATGTGTAAACATAGCCGGTCTGTTTATAATAATAATATACTGTTTCACGTATTTTATTTGTATTTGATTAATTACGACCGGTTTCGTTTACACATCTTGACGTAGAACTGAAGATGTGTAATCATAGCCGATCTGTTTATAATAACAATATACTGTTTCACAGGTTTTTACTGTATTTTATTAATTACGACCGGTTTCGTTTACACATCTTGAGATAGACCTGAAGATGTGTAAACATAGCCGGTCTGTTAATAATAATAATATACTGTTTCACAGGTTTTTACTGTATTTTATTAATTACGACCGGTTTCGTTTACACATCTTCAGGTAGACCTGAAGATGTGTAAACATAGCCGGTCTGTTATTAATAAAATACAATTAAAATCCGTGAAACAGTATATTATTTAAGTCTAGTCAAGTGAAGAAACTTTTCATGTTTCATCTTTTATGGAGAACCAGCCACCCAGCTTTGGTTGCTGGCGAAACAAAACCAATGGAATCAGAGCAGTCAATATGAAGAGGTTTCTGTACTCCAGCTCCTACCCCACACGACTTAGATTCCATAACGAAATATGTATGAATGAATTAAAATTTATATTTATATATTATAATTTAATAACAGATAATTACATTTCATTACTTAAAAGAGTTATAAGTGTAAAATAACTACTTCCATTCTAATATTACATTTCATTAATAGTTTAATTATGTAAGTAAGTAAGTAAGTAATACGTTTATTTCCCACACAGCAATGACCGAAACAGTTATAATTATGATAAAATAATTATGTAGTCAAAGGTGGACATATTTAAATCATGTCTGATGGTCTGCTGTTGTTGTGAAAAGGGGTCTCAGCTCATGGTTCTAGGTTAGATCTATCAAAAGCACTATGTTTGGTCGGAGGAGAAGCCGTGGGCTGAAATACGCCCTGTGTCTTTTAGTTTTATAATTACAAATCGTATAGTTACAATTATAAGGAATTAATCACATAGAACTACACTCTTGACAGATTTAATGGGGTCGTTTTCCATTGCATTCCCCATTTCAAACACTGGTTATCACAGCGTGCAGGTTTCCTCACGATGTTTTCCTTCACCGTTAGAGCAGTCGATAAATGTAGGCAAGTCTTTCCAAAAAACCGGAAAATTTATTGGTACAGTGGACCACAAGCTATAGTATACCATCTGTTAAAAAACTTCGATTAAATTTCAACCTTATGCAGGCATTATGATACTTTTCAGATTCTCAAGGGCCATAGAACCACGTTCCAATGAGTTTTTCGGTTTTACCGACTGCTCTGACGGTGAAGGAAAACATCGTGAGGAAACCTGCACAGTGAGAGAACCTGTGCAAACCACCTCATTAAATCTGCCTAGAGAGTCGCTCTATATGATTAATTCCTTAGAGTGATCACGTCCCTCATCAATGAGGAGTTACAACTTAGAAGAAGAGGAGATGGTTATGTTATGAGGTTATATAAAACCAGTCAGTGTTTCTACATCTAAAGGCACAGTTCTAGCGCCAATACTATAACCATTTACAGCTAAACTCTAACCAGAATCAAATAAAACATATATCTGAGGTCTATGGAAACACTTCCTTAAAACCGCTTGCGCGAAAGTGCGGGTTAAATATTCTTAACTCGCGGATTATCATTACATAGGATATGGTTTTCATATAAGAGTTTCAGGGTTTGCGTTGGTGCTAGAAGTTTTTGTGATTTAACCCGGGTTAGGCACTAACTCTCGGGTTAACTCTCAATTCGACTTTCTCGAAAGTAGGCCTTAGGAGATACGTCTTACTCGACCTTAGCTTAAACGGATAGCATGCAGCTTTTTGGAACTTTTATTATTATCATAAGTAATTTTCTGGTCGGGCTTAAGAATAAAAAGTAATGTAAAGTCCATTCTCTCAAATCGTTTCGCTGTTTGAAAGTGCCTCCCGCGTTCGCTTTTAAAATAGCGAGACTATTTCCAACAATAGATTCGGTTACGGATCCAGGAGATCGATTCGCCTAAATTACATCGTTTGTAGTTCTATTTCTATCCAATTTCAATTTAGTTTTCGTTCCAATTCTATTTGGACACCAAATCGCATTCTGCTGACACATAACTCTACCACTGCCACCTTTCGATTTACTATCGATCGGGCAAAAGTACCTCGGGAGGAACTCATGTTCGATCGTTATATTTGACAGTTGAAGCGTTTTGTTACCGTTCAACTGCGTTTCAGTATAAACTAAACGTTTTAGTAGAATGAACAAATGCGTTACTGTTCGATCGATCGTTGACTTGATCGGAACTTAACTGAAATTGGATCGTTAGTGGATAGTAGCATACGAAACACGTCAAAACGATGCAGTTTAGATTCTATTTAGTTACGTTGTATTTAGTGGAATCGATCTCCAGGACAAAGACACTCAACTAATGAACTTGAATTTTATTTCAATTACTATATATCAACATAAAACGGTCAACCATAATCATCGTTTGCCTAACAACGGCGCAAGCGCAGGCGGCATTCAAACAGCGAAACGATTTGAGCGTATTGACTTTACCAGATCGAGTGTTTAAAAAAAATTTAACAAGGCATTGGCAACAGGCCATCAGCCTAAACATTAAGCGTTGTAAAACAGTTTATAGTTTTTCAGCATCAAAATGTTGTGGTGTAGACGACACGTTTTAACACTCTAGGAGTTATGACGGAAATTTCAACCGGTCTAGTTCTCTGGCGAGTTCTCATGGCCCGCCGCAGAATCACAGAGTGAAACTACACAACGAACCACTAACGAGAAGTTTATTTTAACAGTTCAACACATTGTCACTGTTACTGACGTTTCCTAGACAAAACTACACCGATTGTAGCTACCAAAATCATCAGAAAACAATTTTTGAGCAATAAAATAAACACCGTAGAACCTTCTCCAGCGACTTACCCGCCAAAACTCCTCGGTCGAGTGTTATTATCTTAATTTTTTATTATTTTAATTAATTTAAAAAATAGTAACACCGATTCTAAAATGTCAGTCGCTAAATGAAAACGTCACGCTCACATACAAATCTAACATATAAGTGAGCGAGATAGTTGCATCATTAATTTGATAGATTATTGAGATAACTGTCTAGAGATACTAAAATCTCATTTAATAAAATACTACCGTCATAGCTGCCTCGTCTAAGGTTAAGGTATTGCTAATTTTACAGATTTAAAAGTTGGTAGAGTGCGCGTCAATCTTTATCGTATCTGAATATAGGAACGAGTCGCAATTCAGTGCGTTTTTAGGTGTTAGCGGGGCCTACTGTGTACGATTTTATAATAAGATACCTGATACTGTAATAAATATGACAGAGAACACATTTAGGACCCACATAAGACGGACCTTGTGTAAAAATAAATGACTAAGTACTTAAATGATAAAGAGGCTTGGTCCTAAACCCAGCTCCAGCTCTGCACATTGTGTATATGATTGTATTCATAATTATTGTAAGATATATTTATTTCAAAAGATGTGCTGCTGAAAGTTTCTTGCGCCGCTTCTTTCCTTTCAGCTACAGCACCTTACGAAGCGGTGGTAGAGTTAAAAAGAATGACGTTGTAAAAATGTATTATAAGGTACTTACAATAAGAAATATTTTGATTTAGATTTTTTGATTTCGTAGAAGAACGAGGGATGAATACGGACATGCCCCGCTCCCTCGCTCTTCTACACCCCGTTAACACCTAAAACACGTGTTAAATGCGACTCGTGACTATATTCAGATACGCCATAAAGATTGACGCGCACAATACCAGAAACCGAAAGTGGTCAGTGGTATTATGCCAGCATATACAAAACTGAGCAGAAAACACACGCTGTTAAAGTAGAAACTACAATAAATTATTTTGGTCAAATACCGGTAACCGATGCCGAAATTTTACAAAAAAAAAATCGTTCAATTTTGCATTTTGATTTAGGTAACCTCTTTGGGCCCCCGGTATATATTCTTCATTAATAATTCAGTTAAAAACCTTAAAATAACTAAATTTTACCCTAACCAGGAACTATAAAAATCGGGGTACTATTTTTTCATAGCGAATTCGTAAAACAGATTATAAAACTACCAATGGCGCCACCATCTTGGCAGGGCTTTTAGTTCCTGGTGGGGGTACACTGAGATATAAATAATTCAGTTAAAAACCTTAAAATAAATATATTACACATTGCGTTCTAAAAATGAAATTAACTAAAATTCGTATAATACTGCTTCGATTTGGTTTCTATTGTAATTTCTGACGAAAATATCGAAATATATGAACAGGAAGAAGAGGGGAGAGTTTATATGTAGGATGGCCTGGGTCGGTACCACCCTCCTATTTCTGCTGTAATGCAGCAATACTTTCATTGCTGTGTTTCGGGTTGAAGGGTAAGAGAGCCGGCGTAATTACCGGTACACGAGGCACGCCATCCAAGACCTCAAGAACAACGTATCGAAAACCCTTCAAGGGGACATGCATTAATTACGTCAAACGAATTTCATGATTTTTGGAGCCCCCTCCAGTCCTTGTCACAGGTCACATTTGTGCGGTGGATTTCACACGCTTTCGGAAACTTTTGATTTCCTTAGACATGCAGGTTTCCTCACCGTTACAGCAGTCGGTAAAAGTACGTAAGTCTTCGAAAAAATCCGAAAAACTCATTGGTACATGGCATGGTTTCGAACCCGAACCTCCCGTACGGGAGTCCGGCGTCCGAGCCACTAGGCCACCGACGCTTTTATAAAATTATAACACAGATAATAAAACTACTAATGGCTCCTAGTTTTTCCCTTCATATTTTCCCTAATATTTTTCGTCAGATTGAATGGGGCTAATACATGATTTATTTAATTAAAAAGAGGAATAATCGCTAAAAGTAAATAATTAAATTAAATTAATTAAAAAATAAATGCATTAAAAGTCGTATAAAAATACTGGTATACCTTATTTTGTACATAAGTTTTATAAATCTCTTAACCACAGCTACGTAGGACGCGGGACTTTAATTCTAATTCGAATATAAAGTATTATTAATTTGCATATTGGCACCGATTACGGGGTATCACTCGCTAAATTAAAATATGCATAATATACCATATACCTACACGGTATCTTATCTTATGATAGGGGGCCGGGAATAACCCAGCAGCACTTCGACCCTTGAGGATCTTTTGTGCCTACCCCATTTGACACTCTGGTCATCACAGTGTGCAGGTTTCCTTACGATGTTTTCCTTCACCGTTAGAGCAGTCGGTAAATGTACGTAAGTCTTCGAAAAATACGAAAAACTCATTGGTACATGGCACTGCACGGTTTCGAACCCGGACCTCCCGCATGGGTTAGTTACCCATGCGGGAGGTTTATATTTTTTGATTGTTTATTTATTTGGGTATGATTTATTTTGATTTTTAATGGGCAATCAACAGCGTACATTATAGATTTATTATCAGAGTGAATTAATGATAATAAGGCAAATAACAGACTGCCTCGTAGTTACTAAAGGGAAGTAGACATACCTATGAAAACTAGGTGCTAAAATAGAAAAGTTGAAAATTAAAAAAAAAATTAATAGAAAACAGACATATAGGAACAAGCAATTCTGGGCTCTGAAAAAATAATATTGTGATTTAACAATTAATTTTTTTCTACTATATATTAAAAACATACATATTGATACAGTATATATAATATACATATCTACATATAAATATAAACTAGATTAATTTGTTACCTTTTTTATTATTTTGCAAATTTATTATGATTGATAATTTTATTGATGATAATTTATGATTGATTGATTTATTTTTTTTATTTACTTCTAAACCCGCATTTGACCTCGATCTCGCCTGATGGTAAGCGACGATGAGGTCGACGATGGAGCATGCGGGTTCAGTAAATGCCTATTCACTCTGGCCTTGAAGATCCCAAGGTTGTAGGTTTCGGGAAATACAGACGCCGGCAGGCTGTTCCATTCCTTAGCCGTTCGCATAATGAACGAAGAAGCAAATCGCTTCGTACGAGCAGATGGTATATCAACAACATAAGGATGGAACCCCTCCCCGCGCCTGGTAGTCCGAAGGCGGAATGGAGATGCTGGAATTAGGTCGTGCAATTCCGATGCGCACTCTCCGAAATGTATCCTATAAAATACCGATAGACAGGCAACCTTGCGCCGATGTTCCAGACTATGCAGTCTAGCTTCCGCCAGCGATTCATCACATATAAGGCGCTTAGCGCGTTTCTCCACTGAGTCAAGGGCAGCCAGTTGGTATTTAGCTGAGCCGTCCCACAGGTGGCAGCAGTAATTAATTGAACAAAAATGTGTACGCTTTCGTGCAGAATATGGTGATACTGAAACACAATGTAACATCTGCATTACCCATACTTACAAATAAATGATATTTCCATTTCTAATAATTAATATGAATATATACATATTAAAATGTTTATAAAAAGGTAATCATAGGTATTATAAAAAGGTCCAGTATGGTTGATATTGTCCGACAATAAAAAAAAGTTTCGAAACGTTACTCTAACCAGCTCTTATTTATGCTGTATTCAGCATGCTGAATGAGAAACTCACCGATTCAGCCAAAGTGTAATTAATAGCTTTCAGCACGGACAGTAATAAGAGCTGTCAAAATCGCCGATTATCATCAATATTTTTTTATAATTATTAAAGATAAATCAAATTATCTATAATCAATTTTTAAAATTATTAATGGCCTTGGAATCTTCAAGGCCAGAGTGAATAGGCGTTTACTGGACCCGCATGCTCCATCGTCGACCTCATCGTCGCTTACCATCAGGCGAGATCGAGGTCAAATGCGGGTTTAGTAGTCAATTAAAAAATATCGCATGCTGCATGCAGTATAGTGTATAAGAGAGCCCCAGAATCGACGCCAATATACATATTCGAATTGGAATATCTAATAGGGTACTGAAATTCAAACGGAACAGCCCTACTCGATTGTTCACTAAAATTCAATACAAAACGTCCTGTGATGGAATATTTCTAAAATACGAATCTACATTATACTTTTTATTTTTACATCTGGCAACTATATCACTTGGTACCAACAATACAGGGGGCCAATTCTCACTGAGTGATATAAATATCGAAAAAAGGTAGATATCGAAGGACGGGACTTTTTTAATTCTCGAATTCGACCTTCGATATTTATCGAGTTCTAGCTATCGACATGCGACGAGTGTTCCTTAGCAGTCGATATTTTACGTGATATTTATCGAATTTAAATAAATAATAATAAAAATGTATTCATGCACACAGTGTCTTTTAGATTTTCTCAGATTTTCCTGGCTCCCACACTAGGATACTCTGAGTTGTGGGACCAGTCTCTTCCTATAAATCAGCGCCGCAGTGCTAACTCCGCTCCGGCAACAGGCTGAGGCAGTCCTTTCTTTCTTTCTATATATCTGTATTATGATGGTATAATAAGGTTATGCATTAAATTAAATAATTAAGTATGTGAGGGGGGGGGGGGGGGGGGGGGTTCCGATGTTATATCCCATTTTTGAGAATTGGCCTCCTGGTGGTTTATTTTATAACTACTAGCAGCAACTCCAAGCTGTTTTGAACTGTCAAATTGACCGCGCCCCGCACCTGCCGCGTCCCACCCGCAGTACAGTTCGGTGGATAATCTATAGAACTGTGATATTCACAGAAATCAACTTCGTGCCCAATACGCCTGCGGTTAGGGCGGGTAGGCGGGGGCGAGGCAGCGCGTTTCAATTGTGATCACATGAGATTTGTACGAAATATATATCTTGAGATATCTCGAGATGATCACTAAAGACAGGAAATAAATCCCGCCCCGTGTCGACCCTGACGCAAAGGTCCCCATGACGCTCGCGGCATTGCCACGCTGAATCGCCACGGCCAACCTCTGCACCAAGAACGACCCGGAGCGGGGGTCACAGCCCCCACACATTACACAGAATAATTCGAAATTAAGCGAATATTTGCAATAGATTACATTTGGAACATTCTTTCGCTGACTGTACCGCCGTACTGCCGATGGAATGACGTTTGAGGAAGCGGGAGAAAGGGAGTGACTGCTTAGAGTTGCCGCGTAGTATTCTACATCTATAAGGCATAAGTATATTTAATATTTACAGTTATACCCTGACCAGGAAATCTTAAAAAACTCTCATCATATTGCGACATTAATTGGTACAGTCGATCACAAGCTATAGTACACCATCTGTCAAAAACCTTCGATTAAATCTCAACCTTATGTTTGCGCTGTATGATACATTTCAGACCTGTGGTCGACTGTACTATTGATTTTTTCCTATTCATTTCATAGCGAACTCCATAACACAGACTACCAATGGCGTCCTCTTGACGGGGTCTTAAGGTTGTCTGGAAGAGATCGCTTATGACCGCCTAGATTCTATTAATCGTTTCGTACGCACTGTATCACACTATTTTTGTGCAATAAAGTGTATTCATTCATTCATTCTTATATTCCTGGTCAGTGTGTATTTATTATATCTGCCTTTTCATCGAAATGGGAATGTCGAATCCATAAAAAAGTTCAAAAACATTTGACCACATTACTAAAGGCACATTACTACATTATTATTAAATTAGTTGCACGAAGCGTTCTTAGAATTCAGCCTTCATTAAAAACACATCTATCCCTTTCTACGTTCTACCGCATTAGAAAGAAATGACACTAATTTACCGTCAGTTGCGTGAAGCGTTCTTAAAGTTAAATCGTTTTTTTTTTATATACGACTAAGCCCGCGTTAGACCCCAATCTCACCTGGTGGTAAGTGAGGATGAGGTCGAAGATGGAGCACGGGGCCTTAGTAAGTACTGGCTCTGGAAGAGAGCGCTCTTAGCGATAAGGTCGCCTAAATTGTACTTCACTATTTCCTTTTCTATCTTTTGTTTGTTGTTTTCTATTTGTGCGATAGTGTGTTTCACTTTACTTTACTCTTCTATGAACACTGCCGGAACACATCGACGACGAAGCGAAGATATTTGACGACAGACTTTACATAGAAGAGTGGTGGTTATCCAGGCGGACGTTGAAGGGGTCCTACCACCAGCTAGCAGTTACTCGGGGCAGTCGCCTCGTACGACAAGCTTACCCAGTGGTTTGGGATATTATAATATATCTTTTTTTACTGACTTCTAAACCCGCATTTGACCTCGATCTCGCCTGATGGTAAGCGACGATGAGGTCGACGATGGAGCATGCGGGTCCAGTAAATGCCTATTCACTCTGGCCTTGAAGATCCCAAGGTGGTAGATTTCGGGAAACACAGACGCCGGCAGGCTGTTCCATTCCTTAGCCGTTCGCATAATAAACGAAGAAGCAAATCGCTTCGTACGAGCAGATGGGATATCAACAACATAAGGATGGAACCCCTCCCCGCGCCTGGTAGTCCGAAGGCGGAATGGAGATGCTGGAATTAGGTCGTGCAATTCCGATGCGCACTCTCCGAAGTGTATCCTATAAAATTCCGATAGACAGGCAACCCTGCGCCGATGTTCCAGACTTTGCAGTCTAGCTTCCACCAGCGATTCGTCACCTATAAGGCGCTTAGCGCGTTTCTCCACTGAGTCAAGGGCAGCCAGTTGGTACTTAGCTGAGCCATCCCACAGGTGGCAGCAGTACTCCAACATTAAAATACATTCTATCCCTTTTTACGCCATAGCTCTGGAAAGAACCACCAGTGGATGAAAAGCGGTAGATGAAACCAAGGGAATGACACAAGACTTAAGGAAGCTTTAACAATAAGGACATTTCTTGCAAATCACGGTTAAAGTAGCGAAAATTCTAAAGAAGATGGCTATAAAAATATTATATTCCGTCCCATACATTAAAATACATTCTATCCCTTTTTACGCCATAGCTCTATAACCACCAGTGGATGAACAGCGGTAGGTGAAACCAAGACTTAAGGGAAGCCTTAACAATTAAGACACTTCTTGCAACTGACGGTTAAGGTAGCGAGAATTCTAAGGAAGATGGCTATTAGCTGCCTATGAACACGATTCAAAAAGTATGTTCGAATCATTATTCATATAAATAATTATGCGTTTACGTTGAAATTAGTTTCTACTGGCCTTAAAATACGTTTTAAATAATTAATTTGTCCGAATTCATACTAAAATCACATAAATATATACAAAAAAACTTAAAACTAGATTAAAATTCATAATGTTGCCGGAGACAATTTCAAAGTTGCATTTGTTCCAAGATACAAAGGATCAGGTGTCCATTTTCGTCGTAAAATCTTAAAACATAAGTTAAAACTAAACTGTTTCGCTAACTCATACCCGGATCGGAAATCGGACCGAACATTAAATATTTTTTTCTATATATTTCTCAACATAATCTCGCTCGTATTAATATCGAGTCTTGGACTACAAGCGCTGATTTCGAGTGGGAGAAGGGCGGAACGATGTGTTGCAGCGAACCGAGCCGGGGCTGGAACCGGATGCGTATAGTCCAGGCCTTATTAGGAATTTCCAGGTTTTTTTTCTTGAAAATCCTTTAATGAAGAAGAAAAATAAAGACAGTCACGTGACAGTAAACACCAAACAGAGCGCATGACGTCACGCCCTGCAAAACATATTTTTATGTTATAGCGGTTTATTGTGGTTGAGGAGCTCGTAGCCTAGTTGCGAGCACGGTCCGAAAGTGATCGTGCAGGTTAAGCGACCTGGATGGGTGACCGCTAGTGGCATATTTCATCGGAGCTCCTCCGTACCTCGGACAGCACGTTAAGCAGTCGGTCCCGGTTGCTGTCGTTCGATAGAAGTCGTTAAGCCATGTCAGATGCCTACGGGCGGCCTGAACAACTCTGACAAATAGGTTGGCCACTAACCATACGATAAGCAAGCAAGCAACATAATCTCCAGAAAGGCTAATACATTTATCATAACGGTGTTCTAATTTAGTTGTCACTGCCACGGGCGTCCTTCCTTCCTGGCTTCCAGAGTTTAAAATGGAACGGATGAGCACGTGTGATGAACCTCGCTCTGGGTTCATCACTCGTGCTCATCCGTTCCATTTTAAACTCTGCAACCCACTGAAGTGCTTTCATCATCACCATGCATCACCTTTTAACCATTGAATATGACGGGGCAGAGTCACTCAGTATGCTGTCATTTCCTCCTTGATTTCTTTAGGCTAAAAACCCTTCAAACGGAAGTGTTATTTATTATGAGGGTAGTATCTATTTCATACGCCTTTTGCACCCGTATATTATGTATCTTGCGATTTTTCCATCACCTGAAGGTTGCCTAAAGCGATAAGGCTGCCTTCTGCGCATTGTATTGTACCTCTCTTTATGTTGTATGTTTTGTTTTTGTCCCGGGTGTGCAACAAAGTATATTTGTATTTGATTACTGCTCGTTTTTCCAAATATTCCATTATTTTTTCAACTCTTAAATCGTCTTGATTAAAATGCTGTCAATCTGCACCGATGTCGACTTCATCGTCCATATCAACCTCCTTGCCATCAATTTCAACCTCATCGTTAGCGTTTATCTCACCTCATTTCGTGTTGGCATCTTCATTTCTTCATCTATATTTTCAAAATTCAAATCATATTCCCATTCCATTTCTAAATTCCATTATTCCATTAAGTTCATTGTTTTCTTTGTATTTTGCACTTTCCCTCTGTATCTTATATCTTGCTCTGCGGTGTACTTTAGCCAGTGATTCGGAATCGACCCCATCACACCACTGTGGTACCGATTCAGTCGCTGAATAAGATAATTTATACATACACGATTTGTATTTATTTTTCATAATTATGAGTGAGCGAAACGGTGTCATTTAGTTTTATTATTTAATACGAGAATCGACACCAAAACTGCGTTGATTACTTGCAGAGTGATTTAGCATCGCTAACTGCAATATTAAAGCCCCCTGTTGGGGCACAGGACTCCCCTTACGGAGGTACGGTCCATGATCCAATGAGACATAAAACGCAAAGCGTTGCGTAGATGGAGCCACGAGCACACTCCGTAAACAGAAAAGCAAAACGAAACGTTATTTTGAAGATATCACAAATTTTTCGTTATTTGGATTAATTTAATTTCTCAAAGCTATAGTAAAATTGTGATGATATCATGGCATCATATGGCTATTTCAAAATAGCAGACCTAAAAAATCTGTTAAGACAGCGTGGCGCGAGTCTGAAGGTATTTGGTGGAAAGGTTCGTATCTACATGTTGATATTTGGCTTTATGTGATAATTTAAAGTTTATTAAACAAAAATCTTGTAAAATCATTCAATATTAATCAAAATAATCATTATTTATTTATCAAATTATTGTCATTGAAAGCAATAAATTTAGGTTATCTTATGAGATAATCCTGCAACGTTTTACCACTAGAGGCGCCACTAGCAGTTTTAAAAACCATTCAAAGATACGACTCACGTGTACGACTTTAAGATGATTTTGTTCTAAACATAAGATAACCTAACTTTATTGCTTTCAATGACAATAATTTGATAAATAAATAATGATTATTCTGATTAAGATTTAATGATTTTACAAGATTTTTGTTTAATAAACTTTAAATTATCACATAAAGTCAAATATCAACATGTAGATACGAACCTTTCCACCAAATACCTTCAAACTCGAGCCACGCTGTTTTAACAGATTTTTTAGGTCTGCCATGCCATGATATCATCACAAAAAATTGTGATGATATCATGGCATGGCAGATGTATCTATAGTAAAATATAGCTTTGAGAAATTAAAATTAATTAACCCAAAAAACGATAAATTTGTGATATCTTCAAAAATGACATTTCGTTTTGCCTTTCTGTTTACGGAGTGTGCTCGTGGCTCCATCTACGGAACGCTTCGCTATTCCCGCCTCAAAGTTCGGAAGTGATCGGTTTTACGAATTTTGCTGATGCGACTTCAATGTTGTATCAACCTGTACTTTCAACTAAAACCAGCTAAAACTAAAAACTAAAAAACTAAAAGCTAAAACTAACTAACCTTAGCTATTAGGCACGGCTTCGCCCCACGTACAAAACCAATTGTAGTTGAACATAGCTGCGTATGGATGCTTTCTTTTCTTATGGAGGCGAAGGGATTCTTCTGAAGCATACCAGTGTTGTGGAAACTTGTCGAACGGATACTTTTCGGATTCTTTCACGTAAGTTTCGGTGGGATCCGCTGAAATATAAAACAAAATTCTGGATTATATAGGTTAATTTTACAAATGTACAGTGGCCTGCAAAAATACGTGTACAAGCAACACGTGTATCTAACATATTCTCAAAAAATACTAGACCGATTCTAAAATTTCTTTCACTATCACGTACTTTTGGTAGGGGGCCGGGAATAACCCAACGGCACTTCGACCCTTGAGGATCTATTGTGCCTACCCCATTTTACACACTGGTCATCTCAGTGTGCAGGTTTCCTCACGATGTTTTCCTTCGCCGTCAGAGCAGTCGGTAAATGTACGTAAGTCTTCGGAAAATACGAAAAACGCATTTTTTAATTTTTAATAATGGCCGTGAATGAAAGTTGCAATGGCCCAGCCATAGCTTAATAATTCTTCTAAGTCGTGTCGTAAGGAATTAATCACATGAAACGACTCCCTTGGCAGATTTAATGGGGTGGTATGCCATTGCCTTCCCTATTTCATATACTGGTTATCTCAGTGTTCAGGGTTACTCCTGTTTAGGTCCTATTTTATTAGCAGCAAATATTTCAAGGGTGTCATCTATAGGTTCACTAGTTTCATTCATAACGACATGGATGAGTTTATGCTACCAAGGCGCAAAATAATGGGGTTTATTTTTCTTTATATATTCTATATTCATGTTAATTCAATATTTTTATTCTAATGTTATTTTTTTATTGACTACTAAACCCGCATTTGACCTCGATCTCGCCTGATGGTAAGCGACGATGAGGTCGACGATGGAGCATGCGGGTCCAGTAAATGCCTATTCACTGTGGCCTTGAAGATCACAAGGTTGTAGGTCTCGGGAAACACAGACGCCGGCAGGCTGTTCCATTCCTTAGCCGTTCGCATAATGAACGAAGAAGCAAATCGCTTCGTACGAGCAGATGGGATAACCGCTTTCTATAGGTATACAAGTAAAGTATAAACGAGGAAATCTGTAATTGGCCTTCTTTTAAGTTTAATACATATGTAATTTTATAATTGTTAATAGCTGTAGATTTCCCTTATAATTCCCTTAAAAAAAATTGTATGGAAAACTTTCAATGGGACAGTTAAAAAAATATGGAAAACTTTCATACAAGTAACAGGGTTATTTTTTCGTGTAAAGTGGTACAAATGACCAGCACATATCCCCTTCTAATATTTGATACTAATAAAAAAGGACCTTATATAGACACTTACGCAGGAGGCAGGCATAGAGGCAGAATATCCTATGGCGTCTGCCCTCATGGGTATCCAAGTGTTACATATGGTGTTTGCGTCTCGTAGATACACGGGGAAAGCAGGGGCACGGTATTCCATACCAGATCTTTGGCAGAGGGAATGGAATGCCTTATGTTATAGTTATGGTAAAATATAGACACTCCATGTATGGGACGGATTTAGAATATCTCTACCGCTGGATAAGCGTGTCGTACGAGGCGACTGACCCGAGTATCTTGCTGGTGGTAGGACCGCTTCAACGTCCGCCTGCTAGCGACCACCTTCTATGTAAAGTCTGTCGTCAAATATCTTCGCTTCGTCGTCGATGTGTTCCGGCAGTGTTCATAGAAGAGGTCAGTACTTACTGAGCGTGTGGGCTACATCCTCGACCTCATCCTCACTTACCACCAGGGGAGATTGAGGTTGCGGGTTTAGTCGTAAATGAAAATTTAAAAAAACTTACGCGGAGGTAGGCAGTAGAGGCAGAATATCCTATGGCGTCTGCTCTCATGGGTCTCCAAGTGTTTTTTATGGTGTTTGCGTCTCGTAGATACATGGGGACAGCACGGGCATGGTATTGCCAGCTCTTTTGGAACGCAGCCGTGCCGCTCTGCTGCGTGCGTGAGGAGCGTTGATACTACCCGGTAACCCTGAAGGAAAAAGGGATTGTGAATGTAATTGTTGTTGTTTTTTTAAGGCAAAAGGAAATGAGCCCATACAGCCATGTCTGATGTAAACAACTCTTTCAAGTCTTCATTAAAATGCTGGTGTGACACATTTCAATGCTATCTGGGAGAATCTTCCACGCTTCTGCACCATCCGAACCAAAGAAGAAGTGGGCGTCCCGGACGCAGTATAACTCTTCAAAATCCAGCCAAGTACGGATCGGGCTGCAGCGTCTTATTTGACTTTACTTCACTGTCCCACACATTATTCACATGTTGTGGAAGTTCTTCGAGCAAGAAACACAATTCTTACTAGAAAAGCACAACTGTAAAACAATTTGCAAGACAAAACGAAACAAGGCTGACGTGGATGCCACAAAAGCGCGGGAGAAACCTTGTGAAACTAAAGTAGTTTTTTTTATTAGACGGATTAAACTGACGTTTCCTGTGTTGCCAGTTTTTGATGAAATAAAAATAGTGTTGTGACCAAAGATCGAGTTCAATCACTGACCAATAGTTCACCAATCAAAGTATATTTTATTTTCTTCTGTAAGGTCGTGATTTTTTTTGTAAATTGAAAAGTTAAATCACTGAGCCTCTCTTTGTGTGGGAGCAGAATCCATCTTCTTTCAATATATAATTTAACGTTATCTTTTTGGCTCACTGTTTGTGTGAACTAAGGGAATCACTATTACAATAAACATGGCATTCTATTTTAGGTGGTTAAATTTACCCAATTAAAAAAAAATGGCATCGAAGGAAATGTGGGATTGTAAAACACGGTAATAAAAGGCATATAGCATAGCATAACCCTCACGTCCATAATCCCCGAGAGGGTACAGAGGAACCACCTTCATCACAGGTAGCTCTCACTTTTCGTCGTAAGATTTGGTGGAGAGCCTAAAAAATCTAAAAAAATCTACAAAATCCTTAAAACTAAAACACAAACCTTGAAGCAGTGTTCACAACGGTACGGGAAGGTTTTCCACTTGGGGTTCTTCTTGCGACTGAACACCATCCGGTACGGCTCCGCGGGAAACCAGTCCTCAGGGTCCAGCTCCAGCTCCACCAGCTCTACACCTGGAAGTCAAAGTGATTATCTATTATAATTAACGGTTTCACTCAATTCGCCGACAGATGTCGCTGTTCGTCCGGAGCACATTCCGCATACACTGAGTCCGTATTTTCTATACAAACATAGAACGCGCTATTGATATTTTCAATGGGGGCTTCGCCCTATATTTGAGTTCCAAATTGTTGCCCAACCGACAATTGTTCACACACCGCACCTACATACGACCCGCTTCTGGCGCTTACACGCGCTATCGGCATGTTCTAGGCCGCTTCTCCCCGATCCCTCCCTCCCCAGCGACGTCCTAAGCCGAGGTCCGTACCCACCTGGGTGCTCTTAGGTAGTAGCTTCTTATAGTGTTTAAGTCCTCCTCCGGGCTGGAGTGCACTTAGCGCTCGCCCCCAAAACCCCGGTGAAGCTGTAAAGGTCAATAGGACCAACAACATTAGAAAAAAAAAAGGAGCAGAACTACCGGTCTCCAGATAAAACACCCTGTCTGGTGGAAGATCTCCCCATTTTTCACTTTCGTCCTCTTCACTACTGAACTGAGTCGCAGGAACTCGGCAGATCACTTGTGCGCTGGTGTAACGATGTCTTAATCCAACAGAAGGGAAGGGCTCCGGTGAAGTTATGAGGGGCTCTGGGCTTTTCTCTGGGCCCTCTGCAACCATTTCCGACGCCCTTCTCGCCAATGGCGCAGCGACTTCAGGACAATAATACATACCATCAGGAACCTTGATCTGCGGCAGGACAGTCAAGTGTGCTGGTATGATGGGTATGCCTCCCGGTGGTATCACCGCTGGACCCGCTAGACTTGTTAGCGTCGTGTTAGTGGCTGCTAGTAGACTGCTCAGGATGGTGTTCTGTGCCTGGAATATAAAGATACAGTGTGTGATTGAAAACAAGGCAGCCACAATCCGAATATCCTGGCAGGAACTCGAAGAGACCGCACAAGATCGCAATAAGTGGACAGCAATTGTTCGAGCCCTATATCCCAGCAGGGGGTGACAGGAAGAGAAGAAGAAGGCAGTGCGTGAGTTTTTAAACCCTTACTGATCGAGGAAGGGTGTGCTATGTTTAAATAACTAAATTTACTGCCCTTGCCGTGTATATTAAGGACATATGCTTATTTGTTAAAGCCAATATGCTTCATTTTACAAAGCGGAGCGACTTGCACATTAGGCAGACGAGGCCACAAATGCTATGGCCACAAGCTATGGCAGCCCCCGTGACGGAAATACATATAAAAAATATATGTTTATAACATGTGCATAATAGTGTACAACAAATTACCTCATGGTACAAGGGTGTTAGAGGGTAGACTCTTTAAAACTGAATTGTTGAAATGGCTGCTTGAAAATTCTTTCTATAGCGTTCAGGAGTATAATGAACATTCACATTAGTATTAAAATTGGCTTTATATTAATTTATATTTTATGTACATGATATTTTGTACGCCTTTTAACAGGCTGAATACTTTAACAGTATTGGAAATTGTACAATGAATAAACACACATATACTAGTCACACACCCACACACTCACACACACCCTCACTCTCAACAAACACACACCCTCACCTTTCCACACCCCCACACCAATACGCACACATACACACACACTTTCACTCCATGCTTATTTTTATTTTATTTTTTTCCTTCATAAATAGAAGAGCCTAAATCCCGCGACACGGGGTATCCTAGTGCGGGATTTAGAGCATCAACCACTTTTGTATTAATGTAAGTTGCAAAATAAATTTATTTCATTATTTATTTATTAATCTTTTTTTAAGACCTTTTACAATGTATTCTGACAAATAAAGTAATTTGATTTGATTTGATGTTTGTCTGTTTGTCAATGGCGACATAACTTAACAACGGATGATCTGATTTGCACCCGGTTTTTAAAATTAAATATAGAATATTGTCGAGAAATGTGGGTATCAGAATCTATTTCGCAGCACATGTTAAATTCAACACTAAATATTTTTGGTAAATAAAATATCAGTATTGGTTACTTTGAGCCCAATGGCTCAATGGCGCGCCCCGGGAGAGGCCTATGTCCAGCAGTGGACTAGAGTTGGATGATGATTGGTTACGTACAAGTATTTGACTAAATTGATTCACTGTAAATGCTACCTTAACGGTAGAATGTACCAATGAGTTTTTCGTATTTTTCGAAGACTTACGTACATTTACCGACTGCTCTAACGGTGAAGGAAAACATCGTGACGAAACCTGCACACTGAGATGACCAGTGTGTAAATGGGGTTGACACAAAAGATCCTCAAGGGTCGAAGTGTCGCTGGGTTATTCCCGGCCCCCTATAAGATTGCTGTAGAAAATTAGAAATAGGTAGTATTCGGTCATTATTATTTATTTACGCACCTGTATCAACGCTCCGTTAGTAAAACTCTGTGAGAGATCAATCTTAGGCTTTCTCTTGTATCCTTTTGGAGGTCCGCGCTTCTTTGCAATCTCTCCGTTCTTCTTATACCTCACCACCTCCCCAGAATTACTAATAGTTACCGGCTTTGGGCTCTGTACCGGAGTTATTGTCAATTTTGCAGGTAACGAATACCTATTTTGTAAACTTTTGACAATATTATTAGCATTATGTAAGTGATTTTGGAAGTTACTCGTTGCTATTGCTAATGGATTTGCTAAATTAAGAGGGTTGTTCACGAATTTTGGTAAAGATGTCGTTGGATTTGAAGGGAATATTGATAAGGATTTCGGTGTGTTAAAAGCGGGTATTTGGTAGACTTTGAGGTTCAAAGAGTTTGTATATGAGGTTTTAAGACGTTTTGCTTCTGGTTCATCATCACTTGATTCTGACTGTGTTAAGTTGACGCTTAGAGGATCCTTATCGGTGTTGGCGAATGGATCTCCATGCGGAGACTCTGATTCTTGTACGCAAAACATCTGGGGAGAAAGAAATAGGCCGAATGAGTTGGTTGTCATAGGCATTATAGTTAAAATAAAGGTTTGTATTTTTAAAAATGGCAGGATGTATTCCTTTTTTTTAAATTATACATTTCATTTCTTTTTTCACAGTATGTATAGATAGGCAATGGTCAGCTGTCTGTTATCTACATATCATTTTAGACAATAAATAATATTATAAAATGTAAAGGACATTTCTAGACTCAATTATATTCCATATGCATGCATATACAATTTTGAACACAAATTAGTGGCAATAATTGAAATCCGTAGTACCTATTGTGAAAGTAATAGTAAATAAAAATCACATGCAAATAGATTATTCACTAAATGATATCATAATGATGATTAATCAATAGAAAGTGCCTTGCATTCTGCAAATTAAGCAATAAATTGCTGGGAATTAATTAAGGATGAATGAATTGAAAGCATTCAACCTCCTTTTCCATATAAAAATACTGGCCATTTATACTCAGAGACGCTTTCGAAGAAAAAACAAACATTACTTACGATTCGATATTCAAATTTTAAAACAAATGACTGTCTACATCGAAGAAGGCACCGTGAATTTATTAAAAATGCCTTTCGTGTACAAAATGGCGTATTATTTTAAAAAGACGCGAAACAATAGACGGATCTCATGAAATAACTGCACATGCCAGTAAAAAGTTAACGCGTAAGTACATTGATCTAATTATGTTGTTAAATACGTTGTATTGAATGAATGACTTACTTTTCTTGATGTTTTCCGACACAGGTGGATGCTACGCTCACAGAATCACTATTTTGGAGCAATTGTATGGTGATTTTTATTGTTTCCGAAGCGAAATAAAAGCGAAATAGTAATAAAAGGTTATAATAATACAGAAACTCGTTCAATCAACGCTTCTCCAAACGCAAATCTTACAAACTTGTATTTACGCTTCGACAACCAAATGTTACCTGCACTAATTATTCTAAAATAAGCTCTATTGCTGAAAACTGAAAGACGAAACTAGTTTAACAATATTTGACTTAATGAAACGTCAGAACAGAAAACCACGTGCCGTCTTTTGTTTGACGTTTGGGGTGACCAGCAAAGAATTTAAATAACCCTGTTTTGTAATTGTTCTGTATAAAAAATATGTATCATCACTTGTAAGTAGGGTTACCAACTCAGTGGATCAGAAATCTGGAAGGCGATTCTCGCACGTGGAATGTCGAATTCGACATTAGTCCTATCTCATTCGCTCACATGTAATGAGACCAATCCAGGCGGGAGTACCCCAGAGTAGTTGCCTCACTCAAAAGCCGCGCGGGCCCTCCTACGACCGGTCTTGTCGTCACGGCTACCCCTACGTACCAAACTGAGGCTATACAAGACCTACGTCCGGTCCCGACTTACTTACGCTGCCCCTGTGTGGTATCCATTCGTCAGGCCTACTCAAAGGAAAAGGCTACAGGTTCAGCAGAATATTGCTCTGCGTATTTGCACAGGCGCGGGCCGTTACGTCAGAAATTACGTAACCGCTCGCGATGTGCAAATAGACTCCATCCAACAGTTCGTGGTGAGTTTAGCGCGGTCGATGTATGACCGCGCTGATAACGGTCACCACGAACACTTGAGGAATATTGCCCCGCTGCACGCGCGCCCGCCCGACCCGGGCGCACGGATCAGATTTCTGTTAAATACTCGAAAATAACAAAGTTAAAATATGTACCCACTTAAAATCACGAATAAAATGAGAACTTGAACCTTGAAGGAAAATATTATTAATTACAATTTGATCTTTTTACCCTCTACGCGGGGTAAAAATATTAAATGGTAATACAACCTTTTATAATTAGTATTGCCAGTCGAAAAATATAGTTTCATTGTTTTTGATTCTATCAACAGAGGGCGCTAGGTTCCAAGTCGGCTTGCACCTGACTTTAGAAATAATGAAAACTTAACTTTATCTTCATGAAATAAATTGTAGAACAGCCAGAGCTCTTAATATATGTACTAAAATATGTTACTGTAATACACATAAATACGTATAATTACAGAATGTTTTCTATCTCGCTGGGAGATATTATTTTGTCGCTATAGAATAAATTGAAGAGCTACGTCAGATTCTTTTGATATAATTAACACTCAAAATGTGCTAATCTTAAGACGTAAAAATGCCCAAATATGGACAAAGGATTGGGTTGTAAAAAATTCAAAATCCAAAACTTGTTCGATAACCATTTTTATTTTTCAAAACTTAAATCATAATTAATAAGAATGCCATTTAAAAATATTCGAAATAAATTAAAATTACTAACGACTAGATGTCAACGCTGTACACGGACCAAGCTCGAAAAAAAACCTAATTAAAAAAAATCGTATCACTTAATAACTTTAGTGTTGGTACAAGATCGAATATTTGAGAAAAAACAAAATGGTGGCCTTGAATGTTCTAGTATTTTTGGAATTCCTGTTTTTTCCCGTTAAGTTGTTGATCAATCTTTCTTTTGGATTGGTGCACTTTCTCAAAAACTCAGCTTTTCATACATTTTCTGTCAGTTGCACGAACGTCTTCAAATACTTGCGCTATTTTTTTCTACGCCATAGACAATGAGACTTAAGGAAGCGTTAACATTAAGGTTGTTTATTGCAACTCATGGTAAGACTGCAAATAAATATTCGATCATGTTCCTATAGCTCGAACGCTGTAAACATCCCGATGGCAAGAGGGAGCGGGGTGGATTTTCAGAGTGGCTGAACCATAAACAATATTATGAAGCAGATGTCACATAATTTCGCGACTTTGCATCTCGCAGGGAAATAGCCGAATACGAATACGAATTTGGGGTTTATTGGTTTATCATGTAATAATAACTTAAGAGATTGGTTGCAGGGGGTAGGACTGTAAATATTGCGTGTACGTAAGTACCGTCCTAAACCTTTTTAAAGAGGTTAGTATGGAGGAAAGAACCAGGCACCCTGGGGTGCCTGCCTTCCCTTCGCACTCTCCACCTTCCGCCAAAGGTGCTCCGGACGCTCAGAGCAACAGTTCTCCCCAGTCTTGGACAAATTCCTAGGGTATTCGGCTATTTCCCTGCTACACGTACACTGAGGGCATCCGATCACGCAAGCCATCAGGAGACTCATGCTTAGGCTAGGACTTCACGGGTCGGATTCCAGCCATGGTCCGCCCTTCCCACCACTGGAAATCGGCGGTGATTGCATGCAGCGAACCGTACCGTGACTGGAACCGAACCCGTGAAGTCCTATTCCTATAGCAGTCGAACTATACAAATCCTAATGCTTTTCCATTATATTTACAGTGTTGGTACTAAATTACTTATTTAAGATTTGGCTTGAAACATCGTGATACCTATACGGTGTCAACTTTTATAATAAACTGGTCAAATTGGTTTTGGTATAAAATGTGGTTTTACAGACAACACCATTCATAAGATTACATTAACTCCACCCATAATTGTACCATTGTATATCCCACCAAAATCAATGATTTTAGAAAAAATATATATTTCGGTACCTACACTAACAACCAAGTTATTCTATGTCAAAGTATTCACCCTCTGCACCCCGCAAATTAACCCCAAAAATTATCATCAGTAAATATTAAAATTGATTGTTGCTTTAGAAATTAAAATTATAAAATGTATGGAGCAACCAGATACATAATATGGTTTGAGTTTTTGTAACCAAATGGAAATAGATTGTCTGTAACAGTGGAGCTATACTCTGTGATAGGGATGTTACGGAGGTGGTTTTACCGCAACCGGAGTCGATTTTAAATTTGATTTATCGGAGTCGGACCCGGAGTCAGAGTTCAGAAGTTCAAATCTTAAACCATTTTTTAATTTTTATAGCTGACTTCAAATATTGGCCAACATTTTTTATGATGACGTTTGCGGCAATAAAACATATTCCTTTTTTTTTTGGTACTGATAATTGCTGTTGGCCCTAATGACCTTTACAGCCTCACCGGGGTTTTTGGGGCGAGCGATAAGTGCGCTCCAGCCTGGAGGAGGACTTTAAAACTACTATAAGAAGCGACTGCCTAAGGGCACCCAGGTGGGTACGGACCTCGGCTTAGGACGTCGCTGGGGAGGGAGGGGTCGGGGAGAAGCGACCTGGAATACGCCGATAGCGCGTGTAAGCGCCAGAAGCGGGTCGTATGTAGGTGCTGTGTGTGAACTACTATCGGGTGGGGGAGTGGCTTCCGCGATGGAGATCGTGATGGTGTCGTCGGGGTCGTCTAGGACGTGTCTAGGCCGACGTCGTCGACGGGATGTCGGTAAACCGTTAGTGGAATAAGCGGCGGCGCTTACTACTAGAGGGTTTGGGTGGTGGGGAGCTTGCTCGAAGAAGCGTCGAGACGCTAACTTCATGTAATCTACACTATTCGGAGTCGGAGGTGTTGATTTTACACCTCCGTCTCCGACTTCGGCTCAGAAGTCCGGGATCAGAAGTTCCGACCTTTCGGAGTCGGAGTCGAAGCTCCGTAACATCCCTTCTCTGTGGAACCCTGTCGCAATAAATTTTTGTTGCAATTCCTTGACATTCGTATGAGAAAAATATGATAAAGCGACAAAATACTAAAGAGTATAGAGTGATGTGTTGCCCACTGTACATTTTGGTTTATATTAATAAACTGTCCTTAAACATTACAAAATAAATATAACAAATTAAAAAGGCAATAAGACTCGTAAACTCGAATTTTCAAATTCGAATTTTTCTAATGAGGAAGATTACAATATACGATAGATGGCGTTGAATTTGCTAGTTTAAAAAAAATTGTTATTGGACTTAATTCCGGGGTGGCCGCTAATTTACACCTAAATGAAACAGTCACACTCACTCATACTAAGATTATGTACGAGAAAGCGGGACGGTTATATACGACGTTAATTTATTCAATAACACTCCAGAATAGATGTTTTAATAGAATACCTTCAGAGCTCATTGAAACTTGTCCCTGTTGATAAATTATCCACGTACATTTACCGATTGCTCTGACGGTGAAGGAAAACATCGTGAGGAAACCTGCACACTTAGATGAGCAGTGTGTAAAATGGAGTAGACACAAAAGATCCTCAAGGGTCGAAGTGCCGCTGGGGTGACTCCCGGCCCCCTATCATAAGACAAGATAAGATCCATGTTTTATTAATATTTCATCTTACGAAAAAAAATTAATCCACGAGAATTAAACTATGGTTGTTCAGGACAGGTTTGTTTGTATTATGAACAAATTCCATTCCCGTCTAATAAATTAATTATCCAAAATTGTAAGGTAGTTTTGAATCAGTAATGTAATGTAATAACGGGCTGATTTCCGCAACTTGACGTCTTAAGCGCCTATTTTGCGTGTGGTGGAAACTACTACTGATCGAGCCACCCCAACTTCGCCAGGAAGTCCAGCAGTCCTCCGATGTCCTGAAGGACTTCGGGAAGTGATCCTGGGGCGCCAAGGCTTCCCGCCCGGTAGGTGGTCACCTCACTGCACTCCAAGAGCACGTGGGCGACCGTCTCCTCCGCCTCCATGCATGCTTTTTGAATCAGTATCAAATTACCAATTATTAATCATCTACTACCACTATTTCGAAATCATTTCCTCTGCCCGAAGGTTGCCTGGAAGAGATAGCTCTTAGCGATAAATTGTAAAAAATGCAACGCCATCTCGTGATAAATTTCTATGTATAACCTTCCCCATTCGAACATATAAAACCTCACTGTATACTACAATAGGTTATTAAAAAAAAATCATTAAACAGGTCAAAACTGGCTGCAAAAGTTTGGTATAAACGAAATTATTGGTAATTATTCACCTACAAAATCTAAAAACGAACTTTACCCTTTACCTAGGGTAAATAAAGGAATGATATACAATAGAAAAAGGATAGATATGTGATATTTTTTTAAGGCAAAGGGAACTGAGCCCATACAGCCATGTCTGATGTAAACAACTCTTGCAAGTCTTCATTAAAATGCTGGTGTGACACATTTCAATGCTATCTGGGAGAATCTTCCACGCTTCTGCGCCATCCGAACCAAATAAGAAGGCGTCCCGGACGCAGTATGGCTCTTCAAAATCCAGCCAAGTACGGATCGGGCTGCAGCGTCTTATTTGACTTTACTTCACTGTCCCACACATTTATCACATTTTGTAGACGTTCTTCGAGTAAAAAAACACCATTCTTACTTGAAAAGCACTACTGTAAAACAATTTGCAAAACAATGAACAAAAGCTGGTGTGGACGCGACAAAAGCGCGGGAGAAACTCCGGATAGATATGTGAAACAGTACACGAAATATAAAATGTCGAAAATGATATGCTTTTCAGTGTTGCCAAATGAAAAAAAAAGTTGAGCAAGAAGGAATGATATATTCGATTTAAAAGTCCAATAGAAGCATTTTTTTTACCGCCTACGTTCGAAAATACTATTGTCGTGTTTAAAAGAAAATCTTTTCGGATAATTCTCTCGAATTGATAATAAAAATTTAGCACTGGCAACACAGCGCGGTAGCGTAAATATACCGGCTTATTTTCAGCTAAACTTTCTATCACAATACACTTGCAAAAAAAAACGTGGTATTCCTAGAGAAAATTACCCAAAATCATGTATTAGGAACTCCCCAGCTTAGTGGTAACATTATTCAGTAGAAAAAAATTATAAATATGATATGATTTTAAATTATTAAATGCATTTTATCTATCACCAATTCGTTTTATACTGTATGTAATCGGACGTATATTTGCAGGCTTAATATCACAGGCCACCTAAGTCGCTAGAAAAGGATTGAGCGTGAAACGAATAGGACCTAAATGAATGACAGTATTCCGCTAAAAAAAAATACGAACTTGAATTAAAATGCTACGTGATTCGCAGCGAGGCAATGAGCCAGGAAAACATCCGCCAATAGGATCGCTCCATTTCAATCATCGCGTGATGTGACGTGATAATGGCGCGATCCTATTCGTGGATTTTTTCCTCGCTCAGCGGTGAGTCAGAAAAAAATCCGCCAATAGGATCGCTCCATTTCAATCATCACGTGATATGACGTGATATTGGCGCGATCCTATTGGTGGATTTTTTCCTCGCTACTCGCACAGCTTTGGTGGAAAAGCAGCTCTTAAGGATTGAGGAAGATTGAAACGAATGTAGTATTCCGCTAGAAAATGCGAACTGGAATTCAAATTCGACACGTGTTTCGCCTCTAATGGCTGATTTACATTTGGCCAAGTGTTTAGCGAAGTGGGTAAGGACAGTGGTGAGTAACCAGTCAAACAATATTTGACACTGGGCAAGGCAAGTTGACTCGCCACTGTCCTAACCCACTTCGCTAAACACTTGACCAAGTGTAAAAGTAAAAATTATTACTCCAAACTTATTTTTAGCGCCGTAGGTGGTCTGCCTAGAAATAGTTTTACCTAGGAACCCTATATCTTATTTAAGACCTAGCATAACTACTCAAATATATACAGAAAGGAAAACTATAGCATAGCCTCACTTTTTACGGGTAATTCTAAAATTAAACCATAAATTAACTTATTCGAGTCGCCATTTTGTTATAGCCGCCATTTTGGATAAATGTCAGAACTAAAAACTCCGTTAAACGTAGAAGCGAATCCTAAAAACAAATAATACGAATATATTATTATTGTATGCTAATTAATATATATATTATGCATTTCCAATATTTTTTTAATGTCATATTCATTATTAAGTCATGAATTCATGACACTAATACCTAATAGTCATGTAAATACGAAAGTCATGAAAATGATACCAATAACATTTTAAGTCCAATAAAACATATTAATATAAATATGTAGATTTCTCATATTTATACAGAAATATAACATGTCAAATTAATAATTGTCAAATCCGTTAATATTTTTGGCATATCCCGACAGATACCTACACGTTCCACTTTCGTCTTTCTGTCGCGTTTTCTATATACTAAACTACATTAATATACATGTATTATTAATTTAAAAAAAAGGGCTGTACTTCAAAATATCTACAAAAGACTTGGGTTTCGCGTCCATTTAAACATAGTGCATTTGATAGACCTCATCTAGAACTACATTAATTATGGATCTTATCTTATGATAGGGGTCCGGAAATAACCCAGCGGCACTTCGACCCTTGAGGATCTTTTGTGCCTACCCCATTGTACACACTGGACATCTAAGTGTGCAGGTTTCCTCACGATGTTTTCCTTCACCGTTAGAGCAGTCGGTAAATGTACGTAAGTTTACGAAAAATACGAAAAACTCATTGGTACATGGCACTGCACGGTTTCTAACCCAAACCTCCCGTATGGGAGTCCGGTGCCACTGTGCCACCGACGCTTTCATTATGGAAGAAATGTCCTAAATCGTGAGATAGGAGCTACTATTAATGCTCTAAATTTCGCCAGCAACCAAAGCTCCTGTCCCACACGACCTAGAAAGTTTATTCCTAAATAAAAGATGTAGTTCTAGACTATCAAATACACTAAGTTTCATTCGACGCGAAAACAAAACAAAAAGGCCCAGGCTTGTATAGGACCTACCCCATCTCTTTTAGTGCCATAGTAGTAATTGAAGTTGACAATAAATGAAATAAACATGTACGACTTAAAACGTCAAATCCACGCGAAAACCAGTCGCTGGAAGTCAAAATGAAATAGGGCCAGGAATCCAGGAAAAAATTGGCTGAAATACATTCGCTCTCGTCTCGCTCTTTGAAAATGCCGCCCTCGTTAGTCAAACTATGCCGTCGCGACAACAGAGGATGCCGATTGCCGGATACACATTCCTGTTCTATGATATTTAAACACCCGCAGTCCGGCATTTCGTTTGGAAGTACAGAGACTATTTGAGGGAATTGATTTTTGAAAAAAATGGTATTCAAAATGGTCAAGAGCGAGTCGAACCTCACTCCAGAGATCCTGCCCCCAAAAGCCAACGAGCCAGTCACGGAAACAACTATAATACAAGCACCCCGTCCCTCGTTCTCAAGACTTATAAGTACGAATCACATCTTTAATCTGAGCCCTACAAAGTGGACACTGGCCTCCCCCCTTACCCCTCCATTGCTGAACAGCACATCTGTAACACATACACATATGTCCACACATATATAAAACACTATCTATAGGATTTTCATAGCAAATAGTGCATTCCGTCCCGGTCAAATTCTGATTTCCATCCCCACCGATGACCGCATAGATGTTCTGATGGTGTGATGATGAGGGAAGATGCCTGCTGGTGGACGGAGCTGGTCTCTCGGCAAGTCTTAGAGGTTCTCTTAGGTCTTGGTGACCGTTGGGGAGTTGGACTTGTTCGTTACAATTGTTCTGTGTTGTGGTGCATTCCGTTCGTGCTCGAGGTTGGTATGGAGGTGGCGTCGGTGTGCACGTTGAGGGTTGGGCTGTGATGGGCTGGAGCCCCGCCAGGCAGAGCTGAGATGAGGCCTGGATTGGCTGGAATTGAGAGAGAGGTCTGTTAGTTGTGTGACAATGGAAAATGCACGATGATAATCTTTAGATAGATCTGTCTTCATCTTGAAAATGACGTTGTAAAAAGGTAGTACACAAAAAAATTGATTTTAATTTATTTTATTTCGATGGCCGTCAGTATTACTGAATAATTCAATGAGTAATCACCACATTTAAAATGTCTCACTATAGTTTCAATTCTAAAATAGATCTGTCTTCTTTTATTGTATAAGGAGAGCAGACGAGGAGACAAATCTGATGGTAACATGTCACCGTCTCACCTCACTATAATGTTATTAGATTTTAACCTGTTTTTGTTTAAAACAGGAACAAACAGAAACACAGCAATACAAGCAAGTATTGCTGTTTTGCGGCAGAAATCCTTTATTTAAAATCTTTTTTTTATTGTCTTCTAAACTCGCATTTGCCCTCGATGTCGCCTGATGGTAAGCGACGATGAGGTCGACGATGGAGCATGCGGGTCCAGTAAATGCCTATTTACTCTGGCCTTGAAGATCACAAGGTTGTAGGTTTCGGGAAAATACAGGCTGTTCCATTCCTTAGCCGTTCGCATAATGAACGAAGAAGCAAATCGCTTCGTACGAGCAGATGGGATATCACGCTTACCTCAATATAATGCGCGCTGGCAAGCGTCATCTGCTGATGGTTAGTCCCGTTGGCAGCACCATTCTGCGGCGGCAGGCTGACCACCAGCACAGTGCCTCCTGCCGTCGCTATGGGCGCTGCTGATCCTGAAGTTGACATATTTTTTATTATTTCTATGTGTCTACGCCGTGGCGGCCATAAAGAATATCACCACCCTAACTCTTCCCGTGGGTGTCGTACGAGGCGACTGAGGGTCTTAGTGGATATTATTCTCCACCAAGTAGACGGCGGTAGGCTCGCCACCTATCACTTTTGTTCACCAAATTTTACGGCGAAAAACGGGAACTGCCTGTTGGTGGTTCCTCTGTCTACCCCGGGGATTATGGACGTGAGAGTTATGATTTTGTTTTTAATGACAATTGGTGACAATTACTGCAAGTGTCCAGTTTTATGACATTCCAATTATGGATAAACAACGATAATTTTGAAGAGGTTGAGTGATGATGTTAACGTCAATGTTCTTATCTTACCTGCCACGACCCTCAGCTGTTGAGGCGGCGTCTGCGCTGGCTGAGGAGCTTGAGAACTCAGCATCCTAACTCTTTGCGTAGCTCCATAGATATCCACAAACGCCCACAGTCTCAAAGTATGATCCACGTGCATTACTGTGATTGGATTCGACCCATTTCTGCTGACCCTCACTTCTCCATTCATAGTCAATGTCACAGCTAGTTCGTCAGCACGTCGCAAGCCGTTCGCTGCATCCCTGCGTACCACCCAGTACTCAGGGCGATCTAGCAACTGTTCCGCATCATCAGGCAAATCGCAAGGTCTTAACGTCGCAGGATCGCAGGACGTGAGACCAATTGCAAGGCTTCCAGCATACGCTGCTTCAGTCGCTAAGATCTGGACGACAATGGTTTGTCCTGGGCGCATTGGACGGGCTGTGAAGACGTATCCTTGACAGAATTCCGCTTCTATTCTCCCTGCTACTCCTCTGTCGTTGATGTAATGGACATTTCTGCCTTTAGTTCTGTGTAAGCTTAGAGGCACTAAGGGGCTTTGGTATCTCGGAGGCGGTAGCTGCTCGTCCACAGATAAAGACCTCATTCCAGAAATCAGACGCTCCTCTTCAACGGGACTTGGATTGGACCGTCTTATTTGATTCGGGGCTCGAGGATCTGCGAACTGCAAAGCGGTGCAGTTTCCATAAACATCTATCAACGCCCAGAGAGGATTTCTCGTATCAACTCCAGAGAAAAATAGCCCCTTATCTTCCCCGTTTACACCGAAATGGACGTCGCCAGCGGAATTAACGTAGTAGTAAAGGATATTGTCTTTCTCGCAGAATCTTTCTCCAAGAGCCTTGGCCCAATTTCCGGGTTTGTTCGTCAAGTCTGGGCAGGCGTATTTGGGTAATGAATGGGCGAGGGTCGACGGGTCGTGGGTGGTGAAGCCGAAGCGAATGACGCCGCTCCAGCTGTTTGATATCTCGACGAAGCGAAGGCAGACCTGAAATGAAGAATACGAGAGATCAATAATGTTTAAATATTTTTGAGGAGCTCGTTAGCTACGAGCATGGTCCGCAAGGCTGGGCGTGGTCAGAACCAGGATATGTGACCATTAGAAAAGAAAGAAATAACTAAAGAAAAGAAGCAAAGAAGCGTTAAACAATAGATTATTTTAATTTTATATTATGTATGTTAGTCTGTAAGGTATGCATCTATGGACCTTGTAAGGTGAGATATCCAAAGGCGACGGTGACAACCTTACATCAGGTAACCCGCTTGTTCGTTTGCTCATTTTATACAATAACTCTAAATTATTATTTTTTAAACCTCCACGCACCATTGTGGAGATCCTTTTACTTTTCCTGGTCATCATCAGGTCCTCAAGATTCCTCATTGTCCCTGACAGACCACGCCCTTGCTGAAGGACTCCACCCGGCGAGCCATGGACCCGTCTCTGGAAACCTGCACGTTCTCGCCGTGGACGCTGTGGAAGCTCAGAGGGGGGAGGTTGTCTTGTCTTACCTTCTCGTTGACCCTGACAGGCCTGGCGCTGAAGGCCACGCCCTTGCAGAAGGACTCCACCCGGCGAGCCATGGACCCGTCTCTGGAAACCCGCACGTTCTCGCCGTGGACGCTGTGAAAGCTCAGCGGGGGGAGGTTGTTGGGCGTGCCGCCGGTGCATGAGGTGCGGGGGGCTGTAACAAGAGAGATGGGCTGTTAGAAGAGTTGATACAAAATAAGAGTTGTTCATAGACATAGCATGGCACAAGAAGACGGATCATTCTTCACCACGAAAAACAGTAAATTCGGTATAATAGGTAACTCGAGTTGCTGCTATCCGTAGCTGTTTTGTCTTCTTGTGTCATGCATGTCATATTGTACGAATGGCGACGCAGCCATCAAAAGTTAGTATACCCTGACCAGGAATATAAAAACTCTGTAACACACAGAGTTCGCAATGAAAAATATGGCGAGGGTTTCTATTTTTCTGGGCAGGGTATATTTAATTTTATTGATTTATGATACGAAGGCGACCTATGGATAATCATACGGGTTGTATGTCCTGGAATCTGTAAAAGATCTTAGATTAACCTTCAGACTAAAATTCCCAAAAAATACTTCATAAAGCTCATTCATTACATTTTTATCTACGACCAATACGGGGGAAAAGGGATCATTGTGTAGGTATAAATAACAAGACACTGTGGGCTCTGTTAGCTCCCCTCGACGCAAGATGGCGGCCACCTGCGCGGCAGATGCGCGCTACGGCCAGCTTGCGTCTGCGCAGCTAATGTCAATTGTAGATCCAGTGGAGTTATCGTGTAAGGTAAATATGTGTAGAAGTGTAGGTATGTAATAATATAAAAATAGAAATTCAATATTTACGTTTAGTTTTAGTATTAGTATTAATCGTAGCCTAGTTGCGAGCACGGTCCGATAGTGATCGTGCAGTTTAGCGACGTTGTCGCGGGTGGTACCTGGATTGGTGACCGCTAGTGGCATATTTCATCTGAACTCCTCCGTGCCTCGGAGACCACGGTCCCGGTTGTTGTCGTTCGACAGCAGTCGTTAAGCCAGGTCAGAGGCCTACGGGCGGCCTGAACAACTCTGACAAATAGGTTGTCCACTAACCATACGATAAGCAAGTATTATTAATGTAATTTATTATTATGTTTTTAAATAAACTCTTTCATTTAATGTAAATAAATAAATAGAGCGTCGGTGGTCTAGCGGCTAGGACGCCGGACTCCCTTGCGGGAGGTCCGGTTTCGAAACCGTACTTTTTCGAAGACTTACGTACATTTACCGACTGCTCTAACGGTGAAGGAAAACATCGTGAGAAAACCTGCATGTCTGAAGAAATTAAAAGTTTCCGAAGGCGTGTGAAATCCACCAATCAGCCTAGCTCGCTCGGTGGATCATGGCCCGTACCCGCCTTGTGCAAGGCCAACAGTGGGGACATTAATAGGCTGATGATGATGAAATAAAAAAATAATTAAGACTACATAATTTACGTTACTACTAATCCCCTTTAACCTCGATCTCACCTGGTGGTAAGTGACGATGAGGCCGAAGATGTAGCACACGGGCTTAGTAAGTAGGTACTATGGCTCTTCTATAAACACTGCCGAAGCATTTCAATGCCGAAGCGAAGATATTTGGCGACAAACTTTAAATTTTACATATGAAGAAGGGGTTGCTAGCCAGGCGGGCGGGATCATAACGCCTCGTATAACATGCTTGCCTAAGATCCGATTTTTATTCCCACAGAAATTTTATCAACAAAGGTGTTACTGGAAATGAAAAATATTTGGTAATTGGTAGTGTCCCTTTTTACGAGAAATCCAAGTCTTGTAACATGTTTCAAATTTTTAACTAGAAAATACAATGAACTTAAACAATTTCAAACATAATTTAATTATAAATTTCATTCGTACATTTAATTATAATAAAAAAACATTTTTATGGTAACAACTGCTGGCCACACTGTCAGGAATGATCAACATGGGTCGTGCATGGGTCGCTTTAGATTTTGTTTCTCAATCAAAATATCAATCGAAAAATACCGGCGGCCATTTTGTCGATGTGTCAACTCGTCACTCGCCTTCTAACCTACGTTTCTGACGATGATAGTGACAGCGGGGGTGAAATAACCGATTCTGAATAAAATATTTATTTCTAATGTATTACGCTGTTTTATTTCACATAGCATAATCAGATTTTTACGTCCCTATTGCTGGGGCATAGGTCTCCCCTTACAGGGCAGTCCACCCCGCGCGCGGGCCAAGTGGGAATTGGTAAATTTTGAAAATTATTATTTTCTTCAGGCATGCAGGTTTTCTCACGATGTTTACTTTGCATAATACAATTTTTGTTATTATTTTTATTAAAAAAGTGGGCAAAGTTGTAAGGTTTCACGGTAATAGTGTAGGTTACATAGATATACATTATGACTGTATACTGTAGGTAACCTAAAGGGTATACCTACACATTTTTAAACAGCGTCGAATTGAAAACCTTCCTTTTCGTAAGTTGGTTAATCTTTTATTTTGGAGGGCCCCTTCTTTAAGAACCCCTGAAACGTCACTTTGACAGTGACATTACTTTGTTTACATTATTTCTGTGGGAATAAAAATCAGATTATAGGTAGGCTCCAGGGATTTCCAATCCGTCTCAACAAGGAAAAGGTGGGTAAGTAGGGAAAAATATTTTTTAATTATTTTTTTAGTTACTTATATTTTTTAGTAATAATTTGAGAGACAATCTTTCCTACAACCCCATGGTGATTTCTCCGAGTAAAGCTATGGAATGCTATGGTGTCGAACCCGTATTGTCACCCTCTATCGACCAAGGGGAACACCCCCATTGAAAGCACACGTGCGGGGAACTACTTCCTATGGTGTTCAATGGTGTGGAGTATGGTGGTGGAAGTGGTAATACGAGATTTTTTTTAATAGTTTTATAATTTCTTGTACGAGTTGCTTCGTGTCTTACTTAGAATGTAACTGGATTTTAGTCAAAAATATACTTATTTTGATCAAAAGAGAGGGGTGTTATAAGTTTAACGCGTATGTCTGTTTGTCTGTGGCACTATAACTCGACAACCGATGATCCAATTTGGACGCGTTTTTTTTCAGATACCAATACCAAGCAATCATTGAGAGTTCAAAATATGTAGATGGTAATTAATAATAGATACTGTGGAAGACAAATCAGGCTATACTCGATGGAACCCTGTCGCAATACGGTTTTGGTATTATTAAAGTAGACAAAGACAAAAATATCTTCTTATATTATTTTTAACTTCCGATTTAAGAAAAAAAAACTAATATCCGTTTCCCTAAAGTTCGATAAACGAGATCAACTTCCGACCGGATGCGAGATCCCCTCCTAAAATACAAAATGGCCGCCACCCTCTCAATTTTTTTTCTACAGCACCTGGCTTTTAACATGTTCACCCCTGTTTGCTATTGTTATTTCTAGATATAAAGGACATTTGCTAAAATTAATGGCAAAATGGAGTGTGACAAAATGTATGCAACTACATTCAGATAAAACAATGGAACTTGTTGAAACAAAAATTGATGGCTTCGTTTGAATATGGCACCAAAACATACGCCGCCATTTTTATAATATTTTTCTTAAGTAGTATGCAATCGTAAAATCGCAGCCCTAATCGAAAGCGTTAAGTTACTTAAGTCTAAATATAGACACAGACACGTGTCTACAATTAACATTACTACAGAAATAGCTTTTGGCGAAACTAATTCAGTCAGTAATTAGGTTAAGTTTGGGGTAGCTTAGGGTAGTTTTACTAAAATTAGGGGAAGTGTGAATGAATGTTTGTTTATTGCAAAACAAAATGTTACTATTTCGGTGTAAAACGAAACATTTCAAAAGCACTGGGGAAGGGGCATAACGTCCAGGAGACTAGCAAGTCTAACTAACCCCGTACTGCACCAAATGTTCAAACTGTAATATATCTCAGACTACACCCTTACTGCGCGTGAGAGGTTTATCATTCTGAAGGGTTGTTTATTTACTAACAGTTGTGATTAAAAATCTATTTCGGTTTTTGATGACTCTTTCCCTTGTTCCAATTTAATGGATGGGATTTACAAATTAAGGGTTTTGTTTATAGTAATAAATAAGTAATAAGTTCATTAGAATACACTTATTTAACAAACAAAAATACACTACATGATTAGACTTAAATAATATACTGTTTCACGGCACTTTTATTGTAATAACTCAGATGTGTAAACGAAACCGGTCGTAATTAATAAAATACAGTAAAAATACATTAATAATAAAGAGCGTCGGTGGCCTAGTGGTTAGGATTGTGACCCATGCGTGAGGTCCGGTTTCGAAACCATGCAATGCCATGTACCAATGAGTTTTTCCGATTTTGTCGAAGACTTACGTACATTTACCGACTGCTCTATCTGCATGTCTGAGGAAATTAAAAGTTTCCGAAGGCGTGTGAGATCCACCAATCAGCACTGGGCCCGCTCGGTGGATCATGGCCCGTACCCCCTTGTTCAAGGGGAGGCCTGTGCCCCAACAGTGGGGACATTAAAATAGGCTGCATGGCAAACCAATCTGCCAACTAATTCCATAGAATGATCATGGCTCCTCATCAGTGAGGAATAAGACTACAAAGAAAACAGTTTTCTCTGTATTGTTACAACGTCATTTCCTCCAAAAGACATTGTTGGATTCCATCGCTGACGTTCAGCTCATGATGGAGTAATACCAACAATTACATGACGTCAGCTTACAGTTGACACGTTTTGCGTCAATTGACCTGGCATAGTTTCGCTGTTATGGACAAAATTGTCTATAACGATGCGAAACATTTTTATTGTGGCGTTATGTTGTGGCTGTATGTATCCTCAGGTCCCTTTGCCTTTTCCAATATGGGAATAGGCTGATGATGATGAATAAAAATACCATGAAACAGTATATTATTTAAGTCTTAATCCCATTAACTATAGGTTACAAATGAACAAAACTCATTGCAACATAATTGAGCAATTGCTTTGCTAACATTATTGGAACATAACACGTTTAACGTGAGATTAACTTTAACGACACACCGTGCAACTGACCGAGCCGACAATAAAGAAGGCCTATTGGTCTATTACTAGATCTAGTGCAGTTCTGACGTCATTAGGTCTATAGTTAGACAAGGGATTGCACCAGGAAGCTGCTGTGACGTAAACTGTGACATTTTGAATGCGCAGGCGTTTCTCAGAAGGCGATTCGCGTTGTTACTCTCTTCTAAGTCGTATTCCGTTTTAAGTGTATTGCTGCGGGACGTGATCATTCTAAAGAATGAATGAATACCTCTTTATTGCACAAGAGTATTCATTCATTCTTTAGAATTTGAATTTAGAATGCATTTGAGCATGCAGTATATACGCACATCAGACCATAGTTTCACTAGTACCATTGATGGTACTAGCGACACAACGTTATTCAGGATCAGTAGTACCAATCCTAAATTAGTGTTCCTAGTACCATTGATGGTACTAAAGATACAAAGTTGTGTCACTTGTACCATCAATGGTACTAGTCAATAGTACTACTGATCTAACGGCCAAAATTTGTGTGATACAATGCGTACAAAACGATTAATACAATCTAGGCGGTCTTCTTCCAGACAACATTTTGGTGGAAAAAGGTAGGTTGTGCACCGTTTACAATAATATATATATATAATATACACATACAAATAAATATATTTATATATACTTATATATAAAATATCTACATATACACACACATACATAATATTAAAATATAACTAGAATCCAAAGTTTAGTTTAGAATTAATCACATAGAACGACTCTCGTGGCAGATTTACTGGGGTGGTGGTTTGCCATTGCCTTCCTCATTTCACGCACTGGTGGCACTGACTAGAGCCGAAGATCCAGAATGAAACACTTTCAGAATTAAAAAAAGAGTTTCTAAAAGAGTTTCCTACACACGTATTTATGAAACAGGAAACGTTAATGAGAGTGTAATTAGAAAAAAACCTATTTTAAAACGCAGGAACAGGAAGAAACAATTTAGAATGCTCCAACAACCACCAAGTCAAGTCATAAACCACTGAACACCCTTCTGTAATCAAACGCAACGATTTCCATCACAATTTTTCGAAAAAGGAACCTCGGATGCGCCTGGGCACCGGAGCGCATCTCCTCGCGTCGTGATTGGTCCGCTGTCGGCCAATAGCGTGATCATCTTTTGTTTAGAGTGCGTTACGAAAATGAACTTCCTTTGTTTATGGTGTGGTGAAGATGAAATGTCTGTGTTTTAGGATCTTGGAACGTTTTAATAATCTTGAGATTCTAAACACTTGAATCCATCGTTCAAAATCTTGCTTGATCTTATTTTCAGAAATTCGATATAAACTTCGTTTTTCCATTCATTATGAATTATTGTAAAAAGTATATTTCTCACAACAAATATTACATAAAGAACACAAAATACTGGTTCAAAAGATGTGAGACTGGTGCCTAAAGTTGTTCAGTTTTCGATCTAAACATCTAACTCAAAATACTAGGCTGTCATAAGTTCAAAACAACTTACCCCTTGGTTACAACAATGAACATTTTATTAGTGATATCCCTTGAGATATTTGCCACATTAACACAGATGTTCGAGGGTGCGGGGGTGTAAGCTTGTAAGGGTAGGTAAGCCTGCTATGTGGGGCACGAAAGGTCCTAATGTAGGGTAACTAGGGGTCCTTATTTCACGTAAGTAAAAGCGGGAATAATTGTTAAGACCCTCTTTCAAAGATATGCGATTATCAAGTCATGTACGAGTAGTTATGTTATTTTATTGTATAAGGAGAAATTGTATAAAAAGTCGGTGGCCTAGACGTTAGGACGCCGGACAACCATCCGGGAGGTCCGGGTTCGAAACCATGCAATGCCATGTACCAATGAGTTCTCCGATTTTTTCGAAGACTTACGTACATTTACCGACTGCTCTAACGGTGAAGGAAAACATCGTGAGGAAACCTGCACACTGAGATAACCAGTGTGTGAAATGGGGAAGGCAATGGCAAACCATCCCATTAATTCTGCCAAGAGAGTCGTTCTACGTGATTAATTCCTACGAATACGAATACGACTAAGAAGAACAGTCGGTAAATGTACGTAAGTCCTCAGAAAAAACCGAAAAATCATTGGTACATGACATTGTATGGTTTTGAACCCGGACCTCTCGTATGGGAGCCACGACGACGCCACCGCCGCTCATAACTTTCGCTCAAAAATTTGCTACTACATAACCCTTTTTTTAAATAAAATTCGTTCCATATTGGAAAAGGCAAAGGGACCTGAGGATACATACAGCCACAACATAACGCCACAATAAAAATGTTTCGCATCGTTATAGACAATTTTGTCCAAAATAGTGAAACTATGCCAGGTCAATTGACGCAAAAGTGTTAACTATAAGCTGACGTCATGTAGTTGTTGGTATTACTCCATCATGAGCTGAAAGTCAGCGATGGAATCCAACAATGTCTGTTGGAGGAAATGACGTTGTAATAATACAGAGACAATGGTTTCCTTTGTAGTCTTATTCCTGACTGATGAGAGCCGTGATCATTCTATGGAATTAGTTGGCAAATTGCTTTGCCATGCATCATTATCAGCCTATTAATGTCCTCACTGTTGGGGCACAGGCCTGACCTTGCACAAGGGGGTACGGGCCATGATCCACCGAGCGGGCCCAGTGCTGATTGGTAAATTTCAAACGCCTTCGGATTTTTTTTATTTCCTCAGTGTGCAGGTTTCCTGACGATGTTTTCCTTCACCGTTAGAGCAGTCGGTAAATGTACGTAAGTCATCGAAAAAACTCATTGGTACATGTCATGGTTTCGAACCCGAACCTCCCGCATGGTAATCCGGCATCCTAGCCACTAGGCCACCGACGCTCGACGCTTTGCCATTTCACACACTGGTTATCTCAGCGTGCAGGTTTCCTCACGATGTTTTCCTTCACCGTTAGAGCAATCCCCTTCGGCGATAGCGCTTGGTTTATAATAAATTTGACGAAAACCAGATGCGAATTATGAATGAACAACAGTCTATTAATAAAAAGTTACGCGGTTCAATAACCTTTTTAATGGTTAAATGAACTTTTAAATGTCATGAAATTTAATCTTGGAAATTGTAACAAAGTCTCTAAAAACGGATTTAAAAAAAAAACTTGGGAACTTGCATGTTTTTACTATTTTTATTATTCTACAATTCTACCTAGTAGACGGCGGTAGGCTCGCCACCAATGGACAAACGTGTCCACCAAATCTTACGGCGAAAAGTGGGAACTACCTATGACTGTAGGTGGTATCTTTTTTTATTGTGGACGTGAGAGACTATCTTATTCTATGATAGGAGGTACTTCGACCCTTGAGGATCTTATGTGCCTACCCCATTTCACACACTGGTCATCTCAGTGTGCAGGTTTACTCACGATGTTTTCCTTCGCCGTTAGAGCAGGTAAATGTACGTAAGTCTTCGAAAAATACGAAAAACTCATTGGTACATGGCACTGCACGGTTTAGAACCCGGACTTCCCGCATGGGAGTCCGGTGTCCTAGCCACTGTGCCACCGACGCTCACGAAAGTAAATGTACAGTGGAAGACACATCAAGCTATGTTCTATGGAACCCTGTCTTAATAAAGTTTTTGTTATTTATTATTATTGTTGTGTACATATTAGGTTTTACTATTTACAAATCTTCGCGCCCTGAAACCAGAAACTGGTTTGTCTGGGCGCTGCACAATCCACTCAGTTAAATGAAACACCAAATATAGAAACAACTTAACACATACAAATCAAAAACATGTAATCGATGTACGACTTCGTGCCTTTGGCAGTTGAAACCGCGGGACCATGGGGCTCCGAGGCCAAGGATCTGATTCGCGCTGTGGGGAGGCGAATTAAGGAGAGAGGAGGTGATCCGCGTGCCGGCCACTTTTTGGTACAGCGCATCTCCCTCGCCATTCAGCGAGGGAACGCCGCGAGTATTCTGGGTACTTTTGGCCAGGGGGCACTTCGCGGGGGGCTGTTTGACTGAAGTTATTTTGTATAATTTTTGTTTAGTTATAGTATGACATTTTACTAACATTGTGTACTCATTTTTTATTTTTTCCTTGTATAAACTAATAAATATTTCATATTTCACTCTTCTGCACTATACTGCCGGTAACCTATTAATAATTGTTCTATAGCCTAGGTTGTCTGGCAGAGATCGCTCTGAGCGACAAGGCCGCCTTTGTACACTTATTCTGTTTCCTTTCCTATGTAAATTTTTTGTGTGCAATAAAGTATTAATCAATCTATCTGACTAACTCTAAGAGTCAGTCTGATGTGTTGAGTGTTAAAAAACAAAAGAGAAGGTACAAAAAATATCTGTTGTATATAGATTGTACAAACTTACAAAGCAAGACATTATGTTAGTAGTGTGGATGTTGATGGGGTTGCCTCGTTTCTGTAGTGCCTCCGGTATGTTTGCGCATGCACATACCGATGGGTTTCAAGCCATTATGCGCAAAAGAACTGCGTCTCTGCTTTGCAGGCTTCGGAGCGGCTCCAACAGCATCCAGAACATGATAGCGGAAAAGTACGATTCCCCTATCCTTAAACACTTCGTTCGGGTGCTGATCGAATTATGTTATCTTTGATCAGCATCTGATCGAAGTGTAAAAACTCGTAATTTTTGCTTAATATATTTACTAACATAGTTTTTAAGTACACTAACACTATGGATCAAGTTATCTGAAAAATAAATATATTGAATTGAATTATTTATTAATCCATTTGGGTCAGGGACGAGGCAGGTGTAATTCGTAGAGTAACCTCTGTATGCCTCATACTAGAGTAATAATGAATATGATAAAATAGAATAGAATAGAAATATATTTATTACCAAATCATATAAATCTAAAATTATAGTACAAAGAATTATATAATATGTATTGTATATTTGGCAAAAGGGGGGAAAGTCAGCAAATGCTGACATACTCGGGTACCAAATATGCAGCGCTGTTTTTCATTTCCCCCCTTATCCCAAGATGTTAGTGGGAGCGATAGTGATAGTGGGTAAAAATTAATAATAATTAAAATTAAAAACTAAACATCAAATACATTAAATACTTATGTGAAGAATTTAGGTAAGAATTTGCCAAAAAGAAATAGATAAATTGCACTAATGACCTGTGATACATATTGTGTGTGTTTGTGCGTGTGTGTGTTTGCGTGGGTGTGTGTTATGATAGTGTGAAGACTTCACATTTCATTTTGTGCGTACAGAGAAACGATTTTCGATTTGACAATTGATAAAAAGGAGGTCATGTTGAGCGTTCATGCTTTCAAATATTGAAATCGTTTATTTAGCGCTGTAAACACCAGAATACAGAAGTATACAAAGTTTAATACATGCAGCACAGAACATCTGGTGTGGTACAGTGCCAACAAGGGTACACCAGCTCAGAATAATTAAAAAAAAAATTAAAAAAAATACAAAAATATTTATTAACCCAAACAATATTCAACTTATAATAGTGTAGTTAAACAATAGTGTAGTTACAATGTATAAGTAAATATCGGTCTCTACTACCCGCACTGGCCTCATCGGCCGTCTTGCAGCGTAGTAGATAGCAAGTCTAATTAATGGCCTCGGGGATACACTTATATAAAAATTAGTTAATATTATTATTATTTTAAAAAAAAACTGTTGTGAGAGGGTGTTTGAGGGTGAGTGTATGCGTGTGTGTGTGTTTGTGAGTTAGTGTGTGTTCATGGCGTGTTCGTCCTATTTTATTGTTTAAAAACGGTTAACAGTGGATTTTTTTTTCGTAAAACGAGTGTAGGTATTTTACTTAAAAAAACGTTATATAAGACAGTGAAATGGGAGTGAAAAACTACAGATGGTGTGATCCGGCACCCTAACCTCCAATTGCACTTGGAATGCAAGGCACTAGGCATTCCTGATGCATACGACTCTCCCATAATCGCGACGTTGGTAAACTGTTTTTTTTAAACAGACGCCAAAACGTTTGAGTGATTTTCAAGATTCTAACACGGTCATTAGGCAAATTGCAGAGTGTACACGGCAGGGGCCATAAATAAAAAAATGATAAAAAAGGATCTCAATGTATGTATGCGGATTTATCTCAAATTAAATGTTTTTAAGTTCGGTATTGTTTGAATTAGGGAAGATTAAGTATGAGTGAAAGTAAATGAATCTGTTCAGTTTATGAATTATTATAAAAAATGTTAGGGAGCACCTCGGCCTGCCACTAGCGATATTTAAAAAAAATATTTTTTGCTACCACATAACCAGTGATCGGAGTAGGTAGAGCTCTTTCGGGTCAATGTCCTCAAAGGTTATATTAATATGGATATGATTTCGGGATCCCGTTTTAAGTTATCGAGCAAATGTTGTAAATTACTTTTATAAACCTCGCCCTTACTCGGCGGATTACGATATTTTTTAAATTGTGAACTTACGAAGAAGTTAAAACACTACCATAGGTACACTAGCGCCATGCATCTTAAAAAAATTATTTCGCCACCAATCTTAAATGTGTATCAAAACAAATATAACGTTAAAAATCTAAATAATATATTTATTCAATCCCGGATATCCCGGGATTATTGGGCATACTTATCCATATTATGACCGTATGTGGCAAGTACCAAAAACAGCTCTACCTACTCCGATCACTACACATAACCCTTTTTTAAAATAAAATTCTTCCCATATTGGAAAACGCAAAGGGAACTGAGCCCATACATACAGCCACAACATAACTCTAGTAGTCTAAACTCTCCTAAATCAAAGGTTAGCTGGATGAGATCCCTATGGGATAAGTCCGCTTTTGTACATATTTTAATGTTTTTTTTTATTTTCTGTGTATTTTTTGTGTACACTAAACATACTACAAACAAACCCTACAATAAAAATTAAAGACAGGTAAGTATTCAAAAAATAATACGTATAACCTACATAAAGAACATACCTCCATCTCACTCAACCCGAAACTACGTGTAAGTATAAAATAATCGATAGGTCTAAATTAAAAGACAAGCGCGCTCCCTCACTCCCCTGAGGCAATGAGGGTAGATTCGATTTACTTGGTAATAACCTCGCAGATGTCGCGTCAGAATGTAGGTTATTTCACGCTTGGGTCTCTAACTCGAATTCTATTAGCAGTTTTGAGGTTATGTCGGGGTTAGACTTTTTTTGTATTAAAGGAAAGTACACCAGCAGGCGGACTACCTCAAGGCAAGTGGTCACCGTCGCTTATATATATCACATCTCACCTCACTAAAATGCTATTATAGGATTTTCGATGCGTTGCTAACCTTGAGGACTTATAAACTTAATGAGAAATATGAAGGCGGTATAAGAATCTGGCTCGAAGGACCAATGTGCTGAAACTCTGAATTGTAAAACGTTTTCTAAAACATATTTTAAACGTTTTCCACCTGGCAACATTGAACGTTCAGGAACGCTGCACGCGCGGTCGTAGACCCCCGTTCAGAAACCGTGACGAACCCGCTATGACATAAAAACTACTTCATGCACATTTTAAATAATAAAAAACGTTACTTTTTGTCATAACAATTCAATTAAACAATTAGGTTCGGTTTAGAAATGGATTGATTCAATTTGGTTGTTGCGAAAGTCGTCTTTTTATAGATCTTCAAGCGAATAAACAGACAAAAGATAAGATATGGCGCGAAAAATTATAAAAAACATGGTTAGTTTACACATATTCTTTAATGCAATAGAAATCACATTTCAAGACAAATCATTTAATATCTAGCGAAGATAAATAGTAACAAAATACAAAATAAGCATTGCATCTAATAAAGAACCTATATTGTTGTTGTTGTTTTTTTTAAGGCAAAGGGAACTGAGCCCATACAGCCATGTCTGATGTAAACAACTCTTTCAAGTCTTCATTAAAATGCTGGTGTGACACATTTCAATGCTATCTGGGAGAATCTTCCACGCTTCTGCGCCATCCGAACCAAATAAGAAGGCGTCCCGGACGCAGTGTGGCTCTTCAAAATCCAGCCAAGTACGGATCGGGCTGCAGCGTCTTATTTGACTTTACTTCACTGTCCCACATATTATTCACATCTTGTCGAAGTTCTTCGAGCAAGAAACACCATTCTTACTAGAAAAGCACTACTGTAAAACAATTTGCAAGACAAATCGAAACAAAGCTGACGTGGACGCCACAAAAGCGCGGGAGAAACTCCTAAAGAACCTATATAAAGAATTTAAAAAGCGCGCCAAGTATGTTTTTTTAGGCAAAGATTTCAGCCAAGTGCCAAAGAGAATACTTTTTCTTTTTAAGCAAACACTGAAGGCATTCAGCCAAGTGCCAAATACAAGCGAAACAAAAGACAAAGATATCTATTTCGAATACGAAGCGAATCATCCAATAATGTGAGATAGGGTTGAACACAAAACATGGGGTGGCAAGCTTTTAAAACTTGACTCCAAATAGAGAGGTTTAAACTTCATAAATAGGAACGAGGGGGCGTTCCAAATTCGAATTTCGAACGCCATTTTCTTTTTAAAAAGAATAATTTAAAATCAGAAGCTATGAAAAACCCCTGAATGCCAATTTTCAGCCCGATAGGAACAAATATTAAGCATTGCCATATCTACAGCGGCGCCCACTGGTGGATTAGCACAATAAAATCCAGCTAAGAGCCTGCTCTGTTAAATTCCAAAGCTATAGCAAAAAACCGTATTGAAATTGGTTCAGTCGTTTCGGAGCTAGATGGGAATAGATACATGCAGAAACAAACATCCTCTTAGGAAATGCATATACCTTCTCCGTTCCGTCGTCGTGGAGAAAAATAATGTGAGATAGGTTTGAACATAAACCATGGGATGGTAAGTTTTTAAAACTCGACTCCAAATAGAGACGTTTTAAATTTCATAAATAGGAACGAGGGGGCGTTCCAAATTCGAATTTCGAACGCCATTTTCTTTTTAAAATAGGTTGTTGGGAAAAACAAAGGACAACGACTAGTAGAAGAAAAAAAAGTTAATCCTTTTTTAAAACTAAATCTAGTTGAACTACTAAGCTTCATAAATATAACAATTATTCAGGAATCAACGTATCAGAATGATCTAGAAAATAGACAACAAATTAACCTTTAAAACTATTAGGTACAGTAAGATTTTGAACATTACTCGCTGTTGCATCCCAACCGATTTAGTAAAACCTCCCGCTTTGCCTTCAGGATCCCTCTTCCTTTGTGAATGTCTTGGTATAGCAGAGGAGTGGTGGGTCATAGTAAATTGGTGGGTAGCAAAGCGTGGTGATCTAAAAATCAACGGCGCGTGACTATGTCTTGCACGCATGCGCTAACATACGTACTACATTATCTGTGGTATGGTATTACGTGAAAGAGAAAGGGGAATGAGAGACAAGTTGTCTATGTATAATGAAGGGATGGAGTCTAAAGATTCACTGAATAAATTCTAATGTTCACGTCTTAGAAGCACGTTTATTTAGCACTGTAAACATCTGAATACAGCAAGTACACAATACAAAAGTATACAAGGATATAATACATTCAGCACACAAGATCCGGTGCCAAAAAGGATACACCAGCTCAGCATAATGCTGAGGCAAGCCACAGCGCTGATCTTCAGCTGGCCTGAATGAATGAATACGTTTAAACTTTTAAAGTCAACCTGGGGTTTACCATATTTACATATTTCTGCACCGCATTGCTGCTTACATTGCAGTTTCGGTGTTGAAGGGTAAGAGAGCCAGCGTAATACCGGCACATGAGGCAATCCATTTTAGTCGTCAAGGTTAGCAGCGCATCAAAAACTCTCTAATACAGTGAGGTGAGATGTCTATGGGCGACGCGGTGACCACTAACCTATGGTTGACAGTACAAAAATTTGACATTTTTGTTGAATTTCAAATCTAGGCTCTAAGTATCTCTCCATATCTCTAACGTAAGTAAATATACTATCGCACCCAGTTTTGAGATAAAGAGAACGCCATGTGTGGTTTAATAATAAATTCTCAAGGGCTAATACCATCAGATCACCATAGCAAATCCCCGTGGGGCAAACCATGTGCGACAGTACACTCCCCCGCAACTTATTCCGTGGTTTTAAAAATGGCGCCCTCCTTTGAGGCTATTTTTGGAGGGAAACTTTGACATTGTTGAAAATGTAGTAAGGGGATTCGGTTATCGGGTAAAATCGGCCTCTGTCTCAGAACATTCGCGTATCGCTATCAATAACCGAAGTCTCAAGTAGGGATTGTACGGAGCTTCGACACCGACTCCGACTTCGGCTCCGATAATTTTGAATCGGAGGTTATACCGAAGATTTGTGAGCAAGCATATTCAAATACCAATATTTTATTAAATATTTTATACACTACTGTCTAAAGGAACATGTTTTATTGCCGCAAACGTCATCATAAAAAATATTGGCCAGTTCACCCATAAAAATAAAAAAAAACGGTTTAAAATGTGAACTTCTTCTGAACATCTATCTTCATCTATCCTCCGACTCCGATAAATTAAATTTAAAACCTTCGGTTTCGACTCCGGTTCAGGTAAAACCACCTCCGTAACATTCCAGTCTCAAGACCCGAAGTCCTCTCTAAAAACTCACGCACTGTTCGTTCATTCAAAGCAATTTAATTAGGAATTCTTTGAAATAAACACATTTTGATTTCCGTAATAAATTAACAAAATGGCGATAAAGGAAACGGAATTAGCGGTAAATTAAAATATTCGCTTGGTAATTAAAAAAATAACTGTTGGCACTGGTTTTCGCTAAACAGCCTACTCTAAAAAAATGTTTATGCAATTTCATGAAGGTAGGAACGCCCGGCCCTTACCCCTAAGACTGATTTTTTTTTCATTCATTTGTAGGTACTCGTAATTTATTTCATTTACATATAAGGGAGCCCTGGGAGAGGCCTATGTCCAGCAGTGGACAGACACCTGCTGATAGATAGATAGACATATAAATATTTAATTATTTTTCCTTCCTTCTGAGCAAGGGCTTCGAGGTTCTGTTCTTGGTTAGGAAGTTGCTGGACGCTGGCAGTAATGGTCACCAATTGGCATTAAAAAAAGTTGCTTTACATTCAATCCATACAAAATGTGTTGTGTTCTGGAAGATATCACTCTTAGCGATAAGTCACAGAATAACTTGACACCTGACAGAGTAAGTGGTCACCATCGTCGCCCATAGCCATCTCCCCCACATTTACATGGTGTATTTTGCATTTTATGAACCAATTTAAACTTTCCTACCAAAACGCTCCAACTGTCATGGCGTCACGAATGACGTCACGCCTTGCAAAACACGCTTTTGTAAAACCTAAGTCCATTGCAAAGATTTGTTGTTGTCGTCGTTTTTTTAGAAAACTGTAGGTCAATTAATAAACAATAATATTTTAATAGCTCAAAATTGCTTGTATGGTTAGTGGCCAACCTATTTGTCAGAGTTGTTTAGGTCGCCTGTAGGCCTCTGACATGGCTTAACGACTGCTGTCGAACGACAACAACCGGGACGGACTGCTTAACGTGCTTTCCGAGGCACGGAGGAGCTCAGATGAAATATGCCACTAGCGGTCACCCATCCAGGTACCGACCGCGCCAACGTCGCTTAACCTGTACGATCACTTTCGGACCGTGCTCGCAACTAGGCTACGAGCTCCTCAACCACAATAAACCGCTATAACATAAAAATATGTTTTGCAAGGCGTGACGTCATGCGCTCTGTTTAGTGTTTACTGTCACGTGACTGTCTTTATTTATCTACTTCATTAGAGGATTTTCACGACAAAAATAACTGGATAAGATAAGGCCTGAACTACACGCATCCAGCTCGGTTCGCTGCAACTAACCGTTCCGCCCTTCTCCCACTCGAAATCAGCGCGTGTAGTCCAAGACTCGATATTAATACATATCTACTTTCCTTCCTTTACCGTCCAGCTTCATCCCGATCTCACCAGTTTTCTTAATTCCCTCCGTGATAACGTATTAATAACATTGGTTTCTAACCACCTCACCGCTGTATAAAGTACATCCGGCGCATCCTGTATCTGGTCTGCGGTTTCCACTTAGCGTATTTATTGATATTCCATATTATGTTACTTGGGGTGGGTGAGGATGCCATTAAAATGATGCGGACGAGGAATGGTGAGAAAGCTGTAAATTTAAGTAAATATATAAAATAAATAAATAAAGTAAAATTAAACTATGGTTGGTTGTTTGGTTCATATTACAGGACACGGGGTCGCCTTAATGCGAGGTCCAAGTAAACTTAAAAACAATTGCAAGTTTTTGTGGTAAATAAATTATTTTGTATTAAAAAAAGATAAGAGATAAGATAAAAATACATTTATTACCAAATTATATAAATTTAAAATTATAGTACAAAGTACTAAACCAAAGCATTATATGTAATGTATATTTGTCAAACCAGTTTGTTTAACCAGTGCGACCTACCAGTAATGACCTACGGAGCCGAAACGTGGACACTGACGGTGCGACTTGCTCACAAATTGAAAGTCGCTCAGCGTGCTATGGAAAGAGCTATGCTCGGAGTATCTCTGCTGGATCGAATCCGAAATGAGGAGATCCGGCATAGAACAAAAGTTATCGACATAGCTCATAAGATTAGCAAGCTGAAGTGGCAGTGGGCCGGTCACATCTGTCGCAGAACCGACAACCGCTGGGGTAGACTAGTTCTGGAGTGGAGACCGCGTTTGGGCAAACGTAGTGTGGGACGCCCCCCTGCTAGATGGAGCGACTATCTGCGCAAGGTGGCTGGCAGCGACTGGATGAGAAGAGCCGAAGATCGGGCTCAATGGCGCGCCCTGGGAGAGGCCTATGTCCAGCAGTGGACTAGAATAGGCTGCTGATGATGATGATGAAATATTTTAGGCCTAACTTTTGTGTTATTGTTATTGAAATGTAATCAATTTATTTATTTCTAGTATGACGTGTAAATGATATGAAAAAAAAAAAAGAATTTGAATTTAAGATCGTAACTGAACGCAATCAAAAATCGTGGCACGCTCATTATCCAAAATGACGTAAGTACAATTTTAATGAAAAAGTGGATGGAATTAATAAGTCATTATTAGAGATTAGAGAGTATTGTCGGCCGTTAGCCGTGGGAACGGACCGACCCGTAGTACTACGGGCTCGATCCGGTTTAGGGTTACGTAAAATTAAGACTAGTTTTGGAAACAGAAAAAAAAAATCCGTGAAAGATAAGACACTCAAAAATTACGTTGTTATATTTTTTAAGCTTAAAATCAATAATTTAGATAGGCTTACTTATACCTGAACACCTAACATTAGCGGAATTGGTTGTTTTTTTTTTAAGGCAAAGGGAACTGAGCCCATACAGCCATGTCTGATGTAAACAACTCTTTCAAGTCTTCATTAAAATGCTGGTGTGACACATTTCAATGCCATCTGGGAGAATCTTCCACGCTTCTGTGCCATCCGAACCAAATAAGAAGGCGTCCCGGACGCAGTGTGGCGCTTCAAAATCCAGCCAAGTACGGATCGGGCTGCAGCGTCTTATTTGACTTTACTTCACTGTCCCACACATTATTCACATCTTGTCGAAGTTCTTCGAGCAAGAAACACCATTCTCACTAGAAAAGCACTACTGAAAAACAATTTGCAAGACAAATCGAAACAAAGCTGACGTGGACGCCACAAAAGCGCGGGAGAAACTCCTCTAGCGGAATTGGAATAAAACAAAATAATCAAATCTTTCTCAAATTAATAAAATGTACAGAACACCGCAAGCAAAAGCACGGTTTGCACTCGAGCGTTCTTTTTTCAAAACTCCGCAGCAAACCGGCCAGTATTAAACACGGATAGTTTTTATCATTTTACTTATTATCTGTAATTGATTCAGATCCTGTATCTACCGTTGCTTTTAAAAATAAAAGGATATTCATTCACTACTTGGAAGGCAAGGACATCTAGCCATACAGCCTCAGTTACAAGTTAGCCGATGTTAAGCCTAACTTGGTCGTAATAAGGTATAGGTTGGCATAGGTAAGTGTCGATAGATATTTCTCAATTTCTCACGGTTGTTGTTGATTAAAAACTAGTTATTGTATTTTATGACCTAGTGTAGACTTGAGTACGTTAAAAAAGAAAAAAGTTTTATTTTTAGGTACCTATATTTATTTATGAAGCTTTGTTCTCAGGAAGATTCATTCACACAAATATTTACAAATAAAGTTAGTAAAAAGGTAATGTCCAAGGCCATGATACTGACCCCAAAGCACTGGACGACTACTTCGCATTGACATGCAGGTATATCCAGTGCCTCAGAAAGCTAGTAAGACCACGTAAGGCTGTATGTTGAGTACTACATTGAGCAACCTTTGCCACAAAAAGAGAGAAACTCGCAAAAAATAATTGATAACACACTTCGTACACAACACACGTTTTACTTTTATTTTTTGCCTTTTAAGGTAGTCTTAATAATAGCGAACATCACGACGGATAGACGCATTAAAGTAACGGACCGCATCCCGTTTCCCACGTACGCAATTGTCACTTGTTTTATTTTTTATTCTGTATCGATGTCGCCATTTTGTTTTTCGTTTTTCAGACTCCGCGCGCTGTTTGGTTTTTAATTTTTATTCCAGCCAGTGTTTGGGCTCGTCTTATTTTTTTACGTTTTCAGCCAGTAATTCACATAATAGTAAACCTACTAAATAAAAAATTTAGTATGACTGTGCAGAGATAGCCTGGGATGGTAACACACTTTTACCTATTTATTTATTTGTACTTTTAATATATTTTTGTTTTCGTCCCTGACTGCCGTTTCGCCCGCGATGCCTTCGCCCTGGCACAGCTGACAACCAGCGCTGTGGTTCTGCCGTACCGGTCGGACCGCAGCACATGCTGAGCATGTGTCCTTTTAATGTTGCATTGTTTTTTTTTTATTTCATCAAATATTTTTAAGTCTAATAATGTATGCAATGTTAAATAAATGTTTTTCTTTCTTTCTATTTCTGCCGCAAAGCAGCAACGCAAGCATTGCTGTGTTATCTGTTTGAAGGGTACGAGAGCCAGCGTAATTACAGGCACATGAGGCAGTCCATCTTAATCTTCAAGATGAGATATCTATGGACGATGGACGGTGACTACTTACCATCAGGTAGCTCTATTGCTCGTTTGCTCTCCTTATACAATGAAAAAAAGAACACATTTTTGGGCCAGTTCCAATGGGAGGTTTTCTTTTTGAGTTCGTTTTTGTTTAAATAGATGGCTCTCTCACGTAGGGGCGATCTGTCATTGTCAGTCAATAATAATTCACGCGTCACGCGTTCAAATTGTATCTCATCATCATCATCAGCAGCCTATTCTAGTCCACTGCTGGACATAGGCCTCTCCCAGGGCGCGCCATTGAGCCCGATCTTCGGCTCTTCTCATCCAGTCGCTGCCAGCCACCTTACGCAGATCGTCGTTCCATCTAGCAGGGGGGCGTCCCACACTTCGTTTGCCCAAACGCGGTCTCCACTCCAGAACTCGTCTACCCCAGCGGTTGTCGGTTCTGCGACAGATGTGACCGGCCCACTGCCACTTCAGCTTGCTAATCTTATGAGCTATGTCGATAACTTTTGTTCTATGCCGGATCTCCTCATTTCGGATTCGATCCAGCAGAGATACTCCGAGCATAGCTCTTTCCATAGCACGCTGAGCGACTTTCAATTTGTGAACCAGTCGCACCGTCAGTGTCCAAAATTATTAATGTAAATTGTATCTAAAATGAAATAAATGCGAAGATAAAAAGGGATAAAACATAATTTTCTATACAGTGATCTCGCTCACACATCTAAAAGGCTCTCGTGGATTTTTTACGGCAGTTTTACGGGTACGGCTACCAGCGCCTTTGACATTAAAAAAAATGCCCGTTCCATAGAGCGCCATCTAGCTAGCCTCTTGGAATTGGAACCAATCGGAAAATCTCTCATTATTCGATTTCATATAAAACAAAAAATGCTGGCCACACAATTTTCAAAGATCATGCGCTTTTTTTACTTTTCTTTTTAAATTAGACTGTTTAAACTTTTTAATTTCATCTCACGCAACGACAACTGCGTTTACAGCCTTGTTTTTTTTCTCGTTTAGAAACGAAGCGTGCAGAATAGTCGATTATTATTTTAAAAGGTCCTTTTATTCATCGTAACATGGTTTACGTCGTGTGTTTAACCGACTTGTAACCATTGCTGGATTATTTTTGTACCGTGTGACAGGATGACTTTTTCTTTGTTTTTTTTTTCTTAATTATGAATGGCGTGGGAAGCTTACGTACGAAGCCTACGTAAATAATATTATATATTCTTTCTTTACCGTTAAAGTTGCTAACGAAGTTGAAGAGGTATTAGAAATAAATGCATTAGAATAAAATAACAGTTTAACTTAAGTTATAAAGTGTAAAATGGCGTTAAATCTCGTCTTAAACAAATTGTATGAAGATTGAAGCGGTTCTTAAACTTCTAATAAGAATAATTGCGTACAATCGAAAATGAATTTTAACCCTTTAGCGATGGAGTTCAAAATCGAGAAACAAGTTTTTATTTGTCAATGCACCGGGATGTACTTTCATACTCATTACCAGTTATAATGTTGGTTTATTACCATCTCTTTCACACTAATGTCATTTTTCTAATTATAACTGTTTTATCCCTTTCTATCACTAGTGCAACCTCGTTTGATTCTCATATCAGGCCCTTAGTAACTTCTGCCGAAATATCTATGTCGAAACATGTTTTCCGTCTCGTTCTGTCGTCATATCGTAATGTCTCCTGTCCTTGTCTCGCGCGGTGAGTTCTCACGGTCCGTGGGAACCTCACCTTTCGTTCGAATCGATGTTCCGATCTGTCATTCGATACTACTCGATACCGTATCGATTTTACGGTTCTGTTTGTAAATATTGAACTAAGTACTTTTAAATTATGTGAAGTGCACATTTTTAAGCAAGTCTTAAGTTGATATAAAATGTATACTGAATACGTCAAACATCAGAGTTAAAAATAGGTTATCAGCGAATCGAAAACCCTCTAATAACATTAAAGTGAGGTAAGCTCATCGGTGGCCCAGTGGCTAGGACGCCGGACTCTCATGCGGGAGGTCCAGGTTCGAAACCGTGCAATGCCAATGAGTTGTTCCGATTTTATCGAAGACTTACGTACATTTACAAACTGCTCTAACGGTGAAGGAAAACATCGTGAGGAAACCTGCATTTCTGAGAACATTAAAAGTTTTCGAAGGCGATCAGAAGGTGATTACAGATCAGCTCGGTGGATCATGGCCCGTACCCTCTTGTACAAAGGGGAGGCCTGTGCCCTAACAGTGGGGACATTAATAGGATGATGATGAGGTAAGATGTCTTACGGCCGACGGTGATCACTTACCACCAGGTAGCCCGTTTGCTCGTCCGATTTCCTTATACAATCACCTTACTACATCACTCAAAGGTTGCCTGGAAGAAATAGCTTAAAGCTGTAAGGCCGCCAATTGTATTTGTATTTTATATCTTCTCTTCTGTCCTGTATTTTTATTTGTATTGTATTGTATTGTACAATGCTTGCTTGCTTATCGTCTGGTTAGTTTCCAACCTATTTTTCAGTTGTTCAGGCCGCCCGTAGCCCTATGACATGGCTTAACGACTGCTGTCGAACGACAACAACCGGGACCGACTGCTTAACGTGTGCTCCGAGACACGGAGGAGCTCAGATGAAATATGCCACTAGCGGTCACCCATCCAGGTACCGACGGCGCCAACGTCGCTTAACCTGCACGATCACTTTCGGACCGTGCTCGCAACTAGGCTACGAGCTCACTGTACAATAAAAAAACATGTCTAGTTTTTAAAATACTTTCAATTCTATTATATGAACCAAACTAATTAGATAACTTAGTAACTATTTTCAGGTACACAAAAGTAAAATAATACTAAATGGACGTTAAGCATCAGTTCCGGTTTACTGCTGGAAATATTTGTAAATTGACTCTAACTATCTTTCATACTTACAACCGTTTGTTAGCGGGTAGTATTAATTTTTTTTAAAAACGAAGTTTCCTGACGAAAAAAATATACTTAATAATTTTAAAAGTACAGTCACGAAACTTGGGATCCACTTTTAACACATTCACCAATTAATTTAGAGGTTGCCTGGAAGAGATCGCTTTAAGCTTTTTGGAAATTGTTTGGGGTAACGTCTCAGTCAAAGGAGGACATTTTATTATACCAGAAACTATTGAAATCCCAACAAAATCAAATTAATTGGGTAATTATAATTAATAATTATTGATCTACCAACTAGAATTTAGAATTTTACTAACTTTACTGTGTATTAAGTAATAGTAACCTATTTCATCTTCACACTACACTATTTGAAGACTGAAGTGACTGAAGGTTGAAGTAAAAATATTCAAAAAATCAAAAATATCTGTTTATTCAGTTCTACTTGTGTGTCGTGAAGGCTCCATAGGACCCTTAAAAAGTTTCCTTGATCAGTTAGAAACATTTGTCTGCCATGCGATAGGGCTAACAGATCGATTGCGTGCACGTCCTCGTATCTCTTCACGTTGAAGACTGCGGCTACGTCGATTTGTAGAAGAACTGTTTTGAATTTCATCGTATATGGCTTGAATACTTTCTACATTGTCGTCCATTTCCAAAAAAACAAGCTGCATCTTCGTTTTCCTTATCAGAATCAAGCAAATCGTCTTCGAAATCAGAATCTTCCAATATTCTCCGTAATCGTTCAACCATTTTCAAGTTCGTGAAATGAACGAATGTGGTAAAATAAACAAAAGTATTACATTGACTGTTACCTGACATAAGACTCGCTTCACAATCAAAGAATAACTAAGAGTATGGATATCGATTAGTTTTTATTACGTGCCCAGAGTCCTGAGTCTCTTGAAAGTTCTGTTTTTTCCATGATAATAAGAGATATGATTTACTTCCTATTGCATTCAATATATATATTGAAATGTTAAGATTACATTTATTATTATTTAGGTTTTAACAGGACGTATAAAGATTGAAGTAATATGCGGGACTTACGAGGAAAGCAAAACATTTTGTATGGGGACTGTCAACGTGTTAAAAAACAGGTGTAGCAAGTGCCTACCCAGAAAGCCGAAGACTGACAGACATCCAGGAAGCAAAATCATCTTGCAAAATGACAATACAAAGAATTGTTATTACCAATTCAAAACGCAGTCAATCGACAAACTTAACAATTGCACTTGCAAAACTCTGAAAATAAATGCTTCTGAACACGAAATGTGTTTCAACAGCCGCATTTGCAACGTTGTCGTCAACCCTTTGACGTCTTCTTTCCCACGGTTTTCGAGGAAATTCGGAATTTGAAATTTACTTTTTAAAATAAGTGTTGCCATAAAACATCTGGTGGCCAGATGTAATTCCTGTCAAAGGATTGACTAAGCTTCGTTTTGTAAGGAGAGGCGGGAAGAATAATTCAATGGTGGACGAAACATGTGTTTTGGTAATTGTTAGAAATCTTCAAAACTTTTGTTGTCTTAAAACCTTAAGATAAAGCTTTTCAAAAGAACATTCTATTTTATGAAATTATGCAGAATAGACAAAGGCGTTGGTAATTACCGCCTAAAATTAAAAAAAATTGTTGCAAGTTACAGAATTACGATCGAGATCTGATTATGATTGATATTGTAATTAAAACTCAATCACATCCAGGAAGATGGGACGGCATTTGGTGTGGGACGCCACCTGGGTGCGACACCCTTGCCCCGTCTCACCTTCCAGCCACTTCTTATAAAGCCGGCTCTGCGGCCGAAACCCTCAAACGGCGCAAATATACTAATCTGGGTGAAACATACATATTTGAGCCGTTTGGGGTTGAAACATCGGGACCCTGGAGCCCGGAAGCGCACCGCGTCTTCAAGGACCTCGCAAAGCGCCTGGTCGACGCGTCAAAAGACCCAAGATCTGGCTCCTATTTGGCCCAGCGGATTAGCTTAGCCTATCCAACGGGGCAACGCAGCCAGTCCTTTTTTATATATATTAGCTACGACAAACAGACGGGCCACCTAATGGTAAGTAGTCACCGTCGCCTAGAGACACGTGCAACACCAGGGGTATTGCTTGTGTGTTGCCGGCCGTGGAGGGAGAGGACTTTTTTAACGTTCTTTTTCTCTCTTTAGTTTCTTTTCGTTTTAGTCTTTTGGTTACACTGACTGACTTCTTAGCCTTAGTTTAGTTTTAACTTTACTATTATTATAAATTATATATGACTTCTTCTCCCATTCGTTTACTGCTCAAGCTGTTCGTTTGTGGAATAGTCTGCCTGAGGACATCAGGGGGGCCCCCAACAAGTTCAAAACCCTGGTCCGAGAACATCTACGACAAGGTCCAAATCAATAAGACATGGTTGTGCTAGTTTACTGTTAAATACAATACAATAGAGTTTACGTATTTATCTGTTCAACTATCGAGTATATATATTTATAATTATATATTTATTTGTACATCATAATATATTAGTATTTATATGTTTATATATGTACAATATACTTAATATTAGTATGCATTTTTTAAAGATTAATGTATATGTATTTTTAATATGTATTATGAATAGCTATTTATATATAATATAATAAGAATTTCTATTTTTTATGCACCTACCCAAACATTTCTGCATAACCCCATGGTTAGCTGGTAGAAAATGCCGCAAGGCATTAAGCTCGCCTAATGTACACCTTTTTATTTTGTGCATTAAAGTATAAATAAATAAATAAAAATAAATAAAATATAAACCTAGATATATAAATGAATTCACAGCCTAAATAGGTTTTGCGTGGGAAAGAAAAAACCTATTTAGAACCTTTTATTGCGTACGAACTCGGAAAAAAAAGCCGTTGAAAATCATAATCTTTTAAAAAATCACAACAGTAATGCGTAACTTTCATAACCGCAACTCGTCACGTCCTAGATCACGGCTGTAGATCTCATAGATCATCGCTGTAGATAATTAGAGGCGTCCGCGCCGCTCGTGATCGGAATAAATCGGATTAGTCCGCGCTCGGCGTTTTTTTAAAAGTCAAGCGTGTACTGTAATTAGTTATTAGGTTTTTTTATGTGGGAACAGTATTTAGATACTGTTCGTTGATAGAGATTACGTTTTTGTTGTTCGCCAAAGGTTTTTTCGACTGGTTTAAAAATACTGCTCTAATAATAACGTTTAAGCTGGATTTCAAATCAAAATCAAACTAAATATTAATAAGTTACCATTAATTAATTGAGGTAAAACTCGGATTTAGGTGTAATTTTTTTTAAAAAGTTCGATTTTTGCAGTTATTAGGCGTTTAAGCAATGATTTAGGTACTATATTATATTGTAATGTTTTACCTAGCTAGTCATAAGCTGGGAAAAAATACGGTTTACGGTTTAAGACATTTATTTCAGTAAAAAAGGATACAATCCACTTAGCTTAGAGAAATACAAGATAAACTTATAGTATAATTAACAATATGTACGGTAGATGTGACTTTAAGGCTTATAAATTATTAGACAGATGAATGATGATGCGTCGGTGGCGTCGTGGCTAGGACGTCGGACTCCCATGCGGGAGGTCCGGGTTCAAAACCAGGCAATGCCATGTACCAATGAGTTTTTCGGTTTTTTTGAAAGACTTACGTACATTTACCGACTGCTCTGACGGTGAAGGAAACCATCGTAAGGAAACCTGCACACTGAGATGACCAGTGTGTGAAATGGGGAAGGCAATGGCAAAGCACCCCATTGAATCTGCCACGAGAGTCGTTATATGTGATTAATTCCTTAGAATGATCACGACCCTCAGCAATAAGGAACACGACTTAGAAGGAAGGAAGACAGATGAATAAATTTAAAAATACATTATTCTTAACAGAGTTCAGAATTAGTTTAAAAGTCAACTGTAACTCGTTGGGCGGCATAGTACTTAACAAAAGGTGTGAGAGCGAGAGGTCAGGAGGTCGTGGGACGGATGCGCGGGCGCTGCATGATCACGGGCACTCTGTACGTAAGACTGTTACTCACTCGTAACTAGTATTGAACGATACTAGGTACCACGCTCGTTACATAACTTCGAGATGGCAATAAAACGCATCTTACCTTATAATACCTCAAAGTAAAAGTCGTTTAGTTTTTAAATTAAAACGTAAGTACTGGCCATCATTTTTTTATTTGGATAATCATAACGTTAGGAATAGGACACTTAGAATTCATATTTCGAACATTTTTTAAATCAAAATATCCGTTAGGTATATAAGACTCGATAAACCACTCATCATCAGCCTATTAATGTCCCCACTATTGGGGCAAAGACCTCCCTTGCACAAGGGGATTATGGGCCATGATCCACCGAGCGTGCACAGTGCTGTGCGGTGGATTTCACATGCCTTTGGAATTTTTTATCTATTTCATCAGACATGCAGGTTTCCTCACGATGTTTTCCTTCACCGTTAGAGCAGTCTGTAAATGTAACAATCGATAAACCACTACTTCCCCCAAATTTTGATAAAATTACATGAATAGGATAGCAACACTTGAACGTCGAAAACTTTGAAATCAGAATATCGTTAATAAGAGATTCGATAACCATTCATTTCCATCCGATTTTGACAAAATTGTATTAATTAGGATGGCAACATCCAAAATTCAAACTTCGAAAACTTTTGAATCTCGAAGATCCCGACGGGGTTTGAACATTCCACTCTCCGGTTCTCACGATCATTAGCGTCTGATTCGGACACTTGCTTGCTGCAATGGAATTTCGAATTTGGAATCCACTCTTTGAAAGGCACGCTGTCCTCAAGGACGGGTATAGGATGATATAATACCATGAAGCCTCATTCCTCGTTTAATGATATCATAGTCACGCTTGGTTCGTATTGTTTATTTATTTTAATTTTATTATCAAATCAAACATTATTATTACCAAGTTTTATAAGGAGAACGCGTCTGCCAGTTAGCGCATGCGATTAGTCGGGCACGGAAATGTCAAATTTATGAAAATATATGACCTATAGGTCAATTCCGTGGCTCGCTGTCAATGCTCACGTTCTAGAGGATAGGGCGCTAGTAGTCCGATTTCTGTGCTTCAGACATTTCTTCAAAACCTTAAAATAGCCTTTTGCCCAATTCCTATGGTCAAGTATTCATAAAAAATATACCCGCATCTAAGATGCTGCACTGATCCTGCCAGTAATGTTTTTTTTAAAGCCTATAGACTGTCCCACTGCTGGGCAAAGGCCTCTCCTCCTCCTTTCCATTTTCCCTATCCTCGGCGTCCTTATACCATCCCTTTTGGAAGTGGTCGAGATCGTGCTTCCACCTTAGCTGTAATTTTAATAAAAGTAAAAAAAATACATCTGCCCCACAGCTTTCGCAAATCTATATACCTGTCCCACTCTTACCACAGCATTTGCGTATCTCCTATCTTTATAGACAGCTGCCAATTCCAAATGTGGATTCTATACCGTCTCTACAAAATTGTTACTGACAGAAAGAGTACGAATATACCAGATGCGTAGATAAATGCTATCTCGAACTAAACTTTATTACCATAGATGTGTTAGCTCCGGACTACATTCGCCGGTTCCATTCGCTACAGACAATCACGAGACTTTAAGTGGGGGGAGGACGGAACGCTGGTGATTGGCTACAGCGAACCGAACCGGCGCCATGTAGTCCTAGCCTAAAGGGAAGTAGGCAAATGAGCCATGAGCTGTAATTATGGTTTTAAAAATGAAATAATTTAGGCCATAAAACACCGGCACTTTTTTCACTGTTATGTTTTTGGTGCGGGATTTGTATTTCGCGACTTCAGAATTGGCCCCATAGTGAATGTTGTTCTTCATAAGTATTTATACTTATCTATACATTCTAACTAAAAAAAAAGAAAAGAAAGTATCTAATGTAAAACTAAGCAGATGAGGCAAGTTTTTAACTAAAAAGTTCGTTATCAAAGTTCCTGTGCATTCAGTAGCGCGATCCTTACCTTATCATCAACAAACATATGCTCTCTCCATCTCGCTCTGGTTCGGAAGATAACGTATCTTCTATCTCTTTTACTCTTATTTTCAAATGTCAACAGCTGTTTCGCAACGGGATCTCGGGGGCGTGCGCCGGCGCATATAGGCTAGGGCTGTCACTACAGTTTTGAGTTAATTTGGTGTATAATTTATTTTAAAAATCAGATTTACAAACTGTTTTTTTTAACATTAAGTAAATTAGGTAAGGTTCTCTTATACCTAATCTATTTCATCATCATAAGGGCTACGTCATGATAATTTTATGTTTATTGAAAAAAATAATTACATAAAAACGTAAAAATGTAATTTAGAAAAAGAAAGAGCGTCGTTGGAACATTGGTTAGGACACCGGACTCCCATGCGGGAGGTCCGGGTTCGAAACCGTGCAGTGCCATGTACCAATGAGTTTTCGTATTTTTCAAAGACGTACATTTACCGACTGCTCTAACGGTGAAGGAAAACATCGTGAGGAAACCTGCACACTGAGATGACCAGTGTGTAAATGGGGTAGGCACAAAAGATCCTCAAGGGTCGAAGTGTCCCATCGTAAGATAAGATAGAAAAAGAAAAAAAAAATAGATTTTAAAATACTCTGTTCAGTTTTTATGAAGAATCTAAAGGCATTTGTAATTAGACGATAATTATTGTAGTTTTAAGAATACATTTGTATTAAGTTCCTCACTTTATATGACTCAAGTACAGTAGATCACAGGTCAACCTACCCAAAACGTCAAAATTTGAGAATCTGAAATGTATCATATAGCGCAGGCATAAGGTAGAGATTTAATCGAAGGTTTTTGACACATGGTATATAATACTATAGCTTTTGGTCGACTGTACATGGTTTAGGCGATAATTACATTACTAAGAACCAGATGCTATTAACTTTCTTTTAACTGAGTCACTGATAAGACTAAGTAACCGTGACCTGACTCAGCCGAAACCATATTATGTTATAAATTATAATGGTTCTTAGGGATAACAGAGGTAAATTATCTCTAATGTTCCATTGTTGGAAATTATGGAACACTAGTTGGTAATGGATTATTGTTAGTAATAGTGCCACCCCAATTTTTCCCGTGGGTGTCGTATTGTATACTATTCTACACCTAGTAGACGGCGGTAGGCTCGCCACGTATCACGTTTGTCCACCAAATCTTACGACAAAAATTGGGAACTAAACTAAGAAATGAAATCCGATAATAATTATTTATTTATGGCATTGGCAACACAGGCCATCAGCCTAAACATTAAGCGATTTAAAACAGTTTTTAGTATTTCAGCATCAAAATGTTGTGGTGTAGACACATTTTAACACTCCTAGGAGTTATGACGGAAATTTCAACCGGTCTAGTCTCTGGCGAGTTCTCATGGCCCGCCGCAGAATCACAGAGTGAAACTACACAACGAACCACTAACGAGAAGTTTATTTTAAGAGTTCAACGCATTGTCACTGTTACTGACGTTTGCTAGACAAAACTACACCGGTTTTAGCTACAATTTTTGAGCAATAAAATAAACACCGTAGAACCTTCTCCGGCGACTTTACCGGCCAAACTCTCGGATGATCAAAAATATAAACGAAAGGGTTACCACAACAAAAACATATAAGTCGCCATGAATAATAAAACTTTCAAAATGAATGAAGTTAAAAAAATATTTGAAGAGTTGTAGTCGACAACCCTAGGTCCTAAGTTGCAGTCAGCTGCTCACACCGTTTCAATTTCGTGCTGACATTCGAGCAGCCTTCGCACAGCTGTCCTTTTGTGATCTCTATATTTTTTTCTTTAAATTATTCCACCTTTACTTATAGAATACTTAGAATTCACGTGCCTATGTGAAAAAATAGCGCGCGAAATTCCGTTGCGTAATTTTTTTGATTGTAGACTGCGCTCTGAATGGAATTCAAGCGTGATTTTGAAAAAAAATCAACAAAACACATATGCGTAAATAAAAATAAATACATTCATAAGCATAATTAATAATTCATAATTCATAATGGTTAGCCCGTCGGTCGGCGGACTCAGGCGGCTACTGGCGACATGTGAGACATATGCCGCTGCTCACGGCCTAGTGTACAACACTAGGAAAAGTGAATATATAGTATTTAAATCTGGTAACAAGTGCCCGTATTTTGTACCGCCTATTAAGCTGAATGGCCAGGACATTAATAGAGTAAATCATTTTAAATATCTCGGTCACTTTGTAACTGAAGACTTAAAAGATGATATGGAAATTGAGAGGGAGCGCAGGGCTTTGGCGGTGAGAAGTAATATGCTAGTCCGAAGGTTTGCTCGTTGTACCAATACCGTTAAAATCACGCTTTTTAAAGCATATTGTCAAACATTTTACACGAGCAGCCTTTGGACGCACTACACTCAGAGATCGCTAAACGCCCTGCGAATCCAGTACAACAATGCCTTCAGAATGCTATTGAGGCTGCCTCGCTTCTGCAGCGCCTCCGGAATGTTTGCTGAGGCGCGCACCGACGGCTTCCATGCGCTCGTGCGCAAGAAGACCGCCTCCTTGCTGCACAGAGTGGAGGGCGGCAACAATGGCATTCTGAAGACGATAGCGGGCAAGTTTGACTGTCCTATAATCCGACACTGGGTTCGTGTGTTGACCGGGTTCGGATAGGTACCCGATGAACGCACGAACTCTCTGTCCCACATCCCACATGTCTGCCTTTAAGTTTTTCTTTGTAAATAATTACTAACATAGTATTAAGTACCTGCATTGTTACTAACAAAAATTGAACCTCCGTTGTTCCGATAATAAATTGATTTGATTTGATTTGATTTTTGAAAACGCAGGTCTGAGTAAATAAAAAAAAATTAAATACATAAGCAATGCTTAGAAAAAAATATGGAGATTATGTAAAAGTAAATAACTCATAAATAGACGAAAATTAGCATGATGTTTTTACGTTAGATAAATAATGCATAGATACATACATAATATATTTCATACTAGAAAAAAAACAAAATTAAGACGATAAACTAAAGCAAAAATTAGCGTAAATTAAAAAAAAAACCAATAAAAACGGAACCGAAACCACATCCTTCCGCAGGTCCGGTGTAAATTTTATTATATTTATATATGTGTGCGACACGTGTTCTTCCCGCATATCTCATGCGGGAAGAACACGTGTCGTAATTTTTTTGATTGCAGACTGCGCTCTAAATGGATACCGAGCGTGATTTTGAAAAAAAATATTATAGCAACAAAACGCAGGTCTGAGTAAATAAAAAAAAATCTTCCCGCATGAGATATATAGGTAACTTTTTGTTGCACTTGCACAAAAATGAGCCTTTGTATCGACTGAAAACTGTGCGGAAAGTGCCACATTACCGCACTGTTACGCACGATAGGAAGTACTCAACAAAAAAGATTTGTAGGTTTTAAACGAAAAAAAATTCAACTCGTGCTGTCCCACCCTACAGGTCTTTGCCTACAGAAAAAAGTATATTTAATAAAAAAAAACCAAACACGTTTTCACCAACACATGTGAAGTAAAGCATGATTTTAAACAAACAATGACTGACACGACTTCTTTCCACGTCATGTTATACCGTCACGCTCAAGCGTTAATAATGCGCCAGGAACAAAGAAAAAAATAATAATCACGACATAAACGTATTTACTAGGTAGAAACAACTTCGTAGAAGAAGCCGACAGAAGAATTCAGCTGGGTTGGGCAGCATTTCGGAAGCTACGTCACATCTTCTCATCGCCCATACATCAATGTCTAAAGACAAGAGTCTTTAACCAGTGCGTCCTACCAGTAATGACCTACGGAGCCGAAACGTGGACACTGACGGTGCGACTGGCTCACAAATTGAAAGTAGCTCAGCGTGCTATGGAAAGAGCTGTGCCCGGAGTATCAAATCAGAAATGAGGAGATCCGGCATAGAACAGAAGTTGCCGACATAGCTCATAAGATTAGCAAGCTGAAGTGGCGGTGGGCCGGTCACATCATGGTTAAAAAAAGGTAAAGGTTTTTCTATTTTCTATTTTTTTCTATCACACATATTGATTATAATTACCCAATGGATGGCCGGCCATGTTTAACATTTGTTTTTGGTGGGATTTCAATAGTTTCTGGTATAATAGAATGTTCTCCTTTGGCTGTTACGTTATCCAATAATACAATATCCAAAACTCAATTCAAAGTACCCACGAACAAAAGATTACATACAACTTGGCTCATAAACACGGCGCCGCCATCTGGCGAAGACATTTACCACTCGCGCAAGAGTTTCACGTAAAAACAATAATTCTTACACATCTGGCATTTTGGCATTATGCTCCGCAGTGCCTTTGCCGCCCCACTTCCGCCAGTCGATTGTTTCCTATTCCCGAACGGAACATCTGGAGTACCTTTTTCGAATTTGGTAATTTTTGAAGCCGTTGTTGTAATTTGAACAGTGTTCTAATGAAATGGTCGCGTTGCGTTTTATTATTGCACATAGTTAAAGTAAAGTAAAGTACACTTTAATGCACAAATAGAAAACAACAAACAAGAGATAGAAAAGGTAATAGTGAAGTACAATTTAGGCAGCTTTATCGCTAAGACCGATCACTTCCAGGCAACCTTCAGCCTACCAGCATTGGTAAAAATAATTATTTTTTTTATTAAATAAGGAGAGCAGACGAGCCAACAGGCCACCTGATGGTAAGTGGTCACCGTCGCCCATAGACATCTCACCTCACTGTATTAATATTAGAGGGTTTAAATTGTATCACTGTATTAATATTAGAGGGTTTAAATTGTATCACTGTATTAATATTAGAGGGTTTAAATTGTATCACTGTATTAATATTAGAGGGTTTAAATTGTATCACTGTATTAATATTAGAGGGTTTAAATTGTATCACTGTATTAATATTAGAGGGTTTAAATTGTATCACTGTATTAATATTAGAGGGTTTAAATTGTATCACTGTATTAATATTAGAGGGTTTAAATTGTATCACTGTATTAATATTAGAGGGTTTAAATTGTATCACTGTATTAATATTAGAGGGTTTAAATTGTATCACTGTATTAATATTAGAGGGTTTAAATTGTATCACTGTATTAATATTAGAGGGTTTAAATTGTATCACTGTATTAATATTAGAGGGTTTAAATTGTATCACTGTATTAATATTAGAGGGTTTAAATTGTATCACTGTATTAATATTAGAGGGTTTAAATTGTATCACTGTATTAATATTAGAGGGTTTAAATTGTATCACTGTATTAATATTAGAGGGTTTAAATTGTATCACTGTATTAATATTAGAGGGTTTAAATTGTATCACTGTATTAATATTAGAGGGTTTAAATTGTATCACTGTATTAATATTAGAGGGTTTAAATTGTATCACTGTATTAATATTAGAGGGTTTAAATTGTATCACTGTATTAATATTAGAGGGTTTAAATTGTATCACTGTATTAATATTAGAGGGTTTAAATTGTATCACTGTATTAATATTAGAGGGTTTAAATTGTATCACTGTATTAATATTAGAGGGTTTAAATTGTATCACTGTATTAATATTAGAGGGTAAATAATACATTGAAAACTGAAAAGCTTATGAAATTTGCGAAAAAAGTCTACGATTTGTATGTAAGTAATATTGTAACTTTTAATTTCAGATAATGACACAATATCTAATACTAAAATACCTAAGCTAAAGCTCTTCCAGGCAACCTTCGGACAGAGGAAATGATTTCGAGAAAGAGGTAGTAGGTGTGCAAGGTTTATGGAAAACCTTGTATAAGACAATTTTATTCACAACAATAACATATAATCAAGGTAATTAATTACCATACTATACTTACTAAGTACATAAAATAAATAGGCAGATGTATATGTATACGTAAATATATAAAATGATACATAGACCACATAAACTAAAATATATAATGAGTACATAACATACAGGAAAAGCAGAATAACAACCAGGGTAGATAAAAGGAGAGGAAAGTTTAAAGAGGTACGGAACGTACGCATATTTACCGACTGCTCTAACAGTGAAGGAAAACATTTATTATTATTATTAATTGAAAATCTACATAATTTCATTAAAAAAAAAATTACATTCACAGTGTAACAAAAACCAATATAGGTTTGTCAAGAACACTGGCAGACCGTCGACGGTCGCATAATATTTGTGGGTGTGCGAAGAACAGCACTGTGCTTGTGCATTTCCAGTGCTAGTGCACTGCTTCGGCAAGGGAACACGTTTATTCCCTTGTGTGCGTTATCGGACAGTACTTCACAGTAGTGTTCATCGTGAGGAAACCTGCACAATGAGATGACCAGTGTGAAAAATCGGGTAGGCACAAAAGATTCTCAAGGGTCGAAGTGCCGCTGGGTTATTTCCGGCCCCCTATCATAAGACAAGATAACGGTAGTGTAGTAGTAGTAAGATAAGTATGTGAAACGTGGAAGGCAATGGCAAACCCCCAATAAATCTGCCACGAGAGTCGTTCTATGTGATTAATTCCTTAGAATGATCACGACCCTCAGCAATGTGGAACAAGACTTAGAAGGAAGGAAGACAGATGAATAAAATAAATAAACAGTGTGCAGGACACTGAGATGACCAGTGTGTAAAATGGGGTAGGCACAAAAGATCCTCAAGGGTCGAAGATACTGGGGAATTGTCTATGCTTTTCATACGAAACTCATTTCGGGTTGGTGTTAACTAAGTGCAAAACGACCTTATAATTATTACTATGGCACACAAAGGCGCATAAGTAATTCTGTATTAAAATCGAGGTCACTAACAATTCGTTTTTCTAATTACCCGCATTTAAAAATAACTGTATAAAAATGTTCTACATCGAGATAAGATTTAATTTATTTAATTAATTACCTAGTTATTTGGTGCGTGATAAAAAAACGTCGGTGGCGTAGTGGCTAGGACGCCAGACTCCCATGGAAGTGGTCAGGGTACGAAGCCATGCAATGTCATGTACCAATGCGTTTTTCGTATTTTTCGAAAACTTACGTAAATTTACCGTCTGCTCTGACGTTGAAGGAAAACATCGTGAGGAAATCTGCACACTGAGATAGCGTGTGAAATGGGGAGGGCAAAACAAACCACCTCATTAAATCTGCCAAAAGTTGTTTTATGTGGTTTTTCCATAGAATTTAATAAACTTACGTCCGATCTATGTGTATGTCCATAAACAGTGTTTAGTGAATTAATTGGCTACGACAAAAATCGGGCTGGCGGGCCACCTGATGGTAAGTAGTCACCGTCGCCTAGAGACACGTGCAAGTTTGATGAAGGTTGTGTGCAGCTCCGGAAAAAGGGGACTGCCTCAGCCTGTTGCCGTAGCATTTAATTTCACTGGATGACCATAAAAAAAATCCTTACATTACCTATTTGGAATTTACGGCCACAACAAGGATTTCCCATAAATCGAAAAGCCAGTTTGGCACGTTTTGTTTTTCCACTTTTAAACAGCATAAAATACAAAAACAAAACGCAAGGTGTGGGAGCACCTGGCCTAAAATTATTAAATGACAAAAAAGCACATTATCCAGGCAGATGGCACGCGCCTCGGCGTTGTAATTTTATATGTACCTACCCACAAAAAAGCCTTGGTAATTAAAAAAATGCATTCGCGACTTGTTTTCCTTAAACAACAGCAATTTTTTTTACGTTATTAGTTTGAATTATTCATTGGGATTAGAGAAGATGAAGCGATAAGATTAAAGTGTATTAAAAATATGAAAAAATTGAATTAAATTGTTTTTTGATAACAATAAAACGACGAACAAAGGTAACTACTACCTCACTCTTCTAAGTCGTGTCCCTCATTGCTGAGGGTCGTGATCATTCTAAGGAATTAATCACATAGAACGACTCTAGTGGCAGATTTAATGGTGTTTGCCATTGCCTTCCCCATTTCACACACTGGTTATCACAGTGTGCAGGTTTCCTCACGATGTTTTCCTTCACCGTCAGAGCAGTCGGTAAATGTACGTAAGTCTTTCGAAAAAACTGAAAAACTCATTGGTACATGACATTGCATGGTTTCGAACCCGGACCTCCCGCATGGGAGTCCGACGTTACCTACTTTACCAAAATACCGACGCGATTAATCCCCCGTTTTCGTAGTTAAAAAACGCATATTGGTAAACGTGTAAAAAACGGTACAGTCGGCATCTAGCTAATGTATACCATCTGTCAAATTTCTGCAAACTGAAATTAACCTTAATTCATTCGTCATAGACTTCAAAAAGACTTATTCGATCCTAGGACATTAGTTTTTAAAAGACGGGTTGAGGATGTCCTCAAGTGAGCTATCCACGCACCTACTTTATAGTCTTTACTTTATTATTTTTCAATAGGTATTTTTTAATCATTACATTCAATAGTATTCTTTCCCAACTCAATTTTGTACAACAACCAATTTCCCACTTCCTAACCATGCTGTGTTTACACGTTAAGGGTTACGACCTAGCTCATAACTTTATATTGATTTTTATGTAATTTCTATGGTTGTAATCTGTTGTGTTTACCTAATAAATAAATAAAAATTGAATTGTAGAATTTTGACAGATGGTATACTTTAGCTACAGGCTGACTGTACCAATGATTATAAAAATTAAATATAGAATACAAACTACCTACAATTCTTCTAGAAATTGGTATTTTCTAAGCATAGAAATCTAATAATAAGCTTACCTGTTGTTGTTTATAAAACTTACCTGTTGTCGGTGGTCTGGAAATCACGTGTTCAGTTATTGGAACTGAAGTGCTAGGAATTGGGACTGAGGGATTAGTTCTTGGAACTGAAGTGCTAGGAATTGGAATCGGGGGCTCAGTGACTGGAGTTCTAGGCTTAGGAGTCGAAATGGGTGCCCTTGCCTTCGGTATGGGAGCCTTAGATTGAGCAGGGATTCTCATTTTGAAATAATACACCATTTTGGAAGCGTTTCCAACACCACGTCAAATAATAAAATCACTAAACCTCATTAAAATGTTATTTGCACGTTATTACTGAACGAGATCGGCGGTTGTACTGACCGTTGCTTGAATTTTATTAATTCAACCCTACATTTTTAATAGAAAATATTACAATCCTAACAAGTAATGTAGGTAGGCGTAAAAAAGTATGACAACCGAACGAATTGTTTACAAAGACAGCTACATTTCAAAAAGAAACATCAATTTAGAGTGCGTTCCAAAACCATTCGAAATTATTCACGTTGGCAGCTGTACTGATTTTTAAGATGTTAACGCGGTAATGGAATATGGACAGTTGTCAACGTGAATTCTTTCAACTGGTTATGGAACGGTCTCCTAGAAAATAATTCAACAGATTTTGACAAAAGAACGATTTTATTTAAGACTTTAATGCACAAAAATAGTACATGAGGCGAGCTTAATGCTATGTGGCATTTTCTACCAGCTAAACCTAAATCGATTCTTATCCAAAGAAAGTCCATGTCGCCTATTAAAATATTATGTCCTCATTCTTCACAAATCTTAAATCAGTTTTTTTAAGTTCAAATGTTCTGTATGTGTATAAAAGATTAGGTAAATAAAAGAAAGTCTAACGTGGTGCGGTTATCTTTTTCAACTGATCATGGAACACATAGTTTACAAAGATTTGGTTTAAAAAGGGAACATCGATATGAAAAAATAATCTATACTTATTGACAAAATAACGTCTAAAAACCAATAATCTCAAAAAAGCCGTTAAAAACGGTTACAACTTTAAAAAAATAACAAACGTTCGCTCACCTAATCCGATTTTCCTTTTAATTTTCTTCAGGACTTTCATTTTGGATCCTTTCTTATCCTTCACAGGGGTGGTTTCGGGCTCCAGAGCCATTGGAGGCAGTACGAGCGTTTGGGGCGGCAGTGGTGTCCCATGCGAAGCCCTGGGACACGCGGGGCAATGGCACGAGCCCCTCGCCTGACGCACGCTCAAGCAGCTGTTTACACCCATCATTGAAACCGATTTCCAAAAATCCAAATCCAAAATTGAAAAAAAAAAAAACTTTTTTCTATTACTTCATGTCTTCGAATTTCGAACAGTCACGAATCACGTATAGCGCACTTATTGCCCTACACAGCAACGTTTCTTTTTACACAGTTCACGCGTAACGAATTAATTATTTTTGGAGTTCAATAAGTCACGAACGATTCACAACACAGCGCGGTTTCCGAGCGTTTATTCTTCGACGGCGCGATGCACGTCCGCTCGCGACGAAGCCTGGCGGCGGAGTGAAAAACTGAAGCGCGAGACGCGAGACGAGCCCTGCAAAGTTGCGCACGCAAGCCCTACGTCTAGGGTTGCCACCTTCTTTTATTTACATTTGGTCAAGTATTTAGCGAAGTGGGTAACTCTCTTCTCTTCTAAGTCGTGTTCCTCATTGCTGAGGGTCGTGATCATTCTAAGGAATTAAGTACATAGAACGACTCTCGTGGCAGATTTAATGGGGGTTTGCCATTGCCTTCCCCATTTCACACACTGGTTATCTCAAATAAATACAAAATAAATTTATTTTGCAACTTACAATTAATACATGGTTGATGCTCTAAATCCCGCACTAGGATACCCTGTGTCGCGGGATTTAGGCTCTTCTGTTTAGGAACAAATTTGATATATAAAGGAAAAAAATAAAATAAAATAAACGTATACAATTTTAAATGAACATTAGATACTAAGACGTAAGCATGGAGTGAAAGTGTGTGTGTATGTGTGCGTATTGGTGTGGGGGTGTGGAAAGGTGAGGGTGTGTGTTTGTTGAGGGTGTGTGAGAGTGTGTGGGTGTGTGACTGCATGACTATATGTGTATATGTGTGTTTATTCATTGGACAATTTCCAATACTTTCTCAGTGCTGTCATAGTCCAAGGTTGCAAGCCAGGTGGTTAGAGATTGTTTGCAGGTTGTTTGTTTGTTTTCTCAGTGTGCAGGTTTCCTCACGATGTTTTCCTTCACCGTAGAGCAGTCGGTAAATGTACATAAGTGTTTCGATAAAACCGAAAAACTCATTGGTACATGGCACTGCCTGGTTTTCAAATTTTTTACTGATGTCTTAATTTAAAAAATTACATACCGGCCTTTAGGCCTTTAATGTTTTCTTATTTACATTAAATGAAAGAGTATAATATAATTACAGGTTACATGTCTGCCATTTCGTAAAACATTTTTTTCAAGTTCTATTTTTTCAATAAGAGTCGTTGGATAATATCGATCCTCATTAATATTTATTTCGATTCACGCACAAAATAATCACGAAGCCGAATTACAAACTCCCGGCTTTTTCTGTCTAAAACCATCCACTTAGGTATTATTGGTTCGAAAATACTAATAGGTAGCAACAAATGACGAAAAAAAGCAGTAAAGTAAGAAATTATTTTTTTCAGTGAATTTTAAAAATAACAAACACGTTTTTTAACAAATTGGAATGGTTAGGTATTAATTAATCGAAATACGGGTAGCTATCAGATCTTTAAAAGAATCGGATCGGTAATAATTCGAGCACCGAATAGACATCCCTATATGATACGTCAAACAAACTTCAAAAGGATCACCACAAATTGGATAAGGTATAAATTTTAATTCATTCATTCATTCATACATTCATTCGTATAGGTTTAAAATGACCACTTTCCGAAAATGATCCAAAGGTGGCAACCCTAAGCTAAGCGCTGCCATCTCAATGTTTTCCGTTTTCAAGACAAGGACAGATAGAGTGGGAGAATGTCAACACACAGGGTTGTTTTTTTTTTCAGACAGATGCGACAAAGGGATGGAAAGCTTTTGGCAAATGCTAATTTTAGAAGTTTAGCCCTTTGTGACGGTGTATTAATTAATTTTGCGATGTGTTGTAGCAAACAATGGTTGCTGCGTAGATAATAAATTAACAAAAGGGTTTGTTTTACTTTTATGTTACAATAACATGAAACAAGGTTTCAGGAAATGCCCTGAAAATTGTTATGTTGATTTGATTTTTTATTATACATCTATCTGTGATTGACAATTGTTGGGAGTATCTTTGTCCTCTCGGACGCTGTGGAACCGGGAGGTGAAATATACACCTCCCAGGTGCCCACGGAAAATGCTAGGAGGGCACAGGTGCGTTCCACTGGAGATCCCGGAGCCCTCCGATATGCACGAGGCCGGCCATCGAGGGGGTTTTAGTGAGTAAAAATCTCACATAACCCAGTCTCTCCCCCAGGAGTCTAGGTATCTTTAAAAAAAAGGTTGTGTCCAGCCATCAGTCATGGTCCAACATAATACCAGCGCTGGAGGCATTCTTGTCTGCAGCAATAAGCTGAGTTGAGACCCTTTTCACAACAACAGCAGACCATCAGACATGATTTAGATATGTCCACCTTTGACTACATAATTAATTTATTATAATTATAACTGTTTCGGTCATTGCTGTGTGTGAAATAAACATATTACTTACTTTTTTTTACCATAAGATGAAATAGATGTTTTATTTAAACCCTGCCAGGAGATCTATAATATGGGGACGCGACGGTTCTTCGGTACCAGGGTAATTCGCCTAAATTACAACGTTTGTAGTTCTATTTCTATCCAATTTCAATTTAGTTTTCGTTCCAATTCTATTTGGACACCAAATCGCATTCTGCTGACGCATAACTCTACCACTGCCACCTTTTGATTTACTATCGCTCGGGCAATACCTCGGCTCGGTGACCGTTCAACTGCGATTCGGTATAAACTAAACGTTTTATTAGAATGCACAAATACGTTACTGTTCGATCGATCGTTGACTCGATCGGACCTTATTTTTATTTTATACAATTTACACTATTATTACGGGAATTCCCAATTCAATTATGTAAAACAATACTATTCCATCTATAAAATTAATACAATTTACATAAAATAATTACATGCTTAGATAAGTCAGTGTTACTTCTGTGAATTCTGTCACCGAGCAATGGACCAGATCAATCCTTTGGGATACCTCGTTTAGTATACGAAGAGCTCTCGTGGTTGGAGCAAATTTAAGAAGGATTGTTCTGGCGGTCGGGACTTTGAAAAATTTCTGGGTCCTCGCGCAGCCTCGCGTCCGAAACGAACCAATCTCAAGAATGCCAAAAACCTGCCGATTATCAATTTTACCTCGGAACACCTTAAATACGTAGGTAGCTAACGCACTTACAGATTTACTTGAACTTATCTGAAATTGGATCGTTAGTGGATAGTAGCATACCTACGAAACACGTCAAAACGATGCAGTTTAGATTCTATTTAGTTACGTTGTATTTAGTGGAATCGATCTCCTGGTCAGGGTATAACTAACTAACTATTCCTATTAAAGTATAAGGTCTATGTCCAGTCCCTATTAATGTCAAATGTCATACTCTCACCTGGACCATCAGACCGTTATGAAGAAAGAAAGCGTCACACACAACACATTTCGGCCGTCAACCCGACGGCAGCGGGCAGCGGGCAGCAGAGCGGTAGCGGCGCGGCGCGGGTAGAGAAAAGGCGTTACACCCAGTGGAGAAAAAAATCCACTCTTCCCCACCAGGGGGATAACTGGTAAATACACTGACATCAGAGTTTAGTTTTCAGTGGGTAAAGACTAGTAGAATAGGCCGTTTGTTTGCTTGTAGTCTCTTTATTGTACACTTAAAAAATATTCAGAAAATAAAAACATTAAAATATGTACAAAGGCGGGCTTATCCCATAGGGATCTCTTCCAGCCAACCTTTCTAGTAGAGGCCGTTCTAGTAGAGGTGGATCCAGAAAAACATTTTGGGGGGTTATACAATACAATACAAAACCATTTATTGCACACAAATTCATATTACACGTACATATCTTGCCCTTACAATGTTGTACATAAACTAATTTGTGGCAACAGGGAGCGTGTTCAGCTTCTGCTATGGACGGAGTCCACAGCGCTGATTATCAACACGTCCCTTTCTCGTTATCGGTTACTGAGATCGGAAAATAGTACTACAAATGGTCAAGGGCGAGTCGAGCCAGGTTGGGGGGATAGTAAAAAAATGATTGAAAATCACTTAGACCTTGGACGCTGGACTTCACGCTCCAGTCCAACCCCGGTTCGGTTCACTGCACTGCACCCTACTCGCCGCCGCTGCCACCCCGCTACCCACTACCGTCGAGCTCACAGCCTTCTAGTATTCAAGATGTTCCTCCACATTGCCAATTAGTTATCAAAATATCAACGCTAGAACACCTCTCCGCGACGCTGTCCCCGCTACTCGCTTCCGTTGAGCCCACGGCCTTCTAGTTTCAAGATGTCCCGTCACATTGCCAATTACCAGCTGCGCACACGCACCTTGCGCCGAGACTGCGCGTGGCGCGTTTTTTCGCCCTTAATTCCCTAAGGCATCTGCTAAGATCAAACTTTGTAGTTCAAAGACCTTTGGGCTTGATTATGGCAATACTCAAAGCTGAAGAGGCTGTTGACATAAGTGGAATGTATAGATCTGAACTGAGATCATTAGTTAGCCATGATGATCTTATGATAGGGAGGGGGGAGGACCCCAGCGGCACTTCGACCCTTGAGGACCTTTTGTGCCTACCCCATTTCACACACTGGTCATCTCAGTATGCAGGTTTCCTCACGAAGTATTTCTTCACCGTCAGAAACATTGAATTAAATGAAAACTGTTATTATCAGTCTTTTTATTATCATACCGTAGCAGCTGTGCAATAAATAAAAAAATTACATATTAGACCTACTAATTATGTACTTTTAATTCTGTCACGAGTTTTACTAAATTCGATTTTCATATTCTAACAGAAATAAAGTAAACAATGTTGCATCAAATGAACGCATTTAATCAACCTAAACAAATATATCAGTCACTGGGGCAAAGTGTTCTAATTTATTGTGCGGTGGCGTGGGGAGGCGCATCCAAAACTCACCTGTTGCCTCTAGAAAGGGCTCAACGTGGGGTTCTAAAAGTTCTCACTAAAAACCCCTTCCGTTATCCTACAGACGAGTTATATAAAAATACAGACAGTTAGACAACTGTTTATAAACAATTTACTGTTAAAATTTCATTCGTTGATTCCTTTCATATGCATAGACTCTGATAGACAACAAAGATATAAGAAATGGTTAGTTCCGAACAAACACACTACTTTTGGACAAAGATTTTTCGATTTTCTGTCACCCCGATTGTATAATGTCCTGGAAAAGAGATTCAGCACTTGTAATCTCTCCAAATACAAATGTAGAGGTATAATAAAAACCTGGCTCCTTGGTTTGAACTATGAGGAAACAGAAAAATTGCTGGCCATAACCAAATAAAATAAATAGGCATATCTAACCTACATAATAAACACACACGCACCCTCACTTACACACAACCCACACACATTTTAATAAAACCACACTCTCATACACCCCAACATATCCTCCCATACTATCATAACGTTATAGATATTAAGCACTAAAGAACCTTACCGACAGCAGCACACACAAAAATGCAATTTAATAAACCGATATGGTGGACCGGAAGCAAATGATCCCTACAGCACAGGGCAACCTATTGTAGGTATCAAATGATCCCTACAGCACAGGGCAACCTATTGTAGGTATCAAATGATCCCTACAGCACAGGGCAACCTATTGTAGGTATCAAATGATCCCTACAACACAGGGCAACCTATTGTAGGTATCAAATGATCCCTACAGCACAGGGCAACCTATTGTAGGTATCAAATGATCCCTACAGCACAGGGCAACCTATTGTAGGTATCAAATGATCCCTACAGCACAGGGCAACCTATTGTAGGTATCAAATGATCCCTAAAGCACAGGGCAACCTATTGTAGGTATCAAATGATCCCTACAACACAGGGCAACCTATTGTAGGTATCAAATGATCCCTACAGCACAGGGCAACCTATTGTAGGTATCAAATGATCCCTACAGCACAGGGCAACCTATTGTAGGTATCAAATGATCCCTACAGCACAGGGCAACCTATTGTAGGTATCAAATGCAAATATTTCACCCAGCCTAAAAACACTAGACACTAACTTTTGAAATGGAATAAACTCTGTTCGGATTTAGATTAAGATATTTTACATAAATTTCATTAGTATTTTTTATTTGTAACTTAGTTTAAGGCTTTTGTCATATTTATTGAAAATAAAACTAAACTTGTTTAATTATTAGTATCTCCAGGTTCCTTTACTAATAAAACATGCACTTTATGACTTAAAAGGAAGTCGTTAACCTATGACTTCAGTTAGCCGTTAATTAAGTAATTAGAGACATTATGATCAATTTAGGAAAGGCTGGAGGGGAACGTATTTTTAACAGGTATTAGATTGTAAGTAGTAATCATTAAGAGCGTCAGTGGCACAGTGGCTAGGACGCCGGACTCCCGTGCGGGAGTCCGAGTATGAAACCAGGCAGTGCCATGTACCAATGAGTTTTTCGGTTTCTTTCGAAAGACTTACGTACCTATAATAAAACGGCTGTAATTCAGATTGTAAACACTTTATTTTATTCTGTATACTACCACGTTCTCCAACAGACTGCCCTATCGAGAGCATTTTACCGACCAAGCCAGCAAAAAAACCCCACCGTTCTATCGGGCTTCGCCCTCCAGCGTATCACACTTCGTTTCCTTTCGTTCGTCAAATCCGTTGAAGAACTTTTATAAAGCAAACAATTTATTGAATCAATCAAAATTATCAATAATTATCAACATAATATTAATTTAATATGTTATTTGTGAAATGCACGTACTTATCGATCTTATCTTACTTTAAGAAAACTCTCTTTTAACTCTCTTTTTCTTTCTTTCTTTTTTTTCCTTTTCTTTTATCTTTTTTCTTCTTTTATCTTTTCTTTTTTATCTTACTTCTTGATCGTGTCGCCGTAGCTTTAATTATGATTTTAACAACCATTTCCGTCGAACCGGATAATGGAAAATTAACTGAAAGTCGTTAAAATCCTTCTTAATAAATCAATATCTACAAAAATATCATTATTAATTAATTTTAAAATTCTCTGAACCTAACATACCGACTGCTCTAACGGTAAAGGAAAACATGGTGAGAAAACCTGCATGTCTGAGGAAATTAAAAGTTTACGAAGGCGTGTGAAATCCATTAATCACCACTGGGCCCGCTCGGTGGATCATGGCCCGTACCCCGTTGTGCAAGGGGAGGCCTGTGCCCCAACAGTGGGGACATTAAAAGGCTGCTGCTGATAAACAGCTGGGCATTTTCAACCAAGCGACTATAGGATCCAATTTTTTTAATACCCTTACCAACCAACTGTTCCCATCATCTATGTTACAGTACAGTTACATATTTCTAAAAACATTTCAATAAACTGACACCCTTATCAAGGGTACCCTCCCTCGGCCTCTTATAGAGGTAGCTTTAAAGACTAAAATCGATTGATTGATTGAACAAAGGCTTGAGATATACTCTGACATGTTTCTCCAGCCAATATAGGGTGGAAAGCACTTATTACTATGGGAATAAGATCGAAATTATACTTTAGGTTTAATAGCATGTGTATGTTGTTTTAGAAAGGTGAGCAATTTTTTTTAAATTTAATTGTAGAGCTTGGTAAGTTCACGTTAGAAAGGGCAAATTAATAATAATTGTGGTAAAGGTGGCGCGTGCCATCTTTCTGTACTTTTTTTTAAATTCGAAATGTGCGTATGTTAACTGTTACGGCAGATGTAAAGGTATCTATTTAATTTTAAAGTGTATCGCAAATATGAAAAAATATATCTGGGGAGACAACCCTGGAAACTGAAGCGACAATGGCTTAAAGACTAGGGCACGAGACTGGCGCAAGCGTCGCCAGATCGAATCCAACTCTGGACCGTAGCGGTGGACCACTCCTAGCTCAGGCAGTTAGGGCACGAGACTGGCGCAAGCGTCGCCGGATCGAATCCAGCTCTGGACCGTAGCGGTGGTCCACTCCTAGCTCAGGCAGTTAGGGCACGAGACTGGTGCAAGCGTCGCCGGATCGAATCCAGCTCTGGACCGTAGCGGTGGACCACTCCTAGCTCAGGCAGTTAGGGCACGAGACTGGCGCAAGCGTCGCCGGATCGAATCTAGCTCTGGGCCGTTGCGGTGGACCACTCCTAGTTCAGGCAGTTAGGACACGAGACTGGCGCAAGCGTCGCCAGATCGAATCTAGCTCTGGACCGTTGCGGTGGACCACTCCTAACTCAGGCAGTTAGGGCACGAGACTGGCGCAAGCGTCGCCAGATCGAATCCAGCTCTGGACCGTTGCGGTGGACCACTCCTAGCTCAGGCAGTTAGGGCACGAGACTGGCGCAAGCGTCGCCAGATCGAATCTAGCTCTGGACCGTTGCGGTGGACCACTCCTAGCTCCTAGCTCAGGCATTGGTGTAGGGATTATGAAGAAAATTGGTAATGTACGTAAAGTTATACTTTTTTCTTCTTCTTTAATGAATGGCCCCTGCTAGTGTACTCTGCAATTTGGCCATTGTCCGTGTTAGAATCTTGAAAATAACTTGACATAAACGTATGTTTTGAAAAAAAAAACAGTTCACCAACGTCGAGGTTAAGGGAGAGTCGTGTGCACTAGGAATGCCTAGAGTCTTGCATTACAAGTGCAATTGGAGGTTAGGTTGCCGGAACTTCATCAGCAGCCTATTCTAGTCCACTGCTGGACATAGGCCTCTCCCAGGGCGCGCCATTGAGCCCGATCTTCGGCTCTTCTCATCCAGTCGCTGCCAGCCACCTTGCGCAGATCGTCGCTCCATCTTATGTGCAGCACCGGACAAAGGGGACTGCCTCAGCCTGTTGCCGGAGCGCTTTGAGCACTGCGGCGCTGATTGTCAGGCATCCCCTGAGTGCCAGGGATCACTCCCTGATGATGTTATATAGTTTCTAATAATATCGACTTGAAAGGCACAGTTGTAAAACTCGCTTGCCTGTCTACCCCAGGTAAAATATAATTGGAAATAATTTTATTTTTATTAAAAATGGGGTCTGAAATGGGGGTCAAAATCTAAAAGTGGCGACTGGGGCAAGTGGGATATCAAATGAAAGAGCTTTGTTAGCACATTACAAAACTAATATATTTTTAAAATAATTTTAAGTGCCCTAATTTTGACTTAGCTAGTTTTTTACGTTTTCCATATTGATTGCACACCACCTACCTCTTTCTCGAAATCATTTCCTCTGCCCGAAGGTTTCCTGGAAAGATATCGCTCTTAGCAACAAGGCCGCCTAAATTGTACTTCACTATTTCCTTTTCTATCTTTTGTTTGTTGTTTTCTATTTGTGCTATAAAGTGTATTTTACTTTTACTATATATTTTTTTGTCAAATATGTAAAATAATGAGGTGCCAGATGGGCACGCGCCACGTACCGGAAGCGGCGCGAGCGCATTTGACAAAAAATTGTAGATAATCGAGCAAAAGTGCGAACCTCCCTACGCAGATGTCACGTGACGTAGGTAATAATTTAGGAATGAAAAGTTTGCGGTATATATTTTTGCTGAAAATTATCGCAAATAATTGATAGGTTATTAGAGGAGCTCGTAGCCTAGTTGCGAGCACGGTCCGAAAGTGATCGTGCAGGTTAAGCGACGTTGGCGCGCTCGGTACCTGTATGGGTAACCGCTAGTGGCATATTTCATCTGAGCTCCTCCGTGCCTGTTCGACAGCAGTCGTTAAGCCATGTCAGAGGCCTACGGGCGGCCTGAACAACTCTGACAAATAGGTTAGCCACTAACCATGCGATAAGCAAGCAAGCAAGATAGGTTATTTCCGTGTATGGGACGGATTTAGAATATCCCTACCGCCACTGGTCAAGCGTGTCGTGCGAGGCGACTGACCCGAGTATCTTGCTGGTGGTAGGACCCCTTCAACGTCCGCCTGCTAGCGACCACCTTCTATGTAAAGTTTGTCGTCAAATATCTCCGCTTCGTCGTCGATGTGTTCCGGCAGTGTTTATAGAAGAGGTCAGTGCTTACGGAGCGTGTGGGCTACATCTTCGACCTCATCCTCACTTACAGCAGATGGAGCGTCGGTGGCACAGTGGCTAGGGCACCGGACTCCCATGCGGGAGGTCCGGGTTAGAAACCGTGCAATGCCATGTATTTTTCGAAGACTTACGTACATTTACCGACTGCTCTAACGGTGAAGTAAAATATAGTAAGGAAGCCTGCCTGTCTGAGGAAAAAAAAACCAAAGGCGTGTGAAATCCACCGCACAGCACTGGGCCCGCTCGGTGGATCATGGCTCATACCCTCTTGTGCAAGGTGAGGCCTGTGCCCCAACAGTGGCGACATTAATAGACTGATGATGGTGATGAGGCATTGCTGCTTTGTGGTAGAAATAGGCTGGCACCATCACAACTCCAACTGTCTCTATATACAGAGTCAAACCACCGTCACCATGAACAAAAACAATTAAAATAGTAGTAAAAAACCAAATATCGTATAATTACTTAACTACATTCTTCACAGGTCGCATTGACTAGTTACGACAAGTGTCTTAACTAGTCAATTAATGAACGAACAGCTGTCTGTCAAGTTATACCGCATCGACTAACGATACGACCACGGAACGAAATTCACGTCCTGCCATAGTTGCACCTGCCTCATACAAAGGTGTAAGTGCGATTTCTAGGTAATGTATCACGAAACAATCCTTGTAATTCTTTATTGTACACACACAGAATGGTATGTTTTCTTCTTTTTTTATTTACGACTAAACCCTTGACCTCAATCTCACCTGGTGGTAAGTGAGGATGAGGTCGAAGATGTAGCCCACACGCTCAGTAAGTACTGACCTCTTCTATAAACACTGCGGAACACATCGACGACGAAGCGAAGATATTTGACGACAGACTTTACATAGAAGGGTTGTCGATACCCAGGCGGGGGTTGCCACCTTGAAGAGGTTCTACCACCGGTAAATTACTCGTGGTAGTAGCCTCGTACGACACGCTTGAACAGTGGTGGTACTATTCTAATCCGTCTCATACACGGAAAGCTATTCACTTCACACTTGCACACTTCGCCTGCCTTTCATTTCAAATTGTCACTTAATGGGGTTTGCTGGAAGAGATCTCTCTTAGAGATAAGTCACGCCTTTTGTGCTTCACATATTTTTGTGTAAGTTTGTAATATATTATGTGTGTGTACAATAAGGAGGTCATAATAAAAATCAGTGTTCAGATTTGTTACATTTATCTAATGCTGAATTGTGTATTTTATGTAGTTACATAGTAGTTTACCATTGTCGTCTGGAATCCCTACTATGCAAAATATAAAGATATGTTGGAAACAGCCCAAAAAAAATTCCTTCGTACTATGTATTTTAGATGTCACCGAAGCTATGTTCCATATAAATTAGTTACCTTGGAACAATGTCGTTTACTTCTTGGATCTATGATGCTACATGGACTTTGCCATAATAGATACGACTGTACTGAACTTGTTAATCGGTTGTGTAAGGGTGCCCGCCCACGTCCGACAAACGGTGACCGACTTTTTGTAGGAGGAAAATAGAACGTACTGGTTGCAATAGTATTACGCACACGTCCTACAAAAAGTCTGTCAGAAATAAAATCGGTGCATCCCGACCGATCCGATTGTCGGTGAAAAATGGAACGTCCGGAAATGTATGCGTTAACGCACACTTCTCACCGACAGTCGGCCGCTTGCACTTGCCAGGGAAGGACGTTGTGTGTGTCGATGACATTGCTCAGCGATGGAGATCGATATTGAGAGTTTGATTGAGGAAGTAGAAAAGCGGCGTGCTTTATACAACACAGGATTGGCCGAGTATCACGACAGGAATAAAAAAAAATCTTAGTTTTACGGATAACCTTTCCTCTGTATGAATGCACTTTCTCATAATAGTGTCCTGATGTGTAATAGCATGTTCTACTAATGACAGCAGCTCATCAAACGTACTAATTGACATTCTATAATATTTGAAAAACTTGTCTGGTCGTAGTCTCAGATCAGCATGACGAACATAAAATGACCCCTTCAATAATCTCTGAGAGATTATTGGATCAACTCAAAACTTTCTTTTCTCTCTTCTGTTCCTCAAGTACCAAACACAAACTTTCCTCTGTATATCCAACATTCATGACATGGTATACGTTATCACTCTCCATGACGTGCTACTCCCTCGAAAGCTACAGACAAAGTGACGGCCGTGTGCGTTGAGTCGGTCACAAAATCGGTCATAAGAATCGGAGGAAAAATCTGCCCGATTATCGGTCCTACAAAAAGTATGACGTGGGCGGGCACCCTTATGCTGTACCGAGGACAGTGCACAGACGCGAGGTGCGCGCGGGCCGACTGTTCGCAGTCGGCTCCTGCCGCACCAACGCCGGTGTACGTGCTCCACTCCGGAGGCTTGTAGATTCATACAACACTTATTTTGAAAATGTTGATATCTTGGCACTGTCCGCAAATAGATTTCGTAAGTTTATTCTCAATGTTGTTTCCCATATACCTTAACTCTCTATCTTATTTATAGACTCTATCTAAGTAATTTACCTTATCACCGTCTGTTGGCAAGATTTATAAATTGATTTTACTATTTTTTTGTAAACTGTGGATGACGTAGTGGGCATTTACTTTATACTTGTGTTAGTTACTATGCTTATGTAATCTTTAGTGTGTAACTGTTTGTGATGATCCCTAATAAACTAAAATAAAAATAAAATAAATTGTCTGAAAAAATATCTTCCCCATTTCACACACTGGTTTTCTCAGTGCAGGTTTCCTCACGATGTTTTCTTTCACCGTTAGAGCAGTCGGTAAATGTGCCTACATAATTACTGTTCACAAAAAATGAAAAACTCATTGGCTCATGAGTCATGACACTGCATGGTTTCGAACCCGGACCTCCCGCATGGACTAGTTGTAGCCACTACACCACGAAGTTCTTCAAAGTTTTTTTTTAACAATGGTAAAAGAACGTCGGTGGCACAGTGGCTAGGACACCGGACTCCCATGCGGGAGATCCGGATTTGAAACCATGCCGTGCCATGTACCAATGAGTTTTTCGTATTTTTCGAAGACTTACGTACATTTACCGACTGCTCTAACGGTGAAGGAAAACATCGTGATGAAACTTGCACACAGAGATGACCAGTGTGTAAATGGGGTAGGCACAAAAGATCCTCAAGGGTCGAAGTGCTGCTGGGTTATTCCCGGCCCTCCATCATAAGAATAAGATAAGAAGACAAGATACACATTACCAATATTATTCATTAATTACTCTAGCTATGCTAAAATTCCTGAGCTAGGAGTGGTCCACTGCAATGGTCCAGAGCTGGATTCGATCCGGCGACGCTTGCGCCAGTCTCGTGCCCTAGCCTTTGAACCATTGTCGCTTTTAATATTATGCTTCTACTTCATGCGCTAATTATTTAATCAGCTAAAGCGATAAATAAATGTGCAAAGTTCCACCGGGCCTTCTGGCAGACAAGGTCGGTCAAAGCCATGCAAAAAAAAAAAGAAATAAAAAAATAATTCAAACATCTGTCGCAGAGGCACGCGTCGGCGCGTGGCTCTCAACCAATAGCAGCCCGGGGACACGTATTGTTCGAAATTTGAAATTTTAGAACGGCATGTTGAGTGAGACCCAAAGCTTTTGAAATTCACCTTATGTAGAGTAGATTGCTCGCTAAAGACGTTTTACATGGAAACTGCCGGTTGGCGCACGCGATGTGAGCTTTTCCCATACATTATAGGATACATGTAGTGAAGACTCGAACAAACACATACAAATGTACACACCCCTTTCACCCTTTCACTCTCTTCTACACAAACACACATTTCCAATAAACATATCCATACACACACACACACCAAAACTTATTTCTCCCTATAGGCGTTGTTTTAAAATAGGAAATCTTTAATTGGCAGTATGTTTTTTTAATGGACTTGTTTGTTTTTAAATTTAAGTGCTGTAGATTTGGTAATAAATACATAAAAAAAATAAAAAAAATATTGTCGGGCATTGAAATGTCAAATGTATGGAACTATACGTACATTTGCCCAAACCTGTCAGTCGCTGTCAGTGCTAACATCAGCATTCCATTTTGGCGGTGTTAGTAACGAAGTCCTAGAGGAGAGGGTGCAACTGGTTTGATTTCAGTGATGAGATCTAGAACCAAGTATGAGATGTTTCTGGTCAGTGTGTAGATTTTCAGCTTGCAGATTAAGAATAGTCCATTGTCGAATTAGAACGAATATTAATCTGTATTAATTAAATTAATTAATCTGTATAAACATTATTAACTTGTGAATTCGGTGTATATACATGTAAAGGTAAAGTTTAGTGTGACATGTTTATGCAACTATATCTGCAATATTTGTAATTCTTACCTAAACTTTTACACAATAAATCTTATCTTATCTTATGTATGAACGCAAAAACGTACAGTTGTTTCCGGAATACTTTGATAATCATAATTTCAACACCAGAAACAAAACAAACTTGCAGTCCCACGCTTTAGACTTAGTAAAGTAAACACATCATTTATTGGTCACTGTGTACGGTTTTATAATAAGATACCTGATACTGTAATAAATATGACAGAGAAAATATTTAAGACCCACATAAGACGGACCTTATGTAAAAAGGGTTATTATAAAATAAATGACTACTTAAATGATAAAGAGGCTTGGTCCTAAATCCAGCTCCAGCTCTGCATATTGTGTATATGATTGTATTCATAATTATTGTAAGATATATTTATTTCAAAAGATGTGCTGCTGAAAGTTTCATGCGCCGCTTCTTTCCTTTCAGCTACAGCACCTTACGAAGCGGTGGTAGAGTGAAACATGACGTTGTAAAAATGTACTATAAGGTACTTACTTACAATAAAAACATCACAGGACTTAGGATAGCAGACTAGCAACCAGACCCTCTGATGGTAAGTGGACACCGTCGCCCATACACATCTCACCTCACTATAATGTTATTATAGGTTTTTCGATGCGTTGCTAACCTTAAGGACTTAGTGAGTGCCAATTCTGCATGTAATTACGCTGACTCTCTTACTCTTCAAACCCAAACAGCAACGCGAGCAATGCTGCTATGCGGCAGAAATAGGTAAGAGGGTACAGTCGACCAAAAGCTATAGTAAACCATCTGTAAAAAACCTTCGATTAAATCTCAACCTTAAAACCGCGTAATACCTATGGATAATTTCAGATTCACAAATTTTGACGTTTTGGGTAGGTTGACCTGTGGTTCTTGTTATGAACGTCGGAGGCCTAGTGGATAGGACGCCGGACTCCCGTGCGGGAGGTCCGGGTTCGAAACCACGCCATGCACCAATGAGTTTTTCCGTTTTTAAACAACAAAATAGGCCGAACACGCCATGACAGCATGAACGCTCAACATAACCTCCCAATAACAATAACTAAGTTAGTTTAGCTCTTACACCTGGCTGTCTTGAACGAATTCGCGAGTTAACCCAAGGTTAAATTTTCGCGCAAGTGGGCCTAAGATAGATAAATTGTAGCTAGAGCTATGACATCCTTCATTGCTCGACCACGCACAACCTTGCATACATTTAGAAAGGTTTAGACAATACGCAACGCAATCTTTTCCTAAGAAGTAAAGATTAAAGGCCCTCCTACGCCTTTAAACAAATAAAGGCCTCTATATGCTCGCCGGATGAATGCTGCCGTCGTTCGTTTATGTATCCCACGATAGAATGAAAGAATATTCGTTACATTACTGCTAGCGACACACGTGTGATCTTTTGTTATATTTTGTATGAAGGTGATATGACTGAAAAGTCAGCCTGGGAAGGTACAGTCAACCACAGGTCATTATCATCATCATCAGCATATTAATGTCCCCACTGTTGGGGCACAGGCCTCCCATTGTACATGTACGGGCCATGATCCACAGAGCGAGCCCAGTGCTGATTGGTGGATTTCACACGACTTCGAATACTTTTAATTTCCTCAGACATGCGGGTTCCTCACAATGTTTACCTTCATCGTTAGAGCAGTCGGTAAATGTACGTAGGTCTTCGAAAAATACGAAAAACTCATTGGTACATGGCACTGCACGGTTTCGAACCCGGACCTCCCACATGGGAGTCCGGTGCCCTAGCCAGTGCCACCGACGCTCTTCTGAGGCACATAAATCAGGGGTATTCCTCGTGGCCAAACTGATATAATATGGCCAATTTATAATCCGATTCATTTTGTGATATTTTTTACAGATATTTTTATATATGGTCTATTAATAAAGGTATTTCTATTTCTATCTTGGGCGTTACGTCCAATTCCCCGAAGGTCCTGTAGAATGAGCATGTGAGCACAGACAGCGTGCCAAGGGTTTGTGCCTCAGTTCTATACATTTGACATTTCAATGCCCGACTAATGCATGCGCCAACTGGCAGACGCGGTTTCCGTATGAAAGTTAAGCGAATTTACCTAGGGGTAAAATTCCAAATCTTTAGTCTGATGTTTAATTTAATTCAATTCTTTGGAACAAATATGACATACTGTACATTTACCGACTGCTCTAACGTTTCACCGTTAGAGCAGTCGGTAAATGTACGTAAGTCTTCGAGAAATACGTAAAACTCATTGGTACATGGTACTGCACGGTTTCGAACCCGGACCATGGAGTCCGGTGCCCTAGCCACTGTGCCACCGACGCTTAAAACTGCCATACAGAAGGAATTCTTTTTATACAAATCTACTCTGGAACTGTGTCAATGACCGCGTGAGTGAAATACAATATTTCGCTGTTACATTAAAACTTACTTTAAGTCACAGTTATTTTATCTTATGATAGGGGGCCGGGAATAAACCAGCGGCACTTCGACCCTTGAGGATCTTTTGTGTCTACCCCATTTTACACACTGGTCATCTCACTGTGCAGGTTTCCTCACGATGTTTTCCTTCACCGTCAGAGCAGTCGGTAAATGTACGTAAGTATGTCACGGGAGTCCGGTGTCCTAGCCACTGTGCCACCGGCGCTCTTACTTCGCTTAATTCCTGTCCAGGTATAAGTTTTTTTTTTCGAACAGCTGACAGTCAGCTGTCGTTTATAACTGTATGGAGTTGTATCGACAGTTGTAAAGAATATAGAAACTTGTACAAAATGACTTTAAGTTCAAAATTTATCGTTAAACTAACAAAGGAGTGGATATCAAGTTAAAGGACATTTTTGTCGTAAATTTACATACCATAGGTTTAGTTGTAAGAGTCTGTATTGTTATCCAATCCTCACGTACGCAAGCGTGACATTCGCGCACTCTTGCCACATTCGCCGCCTTCAGGTTATCCAAAATAGGTTCATGCGTAGAGCAACCGGTGCTCCATGGTACCTACGTAACGTAGACCTCCATCACGATTTGGAACTCCCCACGATCGCTCAATACATGAAGTTAGCGTCTCGACGCTTCTTCGAACAAGCTCCCCACCATCCAAACCCTCTAGTAGTAAGCGCCGCCGCTTATTCCACTAACGGTTTACCGACATCCCGTCGACGACGTCGGCCTAGACACGTCCTATACGACCCCGACGACGCCATCACGATCTCCATCGCGGAAGCCACTCCCCCACCCGATAGTAGTTCACACACAGCACCTACATAGGGGAGAGTGGGGAAAATGCGGACGCTGGGTAATTGCGGACGCATTCTTATTGGGAGATACAGTGTCCTTCCCGCCCCGCCGCTTCACTCGCGGGGACGCATTCGCTATCCTTAGTGCCGGGACAGTAATTTTGACGGAAGGCCGCGCACGTGTTTCAAGGTAAGTGACCTTTAATAGTTTTGGATGTTTTCTTACAATTTTTAATGTTTCTCGGTAGTGTGTTACAGCTATACTAATTTAGGTAAGCTGAAATCAAGTTTAGTAACGATTTTGTGATATATTCAACAACTAATTAGAGAATAGGTCAATACCTCTAGAAATTTCTAACCTATATTTTTTTACACGTGAAAGATTTTAATCTGTTCGGGGCAATTGCGGACACTTCTCCTGGGGTAAACTCGGACGTCTGCAAATACCCCAAAAAATAATTACAAGCTTTTATTTAACTTATGTGAAGTTAAAAGAATATTAAGTGTAAATCTTGCAAGTTGATATTGACACACTTCCAGGTGTTCGAGTTTAGTTTTGTTTGACTTACTTAATTTGTCTTTTTTTATCTATAATGTTTCAGATGCCTCGAATATATAGGCGAAAAACAGAGAAAAAATACACCATAGAAGTTTTAAAAGCAGCTGTCCGTGAAATAAAGGAGAAGAAAATTAGTTTTCGACAAGCGGAAGAGAAATACAGCGTTCCGAGGTCAACGCTACTAGATCAGATGAGAAAACATGAAACTGATATCACCGATCCAAAGCGAGGTAAAAAGTCTGTTTTCAATAGCTCCCAAGAAGAAGAATTAGTACAGTTAATTCTTAAATCCTGTCGCAATTTTTATGGAATTACTGTACCGACGCTTCGTAAAATTGCATTCGAATTTGCATCTGCTAATGGATTAAAACACAACTTTAATCAAAAGACGTTAATGGCAGGCATGGATTGGTATTACGGATTCATGGCGCGGCATCCTTATATATCCCTTCGCAAGCCGGAAGCAACGTCACTTAGTAGGATTTCTGCTTTCAATGCAGAAGAAGTTGATATATTTTTTGACAATTTATCTCTGCTGATGTCTAAATATAAATTCAAGATGAATGACATCTACAACGTCGATGAAACAGGAATTAGTACCGTTCAAAGAAATTCAAAAATTCTTGCACCTAGAGGATTGAAGCAAGTTGGTAAATGCACGAGCGGAGAGCGTGGCACTTTGACCACTGTCATAAATTCTTCTAGTGCTGCTGGTTATTATATTCCACCCTTCTTTATATTCAAAAGGAAGCGAATGAATCCACTTTTGATGAAACAAAGCAACAGTAATATGGTTGCCTCCGTTTCTGATTCAGGATGGATATCAGAAAAACTTTTTATTGACTGGCTTCACCATTTTAAAAGCTTTGCTCGTCCATCGGTTGATAATCCAATTTTACTGATCCTTGACAACCATGAAAGTCACATAAGTTTAGCTGCTTATAACATTTGCAAAAGAAACTCCATCCATGTCTTGACGCTGCCACCGCATACTTCTCACAGGATGCAGCCCCTAGATCTAACATTCCATGGACCTTTGAAAACAGCGTACAACAAAGAATGCGAAAGTTATATGACAAACAACCCTGGTGCCAAAATTACAACATTTGATGTTGTGGGATTGTATACAAACGCCTTTAATCGGATATCAACTGTGGAAAAGGCGATTAATGGCTTCAAAGCTGCTGGTATTTGCCCCATTGACAAAGAAAAGTTTAGAGCAACCTTTGACATTTTTGGTGATATCCCTATACCGCACCAGAATCAAAACAGCCCTAGAGTTTCGACGATAAATGCTGATGAATCCCTTAATGAAACCGGAGTTTCAATTTCATATGAACAGCCACGCGAACAACCGAACACTTCTTTGCCAGTAGATGAACTTCAAAACAGACTGGATAGTCCTAGCATTCTTGATCAGCCTGATATCATCAGCCAGAATACAGAGATTAATTTCATTTCCATAATTGAAGTGGATTCTGAAATTGAACGGGAAGCAAACCAAAACGCTGTCAAAGAAAATGAACAGCACACCAGCCAATGTGACTATGCTCAAGTTGTATATTTTGTTCAGCAACCAGAAACACAAAGAGCATTGACCGACATTGTAAATATACCTACAATATTATCTTCTGGAAATAAAAACAAACGAATTTTTAAGAAGAAACATTCAATTATTTTGACAAGCACACCAGAAAAACAAGAGTTAGTAAAGAAGCTGCAAAAGAAAATTGAGAAGAAAAAGACGATGGACAAAAATAAACCAAAGATAGAAAATAAAAGAATTAAGACTGAAACTCAGATAAATAAACGAAATGACAAGAAAGGGGTTAAGAATCTTAAAGCATTTAAGGAAATTGAGAAAGAAGAGGAATATTTTTGTTTATTTTGTTGTGAGAAGTACTTTTCACCTCCCACAGAAGATTGGATAATGTGCATGTTGTGTCAAAAGTGGGCACATGAGAATTGTACGAGTGGAAGTACATCTAAAGGCTACACCTGTGATTTATGTTCCAATAAGTAGTCCGTACGTAATTTCCCCGAGCTGTCCGCAAATAACCCGACTAGTGTCCGTATTTACCCGTTGGGCACTGGGTAATTGCAGACAGGAAGGATTTTGTTTTTTTGTAAAAGAATACATTTGTTGATTTATATTACATAATTAATAATACTGATCTCTTAGACAAATGTCCAAAGTTTAATAATTAATAAATGACGACTGATTATTATAGTAACTTTCTGTTTTATTGTCAGATTTGCTTCACTGTCCGTAATTCCCCCACTGTCCCCTACCGCCCGCGCCGGCGCGTCCTCCTCCAGGCTGGAGCGCACTTAGCGCTCGCCCCAAAAACCCCGGTGAAGCTGTAAAGGTCATTAGGACCAACAGCAATTATCAGTACGAAAAAAGAAAAAAAACCTGTATTGTGAAATGTAGCTTCGATTTTATATGCGTTAGGCGTCAAAAGTTGGTACGAAAATTAGAGGTGTAGTGTAATATTTTTCTATTAGACGGACTAAACTGACGTTTCCTGTGTTGCCAGTTTCTGATGAAATAAAAATAGTGTTGGGACCAAAGATCGAGTTCAGTCACTGACCAATAGTTCATCAATCAATGTATTTTAAAATCCTAAAAAAATTTAACTGTAAAAAGTTTACATATATATACGAGTATAAGTAGAATCTATTGTAATTTATGTTATAACCACTGATCGGAGTAGGTAGGGCTCTTTCGGGTCAATGTCCTCAAAGGTTATATTAATATGGATATGATTTCGGGATCCCGTTTTAAGTTATCGAGCAAATGTTGTAAATTACTTTTATAAACCTCGCCCTTACTCGGCGGATTACGATTTTTTTTAAATTGTGAACTTACGAAGAAGTTAAAACACTACCATAGGTACACTAGCGCCATGAATCTTAAAAAAAATATTTCGCCACCAATCTTAAATGTGTATCAAAACAAATATAACGTTAAAAAACTAAATAATATATTTATTCAATCCCGGAAATCCCGGGATTATTGGGCATACTTATCCATATTATGACCGTATGTGGCAAGTACCAAAAACAGCCCTACCTACTCCGATCATAGGTTACAATATAATTAAGATTAATTTTAATAACTTTCCGAATGGCATGTAGGCCGGTGAAATATTTAAGACTTCATGTTATTTACATTGTTGGCAGAGTTTGTTTGTTTGTAGTCTAGTTATTGTACACATAAAAAATACACAGAAAATAAAAACATTAAAATGTGTACATAACAAAGGCGGGGTATCCCATAGGGATCTCTTACGGTTTAAGACATTTATTTCACTAAAAAAGGATACAATCCACTTTGCTTAGGGAAATACAGGATAAACTTATTGTAATTAACAGTGTACGGTAGACATAAGGCTTATAAATTAAATTACTAGTGTATAATATGATCTAATTGAAGAGCTGTAATTTTTCTTAGCTGCGGGTAACTAGAAGACGAATAACACAAAATAGGTATAATTAGGATTCAATTAAGTATCTCTTCCAGCCAACCTTTGATTTAGGAGAGTTTAGACTACTTTTATGGTTAATTTATGTAATTAATCATAATTATAAGATTTAATGAAGTATATTTTATTTTCTTCTGTAATGTCGTGATTATTTTTGTAAATATAAAAGTTAAATCGTTGAGCCCAACTTTGTGTGGGAGCGGAATCCATCTTCTTTTAATACATAATTAAACGTTATCTTTTTGGATCACTGTTTGGGTGAACTAAGACAACTGATTCACAAGTGAACTGGACGCATCACTGTTACATTAAACATGGCAACATTATTTTACAAAGTGACATTAGCAACTATCAGTTTAGTCATAAAAAATAGCAAGATTTCAAAATAACCGGCAAATTATCTTATGTCTAATAAGTTATTAGACATAAGATATAAGCGGAATTAAGCGGAATTATTGTGTCTTCTCTACAATAAAGGTCATTTATAAAAAAACTACTTTAGGTACATATGTACATTTATATAATCAAATCACTCTGTACTTTGCTCAGCGTATAAGCCTCGCTATACAGCGGGGCAACGCCGCCAGCCTCCTCGGGACACTCCCCGCAGGGAGCGACCTGGGCCAGGTCTTTTACTTGTACAATAGTTAGGTATTTTGTAATTTTAGCTTAAGTATGTATTTTAGTGTTATTTAAGTATTATTTTATTTTGAATAAACTCATCAAAGTCATTTAAAAAAAAACACTCATAATTTCCCTATTGTCGCAGAGTTTATGATAAATATATTTGCTTCAGCGTCAATATATTCCAGCAGTATCTATAGAAGAGCCCTGGAAGGCGATTCTCGCAGTGGAATGTCGAATTCGACATTAGTCCTATCTCATTCGCTCACATTACATGTGTGAGCGTGACAAGACGTTCGTAGCGCTCGACTTTTGTATGTCGAACGCTGCGAGAATCGCCTTCCAGTACTTACTAAGCCCGTGTGCTCCATCTTCGGCCTCATCCTCACTTACCACCAGGTGAGGTTGACGTCCATCTTCGTGTGGTATAGTTAGTGGTCAACTTATTGTCAAAGTTGTACAGGCCGCCCTGACATGGCCTAATTACTGCTGTCGAACGACAACAACAAGAACCGACAGTTTCAACACGCTCAGATAAAACACGCTACTAGCGGTTACCCATCCTGGGACTGACCTCGCCCAACGTGGCTTAACTTACACGATCACTTTATGACCTTGCTCGCAGTCGCCGTTAAAAATAAAAAAGTTCGCCCATCCACTCGCTCGCCTACCTTCCAGGAACGCATTTATGCTTTGTATAATAGGATGCTTACATATTACACGTAAGGTTACAGCAATCCGATCCAACCTAGAGGATTTAAAAAAAACATTACAAACATATTTAAAACCGTGAGAAAAATCATATGATCAGCCCAGTATACGAACTTTGGATCAGCTGATCTTAAAGGCAGGTAACTAAACCTTTTGCCTCAAGAAAATTAAAAAAAAACTACTTTGTCAAAAATACCTATAATTTTGCTTAAAAACTGCAAGCTATTTTGAAACTTAAATTGTTAAGATATAGGTGATATTTAATGAAACATAGGTTCAATTCCAATGTCCATTTTGGAGTACTTTTAGAATATACCGAATGCACGTGCGTCGGCGAAAAAAAAGAATTGCAGGTAGACTTTGCACAACAGCTGATCGTCAGCTGTTCGCAATTTCACGCAAAAGGTAAGCGAATATAGACTTTTCTATTATTGTTGATGAATGTTGATTCAAATTTATGGGTTTTTGTATGAAAAAAATAAAAGAAAGTAATAAATGCTCTTTGAGTAAAAATAAAAAGGAAATTATAATTTGAACTGGTAGGTATGATACAAGGCTAGCTAAAAAAATGTAGTTGTGTTCTCATATATTTAAAACAAAAACATCTAAAAATATTTCAGTGTCATATAAATAGTCAATAAACAGGTATAACCATTCATTCATTCATTCATTCATTTATTCATGCTAACATGTACAGCTTAAAGATCTTAAATAACAATAGCAGTTAGTACATGCACCCTGTAGGGCATTGCAAGTTTAGGCAAGGTACGTGAGCCATTGAAATAATTTAATGAATATAAGATAAATAATAATATAATGATTTATATAATTAATTGGATTTATATAATTAAATTAAATGTGATTTAAGTAAAAAATATACCTACATAAAGAAAAGAATGACTAATTTGGACTAGATTGGGTCGTGAAGAAATTCCATGATCGAATAGTAACACTTTGTTACTAGAAATGTTTTAATTTTATTATAAAAAGGTTTGTCTTTGGTTTCTGTTTTAAGTTGTTCCGGTATTTTGTTATATATTTGTACAGCTTTGTAGTGGGGACCGTTTTTTGCCATCTAATCGACAGTTCAGTCAAACAAGCCCCCTCTCACCGTGTCCCTCCCAAAAGTCCCCATAATGCTAGCCGCATTGCCCCGCTGGATTGCGATGGAGATGTGTTGGGCGAGGAAGTGTCCGGACCGGGGGTCGCACCCCTTCTCTTCAGTCGTCTCCCCAATTCGCGGATGAAATTCCTTGCTTCGGAGCTTGCCCGCCGTCTCAACGGCGATTGGCACAAAAACATGATTGTTTTAGAGATTTCTATAACAGGATCTTTTTAAATAACTATAGAGTAATATCACAGAAACCGAAACGTAACGCCGTTCCCTAGAATGATGATGTGAGAACTGGCAGTGAGCCAAAGGGTTTGGACAAATGTAATGTTTGTTTGTTTGTAGTCTCTTTATTGTACACAAAAAAATATACACAGAAAAAAAAAATATGTACAAAGACGGGCTTATCCCAAAGGGATTTCTTCCAGCAAACCTTTGATTTAGGAGAGTTTAGACTACTGTTTACTCGGAGCGTCTGTGGCGCCGTGGCTAGGACGTCGGACTCCCGTGCGGGAGGTCCGGGTTCGAAACCATGCAATGTCATGTACCAATGAGTTTTTCGGTTTATACGAAAGACTTACGTACATTTACCGACTGCTCTGACGGTGAAGGAAAACATCGTGAGGAAACCTGCACACTGAGATAACCAGTGTGTGAAATGGGGAAAGCAATGGCAAACCACCCCATTAAATCTGCCACGAGAGTCGTTCTATGTGATTAATTCCTTAGAATGATCACGACCCTCAGTAATGAGGAAAAACGACTTAGAAGAGAGAGACTACTGTTTACTTTTCAGCTGTTTTTTTCTTTTTTAATTATTGCCTAGTGCCTTGCATTCCAAGTGCAATTGGAGGTTAGGTTGCCTAATACATACCATCTGTAGTATTTCACTGTCTTATATAACGTTCACTTAACACGGACGATTTTTAGGTAAAATACACTAGTTTTACGAAAAAATGACCACTGTAAACCGTTTTTAAACAATAAAATAGGCCGAACACGCCATGACAGCATAAACGCAACAACATAACCTCGACAAATGCACTTAGTTTCATACATTTGACATTTCAATGGCTGACGACTCACGGTGTAGAAAGAGATAGCATGTATCTCTTTCTACATGAAGTAAGGTAAGAAGTAAAGTAAGGACATTTCTTGCAACTGATGGGAAGTATCCCGGGGGAAAAGAGGGAGGTCACTAAGAATTAAATAGTTATTAATATCAACCTTTGGTAAATCAGAAAATCTTCAAAATCATTAAACTCACACCACATTAGGATTTAACTATGTAACATACTTAGTTTAAAAAGAAATACAATGGAAGGTACAGTACAATGATTACTACAATAAAACAAACATACACATTTTCCAATACCGAGCCTACGGTCAGCACCCACACTAGATAATCCTGTGTCGTGGGCGCTGTGCTGGGGAGTGTGTGTTGTGTTGTACCTAAATGTACTGTAAGTAATGTGATTTGGCGAAGTAGAATTGTGTGAGTAATATTGGTGATTCTATTTATGTAAAACTTAATGATTTGAAAAATAATGAACAGATAAAGCTATGAAAATTAAAAAAAAAACTAAAAAGTAAATGAAGTTCAGTTGATATGTCCACTAAAAATACCTACTTCATAACTAAACCGTCAAAGGAGATGTACAATAAGAGGTCTGGAATGACAAATATAATAGGAGTGCTTGGACGTTCATATTGTTTTAATTTCACAGATTTAATTAAATTATATTGGGTCTGGAGATATTTGATCGAACGTCCATAATCCCCGAGGGGGTAGACAGAGGAACCCCCGTAAACACACAGGTAGTTCCCACTTTTCGCATAAGATTTGGTGGATTGGACAAACGTGATAGATGGCGTGTCTATCGCCATCTACTATAGGTGTAGAATAGTATCCACCAAGACCCTTAGTCGCGACCCTTAGGAGAGCATTGCCTTAGAGATCTGGAGATATTTCATTTTGAAAATTGGACAGTGTTAGTCTTTATATTTTAAAAAGTTAATCCAAATTAAGCTAGCTCACTGCAGGTATTTTGAAATGGAATTGCACCAAATCCATAGACATTTAATAGATTTTTCTAGATTTCTATGACTGATTTCTATGGTCCGTTTCTGTTTCAAAATTGCTGCAGTGTGCTAAAGGTATAAACATTTTACTCAAATTGCCCTCCCCCTTTCCCCCCTTGAGCCTAGAGTCTAGACCCTACAAATATTATATTTTAAACTTACAAATATTCTTTATTGCACACAGGACAGAACAAAAGATATAAAACACAAATACAATTACAGATATAAATAAATACAAATAGTAAATACAAATACAGATTCATCTACCCGCACTAGGGAGATAGTAATGGTTCTTAATTATGTTTTCCAATAAACACATCCATCCACTGACTCCTTTGCTGTCAAAGCAGCACACCTATGGAACTCACTTCCTCGTCTAATTCGGCATTCGGAATCCCTGGCTTCGTTTAAAACGGGTCTCACTCATCATTATTTGTCGTTGTAGTTGTGCATTTTATTTTCATTATTATGTATATTTACCTATTTATTGTTTACTATCTATTATATATGTTTATTTATTTATATTATGTATATCTATGCATTTAACTATTTTAGTATACCTACATATTTATTTATGTATACCATATTACTTTTATTTTACTATATTTACTGTATATTAAGTAATAATAACCATTTTCATATCCTCACACTACACTGTCGCTAACCTCTTTAATGTCCAATTAACTTCAGAGGTTGCCTGGAAGTGATCACTTTAAGTGATCACTACAGGAATAATAACACAATATGTACAAAGGCGGCCTGCCTTTGTACATATCGTGTTATTATTCCTGTAGTTTTTACTTTTCCTGATTTTGTGTACAATAAAGTGTTTCCATCTATCTATCTATCCATATACACACAATCACACACACACACCAAAACTTATTATTCCTATAAGCATTGTTTTAAAGTAAATCTTTAATTGGCAGTATATTTTTTTTAATGGACTTTTTTGTTTTTAAATTTAAGTGCTGTAGATTTTGTAATAGATAATATTAAAAAAAACAATTGGCGGCCTTATAGCTTTAAGCTATTTCTTCCACGCAACCTTTGGGTGATAGTTTTTGTAAAAATACAACACCCGCTTAGGGTGTAACAATGAATGAACTTACACGATTGGTATTCATTTTTAATTTTAACTATGAAATTTTCGCATTGGTATTTAATTTTTGGTAAACTATACTGTAATTACCTACAGATATATCCGTTTCCGACATCGTACATAATAACAAACATAATCCTTATGTTATATTATAATCCGAATATTTATTTAGGTCACATTATCAGGTCATATTCATAATGATCTAGCAAGTACCTAGTAAAACAAATCTATGTAGGTAGGTACTTTGTAACTAGTGGCCTTATCTTTAAGTCCTGTAAATAGATTATTGTAGTGTACAGTAGTGTGTTTATGTTCTTTTCCTTGTACATATAGTGTTGATAAGGAAATAAAACATGATATATCACTAATCTTACAGGAAAGGTTATAGACGGAAACTCACTGTTTTCTTATTAGAATCCAGTTGGTATGTAAAAGAATGTGTTTAGAATACTAATTAACTCCACTTACCTGGCATAGCACTGCCAGTCTGCCCCATTTCACCGACAATTCGCCCCGCACCGTGAGAAAAATTATCACCACAGAATTGTTGTGTAAACAACGCTTAACGTCCAGTTTATACCTATTAACACACGCTATACAGTCCCATCACGTGTGAAAACTTGAACTATGAACTTCACAAGTACACAATTACATTATTTATTACGAAAATTATTGCAAGTCTTGTTGAGGTATTTAGGTATAAAAAATTCTTATTAGAATCTCGCTACTTACGTCCTAAGTTAGGCTAGAATTAAAGTATTATGCTGTTAATTGTTATTGCACAAGTTAATTTAACATTGCAATGAATTTTAATGTTTTTTAATTAAATTAGTTTGATGATTACAACCGTGCTACGGTAATTATTTTGACAGATAAGAAAATAGTTAGAAATAGCGTTCGGATACACTAAATACTGGTTACCTATTTGCTTGTTAAAAATGGTACCTCTGTAGTTAAAAATAACGTTATAACGATATCGTTAACTAAAATAGAGCATGAATCCGATACACATTTGTTGAAATGTCAAATGATCGCTTGCTCGGTCTCGTTGTTGTTTTTTTTTTAAGGCAAAGGGAACTGAGCCCATACAGCCATGTCTGATGTAAACAACTCTTGCAAGTCTTTATTAAAATGCTGGTGTGACACATTTCAATGCTATCTGGGAGAATCTTCCACGCTTCTGCACCATCCGAACCAAAGAAGAAGGCGTCCCGGACGCAGTATGGCTCTTCAAAATCCAGCCAAGTACGGATCGGGCTGCAGCGTCTTATTTGACTTTACTTCACTGTCCCACACATTAATCACATTTAGTAGACGTTCTTCGAATAAAAACACCATTCTTACTTGAAAAGCACTACTGTAAAACAATTTGCAAAACAATGAAAAAAAGCTGGTGTGGACGCGACAAAAGCGCGGGAGAAACTCCTTGCTCGGTCTCGGTCGCTTTACAAAAAAAAAAAAGGCACGATATTTCAAGGATTCCGGTTCCGGTTTTTCTAAAGAAAAATTAAAGTGTCATTTTACTATCTTATAAATCACTAGGTACTGAAAATAGTGATTAACGACTTAAACAATACAATAATGGTTTTACTTCAATATGACTTTCAATAAATAAAGGTTTGACTTTGCAAAAGTTGGTAACCGGTGGTAATCGGTACGGTAGGTACCTGTACTTTGTTTTTCGTTAGGAACGTTGGCAACACCTAAACCAGAAACAAAGTTTAAAAAACCAACAAAAACGTTATTTTGAAAAGGTGCGCTGTTTTGTTTTGTTAATTTGGAAAATAAAAATAAAACTCCGAAAATAAGTGAAAATGTCTGGTAACGACGTGAAGAAGAAAGCATTGCTCGCTTACAAAGCTAAGATTCTACAGGATTTCAAGTATTATGAAGATAGAATTCAAGATGCGCGAGCTAATCTCAATAAAACGTGTTTATTTGAAAATGGGGACAGGTACATAATTCGATTTACACTGCTTTGGTATAACATCAGCCTGTTAACGTCCCCCACTATTGGGGCACAGGCTTCCCCTTATAAGCCTTCATGCGGAAACTTTTTTCCCAGACATACAGTTTTCCTTCACCATTAGAGCAGTCGGTAAATGTACGTAAGTCTCGATATAATCCCAAAATCTCATTGGTAGGTACATGGTATTGCATGATTTCAAACCAAGAATCCTTGCTACAAAGCAATCTGCAGCCTTAACTGCATTAAGCATCTAGGGTGGCAAGCATTTCAGGGTTGGAATTGGTAAGCTAATATTTACGTGGTTTATTTTAAATTCCAGTTCAGACTCGGACACAGAGTTCCCACTGCAGATCAAGCCAGTGGGCTCTTCAGTCCGGGAGCTTAAAGACAAGGAGCGGATGCTGAAGACTTGTCTCCAGGCCACACAGGAGCTTACCAGCCTTGAAGTGCTGGAGTCCGAAGTTAACATTATGGTGGAAGATCCAGTCGTAAATGGGTAAGGATCCTTCTCGATGTGTGTTTAATTAGTGGGCAATCTATTGTCAGGCTGCTTTTAGGCCTCTGACATGGCCTAATTAACTAATAAATGAAGGATAAATGGCTCTTGCGAGGGCACCATCTAACAATAAACCGCACCAAAACTGCAACCATCGTCACATGTCACTTTGTAAGTAATACAGTAGTCCAAGCATGGAACCAGCTCTCCGACGATGTCTGCCCCTTCAGTGATCTCTTTTAAAAATAGACTAGACAACGTTTAAAAAGCAGTGATAAATAACCATAATTTTATTCTTATAACTATGATTTAGTTCAATATTTAATTTAAATAAATAACAATGACTGACTGTGTAAAAACTGTGAACTGTGAAATCTATAAAATGAATCTAAGAACTTATAACTTTCCAACACTATGACATAGACACATCAGCATATATGCTGCCTGTCTATAAATTTATAATAATAAGTACGCATGCAATGCATAAGTATACAAAACATTCTATTTTTAGCACAAAAGATCCAGCAGGGTGCAATGGCAAATATACCAAAAAACCAGCTGGGGTATCTCTTCCTGTCACCCCCTGTGGACAGCAATTGAAGAGACAAAGAAGAGGGCTACCCCAGTCTAACCTGTACATTAGGATCTACCACTATACTATATTGGGTATATTTTTATTATAATTCCCATTTTTGTTTATTCCAGGGAGTCGCCAGTGAAAGAGGGAGGTGTATGGCGGGAGGTGATAGCGGAATGTTGTGTAGACCTCGTGCCTTTCTCCATCACCTTCTATGCCCATAAACCTGTTAGTATATCTTTGCATTTTTCAATTGTCTTTATATTATATAAGGAGAGCAGATTAGCTAACGATCCGCCTGATTGTAAGTGGTCACTGCCACCCATAGATATCTTGCCTAGATGGAGGGTCTTACGTGCCAGTAACTACGCTGGCTCTTTTACCCTTCAGACCAAAACACAGCAATGTAAGCATAGCTGCGTCATTTCTGAAATAGGTCTAACCACACCCTACAAGATCACCTAAACCTTGTTCATTATGGGATGATCCTTTAGATAGATGCCATACAACGTAATGTTGTCTTATTGAATGTGTTAGTGGATACTCTATCCTGTAGACGGCATTAGGCTCGCCAACTATCACGTTTGTTCACCAAATCTTACGACGTAAAGTGGGAACTACCTGTGAAGGTGGTTCCTCTGTCTACCCCCTTGGGGATTATGGACGTGAGAGTTATGCTTATGGAATGTAAATTAATTAATCGAAATAGTTAAATCTATTTTTAAAAGAATCGAGTTTAATGATTAAAGCACCGAATATACATCCCTATATAATACGTCAAACACACTTCAAAAGGATCATCACAAAATGAACAAGGTATATGTTGTATTTTTCTAATTTCTGTGCCACATTCATCATCATGAGCACTGATCGGTGTAGGTAGGGCTGTTTGGGGTCAAAGACCTCAAAAGCTAGATTAGTGCTAGGTTAGTATGGACATCTGTAGACGTCAGAGTGAAGCGAATTTATAATTCAATAGAATTTCGTCGTCTATTTCATTTCTTTAAAGTATGTCTAAATCCGGGTTTCTTTAGTAGTCTTCTAGTCTTCTTTTTAATTCCGAAAATCCCGGGATTTTTTAATATTTTTTTTTAATGGCATGTCCATAGTATGATGATCGCAGGTTGGAATTACCAAAAGTAGCTCTATCTACAGCGATTTTTTCAATTCCGTAAATCCCGGGATTATCCAAATATGGTTTATAAGAAACCCGTATCCATATCATGACCACAGCTTGCAAGTACCAAAAACAGCCCTACCTACTCCGATCGCTAATCATGAGTATGTAATACACCATAAGAAGTTATTTATTTCAAAAATTTGGTAGACTTGTCTACTGGACTAGTATATATAAAAAAAAAATATGTTTTCAGACCCGCAAATTCGGCCCTATATCGTACCGCAGTCTCCGTGTAGTGTTAGTGAAGGGGCCACACGAGGCTGAATTGGCAAAGTCCGTGCTACCAGGCCTTGTTCGACCCAGCGACGCTGTCGAGGTAAGTGCCATTAGATAAGGTGAGTTTCATTTAGATACAGCGGTCACCCCAGAATTGACCCCATTAAATGGTTTACTCTGTCGAGTATAGAGCGCGTTTAAGTTTTTCGTTTTTTTCGAAGACTTACGTACTTTTACCGACTGCTCTAACGGTGAAGGAAAACATCGCGAGGAAACCTGCACACTGAGATGACCAGTGTGTATAATGTGCCTACCCACAAAAGATCCTCAAGGGTCGAAGTGCCCCTGGGGTCCCGGCCCCCTATAATAAGATAGCAGAGTATAGTGCTCGTCAACCAGGCCGATCTGAATATAGTCAGGAGTAGCGTTCCTGTACATTTATTTAGGTGTCAGCGGGTCGTAGAAGAGCCAGGGATGAGTATGGGCTGCCACACGGTGTGGGGAGGACATGCCCAGCTCCCTCGCTCTTCTACACCCAGCTGACGTTCCTATATTAAGATCGGCCATAAAGATTGACGCGCTCTATACTCGACAGAGTAAACCTCCAGCCTCCATTAGAGTCAATTCTGGGGTGACCGCTAAATCTAATTGAAACTCTCGCTTACTCATATGCTAGATCGTGTAAGAGTGTGGGTGAAGTTTCGTTTAACGATGTTTTAGTTTAGCAAATTAACTCCAAAATCGGTGCCAATAATGGCATTGTAATATGATTCAAAGCGTTTTTTATTGTATAAATAAAAATATGGAAAGCAGACGAGCATACAGGCCACCTGATGGTAAATTGTCTACGTCGTATATCGCTGTAAGGAGTTATTAGAGGGTTTTCATGGCTCTGCTAACTTTGAGCACTTGGATGCAGTGAAACCTCATGTAAAATCGACAGTAAGCAACACTAAAGTCTTTCTTTACTAGAAACTGACACATCAACCAATTTATTATTATTAATTATACGCAGGCAGCAAACAGCTGATGCGCCCATATATAAAGCTGGTATATAGTTCATTCCTTTTAGAACTTATTCAGTTCATAGTCTATTAAATCCCATATATAAAGCTGGTATATAGTTCATTCACTTTTAGAACTTATTCAGTTCATAGTCTATTAAATCCCATATATAAAGCTGGTACATAGTTCATTCACTTTTGGAACGTATTGAGTTCATAGTCTATTAAATCCCATATATAAAGCTGGTACATAGTTCATTCACTTTTAGAATTTATTGAGTTCATAGTCAATGAAATCCCATATATAAAGCTGGTACATAGTTCATTCACTTTTGGAACGTATTGAGTTCATAGTCTATTAAATCCCATATATAAAGCTGGTACATAGTTCATTCACTTTTAGAATTTATTGAGTTCATAGTCAATGAAATCCCATATATAAAGCTGGTACATAGTTCATTCACTTTTAGAACTTATTGAGTTCATAGTCTATTAAATCCCATATATAAAACTGGTACATAGTTCATTCACTTTTGGAACTTATTCAGTTCATAGTCAATTAAATCCCATATATAAAGCTGGTACATAGTTCATTCACTTTTAGAACTTATTCAGTTCATAGTCAATTAAATCCCATATATAAAGTTGGTATATAGTTCATTCACTTTTGGAACTTATTGAGTTCATAGTCTATTAAATCCCATATATAAAGCTGGTACATAGTTCATTCACTTTTGGAACTTATTCAGTTCATAGTCAATTAAATCCCATATATAAAGCTGGTACATAGTTCATTCACTTTTAGAACTTATTCAGTTCATAGTCAATTAAATCCCATATATAAAGTTGGTATATAGTTCATTCACTTTTGGAACTTATTGAGTTCATAGTCTATTAAATCCCATATATAAAGCTGGTACATAGTTCATTCACTTTTAGAACTTATTGAGTTCATAGTCTATTAAATCCCATATATAAAGCTGGTATATAGTTCATTCACTTTTAGAACTTATTGAGTTCATAGTCAATTAAATCCCATATATAAAGCTGGTACATAGTTCATACATCATTCCACTAACGGTTTACCGACATCCCGTAGACGACGTCGGCCCAGACACGTCCTAGACGTCCCCGACGACGCCATCACGATCTCCATCGCGGAAGCCACTCCCCCACCCGATAGTAGTTCACACACAGCACCTACATACGACCCGTTTCTGGCGCTTACACGCGCTATCGGCGTATTCCAGGCCGCTTCTCCCCGACCCCTCCCTCCCCAGCGACGTCCTAAGCCGAGGTCCGTACCCACCTGGGTGCCCTTAGGCAGTCGCTTCTTATAGTAGTTTTTAAGTCCTCCTCTAGGCTGGAGCGCATTTAGCGCTCGCCCCAAAAACCCCGGTGAAGCTGTAAAGGTCATTAGGACCAACAGCAATTATCAGTACGACAAAGACAAAAAAAAAGTTCATTCACTTTTAGATCTTATTGAGTTCATAGTCATTTAAATCCCATATATAAAGCTGGTACATAGTTCATTCACTTTTGGATCTTATTGAGTTCATAGTCTATTCCACCTTTTTTTTGTTGCCATACAGGCGCCGTGATCGACTTGATATACGTACCTTAATGCTATAGTTTTGTTGCTCCTACTGTTATTCTGTGCCCACTTTACATCAATTTTGGAGCATGAAAATATCCAAAAATATATGAAAAAAATACTTCATGGAATACGTGTACATGTTTTTTATTGTTGCATAAATCACAATTTATAATTAAACAATCTTACAAATTAATCAGTCGAAAAATTAATACTTAATCTAAGAATATACGAGTCTAAAATATCTTTTTAATTACTTGCTTATACACAGACCTCTAACTAGTAGTGAATATCAAAATCTTTGCTCGCATAGTTAAATATTATAACACATGGTATCCTAGTGCGGGATTTAGAGCATCAACCATGTATTAATTGTAAGTTGCAAAATAAATTTATTTATAGTTAAATATTGATATTAGAGTTTCGGTGGCACAGTGGTTAAAACACCGGACTCCCATGCTGGAGGTCCGGGTTCGAAACCCTGCAGTGCCATGTACCAATGAGTTTTTCGTATTTTTCGAAGACTTACGTACATTTACTATGATCATGAGGCACTCCATCAAGGTTAGCTGCGCATTGAAAACCCCCTGATAACTTCATAGTGAAACTATGGACGACGGTATCCACTTACCATAAAGGTAGAGAGCGTCGGTGGCACAGTGGTTAAAACACCGGACTCCCATGCTGGAGGTCCGGGTTAGAAACCGTGCAGTGTCATGTACCAATGAGTTTTTCGTATTTTTCGAAGACTTACGTACATTTACCGGCTGCTGTAACGGTGAAGGAAAACATCGTGAGGAAACCTGCATACTGCGATGACCAGTGTGTAAAATGGGGTAGGCATAAAAGATCCTCAAGGGTCGAAGTGCCGCTGGGTTATTCCCGGCCCCCTATCATAAGGTAAGATAAATACTGATATTAGTACGCTCCAAAACAACTTTCACTTTGTCGTGTAAGTTAGTGTTTTGGAACCTGACAAAGGGTATTCAAAGCCTAAATCGGGTTTGTAGAATAATATTGATTTTTTATTATATAATGAGAGCAGACGATCAAACGGGCTACCTTTATATCTTATGATAGGAGGATAATAACCCAGCGTCACTTCGACCCTTGAGGATCTTTTGTGCCTACCCCATTTTACACACTGGTCATCTCAGTGTGCAGGTTTCCTCACGATGTTTTCCTTCACCGTTAGAGCAGTCAGTAAATGTACGTAAGTCTTCGAAAAATACGAAGAACTCATTGGTACATGGCACTGCACGGTTTCTAACCCGGACCTCCCGCATGGGAGTCCGATGTCCTAGCCACTGTGCCACCGACGCTCTCTACCTTTATGGTAAGTGGATACCGTCGTCCATAGTTTCACTATGAAGTTATCAGGGAGTTTTCGATGCGCAGCTAACCTTGATGGAGTGCCTCATGTGCCGGTAATTACGCTGGCTCTCTGATCCTGAAAACACAATAATGCAAGCACTGCTGCTTTGTGGCAGAAATATGTAGAAAGTCCACCTTCACATAATATTTCAACTGTTAGGAAAATAATAGGCATTGAAAAAAATTGAAATTTGAAATAATGTACAAACCTATTATAACATAATGTACATTCCTATTCCAACGCGAAAGTGGGAGTACGGACTTGCAGCGAATCGAGGGTTGGGCCATACGGCTTTGGCGGCAGAAACCACAGGGGGCAAATGCTTGTTAACTTCCTGGAGATGGAGGGCCTTTTCTTAATGAATTCTTTCTTTAAGAAGGGACCCCATAGGAAGTGGACTTGGCAAAGCCCCGATACTGTGACGAAAAATGAGATCGACTTCATTATGACGGATAAGAAGCACATATTCAGAGATGTCTCAGTGATCAACAGGTTCAAAACCGGTAGTGATCACCGACTGGTCCGAGGCACTCTGAATATTGACTTTCAGCTGGAGAGACGCCGTCTAATGAAGCCCACGCTCCGACCTACTCTGCACCAGGCCGTGGCAGGCTCCGACCGGTTTCAGTTAGAACTTAAAAACCGATTCGATGCCTTGGAAACCACAAATAATATTGACGAGAATCTCCAAAACGTGGTGAGGACTATTAGGGATGAAGGAGTAAGGTTTTGTCGGTTGCAGCGCACAGGCACGAAGTCGAAGCTCTCGGACGGGACTCTGGCACTTATGAGGGAAAGACGCGAAAACACACAAGCTACATCGTCAGAACAACGGGCACTCAATAAGAAAATAAGGAAGCTGATACGACGCGACCTCCGAAGCTTCAATACACGACTCATAAAAGAGGCGATAGAGCAGAATAGGGGGTCAAAAGTGTTCGTTCAGCAACTAGGGAGGAGCCACCTGACGAAGCTCAAAACTTCTAGTGGCAGGACCGTCACCTCCAAGCCAGAGATACTCGCCGAGATCGAAGACTTTTATGGCCGACTGTACGCTGCTCATGCTCCGCGGCCTGAACCGACAATCGAAGATCCTAGAGCCACGTTAACCCGACACTATACCGATGAACTGCCAGATTTTAGCCTAGACGAGCTCGGGCTGGCTCTCAAACAGCTTAAGAATGGAAAAGCCCCTGGTGAGGACGGTGTCTCTTCTGAGCTCCTTAAGGCAGGAGGAATCCCTGTACTGAGGGAACTTCGGAAGCTCTTCAACTCCGTCCTACACAGTGGGAGAACTCCGGAGGCGTGGAACAGGAGCATTGTAGTTTTGTTCTTCAAAAAAGGAGACAAAACTCTGCTCAAAACTACAGACCCATCTCGCTCCTGAGCCATGTATATAAGCTGTTTTCGAGAGTCATCACGAATCGTCTTGCGCGGAGATTAGACGACTTCCAACCTCCGGAACAGGCCGGATTTCGGGGAGGCTTTGGCACCATAGACCACATCCACACTGTGCGGCAGATTATACAGAAAACTGAAGAATATAATCAGCCCCTGTGTCTTGCATTTGTGGACTATGAGAAAGCCTTTGACTCCGTCGAAACCTGGGCTGTTCTAGAGTCCTTGCAGCGTTGCCAAGTCGACTGGCGATACATCGAAGTGTTGAGATGTCTGTATGACGCCGCGACGATGTCTGTCCAAGTACAGAACCAGCAAACAGGACCCATCCAATTGCGCAGAGGAGTAAGACAGGGAGATGTTATATCTCCGAAACTGTTCACGAACGCATTGGAGGATGTCTTTAAGACCCTGGACTGGAAAGGACACGGCATCAATATAAACGGCGAGTACATCTCACACCTACGTTTTGCCGATGATATAGTCGTAATGGCGGAGTCGCTGCAGGACCTTCAAGAAATGCTGGACAATCTCAATGCTGCTTCACGACGTGTCGGTCTCGGGATGAACTTGGACAAGACTAAGGTCATGTTCAATGACCATGTCGTTCCGGGACCGATTATCGTCGACGGTACGGCCCTCGAAGTTGTGCAACAATACGTCTACCTCGGGCAGACTGTGCAATTAGGTAGAAACAACTTCGAGAAAGAAGCCGACAGAAGAATTCAGCTGGGCTGGGCAGCATTTCGGAAGTTACGTCACATCTTCTCGTCGCCCATACCTCAATGTCTAAAGACAAGAGTCTTTAACCAGTGCGTCCTACCAGTAATGACCTACGGAGCCGAAACGTGGACACTGACGGTGCGACTGGTTCACAAATTGAAAGTCGCTCAGCGTGCTATGGAAAGAGCTATGCTCGGAGTATCTCTGCTGGATCGAATCCGAAATGAGGAGATCCGGCATAGAACAAAAGTTATCGACATAGCTCATAAGATTAGCAAGCTGAAGTGGCAGTGGGCCGGTCACGTCTGTCGCAGAACCGACAACCGCTGGGGTAGACGAGTTCTGGAGTGGAGACCGCGTTTGGGCAAACGTAGTGTGGGACGCCCCCCTGCTAGATGGAGCGACGATCTGCGCAAGGTGGCTGGCAGCGACTGGATGAGAAGAGCCGAAGATCGGGCTCAATGGCGCGCCCTGGGAGAGGCCTATGTCCAGCAGTGGACTAGAATAGGCTGCTGATGATGATGATGATGATGTACATTCCTATTTGACCATGTCTTATGCGGCAGCCATATTTTTATTTTGACAATGCCCTTTTACAGCAGCTTGTAGCATGTAAGTGTTATAATATAACGGATAATAATTGTTCCATGACGTATCTAAGCGTTAACTTTGTCATCAAAAGATATAATAAAAACCAAACTTAACTATGTATACCCTTTGTCGCTTCTGTTTTAGAAGATCGTTACCACACCCACCCGAGGGACGTGATAGTAAGAAACTGTCGATCGACGTCATCGGTGGGTGTGGTAAGATACGAAGGTATCCAAGTAATCACCTACAGCAATGGCATTTCTGACCAGAAAAATTACTTTTACTTATTTGTCACGAAGTCTTCTGCCTCTTTGCCAGCCCGTTGAAGGAACCAGTTCTCTTAAGACTTGCATTATGAGAAAGTTCTATTATAAACAATCTAAATCTATATAAGATTATGATTTTATGCCCATTTGCTTTTTCTATTATTGAAATTTGCTTTATATTCCGGTGTAAATGTGATACTGGTGGTTTCAGATCGCATAACTTATCCAAATTGATAGATTTTTCTGGGATGGCTTCGAACAATCTAGGTTCATAGTTAGGTCCGTATGGATTATAGTATATATGAATCATAGCTGGATTTCCATTCTTCTCACTAGCTGTACAAATCACTAGGACCTTCCCATATGTGTATATTGGTCCAATTCCTAATTTTGCGAACCGTAATCTAGTAATCTGGTGGCCATTGTTGAAATGAGGAGCAATTTCTGATTGTCTCAATTTGAAGCCGTGTATTTTCACCAATTGGAAACTATTTTCTTCTGTGAGCTCACATATTGGTTCTAAATCTTTATTATTTATGTGGTAAATACTTTTTTCAGTCAAAACCTTTGCTTGATCATTTTTATCATGAATTATTTCGTGGAAATTCGACCGTGGCAGTGTTCCCTGATACTGTATAAAATCATAGTTAAAGCTTTCATTGTCAGAATTCTCAACTTTCACCGAACATAACCTGTAGTTATGAATTTGATAATACAAGCTGTTTTCAACAAGAGTCCACGGATACCAGACCTTAGCTTTAACGGTGAAGAAACAATTTTTATTCTTCTTCAATATCACACGGATATCCTGATGAAACTCTTTGCAATTGAACGCTATAACTTTGTCACTTTCCATATAATCGTAATAACAGAAATCAAATTCTTCTCTGTTTATCTCCTGAAGAGTTTCCAAGTCATAATATACGAGGGTATAAGATCGTCCGGTGTGTCCTTTCATATGTGAGGCAGATATGATCCCGTTCCGAAGTGCCTGGAACTTCTTTATTTCTTTTTTTACTGGTATTTCTTTAACTGTGACATCAGCCTTAGATACATCACTCCACAGAGCTAGGGAAGCATATAACTCATTCCAGGATAATTTTGCTTTTCTATAAGCATCTTCAAATATATCTTTTTGCTCTTTAGCGTAGATCAACTTCCAAAATGCTTCACCAAATCCGGCAATTGCATGCTTCCATAGACGACATACTCTTCTACATTCTAGAATATCTGTGCCTTCTAAGTTTTTGAATATTTTCTCTAGGATTTCTGGTGGTAATGTTGTTGCACTCATTTTGGGTCGATCTTCTGTTTGCGGCTTGTTTGAAGTCAGAATTTTGGTTTTTGGGCTCTATCTTATCTTTTATTTGTTCTCTATCTTCATTCTGTTATCAGCATTTTCTTTCTGGTTTCTCATTGCTTCATTTTAAGATTCTGTCCATTTTCATTTAGTGTAGGTTTCTGCCGACAATTAATAAAAAAAATCAAAACATAGAACTGTTGAACTATTGCACAATACTTAATTTAAGACAATGCGTATGTATAGAATACAATGTAGGCGGGATTATTAGAGAGAGATCTCTTCCAAACAACCTTTCTGTAAATAAATTGCTAAAAGGAAGCAGTAGGTCTTATCTTATCTTATGACAGGGGGCCAGGGATAACCCCAGCGGCACTTCGACCCTCAGGGATCTTTTGTCCCCTAACCTTAGTCTCCTTCCTGTTCCTTAAAGATGCTTTGCATCAAGGGCGCTGTACAGCTTACAGGAAGGAGCCTATAGTCCTCTGGTTTCGGGTAGGCTACCCCCAGAAGACTAAGCGGTAGGTTGTGTAACTGCTAAATTATGGAACTGTTTAATAGGTAATAGAAATCTTTTATACACACTTCAATAATTGTTGTAGTTTCAGAGGGAAAACATTTTTGGCGCTATATTCTTTAGCTAAGAACTTTTCGGTACTTAACTCAATTCAATATTTAGTGTATTACCAGGTAACTTAAGATCGTGCAGGTTAAGCGACGTTAGCGCGATCGGTACCTGGATGGGTGACCGCTAGTGGCATATTTCATCTGAGCTCCTCCGTGCCTCGGAAAGAACGTTAAGCAGTCGGTCCCGGTTGTTGTCGTTCGACAGCAGTCGTTAAGCCATGTCAGAGGCTTACATGCCGCCCGGCTTGGACAACTCTGACAAATAGGTTGGCCACTAACCATACGATAAGCAAGCAAGCAACCAGGTAACCGCCACACGTACGACACCCGTAGCGCCAACAGGCTCGCTACTGCACGCTCTGCAGAAGGCCAGTTACTACCCACGCAAGTTAGACGGCACACAAGTTTATAACAGGATTCCCGGGGATATTAAAAAAAAGCTCCGAGCGAGTGGACTTTTAATAAAAGAATTTAAAGGAATGGTTTATCTAGCAATCGTATTATTCATTCAATTAATTTTTAGAGATTTAATGGTTAATTTAATTTAATTGACACAATATTATAATTGACATTGTTTAATAATGAATAATTGTTATGTGGTTCTTCCGGGAGTTTGTGTATTTGTTTTTATCTGAGTGTATACCTTAGTATATGCTGCATATTAAATTAGTATACAGGGTGTAACATTAAGAACGGTCAGTATGGGAAAGTCTGAAACTATAAGACATACGAAGATCTGTTCTTAGGAACCATGTCATCAATTTTAGTAACAAGAAAAACTGTATTCATACATTTAAAAAAAACCTGTACTCAGCCTGGGAATCGAACCCGGTTGTTTTGAAAAAAAAATCCAACACTATTTCTATTTGGATATCGACTGTGTAGGTGTTAAGGAATAAATGTTAGTATGAAACGTGATGTTTAAAATTAATAAAACGCATTGTTTCCATATCTTTTAATTTATTTTAGACTAGACTATTAATTACTATCTTTTAATTTATTTTAGACCAGACTATTTCTTGTGGGGTTACGTTAAGGATGAAGTGTACAAAACAAGCTACGACACAATTGAAGACCTAGAGACCAGCAGCCATAGAGACAATTTTAACGCAAATTCACCACCTGAAGATACAAAATTCAATAGTAAGATCGTTACCTAAACGAGTTGAATGTTGTATTTTACAAAATGGTAGTCATTTCGAACACCTACTAAAATAAATTAAAAGATATGGAAACAATGCGTTTTATTAATTTTAAACATCACGTTTCATACTAACATTTATTCCTTAACACCTACACAGTCGATATCTAAACAGAAATAGTGTTGGATTTTTTTTCAAAACAACCGGGTTCGATTCCCAGGCTGAGTACAGGTTTTTTTTTAAAATGTATGAATACAGTTTTTCTTGTTACTAAAATTGATGACATGGTTCCTAAGAACAGATCTTCGTATGTCTTATAGTTTCAGACTTTCCCATACTGACCGTTCTTAATGTTACACCCTGTATAATACCTGAGTGTATTTTGACGTGTAATGAACATTATCAATAAAATATTTATTTATTTTATTTGGGTAGATTACAGCCTTATTTACAAGTTACAACAATATCCATTTAAAAGCGTCCACAGTTATTGTAAATTAATCATAAAACAACTCTTAATCTAGCTACCATGTACATCTACAGATAGGCAGAGGAAAATTCGTTAGTGAGTAAGGATTTTATGGAATCAGGACTACTGTTGAAAAGATCTATAGTAGGGTTTTTGCTTAGCTGGTTAAATGCTGCACATGCTCTTACAAGGTAGCTATTCTTTCTGTAATTGGTGTGACACTTAGGGACGCGATGTAACCTGTTAGTTCGTAAATTTTAATTTGGAACCATCAATGAAATTCTGCTAAGGAGCTCAGGACAGTCAATTTACTTTGAGCAATTTATACGGTAGCAATGACATTTTATTTACTCAAGGAATGAGGTTAATGTAATCAAGGTATGGTTCATCAACTTTATGAGTTAAGTTCCTTGAGTTAATATATAGTGATGTCATAGTGCACGTGCAATGTCCACCTGCGCTTGCGACGAAGCAGACACGCAGCAACAGCCGATACACGTCATGCCGCCCCCCACTACCTGGCCTCTATAAAAGCGGGCGCCCGACCCGAGGTGACATCATAGGGCAATGTCAGCTTGCAGCAGCATGAGCCCTCTGCTCGCTGGGCTTCCCCAAACGGGGTCCCACGCGGCGGCTAGACCGCGCTGAGGAGAAGCGTGAATAAAACAACGACACCAACGCCTAGAGCCAACCCAAGGACCTGCTTGTGGTTACAAGCAGCTAAGGATGCAACTGCCGGGGGGCCAGCACCCCGAAACAGTATCCCCGCTCCCACACCAGGGAACGAGCAGACATCCAGAGAAGGTGGCATCATTCACTTGCGACTCGTCGACGAGGCAGTCGGACTTGATATTTTATTAAAGAATATTGCATTTCAGAATAATTAACCGTAACTGGTTGCTATCAGGGGACTCTCGTGTGGCCGGTTACTATTGAATGTCTAACCGGTGACTAGTGGTTGCTATTGAGGTGACTGGACTGCGACTAGTTGCTGTTATCTGGCTGAGCAGTAACTGGTTAAAGTTAAGGTAACTCCGGAAGCTATTGGTTGTGGTTAAAATGATTAATCCGTGACCGGTTACCGGTTACAGTAGGCTATTGCTGTTAAATAAGTTGATTGATTCAATATAGTTATTAAATTATATTTCGCTGTTTTTTAAAGCAAAAATGGAACCACAGTGTGAGGACAACCCGGAGAATGATAGCGGGCCATCTCTGCCCTTATCCTCAGATATGACATATATAATACATAGCTAATTAGGTAATTTACTAACACATAGTTCTTAAGTCTACTAACATCTGCAACCAATAGTTGCAGTTAAAATGATTAATCCGTGACCGGTTACCGTTGAGGGATAGGACAGTAGCCTATTGCTGTTAAATAACTCTAAAATAAGTTGATTGAGTCAATATAGTTATTAAATTATATTTCGCTGTTTTTTTAAAGCAAAAATGGAACCACAGGGTGAGGACAATCCGGAGAATGATAGCGGGCCATCTATGCCCTTACCCTCAGATCTGACATATACAGGGTGTAACATTAAGAACGGTCAGTATGGGAAAGTCTGAAACTGTAAGACATACGAAGATCTGTTCTTAGGAACCATGTCATCAATTTTAGTAACAAGAAAAACTGTATTCATACATTTAAAAAAAAACCTGTACTCAGCCTGGGAATCGAACCCGGTTGTTTTGAAAAAAAATCCTACACTATTTCTATTTAGATATCGATTGTGTAGGTCTTAAGGAATAAATGTTAGTATGAAACGTGATGTTTAAAATTAATAAAACGCATTGTTTCCATATCTTTTAATTTATTTTAGTAGGTGTTCGAAATGACTACCATTTTGTAAAATACAACATTCAACTCATTTAGGTAACGATCTTACTATTGAATTTTGTATCTTCAGGTGGTGAATTTGCGTTAAAATTGTCTCTATGGCTGCTGGTCTCTAGGTCTTCAATTGTGTCGTAGCTTGTTTTGTACACTTCATCCTTAACGTAACCGATATCTAAATAGAAATAGTGTAGGATTTTTTTTCAAAACCACCGGGTTCGATTCCCAGGCTGAGTACAGTTTTTTTAAAAAATGTATGAATACAGTTTTTCTTGTTACTAAAATTGATGACATGGTTCCTAAGAACAGATCTTCGTATGTCTTATAGTTTCAGACTTTCCCATACTGACCGTTCTTAATGTTACAGCCTGTATAATACATAGCTAATTAGGTAATTTACTAACACATAGTTCTTAAGTCTACTAACATTAATATGAATACTTTTAATTTCTTTTATACTTTTTTTTTAACTTTGCCTTTATTGAATACCTTCTTTTTGTGAAAGCACTGTCTCCCAAGATACAGGTTCGCTTAGTTTGGGAGTATTTTAGCATGTTTACTGAACCTTTAGACACCAGCGATATCTAATTAAAATTAATCTATATTTCAGTTGTTGTTTTTTTTTAAGGCAAAGGGAACTGAGCCCATACAGCCATGTCTGATGTAAACAACTCTTGCAAGTCTTCATTAAAATGCTGGTGTGACACATTTCAATGCTATCTGGGAGAATCTTCCACGCTTCTGCACCATCCGAACCAAAGAAGAAGGCGTCCCGGACGCAGTATGGCTCTTCAAAATCCAGCCAAGTACGGATCGGGCTGCAGCGTCTTATTTGACTTTACTTCACTGTCCCACACATTAATCACATTTAGTAGACGTTCTTCGAATAAAAACACCATTCTTACTTGAAAAGCACTACTGTAAAACAATTTGCAAGACAACGAAAAAAAGCTGGTGTGGACGCGACAAAAGCGCGGGAGAAACTCCTATATTTCAGATAAAATAAATTAATCTTTTTTGAAAATTTCACAAAACTTGTAAATGGAACAATACCCTGACTCCCAAACTAGGCGAACCTGTATCTTGAGAGTCAGGGTATTGTTCGATTTACAAAGTTTTGTGATGCTTTCAAAAAAGATTATATTATTTTATTTATTTTATCTGAAATATAGATTAATTTTAATTAGATATCGCTGGTCTCTAAAGGTTTAGTAAACATACAATAAATATAATTATAAAACTAAATTTCGTCAATAAAATATTAAAAAAAGACTTTAGAGGCTTTGGTACACGACAAGGTGACCATGTCAGCCTCGTCAGGGTCACTAAGAAAAGGGAAGGGGAAGCTCAAGTATTATTAGAGTCAGCCCTCACTTTGAGAGCCAACTTAGCAAACAACAGTAAGTGTTTCATATTATCAGATGAGGGCTGACTTAAAATAATATTGAGCCTCCCATTTTGTAGCCTATTGAGGCCAAATTTTTTCCTCTCAAATTTCCCCAGGTCACACTCCATTAGGAGGTGAGTGAGGTCTTCTATTGTGTTGCAGTTGGTACAAAACGGTGATGCAGCTCTTCCCACCAAATGCAAAAACTTATTTAACGGAATGTGACCCGAGCGTAATCTAAAAGCCAAGACAAGTAGCTCCCTACCAAGACTGACACAGTCAAACCATGGAGCCCAGGCTGGCATGTAATATAAAATTTTACACACTAAACTCATTACGTTCTTCAGATTATTAACACTTAACTTCCCGCACTCACACACCCTACACTACATATGATGTAACTTACATCATTAAACACTCCCACACAACCTAACACCCCCCCCCCCCCCCCATACTCACTCTTACCATTATCTTTACTAAATTCCTTTATGATTAAATTTTCAAATTCCTTTTAGGTTAAGAATATAATTTGTAATTTGCTTGCACAGAAAGTGCGACGGAATCCCGACTTACAAGATACAGGTTTTCGACCTAGTTTGTAAGTCGGAGGTCCTTTTTTTGTGTGCCCTGTCATAAGTAAATAAACTTTTTCATTATTATTTTTTCAATTAAGTGTGTTGTACCAAAGCCCCTTCACTTTAGCTAATTCCTCATATTGGTCTCTCCAGCGAGACATACAAGCAGCCCTCGCATTCGGAATGTACTCAGGTCCAAGCGGATCTAGATGCATTTCAACACCCTCAGAAATGGCTAAATTCGCGTAAATCAAAAATAAAATAAAATAATTATTTATTTAATTTCAATTTATAAAATATTATTAGGATTGGGAACATAACCAAAACTGTTTGCGATTCTATTTCCAAATTGTTACCACACTAATTCTTACTTTGACTAAAAATGACTCGATTTAAATACTGTTTCACGTGGTTTTAATTGTATTTTATTAATTACAACCGGTTTCGTTTACACATCTTCAGGTATTGCCTGAAGATTATTTAAGTCTAATCATATACTACAAGTTTCACCAAGTACCAACAACCGCAAGTATTAACCATAATAATGCTTACCTGAAGTGATCTGAACAGTAAATATATTCATCTTTACTGAATTTAGTTTTAATTCAATAATAAATGAAATTGATATGTAGGTAATACGTATCTACAATCGACAAATAAATGTTTTGTTTATTTTCTTTTTGTGTGTTTTTTTAAGGCAAAGGGAACTGAGCCCATACAGCCACGTCTGTTGTAAACAACTTTTTCAAGTCTTCATTAAAATTCTGGTGTGACACATTTCAATGTTATCTGGGATAATCTTCTACGCTTTTGCACCATCCGAATCAAAGAAGGCGTCCCGGACGCAGTATGGCTCTTCAAAATCCAGCCAAGTACGGATCGGGCTGCAGCGTCTTATTTTACTTTACTTCACTGTCCCACACATTAATCACATTTAGTAGACGTTCTTCGAATAAAAAACACCATTCTTACTTGAAAAGCACTACTGTAAAACAATTTGCAAAACAATGAAAAAAAGCTTGTGTGGACGCGACAAAAGCGCGGGAAAAACTCCGACAAATAAATGTTTTGTTTATTTTCTTTTTGTGTTGTTGTTGTTTTTTTTTAAAGGCAAAGGGAACTGAGCCCATACAGCCATGTCTGATGTAAACAACTCTTTCAAGTCTTCATTAAAATACTGGTGTACATTTCAATGCTATCTGGGAGAATCTTCCACGCTTTTGCACCATCCGAACCAAAGAAAAAGGCGTCCCGGACGCAGTGTGGCTATTCAAAATCCCAGCCAAGTACGGATCGGGCTACAGTGTTTATTTGACTTTACTTCACTGTCCCACACATTATTCACATCTTGTCGAAGTTCTTCGAGCAAGAAACACCATTCTTACTAGAAAAGCACTACTGTAAAACAATTTGCAAGACAAAACGAAACAAAGCTGACGTGGATAAAATCAAATACGGGGGAGAAACTTTCTTTTTGTGTGTGATGAAATTAGTGGAAAATTCACTTTATCATCGATGCGGGTTGGTTCCACCTTCAGACTCCCTTGAACGTAATGAATTTAAAGTGAAATATGTAAGAACACTTTTTCCACTAACCAAATCAATAATCCTTGTGAAAGCACTTCATTTATCGCACAATATCCTCGAAAATCTTTGGTATTCAGGTTTTCTGAAGCGGCCAAGAAAATTTGCAAGAAGCACGGCGCGGGCTTTTTCAATGACAGTAGTTTTAAATCTGTCAAAAAAGTTGTTCTGTGCGGTTAATTCCATAGAAGATCATGTTGTAAAGTTACTCTATTGAACGTATTGACAGGTGCTACGAAGCTACGCAGTCGCGCATCGCTCCAGACGCTCCACTCTCGCTCGGCTCGCGGACAAATTCGCCGGCTCACTGTTCATGGAGCCTTTGGTAAGAATTACATATAGTACATTACTGCAATAGGTAGTAAACTAGCCATTTCCGACCGTAAAGCCTTTTAAAGCTCCCAGGCCGAAAATGGCTACTTCCGCCGAGGCTTGTATAGAATTTTCTTCAAATATTACGAGCTGCTTCTAAGCTATAAGAACTGTTTTGCTAGAAAGGGTAAGAACATGTCCCCATTATTAACTTTGATATCTCTCGTTTTTTGATATTACAGATTGTCTTTGTAGGTTAACTGATGCAATAAAAAATCAAATCCATCTTCATTAATTCAATAAAAAAAAGAGTCATATACCCTGTTAGACCGCATTCTGAAAAATTGAATGTTTATTTTCAGCCGGAAGGAGGGTACCTGCTGAAATGCGCGAACCTTCTAGAACTACAGTGGACATTGCAGAACAAGTGGTCTCCGATAGCTCCCTTCCATCATCGCATGAAGTTCGATCTTGAATACATGGGTGAGTTGCGTGAAGAATGATCAATTGATCATTGTCAATTTCAGGGAACCTTCCTATTCAGGACTGGCAGAACGGTAAGGGCCCTCTCCCCCACCCGATAGTAGTTCACACACAGCACCTACATACCGCCCGCGCCGGCGCTTCTGGCGCTTACACGCGCTATCGGCGCATTCCAGGCCGCTTCTCCCCGACCCCTCCCTCCCCAGCGACGTCCTAAGCCGAGGTCCGTACCCACCTGGGTGCCCTTAGGCAGTCGCTTCTTATAGTAGTTTTTAAGCACTTAGCGCTCGCCCCAAAAACACCGGTGAAGCTGTAAAGGTCATTAGGACCAACAGAAGGTAAGGGCCCGAGCGACACCGCGAGCTACACCAAAATGTAACACTTTTCGCGCTGAACATTTAAAGCGCAAGTGGTCCTAAGAGATTATGAGTGAAGGCTAGGTTCGAATGGTACCAATCAGTTTTTTTTTTCGAAGACTTATGGTACAGAAATCTGGGGGTAAGGATGGGATATAAGATAAACGCAGAATGAAGAAAACGAGCTTCTGCAGAAATAATGTAGCAGTTTCATTTGTTTAGTTGGCTTGCTAAAAAGTGTCCGTGAGGAATCTAGGGCACTTATTAGGTATCTCTTATCTTATCTTATGACAGGGGGGCAGGGATAACCCCAGCGGCACTTCGAACCTCAGGGATCTTTTGTACTCACCCCTCACCTTAGTCTCCTTCCTGTTCCTTAAAGTTGCTTTGCATCATGGACGCTATACAGCTTACAGGAAGGAGCCTATAGTCGTCTGGTTTCGGGTAGGCTGCCCCCAGTAGACTCATACGCTTTCTAGCCAACGAGTCACATTCGCACAGCAAGTGTTCCATTGACTCAACGGTATCACCACAGGCTCTGCAGGTGGGATCATCTGCCAGTCTCATCTTGTGTAGGAGGCTCTTAATGCCAAAATGGCCTGTAAACGCCCCTACAATGAGACGGGTGAGACTACTGCTATGGTTGTAGATTTTTCTACACCCAATTGTGTCACCATTTCCAATGAACCTCTTAGAGTGTTTTAAGTTGGTTTTTGACCACTCTACCATGTGCAGGTCCTTGGCTTTAGCCTTAATGACTGTTTTGATGGTACTCTTAATACTAACTGTAGGTCAGTCAGTATTAAGCCGAGCTCAGTGCCGTAAGTGTCTACCGCGAGAGCTCATACATACAGGATTCCAATGTCCAAAAGTGTTAGACCTACGGGGTTTTTCTTAAAATTTAGAACTTATTATTTTACTATTGTAATTGGAAATGTAATTTTAATTTGTAAAATGTATACACATATAATACTAAATTTCACCATCATCAGCAGCCCACTCTAGTCCACTGCTGGACATAGGCCTCTCCCATTGAGCCTAATAATAAATTTAAATAATTTTAATTTATAATGTTTTATTATAATTAACTTAATTGTTAGGGGGCGTCCATTAATTACGTGAGGTGTTCAAGGGGGGGAGGGGGTCAAGCTAAATCTTACTCAATCTCACCTGGGGGAGGGGTGGGGGGGTTCGAAAATATCACGTAATTTTTCCATGGACTGAATTAGAATAAATCTTTTATTCATTTTTGTTAAAGTATTTATTATTTATTAAAGTATGTATTTATTACCTTACGACTGTCCTCCGAGTGCCTTCGTAGAGTTCTCGAATATTTCGGTCACATTGCCAGGAAAGACAGTGACAACCTCGAAAAACTAATTGTGACCGGAAAAATGGAAGGGAAGAGGCCTCGAGGACGTAGTCCGATGCGCTGGTCCGACCAAATCCGCACCACCCTTGACTCTACAATTCACGATGCCATCCACACCGCCGGGGACAGAAATAAATGGAGGAAGATCATCCGCCAGAAGGTGATACCTAAGGGTGGTCACGACCCTCAGCATTGAGGATTACGACGCGAGGAGGAGGAGGAGGATTTATTATTTAATTTTATCACAGTGAATTTAAGTAACGGTAATAATCTCAACTACTAGTCTTTGCTAGTCTTAAATAAAGATAATAGAATAAATTGTGTTCTTGTTTTTTTATTTTTTTTATAATCCGACGCGTTCATAAGCAAAACACAAATTTTAAAAAATCTCACGTGAGATTAGGAGAGGGGGGGAGGGAGTTGAGGAAAATCTCACAAAATCTCACGAGGGGGGAGGGGGGGTTACAAAATCCTAAAAAATGTCTCACGTAATTAATGGACGCCCCCTTAATTGATAATTTATTATTTGTTTTTTTTTTCTATTTTTTTTAATTTGATTTTATTACATTACGTCACAGCACAAACACATTAAACAATATACTCATATTAAAAGAGAGTAAGGCTGATTAAGATGTACAACAGAAAAATAAATTATATATGATAGAGAATATATTATACATAAGATAAGATAAGACTTATTGTGTAAAAGTTTAGGTAATAATAATTACAAATATTGCGGATATAGTTGCATAAACATGTCACACTGAACTCCACCTTTACAGGCATACACACCGAGTTCACAAATTAATAAAAACATACAATTATACAGATTATGAAAATTTAATAAAAATATAAAAATGAGAATGTCATTAAAATTTATACAATGTCAATAATATTACATTTACAAAATGTCAATAATAATCCAAATTAAATATAAATCAACAATCAATCAACGTTTATGGTCCAAAAATTCCTTGACGCTATAAAAACATCTCTCCACAAGCCGTGATTTTAAAGTCATCCGGAAGCTTGTTATACATTTTGACAGAGCGCTCTTAGATTTTAATAAACATGCGGGAGACGACGAGTGACTGTAGAGGAAGCAGTAGACGTGCCAAGACAGACATTCGCTCCATTCTCTCTACCTTCCCCGCATGGGATATAGCGTGAAGTTATGTATGTATGTATTTGTGAACATAGGTAAAATACAGTGGATATTAAGTATCTCTATGCTCCATCAATGTTGACTGCCAAATATTATACACCGACAAAAGTTTCTACAATGGCTTTTTAAACGTAGCTAAAGCTCCCAAAAGAAACCAAAAGGAAGGTTTCATCATCATCATCAGCAGCAGCCTATTAATGTCCCCACTGTTGGGGCACAGGCCTTCCACAAGCCATGTTTTCAGAGTAAATTTAAGCTTATTAAGTTTCATCGTTTTAAAGTCATCCGGAAGCTTGTTATACATTTTGACGCTCATTATGAACTAATTTTTGGATACATTTTTTCTAATAATTCTTCTGAAACTGATAAACTAAAAGAAAATCTGTCATCAATGTTTAAAATTAAAGACATGGGTTGTGTAAAGCAGTGTCTAGGAATGAGAGTAAAGGTAGATAAGAGAAATGGCATAATAACTTTAGATCAGGAACAGTATATTGATGAATTGTTGCAAAAGTTCAATGCTCAGGATTGTAAAGATGTAAATACACCAATGGAGTCAAAACTCAATATAAGTAAAAGTGAAAATTGTAACAGTATACTACCTTATCAACGGCTGATAGGGTGTCTTATGTATTTGGCTGTACTTACCAGACCAGATATTGTATTTTCCGTAAATTACTTAAGTCAATTTAACAACTGTTATGATGAAGAACATTGGGCTTATGCTAAAAGGGTTTTAAAGTATTTGAAGACTACTAAACACTTTTGTTTAAAATACACAGCTAGTGGTAATTCTAGGTTGCAAGCCTTTGTAGACGCCGACTGGGCTAGCAATACATTGGATAGACGTTCCTATACAGGATTTTTCTTTGGTCTTTCTAATGGTGCTGTTTCTTGGGAAACTAGGAAGCAGGCCACTGTAGCCTTGTCCAGTGCCGAGGCCGAATATATGGCCATATCTGATTGTTGTAAGGAAGCTATATATTTAAGAAATTTGCAATATGAAATCACCAATAATTTGTATATTGTGACCATTTTTAATGACAATCAGTCTGCACAGAAATTGGCAAAGAATCACATGTTGCACAAAAGATCTAAGCATATAGATATCCGCTATCATTTTGTGAGAGACAATATTGATAATAATGTTGTAAAATTGGAATATTTGTCTACTACAGAAATGCCAGCCGATTTACTCACTAAGGGGTTAAATTCTATTAAACATTATAAGTTCTTAGAGTGTTTGGGTTTGTGTAATATTTTGTTAAAATAGGACTTATTTATTGTTATTTTGTTAAGAGGAAGTGTTGAACGTAACAAAATGAGTATGGTGGCGCCCTCTATGTTTTCTATATAGTAAACACTTTTTAATAAAGTTCAGTTCGTTGTCAGCAACTAAGCGTTTCATTACAATATATGTTTTAAAATTATTGTTAATCTCCCATTTCTGGGGTATTCTACCACAATCGCGGGCTTTTGGCCAAACGAGAGTGGGGACGAAAAAATAAAGAGATACCTATATGTATATGGAAATGATAAATATGTAAGTATTTTATAGTAATTTAAGATTATTCTTCTATTGATAAGAATTTGCGAACTATTCTGCATGTATTTGTTATAACTGCTTTTTGTAGGAGTCTGTATGTGAGGGCGTGCATGGCAAGTGTTTTGAGACCGGTGTGAAGTGTGTTTGGGATTACTCCTGTGGATGACAAAATGATTGGTATAGTTTTGACTGTTTGCACTTTCCATTGAGTTATTATTATTATTGTTCAGTATTTGATTCAATAAATAGATCACGACTGTGGCCTCTTTTTTAATGTAACTGCATATAGTTGTACTACGAGCCGCTAGATGGCGCGACCCGTCCTCGAATTCGCAAAAGATTGCATTATAATGACACGCCTAACGGCTGTGCATTCAGTTCTAACCTAACTTTCGGGTGACATGCATCCAAAACCGCATGCATCGATTACAAGGTAAAAAGCGCTAAAATTATAGCCGACGGGACTCAAACATTGTGCTTAAGTGGGTTTGTGAATTAATCTATACCTAAAAACAGTGACGTGTGAAGACATCGAAGCCCGGCCGGGTACACGTGTGAACGGACATTGCCTATCGTTAAGTGGTACTGTCCTTATGCATTATATTATTAAAGGGGTCCACAATCGTGATTAGCAATGAGCAAATACCTTTAGTCCTTTACATAACAATTATTATTAAATAATTTCTCTCGAAAACGGTAAAGGGCACGTTCAATGGAACTAGTGCCTGAAAATAAAGACATTTTAATTTAATTTATTGTAAAGGGTCTTTCAACAAGGACGGGTCGATGTTAAAATTGAATAAAACAAGATGTGTGTGAGATATTAACGAAATATTTTTTTTATTTGAAAGGCCCTTTTATGCCATTATGAATGGAATATAACATCGTTCAAATGTCCGCCGCGGCTTCGAATGGTGGCACGAATCCGAGAGGTCCAATTTTCAATGACTCTGCTGCATAGATCCGGCTGAATCTGAGCGATGGCCTGTGTTATGTTGGCTTTCAGGTCGATTGTGGCTTATTGGCATAGACCTGCGACTTCAGAAAACCCCACAAAGAAAAAGTCTAGCGGAGTCAATTCACACGATCTTGGTGGCCAATTCACGTCACCTCTGCGAGAGATAACCCTATCCTCAAACCGATCATGCAGAATGTCCATTGTGTCGTTCGCTGTGTGGCACGTAGCGCCGTCTTGCTGTAAGGGTGTTGGTTGGTTGTTTACCGAACCGGTCGTCTCAAATTTGGTCACCAATCGTTGGAGAGTAGACTTTGAAGGGCCACCGCGTCTGCCGTAAAATGGGCGCAATGCGCGCAACGTTTGCACTAACGAACACTCATTTTGATAATAAAGTTTTATCATTTGCACATGCTGCTGAACCGTGTAACTTGCCATGGTGATTTGGCATCAGTGACTGAATAAGAAACAACAGATTTGACAGATGTCGCCAAAACAAAATGGCCGCCACAAATTATTAACATCGACCCGCTCTATTTGAAAGACTCTTTATAAGGAGAGTAGACGAGAAAAACGGGACTAATAGATTGGCCACTAACCATATGATAAACGAACAAACAAACAGAATATTAATAAAAAAATTTCTTTCACGTTTCAGATAAATCGTACATAGAAATAATAACTCAAGCCCATCGGCAACTCTCAGACCCTGAAGTCGACACTGACGAACGCACGCTCCTCCTTTCAAATATCATCAGAACCTGCCTCGAAGCTCAAGGCCCTACCCAGGAACTATACGATAGCCTCTCCTCCGACCCTGAGACCAAAAATTTTAAAGATAGAAGAACGACTTTAGATCGAGAACCGGAAGTACCAGTTATGAAGAAGAAAAAGAAAGATGACGAAGTTATGGCGCCTCCTAAGTCGTTACCCAAGAAGGTTAGACCTAAAAGTAAAGCGAGTGATGGGAAAAAGGAAGGTGTGAAGAGAAGTAGTGAAGATAATGCGGGTAGTGCTAAGAAAATGAAAGTCAGTGATAAGGTTGATGCTGAAGTGAAGAAAAGTAGTGAAAAACAAGTGGAAGCTAAGAAAAACACAGTTGAAGTTGTTGTTAAAGGTGATGCTGTTGAGAGAACTAGTGTTGCCAGCGCTAAAACTGGTGTTACCAAAGCTAAAACAGTGAAGCAAGTTGAGAAATCTGGAGATAACGTTAAAACTAAACCTGTGACTAAGAACAATGATAATCTATCTAAAACTAAAAAAGTTGCTGAAATGAAAGTTGATGAGAAGGAGAAAACTAAATCTGCTGATAAAAATCATGAAAAAGCTAAAAATGTTGCTACTAAAGATAATCCTTGTACTGATAAGGAGAAAGAAAATACCAATAATGTTGCCAATTCGAAAAGTTATAGCGCAGGACGCAATGATAATCCAAACTCTGTCACTGAAGGCAATAAAAATGTGGCCACTACGAAAAATAACGATAATACTGGAAATAAAGCTGGAAATTCTGTAGATAAAACTGAAAATGTTGCGACAGATGCTGTAAAAGTTGTGAAAAAGACTGTGAATAAAGTTAATAACGATGGAAAAGTCGTCAAGAATGTAAAGAAAGTTGTTTCTGAATCTGACGCTACAAAGAAAGTTGTTAAGAAAGTTGCCAGCGATAAAATACAACAGCCTATTGAAAAGAAAGTTGAAAATAATGTTCCTAACGTAAAGACTGCTGAAGGATCCTCTAAGAATAAAGCAGCAGCTAAAAATGTTACCGATGCTAAAAATACTCAGAAACCCAATATACCTGTTGAAGAACCAGTTAATTTGGATAAAGCGAAGAAAACCGACAAAGTACCAAGCAATATAAAATTGTCAAATAATCAAAACATAAAAAAAGTTCCTTTAAACATTGCAAATAAACCTAAAATTAGCAACACTAAAGTTCAAAACGCTGGCAATACCAATTTTTTTAAAGCTGGCAACATAGAGAAGGAAAATAATAGTGGAAATTTGCAGAAAGTGTCGTCAAAAATAATGCTGAAATCGAAATTACCGCTTTCTTCAGGAATCATGAAGAAATTACCTCTAAGAGTCAGCCCAAGTAAGTGAAATATTTTATACGAATTGAAATGAGTCGGTGGCGTCGTGGCTAGGACGTCGGACTCCCATGCAGTATCTGTAACCATGAATTATTATGTTATTTGTATATAAGTATTAAATTACTGTATATAATTATCACTGATCGGAGTAGGTAGAGCTGTTTTTGGTACTTGCCACATACGGTCATAATATGGATAAGTATGCCCAATAATCCCGGGATTTCCGGGATTGAATACATATATTATTTAGATTTTTAACGTTATATTTGTTTTGATACTGGTGGGTTTGGAGAGTGAACTATTTTTCCCAAAGGATCTGTTGTACACGTTTTCAGTTATTTTCCCTGATAGCGGTGTTTATAGCCTGCAAAGTTCCCCAGATACACAACAATGGATGAAAAAGCTACTCACCAGAATTCTGTGTTCTTTGAAGAGATGTAATCCTTAACTTGGCGAAATTCTTCCGGACATTGGAGCTGGACTCCTTCGGAGTCAATATAAAGCGGCGTTGTCAGCCGCGCGCGTCGGTGATTCGCGAGTGAGTGTTTTGTCAGCTTGACAGTGACATTTCGTCCTGCGGTCACTTCACAGCGAACAAATTGCAGTGAAGTAATAAACTTGCGTTCGGTTACACATGCGATGCGTTTGGACATACCGTCAATTACACATACATTCGGGAGTGCTATCATAAATTACAGTCTATCCAGAAAATCTTTACAGGCTTAAACAGATACACATTTAAGATTGGTGGCAAAATATTTTTTTTTAAGATTCATGGCGCTAGTGTACCTATGGTAGTGTTTTAACTTCTTCGTAAGTTCACAATTTTTAAAAAATCGTAATCCGCCGAGTAAGGGCGAGGTTTATAAAAGTAATTTACAACATTTGCTCGATAACTTAAAACGGGATCCCGGAATCATATCCATATTAATATAACCTTTGAGGACATTGACCCGAAAGAGCTCTACCTACTCCGATCACATATAATTATATTAATATGTGTATTCATATATATATAACAAATTGTATATATTAATATAATTGTTGTGTATTTTATTTATCTACTATATAATTATTGTAATTTACTTATACAGATTTATTGTACTCCACCACCCACCATAAAAGTAGTCTAAACTCTCCTAAATCAAAGGTTGGCTGGAAGAGATCCCTATGGGATAAGGCCGCCTTTGTACATATTTTAATGTTTTTTTATATATTTTCTGTGTATTTTTTTAATATTAGTACAATAAATAAATAATAACGAGTTTTTCGGTGTTTTCGAAAGACTTACATCGTGAGGAACTGAGATGACCAGAGTATGAAATGGGGAAGGCAATGACAAACCACCCCATTATATCTGCCAAGGGAGTCTTTTAAGGTGATTAATTCCTTAGAATTACGACTTAGAAGAATTAGTAAGCTATGGCTGGGCCATTCCAACTTCCATACACAGCCGTAGGCAATGCAAACTACCCCATTAAATCTGCCAAGGGAGTCTTTTAAGGTGATTAATTCCTTAGAATTACGACTAAGAAGAATTAGTAAGCTATGGCTGGGCCATTCCAACTTCCATACACAGCCGTAGGCAATGGCAACCTCCACCCCATTAAATCTGCCAAGGGAGTCTTTTAAGGTGATTAATTCCTTAGAATTACGACTTAGAAGAATTAGTAAGCTATGGCTGGGCCATTCCAACTTCCATACACAGCCGTAGGCAATGCAAACCACCCCATTAAATCTGCCAAGGGAGTCTTTTAAGGTGATTAATTCCTTAGAATTACGACTTAGAAGAATTAGTAAGCTATGGCTGGGCCATTCCAACTTCCATACACAGCCGTAGGCAATGCAAACCACCCCATTAAATCTGCCAAGGGAGTCTTTTAAGGTGATTAATTCCTTAGAATTACGACTTAGAAGAATTAGTAAGCTATGGCTGGGCCATTCCAACTTCCATGCACAGCCGTAGGCAATGCAAACCACCCCATTAAATCTGCCAAGGGAGTCTTTTAAGGTGATTAATTCCTTAGAATTACGACTTAGAAGAATTAGTAAGCTATGGCTGGGCCATTCCAACTTCCATGCACAGCCGTAGGCAATGCAAACCACCCCATTAAATCTGCCAAGGGAGTCTTTTAAGGTGATTAATTCCTTAGAATTACGACTTAGAAGAATTAGTAAGCTATGGCTGGGCCATTCCAACTTCCATACACAGCCGTAGGCAATGCAAACCACCCCATTAAATCTGCCAAGGGAGTCTTTTAAGGTGATTAATTCCTTAGAATTACGACTTAGAAGAATTAGTAAGCTATGGCTGGGCCATTCCAACTTCCATACACAGCCGTAGGCAATGGCAACCCCCACCCCATTAAATCTGCCAAGGGAGTCTTTTAAGGTGATTAATTCCTTAGAATTACGACTTAGAAGAATTAGTAAGCTATGGCTGGGCCATTCCAACTTCCATACACAGCCGTAGGCAATGGCAAACCACCCCATTAAATCTGCCAAGGGAGTCTTTTAAGGTGATTAATTCCTTAGAATTACGACTTAGAAGAATTAGTAAGCTATGGCTGAGCCATTCCAACTTCCATGCACAGCCGTAGGCAATGGCAAACCACCCCATTAAACCTGCCAAGGGAGTCGTTTTATGTGATTAATTGCTTAGAATTACGACTTAGAAGAATTAGTAAGCTATGGCTGGGCCATTCCAACTTCCATACACAGCCGTAGGCAATGGCAAACCACCCCATTAAATCTGCCAAAGGACTTAGAAGAATTAGTAAGCGGGCCATTCCAACTTCCATACACAGCCGTAGGCAATGGCAAACCACCCCATTAAATCTGCCAAAGGACTTAGAAGAATTAGTAAGCGGGCCATTCCAACTTCCATACACAGCCATAGACAATGACAAACCACCCCATTAAATCTGCCAAAGGACTAAGAAGAATTAGTAAGCTATGGCTGGGCCATTCCAACTTCCATACACAGCCGTAGGCAATGCAAACCACCCCATTAAATCTGCCAAGGGGGTCGTTTCATGTGATTAATTCCATAGAATTAAGACTTAGAAGAATTAGTAAGCTATGGCTGGGCCATTCCAACTTCCATACACAGCCGTAGGCAATGGCAAACCACCCCATTAAATCTGCCAAAGGACTTAGAAGAATTAGTAAGCGGGCCATTCCAACTTCCATACACAGCCGTAGGTAATGGCAAACCACCCCATTAAATCTGCCAAAGGACTTAGAAGAATTAGTAAGCGGGCCATTCCAACTTCCATGCACAGCCATAGACAATGACAAACCACCCCATTAAATCTGCCAAAGGACTTAGAAGAATTAGTAAGCGGGCCATTCCAACTTCCATACACAGCCGTAGGCAATGGCAAACCACCCCATTAAATCTGCCAAAGGACTTAGAATAATTAGTAAGCGGGCCATTTCAACTTCCATGCACAGCCATAGACAATGACAAACCACCCCATTAAATCTACCAAAGGACTTAGAATAATTAGTAAGCGGGCCATTTCAACTTCCATGCACAGCCATAGACAATGACAAACCACCCCATTAAATCTACCAAAGGACTTAGAATAATTAGTAAGCGGGCCATTCCAACTTCCATACACAGCCGTAGGCAATGGCAAACCACCCCATTAAATCTGCCAAAGGACTTAGAAGAATTAGTAAGCGGGCCATTCCAACTTCCATGCACAGCCATAGGCAATGGCAAACCACCCCATTAAATCTGCCAAAGGACTTAGAATAATTAGTAAGCGGGCCATTCCAACTTCCATACACAGCCGTAGGCAATGGCAAACCACCCCATTAAATATGCCAAAGGACTTAGAAGAATTAGTAAGCGGGCCATTCCAACTTCCATACACAGCCGTAGGCAATGGCAAACCACCCCATTAAATATGCCAAAGGACTTAGAAGAATTAGTAAGCGGGCCATTCCAACTTCCATACACAGCCAATTATTAAAAATAAAAACCAGAAGCCCTTCGTCCATCCAACACCAGCAACATCCACACTTTCTTTCTATTTTACTTTACTAAAATGTACTAATGACGGCAAGAGGCCGGACGGTCTTACATTGATTCCATGGGCGAGAGGGCGCTGTCTCCTCTGGGACGCGACGTGCGTTAGCACTTTCGCGCCCTGCCATCTCGCCAGCACTCGGCAGACTGCAGGTGCAGCTGCCGAGGCGGCGGCCCAGAGGAAGCACCTAAAGTACTCCAACCTGGAATCGATGTACGACTTCGTGCCTTTGGCAGTTGAAACCGCGTGACCATGGGGCTCCGAGGCCAAGGATCTGATTCGCGCTGTGGGGAGGCGAATTAAGGAGAGAGGAGGTGATCCGCGAGCCGGCCACTTTTTGGTACAGCGCATTTCCCTCGCCATTCAGCGAGGGAACGCCGCGAATGTCCTGGGTACTTTCGGCCAGGGGGAACTTCGCGGGGGGCTGTTTGACTGAAGTTATATTGTATAATTTTTTTGTTGTTTATTATATGTATTTCTTTTTTTTTTCAGGGAAATTGGTATCAAATATCAAATCTCCAATTGTTTCAAAAGCGAAGCCGAAAAATATTCAGAAACCAGTCACCAGTATACCGAGTAAGATTTATTAATTCTTTATTTTATACCAAAAAGGCTTTCAATGCCCTGCGGATCCAATATGTATGTAGGAACGCCATCTAGCTATAACCGTTCCAGACATCCCACCTGACATCAAAGATACTTCAAGATCTTGGAAACCACTGCTTCAATTTTTATGGCTAAGAACGCTCTCTCGAAAAAACCGGGTCCAAATTGGATCATCCGTTATCAAGTTACGATGCCACAGACAAACGTATCAAACTTATAACAATCCTTCGATCAATCGGGGGTTAAAAAAAGAGTAGGTGTTAAGTGTGTGAAGAGAAGCTCGTAGCCTAAAGTGATCCTGCAGGTTAAGCAACGTTGAGCGAGGTCGGAATAAGGATTGGTGACCGCTATCTTATTTCTTGTCTTATGATAATGCCGGGAATAACCCAAGTCTAGAATAGAATATAGTGTAGGAACGCGCTATGTGAGGACACGGATGACGTAACGTCAGTAGTATGAAAGGGAAAAGGGAAGATCTTCCACCGGGCGGGGTGTTGTGCCTGGTGACCAGATGTCCTAATCCAACTATGGATGTTTGGAACTCGTAAAAGTAGGTACGAGGCTGCCGAAATACTGTAGTGCATCGGGGATGTTTGCAGAAGCTCGCTTGGCTTTCACGCAATCATACGCAAGAGTGTTGCTTTCCTGATGCACCGATCACATAGCAGTCCCAGCAGCATCCTTTGACGTTTGCCGAGTCCCCTGACTCCCGATCCTGAGGCACTGGGTATACCTGCATGTCAATGCGAAGTAGTCGCCCAGTGCTTTGGGGTCGGTAACATAGGCTTCGTAATATTTCTTTAATATTTATTTTTACTAATAGTTTTAAGTAATATAATATACTAACTTTATAGTATGGACCTTGTCTGATTTAAATATATGATAATAACCGATTGCTGTAACGGTGAAGAAAAATATCGTGAGGAAGCCTCCATATCTGAGGAAAAGTTTCTTCTACATATCTGTGAAATCCACCGCACAGTACTGGGCTCGCCCGTACCCCCTTGTGCAAGGGGAGGCCTGTGCCCCAACAGTGGCGTTAATAGGCATTAATAGGCTGCGGAAAGGACCAAATTGTCGCTACGAGTGCTATTTTGCTATACGAGCTAAAAGCGAGTTGTGGGTACACGAGTGCGAAACGTTGATCTTCCGGCACGTGATTGACACGATAATTTTTGTTACAGCTACAGGAAAAAAATATAAAAAATAAATTACTATAACAGTTAAGTCCCTAGAGTGTGAGCGTTCCTTGTTATTATTATTATTAGTATTATAGGTAGAGTATTGATTGTTTGTTTGTTTGTTTGTTTGTAGACTTTATTGTACACACACACACACAAAATACAGAGAAAATAAAAATATTAAAATATGTACAAAGGCGGGCTTATCCCATAGGGATCTCTTCCAGCCAACCAAGCCAACGTGAGTTGTACAGTATTCATAACTGAACAACTCACGTTCCAACCCTCTTTTGGGACTGTAAGGATTTCTTGGTACATCTTATATATTACATGTATATTCGTAACATTAATACATTAATTACAATAATACCTAGAACATAATATATTTTTTACAATATATTTTTGTTTTTATTTTCAGGATTTATGAATAAGCCAAAACCGAAGATAACGTAATGAAACCTGCACACTGAGATGACCAGTGTGTCAAATGGGGTTGGCACAAAAGATCCTCAAGGGTCGAAGTGCCGCTGGGTTATTCCCGGCCCCCTATCATAATAATACATTACTGCAGAGGCCAGGAAATTATGTTGGCCGGAGGATGTTTGAAAGGCCGAGCAAAGCACAGGCCTTTTAATTTTAAAGCTTTGCCGAAAATGGCTTTTTCCGCCGAGGCTTTGTATAGTACTTTTGTCTGTCAAAATTCTACAATACTATATGTCATCTGTCAATTTAAATTTGTAGTCTATGGCGAATGCATTAAGGTTCATTATATAATACTTCTGGAGGTCGACTGTACTACAAGTTATCAAATCACTATTTATGCTTCATTCAGGATAAACAATTTTAATACAAATATTATTAATATTTTTGTAGTACATACATACATTCATCAGCAGCCCACTCTAGTCCACTGCTGGACACAGGCCTCTCCCAGGGCGCGCCATTGAGCCCGATCCTCGGCTCTTCTCATCCAGTCGCTGCCAGCCACCTTGCGCAGGTCGTCGCTCCAACTAGCAGGGAGGCGTCTCCACTCCATTTTTGTAGTGGTAGATCCTAATGTGAAGGATCGCCTGGGGTGGTACCACCCTCTTATCTATTTCTGCCGTGAAGCAGAGATGCAAGCATTACTGTGTTTCGGTTTGAATGGTAAGAGAGCCAGCGTGATTACCGGCACATGAGGCAATCCATCTTAGTCCTCAAGGTTAGCAGCGCATCAAAAACCCTCTAATATCAATACAGTGAGGTGAGATGTCTATGGGCGACGGTGACCACTTACCATCAGGTGGAATGTTTGCTCGTCTGCTCTCATTATTTAATTAAAATAATACCCAAACAGCATTTCTCTTCAGGCTTTTTTACCAAACCATGTGAGACCTCAATTTCATCTAGTGACAAGTGACAATGAGGCCGAAGATGGGTGCACACAGGCTTAGTAAGTGTTATGTATTGAGCTGAGGGTAATTCATAAAATAATTATAACTATATAAACAATTATAATTATAAAATTAAAACAATTATGTAGGTAGTTTGTTGTCATAATAAATCAGTTATGTACTTGCATCTCAACTGGTTGTATCATTTTATTGGCGACTTCGGTAAATTAATGTAATTGTGTTTCCACACAATATTCCAATCGTCAAATATAACGAATGTTGTGCAGTATCTGAGGGGCCAGCTAAAAATCAGCGAAGCCATACCATTATGCTGAGCTGGTTTTTTGGCATATTTGCCATTGCACCGTGCTGGATCTTTGTGCTAAATACGTTTATATATATATATATATATATATATATATATATATATATATATATATATATATATATATTCGCTATTCAGCGAGGAAATGCAGCATGCATAATGGGAACATTTGGGCGGGGTGCGCTAAAAGGCGGCCTTTTTGACTAAGCTTCTCACGTACTTAGTTTTAGATTCATTGTAAGTTATAATATAATTATATTTTGTGACACTATATATATATATATACTATATATATAATAAATATGTCATAGTGTTAGAAAGTTATAAGTTCTTAGTTTCATTTTATAGATTTCACAGTTCACAGTTTTTACAGTCAGTCATTGTTATTTATTTAAATTAAATGTTAACACTAAATCATTGTTATAAGATTAAAATAAGGGTTATTTATCACTGCTTTTTAAACGTTGTCTAGTCTAATTAGTAAAAGCACTAATAATAAAAGAATAGAAGTCAAATAACATATTTTTAGTCTACACTGCGTTTTGATGTAAAAAACAAGACGAGAGGACTTCTAGCCTAGCCCAGGAATGTTTCTTTTAAAATTAATTCCTGTAGTCTTTTATTTATATATTTTTTTTAATTATTTGGTTTCGATCTTGATGTATGGATGCGAGATTTGGACACTAACCTTAAAGGAAGAAAACAGACTCTTGGTGACCGAGAGGAGGATATTGAGGAAGATTCTGGGACCAGCCAAGAAGGAAGATGGAGGGTGGAGGATGAGAAAGAATAGGGAGATAGAAGAGATGGTGAACGAGCCGAAGTCTCTCCTATAAGGAGAGACGAAAGCGGCTCGACTCCGATGGCTCGGACACGTCACTAGGATGGGGGAGGATCGGGCAGTTAAACGAGCGTATGTGGGACGCCCTAACGGACGACGTCCGGTCGGACGTCCCAGATACCGCTGGCGCGATGAAGTGGAGAAGGATCTGCGTGAGCTCCGGGCGCCTGACTGGCTCCAGACTGCGCAGGAGAGAGAGCGATGGCGCTCTTTGGTATCGGAGGCCAAGATCCACTTCGGGTCGCTGCGCCGGCGGAGTAAGTAAGTAAGTATTTGGTTTCTAGCTAAGAATGATCTACTTCCAAACCTAATTTGAACATCTATTTAAATAATATTTTGTAATTTCATGTATTAGCAATTATGTTAAGTTCTATTGAATAAGTTTGAATCGAAATAAATAATACGTTTACAAAAATATTTTTTATTATTTAACGTTTTTAATCATAGTTTCTTAATTAAACAAACAAAAAATAAGACAAGCTCTGGGATAGTTCCCAAAAGTACAAAAGTAGAAAATTATTATTAATATATATATAAAATTATTAGTCAAACTTTAGCTCAAAATAGAAATCATTTAAATACGAGTACAAAACTAATTATACAAAAATATAACACGTAATAATTATAAAGTTCTAAATCAGTTACAGAAAGTTTGTTTAAAAAAATCATTAAAGATACAATCATGGTACAAGAAGAAAAGGCATAACGAATACGGATTTAATGACGTTTCCCGCACAAGTGTACGTCATCAGCTGTGATCGGAGTAGGTCCTCTTTCGGGTCAATGTCCTCAAAGGTTATATTAATATGGATATGATTTCGGGATCCCGTTTTAAGTTATCGAGCAAATGTTGTAAATTACTTTTATAAACCTCGCCCTTACTCGGCGGATTACGATTTTATAAAAATTGTGAACTTACGAAGAAGTTAAAACACTACCATAGGTACACTAGCGCCGTGAATCTTAAAAAAAAATATTTCGCCACCAATCTTAAACGTGTATCAAAACAAATATAACGTTAAAAATCTAAATAATATATTTATTCAATCCCGGAAATCCCGGGATTATTGGGCATACTTATACATATTATGACCGTATGTGGCAAGTACCAAAAACAGCTGTAACTACTCCGATCACTGGTCATCAGTCAACCGTGTGTTACCACTTACCAGTAAAGTAAAAGTAAGTAAAATACACTTTATTACTGCACAAATGCAACAATAAAAAGATTGGATATTATATATCGGATACCAGATAATAGCACAGTTTACCTTAGAAATATATTCCATGATTTTATTGTATTTTTTTTTTAATTTTTTTTTTATTAAATAAGGAGAGCAGACGAGCCAACGGGCCACCTGATGGTAAGTGGTCACCGTCGCCCATAGACATCTCACCTCACTTTATCATTATTAGAGGCCTTGAGGACTAAGATGGAATGCCTCATGTGCCGGAAATTACGCTGGCTCTCTTACCCTTCAAACCGAAACACAGAAATGCGAGCGTTTCTGCTTCACGGCAGAAATAGATAAGAGGGTGGTACCACCCCAGGCGATCCTTCACATTAGGATCTACCACTACCGGTATTAACGTATATTTTGGAAAAGTGTAGTGCTGAAGGTAATTATGTATTTTAAATTGTTAAATTCGAATCGTAACAATTATAATTATAACAAAGTTGATGACGAAACGTTTCAATTTATTTAATTTATTCGAAAAACAATATACATTGTGTGCGAATTAAAAATTAAGACTAATTAAATATATTTTTTAAATGAATTACAAAATTATATTAGTACAATCAATAATTAGCGTCGGTGGTCTAGTGGCTAGGTTCGAAACCGTGCAGCGCCATGTACCAATGAGTTTTTCGGATTATTTCGAAGACTTACGTACATTTACCGACTGCTCTAACGGTGAAGGAAAACATAGTGAGGAAACCTGCATGTCTAAGGAAATTAAAAGTTTCTGAAGGCGTGTGAAATCCACCGCACAGCACTGGGCCCGCTCGGTGGATCATGGCCCGTACCCCCGGTACAAGGGTAGGCCTGTGCCCCAACAGTGGGGACATTAATAGGCTGATGATGATGAATCAATAATTAAGTAACTTAGCTAGTGTACAATTTTTTCTAATAGCAATTTCTAACATAATATTTAAAAAAGTAATACATTAATCACATTTAATTATTAATTAAATTAATTTTAATCGCCGACTGAAAAACCTTTTAATGAATTATGAAAGTTAAAGAATGTATGGACATGAAATTTTGAATTTCATATTAAGATATTAATAAATTAATGTTGTTTAATTATTTAATGGTCAATTATTTACTTGTGATTTAAATGATTTACACGATTATTGACATCATGAGTTACCTACCAATTTATTTTAATAATTTATTGCATTATTTTGTTTTTTTAAGCAAAAAGAAAAAAATACATGAAATTAATTACTATGATGTTTATTAATTATTTAACTTTTTTTTCTATTTATAAGATTTTATCATGTTTAAATGAAAGATATTTGTATGCTACACCATGTGGTAGAAAGTAGTGATACATTATTATAATTTCAGAACTCTGTAATACCTTTGTAGTACCTACTTTGAACAAATAATAATAATAATAAATAAATTTATTTAACGACAACACTACAACGGAAAGGTACAATGAATACTACAAAAAATTAAATTAAAAAATAACATACATTGTTCCTAATACCGAGCCTACGATCAACACCCACACTAGGTAATCCTGTGTCGTGGGCGCTGTGGTGGGGAGTGTGTTGTGGTTTGTACCTGAATGTACTGTCAGTTATGTGATTTGGCGAAGTGGAATTGTGTGAGTAATGTTGGTTTCTCTATTTGTAAAACTAAATGATAATAAATAAACTATTTGATTTGATTTGATCTGACGTACAGTTGAAAACGTGAAACGTGAACCGTCATACGATCCGTAATTAGCGATATGCCTTTATTGTGCCAAAATTCATAATCTTAAAATATCTTAAATACTAAAAAACCGGGTCGCCTGCGCGGCAAGAGGGGTGCGGGGCAGGACGTCAGAGGGCGAGCATGCGGCGTTTGGCGGCAGGCCGCACCTCCCGCCCGCCGCATGCCTGCCCTGGTTATACTTACAAAGTGTATCCGCACCCTTGACTGTACAGTTCACGATGCTCTCCACACCGCCGGGGACAGAAATAAATGGAGGAACATCATCCACCAGAAGGTGGTACCTAAAGGTGGTCACGACCCTCAGCGTTGAGGATTACGACGCGAGGAGGAGGTACCAGGAATATAAAATCCCTGTCACGAGGACGCCATTAGTACCTTTATAGTCTATGGAGTTCGCTGTGATAATAATAGTTCCATGTAGTTCCGCAATAAGGTGGGGGTTTTTATTTTTGGGGGGTATAATGGATAATTAGAACAAATCCTTAAATGGATAGTTTCGGTGTGTGTCACCCATTCTGCAAACAAAAATAAATATGATATTCACAAAAATTATAAAATTCTGAATACAAAATTTTTGTTATCTGACGGTAGATAATAAAGGTTAACGGAGGGGCCAGCTGAAGATAGGAGCTCGTAGCCTAGTTGCAAGCACGGTCTGAAAGTGATCGTGCAGGTTAAGTGACGTTGGCGCGGTCTGCACCTGGATGGGTGACCGCTAGTGGCATATTTCATCTGAGCTCCTCCGTGCCTCGGAAAGCACGTTAAGCAGTTGGTCCCGGTTGTTGTCGTTCGACAGCAGTCTTTAAGCCATATCAGAGGGCGGCCTGAACAACTCTGACAAATAGGTTGGCCACTAACCATACGATAAGCAAGCAAGCAAGCAAGCTGAAGATCAGCGCTGTGACTTGCCTCAGCATTATGCTGAGCTGGTGTACCCTTTTTGTCTCTGTACCGCACCGGATGTTCTGTGCTGCATGTATTAAACTTTGTATACTTCTGTATTGTGTACTTGCTGTGTGAAAATGATTTTCAATTTCAACGGTAATTAATAAAGGTTTTTTCTATTCTATTCTAGACTTTTTATCGACCATATGGGCCACCTGTGGTAAGTGGTCACCATCGCCCATATCGACAAACAAAGGTGAGAACCTCACTACAATGTTAAAGAGGGTTTTCGATGCGCTGTAAACCTCTCTTACCCTTCAAACCGTCACAGTAACCTTGCACATCAGAATGTACAATCTTCAAAACTACACACATTGTTTATTTATTTGTTTATCATATAGTTAGTGGCCAACCTATTGCCAGAGTTGTTCAGGCCGCGCCGCTTTACGGCTGCTATTAGACGACAACAACCGGGACCGACTGCTTAACGTGCTCTTCGTGGCATGGAGGAGCACAGATGAAATGTTCCAAGATCTTGAAGTATCTTTTATGTCAGATGGAATCTCTGGAACGGTTATAGCTAGATGGTTCGAATTTGAGCTCAAATATTCAGGTTCTTGGTGCGTTTCCACATCTGAAACCTTGACCTTCATTTCATTTCATTTGAGGGTCTGATCAGGAAAAAGTAAGTGGAGTTTTATTTCTTAATATGAAACTTGAAGAATTGGAAGATTATCAGCCCGCCCAAACTATAGTAGTTAGATGGGGTCTTCTTGAATGAATGAATACTCTTTATTGCACTAAATTAGCGTGATACAATGCGTACAAACCGATTAATAAAGAAGGTTAAGGTTGTCTAGAAGAGATCGCTTGTAGCGATAAGACCGCCTAGATTGGGCGGTCTTATCGCTAAAAGCGATCTCTTCCAGACAACCTTAACCTTCTTGAACCTAAGTCGCAGGGAATCCTGAGACATTTGAAAAAAAATTTTTTAAAGATGGCCAAAAATAAATTAAAATTTTAATTTTGAGTTAATAAAATCAAACATCTCTTACCCCTTGAAAGAATAAGTCCGTTTATTTCTGTTAAGAGCACTTAAGGCGTCCAGCGCAGAGCTGTCAATGTTGAAAGTCAAAGCGCGGAGGTTGTCCCACAAGTGGGCAGCACTCGACGATTTTACTACCACGGCGTGCCCACTCTGGATCTGGTATCTGAGGGGAAAAAACCGATTGGTTTGAGAGAAAGATCTTTACACACTTTTTTTTATTAAATAAGAGAGCAAACGGGCCACCTGATGGTAGACATCTCACCTCACTGTATTAATATTATAGGGTTTTTGATGCGCTGCTAACCTTGAGGACTAAGATGGATTGCCTCATGTGCCGGAAATTACGCTGGCTCTCTTACCCTTCAAACCGAAACACAGAAATGCAAGCATTTCTGCTTCACGGCAGAAATAGATAAGAGGGTGGTACCACCCCAGGCGATCCTTCACATTAGGATCTACCACTACATCTTATGATAGGGGGCCGGGTATAACCCAGCATCACTTCGACCCTTGAGGATCTATTGTGTCAACCCCATTTACATATTGATCATCTTGTAGGATATGGCTACATTTATTTTTGTGAAAAGAATTAAAAATTCATTTTAAATTAATTATTTAGTTTTTATTACAAAACTTTGCACTGTTCCCTATGATGATCACAAAAACAGAGAGCGATGCCTTGTTTGTATGTGCCAGAACGAGAGGAAAGATTTGACGTGTGCGTTTAGTTTAACCATAATATTTATAATATATGCTGCGTTTCGCACACATCTCAGTGTGCAGGTTTGCTCACGATGTTTTCCTTCACCGTTAGAGCAGTCGGTAAATGTAGATAAGTCTTCGAAAAATACGAAAAACTCATTGGTACAGCACTGCACGGTTTCGAACCCGGACCTTCCGCACGTTAAAACTGCTGTGCCACCGACGCTCTTTTGAGAGAAATATACTAACGCCCACTTGCGCGAAGGTCGAATCTCTTGGGATTAACTCTTGTTAACCCCAGAGCGTCGGTGGCACAGTGGCTAGGACACCTGACTTCCATGCTCCAGGTCCGGTTTCGAAACCGTGCAGTGCCATGTACCAATGAGTTTTTCGTATTTTTCGAAAACTTACGTACATTTACCGACTGCTCTAACGGTGAAGGAAAATATCGTGAGGAAACAGATGACCGGTGTATAAAATAGGGTAGGCACAAAAGATCCTCAAAGGTCGAAGTGCCGCTGGGTTATTCCCGGCCCCCTATCATAAGATAAGATAACTTCAGAGTAGTACCTAACCCGAGTTAAATCACAAACTAGAAGTACTGTACCTGACTAGCAACTGAGCAGGAGTGATCCCCAACCCCGCAGCCATAACCTTGATCATGGGGTCTTCAATAACTGGTGCCTGGTGTGTCTTGTACTCGGCTGGGGTTCCTTTAGACCCTAGCACCCCATAGCAGCTGAGTTTGACTTCTCGCTCGCTACAGGCTAGGTCCAGACGCTGTTGTGTCAGGTAGGGGTGGCATTCGACCTAGAAATTAGCAGTTGTTTCTTTTAGACAAAAAATTACGGCTAAATCACTGAAAAAAAATATCGCACTGTAGTATTATTAGAGGGTTTTCGATGCGCTGCTAAGCTTGAGGATTGGAATGGAAATTACGCTGACTTTTTTATACCCTTCAAACCGAAACAATATATAATTAATTAAAAAAAATTATAATAAGTGGATATAGTGGAAAATAATTATTTATTATAACTATATACGAGTAATTATTATAATTAGGTACGGTTCAATGTTTCAACGTATGAAAACCTTCAAGTGCATAAACAAACCTTTTAATGAAAAAAAAACAGCTAGAAGCGTTTGTAATGTGGTGCTGGTGGACAATGATGAAAAGTAAGTTCCGGCACATGAGGCATTCCATCTTAGTCCTCAAGATTAGCAGCGCATCAAAACCCTCTAACATTAATACAGTGAGGTGAGATGTCTATGGGCGACGGTGACGGTGTCCATCAGGTGGCCCGTTTGCTCGTTTGCTCTCCTGATTTAATAATAAAATATTAATATAAGTAGCTACATGGAGAAACGGACGAATGTGGAAGTGTTGCATATGGTGAAGGAAAAAAGGAGAATAATGCATAGGTACTATAGGAAAATTGAAGGAAAACGACAGAGAGGTCGTCCCAGGATTGGATATATGGAGCAGTTAAAGGATTGGAGCGGTAGTTCCTCGTACCAGGAGTTTGAGGAGACGGCGAGGGACAGAATCGGATGAGACTGCAGTTGCGACGGGAGCCTGCCCCTTAGTAGAAAAAGAAGAAATGGTTTGTAACAAATTTTGAAATTGAAAATACACAATTGGGGGTTTTCCAGCGATCAAGTAAAGTGTGAGTGTGGTGTCTCCCCTCAAACCATGGTGCACTTGCTCTGCTGTCCCGCGTCCGACCACCTGCACGTGGGAGGACCTGTTCGAGGCCAACCAGAGGGCTATGGATGTGGCTGCCTTCTGGTCGGGAAACATTTAGTTCGGATCATTAACACGAAAGAAGAAAAAGGGCCAATAATTTTACTCTAGTTTTGCCACCGGTACTGCCTTAAAACAGAACACCCGTAAAAGAAACGGTTGTGAATGTTTTACCTGATTGATAACCGGCTTGAACCTCGCCTTCTCGTGTACCCTGGCCAGCTGGGCAGCGTTGAAGTTGCTCACTCCTATACTCTTCACCAGACCCTGATGAAGAAACACAGCTAAGTAGATATTCTAAGTCATATTCCACATTGATGACGGTTGTGATTATTCTATTATATACAAATAACCACATAGAACGACTCCCTTGGGAGATTTAATGGGGTGGTTTGCCATTGCCTTATTGGTATTTACTTAGTCCTGGTATTTAGCCCAAACGCCTGTCACATTGAACATACCGCACTGTACAAATATTACTAGTTTTAATTAAAATTGAAATTTATTTTATTATGGTTAATTATAAATTCAATTTCAATAATTATCACTGTTTGGAGTAGGTAGGGCTGTTTTTGGTACTTGCCACATACGGTCATAATATGGATAAGTATGCCCAATAATCCCGGGATTTCCGGGATTGAATAAATATATTATTTAGATTTTTAACGTTATATTTGTTTTGATACACATTTAAGATTGGTGGCGAAATATATTTTTTAAGATTCATGGCGCTAGGGTACCTATGGTAGTGTTAACTTCTTAGTAAGTTCACAATTTAAAAAAAAAAACGTAATCCGCCGAGTAAGGGCGAGGTTTATAAAAGTAATTTACAACATTTGCTCGATAACTTAAAACGGGATCCCGAAATCATATCCATATTAATATAACCTTTGAGGACATTGACCCGAAAGAGCCCTACCTATTCCGATCAGTGATAATTAGAATAGCAATAATTAATTCATTTGTAGAATTTTCAAACACAATTTAAGTAAGTAATACGTTTATTTCACACACAGCAATGACCGAAACAGTTATAATTATAATAAAATAATTATGTAGTCAAAGGTGAACATATCTAAACCATGTCTGATGGTCTGCTGTTGTTGTGAAAAGGAGTCTCAACTCAGCTTATTGCTGCAGACAAGAATGCATCCAGCGCATTTAGACTTTTTCTCGAAATTTTATTAAGTCAAAAATATTTTTTTTGCCCTATCTTTATTGTTATATCCTATAGATGACAAAGATCGTCGGTGGAGTCGTGGCTAGGACGTCGCACTCCCATGCGGGACGTCAGAGTTCGAAACCATGGAATGCCATGTACCAATGAGTTTTTCGGTTCTCTCGAAAGTCTTACAAACATTTACCGACTGCTCTAACAGTGAAGGAAAACATCGTGCGGAAACCTGCACACTAAGATAACCAGTGTGCGAAATGGGGAAGGCAATGGCAGAACACCCTTTTAAATCTGCCACGAGAGTCGTTCTGTGTGATTAAGTCCTTAGAATGATCACGACCCTCAGCAATGAGGAACACGACTTAGAAGAAGAATAGATGACAATGACAACCTAGAAATATTTGCCGCTATTAAAATAGGACCCTATATATGTCATTATGTCGCCTATACAGAAAAGGATTGTATAATTTGATCGTTGGCAGGATGTTAGCTTTTTTTTATTGACTACTAAACCAGCATTTGACCTCGATCTCGCCTGATGGTAAGCGACGATGAGGTCGACGATGGAGCATGCGGGTCCAGTAAATGCCTATTCTCTCTGACCTTGAAGATCACAAGGTTGTAGGTTTCGGGAAATACGGACGCCGGCGGCTTATATTATATTTTTCTAATATAGAAGTTCTAAACCTTACCTTTGTTATTAAACCTTCCATGCCGAACCAGGCATCCATGTAGTCGTGTTTGGAGTATTGAAGCACGTTGGCGATTTTCGGTATGGGCTCTCCACCTTCCTGGAATCATACATTTATAACTCAACGACATTTTAAAAGGTAAATCGATTGAGTATTCAGCTCCAAACCCCCCTGATTCGAGAAAGCCGGTGCAAAGGCGATTTTCGAGAAAACTCCAGAAGTTTTTAAAGAAGAAAACTAGAAAGCTATTGGACGCATTTTTGTCATCTTCCCTACTATCAAATTTTAAACTTAGCGGCCCTTTTCACATGTTTGAAATCTAGAAAAGTGTGAAAAAATTTATCACGACGAACCTGCGGCCAAAACATGACATGTAATATAAAGTAATGTAATAACGGGCTGGTTTCCGCAACTCGACGTCTTCAGCGCCTATTTTCCGTGTGATGGGAACTTACTCGAGCCACCCAAACCTCGCCAGAAAGTCCAGCAGTCTTTAATGTCCTGTAGGACTTCCGGAAGTGATCATGGGGTGCCGAGGCTTCTCGCCCGGTAGGTGGTCACCTCACTGCATTCCAACAGCACGTGGGCGACCGTCTCCTCTGCCTCAATGTAAGCTCTGCACAGGGGCCTGTCTGTGATACCTATGTTGAAGAGGTGTCTGTTGAGTGGACTACTTCCGGTTATTATCCCGGTTACCTTCCGCAATTGGACTTTGCTGAACCGCAGGAGCTGTCTGGTGAGTCTCGGATCAGCCTTCGGCAAGGCTTCCCGGGACTGCCTGCAGTCCACGACCTTGGCCCAGCTAGAATTCTGTATATCTTTCGAAACATGACTTCCATGGGACAACCCATTGTTTCCTAAGAGCCTTACACGAGCGAATTGCGAGCGTATTTCCAGCGAAGTGATCTGTCACTGAAAATACGCTCGCAATTTGATAGTGTAATAAGGTCCTAAGTACCCATTTATTCACACTCATCCTCACCTTGAAAGACATGGGGTTATGTATGAGATATAGGTCGAAGTAGTCCAGTCCCATGGCTGCGAGGGACGCCCTGCAGGCTCCCTCCACCAGGTCTGTGCGGTGGAACGTGCTCCACAGCTTGTTGGTGATGAACAGCTCCTCCCTGGAATAGTAGTCACAAATGGAATTATACTAAGTTCAAGATTCAAGTTGAAAAACAGCGTTCGTAGAGCAGTTAGTGTTGGGTCGTTTTTAATAGGTCTTTATGGTCATTATTTACTAGTGTTTTACAGGAACCATCGTCTAGTTCTTCAGAAACAAACTTTAGAATTTGGGTGCAGAATATCTGTTTCCCAAAATGACTAGTCCCAAAATGACCAGTCCCAAAATGACCAGTCTCAAAATGACCAGTCTCAAAATGACCAGTCTCAAAATGTCCAGTACCCAAAAAAGCTTGTCACAAATTAACCAGTCTCATTCACTCTTTCAAAAGACTGTTGCTTTTATCTTGATTTTAGTATTAATTTTGTCAGTTTTATATTTTCTTGGCTTGGCCAACGTCTGTTACATGTTCATTTCCACTGGTCACAGAAGAGATCTGTCCTCCGAGATACAGGAACCTCCTAGTTCGGAGGTCAGCGTTTATTGTAAACTAACTTGTTGCTCACTAATTTTATTTAGTTTAATATAACATATGCTTAAGTTCCTACTGGTGTATGGACTATGAATACTTTGTCATCTTACTTACTTACTTATTCTTATTTTGTGCTATGCGATGTGTTCTATGTCGTTGACGTACGTTGCTGGTTATCTTAATAATTAGCTGACATTTTAACTACATTACCAGTAATGGATTAACCGCCGCGGGCACGCACGCCTGGTAAGTGAACACATCGCCTTTTAGTATTTTAACAAAAACTTATTGCGACAGGGTTCCACAGAGTATAGCTAATAAGTATCCAGCGCTGGCCCATTATCTTATCTTATGATAGGGGGCCGGGAATAACCCAGCGGCACTTCGATCCTTGAGGATCTTTTGTGCCTACCCCATTTACACACTGGTCATCTCAGTGTGCAGGTTTCCTCACGAAGTTTTCCTTCACCGTTAGAGCAGTCGGTAAAAGTATGTAAGGCTCAATTTACATTGCCGCGGAATGGAATGGAAGCGAATTTTCGCAGCGTAATTGTACATAGCATAATGAACTTTATGTCAATTGTGTAACATACAAAGTAAATACGAGCCAAAAAGAGGTCGCGCGTCTTCCGGGGAATCCTCGCGCATTCTCGAGAATTCCCCTAGCTACTTTTCTTTTTTGGCTCGTATTTAGTTTGCATGTTACACAATTGACATAAAGTTCATTATGCTATGTACAATTACGCTGCGAAAATTCGCTTCCATTCCATTCTGCGGTAAAGTAAATTGAGCCTTAGTCTTTGAAAAATACGAAAAACTCTTTGGAACATGGAACTGTACGGTTTCGAACCCGTACCTCCCGCATGGGATTCCGGTGTTCTAGCCATTGTGCCATCGACACTCTAGCGCTGACCCATGGGTGTACATTACCTGGTGACGCTACCGTCTTCGACCTTGGCCCTGATGGCTTCTCCAATGGCCTCCTCGTTGCCGTAGATGAAGGCTGTGTCTATGGCTCTGTAACCAAGGTCTATGGCTGCTGACACGATGGGCTTGATCAACCGAGCGTCCAGCTGAAACAATTTTGATCTAGTTGATGACACTAAATTAATAATTTAAGACAAATCAAATAAAAGTTTATATTGTAAGTAAGTACCTTACAGTACATTTTTACAACGTCATGTTTCACTCTACCACCGCTTCGTAAGGTGCTGTAGCTGAAAGGAAAGAAGCGGCGCAAGAAACTTTCAGCAGCACATCTTTTGAAATAAATCCACCCATAGGGTTCCGCTTTGAGGGCAAAGGGTCTACGGTTCCCTAGTGTTAGAGGGTTTTCGATGCACTCCTATAATGGAGGACCTCATGTGCCGGTAATTACGCTGGCTCTCCTACCCTTAACAACTGCACATTAGGGGTGAAAAAAAAGCGCTGTATAATTGGTACCCGATTATGTCAGTATTTGCCGACTTTCCCCCCTTTTGCCAAATATAAATAGATACATATATGGAATCAACCATCTTAACCTGCACTCCTTTTACGGTAGAAAAATCCCTTCATCGTATTCCTCATTGATGAGGATCCGATCAATCTATGGAAATAACCACATAGAACAACTTTCTCGGCCGATTAATGTGGTGGTTTGGCATAGTATCCCCCATTTCACACACTGGTTATATCAGTATGCAGATTTCCTCACGATGTAATCCTTCACCGTTAGTGCAGACGGTAAATTGGTTTATGATGTTTTAATGATACATTTCGGAGAGTGCGCATCGGAATTTCACGACCTAATTCCAGCATCTCCATTCCACCTTCGGACTACCAGGCGCGGGGAGGGGTTCCATCCTTATGTTGTTGATATCACATCTGCTCGTACGAAGCGATTTGCTTCTTCGTTCATTATGCGAACGGCTAAGGAATGGAACAGTCTGCCGGCGTCTGTATTTCCCGAAACCTACAACCTTGGGATCTTCAAGGCCAGAGTGAATAGGACCCGCATGCTCCATCGTCGACCTCATCGTCGCTTACCATCAGGCGAGATCGAGGTGAATTGCGGGTTTAGCAGTCAATAAAAAATAAATAAAAAAAACATTACTAAAATAACTTACCAAAGCCGTTCCCACAGATAAAACAGGCATTTCCACACCATTCCTCAATCCAATATACATCATATCTTTCATATTGCCATACGTGGTCTTAGCATTGGTAACTTCAGCTATTCTCTGGGCGTAGTCTTCCTCTGACCACGTTTTCTGAGCGGTTGAGTTCATAACGATCTTTTGGGGTTTCTTCGTGATTCCAGCTTCAGATCCCATGGGGTCCATGTTTACTGGTACCAACTTCCTCTGGAATGGTAAAATTGTTAGTAAATTGAAACGACCGGGTACGAAACTACGGTGCAAAGCGTCACCAGATCGAATCTGTACTATTTTTTCTTTTTTATCTTAAATTATCAGTAGAGATTAGATTAAGTATCAATAGGGTATTTGACAAGTAACGTAGATTCAATGCTTTTCATACATATTTAATTGAAAAATAGACGTAAATTGATGGTCAAAATTAAAAGTGAAAACAGAATTAAAATCGTTGAAAAATAAAATTACTCTACAGCTAGGCAATCTGAAAACAGAAGTGATAACTTTTAAAGGTAACACAATAATAATAGAAAACACATACACACACCCTCCCTTTCTTCACACACACCTGTACACTGTTCTACACACGCGTGTAAGACACGCTAATGTATCCTCTCTCTCTACAGACACACACTCACACACACTCTCCTCTCTCTCTCTCTCTCACACACACACAATATGCATTCCCACCACCCCTTACATAGGTATATTATATGTTCTGTTACATGTTCATTTGCACTGGTCACAGAAGAGATCTGTCCTCCGAGATACATGAACCTCCTAGTTCGGAGGTCAGCGTTTATTGTAAACTAACTTGTTGCTCACTAATTTTATTTAGTTTAATATAACCTATGCTTAAGTTCCTACTGGTGTATGGACTATGAATACTTTGTCATCTTACCGCACAAATAAACTTATTCTTATTCTTATAACTTACAAAAATTATAACGCTTAGTATCCACGTTAAATTCATTACTTAGCCAAGTCTATTCACAATCTAACTTCACGTTTTTTGTAATTACACTGATTATTAAAATATTTTAATGTAGTCCACAATACAACGTTGTTTTTAAAGAATTAACTAAAAGGAAGAACTAACTAAATGTTTTGAGTCAGACACGCGGGAAGATAGGAAACCCTGTGAATACACTTGCGAGTAAAATATCATCACATTTTCACTTTTTTATTGACTGTACACTATTGTACTATTATAGGTATTTTTTTTGTAATGTAAATAGTTTAATTTTGATTAATTTGATTTATTATTTAATTTATTATTGAATTATTTTGTACGACTTATCTTGCAACGGGTTTTGTTGCTTTCAGATGAAATATATACAATTTACAATACTTTATTGCAAACAAGAAATTTTCTTCGGTAAGGAAACATAGAATAAGTGTACAAAGGCGGCCTTATCGCTCAAAGCGATCTCTTCTCATTTTTCTAGGCGATAGAAGAATTATTAATAGGTTACCGGCAGTATAACTAATAGTATCTTATCTTATAATATACAGCCGGGAATAATTCCAACGGCACTTCAACCCTTGAGGATCTTTTGTGCCAACCCCATTTTACACACTGGTCATCTCAGTGTGCAGGTTGCCTCACGATGTTTTCGTTCACCGTTAGAGCAGTCGGTAAATGTGCGTAAGTCTTCGAAAAATACGAAAAACTCATTGGTACATAGCACTGCACGGTTTCGAACCCGGACCTCCCGCATGTGAGTCCGGTGTTCTAGCCACTGAGCCACCGATGCTCATAAGAGTAACTCTGGCGTTCTGAGGCGCGGTGAGCCTAATTTCCGTATATTGAAATTACTATTAATTTGAAAATCGAAACGACGACGAAACACCTGTCGGTCATAATTCAGACGCAGGCGTTCTCCGCATAATTTCCGTCACGATTTTCAAAGGCACACGGAAATTAGACTGCGCTCCTAAAATTACGAACTTGAGAAATTCAAATAAGGCTGAATGCCATCTTAAAAATACTAGATAAGTTACTTATCATGTCGAGTTTTTTTAAACGTAATATTGTTTCGAATATATATTTTTTACGATTGGCGGCGCTGGTGTTTACCATCATAACCCTTAAGGACTGTTAGAGAGTTTTTGGTAAGTTACGACGAAGACAAAAAGGCACATGAATAGTCTGATTAAAATTTCAATTTTTAATTTGTAGTGGATACCATTTTATTGTCCGCATGTGAACGACATAGTTCACATTAAAATGTAATTAAGGGTACAGTCAACCTCGCAATTGCCATACTGGTAAGGTGCAAGGGGCAAATGGGGCAATGCACCAACTCTTAACCAACGTTGGACGCGGTCAGAACAAAACTAACCTAACCTAAACCCGCGTTTGACATCAATCTCAGCTGGTGGTAAGTGGGTATATGTAGGCGACTGTACAATTTATTTAGATAATTAGACTAATGTGTATGTAATATATGTATATTTGGAGAGTCGGTGGCGTCGTGGCTAGGACGTCGGACTCCCATGCGGGAGTCCATGTACAATGAATTTACGGTTTATTCGGAAAACTTACGTACATTTACCGACTGCTCTGCCGGTGAAGGAAAACATCATGAGGAAACCTGCTCACTAAGATAACCAGTGTGTGAAATGGGGAAGGCAATGGCAAACCACCCCATAAATTCTGCCAAGAGAGTCGTTCTATGTAATTAATACCTTAGAATGATCACGACCCTCAGCAATGAGGAATACGACTTAGAAGAAGAAGGGTATGTAATATGTATTTTATCTGTACCTTTAAAAAAAAGTATTTTCCCCCTGGCATTACTGATTTATATTAAGTTGGCATTATCAAAATTATCGAAACGTCTTAATTTTGAAGCTAATGGAAATCTTATAGGTTATTTCCCAGCGTTATATTAACTTACATAATATATTTCTCACGTCCATAATCCCCGAGGGGGTAGACAGAGGAACCACCTTCTTCATAGGTAGTTAGTTCCCACTTTTCACCTTAAGATTTGGTAATTTGGTGGACAAACGTGATAGGTGGCGAGTCTAATACGACTAATACGAGTATTCTTAGTTGCCTCGTACGACACCCACCACGGGAAGAGTTGGGGTGGTGCTATTCTTTATAGCTGGCACGACACGGCTTTATACTTACGAATACAATACAAATACAAATATACTTTATTGCACACCCGGGACAAAAACAAAACATACAACATAAAGAGAGGTGCATAAGGCGCCCTTTCGCTTTAAGCGATGTCTTCCAGGCAACCTTCAGGTAATGGAAAAATCATATGATAAATAATATATGGGTGCAAATGGCGTATGGCGTACTACCCTCAAATAAATAAATAACAACTTACTAATAGTTTATATGTTATTTATAGATTCGTAAGAACTCTATGTCTGACACGATCCGCCGTAAGAGAACCGGACGAAGGCGGCTGGCTCACGCTCGCCACCTTCCCCCTTAATGACTGCCGTGTCCATTGCCCGGAGGCAATGGACACGGGAGTCCATTGCCTCATAACAGGTCTTCGAGTTGGTCTGGCGTGCCCGTATTCCGGCACGCCACCACAAGCCGAATGGCAACGCGAGTCCCCTGTGCTGAGTCCGCAATGCGGGCACCCGCTGGCGAAGTCGCGGAAGTTATGCGCAAGCGTTCCCGCGGTTTAGCCGTCAGACGGTGCGAAGGATCTCCGGGGGATTTTTGGCCGGTAAAAGTCCGGCCAAAAATCCTTATAACCTCTTCGTCTCCCCCTTGCGGCGAAGAGGTAAGAATGAGCGTTTCCGCTCGTAAAAAAAAGGATATTGGTAATGTGTAAAATATTACCAATGTTTACAAAAAGAAATAACTTACTAGACTCTTCATATTCGGCCTCATCGTCACTTACCACCAAGCGTGATTGAAGTCACGCCTGGTGGCGTGAGTTTAAACTCTATACAACCAAGCGACCAAACCAAACGCCGCAATTACATCGCTTAAAATGCCAAAAGATGGCGCTACTAATACTACTGAACGCGATATTGAAATTTTGACTTATCTTCACAAATATGTCAGTTTTGTATAGGTGAGCTATGCCCAGTCTTCACATTGTCTACCTGTTTACATTGTCACTGAATTATTATAGAGTTATTTTGAAAGCAGATTACTTACCTCAAACAGAGCAATCTTCTCCGATACGGATCTCTTCCTAGGCCTCTCTTTTACATCTATTGTATCCTTCTTATCTAGATCCACGTTTAGTTTCTCCATAGAATTGATTCTGAATATAAGCTGATTCACTTTGCCTTTCACCGCGTCACCCAGGTCAGAATCTGCTACTGATGGAGGTCGTCTGCTAGGTTCTTCTTTCGACGTCATTCTCTTTATCCTGTCTTCTATACTCGACGTTTTTCTTTTGTTTGGTGAATATTCTCTTTCTTTTTTATTATAATTGTTGGTTGATAGTGTTGCTTCGTTTTCAATTCTAGTTTCTGGAACAGTTGCGACTTCTATTAAATTTTCTGTATTTATACTTTGATCATGAATTTCTTGTACTTCAATTTTTATATTCCCACTAATAGCGCTTGCAGGTTGTTGCAAGTGTTCTTTTGTTTTTGATTGTACTTCAAAAACATTATCTTCTTCCAAATTGTCAATGATTTTTAGAGCATCATCAATAATTTTTTCTTCAATTTCATTTGAACTTCCGTTTCTGAATATCGCTTCATTTTTAGTAAGTTCAACTTTCGGTTCATGGTTTCTGAAATATTTTTCTTTTGGTGGAAGTAATTTGAAAACTTGATTGACTATTTTTGGTTGATGTTCAATTTCTCTTTTGTATCCTAGTTCTTTGTTTACTTTTGATACTTTTGGTGGAGGTACTTTTTTTAATACTTGACTCTGAAAAGAAAAATAAGTTACTTAACATGATAAATAATTAAGATCAATCATACACATAATACTTCGATTTTTGTACTTACTTCAAACATAGCTATTCTCGATGATACGGATTTCTTTTTTGGTACTATAATATGTGTAACATCGTTTATAGGTGATTCTTTATTTTCCTCCTGAGAACTTATGATTCTGCTGACTTGTTGTGTTTTAATGTCTTTACTCTCACCTGCCACTTGTACAGGCATTTCTTCCCTAAAATTATTGTTGTTATCTTCTTTTAAAACTTCAGAAGGTGCGCTGTCATTAATAGGAAGAGCCTTAGTATCTTTTCCATTATCTATGTACAATTCAACAGGTATAGCTACATGTTTTGGGTCATGGAATTCGTCTTTGTTTCCCACTTTAGGACTGTTTTTACTATGAAGTTCTTTTACCTTATCTTTTTCAATACTACTATTAAATTGTATTTTATTAATGTCTGATGTAGGCAATGCTGGTTTAATCACTTTATTGGAACTAGAAACAGTTGTTTTGTCAGTAGGTTCGGTTATATTTTGAAGGTGTGTTGGGTTATTTACTTTTGTTGTATCACGAGCCTTTTTAGGAATTGCTGATTTAGCAATCAAGTTTTGTAAAATATTTTCCTGGATCTTTTGACCGGCACCTTTATCGCCTGTGTGTGTAGCAATTTTGGATTTGAAAGGAATTTTCTTTGATGGTGCTTCCAAGTAGCTTTCTTGTAAAGTCTCTGCATTGTTAGTGATCTTTTCTTGTACTAGTGTATTTGAACCATCACTGCTGTCTTTATTTTGAGAAACTGGAACTTCAGTTTTTACCGTTTCTTCATGGAAATCAGCTTTGTTCTGATAAGAATTAGGTATTTCGGGATTTTTATTGGAATCCAGTCGTAACAATATATTCTGTACCATTTTAGTAGAATCAAGTAATTCCGTCCTTACTTTTTTATTTTCTAATAGATTTATCGACTTATCAGTTTCTGATGGAACTAAGTTTTCAAGTTTATGGTGTTCTTGTTCTGCTTCATTTACTTTATTGATGTCGTTACTGTCTACATCAACGTTTTCAACTTTATCTAAAATAGGTGTAGCTATTTTGATAATTTCTTCAACTATAATTTGATTTCTCGTATCTTTTTGTAGAGCAGGTAACAATTGAGGCGACTCTATTTTGGTATCACTTTGAACGTTATCTTTTTCTTTATCATGTAGTGTATCCGACTTCGGCTTTGGTAATACGACTTCATGTTTGTCTTGAGTTGCTGTAATAATATCATTGTTTACTGAAGTTTCATCAATAACTGATGTTACAGTGTTTTCTTCTTCAGCTACGACTTGATCTGTTTTGTCTTGTTGAGAACTAACTATTGTTTTTGTCGGTAATTCTGTATTTATAACATCTTGTACATCAATTTTGGGTAACGTTTCTTTAACCTGAGTATTAGATATATGCGCTTCATGTTTATCTTGTTCTGTTTTAATTATTTTAATAGGATCGTTCTTAACTGTGTCATCATTTTCTTGAATATTATTGTCACTATTATCCAAAATATGTTTAACTTCTTTAACGGTATCTTTAATTTCAAATTGACTCGACGTATCTGTTGTGTCGGGTAATGCTAAAGATTTCTTTATTTCATGTAGTGATTCTGATTTTGCAGTATCACCAACCATAATTTCTTTTTTCAGTGATGCTTTAGGTAGGAGCTCATCATCTTTAACTTTTTCTATTTTATTTGTTTCAATAATATCCATCTCACTCTTTACATTTTCTTGATCAACAAAAATAGGTGTAGACTCTTTGATTATAACATTATTTGTCTCTTCTTGTGTTCTAGGTGGAGGTTCGTATATTTTAATAGGCGATTCATTATTTGGTTTTTCTTGAACATCAACTATTTCATCTACATGTGATGGCGTAATGACTTCAGCATCTGGTTGTGACGTTTCAAGTATATCCTCTTTTACTTTGTTTATTTCAATAAAATTATCATTTACTGTGTTGTCAATTTCATGCTCAGCTTTTTCAGTTTTGTCGACAACAGGTGTAACTATCTTTATAGTTTCCGTTACTATTACCTGGTTTGTTACCTCTTCTTTTGGTCTAGGAGGCCCTTCACATATGTTGATAGCCGACTCTGCTTTCGTTGTATCTTCAACATTGCCTTTATCTTGTTTAGGTGTCAGTTCAGTTTCATCACGCATTGGTATAGACAGTATTACTGGCTGTGCTTTGATTTTCTCAAAATTATTGGATTTTTCATCTTCAATATTTTTCGATTCTGTAGGAGTAACTTGATCATTAATATCGTCGTCAGAGTTTATATCTTTAAGTGATAATCTCCTCTCTAGTTGTTTGGGAGCTGTAACGTCGTGCAAGCTTTTTTGCTTTATCAAAGATTTTGGCTTGACCTTACCAAGTTTAATGGGTTGTATTTTATTTTCCTCATAATCATGTATAATTTCTTCAAAACTGGTCTCTATTTTATCAGGATCCTCTGTTTGGTCAGTCAAAATATTGTCAATGGCTTCTTGTGTCGGCGTATTGTCAATAACTTCATCGAAGAGTTTGTCAAATTCATCATCAGGGTTGTTTTCGGGTTCTGTTTCATTTCTTTTAGCAAATTCATTCTCGGTCGTAACGGTTTCTTTTATGTCGTCATTTACAGGAGTTTCGATAGCTTTGATTTCTATATTTGTCTCTGGTGTAGTTGTTTCTTTGCAAACACTATCTACATTAGATTCTTTTACAGATGGAGCTTGTTCTTTCTTATCTTTCTGAACTTTCGTCTCTTTGACAGGCACAGGTATGCCTCTGATTTCTCTTTTAATAATACGTTTAACCGGTGGTGCAATTTCATTCACTTTGGTTGGTTGGACAGGTTCTTTAATAGATTTGGATGGACTTTTGCGATCCATTTTAGCTGTTTCCCTGGTAGACGGAGATGATATTTTACTATCTTTTAATCTCGGAATTGAAGAACGACGTATTTGTTGAGAAGGTTGTACCTGTAATCATTCACTTTCACTGTATTTTAAAAACCATTAGAAGAAGAACCTTTCTATTTCAGATTGCTGGATGAATTGTGATGATTTCTTCCTTCAGTCTTTCTACTTACCTCAGCTTCCAGTTTCTCTTTAGAATCTCGTCGTTCCCTTCGTTCGTTCTTAACTTTTTCCATCGCCTGCTTAAACTTCAGCCCTGGTATTTTTGATTTAGGTTTTCTGACTTCTGTTGTAGCGTTTTCTGAAAATACATCATTTTGACAGTCATTATACAGTTAATTATCAACATCTTTTATTTCTTTATGCCTCTTTATTCTGGGGTTGTTTCGCCACACAATTTCTTGTATATATCAAATCAAATCAAATTATTTATTTGTTGAAAGTAGGTACATCGTTAACTGTAGAGTCAAGGGTGGTGCGGATACTCTTTATAAGTATATCCAGGGTGAGCATTCGACGGGCGCCCCTCCCGGCCTGCTGCCAAACGCTGCATGGTCGCCCTCTGACGTCCTGCCCCGTGCCCCTCTTGCCGCGCAGGCGACCCAAGAGTTAAGCGGTTTTTTAGTATTTAAGATATTTTAAGATTTTGATTTTTGGCACAAGAAAGACATCGACTAATTACGGATCGCATGACGGTTCACGTTTCACGTTTTCAACTGTACGTCAGATCAAATCAAAACAAATTGTTTATTTGTTGTAAGTAGGTACATTACAGAGCTTTTAAATTATAATACAGTAGCACTACTTTCTACCACATTGTGTAGCATACAAATATTTTTTTAACATGATAGAATCTTATAAATAGAAGAAAAAAATAGTTAAATCATTAATAAACACTGTTTGGTATCTCCCCTACTTTCCGTTAAATTTTATGTTTGTGGCAACCCCGCTACTTAACTTTGGTTTAAAAAAAATACAACTGACACTTTCACTTTTCGCCTCCCTCTCGTATCAGCGACACAGCACGTGCTCGAATATTAATTCTCGTTTTTCTATTGACTTAACCCAAAAATCCACACCCCTTGATCCCTATTTTCACCCCTAATCGGTCCTACCCCTGAATCGATTCGTTTCCCTCCCAAATTCCACGAAAGTTATATTTTTATGTGTCAGTGGTTCCAGCCTGCTCCTCGTCAGGTGAGTACCTAGCATACCCCTAAGTTATTTAATACAACCCCCTGCAAATCGAAAGGAAAACTGTCGCCTAACAGCATCAAAAAGGGAAGAACCAAAATTCGCAGGGTTTGCTCGAACCCAGCCCCCAATCGCGGTCTATCCCAGGCGGTGCACCCTCTATGCTCCAGGGTGGACACAATTACGGAACAAACACAATAGTAATTAATTTCATATAATATTAAAATTCAATTTTCTTATTTCATATTTTACCACATTTACATAAACGAAAGTCAAACTTAATTATATTACAGATTTGTCTTCTACGTATTCTTTTATGTCTTAGCATTTCTGTTTCAGAATATTTGTTACTCTTTATCTAAATTATCCATAAGTCACATTTGTAACTGTTTCCGGTAGCTTATTAAATAGCTTTATTCCCATGTAATACACACTTGTCTGAAACAGGGCACACTTTGGAGAGGGCACTGCAAGTTCATTTTTATTGCGAAGATTTCTATTTAGTTATTTATTTTTAACATTGATAATGTTTTTACATATTACCCACATGCTTGATCTAAGATGGTCCCTGATAACCTATGATCGGAGTAGGTAGGGCTGTTTTTGGTACTTGCCACATACGGTCATAATATGGATAAGTATGCCCAATAATCCCGGGATTTCCGGGATTGAATAAATATATTATTTAGATTTTTAACGTTATATTTGTTTTGATACACATTTAAGATTGGTGGCGAAATATTTTTTTTTAAGATTCATGGCGCTAGTGTACCTATGGTAGTGTTTTAACTTCTTCGTAAGTTCACAATTTAAAAAAAATCGTAATCCACCGAGTAAGGGCGAGGTTTATAAAAGTAATTTACAACATTTGCTCGATAACTTAAAACGGGATCCCGAAATCATATCCATATTATTTAGGTGGATTCGATCCGGCACCGCAGACACGCCACGTCCTATCCTTTAAGCCAATGACACCAATTCTGAGGTTCACTCACTACATTAAAACATCGCGAAATGAAACCTCACCCTCATTCTCACACAATCTAGCATATAAGTAAACGAGACAGCTTCATTTAGTTTTAACTTTAGATTTAACAGCCACCTCGGAGTCGTTACCTATGTCGCTTCAATATGAGATAATCCTGCAACGTTTTACCACTAGAGGCGCCACTAGCACAGTTTAAAAAAACATTCAAAAATACGACGCACACGTACGACTTAAAGATGATTTTGTTCTATACATAAGATAACCTAATTTTATTGCTTTCAATGACAATAATTTGATAAATAAATAATGATTATTTTGATTAATATTGAATGATTTTACAAGATTTTTGTTTAATAAACTTTAAATTATCACATAAAGCCAAATATCAACATGTAGATACGAACCTTTCCACCAAATACCTTCAGACTCGCGCCACGCTGTTTTAACAGATTTTTAGGTCTGCTATTTTGAAATGGCCATATGATGCCATGATATCATCACAATTTAATAACTTTGAGAAATTACATTAAATTAATCCAAATAACGGGAAATTTGTGATATCTTCAAAAATGACGTTTCGTTTTGCTTTTCTGTTTACCGAGTGTGCTAGTGGCTCCATCTCCGCAACGCTTTGCGTTTTATGTCCTATTGCTCAAAATTGAACCTACCCGTTAGGGGACTGGTAGTATCATCTTGCTCATCATGGTCTCCTGGTGGTAATCTCATAGGTTGAGGAGTACGTATAACTTCACTTTGTATAACAGAATGCTCAGGATTGATCGCTCCATCTTCATCTTCCTGAAATCACAAATTAGTATTAATTGTTTGACTGGTTCTTATCTCCTGGTCATATTTTTCGAAAGATGTTTAACAAGTTTTGTACAGTCGACCACAACCTACCCAAAACGTCAAAATTTGAGAATCGGTATTGTATCATTGTAAGGTTGAGATTTAATTGAAGGTTTTTGACAGATGGTATACAATAGCTTTTCGTCTACTGTACAATGTAGGTACAGTTCGTGTCAAATAAACGCGCCCTAACCTAAGTATACCGAAGTTTTCAAGACCCGAATGTTTATTAAAAGTCCGTTAGTTCTTAGAAGGAAATTCGGCTTTCGGGTGAAATCGGTATCTGTAAAGAGGAGCTCGTAGCCTAGTTGCGAGCACGGTCCGAAAGTGATCGTGCAGGTTAAGCGACGTTGGCGCGGTTGACCAGGCATAGCGGTCACCCGCTAGTGGCAAATTTCATCTGAGCTCCTCCGTGCCTCGGAAAGCACGTTAAGCAGTCGGTCCCGGTTGTTGTCGTTCGACAGCAGTCGTTAAGTCATGTCAGAGGCCTACACGGGCGGCCTGAACAACTCTGATCTGGTTGGCCACTAACCATACGATAAGCAAGCAAGCAAGCTATCATAATCGAAGTTTCAAGACCCGAAGCCCTTCGTAACGCGTACATGTAAATTAATTAAAGTAGAAGGTCGTGTTACTGGAAACTTAGGTATTTGTTTTACGAAGAAGTAAAGTAAAAAAGAAGTTAAGTTAAGTTAATTTCAAGTATTAATCTATCTACGAAATATAACACTTGTGACACAAGTGGAATAAATTGATTGTCATCAATCAGTATTGAAAAAGTGTTTGTTTCTCGAATATAATAGGCTATTTGAAATAATAAATTAAAAAATTAAAATTAAAAAAATGTTTGTCAGTCTTATCTAGGAGACGTTTGTGTAATTAAAGCTGTAACTTATTTATTTTAATTAATCATCATTATAAATATATATTAAATAAATATACCTAGATATATAAATGTATATATTAATATATTTTATAAATTTATAATAGTATATATAATCTTTTAAATATTACATATACATATGATGTTTTAAACTTCAGTTGTAATTTTTCTTTAATTCTGGAATGTAATGTTAAATTGACACATAACAATGTAAAGTGGTCAGTGTGTGTATGTAATCTCCACGACATAGGCAACGTAGGTAAACGAATATTTTTTTCATTTTTTTAATTTATTCAATATAAAGCACATTGACTTTAGCATACCTATCGTTTTACCAGTTTGCTCTTCTTTTAGTGTGATCAGAGGGCAACCTATTGTCAGAGCTGTACACGCCGCCTGTAGGACATAGCCGTGCTGTCTAACGCCCTATAATATTGTGTATTATCTAACTAGACATGTAACACACGTTTGGAAATAACTGTTAGTGTTGTTATGAAATATGTAAATTAACAATTAAACAAATAATTTAAACGGGGGTCATTTGTGAGTTGGCTAATAACATTACTGAGTTGGGAGGCAGTGACTACTTACCATCAAAGACCCGACCCGTCTGGTCGACTACTTTCAACGCAAAAAGGTAACATAGTAGTCTTTACTTTATTATTTTTATTTTTGAAATAGGTATAGGTTTTTTAGTCATTACATTCAATAGTATTTTTTCTTCTTTCAACTCTCAATTCAACTCAATTTTGTACAACAATCAATTTTCTACTTCCTAACCATGCTGTGTTTACACTAGAGATTCCACGAATATTCGGCTACTATTCGGTATTCGGCCTATTCGGCCTTTTTTTTTGGTATTCGGTATTCGGCCGAATAGTGCGTACTATTCGGCCGAATACTGAATACCAAATCATGAAAAAAAGCCCACATATTACTCAAGATTATATGTTATTACCAAATTACAATACTTTAGTAAGTAAAATTGATCAATGGTAGGTTGTGATGGATAATATCTCATAATATTCCCATATAGGCGATTTTTTATTAATTGGTGTCATTTTGTAAACCTTTTAACGAATAAACAATTGAATAAGAACTATTCTCTGCACAACATTAATGTTTTATGTATTATTATGATCTGACAAAGCGTGCCGTGACGTGATTTACTCGCAATTGCAACAAATACCCGCCCGTCGCTCCCGTGTGCACCGTCATGAGACAGGTTGCGGCCTGTCTATTACGAGTTAACGACCTCCCTCGGCAACCATGTATTTTGTGACGAATATTGCCGAATATTCGGTATTCGGTATTCGTCCAAATCACTATTCGTGGCAACTCTAGTTTACACGTTAAGTGTTACGACCTAGCTCATAACTTTATATTGATTTTTCTGTAATTTTTATGGTTGTAACCTGTTGTGTTTACCTAATAAATAAATTAAAAATTAAATTAAAACTAGTTATGTCATGCTACATGCAATTCTTCACCAAAATAAAACACAAAATCAACATTGCTCCGAATTTTATTCCGAATATTTATGTTCAAACTTCTGTACCTCTGTAACCACAGTTTTACTAGACAACACTTGTTTCTTAAACAAGTGTTGATGACTTACCGATATGTTCTCGGTTAGAGTGATCTTCTGCAATTTTAGGTCTCCTTTTATGAAGACCGCTTCTTGCTTCGTTACCGTTAGAACTGGAACGTATGTATCTTCTTCCATTATCACAATTTCATTATCGGCTCTTTTACTTGCTACTTTGGCATTGTTTAACTCTTTTTCATCATCTTTTACCGCAGTTTCGTCATCATTCACAGCATTTTCGTCATTTGCAGTAGTTTTGTCTACTCTTGCTGTTGTAAGTTCATCATAATTCGTAGAAAAATCTGGCTCTCTAATATTCTGACCCTCTGGTACTTCAGCCTCGATGTTAGGCAGGTTTGGGTCTATGTATTCGAATTTTAGTACGTGTTTCTCTGACATTTTCGGGCTGTAATATAAAATTTTCCAAATCAGAATAAGGTAACATACAGACAGACAGAATAAAAATCAGAAAAAGCCACCTGAAAATCAGCGCTATGGCTTGCCGCAGTATTATGCTGAGGTGGTGTACCCTTTCTGGCACTGTACCGCACCGGATGTTTTGTGCTGCATGTATTATCTTTGTATACTTCTGTATTGTGTTCTATATTCTGGTGTTTACAGTGCTAAATAAACGATTTCAATTTCAATAAAGTATTGAAAAATCCCGCGTTAAACCTCCATCTCATCTGATTGTATGTGAAGATGGAGCACACTGACTCAGTAAGTACTGGCTCTTCTATAAACACTGCCGGAACACATCGACGACGAAGCGAAGATGTTTGACAACAGACTTCAGATACTAATTATTATATATTATATAACACCTATTTATATCGGTGTTATATTATATAATTAACACCATATTATCAATAATAACTAAATTGCAGGGACATTACGTGTTTTAGAATACGATTTGAAATTAAAGTTGCATCGGCACGAAAACGGAATTGGAAAATTGAAAAACAGGGGTACACGACGACAGTTCCTAGGCCGGTTCCAGTATCGGTCGGTTCCATGGAACCGGTGCTTCATATAAACTCAAACAAAAATGCGCTGTCACGTATACGTACAACGGTTCCACTTGGAACCGGCCAGCGCGGTTCCTGAGCGCAACGCATGAGTTTGAATGCAGTCGACTACACGGCCGGTACCGGTTCTTTGAACCCAATTCGCCTAAATTACAACGTTTGTAGTTCTATTTCTATCCAATTTCAATTTAGTTTTCGTTCCAATTCTATTTGGACACCAAATCGCAATCTGCTGACGCATAACTCTACCACTGCCACCTTTCGATTTACTGTCGATCCGGCAAAAACACAAATACAAATACAAATACAAATACAAATATACTTTATTGCACACCCAGGACAAAAACAAAACATACAACATAAAGAGAGGTACAATACAATGTGCAGAAGGCGGCCTTATCGCTTTAAGCGATATCTTCCAGGCAACCTTCAGGTGATGGAAAAATCATAAATAATATAATATACGGGTGCAAAAGACGTATGAAATAGATACTACCCTCAAATAAATAAATAAAAATATTTAAAAAAAAAAAAAAATAAAAATATATGCAAACCTTTGCAAGCTGCCAAGCAGTAGCAATAATATTACATAAATACTATAATATATACAGAAATATAATACTTAATATATAATCAAAAATATAATAAATAAATAAATAACACACAACACAATAACACCTCGGGAGGAACTTATGTTCGATCGTTATTATTATAATAATCTTTATTACACACATAGACAAAATACAAAAAATACTTAATAAACGAAAAAATAAAATATGTGACAGTGTGTGTAAAATATATGTTATATTTGACAGTTGAAGCGTTTTGTTACCGTTCAACTGCGATTCAGTATAAACTAAACGTTTTATTAGAATGCACAAATGATTCCATTAAATACAACGTAACTAAATAGAATCTAAACTGCATCGTTATGACGTATTTCGTATGCTACTATACACTAACGATCCAATTTCAGTTAAGTTCCGATCAAGTCAACGATCGGAACTTAACTGAAATTGTAATTAATAAAATACAGTAAAAACCTGTGAAACAGTATATTATTTAAGTCTAATCATCTAAGTACCAACAACCGCAAGTATTAACTAGATTCTATTTAGTTACGGTGTATTTAGAGGAATCGATCTCCTGAACGGAACCGTCGCTGGAACCGTCATCGTGTAGTCCTAATCTAAATCCAGGAAATATATTATATGCACTTACGTGTCCGTCTGTAGCAGGAACTTTAGCAATCGACTGTGCCCAACACTTTCCATGAACTGATTAATTTTATCATCACGATAATTCACTGATTAGAACAATATTGTAATTTCAGTTCATCGCTGTATTACCTGTATAATGTATCTAGTTATCTAAAAAATATTAAAGGCTGGGGAAATGAAGTGCGTTTCGATACAAGATCAGAGATCAGTAAGGCTGGCTTACGCCTTAAGTCGAATTGAGAGTTAAAAACGTTTTGCATCGCTATCCCTGATTTTTTGTATCAAAACCATAGACAATCATCATTATCATCATCAGCCTATTAATGTTCCCCCACTGTTGGGGCACAGGCCTCCCCTTGTACAAGGGGCTACGGGCCATGATCCACCGAGCGGGCCCAGTGCTGTTTGATGGATTTCACACGCCTTCGGAAACTTAATTTTCTCAGACATGCAGGTTTCCTCACGATGTTTTCCTTCACCGTTAAAGCAGTCGGTAAATGTACGTAAGTCTTCGAAAAAATCGGAAAACTCATTGCATTGTTTTGAACCCAGGAGTCCGGTGTGCTAGCCACCGATCATAGACAATTCGCGAGTTAAATCAGGGTTAACTAACCTGGGTTATGAACATTTAACCCGCACTTTCGCGCAAGTGGTCCTAAGAGATTATGAGTGAAGGCTGGGTTCGAATGGTACCAATCAGTTTTATATTTTTTTCGAAGACTTATGGTACAGAAATCTGAGGGTAAGGATGGGATATAAGAAAAACGCAGAATGAAGAAAACGATCTTATGATAGGGAACCAGGAATAACCCAGCGCCACTTAGACCCTTGAGGATCTTTTGTGCCTACCCCATTTTACACACTGGTCATCTCAGTGTGCAGGTTTCCTCACGATGTTTTCCTTCACCGTTAGAGCAGTCGGTAAATATGCGTAAGTCTGCGAAAAATACGAAAAACTTATTGGTACATGGCACTGCACGGTTTCTAACCCGGACCTCCCGCATGGGAGTCCGGTGTCCTAGTCACTAGCTAGGCCATCGACGCTCTGACGATTTGCTTAGTCGAATAATAAGATAGGCTCCTGATAATAGACTGTAAATCGCAGTCTAACCGCAGGTAGGTACCTACTAAATGCTTTACAGTGGGCTGATTTACATATATAACTCTCACATCCATAATAGACAGACAGGAACCACCGTCAATCACAGGTAGTTCCTACTTTTCGCCGTTAAATTTTGTGGACAAATTCCGTCTACTATTTAGATCTTAGTATCCACTAAGATTGGGCTATACGCGTCCGGTTCTAGCGCCGGTTCGGTTCGCTGCAGTCAATCACAAACGTTCCACCCTTCCCTCCCTTGAAGTCAGCGCCTCGTGATTGGCTGCAGCGATCCGAACCGGGGCTGGATTCGGCGCATGTAGTTGCCTCGTACGACATCCACAAGAAGACTTGGGATTGTTGCTATTCTGGTCTGATGGTGATCGCCGGTGGTTATTCGGCGGTTGTGGCTTCCTCCGTCAGTAGGTCCCTGGGCAGGGCTCTACTCAGACGATCGGGCGGGCGTGCAGCGGCGCCAGCTCACGAAACCTACGGCACCCCAACGCCCCACCCGTAGTTACTGGTGGCGATAGATACCATTCTAGAGGGCACTACGCCCTGGAACAGGCTCCCCACGGGGGACGTGAGAAGATTTCGACTTACTGGTGCTATTCTATAGAGCCGGTGCCACACATCATTAGGCTGGGCTGAGGGCTGATTTAGTCCTGAATTCAGTTAAGGCTAAAGTTTTAAGAAACAAATAGTTTCTGGAAATATTTGGAAGATAACAGAAGATTTCCTATTTAGATAATGGCAAATTGGTCAGGTCCAGGCGATTTGACGCCTGTGCTCCAATAGTGAAGATGACGAATGATCTAACATTATTTAGTAGTTTCTTTTCTGTAGATAGATACACACACTGTACCAATTAAAAGAAACGTAGTTCTTCACTTATTTACACTACAACTTCACTAAACCACATTTGGCAAACTTCGCTTTACAAAGCTGACTTCCCGACTATTATTTTTTAATGTTGGCTATCGTAAATACCGCATTGATAAGCGCCCATAGATAATTATTGATTACTAAAAGATAACAAGACGAAATATTTGATAAGGATTTGGTATTTATACTATTAATGCAGTGTGTGACAACGCCTACATCTAATTTATTATTGACTCAATTTTTTTTGTTAGTCATATCCTTACAAACAACCCCATTCAATCTTTCATTCAATTCCCCATGAAATCCAGCACATCCGTTTCTAACACTTTCAGGTGTAATTTAGTGTTATTTTACATTTATGTAGTACTACATATATACATTTACATACATAAATTCACGCTATGTCCCTTACGGGTAGGCAGAGAGAATGGAGAGCCACGAATCTCTGTCTTGGCACGCTTCGTTTGTTTCCTCTATAGTCATTCGTGGTTTCACACATGCGCGCGCGCCTTTATGTAATTCTGTTATTTAATAATCAAGTTCTTAACTATATTAATTCATTTTATCATAGGTAAGCCTAATCCATGTTTGTAATCCCAAAAATACATAATCAATTTATTGTTTCTATTCACTGCAGGAGTTTTTTGATGATAAAAACAATACCTTGTAATGATGTCGACTTCATCATCCATATCAACCTCCTTGCCATCAACTTCAACCTCATCGTTAGCGTTTATCTCATCACATTTCGTATTGGCATCTTCATTTCTTCATTTAAATTCAAATCATGTTCCAATTCCATTTCTAAATTTCATTATTCCATTAATTTCATTGTTTTATTTGTACTTTTACTTTTTCTTTATATTTTGTCTCGAACGGACGTCTCCCGTTCACTCTTATTTCCTACTACCTATTTTCTGTGTTACTATTTGTGTTCTTTTCCTTAAAATATATTATTTAACAACCAATTCTTCTATTACTTCATCTGCGCACTGTCCTAGAACCCTGCTAGCCGGCAATAGAGGACAGATTGTAGCAACATAACTATAAAATCATTTATAACTTAAAATGACATTGGGGCTGTGACCCCCGCTCCGGGTCGTTCTTGGTGCAGAGGTTGGCCGTGGCGATTCAGCGTGGCAATGCCGCGAGCGTCATGGGGACCTTTGCGCCGGGGTCGACACGGGGCGGAATTTTTGACTAAGGCTTTTCATAAGTCTTTTTGTTTATTTTTTTATTGACGAAATTTAGCATATAATTTAGCATATCAAATGACGTTTAATTTAATTTATCCCGTTAGCATTGCGGAGGCAGCATAGATAATTTATTTTAAAATATATTTTTTAAGCTCCTACGTTAATATCTCTGAATGACCCGTATGTTAGCTGGGAGAAAATGCCGCATGGCATTAAGCTTGCCTATGTACTATCTTTGTACATTAAAGAATAAATAATAAGTAAAATAAATAAATATAATAAGTACTCCGCTCTCCAACAGAACTACCTGTTCGTCCCGTTCGCGGTGGAGACAACGGGTTGTTGGGGGGCGGAGGCGAAACAATTCGTGGCAGAGATTGGCCGTCGCCTCAGGGAGAGGGGCTGTGACCCTCGCTCCGGGTCGTACCTGGTGCAAAGGTTGGCCGTAGCGATACAGCGCGGTAACGCCGCGAGCGTTATGGGCACCTTTGCACCGGGGACGACAAGGGGCGGGCTATTTGATTGACATTATTTTTTTATTGGAAAATTATTATTATTATTTATTATATGACATGTAAATTAATTTTATAAATAAATTAGGATCACGAACAAAGATTTTTGAAAATCACGCTTCTAGTTAGCTTTGATATGAGTCCAGCGAAGAGAAGGAATGAATAATATTCAACACTTTAGTTCATATACCCACATTTTATTAAAACAACACCCCAACACAAGGTTTTGCAAGACATTCATAGTAATATATTTATTCGATTGTAGTATATATCTAGTACAAATGATGTATATATTTTGATATATTATTGTAAATTTAAATTAGGGCAGGACTAGACATTTTAATATTAGTAATATAAATTGTATTGAAAACATTAATACAGTACTAAACGAATTAATACGACGACGATCGAAAAAATAACATTTTTTTAAAATGGAATTACTTAACTGAATTTTAAATACCTATATATTAATTATTATATACCAGTAAACAGCAAAACAATCCATAAAAGGTAACAATTATAAAAAGGATAACATAGTTACAATGAATTAAACATGAGTTTACATAGAATTAAAAATTTAAATAGGTATTTACGTCTTGAAACATATATATATGTACTTACGTACATATACTCATATATCACTAAAATATCACTAATTACTATCACATTAATATTTTTTATTATTTCAGTAAGATTATTGATATTTTTTGCGAAAAATTCACTACCTAATAAAATATAATGGGATATAATTTTACTCTATATACTTATAATACCGCAGGGTAGGAAACAGTTATATATAATTAATTTACAAAGGTTTTGTTTTATTACTACGATACACTTTTTAGCTCATCGCTGTTGTACTAATATTAAATATATTTCACTAATATTTAAGTATATATTTAGTACAATATTTCGAATATCTGAAAGAATATCAAGTCATTGCATATAATTAAATAATATATGTAATAATATGTGTATGTGTTTTTGTATAATACATATATAAAATTTACTTTGTATCAAGATATAATAAATAAAATGTATTTTTTTTTCTTTCAGATATTATAAATAAGAAGTATACAATATAGTTGCCTAATAAAATTTGCAAGACATAGAAAGGATCCAAACCCTAGCTATTGCATATTATGATCAAATCTTGTAAATATTATACAAAAGTCAAATATTTTGAAATAATAATGTTTATCGTCAAATATGAATGATTATAATAATGTTTATCGTCAAATATGAATGATTATAATAATGTTTATCGTCAAATATGAATGATTATAATTTTTCATGAGGTGCACTATTATTAATATTACAAAGCTCAGTCTACAGCTATATTTATTAACAACTAGAAACTCGTAATATATTAAAATAAAGATATTATTTTACGTACTTAGATACGTATTTTAAAAGAATACGTATAAAGATAGAAAAGAAGCGTACTATTTAAATTACTGAAGTTCAAACATTTTGATAAGAATTGAAATATTCAACATCGTACGATAAATTCTATTTACTTCGGTAGTCATGAAGTAGCTAACTGTAAGATTGGGTTTATCGCCACTTTTACTTACATACTCGTTTATCTAATATTGGAAGATTATGTGATTATATATTTTTCTATTACAAGAAAAATAAGCACAAAAACTTAATTAAATGTCATGGATATTTTTCTACCACTGATTTAAAACTATCTGTGCAGCCATACGCAGATAGTTTAATTACTGGCGCTTTATTTAGTAATAGCGGCCCGTCCCGGCTTCGCACGGGCATTAAACATTACATTTAGATTTGTTAATTGTAACACATTCATAATAATAATAATAATATAACACACATATTCACTCCTTTTTGCGTCGAGCTCCTAAAAAGGAGTAAATTAAAAAAAAAACCGAGTGACGCCCTACAACGCATAAGTAGCCGAATGGAGTTTATTTTTTCAAAGTTTTAAACTCGTGATATCTTTTGAATGGAATGTCAGAATCGAATAATTCAAAAAGTAATATAAAGGTATTGAAGCAGTCTTAAATAATAAATCATTTATTTTGATAAGGTACAAATAAAGAGCTTTTTGTAGCGGTGGTATTTTAATTTCTTTTTTTTTTTATAAAAAAAACGCTTATTGTGACATGACTATAATAGTTAGAGACACGCTGCCGCTGATTTTTTTGTTGATAATGGTGTGTTCTAAAAAAATGTTATATATCATTTTGTTCTATCATCAATAGTTTTCGCAGCGTACGCGATGTAAGGAAGTTTTTTGATATTTTTTTACACTTTATCGTAATTTAAGTAAGGATCCCCATTTTTTTTGAAAATGAAATATAGCCTATGTCACTCAGGAAAAATGTAGCTTTCCAACAGTGAAAGAATTATTCAAATCTGTTCAGTAGTTTCGGAGCCTATTCAATTCAAACAAACAAACAAAAAATCAAACCATTCCTCTTTATAATATTGGTATAGATTAAACGACGATGAAGTGCAATTGTTGTGTTTGTTCTGTTTTTATTAATTTTGACATTGAAACACACAATTCAATGTTGTGTTATGTCGGGCCATGGCAGAATACCATGGCATAATACTAAAAAACGTCGTCTCCTCAGTTCGTATAGTAAAAGGTTGAAACATTTCCATATTATGTCGCTCAACAATAGAAGAAAATGGCTTGATCTGATCTTTATTTACAAAATTGTTAACAATCATATTGACAGTCCCGATTTGCTTAATAGGATAAATATTTCTGCTCCTAGTAGATTGGTACGAGTTAATACTTTTAGACTGTTTAAACAACATGTTCAGAAAACAAATCTAGGACTTAATTCCCCTATTTCTAGAATGTTAAAATTATTTAATCACTTGCCCAAGTCCATCGACGTAGACATATTCTTTGACAGTTTGTCCGTTTTTAAGAAAAAGGTACGCGAATACCTGACTACGTCGATGGATTAGTGGTAAGTATTGCAATTCTTAAAAAAAAATTTGTTCCTTTTTAATTTTTTGTAGGCTTTTTTTTGTTTTTTTTTTGTTTTAATATCTAAGTATTTTAATTTGTAGAGATTATTGTAACGCACTGTTTGAAACAAATTGTTTTTATTGCATTGTCTTGCTTGTCATTTAAGTTTGCCGTGGTTACCTGTAATGGAATGTGCACTATGACATGTATTAGTGTTAGATATATATAATTGCTGAGTGTATCATTTGTTGGTAATCCAAATAAATAAAATAAAAATAAATAAAATACCAGCGGCTGAGGACACCCCGTCGTCAGCCATTATGCTGAGTCATGGACCCATTTGCCTTCATGTTTTAATTTTATTGTATTATATTATATTTGTATTGTACTGAGGGCAAATACACGTATTTTTATTTTCATTTCGTTTTCATTAAATCCTATATACAAAAACATGTTTATTCAGGAAACGTAAATACCTTTTATTTTTTTAGGATTACTTTTGAAATTTTTTGTATTGTGAATTTCTAATCATAGGAACCTTATTTTGTGACAGAAGTAAATATAAAGAAACCGTTTACTGAATTTAATGCAGTAGGAATATAGTGCTGTTTTAGCTAAGTTAGGAGGTATTAAAAATAAATAAAACAGGCAAGAGGCACGGCATCTTCGGGCTTGCTCAGCGTGGCTGGTGTCGGATGGACGGGGCTCAAAAGACAATACAATACAATGCACACGGTACTATTGTAATTAACTTGCCTGATCTAATGAATTCTCACCAATTCCAATAAAAATAAAAACTAACACGATTCCACTTCCTCACTGCAATGACTTGGTAGAATAAACAAAGGCTGCCATCCCCGAGCCGCCAGTTACTCTCTCTTGGGGTATCAGTGTAGTCGCCTGTGGTGTGTGGTGAGTCTGTGGTCCTGGCGGATGTAACAACCCTAAAGGAAGACAAACTCACTGCACCGGCATACCCCGGTAACTAGGTTAGTAACTGATACAGGGGCTACTTCTTCATCTGTGGATCTGTTGCTAGCCGTGGCTAAGAACTACATAACTCCGACACTGGCGAGAAGGGCATCGGATATGCAGAGGGCCCAGAACGCCTCATAGTCCTTCCCTTCTGTTGGATTAAGACATCGCTGCGCCAGCGCACGAGTGATCTAGCGAGTATCTGCGGTTCAATAGAGCCCAACAGCAGAAGAGCTTGCCTGGAGGCAAAGGAGACGGTCATCCACGTGCTATTAGAGTGCAGTGAGGTGACCACCTACCGGGCGGAAAGCCTCGGCACCCTGAGATCACTTTTTTTTTTTTTTAATGTATTACTAAACCCGCATTTGACCTCGATCTCGCCTGATGGTAAGCGACGATGAGGTCGACGATGGAGCATGCGGGTCCAGTGAATCCTTCCTGAAGTCCTACAGGACATTAAAGGACTGCTGCACTTTTTGGCGAGGTTGGGGTGGCTTGTTTTTCCATCTATTATAGACGTCATCTGTTATAGACGTCTAGTTGCGGAAACCAGCACGTTACTAAGTAAGGTGTGAAAGAGAGGGTATTGTAATCGACAATACCCTATCTGTCACACCTTACAAAATTATCACTCACACGTCTGTGAGAAACGCTCAGACAACCGGGAGCAGCGTCGGAGTAAACACGTATGCGGCGTAGAGAGGAGACATTGGCAGCAAAATGTATGCATTTTAACTTAGGAGCTATTTAATTTATACTTTTAATATGAGTTATTAGTGCATGCGAAATTATATTTTAAATGTATATCCACAAGAATCTCAAAATGTCAGGAGTTCATTACACTTCATCGTCGAAATATTTAATTTTGTATCAATATTTTTATGATTATTAGTGACATATATAAAATATTATATGTAATAATGAAATATATATATTACGCTTTAAATATATATTGTACATATACCTGAAGACACCCGTGGAGAAAATATATATCCATTCCATTTTATTTTATATATTCAGAAAAACATCACTACGTTATATTATTATCCTTAATGAATTATATTCAAAACAAATAAATGCTACTAAATTATAAGCTAGTTTAAATAAATATCTTTAAATACTACATGAAATGTATTAAAACTAGGATAATACATTCCACTGAATGAATTAAATCAAATAGAATACCAAATAAAGTTCTAAAATACACCTGTGCAATTGCATCTACAATTTGAAAATAATGCTCAAAAGATGTACTTAATTAAGTAAATAAATAAAAAAACATATAAATGCATGAATTTCAGTTTTTTTTTAAATTACTATACCTGCTTTATATAATTCTACAAGTAGATACCTACTACATATAGCAAATAGTGATTATAGCTTCTCAACTTTACGCTACAATCTACACATTGAAATTTTACGTTTAATGAAAGATGAATTATAATATGTAATCATTCATATTTGAGATATCATAGTAGTCTGATTTCCAAAAAGGAAACAATAATTACGTAACTAAGGTGTTTTTATTCAATTAAATTACACGTTATAAAGACGTTATAACATCAATGTTAAGCTATACAAATTCTTTTGAGAAATTCGAAAAAAAAAACATTTTCAAAAATGATTTAACAACTCTTTCGAAAATAGGAACTGCTGTCCATGGCACACAATTAATGAAAATTAGGATTGACGCGAAATAATTTTAGTTTTAAAAGATAAAGCTAATATTAGAGTATTCCCACTGCAGGGAAATAATTTTTTTGAGTTGGGACATCCTGTCATAAAATTGTAATAGGTTTTTGCAATAAATAAATAAATAAATCACGGCACATACCCCTTCCAAATTTTACATCTAATTAAAAACAAATATAGTATTAGATTTTTTTTTAAAGTAAATCATTAAATACGGTATATGTAAAAAAGTAAAAAAAAACACCTTAAGTAGGTATGTAAAAAATAATATTAATGTGTTGTGTTTAAAATTAGTAAGACAGTACAATAGTTACGTTACATACTCACATAATATTATATATTTATTATATGTGTAATTCCTCACAAAATATTATCGAATATTTAATATTTTAGGTTTTTCTTAAGCCTGACTACATCTGTCTTCTTATGTATAGCCATGAATCCAATAAATATTTTATGAAGAACTATTTTATTATAAGTGATTAGTAATTACCTAATTACATAATTAAACTTAAAAGTTAATTATTTACAATAAATATTTTTATGGAATTAAGCTCATAAACATTAATATCAATGTTCTACTAATGATAAGAATCTACTTGTTTTGGTCCTACACCCGAACTTCATGTAAAAAATTAAAAAGTGCACAAGTAACGTGTGTCATTTGTAAAATTATTGTCAAAAATATTATTAAATTCATTCGTGACCCTAATTTAGCAATTTATTGCAGCGCCCTGACAAGCCACCTTTCATGGTTTCAGTGCGCGAAGATTTGTAAATAATGAAACCTTGTAAGTACTTTTTTTTTTAAGGCAAAGGGAACTGAGCCCATACAGCCATGTCTGATGTAAACAACTCTTTCAAGTCTTCATTAAAATGCTGGTGTGACACATTTCAATGCTATCTGGGAGAATCTTCCACGCTTCTGCGCCATCCGAACCAAATAAGAAGGCGTCCCGGACGCAGTGTGGCTCTTCAAAATCCAGCCAAGTACGAATCGGGCTGCAGCGTCTTATTTGACTTTACTTCACTGTCCCACACATTATTCACATCTTGTCGAAGTTTTTCGAGCAAGAAACACCATTCTTACTAGAAAAGCACTACTGTAAAACAATTTGCAAGACAAATCGAAACAAAGCTGACGTGGACGCCACAAAAGCGCGGGAGAAACTCCCTTGTAAGTACACAACAATAATAAAAATAATAAAAAAATAAAATTGGCATCGATTCCAGGGTGGCCGCCAAATTTACTCGTACACACAATAGATTTTAAGATTTCTTGCAACGATTTATTTTGTTCGAAACATTTGCATGCCATAATGTGGCTGAATACTATACTATATAAGATTATAAGATCTTTTGTTATATAGTATTCTAAGCAAATAAACAATTTCTATTTCTAATCTCGTATATGAGCGAGCGTGAGAGTTTAGTTTTTTAAAGTTTGGCTTTAGGTTTGGCGGCAGGCATTATAAAAAGACCTTTGTTACTGGTAAATTAAAAACTAGACTTACTGTATTATTTTTCTATGGCAATATATATTTTAATATATTTCTCGAAATGGAATAATTCCGATAAGTGGTGTAGAAAGGCTTATATGAAGTATTTTTATAAGAGTCGAATATAGGCTATGGAACAAGTCATGTGGAATTTGATTTTTATTGCTAAATTAGGTCACACTAAGACATTTTATTGTCAAATATTATTTTATAATACTATATACGATTATATAACGTTTACCAAGAATAATATTAATAAAATACTGCAATAAATATGATTAAAATTAAAAATATTGTCAAAGTCACGTACGCCAAATTAGGTATAATATATTTTTACTTATTACTGAATTTTCAAGCTGACATCCACTTAAAAATAAAATATATATTATTTATATATTAAATACATAAGAATACCTTTTTCTGCTGAAAACTTATATATTATAACAAAAGTTTATTTTAAATAATGAATGATTACGACATATATATTAGAAGTATGAATATGATTACATTTTTTCTGTATTATGTTTATGTGTAGGTAGATATGTTTTGTATTAACATTTGTAATATATTTTTTCTATTACCAGAAACCCTGATATTTATTACTGATATAGATAGGTAGGTAAGCATGTTATGTATACAGCACAGAAAATATATAATTATTAAGACTTATTATATATGAAAATTGGTCAGAATATCAAGGTTTGTACGAAGGGTTTATAACATTGAGATATGATGGGAAGATATCTAGAAATTATAATATAAATAATAAAGATTTTGGGCAATAACTACAGTATAATATATGAACGTATAACTATATAAGTATACACATTTGGTCACACTCAATTTCATATATATTTTATCTAAAATTTTGGCAAAATACAGCGTTTTTAAAATTTCTTATAAGTTTATAAAATACAATATTATTTTATTGCAAACCCCATATTCGTTAAATATTCATGTCATCACCACTCCCAAGATTATCTCTAACATTAAAAATTAACACAAAATGGCGGTTTTTTTTCAAAATGGCCGGCGTTTTGGCGGGCGTTTATTCTTCTTCTTCGTTTTGGTAGCTTACGTATCGTACTGATGATTTGTCGCTTATTATTAGACTCTGAAATAGACATCAGGAAAACTATATTAGATCTGTTGTATTCTATGTTTTTTTTTAAAACTTTAATTATGGCCCCTACTAGTGTACACACTGCAATTTGACCAATGACCGTGAAAAAAACAGTTTACCAACGTCGAGAATATGGATGAGTCGTGTGCTCTAGGAATGCCTAGTGCCTTGCATTCCAAGTGCAATTGGAGGTTAGGTTGCCGGATCACACCATCTGTAGTTTTTCACTCCCATTTCACTGTCTTATATAACGTTCATTTATCATGGACGATTTTTCGGTAAAATACACTAATTTTACGAAAAAATTACCACTGTAAACCGTTTTTAAACAATAAAATTCCTATTTTATTGTAAAAAATAATTATTAAATTATTATTATTTTTATTTTTTATTTCAATTATTTTTTTCGAATACGTCATGACATCTTGAACGCAACAACATAACCCGTTTAAAATATTTATTTATCAAAATCGATTCGTGACGTTTCACCTTAACCGAATATATAGTCTGTCAAAAAAGAGTTGAAATTAAATAATGGCAACATTTTACTGAAATTGTATGGATATGACATTAAGATTTGACATTGGTCTATAGAAGGTTGCCATTATTTAATTTCAACTCTTTTTTGACAGACTACGTTTTCCGCAGTTACATCTAAGAAATCGTACTAGTAGCGCCCTCTATAGGGATGAATTTCTTTGTTAAAATTTAATAAGAGCACTGACCTGTTATATCTATTCTTTACCCGACACGCTTAACAATATTCTACATTACCTGCTTCTCATCCCTGGCTGGTGGAGACCTCAGAAGCAGCAGGAAGGGAGCATAGGCGAAGTTGAGGATCGCAATGATGACCAGCATCCACTCGAATCCGATGCTGTTTACCAGGGTTCCAGAAAAGGCTGGACCTGGAGTTTGCAGAGGATTAGGTTATACTTTGACGAGCAAAGAGGCTACCTGATGGTAATTTTCACCGTCATCGCCCATATACCATATGCAGGTATGACTAACTTATGGATTCAGGAACCCTAGGATCTTTTTTTTTTGTTTTTTTTACTAACATACTCAAATACTCATTTATTGAACTTTTGGGGAACTTATAAGATCACTAGGTTAAGTCACTTTTTAATATAAATACGGGTGATCGTAACATGCCTGGATGCGCACATTATTAATTGTAAGTAGGTGGTACAATGTAATACAATTAAAATAACACAATGCACAATGTCCAATGTCGGAATTGCACGACCTAATTCCAGCATCTCCATTCCGCCTTCGGACTACCAGGCGCGGGGAGGGGTTCCATCCTTATGTTGTTGATATCCCATCGGCTCGTACGAAGCGATTTGCTTCTTCGTTCATTATGCGAACGGCTAAGTTGTGAAATGTAAAAAGTTGTGAAGTGTAAAATGAAAAAAGTGTCCTCACCAATAGCATAATCCAAGCCAATCTCTATGACTTATCCTAACATCCTAACCTATGGTCTCTCTAATGCTGGGGCCACACTAAAACGTGAGATATTGGTAGTTCGGAATTTTTACACTAGCAACCCTTTCTCTATGTGAAAGCGTGTTGTTATACAATACAATACAAATATACTATATTGTACACCCAGGTCATAAACAAAACATACAACATAAAGAGAGGTACAATACAATGTGCAGAGGGCGGCCTTATCGCTTTAAGCGATATCTTCCAGGCAACCTTCAGGTGATGGAAAAATCATAAAATATATAATATACGGATGCAAAAGGCGTTGCGTTGTTATGTTGGTAGTACGGAATTTTTTGTATGAAATTTTGTTGCCAGCATCAGTTTTATTTATTTCTCGAAAATTACCCAAATCCATTATCATATTAGACAGACTATAGTAGTAAAGTGGGCTTGAAGATTAATTTACTTACCAACAGCGTAACCCAGGCAGAATGCCGTATCTCCTATAGCATACACGGAGCCATACACCGCAGCGTGCCGTATGTCCACCAGGAAGCCTAGCTCGGGCATCATGGAGGAGTCCACCATGCCGATGGCGAACCCCAAGCCCGCGTTGGGGATGATCAGGTGCTCCATCTTGCGTGCCATTGGGATCTGTGGGTTTATTCAGTACTTTTATTCTGGTTTAGTTCTGGTTTAGACCGATTGAATGCTCTAATGCTTCTCTAATGTTATGAACGGATTGATAATTTAAAAAGTAGACAAGGAACTAAGTCATCAGCATCAGCAGCCTATTCTAGTCCACTGCTGGACATAGGCCTCTCCCAGGGCGCGCCATTGAGCCCGATCTTCGGCTCTTCTCATCCAGTCGCTGCCAGCCACCTTACGCAGATCGTCGCTCCATCTAACAGGGACGCCCGTCCCACACTACGTTTGCCCAAACGCGGTCTCCACTCCAGAACTCGTCTCCCCCAGCGGTTGTCTGTTCTGCGACAGATGTGACCGGCCCACTGCCACTTCAGCTTGCTAATCTTATAAGCTATGTCGATAACTTTTGTTCTATGCCGGATCTCCTCATTTCGGATTCGATCCAGCAGAGATACTCCGAGCATAGCTCTCTCCATAGCACGCTGAGCGACTTTCAATTTGTGAACCAGTCGCACCGTCAGTGTCCACGTTTCGGCTCTAACTACTACTAAGTCTTCTACCAAAAAGTGGTAAATAATTAAAATTATCTTACCAAGATGAGACAGAAACCGATGATTACCAGCCCGGAGCAAGCTGCCAGCCAACGGCCCATTTTGTGGCCCAAAGGTCCGAACAGGTTCGTGCCTGAAATCATGAACCAACCAGTGAGTTGTATTCTTCGTGCAGTGGGTGTTCCAAGGCGGCCGAAGGGGAGGAGGGGGGGGGGACCCCGTAAGATCGGTGCGTGTTAGTTAATAGTAGGTAGGGAATTATATATTAGGTTAGTTAATATTAGGGATCTATAATGTGTTGATGTGTGTGTGTGACGCTGACGCGTACTCACTACGTGTACTACGATACTATACTATATTTATAAAAGGGAGCAATAAGTCCGCCGATAAACTGCTCAGCAGTTTGGCGGTATACACTTATATATTTACTGTACTGTGTAAAGGTTGAAAAAAAATAGATCCCTAGAGGGCGCTGCCGCATGTATATGTATTTACACTTTAATGCACAAAAATTGTACATGAGGATAGCTTAATGCCATGCGGCATTTTCTACCAGCTAACCATTGGGTCATATAAATATTGCAAGGCAGGTGGCAGGTGGATATAAATTAAATAGAAGAGAATTACTAATTATTATTATTTTAATTGACTATACTATAAAATACCTACTCGTATAATATAAAAATATACTTACACGTATGCTACTATATGCTGATATTATGTGCCCTCTATAATTCAAATCGTCAAATTTTGTTATTATATCATCTGTTTGTCACTAATTCTTACCGATAACCCGATAACATAGTAATAATTGCTGGCAGGTAATAACGCCTTTTTTTAATTTTTTTTATTGACAACTAAACCCGCATTACTTACTTCTTGCTGCCATCAATGTGTATGTACTGTATCTACCACCCTAATCGACAGATTTTGATCTACAAGGTTGTTTACTGCCATTCAAATCGGCAGACTCGGCTCCACAAATTGTTTAGTACCTTACCGATAAGGTAGTTGCTGCCACAAGATACTTGATGCCACGGATACCGGCATCGTATCTGCCATCCTAATCAACAGACTCGGCTCCACATGTTTTTACTGCCATACAAATCGGCAGACTCAATCCACCAGTTGTAAAAAGTAATATACACATTATTGCACAAATAGAAAACAACAAACAAAAGATAGAATAGGAAATAGTGAAGTACAATTTAGACGGCCTTATCGCTAAGAGCGATCTCTTCCAGGCAACCTTTGGGCAGAGGAAATTATTTCGAGAAAGAGGCAGTACCAAGGTGATTAATTAGTTGTTTAGTAATTTACCGATAAGGTAGCAAATGCTGGCCGGTAAGAAAGCGACGCCTTGCTGCCACCGATGCGCCTGCATCGTATCTGCCATCCAGATCGGCAGACTCGGCTCGAGCATGGCTATGCCCACGTTCGCGAATGTTATTGCTCCTGTAAAGAAATCACTTAGGTGTACAAAGCGAACAAATTAGGGAAGGCGATGGCAAACCACCCCATTAAATCTGCCACGAGAGTCGTTCTATGTGATTAATTCCTTAGAATGATCACGACACTCAGCAATGAGGAAAACAAAAGAAGAGAGAGGTGTACAAAGCATCACGCATCAAGAAGCATTTCTGACAAAGGTCTCAATGGGATAAAACCGCTCCTATATTTGATGATATCCTAGTATTATATCAATTTTATTCATCATGAAAAACCTGTTTGACCTCGTTATTATTTTTAGTTTTACCCTGGAAAATATCAGATACCCACGGGAAATCCATTAACTCAAATATCAGATACCCACGGGAAAACCAGTAACTCAAATATCAGATACCCATGGGAAACCCATTAACTCAAATATCAGATATCCACGGGAAACCCAGTAACTCAAATATCAGATACCCACGGGAAACCCAGTAACTCAAATATCAGATATCAACGGGAAACCCAGTAACTCAAATATCAGATACCCACGGGAAACCCAGTAACTCAAATATCAGATACCCACGCTAAACCCAGTAACTCAAATATCAGATACCCACGGGAAACCCAGTAACTCAAATTGATCCAAGAAGGGGCCAAGTCAGGACATCTTTTGAACTTACCAGCAGCGACGATGATGTAAGGATCCATGACAAGGTCTTTAAGCGAAGGTGGTTCGGATTCCTGTCGCACTACTCCTGGTTGCAGGATCATCAGTTGCAGCACTGTACAAACAAAAGCCAAAGTTTTAGAGGGTTAACTTGCTCATGTCTATGCATGCCTGGTAATTTTCGCTGCTGAAGCGTGACTTGGCAAGATTTATGCTTATTATATAAGTGTATTAATTATTGTGTATATTTGGCCAAAAAGCCCGCGATTGTGGTAGAAAAAATGGGAGATAAACAATAGTTTTAAATCATAAAAATAATACATATACTCTATGTACCTACCTACTTAAAAGGTACGTCTCCCTTTTGGAGGAATGGGGAAATACTACATTATTATTATACATATTCACTATCTAACCTTTTTTTTTTAATTTTTTTTTATTTACTTCTAAACCTGTTAGGTTTTCTCCCATTTCTGGGGTCAGTTGAGAACGAAACTCACGGGTCCAGGACCAAGTGAGCTTCACTTCCCAAAGGTATTTTCCTAAAGTTTTTTATTTATTATATATCAGCGCAAACAACAAGTGACGTCATAGTGCACGTGCAGTGCCCACCTGCGCTTGCGATGAAGCAAACACGCAGCGACAGCCGATAACACGTCATGCCGGCCCCCCACTGCCTGGCCTCTATAAAAGCGCGCGCCCGACCCAAGATGACATCATTCTCTTGCGACTCGTCGACGAGGCAGTTGGACTTGATATTTTATTAGAGAATATTGCATTTCCGAATAATTAACCGTAACTGGTTGCTATCAGGGGACTCTCGTATGGCCGGTTACTGTTGAATGTCTAACCGGTGACTAGTGGTTGCTATTGAGACGGTTGCTATTTAGTGTCGAGTAACTAGGCAGTAACTAATTTGCTGTTAAATAACTCTAAAATAAGTTGATTGAGTCAATATAGTTATTAAATTATATTTCGCTGGTTTTTTAAAAAGCAAAAATAGAACCACAGTGTGAGGACAACCCGGAGAATGATAGCGGGCCATCTATGCCCTTACCCTCAGATCTGACATATACCAGGTTAACATAAATCAGAGGCTACTTACACCCGTCTCCCAGAGCCAATGCTGACAACATGAGGAACGGAGCGGTTTTGCCAACGAATTCGTACATGAGCCCGCCGAATGGAGGTCCGATTAACACTCCTAAAGCGAGGCCACCCAGTGCTATGCCCATAGCGTTGCCGCGTTCCTGAGAACAGAAAATACTGTTTAGGCTTGCTCTACACGAGTCCGGTTCCAGCTCCGGTTCAGCTTGCTGCTGTTACTGGTTGTGCCAACTTTCTTTCATGTTCTGTTCTTTTTATAACTTCATTGTCTGTCTTTCATATTTTTACTTTTGTCTTTTTCTCATTCCTTTCGTCACAGTCCTCTTGTGAGCACCTACCACATCTATCATTTAAAATATCACTATTTCCACTAAGTCTACCAGTCTTTTAATCAGTTCATTCTCTCCCTCGTCTATACAATCACATGCGTTCCGACCTCCCCCCACTTGAAGTCAGCGCTTCGTGATTGGATGCAGCAAACCTAAACGGAACCGGACGCGTGTTGTCCAGGCCTTACTCTAACGTATGTACTATATTATTATCGTTGGACTAGACTAATCATCATCTAGAATCACACATTGGTGAATTCACACAATTGATTTCCGCCATATTGTGGCGCTGATGTCTTTTGCATAACCCAGTGTTGGAGACTGAAACTTGTCAAACAAGGGGGTTTAAGCCATGATCCACTGCGTGAATGAGCCGTTTTCTATTTTTTAAAAACATAGTTTATTAAAAAGGCAAGAGATGGCTGGCGTTCAATTGTTTTAAATAGTTCTGTCACTGAAAACGAACCGCATGAATATTTGTTAGATATCCAATTTTTCGCGGTTTTTCTCCCGCGCTTTTGTGGCGTCCGCGTCAGCTTTGTTTCGTTTTGTCTTGCAAATTGTTTTACAGTAGTGCTTTTCTAGTAAGAATGGTGTGTTCTAGTAAGATGTGATTAATGTGTGGGAACGTGAACTAAAGTCAAGTAAGATGCTGCAGCCCGATCCGTACTTGGCTGGATTTTGAAGAGCCATACTGCGTCCGGGACGCCTTCTTCTTTGGTTCGGATGGTGCAGAAGCGTGGAAGATTCTCCCAGATAGCATTGAAATGTGTCACACCAACATTTTAATGAAGGCTTGAAAGAGTTGTTTACATCAGACATGGCTGTATGGGCTCGGCTTTGAGGATTTGTTTACCAATTTTACATTTCAATAAAAATATAATTAAAAAGGATAAGATCGGAACGATGGGCCCTACTGGGCGCCGACATTTCATTTTATTAATTTTATACTTAATCAAAGTCCAAACGTGACAAATTTTTACACGAAATTGTCTCATTTGTAAAAATGGTTATGGCACTTACAGTTTAATGCTTCTGAGGTACAGAATATGTGATCGCAAATTTCTCTGAAATTACTTAATTGTTTTAAATATGCTTTCACCAGCTTACACAATCCAATCTCTCTCTCTTTCACACACACACACACACACACACACACACACACACACACACACACACACACACACACACACACACACACACACACACACACACATGTCACTTTGTACAAATCGTGTTATTATTCCTGTAGTTTTTACTTTTCCTGATTTTGTGTACAATAAAGTGTTTCTATCTATCTATCTATCATGTCCCCATTGTTGGGGCGCAGGCCTCCCCTTGCACATGGGGGTACGGGCCAGGATCCACCGAGCGGACTCAGTGTTTCACACGCCTTCGGAGTCATTTTTTCCCTAACATACAGGTTTTCTAAAGATGTTTTCCTTCTCCGTTAGAGCAGTGGCTAAGGTAGATAGTCGTATGTATCTAAGTCTTAGAAAAAACTGAGAAACTCATTGGTAAATTGAAATTGAAAATCGTTTATTTAGCACTGTAAACACCAGAATACAGCAAGTACACAATACAAAAGTATACAAGGATATAATAAAGGATTTACATTCAGCACAGAAGATCCGGTGCGGTACAGTGCCAAAAAGGATACACCAGCTCAGTATAATGCTGAGGCAAGCACATGACATGGTTTCTTGGACTTACTTTATCGTCAGGATACCGTTCAGCCAGCATGCCCATTCCTGACACGGAGGAGCAAGAAGATCCAATGCCTTGCAGCGCTCGAGCGATGAACAGAACGCTGTACGATCGACCGAATGCGAATACTGGGAGAAAAAAGGAACTTTTAGTCTAAACAAATGAGAATTTGTTGCAACCAGTGGCATAGTTGAGGAATTGGGGGCGCCGTGGCCCCGGGCGGCAGATTTCGTGGGCGGTACTGGCGATGTATCAATGTTGTAATGTTGATTGTAGATGGTGAATTTTACGAAAAACTCGCTGGGTGGCGTGTTACCTACATCGTGAAATTGTTTTATCATCATCAGCCTATTAATGTCCCCACTGGTGGAGCACAGACCTCCCCTTGGTACGGGCCATGATCCACCGAGCGGGCCCAGTGCTGATTGGTAGATTTCACACGACTTCGGAAACTTATTAATTTCCTCAGACATGCAGGTTTCCTCACGATGTTTTCCTTCACCGTTAGAGCAGTCGGTAAATTAATTAATTAAATTTAATTATTAGGTAAACACAACAGATTACAACCAGAGAAATTACATAAAAATCAATATAAAGTTATGAGCTAGGTCGTAACCCTTAACGTGTAAACACAGCATGGTTACGAAAATTTTCTTTAATTTCTTTGTAACAAAAATGATGTCTGGTTTACAGGTGTTCCAAAGCACCAGGCATTCAGTAATTATATATAACAGTTTACAATTACCTACAGGTACAAAATAAACTAAAAAAGTAACTTATCTTAAAGATTAACACCCGAATTTAGAAATAATGTATTTTTTTTGCAAATACTGCTCCATGGGTCTGAAAATACCCTAATAAAATGTACATATGTCTCGAAAAAATCCGAAAAACTCATTGGTACATGGCTTTGCATGGTTTCGAAACCGGATCTCCCGCATGGCAGTCCGGCGTCCTAGCCACTAGAGCACCTACGCTAACTGAAATTGTTTAATCCTTTCTTATCCTTTTGAAATGGTGACGAAATCTTTGAGTAAAGTAATTTACAGCTATTAGTCACTAATCATAGAGTGTTTAATATAATTATGATTTACAGCTAATGTAAATAACTTACTGAGTGTAGACAGGAACATAAGTACGAAGCCGGTGAACATTGGAACACTGTAGCCGATCCTGCAACAAAAAGGTAAAAGTAATTAAAATAGTCTATGATTTTAGAATGGGGGATTTTCATTAAGTTTCTGCCATTCGAGGTAGATGGCGCTGCATCTAACAGAAATGTCAAAGTGAAAGAACAGTAACTTACATTCAACTTAATTAAGTAATACTTCTCATTATTATTAATAATTCTTCATTAATACTTCTCTCTTACATTATGTCAAAGTAACTGTTACTTTGACATAAAGTTTTTTCATTGCATAGTAGGTAGCTTTGTTTTTTTTTTTATTATTTATTTCTAAACCCGCATTTGACCTCGATCTCGCCTGATGGTAAGCGACGATGAGGTCGACGATGGAGCATGCGAGTCCAGTAAAAGCCTATTCACTCTGGCCTTGAAGATCCCAAGGTTGTAGGTTTCGGGAAATACAGACGCCGGCAGGCTGTTCCATTCCTTAGCCGTTCACATAATGAATGAAGAAGCAAATCGCTTCGTAATGTAAAAATATAGAAATTCATCGAATTAATAATTTCCCAATGATAAAACCAGAACTATGAGCAATTATGAAAGATTGGTTTTTTTTTAAGGCAAAGGGAACTGGGCCCATACAGCCATGTCTGATGTAAACAACTCTTGCAAGTCTTCATTAAAATGCTGGTGTGACACATTTCAATGCTATCTGGGAGAATCTTCCACGCTTCTGCACCATCCGAACCAAAGAAGAAGGCGTCCCGGACGCAATATGGCTCTTCAAAATCCAGCCAAGTACGGATCGGGCTGCAGCGTCTTATTTGACTTTACTGAAGTAACAGTGAACTGTCCCACACATTAATCACATTTTGTAGACGTTCTTCGAATAAAAAACACCATTCTTACTTGAAAAGCACTACTGTAAAACAATTTGCAAGACAACGAAAAAAAAGCTGGTGTGGACGCGACAAAAGCGCGGGAGAAACCTCCAATTATGAAATAATTAATATCAACGATCAAGTAATAAAAAAATAGGTTTTTTTAAATTCAAATTTTATGGCCTAGGTACACGCTCGGTACGCTTATTTTGACCAATTTTGAGATTTCAGTATACAATCAGCGCCATCTCTTGAGTTGATTGGAAGCTGCCCAAAAGTCCCTCATTGAAACTTTTGTAAGACTAATAAAATACATGTGATACGGCTTGCCAAGAAGAAATAGGCCCAGCGTTCATTAGAAGAGTGGAGGCGCAGCGACTTTCTTTGATAACAATTTAAAATAAACCTTAAAGTCTCTATAATACGGTTCGAATGGCATGCCTGGGATTTCGCGCTTGGTGCCGCTACCCGCCGCAGTTGCAGTTGGAGCTTTGAACCGAATTTAAAAGAAGATTTAGTTAGAATAGAATATCTGGGGAGTCCGTTTCTACTCAGTAAAGTAGCTGCCCTAAGTATAATTCCTATTGTGACGCGCAGCTAGCTGTGGGCTGACGCGTTTTAGGCGTAATGTCGCCAGTGTAAAATTCTTAAGGTTCAGACGCAATGTGGTCAGGTTTATTCTGTTCTATTCTTTATTCTATCATTATTGTGTATAGATTACAGGTTACATTAGCAGTTATTAATTACATACATATTACATACCTACCTGTATTCGAATATATATTTTAAAAATTAAGTGCCTTCCTTCGTTTCCTAATATTTTCATCATCATCATAATCAGCCTATTAATGACCTCACTGTTGGGGTACAGGCCTCCCTTGCACAAGGGGATACGGGCCATGATCCACCGAGCGGGCCCAGTGCTGATTGGTGGATTTCACACGCCTTTGGAAACTTTTAATTTCCTCAGACATGCAGGTTTCCTTCACCGTTAGAGCAGTCGATAAATGTACTCGTACGTAAGTCTAAAATCCGAAAAACTCATTGGTACATGGCATGGCATGGTATCGAACCCGGACCTCCCGCATGGCAGTCCGGTGTCCTAGCCTCAAGGCCACCGACGCTCTAATAATATTTTACTTCTGTTTATTAATATTTCCGTTATTTATTTATATGTTCCGGTTGTGTATCATTAGGGAGTGATCCCTGGCACTCGGGGGATGCCTGACAATCAGCGCCGCAGTGCTAAAAGCGCTCCGGCAACAGGCCGAGGCAGTCCCCTTTGTCCGGTGCTGCACACCACCTTCATCACACTTAATTACTTTTATTTATTTATTTATTTTAGTAATATATTTGTTTAATATTATTTTTGTCTTCTGTACCTAATTGTTTGTATGTGTGTATCGGATATAAATAATCTTTCTTTCTTCTTAATTCAGTATGTCTCACTGAATCTTACCTTTGCAGGCATATACACATTAGTACATGAAAAATTATTAGGCCATATATCCAAGAAAGTATCGGTATTTTATAGGATACATTTCGGAGAGTGCGCGTCGGAATTGCACGACCTAATTCCAGCATCTCCATTCCGCCTTCGGACTACCAAGCGCGGGGAGGGGTTCCATCCTTATGTTGTTGATATCCCATCTGCTCGTACGAAGCGATTTGCTTCTTCGTTCATTGTGCGAACGGCTAAGGAATGGAACAGCCTGCCGGCGTCTGTATTTCCCGGAACCTACAACCTTGGGATCTTCAAGGCCAGAGTGAACTGGCATTTACTGGACCCGCATGCTCCATCGTCGACCTCATCGTCGCTTACCATCAGGCGAGATCGAGGTCAAATGCGGGTTTAGAAGTCAATTAAAAAAAGTAGCTGCGGCTCCACCCTCATGGTGGTCATTGACTTACTTGTGCGTCAGGGGTCCCACAAACGGATTAGCTAGCAGCTGCACTATGGCTTTGCTTGCAAACATCACGCCGACCGCTACCGTCTCGTGGATCAGCTCCTTGTGCCGCTCCTCTCTCTCCGCAGTTAGGTTCATTGCAGCTGTGAAGATGTTTTATGTCTTGAAAAAGAGGCATTCATACAATACAATACAAATATACTTTATTGCACACCCGGGACAAAAACAAAACATACAACATAAAGAGAGGTACAATACAATGTGCAGAAGGCGGCCTTATCGCTTTAAGCGATATCTTCCAGACAACCATCAGGTGATGGAAAAATCATAAAATATATAATATTCGGGAGCAAAAGGCGTATGAAATAGATACTACCCTCAAATAAATAAATAACAAAAATATATTTTTTTTAAATATGCAAACCTTTGCAAGCTGCCAAGCAGTAGTAATAATATTACATAAATACTATAATATATACAGAAATATAATACTTAATATATAATCAAAAATATAATAAATAAATAAATAACACACATCATATGCTAAAGTGAAACTGCATTACAACAATTAGGCAGTGTATCCACACTGCAGTATATTTTGATTATATACATATTTTTGATTATATATTAAGTATTATATTTCTGTATATATTATAGTACTAGCGGCCCGTCCCGGCTTCGCACGGGCATTAAACATTACATTTAGATTTGTTAATTTTAACACATTCATAATAATAATATAACACACATATTCACTCCTTTTTGTGTCGAGCTCCTAAAAAAGAGTTTTATGACTCTCGCGCATGCACATCAGAGGTTCTTAAATTTTGTTCAGTAAGACGCTGCGAACGCTCAAGACTGGACTCTCGCGCGCGGACTCGAGAAGTTCTCACATTTTGTTCAGCGAGCCGTTGCGAACGTTGCATACTGGACTCTCGCGCGCGTATTTGAGCGGTTCTCATATTTTGTTCAGCGAGCCGTTGCGAACGCTCGGCACTCGACTCTCTTGCACGCGATTGCGCCTCATATTGTCTCTGACTTGAAAGACGATTTTCAGTTTCAGATGACGATTCCGCATTTCGACGTATTTTTGATGCCCTGGCCTGGGAACTATTTCTGGAAAGTTGAGATCTTGATCTTTTAGGCATTTCAAAATGACAAAAAAAAAATGCCTTTGAACTAAATTAGCATAACTGTAAGCTACCTACTATTACAACGTAAACAACTACTATTTATTAAAATTAAATTGAATATCATGAAAAAAAATTGAATATCATGAAAAATATTCAAGTAATTTATTTATTATATTTTTATATAAATGGGTCTAATTCTAAAAAAAATAAATGGGTCTAGTTCTGAAAAGAACTTTTTAAATGGGTTTAGTTACTAAACGAATTATTATCAAGCGTATTTTTAATGAATTCCGCGCACATCCATCACTTAGAGAGCCGACCTGAGCCGCGCGGCAAGTTTATTTCGTGATCTTAACTCCCCTCCCGTACCCCTGCCCGAGTGACGCCCCACAACGCATAAGTAGCCGAATGAAGTTTATTTTTTCAAAACGCTTATTGTGACATGACTATAATAGTTAGAGACACGCTGCCGCTGATTTTTTTGTTGATAATGGTGTGTTCTAAAAACATGTTATATATCATTTTGTTCTATCATCAATAGTTTTCGCAGCGTACGCGATGTAAGGAAGTTTTTTGATATTTTTTTACACTTTTTCGTAATTTAAGTAAGGATCCCCATTTTTTTTGAAAATGAAATATAGCCTATGTCACTCAGGAAAAATGTAGCTTTCCAACAGTGAAAGAATTATTCAAATCTGTTCAGTAGTTTTGGAGCCTATTCAATTCAAACAAACAAACAAAAAATCAAACCTTTCCTCTTTATAATATTGGTATAGATTTATGTAATATTATTACTACTGCTTGGCAGCTTGCACAGGTTTGCATATTTAAAAAAAATATATTTTTGTTATTTATTTATTTGAGGGTAGTATCTATTTCATACGCCTTTTGCTCCCGAATATTATATATTTTATGATTTTTCCATCACCTGATGGTTGTCTGGAAGATATCGCTTAAAGAGATAAGGCCGCCTGCTGCACATTGTATTGTACCTCTCTTTATGTTGTATGTTTTGTTTTTGTCCCGAGTGTGCGATAAAGTACATTTGTATTTATACAAATGCGGCCTTATCGCTCTCTTCCAGGCAACCTCTGAAATTAGTTGGACATTAAAGAGATTAGCGACAGTGTAGTGTGAGGATATGAAATAGGTTACTATTACTTAATACACAGTAAAGTTTGTAAAATAAAAGTAATATGATATACATAAATAATTATGTAGGTATACTAAAATAGTTAAATGCATAATATAATATATATCACATCATATCAATATATAATAAATAAACACTTATAATAGATAGTAAACAATACACAATAATGATGATGAGTGAGACTCGTTTTAAACGAAGTCAGGGATTCCGAATGCCGAGTTCGACGAGGAAGGTGCCATAGGTGTGCTGCCTTGACAGCAAAGGAGTCAGTGTAGTACCTGGTGCGACACAGAGGAGCCTTCAAGATATTATCATGGCTGGATCTGAGAGCGACATCATGATGATCCTAAGAATGGGAACGAATGTGAATAGCGACCCCATCCAAATTAGCGCCGCTACTGAAAATAACTCCCAGTTTCCTACCATTTATTTTTATAAGTATTTTTCAATATCTATACCAATACAGGGCCCCCAATATAAAATAGCGCCCCCATCTAAATTAGTGCGCTCCTCTAAATTAACAACACATCCAAAACAGCGATACCATTCAAATTAGTGCTCCTATTCAAATTAGCGTCCCTATCTTTTTGCAATTTAGCACCTCCAATTAAATTAGCTCGTTTTATTGCATGATCCTGATCCGGGGGTATCTGGGACTGGATCCCCATCCAGTCCCAGACACCACTGGCACGATAAAGTGGAGGAGTACCAACGAAAGTTTCAAGCGTCTGACTGGCTCGGGACTGTGCAGGAGAAACAGTGATGGCGCTCTTTGCTATCGGAGGCCAAGATCAACATTTGCGCCCCAGTCCTTATCTTATAAAGTGCCCCCAACTAAATTAGCGCCCTAATTGCTTACTGTGTGTCGTGTTGTCATCCAGCAAGCCGGTTTTGTTGAGGCAGGGGCAGTAGGGTGTCGCGGGGGGCGCTACTGTCGTGATGTCCTCGAGTGACATCGACAGTGGTGCGTCGGGGTGTCGGATGTCGTACAGGAACTCGGGGATGATGGGCACTGTTGGCAACAATATTAATTATAAGCAAAATGGTTAAAATGTTAAAGGTTTATAGTTCCAATAGAAAATATAAAAGTTTTTTGATAATAGTACGTTAGTGTGTCGGACCGCTCTACCCCGGTTAGAGAAATAGAGCCATCTGATCGGTAAAAACAAAACGAAAAGGACAAATGATTTCTTTTGCATTCGTTTAGAAGTAATACATGGAATTATTAAAAAAATGAGGACAGGGTATTTGAATTTTCATTCAGAATAAAATGGGCTGTAATTTTTTTTTAATTTAACATGGCATTGGCAACACAGGCCATCAGCCTAAATATTAAGCGATTTTCAGCATCAAAATGTTGTGGTGTAGACACATTTTAACACTCCTAGGAGTGAACACATTGTCACTGTTACTGAAGTTTGCTAGACGAAACCACACCGATTTTAGCTATCAAAATCACCAGAAAACAATTTTTGAGCAATAAAATAAACACCGTTGAACCTTCTCCTGCGACTTTGCCGCCAAAACCCCTGCACTGTAATTAAAAGGTGCGTTTTGCAACGTTACAAGTGTCATAATCACGTAGTCAGGAAAACTGGGAGAAAGGGCTACGTAAGAAATCTAGTATGGGGCCCCTTTTTTCTGTCTACGAATCTGGTAATACAGGACGTAATGTCATAATATAGGTAGGTCATCAGCGACAATGGCGTGTTGTATTTGTTTAAAAACTTACTAGGCCCGTGTGCTTAACATAATAATAATTGTATGTCCGGAACGAAAGGCTAGGTAGGAAAAATGTATTATGTAAGTACATATCAAAAGTGTTGCCAACTGTTTTTTTTTCGTACTAATAATTGCTGTTGGTCCTAATGACCTTTACAGCTTCACCGGGGTTTTTGGGGCGAGCGCTAAATGCGCTCCAGCCTGGAGGAGGACTTAGAAACTACTATAAGAAGCGACTGCCTAAGGGCACCCAAGTGGGTACGGACCTCGGCTTAGGACGTCGCTGGGGAGGGAGGGGTCGGGGAGAAGCGGTCTGGAATACGCCGATAGCGCGTGTAAGCGCCAGAAGCGGGTCGTATGTAGGTGCTGTGTGCGAACTACTATCAGGTGGTGAGTGTTGTCAACTGTTGTTAGCACAGAAATAAATCAAGTAGAACGGTGACGCGGGCGAGCTGCCATATGGAACGCGCGTGTCAACATTTTCTAAATCCACGCCCCCAAAGTGACGTGATTAGTTGATTACGAACGAAATACATCCTTTTGATCGATTCACTGTCGCACCTGTTGTTCTTACAGTTACAAACCGCACAATAAGGCATTTTAGCACAGCCGCTCTGATAGATCGGCGTCGAAAACTAGGCGCTGAATGAAAGAAATCTTGCAGCATATTGCAAGATTGAGACACGCGTGTCCCTCCTTCTTCGCTCTATTTTGATTTATCTCTGTGGTTGTCAGATCCGAAATAGCGTAGAATTTTTTACAGGGTCAATTCGTATGGGGAGTAAATTTGGCTTTTTTATTATTATTTTATTAATAAACTTTACATATTTTTTTAAATCTCAATTTAGAGGCAGGTACACGACATGTCAGCCTCGTTAGGGTCACTAAGAAAAGGGAAGGGAAGCTCAATTATTATTAGAGTCAGCCCTCACTTTGAGAGCTAACTTAGCAAACAACAGTAAGTGTTTCATATTATTAGATAAGTGGCTAAAAATAAAATTATTAATTTAGGTTTTATTTTTATTAAATAATATATAATATTTTATATATTTATAATAGTCATATCATCCCATACTTCCTATTTCCTTTAATGTTGCATGTTTAATAGCATAAAATAAACATCATAAGCTTTAACTTAAATTGTAATTCTGGAATCTGAATATTTGATTCAAACATAGCTTGTAAAGTACATACATTGACCAATGTGTGTAACTTATGTGATCTCCACGACGCTTATTCTTAGATGGTGCCCTCGCAAGGGCCGTATATGTGCATTTTCCCAAACCCACTTCACGCCGGGACAGCTTTTAAACCTTTACCAAGCTCAAGTCCGGTCGTGCATGGAGTACTGCTGCCACCTGTGGGACGGCTCAGCAAAATACCAACTGGCTGCCCTTGACTCAGTGGAGAACGCGCTAAGCGCCTTATAGGTGACGAATCGCTGGTGGAAGCTAGACTGCAAAGTCTGGAACATCGGCGCAAGGTTGCCTGTCAATCGGTATTTTATAGGATACATTTCGGAGAGTGCGCATCGGAATTGCACGACCTAATTCCAGCTTCTCCATTCCGCCTTCGGACTACCAGACGCGGGGAGGGGTTCCATCCTTATGTTGTTGATATCCCATCTGCTCGTACGAAGCGATTTGCTTCTTCGTTCATTATGCGAACGGCTAAGGAATGGAACAGCCTGCCGGCGTCTGTATTTCCCGAAACTTGCAACCTTGGGATCTTCAAGGCCGGAGTGAATAGGCATTTATTGGACCCGCATGCTCCATCGTCGACCTCATCGTCGCTTACTATCACGCGAGATCGAGGTCAAATGCGGGTTTAGTAGTATTTAAAAAAAAATCAATTATTCAATTTTCAATTTTTTCAGTTATATTTTGTTTCAGCCTGTATTGATGGAAATGACCACATAAGTAGGTACATTTTACAGCTTGAAACATGAAATCACTATCTCTACACGCCCCGTTGACCATGCGGGCTCATTACGTCATATCATATGAAATTAGATCGCCAGTAACGAACTCAGTAACTTATTATATCTTATGATAGGGGGCCGGGAATAACCCAGCGGCACTTCGACCCTTGAGGATCTTTTGTGCCTACCCCATTTTACACACTGGTCATCTTAGTGTGCAGGTTTCCTCACGATGTTTTCCTTTACCGTTCGAGCAGTCGGTAAATGCCGTAAGTCTTTGAAAAATACGAAAAACTCATTGGAGTCCGGTGTCCTAGCCACTTTGCCACCGACGCTCTTAACTCAGTAACTTAATAGTGCCCAATTTTAGGGGCCGCAGCGGATTTAGCACTGCGGCGCTGATTTTCAGGCATCACCTGTGTGCCAGGGATTACTCCCTAATGATACACTACCGGATCACAAATTGTTATTAGTAATTATAGATTGAATAGTTAATATTACGTATGTGCTGTAAAAACGTGTAAAAAACTCTGGATTTGTTCTTGCGCTGGTTGTTTCTTATCAATTTTGCTATGCTGCCCCAAAAGTCTGTTTGATATTGAGCACCCCCCGTCATCCAGCCTTAGTCCGTCACTGTATTCTGCAGGATACGGGCAGTTTGCTGACAGGTCAGCAGTGGAAGATTAATTTCAATGATTGATTGCGGCATTTTGACAAGTCATTTGAAATAACCTAATAATCAATTTGAAATCCTTTATTAATGGTACCGTTAGGGTTGCCAGATCGGAAAACGGTAATATCTGGACAATATTTAAAAATGACGGGATTTTGGAATTGTTGCCTGGATAAATAAAACAATATGTATATTAAGTAATAGTAACCTTTTTCATATCCTCACACTACACTGTCGCTAATCTCTTTAATGTCCAATTAACTTCAGAGGTTGCCTGGAAGCCTGCCGCTTTGTACATATCGTGTTATTATTCCTGTAGTTTTTACTTTTCCTGATTTTGTGTACAATAAAGTGTTTCTATCTATCTATCTATCTATGAATCAAAATTATACTTTTTATTCTTAAAAAAACTAAACATTTTTCAATGATTAACAATATTCAGATCAATGAACTTAATTTTTACGTTGCCACATGTATATTGATTTTTTTTACGGAGTTTACCAATTTGGATCCTTTAGGAGCGTTAAGAGTTAAAATTAAAAAAATATCCTTACAGTTAAGTCTAATTACTAGCTCAGCTTTAATTAAATCAAAGGCCATGCGATTCCTCTTTGTATTGGTACTTATAAAGACATTTCTGGCGGGAGATTTTGACTATTGTCGGGAGTCTGGACATCATATGAAATGTCGGGAGAATCCAGGCGAATCCCGGCCATCTGGCAACCCTAGGTACCGTCCGGTAAAGTACTTTTTCCCTTATGCGGTTATACAAAGAGTTACAAAGACCCCGTTTTATGTAAGGCGAAGGGGGGGGGGGGGGAAGTATTCATAACTGAACAACTTTCACTATGGGGCCACCTCTGAAATCCCAAAAACAGCTGTTTCATACAAAAGCACAATACCTACACAATTTGTTGTTTTTATTATTAAGGCAAAGGGAACTGAGCCCTTACAGCCATGTCTAATGTAAACAACTCTTCAATTCTTCATTACAATGCTGGGGTGACACATTTCAATGCTATCTAGAAGAATCTTACACGCTTCTACATCATCCGAACCAAAGAAGAAGGCGTCCCGGACGCAGTATGGCTCTTCAAAATCCAGCCAAGTACTGATCGGGCTGCAGCGTCTTATTTGACTTTACTTCACTGTCCCACACATTATTCACATCTTGTCGAAGTTATTCGAATAAAAAACACAACTTTTACTTGAAAAGCACTACTGTAAAACAAATTGCAAGACAACAATAAAAAACAGGTGTGGACGCAACAAAAGCGCGGGAGAAACTCATACCTACACGAGCAATATGTGAAACAGCTGTTTTTTTTCGCAATTTCAGAGTTGGTGCCACAGTGAAAGTTGTTCATTTATTTTCGGTTTACACGGGGGTTTTTGTTACTGTATAGATGCAGATTGCGATTTACAGCTTGCAAACAGAAGATTATCTAATTAGTCAACTAGATCGTTGACTAATTTAGTCGACTGAATTCAGTCAAGTGTAACTAGCGCTTTATACACTGTATGCAAACTGGCTGGTGGAAAAAGTAAATAAAAAGGCATAAATTCGTAAAGAAAAATAAATAAATGAAGCGCAAAATTGGTTCAGCCAATCACAATCGAGTAGTCGCCCGCTCGATTTGAAATTTGAATGGAGAACAATTTCCCGCGCACTCGACTGAAGTGCGGGGTGCCGATGACAGCTCATTTTCAAGAGTAGTGCTGAAAACCGGTATTTATCGATGATTTTCGCCTACATTAATACAATCTTATGTTTGGATTTATTTGTATTTGCAACTTTAATTTTTTTTTTTCAGTAGACCATAGTTTACTACTGTAATATGTATGTCTTTTATTTTGTATAGTATTGTTTCTTTGTATAAATCGTCTATAAAAAAAACTTTGATTATGAAAGGCCTTAGTCAAAAATTCCGCCACGTGTCGACCGACGACTTTAAAAATAAAAATATAGACGACTTTAATTAATTAAATAAATTTATTTATTTGTTTATTATATTTATTTATTACATTTATGTCCTGTGGTAAAAATATCCTAATACGTATTGGGCATGGGCAATGACTCCAATAAACTAGGTTTGAAGGTATATCTATGATGGATGACGTTGGAACTTGGACCACCTAACCAGAGACCGAGTTTAGTTTCGCATTCCAGCATCTACAATCATTAAGCCAGGTTGTACAATAAAATAAACTATCACCTAGATATCTACCCACTAAATAAAAATAATTGTAAAGTAAAACTTAATAGACGGCTACTCTCTTTAGATTACGACAAAACTGAGGCTCTAATCATAGAACAAAAAAATACACACTAAACTCATTACGTTCTTCAGATTATTATCACTTAAATTCCCACACTCACACACCCACTCACCCTACACTACAGATGCACACTTACATTATTACACACTCCCACACAACCTAACACACCCCCACTCATACTCACTCTTACCATTATCTTTACTAAATTCCTTTATGATTAAATTTTCCAAATTCCTTTTAGGTTAAGAATATAATTTGTAATTTGCTTGCACAGAAAGTGCGACGGAATCCCGACTTACAAGATACAGGTTTTCGACCTAGTTTGTAAGTCGGAGGTCCTTTTTTGTGTGTAATAAGTAAATAAACTTTTTCGTTTTTCATTTTCATTTTCTGTACCGTTCCGGAGATGTCATCTGACATCCAAGGTCTTGGAAAACCCTGATCCAATTTCTCCGTCCGAAAAGATCCGTAAGAAAAAGCCCCTATAGATCCGAAAGGGTACCCCCATAACAAAAAAACACGACCGAAAAGTATGAAACAGCTTTTTTCGCTATTTCAGAGTTTGCGAGGTCCTTGAAGACCCAGTGCGCGCACCCGGGCCCCAGGGTCCCAATGTCTCTCAACCCCAAACGGCTCAAATATGTATGTTTCACCCAGGTTAGTATATTTGCGCCGTTTGAGGGTTTCCGTAGCAGTGGCCGCAGAGCCAGCTTTATAAGAGGTGGCTGGAAGGTGAGACGGGGCAAGGGTGTCGACGCAAGTGGCGTCCGACACCAAAAGACAGAAAAACATTTATTGAACATTGCATTATGCATACATAATTATTAATTAAACTTAAAAATATTTGAAATTAAAAAAACAACACAACATTAAAAGGATACATGCTCAGCATGTGCTGCGATCCGACCGGTACGGCAGAACCACAGCGGAAAACAGCTGTACCAGGGCGAAGGCATCGCGGGCGAAACAGTAGGTCAGGGACGAAACCAAAAATATATTTAAAGTACAAATAAATAAATATCTAAACCATCAAAGGCCACCCCATCTTCCAGGGTACGAGGGTCATTCCGTTGGGCTTCTTGCCATCGTCGCGCGTCAGTCCGCTTAGTTCAAGAACGGGTGGCGCTTCAGTGGAGGAAAAGGCCAAGCGTATGATGTAGTAACAAGTTATGTTAGTTCTGAAGTATTAACAACGTCGGAACAAGCTCGAAACGTCAAACTCGATTAGGATCTTGCGCGACGTCAAAACGAGGCGTCTAATAGGACTAGGAGGCAACACGACGGAATATGATTTGTGCTGCCTGCTGCCATGAACTTCTTGGGCGCTAGGGTTGGGAAAAACCAGTGTCGATTGCCTGGAGTTTTAGGTCAAGAGACTAAAACTAATCGTAGCCACTGTTAAGGAGTCTAATAGGAGGCAATTCGATGGAATATGATTTGCTGCTGCCTGCTAGGGATGGTGAATATCGCCATCTATCGATAGATTTGGGTTTTAGATCAAGGGACTAGAACTCGGGCCCAATTCGTCTAAATTACAACGTTTGTAGTTCTATTTCTATCCAATTTCAATTTAGTTTTCGTTCCAATTCTATTTGGACACCAAATGGCATTCTGCTGACGCATAACTATACCTCTGCCACCTTTCGATTTACTATCGATCGGGCAAAAGTATCTCGGGAGGAACTTATGTTCGATCGTTATATTTGACAGTTGAAGCGTTTTGTTAGCATTCAACTGCGATTCGGTATAAGCTAAATGTTTTATTAGAATGCACAAATACGTTACTGTTCGATCGATCGTTGACTCGATCGGAACTTAACTGAAATGTGATCGTTAGTGGATAGTAGCATACGAAACACGTCATAACGATGCAGTTTAGATTCTATTTCCCCTTCTAAGTCGTTTTCCTCATTGCGGAGGGTCGTGATCATTCTAAGGAATTAATCACAGAACGACTCTCGCGGCAGATTTAATGGGGTGGTTAGCCATTGGCTTCCCCATTTCACACACTGGTTATCTCAGTGTGCAGATTTCCTCGCGATGTTTTCCTTCACCGTCAGAGCAGTCTGTAAATGTACGTAAGTCTTTCTAAAAAACCTAAAAACCTCATTGGTACATGGCATTGCCTGGTTTCGTACTCGGACCTCCCGCATGGGAGTCCAACGTCCTAATCACGACGTCACCGATGCTCTAAGATTCCGAGATTCTATTTAGTTACGTTGTATTTAATGGAATCGATCTCCTGGTTCATTCACTATGCAATCTAAATGTGACGTAACGTAATCTTTTCTTACATTATTATCCACTTTCTTTTGTCCATTGCCTCTAAGGGTACACTGTACCTACTCCATCCCGAAATTCGACAGATGACGTCACATTTCTCATTTTCTAATTACTTAGATAATAGATGCTACGAATCTGGCGCTATCATAAAATTGCATCAGCCCGCGAATGAGGTATACCTAGTCCAGAATATCGATAAGAGTGCCCCATCACTAAACCCGAGGCGGCGCCTTTGATGAGGCCGCTAAGTGAATTTCACTTTGATCTCGCCGGCGGGGAAATTGCCGCAGCTTCCGTACCTAACCGACTTCGACTAAAAGCTGCTGTGTGTTGGCGAGACGCTGTCGAGATTTGGTCATCTAGCTCATAGATACTAGGCACCTTCTGGGTGCCTAGTATCTATGAAGAATAGATGAAAAGATAGAAAAGAAGATGGAGGGAAAAGATTTCAACTCCTCTCAAAAGAAAACCTCCGCTTTTTTCTAGTTTTTTTTAAAATAATTTTTCTATTAACGATTTCAAAAACACAATGAAATTGTTTTGATATTTACCGGAAAAAAGTAAAAGTAAAATACATTTTAGTGCACAAATAGAAAACAACAAACAAAAGATAGAAAAGGAATTAGTGAAGTACAATTTAGGCCGCCTTCTCACTAAGAGCAATCTTTTCTATTTGTGCACTAAAATACATTTTAGTGCACAAATAGAAAACAACAAACAAAAGATAGAAAAGGAATTAGTGAAGTACAATTTAGGCCGCCTTCTCACTAAGAGCAATCTTTTCTATTTGTGCACTAAAATACATTTTAGTGCACAAATAGAAAACAACAAACAAAAGATAGAAAAGGAATTAGTGAAGTACAATTTAGGCCGCCTTCTCGCTAAGAGCGATCTCTCCCAGGCAACCTTCGGGCAGAGGAAATGATTTCGAGAAAGAGGTAGTAGGTGTGCAGGCATTATGGAAAACGTTATACAAGTGATTTAAAAAAAATGTGATTTAATTTTTCCAGTTCGGTAAAGTCAGAGATCTGGAGAACAACCTCAAGATGGCCGCCCAATCAGACAAGTGGCCATCTCATCCGTTATTCATCAGGACATTATACGAGGTGCGGACCAGTTCGATTTTTCCACCTTTAGCGGAATATATGTGGGTACGTTACGAAAAACCATAGTAACATGTATAGGCTACTTACATTATAATAACCGGTGAAGACCAGTCCTGGAGGATTACTATCGTCTACTAGAAAGCGACTCAGTTCTGACGCAATTCAGTTTAGGTGCCTAAAGTGAATCGTTTCATTTCGTTTTTGCCTTCACTTCCATTTTGAACACTTTTTTACACTTAAGATCCATTCTATGTACTTAAAAACTGTATTACCCTTTGTCAATGCGACAAGGAGCTACCATGTAATTATAATTAATTATAGGTATTTTTAATTTTTTTTAATTTTTTAATTTACTACTAAACCCGCATTTGACCTCGATCTCGCCTGATGGTAAGCGACGATGAGGTCGACGATGGAGCATGAGGGTCCAGTAAATGCCTATTCACTCTGGCCTTGAAGATCACAAGGTTGTAGGTTTCGGGAAATACAGACGCCGGCAGGCTGTTCCATTCCTTAGCCGTTCGCATAATGAACGAAGAAGCAAATCGCTTCGTACGAGCAGATGGGATATCAACAACATGAGGATGGAACCCCTCCCCGCGCCTGGTAGTCCGAAGGCGGAATGGAGATGCTGGAATTAGGTCGTGCAATTCCGATGCGCACTCTCCGAAATGTATCCTATAAAATACCGATTGACAGGCAACCTTGCGCCGATGTTCCAGACTTTGCAGTCTAGCTTCCACCAGCGATTCGTCACCTATAAGGCGCTTAGCGCGTTTCTCCACTGAGTCAAGGGCAGCCAGTTGGTATTTTGCTGAGCCGTCTCACAGGTGGCAGCAGTACTCCATGCACGACCGGACTTGAGCTTGGTAAAGGTTTAAAAGCTGTCCCGGTGTTTTAATAGATAGGTATTTTAATTTGTATTTACCAAAGCCCCTTTACAGCAGCTATTCTCTATTTTTACAATTTTAATTATTTGACAATGCCCCTTTACAGCAGCTATTCTCTATTTTTACAATTTTAATTATTTGACCATGCCTCTTTACAGCAGCTATTTTCTATTTTTACAATTTTAATTATTTGACAATGCCTCTTTACAGCAGCTATTAGTGTTTAAGTATTATTTGTTTAATTATTATATAGGTACTTATGGGATTAGTTTTATACTGACTGTGGTGCCTCTGGTGCATTGTGCTGACGAGGTCAGATATTAGTTAGTATAAACAATAAGTAATAAATCTGAATTAATTTTATGGTATACTGACATGTTTAATGGTGCTGTAAGTACCAAAAGACGAAATTAAAAAATAATGCACAAAACAAACTTATATTATACTTGGTAATTACCTTAATTTACCTAATTTCACTTTAAAATCCGTAATTTCACAAAATCGATTCACTTCAGGCAACAAAAATAGTATTTTTTTTCTGAGACGCTTTTGACAGCTAGCGCCACCGTTTAGGTTCACTTTGTCACGTCGTGGTTCAAAAAGCAGGCGCTGCTTATTGAACGTACGAATTTAGCGGAGCAGTTCAATTTCGGACCTAAAATGGATCGCAATAAAAGTTTGTGGCCACGCACGACGCGCGACACTACGATTACCTACTCACATCGGTGTAGAACGCGCTATCGAAATTTTCCTGCGACTTCGTGTATATACGAGTTCCAAACATCCATAGTCGGACCAGGACATCTGGTCACCAGGCACAACACCCCCCGCCTAGTGGAAGATCTTCCCTTTCATACAACTGACGTTACGTCATTCCATGTCCTCACATAGCGCATTCCTACAAGTTGATATATATATATACAATACAATTGTTCGACTACTATAGTTTCGACTTAAAACTATAGGTTATCAAACTATCTATAGTTTAGTAGGTATCACCACCACTCCGCTGCGGCCCCGCTGCCGCCACGCTGCCGTCGAACCCTCAGCCTACATCTACTTCCTACCAGGGCATCATAAGAATTGAGGAGGTAAATAGACCACTGTATTAAACAGCAGGCGGCGTACTACCTACGGGGAATCATAACATTTGAGGAGGTAAACTCACTGACAGTAGTAAGAAGCATGCGATGGCGACGATGCCAACACCAGTTTCCTTGACTCCCGGCAGACGGCGATCTACCTTGTTCGACAAGCTTCCAGGATATTGTTCCATGCCTACTGGAACTACTGGAATTTTCCGGAAACTTCGAGAAAATTCAATGCCGGGGACGCGGACGTCTTCGACTATTCTCGAAAGGAGCAAAGCCATGGCAACTCCCCACTCCAGACCTACCAGGGAATCGTAAGCTTAGAGGTGGTAAACTCACCGATAGTTTTTAGTAAGAAGCATATTGTCCAGCACAAGTGTCCCGGTCTCCCGACAGTCGTCAATCTATTTTCCAGGGCATCATAAACTTTGAAGAGGAGAAAATGGGCTCACAGGCTGGAGGTAAGAAGCATGTTGTACAGAAGCAATGGCAACTCCCGGTAGACGGCGACCTACCGACCAGGACATCATAACATTTGAAGAGGTAAACTCACCGACTGTAGTAAGCAGCATGTTGTCCAGGAGCAACGCGATGGCAACGATCACCAACACCAGTTTCCTGGACTCCCGGCAGGCGGCGATCTTGGCGCGCCAGCCGTAGCCGTCTGATGCCGCGCCCATGTTGGGAGGGGGGGTTGCTGAACCTGCGACAAGTGACATGTGTTAAATGACAAAGTAAATGTGTTCAACCAAACATTTATAATAATAATTTATGGGTCACTGTATACGATTTTATAATAAGATACCTGATACTGTAATAAATATGACAGAGAAAAAATTTAAGACCCACATAAGACGGACCTTATGTAAAAAGGGTTATTATAAAATAAATGACTACTTAAATGATAAAGAGGCTTGGTCCTAAATTCAGCTCCAGCTCTGCACATTGTGTACATACTCGTAAATGATTGTATTCATAATTATTGTAAGATATATTTATTTCAATAGACGTGCTGCTGAAAGTTTCTTGCGCCGCTTCTTTCCTTTCAGCTACAGCACCTTACGAAGCGGTGGTAGAGTGAAAAAAAATGACGTTGAAAAATGTACTATAAGGTAATTACAATAAAAAAAATTAATTTTATTGCTCAAATCTCAAGTACTCGTACCTTATAGTACATTTTTACAACGTCTTTTTTTTCTCTACCACCTCTTCGTAAGGTGCTATAGCGGAAAGGAAAGAAGCGGCGCAAGTAACTTTTAGCAGCACGTCTTTTGATATAATAATATTAATAATCTTACAATAATTATGAATACAATCATATACACAATGTGCAGAGCTGGAGCTGGATTTAGGACCAAGCCTCTTTATCATTTAACTGTCTTTGACATTTCTCGCCGAATCGTTCAGTTTTATAGTCTAGGTGAAATTTAAAACAGCAAATAAAATCGACGTTATTGTTTCCCATGCTACCGAAATACGATCCTCAATTTTTATAGCAGATGCAGCTGCCGTCTCCTTTGTGTACGCCCATATAAATGTTCATATTCATATATATTCATATTCGTATACGTAACGTTGGCACTAAACCATACAATCGTGCACCGTTAGATTAATTGTGCGGTCCCCAGCATTTCCAGGGATCTTTCGAGGGCTAAATAAACTAAGGGGAACGAGATAATGTCCAGGGCAGGCAATAAATACCAATGAAAAAGAAACTCACCAGCGTCTCAGCCCGAGATCACCCGTGACGCCGATAATGTCCTAAATTCTGGCAGTTTTTAGAGTACCTACCCGAAGCATCAGCACTGTAACAGCACTGCGAGGAGTCCATGGAGGTGATAGAACACAAGCGATGAAAAGAATCGGTGACGCGCGCGCTAAACGATGCTGTCTCAGGGGCTGTGTTTCCGAGACTGTGTCAGCGAGTGGCAATCAATGATCAAAACTACCCTTACTGGACATTAATAATTGACAGAACGAAACAAAAAACGAAAGTTAAAACTACCTACAATAACTGTCGCTAATGAAAACAAAACTTATGAACTAGATATGCGTGGTTGGTATGGTGTGGTACATTAACAAACGTTGAAAATTAAGTACAAGAATAAACAAAGGTCAAATTATAATAAATGATAAACAATTAAAAATCAACATAATTAGGGACATAAAACAAACAAGAGTCAACAGTAAATTGAAATTGAAAACGTTTATTTAGCGCTGTAAACACCAGAATATAGAACACAATACAGAAGTATACAAAGATTACATGCAGCACAAAACATCCGGTGCGGTACAGTGCCCAAAAGGGTACACAAGCTCAGCATAATGCTGAGGCAAGCCACAGCGCTGATTTTCAGCTGGCCCCTCAGTGTCTGAAGGAAGGAAGGGACCCCTGTTTTTTTGGGATCCGTACCCTCGTGACAGATGGACAAACAAACGGAATTGCGACAGCAATAGGTTTCCGTTCCGTTTGGTAACAAACGAACACGAGTTGGTAATTCGAACACAATCTTCCGCACATTACTCGCGTACCTACTTTAGATTCGCCATTGAGGTAATAAAAGTGTTATTACTTCATTGCAGCTACTTGATATCGACACGAACGGTTGCCCGACTGTGCGAGGTGAGATGAGTAATGCGTTTTACATAGGAACAGTCCAGAGATAATACTTATATGATAATACTATTCTACAGGTGTATTCGCATTCGTAGACGGCGATGCGTCGGTGGTCTAGTGGCTAGGATGCCGGACTCCCGTGCGGGAGGTCCGGGATTCGAAACCATGCAATGCCATGTACCAATGAGTTCTTCCGATTTTTTTCGAACATTCACCGACTGCTCTAACGGTGAAGAAAAACATCGCGAGGAAACCTGCATGTCTGAGGAAATTAAAAGTTTCCGAAGGCGTGTAAAGTCCACCAATCAGCACTGGGCCCGCTCTGTGGATCATGGCCCGTACCCCCTTGTGCAAAGAGAGGCCTGTGCCCCAACAGTGAGGACATTAATAGGCGGTTTAAAAAAAGACATCGATATGCTCGCCACTTATCACGTTTGTCCAGCAAATCTTACGGCGAAAAGTGGGAACTACCTGTCGGTGGTTCCTCTTTCTACCCCCTCGTGGATTATACAGACAAAATATATAGATATTTTGTGTTGTAGACGTGAGTATATATATGTATGGTCATAAAATCATACCCACCCACGGATCTTGGTCATACTACATAGTTTCAGGATAGTGTAATACTTTTCAACATCCCCCAAAAACCAGTCCGGTAAACAATAGTTTAGTTCACCTCTAAAAAATATTTCTCGGCATCCGCCCGGGTGCGCGCTGTATGACCTTTTTTTTGGAATGCCCTTATCGAACTCTATCGATCTAGACTGGAGCCGTGGTGGTAAACAATACTTAGTTTCGAATCGACGCCATGGGATGACGAACTATACCTACCGTCAATGAAATTGAAAAATTGAAATTGAAAACGTTTATTAATCACTGTAAACACCAGAATACAGTACACAATACAGAAGTATACAAAGTTTAATACATGCAGCACATAACATCTGGTGCGGTACAGTGCCAAAAAGGGTACACCAGCTCAGCATAATGCTGAGGCAAGCCACAGCGCCGATCTTCAGCTGGCCCCTTAGTGACTGCACGGACGAAGAAAGCAACAGTGTGTGCGTGTTGTGATGTGTGAATGTGATTGTTTGTATGAATGAAGATATTAATGTGTATGTGTAATATTACTGAGTGTGTGTAATGCAGTAGGTACAACAAATACAAATATACAAATGTACATTTAAGGAAGATTCCTTTTAAAATATTTCAGACCTCTCACAAAATTTGGTTAATTTCTGCTCTAAAGCAAGGAATGCCAAAGAAATTCTTTGAAATTATTCGCAGAAAAGCAATTCCTCAAATACGCGGCTTTGAGTCTGACCTAAGAATGTAGTAAAACTTTTTATGAAAATATTTAAGAGATAACAAAGTGGGTTTAGCCGACAAGTGGGCAATTAGCTTGATTTAATCCAACCCTTAATCCTCGGATTAACAAACCGAAGGTCAACTGCATTACTTACTGAACCACGATTGACAAAAGAAAGAAAGATAGGATTTTTTCTTCTAGAATTCATAACAATTATACAAGATAAAAATGATTGCAGAAAACTATCGAAATTTTTCATATACTTCGCTTTTCATATACCTGCGATGTCAAGCTCGGGTGTGATGACCAGACAAAAACATTCTTGCTCTTCATTTCCAAGACCTGCCTTTTATTTCGTGGGCACCTTCAGCCCCACATTAATTTCAAACAAACAACACATATGTAAGAAAGACAAGAGAAAAAACCTCATTGTTATCTTTTGTATCCACAACCCATGAAACTTCAGCGAGTTAAATATTAACACAAGTGGGGCTAACTCTCGGATTAACTAAACCGAAGTCAATTTAGTACATAAATTGGGACAATTCGCGAGTTAACCCAGGATTTGTTGGCGCAAATATGGCTAAGGTTTTATGATCAAACGACCATAAAATCACAAAAAACCCTTATTCATTTCAAAATTAATTAAATTATTATCTCGTAAAATAATTCCGTGGCACAGAATGGTGTAAAATATTGAGCAATTATAATTAAAAATGGCAGCGCACAATGACGGTTGAAATCAAAATGGCTGCCGGAAATGAGCTGGGACGCTAACGACGCGCTTCCGAAATGGCGGCGGCGACTTCCGGTTTTATATGCGGACTGTTTTGGGATTTTTTAATTTTTTACTTTTTTCTGGTTTATTTACGAGGTGGGAAAAAATACAGTGTCACAGATAATACATATTTCCTTTTTAAGAAATAAAATATCTTTGAATTGCCTACCTACGCCTGATTTTTTTAAAAGTAGGACCTATTTTGGACTTTGAAATTTCGAGATTTGTACGTTATAATAATTTAGGAGTCCTGGCATTTTTCGACTTTGATATTTCCCGACGAATAGACTTTTTCCTTATGAAGAATGGTATGACTAGGTGCGAAGATGACCTTTTACCTAATTCTGCCGCAAAGCAGCAATACTTGCAGAGTCGTGGTATGGTTTGAGAGCCAGCGTAATTACCGACACATAAGGCACTCCAACTCTTCAAGTTAGCAACGCATCAAGAGCGTCGGTGGCACAGTGGTTAGGACACCGGACTCCCATGAGGGAGGTCCGGGTTCGAAACCGTTCAGTGTACCAATGAATTTTTCGTATTTTTCGAAGACTTACGTACATTTACCGATTGCTCTAACGGTGAAGGAAAACATCGTGAGGAAACCTGCACACTGAGATGACCAGTGTGTAAAATGGGGTAGGCACAAAAGATCCTCAAGGGTCGAAGTGCCGCTGGGTTATTCCCGGCCCCCTATCATAAGATAAGATAGCAGCGCATCAAAAACCCTCTAAAACATTATACTCACTATAATGTTTTAGAGGGTTTTTGATACCTAAGGGCGACGGTGACCATTTATTATCAGTTGACCTGCATTTACACTAAATCATTAAATTATAATTAGGATTACTTGTAACTGCTTGTTTTGTTGTCTTGTTTAGCCTTGAAGGAACGAACGCCCGCCCCGAACGAACGAACTTGGTCCGCCGATACATAATAACATTCTTTAGGGGGTGGGAGACTATTTTTTCTTAGTCTTAGTCTTTCTTAGTCTATTATAAAAAAGTTTACAGAAAGATTTTGAAATTCACGCTACTACTCCGATTTCTGTCAGTTTACTGAAGGTGTACCGTTTTTACGACTGATCTTCTTTACTTTCAGCAATATTATATTGAAAACTATATTTTTAAATATTAACTGCAGATATTCCTTAAAATATTGGCTCAATGTTCCAATGTAGAGCGTCAGACGAGACAAGATATATCTCTTGATTTCTCCAGAGAGTCGGCCGCAGCTTTTAATCTGGAGAGTAACTGGGGATTCTTTCTACAAGTATAAATATTATAATGAATTAATGTTTGATTGATTCTCTGTGAAGTGTTGGCTAGGATAGTATCTCCATGCGGAAAGTTCGGGTTCGAAACCAGGCGAACATGTAACAATGAGTTTTCGATTTTTTTCAAGGAAACTACATTTGCAGATATGCCTCTGTGCACAGGCAACCTGGGACCTGGGATCACCCTTTTACCTTTTTCAGAAACAAAGCAGCAATGCCTCCATTGCTGTGTTTCGGTTCAAAGGGTAAGGCTCGGACTACACGACGATGGTTCCAGCGACGGTTCGGTTTCAGGTACCGGTACCGGCCGTGTAGTCGACTTTATTTTATTTTATTTTTTATCTACTACTAAACCCGCATTTGACCTCGATCTCGCCTGATGGTAAGCGACGATGAGGTCGACAATGGAGCATGCGGGTCCAGTAAATGCCTATTCACTCTGGCCTTGAAGATTCTATGGTTTCGGGAAATACAGACGCCTGCAGGCTGTTCCATTCCTTAGTCGTTAGCATAATGAACGAAGAGGTAAATCGCTTCGTACGAGCAGATGGGATATCGACAACATAAGGATGGAACCCCTCCCCGCGCCTGGTAGTCCGAAGGCGGAATGGAGATGCTGGAATTAGGTCGTGCAATTCTGATGCGCACTCCCCGAAATGTGTCCTTTAGAATACCGATAGATGATAGATAGATGCATTCAAACTCATGCGCTGCGCTCAAGCCCCGCCCACACGGTTCAGGAACCGCGCAGGCCGGTTCCAAGTGGAACCGTTGTACGTGTAGTTGACAAGGCATTTATGTTGGAGTTTATAAATGAAGCACCGGTTCCATGGAACCGACCCATACTGGAACCGGCGTAGAAACCGTCGCCGTATAGTCCGAGCCTAAGAGTGTCGTTTTTATAACCAGCACACGAGGAACCCCATCTTTGTCCTCATAGTTACGAGTAACAGCGAATCGAAAACTGTCTAATAATATTAAAGTGAGATGAGATCTTTACAAGCGACAGCTTACCATCAGGTGGCCTGACTCCTCGTCTGCTTTCCTTATACAATAAAACCGACTTCTCCGGTGAAGTAATTAATACCTACATCGTGAGGAAACTGTAACCTGTACACTCAGATTCCTAACCAGAGTATGAACCAGTACTGTACCAATATTACAGGAAAAGTCTCGCCAATAAAAATCGTCCACTGGTTGCATAATAGATTTTCCTTTTATTTAACACGTAAAAAGATTCTCCTAATAGTAATAAATCAACTCGGTATTTAACTTTTTTTTAATTCCATCAATCAACTTACATGGACATCCTGAAGAAGAGTTTAAAATTCGTTTTGCGATATCTCAACTATGTTGGTACTGGAGTGATGCTCTGTCCCTTTTTAGCATAACAGTTCTTTATATGTGATAAGTATTATGTTGGTAAGTTCATATATTTTCTCCCGTCACTTGGCAATCTTGTAATTAAACGTTTGTTAAACTCATCTCCGTGTATTATTTAATTCTAATACAACCTAATATGTAGCTAAGACCTGATTGTATGGCGCTTTCATTGTCATTATTGATTGCATTTTTTTTAAATAGCCTATAGGCTGTCCCACTGCTGGGCAAAGGCCTCCCCTCCTCCTTTCCATTTTTCCCTATCCCCGGCGTCCTTATACCATCCTTTTTGTAAGTGGTCGATATCGTCCTTCCACCTACGCCTGGGCCTGCCTCGGCGCCGCTGTCCGTCTCGTGGCATCCAGACATCCAGTGCATGGCGATCTTTGCCCACCTTTCCGAATGCATGCGGCACACGTGGCCTGCCCAGCCCCATTTCAATAGAGATGATTTAGTTATTGCATCAGCGATGCGTGTTTTGGAGCGCAGGGTCGTGTTCCTGACGCGATCCGTCCTTTTCACGTTGAGTATGCTACGCTACGCTTCTGCTTGTGTTCGTACTTTGATTGCATTATGCTATTTTATTTTTCAACTAATTTTAATTATGTTTTCACATTTGACCATCAATTTATGCCTATTTCTTCATTTTTAAGATATTAATTTAATATTTGTTACTTGGAAACTATCGAATTGTTCTTATACCTATTATTTCCATTACATATTTTATAGCATCCATTAAAAAAAACTCTCGTAATTGTAATGAGAAATATTGTTCATTACAATATTCGTGAATCAATTGTAGTGAAAGATAGAAAAACACTTTACTGCCAAAAAGAAAAATAATACATTTTCTACAAATATTCAGATATAAAGATAAAGATAGATATTCACATATAAATATTTAGATATTTAATTACACTCACAACACTCACTTGGACAAGACTAAGGTCATGTTCAATGACCATGTCGTTCCGGGACCGATTATCGTCGACGGTACGGCCCTCGAAGTTGTGCAACAATACGTCTACCTCGGGCAGACTGTGCAATTAGGTAGAAACAACTTCGAGAAAGAAGCCGACAGAAGAATTCAGCTGGGTTGGGCAGCATTTCGGAAGTTACGTCAAATCTTCTCGTCGCCCATACCTCAATGTCTAAAGACAAGAGTCTTTAACCAGTGCGTCCTACCAGTAATGACCTACGGAGCCGAAACGTGGACACTGACGGTGCGACTGGTTCACAAATTGAAAGTCGCTCAGCGTGCTATGGAAAGAGCTATGCTCGGAGTATCTCTGCTGGATCGAATCAGAAATGAGGAGATCCGGCATAGAACAGAAGTTACCGACATAGCTCATAAGATTAGCAAGCTGAAGTGGCAGTGGGCCGGTCACGTCTGTCGCAGAACCGACAACCGCTGGGGTAGACGAGTTCTGGAGTGGAGACCGCGTTTGGGCAATCGTAGTGTGGGACGCCCCCCTGCTAGATGGAGCGACGATCTGCGCAAGGTGGCTGGCAGCGACTGGATGAGAAGAGCCGAAGATCGGGCTCAATGGCGCGCCCTGGGAGAGGCCTATGTCCAGCAGTGGACTAGAATAGGCTGCTGATGATGATGATGACAACACTCATAATAAAATAATAAACTCAAAGAAATAGAAGAATTCCAAATACACGATGGCGTAGCGGTTTTAAAAATAGCTACGATCCAAAACAAACGGAGACGAAAACAAACAACGTATATAACAATAATTAAAGATAGCTACGATACAAAACAAATACGACGCTGTAGCAGTTTCGTAGATGCGTAGGCGTGCTACGCTAAAAATATCAAAGAATGAAAATACTACCACGTGCATTTTAAAAAACCTACCAGTACTTAAATAATACCGGTAAGTACTTATTAGAAAAAGTGGTTGAAAATTTGCCGTTAGATCAGTAGTACCATTGATTAGTACCATTGATGGTACAAGTGACACAACTTTGTATCTTTAGTACCATCAATGGTACTAGGGACACTAATTTAGGATTGGTACTACTGATCCTGAATAATGTTGTGTCGCTAGTACCATCAATGGTACTAGTGAAACTATGGTCCGATGTGCAACTAAACAAACGGACTTTGAACAGGCCTCTATCAGTGCTATAAAGACCCACGACAATCATCCATCTTCTGAAAACGCTCAAGGAGGATGCTGCGTTCACCGCTGTGAACGCGAGAATAACGGAGCCGTTTAAAAAGCGGACTAAACCACTAACTAATAAATACTGCATGCTCAAATGCAACTCGACAATGGTGACATAGATGTGGAACTATTATTGGAAAAAATATGACGTTAGTCAAAAGTCAAAATCATTCATTTCAATTTTGGTTACATACATAACTCTTATAGCACGTCTCTATTTTAATACTACCACCATGCCACTCGAATAATATACCTATAAAACGAGGTATGTCCTATCTTTTCTTTAATGGTACTAGAGATACAAAGTTGTATCACTAGTAACATGGGGGATATCTTGACTTTTCTTTAATGGTACTAAAGATACAAAGTTGTGTCACTTGTACCATCAATGGTACTAGTCAATGGTACTACTGATCTAACGGCGAAAATTTTTCTGCGAGCAGAAAATTAATACTAGTCTAATAAAATACCGATACCGTAATAATGTTAGTACGAGTTCGTAATGATTTAAACTAAATTATGTAAATGGTATTTTTACACTATTAATTACAATTGTATTAAAAACGCTTATCTTATTCTTGTATTTTGAATCATAGAATACATTCGTAATTATTCGTAAAGAAAAAGCATAAGTACTTAGTTGCGCAATATTAATTATTATTTAGTCGGAGTATAATGAAATTTAAAGAAGATTCTATTTATTTGCTATATTTACATTAACATTTATTAAACACCTTTCTCTATTACACTAAAACGCAACTAAACCACCCCAGTTTTAATTTAAAATAACTAATTTAAATTTATTAGGCACAATCCCTAAAAAAAATACTCCGTAATGTTTTAAATTAAAACTTACCTTATATAATAAATCCTGTAGCTCCAGCCATCTCTTCCTTCTAAATAATAAGAAGTATTATTGGTAAAATACTATTAAAATATAGTAATAATAATAAAAAATGAGACGTCCTACCCGGCCAAAGTCCGTGGACCGACTGTTTTACGCAGGATTCGGATCCAAGATGCTGGAGTCTGGAGCGACCATTACTGTAGAGCTGAGATATACACCGGTATTCTTAGTCTGTTTTATTAGGTAAGGATCGTTTCACATTGTAGTACCGGAAAATTCCGGTATTTGCCTACCGGTAACTTTTGCGATGATACTGGCATTAATATCTAGTTGAATAGATATATGGAAAGAGCTATGCTCGGAGTATCTCTGCTGGATCGAATCCGAAATGAGGAGATCCGGCATAGAACGTGCATCTACCTACTTAATGCTCCCTCCATGTTACAGCACAGCTGCTTTTAGGGGTAGTTTCAAGTATGCGGCATCTAAGATTTGGAATACCTTGCCATCTCCTATTAGAGACGCGCAGACTCTTGACACCTTCAGGAGAAAACTTAAAATCTATACAATTGATTTACAAAAACTGCTCCGTACATTCTTTAGGTGCCCTGTAACTACTGTCCTTCACAATCTGGAAGTGCTCGGTAATCTTATGCCTCTACTGTGAACTACCATCCACACACATAATACCATGTAAATACACCCGCACCATGCCATCACCCTCCCACACACTCAGTACCTCACATACACACTAATATCCTAATTCATACAAACAAACACACGCATACATCACAACACGCACACACTGTTGCTTTCTTCGTCCGTGTAGTCACTGAGGGGCCAGCTGAAGATTAGTGGTGTGGCTTGCCTCAGCATTATGCTGAGCTGGTGTACCCTTTTTGGCACTGTACCACACCAGGTGTTCTGTGCTGCATGTATTAAACTTTGTATACTTCTGTATTATGTATTCTGGTGTTTACAGCGCTAAATAAACGATTTCAATTTCAACAAAAGTTATCGTTATAGCTCATTGTACGGTTGTGTACATTAGAACAGATGGTGTAGTTCTAATGTATGAGTTGCTGCTGCAGATGATGTTGTTAGAGTTGGAAGTCGCTTTACAGATTGTTATGGTGAATTGTGTAATGAGTTCAGTTGCAAAGAGTTGTAGATAGTTCAAGTTAGTTGTTGAGAGCGCAGCAGGGAAAGATCACTTTAAAGTGATGTAGAACGTATAATGAAATGATAATTATAACAATTACTGTCGGTGGCGACTTCTCTCTGTCAGTTCTTACTGCACTCTCAGTAAAAAAGTTTAAAATTAGTTACACGAGTCGCGGCTAAAGTAGGTTGTTGACTAAGCAATATAAAAATGTACGTGTGTGAACCATACATTCATAAGATTAGCAAGCTGGAGTGGCAGTGGGCCGGTCACATCTGTCGCAGAACCGACAACCGCTGGGGGAGACGAGTTCTGGAGTGGAGACCGCGTTTGGGGAAACGTAGTGTGGGACGGGCGTCCCTGCTAGGTGGAGCGACGATCTGCGCAAGGTGGCTGGCAGCGACTGGATGGGAAGAGCCGAAGATCGGGCTCAATGGCGCGCCCTGGGAGAGGCATATGTCCAGCAGTGAACTAGAGTAGGCTACTGATGATGAATAGATATAGGTATTACTATATATTTATATTACTGTATATTTGATCGCTCTTTTAGGCACCTCTTTCATACTAACTGAATGTCTTTGGTATCTGGTAAAGAACTTCACACTGCTGTAGTGTTGATACTCCGTTATTTACGTGTATAATAAAGTCGAGTTGAAAAAAAAGTATACATAAGCTTGTACCTATTATTGCTCTGTTTTACACCCGTTACAATGGCGCGCCCTGGGAGAGGCCTATGTCCAGCAGTGGACTGGAGTAGGCTGCTGATGATGAATAGATATAGGTATTATAGGACTGTATATTTGTTCGTTCTTTTAGGCATCTCTTTCATACTAACTTAGTGTCTTTGGTATCAGGTAAAGATCTTCACACTGCTGTAGTGTTGATACTCCGTTATTTACGTGTATAATAAAGTCGAGTTGAAAAAAAAGTATACATAAGCTTGTACCTATTATTGCTCTGTTTTACACCCGTTACAATGGCGCGCCCTGGGAGAGGCCTATGTCCAGCAGTGGACTGGAGTAGGCTGCTGATGATGAATAGATATAGGTATTATAGGACTGTATATTTGTTCGTTCTTTTAGGCATCTCTTTCATACTAACTTAGTGTCTTTGGTATCAGGTAAAGAACTTCACACTGCTGTAGTGTTGATACTCCGTTATTTACGTGTATAATAAAGTCGAGTTGAAAAAAAAGTATACATAAGCTTGTACCTATTATTGCTCTGTTTTACACCCGTTACAATGGCGCGCCCTGGGAGAGGCCTATGTCCAGCAGTGGACTGGAGTAGGCTGCTGATGATGAATAGATATAGGTATTATAGGACTGTATATTTGTTCGTTCTTTTAGGCATCTCTTTCATACTAACTTAGTGTCTTTGGTATCAGGTAAAGAACTTCACACTGCTGTAGTGTTGATACTCCGTTATTTACGTGTATAATAAAGTCGAGTTGAAAAAAAAGTATACATAAGCTTGTACCTATTATTGCTCTGTTTTACACCCGTTACAATGGCGCGCCCTGGGAGAGGCCTATGTCCAGCAGTGGACTAGAGTGGGCTGCTGATGATGAATAGATATAGGTATTATAGGACTGTATATTTGTTCGTTCTTTTAGGCATCTCTTTCATACTAACTTAGTGTCTTTGGTATCAGGTAAAGATCTTCATACTGTAGTGTTGATACTCCGTTATTTACGTGCAAAATAAAGTCGAGTTGAAAAAAAAAGGTATATATAAGCTTGTGCCTATTATTGCTATGTTTTATTAAATAACTAGCTATTCCATTCGCACGGATTTAAGAATAAAAAGACAACTTTCGGGAATCAATCTTCTGCCTGCATATTTTTGATTTCTTCACCCCTCTAATATCCCGAAGATGTGGGAGGTCTGGATTCGAAACCATGCAGTGCCATGTACCAATGATTTTTTCGGTTTTTTCGAAAGACTTACGTATATTTACCGACTGCTCTGACGGTGAAGGAAATCATCGTGAGGAAACCTGCATACTGAGTTAACCCGTGTGTGAAATGGGAAAGGCAATGGCAAACCAGCCCCATTAAATCTGCCACGAGGGTCGTTCTATGTGATTACTTCTTAGAATGATCACGACCCTCAGCAATGAGGAAAACGACTTAGAAGTTTCTGAACGGCCATTTGGTGTGAAATAGGCTTTTTTTTTTATTTGATTTTATTACATTATACATTAAACTATACTAAACGTTGGACTCCGCACTAGGCAACAGCCTGTATCGCGGAGGCCGGTTCAATCTTATCTAATAATTACATCAATTTATACTAAGATATATTTATTTATGAGATATTTAATTACTATTATTTTATATTAATTTTATTATACATTTATTAAAATAAACAGAAATAAAGATGAGAAAGTAATTAATTATGGAGTGTTGTACGACGATGAGTGTGAGTGTGCTAGGGTGTCTTAAGGTGAGTGTGTGTGTGGATGCGTGTATAATGTGGTTTGGTGAAAGAGGGAGGGTATTCATGGTGAGTGCAGTCAAGTGTGCCGTGGAAGTCAGTGATGGAGCGATCGCGAAACAATATTTTCGGTTTCATCATAGGTTAACTATATACTTACATTAAAAGATGTACAACAGAAAAAATGTATATTCTTAAATAGAGAGAAAACGGTAAAAGGCACGTATAAAGAATACAAAAAAAAATATAGTTCCCTCAAAAAAAATTTTAAGTCTTCTGTTAGGCACATATTACACTATCATTTATCTTGGATCATTTAAATGATCATATATTTTATCCAAGATAATTGACTATTTGAGTCATATCTGTGTATTACACTATCAAAGTTCTTTGATCCTATTTTACGTCATATGTGGTTGCAATGGAGGAAGCGTCGGTGGTGTGCGCTACTATTGCTTCGGCAGTGTCCGTTATTTTACTATTAAAAAGTGACAGGTATTGACGTCAGGGTTACCAGATCTCAGAGAATCCGATTTACCAAAAGACATGGTCATGTTTAGTATGGCTTGATTTTTGTTATTTCAGCAAGATTATGCAAGTATGTAATTAGAAAAAGAACTACATTACATTATTTGAAACATATTAACTAACAAGAAATAAAAAACTCTTTTTTTATATTTGCTTTTAAATACCAAATGGAAAAAAATAAAAATAACTGGCAGCACTTGTTTCTATGACCGTATTGGATCCAATCTCTCAGCAAATGTCAAAAATATATGATCAAGGAGAAAATGAATCATATTCCTATATTACATTATCCAATATCATTGACTCATAGATCTATGATCCAAGATAAATGATAATGTAATATGGGCCTTAAGACTACGTTTTTTTCTTACTTTTTGTTACGGTTTTTTTTTTTTCATTTTAGTTTAATTTTTGTAACGAAATCAATTGAAATGAAATTTAAAAAATCCCAAAGCTCGAAATAAAAAAGTAGATACGTAAATTATTAAACAGTCTGAAACCGCCTTTACTGACTCGGGGGCTGAGGTAGCTCCTATAAAATTTGACGTCCCTTATCAGTTCACTCATCTCCTTACAAAATTCAACCTTAATACTATAGCCTTACGAGTCATATTCCTGAAAAAAAACGTTAGTAAGTCATGTAGAATTTGGTCTGTACTGGGAATTTAGACTGTAATGTGGTCTTTTAAGGTGGAAAATTGTGTGTTAGAGAAACTAGAGCTACAGGTTTCTAGCTGAAAGTGCGCCTTCACGGTTGTGAAGATTAAAGGTGTAAGTGAAATCGAGATATTTATGCAATAATAATAACTGTATTTTTTAAGATAATAGGCTACTTCTGTGCTTACTACTACTTACTTATTTGTGTAAAAAATTAATCATTGAAAACGTGTATTGATCACTGTAAACACCAGAATATAGAACACAATACAGAAGTATACAAAAATTAATACATTCAGCACAAAACATCCGGTGTGTAAAGGTACACCAGCTCAGCATAATGCTGAGGCAAGTCACAGCACTGATTCCCAGCTGGCCCCTCAGTGAAAGCAACAATGTGCGTGTTGTGATGTATGAATGGGTCTGTTTGTATGAATGAGGATATTAGTGTGTATGTGAGGTACTGAGTGTGTGGGAGGGTGATGGCATGGTGGTATTATTGTGCCGTATCTTTGTCCTCTCGGAAAGGTTGTGTCCAGCCATCGATCGTGGTCCAACAGAATACCAGCGCTGTAGGCATTCTTGTCTGCAGTTGAGGCCTTTTTCACAGTTAAATGGTATTTTAAATGTAGCTAGGTATGACGGTATTGTATGAAATAGAGCGTCGGTGGCCTAGTGGCTAGGACGCCGGACTCCCATGCGGGAGGTCCGGGTTCGAAACCGTGCAGTGCCATGTACCAATGAGTTTTTCGTATTTTTCGAAGACTTACGTACATTTACCGACCGCTCTAACGGTGAAGGAAAACGTGAGGAAACCTGCACACTGAGATGACCAGTGTGTAAAATGGGATAGGCACAAAAGCTCCTCAACAGTCGAAGTGCCGCTGGGTTAATCCCGGCCCCCTATCATAAGATAAGATTGTATGAAATGATGAATTTAATTCCTCATCTACCCACATTATATACCCGTGTTCACGATAAAGCTTATTTATAGCTCCTGCAGCTATCGTAAAAAATAGGTACAAGAAAAATAAATTTACGACCCTCTCCCTTCAGATCGACTGAAGAGATCCTTAATTTCTGTATCTGTCTTTGTCGCACTCGCTGACAACCGTATGCGTGTCTCTTTCCATCCTTTTAAGTACCAGATCTGCGTTTGATGTGGTATACAAGTGTACATCTGCGGGTTTACTTGTAGTTAGTCAAAGAATTTGGAACTTTGAAACTTTGGGTTCAAAGTTAGGACTTTGAAATATTCGTTAGTTTGTATTTCTGTAATGTTAGAAATTGAAATCTACTTTATGCGATGCTTATTTGTAATGTGAGCACTAACAGCGAGCCAAAGGGTTTGTACAAATGCACTTATATAATATTTCCATACATTTGACTAACGTATGGGAAAATGCTCACATCGCATACGCCAACTGGCAGACGCTGTTTCCATTCTGGGTGTAACAAAAACCCCCTATAGTCCCGAAAGACTAAATTTCTGGTTTTGTTACACCCAGTATGGAAAAAGCGTCTGCCAGTTGGCGAATGCGATGTGAGCATTTTCTCATATATTAGTCAAATATAAGGAAACATAAGTGCACTTGCACAAACCCTTTGGCTCGCTGTCAGTACTCACATTATCATTCTAGAGGAGATGGCGCTACTAGTTTGATTTATGTGCAATCACGGTTACTTTAACACCCGACCAAATGGAAGACTTACGCCAACATTTAACCATAGATCACTCGCGAGTTGTCCAAGCTTTAAATAAGTAATTTGGCCTCGGGTTCGTGTTAATCCGAGAGTTTAACATTTGGCGCAAGACGACACGTCAAACCTAGAACTTTACTTACAAGGAAAGTGCCCCAAGTGTCCGGATCCGATTTGATTCGTTTTAAGATATATTGCAGAGCATTGAAAAATGACCGATTTTTTACGGCCCAAATTCATTCAATCACTGATTTCACTATGTTCATAAATTCACAAACTTTAAAAGACGATTACCCTCACTAAATATTTATTTATTCCGATAATAAAAATACGAGCCGGTTATTTTTCAATACTCTGCAATATATCTTAAAACGAATCAAATCGGAGGAGTCAATTCTACGACATGCACCAAACCGATTTCACTATTTCCCATACATTCGGTGAACTCAAAACTTTGAACGGTGATTTCTCAAAGTAAATATGAATTTGGATCGATAAAAAAAATTAGGGTCGGTTATTTTTCAATGCTCTGCAATATATCTTAAAACGAATCAAATCGGAACCGGACACTTGTGGTACTTTTCTTGTTAGTAAAGTTCTAGGTTTGACGTGTCGTCCTGCGCCAACTGTTAAACTCTCGGATTAACACGAACCCGAAGCCAAACTACTTTTGTAAAGCTTGGACAACTCGCGAGTGATCTAAGGTTAAATGTTGGCGTAAGTCTTCCATTTGGTCGGGTGTTAAAGTAACCGTGATTGCATATAAATCGGACTAGTAGCGCCATCTCCTCTAAAATGATAATGTGAGCACTAACAGCGAGCCAAAGGGTTTGAACAAATGCACTTATATTTCCATACATTTGACTAATGTATGGGAAAAAGCTCACATCGCATGCGCCAACTGCAGACCCTACTTAGGGTACTTTCCTTGTAAGTATTATTTTACACACCATCTAGTTTACCATTTACCAACTGAACAAACGTTTACTAGTTTAATAAAAAAGTAGGTAACCATTCGCTTTGATGTTTCAATATTAAAATATATTAAAAAACGTGTACAAAGCTAAACCTTTGGTAGTTCATCTGTAAATAATTCTAGTAGGTAACGTTTGATTTTTTTATTGTAAATATAAGGAGAGCAGAGAGCAGTCAAATAGAAGCTAACTCATGGTCGCCCATAGACATTCTTATCTCACCAATTTACTCATTTTAATTTCTTTAAATCTTATCTCACTGAAATATTCTAGTAATATTATTAGACGGTTTTAGATGCGCTGTGCTTGTAACAACGTTGCTCCACGGTGGACACAATTCCGGAACACCTGATATCTATATGTAAACATCCTTTTCTGCCTCATGGTTGGAAAGTAATCGTGCAACGTTAGGACGTGAGAAGCACATTTTCATCCGAGCCCCTCTGTGCTTCAGAGAGCACGTTGAACTGTCGGTCCCGGACGCTGACGTTCATGAAGCGACTCTGACAATAGGTTGGCCACTAACCATGCGACAAGGAGAAGCTCATCGTCCTCAAGGTTAGCAGTCCATCGAAACCCTCTAATAACATTATTGTGAGGTGAGATGTCTATGGACAACGGTGAACACTTACAATTTGGTATATTTCGTTATATTTCTGTTTGAAAGTGTAACGATGTCGACTTCATCGTCCATATCAACTCCTTGCCATCAATTTCAACCTCATCGTTAGCGTTTATCTCACCTCATTTGAAATTGAAATTGAAATCGTTTATTTAGCGCTGTAAACACCAGAATACAGATTACAGAAGTATACAAAGTTTAATTACATGCAGCACAGAACATCTGGTGTGGTACAGTGCCAAAAAGGGTACACCAGCTCAGCATAATGCTGAGGCAAGCCACAGCGCTGATTTTCAGCTGGCCCCTCAGTGACTGCACGGACGAAGAAAGCAACAGTGTGTGCGTGTTGTGATGTATGAATGTGTTTGTTTGTATGAATGAGGATATTAGTGTGTATGTGAGGTACTGAGTGTGTGGGAGGGTGATGGCATGGTGCGGGTGTATTTACATGGTATTATGTGTGTGGATGGTAGTTTCGTATTGGCATCTTCATATCTTCATCTATATTTTCAAAATTCAAATCATATTCCCATTCCATTTCTAAATTCCATTGTTTTCTTTGTATCTCTCTGTATTTTGTCCTGAACGGACGTTTCTCCGTTTTATTTTTGTCTCCTACTACTACCTATTTTCTACATTTACTATTTTCTGTGTTGTTCTGTTCCTTAAAATATAATATCTATTACCAAGTTCTTCTATTACTTCATCTGCACACTGTCCTAGAACCCTGCTAGCCGGCACCTAGAGGACAGACTGTAGCATGCTAATCTCGAGGACATAGATGTGAACGCGTGGTACCCACTCCCGCGCGAGTTATTGCGCCCCCAGTCGCACAATTTCTATATAAATATATATAACCATAAAGTCCCCCGGCCCTCCCACAATTTCTATATAAATATATATAACCATAAAGTCCGCTTCACATAGTGGCTCCAATTACCGGAGATGCTGTATCACTCCGAGCTTCTGCCCGGGCACGAGGTTCGCCTCAAGGCCCGCACTCCACTCACCCCCCTCAGGGTTCGAGTGACGACTAGCTTGCTTGAGGACATAGATAAAGTGCCTCATGTGCCGGTAATTACGTTGACTCTCTTACCCTTCAAACCGGAACACAGCAATGCAAGTAATGTTGCTTCGCGGCAGAAATAGGTGTAAAGGGGTGATACAGTCTACCACAGGCTATAGTATACCATCTGTTAAATACCTTGAAACATGATACATTTTAGATTCACAAAATTTGACGTTTTTTTCTAAATAATAAGCGGAATTCATTAAATTTGATTTCTTACGTCTCTTAACGTCCATTAACAAAGTTAATTTGTAAATTTCTATTGTTTTGTACCATTCAAAGACAATAGAACATTCGACCAACGAATGTCAAAGTCCTGTCATATGAGTTTGACACTAATTATTCGATGACCGTTCGCGGGAGCCCAGTATAAAATTTCATCGGAGAAATTTTACCTGATTGGTTACACGAACGCATCCCACGTTAAGGATACTGAACACCCCGCTTTCAGGACTATAGGGGTTTTTATTACACCTGTGTGTAGGGTCTAATTCCTGCTAAACCTATTGTACGTTCGTGGTCTAGAATTATATTCCGTCTCATTTCGTGATATTGACCAATGCGTTCTCTTTCTAACACTTAAAGGCCCTTGGGAACACTTGGGAATGCGGGGTGGACAGCAAAACCGGTGGAGTCGAGATTTGGTTAAGTATAAATTGTTATTAATAAAAAATATAATGCCACCAATATTAAAAAAAATATCTCTGAAAATTAATAATGGTAATGAAAATTAATTATTCCAACATGATTATGATTTATTATTTTAATTGTTTACAATGTTCTAGCATTAAAAAAAAATGACATGTAATTTTTAATTACTTAATAAAATCAATGATTATTATTATTGACATTAAAAAGAATAATTTTTTTTGTAAATTTTATTATTATTGTGTATTTTGTATGAATTAGTTTGTACCAACTTGGAATATATGAATTGAATTGAATTTTTCTCTCTATAAATAGAATTACATTTCTTAATGCATAATACTGGCATAATAAGCCTCAGGGCAAAAAATCAAAATGTTTTTATTGTAAGTAAGTACCTTACAGTAAATTTTTTACGTCATTTTTTTTACTCTACCACCGCTTCGTAATGTGCTATAGCTGAAAGGAAAGAAGCGGCGCAAGAAACTTTCAGCAGCACGTCTTTTGTAATAAATATATCTTACAATAATTATGAATACAATCATACACACAATGTGCAGAGCTGGAGCTGGGTTTAGGACCAAGCCTCTTTATCATTTAAGTAGTCATTTATTTTATAATAACCCTGTTTACATAAAGTCCGTCTAATGAGCCAGTAAAGGGCCTGTGCGCTAGTAAATTATCGGTCGTACGTACCCTACCTACCTATTAACTATAAGTATAATATGAATTAGGGATGTTACGGAGGTGATTTTACCGGCACCGGAGTCGAAACCGAAGGTTTTAAATTTGATTTATCGGAGTCGGAACCGGATTCGGAACCGGAGTCGGAGGCGGTGGTAGAAGAGAGATGTTCAGAAGTTCAAATTTTAAAGCGTTTCTTAATTTTTATAGCTGAACTAGCCAATTTTTTTTATGATAACGATTGCGGCAATAATACATGTTCCTTTAGAGAGTAGTGTAGGAATACATACATTATAAAATATTGATATTTGAATATGTGTGCTCACAAATCTTCGGCATAACTTCCGATTCAAAATTATCGGAGCCGAAGTTGGAGTCGGAGGTGTAAAATCAATCGGAAGTACCGACCTGTCGGAGTCGGAGTCGTATGAATGTATAGTTCCAGAAGTAGGTTAGCGGAGGATTTTAATATGAGGTTGGCATTGTCATGGTATTTGGAAGGTGGTAGATCCTGATGTGTGTGATCGCCGGGGAGGTACCTACCCCCTCTTATCGGGTCGTTCCTTGTGGTACAACCGCAATGTCCAACTGGTTGGTCCACGGGGATTTTTGTATCTATTTATTTCTGTAAGAGGCGTATCAGGCACTCCATCCAAGTCCCAAAAGTTAGCATAGCAGCACATTGAAAACACTCTAATAACTGGTTAATACTTGCGGTTGTGAAACGTGTTGAAACGTATGTAGGTAGGTATATATTTATAAGACCCACAATGTAAGTACACGCGATTTATGGCAAAATAAATGAATTGAATTGTTGGTAGTTGGTGAAACTTGTAGTACATGAAAATACCTGAAGATGTGTAAACGAAACCGGTCGTAATTAATAAAATACAATAAAAATACCGTCAACCAGCCTTTCCCAAAGTGGGCGATAACGCCCCCTTGTGGGCGCTGCAGGCCTAAAGGGGGGCGGTAAGAGACCCAGAAAAAAAATGGGGGCGTTGTGTAGAGGCTTGGGGGGTGATTTGTAATTTTATTTAGCTAAGAGGCCTCTTAGACAATCATTATTATTATTATTAGATAATCATTCTCATTGGCAGGTGTAGCCTGTAAGAGTTAACTTGAGACCTGAGCACCGTTGTGTATTACCGACTGCGCTCAGGTTTCAAGTTAACTCTTGCGAATTATAGTAAAAGTCTCGTTTACAATTAATGTTTAATCTCCGCTAATATAGCTCACAATAATTAATTAATTTAATTTGAAGTTATAGTCGTTTTTAAGTAGGGGAAAAAATGGGGGCGCTAAAAAATAATTTATTCTCAAAGTGGGCGGTAGACAAAATAAGTTTGGGAACCTCTGCCGTAAACAGTATATTAATTTATGTCTAATCACCCTAATAACATTAATCTGATCTATCGCTAATCTCTAATGTCCAATGTCCTTCAGAGGTTTCCTGGAAGAGATCGCTTTAAGCGATAAGGCCGCCTTTGTACATATCGTGCTATTCTTGTAGTTTTTACTTTTCCTGATTTTGTGTACAATAAAGTAAATGAAAAAAAAAAAAAAGAAATGCCGCATGGCATTAAACTCACCTACTATTTTTGTGCATTAAAGTGTAAAATAAATAAATATAAATAAATAAAGTGTTTCTATATATCTATCTATTAATGTGAAGTAGATGTCTATGGGGGATGATAACAACTTACCATGAGATAATAAATAAGTATGAAAATAAAAATAGTAATAAAATAAATAAATAATAATAATACTAAACAGAAAATAAAAACACAAGTTGAAAGAAAAAAAAGGCAAAAAAAGAAAAAAAAATTTAGAGTGATAATAATAATAAATACAAATTAATAATAATGGAATGATTATGAAATGGAAATTAAACAAGGCCTCCGAAAAATTAATATCGGAGGTACAAACCAGGGACATAAATCGTTAAAAAGAAAACTTACCATCAGGTGGCCGGTTTGCTCATTTGATCTCCATATTTAATAAAAAAAAATGTCACTATAACACTGGTATCTCCACTAACTCCTATGTGCCCATGACGTAAGCCACTACATCGGTCTGCACTCAACGTTAATCACTTCTTATTTGAGTTCCCGACTACTGGTGACCTCGTGGTGCTGTCTGTAGAGCCTGTCTTCTGTGCGACAGGTTCCGGGTTCATGTGTCATTACATACAAGTAATGTGAATGACTTATTATTAAGTCTTTTTTATTGTACACACACAATATAATACAAACTTATACAAAAATATGTGAAACACAAAGGGCGTGACTTATCTTATCTTATCTTATGACAGGGATAACCCCAGCGGCACTTCGTCCCTCAGGGATCTTTTGTGCTCACCCCTTACCTTAGTCTCCTTCCTGTTCCTTAAAGATGCTTTGCATCAAGGACGCTGTACAGCTTACAGGAATTAGCCTATAGTCTTCTTATTTTCTATAGTCTACTTATCTCTAAGAGAGATCTCTTCCAGCAAACCCCATGAAGAAACGGGTATACGGAGCGAAAGTGAGTGGAAGGAGAAGTCGGAGTCGTCCTAGCCTGACCTTTAAAGATCAGATTGACAGAGTGCTCTTAGATTGTAATATACAGAGCAGACGACCCCGACGGGGACCATGCGGGACACGACGAATGACTAGAGGAAGCAAGAGAAGCTTGCCAAGGCAGAGATTCGTGGCGCTCCGCTCTCTTTGCCTACCCCGCAAAGCTATGAGAAAAGTGACATGCGACAAATGAGAAGTGGCAAGTGATTTACTGAAACAATTCTATTCTATAATGCCTTAATTCAGAAGTGATTATTATTTTTCGGGAGTGGCGCTAGTTTCGCTAGGGATTGAGCCACAGATATTTATGGGTTGAGCATACATAAGAATAAGTTTATTTGTGCGGTAAGATGACAAAGTATTCATAGTCCATACACCATTAGGAACTTCACCATATGTTACATTAAACTAAATAAAATTAGTGAGCAAAAGGTAACAATGAACGCTGACCTCCGAACTAGGAGGTTCCTGTATCTCGGAGGACAGATCTCTTCTGCGACCAGTGGAAATGAACATGTAACAGAACATGGGAAAATATAAAACTGACAAAATTAATACTAAAAACAAGATAAAAGCAACAGTCTTGTGAAAGAAATAAAAATAAAAATGAACAATAATAAATGTTAATATATGGGGTTATAGCACAGAATGCAATTTGTGTTGGAGGGTGAGGGGGGGTGTAAGAGGGTGTGTGTGAGAGAGGGAGGGTGTGTGTATGTGTTTTTTATTATTGAGTTACCTTCAGAAGTTTCTCCGTGCCCTACATACATAACTTCACGCTAAAGGTATCCCTTGCGGGGTAGGCAGATATAATGGAGCGCCCCAAATCTCTGTCTTAGCACGCCTCTCTTGCTTCCTCTACAATCATTCGTCATTTCACGCATGCTCGCCGTTGGGGTCGTCTGCTTTGTGTATTAAAATCTATGAACAAATAGTCTTAATTTTTTCTACGTAAGTACTAAATCTATGGTTAAGTCTTAATACATTTTCTTCGCAGCACAAGTTATCAAGTTTGGTCGGTAGAAGCAGAAACTAAGGTAGAATCAAATTGGCCCTATTGTGCGAAAGGCACGGCCTGTTGCTAGGCAACCGAGTTACTACGTGGCTATGGCATTCTATACCATAGGGTGAGATGAATGTATGACTCTACCAAGGAAAGAAAATGAAAATGGAAAATGTAAAAGTTTATTTACTTATTACAGGGCACAAAAAAGGACCTCCGACTTACAAACTAGGTCGAAAACCTGTATCTAGTAAGTCGGGATTCCGTCGCACTTTCTGTGCAAGCATATGACAATTTAATACATTACATTAGTGTAACTATATTCTAAACCTAAAAGGAAATTGGAACCAGTTAATTAAAAGGAATTTAGGAAAGAGAATGTTTAAGAGCGTGTGAGGGTGGGGGTGTGTTAGGTTATGTAGGAGTGTGTAATAAAGTAACTGTGCATTTGTAGTGTAGGGTGAGTGGGTGTGTGAGTGTGGGAAGTTAAGTGTTATTTAATCTGAAAAATATAATGAGTTTAGTGCGTAAAATTATATGTTATATGAGTAGAGCCTCTGTTTTGTCGTAATCTAAAGAGAGTAGCCATCGATTTAGTGTTACTTTACAATTATTTTTATTCAGTGGGAAGATATCAAGTTGATCGTTTATTACAATGTACATACATGTACCAGAAAGAAAGTAGAAAAATATTTATTTCCAATAGCGTACGCATACAAACAATTAGGTACAGAAGATAAAAATAATATTAAACAAATATATTATAAAAATAAATAAACAAAAGTAATTAAGTTTGATGAAGGTGGTGTGCAGCACCGGACAAAGGGGACTGACTCAGCCTGTTGCCGGAGCGCTTTTAGCACTGCGGCGCTGATTGTCAGGCATCACCTGTGTGCCAGGGATCACACCCTAATGATACACTACCAAAACAAGGCGTGAAAAAAAATATTCCACGCTTTTTTTATTTTAAGCTTTATAAAAGCTTGCATTGCTACGCGCGCGCTACGCCGTAGCACCTGTACCACCCGTAGCCAGCCCGTACCAAATAAAGTACACTGACATTTTTCCCCATGTTCTGTTACATGTTCATTTCCACTGGTCACAGAAGAGATCTGTCCTCCGAGATACAGGAACCTCCTAGTTCGGAGGTCAGCGTTTATAGTAGGATAACTTGTTGCTCACTAATTTTATTTAGTTTAATATAACCTATGCTTATGTTCCTACTGGTGTATGGACTATGAATACTTTGTCATCTTACCGCACAAATAAACTTATTCTTATTCTTATTCTTCCATCTAGGTCACCGAGGGTAACCTATTTCAATACTATAAAATTTATTCCATTATGTACCCTCGTTCATTGCATTGTACGAACTCAAATTCGAACCCGGTCATTTTTACTGCAAAACCCTACTTTTTCCATCTAAACAGAGCTCAAAGTCCCTAGGCAGTATTAGAAAATTATTCCCCAGTAAAAAGATTGAAGGGTATAAAGGGTTTTGAACTTTATGGCTAAAGGAATAGAGTATAGTTTCAGTTGTGAGAGCGATGGAAGCTTTTATTGTAGGGTGACCAGGCTGTCGCTTTAAATTGAATAGATAATATCTTTAGATTTTAATGCTTTGTTTGAAATAATTCGTTGTCTTCTATGCGTAAGTTGCAAGATCTGGGGCTGAATAGACGTCAAGTGGGTCTACTGGTCAAGTGTCTACTACGTGTACTTTATTTTTTTATATAAATACGTTAAGACAAACAAACAAACGGGTCACATTGATGGTAAGTGGTCACCTAGAGACACGCGCAACTAGAGGCATTGTTTGTAGAATGCATACATATAATGGGGAGTGTTCTTCAGACGTCTTTGACTTGGTGCCGTCGTCTACTTTCTTGAATCGCACCACTCGTCGGCGGGCGGCTCAATTTTCACCCGCACTTTCTGTAGCCTTGGTAGACACCACGACCCGTTTTACACGAGCGTTTCTGCCACGCACCTGTAAAATGTGGAACTCTCTTCCACCCGACGTTTTCCCGCAGCGCTACGACATGGGATGCTTCAAAAAGAACGTTAAAAAAGTCCTCTCCCTCCACGGCCGCCAACACACAAGCAATACCCCTGGTATTGCACGTGTCTCTAAGCGACGGTGACTACTTACCATCAGGTGGCCCGTCTGCCTGTTTGTCGCAGCATATTTAGGACTTTTGCCACTAATATTCACGAAGCATGGTCGCAGAGAGCAGCCGCCTTGCGGAATGCCATGCTCGTCAGATATTTAATAATAGAGGGACACGTCCTCTGGCATGCACGTGATGGGAGCTACCCCTGCCTTAATATAGTCTGTGGATTACGAAGGCAGTAAGCCTGTGGCGTAGGTAGTGGAATTCGATCCGGGTTCGAAACCATGCAACTACATGCTGAGGGCGTATGCCTCGTTGCCAAAGTATTTGATATAATAATACACACTCAGTATCTCACATACACTCTAATATCCTCATTCATACAACACAACACGCACACGCTGTTGCTTTCTTCGTCCGTGCAGTCAATGAGGGGCCAGCTGGAAATCAGCGCTGTGGCTTGCCTCAGCATTATGCTGAGCTGGTGTACTCTTTCTGGTACTGTACCACACTGGATGTTTTGTGCTGAATGTACTCGTATTATATCTTTGTATACCATACAAAAGGTATTTTGTACTTGCTGTATTCTGGTGTTTACAGTGATAAATAAACGATTTTTAATTTCAATTTCAATTATAAGGTAGACCATATTTGGTCTCCTGTATAGTCTGTCAAAATGGTGAAGGTCTGTCCGAAGGTTGCATGGAAGAGATCGCACTTAGCAATAGGGTCGCCTAAATTGTACTTCACTCTTTCCTTTTCTATCTTTTGTTTCATCATCAGCAGCCTACTCTAGTCCACTGCTGGACATAGGCCTCTCCCAGGACGCGCCATTGAGCCCGATCTTCGGCTCTTCTCATCCAGTCGCTGCCAGCCACCTTGCGCAGATCGTCGCTCCATCTAGCAGGAGGGCGTCCCACACTACGTTTCCCCAAACGCGGTCTGCACTCCAGAACTCGTCTCCCCCAGCGGTTGTCGGTTCTGCGACAGATGTGACCGGCCCACTGCCACTTCAGCTTGCTAATCTTATCAGCTATGTCGATAACTTTTGTTCTGTGCCGGATCTCCTCATTTCGGATTCGATCCAGCAGAGATACTCCGAGCATAGCTCTCTCCATAGCAGGCTAAGCGACTTTCAATTTGTGAGCCAGTCGCACCGTCAGTGTCCACGTTTCGGCTCCGTAGGTCATTACTGGTAGGACGCACTGGTTAAAGACAGCTTCTGTTTTTGGTTAAAGACAACATCTTTTGTTTGTTGTTTTCTATTTGTGCAATAAAGTGTAATTTACTTTTACTTAAAGTACAGTCTTACACTAAAAGTTAGTGTTTATAACGTGTTAGTATTGTGGTTGTTATCTGGACATTTTCTACCCCATTTCTTTGGACCATTTCTAATTTCTTTGGGCAATTGAATTTTCAAAATGTAATATTGTTTCGATATAAGGGCGAAACTGAGTTTTATGTGAGGAGAGGACTATTCAAGATCCTTAAAGATAATATAAAAAAATAATTGCGCAACAGAAATAAAAAAATCCAGACCCATTCCTATTCATGGATTCCATGGATTTAAACTCTTTTTTCTTCCTCGGATTAATGGCGAGTTACGGTGCGTATTCTTCTAAGTCGTATTCCTCATTTCTGAGGGTCGTGATCATTCTAAGGAATTAATCACATAGAACGACTCTCGTGGCAGATTGTCTTCCCCATTTCACACACTGGTTATCTCAATGTGCAGGTTGCCTCACGATGTTTTCCTTCACCGTTAGAACAGTCGGTAAATGTACGTAAAACTTTCGATAAAACCGAAAAACTCATTGGTACATGGCATTGCCTGGTTCCTGCTCGGGAGTCCGACGTCCTAGCGACGACGCCACCGACGCGCTACCGACGACGATGCGTATAGAAGAGATACATTATTTAGAACATGTAAGTCTACTCCAAATAAACATGAATCTGAGATTGGAGTAGGTATACTAAGAGTTTAGAAATGAACTAAATAAAACTTTTTTTATTGTATTATCCCACAGAGAATAACTCAATCAATCAATCAATCATTTATTCGTGAACATAGGTAATAATAAGTAAGTGTACAGTTTAAATGAGTTGGTATCATTATGCTCCGTCGTTTGACATACAAGTATTAAATGTTGACACGCGCGATTCTATGGCAGCTAGTCCGCTTCACCGTTCTACTCTTCATATATTTATGTGCAGTCGCATTTTTCCTGTGCTGCACACCACCACCATCAAACTTACTTATGTTTATTTATTTATTTTATCTCTTGGCTTTCTTACGTGTTGTTTGTTTGAAATTAAACATCATTTTTATCTTGTATAATTGTTAGGTATCACATACATTTATATATCCGATTTTTAGTTATAAATGTTTATTCAGAATAAAATAATACTAAAATAACACTAAAATAAATGCTTGAGCTAAAATTACAAAATACCTAACTATTATACAAATAAAATACCTGACCCAGGTCGCTCCCTGCAGGGAGTGTCCCGAGGAGGCTGGCGGCGTTGCCCCGCTGTATAGCGAGGGTTATACGCTGAGCGGAGTAGAGGCCAGCCTTCTGGTCCCGGGATGTCTCTACGAGGCGCTTGGCTATTTCCCCGTATTGTTAGGTATGTGTGCGTTTTGGAAATATATTCTTTCTTTATTTATTTATTTACACTTTATTGTACGACAATACACTTAATAAAAACAATTAAAATGAGACATTGTACAAAGGGTGAACTTATCTCTAAAAGAGATTTCTTCCAGCAAACCCGCGAAAGTGAAAGATGATTTTCTTTCTTTTTTCTTCAACCTAACCATGAAAAACCAAGAACTCTTTCCGTGTATGGGCGACGGATTTATATCCCTACCACCACTGGATAAGCGTGTCGTACGAAGCGACTAGTTGTAACTAGCTGGTGGAAGGATCCCTTCAGGAGCCGCCTGAAAACTTCTATAGCGCGTTGTATAGCGACATCTGTTGGCGAGTTGAGTAAACTAATCGTAGTGCGTCGCCACAATAGAAAAAGTGGGCGCGTAGTATCTTATCTTATGATAGGAGGCCGGGAATAACCCAGCGGCACTTCGACCCTTGAGGATCTTTTGTGCCTACCCCATTTTACACACCCCACCCCATTATCCTAGTGTAGGAGCCAGGGAAATCTGAGAAAATGTAAAAGACACTGTCTGTATGAATAATTTTTTTTTTTTAAATCCTTGTAATTATGTAATTACAGGTCTAAATAAATAATATACGTGCTCATGAATCAGAGAAAACGTAGAAAGAAAGAAAAATATTTATTTAACATTGCATTATGCATACAATAATTATACTTAAAAATATTTGAAATTAAAAAAAAAACACACAATTAAAAGGACACATGCTCAGCATGTGCTGCGGTCCGACCGGTACGGCAGAACCGCAGCGCTGGTTTTCAGCTGTGCGACATCGCGGGCGAAACGGCAGTCAGGGACGAAACCAAAAATATATTAAAAGTACAAATAAATAAATACCTAAAGATGAAATAGATAACAATTAAAACTGGAGAGAAAAGGGACAGGAATACAGAGTGAGTGTCTGTCCATTATGCGGCTCGTCATTCCGATGGGAAGCGGTTATGGTATGTGTTGTAACACTATAAAGAAAGAGAGAAGAATATTATATATTTTTTTTATTTTTATTGACTACTAAACCCGCATTTGACCTCGATCTCGCCTGATGGTAAGCGACGATGAGGTCGACGATGGAGCATGCGGGTCCAGTAAATGACTATTCACTCTGTCCTTGAAGATCGCAAGGTCGTAGGTTTCGGGAAATACAGACGCCGGCAGGCTGTTCCATTCCTTAGCCGTTCGCATTATGAACGAAGAAGCAAATCGATAACCTAATATAAAAAGTGTCCTGTGTCTGTTACAGGAGTTAGATCAAAGCTATGACCTTATAAACGGCACCGTTATAATAAAACGTGATCTATTTCCGCCTACCCATTCATTTCGAGAACATCTAGTCTAGAACTATTTACTATTAAGGCTGTATTGTGAATAAAATTGAACGTGTCCGTAGCAGAAGCGTTGGGAGTAGTAATTGAGATATGGCTTTGAGAGATGAATACTTATAGGAAGAAACAGACTTGGAAGTAGGTAGGAATTGTCTCGTAGACACATCCTGAGTTCTGGATCCGAATTCCACTGTTTTAATTTCAATTCAGTTTAGACAAAGTCCATACAAATAAAGTTAGTATATTATATTACATAATGTGGATGTAAGAGGTACGAATAGCGAATAGGTCGCTGGGGTTTTGGGGAAAATTCGAATAGTGGACAGTATTTAGGGTTTTTCGAACAAAATGCGGAATAGATTATTGTAGTTGCACTAAGCCACCACTTTAAATCGAATTAATACTTAATCCACTTTATTTAGGTATATCTTATCTTACCTTATGATTGGAGGTCGGGAATAAGAGGATGCCTACCCCATTTATACACACTAGTCATTTCAGTGTGCAGGTTTCCTCACGATGTTTTCCTTCGCCGTTAGAGCTGTCGGTAAATGTACGTAAGTCTTAGAAAATACGAAAAACTTATTGGTACACGCCACTGCACGTTTCGAACACGGACCTCCCGCATGGGAGTCCGGTGTCCTAGCCACTGTGTCACCGACGCTCTTGATAGGTATTATACTTTATTATATAAACGGGTGGTTCTTCTGGATTACGGACGGGAGAGTTATGTATGTATGTTTTTTTTAAATTTTTTTATTGACTACTATACTACTATATCTGTCTAACTATTGACTTACTCTTTGCCAAGAGGAAGCGAGGTCAGGGGGAGAGGATACTTGGCACGTCCGCATTTAAGGGGAGCTTATATGTCTTGGCTTATAAACGATGGAACGGTATCTTTGCGAAAAATTGGGATCACAATGGCAGAAAATGGTGAGGGACAGGGAAAAATGAAAAATGGAAGATCTTGGGGGAGGCCTATGCCGGAGATGGCAACTACTGAAATAAATACTGAATAAAATTTTGATATATCGACTGTTTTTTTTATTAGTATAATTCTTTTAATTGTATAATTTGGAATTATTAAAGTCAATAAAGGCTTTTATTTATTTATTTATTATTTATTTAATTTATATCGACTGTGGGGTGACCGCCTAATCAAAAGTTAAACCTAAATACTCCCTTTTTGACCCAATCCCCCCCCCCCTCGGGTACCAGGACTGTATTGACCGATTTACCCTTTTAGCGGCCACCTCAGAAATGTTGCCATTGCCAGGGGCTCCTCTGGTAATGGTTTAGGGTTCTATAAATATGTGTTGAAGAAGAACTCATCTATCGACTATAGTTTCGGCGGGCTATTCAGTTTCTTTGGTAATCTTCCACAGTATCCACTTTAGAATTAATGCCCACAATATGGCCGCATGCCTTAGTATTAATTCCACTTCATACCTTTAGGCTCAATTTACATTGCCGCGGAATGGAATGGAAGCGAATTTTCGCAACGTACCTAATTGTACATAGCATAATGAACTTTATGTTAATTGTGTAACATACAAACTAAATACGCTTTACCGCTAGGGGAATTCTTGAGAATGCGCGAGGATTCCCCGGAAGACGCGGGACCTCTTTTTTAGCTCGTATTTAGTTTGTATGTTACACAATTGACATAAAGTTCATTATGCTATGTACAATTACGTTGCGAAAATTCGCTTCCACTCCATTCCGCGGCGATGTAAATTGAGCCTTAGCTGTTACTAAGAAAAACGATCTTGACTTGACGAATCTAGAAAGAAAGAAAGTGATCGTACTTATAAGGGTTTCGTTTATACCTTTTCAGGTACGAAACCTTAAAAATCATAGTCCTTTGGTGTGTGACTCGGGGTCCCACCTACATTGTCTCACAATTACTCGTAGTCCCACTAGCCTGAAAATGTATGTTCGTGGTCCCACTGCACAGTGGGACTACCAGTAATAGTTGTAGATATCGGCTCGTGGTCGCACTCTATTTTTATTTCAAAGTCCTTCAGATACTGGCCACTTTAGTCACAATTCACAATAAATTATGATGATGATGATGATGTCCTCCACGACGTATCCGTCGACGGCGACCCCTGCTCAGCCCCTGGCGTGCGCTCGTAGGTGGCTAGCGAAGACACACTTCGTCCTGAAGACTCGGTCACAGACAGAGCAGTAGAGCTGTCAGTCTGAGTTGAAGGTGTAGTTATAGGAGGGCTTCGGACGCGTTTACGGACATGGCGTCTGGCGTCAGTCTTCTAGGCGTTTGAGTAAAAAAAACGTTAAAATAAATATAAAAAATTAATAAATAAATTGTTGACTTTATTGAAAAATAATAAATTTATTATTTTTACTTAATCACAACTACTCGTTAATTATGTTCGCTTTTCTATTTCCCAATTAATCTTGAGTTCCTAAAATATTGTGATATTGTTTATGGCCACCTTAGTGGGACCACGAGCAACTGCTTTACGGCTGACTGATGATCCCACCAGACAGTGTAACAACGAGCCTATTAAATCGAGATACTGTACCACTAGTGGGTCAAATTAGTGGGACCAAGAGCAACCGCATTACGGCTGACTGATGATCCCACCAGACAGTGGGACCACGAGCCCATTATATCGAGAAACTGTACCACTAGTGGGTCAAATTAGTGGGACCAAGAGCAACTGCATTACGGCTGACTGATGATCCCACCAGACAGTGGGACCACGAGCCCATTATATCGAGAAACTGTACCACTAGTGGGTCAAATTAGTGGGACCAAGAGCAACCGCATTACGGCTGACTGATGATCCCACCAGACAATGTGACAACGAGCCTTTTATATCGAGATACTGTACCACTAGTGGGTCAAATTAGTGGGACCAAGAGCAACTGCATTACGGCTGACTGATGATCCCACCAGACAGTGGGACCACGAGCCCATTACATCGAGATGCTGTACCACTAGTGGGTCAAATTAGTGGGTTCACGAGCCGTAACTGACTACGAATGAAAAAAAAACGGCATGTGATCCTCGGCTTACGAGCAACAGGCAGTCGAACGACGTGGAGGGTAGATGCTAACTTACAAATTCATTTCGCGTATAACATAATGTTGGTAGGCACTTCTTTTGGACAATTCACTTTTATAAGGCGTAAGGCTTTTAAGGGTGAATGAAAGTACGCAGAAATATGAACAGTTTATTGGAAATGTGTTAGTCGTGTAAACGAACCAGAATCGTGTTGATATCTTTTTTACTTATATAGTGCTGTCTCCCCTGCACCTCTCTCGCCATCTTGAACCTGTGCTGTGTAGGAACGTCTATCTCCGTACCATACTAAATCTTTTATTCTCTTTTCTTAACTTTTCTTTCAGCAAACTGGTCACCTGATGGTAAGTTTTCGAGGCGCTGCTAACCTTGAGGACTCAGTGGAGTGCCTCATGTACCGGTAATTACGCTGGCTCTCTTACCCTTCAAACCGGAACACAGCAATACAAGCTTATGGAGGATTATTTTTAGTAAGGAACGGCTAAGGAATGGAACAGCCTGCGGCGTCTGTATTTCCTGAAACCTACAACCTTGGGATCTTCAAGGCCAGAGTGAATAGGCATTTACTGGACCCGCATGCACCATCGTCGACCTCATCGTCGCTTACCATCAGGCGAGACCGAGGTCAAATGCGGGTTTAGAAGTAAATAAAAAAAAAGGAAATAAAACGTAGAGAAGATGGTACAACGAAGTGAGAACAACATTTGTTTTTCTCGAAATTTTAATGAGAATAAATTTGGTTTTTAAGTAATCATTATCGATGCAACCTGTGGTTATTTATTACCCTTGAAATATTTACATCAAATTATAAACCAACTTAATATATTATATATAGCTGTTGCCCGCGACTTCGTTCGCGTTATATAGCCTATGTCACCCGGGGATAGTGTAGCTTCCCAACGGTGAAAGAATTTTTCAAATCGGTCCAGTAGTTTTGGAGCCTATTCAATGCAAACAAACAAACAAAAAATCAAACCTTTCCTCTTTATAATATTGGTATAGATAAAATAATGACAGTTTTACCCTGACCAAGAAAATAAAAACCCCGTCATAATCTGTTTTATGAAGATTCGTGATGGATGAATGAATACAAAATAGGTATACGAAACGAAAGGGAATGGAAGGTGAAGCCAAGGTCGTCCTAGACTTACCTTTAAAGATCATATTGACAGAGAGCTGACGACCCCGGCGGGGAACGTGCGGGAGACGACGAGTGACTGTAGAGGAAGCAAGAGAAGCATGACGCTCCGTTCTCTCTGCCTACCCCGCAAGGGGCATAGCGTGAAAATAATAGTTCCTTTTAACTTCGCAATATGGCGAGGGTTTTTATCATTCTGGTCTAGTTAAAAGTCACTTTTATAATTCTAATAACTCTTAACGTAGGTATATCACACTAGTGTACAAGCGAGCGGACTTATGTCTAAAAGAGATCGTCGGCTGCTATCCTTGGAAGGCGAACTCGAACCCCTCTCCGAAGCTGTGGGGTCCTTTACTTTGTTGATCCACTTCGTTCTCTCGGTACTGGGGAAGACATACCAAATTATATAACTTTTAAAATTTTAAGGGAAAAGATACTAAAGATAAAAAGGTAGGTAGATAGATTTCCTAGAAGAGAGCGTAGCGATAAGACCGCCTAGTTTGTATTAATATCTCTTACTGTACTGTTCCATAGTAACTATATTTACTGTATATTAAGTAATAGTAACCATTTTCATATCCTCACACTACACTGTCGCTAATCTCTTTAATGTCCAATTAACTTCAGAGGTTGCCTGGAAGAGATCGCTTAAGGCCGCCTTTGTACATATCGTGTTATTATTCCTGTAGTTTTTACTTTTCCTGATTTTGTGTACAATAAAGTGTTTCTATCTATCTATCTATCATAGTAAGTTTTCGTGCAATAACTCTAAATTAAAAATTTAAGAATCCCCGACGTACTTGAAAATCCCCTTACTTTTAATCCTGGTCATCATCAGGTCCTCAAAGTTCAAGATGTTGGAAGTTCACCATGGTCATACACATTTGAGCTCAAACTCGAACCACCTAACTGTTACCGTTCCAGAGATCCCATCATACTCCAATATCCCAAGATACTCCAATAACTAAGAACCACTGATCCCATTTTCATCTGACATGCTAAGAACATTCAACAGGTTAGATCTGCTGCGCCTGAAACTAGGCCTTCGGCCTCGCCATGACTAAAGCTCCACATCATTTCCATTTATTTTTGGCCGCCATCTTTAATTTTTTTTTCTTTAAATGTCTCAGATTTCCCTACAACTTTTATTTGAGAAGACCCCATCTAACTATGAGTATTATAGTTTCGGCGGGCTGATAATGTTCCAATTCTTCAAGTTTCATATGCGAAATTGAAGTTCACTCACTTTTTCCTGGTCATCATCAGATCCTCAAGGTTGTTCATGAACCTGAATGTTTGAGCTCAAATTCGAACCATCTAGCTATTACCGTTCCAGAGATCCCATCTGACAACAAAGATAATCCAAGATCCTGGAAACCACTGATCCGATCTAGCTAAGAACACAAAATTATCTTTTAAATAAAAAAAACCGGGTCAAAATCCGATCTTTCGTTGTTAAGTCACATACAAACACACAAACAGACAGGTAAACGTGTCAAACTTATAACACGCCCTCCCTCGATCGCTCGGGGGTTCATTCAATCATTGATTCATTAAAAAAAATGGGCTAAATCCCCCACATCCGGCAGTTTACCCAAGATGTTGCAAAATGTGGAAGCTTGGAAGACATGGGGTGCTTCCAAAATAACGTAAAGGGAGTTCTATCCGTACAAGTATTAGTAGTCTATGTATATTTTATGTATGTTTATCATTATTTATTTAAGTATACATATATATCTGCCTATTTTTTTAATTTACTTAGTAAGTATAGTGTGGTAATTAATTAGGTTAGGTTTAAAGATATTTATTCACACTAAAGACATATTGCCACTTACATGTGAAAAAGACTTAAAAAGATGCATGTTCGCTACACTATTCACTAACACTATATATTATATATAGTTAGTAGAACGCGTACAGTATTATGATGATGACGGGAGCAAACCACCTTTCAAAAAAACAAACTGCGCTAATTTTAGCTTAAATTCATTTAAAGAATTTGTGTTTTTAATCGGTGAAGGTAGACTACTATAACAGCGCGCACCCTCGTATGTAAGCATTCGTTTGCCATAGTTCGTTCTCGTCTTTGGCAGAACTAAATGACTAGCACGTCTCGTGCCGCGTTTAGTTACATGTTTTACTTGAGTGAGTGATATTGATGTTTGTATGACTTTGGTCAGTATCTTACGAATTAGAATACACGCGTGGTGTATTGGTGGTAATTACCTTGGTATTTATACATTTACTTTACTTACTTTATAAGGTAGACAGCGCATAAGCAATGTATTGGTTTGGTACTTGGTTTTTTAATAAATATGATCAAAGACTTCACGAAATTCACCCTATGCTTTATTCGCTAGTGAAGTTTTATATGGAAACCGCGTCTGCTGTTGGCTTATGCGATGTGAGCTTTCCCGTACGTTAGCCGTTATTCAAATGTCAAATGTATGGAACTATTTGCATTTGTTCAAACCTTGACTCAGGAGAGGGCACCACTAGTCGTTGCCATAGACAAAGCAAATACAAATTTAACAGTAGTACCTAGTAGTAGATACCTACTTTAATCTTTCCTGTATTCTAATGTATAATTTAAAAATTAAGTGCCTTCCTTCGTTTTTTAATATTTTACTTCTGTTTATTAATATTTCCGTTATTTATATGTTCCGGTAGTGTATCATTAGGGAGTGATCCCTGGCACTCGGGGGATGCCTGACAATCAGCGCCGCAGTGCTAAAAGCGCTCCGGCAACAGGCCGAGGCAGTCCCCTTTTTCCGGTGCTGCACACCACCTTCATCAAACTTAATTACTTTTGCTTATTTGTTTTTGTAATATATTTGTCTAATATTATTTTCATCTTCTGTACCTAATTGTTTGTATGTCTGTATCGCAAATAAATTCTTTCTTTCTGTTTTAGTCTGAATTCTGTGGATATGGTTAGCAGCGTGGGTACCTGTCCATCGTCCTCCTGACCCTGAGGCCTCCAGTTCTGCACGAAGTACTGGCCGGCTGCGGGGCGCCCGTCCCGCACCCCCTCGTTACCCTGCTATTAAAAAAATATGTAAAAACATTGAATGATTGTGCGCTGCCATTATAATTATGCCATTATCCGTTTTTAAGTATTTAGGACACTATGTTATCGATGGCCTTAAAGATCAAGTTGACATTGAAAGGGAACGCAGGGCATTGGCGGTGAGGTGTAATATGCTGGCCCGCAGGTTTGCTCGTTGTAGTGATCAAGTTAAAATCACGCTTTTTATAGCCTACTGCCAGACTTTCTACACAAGCAGCTTGTAATTGCTCCAATTACACCAAAAAATCGATCAATGCCCTGCGTATACAGTATAATAATGGCTTCAGGATGTTGATGGGGTTGCCTCGTATCTGCAGTGCCTCCGGTATGTTTGCGCACGCACATACCGATGGTTTTCGTGCCATTATGCGCAAAAGAACTGCGTCTCTGCTTTGCAGGCTTCGGAGCGTCTGACGTCGGACGGTCTGCCAGTGTTCTTAACAAACCTATATTGGTTTTTGTTACACTGTGTATGTAAATGTTTGAATGAAATTATGTAGATTTTCAATAAATAAACATAAAAATTGAGCAGCTCCAACAGCATCCTGAATGTGACAGTCAGTTTACAGTTTTTTTACTCTACCACCGCTTCGTAAGGTGCTGTAGCTGAAAAGAAAGAAGCGGCGCAAGAAACTTTCAGCAGCACGTCTTTTGTAATAAATATATCTTACAATAATTATGAATACATCATATAGCTGGAGCTGAATTTAGGACCAAGCCTCTTTACCATTTAAGTGGTCATTTATTTTATAATAACTCTTTTTACATAAGGTCCGTCTTATGTGGGTCTTAAATATGTTCTCTGTCATATTTATTACAGTATCAGGTATCTTATTATAAAATCGCACACAGTGACCCATAAATGATGTGTTTACTTTACTAAGTCTAAAGCGTGGGACTGCACATTTGACGACAGTAAATGGAACGCTACATTGGAGCCCAGCGTGGGGCAACTGTTTTACAGCATCTGTCAATCTTTCATTGCGGGTCATAACCCACCTATCCCCCTATTATCAACCCATATCCCTGGATTCGCCAGTGAATCATACCTGGTTCGGTTCTAGCCTTTGCTGGTTGTACTGCTGTTGCAGCTCATACTGCCGTCTCTGCTGTTCGTAGGCTTGCTGGTAGTGCTGATCGGAAGTGGGGGGAGCCACTGGCTGCGGGCTCTTCGGGAGGTGACTACCTTCGAGGATCTAGAAGGCGTTATGGTCAAATTAGATATGGTTTGATGTTGATAACCCTAGAGCTTCAATGACCTTGATAAAGGTCTAGAAATTCACAAAAAACTTTTCGTTAAAGTTATACAATAAGATGACAAGATATGTTCTATAACACCTGCTCGAAAATTCGTTTATTTATCAAGTCAAGACACTTCCCGTACAATTTTCAGTCAATAAATATGTCCATTTTTGAGCAAATGTAACAAAAAAGATCATGTACCTATATCACGTGCGGGAAGACCACGTGTCACGCTCACGTATCCACAACACTCGCCTGTGACTCGTAGCGGAAATTCGCTCCTTCCCGCAATAGTTAGACAATCTGCTATTTTTTCCTCTGACATGCGAGTTTCCTCACGATATTTTCATTTACATTACCGACTGGAACCGGACCCGTGAAGACAGAGGCCCACTGCTAGAACAAACAGAAGGTACCAGGCGACCATAACTTAAAAGGAGAGTATGAAATACGAGATGTGAGGAGTGTCTTACCTGGAAGCCATCCTTGCCGGCTCTATACTTCAACTTGACGAGCTGACCGTTCGGGTCTTTGTACTGGTATGCTCCCACCCTGGAGCCGTCGGGTTCGATTACCTCACCAGCTGCTAGGCCGTTGTCTGACGCGTATTCGAAGCGGAAAGCGCCCTCTGGGTACAAAGAATGTGTAGTTCAGGGTTTTGGGGCCACCGAAATCCTCACAAAAGCGTCCTTCAAACCGCAAGGGAATCCCGGCAGCTGCGATACCAAATCAATTTTGTTTGATTTACGACTAAGTCCGCGTTTGACTTCAATCTCACCTGGTGGTAAGTGATGATGAGGCCGAAGATGAAGCACACGGGTTTAGTAAGTACTGGCCCTTCTATAAACACTCCCGAAACACATAGACGCCGAAGCGAAGATATTTCACTACAGACTTTTATCTCATATTATGGCAAGAATAACCCAGAAAAGGAATAACCCAGCGGCACTTCGACCCTTGAGGATCTTTTATGCCTACCCCATTTACACACTGGTCATCTCAGTGTGCAGGTTTCCTTCACCGTTAGAGCAGTCCGTAAATGTACTTACTTACGAAAAACTCATTGGTACATGGCACTGCACAGTTTCGAACCCGGACCTCCCGCATGAGAGTCCGGTGCCCTAGCCACTATGCTACCGACGCTCTTTGACGACAAACTTTAGAATTAATCTAGAAGAGAGTTGTTATGTCTTACCAGATGTCAAAGCCTGCTTATGATGCAGAATGGCAGCCTGCTGTTCCTTGCTGGCCTGGTAAGGAGGCCGCCAGGGCTCTATCTTGGCCAGAAGGGGCGATGGTTGGATGTAGTTGTTAGGCTCTGAAAAATTTAAAATTGAACATACAATTTTGAATCTTGGAGCGTCAAACTCCCGCGCGTCCTGGTTCGGTAAACCATGGAATGTCATGTACCATATGCTGTTTTCGGTAGATTTTTTGGAAAACTTACGTAGGTACATTGCTCTAATAGTGAAAAAAAAAAAATATCGTGACAAACCGGCACACTGAGTGAAAACCAATGTGTGAACGGGGGAAGTCAATTTGATTGGTTAATTTCTTGGAATAACTACGACACTACTAAGCCACTATAAGAAGAATATTGGTAGACTGATTACATTTTATTTTTACTTGCTTGAAAATAATACGATACTGGTACGGGTCAAGATTTCTTATACGAAATATGGCGATTTCATTGGCGTGTAACAATGAATTCAGATCGGTAACTACTACACCATTCGCGTGCGAACACTCGATTCATTTCACTTTTCATCCGAAGAAATTCATTTACATATATACAAAGAATGAATATGCATACTATTCGTTTCACTATCATGTAGGTTGACGGAAATACAATTAACCAAATGAAAATTGACACTGGGAAGTAAATAATAGGAACTTTTTCGACTTTAACGCATTTTACATTAACAGGAGCTTGGTTCATTATCCTCCAAGAATAATAAATAGTAATACATAAAGATTCAAAAATATCTGTTAATGAAAAACAAAATTAAACTTTATAACAACAACACGCGATTATCTCGGAACATAGTATGCGTAAAAAAGGGTACGTAATGAAGACCGGTTTCTCGAGCAACTGTCGGCCGCCGCGCCGTGCGCTCCCGTGATGGATGCCTAACTGCCGTTATCAATATTTTACCTACGGTCATGTTTTTGATATGTATGTGTTAAGTTGTTTCTATATTTGGTGTTTCATTTAACTGAGTGGATTGTGCAGCGGCCAGACAAACCAGTTTCTGTTTTCAGGGCGCGAAGATTTGTAAATAGTAAAACCTAATATGTACACATAATTTAAAAAAAAGAATAGTTTTGGTGTTTTTCCATCACGACTCCAGATTCCCATACAAAACAGCGTCAATCTTAGACTTGACATTCAAGGAGTGCTGCTTCGTGAAATAGGACCCAGACATGCAGGTTTCTTCACAATAATCTCATCCTTCACATCACCGTTTAAGAAAAGTTAAACTGGGTTTGAAGTTTGACTGACTACTTAAATGATAGAGAGGCTTGGTCCAAAATTCAGTTCCACCTCTGCACATTGTGTATATGATTGTATTCATAATTATTGCAAGATGTGCTGCTGAAAAGATGTGCTGCTGAAACTTTCTTGCACCGCTTCTTTGCTTTCAGCTACAGCACCTTACGAAGCGGTGGTAGAGTTAAAAAAAATGCCGTAAAAATGTACTATAAGGTACTTACTTACAATAAATCATTTTGATTTGATTTAACTGAATTACAGGTTACCTGAAAATACTCGCTTAAAATAATAAGGCCGCTATTTGTTTGTAACTAATGAAGAAAGAAGAAGAATAATAAGAACGTTTTGTTTTATATGGTACCAGGAGTAGATAAATCCAAAGAGATGACCGTACCTCTCCATGGCTCCCGTACGGGAGCAGGCGCGACTGGCCGCCACGGCTCAGCGATGCTTCCTTGTGGTGTGACGTCATTCCGTCCAGCTGGCGAGAACAGCCCCTTCTGGTACGAGTCTATCTGTGGACGGGAAACTCTTCGCTTTCATGATGCCCTGGTTAGCAAGGACTTTGTGATAGTTTTTGTGAGTAGAGATTGAGAGAATTGAAATTATTCATAGAGTCAGGGAGAGGATTGGAGGAGAGAGGGGTGGTTTAACTTCCCAAGAACAGAGAGAGAGAGAGAGAGAGAGAGAAAAAGGGTTCTTCCTTCCACCCTTCTCTGATGAGAACAGTTTCTTTTGTGAACGGGAAACTCTTAGCATTTATTGCTGACTTTGTAATAGTTTTTAGGGTGTCAGAAAATTGTAGAGGCTAGATGGTTAATGATTTTCATGCCCAGTGGCCTGATGTCTGATGAAATCTCTTCGCTTTCATAGTAACGGTAGTATAGGTGATTACTTGACAGAATATACTTCCAAGAAAGGTGAGGTTAAAAACAGAAATGGCCAGAAATTGCTTTCGGCAGAGGAAGGAAAGACCATTTTCCCCTTGGGAGCACCACCAGCCGTGGTCGTTTCTGATTTTTCGGTCCCAATTTTGGAAAATGTTACGTGAGGACATTTTCAGAGAAGAAAAATGACAGGTAAGTAGTAACTAAGTATATTTAGAAGCCATGGCACAAGAAGGAAGCTAACTGCTATTTGCAATGTTCACGTCACCGCACAAGGTTACGTAATCAAACGAATGTTACCGTTGATGACGTACCTTTGTGCGGTGACGTGAACATCGTGCAATCCGTAGCTGTTATGCCTTTTTTCTTGTGCCATGGTAGAAACCATCACAGAAATCGAACTAGTAGCGCCCTCTCCTCGAAGCCATATAGACGTAAAGACCAGTCCAGTTTAGACTCCCCCCTCAATACAGACAGAGTAAGATAGAGAGATAAAGATCCCGAGGGTCGAAGTGCCGCTGGGTTATCCCCGGCGTCACAAGATAGAGATACTGATTGGAAATGGGGCTCTTACTCTGTTGGGGATGCGCATCATGGTGTTCCAGGGGCGGTGCATCGGTTGGAACAGCCCCGGCGAGACCTGCCACAAGCAATCGCTTACCTGATATGATCGCCTGGTACTTTCGTTTTAGGACTTTTCGGGAAAAAGCTATAATTACATTGATCGCTTGCACGACTTTGTACCTACATATTTTATGAAAATTACAAAGAAGTATTTTCAACTTTTGACATGATTTTTGGCAAACTCAATTAAATGTATCTAATTCGGCCAATCCATGCCCCTCCATCCATTCTATAAAAACTAATGGTGACGGAAAAGCCTCGAACTACACGCGTCCGGTTCTAGCCCCGGTGCGGTTCTAATCACGAAGCACTGATTTCAAGTGGGAACGCATATGATTGGTTGCAAACCGAACCGGAGCTGGGGCCAATTCGCCTAAATTACAACGTTTCTATCCAATTTCAATTTAGTTTTCGTTCCAATTCTATTTGGACACCAAATCGCATTCTGCTGACGCATAACTCTACCACTGTCACCTTTCGATTTACTATACTTTCGATTACACCTATCGTTACTATACTACGAAGTACCTCGCGAGGAACTTATGTTCGATCGTTATATTTGACAGTTGAAGCGTTTTGTTACCGTTCAACTGTGATTCAGTATAAACTAAACGTTTTATTAGAATGCAGAAATACGCTACTGTTCTATCAATCGTTGACTCGATCGGAACTTAACTGAAATGGGATCATTAGTGGATAGCAGCATACGAAACACGTCATAACGATGCAGTTTAGATTCTATTTAGTTACGTTGTATTTAGTGGAATCGATCTCCTGAACAGAACAAATCTATATTCGCACTGAAAGCGGTCAATGCATGTGTATAGGTAACTTACAAGGAAAGTGCCCCAAGTGTCCAGCTCCGATTTGATTCATTTTAAGATATATTGCAGAGCATTGAAAAATACCCGTATTATCGACCCATTTTCATATTTAGTGGGAGAAATCGCCCTTCAAAGTTTTCGAATGTATGGGAATTAGTGAAATCAGTTTGGTACATATTGCAGAATTAACTCCTCCGATTTGTTTCTTATTAAAATATATTGCAGAGCATTGAGAAATAACTACCCATATTTTTTTATCAGCCCGAATTCATATTCAGTGGTGGAAATCGCCCATAAGAATAAGAATAAGTTTATTTGTGCGGTAAGATTACAAAGGACTCACAGTCCATACACCAGTAGGAACTTAAGCATATGTTATATTAAACTAAATAAAATTAGTGAGCAACAAGTTAGTTTACAATAAACGCTGACCTCCGAACTAGGAGGTTCCTGTATCTCGGAGGACAGATCTCTTCTGTGACCAGTGCAAATGAACATGTAACAGACGTTGGCCAAGCCAAGAAAATATAAAACTGAAAAATTTTGAAAGAAAGACAAAAAGAACAATCATCATCATCAGCCTATTAATGTCCCCACTGTTGGGGCGCAGGCCTCCCCTTGCACAAGGGTACGGGCCATGATCCACCGAGCAGGCCCAGTGCTGATTGGTGGATTTCACACGCCTTCGGAAACTTTTAATTTCCTCAGACATGCAGGTTCCTCGCGACGTTTTCCTTCACCGTTAAAGCAGTCGGTAAATGTAAAAAGCAATAATCTTAGAATGAATCAAATCGGAGCCGGACGGACACTTGGGGTACTTTCCTTGTTAGTTAACCAATAACCCCGCCCATGTAAACCTAAGGTTACACGCTCCACTACACATCAGTATAACTTTCTTCTAAGTTACATCAGATATAAGTGTCCAATTATGTCGGTTACCTCTTCACTTGGTTAACAGCTAGTTATGTGGGTACTTAATTGCATTATACCTTGTTCATTTTGTGATGACTGAATACAAATTCTTACCAAAAAATCTTCACATACCTAAGTATTTAATCTCTTTGATTTTTAGTTTTTAAGTTGTTTTTTTTTACCTACAACACTATCGCTCCGACTAACATCATACTCATACCATTTATTGCTTTTCATGTGTTACAATTGGTCTTAAAAATGTATATTATCTGGTCATACATGAAACCCTGAGTAGGGCACCGCAATATTAAATAAGAGATTATAATATATTATAATAGTAATAAATACTAACGAGATAAATTGAATTAAATGTCATTATAAGTTATACATAATTGATTTTATAGTTAAGTATTGGTTTTATCATCAAAAAACTCCTGCAGTGAATAGAAACATTTGTTAAGAAGATACAACTTTAATCTTTTATTGAATATCGAGTCTTTTAATTCAATGTCGATACATTTTCAAATTTTGTTATATATTTTTATTGACATAACGAACGGTCCAGAACTGTGTAGATTTAATTTTGATTTTGGCAGAGCAAGTCTTTTCTGGTATCGAGTGTTAAGTGGCGTACTTTGTAGGTCCTCTGGTTTTTTATACAAGTGTGTATGTTTCCTCACAAATTTACAAATCTCCAAAATGTATATTGATGTTGAGGTTAAGATTTTTTGTTCGATAAAGTGCATTCTGCAGCTTTCCATTTGATCTATGTTTACGATAATTCTTACACATCTTTTCTGTAATTTAAAAAGATCTCCAACTGAGGTGCCGTTTCCCCACATAATGGTACCGTATCGTACATCTTGGGATAAGGGGTTAAAGGAAAACAGCGCTGAATATTTGGTACCCGAGTATGTCAGTATACCTCAATGTCTAAAGACAAGAGTCTTTAACCAGTGCGTCCTACCAGTAATGACCTACGGAGCCGAAACGTGGACACTGACGGTGCGACTGGTTCACAAATTGAAAGTCGCTCAGCGTGCTATGGAAAGAGATATGCTCGGAGTATCTCTGCTGGATCGAATCCGAAATGAGGAGATCCGGCATAGAACAAAAGTTATCGACATAGCTCATAAGATTAGCAAGCTGAAGTGGCAGTGGGCCGGTCACGTCTGTCGCAGAACCGACAACCGCTGGGGTAGACGAGTTCTGGAGTGGAGACCGCGTTTGGGCAAATGTAGTGTGGGACGCCCCCCTGCTAGATGGAGCGACAATCTGCGCAAGGTGGCTGGCAGCGACTGGATGAGAAGAGCCGAAGATCGGGCTCAATGGCGCGCCCTGGGAGAGGCCTATGTCCAGCAGTGGACTAGAATAGGCTGCTGCTGATGATGATGATGATGATGATGTCATGTCAGTATTTGCTGACTTTGTCTTTTCTGAACATTTGTAGAAAATTTAATTATTTTTCTTTTTGGCCATTTGACGTATCATATAGGGATGTCTATTCGGTGCTCGAATCATTACCGATTCGATTCTTTTAAAAATAGATTAACTATTTCGATTAATTAATTTACTCTAATCTCTAACGTCCATAATTCCCGAGGGGGTAGACAGAGGAACCACCTTCATCATAGGTAGTTCCCACTTTACGCCGTAAGATTTGGTGAACAAACGTGATGTGTGGCGAGCCTAATGCCGTCTACAGGGTAGAATAGTAATAATAATAATAAATTTATTTACCGACAACACTACAACGGAAAGGTACAATGAATACTACAAAAAATTAAATTAAAAAATAACATACATTGTTCCTAATACCGAGCCTACGATTAGCACCAACACTAGGTAATCCTGTGTCGTGGGCGCTGTGGTGGGGAGTGTGTGTTGTGTTGTACCTAAATGTACTGTCAGTAATGTGATTTGGCGAAGTGGAATTGTGTGAGTAATGTTGGTGTCTCTATTTGTAAAACTAAATGATTGGAGTAATAATTAACAGATAAAGCTATGCGAATTAAAAAACTAAAAAAGTAAATAAAGCCTAGTGGGTATTTCCGCTAAAAATACCTACCATACCATAGTATTGGCGATATTTGTAAAAATTGTACAATTCAATGAGTCAATCTCTAGACGATTCGACGTAAGTATGTAACTGCGCAGTTATTGAAAAATATATAGTATCAATCTTATTTCAAACAGTCATGACATGACCACATGAAATAATCTATAAATATTTTAGATAAGAATTTGAATACAAAAATATCATTTTATGATGCTTTTATGTAATAAAATATATTTATAGCCGTTTTCGGTAGCAAAATTTTAAGTTCTTATTTTGACATTATTCGCCAAACACGATAGATTTACGTTGTATGGCATATATCAAAAGGATCATCCCAAAATGAACAAGGTATAGTTAGTTCTCGCGCAAGAGCACAAATGCCTGCGCGCCATCACCGATGCCCCACGTTACGTGCGCAACGCGACCATAAGTCGAGATCTGGAGATAGAGAGACTGGACACGTTCATCGAGCGCCTCGCACGCGGCATGTTTGACCGCGCCGACAACTCTGCCCACCCATCTCTACGTGAGATGGCACCTCTGCATGCCCGCCCGCCCGATCGTTCGAGCAGAGCCCTGCCCAGGGAACTGCTCAAGGGCGAAGCCACATCCGCCGAGTGACATCGTGCACCGGCGGCACCTAACCGGACATGACCACGCCAATGGCACCCCCAGGACCCACCCGTAGTTACGGGTGGCGATTGACACCGCCGCAAGAGGGCATAGCCCTGAAGCAGCCCCCCCACGCCCCCTCCCAGGGACGTGAGAAGATTCGACGTTACGTTAGTTAGTTCTCTCTGTTTTTAAAATTGCAAACCGAAACAATTAAAAATAAAGAAATAAATGTAGGCAACAACAACACAAGGCGCGGTAAACATTTATGACAATTTTCGCCGAGGGTTAGGTACCTATCTCAAGAAGAATGTTGTTGATAAGAATGTTGTTGAGAAGAATGTTATTGAGAAGAATGTTGTTGAGAAGAATGTTGTTGAGAAGTTGTTGTTGAGAAGTTGTTGTTGAGAAGAATGTTGTTGAGAAGAATGTTGAGCTTGTTTCTCTTTGTGAGTCTCTTTATGATGTAGAAGCACCTAACCAAACGGCAATATGTCCAACTCGGAGAATGTCAAGATCACGACATGTCACATATTACATGTTTTTATGTATAATACATGAGAGTGATCATACAGACGCGTATTTCGTCGTCGTTTACGCGTATATAATGTAACGTAATAAAGGCTTGCTCGGCCATAACTCTCTCAATAACAGAGTCGTGAGAATATGGAACAAGCTACCGCAACAATTCGTGGATGCATCTTTAGTCAACGGTTTCAAAAATAGACTAGACGGTTTTTAAACAGTGCATAAGTAGTGGCGGATTTAATTGACTATGAACTCAATGACTTTTGTGGCGATGCGAACGTGCGACTGCATCACGTTTGCCGCTTTTGCAACGCGCTACAGAAGCGACTCAGTATCGCTACTACATCGATGCAAACGCGCGACTGTGTCGGGCGACATCGGGGTAAAGGGAGAGAGAGGGCCGGTACGCATCACAGCGAGCCGCGATAGGCCGCTGTTTCGAATTTTGAATAGAGATATGTATATTTTTTTTGCCATTGTATTAAACACGCTACACGTACCTATAGTTACTACCGTATTCATCTTGCAACTGTAGCGTGCAAAGGCTTTTGTGAGACACTACTGCATCGCGTCTGTAGCGATGCTGCATTGCGGCTGTATAGCGATACAGAATCGTGACTGTGTGGGCTATGCTACACCGCGAGCGGCTGCATCGCGTCTGTACCGATGCTGCATCGCGACTGTATCGCAACAAAAAGTCGACGTGGGCGATGGCCCAGCTTAGATATAGGCGCATCAGCTTAATGCTGCCTGCTCATTAATCAATACATTACTATATATTACATTATATATATATACGCATTACTATGCCTACTGCGCCTCGCATTTACGACGATTGAATAACTCCGCTAATTCCATAATAGATTTAAGTATTTATATTTTATTGTCAACTTTTAGAAAAGTAAATAGGTAATAATACGACCGATTCATTACTGGCGCACAAGCCCCTGTGGCTTATGCCAGTATTATGTTTTAAGATATAATTAGTTTTATTTAATTAAAGGGTAAAAATATATATAATAATAATAATAATAAAGTCCATTCGCTCAAATAGTCTCCTCACTCTTTGAAAATGCCAACCGCGGCTGCGCTCGCGCCGTGGTTAGTCAAACGATGACAATGGTTATTCGTGTAATGTGTCTGTTTAAAAGTCAATTCAGTTATAGTCTTGGTCTTGGAAAAGAAAAAGTGGGCGGCATTTTCAAAGAGCGAATAAGGCTGGGACTACATGCGCCGGTTCCAGCGCCGCCGGTTCGGTTCGCAGCCAATAACGAGGCGCTGACTTCAAGTGGGGTGAGGCCGGCATGCTTGTGATTGGCTGCAACGCACCGAACGAACCGGACGCGTATAGTCCAGCACTAAACCTTACTATATAATGTAATGTAATGTACGAATAATCCGGCTCGAAGGACCACTTATGAAGGATATGGCTACATTTATTTTTGTGAAACGAATTAAAAATTCATTTTAAATTAATTATTTAGTTTTTATTACAAAACTTTGTGCACTGTTCCTTATGATCACAAAAAACAGAGAGCGATGCCTTGTTTGTATGTGCCAGAACGAGAGGGAAGATTTGACGTGTGCGTTTAGTTTCACCATAATATTTATAGTCTATGCTGCGTTTCGCACAGTATGTAATGTAATGTATGTATGTATATGTGTGTATATGTAGATATTTTATGTATTAGTATATATAATTATATTTGTATATGTATATTATATTAATCGTTTTGTACGCATTGTATCACACTAATTTTGTGCAATAAAGAGTATTTATTCATAAACCTAACGCGGCGGGTTCCGCGGCGCATTTAAAAACTCAAGCAATACGCGCAGGTAAACACAGCATGAACGCTCTCATATATCGTAATGTGCACGAGAGCGTTTCGGCCTTCGCCGAGACTCCCTGCAAGCGATCAACGCAGCTCCCACAGTATCTACTTGTGTAACAAAACCCCCCTATAGTCCCAAAAGAGGAGCAGTTGTATGGAACAGCTGATTTTGTTTCTCAGTTTCAGAGTTGGTCCCATAGGGAATGTTTTTCAGTTATGGATACTGAACTCCCATTTTTCGGGACAATAGGTTTTGTTACACCCTGAAAACTCACGTGCTGTCTAAACGTCTGCGGCGCGTAGAACTCCTGCGCTTGCGTCGCCGCCAGCACGGCGCACCAGAAGCATATCAGCTGGAAAATCATTTTTTTAAGATTTTTATACAGTATAATATAACAGTAGCGTCATAATTATATACCGCCTGCTAAGCAGTTTATCGGCGGACATGTTGCTCCCTTATTTTATTATAAATAATCATTATATTTTTATACTTTTTGCGCCTTTTTATAATTACTTACATACTTAATAGATGTTCACATACCCTACATCACAAACGTTTACGTCATTATCTATTTCCAATGCGATATTGAGACCATTTATATGACGAAAGTAGTGTTCTCAGATTATAATTAAAAAAACTTTCCTGGACTAAAATTTTAGGTAGGTATAGTACGAAAAAAATGAAAATGAAAAAGTTTATTTACTTATACAGGGCACACAAAAGGACCTCCGACTTACAAACTAGGTCGAAAACCTGTATCTTGTAAGTCGGGATTCCGTCGCACTTTCTGTGCAAGCAAATTACAAATTATATTCTTAACCTAAAAGGAATTTGGAAAATTTAATCATAAAGGAATTTAGTAAAGATAATGGTAAGAGTGAGTATGGGTGGGGGGGCGTAGTATAGGTAGGTATCCTTGTTCATTTTGTGATGATCCATTAGAAGTTTGTTTGACGTATCATATAGGGATGTCTAATCGGTGCTCGAATCATTACCGATTCGATTCTTTAAAAAAAGATTAACTATTTCGATTAAGTAATTCACATTCCATAAGCATAACTCTCACGTCCATAATCCCCGAGGGGGTAGACAGAGGAACCACCTTCAGTCGGCTGGTTTTCAAAATACCAGATTCCCATAGGTAGTTCCTACTTTTCACCGTAAGATTTGGTGGACAAACGTGATAGGTGGCGAGCCAACCGCCGTCTACTAGGGGAGAATAGTATCCACTTGTAACGATGTCGACTTCATCGTCCATACTAACTCCTTGCCATCGATTTCTACCTCATCGTTAGCGTTTATGTCACCTCATTTCGTGATGGCATCTTTTACGCCGTAAGATTTGGTGGACAAACGTGATGGGTGGCGAGTCTAGCGCCGTCTACAGGGTAGAATAGTACTGGCGATATTTGTACATTTTAAGGCATTTTTCTCGAATTTTATCATCATCACGATTACAAGAAATCGATTGAAGATTTTTACAATAATTGTCGATTTTAATGAGTCAATCTCTAGACGATTCGACGTAAGTATGTAACTGCGCAGTTATTGAAAAATATCTAGTATCAATCTTATTTCAAACAAAATACATGAAATAATCTATAAATAGATACTAATTTGAATACAAAAATAGTATTTTAATGTTGTTTTTATGTTATAAGATATATTTATAGCCGTTTTCGGTGGCAAAAATTTAAGTTCTTAAGCATGATGCATTAATTTGTATGATTGACAACTTACCCTCATATCTAATTATTATCACTATTTACCAACAAAACACAACACCTTTCGCCACTATTCCATACAATGTGAGCCAGTTGTGAAATTCAGCTGCATATATAGACGATTTGCAAGTTAAGTGAAGAGCAGGAGCCGAATACATAATTTTCGCTTTATACCCTGACCAGTAAAATAAAAACACTGTCAAGAGGGCGCTATTGGTACTTATGAAAGAAAGAAAGATTATTTATTTCCGATACACACATACGTACATAAGACAAAATAATATTAAACAAATATATTACAAAAATAAATAAGCAAAAGTAACTAAGTTTGATGAAGGTGGTGTGCAGCACCGGACAAAGGGCACTGCCTCAGCCTGTTGCCGGAGCGCTTTTAGCACTGCGGCGCTGATTGTGAGGCATCCCCTGAGTGCCAGGGATCACTCCTTAATGATACACTACCGGAACATATAAATAAATAACAGAAATATTAATAAACAGAAGTGAAATATTAGGATACGAATATTAGGGAATTCGCTATGAACAAAATAGTACAGTCGAGCAGAATCTATAGTATACATCATCATTATCATCAGCAGCTCACTCTAGTCCACTGCTGGACATAGGCCTCTCCCAGGGCGCGCCATTGAGCCCGATCTTCGGCTCTTCTCATGCATATATAGTATACTATCTGTCAAAAACCTTCGATTAAATCTCAACCTTATGCCTGCGCAATATATTACATTCCAGATACTCAATTTTTAAAGTTTTGGGTAGATTGACCTATGGGCCAGTCCTGAATCTCGGGCGAAGAATAGAGCCACGGTAACTCCTGCCTGTCGTAAAAGGCAACTAAAAGGAGGGATCAGGATCGCGGACGGTCAAAGTGGGGGCTTTGACCGTTCATTGGCGAAGGCAATACGTTGCCGCATATTTTCCGGACTGGTCACAAAAATGGATTCGAATTCAACTTACCGGATCTGTCCGAAAAAGTACACCAGATTAGTGCTTAAAACGGGGACGACACTGTGGCGGATCCATAGGGGGCTTAAGGAACTATGCCCCCCCCAAAACCTGTTAGGCGCTAAGACGCGCGAGGCTCGACTTTCTCTTGCTTGACCATTTTTTTGTAGTTTTCCGACTCAAAGAACTAATGCCCCCCCCCCCCCCCCCCTTAACTTTCAGCTTTGATGAAAACTTTACTGTGTAGGTAGGTATATTCCGGCGTATTGTAACTACTTACTTACTACGCTGGCGCAGCGATACCAAAGAGCGCCATCGCTCTATCTCCTGCAGTCTGGAGCCAGTCAGGCGCCTGGAGCTCACGCAGATCCTTCTCCACTTCATCGCGCCAGCGGTATCTGGGACGTCCGACCGGACGTCGTCCGCCCGGCCGTCCCACATACGCTCGTTTAACTGCCCCATCCTCCCCCATCCTAGTGATGTGTCCGAGCCATCGGAGTCGAGCTGCTATCGTTTCTCCTATGATGTTCGGCTCGTTCACCATCTCTTCAATCTCCCTATTCTTTCTCATCCTCCACCCTCCGTCTTCCTTCTTGACTGGTATTGTAATTAATACTTACAAATATACCCACGTCTATTTTTATCTGGCACTAGTAGCTTGTGGCATTTTATAAAAGGGAAATGACTAGTTCAACTCCCAGTGTACCTCAAAGCGATGGACCGAAAAATAACAGGTTGGCAACCACTGGCCGCGCAGGGTAGGTCAACCTGGGGACCTAGATATAGCACTAATTGTTGTGTGCAATAGTGATCTGAATAGTTTATGGTTGGATCATTTCCTTTCCTTGTTACAAAGTGCATTCTTTATGAATAATGTAGGTAAGAAAACTCAGTGGAGAAACGCGCTAAGCGTAATTAAGGTAGCTATTTTTACAATGTCAAAGTAATACATGTAATGTAGTTAATGTCATTTGGATTTTAAATTCATGAATTCGTTAAAATTGTATAAAGTCTGCTCGAATAGCCATGCTTTTAATCGGTATTTGAACGACTTTATAGTGTAACGATGTCGACTTCATCGTCCATATCAACCTCCTCGCCATCAAATTCAACCTCATCGTTAGCGTTTATCTCATCTCATTTCGTGTTGGCATCTTCATTTAAATTCAAAATCATGTTCCCATTCCATTTCTAAACTTCATTATTCCATTAATTTCATTGTTTTATTTGTATTTTCACTTTTTCTCTGTATTTTGTCTCGAACGGACGTCTCCCGTTCACTGTTATTTCCTACTCCTACCTATTTTCTGTGTTACTGTTTCTGTGTTCTTTTCCTAAAAATATATTATTTATCACCAAATTCTTCTATTACTTCATCTGCGCACTGAACCCTGATAGCCGGCACATAGAGGACAGACTGTAGCAATAGTAAGTGCCTCTTTAACGTTTAAGACATTTTTACACATTGAACAACCATGTCATAGTGAATACTAGATTAACTCTAGTATTAGATATCTCAATTGCCGTCTACGTTTTATTATGACAAAGTCGTTTACAACGACTGCTTTAACGGTGAAGGAAAACATCGTGAGGTAACTTGTGCACTGATATAACCAGTGTGTGAAATGGGGAAGGCAATGGCAAACCACCTCATTTTAATTCGTATTAAAACATAATAACATACATTAAAAGAAAAACTTTTAGAAAGGTGCGTGAGTTTGTAGGAACGCGCTGTTTGAGGACATGGATGACGTAACGTCAGTTGTATGAAAGGGAAAAGGGAAGATCTTCCACCAGGCGGGGTGTTGTGCCTGGTGACCAGATGTCCTGGTCCAACTATGGATGTTTGGAACTCGTATATATGCGATGTCCCAGGAAAATTTCGATAGCGCGTTCTACACCGATGTGAGTAGGTACTGTATCGTAGTGACGCTTCGTGCGTCGCCACAAGTTTAAAAAAAAACATTTTTGGTTCGGTTTTGAAAACTTCTGTGTGCTTCGGTTATTGTTAATTATACGCGAATGTACTATGACTGTAGTAATGCAACTGCCCTCTACTAATACTATATTAGTAGAGATCAGTGAGTAAGATAGAGACAGTATCCGATACCCGAATGTTTATCTAAGAGTATACTGACTTATATAAATATAAATGTTGAAATTCAGAGGGTACTTTTAGTCCGAAATATGCAATAATTTTAAAAATAATTCCTATACAAAAACAATTTCACCCTTTATTTTACATAAACGGTTTAATAGACTTCGATAGACAGTGGATGGAGCTGGTCTGGTTCTTCGGTTAGGCGTTTCCAGGCATTACAATAGACTCATAAGGAGTATACCACTCACCTTGACTGGATTTGAGCTGCGTCTCATGGAAAGAGGCGGTGGACACGTGGTGTCCAACAGTGCACATCAGTTTCCTCACTAATCACAAAGTTTTGGCTAGCCAATTTATTACCCAAACATAGTTAACATATAACAACACACAAATCCATGGAAATTGTCCAGAAATGTTGAGAAAAACCCCATATACCCAATTTTAATTGTCCGCCGTAGATTCCGTGTGGTCGAGGCAAGATGGCAGCCTACCGAGAGTCTCCCTCCACTCGCACGCCCGCATGTCGCGGATATTGTAGTATACCCACTTATAAGTAAATTATAATGCCCGAACAGAAACATTTTCAAATGTTCAGATCAGACTTGAAATACGGCGCTACCAGTATGATTTCCGTGGTTTAGATCAAACGAAAAAGGACACAAATAATAGGCAGAGAAATTGGAGCATACTTCTTTCGCTACATCGAATGCCGTTCTAGGTTATTTTAGAAAAAAACACAATTGCAAATGATTTTACGACTTTAATAATTAAAAATGCACATTCAACGATAACACAACACATTAAATCTTAGGTAATAGGCATTAAAATCACATTTTCATTAATTGGATCTTTACAATTCGATTTTTCGGTTGACCATACCTAAAATAAAGAGCTCACCCCATGCTCAAATGTCTTGCACCTAGAGCTATAAAACTAATTTAAAACATATCGGCGATTAATAAGTCGGCATATGGCGTTTCTAAAGTTACGTAGTTTTAAAAATCTTTTCTATTATTTTACTGGTAATTAAATTCAGTTCGACTGAATTCAAGTGTAAATGCATTCAGTACGCTTGATCGACTAAATCGTTGCGTTTAGGTTTACAACATCCAGTTCCTAAATGGTCCACTTCCCATAACGTCCACTTCCACTCGAGAAGTGAACCTAAAGGGAACTTGCATGTTCAAAGAAAATAAAAAAATGTTAGCCCTACGAGTGTCTCTTGGGATCAGAAGGTGCATCCGCAGCTTCCACTAACTAGCATGTGGGTGTGTAGTTTATCTGTTCAAGCACGTCTGTTGGTAGGCAGACAGAACGAAGTGAAGAGAAAATGATAATGATGATGGCGCTCCGTCCTCGCTGCCTACCTCTCGAGGGAGTGGATCTTTTAGGAGTGGACGTTATGGGAAGTGGACGTTATGGGAAGTGGACGTTATGGGAAGTGGACCATTTAGGAAATGGTATTTTTAGGAGTGGACCTTTTAGGAGGTGGACGTTATGGGAAGTGGATCATTTAGGAAGTGGACGTTATGGGAAGTGGACCATTTAGGAGGGGACGTTATGGTAAGTGGACCATTTAGGAAATGGACTTTATGGGAAGTGGACCATTTAGGAAGTGGACTTTATGGGAAATGGACCATTTAGGAAGTGGACGTTATGGGAAGTGGACCATTTAGGAAGTGGACGTTATGGGAAGTGGACCATTTAGGAAGTGGACGTTATGGGAAGTGGACCATTTAGGAAGTGGTCGTTGTGAACCTAAACGAATCGTTGCCTAATAAATTAGTCGACTTTGAAATACTGATACCAACATAACCATCGTTCTAGGAAATTCTCCTGTGATATTCTGAGCTCCTGGTATCTTAACAATCAATTTCTTTCAATTATTATTTAGGAGGCTTGAGTCAAGGTTTTAGTAGTGGTAGATCCTAATGTGAAGGATCCCTGGGGTGGTACCACCCTCTTATCTATTTCTGCCGTGAAGCAGAGATGCTTGCATTTCTGTGTTTCGGTTTGAAGGGTAAGAGAGCCAGAGTAATTTCCAGCACATGGGGCAATCCATCTTAGTCCTCAAGGTTAGCAGCGCATCTTAAACCCTCCAACATTAATACAGTGAGGTGAGATGTCTATGGGCGACGGTGACCACTTAACATCAGGTGGCCCGTTTGCTCGTCTGCTCTCCTTATTTAATAATTTTAAAAAAATAGGCCTACGGAAAGAGTTATGCTCGGAGTATCTCTGCTGGATCGAATCCGAAAGGAGGAGATCCGACGTAGAACAGAAGTTACCGACATAGCTCATAAGATTAGCAAGCTGAAGTGTCAGTGGGCCGGTCACGTCTGTCGCAGAACAGACAACCGCCGGGGGCGACAAGTTCTGGAGTGGAGACCGCGTAGTGCGGGACGTCCCCTTGCTAGATGAAGCGACGAACTGGACAAGAACCGAAGATCGGGCTTAATGGCGCGTCCTGGGAGTGGCCTGGGTCCAGCAGTGGACTAGAGTGGGCTGCTGATGGGTCCATACATAAATCTCTCTAACTCCCCCGCCCCATCCTTTCAACATAACACTCCCCCTACCTTCCCCTCCAACAACCAAGATACCTTCCCCTCCAACAACCAAGATTTAGCCAGCACATATACTCTAAAACCTTCTCAGATCTAACAACCTGGTATATGACCATTCCTAAGTACCAGGAATGTATAAAATAGAAGAGGATTTCAACACAAATAGTCGGACACCCATGGCGACATATCCGCAGTATACTTGGTGGGAGGCAAGTCGTATGGTATCACCAGACGGTTTCTGATATCCTGGTCCAATGGGAAGAAGTCTTCGTTGATCTGTGGAAAAAGTACATTCATGAAGGAACGAACGCGCGCCCGTACTAGAGAGACCTTTTTCTTCTATCCAAGCTTATATTGGTTAATCTCCCCAATAGTGGGGACTATTGGGGTAGTCTCCCAGTCCCAGTCCACCAGTGTAATGAATTACCAATGCTTATTAAATGAAAAAAAAATCTCAGGCAAGTAAGTTTCCTCATGACGTTTTCCTTCACGATATGAGGTTGATTAGGATATGTCAAAGATTTTGAAATTCACCGTATGTAGATGTTTGTTTAAGGAAACCGCGTCTGCAGGTTGGCGCATGCGCTGTGAGCATTTTCCCATAACATTGAAATTTTTGTCGGGCATTGAAATGTCATATATATGGAACTATTTATGTACATTTGCACAAACGGTTTGGCTCGTTGTCAGTGCTCACATTACCATTCTAGAGGAGACGGCGCTACTAGTCCGATTTCTGTGGTAAATGTAAAATCATAAAAACTATTGGGAGAAGAAGGACACACCCTCCGATTCGCCCTCCCCAACAAATAACCAAATCCAGAAGGGTTTACAATCGCAAAGGAAGACAATCCCGACCTCCTAAGGATGTGTTAAGTACAGAGAGTGTGAAATGAATGGGACCTAAAGAATAGCAGTTCGTTCCCAGAAAAACCACCTTGCATATAAAATATAAACCCCCCAAATTGCATATAAAATACTACTCTGCTACGCAATGCTGGGAGCAATACTGCTCCGCAATGCGCCCTCTGTTTCCCAACAAAACTTACCACGAATCTAGACAGCAGAAGAACTCCTGCTTCATAGATCATAATCCTCAGGGCTCCATTCTCTTCAACGTTCCCCAAGCGGCTATACTGATATTCCCAGAAATAAGGTGGTATATGGCAGCCTTATTCTGAATCTATGATATACTAGGTACCTTAGAAGCAAAATGCATCTGCTTCACATTGTATTCGACTTCGCTATTTCGCAAAGATCCCATTTGCTTTGCAACGCTCCCCTTTATTCTCAACAAAACTTACCATTAACTTCGATCTCAGAAATACCACATAGCAGATTTACTCTGCTGCGTAACATACAATTCGGCTTCGCAACGCTTCCCTCTGCTTCCCAACGAAACTTACCACGAATCTAGGCAGCAGAAGCACTCCAGCTTCATAGCTCATGATCCTCAGGGCTCCATTCCCTTTATTCAACGTTCCCCAGGCCGCTTTACTGATGTTCCCAGAAGTAAGGAGGTAGAAGGCGGCTTTCTTCGCGTCTTTTGATACCCTGGTATATGATTTTATGTGCGGCATTGCTTTGTTGCGGCCGGTAGATGTAGCTTTCCATTGGCTGGTGGAAAAAAATCAGAATAGTTAGTAGTCAGCACGGTTACTTTTACTACGGTCTGTCCTCTAGGTGCCGGCTAGCAGGGTTCTAGGACAGTGTGCAGATGAAGTAATAGAATAACTTAGTAATAGATATTTTATTTTTAAGGAACAGAACAACACAGAAAATAGTAAACCTAGAAAATAGGTAGTAGTAGGAGACAAAAATAAAACAGAGAAACGTCCGTTCAGGACAAAATACAGAGAGAAAGTGCAAAATACAAAGAAAACAATGTAATTAATGGAATAATAGAATTTAGAAATGGAATGGGAATATGATTTGAATTTTGAAAATATAGATGAAGATATGAAGATGCCAACACGAAATGAGATGAGATAAACGCTAACGATGAGGTTGAAATTGATGCCAAGGAGGTTGATGTGGACGATGAAGTCGACATCGTTACACTTACAAACAGAAATATAACGAAATATACCAAATTGTAACTGTTCACCGTTGTCCATAGACATCTCACCTCACAATAATGTTATTAGAGGGTTTTCGATGCGCTGCTAAGCTTGAGGACGATGAGCTTCTCCTTGTCGCATGGTTAGTTGCCAACCTATTGTCAGAGTTGCTTCACGAACGTCAGCATCCGGGACCGACAGTTCAACGTGCTCTCTGAAGCACAGAGGGGCTCGGATGAAAATGTGCTTTTAACGGTCACGTCCTAACGTTGCACGATTACTTTCCAACCATGAAGCAGAAAAGGATGTTTACATATAGATATCCGGTGTTCCGGAATTGTGTCCACCGTGGAGCATAGAGGGTGCACAGCCTGGGATCGGCCGCGATTGGGGGGTGGGTTCAGAGCAAACTCTGCGAATTTTGGTTCTTCCCTTTTCGATGTTGTTAGGCGACAGTTTTCTCGTCAATTTGCAGGGGGTTGTAATAACTTAGGGGTATGCTAGGTACTCACCTGACGAGGAGCAAGCTGGAACCACTGACACATCAAAAATAAAACTTTTCTTGGAATTTGGGAGGGAATCGAATCGATTCAAGGGTATGACTGGTAAGGGGTGAAAACAGGGACAAAGGGGTGTGGATTTTTAGGTTAAGTTATATAGAAATTCAAAATGTGAGCTCGTGCTGTGTCGCTGAGACGTGAGGGAAGCGAAAGTGATCGAATGACAGTTGTATTTTTTTAAACCTAAGTTAAGTAGCGGGGTTGCCACAAACATAAAATTTAACCGAAAGTAGGGGAGATACCAAACATCAGGACTTACTGCAAGAAGGTGTTAAGCCATGGTTGCTTCGAGTGTGCCTCAGCGGCGTATGGAAGACACCCGCCGCCTAGAAGGTCGTCATGGGACTGCCTCACGTTTTCTATAACAAACACAACACCTTTTTCATAAACATTTTGAGGTATGGGCGACGAGAAGATGTGACGTAACTTCCGAAATGCTGCCCAACCCAGCTGAATTCTTCTGTCGGCTTCTTTCTCGAAGTTGTTTCTACCTAATTGCACAGTCTGCCCGAGGTAGGCGTATTGTTGCACAACTTCGAGGGCCGTACCGTCGACGATAAACGGTCCCGGAACGACATGGTCATTGAACAAGACCTTAGTCTTGTCCAAGTTCATCCCGAGACCGACACGTCGTGAAGCAGCATTGAGATTGTCCAGCATTTCTTGAAGGTCCTGCAGCGACTCCGCCATTACGACTATATCATCGGCAAAACGTAGGTGTGAGATGTACTCGCCGTTTATATTGATGCCGTGTCCTTTCCAGTCCAGGGTCTTAAAGACATCCTCCAATGCATTCGTGAACAGTTTCGGAGATATAAAATCTCCCTGTCTTACTCCTCTGCGCAATTGGATGGGTCCTGTTTGCTGGTTCTGTACTTGGACAGACATCGTCGCGGCGTCATACAGACATCTCAACACTTCGATGTATCGCCAGTCGACTTGGCAACGCTGCTTGTTGTTTTATATTTGTACAATAAAGTGTATATTACTTTTACTTTACTTTACAACATAAAATACCTATAATCTATCTATACCAATATTATAAAGAGGAAAGGTTTGATTTTTTGTTTGTTTGTTTGAATTGAATAGGCTCCGAAACTACTGAACAGATTTGAATAATTCTTTCACTGTTGGAAAGCTACATTTTTCCTGAGTGACATAGGCTATATTTCATTTTCAAAAAAAATGGGGATCCTTACTTAAATTACGATAAAGTGTAAAAAAATATCAAAAAACTTCCTTACATCGCGTACGCTGCGAAAACTATTGATGATAGAACAAAATGATATATAACATTTTTTTAGAACACACCATTATCAACAAAAAAATCAGCGGCAGCGTGTCTCTAACTATTATAGTCATGTCACAATAAGCGTTTTTTTTATAAAAAAAAAAAGAAATTAAAATACCACCGCTACAAAAAGCTCTTTATTTGTACCTTATCAAAATAAATGATTTATTATTTAAGACTGCTTCAATACCTTTATATTACTTTTTGAATTATTCGATTCTGACATTCCATTCAACAGATATCACGAGTTTAAAACTTTGAACAAATAAACTCCATTCGGCTACTTATGCGTTGTAGGGCGTCACTCGGTTTTTTTTTAATTTACTCTTTTTTAGGAGCTCGACGCAAAAAGGAGTGAATATGTGTGTTATATTATTATTATTATTATGAATGTGTTAAAATTAACAAATCTAAATGTAATGTTTAATGCCCGTGCGAAGCCGGGACGGGCCGCTAGTAAAATAATAAAGACAAAAAACAAAGGTATATTTAATAAAAAAAAAATTTTAATTAATGGCGTTTGGTATTGTGTTTTAAGGCAAAAAGGTTCTGAATTGGAAATTGACATGTCTACTAAAAGCCGTTGTTTTTTTTAAGGCAAAGGGAACTGGGGCTCAGTTCCCTTCAGGTCTTCAGGTCTTGAAAACTCTGTAGTAAAACAGGAGTCAGAGGCCGATTTTACCCGATACCGGCATGTTTTTCTAAGAGCTCACGCACTGCAAGTTAGGGATATTACGGTGGCAGTTTTACCGGAACCGGAGTCGATACCGAAGGATTTAAATTTGATTTATCGGAGTCGGAACCGGAGTCGGAGGTAGAAGAAAGATGTTCAAAAGAAGTTAAAATTTTAAACCGTTTTTTAATTTTCATAGCTGAACTGGCCAATAATTTTTAAGATGCCGTCTGCGGCAATAAAACATATTCCTTTATGTAGTCCTACACTATTTAATTAAATATTGATATTTGAATATGTTTGCTCACAAATCTTCGGTATAACCTCCTATTCAAAATGATCGGAGCCGAAGTCTGAGTCGGAGGTGTAAAATCAATCGGAAGCTCCGACCTTTCGGAGTCGGAGTCGAAGCTCCGTAACATCCCTAAAAGATATACAAGAGTCAAATATCTTAAACTTGACAAAGAAATTCCTCTCCCTCCACGGCCGGCAACACACGTGCAATACCCCTGGTACTGCACGTGTCTCTAGGCGACGGTGACTACTTACCATCAGGTGGCCTGCCAGCCTGTTTGTTGTAGCCAATTTATAAAAAAAGAAAAAAAAAGTCAACGATGTGGCCATATTAAACAAATTGGAATTGGACAAGTCAATACCCCGTAACATTTTTTCAGTCTAGGTACGGATTACCTACCGCCACTGGTCAAGCGTGTCGTACCAGGCGACTGCCCCGAGTAACTTGCTGGTGGTAGGACCCCTCCAGGGTCCACCTGCTAGCGACCACCTTCTATGTGAAGTCTGTCGTCAAATATCTTCGCTTCGTCGTCGATGTGTTCCGGCAGTGTTTATAGAAGAGTAAAGTACTTACTAAGTGTGGGCTACATCTTCGACCTCATCCTCACTTACCAGGTGAGATTGAGGTCAAACGCGGGTTTAGTCTTAAAAAAATATTTTTTTACTGAGGTGGGTGACCATAGACATCTATGGGCGACGGTGTCCACTTACCATCAGATGGTCCGTTTACTTGTCTCCTCTCCTTTGAATAGCACTTACCTAAAGAAGGGTAGATCAGCTTCAGTTCAGGTGGAGTGGACAGCATTTGAGACTGGTTCTTGATCTTTGAGAAGTTGTGCAAGAAATCTCCGGTCAGCCACAACTGGAAAAATGTGCAAAATTGTCATATAATGTTCCACAGCTAGGTCTTCAGAATAAGGATGGAACTTGTAGTAAATTATGTTGGCCTGGTATCTTGATCCATGTCGGTCCCTACTTCCTCGTGCACTTGGGACCTTGGGCTCTTCTCGTAGCTGCCAAGGCTACCTGGGATACCAAGGTCAGTGCTTCAATTACGTCATTGGCAAGTTCTGCTCGTCTGGTTATGCTACTTAGGACTCCTTCAAAGGCCTACCCTGAGCTCCCAGAGTCCGCTACCTGATCACCTCAGGAGAATACCTCTAAAAGACTGGCGTAAGGTCCTAATAGACCATGCTCGCCTGGTACTTCCATCCTACCTTGGGTTCCTTCCCATAGCTTCCAAGGCTGCTAGACTGAGCCACCAGGTTTCATTGCCTGGTCTCCTCAGGAGGAATATGGCTAGTGTTGGTTTTAATAAGTTATGCTTACCTAATACATTCAGCAAAGCTTCTACCCATAGCTGTCAAGCCTGTCTGGGCCATGGATGAAAAAAAATAGTCTGTACCTATAGGGGCGGGCGCGGGCGTTCCTTCCTTCATTACCTGGACTATCAAGAGAATGCTGAGAGAAGAGCTGAATGTATCAGACATTCAGCAAAGCTTCTACCAATAGCTGTCAAGCCTGTCTAGGCCATGGTTGAAAAAAAGTCTGTCCCTATACGGGCGGGCGTTCCTTCCTTAAAACCTGGGCTATCAAGAGACCTTAAATATCTCCTCAGGAAGAAAGAGCAGCTTATTGCTATAATGCTATAAGGCTAGTAATAATAGTTCCTAACAAGTTATGCTCGCCTGGTAACTCTTGGCCTACCTTGGGCTCCTTCCCATAGCTCCCGAGGCTGCTAGCCTGAGCCACCAAGGTCCATTGCCTGGTCTCCTCAGGAGGAATGCAGCAATGCTGCCGCAACAGTGACCCCACTCGGGTCATGCCCCAATCCATGTCGAAATGGGAACCAGGCGCTGATGCTATTAAGAACACGCTGGAAAATGTGGGTAGTGTAAGATAAAACTATATTTTTATTAAGAACTCTAAATTAAAAATTCAAGGTGTAACATTGTGGAGATCCCCTTACTTTTTTCTGGTCATCATCAGGCCCTCAAGGTTCCAGATGTGAGAACGTTTACGACCATGGTGTCCATGAGCTCAAACGCGAACCACCTGTTACCGTTCCAGAGATCCCATCTGAGATCGAAGATCTTGAAGCCCTTAGACCAATTTTTATCAAATATAGCTAAGATATGGCTTGTCTGAAGCATAATAACTCCATCTAAATCCTCAAACTAGCGCATCGGAAACCCTCGAACATTAACAAACGAACCCATTCATAAATTAAGTCACACGAATGTCATGATTTTTGGAGCCACGAAGTCACGAAGCTTATGACACCCCCCCCCCCCTTGCGGACCCCCTCGCTCCCCCTTAACGTGTCACGTAATTTGTGGATAGTGAGGTACAACCACTGGTCCGTTTACATAAACAATAAAAAAGAAATCTTACTTGATATGACTAAAGTCGCATCTCTTCACTCTTTCGACATAATAACTCAGTTGCGGCATGTGATAGTGGTTCAAATATCTCAACAGACACTTTTTGAACATGGTCGGAGATTCGCCATCGTGGGGCATTGACCCCTGGGGCAACTCGGGGCATTTGGGGCTGAACCATAGACTGGAACAAAAAACGAATTTTAAAAATAGACATACTTGAATTACTTAGAAAGAAATAAAGAAAGATTATTATTAGAGATACACACATACAAACAATTAGGTACAGAAGATAAAAATAATATTAAACAAATATATTACAAAAATAAATAAACATAAGTAATTAAGTTTGATGAAGGTGGCGTGCAGCATCGGACAAAGGGGACTGCCTCAGCCTGTTGCCGGAGCGCTTTGAGCACTGCGGCGCTGATTGTCAGGCATCCCCCGAGTGCCAGGGATCACTCCCTAATGACACACTACCGGAACATATAAATAACGGAAATATTAATAAACAGAAGTAAAATATTAGGAAACGAAGGAAGTTACTTAATTTATAAATTATACATTAGAATATGGGAAGGTATGTTGGTATTATTGTATAAAATAGAGAGTTTTGGCATCCCTCAAAGGTGGGGTTGTTCCAGCATCACGTTGCCAGATACCTGACTTACTTACTTGAATTTAATTAAGTTAACTCTAAATGCATGCCAGAGCTGGCGAAATATGTGATACCTAATATTTAAGATTTGTCATCGAATGTACCATATTTCTGACGAATAAATGATTCGTTCATTCATTCTTAAAAATATAAACACCGTCAGCCTCCTCGGGACACTCCCTGCAGGGAGCGACCTGGGCCAGGTCTTTTACTTGTAAAATAGTTAGGTATTTTGTAATTTTAGCTTTTTTATTATTTTTTTATATCTCAATTTAGAGGCTTTGGTACACGACAAGGCGACCATGTCAGCCTCGTTAGGGTCACTAAGAAAAGGGAAAGGGAAGCTCAAGTATTATTAGAGTCAGCCCTCACTTTGAGAGCCAACTTAGCAAACAACAGTAAGTGTTTCATATTATCAGATGAGGGCTGACTCAAAATAATATTGAGCCTCCCATTTTGTAGCCTATTGAGGCCAAATTTTTTCCTCTCAAATTTCCCCAGGTCACACTCCATTAGGAGGTGAGTGAGGTCTTCTATTGTGTTGCAGTTGGTACAAAACGGTGATGCAGCTCTTCCCACCAAATGCAAAAACTTTAATTTTAGCTTTAGTATGTATTTTAGTATTACTTAATGTTATTAAAATATTTCACTATCGACAGAAAAATCAAACTTAAGAAAATTTGTGGAGATCCACTTTCCTGGTTATCATCAGGTCTTCGAAGTTCTAAGTGTCAGAAAAGCATCCATGGGGACCTAAACATTATTCAAATTGGATCCTAGGTCAAAACAACATATCCATATCAAAAAAAAAAACATTAGTGGATAAAAAAGTGCACTTGGATCTTCAAATCATTTTCAGCAGCCTATTCTAGCCATAATTCAAGATTTTTGCATGGCACAAGAAGACAGCTCATTCTTCATCAGGCATAACCTTGGATGCGTCCCTCGGGTTGTCATTTTACCAAATTGCACATTCTTACATTCTTGTCACAAATTATCTATACCAATATTATAAAGAGGAAAGGTTTGATTTTTTGTTTGTTTGTTTGAATTGAATAGGCTCCGAAACTACTGAACAGATTTGAATAATTCTTTCACTGTTGGAAAGCTACATTTTTCCTGAGTGACATAGGCTATATTTCATTTTCAAAAAAAATGGGGATCCTTACTTAAATTACGATAAAGTGTAAAAAAATATCAAAAAACTTCCTTACATCGCGTACGCTGCGAAAACTATTGATGATAGAACAAAATGATATATAACATTTTTTTAGAACACACCATTATCAACAAAAAAATCAGCGGCAGCGTGTCTCTAACTATTATACTCATGTCACAATAAGAATTACAAATATTGCAGATATAGTTGCATAAACATGTCACACTAAACTCCACCTTTACAGGCATACACACCGAATTCACAAGTTAATAATGTTTGTACAGGTTATGAGAAGAAAACAGAAAGAGAATGTCATTAAAATGTATACAATGTCAATAATATTAAATTTACAAAATGTCCACTAATTAATGATGTGTGAGTAATGTTAATGTTGTTAAAGAAGATGACTCATACTTCACCATGGATGGCTTTTTGGTCAAACCTAGGGTTGTTTTTATTTAACTTTTATTAAAAAAAAACATGAATAAAAACCTGGGACCGTTGTTTTTTTTTTAAATTTGGTTTTTTTTCTTCAGAAAAACAATATTTTGAAAATTGTTTTATTGATGGAACTTAAACTTTACATATGTTTATAAATCTTAGTCATAATATAACGTCTTACATAAACAAAATCGTAATAACATCGATAAATGTTCGTAACAAAATGTTACTCTGTCTCTTCGTCAGTGTCACGCTCACTACTGACACTAGTTCGGTCGGTGTCGGAATGTTCAGTTCCATCTTCTGTCTCCTCTAAATCGATTACATTTTCTATTCCTGGTTTTTCTTGTACTAGCCTGTACGGGAAGTCCCCGTTCGTTAACCAAAGCTCAGTCAGTGTTGCCAATATAGTGAAGCAGAAAAATACCTATAGTGGTTTTAAAAATTAAGATTGGTATGTAACATAAACTCCAAAAGCATATTAAACGATAATGGCCTTAGAACTTTAAGCTTCAGTCACTTATGAAAAAAAAACGTGCCAGAAAAAAACGTGTTTTTTTTTCAAGACAGAAAATCACTAGTCAAACCACTTACCCTTGAGTTCTGTTCTCCCAGTCATCAAAGTAGAGGTTGGCAGTTGATACGACCACTCGGAGAGAACCGTCCTCGTAGCACAAGACCATCATTTTACTAGAAAAAATAATTGCAGTTTTTTTATTGACTACTAAACCCGCATTTGACCTCGATCTCGCCTGATGGTAAGCGACGATGAGGTCGACGATGGAGCATGCGGGTCCAGTAAATGCCTATTCACTCTGGCCTTGGAGATCCCAAGGTTGTAGGTTTCGGGAAACACAGACGCCGGCAGGCTGTTCCATTCCTTAGCCGTTCGCATAATGAACGAACAAGCAAATCGCTTCATACGAACAGATGGGATATATAAAAAATATTAAGTAATAATAATGACCCAGAGGCCTTAAGGGTACTAAGTCCCTCCCCATATTTTCTGGCTATTGAGGGTAAATCCCCTGCGGTTCTACTCCACTCCCTATGCATAAAATTAACTAAGAAATCAAGCTAATTCAAGTAATAAACTAGGATAACATAATTAACAAAGAAAACGTAACCCCATTTTTATAAAGGAAAATAATAATTGACAGTAAGCAACACCAACGTACAGTACGTTGGTGTTGCTTACTGTCAATTACTTAATACAGGGCTGGGATCCAGAGCCGTAAAACTGAATATTTAAAAATAACTCTTTGACAGTTACTAAAATTATTTTTATTTATTTATTAATTAATTGTATTTTTTATATTTTTATTCGCATTGTTTCGCGTCCTACCTGTTATGGTATATGGCGCTCAAACGTGGACACTCACGGCAGGGCTGGTCCGAAAATTCAAAGTCGCTCAACGAGCTATGGAGAGGGCTATGCTCGGTATCTCATTGATGGATAGAGTTAGGAATCAAGTCATCCGTCACAAAACGCGAGTTACCGACATAGCTCATAAGATTAGCAAGTTGAAGTGGCAATGGGCTGGCCATGTCTGTCGCAGAACCGACAACCGTTGGGGTAGACGAGTTCTAGAGTGGAGACCGCGGACAAGAAAGCGCAGTGTGGGACGCCCCCCTGCCCGGTGGACCGACGACCTGAAGAAGGTTGCTGGCGATGATTGGATGAGGAAGGCGGAGGACCGAGTAATGTGGCGCGCTCTGGGAGAGGCCCATGTCCAGCAGTGGACATATACGGGCTGATAGAAAGATAGATAGATTCGCATTGATATTTATCAACTAAAGATAAAAAAAATGGGTCAAGTCCCCCACATCCGGCAGTGTACCCAAGATACTGGCTGCGTTGCCCCGTTGGACAGATGACATTTCTTTTTTCTTTTGCGTTTGAATCTACGCCAAAAATATCGTTACATAAGAGGGAAAATCATTAATATATCGCTTATAAGCTCTCTCTCTCTCTCACACATACACACACACACACATACGAACACACACACACACACCATACTCTCACCCTTTCCCACCTTAACACACCTCTCAGCCACGTATACTATACACATTATATACTATATATATTTGTAATATACAACTGAGTTCTAATTAGTTAATACTTATTGTCCAACTTAAAAACGTGTAAATTATTTTGTATTGTTTACTAAATCAATAATCGCCCCCCCCCCCCCCCCACCACCCCCACCGGGCGCTAAAATCGAGGCATAAAACTCACGTGTGGTGTTTTCCGAAAGGGGTCGCCATAGACACGTAGTGCGCATCCACGTGTGGTTTCTTCTTGTTTATGGTTCGCAGGTCTTGGCAGTCCTCACCATATAGAATTGTTAGTTTCTTTTCACTGTAAAAAAACATCTATCTTTTACGTCCAAACCATGGAAATCGTACCCTCTTTTTGAAAAGCATACGAGCAAACGGTCCTGATAACCTGATGGTAAGTGATCGCCGTCGCTTTTCTTATCTTATCTTATGATAGGGGGCCGGGAATAACCCAGCGGCACTTCGACCCTTGAGGATCTTTTGTGCCAAACCCATTTCACACACTGATCATCTAAGTGTGCAGGTTTCCTCGCGATGTTTTCCCTCACCGTTAGAGCAGTCGGTAAATGTACGTAAGTCTTCGAAAAATACGAAAAACTCATTGGTACATGGCACTGCAGGGTTTCGAACCCGGACCTCCCGCACGGGAGTCCGGTGTCCTAGCCACTGTGCCACCGACGCTCTCTCCTCTGTTGGCCCGCAGATTTGCACGGTGTACGACAGAAGTCAAAAAGACCCTTTTAAAGGCATATTGTCAGACTTTTTATACGTACAGTCTGTGGGTTAATTATACCAAAAAGGCTTTCAATGCCCTGCGGATCCAATATAATAACGCCTTCAGAATGCTGATGAGGCTGCCGAAATACTGTAGTTCATCGGGGATGTTTGCAGAAGCCCGCGTGGATGGTTTTCACGTCAGGCAATCATACGAAAGAGGGTTGCTCCCCTGATGCACCGAGCACATAGCAGTGCCAGCAGCATCCTTTGACGTTTGCCGAGTCCCCTGACTCCCGATCCTGAGGCACTGGATATACCTGCATGTCAATGCGAAGTAGTCGTCCAGTGCTTTGGGGTCGGTACCATGGGCTTGGTCATATTTCTTTAATATTTTTCTTTATTTACTCTCTCTTTGCTTTAATTAATATAATATACTAACTTTAGAGCGTCGGTGGCGCCATGGCTAGGACGTCGGACTCCCATGCGGGAGGTCCCGAGTTCGAAACCAGGCAATGCCATGTACCAATGAGTTTTTCGGTTTTTTCGAAAGACTTACATACATTTACCGACTGCTCTGACGGTGAAGGAAAACATCGTGAGGAAACCTGCACACTGATATAACCAGTGTGTGAAATGGGGAAGGCAATGGCAAACCACCCCAATAAATCTGCCACGAGAGTCGTTCTATGTGATTAATTCCTTAGAATGATCACGACCCTCAGCAATGAGGAATACGACTTAGAAGAGAAAGAGATACTAACTTTATTATATGGACCCTTATGTCTGCCTTAAATATATAATAATAATAAAAATTAGCAACATTAAAAAGCTAGAAACATATATGGGGGTATTACCTATAACCGGCGAAATAATATTGTGCGAGTAACCATCCTATTTCGACCATAAAATTAATTTGTAGCGAGGTTTTTAGTTCTCCCAAACTGGAATCGAGAATTTCTGTAAAAACAAACAGAGTATTATTTAAAACCATGTTATGTTATCTCCCTTTACTCCCTTTATTAACCACGCCAAAATACTTAAATTGTCAGTGAGAAGGGAACTCCATTTGGCATGCCTACTGTTTGGAGTTATTAAGACTCGGGAACCGAAATACCTATATGAGAAACTAACATGGGCGTCTCGTGACCCGCTACGATATAGGACCACGGTAGGGAAAAAATTAAGGCCACCTATCCACAGAACAGCATCTTTCAGGGGTAGTTTCAGATATGCGGCTACTAAGTGCTGGAATAACATCCCCCCTCCAATACGTAGCTGCACCGGAAAATATGCATTTAAAAACAGACTTCGCTCACACTTGCTGTCGGTGCAATTATTGTTGCCCTAGTCTGAATCTGTTCCCTTTATTCCCTTTATCTACTTCTTAGCATTCCGTACTGTACCCTTTAGTATAATTATATTTATATATATGTGTGTTATATATATTGTGAGTAGGTATATATATTTATTTATTTACGATATTTATATATTTTTTAACATTTATGTGTGATGGTAAATGTAGGTATATATATTTTTAACTTATCAATACTACCTATCTTCAATTAAATTTATTTGTGTCGTATCTTTGTCCTCTTGGAGAGGTTTTGGCCAGCCATCGGTCACGGTCCAACAGAACACCAGCGCTGCAGGCATTCTTGTCTGCAGCAATAAGCTGAGTCGAGGCCCTTTTCACAACAACAGCAGACCATCAGACATGATTTAGATATGTTCACCTTTGACTACATAATTATTTTATTATAATTATAACTGTTTCGGTCATTGCTGTGTGGGAAATAAACGTATTACTTACTTACTTACTTATCTATCAGCAGGCCAAATCACAGCCAATATTTTAAAATCTTCATTGTGTACATTACGAATTGCAGTGTGGATACACTACCTAACCATTTGTTTTCTAATGCAGTTTCAGAGGAGGGAGAGTGTATGGGAGCCTCCTTCAACTGTAGCTGCAGATGATTCCACGCCAACAAGGAACATTACTTTAAGAGACCGTAATCGTAATCGTAACCGGTACTTTTAGTTATAAGTTATTTACTTTTATCATTTGTAAATTTAGGTTGGGGAGATATGTAGTGTATGTGTAAGTACACACACACACACACACACACACACACACACACACACACACACACACACACACACACACACACACACACACACACACACACACACACACACACACACACACACACACACACACACACACACACACGAGTGCGCACTACCTATTATGATTGTACGAGAGGGTAGGCGAGTTTTCGCCAGTCAGTTAATATACTTATCAGACAAAGCATTGTCTTTTCAATGTCCTCGCTTTCCCGTCCCAAATATACTACAATTTTAGCATGTGATGTGTGTTTTTTTATTATTTATAATATATATTTTTACTACAGTGTGATATCTATTCATCATCAGCAGCCTACTCCAGTCCACTGCTGGACATAGACATCTCCCAGGGCGCGCCATTGAGGGCTCCCAGGGCTCTTCTCTCGTTTTGCGCTGTCCATAGGAGGTGATGCCATAATCGCCGCGCTAGGCCTGCGGGTTGGTGATCATAGTATCCGGGTTGCTTGCCCTGATGACGCTGCTGCCCGTCATCGTGCTTCTGGTATTTGACCCAGCCATAATTTGAGTGGTTATACCGCCACTAGTCGGTCGCCAGGGACTCGTTCGCTAATCGGCAGGATGCACCACGTGCAAGTGAGTTTGGCATTTATATCCCTATATTATAGTAATTACGTAATATTATTACTACTGCATTGCAGCTTGCAGTTTTGCATTCTTTATTATTGTTATTTATTTGAGGGTAGTATCTATTTCACTAGATTTTTTTTTTCTTTTTCTTTTGCTATTTTAGCACTGACTCCCCAGATACAGGTTCGCCTAGTTTGGGAGTCAGGGTATTGTTCGATTTACTAATTTGTGATGTTTTCAATACAGATATATTTTTTTCAAACGCCTTTTGCACTCGTATATTATGTATCATATGATTTTTCAATTGCCTGGAAGATATCGCTTAAAGCGATAAGGTTGCCTTCTGCACATTGTATTGTACCTCTCTTTATGTTGTATGTTTTGTTTATGTCCCGGGTGTGCAATAAAGTGTATTTGTAATTTGTCTTAGAATAAATTAAAATTAAGGTGTTAAAAGGAGTTACAAAATAAAATGAAAACCGTTGTAAAAAATCAAAGACGAAGGAAGGAGGAACAAGACGACGACGAGGAGGACGGAGGGTGCAATAAAATAAGGGAAGTCGCACAAAATTAGGAAGGATTAGGGATGGGGTGCATAAAAAATATTAAGGAAGAAGAGCAGCAAAAATATTAAGGAGAGCGGAAAAAAAAGACGGCCTAAATTAAGGTAGGTCGCAATAAACAGGGAGGGGAGGCAAAACCAGGGAAGGGGCGGCAAACATTAGAGAGGGAGCAAAAATAGTTTTGGAGCAGCAAACTGAAAACTGAAGAGCGTCGGTGGCCTAATGGCTAGGACGCCAGACTCTCATGCGGGAAGTCCGGGTTCGAAACCATGCCATGATCCATGAGTTTTTTGGATATTTTCGAAGACTTATGTACGTTTACCGACTGCTCTAACGGTGAAGGAAAACATCGTAAGGAAACCTGCATGTCTGAAAGGCTTGTGAAATCCACCAATCAACACTGGGCCCTCTCGGTGGATCATGGCCCATAACCCCATGTGAAAGGGGAAGCCTGTGCCCCAACAGTGGGGACATTAATAGGCAGCTGATGTATGTAAACTGAAACAAACCTTGAAACGTGATAGAAAATGGCTGCCCATGTGTTTCCTTAGCGTCTGTGATAGTGGTATAGAAGATGTGGTAAGGTGCGCTCGCGGCATGCTTGTCGGCCATGCGGCCTCGCGGACGAACTACCTTGAGGAAGTCTTCCGCGCGACGCGTGGGCGGTATTACAGGGCGGTAGTCCGAATCTAGAAAAATTATAACTTCTATAAAAATCGTATTCTTTTAAAAATTAAGTACCTTCCTTCGTTTCCTAATATTTTACTTCTGTTTATTAATATTTCCGTTATTTATTTATATGTCCCAGTAGTGTATCATTAGGGAGTGATCCCTGGCACTCGGGGGATGCCTGACAATCAGCGCCGCAGTGCTAAAAGCGCTCCGGCAACAGGCTGAGGCAGTCCCCTTTGTCCGGTGCTGCACACCACCTTCATCACACTTAGTTACTTTTGTTTATTTATTTTTGTAATATATTTGTTTAATATTATTTTTGTCTTCTGTACCTAATTGTTTGTATGTGTGTATCGGAAATAAATAATCTTTCTTTCTTTGTTATAATTACCGGCACATGAAGCACTAGATCTAAGTCCGTAAGTTTAGCAGCGCATAGATAACATTTTTTATACTGATTTGAAATGTCTATTAGCGACGGTGAACACTTAATTACGATCAGATGTGTAATTTGCATGTCTGATTTCCATACATAATTAAATAATTTGTTTCACAAAAATCAGTTTGGGTTCACAAAGGGTTGTTCGACTGTAGATGCTGCCGCCAGGTTTGTAGGTGCGGTGTTTAACGCTTGGGAGGAGTCACAGGATACTCTTGGAGTGTTTTGTGACTTGTCCAAGGCGTTTGATTGTGTGGACCATTCAACTCTATTAAGTAAACTATGTCATTATGGAGTTAAAGACCAGGCCCTTAAACTAATGAAGTCATACTTAAGTGGAAGAGTTCAGCAAGTTGACCTTAAGGGTGTAAAATCCGATGGGATGACGCTTAGAATGGGCGTGCCTCAGGGATCTATTCTCGGCCCGTTTCTTTTCCTTGTCTACATTAACGATCTCCCATGTATGGCTGACAAGTTGTCTGAGATAATTCTTTTTGCCGATGATACTTCATTGTTATTTAAGCTTAACAGAAAGGAACCTAATCTGAGTGCCGTTAACGATGCACTTTCTATAATGCATGGTTGGTTTAGCACAAATAATTTGGTACTGAATCCTAACAAAACCAAGTGTATCAAGTTTACTCTGTGTAATAATAATCTCAGTTTACCGAGTGTTCTCAGTATTGACGGCAAAAATCTGTCACTGAGTGACAACACAAAATTTCTCGGTTTGACGATGGATCCCAAACTGCAGTGGGGCCCTCATATTAATGACCTCGCTTCGAAACTTAGTTCGGCAGCCTACGCTGTTCGGAAAATACGACAGGTTACTGATGTGGAAACTGCTAGGTTGGTTTACTTTAGTTATTTCCACAGCGTGATGTCCTACGGGATACTACTGTGGGGTAATGCTGCCGACGTACACAGCATATTTGTTATCCAGAAGCGAGCAATTAGAGGTATATACCGTTTGGGATCCAGAGTATCTTTGAGAGAACACTTCAAAGAAGTCAATATTTTGACGGTTCCATGCCAATACATACTAGCGACTACAATGTACGCACGTAAACATGTCAGTAGTTTCACTAAAAATAGCGACATCCATAACTATAATACGAGAAGCAAAGAAAAGTATGTATTGCCAGGAACGAGATTAACAAAGACTATGAAGTCATTCATAGTGAATTCTATAAAATTTTATAATCTTGTCCCAGAGGAAATCAAAATATTGACTGAAAGAAAATTTAAAATAACGATTAAAAAATTTCTCATCACAAAATCGTATTACAGTGTTGAACAGTACTTGAACGATAACAATGCTTGGCGTGGTCATGACATAATCTAAAAATTAGTATGATTAATTAATATATTTTTGATATTTTGATATTTTTGATTTGTTTTCAATTTCATTATGATTAGTTATTTTGTTTATTATTTTTTGTTATTTTGAATGTATATTATTGACGAACAAAAGTGTACAATTTGTACCAAATTGAAATAAACGAATTGAATTGAATTGAACATACAATTTTTTTAATCACTTCATTTGTATAAATAAGTACTTATAGATGTGTTAGGTTAGGTTAAGGGGAGTCCACTTCCGGCGGGAGGGAGGAAGCGTCACCTACCGACTGACTCAGGTACTCACCGGGCACGGTTGTTTCGGTGAGTACCTGAATCAAATCGGGCGCGAAGCGACGGCGCAATGCCACCACTGTGGAGGGGACCGGGACGACGCACAGCACACGCTCGAGGAGTGCCCTGCATGGGACTCCGAGCGGCGAGTCCTGGTCGACCGCACCGGGCGGGATCTCTCTCTGCCAGCAATAGTAGCTGCTATGCTGGCGGACGACAGAGCCTGGAAGGCGGTGGTCTCCTTCTGTGAAACCGTTATGGTTCGGAAGGAGACCGCCGAGCGGGATCGGGAGAGGGCCGACCCCGCTCGGAGACGGAGACGGAGACGCCGGGGCGCCGGTGACGCGCGTCGTGGTCCGTCAGCCCTGTAGTCTCGGGCGAAGAATAGAGCCACGGTAACTCCTGCCTGTCGTAAAAGGCGACTAAAAGGAGGGATCAGAGTCGCGGGCGGTCAAAGTGAGGGCTTTGACCGTTCATTGGCGGGCGACCCTGGGGAAGGCAGTAACGTGCTATGGCCGCACGCTGCTGTGACGGGAGGAACCGGGAGGTGGAATGTACACCTCCCAGGAGGAGCCCAAGGCAAATGCTAGGACCGGTGTGTTCCACTGGAGATCCCGGAGCCCTCCGATAAGCACGAGGCCGGCCATCGAGGGGGTTTTAGTGAGTGGAAATCTCACATAAAAAAGGGGAGTCCACTTAATTTGTGAAACTTATACTTATAACTGTCACGTCTATAATCCCCTAGGGGATAGACAGAGGAACCACCTACATCATTGGTAGTTCCCACTTTTCGCCGTAAAATTTGGTGGACAAACGTGATAGGTGGCGAGCTTATCGCCGTCTACTAAGTGTAGAATAGTATCCACAAATCCCTTAGGCTCAATTTACAATGCCGCGGAATGGAATGGAAGCGAATTTTCGCAACGTAATTGTACATAGCATAATGAACTTTATGTCAATTGTGTAACATACAAACTAAATACGCTTTACCGCTAGGAGAATTCTCGAGAATGCGCGAGGATTCCCCGGAAGACGCGCGACCCCTTTTTTGGCTCGTATTTAGTTTGTATGTTACACAATTGACATAAAGTTCATTATGCTATGTACAATTACGTTGCGAAAATTCGCTTCCATTCCATTCCGCGGCAATGTAAATTGAGCCTCGCCTCGTACGACACCCACTGACTTTCACTATACTACTGAAGACACAGAATAAATAACGCATTGGGGGCGGCAAAAAAAGTCTGAATACAGATATGGTTGCCAGCTTAATTTTTTTAAATTACCTTTTTGATGAATCCTTACATCTTGACTAGAAGTCGCTTTATTCCTTTCTTTCGAAGTGTTTTCTTCAGCTCTTAAATTACCAGGAGATTCGCTCTTCTCTCTAGTTTTAATATTTAATTTGTTTTCATCCAAAACTGACTTTGACTTCTGTATATTTGTAGATGAGTTTGAAGGTGTATTTGTACTTGTATCATTGTATTTATTTTGTGTGTTTGAACTTGATTCTTCGGGTTTCGTAGAGTTTAAACTTGTTGAACTAAAAAATAAATATTTAATCACATTTAATATAATAATAAATATCTTTATTTTCATCTATCTATCAGCCCGTATCTGTCCACTGCTGGACATATGCCTCTCCCAGGGCGCGCCACATTACTCGGTCCTCCGCCTTCCTCATCCAACCTTCGCCAGCAACCTTCTTCAGGTCGTCCGGGCAGGGGGACGTCCCACACTGCGCTTTCTTGTACGTGGTCTCTACTCTAGAACACGTCTCCCCCAATGGTTGTCGGTTCTGCGACAGACATGGCCAGCCCATTGCCACTTCAACTTGCTAATCATATGAGCTATGTCGGTAACTCGCGTTTTGTGACGGATGACTTCATTCCTAACTCTATCCATCAAAGAGATACCGAGCATAGCCCTCTCCATAGCTCGTTGAGTGACTTTGAACTTTCGGACCAGCCCTGCCGTGAGTGTCCACGTTTTAGCGCCATATACCATAACAGGTAGGACGCACTGATTGTATACCTTCGTCTTAAGACTTCGTGGTATCGACGACGAAAAGATATGACGCAATTTCCCAAAAGCTGCCCAGACCAAACGAATCCTTCTATCGGTTTCTTTGTCAAAATTTATTTATTATTCATTATCACAGTTAATTTTTCATCTTAGCTGGTTTTTCTACAATTCATATTACTTTTGTTAAACCAAATACAAACCTGGAACTTGTCTGGCTATCTTCTTTAACATTCGACATATAAAGTTGTTTTTCCACTATAACCTCTAGCTGCTCCTGTATTGTGTGACGCTGCAGACCAAACCTGTCAGGTATGGGGAAATCTCCGTCGCCCGTACGTGCGTCTAGGATTGCTTCCACTGTGAATTGAGAACAAAATGTTAATAATTGATAGAATCAGATGTTACTATGCTATTCATTTAGGTCCCTAGTTGCGAGAACGGTCCGAAAGTGATCGTGCAGGTTAAGCAACGTAGGCGTGGTCGGTACCATGATGGGTGACCGCTTGTGGCATATTTCATCCGAGTTCCTCCATGCCTCGGCGAGTCCGTTAAGCAGTCGGTCCTATAAGCCGGTCGGTTAAGCCATGTCAGAGGCCTACAGGCGGTCTGAACAACTCTGACAAATAAGTTGGCCACTAACCATACGATAAGCAAGCATTTAGATCCCATTCATTTTACACTCTTTCAATCCTTATCACATCAATAGATTTGTCATCCTTTGCAATTATAAAGCCTTCTGGATTAGGTTATTGTTGGGGAGGGGAAATTTAAAATAACAATGTTGTAATAGGAGCGCAGCAAATTGCTATAGACTGCGAGATCTTGAAAAAGGATTCAGGTGTCAAGTAAAATCATCAGTATCTGTGTCGCGTATCCCCGACAATAACCGAATATGACCAGTCTCCTTTAAGAAAGAAAGAATGTATTACCGATACACACATACAAACAATTAGGTACAGAAGATAAAAATAATATTAAACAAATATATTACAAAAATAAATAAGCAAAGTAATTAAGGTGGTGTGCAGCACCGGTAAAAGGGGACTGCCTCAGCCTGTTGCTGTAGCGCTTTTAGCACTGCAGCGCTGATTGTCAGGCATCCCCTGAGTGCCAGGGATCACTCCCAATGATACACTACCAGAACATATAAATAAATAACAGAAATAAACAGAAGTAAAATATTAGGAAACGAAGGAAGGTACTTAATTTTTAAATTATACATTAGATTAAAATTGAAATTGTTTATTTAGCACTGTAAATACCAGAATATAGAACACAATACAGAAGTATACAAAGATTAATACTTGCAGCACAAAACATATGGTGTGGTACGGTGCCAAAAAGGGTACACCAGCTCAGCATAATGCTGAAGCAAGCCACAGCGCTGCTTTTCAGCTGGCCCCTCAGTGACTGCATGGACGAAGAAAGCAACTGTGTGCGTGTTGTGTTGTATTAATTTGTTTGTTTTTATGAATGAGGATATTAGTGTGTATGTGAGGTGCTGAGTGTATGAGAGGGTGATGGCATGGTGCGTGTGTATTAATATTATTGTGTAATACAGGAAGGTATCCATTTCTAATAGCTCACGCACTGTACCTGGTAGTAGCCTAGTTGCGAGCATGATCCGAAAGTGACGTTAAGCACGTTAAGATGTCGATTTTTTCATGTGTTTCTACTATACTAGTAAAAGAGGCCAAGTACGCAATAGAAACTTTTTAATGAAACTGGAAGTGTTCTTAGAAAAAATACTAACAATGTGGATGACTGTACTCTCTGAAGTGGGCAGGGTTCCTTCTATAACATGTTTCACCGTAACTGCACTCCTTCTTCACTCTTTTCGGCGTATTATCGCCTGAAATAAGAAGACGTAAGTAAACACATTTTTCAAGCAAAATTAAAGAGACAAAGATGAATGAACGTGCTTTCTCACCTTCCATTGCGTTTTTACTTTTTTTCTGCACATTCATGACGTCCGATTAGATTTAATTTGATAATAAAATTAGATAAAAACATAAAAAATAGTTTGTTGGAAATACAAATTTCAAATTTGACAGGCTGACAATGTAACCGAATCAAAAAATCATAATTCTGTGAAAATGTGATAAAAAAACGGAAGAAGGTGGAACTCTGAAAATCAGAGTTGATTTAAAACAAAATACAGCATTTTTATAAAAGTTAAATTAGTTACTTTTTTAGTAGATCGGGAAAAAGGAATAGGAATCAGTAGATCTCCCAAAAATCGGGAGGTTCGGGAACACTGCTAGGTATGAACATAGACATGTTCATTTCAGTAGCAATATCGTTATTGTTAAAAGTAACGTCTTTACACGTTATAACTAATGTTACAATGAACAATGAAACGAACAATCCTAGATCATGTTGCGTTTTTCTTCATCGTAATTACATTAAATTGATAAATTAAAAAGAAACAAAATATTAATACTTATAAAGCGCTTTCTCTTTCATACAAATAAACTTTATATGAAAAATAGGCAAACAAAACGAGTTTTGACATAACAAAAATATTTTCTTTCAGATTTGTTTTTCTTCCCGGTTACTCGGTTTTTCTTGCAAAATAGTCCAAAATAATGTCGGACGAGAAGAAAAAAGCGCTTTTCATTTGCCTCGGTAAGTATACCACCACATTATGACCCAAAACTTGACTGAAGACTAATAATAACAATTTTTCAGGCAACATCTGCAGATCGCCGATCGCCGAAGGAGTCTTTCAGAAGATTGTGAATGATAAGGGGCTTGGAACCCAGTGGGAGATCGACAGTGCGGCTATCGGAGGCTGGCACATCGGGAAATCGCCTGATTCGAGAGCAATTGACACTATGAACAAGCACGACGTCCCATATGATAATCATGCTAGACAGGTTAGTTGGTAAACAGTTGACCTCGCTACAAAGAAGATGGATTTGCTCCATACAAAGTGAGGCTCATCGGGCTCAGCGCTTTAACTTTTTAATTTACAAAAAAAAAACAATCACGACATTGTAAAAGAAAATATAATATTCATAATAAGATAGCCCAAATGAAGATAAACACGCTGATATCTTTATCAATTCCCAATAACCTAAAATCATTTTGTATATCAAAATCTCAGATGTGACTTTCACTTGACCTTGATCGACAAAGTCCCCTAACGTCAGTAGTACCATTGATTTGTACCATTGATGGTACTAGCGACACTATTATGTATCGCTAGTACCATTAAAGAATAAACAAGTATAGTACCCTGTGTTTACTTGTTTAGGTGTCTGGAAATAATAAATTAGTTCATGAAATACTACAAAAATTAAAATTAATATTTTTCATGTATTTCTTTTTCTCTTTCAATTCAATTAAACTAAAAGTTTATAAACTCTTTCGTGGTGGCAAGTACTTCTTCATATGTGGGTCTTGAATCGTCACCCTAACTGAGATTAATTCAAAAACTTGACCCGAGTTAACCAGCGATAAATGTTGTTTTATTTCTGAAATAAATAATGTTATTAGAAAAATAGTTAAATTAATTTCAGTGGATAGTCCTTAGATTTATTTTGAAAACAGCCATTTTTAAAAATAAATATTTTATTAAACTAAACGATTATAAACTCTTTTGTGGTAGCAAGAACTTCTTCATATGTGGGCCTGGGGCAGGCCATGTCTTTTGTTGCAAATAAACAATTTTGATTATTTTTATATAGTTGATCCTAACTTTGAATCGTCACGCTAACTGGCATAAGTTCAAGAACTCGACCCGAGTTAACCAGAGATAAATAGGAGAAGTTTTTTATTCAAAATAAAATAAAACTAATATAACAATAAAATAAATGCTTAAGCTAAAATTACAAAATACCTAACTATTTTACAAATAAAATACCTGACCTAGGTCGCTCCCTGCAGGGAGTGTCCCGAGGAGGCTGGGGGCGTTGCCCCGCTGTATAGCGAGGCTTATACGCTGAGCGAAGTAGAGGCCAGCCTTCTGGTCCTGGGATGTCTCTACGAGGCGCTTGGCTATTTCCCCGTAGAGGCAGTGGGCTCCAGGCCCCCACGGCCCTAAGGTCTCCACCCCGAACGGCGCAAATATGCAATCACCACCCAGGCCTGCATATTTACGCCGCTTGAGGTTCTCCGCAGATGCTGCTGCTGACCCGGCCTTCGCCGCCGTGGCTGGAAGGTGGGACGGGGCAAGGGTGTCGACGCAGGTAGCGTCCCACACCAGAGATAAATGTTATTTAATAAAATCAAATCAAAATACTTTACTTGTCAGAATACATTGAAAAATAGATTAATGTCAAAGTATTCAGCCTGTTAAAAGGCGTACAAAATATCAGGTACATAAAATATAAATTAATATAAAGCCAATTTTAATTCTAATGTGAATGTTCATTACACTCCTTACCGCTATAGAAAGGATTTTCAAGCAGCCATTTCAACAATTCAGTTATAAAGAGTCTACCTTCTAACACCCTTATATCATGAGGTAATTTGTTTGATTCTAAAATAAATGAAAAATAAAGTTATTAGAAAAATAGTTAATTTAATTTCAGTGGATAGTGCTCTGACTTATTTCGAAAACAGTAATTTTTAAAAATAAATATTTTATTTATTCCTGTTTCCTGAGTTCTGAGTTCTGAGTTTTCTCAGCAGACAGATGGAAGGATAGCCTAGGGATTCTAGATAATTGCATAATTTGCAAATATCGGTACATGAGCCCCTCCGTCTAAGCACTTAAGTTTAATAGCCTTTAACCACTTTAATGACATTATAGTGAGATGCCCAATATGATAAGACACTAATATGATAAGGTATTTGAACATTTTGTTATAAAAATAGCAAATGCAAATATACTTTATTGCATACCCGGGACAAAAACAAAACATACAACATAGAGGTATGTCAGCGCAAACAACAAGTGACATCATAGTGCACGTGCAATGCCCACCTGCGCTTGCGACGAAGCAAACACGCAGCAACAGCTGATACCACGTCAGGCCGCCCGCCACAACCTGGGCTCTATAAAAGCGGGCGCCCGACCCAATGTCATTAGCATCATTCACTTGCGTCTCGTCGACGAGGCAGTCGGTCGGATTTGATATTTTATTCGAGAATAATCCGAATAATTAACCGTAACTGGTTGCTATCAAGGGACTCTCGTGTGGCCGGTTACTGTTGAATGTCTAACCGGTGACTAGTGGTTCCTGTTGTGACGGTTGACCCGTGGCTAGTTAGTATCGAGTAACTAGACAGTAACTAATTCGCTGTTAATTAACTCTAAAATAAGTTGATTGAGTCAATATAGTTATTAAATTATATTTTGCTGGTTTTTAAAAAGCAAAAGTAGAACCACAGCGTGAGGACAACCCGTAGAATGATAGCGGACCATCTATGCCCTTACCCTCAGATCTGACAGGTACAATGTGCAGAAGGCGGCCATATCGCTTTAAGCGATATCTTCCAGGCAACCTTCAGGTGACATTTGATTCTTTTCGTTTTTAAGAGTGATATGACTTCTTGGGTATCTCTTTTTTATAACGACTTGTTTTCATGTCATTTATAGCTTGGCGATAGGAGCGTTGTGCGCCTTTGTGTAGGTTTGTGTGAAAAGGTTAAACAATAATAAAAACTTTCCAAGTGCGAGCGGACTTGCGCACTGAGGGTTCTCAATAGAATCAAAATAGCAATAGAAATAGAAAAACGTTTATTTGGTATCTGCAGCACACGTGCAATTCCACTTATATACTATACAATAATATATACAATATATTCTTTAACTAAATTAATAATAATGCACCGCGTATGCTGCAGCACCAAATAGGCCTCAGCTCAGCATAATGCCATACTCTAGAGTAGTCTAGAGCATGGCGCTGATATTCTGCTTTAGCCGATCGAAGTCGGTGGCGGAAACCAAGCAACGATAATCTAGATGTAAAAATGAAAAGTTGTGCACTGAACTATATAATCTAGATGTAAAAATGTAAAGTTGTGTACTGAACTATATAATCTAGATGTAAAAATGTAAAGTTGTGTACTGAACTATATAATCTAGATGTAAAAATGTAAAGTTGTGTACTGAACTATATAATCTAGATGTAAAAATGTAAAGTTGTGTACTGAACTATATAATCTAGATGTAAAAATGTAAAGTTGTGTACTGAACTATATAATCTAGATGTAAAAATGTAAAGTTGTGTACTGAACTATATAATCTAGATGTAAAAATGTAAAGTTGTGTACTGAACTATATAATCTAGATGTAAAAATGTAAAGTTGTGTACTGAACTATATAATCTAGATGTAAAAATGTAAAGTTGTGTACTGAACTATATAATCTAGATGTAAAAATGTAAAGTTGTGTACTGAACTATACAATCTCATTTCATTACCATATGAAATGAGATTGTACAGAAAATAGGTTGATATTGAATGGAATTCGCATCAGAATGCTTTCCACATTACTCTTTTTATAAATTTTCCATTACAGATCACTTCAGAAGACTTTAACCACTACGACTACATATTTGGCATGGACGAAGCTAACATGAGGGATCTGAAGTCGCAAGCCCCCAGCAAGAGCAAGGCAAAGCTTCTGCTGTTCGGTAACTATGATCCTCAAGGAGACAGGATCATCAGGGACCCTTACTATGTACGTTCAGGTTTCTTTTTTTTTTCTCTTTTTAATTATCCATAGACAGCTGACGACCCCAAAGTTGAGCTGTGTGAAAAGATGAATGACTGTAGAGGAAGCAAGAAAAGTGTGCAAGAGAGGGATTTATGGCATTCCGTTCTCTCTGCCTACCCCGTAGGGGACAGCGTGAAGTTGAATAAATGAAACATAATGTAAGGGATTATCTGCAATCAGTCGACACCATAATCGAATGAGATCAGCTAATGCTACAGGTGTTACGTTTACAAGTGAAGAACCATTGCCACACTTCTTCTTACAGTACTCTTGATCCCAATGCCAAAACACTCAGCGTGAAGTAATGTATGTGTTTTTCCAGTTAGAAACATGAACTGCTGAGTGTTTTGGCATTGGGATCAAGAGTACTGTAAGAAGGAGTGTGGCAATGGTTCTTCACTTGTAAACGTAACACCTGTAGCATTAGCTGATCTCATTCGATTATGGTGTCGACTCACGCTATGTCCTTTGTTGTAGGGTATCTCTGTCGTGCTTGGCACGCCTCTCCTAGGATAAAACTCTTTATAAATTAGAAAAGAAACCTTAACATTCTGGAGATCCCCCAACTGTTTCCTGGTCAACCATAACCGCCGTGATTGCCTATATCAATATTTTTTATTTATTTAAAATACATTACAATAACATACAGCACTGAGCCAATTCGAAATTGTAGTCGTAACACAAATCAATAGTCTACAGTAAAAGTCTAGTAAAATAACTAGTAATAATTTTAACTAGTTATGCACAATTATTTTCCCAATACAACTGTACTATTGGCCTTAGATGGCCTTTACAGTTTCACAGGGTATAAATGATAATAATATGCACACAACATCTACAGATTTGAGAATGCTACACGATATCATTAGCAATAGAGTGGACAGCCCCGAGCTGGTGGAGCGCCTGATGCTGGGCGCGCCGCCACCTGCCGCGCTACACTCTCCTCTTAACCGGAGCATTGATCTTCACGAACGATTTTTTTCCACCACTGATATTTTCTTCCTTAGTCGCTCTCAGTTCGTCAACGAAGTCATACGTCAATTGGCCCGGTCGTAATCCTTCCTTTTCCAGTTCCACTCTCTCTCCCAAACTCACTACCATTATCCTCATCGCACACACACAACATACACACATACAAACACATACATCCATACACACACAACATATTTAAATATCCGCTTTTTCATTTTGTAACTACTTGCTCAATTAATTTTTAATTAGCTTTGTATTGGTAGATTTATATAGATTTTTTGATTCTCTGAGGCCAAGGATCTGATTCGCGCTGTGGGGAGACGAATTAAGGAGAGAGGAGGTGATCCGCGAGCCGGCCACTTTTTAGTACAGCGCATTTCCCTCGCCATTCAGCGAAGGAACGCCGCGAGTATCCTGGGTACTTTCGGCCAGGGGGCACTTCGCGGGGGGCTGTTTGACTGAAATTATATTATATATTTTTTACCTAGTTATAGTATGACATTGATTTTATTTTTATGACATCAAACTATTGCAATGTTAGTTTTAATTGTTTGATTTATATATTTAATGTGTAATATGCTGTGAACCTGACAATAAAAAATAAAAAAATACAGTGTAATCAATTATTTTTCACAGGATAGCGACGCAAAAGGCTTCGAGAAGTGTTACGAGCAGTCTGTGAGGTGTTCTAAAGGTTTCCTGGAACAACTAGAGAAGGAGGGCAGCAAATAATGTGTTACGAAACAGACGAGTGATCAATGTTGTATTACATTACACGTAGCCCCAATTATGTGTTATAATAAGTTGTAATAATAACTAAAGATTTAAACTCATGAGCTGTCCAATGGTACAACACATTAGAGACGTGTCGAGTCCTCTTTGCCTTCAGCAGACGACGATGAGTGAATATGTTACATCTAATAGAAAACAGCAATAATAAATTGGAAAAATTTACAAATAAGAACTCAATGGTTATAAGAATTATCTATAAGTACTATTCATTTATATTTATTATTATTTATAGATTTTATTCACAGGGATTTGAATTTATTTAGTGATTATTTTAATTATTTTTACAGCCTCTTTCAGATTTTGTTTACTTACTATTACATTTTATACGGTAACTAGATATATATGTGTGCCTCCGGGTAAAGGCCTCTCCCAGTCTTCTGAATCCTTCCCTTTCCAACACCACCCTAGTCCACGTCCTTACCAGCCAATTCCATTATTACATCATCATAATTCATATTTTAATTAAGAAAAGGTATATAAATTTCTTCAAGATCATATAGGAATCTTTAGAACATCAATAGTAAACAAAAAAAATTCTATCAGGAAAAAATATGGCATGTATGCTCGCTGCTGTTGAGGCTTCGGCCTAAGGTCTATATTAATTTATAGTTTTATTTATTTTTAATAATAAAATTGTAAATAAATCAATTCCATTGAATAGGTGTTTAATTTTTCTTCTTACCCATAGGTAACCCCATTGATGAGGGGTGTGTTTGATCATGGAATTAACCACATAGAATGAATGAATGAATACTCTTTATTGCACAAAATTAGTGTGATACAATGCGTACAAAACGATTAATACAATCTAGGTGGTCTTATCGCTAAAAGCGATCTCTTCCAGACAACCTTCTGGTGGAGTAATGACTTACTTGAGCAGATTTATTGGATTATATCGTCATTGCCTTCCTCAGTTGGTGGTTGGCGCGCAGGCATTTATTTCCTCTACGTGTGCAGGTTTCCTCACGATGTTTTTCTTCACCGAGAGGAGTCGATAAATCGTTACCTAAGTCAGTAGAAAGGCATAGGATAGTAGGTACTTTTATCTCGATTCTACAGTCAAAAAAGAATAGAATTTCATCAGATTCAGGTTTAATGGTAAATCCAGCTCACAACAGTGTAGGCTTTAGAGGGGGATTCAAATTCGCAGCATCCAAAATATGGTATGACCTGCCGCCTCCTCTGCGTGTCCAGTGTCCTATTTTGTTTTAAAAAAGCACATACCTGCATAGCTTGTATTAAAAGAGAAATCTATAGAGGGTTGATCCCCAGGGGTTGTCATGTAATAAGTTAATTGTAGAATAGAATGTACAATCACTAAAAAAAATTCTTTTGTTTATAATTCAATTTTATACTTATAAATTTATCAAAAATTTTTTGTTTTTTTTTAAATGTCACTCTTTAAACTGCCATTTTGCATATATTCGTAATATTATTATTGTCTTCCAATCCAAGTGACAAAGGGACGTGTTGAAAATCAGCGCTGTGGACTCCGTCCATAGCATAAGCTGAACAGAACACGCACCCCGTTGCCACAAATTAGTTTATGTACAACATTGAAAGGGCAAATGTGTATTTATGTGCAATAAATGGTATTGTAGGTATTGTATTGTTTATAAAATATGTAATTTGTCCAAGAATGAGTCAGTCAACTCCATATTTTCTAATATGGCGCAACTTTACGTCGGTAAGATTTCCTAGAATTAGTGAATCAATACATCTACACGTGCTAGATTATGTAGAACGATCATAGCAGTTTCACAAGAGCGACTCATTCTACTGTTTATTTGTAGATTTTACTCGTAATTTAATTCTAGAAACAATGCCAATCGAGAAAAAAGCGCTTTTCGTTTGCCTCGGTAAGTACCTTTCTTTTTTTTACCATCACATAGGTACTTAGCTAACTAAAGGCAACGACCTCATAGATATCTTTGGCTGAAGGCTAATCAAATGAATTAATTATTTAATCAGTGGCTAAATGGTGGTTTATACTGAGATTACGTCGTATTATATCGGGCTCCTGGGCTAGATCCTCTCTAAACCTTGACCAGGAATAGTAAAAACCCTCGCCATATTGCGCCAATTAAATGGTACAGTCGACCACAATTCAACCTAGCCAAAACGTCAAAATTAGAGAATCTGAAATGTATCATATTGCGCAGTCATAACGTTAAGATTTCATCGAGGGTTTTTGACAGATGGTATACTATAGCTTGTGATGGACTGTACTACCTTTTTTTTCATAGCGAACACTAATGCACAGATAAAACTACCAATGGGGCGCCCTCTTAGTATTATGAAACCAACTAAATATGTATTATCTTTTTTTTTGTATGGCAATAAAGTATTTTACATCTTCTTCTCTTAACATGATTTTTATATACCTGGTCAGGGTTTAAAACTAATAACTATCTGTCTATCTTTGCTTTTCAGGCAATACTTGCAGATCCCCGATTGCCGAATGTGTTTTTCTAAAGACTGTGAACGATATGGGACTTGGAAGCCAGTGGGAGGTCGACAGCGCCGCTATACAAAACTGGCACGTCGGTGATCCTCCAAATTGGAGATCCTTGGACATTATGATAAACCATGGTGTACCGTACAATAATCATCATGCTAGACAGGTTTGTTAAAACTGACTGGTCATATGGGCCCTATTTCATGAAGCAAATAACCCTTGTAATTACAAGTGTGCTTAGTTCAGTGTGTAGGTACCAATGTATGACTTTTACCACATATAAGTATTCGTGTTACATGTGAAAACCTTTAATGGGCTTTCTGTTATTATTTAAGTTTTTCATTTATTAATTAGTTTATGCTGTTCGTTTTCCGATGTATTAAAATAAAATAAAACAAGTCTAAACAGGCAACATTGACGCTGTTTTGTATAAGGATTTCTATTAATGTTGCCATAAGCCACCCCATTAAATCTGCCAAGACAGTCGTTCTATGTAATTATTTCCATAGAAAGATCACGACCCTCATAAATGAAGATTACATTACAGATCATATCAGAAGACTTTCATAACTTCGACTACATATTCGGCATGGACGAGGATAACATGAGGGATCTGAAGTCGCGAGCTCCTGTTAACAGCAAAGCTAAGCTGCTGCTGTTCGGAGACTATGATCCTCAAGGAGATAGGATAATATGGGATCCTTACTGTGTAGGTTTATGATTTTTTTAAATAATGTTTTATGAAATTTAGAACATCGTCTGTAGAGTAATTACTAGGAAGCAGTACTCCAATGTGGTTGTTTTGACAAATAAATGATCGATTGATTAATTATGTACCAACGCCATGCCATGTACCAATCTGTTGTTCGGATTTATACGAGGACTCAAGTAGTTACATTTACGAAATGGAAAGTTGACATAATTTTAATGTATTTTATTCACTCTTTGTCTCTTTTTGTACCTTATTATTGGTTCTTTGCGAGACTTGTATAGTTAACGCCATTAAGTAACTCTTATGCTGGGGCTACACTAACGTCTAATGCCATTAATTAATGCGTTATTTGACATTTGCGAAAGGGCCTAAGCTCTAATTCTTACTAATGGCGTTAGGCCCTTTCGCATCTACGGATAATGGCAAATAACTGGTTAATCAATGGCATTAGACGTTAGTGTGGTTCCGGCATTAATATAACATCAATACCACAGAGTTCTTTGTATATCTATACCTGGTTGAAAGTTATGCTCCTCTTGTTATGGGGGTACGGGCTGGTTTGGCCAAACTACACCTCGCACATATTTACATACATACTTATACCGCACCGCATACGCAGCTGTTTCACAAAATCAATTTTCTTTCCCTTTCTCTCCAATCCCAATGAACGTGACGTCACAAGTTACAAAAAGCCAGATGTCCGATAACCCGCTACCGCGCCGCATGCTGATATGCGTTGAAATTCAAAATAAATTGCAAAACTTAGCTATCATTTCCAAAAAAGGATTAAAATACTCTCGTGCACGATCTGAGTTGTGTTGTGTAAACCAAACCAAAAGTGAGGTGCCTACGGGTGGTGTGGCCGTGGACGGACCACGTTCTCAAACCAGCGAAAATCGTCGAAGGAACTCAAAAAAATCTTATCCCAGGTACCTCCCTTCCAAAAAATACACACCATCCCTAGTTTCTGGTCCTTCTCCCCGTGATCCCTCATATTTGTTCATACAAATACAACATTGCTTCACACACCGCACATAACCTAAAACACGCACACTGTTCGGCACATTCCATACCGCTCCGCCATTTTGCTACATTGCTACGCTACGCCTAAAGTTGCTTGCGTTCGTATTTATTCATATATCGCTTACGATAACATTCAAAATGAGTAATCCTAATAATGAACTTATTTTAGAAGCCAAACGGCAAAGCTTATTTACTATTTTACAAAACGTATATGATATGAGTGTTAAGGCTACCACTCCTGAACTTCAAACAATTTTTTTAATTCGTTGTAAAACGATTGATAAAATTCGAGACGAATATATCGATGTTATTCATGGAATTGAATCGGAAAAAATGGCTCGCAAACCAAATCACATTCCCTCATTCTTGCCAATAGAAGCTTTTGATGAAATGTATTGTTATGTAAAAAGTGTTGAAGATGAACTTTTGAAAAAATCCTCAAAATCTGCCAATCCTCCCTTCATAAAACCGCGCCCTTTGCCTGTTTTGGAACTTGTTTCATTTAACGGCGATCCAAGCCGATGGCCTTTGTTCTATCAAAATTTTAAAGAAATGATACATGATAACAACTGTTTAACGGATTCAGAACGCATTCAATATTTAGTGTCCAAATTGTCAGGATCAGTTCTATCTATCACGGCAGGAATATTACCTGTAGCTTCCAATTATAATGTAATTTGGAATCTATTAGTTGAGCGTTACCAAGATCCGCGAAATTTGGCCTCAAATTACATTGAAAAAATGCTTAAATTCAAACCTCTTACGAACGCAACTTCCCAAAATCTAGATTCATTTATTGAGCAATATTGTGCCTCTTTTTCCGCTTTAAAGTTACTAGAAATTGATAATCTAGCTGACTACATTTTTACGCATATCGCTTTAAGCAAACTTGATAAAGACACTGTCAATCAGTTTGAACAAATTTCCCGCTCTGAGAAAATACCTACTTTCGCTTCGCTAGAAAAGTTCACTAAAGAACAAAGTAAAATTCTCTCCCGCACTCAATTACATAATAAAACGCCACCGCACTCGCAATCCGCAACTACCGCTAATACTGCTAAAAAATACCCGCCTCAAAATAAATATAACAAAGGTGTGCATTCCTTTGTTATCAATCAACCGCAAACTTGTATCGTATGTAACAACGATCGGCACCCGCTTTATTTTTGTAAAAAATTCATTTCGCTAGACCCTTCCGCTAGATATGATATTGTAAACAAGAATTCCTTTTGCAAAAATTGCTTAGGATTTCACGAGACAAAACAATGCAAATCAGATAAAACATGTTTTACGTGTAACAGACGACATCATTCGTTGTTGCACTTAGACAATTTCCAATTCGCTAGAAAACCTGTTTTTCAATATCAAAACGCTACACCAGCGCCATCACAGGCCATGGTTTCCCGCACGCAACCGCTTATTCCCACCGTCGCTGGCTCACCGTACTCAATGAGTGAGAGTGAGACCGAAATATGCCGCATCTCTTCCGCACCTGTGCATAGTGCAAATGCACCGGACATCGCACGCGCATCTGACCCATCTTGCTCTAATCAGCCAGTTAAAACCAGAGGTCAACAATGCATGGTTACTGGCGCCTCACCCGCAGCCGCATCTAATGTTTGCTTCTATACGGACATAGTTCCTACCGCGCAAGTGATTGTAATGAATAGTGAACGTAAACAATACATTCGCTTATTGCTTGATACCGGTTCTACCGCCAATTTTATCAGTGAATCTTGCTGTAAACGCTTGAATCTGGATATAAATTACCAGCCTTCGTCTGTTCAAGGAATAGGTATGTGTGTTAAACCTATTTTGGGTTACACCACTATTAATTTTCAGTCGAAATACGACAACCGCTGTCGTTATACGATTAAAGCCTCAGTAGTGGAAAATATTACGAGTAATCTGCCTACTACTCGAATAAATACTCGTTTAGTAGAACATTTCAAAACAATACCGCTGGCAGATGATCAATTTTTCGAGCCTTCGGAAATCGATTGCGTAATAGGCTCTGGTTTGTTCCCGCATTTGTTATTATCAGAGAAGTTTATTCATCCTGAGTCGAAAGGAGTAGTCGCTTTGCAGTCTACTCTTGGCTTCGTACTAATGGGCGAAGCTGAATGTGAAACTTTCACACCCGCAAGTTTTAAACGCTCATTTCACGCTTTTATTAAACCCGATAATGATTTAAATGACTTGGTACAAAAGTTTTGGACATTAGAAAATGTTCCTAATAAAAATATATTATCTCCCGAGGAACAAATGTGTGAACAAATGTTTATTGAAAATGTTTCCCGCGAATCAGATGGCCGTTACGTTGTGTCACTTCCTTTCCGCGAGGATCCTAGTCAATTAGGTAACTCCTACGCAAGCGCTAAACGACGACTGTTGTCGTTAGAAAAGAAATTAGATTCTAACCCAGAATTACGCACCAGTTATAACGCTACTGTACAAGAGTACATTGATAAAGATTTTTTAAATAAAGTAACTGAACCTCACCCGCCTCCGCTCACTTACTACATCCCGCATAGAGCTGTCTATCGACCCGAAAAGGAATCTTCTAAAACTCGAATTGTTTTAGATGCGAGTCATAAAACTACATCAGGTAAAAGTCTAAATGATATTTTACACTGTGGTCCAAATCTGCAGGCAAATATTTTTGATTTACTCATTAATTTGCGTCTTTTTGCAATTGCTATTTCTAGCGACTTAGAAAAAATGTATTTTCAGTTGAAATTAATTACCGAACACCGCTGCTTTCAAAGAATATTATTTAGATTCAATGCCGATGATCCAATTGAAACTTACGAGTTTCAACGCGTCGCCTTTGGTCTCAAATGTTCACCATACCTCGCCATGCGCGTAGTTCGACAACTCGCGAAAGAAGAAGGTTCTAAGTTCGAACACGCCGCCGCTGTAACGAAGTTTTCTTATATGGATGACTTTTTACACTCTGTAAAATCGGATGAGGAAGCTCTCGTGCTCTATAACGAACTAGTCAACTTGTTCGCTCGTGGTGGTTTTAATTTGACCAAATGGATATCTAACTCACCTCAGTTTCTGCAAAGCATCCCTGAGGAATCTCGCGCTCAAAAGTCTGTCAACTTTGACACTGAGACTGAAACCAAAATAGTCGGTCTTAGATGGAATCCTACCGGTGATTATTTTACTTTCAAAACTAAACCACTACCTGAGACCGCATGCACAAAACGCACAATTTTATCGCAAACCGCTGCTCTTTATGACCCGCTCGGCGTTCTCGCTCCGCTCACCGCTGGTATGAAGCTTCTAGTACAGGAGTGCTGGAAACTTGAACTTACCTGGGATGCAGACGCTCCCGCTCATGTAGCCAAAGTCTGGTTTCAAATCCGCGACGAACTCGAATGTCTATCTGAAATAAAAATACCTAGACACATCGGAATCGTGGATGATTCTTATGTGACGATTTTAGGTTTTTCTGATTCTAGCGAAAAATGTTACGGTGCTGTCATATTTATTCGCATCGGTCCGCTTTCCGCTCCCGCTTCCAATGTGTCCATACTCTGTGCAAAGTCACGAGTAGCTCCGCTTAACAAAGTCACTCTCGCGCGCCTCGAGCTGTGCGCAGCTCACCTCCTAGCTCTACTCATACAGTCAGTGAAACCCACTATTGAAGAACGATGCAAAATTGACCGCACGTTCGCTTTTTCGGATTCCACTATTACTCTCGCGTGGATCCTTTCATCGCCGCACAGATGGCAAACATTTATTGCTAACCGCACTGCCGCAATTCAGGATATCATTGAACCAAGTTCATGGTATCATATTCCCGGTCATGAAAACCCCAGTGATTTAATTTCACGACCAGTAACTCCCCAAAAATTAATAAATAATGAAGAATGGTTTACTGGACCTGCATGGATTTCACAGCCGCAGAGTCAATGGCCTGTAACTCATCTGATAAAAGATAATTTTCCCGCTGACATGCCCGAAACTAAAAAGCTTACATCTCTAGTACAAGTTACAGAGTCCGATCCTCACCCTATTTATGAACTTGCGAATAGAGTTTCCAAGTGGTCTAAACTAATAAACTCCACTGTTTACATTTTACGTTTCATGAAAAAATTACAATATACTGGACCGATTACCGTTTCGGATCTAGAAACCGCTGAAACTTATGTGCTAAAATATATACAGCGCGAACATTTTTCTACCGAAATCGTCGCTTTAAATTCTAATAAAATATGTCGACCCGCTATTCGAAAATTAAGCCCATTTATTGATGAATACGGCATTCTACGTGTCGGAGGTCGTCTCCAGCACGCCCCGATTCCGTATGAACAGCAACATCCTGTATTATTACCTTCAAAAGACCGCATCGTTCAACTACTAGTTGAATATTATCACGTGTTATACTGTCACACTGGTCCAAGTTTACTACTCGCTTTGTTACGTCATAAATATTGGCTCTTATCCGCGCGCAACCTTGTTAGAAAAACTGTACACGCTTGTAACCATTGTTTTAGAAATAGGCCAAAAGAAACCTACCCCATTATGGGAGATCTCCCTGAGTTCCGCGTAACGCAAGCTAAAGCTTTTGCTAAATGTGGTGTGGACTACATGGGTCCTGTATACATCACTTTAGCTAAAAAGCGAGGTATTAAAAGTCAGAAGGCTTATGTTTGTCTGTTCGTATGCCTCGTTTCTAAAGCTCTACATATAGAGTTAGTTTCAGATCTTACGACTGAAATGTATATAGCAGCGTTCAAACGTTTCATTTCCCGACGTGGCCCTGTATCACTTATTTTAAGTGATGGAGGCAAAAATTTCATAGGAGCTCGTAGAAAACTAAATGAAATCTACTCCGTAGTTTGCTCAAAAGAGTTTAATAGAGCCATTATTGATGAACTTACTCCGCAAAAAATTGAATTTAAAATCAATCCCCCATACGCAGCACATATGGGTGGAATATATGAAGGTAATATAAAATGTGTAAAAACTCACCTGTATAAAATTATAGGTTCTCAAATATTGACGTATGAAGAGCTCAATACGATTTTAATACAGATTGAAGCATTAATGAACTCTCGTCCGCTTTGTGTGCTTAGTAGTGATCCCTCTGATCCTATAGCGCTCACGCCCTCTCACTTCTTAAGTTTAACGCCACTGAAACATATACCGGCTGAAAACCTCGATGATGTTTCAATTAACCGCGTTCAACGATTTGAATTGATAGACAAGCTAGTCCAATCATATTGGAAACGTTGGCACGTTGAGTATCTCTCCTCGTTGCAAAGCCGCGAGAAGTGGAATACTTTAACAAACCCTATCAAGAAAGGACAAATTGTGGTCGTAAGAGAAGAAAGGCTTCCCGTTTTATGTTGGCCCCTTGCCGTGATAGAAGACGTCTATCCCGGAAAAGATGCAATTGTACGAGTCGTAAAAGTAAAAACTAAAACAGGCACTTATGTGCGTCCCGCTGTCCGAATCTGTCCACTGCCAACTCAATAGTTCATCGTTTTATCTTCAATTTAAGTTAAGTTTATTTTTAAGCTTATTGTTCCGCATTTCCGTATTGAAATAAATAATTATAGAGCATATTTTTAAGGTAATCCGCACAATGTAGAGTCATAATGTTGAGTCTATGTTGGAGTATAACTCCAAGGCCGGCAGTATGGTTTGGCCAAACTACACCTCGCACATATTTACATACATACTTATACCGCACCGCATACGCAGCTGTTTCACAAAATCAATTTTCTTTCCCTTTCTCTCCAATCCCAATGAACGTGACGTCACAAGTTACAAAAAGCCAGATGTCCGATAACCCGCTACCGCGCCGCATGCTGATATGCGTTGAAATTCAAAATAAATTGCAAAACTTAGCTATCATTTCCAAAAAAGGATTAAAATACTCTCGTGCACGATCTGAGTTGTGTTGTGTAAACCAAACCAAAAGTGAGGTGCCTACGGGTGGTGTGGCCGTGGACGGACCACGTTCTCAAACCAGCGAAAATCGTCGAAGGAACTCAAAAAAATCTTATCCCAGGTACCTCCCTTCCAAAAAATACACACCACGGGCCATGATCCACCGTCGGGCCCAGTGCTGTAGATTTCCCATATCTTCGGAATATTATGTTTTTCGCATTCAGGTTTCCTCACAGTGTTTTCCTTTACCAATAGTGTCACGGTATAATAACATCGTGAAAATAACCAAAAATACCCACCATACCAATTTTTTTAACAGGACAGGAACTCAAAAGGCTTCGAAAAGTGTTACCAGCAGTCAGTAAGGTGTTCTAAAGGATTCCTGTATCACCTTGAGAAAGAAAGCAGCAATTAATATGTTATATATAGTACCTATTTTGACAAGTGTAATTTATTTTAATTGTAAATAAAGTATTTCCATAGATTATGTAGGGGGTCGTTTTTCTGTACCTATGCTGTAAAGCTACCGATAAGCCTTTTTTATAATCTCTACCGAATATTTTTTTAAATCCAAAGTTATTATGAGCGTATACCTACTCCAAGGACACGGAAAAATATACGTTTCGACAAATAGAAATAGTAGGACTTATGTTGAGATTGAAAATTCGTCAAAGTAAAAAACCGAGTAACGTAGTAGATCCTTGCGTAGTGCTAACAATTTTCTTGAAATTCATACTAGAGTCTCGTGGAGAGCATTGAAACGAAGATCCCAGGTTACGAAGCAATAATATAAATTGCCAAAATTATAGAAATCAATCTCTATACAAAACAGCTACAATGTTACATTTTACACTTGAAATTACAAGGATTGTTGCTTCGTGATACAGAGCCCAGCATTTTGATAACTGATTTAGCCATGTAAGTACCGTAGTGATTATAAAATATGCTCTTTTGTCAAGGGAGTTTAGGTTCCTTTGCCTTCTCTTTGCAGGAGAGAAAAAGGAAATCCAGTGTTGCTAAATTCTAATTTACACTCGCTTTTTTAAGGAGCAATTTCGGAGGAAATAAATATCATGGTTATCGTGGCGTATGCTGATGCTGTTTAGTCACTGGCACTCACTGGTCTCTACTTAAAAATACATTTTGGGCAAAAATTACTTCGTAAGCCCTAAAACTGCGATGTTTATTTGTCTGTCTAATAAATAGAAATAAAAGTACTAAGGTGCAGTCTTCGTGAGAAAGCATATAAAGATAGTACAGATTTGGAGGTGGAGGTAGACGATGTTTTCAAAATTCAAAGTTTTCGTGGGGTTCTTTCGAGTAGTTTTGGAGGAGAAAGTGAGACACCCTTCTGGCAACACTGAGGAAACAGCGGTTACTCGGATAGAAATTGTTTGACTGTATGAGCATCCCCTGTCTTTTCCAATGTGGAAGGAAATTAAGAAAAACTAAAAGAAATCGAAATTGTTTTGGTTTGTTTTTCCGAGGTTATTGCATCATTTTCATCAGTAATCTAAAACTTGTACAAAGAGATTGAAGAAAACTGAGACAATTATTTACAAAAAGTTTTGGTAAGTTTGTTTTTCACTTCAATTTTCTATTCTATTTACCTGCTAACCATCGAAATACGAGTTTGTTTTCCTAAGACCAAAAGAAACCATTTTCCGCTTCACCTATCCTTTTATGTTTTTTTTTAATTGACTTTTATGCAGCACTTTCTTGACAAATTAACGCCAATTGATACCTATAAAAAACAAACCCTAAAATTAACATAATTTTGTCCAAAAGTAGTGTAAAATGGAGCTGGATCCGTACGTTTCGTGCCCCTACGACTCCGTGCACCGCGTCCCACGTTCCCGCCTTCAAGCGCACATCGTTAAATGTGAGAGGAACCATCCGAAACTCGGCATTTGTCCTTATAATGCTACCCATCGCGTTCCGGAACCCGAAATTAAGGTAATTTTTAGCTCTTAAAGGGCTAGAAAGGTTGGGGAGTCACTAAAGGGCCTAGAAGAAAAAGAGTTAGAAATATTCTGACTTGTTAAAAAAGGAACTGTCACAGAAACCTAGTGGATGCGATACTGACTTGGATATAAAGTCCATTTTTTCATTCACTGCAGATACCCTTCAAAGATAACTGTCAAATTTATTATTGTTATTGATTAACGAGCAGGCAGTATTAAGCTGATGCACCCATATCTGAGCTGGTGTATTGTTCATTCACTTATTCATTGAGTTCATAGACAATTAAGTCCGCCACTACTTATGTACAGTTTAAAAACCTATCTAATCTATTTTTGACTGAAGATGCATCCACGACTTCTTGCGGTAGCTTGTTGAAGATAATTTCGAGGAATATCACATTTTATTGATGAAAATTTATCAAAGTAATGTATAGTTTTGCATTTTAAGGAAAGAGCCATGTCACCTTCATATAAAAATTGACTGATGTAATTCCATTGCTGTTCCTTAGTACAAACTAATTGTAGGTCGGTACTATTCTTATCTTATCTTAGGATAGGGGGCCGGGAATAATCCCAGCGGCACTTCGACCCTTGAGGACTTTTGTGCCTACCCCATTCACACAGTGGTCATCTCAGTGTGCAGGTTTCCTCACGATGTTTTCCTTCACTGTTAGAGCAGTTGGTAAATGTACGTAAGTCTCGAAAAATATGAAAAACTCATTGGTACATGGCACTGCACGGTTTCGAACCCGGACCTTCCACATGGGAGTCTGGTGTCCTACCCACTGTGCCACCGACACTCTTGGTGGTTTCCAAAATAAGCATCTATTTTACAAGTGATTGAAAAATTTATGTCGGGAACAAAATGTATGAGGCCATAAGTAAAATCTGCATTATCTCAAGTGACAATAGAGTGATTTAAACCCTGACCAGGAATATAAAGACTTCAAATTGCCATTAACCAAAGAGAAAGAAGAAAGACCTTTAACATCTGTACTGGGGACCTTCTGGTTCGTGCCACTCACTTCTGGGGCGAAGCCATTGAGAAAACCGGTTGAAGCTCTTGCCGTGTCACTAGATATTTCTAAGGCATTTGACAGGGTCTGGCACGGTAGCCTATTAAGCAAGCTTCCTTCATATGGAATCCCAGCCAGTTTGCGCATATGGATCGCGGATTTGTTGAGTGAACGGTCAATACGAGTGGTCCTAGATGGCTGCTCGTCTGACCAACTGGCTATCAACGCCGGAGTTCCACAAGGATCTGTCCTCTCTGCAACCCTATTCCTGCTGCACATAAATGATCTGCTCATATCGGGTATTTTTGGGTACGCAGACGACAGCACGGTTACGGAGAGATATCTTCCTGTTGCGCGCGCTGGTGCTGGTGAAATCCAGACTCAAAGAGAGGCCATGGTTGAGCGTATCGACTTGACCTTAAAAGCCGTGGCCGATTGGGGCGATGCAAATTTGGTCAAGTTTAACGCCTCAAAAACGCAGGCGTGTCTATTCACCGCTAAACGGAGTCCCTTCCACCTGACTCCGACTTTCCGGGATGTATCCGTACCGATTACTGACCACCTCAGCCTTTTGGGGTTGGATCTGACTTCCAATCTCAACTTTGGGCGCTCCATTGAGTCAAAAGCTCAGACCGCAGCCAAAAAATTGGGCATCCTGAGTAAGGTTAGGCGGTACTTCACGCCGGGACAGCTTTTAAACCTTTACCAAGCTCAAGTCCGGTCGTGCATGGAGTACTGCTGCCACCTGTGGGACGGCTCAGCTAAATACCAACTGGCTGCCCTTGACTCGGTGGAGAAACGCGCTAAGCGCCTTATAGGTGACGAATTGCTGGTGGAAGCTAGACTGCAAAGTCTGGAACATCGGCGCAAGGTTGCCTGTCTATCGGTATTTTATAGGATACAGGAGAGTGCGCATCGGAATTGCACGACCTAATTCCAGCATCTCCATTCCGCCTTCGGACTACCAGGCGCGGGGAGGGGTTCCATCCTTATGTTGTTGATATCCCATCTGCTCGTACGAAGCGATTTGCTTCTTCATTCATTATGCGAACGGCTAAGGAATGGAACAGCCTGCCGGCGTCTGTATTTCCCGAATCCTACAACCTTGGGATCTTCAAGGCCAGAGTGAATAGGCATTTACTGGACCCGCGTGCTCCATCGTCGACCTCATCGTCGCTTACCATCAGGCGAGATCGAGGTCAAATGCGGGTTTAGTTATACATTAAAAAAAAATAAAAAAAATGTAGCTCCCTATGAAAAATACAGTGTCATTTCATCAGCATATTAATGTCCCAACTGTTGGGCCACAGGCCTCCCCTTGCACAAGGAGGTACGGGCCATGATCCACCGAGCGGGCCCAGTGCTGATTGGTGGATTTCACACGCCTTCGTAAACTTTTAATTTCGTCAGACATACAGGTATCCTCACGATGTTTTCCTTCACCGCTAGAGCAGTTAGTAAATGTCGAAAAAATCCGAAAAACTCATTGGTACATGGCATTGCATGGTTTCGAACCCGGACCTCCCGCATGGGAGTCCGGCGTCCTAGCCACTAGACCACCGACGCTCCGTATCATCGACGGACAGTATCATTTAATGTCACAATATGGTACAGTATATATATATATATATATATATATATATATATATATATATATAAAATTTCCAAATCAGCCATCTTTATTGATCATGATTCTTATATCCTCAAACAGGTACACGTTCTGAACTGCCCGTCGAAACTGGCCATATTGCCTGAAGACAGACCCCCACAGAACACAGGAGCTCTGACAACTCCAAAGCCGATACTCCAGAAGGAGTACCTGCCGGAGACTGATCCTCATCATGAGATCTGGGATGACTGATTTAGATTTAAGTATAAATTGTTATTTAATGACTGCAATGTACTGTGTATAAGGTATAGCTACACTATTAAGTAAGTAAGTAATACGTTTATTTCCCACACAGCAATGACCGAAACAGTTATAATTATAATAAAATAATTATGTAGTCAAAGGTGGACATATCTAAATCATGTCTGATGGTCTGCTGTTGTTGTGAAAAGGGGTCTCAACTCAGCTTATTGCTGCAGACGAGAATGCCTGCAGCGCTGGTATTCTGTTGGACCATGACCGATGGCTGGACAAAACCTGTTCATGAGGACAAAGATACGACACAAATAAATTTAATTGAAGAATATAATTGGTTATCATATTCTGTTTGTTCTGTTTTAAACAATGGATTTTGAAGAGTCGCTTGCGCACGTCTCACTGACTTAGTTACGACCACAGAAATCGGAATAGTAGCACCCTCTCCTCTAGAATGATAGTGAGAGCACTGACAGCGAGGCAGGGTTTGACCTTTGTACCAAAGTGTGATCTTATAATCAAAGATTTTAAAATTCACCCCTATGTAGATTGCTCGCTAGAGACATTTTATAAGGAAACCGCGTCTGCCAGTTCGCGCATGCGATTTGAGCATTTTCCCATACATTAGTCGGGCAATTGCAATGTATGAAAGTAAGTGACCTATGGGTCAACTTCATGGCTCGCTGTCAATGTTGTTCTAGAGGAGAGGGCGCCACTAGTCCGATTTCTGGTTTGAACAAATGTGCATATAATTTTGACAAGTTTCATACATTTGATATTAGTTCAATGGTAGACTGTATGTGTGAAGATATTCACAGCGCATGCGCCAAGTGGCAGACACGGTTTCCGTGTAACTTATCTATAGGTTAACCATTTAATTTGGCTACTCTCGTGACGTAAGAGGGGCGCGGGGCGAGACGACAGAAGGCGAGCGTGCGACGAGCGGGAGGTGGAATCTGCTTCCCGCTCGCTCTGTCGTCTCGCCCCGCACCCATCTTGCGTCGCGGGCGTAGCTAGTATTAAAAAAAATTAATTACAACAGGTTTCGTTTAAACATCTACAGGTATTTGTTTATAATTATTTTTTAAATATATTATATACAATGAATACCCGTGAAACAGTATATTATTTAAGTCTGGCTACGCCCGCGGCGTAGGAGGGGTGCGGGGCGAGAAGACAGAGCGAGCGGGAGGCAGAACCCACCTCCCGCTCGTCGCACGCTCGCCTTCTGTCGTCTCGCCCCGTGCCCCTCTTACGTCGTTCGCGTAACCAGACTACCAATCATATACTACAAGTTTCACCAAGTACCAACAACCGCAAGTATTAACCATTTAAATGGTGTACCTATAGCAAACAATCTACATAAGAGTGAATATCAAAATCTGTGGTTACAACCCTAACTACAATCGTCCAGAATATTGGACTGTGATGCATTTATTTCAGGTTCTGAGGATCTGGTCTTCCTAACTTTTAATTTTGACATTCCCATTTTAAACAATGGTTTTGATTGCTGTGAATTTGAAATGTGTAAGCAAAGTTTAATTTTTAAGTTACCCACGTTATTCGGAAAATAATTTTTCCAATTGTCTTAAATTACGTTTTATTCAACAATCCTTATAATTATAACAAAAACTGGATTTAATAGTGTTTCATACATACTTATAGATATTTTTTCACGTTCTCTTGCGCCAGGAGATCGATTCCACTAATTCCAATAGAATCTAAACTGCATCGTTATGACGTGTTTCGCATGCTACGATCCAATTTCAGTTAAGTTCCGATCGAGTCAACGATCGATCGCACAGTAATGTATTTATGCATTCTAATAAAACGTTCAGTTTATACTGAATCGCTGTTGAACGGTAACAGAACGCTTCAACTGTCAAATCCAGAAACAGTCACGATCAGAAGTGGTCGAATCCAGAAAAGGTCATACGAAGAACGCTTTATTGTACACAAAAAATTAAAAAAACATTAAAATATGTACAAAGGCTTATCCCATAGGGATCTCTTCCAGCCAACCTTTGATTTTGGACAGTTTATACTACTTTTATGGTGGGTACGGTTGGACTCTTTGTTTTAGGACCCCTCCATAGACAACTCTCTTGTGCCTCTTTTCTTGCATCCCGGGTTCCATAGTTAGTTCAGAGAGGGTGCAGCGGCTCGCAATGATTTCTCCAAGCTCTTGAGTGCCGGAGTTATGTTCGAACCTAGGTCTTCCACTACGCTCGAGAGGTACACTGAAAAAATAAGAATAGTTTTGAGGTAGAACGTAGTGGCAGATCCAGGGGATCTAATAGCCATGAGAAAACGTGTTCGAGATTAAAAAGTAAGAAACAAATATGCGAAATAAAGAGAGATTATTTATTACCAATACACACATACAAACAACTAGGTACAGAAGATAAAAATAATATTAAACAAATATATTACAAAAATAAATAAGCAATAGTAATTAAGTTTGATGAAGGTGGCGTGCAGCACCGGACAAAGGGGACTGCCTCAGCCTGTTGCCGGAGCGATATAAAATAAATACGATTCGAAACACATTCAGTATCGAATCTTTTTTTATTTTCTGGCACGGAAATAAAGAAATCTCTAGTCCGCACTGCATACGACTCGGAAAAAGTAAAAAATATAAAAGACGAGAGGATTCCTGGTCTAGGCCAGGAATGTTTGGATAAATATCCAATCCCGTCCTGTATTTTTTTTGTTTCGTTTTTATTAGTATTTGTGTTAATTATTTGTTTGTATATACTACATACAAAAAAAAAATTAGTCAGCGCAAACAAGTGACGTCATAGTGCACGTGCAATGCCCACCTGCGCTTGCGACGAGCAACAGCCGATACCATGCCGCCCCCCACTACCTGGCCTCTATAAAAGCGGGCGCCCGACCCAATTTCATTGGCATCATTCACTCGCGACTCGTCGACGAGGCAGTCGGACTTGATATTGTATTAGAGAATATTGCATTTCCGAATAATTAACTGTAAGAGAGATGCGTGGGCGCTGCCACGACTGAGCGGTGACGCTCCGTAGTTCTACATATAAATCTGAACGAGACGGCACACGGTGCATTGAAACGACGTGCGGGGAGGGGTGCAGCAACATCAACGCCGCCAACTCCATTGTGGTTCATAGACTGACACACCCTTTTTTTTGGTAACGGGTGGAAATCTTCGATACCCAGCCTCCTGGGGGAGAGACTGGGTTGTGTGAGATTTTTACTCACTAAAACCCCCTCGATGGCCGGCCTCGTGCTTATCGGAGGGCTCCGGGATCTCCAGTGAAACGCACCGGTGTCCTCCTAGCATTTGCCTTGGGCTCTTCCCGGGAGGTGTACATTCCAACTCCCGGTTCCTCCCGTCTCCCGTCTCCCGTCAGCACCCACACTAGGTAATCCTGTGTCGTGGGCGCTGGGGTGGGGAGTGTGTGTTGTGATTTGTACCTAAATGTACTGTCAGTAATGTGATTTGGCGAAGTAGAATTGTGTCTTAGTAATATTGGTGTCTCTATTGCTTGCTTATCGTATGGTTAGTGGCCAACCTATTTGTCAGAGTTGTTCAGGCCGCCCGTAGGCATCTGACATGGCTTAACGACTGCTGTCGGACGACAACAAACGGGACCGACTGCTTAACGTGCTCTCCGAGGCACGCAGGAGCTCAAGTGAAATATGTCACTAGCTGTCACCCATCCAGGTACCGACCGCGCCAACGTCGCTTAACCTGCACGATCAGTTTCCGTGCTCGCAACTAGGCTACGAGCTCCTCAAGGCTATGCTGTCTCTATTTGTATATATAATAATGAACAGAACACAAGAATCATGAACATAATAAAAACATACATATTTGATGTATTCATATTGAGCACATTTCTGAGCATCTTTGAGGAAGGAATACGTACCGATGTCGGTGAGGCACCGCTTGGTGCCCAGAGCGTCCATATTTCTAATATTCAGAATCTTTTCAGCGTACATCTCGCACGTATGTATACATACCTGAAATAATTTACACACTTAGTACATAAATCTACCAGAATTATGACCCTGACCAAAAAAAAACCTGTGAAGAGAGCGCCATTGATAGTTTTATATTCTGTGTTATAGAGTTCACTATGGAAAGAATAAGAATCAGTTTATTTGTGCGGTAAGATGACAAAGTATTCATAGTCCATACACCAGTAGGAACTTAAGCATAGGTTATATTAAACTAAATAAAATGAGTGAGCAACAAGTTAGTTTACAATAAACGCTGACCTCCGAACTAGGAGGTTCCTGTAACTCGGAGGACAGATCTCTTCTGTGACCAGTGCAAATGAACATGTAACAGAACATGGGGAAATATGAAACTGACAAAATTTGAGAGAAAGACAAAAAAAAGAACAGTAATAAAGGGTTAATAATAAGGGGTGGTGGGAATTCATTGTGTGTGTGTGTGTGTGTGTGTGTGTGTGTGTGTGTGTGTGTGTGTGTGTGCGCGAGCGTGTGAGTGTGTGTGTGTTTGATAGTTCCATTTAATTCCGCAATATGGCGATGGTTTTATATTCCTGGTCAGGGTGTACAATTAAAATATAACCTCGGACAGGAACTGCCAGGGTGCTTGCTTCTCTGATAGATGCATCTCAAGATGCTGCGGCAGCGTCATTAGATATTGACCGATCTGCGGACAATTTTATTAAATTATGTTTTATTGTCTACTAAACCCGCATTTGACCTCGATCTCGCCTATGGTAAGCGACGATGAGGTCGACAATGGAGCATGCGGGTCCAGTAAATGCCTATTCACTCTGCCCTTGAAGATCCCAAGGTTGTAGGTTTCGGGAAATACAGACGCCGGCAGGCTGTTCCATTCCTTAGCCGTTCGCATAATGAACGAAGAAGCAAATCGTTTCGTACGAGCAGATGGGATATCAACAACATAGGGTGGAGCCCCTCCCCGCGCCTGGTAGTCCGAAGGCGGAATGGAGACGCTGGAATTAGGTCGTGCATAATGCTGGAATTAGGTTATCGATACGCGAATGTACTATGACAGTTAGTAAGATCACTGATCTCTACTAATACTATTTTTTTTTATTGTCTACTAAACCCGCATTTGACCTCGATCTCGCCTGATGGTAAGCGACGATGAGGTCGACGATGGAGCATGCGGGTCCAGTAAAAACCTATTCATATTCAATTCAGTACTATAAATATGCTGTCATTGTCAAAATAAAAATATGGCTGCCGCATAAGGCATTGTCAAATAGGAATGTACATTATGTTATAATATGTTTGTACATAATTTCAAATTTAAATAAAATAACGTCTCTACATGTTGATTGCCTACGTACCATTGTGCTAGTGGCAAAACATTGCAGGATTATCGGCTATTACCTCTGTGATGTACTCCTGGGGAGAAAGCGCGAAGTCTGGCAGATCTGTGGAGAGAGCATCGTTGTTGCTCCAAACTGGTAGCTGTGGGATCTTGTCTGGAATTAAAAATAAAATAAAATAATGAACAAAATTGTTTTATTTCAAGGGAGACGATAAGGGGGCGTCCATTAATTACGTGAGGCGTTTAGGCGGGGAGGGGGTCGAGCCGAATCTCACGTGGGGAGAGAGCGCGCTGGTACTGGTGAGATCCAGACTCAAAGAGAGGCCATGGTTGAGCGTATCGACTTGACCTTGAAGGCCGTGGCCCATTGGGGCGATGCCAATTTGGTCAAGTTTAACGCCACTAAAACGCAGGCGTGTCTATTCACCGCTAAACGGAGTCCCTTCCACCTGACTCCGACTTTCCGGGATGTGTCCGTACCGATTACCGACCACCTTAGCCTTTTGGGGTTGGATCTGACTTCCAATCTTAACTTTGGGCGCTCCATTGAGTCAAAAGCTAAGATCGCAGCCAAAAAAATGGGCATCCTGAGTAAGGTTAGGCGGTACTTCACGCCGGGACAGCTCTTAAACCTTTACCAAGCCCAAGTCCGGTCGTGCATGGAGTACTGCTGTCACCTGTGGGACGGCTCAGCTCAGTACCAACTGGCTGCCCTTGACTCAGTGGAGAAACGCGCTAAGCGCCTTATAGGTGACGAATCGCTGGTGGAAGCTAGACAGCAAAGTCTGGAACATCGGCGCAAGGTTGCCTGTCTGGTATTTTATAGGATACATTTCGGAGAGTGCGCATCGGAATTGCACGACCTGATTCAAGCATATCCATTCCGCCTTCGGACTACCAAGCGCGGGAAGGGGTTCCATCCTCATGTTGTTGATATCCCATCTGTTCGTACGAAGCGGTTTGCTTCTTCGTTCATTATGCGAACGGCTAAGGAATGGAACAGCCTGCCGGCGTCTGTTTCCCGAAACCTTAGGATCTTCAAGGGCAGAGTGAATAGGCATTTACTGGACCCGCATGCACCATCGTCGACCTCACAGGCGAGATCCAGGTCAAATGCAGGTTTAGTAAAATTTTTTTAAAGTGCTTATATCACGTTTCTTTTTTCCGTAAGAAACCATGTAAAATTCCGAGAAAACTTGGTTTTTTGAAAAATCGACTCACGTAATTAATGGACGCCCTAAGTGGTCACTGTCAATTCGACCATAGCCATCTCACCTTCTTCTAAGTCGTATTCCTCATTACTGAGGGACGTGATCATTCTAAGGAATTAATCACATAGAACGACTCTCGTGGCAGATTTAATAGGATGGTTTGCCATTGCCTTCCCCATTTCACACAGTGGTTATCTCAGTGAGCAGGTTTCCTCACGATGTTTTCCGTCACCGTCAGAGCAGTTGGTAAATGTACGGTCTTACGAAAAAAACCTAAAAACTCATAGGTACAATCAACCACAAGCTATAGTATATCTGTTAAAAACCTTCGATTTGATCTCAAACTTATGCATGCGCAATATGATACATTTCAGATTCTCAAATTTTGACGTTTTGGATAGGTTGACCTGTGGTCTACTATACATGGCATTGCCTGGTTTCGAACTCGGACCTAGCTTGGGAGTCCGACGTCCTAACCACGACGCCACTGGGAATTCTAGAAATAAGTCAAAAACGACTAACCCAATTGACTATCAACAGGATTCCTCAAAACGGCTCTAGCCAGGCCTCTGAGTTGGTCCTTGGAACGCCTTAGGGCTGCGATGCAGGCCTGGGGCTCCGCCCTCGATGTGGACAGCTTCTGACGGGCCTCCGCCTCCAGGAGTAGCGTTGGAAGGTCCAGAAGTGGAGGCTGATCTTTGGGCTCTGCGGAGAAGGTACTAGGCGATCATGTCTGTAGAAGAGATCTCGGTAGCTTGAGAGAAACATACCATAGTTCTGGCAATGAAATCAGATTCGTGGACTCATAGCACAAGAAGACTGCTCATTCTTCACCTGGCATCACCATCATCATCAGCCTATTAATATCGCCACTGTTGGGGCACAGGCCTCCCCTTGCACAAGGGGGTACGGGCGCTGATCCACCGAGCGGGCCCAGTGCTGTGTGGTGGATTTCACACGACTTCGGAAACTTTTAATTTCCTCATACATGCCGGTTTCCTCACGATGTTTTCCTCCACCGTTAGAGCGGTCGGTAAATGTACGTAAGTCTTCAAAAAAAAATTACGTCATACGTTAAGGGGGAGGGAGGGGGTTAATAAATAATTTTGTAAGTGGTGTTTTAATTTAATAATTATTAAAAATAAATTGCAAAACACAAAAGGAGGAAAGAGGAATTCTACTTACGTCACATTCCTCCTTTTGCCCGTACCACGTATGTACATTAAGCAGATGTGTATTTTCGTTGGACAATATCCGCAATATTTCAAAACACACGCTGATATCTTCCCGAGGTCTACGAGACACAAGAACCGTCTCTATTTGCCAAGTTCCAGAGTAGACATGTATAAAAAGAATTCCTTCTGTATGGCAATTTTAGTGTATAATAATCTGCCTAGTCGCCTTAAAAATGGTCCTGCTAGCCAATTTAAAACTAATATTTCCAAGTGGCTTCTAGACAAATGTTATTACTCCATAAAAGAGTATCTCAAGGACACTAACAAATAACTGAAAAGATTTGCACACCGTTGTCGGTGGAACATATGATACCTATGCTTTTTAAATCACCTGTAATTTTCACTATGTTCTGGCAAATAAACTTCATTTCATAACATTACTGCCGACTCTCTCTGTCCAGCATCAGAGATACTGGAAAGGTGGTCCCTAGGTAATGATCTGCTTACGCCTATAAAGTTATGATCGCCTGGTACCTTCATCAGCCTGCTCGACCCTCTGCCGTTCAGCGAGAGTATCCAGAAGTACGGCCACAGCTGACTCCAGCACCAGAGATGCTGGGAAGGTGTTGGAAAGCACGCCCATGGCCTGACCAGCTGTCACTGAGGATAGGAAGGTGGTTTCGATACGACGACTGTGTGACGCGATGTGGGATGATAAGGCTGTGATGAACGCCTGGAAGGAAAATCTCTTTTAGTTTATGGTAGCCTGGTAAATCATGGTCGTAAACATTAGAGCTCAAACTCAAACCACCTAACTGTTACCCCATCCCATCATGCTGCTATTCCAAGATACTCAGTAGATCTTTCCAAGATCTTAGATCTACTGATCCAGTTTTCATCTAGCATTGCTAAGAATACTGAAGGCAGGGGACGCTCCGGGCTTCGCCCTACTCGGAGCTCGACCTTCGGCCTCGCCGTGCCTGTCTTAAAATCCCTCAACAAATCTTTTTTTTGCCGCCATCTTTAAATACTTTTTTCTCTTAAAAGGTCTCAGGATTCCCTACAACTTTAGTACGAGAAGCCCCAATCTAACTATTATGGTTTCGACAGGCCGATAATCTTCAAATTCTTCCAGTTTCATACTGTGAAATTGAAGTTCGCTTACTTTTCCTGGTCATCACCAGATCCTTAAGGTTTCAGACGTCGGAAACGAACCATGTAGCTATTACAGTTCCAGAGATCCCATCTGACATCAAAGACAGTCCAAGATCTTGGAATCCACTGGTCCAATTCTCTATTGAATAAAAAAACCGGGTCCAAATCGGACCACCCATTAAGTTATGATGCTACAGACAAAATTACACACTACTTACTTTTCCTGGTCACCCAGGAAAACGTAAGGGGATCTCCACAAAGGTAAGTTGTCGGGGGTTAGTTAAATTTTTAATTTAGAGTTATTTCTGGTTATCATCATATCCTCAAGGTTCCAGATAACTGTTCCGTAGATCTGTCATTAAAGATTTTGGAAACCATTGATCCATTTAATAATTCTATCAGATTTAATAATACCATCGTGTAAAACTACGTCTAGTCAAATTTTACGTTACATATAATTTACCTCAACTGCCGGAGCGTAGTACGGAAATATGGCAACACCAGCTATCTTCTTGGCTCTGCTATAAGCCGTATTGAGCCAGCCTTCGCACCTCTCTGCTATGGACAGCAAAGCCCTGGAGTATTCTAGAAGGTCCTCCTATAATAGGACATAAAACGCAAAGCGTTACGTAGATGGAGCCACGAGCACACTCCGTAAACAGAAAAGAAAATGGAACGTTATTTTTGAAAATATCACAAATTTCTCGTTATTTGGATGAATTTAATGTAATTTCTCAAAGCTATAGTAAAATTGTCATGATATCATGGCATCATATGGCCATTTCAAAATAACAGACCTAAAAAATCTGTTAAAACAGCGTGGTGCAAAATCACCAATATTAATCAAAATAATCATTAATTATTTATAAAATTATTGTCATTGAAAACAATAAATTTAGGTTATCTTATGTTTAGTATTCGTACGTCGTATTTTAACACGTTTTTTTTAACTATGCTAGTGGCGCCTCTAGTGGTAAAACATTGCAGGATTATTACATCAGGATTATAATATTAGCAATGCATTGGTTTGTGATGTTCTAGTGTGGGAAATTACAGTCCTTGATTTAAAGTGTAAATCCCTTATGTTTTGAAAGGTGGATGCATTGTACATTACCCAGGAACCATTTCTAGCCCCCCCCCCCCCCCCCCCCCACTTTGAAGACCATGGAAACATTAGATATCTTATATCTTCGACTGCTCTAACGGTGAAGAAAAACTTCGTGAGGAAACCTGCATGTCTGAAATTAAAAGTTTTCGAAGGCGTGTGAACTCCACCAATCATCATTGGGCCCGCTCGGTGGATCATGGCCCGTGCCCCCCTTCCTTGTGCAGGGGAGGCCTGTGCCCCAACAGTGGGGATATTAATAGACTGATGATGTTGATGTAAAAGGTTCCGAGGCGGGCGGCCTCGAATAGACTGATGATGATGATGATGTAAAAGGTTCCGAGGCGGGCGGCCTCGGAAACTTAGGCCGAGGCCGACTGCTCCCCGAAGCACGGATAAAATGTGCCACTAGCAGTCCTCATTCTGGTTCTGAGCCCCCCCCCCCCCCCATGTTATGGTAAAACCAGGGTTGAAGGATGGAACCGTAGACTACCAGGCTATCATACCTGCTTAAGCTGTGGGTCGTTCAAATTGGCCAGAAACAGCTGGCTTTGTAACTCTGAGTACTGAGGCAATAACTCTCTAAGAGGCGCATACGCAGCGCGCCCCAGCTCTTTAACCGTTGCTGGTAAAACCGTTTCTGTAATGAAAAAAACAAATTATAAATAGGCTAAAACATGGTCACCGTTGCTTACAGACACTTGCAATACCAGGGGCATTTCTGCCGCAAAGCAGCAATGCTTGTATTTCTGTTTCTATTTGAAAGGTAATTACCTATAAAATCAATTATGTATAACTTATAATGACATTTAATTTATTTTATCCCGTTAGCATTAATTACTATTATAATCTCTTATTTTATATTTTTTATTATTATTTACTACTAAACCCGCATTTGACCTCGATCTCGCCTGATGGTAAGCGACGATGAGGTCAACGATGGAGCACGCGGGTCCAGTAAATGCCTATTCACTCTGGCCTGAAGATCCCAAGGTTGTAGGTTTCGGGAAATACAGACGCCGGCAGACTGTTCCATTTCTTAGCCGTTCGCATAATGAACGAAGAAGCAAACCGCTTCGTACGAGCAGATGGGATATCAACAACATGAGGATGGAACCCCTCCCCGCGCCTGGTAGTCCAAAGGCGGAATGGAGATGCTGGAATTATGTCGTGCAATTCCGATGCGCACTCTCTATATTGCCATGTTACTGTGCATAGAGGCTGCGAGGTCTCTTTGCTTTGGACAGGTGCAGCCACCAAGAAGTTGGTTAAGGGATACAAAGAGTAATCTTCCTGCGGACGTGAGCAACCGATCGTCCCGTATATTGTTGCCATACGAATAAATAAATAAATAAATTTTATATTGCGATGCCCTATTCAGGGTTTCATGTATGATCATATAATATATATTTTTAAGACCAATTGTAACACATGAAAAGCAATAAATGGTATGAGTATGAGTAGCGCATCGAAAACTCTCTAATAACATTATAGTGAAATGAGATGTCAATGAGCACTTAAGTACCATCAGATGGCTCGTTACCTCCTTGTACAAGAAAATGTTACAATTATATTTTGCTCAAACATTCTAACCTTTATTGTACAACAAAACAATGTCTCAATTCTATTTTGCTCAAACATTCTAACCTTTATTGTACAACAAAACAATGTCTCAATTCTATTTTGCTCAAAAAATATTACCTTTATTGTACAACAAAACAATGTCTCAATTCTATTTTGCTCAAACATTCTAACTTTTATTGTACAACAAAAATATGTCTCAATTCTATTTTGCTCAAACATTCTAACTTTTATTGTACAACAAAAAAATGTTTCAATTCTATTTTACTCAAAAATTCTTACCTTTATTTTGCCTTGGCGCGTCCATAACCCCTCTGATGCACACAACAAATTCATCTATATCCCGCTTTAGGTCCGTGAGTAACATTATCCCTTCTTCTGGGGTTTGACACAGCTTCAGATTTGCAGATACCACCTACAAAGTTTGTAAAAACCAACATAGCTTGACCTTGAATCTCATAGTGTGACTGGGCGAATAGAGACCAAGCTTACACTGGTTTATCTGTAAATAACCCAATGTGGCTTCACCCCTGCGCTCTAAGTTGTACAATGAAATTCAAGGTCAAGTTAGGCTGGTTAGCATAGCTAAAACGCGCTATGGATATTTTCATCATCGGGGTCCAATCTTGAAATTGAAGTTAGATATTTTCACTGGACTAGAATTTTTTCTGCTTTTTACCTTTATCTCACATGATGGTAAGTGAGATGAGGTCTGCAGTGTAACGCCAAAGCGAAGATATTTGGCGACAAGAGTTTTTGACGAAGAAGAAGAAATCAGCCGGGTTACCCAGGTAAAGTCGCCTCGTGGCAATGTAAGCTTTAAATACTCTGTGGAACCCTTTATTAGTTAATACGACAAAGTATCAAACGGTACCTGATGTTTGGTGAAGGTAAGTACAGACTTACCTTAGTAGGAGAGGGTTCCAAGGAGAGAAGCAAATCTGTGTACAATCTTATGAGCTCAGAGATAGGAGTTTCTGATTTCAGCACATTCGTCAGCCAGTCGATCTGGAACAAGTCTTTCGTGTTTATGCTCGCCTAGTAGTAATTGTTTGTACATGGTTAATACTTGCGGTTGTTGGAACTTATAGTACATGATTAGATTTAAATAATATACTGTTTCACAGGTTTTTACTGCATTTTATTAATTACGACCGGTTTCGTTTACACATCTTCAGGTATTTGTTTATAATAATTTTCTTAACTACATGCAGGTAGATAAATACAGTTTTGCGTGTGGTATTGTATTGTATTGTATTTATCTTATAGTAACTGAAACCTTTACAAGATACGTCATTAACAACAGTATTAAATATACTCTAACAATAATATAAATTCAAACTAATTTTTTTTATTTACTTCTAAACCCGCATTTGACCTCGATCTCGCCTGATGGTAAGCGACGATGAGGTCGACGATGGTGCATGCGGGTCCAGTAAATGCCTATTCACTCTGGCCTTGAAGATCCCAAGGTTGTAGGTTTCGGGAAATACAGACGCCGGCAGGCTGTTCCATTCCTTAGCCGTTCGCATAATGAACGAAGAAGCAAATCGCTTCGTACGAGCAGATGGGATATCAACAACATAAGGATGGAACCCCTCCCCGCGCCTGGTAGTGAGAAGGCGGAATGGAGATGCTGGAATTAGGTCGTGCAATTCCGATGCGCACTCTCCGAAATGTATCCTATAAAATACCGATAGACAGGCGACCTTGCGCCGATGTTCCAGACTTTGCAGTCTAGCTTCCACCAGCGATTCGTCACCTATAAGGCGCTTAGCGCGTTTCTCCACTGAGTCAAGGGCAGCCAGTTGGTACTTAGCTGAGCCGTCCCACAGGTGACAGCAGTACTCCATGCACGACCGGACTTGAGCTTGGTAAAGGTTTAAGAGCTGTCCCGGCTGGTCGCGCCAAGCGCTTCATTTTTATAAATGCATACCTACCGGCCAATGCGTGGTCATTCTCCCTGTCATCTTACCTATACCTTCATACGCACGTTATCGCCTGATGTGACGTCACCGCGTCCGGCTTTAACTATTGGTCGTTAACCGACCAGTTGGACTTCGACAGCTGATTTGATCGCGTGATCTGTAACCGCTCTCGCTAATTACTTAATTTTTCACGATTTAACATCTGAAACCCGCTGAAATCTATGTGCTAAGACTATGTGTGGTGCCTGGACATTGCCCGTGAAAGTTCCTGCAGGAAGAGCTGTAAACGAAGCGTAGACGACTGCCACGCCGGGTGTCCACAGGTCAGTGCGTATCCTAAGAATAAGTCGTCTTTCCTTGAGTTCCAGAGCTTATTCTATTTTCAAAATCCTAGCCTGACTACGCAAAAGGCACTATTATTGCATTTTATAATTAGCAGTTTTTCATACAACCGCTGTGCGCGAGCCCCTAGCGTCTAACCAAGTGTCCCGCCCATCGCCACTTTAGCGTCGCAACCCGCTTTCCCACGTCTAGAACTTTAGTTCGTTGTCGGATCGCTGTGTTGCGGATCTTGTCCATTAGGGTGATACCTAACATGGCACGAAAAGATACTATGAATGACATTAAGTAGACTAGACTCCAACAATCTTATGCTCGCTTGGTACTTTCAATTTCACATTAGGGCCTTCGTCGTACTTTTGAATTTCGAATATTTCCCTTTATTTTTCTGCGTTCATTCCACGTTCATTCAGAATTTATAATTTTGAATTTGGAACATTCGCCTCGGTCGCATCCAATCATCATATGAAGTGAATTCCTGTAATCTTATGCTTGCCTAGTACTTTCTCACCTTCGCGAATCTCTTGGCGCTTTACCGATTCTGGTGAGGTCTAGGCAGAGAGAAAGGAGCACCACCACTAACACCTTAACGAAGCAGAGAGAATGGAGCGCCAGAAGTCCTACCAATTGCCAGCCTTTTCTGCGTTTATTCAGAATTTACAATTTGGAACAATCCGCTCCGTTGCATAGTCGCATCCATCCATGTGAAGTTGTGTGAAGTAAACTCCTGTAATCTTATGTTCGCCTAGTACTGTTTCACCGTCGATGTGATGGTTCTTTCCTGATTCTGGTGGGGTCTAGGCAGAGATACTGGAGCGTCAGAAGTCCTACCTGTTTATTAGCCTCGGCAGCCAGTAGCCTAGTGAGAGCGTGCAAGGAGTGAGCGTCCAGACGTCTCCATGCTGCCGCCAGCCTGGCAGCTGCTGCGCGTCTCCAACACCGGCATACGGAGACAGAGCGAGACATTCCGATGAAGAGAGCCACGTATGTTGCCGTCTTGTCTGTAACAAAGTCAATCTGTCAATCTTCTTGTCTGTCAGTTGTTCAGGCCGGCCGTAGGCCTAATCTAATTTAATCTATACTAATAAGCTAATAACCAATATACTTATCTTAAGATAGGAGGCCGGGAATAACCCAGCGGCACTTCGACCCTTGAGGATCTTTTGTGCCTACCCCAGTTTACACACTGGTCATCTCAGTGTGCAGGTTTCCTCACGATGTTTTCCTTCACCGTCAGAGCAGTCGGTACATTTACGTAAGTCTTCGAAAAATGTGAAAAACTTATTGGAACATGGCACTGCACTGTTTTGAACCCGGACCTCTTAATAACTAATAGTAATCACACAACTAGAAAATGAAGCAGTGGGGATTTCCTGAATACTCAAGATGCTATCTATTGATCTTACCAGCATCCATCAGTGTCAAAGCCTCAATGAGCGGCGGGCTCACCGCAGCCTCCAGCCTGTTGTACAATGTCTCCAGTTGAAGCCTCTTGTGTTCATAGTCTGGTGCGTCGCTCAGCACCTGCCATAGAAAGGTATCGTTAATATGAAATATGCTACGCTACGTTTCACAAACAACTCTCGTGTTAAAATCGCCATCACTACGTAGCTGCATAAACTACTATTACCTCAAGACTAGCAGTCATAGCGGCGACTTGTTCAGACAACTCGTTCAGCTTGTCCGTCTGTGTGGGCACCCCCGTCTCTAGCACATCTTCTAGTGACGTGGCTAAGGCCGCCCATTTATCTGCCTCGCGAAGAGCTGATGCTGCGTTCTGGAAAAAACGCCTTTGGTTTATAATCTCCTGGTAAGTTCGTTTACGAATCAAGGTTTCTTCTTCTCGATCAACCATGATGGACGGATTAAAGGCAACCCACGATCGTGGAAACAGCATGATCGTGTGTAATAATCGGCCATCAAAAGATTGATCGTGTGCAATCAATCCTCTGCTGGTTCCCTTGATGAAGTACCTCCAACAGACTCTTGAGCTGGTCGATCCTCTGCAGGCAACGTTGATGAAGTAGCAAGTATGCTCTTGCATTTTATTATCCTAATGTTATCAACTTATCAAAGCATTTATTGCCATCAACTACGAACAACTAAATGTTGAACTTCTATGAATTTATGCAAGCTTAGTACCTCCAACTGACTCTTGAGCTGGTCAATCCGCTGCAGGCTCTCGATGGAGTGTCCCGTCTGTTCCTCCACACCCTGGACTTTGCTCTCGAGGGACAGCAGCCTCTGCTGAAGCAGTGCACCCTCAAGTTGAAGTGAGGAAGCATCTTGAAGGATGCGGGGGATTGATGTGACAATCTGAAAATAACTTATTCCCTTCGTAAAATTCTTTTTCAAAAAATTGCTTATGGGTTTGGTCACAAGCGCAGGCTAAATGGCTGGCTGTCTGGGCAGAACCGATAGCACAAGAAGATGGCTGACAAAACAAGGGTATGTCTTCATCCGAGTGTTACATTTCATGATGTACACTTTCGTACAACATCGTGCAATTTGCATTCTTGATATGCCTTTCTTCTTCTTGCAGAACATAATACATTTCATCCATTTGTATTAAGTGTGAGAGAAAAAGATTTTGCCCGGCATGTACCCCTGTATATTATGTACCCCATACTATACTTTATACAATTTGGGATGATCCTTTAGATAGATGCCATACAATGTAAATGTGTCTCGTTTTGCGAATAAAATCGATTTTTTTTTTTTGAAATTTGTGATGAAAAGTAAAACTCAAGAAAAAAATCTGAAATAATTAGAATATTTATGATTTTTGAGAAAAAATTATTAAAATGATATTTTTACATAACGAAAAATAATTCTGTTGATAATAGAACCCTCAGTACGCGAGTCCGACTCGTACTTGACTGGTATTTTTACAAAATGGACAGGAAATTAATTAATTGAAATAGTTAATCGATCTTTACCGAATAGACATCCCTGTATGATACGTCTAACAAAATCCGAAAATGTCAAATCCTTTAGGTAGGGAAAAAATGCCATTTTTTTTCTTCATAAAATTAATTTACGTGTCAAATGTTCTAATTAACAATAATAATATTTTTTTAATAATAAAGTAACTATTAGTCTTTCGTCCCTGTTTGGGCCAGAGCTAGTGGTTTTTCGGTCAATGAGTAGTGTGTGCTCGATGCTCGCCTTAAAAGCGCGCGCCACTGGCCATAGAACGAGTGAATGTACGGAACACAAGACCGAACCACAATGAAATCTCGTGTCCGCCATATTGAACGAGAAGAGCAAAATCAAGGGCAGTCGTTCAATGAAGGCTCCTGCGTGAACACGTACTTGGTTGACGCGCAGTTCCCGCGCTTTTTCGCTTTGAAGAAAACTTCATTATTTTATGTGAATTTAAGATATTGTTTGTGCTATTTGTGTGTGTACACCCGCTTACTAACATTTAGTTATGGAACTAACCAATAATATATCGGCTGTGTATGGACTAATCTCCGCAAGATCCGCTTCAGCTTTGGTGATGGCATGGCATGGCATGGTCTAGACTGCGCATAACTGACTATTCAGGTGAGCTAGAGTTTCATATTGCTTAGTGACAGGAGGAAACCAGCCTGGTGATAGTCTCTGCGTTTGAGTTCAGCTCTTTATTTAACAGTCCCCAGTGGAAAGGTGCCCATAACGCTCGCGACGTTGTATATCATAGGTAGGTTTTTTCATAGTAAAATGTGATCTACAGGGGTTTTATTTTTATTTTTTTTCAAAAACCCTTTATTAAGCATAAATATGTAAGCTATTGTATAGACTTTACTATTTTTATGTGACAATAAATAAATAATTGTTACACTAAGCGAGTACAAATTTAATAAAATAAAAATAACACTAAAATATTAGCTAAGAAAAATAGCGGGTAAAAATAATAATAATTATACAAAAAGTACATCACACATAACGCAAGGAATTCCTCATCACCCAGAAAAGAGGTTGGGGTGTTGATATTGTTTATGGACGCACTGATGTCAAAAGGGTTAGAATTTTTTTTTTGACTTGGAGCCGAGTTGGATATAATTAGGTTTCCTTCGATTTCTCTTTGTGCCCGCTTTACAAAACTCTGAGCCCGTGTTATGACTATGAGACTGACACGGACCTATAAGTCTCAAGTAATAACGGGCTGGTTTCCGCAACTCGACGTCTTCAGCGCCTATTTTGCGTCTGGTGAAAACGACTACTTACTCGAGCCACCCCAACCTCGCCAAAAAAGTCCAGCAGTCCTTTAATGTCCTGTAGGACTTCAGGAAGTGATTCTGGGGTGCCAAGGCTTCCTGCCCGGTAGGTGGTCACCTCACTGCACACCAAAAGCACATGGGCGACTGTCACCTCTGCCTCAATGCAAGCTCTGCACAGGGGGATGTCTGTGATGCCTATGTTGAAGAGGTGTCTATTGAGTGGACTGTGTCTGGTTATAGACTGCCTGCAGTCCACGACCTTAGCCCAGCAGCCTCAACAAACAAACAGATAGCTAAGAAATGGTTTTCTTACTTGCGTTGAAGTTTCATCCAGTGAATTTGTAAGCTGTTTCATATAGAGCTGCAGCCTTGTAACAGTGTTTGCCACGAATATCTGTAATATAAGGGGTCATACATGACATTCAATCCAAAATTCAACATTTAGGGTGGTAAATCATTTTTTTGCCGACTGTCCCTATTTCTGATGTTACCTCTTTTTCTTGATTGCCACTGGAGCTCCAAGCTTTGTTTATCCATTTCTTTGGGTCGAAATCATCGTCTGCGAATGTTTTTAGGTCCTGAAAATATTTGAAATTATGCTAACGTGACAAAATAGAAGCTAATATTGCAGAAAAATATTATTTTAATTTACACAAATCGTACCATTATCTTTAATTATTTCGATCTAGAATAAATCACGTGAAAATTCTAGAAAAAATAGATCGGAAAATCAACAAAAATCAAAAAGCTCAGTGCACCGACCGTAAACAAAACAAAAACGTGTTTTTTAAATGTTTTTTAAATATTTTATGGCCTGAAATATTGACATTTTAGCCTTGGATTTCACGGGTCCGGTTCCGGCCCCGGTTCAGTTCGCTGCAACCAATCACTTGCGTTCTGCCCTCCCCCCACTTGAAGTCAGCGCGTCGTAATTGGATGCAGCGAACCGTCCGAGGTTCGAATATAAAATAAGGCAAATTGTAATATTTGCTGACATGCGTTTCAACCCGCCCGCGGTATAACATCCAACTCTGAAATGATCCAAGTCCGAATCCCGCTCGAAACTGGTTCGCTCAATTCACGCTGGACACGGAACCGCAAACCCATTTCCACCCATAGAGTAAAATGTCACTTAGAAATAAGTTGACAATTTACAAAACTTGCATCCGTCCAATCCTCACGTACGCAAGCGTGACATTCGCGCACTCTTGCCACATTCGCCGCCTTCAGGTTATCCAAAATAGGTTCATGCGTAGAGCAACCGGTGCTCCATGGTACCTACGTAACGTAGACCTCCATCACGATTTGGAACTCCCCACGATCGCTCAATACATGAAGTTAGCGTCTCGACGCTTCTTCGAGCAAGCTCCCCACCACCCAAACCCTCTAGTAGTAAGCGCCGCCGCTTATTCGACTAACGGTTTACCGACATCCCGTCGACGACGTCGGCCTAGACACGTCCTAGACGACCCCGACGACGCCATCACGATCTCCATCGCGGAAGCCACTCCGCCACCCGATAGTAGTTCACACACAGCACCTTCATACCGCCCGCGCCGGCGCGGGCGTCGACCCGCTTCTGGCGCTTTCACGCGCTATCGGCGTATTCCAGGCCGCTTCTCCCCGACCCCTCCGTCCCCAGCGACGTCCTAAGCCGAGGTCCGTACCCACCTGGGTGCCCTTAGGCAGTCGCTTCTTATAGTAGTTTTTAAGTCCTCCTCTAGGCTGGAGCGCATTTAGCGCTCGCCCCAAAAAACCCGGTGAAGCTGTAAAGGTCATTAGGACCAACAGCAATTATCAGTACGAAAAAAACCCATTTCCACCCATATTTATGTTTTTCTAATCGCCTAGGTGGCAATACTGTTAAAATGGTTCAAAAGGGCTGGAATCCAGTGCCGTAAAACTAAATATAAAAAAAGCTAAACTTAAAAAAAAAATGTAAGGTTTTGCGTTAGTCAATTTGTGAAAAATTACAAATTTTCCATAAAATTATCTCATATTCTGTGCATGTAAATTGTTATTTTTATTTTCAAATACAAGCTCAGAAATTCAAAGGTTAGTATTTTTATTTTATTATTTATTTATTTTAATGGTATACCTATCGTCTATGATTTTTTATTAATTCGTACTAAGTAAAATGTTAAACATCAACGACTTCTGTACTTCTTGGTTATTATTATTATTATTATTATTGGATTAGCAGGCAGGCAGCTAATGCTGGTTAGCCTGTTTCTTCACATTTCGTAAGTGGCTGTCTAATCTGTTTTTAAACTGGTTTATAGTTTCAGCATTCACAACTTGGTCAGGTAGGCCGTTCCACGGGATGACTACCCGGTTGAATAAGAGATGATGTTTTGGGAGTGTTTTGGCCGTGTTCCGCACCAGTTGTGTGCAGTGTCTTATTGTCACCCATATACATCTAACCTCACTATAACGTTATTAGAGGGTTTTCCGAGGGTTATTTGAGGAGCTCGTAACCTAGTTGCGAGCACTGTCAGAAAGTGATCTTGCAGGTTAAGCAACGTTGGCGCGGTCGGTACCTGGATGGGTGACCGCTAGTGGCATATTTCATCTGAGCTCCTCCGTGCCTCAGAGAGCATGTTAAGCAGTCGTTCCCAGTTGTCGTTCGATAGCAGTTGTTAAGCCATGTCAGAGGCCTACTGGCGGCCTAAACAACTCAGACAAATAGGTTGGCCACTAACCATACGATAAGCAAGCAAGCAAGAGGGTATTCAATGTGCTGCTACATTCTCCATGCATGCTACTCATTACACTGTGTTTCTTACCCTTCATACTGATATAGCATTGTGGTGGAAATCGGTAAAATTGTACCACCTCAGCTACTTACAAATAGAAATTGTTTATTTGCTTAGAATACGAATATAACAAAAGATCTTATAATTTTATATATAGTAGTAGTATTCAGCCACATTATGGCATGCAAATGTTACGAACAAAATAAATCGTTGCAAACAATCTTAAAATCTAAATGTTTGGCGTTAAATCAAATCAAATAGTTTATTTGTTGAAAGTAGGTGCGGTACATACAGAGTTCTTAAATTATAATATAGTATCACTACTTTCTACCACATGGTGTAGCATACAAATACTCGATAGAACCTTATAAATAGAAAAAAGAAGAGAGTTAAATAATTAATAAACACAATTGTTTATTGAATAAACAATCTTACAGATGACTTATGAACCAGCCAATTGATACAGGAATGCACAATTCAGGTTATTTAACAAAAACTTGTTAAAACATGATTGCCCGCGGTCTACTATCTACGAAAATTACCTATCTAGGAGTACTAATAACTATTAAAATGCGAAAGTATGTCTGTTACCTTTTTATTTGTTTGTTGGTGTCTACTTTCATTTCGAAACGAAGCGACCAATTGACATGATTTTTATTTCATATATTCAATAAAACAGGACATATATATGAACTACGCGGAGAGAAATAGCGAACCGAGTTTGAGCAATCTCTTAACTAATATTAGTTGATGTTCACAAGTTGTAGTTGAGAGTCGAGAGCTCATGCAGTCGGTGTCTAAGAGGCCTCTTAGCTAAATGAAATTACAAATCACCCCCCAAGCCTCTACACAACGCCCCCATTTTTTTTCTGGGTCTCTTACCCCTTTAGGCCTGCAGCGCCCACAAGGGGGCGTTATCGCCCACTTTGGGAAAGGCTGACCTAAACGAAAGTCAACCTTAGTTATATTACGGATTTGTCTTCTGCATATTCTTTTATGTCATAGTAGCATTTCTGTTTCAGAATATTTGTTGCTTTTTGTCTAAATGCTCCATAAGTCAAATTTAATTAATAAGATGACATAGTTATTCCCATCAACATTAAAACTATACTCACAATGTATATGATTATTTTTATGGTTAATAAACTCATTTACAGAATAAAAACAATGTGTCAAGCCTTTCAGTTAATTTTGTCTTAAATTCTGTTCCTTCTAACAATTTTATATCGTCTGAAAGGTTGTTAAATAATAATATACACATGTTATATACATTTCTTTTATATTTTTTGAAAGAATTGAAATTGAAATCGTTTATTTAGCGCTGTAAACACCAGAATATAGAACACAATACAGAAGTATACAAAGATTAACACATGCAGCACAGAACATCCGGTGCGGTACAGTGCCAACAAGGGTACATCAGCTCAGCATAATGCTGAGGCAAAGAAATCGCAGATTGCGTTTGCAAGTGGATTAACCTAATAACTCTAGAAATAAAGTACTCTAATAAATATAATGTGTATATTTTAACAGATATCGATTGAGGAAGGTAAAACGAAGGAGTAACGAAATTCAAACTAGACAGTGTATAGCCTATCAAATAGATATAAAGAAGTATGAAACCAAATAGTTCCAACACGCAAGCCACAGCGCTGATTCCCAGCTGGCCCCTCAGTGAAAGCAACAGTGTGCGTGTTGTGTTGTATGAATGTGTTTGTTTGTATGAATGAGGTTATTAGTGTGTATGTGAGGTACTGAGTGCGTGGGAGGGTGATGGCATGGTGCGGGTGTATTATGTGTGTGGATGGTAGTTAACAGTAAATAAAAATTAAATTAAATTAATTTATTTAACGACAACACTACAACGGAAAGGTACAATGAATACTAAAAAAAATTAAATTTTAAAAAACACATATTTCCTAATACCGAGCCTACGGTCAGCACCCACACTAGGTAATCCTGTGTCGTGGGCGCTGTGGTGGGGAGTGTGTGTTGTGGTTTGTACCTGAATGTACTGTAAGTAATGTGATTTGGCGAAGTAGAATTGTGTGAGTAATATTGGTGTCTCTATTTGTAAAACTAAATGATTGGAAAAATAATGAACAGATAAAGCTATGCGAATTAAAAAACTAAAAAAGTAAATAAAGCCATAAAGTAAAGTAATAAAGTGGGTATTTCCGCTAAAAATACCTACACCATACCCAAACCATACCCTAGACGCATAAGATGGATATATAAAAGAAATTAGATTAGAAATTATATAAAAGAAACCCTAATAAACCCTAAGTATCCCCCCCCCCCCCCCCTGGCCCTGAATAGCTGACCACTGCAATAAACCTGATTGTCTTTGTTACAGCAAAATGAAGAATAGAAGGTGCAGTGACTACAGCATCGAAGATGACATACCGCTGAAGAAGTTTAAACAGAACCAGTCTGATCTGCAACAGTACAGCCAGGAGACATGTAAAATCTGTAGTAGGATCTTTCACACTAGGTATGTCTATCTTTTGAAACCTTTATATAGCCAACAGAATACCAGCGCTGTGAAGAGCGTCGGTGGCACAGTGGCTAGGACACCGGACTCCCATGCGGGAGGTCCAGGTTCGAAACCTTGCAGTGCCATGTATCAATGAGTTTTTCGTATTTTTCAAAGACTTACGTACATTTACCGACTGCTCTAACGGCGAAGAAAAACATCGTGAGGAAACCTGCACACTGAGATGACCAGTGTGTAAAATGGGGTAGGCACAAAAGATCCTCAAGGGTCGAAGTGCCGCTGGGTTATCCCCGGCCCCCTTATCATAAGATAAGATTTTTATTGTAATGATAGCAGAGAAGTGGAACAGAGGATATTAATAATTTATTTCAGTTTTTTGTGACCACTCCAATATAAAACAAAACCATGAGAGTGATACATCAACGTGACAACATATTAAACAGTTGTTGTAAAAGTTGTTTTATCTTTATAGATATATTATTAATATATTTAATATATTGTACGACACTATACTATACATTAAGTACTGTATAGTGTCAATGTTGAACATATGAATTCACAGTGTTTTAGTGTAAACTGTATTACTGTGAAATTTTTTGGAATAATAAATAAATAAATTAGTCAGTAGTTATTCTAGCCAGTGCTTAATCATCATCATCAGCCCATGTCGTCCCACTGCAGGGTATAAGCCTCCTCTCTTTTGTGCCACCCTATACGATCCTGTGCAAGTCGCATCCAGGTCTTCGATGCGACTTTGGTGATGTCATCCGCCCATCTGGCTGCTGGACGACCTACTCCTCTTTTCACCAACCTTGGCCACCACTCAGTGAGGGCTCTGGTCCACCGGCCATCACCATGTCTAACAAAGTGTCCCGTGCTTAATATGCAACAATTATTACTAATAAAATCCTTTTCAAATTACAGATTCGACCATTACATTCATTATGCCCAGCATATAGTTATACTTGTTAAGAAGGATACATGGCATCCATGTAAAAAGTGTAATTTCTGTTCTACAACACAAGCAAGCATTCAACTTCACATGGATGCTAAGCACATCACTAAAGTACCTGATATCCTAGCCAATTTTGTTAAAATGAAGCCTGTGGTCCGCTGCAATGATATTGTAAAGGAACTTATTAAAACTAACTTGTTTACAATGAAGAATGATGGTAAAACCAATATTATAGATAGGATTGTTTATAGTGCTCCAGGCAAATACTATGTAAATGGTAATAGCGTTGAATTCTCCTCAGATAAGGATGTTCAAGTTGGTATACTAGAAAGTATTGTTAAAATGAAACCTGTTGTAAAATGTGACGATAGTATTACAAAACTAATTACGGCCAAAAAGCCTGGAATCTTGAGTCCTATTTTGCAACCACGACACAAGATTCAACGTAACAAGAAAACATCCAATGAAGATATTAAAAGGGGTATGCTAAAGAATATAATTACGAAAGAGCCTATCGTTGAATGTGACAACAGTTTATCCGAACTAATAAAAGCTAATAATGAAAGAAATGCGATTAAAAACAATATCATAGGCAACATGGTAGATAAAACTGCTGTTGTCCAATGTGACAACAATTTAACAGCATTAATAGCACCAGCAAAAACCAATGCAAGATCTGAACCAGCAATAGATAAGAATGTTTCCGAAAACGTTAAAAACGCAAAATCTGAGCCATCGGTGGGTAACTACAAGAATGTTCTGAAAAGCATAGTTAATAACAATCCTGTTGTACAATGCAATGAAAACATAACTGAGTTATCTAATTGTCTGACCAGCACCTTGAGAAGTAGACTGATCTTTGAAGATGATGACGAAGTAGAATTAAATTTTATAGATGATATAAAGGAACCGGATTATATCGAGAAAAGAAATGAGCCCGTGATGGGGAAAATTATGCTTGGAAGTAAAATAAAGGCAAATGAAAGTGTGCACAATGATGTCCTCATGAAGCCGGGCTTGTATTTTTGTAAACACTGTGCAAAGACGTTCCCTAATAGGTAAGAGTTTAAGTTCTTTCTCAACAGGAGTCTCATCCGTCTCATTGTAGGGGCGTTCACAGGCCATTTTGGCACTAAGAGCCCAGACTTCGACCCTCGAAGATCTTTTGTGCCTACCCCATTTTACACTGGTCATCTCAGTGTGCAGGTTTCCTCACGATGTTTTCCTTCACCGCCAGAGCAGTCGGTAAATGTACGTAAGTCTTTGAAAAATACGAAAAACTCATTGGTTCATGGCATTGCATGGTTTCGAACCCGGACCTCCCGCATGGGAGTCCGGTGTCCTAGCCACTAGTCCACCGACGCTCTTTTGACTATTGATAATTATCTGTTATGTTATTATAAATTATTTGAAAACTCATGCCTATATTGTATATTTGAATAACGTATACGTTTTTGTCCCATTTGCGGTTGAAACGACAGGTTGTTGGGGGCAGAGGTAAGATCAGGGAGGTCGGCCGTCGCCTGAGAGAGAGGGGCTGTGACCCCCGCTCCGGGTCGTTCTTGGTGCAGAGGTTGGCCGTGGCGATTCAGCGTGGCAATGCCGCGAGCGTCACCGTTGACCTTTGCGCCAGGGTCGACACGGGGCGGGATTTTTGACTAAGGCAATGTACCTATTATGAATTTGAAAAAATATATTAATTAATGATTTGTAGTGTCCGACCGAAGGTCGATTTCTGGCCGAAGCCGATTATTCGGCTATCGGCACAACCTTCGGCCGAAGCCGTATGTTGTTGATATCCCATCTGCTCGTACGAAGCTATTTGCTTCTTCGTTCATTATGCGAACGGCTAAGGAATGGAACAGCCTGCCGGCGTCTGTATTTCCCGAAACCTACAACCTTGGGATCTTCAAGGCCAGAGTGAATAGGCATTTACTGGACCCGCATGCTCCATCGTCGACCTCATCGTCGCTTACCATCAGGCGAGATCGAGGTCAAATGCGGGTTTAGAAGTAAATAAAAAAAAAGCCGAAGGTTTAAAAGCTCTTAAGAATTTTGTTCATGATTTCATACATGCTGACTTAAATGGTTTGATTTTAAAACTTTAAAATTGAATGTTTTATATCGACTGTATAATATAATATAGAAAGGTAATTTTAATCTTCTCTAGAAGTTGATCCAGTGGTCATCAAAATTACCTTGCGATTTGTGAAAAATTATAACATTTCGAATAAGCTCATTCGTAAAAGTTCGTTTGTTAGGAACCTTCGGCTTCGGCCAAAACTTCGGCCCATTTTGGCCGAAGCCGAAGGTGGCCAAAGCCGAAGCCGAAGCTTCGGTCGGACACTAATGATTTGAATAAATATATAAATAATTTATATTTTCTTTTCAGATTCTTATCCATATGCCATGAGCAAAGTCATCTAAAATTCAGAAGAAATTACCGAGCACCTATATGCCATTTATGCGATAAATATATCGCGGGCAACCACAAAACCCTTAACCAGCACATTATGAAGAAACACCCTGATGATATTGACACTCCAAGACCATCGTTCAACACATGCAACAAATGTGGGCTGAAATACCACGATTTGGAAAGACATTTGAACAATCACCACTTCGTTTCATCCTGTGAAACTGAGGTAGATCGAGATGTATCAACGTTTGCCTCCGATAAGTCGAAATCGGATATCAACTCGGATGTAAAGATAAATGATCTGTGTTATTTAGAAAAAGTGATCAGCATCTGCGATGTATGTTCAATGTTTATGAAAAACACATACAATGTTAAATATATCCACTTTGGTGAAAAAAGTGAAATTGGTAAGAGGCAGACTTGCGAGCGGTGTTTTAAGGAATGCTTTGAGGTGAATCAGATGAAGAGGCTGACGAGAAGAATGAGGAAGAATGGCGAGTGGAAGCGGAAGCATGAGGAAAACAAGTCGAATTCAAACAAAACAAGTAATGAAGACCGCTTGAAGAATATTCAGCATCGGCTGAAAATGCTGAATAAACTGACTCGATTCTATTTTGGACTTTTATTTTACGTAAGTAGTTATGTAGTAGTTATTGTTAGCTCGTGACAGTTTTATATGAGTATGGCTCTAGATTTTTTTTTCACTAAAATACGAACTAGATCTGTATTTGACCTGCATTAATTTGAGATTCTGTTGAGTTCACATGCGCTCTGCCCACCTTCACTAGTAATTAACGCTTTGTTCGCAAACCAAATCTAAAACCTAGCCTAAGCAAAGCTGCAGTCTCACCCGTCTCATTGTAGGGGCGTTCACAGGCCATTTTGGCACTAAGAGCCTCCTACACAAGTTGAGACTGGCAGACAATCCCACCTGCAGAGCCTGTGGTGACACCGTTGAGTCAATGGAACACTTGCTGTGCGAATGTGACTCGCTGGCTGGAAAGCGTATGAGTCTTCTGGGGGTAGCCTACCCGAAACCAGAGGACTATAGGCTCCTTCCTGTAAGCTGTATAGCGTCCTTGATGGAACATCTTTAAGGAACAGGAAGGAGACTAAGGTAAGAGGTGAGCACAAAAGATCCCTGAGGGTCGAAGTGCCGCTGGGGTTATCCCTGGCCCCCTGTCATAAGATAAGATCTTCTATCTATCTAAATATTCAATTCAAACTAAATAAATATAATAAATAAAATAAAAAATCTTTAAAGAATGCCCCTGCTTGTGATTTACACTGCAATTTGGCCAATGACCGTGTTAGAATCTTGAAAATAACTCGAACGTGTTGGCGTCTGTTTTGAAAAAAAAACAGTTTACCAACGTCGAGATTAAGGGAGAGTCGTGTGCACTAGGAATGCCTAGTGTCTTGCATTACAAGTGCAATTGGAGGTTAGGTTGCCGGATACACACTATCATCTGTAGCATTTCACTCCCATTATATGATAAAATCCCTGTCATAAGATAAAATAAGCAAAGCTGCATGTACAAGCTGGTTATGTAAGTAAGAAGTCATGCCATTAGTATGAAATGTAGCTAAGTCTCTAAATACTAATTGTAAGTAGTAATTAGTAATTATTCAAATTAAAATTATTTATTATTTCGTATATATAGGGTGCACAAGTTGTAACAAAAATATGGATCTGTAATTTAACTATAACAGAATCGTCATTTTTCTTAATAATTATATCAATAATTATAGTATAGTATAGTAATATATATAGTATAGTATAGTAATCTTTAACAAGTAACTAAGTAAATAGATCGTCAGTGTCACAGTGGTTAAAGCCCGGACTCCCGGGCTCGAAACCGTGCAGTGCCATGTACCAATGAGTTTTTCGTATTTTTCGAAGACTTACGTACATTTACCGACTGCTCTGACGGTGAAGGAAAACATGGTGAGGAAATCTGCACACTGAGATGACCAGTGTGTCAAATGGGGTAGGCACAAAAGATCCTCAAGGGTCGAAGTGCCGCTGGGTTATTCCCGGCCCCCTTTCTTAAGATAAGATTTATAAGGAAACCGCGTCTGCCAGTTCGCGAATGCGATTTGAGCATTTTGCCATACATTTGTCGGACACTTGCTATGTATGAAAGTAAGTGACCTATGGGTCAACTTCGTGGCTCGCTGTCAATGCTCACGTCATTGTTCTAGAGGAGAGAATTGGTACGTCATTTGTTCCTCCAGAAGAGTGGTGAAGGAACGACTGATGTTTATTCGCGACCGCAGGCTAATGCGATATCATAGTGCTGACAAGGGAATTCCTGTGGAACAGTGTGTCATCATCACCCTATTAATGTCCCCACAGTTGGGGCACAGGCCTCCCCTTGCACAAGGGGGTACGGGCCATGATCCACCTAGCGGCCGGTGCTGATTCGTGGATTTCACACGCCTTCGAAGACTTTTAATTTACTCAGACATGCAGATTTCCTCACGATGTTTTCCTTCACCGTTAGAGCAATCGGTAAATGTACTAAGTGTTTAAAAATATCGAAAACTTATTGGTACATGGCATTGCATGGTGGGACCCTGCTAGATGGAGCGACGATCTGCGCAAGGTGGTTGGCAACGACTGGATGAGAAGAGCCGAAGATCGGACTCAATGGCGCGCCCTGGGAGAGGCTTATGTCCAGCAGTGGACTAGAGTCGGCTGCTGATGATGGTGATGATGTTTGCATGGTTTCGAACCCGGACCGGGAACGGGGGAACATGGGAGTCCGGCGTCCTAACCACTAGGCCACCGACGTGTCCCTTCAAGTATAATAATAGCATAGCATCTCTCGCGTGATATATTGAGAGTCTATCGCCGTCTACAGTATCTACTATAAGTAAACGCGGGGCGAGGTAAAAGGGCGCGGGGCGAGACGACAGAGGGCGAGCGGGAGGTGGAGCCTGCGCACCCCTCTCACGTCGCGAGCGTAGCCAGACTTAAATGGTTTACCTATAAAACCCTCGTACGATACTTATGGGAAGAGGTTTTTTTCGAACTGATCTTTGCTGTTGGTACTAATAACCTATACAGCTTCACCGGGGTTTTTGGGGCGAGCGCTAAGTGCGCTCCAGCCTGGAGGAGGACTTAAAAACTGCTATAAGAAGCGAGTGCCTGAGGGCACCCAGGTGGGTACGGACCTCGGCTTAGGACTGTAAGCGCCAGAAACGGGTCGTATGTAGGTGCTGTGTGTGAACTACTATCGGGTGGGGGAGTGGCTTCCGCGATGGGGTCGTCTAGGACGTGTCTAGGCCGACGTCGTCGACGGGATGTCGGTAAACCGTTGTGGAGTAAGCGGCAGCGCTTACTACTAGAGGGTTTGGGTGGTGGGGAGCTTGCTCGAAGAAGCGTCGAGACGCTAACTTCGTGTATTGAGCGATCGTGGGGAGTTCCAAATCGTGATGGAGGTCTACGTTACGTAGGTACCATGTAGCATGGGAAGAGTTGGGGTGGTGCTATTCTTTATGGCCGGCACGACACGGCACAAATAATTATAGTATTATGCGAATTAATTAGTAAAGGACACACAACATAATGTACGATGCAGCGGCGTTGACCTGCGCAGGAATAGACGCAGCGCACTTGGCTCAGAAGCGGACAGGGGAGCAGTGGAGGCGACTCGAATAAAGATTTTCCGATTTTTTTAATACAATACAAATATACTTTATTGCACACCCGGGACAAAAACAAAACATACAACTACATACCTACATACTATCCTTCCTTCAGTTTCATCTTCATTGCTTGCTTTATTTTTATTTTTTCTCTATTTTATACAATAATACCTACATATATACCTTCCTGTATCATCAGCAGCCTACTCTAGTCCACTGCTGGACATAGGCCTCTCCCAAGGCGCGCCATTGAGCCCGATCTTCGGCTCTTCCCATTCAGTCGCTGCCAGCCACCTTGCGCAGATCGTCGCTCCATCTAGCAGGGACACGTCCCACACTACGTTTGCCCAGACGCGGTCTCCACTCCAGAACTCGTCTACCCCAGCGGTTGTCGGTTCTGCGACAGATGTGACTTTCCTGTATTCTAATGTATATTTTATAAATTAAGTACCTTCCTTCGTTTCCTAATATTTTACTTCTGTTTATTAATATTTCCGTTATTTATTTATATGTTCCGGTAGTGTATCATCAGGGAGTGATCCCTGGCACTCAGGGGATGCCTGACAATCAGCGCCGCAGTGCTAAAAGCGCTCCGGCAACAGGCTGAGGCAGTCCCCTTTGTCCGGTGCTGCACACCACCTTCATCAAACTTAATTACTTGTTTATTTATTTTTATAATATATTTGTTTAATATTATTTTTATCTTCTGTACCTAATTGTTTGTGTACCTATCTGAAATAAATTCTTTCTTTCTTTCAACATAAAGAGAGGTACATGACAATGTGCAGAAGGCGGCCTTATCGCTTTAAGTGATATCTTCCAGGCAACCAGGTGATGGAAAAATCATCTATCTATCTAACAGCCCGTGTCTGTCCACTGCTAGACATAGCCCTCTCCCAGGACACGCCACATTCCTCGGTCCTCCGCCTTTCACATCCAACCATCGCCAGCAACCTTCTTCAGGTCGGAGGGCGTCCCACACTGCGCTTTCTTGTACGCGGTCTCCACTCCAGAACTCGTCTACCCCAACGGTTGTCGGTTCTGCGACAGACACGGCCAGCCCATTGACACTTCAACTTGCTAATCATATGAGCTATGTCGGTAACTCGCGTTTTGTGACGGATGACTTCATTCCTAACTCTATCCATCATAGAGATACCGAGCATTGCCCACTCCATAGCTCGTTGAGCGACTTCGAACTTTCGGACCAGCCCTGCCGTGAGTGTCCACGTTTGGGCGCCATAAACCATAACAGGTAGGACGCACAGACATGACGCAATTTCCCAAAAGCAGCCCAGCCCAAACGAATCCTTCTATCGGCTTCTATATATATATATATATATTGACGAAACTTTCAGATAAATCCAAAAACCGGCTCTGGGGTTAACTCTAACCCGATGTCAATTTTGTATGAAAAACAGACAATTTTGCAAGTTAACCCACGGTTTTTTCGCGCAAGCGGGCCTTGCTTCGTCACATTTTCAAGGTAAGAGCCTTGGATGAAAGACAAGTCTCCCGGTTGGACGGACGTTCGTTCTTTCAAATCATGACTGTCAGAGCTCCTAGAATTCACGGTATCTAAAAATTATCTAACACACCGACTCTATACATCTCCCTGTTTTTCCTAGACTATGTAGAGCTAATAAAACAATCCCAGTTTGTGACCGCCAGGGAACAAAACCAACGTCCGCGCTACAAAAAAACCAATAATAAATAAAAAAAGTTTAATTATAAATAAAAACAGTGACCAAAAAGTTTTTAACACAGTGAACTTTTTTTTTTCTAAAGAAGAAAAAGTTTAAGTGAGTTCGAAATTCAAATTGAAATCGAAAGTTAATTTTGTTTTTTTTCAAAGCCTGTATTTTTGACAGCCAATTTACACAGCAATTTATGAGTTGCGCTGTTTGTGAAAATTAGCTATCAATCAAACGTCAAATCCATACTTTAATTGTTGTTCCATAATTCGCCGCTGAGAAAAGTTAGCGGTATTAATAATTATTGTTATTTGCTTCACGTTACGTTGTCACGAGTGATATGCGTTTCTAATGTTCTAAATTTGAAAATTAATTGCGCCAAGAAATGCGCGCGTGTGTGTGCAATTAATTATAACAATGCGTATGTGTTCTATCAAATCTAATTACGATGTTGCCATTTTAAGATGTCATCGATTAATTTGGGGAATAATAACCACTTTTGATAAGGTTCTAGATGCCAAATAATAGTCGAATTTGTTGAAGTTTCAAGACACAATCCCAAGAAATAATAAATATTAGTCACATCTGCTCCTGGAACCTAAGGTACATACATTTTAGGCGTCTTCGAACCTATACCTCACAGCCTTACTACAGTCACGTTCCAAAACCAGTTGAAATTATTCATGTTGACAGCTATATATAATCCATTGCTTGTGTCAAATAGAAGTTGATACATTTCTGCTGATAACGCGGTAATGGAACATTGACGTAGTTCAGTTAAGAGAGTGTTCTATAATCAGTTGAAATAATTATTTCAACGAAAAAATTCTTCTTGTCGTGTATGTATTCTTTACCACGTGGATTTATTCCGGCGATCGAACGAAACGATTCATCGATCGATCAATAGAAGCAGGAAGCATCAAACCGTCCGATCAGCGGTGATCGGCCCCAAAACATTTAGGTCAATATAAATATCGTGTCCCGAATCACAACGGACAATGGTTGGTCATCGCAAATGTCAGCCCAGTGCGTTGCCAAACGTATGCCAGGCGCACGTAATAGATTTATTGGGTGTAGGATTACAGAGCCAGTGTCGTATCGTACCTAGCCAGACAAAATGGGTGCCTAAGCTGAGCCTACGGCTTTGGAATCGATTCGGATATATTGATTTTTTACTTGTCTGGAATATCGAAACTTTGCTCTGCAGAGCTATCCACTTTTCCTGATACTTACTTACTCCGCTGGCGCAGCGACCCGAAGTGGATCTTGGCCTCCGATACCAAAGAGCGTCATCGCTCTCTCCTGCACAGTCTCGAGCCAGCCAGGCTCAGGACTATTCCGATGATGTTTCGTTTAAAGGCGAAACACGTGTCGAATTTAATTCAAGCTCTTCAGTAGTATTCAACTTGAAACGCGAATTTAAGATATTTTTTAGGTCCCGTTCATTTCATACTCTCTCAATCCTTATCACATCCTTGGAGGTCGGATTTGTCATCCTTTGCGATTGTAAATCCAGGATTTGGTTATAGTTGGGAAGGGCGAATCCGAGGGTGAGTGGCGGGTCCTTCTTCCCCAATAATATATATCTGAACCGATTTAGATACATACATAACTTGACTCTATTGTCCCTTGCGGGGTAGGCAGAGAGAACAGAGTTCCACGAATCTCCCTCTCGGCACTTCTCTTGCTTCCTCTACACCTACTGGCATTCTTCGTTTCACGCCCGCTGCTCTGTATATTAAAATCTGTCAATCTGATCTAGATAGCTCCCAATTCTATATAGATCTGTTGGTTTGGGGGTGACTGTCTCATCCAATCCATTCCCTACCTGGCTACAACCACATAATGCCATGACCTGTTTTCAAATGTATTATTAATTGTTGGATTATAGGATTAATTCACTGATTAATTTACATTATTTTTATTTAGCAAGCCCACAGATAAATTAAAGATTTCAATTTTATTAATATGTGTCTAAAAGCATTGTCACCCACATACATATACCTACGTATATTAGAATTATATACAGTTTACCTCTCCCTGTAGTAACACCTACATGTAGTTTATTAATTTATTTAATGAGCACATACCATGGGGCAGTACTTAGATTGTCACAGTTGTTAGTTGGTTAACTTTGTATAAGGACTGGCTGAATACGAGCGCTGTGTGTTTACACGCAAGTGTATTTACTCAAGCATACGCTGAGCCAGGTGCCTTTTGCCAATATGTTTTTTTTTGTGTCATTAAAGTGTTTTTTCTTTCTGTGACATACACAGCCAGATAGAAGGTGATCACCGCATCTATAGCTAGGTATTTGTAGCATCCATTTCAAAATTATTAACATGGCACGCTACTACTTTTGTACCCGTGTTGAACATCAAGGTTTTACCTAAATCATCCAGATCCTGCAATATTCGTATTCTTGTTTTCGATTTCAGTTTGAATCTCATTAATCAAAATTACTCCGTTCAATTTATAGGTCGACTAGAATCTCACGCATGACATTAAAATAAATAGTAGGAATAAGATATTCACATGGCAGCACTAAGCTGACAACTGTCAATATATTTATATCTTTTATTCCAAGTACAATAGGTACAATACCATATAAAAAATTCAATTTCCATTATTGTCATCAGATTCTGGACGGCGATTCTCGCAGTTGGAATGTCGAATTCGATATAAGTCCTATCTCATTCGCTCACATTGTATGTGAGCGTGACAAGACGGTCGTAGCGCTCGACTTTTGTATGTCGAACTCTGCGAGAATTGGCTTCCTGGAAGGCGATTCTCGTAGTGGAATGTCGAATTCGACATTAGTCCTATCTCATTCGCTCACATTACGTGTGAGCGTGACAAGACGTTCGTAACGCTCGACTTTTGTATGTCGAACGCTGCGAGAATCGCATTCCAGGTCGACCTTTAATTATTAGTAAAATTGGCAATTAAAGTTTCTCATCTAGTAACACTAAACAAAAAAACAAACAATCGAACACGAATAAATTCAAATTCGAATATAAAATTCGAACGGATCCGCGCAACCGCGCGCAATGAGTGTTGTGCCAATTCCGGTAGTGACCGACACAGAATCGGAAACCGATAGTGAAGAAGACGTGGATTCCGGTATCGCCGACGAGACCGAACAGAAGAGGGAAGTCGACTGCATGGATTTGTCGGAGTTTTTTGGATACTGGTGAGCTTTCAAATTACCTACTCATTCATGAATTACTACAATTTATCGGATTATTTTGCAGATAAACTAGCATAATAATTTTATTTAGGGGGGTTATGTTGAACATTCATGCTCTCATGGCGTGTTCGTCCTATTTTATTGTTTAAAAACGGTTTGCAGTGGTCATTTTTTTCGTAAAACTAGTGTATCTTACCTCAAAATCGTCCGTGTTAAGTGAACGTTATATAAGACAGTGAAATGGGAGTGAAATGCTACAGATGATAGTGTGATCCGGCAACCTAACCTCCAATTGCACTTGTAATGCAAGGCACTAGGCATTCCTAGTGCACACGACTCACCCTTAATCTCGACGTTGGTAAACTGTTTTTTTTTTCAAAACAGACGCCAACACGTTCGAGTTATTTTCAAGATTCTAGCACGGTCATTAGCCAAATTGCAGTGTAAATAGTGATTTACACTGCAATTTGGCTAATAATGGCCCTGCTAGTGAGCAGGACCATTCTTTAAAGAAAAAATAATAATTTTATTTATAATAATTAATAGTTTGAATTGAATATTTAGATAGATAGAAGATCTTATCTTATCTTATGACAGGGGGCCAGGGACAACCCCAGCGGCACTTCGACCCTCAGGGATCTTTTGTGCTCACCCCTTACCTTAAAGATGCTTTGCATCAAGGACGCTGTACAGCTTACAGGAAGGAGCCTATAGTCCTCTGGTTTCGGGTAGGCTACCCCCAGAAGACTCATACCAGCCAGCGAGTCACATTCACACAGCAAGTGTTCCATTGACTCAACGGTGTCACCACAGGAATAGATGGGAAATAGATAGGTAGATTAATACTTTAGTGCACACAAGAAATTTACATAGGAAAGGAAAAATAGAATAATTGTACAAAGGCGGCCTTGTCGCTCAGAGCGATCTCTGCCCGACAACCTAGGCGATAGAAGAATTATTAATAGGTTACCGGCAGTTTAGTGCAGAAAAGTGAAATATGAAATATTGTAATTTAGATTCTAATAACTATAATTTTACTGTTACTGTGAATTAATAACTGTGAATTATGTTATTTCTGTACATTTCGAGGTCAAATGGGGGTTTGTAGTAAATAAAAAATAAACATAATTATTATATAAATGTATAGGAAACCTTTCCCGAAACCTACAACCTTGAGATCTTCAAGGCCTTCGGACTACCAGGCGCGGGGAGGGGTTCCATCCTTATGTTGTTGATATCCCATCTGTTCGTACGAAGCGATTTGCTTCTTCGTTCATTATGCGAAAGGCTAAGGAATAGAACAGCTTGCCGGCGTCTGTATTTCCCGAAACCTACAACCTTGAGATCTTCAAGGCCTTCGGACTACCAGGCGCTGGGAGGGGTTCCATCCTTATGTTGTTGATATCCCATCTGTTCGTACGAAGCGATTTGCTTCTTCGTTCATTATGCGAACGGCTAAGGAATGGAACAGCCTGTCGGCGTCCGTGTTTCCCGAAACCTACAACCTTGTGATCTTCAAGGGCAGAGTGAATAGGCATTTACTGGACCCGCATGCTCCATCGTCGACCTCATCGTCGCTTACCATCAGGCGAGATCGAGGTCAAATGCAGGTTAGTAGTCAATAAAAAAAAGGAATATTTGTACGTCTTATCAAGGCAAAAGGAAGCTAACCTCACGACATAACTGAAGATCTTTGTAACCTAACTAATAAATTATTTGATTTGATTGTGAACCTCGGTGGTGTAGTGACTAGGGCGCCGGATTCCTGTACGCGGTCCGGGTTTGGAGCCATGCAATGACATGAGTATCAATAAGAGTTTAGGGTTTTTCGAAGACAAATGTTCATGACCCGGGTTAGATAACCCTGGGTTAACTAGCCAATTGTAAAAGTAAAATACACTTTACTGCACAAATATAAAACAACAAACATGAGATAGAATAGGAAATAGTGGAGTACAATTTAGGCGGCCTTATCGCTAAGAGCGATCTCTTCAGGCAACCTTCGGGCAGAGGAAATGATATCGAGAAAGAGGTAGTAGGTGTGCAAGGTTTATGGAAAACGTTAAATAAGAGAATTTTATTAAATAGGCAGATATATATACTTAAATAGATAATGATAAACATACATAAAATAATACATAGACTACATAAACTAAAATATATAATGAGTACATAACATACAGGAAAAGCAGAATAACAACAAGGGTAGATAAAAGGAAAGGAAAGTTTAAAGAGGTAGGAATCAAAGTTCGAGAAAGTGAGCCTTCACTTGCCTTTTAAAGATCTCCAAAGATTTTGCGAGTCTGATAGAAACTGGCGAGGAGTTCCACAGCCGTTTAGCGTGAACAGTGAAGGACTGCTGATAAAATTTAGTGGAATGGGAAGGGATAGCGAGAGAGGTTTGCAGTAGAACGGAGCGTACGATCATGTGCTGATGACTGGAACTGGAAGCGTTCCTTGAGGTAGGAAGGAGTTGAGGGGTTGAACAGCACGGAATAAAGAAGGGTCTATTAAGGATCTGTCTATTGTTCATACAAAATTTTCAGGGTTTGCGTTAGTGCAAGAAGTGTTTGTATTTTATTATTATTATTTATTAATGAGCAGGCAGCATTAAGCTGATGCGCCCATATATAAGCTGGTGTATTGTGTGTTTTAACCAGAGTTAGGCACTAACTCTCGGGCTACCTCGACCTCGCGCAAGCGGGAATTTACCAACTGCTCTAACGGTGAAGGAAAACATCGTGAGGAAATCTGAACACTAAGACAACCGTGTGTGAAATAGGGCAAACCACCATTACATGTACCAGTAATGACCCACGGAGCCGAAACGTGGACACTGACGGTGCGACTGGTTCACAAATTGAAAGTCGCTCAGCGTGCTATGGAAAGATCTATGCTCGGAGTATCTCTGCTGGATCGAATCCGAAATGAGGAGATCCGGCATAGAACAAAAGCTATCGACATAGCTCATAATATTAGCAAGCTGAAGTGGCAGTGGGCCGGTCACATCTGTCGCAGAACCGACAACCGCTGGGGTAGACGAGTTCTGGAGTGGAGACCGCGTTTGGGCAAACGTAGTGTGGGTCGCCCCCCTGATAGATGGAGCGACGATCTGCGTAAGGTGGCTGGCAGCGACTGGATGAGAAGAGCCGAAGATCGGGCTCAATGGCGCGCCCTGGGAGAGGCCTATGTCCAGCAGTGGACTAGAATAGGCTGCTGATGATGACCATTACATGCCCCATTTTTATACAATCTCCTGTATAATGCAATGCTAAATAAATGTGGTTTTTTTTCCTTTCTTCTTCTTCTTCTAAGTCGTATTCCTCATTGCTGAGGGTCGTGATCATTCTAAGGAATTTATCACATAGAACGACCCTCGTGGCAGATTTAATGGGGTGATTTGCCATAGCCTTCCTCATTTCACACACTGGTTAACTCAGTGTGCAGGTTTCCTCACGATGTTTTCCTTAACCGTCAGAGCAGTCGGTAAATGTGCGTAAGTCCTTCTAAAAAACCGAAAACCTCATTTCGAACCTGGTTTCGAACACCTAGCCGCGACGCCACCGACGCTCTATTTCCTTTATTTTTCATAAAATCGAAGCGTTCTATGTGGTTATTTCCATAGAATGTTCACGACACTCATCAATGAGGAATACGACCTAGAAGCCTAAAGTTGTCTGTCTGCACTTACTGGTAAAACCACAAGCCCGCTGGCTAGAAGATTGAGTGTTGTCAAAATCATTTTTTATTATTTTTTATTGTAAGTATGTACTTTATGTTGGCTGAATAATTTTGCACCCAACGCCTACACATTTACATCATATTAATATTTTCTTACTGCTTGCGTTTCTGCTATCACATTTTTGACAGGCGCTTTCGAAGTTATTTAATTGAAAACCTTTAGTTTATCTTTTAAGGTATATTCTGCGGTGTGATTCAAACGATTTAATACTAGTACTTATCTTATCTTGTGACAGGGGGCCGGGAATAACCCCAGCGGCACTTCGTTCCTCGGGGAACTTTTGTGCTCACCCCTTTCATTAATCTCCTTCCTGTTCCTTAAAGATAAAATCTTCTGGTTTCGGGTAGGCTACCCACCCCCAGAACTTTGGCCGTCCATTGATGGGCGACTCTGGGGAAGGCAGCAACGTGCTATGGCCGCACGCTGCTGTGACGGGAGGAACCGGTAGGTGGAATTTACACCTCCCAGGAGGAGCCCAAGGCAAATGCTAGGAGGGCACCGGTGCGTTCCACTGGAGATCCCGGAGCCCTCCAATAAGCACGAGGCCGGCCATCGAGGGGGTTTTAGTGAGTAAAAATCTCACATAACCCTAACTCCCCCAGGAAGCTGGGTATCTTTCGAAGATTTCCCCCCCGTTACCAAAAAAAAGGCTACCCCCAGAAGACTCATTCGCTTTCTAGCCAACGAGTCACATTCACACAATAGGTGTTCCATTGATTCATCGGTCACCACAGGCTCTGCAAGTGGGATTGTCTGACAGTCTCATCTTGTGTAGGAGGCTCTTAGTGCCAAAATGGCATGTGAACGCTCCTACAATGAGTCATGTGAAACCCCTGTTGTAGTAATTAGATCATCATCAACTCGGCCTATTAATGTCCCTACTGTCCCCTGCCTTTAGAAAAAAAATCCTGGGACATGCAGGTTTCCTCACTATGTTTTCTTTCACCTTTAGAGCAGTCGGTAAATGTACGCAAGTCTTTGAAAAAATCCGTGTAAACTCATTGCTACATGACTTGCATAGTTCCGAACGCTGACTTCCCACATTGAAGAACAACCACATTCACCACCGACGCTCTTACTGCTATATTGCTTATATATGAAAATAAAACACCAGTAATATATAAAAGTATATTAACAGATTTATTTATTCTTAAATATCATTGTAAATTAATAGTTTACTGTACGAAATGAACCCCACCATCCGAATCTACAACGCTAATCCCACCATCAGAATCCACGGTTTGGACACCACCATCTGAGTCCACAGTTTGGACGCCACTGCCTGAATCCACGGTGTGAACACCGCTGCCTCCATCTACGACATGGATCCCGCCGCTACCGCCGTCTACAATCTGTGAAAAAAATTAGTTCGAGTTAAGAGTTAACCCGAGAAACCCGCCTAACCCGGAACTAGAAACTTGTCAAGGAACATTATTCTTTTCTCCTTTAGTTTTATTTTGTCATCACTGTATAATATTTATTATTAATATTATAATTATATTTTTATGTTAGTGTATAGTATTTATTTATTTATTTGTATATTTATGTATTATATTATATTTATGTACGTATTTTCTATTTTGTAGGTATATTTATTTAGCATGTAGGTATATTTATTTAGTACACTTCGCCTGCCTTGATATGAATCAAATTGTCATTTTATGGGGTTTGCTGGAAGAGATCTCTCTTAGAGATAAGTCACGCCCTTTGTGTTTCACATATTTTTTGTATAAGTTTGTATTATAATGTTTGTGTACAATAAAGAGTTAATATAGTGCTATACTTAGTTTTTTAAAAAAAGGGTATTGTGAAAAATATTTCTGGCAATATATTTCGTTATACCTACATACAACTCGAATAGGATTGAACTTATTCTTATTGCCACAACGTGGCCACATTTCGCCACTGAGATCGCACAATGGGCGGTTCTTTGAACGTTTGCCGTTACCCGAACAAAGGCGAATACTTTTAGTGAATAAATATATTTAAAAAAAAAAAACTTTGGGTACAAGTACAGGACTAAAGGAGAAAAAATCTCGTAGAAAGGAGAAGAAATTCATTGCCAGTCGAAATAAGGATAAAAGAAAACCTATTTCGATTTCTTCGTAAGACTTGCGTACATTTACCGACTGTTCTAACGCTAAGGAAACCTGCACACTGAAAAACCAGTGTGTGAAATGTGGATACCGCCACGTTAAGTCTACCAAGAAAGTCGTTCTATGTGGTTAATAAGAAATAAGAAAAAAGTGAATAATCTTACATGTACTCCGCCATCACCACCAACAATATGAATACCGTCCATTTTTTTTTACTAAAGTTATAAAAAATTAAAAATTTAACAACTGCGTATATAACGAACGAAGAACGAAGAACGGTTTTGTATTAAACTCTGATAAATAAAGTGACTGATTGCGGATTACTCGAAACCACAGCCGTAACCAATCTTTATCTACTAGATAACGATAAAGGAATTTGCTTGAAATAATCGCCTCGTCTAGAGGCGAAATATGTCGAATGTGAATTCAATTTCGATACTGCTTTTACTATGCCTTTACCTGCAGCGGAAGTGGAACGAGCGGACCGTTTCAAAATCGCTGCAATGTGTTCAAATATCAATATTTTATTAAATAGTGTGGGACTACATAAAGGAATATGTTTTATTGTCGCAAACGTCATCTTTTTTTTTTTATAATAGCCTATAGGCTGTCCCACTGCTGGGCAAAGGCCTCCCCTCCTCCTTTCCATTTTTCTCTATCCTCGGCGTCCTTATACCATCCTTTTTGGAAGTGGTCGACATCGTCCTTCCACCTACGCCTGGGCCTGCCTCGGCGCCGCTGTCCGTCTTGTGGCACCCAGTGCATGGCGATCTTTGCCCACCTTTCCGGATGCATGCGGCATACGTGGCCTGCCCAGCCCCATTTCAATAGAGATGCTTTAGTTATTGCATCAGCGATGCGTGTTTTGGAGCGCAGGGTCGTGTTCCTGGCGCGATCCGTCCTTTTCACGTTGAGTATGCTACGCTCCATAGCACGCTGGCAAACCTTGAGTTTGGACTTTTGATGTTTTGTCAGCGACCATGTCTGAGCACCGTAGGTTAGGATGGGCAAGATACACATCTCGACGAGTTTTCGCTTGAGCGACAGTGGAAGGCTACCCTTCATTAGATCTTTCATTGACCAGTAGCTCTTCCAGGCATTGTCTATACGTTTACAAATTTCCTATTCTTGCCTATTATCGAAAGAGATTATCTGGCCAAGATAAGTGTATTCGTCGACATAATGTATTTCTTGCCCACCCACCTCTACCCTACGTTTCGCACAAACGTCATCATAAAATAAAAAAATAAAAAATATATATTGGCCACTTCATCTATAAAAATTAAAAAACGGTCTAAAATTTGAACTTCTTCTGAACATCTATCTTCTACCTCCGACTCCGGTTCCGACTCCGATAAATTAAATTTAAAACCTTCGGTTCTCCTCCGGTTCCGGTAAAACGTAACATCCCTAGTACCTACCTATTATTAGTAATCTTTAAATTGTTATATCTAATCTATATAGGTAGTGTTCCTATCCTAACATCGCATGATTAATAAGTACCTACATACCTAAGTACCACAAATGATAAGTAAGGAAAATTATAGGTTTCTTCGAAAATCGAAGTTTCTTGATGACATGATTTAAGGCCATATAAATCTGTTATATATAATATAACGAGTTATTATTCTGTGATAAGGTCGTAAAACTGTGAAATCAGAACTTGATATACTTATACTTGGTATCTAAGTAAAGGGTCTTTCAACAAGGACGGGTCGATGTTAAAATTGAATAAAACAAGATGTGTGTGAGATATTAACGAAATATTTTATTTATTTGAAAGGCCCTTTTATGCCATTATGAATGGAATATAACATCGTTCAAATGTCCGCCGCGGCTTCGAATGGTGGCACGAATCCGAGAGGTCCAATTTTCAATGACTCTGCTGCATAGATCCGGCTGAATCTGAGCGATGGCCTGTGTTATGTTGGCTTTCAGGGCAACGGTCGATTGTGGCTTATTGGCATAGACCTGCGACTTCAGAAAACCCCACAAGAAAAAGTCTAAGGTGAAGGAAAACATCGTGAAGAAACCTACACACTGAGATAACCAGTGTGCGAAATGGGGAAGGCAATGGCAACCCACCGCATTAATTCTGCCACGAGAGTCGTTCTATGTGATTAATTCCTTAGAATAATCACGACCCTCAGCAATGAGGAATACGACTTAGGAGAGAGAGATTTTGAAATTAAAGATGTATCACGTTATGGTCCTAGACCATTATCACAGCAAATGTCATGTCGCCAAGAAACTTCCAATTTCGAAGAAACCTTCAATTTTTCAGCCAAACAGGCACCAATAACGGTTCAGTGCAGACGTTGAAAGAAAACATCGCGAGGAAACCTGCACACGAGATAACCGGTGTGTGAGTGAAATGGCAATGGAAAACCAACACAATAAATCTGTCTAAAGTTGGCATCAAGGAATACGATGAGAAGTGATTCAGTTTAGATTTTAAATTTTACGGAACGCAGTGCTCCCAAGGACTTAGACAAAAAATAAACAATCCCAACCGGCCGCGGCGCTCCGCGGTGAACGGGGCGGCCGCTCCAGGCGCCAGATCCCAGAGGGCGCCCAGAGGCAAAAATTAAGTTTTTTTTTCGCATTTCCACATTTTGATTGCGAGTGTGTGCCTAGTATGTGAACGACCTTATCGCCCTAGCCTTTTAACAATCCAGATCTGTCTCGAATCTGCGTAAAAATTTCGAGCTCGCTTCGCTTGCTCCTGTCCTAGCCTCCTAACCTAATCCACCATCTATATCTGATCTGCCTCGTAAATTCGAGCCCTAGCCCTTTTAGTAGTCTATTATGTCTCGAATCTGCGTAAAAATTTCGAACTTGCTTCGCTTGCTCCTGTCCTAGCCTCCTAACCTAATCCACCATCTATATCTGATCTGCCTCGAAAATTCGAGCCCTAGCCCTTTTAGTAATCCATTATGTCTCGAATCTGCGTCAAAATTTCGCGCTCTAACCTAGCCCATCTTCTATTTCTTGCAGGGACCTAAAGTGTATCCTGTTCATCATCTGTGTCGGATCTGCCTCAAAATTTCGAACTCGCTTCGCTCGCTCCCGCCCTAGCTTTCTAACCTAATCTATCATCAGTATTTTTGGAAGAACTTTGTTTAATAAATGTGAAATTGAATATTTTCAAAATTTTGTAAGCACGTGAAGTCGCGAACGTGACCAGACCATGACTGTTTGAATCAGCTGTTTCATATACATTTCAATCGTGTAGGTATTGAGCTTTTGTGTGGAACAACTTTTTTTTTTGGATTTCAGAGTTGGCCCCACATTGAAAGTTTTTCAGTTAGTTATATATACTAAACACCCTCCTTTCGGCTCTATTGGGGTTTTTTGTTACACCCAGTTTAAGCGTGCATAATCCTTTTTGGCGCAGTCTTTGATACCTATGATATTTCACGATCTAATCTTTATACTATGGTTAAGTAGCAATTATTCTAGAACTTTCAGACAAATCCAGAATCTAATTAACGATATCTCCCCAGTGACTCACAGAACTGCATCTGAATCCGTTTCACGAACAGAAAATGCAAAACGAAACAAACACTACACGTCACAACGCCAATAAAGTTTTCTATTTACGAGACGGTAACTCGAAACGAAACCGCAGCAGTCAGACTGCCGCTGGTTAGCGTGTGGACGCGACATCATAAATAACCTTTTAAAAAGCTATAAAACCGGTATTTTAAAGAAGAAAAAACAATTTAAAAAGTTAAGCGGAGAAATGGCGCGAAAATTACGAAAGTGACATGTGTTTTTTTTTAAATAAAAGCGACGTAAAAATAACCTATCAGAAAAAACAACAAACCTGTTTTGTATGAAAATTGCTGTTTAAAAAGAAAAGTGAATAATGTAATGGGTGGAAATAAACGGGAAAATTAACGGAAGTGTCAAGATGTGAAAGTTTTTTAAAATTAGAAGAAATATTGTTTAATGGAAGACGCGCGAAAACAAAGGAAGTGAATGTGGCGTGAGTTTTTTTAATGTTAAAACCTGTGATTAAAAAAAAATAAGACAATAGTGAACTTGGAAAAACCGCGCGAAAAAAGGAAAATGGCGGCATAGCTGTTGGTAAACAAAGCAACGTGTTTGAGATTTTTCGAATAAAATTTTTATGATAAAATGTGAAATTTGCGATGTCTTGTATCTTTCGTTTCGAGATTTGCGATTTATTTATTAGATAGAATTTTTGGGGTAGGTATATAGAGGTGTTTAGAAAATACACATATTTACTTATACATCGTATCATACAAATGGTGTACCAAACGGAAAAGGTGAACTGAATACTTGCCTACCACATAGAAATTATTTAGCCCCTCTATTACAGGCATCGATTCCGGGGGTTAAACAATCTAGTAAGTAAGTGAGTTTCATTTATTTGAATTTGATTTTAGCTTTAGACTTGGCGGCCACCCCGGAATCAAAGCCACAAACACAAAGTAGATACAGTCGACAAGTTATAGTATACCATCTGTCAAAACCCTCAATTAAATCTCAACCTTATGACTGCGCAATATAATACATTTCAGATTCTCAAATTTAGTCGTTTTGGGTAGGTTGACCTGTGGTCTACTGTACATGCAGGTTTCCTCACGATGTCATAATATGTAGGTAACTAAATTCAAGAAACCCTAAGATCGGTGTAGGACACCGGTATTCTGCATACTACCCGTCGGAAGTATCTGTGGACCTTGGGTAGCGATTATTGCAAGTTCGACATGTAAAGTCGAAATCGACCTCGTTCACGCACGTAGATGATCACGTGTGTGAGCGTAACAACACATTCCGTAGTCAATTGAATATTTTTCTATTACTTAAAATTAACTATGGAACAACTCATGTTAGAACAAAAGTGTCTTAACAGTTCTAACGCATAGTTTTATAGAAATGGGACTACTTCCGATTCATTTAGGACAAAGTAACTACGGTCGAAGAGCTACTGTACCATACGTAAACGTTAGAAACGTCAGGTGTCTTGACATGATACATAATCATAATAATAGACAGATTTGAAAGTTTGAATATGTTAGTAAAATTCTAAAATTTTAGTTCAGTATGAAGAAGAGTTCAGGAAGACAATGGTAAACCTATTAAATCTGCCAAGACAGTCGTTCTATGTGATTAATCTTGAGAATGATCACGACCCTCAGCAATGAGGAACACGACTTAGAAGAAGAATACAGAGACAGGTTGTTCTTGAAGTATTAGAAAGATCCACTCCGTGAAACAGGTTATAATGTGTTTCACGATGTCTTTAAATTCAAAAATAATATATTTCAGGTTTCGTCCAAACAATAAAAATAATAAAATATAGGTAGTACCCATGGACAAAGAAAAAAAAGGACATAGTCCCCTGGACAAGAAGAAAGGACCTTCATTTAGTTTTAATAAAACCCTAGTTCCGAGAGTGGTGATAAATGTCTAAAACTTTATTATAATTTTATTTCAATAAATTGGGTAATTTTTTTTTTCATATGGCAATCCTCTATACATATGTGCATCAGATTTATTTTTGGTGTGCGTAAATTTGATCACATTACACAATTCCGCGTTCAGCTTAAATGGTTCCCAATTCGGCTCCGTCGCAACTTTCATCTCCTCTCCCTCCTTTATAATGTCCTGTACAGTCCTATCACTCCCGCGTACCTGCAATCCATGTTCACATTCCTAGGCTCTGATCATGGTGTCGCTCTCAGATCCAGCAATGATAATATCCTAAAGTCTCCACTGTGTCGTACCAGATACTACACTGACTCCTTTGCTGTCGAGGCAGCACACCTATGGAACTCACTTCCTCGTCTAATTCGTCATTCGGAATCCCTGGCTTCGTTTAAAGCGGGTCTCACTCATCATTATTTGTCGTTGTAGTTGTGCATTTTATTTTCATTATTATGTATATTTACCTATTTATTGTTTACTATCTATTATATATGTTTATTTATTTATATTATGTATATCTATGCATTTAACTATTTTAGTATACCTACATATTTATTTATGTATATCATATTACTTTTATTTTACTATATTTACTGTATATTAAGTAATAATAACCATTTTCATATCCTCACACTACACTGTCGCTAATCTCTTTAATGTCCAATTAACTTCAGAGGTTGCCTGGAAGAGATCGCTTAAGGCCGCCTTTGTACATATCGTGTTATTATTCCTGTAGTTTTTACTTTTCCTGTTTTTGTGTACAATAAAGTGTTTCTATCTATCTATCTACACTCTCACATACGTATACTGCCGCCAACAATGTCATAATGACATTCCCCCCGTCTTTTTTTACCTTCATGGTAGTACCGAAATAATTTCGAAGCTCATTTTTACTCATAACTTTATATCTTCAGATTCTACAACCATCTTATTTTTTTATGGCAAATAAAAAAAATCAAACGCCTACAGTTAATTTGCATTTCACAAATGCTCAAAAATATAATCGTGATTAATTTATGGTATAGCAACCTATCATTATAGAATTTATAGCCGAGAGGTTAACTTATGAAACCCGTTAGAACATACAAATTAGAATGGTGTCGATTCTGTGTTCATTCGCACAATACAATTCTGGTAATGAGTTTTTTTTTCTCGATTTATGACATAATTTGCATTGATACTATAATAATATTAAAGCTAAAACTTAGACTAAGAAGAATGGTAATGAGTAATCGAGATAATATTATTTAGTTTTAACTTTAGTCATTAGTTTAAAATAAGGTGGTAGATCCTGATTTGCAGGATCGCCTGGGGTGGTACCACCCTCTTATCTTTTTCTGCCGCAAAGCAGCAATGCAGGCATTGCTGTGTTTTGGTTTGAAGGGTATGAGAGCCAGCTTAATTATCGACACATGAGGCACTCCATCTTGGTTCTCAAGTTTAGCAGTGCTTCGAAAACCCTCTTATAATGGGCGACGGTGACCACTTACCTTCAGGTGGCACGTTTGCTCGTCCGCTTTCCTGGTTTAATAAAAAAAAACTATTTGCTATGGTGTTTTCCTTAGGTTGACAAAGGTCGTCGAAGGTTGACAAATTACATTGTGAGCGACTAAAATGTCAACCTTAGTAGTCGATAAATTTATGGTTAGTAAGTATACAACGTAAACTTTTCAATAGTTTCGTGAAAATGAACTTTTTAATACATTCAATTGTCTAATAATGTAGATAATGACACTCGATGGGCTCGCTGCGTATTACAAACTAAACACTCGTGTTACTATGGCTGTAATTACGTAACAGTTGCATAAACTATTTTAACTTTCTATTACGAACGTCGGTGGCACAGTGGCTGGGACACCGGACTCCCATGCCTCCCGGTCCGGGTTCGAAACCATGCAGTGCCATGTACCAATGAGTTTTACGTTGCTCTGACGGTGAAGGAAAACCTGCACACTGAGATGACCAGTGTGTAAAATAGGGTAGGCACAAAAGATCCTCAAGGGTCGAAGTGCCGCTGGGGTTATTCCCGGCCGCTATCATAAGATAAAATATATGTTTTATACCTTAGATTCAGCGGACATGCGAGTATCGACAACACGAGTGATTGAAAGTGAGTTCGTATAGTAAATTAGACACAGTTAACTGTTAAACCGGACGTTGACGGGTCGAGTTTGAGGTTAAGGAACAACATTAGTGCATATTTTTTGGAAATTCTTTATACATGTTTTTTCTGGTGTGGTATTTTTGGAATTAGGTGTGTCATTAATAAGTGGTGATGGATTGACTTTTTCCTCGGCATAAGCTCGCCACCTGTCACGTTTGTCCACCAAATCTTACGACGAAAAGGGGGAACTACGTAACGGTGGTTCCTCTGTCTACTCCCTCGGGAATTATGGACACAAAATATCTATATATTTGGGATACATAGATACATACATGTATGTATGTCGGTGATTTCACTTTTGTAACAGCTGCTGTTGACAAATTAATGCTTCATTGCGACTGTGAAATGGCGTTAAATAACCCATTTTCATATAAAACTTTATTATTAATAACAATTATTATTGTTATTAATAATCATATTGTCAGACTTTTCACACGTGCAGTCTGTGGGTTAATTATACCAAAAAGGCTTTCAATGCGGATCCAATATAATAACGCCTTCAGGATGCTGATGGGGCTGCCGAAATACTGTAGTGCATCGGGAATGTTTGCAGAAGCCCGCGTGGATGGCTTTCACGTCAGGCAATCATACGAAAAAGGTTTGCTTCCCTGATGCACCGAGCACATAGCAGTCCCAGCAGCATCCTGTTGACGTTTGCCGAGTCCCCTGACTCCCCGATCCTGAGGCACTGGATATACCTGCATGTCAATGCGAAGTAGTCGTCCAGTGCTTTGGGGTCGGTACCATGAGCTTATTATTTCTATATATTTTTTTACTAACATAGCTTTAAGTAATATAATATAATAACGCCTTCAGGATGCTGATGGGGCTGCCGAATTACTGTAGTGCATCGGGGATGTTTGAAGAAGCCCGCGTGGATGGCTTTCACGTCAGGCAATCATACGAAAAAGGGTTGCTTTCCTGATGCACCGAGCACATAGCAGTCCCAGCAGCATCCTTTGACGTTTGCCGAGTCCCCTGATTCCCGATCCTGAGGCACTGGATATACCTGCATGTCAATGCGAAGTAGTCGTCCAGTGCTTTGGGGTCGGTACCATGGGCTTGGTAATATTTCTATATATTTTTTTTACTAACATAGCTTTAAGTAATATAATATACTAACCTATATACCTACCTACCTATGGACTATTGTCTGACTTAAATAAATAATAATAATAATTGTATCTTTTGTAGTAGATATATTTTACATTTCGAACAAGTCACAATAAATTAATGGCTAACATTGACCTACCTCATCTCTCCTGATTATTTTAGCCAAATACATTTGATTCCAAAAGCTTTTTTTCTCTAAGTCTAAGGTTTATTTGATATAGGTAGGCAAGTACCCCAAAAAACATCTTTATTTATTACAACGGATAACGGATTTTTTATTATTAATAGCTCAGTTGGTTAGAGCATTGCCACGTAACGGTAAGGTCGCAGGTCAAATCCTGCTTACGGAAAAAAATTCATTACCCAGCATTGGTAAATGCTTAAATAAATAAGAACTTTTAGCCACTTTCATAATTTACGTTTATGGGATGGTAGAATATCCCTATCGCCACTGAATAAAGCGTGTCGAACTTGCTGGTGGAAGGATCAGGCTCCGCCTGGCTAGCGAACACCATTCTATGTAAAGTCTGTCGTCAAATATCTTCGCTTCGTCGTCGATGTGTTCCGCAGTGTTTATAGAAGAGGTCAGTACTTACTGAGCAAGTGAGCTCCATCTTCGACCTCATCGTCACTTACCACCAGGTGAGATTGAACTCAAACGCGGGTGGTTTAGATGTAAATTAATTTTAAAATTCTACAGGGTTTTATACTATTTCTTTCAATTAAAACCGATTCTAAAAATAGATATCCGTTAACCAAAAGGGAATACAGCTGAAAAAGGATATTCGTTCAAGGAAAAGTTATTTCAGTCACTGTTTTGAGCATCCGTTAGCTTTGAAGTTCTTCTCTCATCCTGTCAATCTAAAACTGTATTGTATGTTTAACTTTTAAACCAAACTCTAGGCCATCTACCTGTAGGTACCACGACGAGGTAGTTGCGATTTCGGGTGATTTTATTGCCTCCCCCCTAGCACCTTTATTTTTATTAAAATCCAATTAGAATCGCAAAGAAATATTAATTAAAAACTGTTAGTCCTCTGTTAAATATAGCTCTAGCCTCTAGTTCAGGGATTTTCCCACAGAAATCAAACTATTTTTGGATTTTCAATATATTACGAACCTACTGTAAATAAAATAAATGTACAATAAAATAAACGAACACCTTCATATCTATCCACTAAATAAAAATAATTGTAAAGCAAAACTTAATAGATGGCTACTCTCTTTAGATTACGACAAAACTGAGGCTCTAATCATATAACATAAAATTGTACACACTAAACTCATTACGTTCTTCAGATTATTAACACTTAACTTCCCACACTCACACACCCACTCACCCTACACTACATATGCACACTTACATCATTACACACTCCCACACAACCTAACACACCCCCACCCATACACACTCTTACCATTATCTTTACTAAATTCCTTTATGATTAAATTTTCAAATTCCCTTTAGGTTAAGAATATAATTTGTAATTTGCTTGCACAGAAAGTGCGACGGAATTCCGACTTATAAGACACAGGTTTTCGACCTAGTTTGTAAGTCGGAGGTCCTTTTTTGCCCTGTAATAAGTAAATAAACTTTATCATTTTCATTTTTTTTTCTACTTTCATTGTATGAATTTCAATTTGTTGAATGTTTCCATCCTGCTCAATAAGATTACATATTCGGAGAAATCTGAAAGGGCGCGAAAATATGGGCCAATAGTAAGCAATCGTGGACTGTCAATTACCGATTGCAACTGAATCGCAAAGGAAGTCAAATGAAATACTTACATTAAACGGTTTTAATACAAATTTTAATAAAAAAAATCCTGTATTTTGTATTTGTATTGTATTTAATATATTTGTCTTTTGATAACAAAAATACGCTTAGATACGTCATGGTACAATTATTATCCGTTATATTACAACATTTAAATTATTACTTACATGCTACTAGCTGCTGTAAAAGGGCATTCATCAGCAGCCTACTCTAGTCCACTGCTGGACATAGACCTCTCCCAGGGCGCGCCATTGAGCCCGATCTTCGGCTCTTCTCATCCAGTCGCTGCCAGCCACCTTGCGCTGATCGTCGGTCCATCTAGCAGGGACGCCCGTCCCACACTACGTTTGCCCAAACGCGGTCTCCACTCCGGAACTCGTCTACCCCAGCGGTTGTCGGTTCTGCGACAGATTTGACCGGCCCACTGTCACTTCAGCTTGCTAATCTTATGAGCTATGTCGATGACTTTTGTTCTATGTCGTAAAAGGGCATTGACAAAACAAAAAGAAAAAATATGTCTGCTGCATAAGGCATTGTCAAATACGAATGTACATTATGTTATAGTAAGTTTGTACACAATTTCAAATTTAAATTTACTTAACGCTACTAGCTGCTGTAAAGGGGCATTGTCAATACATACTACGGATCTAATACAGTCAGAATAAAATAATACTATTATTTATAAAATGTCATAATGATAATGATAATGTCATAATGATAATGATAATGTCTTAATGATAATGGCGATCAATACAAGCAAGAGAAGTTTATGGAATGTAGATAAATATTATTAGGAATTCAAATCGGTACCTATGTTACTAAATCTTGAAGCACTGGAGCCATTGGCGATATTCCAGTACCAATAATCGATGGATGCAAATAAATCGATGATTTATTGATCGAAATGCATTACTCGAATGTGATTTATATCGATTATTATTAATAGATGTTTGGTATACCTAAACTAACTGAAGTAGACAGAGATTTATGTATGTACTCGTGTATGTATAAATATACTATAATAGAGAGATATAATAGAGAAAGAGAAATAGCACAGTCAGCCCTCAAGTTTTTTAAACTTGTATAATAGTCTTCTTGTAAAGTTGTAAAACAGCCATTAAAGCTAAAGCCAGGGACCAGCATATGGTGGAGTGGTCAAAAACCAACTTAAAACACTCTAAGAGGTTCATTGGAAATGGTGATACAACTGGGTGCAGAAAAATCTACAACAATAGCCGGAGTCTCACCCGTCTCATTGTAGGGGCGTTCACGGGCCATTTTGGCACTAGGAGCCTCCTACACAAGATGAGACTGGCAGACAATCCCACCAGCAGAGCCTGTGGTGACACCGTTGAGTCAATGGAACACTTGCTATGCGAATGTGACTCGTTGGCTGGAAAGCGTATGAGTCTTCTGGGGGTAGCCTACCCGAAACCAGAGGACTATAGGCTCCTTCCTGTAAGCTGTATAGCGTCCTTGATGGAACATCTTTAAGGAACAGGACGGAGACTAAGTTAAGGGGTGAGCACAAAAGATCCCTGAGGGTCGAAGTGCCGCTGGGGTTATCCCTGGCATAAGATAAGATAGTCTTCTTCGGAATCAGGACAGTTCCTGAATATTGCTCAATAATTTGGTCCACTTCGACAGTATAGAGAGAGTCCAAAAAAAGACCCTTAGAATAATGAGCTATAAGTATGGTTTCGGCCGTCAGCTGTCGTCGTATGATGATAGACTGGCAAAATTTAAAGTCACCCCGCTTCAACTTAGGCGCAAACACCAAGACTTAATAATCCTACATAAAATCCTTCATTCCACCATAGATTGACCTTCCTTGCTGTCCTGTCTAAACTTCAACACAAACTTTAAACTTCGCAATCCTAAAACATTTGTATTAAATGTTTTTAAGAACAACACATCGTTCTATAACCCTATTGTGCGAATGTGTAGATTGTTTAACGAAATCTCTTCGAACAGCAACAATAAGCCATCGTTAGACTTATTCGATCCTAGGACATTAGTTTTTAAAAGACGGGTTTAGGATGTCCTCAAGTAAGCTATAAGCACCTACTTTATAATTTTTATTTTTCAATAGGTATTATTGTTATTTTTAATAATTACATTCACTAGTATTTTTTGCTTTCCCAACTCAATGTTGTACAACAACCAATTTTCCACTTCCTAACCATGCTGTGTTTACACGTTAAGGGTTACGACCTAGCTCATAACTTTATATTGATTTTTCTGTAATTTCTGTGGTTGTAATCTGTTGTTAAACCTAATAAATACATTAAAATTAAATTAAATTATAGATCGCCCGCCTTCTAAAAACAAACAGAAGATTAAATAATACAGGAATTATACGAATAAAAGACAATTCTGGCGGTCTTATTGCTAATAGCGATAGCTACCAGGCACCCATCGGGCAGATGTTATAATTTACAGTAATAGATGAAATTGAAATTATAAACTTTTATTTAGCGCTGTAAACACCAGAATATAGAACACAATACAGAAGTATACAAAGATTAATACATGCAGCACAAAACATCCGGTGCGGTACAGTGGCAAAAAGGGTACACCAGCTCAGCATAATGCTGAGGCAAGCCACAGCGCTGATCTTTAGCTGGCCCTCAGTGACTGTTGAGGTATAGGTGTCTATTTTCATCAATAATTTGCTTCTTATTGCAGTATTTTGATACAAATATCAGGATTGCGATATATTTCAGTGTCATCTAAAAACACCAACATCCGCCATATTGGTTTTATTTTCACAATTGACGTCATATCCACTTCCGTTTCACAGGCCACTTGACGTATTTTCTTCAGGACATGCCAAAATACTACTTTCATCTCGAAAACAGCATTTTCAGCTTTATTATTACAGCAATAGGTTGAGATAATAGTTTTTTAATGTAGCGGTTATCATTGTGGCAATAAAAGTTCCAGTTTTCCAGAGCGATGATGTATTTTTGGAGATCTGCGTGGGGTGGGGTATCTTGTCCTAGTAGTTAATAAATTAGTTTTCTCATGAAATTGCGCCTGAAATATATAATATGATCAAGTGAGCTAGTTAATAGTTCATCTCCCCATAAAAATGAAAACCTTCGGAATTAAATGGTACTATTTTTTTCCTAGCGAACTCCTTGTCACTGATTATAAAAGTACCAATGGCGCTTATCAGGATTTTTATATTCCAAATCAAGATTTAAGTCTTTTCTTTCACATTCTCAGTGACAGCCAGCCGGCTATTAAAACCCTGACCGCATGCGGGGTGGAATCCAAACTTGTTATGAATTGTATCACAGTTAGGCAAGTCTAACAAAGTTCGCCTGGTTTGGGTTCCGGGACATGAGCATATTAGGAAATGAATCAGCAGACGAGTTGGCCAGACAGGGATCACAGCAATCGCTTATTGGTCCAGAACCTTTTGTTGGCCTCTCGTCGGGTACTATCAGAACAGTATTGAAGAAGTACAGTACCGATAGGCATAAACATGAGTGGCTAACCCTAAAGGGGTTAGAACACTCTAAGAAATTCACTGGGGACAAAGTCACAGGCTGGAACAATAAGATCTGGGGGCTGAATAGACGTCAAGTGCGTCTACTGGTCGGTGGCTTCACCTGTCACTTTAGCACCACCTACACAAGATGAAGCTGGCTGACAGCACATCTTGCAGAGCCTGTGGTGAACAACTGGAGACCGTTTCACATCTCCTATGTGAATGTGACGCTTTCGCGGCAAAAAGGATGGGTCTGCTAGGCTCTGCCTATCCGGACCCAAGGGAATTAAAATCCCTCCCACTAAGACGCATAGTCTTGCTCATGCATGACGTAGGTACAAGGGGTTGAACACAAAAGATCCCAATGGGTCGAAGTGTCGCTGGGATTCCCAGCCCCCATCCAAAGATAAGATAAGATAGGTCTTTTCTTCACCTTTATCAGACATTAACCACACAGTAGAACGACTTTCTTGACAGATTTAATGTGGTGGTTTGCCATTTCACAAACATGGATATCTCAGTGTGCAGGTTTCATCACGTTTTTCTTCATTGGCTTGTATTGTGCGTTTGAGATTTTCTTAAAACTGGACCGTTTCTTAAAACTCTTAGGTACAGATTTTTGCTGCTGTATTCGAACCTGGACTTCTTGCACGTCACCGACAACGAAGTTTTAGTGACGATATGTTTATATTCCACATGGGCAGGGTAACAAAAACAAAACAAAACCATACATAAAGATGATAAAATTAAAATTATCCCAAAGGTCACTGGCACCGCTGAAGTGAACTCACGCGCAAGGGAAAGTGGTTAGGGCTGTGACGTAGTCGATGGTTATTAATATCGATCAGTTCGAGTGTCGATATTTTTTATTGTTTTCTTGAATATGTGCCAAAAGTGTACTACGTTCAGCTGATGAGCCGTTTCAAACGTAAAAGAGTAACTACTCTTATGAATGATATGTTTTATTCCGGATTGTCCGAAAAAATTGTGCCAAAATATGATATTAGGTACTCGTACTATAAAAGATTGTAATGGATTCTCAGATTAATGTATTGAGTGCATGAGTGATCTTAGATCTAGCACCGAAACTGTAACGGATTTCGGAATGATTTTATTTGATTAATTTTAAAATTCACATTTACATTATTTCCCATCAGATTCTGGCACACAATACCTACCATCGTCGGGCAAAAAGTAATTGTTCTTTTTTTTAATTTTTTTTATTGACTACTAAACCCGCATCTGACCTCGATCTCGCCTGATGGTAAGCGACGATGAGGTCGACGATGGAGCATGCGGGTCCAGTAAATGCCTATCCACTCTGGCCTTGAAGATCCCAAGGTTGTAGGTCAAAAAATTAATTGCCGTCAAAAAAGTGTGGAAAATGGGCACACTGGTTATCTCGGTGTGCAAGTTTCCTCATAATGTTTTCCTTCACCGTTAGAACAGTCGGTAAGTCGAGATTAAGGGAGAGTCGTATGCATCAGGAATGCCTAGTGCCTTGCATTCCAAGTGCAATTGGAGGTTAAGTTGCCGAATTCACATCATCTGTAGATTTTCACTTCCATTTCACTGTCTTATATAACGTTCTCTTAACACGGCCGATTTTTAGGTAAAATACACTAGATTTACCAAAAAAATTACCACTGTAAACCATTTTTAAACAATAAAATAGAACGAACACGCCATGACAGCATGAACATTCAACATAACCTCATTTTATGTAGATGGATCTTACAATAGCAATCCAAATAACTGTCAATCGCCATAACGTCACAAACACGTGTATTTACTACAATACTACTGCGCGTGTACATGACCTGCGCTGTGTGACATACCTCAACGCATTAGACACGAAATAAATAAACACTTTGGCACACGTGTCTTACAACGTCCAATTGACGAGCGATAGTTTTATTGATAGATTTATTTTGTTGCATTGACGCTGTAAATACTGTAGGAACTCGCCACCTATCACGTTTGTCCACCAAATCTTACGGCGAAAACTGGGAACTATACCTACGATTAAAGCGGTTCCTCTGTCTACCCCCTCGGGGATTATGGACGTGAGAGTTATGCTAGGTAACGCTAGGTGGGAACTGTATCTTTAGAGTTGGTAGGTAATACATTCAAACTCGGTAACGAACGTAATTATCGTGGATTTTTAATTTATACACGATAATTTATCGATAATAAGTTCTTACCTACTCGTACATCTCTAAAGTGAACTCGAGACACAGCTGGTCTAACTGGCGGATGCGTATCCGGTCGGTACAAGATATTTTAAATATATTATGATTTTGTATTGATTTAATAATTATAATAACAGTTTGTACTTACAATATTTTATTTATTGAGTAATTTTGGCGCTACTAGTTTAATTTCATAAAGTTTTGTGTAAACTTGTTACTTCAAAAACTCTTAAAAAAATTCTTTTTTTTCGATACTGAATCACATCTAATAGACAGACAATTTTCCGAAAAATTTATTGTAACTTGGAAATGTTTCGGATGGAAATATTTTGACCCACTTCTTTAGATATAGGTAAAGTACTGAAATTGTATGAAAATGTTGACATGGTATGTTAAAAGTTAGTTACCATTATTTTATATTCTAGTCCTTAAAATTAGGCTAACCTATTCTATGCGTCGGATCCTCTATTTCTACGCGGTGATGTGAAAGACCGGAGCAAACCGAAACGAAACAACGATTTACGTAATATTTGTAACAAAGATTAAGGATTTAAGGTAGTACCTTATTCTTTGTTAGTATATATAAATTCCCAGCTGTTCGTACTAAGCGATTTGCTTCCTCATTCTTTATGCGAACGGCTGGAACAAATGGAAGAGACTGCCGGCGTCTGTATTTCCCGAAACTTACAACCTTGGGATTTTGAAGGCCAGAGTGAATAGGCAACTGGACCCGCAAGCTCCATCGTCGACCTCATCGTCGCTTTCCATCAGGCAAGATCGAGGTCAAATGCGGGTTTAGTAGTCAATAAAAAAATTAAAAAAATGACGTGTTTGAAACTGAAACTGTGATGTAACAGCGGCGAAAAGACATGAAAATATTAATAGGTTTGGCTACGGTTCAACGATAGAAAATGTCCTTCAGTTATGCGTGGCTGGTCTACCACAAAGATGTACAACAACAAATTGAAATTAGAATTCAATTTTTTTTATTGCATATAAGTACGAGTCTCTTCCAAGTCGTTTTTCCTCATTGCTGAGGGTCGTGATCACATAGAACGACTTTCAAGGCAGATTTAATGGGGTGGTTTGCCATTGCCTTCCCCATTTCACACACTGGTTATAATCTCAGTATGCAGGTTTCCTCACGATGTTTTCCTTCACCGTCAGAGCAGTCGGTAAATGTACGTAAGTCTTTCGAAAAAACCGAAAAACTCATTGGTACATGACACTGCCTGATTTCGAACTCGGACCTCCCGCATGGGAGTCCGTCATCCTAGACACGACGCCACCGAAGCTCTTAAAAGTACATTTTTACAAAGTCATTTACATTCATTAAACCCTGGTTTTCAGGATTGCCTGCTAGATCGAATCTAAAAGACCATGGAACCTTATTGGCACACCTACTTTCCGCCATATCACAAAATGACTATTTCTTGGCGATGATCCTAGCTTAATAATTCGATAGAGGACATCAATAGAAACAAAACATCTCTTGATAAATACTCCTAAAATATATCTGAACCCAGATATTTGAATGAATGAATGAATGAATGAATGAATACTTGACTTGACTGACTACTTTACTTTGACTTGTAATCTTACTAAAAAAAATAATGAGACTTTCAACATCAAATATCTGAGTTCCGAGATACTTTAGGAGTTTTTGTCAAGATATATATTATGTTTCTATTGATGTCTTCTATCGAATTATGGAGCTGGGATCGATCACCATGAAATCGTCACTTTTTCAAAATCACGGAAAGTAGGTGTGCCAGGCTCCTTACTAAAATGTTCCATGGCCTTTAGAGTCTGACGAGGTTTTTTTTTATTGTATAATGGACCGAGAGACAGCAAACAGGCGGCCTGGTAAATGGTCACCGTCGACCTCACTATAATATTAATAGAGGGTTTTCGATTCGATGCGCTTTGCGAACATTGATGACTCCACCTAATTGCCTCATGTGCCGGTAATTACGCTGGCTCTCTTACTCTTCAAATCGGAACACAGCAATGTGCTGCTTTGCTGCCAAAACAGCTAAAAGGGTGGTACCAACCCAGACTGACAGCATAGAGTCATCCCACCTTCTAGATGTAGCTTTTTAAAAATTTAGAGATATTAATGTTTCCGTTTATTTTTAATTTTTTAGTCACGATTTTTTAAACCGTTTTACTGGAAAAAAGAAAACATCGTAAAATCTTTTTACAAGTTTCTTACTAGCTTCTACTAAAAAGTTGTTTATCAATGTCTGATATAAATTAACAAGACATCGCAAACGGTCGGAGATCCCGAGATCAACTTTAGCACGATCAGCATAAATAATAGGAAACATCTCAAGAGCTGGACAATTTATTTATAAACAGTTCAACACACAACACCGAGGAGATCAGACATGATTTCCGAACGCATTTAAAAAAAGTTTTGACAGCCCGCCATGTTCAACTTTTTCAAGAAAAAAGGCGGGAAGGCCGAGGCCGCGGCGGGAACGGCCGACGGCAAACGAAGACACTCGAATGAAAATCCTAGAAAAGCATCCGCACCGTCAGTCGACGCGTGCGCCTCTCGAAACGAGAATGATGTAACGAACGAAAAATACAATTCAACTAACACGATCCGGAAAGATGTAGTGAACTTATTGATACCGCAGACAGATTACAATCAGAAAACTGGCGTCGGTGCCCTGCTTCAGATTATGGCCGGCAAACGGAGGAAGAACAAGAGAAAACCGGTGAGAACGGAGTCGGCAAGAATGAGTCCCCAGAAAGAGATGAAAAACGCGAGTTTGCAGCGTAGCAAATCCGAACGCGAGCCGAGACGCACCGATGACGTCGTAACGCCTCCCACACCCGCCAAAAATACTCTAGACGCGGCGCAGGCGGCCGACGATCCAGCTGACTTCGTTAAAGCTCTGGTCCTGCAAAAATACGCGCATAAAACACCTGAGGCCAAACAACACGTGTCTCTCGTCTACGTGTCAAACCCAGAGTTGGACGAGAAGCGACATGCCGAGGCATTGTTACGAGAGATCGCGCGAAGCATAGACTGCACTATTGACAAGATAAATGAGAACAAAGGACAGATGGGCACCACTGAGAGCAAACCTGACAAACCAGTACGTGAACCTGTTTATGAAACAATTGATGACCACAGAAATAATACAATAGATACGTACAAAACAGATTTGAAAGGGGAATTAGAGAAACTACTTCAGAGTGAAGCACAAAACAAAGAGATTGAAACAAAGAAAGATGATAAATTAGATACACAGAGTTTAGAGTCGCCTGAATATACGAAAAAATCAAACTTGAAGCCTCCTAAATCTGATACAGAAGGATGTTCAGATGATGACAGATCAGATTGTGGTAAAAAACGGGTTACGTTCAGAAAACATATAGTTTTCGACGATGGAGACCAACAAACAGATGAGGAAGTTAATTCTTCATTCGAATCTCTTACTTCTTCGGAGGAAGAAGAAGAAGAATACTTAGAAGATTTACCAGACAACGACGAGTTGTTAGGAGGTTTCGTTGTATCGCGAAACGATGAAAATAAGACTGTTATAAACGTAAACGAAAATAAAAACGAAGAATTAGAAACCAGAGTTGAAGAAGAAACTGGTTTGAAACGCATTTCTAGTGATAATAGTGATAGTGGTTTCGTAGACGACAGACAAAACGAAGATGAGACGAGTGAAGTTAAAACTCTTGTGGAAGAGAGTGAAAGTGAAAGTGAGACTGACAGTGAAGCAAGTAGTGAAACTGAAGAGGAGATAATAGAAGTGATAGAAGAAGAGGAAGAGAGGTTAGCGCTGATAATTGAGCCTAATGATCCTGAACATGTTGGTAATAAGTAAGTATCTACTTGGATTAAGTTTATTTATCTAAGCTTACTTGTAGGTAAACTGAACTGATATAATAACAACTCTCCATTTTATATGCACCTACCTAAATATTTCTGCATAACCCCATGGTTAGCTGGTAGAAAATGTCGCATTAAACTCGCCTCATGTACACCTTTTTTTGTGCATTAAGTGTAAATAAATAAATAAATTATCGGTTAATTGAGATTTGCGCCAACATACAAACAGACAGACAGATATAGGCATTTTTGTCAGAGGTCCCTTTCTTACCCCTGGGCCTCTGCCCAGGGCCTCGCAAGAGTTAGGGCCGCCTCTGTCCATTCTTCATGAGCCAAAATCCTCTTAAATATACGAATATAGTTCCGTAGCAGCCTACGATCTTAAAACATTACGAGTATAAACTTAATTAATCAACCAAACAAAACCCAAAAATATCACTGAAACAAAATCGGAGAGAGATCAAAGTCATTCGCATTGAATCTCTATTAACGATCGGATGCTGCGGCCAAGTGGAACTTCTGACGATAATCTCATTATATCTTCTGAAATTAAGTTCAAATTGCATGCGCTGTGAAATTTCTCAACATTTGTATCTACCAGTCCATCAGTATCGTAATGACTATTGTCGTTGTTTTTTTTAAGACAAAGGGTACTGAGTCCATACAGCCATGTCTGATGTAAACAACTATTTCAAGTCTTCATTAAAATGTTGGTGTGACAAATTTCAATGCTATCTTGTAGAGTCTTCCACGCTTCTGCACCATCCGAACCAAAGAAGAAGGCGGCGCAAGGTCCCGGGCGTAGTATGTCTCTTTAAAATCCAGCCAAGTACGGATCGGGCTGCAGCGTCTTATTTGACTTTACTTCACTGTCCCACACATTATTCACATCTTGTCGAAGTTCTTCGCGCAAGAAACACCATTCTTACTAGAAAAGCACTACTGTAAAACAATTTGCAAGACAAAACGAAACAAAGCTGACGTGGATGCCACAAAAGCGCGGGAGAAACACTCGTAATAGCTATTGATGTAAATTAATGAGAAATTAAAAAAAAATCTATTTTTTTCATGATCACATTAAACTATGCTAATCGTTGGACTCTGCACTAGGCAACAGCCCGTATCGCGGAGGCCGGTTCAATTTTCTTATTTTTTTTATTATTACATTAATTTTAATTTATTCCACTCAACTTAATTCGTTTATTTCAAGTTGGTACACATTGTCCACCTTTGTTCGTCAATAATATTCATTCAAAACAACAATAAAATTAACAATTAAAATAATAAACAGAATAACAAATCATAATTGAAATTGAAAACGAAACAGAAATATATTAATCAATTGATACTAATTCTCAGATTACGTCATGACCACAGACTATACAGATTATAAAATTTTATAGAATTCACTGTGAATGACTTCATAATCTTTGTTTACCTCGTTCCTGGCAATACATATTTTTCTTTATATTATATTATGCATTTATTAAATAAACAGAAATAAACTAAACTATATCCTTAACTTTTAGTATATTTTAGTTGAATTCAATATTTTCTGCTTTTATGTAGTAGATATACTCTGATCAGGAAGTAAAAAATCCTCACCATATTGAGGAATTAAATGGTAGGTACTATTTTTTTCATAGCGAACTCCTTATATATAACACAGGTTATAAAACTGTCAATGGCGCCCTCTTGATAGGATATTTTAGTTCCTCGTGAGTAACTTCTTATGGGTAGAAGGTAGGTATCATAATGTATTCGTAGTTAGTACCTCTGTTGTCTCTGCTATCTTTAAAAATAAAACAACCAAAACAATAAAAACCAGTCAATTCAATCGAGGAAACCCGGAAAAAATAACACATTAAAATACCGTCTTCAATTATTTATTTGCATTCATTGAATCCTTTGTTTACAATATCAAATAACCACCCACTTTACTAGTAAACTTTTATTTCGGGAAAGTATGTTTCGCGCGCATTTTTGACGTTTCAAGGACGCCATGTTGAATGTCGTTTCGTTTGACGCACGTTCGTTACGCTGATGGGCGATTTGAGTCATGTTTCCAATTTATTTCTATTACGTTAGGTATGTTTAGGTAAAAACGAAAATAGATTATGTTTTAGTTTAGTTTCCTTTCTTTGGAACGTGACCTGGAGTTTCCTTTGTTCGTTCTTGGAACTTTGCTTACAAACAATGGAACTTTGCGTTCCGTTTTCTGTCGGATGTCGGAAAAACATGGTAAGTTAGTTTAAGAGGGTAATTTTCAAAGCGTTCAGCAAATGCCTACCTTCGAGGTTTCTTGAAATTAAAATATCGAACGGAGACAAAAAAATCAAGGGCCTGTAACCATGTCGAGCGCAAACGATAAACAATAATAAGTTATGTCGAAAAGTGTTGCGAGAATACGAAAAACTTTTTCACTGGATCGTCTAAACAACCGATAGTTTAAAAAATTCCAGGCAATAATCCAGACGTAAACACAGGCCGTTTTGAGAAAAAGCAGGTATTGATTGCTCGGAGCACTTGAAACTGAAATATTAGTTTATTTCTGTAACTATAACAGTTACTGTGGGATGGCTCAGCTAAGTACCAACTGGCTGCTCTTGACTCAGTGGAGAAACGCGCTAAGCGCCTTATAGGTGACGAATCGCTGGTGGAAGCTAGACTGCAAAGTCTGGAACATCGGCGCAAGGTTGCCCGTCTATCGGTATTTTATAGGATACATTTTGGAGAGTGCGCATCGGAATTGCACGACCTTATTCCAGCATCTCCATTCCGCCTTCGGACTACCAGGCGCGGGGAGGGGTTCCATCCTTATGTTGTTGATATCCCACCTTCTCGTACGAATCGATTTGCTTCTTCATTCATTATGCGAACGGCTAAGGAATGGAACAGCCTGCCGGCGTCTGTGTTTCCCGAATCATACAACCTTGTGATCTTCAAGGCCAGAGTGAATAGGCATTTACTGGACCCGCATGCTCCATCGTCGACCTCATCGTCGCTTACCATCAGGCGAGATCGAGGTCAAATGCGGGTTTAGAGGTAAATAATAATAAAAAAAAAACTTGGAGCTTTTGAAGCTTATAATAGAGTTGGGTAATTTATAGTCTGTTTTTAAAACTGCCGATTTTTTTATTGAAGCATTCAAAGAAATACGGTTCAAATTAACAAAAAACATTGTCTTACACATTATCAATATTCTTCATTAATCACACTAATGCCTATGCATCATAATAGCCCAGAGGTGGATTCGATTCGGCGATTCTTGTGCCGCGTTCTCATGTCCTAGGATTTGAGCCATTGTCGCTTCAGAATAACGACATTATGATAATAACGATATATTGTCTTATCTTGAATGAATGAATGAATACTCTTAGATAGACGTATCTAGTCCTCTAATCTAATCTCTTTTTCTTTTCTGTTTTCTTCTCAAAATTTGTACAAACATTATTAACTTGTGAATTCGTGAGTGTACAGCTATGCCTGTAAAGGTAAAGTTTAGTGTGACATGTTTATGCAACTATATCTGCAATATTTGTAATTATTACCTAAACTTTTACACAATAAATCTTATCTTATCTTTCTTAACAAACTTAATTGAATGGTTTGCCATTTCCTTCCCCATTTCACACGCTGGTTATCTCAGTGTGTAGGTTTCCTCACGATATTTTCTTTTCTTTCACTTGGAACAGTCGGTAAATGTACTTACAAAAGTCTTCGTAAATATTCGAAAAACTCATTGGTTCATGGTATTGCAGGTTCCAAACCCGGACCTCCCACACGGTAGTCCGTCGTCCTTTAGCCACTACACCACCGACGCTCTATACCTAATGGTCTCAATTTCTCATGGCTCTTTCGTTATCAGTAAAAAAGGACAGAATACAAATAAAAAATATACAAATACAAATATACAGAATATACAGAATGCAGCCTTATCGTTTTAAGCAATATCTTCCAGGCAACCTTCAGGTCATTCACTGTGAGCACTGGACCCGCTCGGTGGATCATGGCCCATAATCCCCTTGTGCAAGGGAGGCCTGTGCCCCAACAGTGGGGACATTAATAGGCTGCTGATGATGAACCTTCAGGTGATGGGTAAAAATCATATGGATACACAATGCACGGGTGCAAACGGCGTATGAAATAGATACTACCCTCAAATAAATAAATAACAATAATAAAGAATGCAAACCTGTGCGAGGTGCGCAATGCAGTAGTAATAATAGTAATCTAATATTACGTAATAGTACATTATGATATAAGTGCGGTAAGTTGAAAATTACAGCCGAGGCGATATTGCTAGCCCGAGCCGTAGGCGAGGGCTATAAGGAAGCAGAGGCTGTAATTTTCAAAGCGCACGTATGTCATACGACGTTTTATAACATATTTACGAGGAAATAAATAAAACTTTGACTTTCTTAAACGAATAAATCTTTAATTACTTGTTAAAGCAGTTATAGAAATTTGAACAATTTTTAAAAGTGATTGTTACGTTGCCAGTTGCTTTTTAGCATTGAATAGTAGCACCACAATGAGCTTGACTTATATTTTTGAGAAAGTTCCATGAAATATGCTAAAAACACATTTTCTGAAAATGAATTTGCATCTTTGCTTGTTTTCCATATGATGAAATTTTGATACGCTTGTAAGTATCTATCGGTCGATTTTTCAGGCAAGAGGCTTAGAGTAGCCTTTTTCGCTGCGTTTAAGACTTGTGGCGGTGTCAAATTAATAAATTCATCACTACTTGACGACATTTTCAAATAAAAACAATACAGCGAAAAGAAAAAGCGCGCGGAATAATTTTACTTGTCCACAAATTAGCGATGCGCGCGCATCAACTTTTTTTAGGTAAAGGTACAAAAACAGCCAGTATTACTAATAAAGTAAATTAATATTTTTGTGTTTTTGTTACAGATAAATGGTTGTAATTTATTGTCAAAATTAATTAAATTAAAGAATTAAATCTTTATTTATTATATTTTATCTCCCAAAGTTAATTTTATTCATAAAATATTGACCACTTTTTTAACATAAAAACTCTTTGCTAAGATTTTAAAAAGTATCGTTCATTTTTAGACGGAGCATCTTAAAAAACCGTACATGTTACTTTATTTAAAAAAACTCGTGCGTTTCACATTACTATAACGCACAAGTGCGTAATGAGATACATTACGATATTGAAATTGGTGTAATTACAGCCACTTTACGAGCAAATATGTTATAAATACTTTAACATATACAGAAATATAATACTTAATATATAATCAAAAATATAATAAACAAAAGGTGTAATTTTAGGTTTAAAATTGTCAAATTACTCGTAATCGACGGGCAACAATTTTAAACGGAATGTATTTGTATCCGATGTAGGAGCTTTCTTAATTTACACACAGCTCTAAACCACAGATCAAAGATTAATGTTGATACGAGGCCATTAATAAAACCTAAAACGACACCATCTTCTTCTGTACTTTTCCCGTTAATAAAAGAGACGGACTGAACTTTATGTTTAGGAATTGAGACCTATGATTGGTCATTAATATCTGTATTATTGTCCTATAGTGACATTAATTTAAATATTTGATCTTTCCAGGAAGTCTCTGGTCTCTCAAGAGTCCAAGTTCCAGACCCAAGTGGCAGCTCTGACCGAGCTCGCGGACTCGAGATGTGGGGAGACGGAAAGGGCGAGGGAACTCATCTCTGCGTACAGGAAGGAGATAGAGGCGAAGGACCAGGAGATTGAGCGTGAGTAGGACAAGGACAAAAGATATCTAAACATAATTACTTATTACAGAGATAGAGCACTAAAGATCCCTGATGGTCGAAATGCTGCTGGGATAACCCCAGTAGCACTGAGGATAACCTCGGTCCCCTATCATAAGATACGATATATAAAGACACCTGAAAATTTTGAAGGTGTGCAGAGTCAGCCTTTTGATTCACCACTAAACCCAAATTTGACCTCAATATCTGGAGTGATTAAGAGATAGGTACTAGCTAGCTAAAAATTTAAGAAAACCCCGAATACTGTTGCGGAGATCTATGACGTGGACATTGACGGTGCGACTGGTTCACAAATTGAAAGTCGCTCAGCGTGCTATAGAAAGAGCTGTGCTCGGAGTATCTCTGCTGGATCGGATCAGAAATGAGGAGATCCGGCATAGAACAAAAGTTATCGACATAGCTCATAAGATTAGCAAGCTGAAGTAGCAGTGGGCCGGTCACATCTGTCGCAGAACCGACCACCGCTGGGGTAGACGTGTTCTGGAGTGTAGACCGCGTTTGGGCAAACGTAGTGTGGGACGCCCCCTGCTAGATGGAGCGACGATCTGCGCAAGGTGGCTGGGAGAGGCCTATGCCCAGCAGTGGACTAGAGTAGGCTGCTAATGTGAAACCCAAATTTGACCTCAATCTCTGGAGTGATTAAGAGATAGGTACTAGCTAGCTAAAAATTTAAGAAAACCCCGAATACCGTTGTGGAGATCTATTTACTTTTTACTAGTCATCATCATCAGGTCATCAGATATGGGTAGGGCACCAAGGTGCTAAACATTTGAGCGCCAACTCGAACCACCTACACAACTGTTACGCCGTTCCAGAGATTTCCATCTGACATTAAAGATCTTGGAAACCCGGTCCCAATTGGGCCTTAATCCAATTTTTATCAGACTTAGCTAGTTTCTAGCTTTCTAGCCTTCTAGTCTTGACAAAACTCTCTGTTAAATAAAATAATACTCGTCCGAATGACATCATCGTTTGCTGAGTTATGAATATATGATGATCCTGGAAGGCGATTCTCGCAGAGTTCGACAAATCTCTATCTTCGACATAAGTCAAAAGTAAAATGTGCACTGCAAAAGTCGAGTGTTACCTGAAAATGGTTGTTGTTTTTTTTTAAGGCAAACGGAACTGAGCCCATACAGCCATGTCTGATGTAAACAACTCTTGCAAGTCTTCATTAAAATGCTGGTGTGACACATTTCAATGCTATCTGGGATAATCTTCCACGCTTCTGCACCATCTGAACCAAAGAAGAAGGCGTCCCGGACGCAGTATGGCTCTTTAAAATCCAGCCAAGTACGGATCGGGGTGCAGCGTCTTATTTGACTTTACTTTATTGTCCCATACATTAATCACGTTTTGTAGACGTTCTTCGAATAAAAAACACCATTCTTACTTGAAAAGCACCACTGTAAAACAATTTGCAAGACAATGAAAAAAAGCTGGTGTGGACGCGACAAAAGCGCGGGAGAAACTCTCACCTGAAAATGGTATTCTCAATCTCTATTGACATAAATGTCTTCGGATGTCATTCGACTTGGAAGAAAAAGGTTCTGTTTAAACGATTATGTTGGAATTAAAATCGAGAACAACAAAAACAGTACTATTTTTTTTTTTTAATTGCTGTAATGTATGCGTGTATTGGGATTAGGGTTGCCACCCGTACTCTAAAATAGAGTATTGTCCTCTTTTTCGTGAAGGTGTACTTTATAATCTACGACACCAATAAAGTACGCTAAAATACTCTATCTGGTTATGAGTACTTATGAGACTAAATAAATTGGTATCCAAAGTCACAAAACTGAAGTTTTTCCAAATATGTACGATATATTTTGTCTGTGCCCGCCACTTCAGCGTTCACTGAGAGAGTTTTCTCCCTTATAAATGTAAAGTGGAGAGACGAAAGGAACAAAGTTACGATGAACTTCATTAAAAACGAGCTGAACATATATTTTAATTTAAATTTTGATTGCAAAGAGGCTGTAACTATCTTCAAGAAAGACAAATATTTGTTAAATGTTGCGAAAAGTAACAAAAAATATGTTTTTAAAGATAAATAAGTAAAAAATAAATAAGTACTCTTTTTTTATGTTGTGTACTTTATTTTTGTTCTACCGAAATGAAAAAATACTCTATTCGTCCCAAAAAAAGGTGGCAAGCCTAATTGGGATGCATAATTTCAACTACATAGAAAAAGTTTTAAATCGCCACTTTTTTATAATTATAAATGATAATGGATACCTATTTAAACGAAATTCAAATATATACCTACTTATGTAAGTACTCATCTTAATTTCATCGTAATTCGTACAAGGACTCGATGGCTTTTTAAATCCAAATAAATATGCATGATCTTGAAATATTTCTTTTGTATCTCGATGTAATATAGTAGATAAATATTTTATTTATGTGATATTAACTATATTTCTATTGTATATTGATCGAATTACACGGTTTTTACTTTTTTAGAAACTGAGCTTGTTTCCATCTATATATACATGAAATCCAAAAATAAAATCGCAAAATTATAAACAAAGTCTATATCTACAATTAAATATTAAAATATTTCATAAACATAGGAGGATTTTAAGGATGCGATTGGATTTAAAAATATTGCCGAAGTTAGCACAACATTATTGCAATAAAATGTAAACAACGTTCAAATAAACAATCACCAGTTAAAAAATATAATGCGTTCACTCACTTTTCAATTTATTTCGATCGACTTAGCGCTCGACATGGCGATGTCGAGTGCCAGCGACCACTCTTTGCATGTCTATCGCTAGCAGTAGACATATGTCGAACTCGACATATCGAGAATAACAAAAAGCTGTATCAATTCACATCCGCCAGGAGTTTCTCCCGCGCTTTTGTGGCATCCATGTCAGCGTTGTTTCGTTTTGTCTTGCAAATTGTTATACAGTAGTGCTTTTCTATATAGTAAGAATGGTGTTTCTTGCTCGAAGACTTCGACAAGATGTAAATAATGTGTAGGACAATGAAGTAAAGTCAAATAAGACGCTGCAGCCCGATCCGTACTTGGCTGGATTTTGAAGAGCTATACTGCGTCCGGGACGCCTTCTTCTTTGGTTCGGGTGGTACAGAAGCGTGGAAAATTCTCCCAGATAGCATTGAAATGTATTACACCAGCATTTTAATGAAGACTTGAAAGAGTTGTTTACATTAGACATGGCTAGAAACTAAAGAATTGGCTTAGGCCTTGATAACTAACTCGGATATGAAAAAATATGAAATAAGAAATGGCTGTATGGTCACCGACCCTTGCCTGTTCTTTTAGAACGAATTAAATTACTACTGACATCTGCCATTTTATTGCGACAAATGTCTCTTTCGAGATTAAGTCGAATGTGCAAGAATTGCCTTCCTGGGCAGACACACTATATTTATATTTTCGACTCATTATCTTCTCAAACATCTATTTTTTTTATTGTATGTCCCGCTCGTCTTACCTTTTAGTTTATTTAGTTATCATCTATTTACTTATTCGTATATATACTCACATTTCATTACCATTACAGCACACAACTTTACATTACATCTAGATTATCGTTGCTTGGTTTCCGCCTCCGACCTCGACCGGCTAAAGCAGAATATCAGCGCCATGCTCTAGACTACTCTAGACTAGAGTATGGCATTATGCTGAGCTGAAGCCTATTTGGTGCTGCAGCATACGCGGTGCATTATTATTAATTTGGTTTAAGATTACATTGTATTGTATATATGTATATGTATACACTTATATATTATTGTATAATATATAAGTGGAATTGCGTGTGTGCTGCAGACAGCAAATAAACGTTTTTCTATTCTATTCTATTCTATATTGTACACAAGGAAGCACAAATTACAGTTGTAGTAGCATTAATAAATTGTGTGCACGGGTCTTAGAGCGTCTTAGAGCACTCCCCTCACCCCCACACATCATTGTACAAGTTTAAAAAGACAGACACATTGCAAAGCATGACTGATGGCTGGATGATGACACACAAACGTTGAATCAGACATAAGCGAACCGGACAAAGTAAAAAGTCTGGCGTCGCTCCAAGCCAAGTGACTCGAATGGTGTACCGTTCACCTCCGTGTAAACGCACTCTTGAATTGTTTCTTGGTCTTTATTTATACACAACGCAGTATTTTTTTATCGTATGAGAAAAACAGACGAGCAAACAGACCACCTGATGGTAAGTGGTTATTGATGAGGGTCGTGTTTTGTAAATCTTGGCAGATGAAATGGGATGTTTGCAATTTTTTATTTTTTATTGACTACTAAACCCGCATTTGACCTCGATCTCGCCTGATGGTAAGCGACGATGAGGTCGACGATGGAGCATGCGGGTCCAGTAAATGCCCATTCACTCTGGCCTTGAAGATCCCAAGGTTGTAGGTCAAAACATTAATTGCCGTTAAAAAGTGTGGAAAATGGGTACACTGGTTATCTCAGTGTGCAAGTTTCCTCATTATGTTTTCCTTCACCGTTAGAACAGTCGGTAAATGTACTTCTTCTAAGTCGTTTGTTTGTTTGTAGTCTCTTTAGTGTACACACACAAGAAAAAATACATAGAAAATAAAATAAAAATTATAATATATACAAACGCGGGCTTATCCCATATCCCTATGGGATAAGCCCGCGTTTGTATATATTATATCTCTTCCAGCCAACCTTTGATTAAGGAGAGTTTAGACTACTTGTATGGTGGGTAATGTTTGGAGTACAATAAATATTAAGTATAAATAAATTACAATAATTATATAGTAGATAAATAAAAAACATACTCAACCATTATAATGATATATACAATTTGTTATACATATATATGAATACATATCTAAAAATAATAAATTAAAAAAAGAAATATATAATAATATATACACTAATTTAATACTTACATACCAATAACAATAATTCAGCTCAATGTGTCAGCAACGTGATTAAAGTCGTATTCCTAATTGCTGAGGGTCGTGATCATTCTAAGGAATTAATCACATAGAACGGTTCTCGTGGCAGATTTAATGGGGTATGCCATTGTCTTCCCGATTTCACACACTGGTAATCGCAGTGTGCAGGTTTCCTCACGATGTATTTCTTCACCGTCAGAGCAGTCGGTATCGAAAAATGGTGTAAGTTTTGAAAAAATGAAATTCGAATATCTTATCGGTAATTACGCTGGCTCTTTTACTCTTCAAACTGAAACACAGGAATACAAGCATCGCTGCTTTGGGCAGAAATAGGTACAAGGTTGGTACCACCCCAGGCCTCGGACCAAGTGTAGGTAGGCTCTGCACAGTCATGCCACCTTTTTAATGTTAACGATGTAGATACCTACGGCGAAAGGCGAAAACAACTTGTTGAAACCGTTTGGGGTTTCAACATCGGGACCCTGGGGCCCGGGAGCGTACCGCGCCTTCAAGGACCTAGCAAAGCGCCTGGTCGACGCGTCAAAAGACCCAAGATCTGGCTCCTATTTGACCCAGCGGATTAGCTTAGCCATCCAACGGGGCAACGCAGCCAGTCTCTTGGGTACACTGCCGGATGTGGGGGACTTAACCCAAATTTTGTATCTTTAGTTTTCTTAGCCTTAGTATTATTTTAGTGTTATTTATATTGTTATGCTCTCCTGGCCGCCAGTATTTCGAACCACAGACAGACAACAGACACCGAGTGTTCACTCATCTACCCGGTGCACCACTTGCTTACCGCGCGTGCGGTCGTGTATGCCGTTCCCGAATAGGTTTATTTAGCCACGAAAAGAAATGCCTTCGCGACGCTACTTAAATCGTATGCAATAGACGTAACAGGCCTATGATGATGATGATGATGATGATTTATATTGTTATAAGAGAATGTAGTAGTAAATAAAATAATAATTCCACTTTATTGGAAACTTGTTGAAAGTTCTTCTATTTCTTTACGATTGTATTTATCCCGTGAAAGTGCGTGCGGAAAACGTAATAGCTTCTATATTTAGTGTAATGCGCAAAAATAAAGCCAACAGAATAAACAGGATCCATTTTATTTACCACCGTTTTGTTTATCGATTCACGTCAGGGTTTCTATAAAAGAGACACTAGGGAAAAAATTAAGGCCACCTATCCACAGAACAGCATCATTCAGGGGTAGTTTCAGATATGCGGCTACTAAGTGCTGGAATAACATCCCCCCTCCAATACGTAGCTGCACCGGAAAATATGCATTTAAAAACAGACTTCGCTCGCACTTGCTGTCGGTGCAATTACTGTTGCCCTAGTCTGAATCTGTTCCCTTTATTCCCTTTATCTCCTTCTTAGCATTCCGTACTGAACCCCTTTAGTATAATTATATTTATATATATGTAAAAAAAAAGTAAGTAAGTAAGTAATACGTTTATTTCACACACAGCAATGACCGAAACAGTTATAATTATAATAAAATAATTATGTAGTCAAAGGTAAACATATCTAAATCAATATATATGTGTGTTATATATATTGTGAGTAGGTATATATATTTATTTATTTACGATATTTATATATTTTTTATCATTTATGTGTCATGGTAAATGTAGGTATATATATTTTTAACTTATAAATACTACCTATCTTCAATTAAATTTATTTGTGTCGTATCTTTGTCCTCTTGGACAGGTTTTGGCCAGCCATCGGTCACGGTCCAACAGAATAACAGCGCTGGAGGCATTCTTGTCTGCAGCAATAAGCTGAGTTGAGACCCCTTTTCACAACAACAGCAGACCATCAGACATGATTTAGATATGTTTACCTTTGACTACATAATTATTTTATTATAATTATAACTGTTTCGGACATTGCTGTGTGTGAAATAAACGTATTACTTACTTACTTACTCAACTGACGGTACTAACCTACTGGAGTTCGAATAACGCTTCCTCGAAGATCACAACCTCGATGTCGCATCCTCTACGGTTATTTCCTCGGAGTGTTGTTTCCTCGATGATTCATTACCTCGAAAGCTCAAAACCTCGACAGTCCTTCACCGCGATAGTACAAAACCTCGATCGGTAAGTGGTCACCGTCCCCTATTAAAACACGGATAGACACGGTAGACTATTTTTTTCTTTCATCCATTTCGCCGATATGTTATTTACTTTTTTTAGATGTTTTTCAACTTTTGAATCCGGTTTCTTGACAATGTTTTCTTTCACCGTTAGAACAGTCGAATTCAAATTCAAATTATTCATTAATAAATATAGGTTGTAAGTAGGTACAAGTTGTAACATAAATGTACGGTCCTCTATATTTGGCTATAACACCATACGAAATTATTCTTAACATAACAATTATAACAATAGTAATTTGAGTAATCTTTAAGTCACTAAATAAATACAATTTTAAACACAGTTAAATTCAAAATAAAAACCTAACAATCTATATAGATCAAATGAGAAACAACAAACAAATAAGGCAAATAATATATGTATTTGGCAAAGTACCAACAGAGATCAAAGTGCCTACACACGGGTATAATACATTAAGAAAGACTTATCATTACCTACTATAGTCTTTCACCTAGAAAATCTTTAATATTATAATATGATTTATCAATCAAGAAATGAAATAGTAATTATTTTTAAACCCTTGAGATCGTTGCAGTCACGTATATGTGCCGGAATTTTATTATAAATTTTTGGAGCCATAACAAATATGCTTCGACCAATGTGATTTTAAACATTTTTTAATTGAACCTAACTCTGTCATGGATGACCGATGTTTATTATTATTATTATTTATTAATGAGCAGGCAGCATTATGCTGATGCGCCCATATCTAAGCTGGTGTATTGTTCATTCACTTATAGCACTTAGTCATTGTTCATAGTTAATTAAGTCCACCACTATTTATGCACTGTTTAAAAACCTATCTAGTCTATTTTTGAAACTGTTGACTGAAGATGCATCCACGACTTGTTGCGGTAGCTTGTTCCATAATCTCACGACTCTGTTATTGAGAGAGTTATGGCCGACCAAGGTGTTTGAACGAGTGGTCTTCAGTTGCAAGTCATTATTGTGCCGGGCTCTGTGTATAGTATTCACATTGAAGAGTCTGGGCAAGTTTTAAGAGATGTTTTATTCTAATCTGGCGAAAACTTATTGGTTTTCCAACAACCTCGTGTTTATAAGACACGATCTAGATTTCTTTACTGACTAAACAAATAGTTAAAAACTGTTTTCCTGTTATTAACACATAAACTTCAAGACGTAACCGTCCGTTGGTTACGTCTTGAACCAGTTCGTCTCCCTTCTTTTTATAGGCGAGGAGGAACTTCCAAAGATAAGGGAGTAACCAGGTTATTAGGGATTGTTAATGGGGAAATCTTCCAAAGATTACCGACCTGGGGGAAAGACCAAGCTATGTAATTGAAATACTTTACTTCCTTGGTACCTGAATAAATTTATTGTCAAATTCAATAATACAAATTGTCAAATTTACAAGTAATAAATAATCTTAAAATATAAAAACGGTGGCATCTGCGCCTCCACACCTCCAAACTATAAAAGTCCATACATGCCCTGCAGAACTATACAATCACAGTCGAGACCTTTATAGTAACTGTAATTGTAGCGGAATCACGAGGGCGCCCACCATTAAATACCTTGGGGTAATACTAGACCATAAGCTAAATTTCAGCAATCACGTGGGCGCAGTGTCTACGAGAGTGAGAAAACTCATTCATACTATGAGATTACTACGTGATGTTGTTAATAAGGATCTTCTCAGGTATGTATACGTGGCGCTCTGTCAGTCGGTGCTTTCCTATTGCATTCTTGCATGGGGCGGAGCGGCATCCTCACATCTAATAACTTTGGAAAGAGCCCAGCGCTCTGTGCTTAAAGTAATGCTGAGGGAGCCGTTCCGGTACCCCACAGTCGAACTACTTAAAGAGTCTCAGGTGCCGAGTGTACGAGGTTTATATATATTAAAAGCCGTCCTCCACACTCACCGGACAGTATTGGGCTCGGAGCGCTACGAGTACATGCTGAGGAAAAGAGTTTTCAAACTGCCAACCCCAAAAGCAAATACATCGTATGCCCAAAGATTTGGAAGATTTCTCCTCCCATTCTTATATAACAAAATCGAAAAAAAGTGCGACATAAAGAATTGCACAATGCGTGAGGCCAAATTCAAACTTACAAAATTGTTAGCAACCCTGAATTATGAAGAGATGGAAACTCTACTCAGGGTAGAAAAATAAGTCTGTTATAGTGCTTAACTTTCTTGTGTTTAATGATCTTTAATCCAATCACAATATCACACAACACACACTCTCATTTTACTGACTACACTCACTCACTTACTCACTTTGCACTCATACACATTCACATACATACAACACACACTCACACCCATAATCATATATTCCTCCCCGTCCACTCTCTCTTTCCCTCCATTCCCCAATATCCCTTTTTCTAATTCATACCAATGTAAAGTTTTAGTGTATGTACCTACTGTAAGCCGTATTTGAATTCCTGGTTAATAATGTAATGGTCCCCACGGGACAGGCTTAGCCTAGTGTGGGGTCCAAAGGTAACTTTGTGTATCGTCATGTTTTGGTTGAATAAATAATTTTGAATTTGATATTTGAATAATATAAACATATTATATGTGTCAAAATCCTTAATCTAATAAACCGCCCCGAGTCGCACCCGGCGGGAAGGTGCCCATCACGCTGGCAGCGTTTCCACGCTGAATAGCCAACGAGATGAGCTGCACCAGGTACGACTGAAATTGAAATTAAAACGTTTATTTAGCACTGTAAACACCAGAATATAGAACACAATACAGAAGTATACAAAGATTAATACATGCAGCACAAAACATCAGGAGTTACCACACCTGATGTTGGCACTGTACCAGTGCCAAAAAGGGAACACCAGCTCAGCATAATGCTGAGGCAAGCCACAGCGCTGATTTTCAGCTGGCCCCTCAGTACAACAGTGTGTGCGTGTTGTGATGTATGAATGTTTGCTTGTATGAATGAGGATATTAGTGTGTATGTGAGGTACTAAGTGTGTGGGAGGGTGATGGCATTATTCCCCACTGATACCCTCTCGATGGACGACATCATGCATGTCGGAGGGCTCCGGGATCTCCAGTAGTATCCCCTGGTATCCCCCTAATACTTTGCATCGGGCCCCTCCTGGAAAGTGTATGCTCCCCGTGTTTCTCTCGTCTCTTCAATAGATCAGAGATATCTCAGCGATATAAACTACCACTTACCATCAGATAGACAGTTTTGCTTACCTATTTATAAGACTGAGGTTTGCGGTTTGGCAGCGATTTGTAAATTCAAATCCGGAGTCGTCGCTAAAAAAGTCTACTTTTAATTTGCAAATTAATCATTTTGTCTGGAAAGAAAAGCTTTTGGCGACAAAACAAATTGCCTGTACAGAAATAACTTTTCTTGAATTTTTTTAATCTCCAGAGGTCAGACTATAAAATAGTATAGAAATAATACATACATGACGGTAAAAGGTTCGACGGCATGACACTCGTGCCCTGGAAGCTAGGACGGTCTCTGGTGTGGGACGCTACCTGTGTCGACACCCTTGCCCCGTCCCACATTCCGGCCACGGCGGCGAAGGCCGGGTCAGCAGCGGCTTCTGCGGAGAACCTCAAGCGGCGCAAACATGCGGGCCTGGGTGGTGAATGCATATTTGCGCCGTTCGGGGTGGAGACCTTGGGGCTGTGGGGGCCTGGAGCCCACTGCTTCTACGGGGAATAGCCAAGCGCCTTGTAGAGACATCCCGGGACCAGAAGGCTGGCCTCTACTTTGCTCAGCGTATAAGCCTCGCTATACAGCGGGGCAACGCCGCCAGCCTCCTCGGGACACTCCCTGCAGGGAGCGAATTGAATAAACACCCCTTATTATTACCTACTCATATTGACTGTATACATGGAATATAGTATAGAATATAGAAAAAATATAGAAATGTGTGGTTGCCACAAGTGAAAACAAAATTTCCTTCTATAGTCTCTTGCCATATCCGCGTCGGCGGCGATGTGTTCCGACCGTGTTTAGAAGAGACAGTCTTCTCAAGGTCGGCATAGTGTCAGCAACGTCTCTGATGTTGCTGGTGTTTACAGGCGACGGTGACCACTTACCGGCTGCTTATCCAATCCAAAATCAGTAAATCGTCACCAACCTTCTTTGTCCACACTTCACTTCACACCAGGAACACAACAGAAACACAAAACGTATGCAGTTAAGGTAGAATTTACAATAAATTATTTTGATCAAATACCGGTAACCGTTACCGTTATTTTACAAAATATTTGAACATTCTACCTTATTTACAAGCATTTAAGGCATATGTTCAATTTTGTATTTGGAAAATATAATTTTAGTTTTAATTATTTAATCGTTTTGGGAATTGGACCAAATGGGAAATGGACGTTTTGGAAATTGACTTTTTTAACGCAAACGGTTATTTTCTTAGTTTTTATTATATTTAAATAAAGATATCACAGGAATCGGACTACTAGCGCCCTTTCCTGTGAATTTCAAAATCTTTGGATATTTTTTTATTTTTATTTCAATAAATTTCACAGCATAACAGTGATGATACCAAGGCCCTGTGAAATTCAAACAAAAACATATCTATATAATTAATTACAACCTAACTGAAGACGGACGGATCCATACTCTCACAGAACCTCAGACACTCATCACGCACACTCACCCATCGTCTTGCAAACTCATTGCAGTCTGGTGCTGATGCGAGAAGCGCATTGAGATACTGCAGAGCACGAACAAGTGGCGATTTACTGTAAGAAACAGTGAGAGCTGACGGCACTGCTAACAGACGGTTACGACGAGACCGGAAATTAAATATATGCACAGGGGGGACAGACAGGCGGACAAGTTTCTCCATCAATTCGGGACAATCCGATTCCCCACGCAAGATGCTACTAGCAGTAGTTAGTAGGACGTAATTACGCCTCACTTCCCGTGAATTAAACCCCAAATCTCCAATACAGCAGTCATTTAGGTAACCATCTAAAGGTCCGTGCTTCACACTTTGTCTTCTTGGTTTCAGAGTTAAAATGCGAGCTGGCAGCAGCATACAAGGAGTCAGAGCTGGTCCGGCAACGCAGCAGGTCACTCGAGGAGGAGCTGACTGCAGCCAGGAGCTGCTCCGCGGACTTGGCTGATCAGCTCAAGAAGAAAACTGGTAATTCCTTCAACTCTTCTTGTCTTCTTTAAATAGAGCTGATACATCAACGCTGCAGGTCTCTGGAAAAGGATCTGGTAAAGATTACCAAGGAATTACGAGTAGAGCAGGATGTAACAAACCAACCCTCAGTCATCCAACTCCCTTTCATGGAGTTCAGTTTATTCAGGTTGATAAATAGGTATATTACTCCTTTCTTTAAACACAGTAGAACATGTCAACCCTTCTTGTGTTGGTAGTTGTAATAGGAACCTATGATGGAATGAACATGTCAGCTGCAAAACTAATAGGGGAATCTATTTTTTTTCTTTAGATCCCACCAAGACAAAAATGCATAAGGAAACATTTAAGCTTAGAAAAAGTTCAAAAGCTTCTGTGATCCAACAATGTTTCGGCCATGATTTTAGAGCAATCCGCACTTGCAGCCTGGTAAATTATGGCAGAAAAACCCTCGTATAAGACGAATCCTGAACTACCGCGGTGGGCGGAGGCGGTGAGGCGGCTTTTGACGCGGTTCTCTTTGCTGTAAGGTGGAGATATCAATGCGCGGAGCGCTGCTAGGTGCCGAGCCGGGCACCGCGTGGTTCTCCGCGTCTCCGCGCGGATTCAGTGTGTTGCATACATACATACAATACAGTACTAATAGCTCGACCGCGTCTTCGCGCACCGTAGCAGAGCGCTGTGCAATGTGCGAATGTACTAACGATGGGCGATCGGGTACACTATACTCGTAGCCTGATGTAAATACAGTAGGTACTAACACAACCTTCTTTTGCAGACGATTCTATCCGACAGTTGAGGGCAGAACTAGAAGATGCGCTCACGCATAGTGCAGAGCTAGAATCAAGGGTATTGGCGCTTGAGAGGGACAGAGATAGGCTGGAGAGGGAGAAGGAAGTACAGGAACAGAAGGCCCAGGAGGTAAGTGGAGTTGACCTAACAAATCTATTAAAGGTGGGAAGCTTAAGAGAATTTAGGAAGACTTATATGTCGATGAATGTTGTTTGTTAAATAAATATGTAGCCTACTATTTTCTTCCTCCTATATTTCTAAGGAAAATGTTTAAAAGACATCTGTATCTAATTAAGTTAACCATAATCTATCTCGAGAGCATAGAGGTCTGGGGCGCTAATGGTTAGAAAGAAAAGAGGATACTAATGGCGATGATTCCGATCTCACTGTGATGAAAACACATTTGATTTTATAGCAACATTCATTTGGCTTCAACATTCATTCGTTGCATAAGGGGCGTATGGGCCATCGTTTCCTCACGATGTTTTCCTTCACCGTTAGAGCAGTCGGTAAATGTAAGTCTTCGAAAAAATCCGAAAATCTCATTGTAACATTGCATTCAGAGAATTGCATGGTTTCGAACCCGAACCTCCCGCATGGGAGCCCGGCATCCTAGTTACTAGGCCACCGACGCTCTACCACTGGAACAATTTGTTTATTCTGATTTGTTTTATTCAGGCTTTAGCAGCAGCAGAAGCGAACACAATGAAATGGCGGGCGGCGCACGAGTCGGCGAGGTCACAAGCGGCCGCGAGAGCGGAGCGGATGTTGGCAGACTGCGAGTGGAAGATGAGGGAGTTGGAGAGGAAGGCACGGGACGCGGAGAAGCAGAAGAAAGAGGTAAAACACTAGTGTAGTAGCAAATAGGAGAGAGAAAGAGTCAGACATGTTTGTAGCAACACAGTATCCAAACCTAGGACATTAATCTACAATAAGCAATAGTGGAAGCAGGAAAGTACGGGACGCTGAAAAGCATAAGAGAGGTAAGATACTTGCAACAAATACGAGTGTGTTAGTAAGAACAGTACTCAGGCCTTAGGGACATGCATTTACTGAAAGTAGTGGAAGCAGAAAGGGATGGGTTGCTGAATGCAGAATAGAGAGAAAAGAGTCTGAATAAAAAAATAAGATGCGTCGACATTAATAGGGACAAGTTCAGAGGTCTAGAAAGGACATAGAAGTAATAGAGAGAGGAAGAGACTGGGATAAAACTTACAGCTACCACTACCAAACTGTAAGATAAACATCAGCGTCAAAATGGCGAAAATAACTTCTTTTTAGGAATACCAACGTCAGTCCAGAGATATTATGAACAGACCATCAATAATTCAGTACTTACACCGACTAAAACAACCAGCTGCTCATCTTCATTCTAAATCTATGAGTGAAAAGGAGAACAACTAAAGCTTCGTGCATATCGTTGCTTGTGATCATCTTGGGTCATATTTCACGAAACAATAGTTGCTTATTTGTAAGTACATCTACCTTTTTCTCCACCCCCAGCTCGTCGAAACAGTAGAACAGCTAAAAGCAAACCCTCAACCTTCGGCCTCTCAAATAGCCGAGCTCCAACAGCTCCGAGGTCTGGTCTCCGAGCAGCAGCGCTCAGTGCAGTCCTTGAGCCTTCAGCTGCAGAGGGTGGAAACCAGAGAGGAGGCGCTGAAACTGGAGGTGCATCGGCTGAAGGAGCTGCTCGATAAGGAGACCAGGATCGGAAAGGAGAAGGAGGATAGGCATTTAAAGGTCTGATTTAGAATTTAGTTGAAGGTTTCTTTAGGGATCCAGAATCAGAATCGATGACTCTTAAAGAATAGATAGGAAGGTGTTGTTGTTGGTGTTGTTGTTGTAGATATCGCTTAAAGCGATAAGGCCGCCTTCTGCACATTGTATTGTACGTCTCTTTATGTTGTATGTTTTGTTTTTGTCCTGGGTGTGCAATAAAGTATATTTGTATTTGTATTTTGTATTTGTGTTGGTATTGTTTTTGTCAAAGAAACATGAAAGAGGAGAGGCAATTAGGGTGAGATTTTGGAATGAATGAGTTTTGGATTCTGAGATCTGCACGATTAACAGAATCATCGCTCTCATTTAGGTATTTTAAGTAATAGATAGGGAGGTGAGGTGCATAGTTTCTTTGTTCTAAAACATGAAAGAGGAGAGTTTTATGGTCAGATTTCGGAATTATTATATTTCGGATTCTGAGTACCTTTGGATGTTGAGGTATGCAACCCAGGAACAGTTAACGAACTGACCGCTTGATTGTATTTTAAAGAAACTAGGTAAGAGCGTAGTCAGGATATTGTAGGCTAGCTAGGATTTTGTTCAAGAAGGGGAAGACCAGCTAGAATTTTGTTCAAGCCAGGCAGGACAAAATTCAAAACTGTGTTCATATTGCACTGCAATTGCTTTAATTTAGTTTCGGGATTCGGGAGGACTTTTCTCGGTCAGCTGCTCCCTTGCCCCTACCTGGCTATGCTTATGAATCTAGGTAGGTACAATACATACTCTCTTAACTGCTTGCTTTAATTTCACATTTCAATTTCATCTTATCAGATAATAGGCATAGAACTGGGTAACATTACACTCATAAGAGATGAGGACTTACCTAAGGTTTCCAAACAGGTTTTCCATCCCACGTGTCTTCCCTTACATCAAGATGTTATCATTTCAACTCCTCAACCCACAGACAATAGAACGACTAGAGCAGCAGCACACCAAGACAGTGGAAACCATAAAGGCAGAGCACACCGCTGCGGCCGCGTCATCGCGGTCAACTCTCGAGCGTGTGCACGCGGAACGAACGCGCAATGCGCTGGCGCAGCTGAGGGCGGAGGCTGAACAGGACTCCAGAAACGCTGATAGGAAGCTGAGGGAGGTTACAACAAGGGTGAGTTACAAGGATATCAAAGGCATAGAAGACTGAATGAGAGAATGAAAGATATTCAAGCCATAAAGCAATGATCTGAAGATCTTGCCTGAAGGTGAAAAAGGTAAGGCCCTCTGGGAGAGCTGCGAAGATGGGTACTTATGCATAATTGTATATGATTAGAATTGAGGTAGATAATAGGTTAACAGAAGTTTATAGGTGATCTGGGTACAATAAAGCGGCCCGAGTGCGTGTGCACGCAGCTGAGGATGAAGAACAGGACTCCAGGAATGCTGATAGCAAGCTCAGAGTGGTTACCACGAGTAAAAGTGGATATACTAGGGCAATAGAAGCTCAAAGGTGATTAGGTTAACATAATAAGCTTAAAGAGTGCATATGGCACGCAGTAGACGGCTAAGGCTGAACAGAACTCCCGGAAGATCAGAGGGGTATTACTACTAGGGTGAGTGATACTAGGTACTACGGCAATATAAGCTCTAAGATGTTTCTTATAGAGCGTGTGCATGTCGAACGCACGCGCAACGCGCCGGCGCAGCTGAGGACGGAGGTTGAACCCAAGAATGCTCATAGAAAGCTGAGGGAAGTCACTAGGGCACTAGTGAGTAGTAACTACTACTACTCGGTTACTAGGGCAGGCATTAGAGGCAATTCAGTAGTAGAATGAGAGAAAAAGAGAGAGCTATTCATTCTGGCTTATAGTGAAGCATTCAGCTCGGGATTGACCTGCCCCTTCAGCCCCGGCGCCGACCGAAAGACCTGAGGAGGTGTGTCTTGTCATGGAGTTACTAGGGATGTTCCTGATAAGTAAACCTTGGATGATGGCTAGAAGTTCCAACGCAAAACCGTTTAGTTGTGTAGATTCTGGATTTCTATTTCCAGTTCGAGAACCTCAAAGAAGTCCTGGCCAGCAAGGAGGCTCAATTCGAGCGAGCCATCGCGGAGGCCCATAGCAAGGCAGATTGGGATATAATGCAGCTGCGGCATTTATTGGACAAGACGGATATCTCGTACGCCAACAACGTCGAGAAAATGAACGAGAGGTTCGAGAAGGAGAGAGGTGGGTGTTTTTCTTTCATTTGTGAACATACAGATTCTTAATCAGTAGGTCCAAGTCTAGGATATAATGATATAATTTCACTGAAACGACATGGTTCATGTAAAATCGATGGGGTCAACTAAAGTCACTTTATAACTTTCATGTGAAATACATTGCGGTGTTAGTTCCAAGTTAACAGCTTGTAAGTTAGCAGCTTCATAGTAACAAAGAAATGTAAGTATAATAACATCCGTTACCTCTATTTTGCAGCACATAAGGTAGATTCTGCAACAAATTATTTTGGTCATATACCGGTAACCAATACCGTTATTTTTCAAAAATATTTATTGCAGTTTCTACCTTGCGTTTTGATTTCAATTTTGCAAGTTCTGGCAAAATAAATTCTAGTAACCGTTTTCGGCCCCTGACTTACTCATACAATATAAAATTCTGTTGCTTACTGATAAAACCTTCAATACCGATTTCTTTCAGAAAGCCTAATCGAAGAATGGTCAGAAAAGCTGCGTATCGTAGAGGAAGAGGCGACGAACTCGGCAGATGAGGCGAGGAAGCTTCTGGAGACCACCAGGATGAGGCTCGTGGCTGAGAAGAACGACATGGTGAACAAGTTGAAGGACCAGCATCGACAGGAGATGGGTGAGTGGTCAGAAATTGAGGGGTTGGTAGCGGGTTCGGGGTGGGAAAGACAGCAAGGAGATGGCATAATGATGATGTAGGTATAAAGACTAGATGTTGTATTAAATTATAAATCACCTGAATGTCTTTACCTCAAGCCCCATAGATTGCTTTATATTGCATTAAATTAACAAGTTAAATTAAGTTAAATAAATTATGCTGAATATAACAAAAACCCACTATCATAGACCTGAAAGTGTTCAGTATCCATAACTGAACAACTTTCACTATGGGCCAATAATGAAATCGCGAAAATACATCAACTGTTCCATACGACCGAAATGTATTATAATATTTTTTTTGCGATTTCAGAGTTTGCCCCATAGCGAAAGTCATCATCACCCCCCTTTCTCTATAAAGAGTTTTTGTTACAGCCTGTATAGTAAAAAATATATAAATTAAATATAGCTACAGGTGTTAACAAAAACATTCACCAGACTTGTACCAGGAATGAATATGGACAACTTTGTACAAAAAGATCAAAAAATTGCGAATAAAATGATGAAGTCCACAAATCCACTGGGCCCACACGATGGTAAAACCCGGTCTATTGCTAAAACCCCCTCAAGCAGAGAGAGGCTTGACCTGCTCTGTGCCCTAATAACAATAATAACTTGCAGACGAGCAATGGGAGCAATTCATGACCGACAAGGAAAATTGTCTTTCGCGCATGAAGTCGGAGTGCCTTCAGGAGGGGGAGGAAGAGAGAGTCAAAAGGGAGAAGGAGTTACTCGAGGAGATCGCAGGTACTTACTGTCCTGATAGAACGCAACTGACAATAAGTGCAAAACATGATTGACGAGACAATGGTAAAAAAACGCGTCAAATTGTTTTGGAATTCTTTAAAAATTCGAGAAAAGTCCAGAATTTTTCAAAGAAGTATTTCTAAAAATACTAGAAAACCTATTTTGCGGGTTTTTGCCATTTTCTCGGCGAAACGTGAGGTTTCCGCTTAGGGTGCCTTTCCACCAAAGCTGTGCGAGTTAACGAGGTGGTGAACTAGGAAAAAATCCACTAATAGGATCGCCCATTTTAATCATCACGTGATATGACATGATAATGACGCGATCCTATTGGTGGATTTTTTCCTCGCAGCCTTATTCTGTATCAGGGCCGCCCAAGTCTCGTATTATTTCGACTCCTAGTGTAGGTATTAGACGTAGATGTATTAGATTAGACCTATATGGAGCAGTTCATGATGAAAAGTTGCCTTTCGTGTATGAAGTCAGAATGCCGGCAAGAAAGTCACAAGGAAGGAGTTACGACAGATATCAAATGGCTGCATTAGGAGAGGTGAGCGTTCGTTTGTAGATTTCTGATGGTGAAATTAAGAAATAAACGCGCTGCGCGATGTATTTTTCGTAACATTACGTCGATCGCAGATAGTGAATAAAAAAAATCGCACTACGTGGCATACAGTAGAATTATGCCAATTGCAGATGGTACATTTTGAAATGGGCGGCGGTCTCACCACGGGCGGCAGACATCAATACTAGCATCTAGGCATAGTGGACATAGGCCTCCTTGGAGAGTAGCCACTCCCTGGAGAGTAGTAGAAACTAAAAATAAAAAACCCGGTAGTATAAACCCTGACTCGGTAGTAGAAACTACTCTACCAAACTACTCTCCAGGATTTTGTGAAGCCTATGTCCCAACATTAATATTTCTTTCAGAACTGAAATCCCAGGTACAATCCAAGTCAGTGGATTTCGACAGTCTGGCCGTGAAGGCAGCAGCTTGCGGACGAACCCTGGCGGTCACGGAGCAGGAGCTGAGGTCAGTAACCTGGCTTGCATGTGTCGTGTACAGTCGGCAACACTTCAGGCTGTTCTCTAGAACCCTGTCGCAATAAGTTTTTGTTATGATTCCTTTAACATTCGTATGCATGTGTCAAACAAAGTATGTTAAAGTGACAGTGCCTGATGTGTTGTCTAGTGAACAATTCGTCAACCTATCAGGGTATGCATTCTTGTCTATAAAGAGTACAATTTAAATAATGGCAGCCTACCATACACCAATGCCAAATAATGGCAACCTACCATACACCAATACCAAATAATGGCAACCTACCATACATCAATGCCAAATAATGGCAACCTACTATACACCAATACCAAATAATGGCAACCTACTATATAGGCTGTAACTAAAACCCCTTGTAAGCTGAAAGGAGGATGTTCAGTATCAATAACTGAACAAGTTTTGTTTTACGGTTTTTTCAATTTACGCATAAAGAAATTTAGCTTACAAATCGATCAGCTGATCTGTACAAAATGTATGGGCAGTCGATATTGGTATTTTTTGCGTGAATTAAAAGGTCGTAAATCAAAAGTTGTTCAGTTATCCATACTGAATACCCCCCTTTCGGCTTACAAGAGAGGTTGTGGTATATTCAAAGTATCAGAGACCGGTTAGGTATCCGAATTTATTTCGCAGCACTTGCAAAACCGAACACAAAACACATGCTGTTAAGATAGAATCTAAAATAAATTATTTTGATCAAATACCGGTAACCGATAACGATATTTAACAAAAATATTTATTTTAGATTCTACCATAACGCATGCGTTTTGTGTTCAGTTTTGATATGCTGCGAAATATATTCAGGTAACCGCTTTTGATCTCTGGAGTACCAATACTGAATAATGACAACCTACTTTTTAACGGTTACACTAATGCCAAATCGCAATTACCTTTCGATGAGATTTCGATATAAGTTACCATTATTTAAAGACTATGTACTTTTTAAAATCAGACTGCATACTGTGTGTAACAAAAAACCCCTACAGTCCCGAAAGGGGGGTGTTCAGTATCCATAACTGAACAACTTTCACTGTGGGGCCAAGTCAAAATCGCAAAAAAAATACAAATGCCCAATACCTACACGAACGAAAAGTATCAAACAGATTTTCTTTTCGCGGTTTCAGAGTTGGCCCCAAAGTTGTTCAGTTATGGATACTTCACCTGCATGGCCCCCTTCATAATCAAATCCAAATATGATTGGTAGCAAAATTTAATCCTTAAACCGTATTTGAAATTCCTTTAAATTAGTTAAAATAGAAGTTTGAGGTATTTAAAATAAAACTAATAAAATAAATAATATTTTTAACGTTGTTTTGTCAAGAAATATTGTCTTTTGGATAAATTTGGCTACCATGCATGTCGAAATTGTCTCTGTCATTCATCATCATTTTATTGTCCTTTTTTAACAACTAATATTAATTTATTCACAAATACACAAAGTCTGGGAAAATGCACCTTTCCTAAAAATGGGGTGAAATTATTATTAATGAGTTGAAATTATTCGTGAGTACCTTTTGCTTCATTGTGGCCCTAAGCAATTCTTGCTCATTGTAGTGAAAGCGAAATGGAAGCGGACCGAAGCCATAGAAATTTAGAAATCCCAAATATAGATTTCTACGGTTCCGTTTAGCTTTCGTTAGATCCCACTAAAGATCCCGCAGCTAAAGCGAAACGGTAGCGGATCGCAACTATAGACATCTATTTTACTTGTATGGTTTCGGTTCTTGAAGGTAACGTTGCATTTTTCAGTCCGTCTGTAAATATTCTGTATACAATCATTGGTTACTACTTACTCACATAACTCGTACGTACATTTTTCATAAATAGTTAATCTTTTATCACTGTAGAATTCATTTTCATTTTTCAAAATCCGTCGTCATGTCCAAAAGGCAGTATTATTTAAAATGTATACCTTGTGAAGCTAGGAAAATGATTTTAATCGTTGTACCTATCTATAGAAATTAAGAAAAATATGAAAAAAGAGAAGGAATGATCTTGTAACCAATGACCGAAAGCGGTTACCAGAATCTATTTAGCAGCACATCCAAGCTTAAATACAAAACGCATGCTGTTAAGGTAGAATCTGCAATAAATTATTTTGGTGAAATACCGGTAACCATATAGTAACCGATATATAACATTTTTTTTATTAATTCTACCTTATCATAGCATTTATTTGTGATCAATTTTGTATACTGTAAAATATTATTCAGGTAATCGTTTTAGTCCCTAGAAAATAGGCGGAACTTTAAAAACGTAATATGTCCTGAAATGGAATTTCGAGTTGAAGCAGAGGAGCGGGCTAAACTCTCTCTCAAATTTAGTAAGATTTTTTTGCCTTTATCCATGCTTGTTTATAATTTTTCAACCACTTTAACCAAATTTTTTTTCGTAAGAAGTTTCGGTTACGACAAATTTTTAAAGGCAGAAAAAATCCTACTCGAAGAACCAATTCCAGACCTAATAAAGGTAGCGAAGAGTTAATTTTATTATTTAGGTCCCGATGAGACCTAGCTTCGTCCTGAATTCCTGATAAGCCCTCGATTGGAGATTTCCATCAAAAGGTGACACCCGGGAAAAGGTGACACCCGGGAAAAGGTGACACCTTTAAAAAAGGTGACACCCGGGAAAAGATGACACCTTTAAAAAAGGTGACACTCAACGTATAGTGTAAAAAAGAAATAATAGAACCTAAATAAAATTAACAATTAATAACTTTAGTCGAATAACCCACCCCTAGTCGTCAAAGGTGCGTCAAAAAAACTTAAAATTATTTTTGGCAACTGAAAAAAAAAAAATGTAGCGAAGGGGTGTTTTTATTTATTGGGCCCTGATGGGCCGTTCCCGTTCGAGCGTCGGTAGCGTCGTGGTTAGGACGTCGGATTCCCATGCGGGAGATCAATGAGTTTTTTGGCTTTTCCGAAGACTTGCGTACATTTACCGACTGTTCTGACAGTGAAGGGAAACATCGCGAGGATACCTGCACTGAGATAACCAGTATGTGAAGTGAAGGTAATGGCAAACCGTCCCATTAAATTATTACAATTATTTGGGGGAGAAAGGCCAATCACCCTCGGATTCGCCCTCCCTAACGATTACCAAATCCAGAAGGATTTGCAATCGCAAAGGATGACAAATCTGATCTACTAAGGATGTGATAAGGATTCGGAAGAGAAAGAGTGTGAATCGAATGGGATCTAAGTTAATAGCAGTATTCCGCTAGAAAATGCGAACTTGATAATAACTTGAATTGCGAACTTTGGTAATCGTTGGGAAGGTGATATCTGAGGGTAGGTGGCGGGTCCTTCTTTCCCAAATAATTATAATAATTAATAAAGGATTTCCCCAAAGTAACGCCTGATTTCATCAACCATCCCATTAAATCTGCTAAGAGGGTCGTTCTACGTGATTATATCTAAGAATGATCACGACCCTCAGTTCAGCAATGAGAAATACGACTTAGAAGAAAGATGCGGCCTGATAGGTCCTCATAAGCCCTTGGTTGTTCCAACAGCTGCGGCACCCTCGGCGCCCTGGTAGCAGCAGCAGCCGTATGCGTCATCACCGGATCGCTCCGTCTCGCTCTAGCCACCTTCCTCTTCTCACTCGCACTCGCCTTCTATTTGCAGATGGTTAGCAAAAGGAAGAGTAACGTTAGGAAATAAATCTTTGTGACTTCAGACATAAATCACGTTACGGGAACAGAATAGGAGAATTTATATAGTTATAGATTTTTTAACATAGAAAGGCACGGCGGACTTTTATAAAAACCTAAATAAAATACGGATGAGGAAACAGTGAGGAAACTCGGAAGTACCTACTCCTCTGTGTATTCTAAATACCTACCAATCGGAAGACTTCCATCAAACTCTCATCTAACATTGCACACATTATTAAACTTAAAAAATATTGGAAATAAATCAAAAACAATGCAACATTAAAAGGACATGCTCAGCATGTGCTTCGGTCCGACCGGTACGCCAGAACCACAGCGCTGGTTTTCAGCCGTGCCAGGGCGAAGGCATCGCGGGCGAATTATTTAGGATTTAATAAAAGTTCGACGTGCCTTCCATGTGAAAAGGACTATAGAATGTTACCACACCCAACCAACCGACGTCGATCGATGCCACTGATCGATTGATGTGGCTGATCGACGGATACCGGTCGTTAACACTATCGAACGACGAAAAATTAACCAATTTTCCGTCATTAAACGATGATCGATCGATGACAATGCCATTAAAATCGATCAATCGGGCAGATCGATTTGGTGTAGTAAGAAACTGTTGATCGCGTGGGTGTGGTATCACTATTAAGTTTCTTTTAGATGTGAAAGTGCCTACTCTGGAAGAAATGGATTATGTGAGAAATCCATCAAATGGTGACCCTCAAAAATCATAGCTAGCGCCCTCTACTAGAGCTTATAATGCCGGCCGTAGCCTTGTAATGTATTTAGGTTTTTTTACATAACAAAGTAACTTTTCTGATAGGTACGCGTATTTGTCGAATGTAAAAGTGTTTACCTGTAAATACTGCCAAATTGGACGGACATTATCAAAACTTCATTTTCACACTTACTCGTATGTAAAAATTCTAGTCATTAGGTTAGCTTTCTATGTTTATGTAAATTTATCTGCTACGTTCATAAATACATATTATATCGTATCATTTATCATATAGGATGGATTTCACTTCATATAAATATGATTCTACGTCGACTATGTAACTACTTTTTTCCATTGTATACGGGGAGTCTAATATTTCCATCCAATATTGAAAATTGAAATTGAAAACGTTTATTTAGCGCTGTAAACACCAGAATACAGAAGTATACAAAGTTCAATACATGCAGCACAGAAAATCTGGTGCGGTACAGTGCCAAAAAGGGTGCACCAGCTCAGCATAATGCTGAGGCAAGCCACAGCGCTGATCTTCAGCTGGCCCCTCAGTGACTGCACTGACGAAGAAAGCAACAGTGTGTGCGCGTTGTGTTGTATGAATGAGGATATTAGTGTGCATGTGAGGTACCGAGTGTGTGGGAGGGTGATGGCATGGTGCGTGTAAATTTACATGGTATTATGTGTGTGGATGGTAGTTCACAGTAGATACATATTATCGTCTAATCGTCTAAAGAACACCCATGCCTGTAAGGCTATGTGTATGTTCCATGTTTTGTCCGATCACTCATATATTAGTATGAGAGGTACCGAGTGTGTGGGAGGGTGATGCCATGGTGCGTGTGTATATATATGGTATTATGTGTGTGGATGGTAGTTCACAGTAGATACATATTATCGTCTAATCGTCTAAAGAACACCCATGCCAGTAAGGCTATGTGTATGTTCCATGTTTTGTCCGATCACTCATATATTTTGCTAAATAGTTTGCTTTGTGTAACTCATTCGCTCAATATTCAGTTTACATTAAATTTACTGACAAATAGGAAGTAAGTTGCTATCAATTTTATAATTTTATACGAAATCAATGCGTGTCTTTTGAGAATTAATAAACCTTGCTTATTTATAATTTCATTTTATTTTTCTGTGTAAATTGATTTCCCTAGAATTTTAACTCACATAATTCAGTTTCCAAGAAAAACATATTAAACAAACCTTTCTTAAAGATATTATTACTTACTTATTAGAAATATTAACTGTCTAAGATACATTCGTTTACTACTTGTTAATTAAATTGTAACAACAACAAAACATAAAGTACAAAAGAATACTTAAAACACATTGCAAAAACAATTTCACAGGAAAATATTAATAACAAAACTCAGTACTCGAGTTTTGAAAATATCCCTAACGTTTGTTCCCCACCCTCTCAATCCTGAACTAACAGAGAAGCCCTGGCGAGGGAGAAAGAACTTCGGGAGAAGAGAGCCGAAGACGCCACCAAGATCAAGCAGGTGGAAAGAGCTTCCAGGGATCAGGTCGACCACTTGACGAGGAAGTGCGCTTGTTTGAGGAAACTGTAAGTAGATTCGTAAGATGTACTAAACATATAGGTCACTAATATGTTATTTCTGTGTTTACGGAAAGTAGATATAGAATAGAATAGAATAGAAATACGTTTATTTGCTGTCTGCAGCACACACGCAATTCTACTTATATATTATACAATAATATATAAGTGTATACATATACATATATACTATACAATATATTTTTAAACTAAATTAATAATAATGTTCGGCGTATGCTGCAGCACCAAATAGGCCTCAGCTCAGCATAATGCCATACTCCAGAGTAGTCTAGAGCATGGTGCTGATATTCTGCTTTAGCCGGTCGAGGTCGGAGGCGGAAACCAAGCAACGATAATCTAGATGTAATGTAAAGTTGTGTGCTGTAATGGTAATGAAATGTTAGTATATATACGAATAAGTAAATAGATGATAACTAAATAAACTAAAAGGTAAGACGAGCGGGAGATACAATTAAAAAATTAATAGATGTTAGAGAAGATAATGAGTGGAAAATATATATAAAGGCAGTAGTCGCTACGGAATGCCAAGCTTATAGGAAGGAAGGAAGATATGCCGACGGCCCTGATGGGAAGTGGAAGTCACCATCGATCATAGACATCTCACTTACTAGCATTGCAACAGGGATTTCGTGCTGCTAACGTCTGCTCAGATAGCATGTAAAGGCATCCTACGGTCACCGATCGCCTTTCGATGACAACCTAGCGACACTTTGGTCGTTCGCCGAATACTGCCGACTACTGGTAATTCACATTATAGGAGGTGACCGTTATTGCTGTGACCGCCCAAACGGTCGAACGTTGACCATGTGTTTCCGCACCAGTCTGTTGCGTGGTAACTAAAAAGTTTGATGTAAACTTGCATCAAGTTTGCTCACTTGGCATGGCATACTTGGTGCAAACTTTCAGGTGTGATACGTCAAACTTGTTGCAAGACTGAAACAAGTTTATATTGCTATCTGGGTGAGCACCTTGTGCCGTTAATTACGCTGGCTCCATTGCCCTTCAGATCGAAACAGATAGATAGATAGATAGAAACACTTTATTGTACACAAAAACAGGAAAAGTAAAAACTACAGGAATAATAACAAGATATGTACAAAGGCGGCCTTATCGCTTAAAGCGATCTCTTCCAGACAACCTCTGAAGTTAATTGGACAGAAGCAAGTATTGTTGTTTTCGACGGTACCCCCAGTAAAATAATACCCCCAGGCAATCCTGCATTTTAGGATATACCACTTCAATGAACAAAACAGTCACTTTTCTTCTTCTTTTCCATCATCTATCTATCACAGATAACATTAAATGACATTATTTCTTTCCTACAAACAGTTTCGACGACATGCGCGCACGGTTGTCTATGCGCGAGCGCACGGCCGAGCAAGAGGCGCGAGCTAAAGAAAAGGAGTTGCACCAACTGAGAGCTGAAGTCGCCAGGCTTACCAAGATACTAGTCGAGGAAAGGTGAGGTCACTAGTCACTACTGGAAGGTCCAGGGAAGGTCACATTTTGGAGGCTCAGCGGGTCCACGTTGCCCCGCGAGCTAGGTATTATAGCTAGAGAAAAGGAGCTACACTAACTAAGAGCTTGCTTTGTAATCAGGGGGTTCAAGTAACTTGAATAGATGCTCCTAGTTACGCGAGTATGGTTCGAAAAGTAATCGTGCAAGATGTATAAAGTTGGCAGACGTCAGACGACACCGACGTCACGACGTCACCAGGATGGGTGAACGCTTTGGCGCATTTTCTATCTCCCGATCAACATCCGTCATTAGGCCATGTTAGAGGCAGGGCGGATGCAGGAAAAAATGGGCAATGAATAGCATAACTCTCACGTCCATAATCCCCGAGGAGACGGAGTAACCACCTTCATTACAAGTAGTTTCCACTTTTTGCCGTAAGATTTGGTGGATAAACGTGATAGGTGGCGAGCCTGTCGCCGTCTACTAAAAAAGTGAGGGAATAGTACTAAAAAGGGTGAGTTGAGCCTCGCGTCCTATCTATCCTATCTTACAGGTTTTGGAGGGGAGTATTGCTTCCCCCCCCCCCCCCCCTCCCTTTTTGTAATGGGGTGGAAATCTTCCAAAGATACCCAGCCGTAAAGATACGCAGGGGAGACCGGATGTGAGATTTTTACTCACTAAAACCCCCCCGATGGCCGACCTCGTGCATGTCAGAGGGCTCCGAGATCTCCAGAGGAACCCACCGGTGCCCTCCCAGCAGTTGCCTTGGGCTCTTCCTGGGAGGTATATATATTCCACCTCCCGCTTCCTCCCGTCACACACATGGGCTTCCCCAGGGTCGCCGGTCAATGGACGGCCAAAGCCCCCACTTTAACCGCCCGCGACCCTGGTGACTCCTTTTAGTCGCCTCTTACGACAGGCAGGAGTTACCGTAGCTCTATTTTTCGCCCGAGACTACAGGATTGAGTTTTGCTCCCCCTAGCCTCACTGGATCTGCAAATAGAGGCCTGCGGGCGGCCAGAACTACACAAGAAGAATAAGACTTGAATTTTGCGTTTCCAGCTCACCAAAGCTCGGCGCCCGCACCAGAGCAGATGGATGTGAGACCTACGACCCAACTGACGAGTCTTTTTTCACGAAGGGCGCGCCGGGAGCGTGTGACGTGCAACCGAACGCGCCGCGACGCAAGGGTATGTCCTCTGTAGATACCCCCTGTATATACTACGTAAGATCTGTGTTATCTGTGTTTTGCTGGGTCCGATCGAGTCGGCTGGGTTTTGTTTCCCTTTTATGCAGGTAGCTTTAAATTTTAAATTCATCGTTTCTCAAGTGCTCAAACTGGGAGTGTCGCGACTTTTCTTGTCTTGTAGTTCGGTATTTGTGGCAAGTGTTAACATTCTTTGTGACGTTAGCATTGTAAAACTTTGATAAATGTTAAATCACTTTGAAATTGAGGGGGTTGCAAGGATTTTTACTTCTCTTTTTGGCTTTTTAGTGGGTCGCGACACTAAAAAGGTTGATAAATGATGAATTAATTAATCAGTAGCTTAGGCACGAAATACATACTGCTTACTAAAATTAACTGGAAACAACTAGGCGCCACTTTAAGGCGTCTCGTGCCAATCGCTGACTTTTGTTTAAAAAGAATAAACAATTGGCGAGTTAATTAATGGATAAATGGTGGTGCTAATTCACGTTAGTTCTGATCATATTGCTTTTATTAAAGTCAAACGTGATATCACCTATTTGGAAGTAATCGGTGTCACCTTTTAGATGTCATCTTTAGGCTGTCATCGAGATGTCACCGCTATTATAATTTAAGCGCTTTGGCGGGAAAGTCGCTGGAAAAGGATCTACGGTGTTTATTTTATTGCTCAAAAATTGTTTTCTGGTGATTTTGATAGCTAAAATCGGTGTAGTTTTGTCTAGGAAACGTCAGTAACAGTGACAATGTGTTGAACTCTTAAAATAAACTTCTCGTTAGTGGTTCGTTGTGTAGTTTCACTCTGTGATTCTGCTGCGGGCCATGAGAATTCGCCAGAGACTAGACCGGTTGAAATTTCCGTCATAACTCCTAGGAGTGTTTAAATGTGTCTACACTACAACATTTTGATGCTGAAAAACTAAAAGCTGTTTAAATGACTTAATGTTTAGGCTGATGGCCTGTGTTGCCAATGCCTTGTTAAATAAAAAATATAGTAACTCATAATACATGCTAAAAAGGTGACTTTTTAACGCTTATTAATTACCTTGTTTAACTAAAAACAATCTAACGTTTGCCATAGAGCTTAATTTTATTATAGGTAATAACAAGAGTTGTATTTTCTTACCGCTTTCTCTATTGGCGTTTTGCTTTTTTTTTGGTAACTGTACATTTATAAATTTTTAAATATTTTAATGTAATCGATTCAGGGATGGCCGCCAAAACGAAACGTACTCACTCACTCGTACACCATCTAAGATCCGATTTTTATTCCCACAGAAATTTTATCAACAAAGGTGTTACTGGAAATGAAAAATATTTGGTAATTGGTAGTGTCCCTTTTTACGAGAAATCCAAGTCTTGTAACATGTTTCAAATTTTTAACTAGAAAATACAATGAATTTAAACAATTTCAAACATAATTTAATTATAAATTTCATTCGTACATTTAATTATAATAAAAAAACATTTTTATGGTAACAACTGCTGGCCACACTGTCAGGAATGATCAACATGGGTCGTGCATGGGTCGCTTTAGATTTTGTTTCTCAATCAAAATATCAATCGAAAAATACCGGCGGCCATTTTGTCAATGTGTCAACTCGTCACTCGCCTTCTAACCTACGTTTCTGACGATGATAGTGACAGCGGGGGTGAAATAACCGATTCTGAATAAAATATTTATTTCTAATGTATTACGCTGTTTTATTTCACATAGCATAATCAGATTTTTACGTCCCTATTGCTGGGGCATAGGTCTCCCCTTACAGGGCAGTCCACCCCGCGCGCGGGCCAAGTGGGAATTGGTAAATTTTGAAAATTATTATTTTCTTCAGGCATGCAGGTTTTCTCACGATGTTTACTTTGCATAATACAATTTATGTTATTATTTTTATTAAAAAAGTGAAAAAAGTGGGCAAAGTTGTAAGGTTTCACGGTAATAGTGTAGGTTACATAGATATACATTATGACTGTATACTGTAGGTAACCTAAAGGGTATACCTACACATTTTTAAACAGCGTCGAATTGAAAACCTTCCTTTTCGTAAGTTGGTTAATCTTTTATTTTGGAGGGCCCCTTCTTTAAGAACCCCTGAAACGTCACTTTGACAGTGACATTACTTTGTTTACATTATTTCTGTGGGAATAAAAATCAGATTATAGTATATGAGTGACAGTATCAATTAGGTTTAGATTTGGCAGCTACTCCGGAGTCAAAGCCATTATCCAACTAGCTAAAAAATATCTTTTTTCTATTTTATATAGATAAATAATTTTCTCTCTTTACAATCCCATTTTCTTTGACTACGCTTTTGATTTTACTAACTGAGAAAAATAGAGCTTTTTTAAAAACGATCTCATAAAATTTTACCAAAATTTCTCTTCAGACCTGCTTTAAATTAGGTACAGTCCGTGAGCTCTTAGAAGGGGATTCGGGTATCGAGTAAAATCGGTCTGTCTCTTTCTTACTACAGTCGCGTATCGTTATCAATAACCGATGTCTTAAGACCCGAAGCCCTTTTTAAAAACTTACGCACTGTATTATTAGTTGTGTGTGTAATTTTGGAAGCTAACTCGATGGGTATTTTTTGGCGAAGGGCGTGCCGGAAGCGCGTGAGGCCACCTCGCCCGCGCTCCGTCGGTGACTGTAGATACACCCTGTATATAGTAGGTAAGAGATGTGCAAAGGTTGGCTGGGTCCGGCTGATTGGTGACGAGGATCTTTCGGTGGAATTAACACAAGTTCTTTTGACTTTAAATGTCTCCGATAGGCACATGACGACGGCTCATTCTTCACCAGGCAAAACGGTAGAAGGATTGCACGATGTTCACGTCACCGCTATAGTCCTCCTCGTAGAAACCGACGATGGCGACCCCTTTCAGTTTCTAGAATGCGCTCGGATGTGGCTGGCGAATGCGAACTTGCACCTGAAGACCCGGTCACAGCGATCGCAGTAGAGTTGTCCGGCACTGTTGTATATGTAGGAAGGCTTTGGCCGAGTTTTCCTTATACGGCGTTTGGTATCAAGATCAGGCGGGCCTCTTCAAACTGGGCTACACTTTTCCTGACACGTGTACATCACTTCGGCCTCCGTGACGCGAGCTCTTCCCACCGCTCCGTTGGTATGTCGCAGGAATTTAGATGTCGCTTTAGCACGTCCTTATAGCGCAGGAACTGTCCACCAGATTTGCGCTATCCACTGGAGAGCTCCGAGTAGAATACGGCTTTCGGTAGTCTGCAGTCATCCATGCGCTGAAGGGGTGCTTGCGCGCGCAAGGGTAGGTACCTACGCTACGTCATCACGTAACACTCGTTTGATGACGTACCCTCGTGCGGTGACGTGAACATCGCGCAATCTGTTGTCAATATGCCTTCTTTGTGCCAGGGCTAAGTAATATTTTTAGGTTTGCATAAGATAAGATAAGGTACGCATTTCCGCCGTGTAGATTTTTTAGACATTGATGTTTATCGTGTTCTTTCGCTGACGTTTTAACTTTATAACGAGCAATGGATATTCATCCGATGTGTGCTTGTGCGACGCAGCGGAGACCTTAAGGCTAGGACTACGTGGTCCGGATCCAGCGACGTTTCGGTTCGCTCCATCCATCACGAAGCGCTGATTTCTAGTGGGGGGAGGACAGAACCCATGTGATTGGTTGCAGCGAACCGAACCGGGGCTGGAACCGGACGCGTGTAGTCCATCACCAAAGGTGACACTCTCCTGACACATTCGCACTTGGTTAATCGAAATTACCTAGGTCATAAAAATAGTATTATCCATTGGTTAAACAGAATTAGGTATATTTACCTAATTAAAAACCTACCTACCTACCTGTACCTATTGGTACATACCTATTTTATAAAAATAATACACGTGTCTCATTCATTCTCAACTTGTGTGAAAGAGAGGAATGACTCGCCTTATGGTTCAGTCGGACCCAGCAGTTCTTCGTGTGACTGACATCGGACCGGGTTTGTGATACAGCCCTATATGTTCACAAGTAATACACACATTGTAATAAAACTGGCATATTGTAATGTTTTTGAAATCATAACAAACGAGCGAAGAATTCGTCTAAAACTATTTAAAAAAATTGGTAATCATATTTTTTTACTTGATATGTTTTTAAAGAAAATGTTTTTTGGACAACCCTAATCAAATTATAGAATGAAATATCCTAAGTACAAAAGTACTTATTGGGATTATTTCAATATATAGCAATATCAAACTAGACGGAATACGATATACAGAATTGAAACGAACCACCAAATTTTAAACCTTGAAATATGCATTACTCCCATAAAGACCAACTGTCAGATGAAAGTGAAATAGAATAGGCGATACCCAGAAGGTGACACCCCGGTGAAATTGAAAAGACGACACCCGGGTGTCACCTTTTTTGGTTCCTTTCTTTTCTAGTTAATTCCCCAACTCATGGAACACTTACTAATTGGTCAGATGAGGGTGAAATTGAATAGACGACACCCGGGTGTCACCTTTTTTGGTTCCTTTCTTTTCTAGTCAATTCCCCAACTCATGGACCACTTACTAATTGGTCAGATGAGGGTGAAATTGAAAAGATGACACCCGAGTGTCACCTTTTTTGGCTCCTTTCTTTTCTAGTCAATTCCCCAACTCATGGAACACTTACTAATTGGTCAGATGAGGGTGAAATTGAAAAGATGACACCCGGGTGTCACCTTTTTTGGTTCCTTTCTTTTCTAGTCAATTCCCCAACTCATGGACCACTTACTAATTGGTCAGATGAGGGTGAAATTGAAAAGATGACACCCGGGTGTCACCTTTTTTGGTTCCTTTCTTTTCTAGTCAATTCCCCAACTCATGGACCACTTACTAATTGGTCAGATGAGGGTGAAATTGAAAAGATGACACCCGAGTGTCACCTTTTTTGGCTCCTTTCTTTTCTAGTCAATTCCCCAACTCATGGAACACTTACTAATTGGTCAGATGAGGGTGAAATTGAAAAGATGACACCCGGGTGTCACCTTTTTTGGTTCCTTTCTTTTCTAGTCAATTCCCCAACTCATGGACCACTTACTAATTGGTCAGATGAGGGTGAAATTGAAAAGATGACACCCGGGTGTCACCTTTTTTGGTTCCTTTCTTTTCTAGTCAATTCCCCAACTCATGGACCACTTACTAATTGGTCAGATGAGGGTGAAATTGAAAAGATGACACCCGGGTGTCACCTTTTTTGGTTACTTTCTTTTCTAGTCAATTCCCCAACTCATGGACCACTTACTAATTGGTCAGATGAGGGTGAAATTGAAAAGATGACACCCGGGTGTCACCTTTTTTGGTTCCTTTCTTTTCTAGTCAATTCCCCAACTCATGGACCACTTACTAATTGGTCAGATGAGGGTGAAATTGAAAAGATGACACCCGGGTGTCACCTTTTTTGGTTACTTTCTTTTCTAGTCAATTCCCCAACTCATGGACCACTTACTAATTGGTCAGATGAGGGTGAAATTGAAAAGATGACACCCGGGTGTCACCTTTTTTGGTTCCTTTCTTTTCTAGTCAATTCCACACTTTGTCATGTTTTATACGAATTCAAGGTCATACATAACATACACATCAACAGCTTTCTTCAGTTGTTCACATGATCACTCCACAATCTCTCGTGCCTAAAACGGAACGTAATCTGGGTGTTTTTTTAATGTTTTATTTTGTATCATCATTTAAAGTGTATCGAGGTAGATAAGTAAATACAATTATTATACTAACATTTATTTGGTTACTACAGTAACAGTCTCAAACATGAGGGGTTTATTACCCTCTGCTCTCCCACACGACATCCTATCTTTTATTGTCTATGGTAAGGAGAGCAGACGAGGAAACGTTCCACCTGATGGTGTATCTCCATCTCACCGCACTATAGCCCATTATTTGGTAAAATTTAAATTTTGGAATAAATTTCTGATTTTGTAAAATTTATTTTATTTTGGTTAAAATTCAAAAGTTACTTATTTATTCACTGTACCTACTGTGTATTGTTATGCGATTTTTTTTAATGACATTGTATGATATTTGATATAATTTTTAATGTTATAATTATGGACTCTTTAGTCTGATTTAATAAATGATTTGATTTAATTTAATTTAATAGGGAGTTTTCAATGCGCTACTAACTGCTAACCTTGAGGACTGTGATGGAATGCCTCATGTGCCGGTAATTTCACTGGCTCTCTTACCCTCCAAACCGAAACACAGCAATGTTTTTGCTGGGTTTAGAAATAGGTAGAAGAGTGAGTCTGCACGACCAGTCTTCCCACAATGACCAACCCTTGCACGGAGAGCTAAGGAAACTCAATTCCCGTCGTGATAGCCCCTCCTCCAAGGCCGTAGATGGGGGATGGGTTTTGGGGTTCAACCCAAAAAACCTATAGGTACAAAGTCGCTATTTGGAGCTGAATCTCCAGCCTAATACGATCTTTTCACAAGTTTAGAGAGCGATCATCAGTTTAGGGTATGTTCTGAAACCAATTTCGCTTCGTAGGGTAATTTTTACCTATTGTTGCGTAAAGTTAATGTTTTGGAACCGGTATTTATTACCCGACATAGGCCAATATATACTTCATCGGTGGCACAGTAGCTAGGACACCGGAATCCCATGCGGGAGGTCCGGGTTCGAAACGGTGTAGTGCCATGTACCAATGAGTTTTTCGTATTTTTCGATGACTTACGAGTACGTACATTTACCGACTGCTCTAAAGGTGAAGGAAAACATCGTGAGGAAACCTGCACACTGAATTGACCAGTGTGTAAAATGGGGTTGGCACAAAAGATCCTCAAGGGTCGAAGTGCCGTTGGGTTATTCCCGGCCTCCTATCATAAGATAAGATAACACCCGAAACTGTTTTGGAACCACTTCCTAAAATGGACAATTGACTCCATTTTTGAAACTTGTAACAAATCTGGATTACTTATGAATACCCGTTTCGGAACACTCTCTGGACTCAAAATATGCTGCAATGTTTCCAGGAGGAACCCTCCGCACGCCCGAGCTCGCCCGAAAACGGCCGACTCTGCCCGAACTGAGCCCGCTGCCGCCGCAAGCGCGGCCAACCGCCATCGAGATTCAAAATGGCCGCCGCCGCGCTAAAAGCGTCGATCTACCCGCAGTTCAAGTGCCTGTCAGAATAAAGCAGCTAGAGGAAAAAACTAAGGAGTAATTATGTTTTAGTACGGTGTTATGTTAACAAATGGTTATTTGTGACAATGATGATTACTTACATGTAAAACCCTCTGACCAGGTAAATAATAACCCTGTCAAGAGGGAGCCATTAGTACTTTTATGCGCTATGAAAATATTGTTCCATATATTTCCGCAATATGGCGAGGTTTTTTTTTCTGGTCAGAGTTTATACCTAAGATGTAGCTCATAGACGTACCGAGGGGAAATGCAGGGGCGCTATTACACCCCCCCCCCCCCCCCTCATGATTGCTTCCAGTGATACTTTCAGCTTGGAATCAGTATGTTTTTCAAATGAACAATATTTGTTTTTAGAATTCTTCGCATTATTTGATAAAAATACTATACAAACCTCGGCGGAAACTCGCCTTTGACTCGGGCTTTCACAATGCTTCGCTGTCGCCAATGAGGCTACCCTTACTTTTATACTGCTTCTCTGTCTTGTTGGAATGGAAAATTTGGTCATGTTAGAATCTTACTCATCTTGTGATATTTCTTACATACGAAGAGAAAATCGAATTTAACCTCGACTCCAAAATTAAATTTCAAGAAAACACTTTTATAGATTTCACTTTAGCGTTTTTTTTTGTATATTTACTTGTAGTTCAAGCTATCTTTTTTTTCTGGGGTGGTCTGTGAAAAAAGCTTAAAAGGGGAGTCTGAAAACCCCTCGGTATGTCTCTGTTTTGTCTGCAATAAACGATCTTATTTTTCGTTACATGACGAAATTTTTGACAGATGGTGTATTAAATTTTTTTAAAGGCGTCTGTGCTTAAAGGGGGGGGTGGTATGTGCTTAAAAGGGGAGTCTAGAAACCCCTTGGTATGTCTGTGTTAGGGATTATACTTTATACTCTTTGGAATTCATTTACTGGTGCCACAAAACAACGAAGTGAAAAGGGTATTTCAAGTGTAATAAACATATTTATATTAAATTAGGGGCAACGCTGTGCCAGCCGTGCGCACGGCGCGGGCGGGTCGATATCGAATAGGGAATTTCACAATTAGTATCGAAGATGCATTTCATAAACGTTAAGAAATACATATACATTGATGGTCAAGTGTGAAAACAGTATTGAAATTTGTTGAAAAAGCGCTATACATGCTACATATTAAGGTTTGAAAAAGTTTATTTACTTATTAAGTACAGGGCACACAAAAAAAGGACCTCCGACTTACAAACTAAGTCGAAAACCTGTATCTTGTAAGTCGGGATTCCGTCGCACTTTCTGTGCAAGCAAATTACAAATTATATTCTTAACCTAAAAGGAATTTGGAAAATTTAATCATAAAGGAATTTAGTAAAGATAATGGTAAGAGTGAGTATGGGTGGGGGGGTGTGGGGTGCTGTTTTGCTAACTAAAAAGTGAACATTTTCCCACTACTAATATCTCTGTTGTTGTCTTCAGAATTCTATGTAAATTGATTAAAGCAATAAAAAAATAGTAACATAACCTACTACCTACTATATTATCGACTTTTTGGGTTATAGTTTTCATTTGAAGATATTTTGCGTAAAACATAACTATAGTAATGGATAGACATGCCCGCCGCGTGCGCACGCTTCTCACAGCAGAGGCCCTATGGCTGGGACTACATTCACCGGTTCCAGCTCCGGTTGGATTAGCTGCAGCCAATCACGAGGCGCTGACTTCAGGCAGGCTGGCGCTGGCGCTGGGGAGGGCGGAACGCTTGTAATGTGAACCGGCGCATGTAGTCCATCCCTAAAACAACTCTAATAACAAAATATGTAGGTATATTGATCACATACAGGCTAAATGCACAACTTTATTACGATTAAAAATTCTTAGAAAACTTCTCATGAAAATTCTACTTCTATTAAATTACCTACCAAGTAGGTATTCTTGTCGTGTTAGCGGCCAACCAATTGTCAGAGTTGTTCAGGCCGTCCGTAGGCCTCTGACATGACCTATAAACGTCAAAAAAAGGGGACCGACAGTTTAACGTGCTCTCCGAGGGACGGAGAAGCTCAGATGAAAATGTACTACAAGCGGACTAGCGGTCACTCATCCTGGTTCTGACCGCGACCAACGTTGCTTCAGAAGACGAATTTTATTTTATGAAGACTTGATTAACAATATGGATGTATGTAATCAACCTGTAAGTAATCAATAAGGATATTTTGTATATAAGTAGATTCAAATGTAATTCAAGTCAAGTTAAATTTTAAATTACTTCAAGAATTTTATATCCTATAGGTATGTATACTACGGTATTAACCTAATGTTTTTTTTTTTGCATCAATCAACTTACATGGACATACTAAAGAAGGATCTAAAATTAGTTTTTCGATATCTCAACTAACATCAGAGATATTAATGGTTAAAGTTAGTATTGGACAGATGCTCTGTCCCTTTCTAGCAAAACAGTCCTTTATATGCAGCCAGGACCTGCTTGTATGGCGCTAGAGAACAGTTACGTCATAAAACTTATTGCCGTCTCTTTCTACCGTTCTGATTTTTGATTGCCTGTAGCTGTTTTATATTTCAACCAATTTTAATTCTGTTTTCACATTTGACTATCAATTAATGTCTATTTCTTAATTTTTAAGAAATGCATTTGATATTTGAAAAATACCCTATTATCATAAATAAATAAGATATCTACTGTATCTGTCTAATGTAGAAGTAATAATTATTGTTATTTATAGCAATAAACACATTAAGATACCCACAAAATTAATATTAGTTATAATTATTAATGATAAAAGAATACTCAATTTGCTAAGGTTGTATTTACGTTCACTTAGAGTAATTATCTCGTTCGCTTTGTAAATAATTCATTTTTTATTAATAAAAAAAATAAGAATTTTTATTTTCTTTTATTTTTTTACGGGTCCAGGACCAAGTGAGCTTCACTTCCTAAAGTTGTTTCACCTGACGGTTCATCCTGTAAAATTTTTCGTACGATACGACAAGTGTTCAGGATTGCGGCTTTTTTTTTTTCGTACTGATAATTGCTGTTGGTCCTAATGACCTTTACAGCTTCACCGGGGTTTTTGGGGCGAGCGCTAAGTGCGCTCCAGCCTGGAGGAGGACTTAAAAACTACTATAAGAAGCGACTGCCTAAGGGCACCCAGGTGGGTACGGACCTGATGATTCTCCCAGATAGCATTGAAATGTGTCACACAGCATTTTAATGAAGACTTGAAAGAGTACATCAGACATGGCTGTATGGGCTCAATTCCCTTTGCCTTAAAAAAACAACAAACTTGTTTTAATTTACCTAGTATGCCATACCTACTCTTTATCCGAGCTGGCAATGTCGCATTTTGATTAATTTGAACTTTACACATATGCAAACGAAAGGCAAATAGTTTGCTATTGTTTTCTTTCGGGCATAAATAAAGACCTTTACTCATTGTATAACCCAATTAAATTTAGTAAAATAAAACAGCAAGTATCTCGAAAACGAAGCGTTTTTGGGGATAACTTCCATTACAGTCACGCGCCATCGTGAAGAGAGCGTAATTTGCGTAATGGGCCATGATGGCCTGTAATTTGGTGACGATCGGTGAGTTGGCGGTTTTTACGACACGCATCAAAGGAATCCGTGTCCATCGTTGTACACGCATGGCCGATCATTCAGTAGCCCGGCAGACGCCGAAGTGAACAGATGTGTATTATGGGCTGTATGGATGAACGTAGAGACTTTTATTTTCATAGAACTATATCAAAAAGAGGTATTTATTTTTTATGATGATATTTTGGAGATTATTATATAAAAATTTAAATAGATGTCAACAGCCGCATCATACTTCACGTCCACTCGCTTGCCTGACGCTCGTCAAATGAATACGGGCCATCGTGTGGACGCGTGCACGATCGATGATGCGATGGAGCATCGTGGCCCAGCGTGAAGAGGAGCCATGAGCAGCATTTGGATCTTGCATCTCGTTTTTTCGTACGTACCCCTCACCTCACACAGTAGCGACAAACAAAACACATAAAAAAACAAGTGTCGGAAGGCTGATGGCCATTGTTGCCAAGCCCTAAAAATTAAAAAAAGCAACAGCAGTAACATTTTTCTGTCTGTTAATCGAACGAACAAAAGAGTTTCCCCGCGCTTTTGTGGCGTCCACGTCAGCTTTGTTTCGATTTGTCTTGCAAATTGTTTTACAGTAGTGCTTTTCTAGTAAGAATGGTGTTTCTTGCTCGAAAAACTTCGACAAGATGTGAATAATGTGTGGGACAGTGAAATAAAGTCAAATAAGACGCTGCAACCCGATCTGTACTTGGCTGGATTTTGAAGAGCCACACTGCGTCCGGGACGCCTTCTTATTTGGTTCGGATGGCGCAGAAGCGTGGAAGATTCTCCCAGATAGCATTGAAATGTGTCACACCAGCATTTTAATGAAGACTTGAAAGAGTTGTTTACATCAGACATGGCTGTGTGGGCTCAGTTCCCTTTGCCTTAAAAAAAAACAACAATGTCTGTCAATCGAACGAACAAAAAAATATCCATCGTGCTCATAATTATAAAAAAATACTTTTGTTTCGCCAGTAATTATAAAAAGAAAGTTGATTTGAATTTGTTATTTACTAAATCAAGTAATCAAAATGCACCAGACAATCATTTCATAAACTAACTTCAAAAATAATACGAAAAAACAAGAAGTTTTACACACTTTATTCAATCATGGATCTACCCACAGTTATCGTTATAAAACAGGAAGAACCTACCGCAGATGCTGGGGATAATAGCGAACATGCAACCATAATGGATTTCCAAGTGAAAATAGAAGTGGAAAAACAGGAAACTGAAGTATATGATTGGTGTGTGCAGAATGAATATTTTGTGGAGACCACTAAGGAAAATCATGACTTTGCAGTTAGCTACAAAGATTTGAGAGAGCACAATTACCAGAGGTGCTCGGTATGTCGCAAATTATTCCCTAACAGGTATGTTTTAGCTGTTATTCTAACCTCAATTAGGTAATATTTGTGTGGTTTTCTGGAGGTCTCTTACCAATTTCTGCCGCAAAGCAACAATGTTTGCATTACTTACTGTTTATGTCTAAAGGGTAATGGCTGATTTACATCGGTCAAGTGTTTAGAGAAGTCGCAAGTACTGTCCGATCGGTTTACTGTTCCTACTCACTGTACTTAACCACTTCGCTAAACATTTGATCAATCGGCCAAGAGAGCGAGCGTAATTCTACCTATCATCGTGATAATAAAAAATTCTCACCTACCCAAAAACAATAATGCAAAATATTTGTTTCAGATTCAATCTTATACAACACAACCTATGTCACTTAGAAATACCATTGGTGATCCCCAATCTATACCAATGTGACTACTGCTTCGTGTATTTCACAAAAAAAACTGATATGATCTATCACATTAACACAAGCCATGAAAGTAATAATAATTCCTTGCGAATTCCAAAAACCAAAAGGACACACCAATGTGATATATGTTTGAAGAAGTTTCTTTACAAACACTGGCATGATCATTGCAAAAATGTGCATAACAATAACAAATTTGAATGTTTGAAATGCAACAAACTTTTCAAATGCAAACGGTACCTGAAACGCCATGATCTCTACAAGCATGGCAAGGTTGAACGTTGTGACACCATAAAAACTGAAGTAACCTGCGATAAATGCTTGAAAATATTCAAAAATCGTGGTTGCCTTTATGCGCATAAGAAATATGTCCACCAGAATGATGCATTTGAATGTAACATATGTCAATCTACAGTGAAAGACTTGAATAGACATATGAGCAAAGTACACTACAATAGGAAACAGCGTACGACAATTTATAAATGTGTTAAATGTGAATCTTGTAAGAAAAGTTACAAAAACGAGGACCGGTTGCAGATCCATTTAAAGAAATGTCCTTTGCTTAACATTAAAACAGAAATAAAAGTTGAACAGTATGAATGTTGTTATTTGAGAATGTATTTATTCTCATCCGCTGGGTTTGAAAAACGGACAATACACTTGTGGTTACTATCCAGCAAATTCAAGAAATCACTTCACCCCATCTCTCGTTCGACAGTACAATTGGCGATGTTTCGAATATTGTCAAAACATAACAGACTCTCGCATCCATAATCCCCGAGGGAGTCCCCTCTAGATAGATTCAGTCACATATTTCCCACGCTTCCTGTAAGATTTTGTGGACAAACGTGATAGGTGGCGAGCCTACTAGGTGGTTAGTATCCATTAAGACCCTTAGTCGCCTCGTACGACACACTGGGGGGTGCGTTGGCTATTCTTAAAGGCACCACATGGCATAAAAAATTAATAGGTCCAGACTACTGTCTTATAAAATAGCATCATAGGTAGCTTCCTCATGAAAAGAAAGAGAGTGATGGTGTAATAATTATCCCCCTCAACTGTAATTATTATTAAAATAAAACTGCTTTTTACCTTCATGACAACAATATTATAATTTGTAATGCTTATTGTACAAAAGAAGGCGGGCGATGACGGACGGAAATATTATCCGGAAGCCAATTATCGCAGTTCTCGTTAGAGTATTATGTTCCTTGTCGCAGTTTGACTACCATCGAAATAAGTCGAAAGTAAAAAGCAAAATTCCATAGACACCAGGAAGGCAATCTCGCACATTCGACTTAATCTCAAAAGAGTGTCGCAAAAAAAAATGGCGGATGTCCATTGTTACAGCTATTTGTTATTCTCGATATGTCGAGTTCGACATTGTCTACTGCAAGCAATAGACATGCAAAGAGTGGTCGCCGGCACTCGACATCGCTATGTAGAGCGCTAAGTCTATCAAAATAGATTGAAAAGTGAGTGAACGCATTTTTTTAATGGTGGTCGTTTATTTGAACGTTGTTTACATTTTATTGCAATAATGTGCTAACTTCGACAATATTTTAAAATCCAATCGCATCCTTACATTATATAAATGTTTTTCAAATATTTTTATTGTTAATTGTAGATATAGACTTTGTTTATAATTTAGCTATTTTATTTTTGGATTTAATGTATAGGATTATGAAATCTAGCTCAGTTTCTAAAAAAGTAATAACCGTGTAGTTCGACCAATATACAAACAAAATATGGTTGATATCATATAAATACAATATTTATCTACTATATTACATCGAGATACAAAAGAAAAATTTCTAGATCATGCATATTTATTTGGATTTAAAAAGCCCTCACCCAAACAAAGACTATGATAAATAATTAACCAAGACTATGATAAGTAATTTTAAATGCTTGTACGAATTACGATGAAATTAAGATGAGTAGGTTACTTGCTTATGCAAGTACGAAACTACGTACGTGCTACTTGTAGGTAGGTACTTGAATTTCGTTAAAATAGGTATTCATTATCATTAATTTAAATAAAATGACGATTTAAATGTAGTTGAAGTTATACGTTCCAATACACGCATACATTACAACAATAAAACTAAACAAAATATTAAATTAGTACCGTTTTTGTTGTTCTCGATTATAATTCCAACATAATCGGTGAAACGGAACGTTTTCCTACCAAGTCGAATCATTTATGTCGATAGAGATTGAGAATACCATTTTCATGTAACACTCGACTTTTTCAGTAGACATTTTACTTTCGACTTATGTCGAATATAGAGATTTGTCGAACTCTGCGAGAAATGACTTCCAGCATGACGGCGATTCTCGCAGATGAAATGTCGAATTCGACTTTAGTCCTATATCATTCGCACACATTACATGTCAGCGTGACAAGACGTTCGTAGCGCTCGAATAAACGACCACCATTAAAAAAATGCGTTCACTCACTTTTCAATCCATTTCGATAGACTTGGCGCTCGACATAGCGATGTCGAGTGCCGGCGACTACTCTTTGCATGTCTAATGCTAGCGAAATGCGAGAATTGCCTTCCTGGATGGGACCATGATACGGATGACATCACGCCAGAAAGAATAAACAATATACGACTTTAACAATAAGAAACAGGACAAACTGTTGTGTCTTTTGTCCCTTAAGGTGTAACCGTAGACAGAGTAACCAATAGACGCAATAACATCTGATGTCTCAGTCTTGAGAGACAAGAATAACATTATGTAGGCATCGTAAGTGTGAGAGAGATAGATTTATTTATTTTTTGTCCCTATCGCTGTAACCTATATTTTTTGTTGGGCACCAGCTTCAGAAATGACAGTCCGGAGTGAAACATTGCCGTAAGTTTAAAGGTATTCTAACAAATTAAAATTTGAGCAAAATTGAAGCGCTAAATCAAGTGTTCGTGTTCGTGTGTTGTATTGTAACGTATCGTCATCGTTATATCGTTAAGACAATGGTAATATGTAGTGTAAAAGGGTGCAAAAATAGATCGGAAAACAACGATGCCAATATTACTAAAAGATATAACTAAAAGGGTGGTAGTGGGGTAAAACCACAACAGGCAGACGTGCACAAAAACACCTTAAAAATGCTCGGAGTTGACGAAAAATAGACTCGTTGTGTTGCTGCTGTCATGTTCCATGGAACAAGCCGCCGTGGTTCTAGTACCTAATTATTTATTCGCTTTCCTCACAGAAAAATGATAGACATACAGACATTTCACGACGAATCGAGGACTACTATGTTGTAGGTTACATAGATAGTATAAGTAGCAGCTCAACCTCGTGGTGCTTTGTCACTTTAACTGAAATACGAATGTCAAGAAATCCTTTAAAAATATTGCGACAGAGTTCCAGAGTTGAAATTTGATGTATCTCCCACTTTAGATAGTGCAAGTATAGTTCCATTTCCATGTTCCTATCCTCTATATCGTATAATAGGTATAGTTTTTACTCCTGCTCCTACATGCGCCGCGCTGTCCAGCACAGTGACCCCACTCCCTGCCATACATAACATACCTACGGCGCTGCGTGTTTATCATTATCTTATCGTAATCTGTAATGCCCAACCCTGGCCTATCTGCAAATTCCATCATATATAAGTCGTGAATTGTTCGCGAACTGAAAGTGTACAAAAAGTATTCAGTCCAGCAGATCACTCCAGCTGCGCAATAACATTATATATTAGTACATAGATATCATTGCTTCCCAGCTAAATATAATGGCTCGAACACTGGACGTGTACTGGCAAGACGAATGCCCAGACGTGCGAGCGCGCAACGCGCGGCTGCTGGAGTCGCGGCACCTGGCCGACTGCGAGCTCGCGGCGGGCGCGGCGCGCACTCTCGTGCCGGCGCACCGGCTGCTGCTCGCCGCGGCCTCGCCCGTGCTCGAGGCGCGGCTCTACGGCGCGTCCGCCGACCGACCCGCGCCCGTCGACCTCTCCGACGTGGAGCTCGGCACCCTGAAAATTGCTCTCCGGTGAGTTCAGTCAACACAGTCGCGGCACCTGGCCGACTGCGAGCTCGCGGTGGGCGCGGCGCGCACGCTCGTGCCGGCGCACCGGCTGCTGCTCGCCGCGGCCTCGCCCGTGCTCGAGGCGCGACTCTACGGCGCGTCCACCGAGCGACCCGCGCCCGTCGACCTCTCCGACGTGGAGCTCGGCACCCTGAACATTGCTCTCCGGTGAGTTCAGTCAAAATAGTCAATACAGTCGCGGCACCCGGCCGACTGCGAGCTCGCGGCGGGCACGCTCGTGCCGGCGCACCGGCTGCTGCTCGCCGCGGCCTCGCCCGTGCTCGAGGCGCGACTCTACGGCGCGTCCACCGAGCGACCCGCGCCCGTCGACCTCTCCGACGTGGAGCTCGGCACCCTGAACATTGCTCTCCGGTGAGTTCAGTCAACATAGTCAACACAGTCGCGGCACCCGGCCGACTGCGCGCCCCTGTCTTTTCTCATTATTTGCTTTTGTGTATACCGGGCCTTAACATCCGGTGGCCCGATTGCTCATCTGCCTTCCTTATAAGTACAATGAGAAGAAGACGTTCTCAAGTACTTACATAATAATACTCCTATATCAAAAGTTGAGTGTCATTTTTTCGTTCCAGATACATCTACACGGATGACCTCACTGTAAACTCTTGTGAGGATGCTTGTGCAGTGTACCGATTCGCAAGCCAGTACATGATGAGGGGCCTACAGGCGCTCTGTGTGGAATACTTGATGGGGAACGTCAAGGCACAAGACGCCTGCGCCTCCTATGAGCTGGCAAAGCTGGTCGGGGAGAGCCAGCTGGCAGAACTATGTTTAAAGGTGAAGATTTGCCAATGGGCAATGTGAACATTCTTTTTCTTGTCTTGTGAGCTAACCACATTCAGTATTGTGGGCCGCCTTAAATGCCTGAATGAATTTTTAAAAAGAAATATAATTTTTGTAGAACCAAGTGCTGAAAATCTTAAATAATAATAATAATCACTTCCATAATCCTAAATATCTACGTGCTGAAGATATTTAATGAAAGATTTTTCACAACATGGTGTTCAATGAAGAGTAGTTGGCGAGTAGTAGTTAAAGTCAACGAGGAACAGTTTGCTCCCAAGAACTCTTCATTGAACTACTGGGAACTACATAAACACTTACAGATAATATAAAGTTCTTTACAGCTGACGATGTTCAGACTGGGTATATGTAGGTAATTTGTCTCCTCATACGTCTGATATTCTATCCCACCTCCTACCTATGTGTTTGAGCATATCAGACCTTATTTGCATTATCAACTTACTAAAACTTTTTCAGACAATGGAAGAAAAAACAATAGAGGTTCTAGAGGCGAACAGCCTAGCCGAGGCCCAGCCGGAGACGCTGGCGACTCTGTTCGCCCTGGAGCCGCTGAACATAGACTCGGAGCTGCAGCTGTTGGCCGCCGCCGAGCGGTACGTGCGCGCGCAGGACGGGCCGCGCCGGGAGGGGGGCGACGCGTCTCGAGCGGGGCAGGTCAGTGACGTCTCACTGACGACGGCTCAGGTAGCTGTACGGTGCGGGAGGAATGACGGATGACGTAACAACCATAGAAGCAGGCACCCCCCAAACCCGTTCTCCCTCCCAGGCCCGTACCGAGCAGCTACCTAAGGCGTCGTCTCAGTTTACCGGTAAAGAGCCCTTCAATTTAAATAATGTTTTACTGACGTGTGTTTCACACACTACAGTGTGGGTGGGTGACCGCCGATACATTTGTATCTGACCTCTCCATGTCTTGGAAGGCACATTAAACCGTCGTAGGTCAGCCCAGACGCGGATCCAGTTCCATTCCATTCCTCCCGCCGTTGTGGTACCGCCCGTTCTAAATAGCAAGACAGGGTTCCCTGAATAGGAGTAGGTATGTAACCTACCTGTAGTGATCTCTAATATATTGATATTGAAGCAATGAATACATTTTTAGTCGTGAAATTTGAAAATTTATTTGAATTTAGGTACTTATATCGGTCTAGGTCAGGTCTTTTAGCGAATTTTGGATTTGAAACTGTTTCGTCCTACAAGAGGTAAAAGAGAACGCAAATGAGATAAGTCCTACTAACCACAAGAAAGAGCAACTGCATTCCATGCCGGGCGGAAGGTACCTTATTAACTGTTTATTCAAAATGTCGTAATTTATCACAGACCCCAGCTACTGCCAGGGAGGTTGAGGACGAGTCAAGTGTGAGCGGCGCCAGTGCTGCCCCGGCGACCTGCTGGTCCTGCACGCAGACCGAGTCTGATGCTAGAAAAGGTACCATGTTATTTTGCTATATTAATTTATGCATTTCAATTCGAAAAATCACTAAAAATCAGGTAATTCGCAACTTATTTGGACAATAACTACAAACGTTGTAGAACAGTGTAATTGCGCTCCTGAGCTAGGTGCTCAGTGCCTTGTACCTTCTACTTTAATATTCTCTGGTACTAGTGAGACTACTCGGTAAAACAACTGGGAACTGCCTTAATTATGAACATAGCGTACAGTAAGGCAACAAGCCACAGCAACCTTCCCGTGTACTCGTATGGGACGGATAAGAACAGCCTTGCCGCCCCGCGGTAAGCGTGTCGTACGAGGCGACTGACCCCAGTAACACCCCTTCAGCGTGCGCCTGGCTAGCGACCACTGTTCTATGTAAAGTCTGTCGTCAGATGTATTGCGTTGATGTGTTTCGGCAGTGTTTATAGAAGAGTACTTTTAAGCCCGTCTGCTCTTCATCTCTCGTCTCTTAGACCTCATCGTCACTTACCACCAGGTGAGATTGAGGACAAACGACTCGTCGCATAATTAAGCTATAACTGTCCGCGTGTCACAGGCGCAGGCGCGTGCGCAGCCGACGGCGCAGTGCGCGCCGCGCTGCGTCACGTGCGGCTCCTCACGCTGCGCCCGCATGAGTTCGCGGAATATCCCAGCCTGGGCTCGCTGCTCAGCAAGGATGAAATATTTGCAATAATTATGAACATAGCGTCTGATAAGTCATCAATACCGATGCCAGCAGGGTTCTCAACCAGCAGGATACCAAGAAACCAGGTAAGTTGTAGGTACCGATTATTATTATATCTTATCACACGATTACTTACCGTCAGTTGCACGAAATCTCCTTGAAGTTGCCTTAATTAAAACACGTGCTGTCTCTTTCTACGCCTTCCTATCAATAGATCACACCCTTTCCTCTCGAGTGATAAGTGAGCTCTGATAGCGAGCCAAGGGTGTGGGCCATGGGTGTGTGCTCAATGGTTTGGACAAGTTCCATACATGCCCGACTGAATGTATGGGGCGATGCTCACAGTGCTACACTGGCGAGTAGGTACCTGTAGACGCGGGTTGCTCGAGTAATAGTAGTGTATATGCATGTATTATTTTTATGGTTTTAACTGGTTGTTCTGTTTACGTTGGTACTTTACCGTAAAAAATATATCATTTATATAAATATGAATATTTATTGTAATGAAAATAAATATTTAAAACTGCAATCACATCGGGTTAAACGCCTCCATTTTGGCGCGCTCTCTGTGACGTCAGCGTCCACAACAGCCTGCCAGGGTGGAGTGTTCAGTCAGCCAAACAAAGCGAATTACTTGTTGGTTGACGAGCCAACATGGACGGTGACGTCACGTTTCGGTCTAACCAATAGCGTGCGTTTTGCTATTTCGAATCTCTCTCACATTTTTCCCATTTCTATTCATTTGCGGCTAGTTTCAAACATGTTTAAATTAGAATTACTATAAGTAGGTATGAATCTAGGTACATATTATAACTTTGTCTTGATATTTCATGTAATCATGTAATACGTTTCTTTAGACTAACCTTTAGTTTAGAAAAGCCTAAAGTCGCGGGTTCGAATCACACTAATGCTGTTATATAAATATACTTGCATACAGTACCACGTCTATTCTATTAATGTCTCTTGAGAATCTTCGTGTCTCATACAATCGTCGACAGTTGATATGAAATACGAAGACAGTATATAGGGTGCTATTTTATTAGATTAAAATATTTACAGGCTGTATGTGCTGGTAATTATAAATCGTATAACAACACTAAAAAGAAATTATTTTTCGAGTCATATTTTTGATTTAAAATCGGCGACACATGATCTTATTAGTGACGGGACGCCCCAGTATGTAGTCACGGCCATCAAAATGACAGTAAATCAGTGTTGCCATTTTGAACCACAAAAATTGTTCATGAATTAAATATTTATATAGTTAATTTGTTTTAAATCAGATCACATGACTGATGTAAGGAGATGATTATTTTGTTACCAATTTACAATATTTGTCCATACCTTTGTTTCATTCGTAATTCATCATATGCTAAATACACTACGTAATATCGAAAATCGATAAAATGACAACACTAAAGAAGAAAGGTTCACACCGCCATCTATCAATTTTGTGTAAAATGACAACAAGCGTAATTCTTTGTAGCACCCATAGATGTCTCTAATAATAAAATCGTATTTTATAATTTGTAAATCACTTATTACAATGTGTTTAACTTGAAATTACATAATTTTCGATATTTGTCTCGCACTTATTAACGATGCTGCACGTAGGGCCATCTAGTTTACGATTATGTCAGGAATTACGAGATCTTAGGCATTCACCACCAGGCCCGTGGACTCTCGGGTTTGAGATGTACTATGGGTGGTTCTATGTTGAAACCCTCTCACAATATTAATTTTATACTGAATCCCTCCCTAACACCACATCGAATGCAATTTGTGGATAGGACTTGACCATGTCCACTCCACAAGATCGGTGGGGCTCGTAGCCAGTTGCGAGCGCGGTCAGTACCGGGACGGGTAGAGGCACGTTATCAACTGAGCCTCTCCGTGCCTCGGAGAGCGCGAGCGCGAGTCTGTGAAATGACTTCATAGCAGTTATCAAAAATGTTTCAAATCTCTTTGTCATAAAGATAGATATAGAAACAACGACCTCAATATATAGACGAGCTCGTTCATAGAAACAACGTGTTCCAAAATTCAAGCTCGCGCACTGACGCCATCTAGTAGGGATGCATAAAACTATTATGAATTTGTAAAATATTATCTCAGGCCGAGGACAGACCCGCCAGTCTATACCTGTTGGGAGTTTTAGGCACTTCTGTAGTAATTGTAATAATATACATGTAGTAATTGTAATAATATAATTGTAATATTTAATATATTACAACTGATTAATCACGTATCTATGAAAGGTTATACCCATTGCTGTATTAATATTAAACTTTTATACCACATTCCAGTCTTAAAATTGAGAGTAAGCGACATCTATCCTTCGAATTTGGCGCGAATTTACAGCAGCGCCACCTTCTTGTTTAACCCGAGCAGCGAGGAGTGGGGGGCAGCGAAGCCACGCGGCGAGCGCCCGCCATGTTGGTTTCATTGGCGTATCGTTTTTCGAACAGCGCGGACGTGTTACGAAAATACGAACATTTTCGTTACTAATTTATTTTTTTTGTCAAAATTATGATCATACCAAAGATCGTTTGACCTAATTTTGATTAGTTTTTCAAAAATCTCCGCAATTCGTGGATGATAATATTCCTAAGATCTACAGTGCGTCACCTATTAGTGGTCGCGGACTTCGTGGTCGTGGTGTGTTCCTGAGTCGTCGAGTCTGTCGGGGTAATAAAGGAAGGAGTCATCATTAATATCATGGATCATCTGAGGCTGAGTAGTTTCGGATATATATTTTTTGCATTTCTTTTTCTATAAAAAATGCGAGGTACTTCATGTTTTCTTTTTCGTAATGCGAGTAACTGTACTGGTTTTATTAGATTGTGATTTCATTGCTATGACTCTTTTAGTGACTTATTTATGATGCGATCTGCGCATAATTCGTTTTATTGTAAAATATTTCATCTACCCTCATTAGAGGGTATATTGGTGATTTCATAGCCTTTAAGTAAGAGTATTCATACGATCGTGTCACACTCGTGGGTAATTAGAGTAATTACATACCTAATTTATTTAGAGAAATTGTTTACTTAAAACAGTAATAGTATCCGAATTCAATTCTAATTTGTTTTTCATTGAACTATCGTAATACCGTACCGGTTATGATTGAATACTGATGATGTCAGTTATGTTTGAATTTATTTCTTAATGGTTTTTTTCATTCGACTACCGTCATAGTTTTGCTTTACGCAAAAACGAACAAAACGTAAAATATTCTGCAAGAAATAAATTTTTTTTAGTGTGTTGTGGTGACTTTACGAGTACTTCTCGGTAATTGCATTCTGATTTTCATTATTTTTAACTTAAAATATAGCTAAGTTTAGGCGGCCACACATAGCGGTGGACATTCAATCAGAACGTAACGGTAGCCGTATAAACCACAGCATAGAGAAGTCGGTTATTTCGATTCATAAAAGTTTAGTATTCCAAGAATTTAATGAAGCAGCAACGTGCGGTGGCTCGGTAGTTGCGTGTTCGACTGAATATCGCTTGCTCTCAGAGCGCGTGTTCGATTCACGCCTTTCGACCATTTACTCCTGCGCATTGACGGTCTGTTTATATTTTTATGCACGTGCGCAACGATGCTTCATACAGACGCTGCTCATGACGCTGTACCTGCGCAAGGTATACGCGTGGAGCCGAGTGTTCACATGCGCAATAATGGCTGTACGCGCACGCCGACTCGTCGTAGAAACTCGGTTTCGACGCTGCACGGCCGGCGTACGCGTAACACCCTCGTAGCTCACTAGCCCGTAGAGTTCCCTTGAAGAGTGGGGCGGGGGAGGGGGAGACGTGCGAAATGAAACTTAGTCGTTTTTCTTGAATACGCCACGAGACAGCCGAAACCCCCTCCCACTGTACTGCCTTGAGGTTCTTTCTTCAGCCAACGGTGGCTTTTCTTCAGGAAGGATTCTTTGTTTTTCTTCCTTTCCATTACTGGTCGACTACTTGCTGATGACTCACTGACGACTGCCTTATATGCGGAACGCGCTTGCTTATATCCCCAAGGCAGTACCGGTGGAAGGGAGCCCCGGTGAAACGTTAACTTTATTGGATTCATTTTCACTTTGACAATGACGGAAAACTCAACTTTACAGGATAATTCTTAAAGCTACGGGGAAACTTATATGCTAGGTAGGTACAACTTAAAGCGATCTTATATACTAAAACTATATACAGACTGTACATTACATATTTATAAGGAAATTAACGGAAATAGGGTCACAGTCTACGGAAAATCTTGAAAATTCTCCACATTTCTCTCAATAGCCTCTCGTGTACTAAACCTACTAAAAAGATATTGGATTCGTTATAAAGGGCGAAACTTCTGCTTTAAAATGACGTAACTTAACTTATCGTAGCCCTTCTGGTTGCTGGGCTATTGGGAAAAACGTGGAAAATGCATAGTACCACCTCTCTCGCTCGCGTGGCGGGCGAGCGCTGCAATAAGGCGAGTGGCGCGGGGCGAGGAAGTATAAAATAAACGCAGGGTGCTCGCGGAACGAAGGAGGTGAGGCGCGGGCTGAGGGAACATAAATATACGAAACGTCGATTCCCGCGACTCACTCTATTTTCGAGCGCCTTTGCGTTTCGTACACCTTTTGTTGTTTATGCGCAGCCAGATTATGTACTTACGTGCTAAAACTTATTGACTACGCATATCTACACGACCCTAATCTACTTAAACTATATGTACAGCCTGCGAGAATGAAAATGCTTGGCTCGTGCACCAACAATGGCCATCAGTCATCATCTTCAGCCAGGCCTCCTCTGTGACTCTGGATTTCCATGCATCATCCATATATCATTCATAATTTCAGGTCGTGGTGATAGATTTTATACCGTCGCCTTACGCAAACAAGTACGGTGCTCGTGCGCAACAATGATGCACCGCTCTGGCTGCGCTAGGTGTGCGAAGATTGAGCTGAAGAATGTACTACGCAATGGAACAAAAAAAATTAGAGAAGATAAAATAATAATAATAATGATAATTAGATTCCTATATTGACTTGGTCATCCTTTATCTATACCAATATTATAAAGAGGAAAGGTTTGATTTTTTGTTTGTTTGTTTGAATTGAATAGGCTCCGAAACTACTGAACAGATTTGAATAATTCTTTCACTGTTGGAAAGCTACATTTTTCCTGAGTGACATAGGCTATATTTCATTTTCAAAAAAAATGGGGATCCTTACTTAAATTACGATAAAGTGTAAAAAAAAAAAAAAAAAACTTCCTTACATCGCGTACGCTGCGAAAACTATTGATGATAGAACAAATTGATTTATAAAATTTTTTTAGAACACACCATTATCAACAAAAAAATCAGCGGCAGCGTGTCTCTAACTATTATAGTCATGTCACAATAAGCGTTTTTTTTATATATAAAAAAAAAGAAATTAAAATACCACCGCTACAAAAAGCTCTTTATTTGTACCTTATCAAAATAAAGTATTTATTATTTAAGACTGCTTCAATACCTTTATATTACTTTTTGAATTATTCGATTCTGACATTCCATTCAAAAGATATCAGGAGTTTAAAACTTTGAAAAAATAAACTCCATTCGGCTACTTATGCGTTGTAGGGCGTCACTCGGGCAGGGGTACGGGAGGGGAGTTAAGATCACGAAATAAACTTGCCGCGCGGCTCACTCGCGCGGTCGGCTCCCTACGTGATGGATGTGCGCGGAATTCATTAAAAATACGCTTGATAATAATTCGTTTAGTAACTAAACCCATTTAAAAAGTTCTTTTCAAAGAATTTAATTATTCTTATTTTTTTTAATTTACTCTTTTTTAGGAGCTCGACGCAAAAAGCAGTGAATATGTGTGTTATATTATTATTATTATTATGAATGTGTTAAAATTAACAAATCTAAATGTAATGTTTAATGCCCGTGCGAAGCCGGGACGGGCCGCTATTTAATATAAATGCATCATTGGCAAGATTATCTTACAAGCTTATAATAATCACATTCCAGACTTATTTTTATTTCGGTCTGCTGTGACATAATTTCTTTTTGACGTTAAAAATGTACGTATACTTAGGCACGTAGTGTTGTAGCGGCGCCAAGATCAACACGATCAAGCCAACCGCCGGCCCAATGGATCCGCAATGAAACCAACATGGCGGCTGTAGTAGGTAAATTCGCGCCAAATTCGAAGGATAGATGTCGCTTACTCTCAATTTTAAGTCTGGAATGTGGTAAGTATGCTTAATAGCAATTTTATTTTCAGGTGAGGTATTTTCGCAGTACCGAAGTGCACAAGACGGCATTTTTATTTGTAGTACTCTAGTAATAGAATGAGAACAAATCAATCCCTAAAAAGAAGAAACAGAACACAAACTTATTTCAATGAAATGATCGCATTATAATCTACCCGCACACTGCGACCCCTGTTGCTTAATCTATGATATTATGTGTTCTCTTGTTTTAACGCGCGTCACTGCACGAGCGTGTTGATTTACTGAATTAACTCGCCATTACAAAATTATTATAAAAGTAAACAGTGCGTAAATTAATATAAAAACAGTAAGTTACTTACTGAAACAGTGTTATTAACTGTAAACCAAATGTATCTTCACACAATTAGCTATAATGGCGTCGTTTTTTTTCTCACGCTGAAGAACATAACTGTTCAAGGAGCACTGCACCCACGCGTCCCACGCCTTGAACGTTTGGCATCGAACTAATCGAAGTGTTGCGCCGGCACCGCATATCGATGGAACACAGTGTCCGCATCTAGTACGCTAGTACATAGATATCGTTGTATGGAGATCAATAATTAATAACATAATATGTATGTAGCAGAAATGCTTGCATTTCTGTGTTTCGGTTTGAAGGGTAAGAGAGCCAGCGTAATGTCCGGCACATGAGGCAATCCATCTTAGTCCTCAAGGTTAGCAGCGCATCAAAAACCCTCTAATATTAATAAAGTGAGGTGAGATGTCTATGGGCGATGGTGACCACTTACCATCAGGTGGCCCGTTTGCTCTCCTTATTTAATAAAAAAAAAAAAAAAAGGTACATTCATTTAATTGGCCTCACCGCTGGGGGCGTTTTGTATGACAATTTTGACGGTGGACTGTCAACGTGTTAAACGATGCACAGTTATAATGTGTTAAGGTTAGGACTTCACCGGTCCGGTGACATGCGGCCACGCTTCAGCTCGCTACCACCAATCACAAACGTCGCCCCTCCCTCCCTCCCCCCGTGTGTTTGTTCGCTGCAACCGAACCACAAGGGAACCGGCCTCGTGAAGTCCGATACTACGCGCGATATGAAGAAGGAATCAAATTGAAAACCGATAAACACATTCAGGCCACCATAGTACCTATCTAATCTACATAATTAAGTGTGTACGGAACCCTCGGAGCGGTCTCCACACCAGTGGCAGTCGGTTGGTTTTTATTCTCCTGGTCAGAGTATAATTTTCGATACTTTCTCCTCTGCAGTCACTTGTCGCAGCGGCAGCGGTGGATACCGGGACAGGAGGAACCACCTTCCGATGCACCATCCCCGATGTCGCCTCGCGCTGCATCGCACAGCGGTACACATCTGAAGTGTTCAACGTGCAAGGTCTGTCGTGGAGGGTCGTGGCATGGCATAGTAATAACATGACTAATAATACGATGACCGAAGAAACGAAACCTTTAGTGATTTATCTTGTGTGCGATTGGGAGTCAGTTGATGCGTGGCGGTGTGACGCGGACGTGGAGTGGAGGATCCTGTCGCGTTCAGGAGACGTGCTACACTCCGAGAAGAGGAACTGCATATTCGGAAGGTTTGTTCGTATTTGTAGTTACTAAACATGCACAGAACATTTTGCAAATCAATAACAGTAAATTAAAAATTAAGAAACCCCGACTCAGGGCCGTAACGAGAGCTGAATTTATGGTAGGGCAGTGAAGCTTTCGGGTAGGTACCACCCCCCCCACCCCCCTATATTAAGGTCTGTGCTACTCTGTCTATTACATATTAACATGTACCTAAGCATTTACAATAAATACACATTGATGGTATTTTCAAGGTAGGGTGGGACAGGACATTGCCCCATAATGCCCTCCTGGCTACGGCCCTGCCCCGAGTTAACATTGTGGAGATCCCCTGACTTTTTCCTGGTCATCATCAGGTCCTCGTGATTCCAGTTGTGAGAAGGGAGGGCACCATGGTCATAAACTGTACTACTGCCGTACCAGAGATCACTGACATCAGACATAAGTACTCCAAGATCTTGGAAACCTCTGATCCAATTGTTATCACACAAGGCTAAGAACACTCTCCACACATTTCTGTAAAATAAAAACATCCGCGTCAAAATCGGATCATCGGTTCTCGAGTTATGATGCCACAGACAAACAAACATACGCGTCAAACTAATAGCGCTCCTTCCCTTCAGTCCGGGGTTAAAACAGCGCCATGAGCAGGTGTGACGGAGAATAAATAATTTTTTTTTTCTTTTGATATTATTTTTCATTCCACAAATAATATGTATAATGTAGCAGGTAAGTAAGTACTCGTATATTGTACCTATAGTTCAGATTCATTAGAATCAAATAAATATTCTTGTATTTTTATTGCAGAGGCTACAATCTTTGGACACCTATTAGTGAGCTATCATGGGACCTCGTAAAGCGCTTCGACCACCGCGACTCGCCGAACGTCCTGTCTCTCAGAGTGGAGGTGCAGGTGACCGTCACCAGACTACTGACCCGTGCCCTCAACTAACTGACAATCGCGTACAACAGTACAACGCGTGTAGATAGGTCTACACCAGGGCCGAGTCGATCGCGGTAAAATGATCAAGAGTGTTGGTTACTCAGTGACTAGTAGTGTACGGTCTTTGTTGGACTGTTGCCGGCGCGCGGAGTAGGTACCCACATCAGACATCAGCCTCGCAGCGGCCGTTCGCGGGGACAGGGACGAGGAACACGTGTTTATGATTATATGTGATGTGTTGCGTCGTGGCTAGGACGCCGGACTCCCGTGCGGGAGGGCCGGGTTCGAAACCAGGCATTGCCATGTACCGATGAGTTTTTCAGGTTTTTCGAAAGACGAACGGTGAAGGAAAACATCGTGAGGAAACCTGTACACTGAGATAACCAGTGTGATCTGTGAAATGGGGAAGGCAATGGCGAACCACCCCTTTAAATCTGCCACGAGAGTCGTTCTATGTGATTATAGAAGTACCTTTTCAAAGACTCACGTACATTTACCGACTGTTCTAACGGTGATGGAAAACATCGTGAGGAAACCTGCATGTCTGACCGAACCGCACAGCACTGGGCCCGCTCGGTGGATCATGGCCCGTACCCCCTCGTGCAAGGGGAGGCCTGTGCCCCGACAGTGGGCACATTAATAGGCTGATGATGATGATGCGCCCGAGTTCACTATTAACGATTATCATAAGATGTTTTAGTCCTTTCGGTATTTGCACTGTATTATGTAACGAAGTGTATGTCAAGTTATGTACGCGTGATGTTTGGAGTACATTCTAGATTGTAAATTAGAACTAAGTGTATGTATAATAATATGAATGTAGTCAGTTAATTATTAGTCTGTTAATGTTGTTCCTTTTAATGTTGTTACACTTCTTTGTTTTTATTTTATTTACTTGTAAGCACGCAAACAGACTACCTTCATATTGTCATTAGTACGTACCTAGGGTACCTACTATAAGGACTAAGTATTTGTATAATAAATATTGAACTAAAAACCTTTTGTCTTTTTTTGCTCTTAACTTAAACTACGTGTATTATCAGACGTATCAAGTTTTAGTACCTATTTGTTGTTCAGCCAATATTCTAGCCAGTTTTTATGTTCCTAGATAATACAGTTCATCGGTCTAACAGGACGCTTACCTACGAGTAAGTAATAAGAGATCATGAAGGAAGGAACGCCCGCCGTACAGCGCCATCTGTCGGCACTAGGCACTGTCTCAGTTGAAACATTATCAAAAAAATAGTTATAAAAACACATACATACTGTGAGACCGCTCTGCCCCGGCTAGAGAGATGGAGCCACCTGATCGGTAGAAACAAAATGAGACGAAAAGTAAAACTAAAATAAAGTAAAACATTACAATCACTTGTTTCGGAAACCTCTCGCTCTCTCAAAATTAAGATTAAAAACAAATTTGTAACGCCGTGGAAAATGATCACCGTGGAAAAAGTAATACAGTGGAAAGAAAACAAAGGAAAAATGTTACTCCACGGAAATTGTTAAAAGGTAAAAACCCTCTCAAACTAACCGATGAATCTTAGAAATATGTAACCTTTATGAAACGTTTCAAAACACATGCAGTACATTCATGATACGTTTCTCTTAAAAATTAAACAGTTATTTTAAAAACTGTTCTATGAGCTACTCAAAGTCTTCTTTAACATTAAAGAAACAAATGAAAGTATTTTGAAACATGAACTTATGTTTAATTGAACTTCTAATGATATATCTATATGGAAACAACTGATCTATCTCAGCTCTTCCAAATAAAAACACTAAAATTCTAAATTAACTTGTGTTAATTAATTAGATCCACTCATTTTAAACACATCATTGTTGGCTTCATGAGAAAGGCCCAACACCTTGAGAGCTGTCCTTGTCCAGATCTCGTTGTAGAAAACCACATTTTTCTTGTGGAATATCCGACAAAATTGCCATGTTATTGGAACACCATTTTTGTAGTTCGAAACTACCGAACTCTAAAAGTGATATCAGTTCTCTTTTTAATTGAATCGTTCCTTCGATGGTGTTGTTACTGTGTGATGGTGGGAAAAAGCCTCTATTTTTCTTAATAATGTTGCCATATTACAATGCTGTAATACTACTTAAATCTATTACACATCCTCCTTAAACAAACACGAAGTTTTTGATCTCTCTAGTTTTTACATTACTCTGTGCTTGCTTGTCAAAGTGACATAATAACAAAATCTGTTGCGATTTGCGAATCTTAAAACAATTCTCACTTTACGCAATTACAAACAATATAGAGTGCTAAAAAATCTACCAGTTACTTAGGCGAGTGAGAACTTGACATGTAAACATTGGAGGTATATCAAGAGTTTACATAGTTGTGCATCGAAATGTTATCTAACGATGAATTCTCAAGATGTTATACACATTATCAATATAAGAAGTCTATGTTTTGTATGCAAATATTAATAAAAATAGCTGTAAACTGAATTGTGTACATACTTATTTTCTACCTTAATTAAAAAATGTTCATACCTACTTATTTTATACCTTAAAAATGTTCAATCAATAGACACTCTTGGTAAGAAATTAGGTTACACTTTTATCACTGTAGTGTTTTTAGATGATGCAATAGTCAGTCCAAAATGCACTTAATTACAGCACAAACACTTAGGTTTCTTTTTCACTTGTCTCCCAGATCTAGTAGTGAGTACCTTATCTTCTGTATCCTCGTCTGATGTCGACTCAGAGCTCCAAGAGGCAGTGCTTGAACAAGGAGTATCACAGGGAGTCTGTGAGCTCGATCTCTCAGTTCTCAGATCTGGTGTTGAAGTGCTCTTTCTCATATCTTGTGTAGGTGTACTGGCTTCCATCTCCAGTGGCACCGACAGAACCAAAGCTTCATCTTGAGGCTGTTGTTGAATGGGCTCTTGTCGCTGTTGCATTTGGGTAGTCTCCGACAGAGGCGCTCCTGGCTGCTGTTGCTCTGAAACAATTTGAATAAGCGGTTCTGGACTTGGAGGGGGTGGGAGTGAGCTGGGAGGTGGAAATGCAGGAAGGGGGACAGGTGAGTTCTGCTTCTCTGCATTGACAGCTTGATTAGGCAATTCAATGATTGCTCTCCTATTCTTCATCTCTTTCCCTTTCTCTGTCAGTATTAGGTAGCTGCGAGGCTCTCTTCTCTTTTCAGTGACTATACCATATGTTTGGTCATCAGGCAGAAACACTCTTTTTCCAGTCTTTAACTCAGGAAGCTCTTTGGTTTTATGTCTCTTGTCATATGTTTCCTTAGCTCTTTCTTGTCTCTTACTCAGTTTTGCTCTATGAAGATCCAAATCTTGCAATTTTGGCTTGAGGGCTGTCGAGGTTGTTGGAATTGTGGTGTTCAAGAGTCGTGACATAGCTATCTGAGCTGGCGCTGGGCCCAATTGAGTTGGGGTTGTTCTATAATGTAGTAATCCAAGGAGTAGATCTTCAGGGTTTCTTTCAAAGATGTTTTTGATGATCTTTACTCCAATTTCAGCTGCACCATTACTTTGTGGAAAGTGTGGGCTCGATGTGATGTGAGTAAAGTCCCATTTTCTTGCGAATTCTTGAAAGTTTTTAGTAGAAAATTGTGGGCCATTATCAGTTCTAAGTATTCTTGGAATACCATGTCTTGCCATGATGCATTTCAGGTGATTAATTATAGCTGGGGATGTAGTAGATGTGAGTGAGATTACCTCTGGGTAATTGGATAATACATCTCTTACTACTAGATATTCTTTTCCTCGGTATGTGCATAAATCAGCTGCTATAATCTCAAAAGGATATTCAGGTACTTCTCCGCTGATTAATGGTTCTGGTCTTTGAGTAGCTAGCTTGCTGCATACTTCACAGTTGTGTGTCCATTAAACGATGTCGTCATCCATAGTTGGCCACCACACCGCTTGCTTGGCTCGCTGCTGACCTTTGGAGCTGGTAACATGTCCAGTATGGATTCTGGTGAGTATGTCCTTTCTCATGTTAGTAGGAATATATAGCTGTAGACTGTGTCCTATTATATCTTCAATTAGGGTCAGGCTGTCTTTGTGTTTATAAAAAGGTAGTATTTCTTCATGGACGTTCTTGTGATGAGGCCATCCTTCTTTTATGTAAGTATAGATTTCCTTTGATATATTATCTTCATGCTGAGCCTCTTTAATTTTTTGAAGGCGTTCATCCGTAAAAGGCATTTCCTTCATTATGCTGAGGAACGTCATTCTGTCAAGTCTATCTTCTTTTTCCAGGATGTCTTTATCTTCCTCCAGGGTGGGGAGTGGGGCTCTCGACAACATATCAGCTGTATACATATACTTGCCTGGAACATGCTCTATTTTGTAAGTAAATGGCGTCATCCTCATGCGAAATCTTTGGAGTCTGATAGGAAGGTCTACTATCGGCTTGGAGCCTAGTATGGATACAAGGGGTTTATGATCCGTACGTATGGTGAACGATGGTAGTCCTTGGAGATATAGTTTGAAGCGTTCACAGGCCATGGTAGTTGCACAAGCTTCTTTTTCTATCATTGCATACCGCTGTTGAGTAGGTGTAAATGCCGTGGACCAAAAGGGAACTGGTTTCCATTCGTCTCCATGTTTCTGTTCTAAAACAGCTCCTATTCCATGTTGGGATGCGTATGCTGAGACTCTGGTCTCCAGCTGTGGATCGTAGTGTGCTAGCTGAGGGGCTGAAGTTAGCAGTTTCTTGATTTCTTGGAAGGCCTTAGTGTGTTCATCCTTCCATTCTCTTGGAGAATCTTTCTTCAGTAGCTCACGGAGGGGTTTTGTGACATCTGCTGTATTTTTCAGGAACCTTAGATGCTGGTTAACCGCTCCCATAAAGCTTCTTAGTGCTGTCAAGTCTTTAGGTATGGGTAGGTCGATTATGGCTTTTACCTTGTCTTGAAGTGGTTGTACTCCATTGGCTGTCACCTTATAACCTAGAAATGTGCACTCTGTTGTTCTGAAGATGCATTTCTCACGGTTCAGGGTTATACCGCCTTTGTGAAGAGCTCTTAGTACTTCTCGTAGGTTTGCATCATGTTCCTCTGCTGTTCTGCCATACACTAAGGTGTCATCGACATGATTTACACAACCTTTCATGCCTGATAGCAGAATTGACATCTTTCGTTGAAAAACTTCACTTGAGGAGTTCATTCCCATGGGCATTCTATTAAATCTGTACCTCCCAAACGGGGTAATGAATGTAGTGAGGTCTTTACAATCATCAGTCAGCTCGACTTGAAAATAACTTTTCACAGCGTCGATTTTAGAAAATACTTTAGCTCCGGCGAGCTGTGCTAAGCATTCTTCGACTGTTGGCAATGGGTGAAATTCTCTCATTACTGCCTTGTTTAGCTCTGTATAATCGACTGTGATTCTCACCTTATCAGGGTTGCCCTTCTCTACTACTGGTACCATAGGAGCGCACCACTCTGTAGCATGTGAGACTGGTTCTATCACTTTCATGTCTTGTAGAGCTTGCAAAGTTTTATCTACTTGGGGTCTTATAGGTATAGAGATGTGTCGTGGCGTAGCGACTGCATAGGGTGTTGCATCTTTCTTCAGCTTTATTTGGTACTTGCCTTCCATCACACCTAGGCCTTTGAACATTTCATTATATTCATCTTCAGGTGGAGTGGTGTTAGAAATTTGCACCTGCATGATCTGTGCTCCCTCATGCCACTGTACTATGCCAAAAGCATCACATTCTGGTAGTCCAAGTAGTGGGGTACGTTGATCTTTTAGTATGTAGATGTCAGTTACCTTTGTGTTATCTTGCCAAGTTATCTGAACATTCTTGCATACTCCACGTCCTGGTAGCACTATACCACATGGTCCCAATAGTTTCTCTTGTACTTCTACGGGTTTAGGTAGTTTTAGTTTCACTCGAAGTTCTGGGCTGATCACCGTATCTATCTTAAACTTCACTGACTTTCCGTTTATTACAATATTAGCAAATTTGGGTTTGGAGCGAGCTATCTTCGGTGTATTAATTGAGTCTATAATTTTCTCCTTGTCAATGCTTCCAAAGAAAAATTGTTCATCATCAATCTCATTTACACTCTTAGAAGTCTTGCTTTTCTCCTCCTTCTTTTTCTTACACACAGCCAACCAATGACCTCGGATTCCACATCCTTTGCAAATGGACTTGCTGGCTTCGCAATCAGCGAATTTATGTTTAGGCGAACGGCCACACTTTCGACAAGTTTCTGAAGTGTTCCCTTGCTTTATCTGTTTCTTTGACTTGTTAACGAGATGAACCTCAGGTGCCGGGTTAGGTTGTGTGGGATTTAGGGCTGCTATATTAGCTTCCACCATCTCGGCATGCCTTACCCTGTTTATTACCGACTCTAGTTTGGGTTCCTCTTCTAAGTTTTGGATCGCCTTAGACAATTCTGCATTTCTCATGCCGGCCACGATTCGGTCTCTGATTAGTTCTTCTTCTAGTTGTCCAAATTCACATGTTTTCGCGAGGGTATGTAGATCTGTGATAAACTCGTCTACGTTTTCTTGTTCTCCCTGTACTCTTTGGTTGAACCGTGCACGTGCGTACATTTTTGTTTTTCTTGCTGTATAGTAATTGTCAAATTTCGCCTTGACTATCTCATACGATTTTTTATCGGCCTCACTTAACTTCATGGATGTCAGTATATCGTTGGCACGCGAGCCCATTAAGTATAGCAGAGTGCTAACCTGCGATTCGTTTGGCATACATTTTAAACGCGTTGTTTCTTTATACTGCTCAAATCTCGTAATCCAATTAGACCAATCTTCGGCTTTGAAACTGAATTGCTGCGGCGCCGGCGTGGACACTCCGGGAAGTAGGTTTGCAATCTCGACGTTGTTGTGGGCTGAGTAATTACTTGCGGCTTGTGATTCCTGGGTCAACTGCTCTTGCATTTGTTGAATTAGCACTATTTGCTGGGCAAGCTGAGTTTTTAGCTCCTCCATTGTCTAAATTACAAATTTTTCTCGAATTACACGCGCTGTCACCATGTGTGATGGTGGGAAAAAGCCTTTATTTTTCTTAATAATGTTGCCATATTACAATGCTGTAATACTACTTAAATCTATTACACACTAAGTACTACCTACTTGTAGGTAGGTACTTGAATTTCGTTAAAATAGGTATTCATTATCATTAATTTAAATAAAATGACGATTTAAATGTAGTTGAAGTTATGCGCCCCAATACACGTATACATTACAACAATAAAACTAAACAAAATATTAAATTAGTACCGTTTTTGTTGTTCTCGATTATAATTCCAACATAATCGGTGAAACGGAACGATTTTCTACCAAGTCGAATCATTTATTTCGATAGAGATTGAGAATACCATTTTCATGTAACACTCGACTTTTTCAGTAGACATTTTACTTTCGACTTATGTCGAATATAGAGATTTGTCGAACTCTGCGAGAATTGACTTCCAGCAGGACGGCGATTCTCGCAGATGAAATGTCGAATTCGACTTTAGTCCTATCTCATTCGCACACATTACATGTCAGCGTGACAAGACGTTCGTAGTGCTCAAATAAACGACCACCATTAAAAAAATGCGTTCACTCACTTTTCAATCCATTTCGATAGACTTGGCGCTCGACATAGCGATGTCGAGTGCCAGCGACCACTCTTTGCATGTCTATTGCTAGCAGTAGACATATGTCGAACTCGACATATCGAGAATAACAAAAAGCTGTATCAATCGACATCCGCCATTTTATTGCGACAAATGTCTCTTTCGAGATTAAGTCGAAAATGCGAGAATTGCCTTCCTGGATGGGACCATGATACGGATGACATCACGCCAGAAAGAATAAACAATATAAGACTTTAACAATAAGAAACAGGACAAACTGTTGTGTCTTTTGTCCCTTAAGGTGTAACCGTAGACAGAGTAACCAAATAGACGCAATAACATCTGATGTCTCAGTCTTGAGAGACAAGAATAACATTATGTAGGCATCGTAAGTGTGAGAGAGATAGATTTATTTATTTTTTGTCCCTATCGCTGTAACCTATATTTTTTGTTGGGCACCAGCTTCAGAAATGACATGACAGTCCGGAGTGAAACATTGCCGTAAGTTTAAAGGTATTCTTACAAATTAAAATTTGAGCAAAATTGAAGCGCTAATCAAGTGTTCGTGTTCGTGTGTTGTATTGTAACGTATCGTCATCGTTATATCGTTAAGACAATCGTAATATGTAGTGTAAAAGGGTGCAAAAATAGATCGGAAAACAACGATGCCAATATTACGTTCATAGATCAGTATTGTACTTCGTTTTTCTTTTTATGTTTTAAAACTTACTGTACATAGTTTATGAAGGATCGAGCATGGTTATTTTGCTTGGAATACTAGCTCATAACGATCAAATAACATCGAAAAGTATTTTGTTCTCCTTTACGGCTTTTCATAGAATAAATATACAGAAATTACAGTAGTATTCAACTAGCCCCCCCCCTAGCACATTAGGAAGCTATTTCTTTGTGCAATAGTAAAAAGAAACTGGATTAGTTTGATTGACTTTGTTTTAAGGTTTCCGCCTCATGAAATAGAACGTAAAGAATGGATAAAGGCGTGTGATAAAGCAAACTGGACGCCATCCCAAAATAGTCGAAAATGCTCAGTACATTTTGAAACGTCCTTATTCATGATAATTAAAAACAAAACATATTTCAAGCCTTATGCTGTACCCACTCTACATGTTTCGGTAAGTATTTAATAATTATCATTCTTTACAATTAGATTGTCTGATAATAAGTAGTCGTACTTCCAAATGAAGGATACACGATAATACCCGGGATTGCTAGATTTATTCAAGTCATATCTGTCTACACGCGATGTAATCAAACTTTGTCGTTTGAATTTTTGTATTTAGCTCAAAAATCTATTTTGGCTGCTAAGCGTCTAAAAAAGTTGCGAGCTGTTCGTCACTCGAAGATGTTATAGCTGAGCTGCAATTGAAAAATCTTGTATCACGTGAAGATGCTGATATTTCAAGCACTATTGATATAGCAAACATAGATTTGTGGGTGTTGATAGTAAAACAAATAAGTATTCTCCTTCTCTAAGAAAGTTTGCATTGTGTTTGCACTTTTTGAGTCCTCGAGCATACTCATATGTCCGAAAACAATTTAATACGTGTCTTCCACGTGCACAAACATTAGTTAGTTAGTTTATGAAGTCGACAATATATTGTCATTCATTTGACATTTCAGTGTCCGACTAATGTATGGGAAAATGTTCAAATCGCATGCGCGAACTGGCAGACGTGGTTTCCTTATAAAACTTCTCTAGCGAGCAATCTACATGGGGGTTAATTTCAAAATGTTTGCGCATTCCTCATTGAAATGAACCAATGTGTGCGCTTAATACGTACCTATATATAAATTATAAGTGATAGACTTTTCGAAATAATAATATTAAGGACAATTAATTAGGCACTCATGGATTGTGGGTAGGTATTTATATCTAGCAATAAAATACAAAGTAAATAATAGGTATATTTTGAAATATTTTATTCAACAATTTACATTGTATTCCTATAGAAATCTTAAATTAATACTTATTACAGTTATTACATTTCTATATAATCGGAACTCGATCGTGTCCCGGTGCACTCACACATACAACACATCGTTTAAAGGTCTTGATATTTTCCAAGTGAAACCACGTGCGTACAAGAAGCAGTTAATGGCTGAGATTGGGTCGAGAAAAGCAGGCTCAATTACATGATTAACGTGCAGTTTACACACAGAACATAACAGAAATCTCCCTCTCTCTCTCACACACACACACCCTTTCAACACACACAATTACACACTCTTACAACTTACATACTTACACACATACCCTTTTCTTTGTTCTCCCCACTTCCTATTCCACTTTCCCACCTCCATATTTTATTAGCTGTTACTAATTATTATTATTTTGTATAAATTAAGGAGACCTATTTTTTGGCTTGCACGCATGTAAAAAAAAACAATTCAGGCATTACATAGCTGTAAGGTTTCTCAGAAAAATTAAAATTAAAAAAATAATATTTAATGTTACATTATTTTATTGACTATGTTCTGTACATATCTATTAACTTACAACTTAAAAAGATGTGTACATATTGGTATCCATACATTCCAGTAGATCTTGACTCTCGTGTCAATATTATCAGTATTAATGTTTTCCACTACGTGTTGTAGACACCTCACCGTACTGTATGTTACAAGGTTACAGATGCGCTGGTCACCTTGACAACTTAAGATGGAGATCCTCATGTGCCGGTAATAACGCTGGTCTCCTTCAAGCCAGGAATGTTTTATGACAGATATAACTAAAAGGGTGGTAGTGGGGTAAAACCACAACAGGCAGACGTGCACAAAAACATACCACCATAAAAATGCTCGGAGTTGACGAAAAATAGAGTCGTTGTGTTGCTGCTGTCATGTTCCATGGAACAAGCCGCCGTGGTTCTAGTACCTAATGATTTATTCGCTTTCCTCACAGAAAAACGATAGACATACAGACATTTCACGACGAATCGAGGACTACTATGTTGTAGGTTACATAGATAGTATAAGTAGCAGGCTCAACCTTGTGGTGCTTTGGCACTTTAACTGAAATACGAATGTCAAGAAATCCTTTAAAAATATTGCGACAGAGTTCCAGAGTTGAAGTTTGATGTATCTCCCACTTTAGATAGTGCGAGTATAGTTCCATTTCCATGTTCCTATCATCTATATCCTATAATAGGTATAGTTTTTACTCCTGCTCCTACATGCGCCGCGCTGTCTAGCACAGCGACCCCACTCCCTGCCGTAGATTACATACCTACGGCGCTGCGTGTTTATCATTATCTTATCGTAATCTGTAATGCCCAACCCTGGCCTGTCTGCAAATTCCATCATATATAAGTCGTGAATTGTTCGCGAACTGAAAGTGTACAAAAAGTATTCAGTCCAGCAGATCACTCCAGCTGCGCAATAACATTATATATTAGTACATAGATATCATTGCTTCCCAGCTAATTATAATGGCTCGAACACTGGACATGTACTGGCAAGACGAATGCCCAGACGTGCGAGCGCGCAACGCGCGGCTGCTGGAGTCGCGGCACCTGGCCGACTGCGAGCTCGCGGCGGGCGCGGCGCGCACGCTTGTGCCGGCGCACCGGCTGCTGCTCGCCGCGGCCTCGCCCGTGCTCGAGGCGCGACTCTACGGCGCGTCCGCCGAGCGACCCGCGCCCGTCGACCTCTCCGACGTGGAGCTCGACACCCTGCACATTGCTCTCCGGTGAGTTCAGTCAACACAGTCGCGGCACCCGGCCGCCTGCGCGCGCCCCCTGTCTTTTCTCATTACTTGCTTTGGTGTATACCGGACCTTAACATCCGGTGGCCCGATTGCTCGTCTGTCTTCCTTATAAGTACAATAAGAAGAAGCCGTTCCCAGGTACTTACATAATAAAACTCCTATCTCAAAAATTGAGTGTCATTTTTTCGTTCCAGATACATCTACACGGATGACCTCACTGTAAACTCGTGTGAGGAGGCCTGCGCTCTGTACCGATTCGCAAGCCAGTACATGATGTGGGGCCTACAGGCGGTCTGTGCGGAATACTTGATGGGGAACGTCAAGGCACAAGACGCCTGCGCCTCCTATGAGCTGGCAAAGCTGGTCGGGGAGAGCCAGCTGGCAGAATTATGTTTAAAGGTGAAGATTTGCCAATGGGCAATGTGAACATTCTTCTTCTTGTCTTGTGAGCTAACCACATTCAGTTTTTTAAGGCCACCTTAAATGCCTAAATAATTTTAAAAAATAAATATAAATTTTGTAGAACCAAGTGCTGAAAATCTTAAATAATAATAATAATCACTTCCATAATCCTAAATATCTACGTGCTGAAGATATTTAATGAAAGATTTTTGACAACATGGTGTTCAATGAAGAGTAGTTGGCGAGTAGTAGTTAAAGTCAAAGAGGAACAGTTTGCTCCCAAGAACTCTTCATTGAACTACTGGGAACTACATAAACACTTACAGATAATATAAAGTTCTTTACAGCTAACGATGTTCAGACTGGGTATATGTAGGTAATTTGTCTACTCATACGTCTGATATTCTATCCCACCTCCTACCTATGTGTTTGAGCATATCAGACCTTATTTGCATTATCATCTTACTAAAACTATTTCAGACAATGGAAGAAAAAACAATAGAGGTTCTAGAGGCGAACAGCCTAGCCGAGGCCCAGCCGGAGACGCTGGCGACTCTGTTCGCCCTGGAGCCGCTGAACATAGACTCGGAGCTGCAGCTGTTGGCCGCCGCCGAGCGGTACGTGCGCGCGCAGGACGGGCCGCGCCGGGAGGGGGGCGACGCGTCTCGAGCGGGGCAGGTCAGTGTTCAGTGACGTCTCAATGACGACGGCTCAGGTAGCTGTACGGTGCGGGAGGAATGACGGATGACGTAACAACCATAGAAGCAGGCACCCCCCAAACCCGTTCTCTCTCCCAGGCCCGTACCGAGCAGCTACCTAAGGCGTCGTCTCAGTTTACCGGTAAAGAGCCCTTCAATTTAAATAATGTTTTACTGACGTGTGTTTCACACACTACAGTGTGGGTGGGTGACCGCCGATACATTTGTATCTGACCTCTCCATGTCTTGGAAGGCACATGAAACCGTCGTAGGTCAGCCCAGGCGCGGATCCAGTTCCATTCCATTCCTCCCGCCGTTGTGGTACCGCCCGTTCTAAATAGCAAGACAGGGTTCCCTGAATAGGAGTAGGTATGTAACCTACCTGTAGTGATCTCTAATATATTGATATTGAAGCAACGAATACATTTTTAGGCGTGAAATATCGGTCTAGGTTAGGTCTTTTAGCGAATTTTGGATTTGAAACTGTTTCGTCCTACAAGAGGTATAATTAAGGTTTATAAAAGAGACTGAACGATATGAGGCATGTAAGTATTGCTTCATGTTGAATAACAACGGGTCGGTTAGGTACCTGCGTTTAGGGGGGGGGGGGGGGGGGGGGGGGGGGCTAACGCACATGAGATAAGTACTACAAACCACAAGAAAGAGCAACTGCATGCCATGCCCGTCGCGGTCGGAAGGTACCTTATTAACTATTTATTCAAAATGTCGTAATTTATCACAGACCCCAGCTACTGCCAGGGAGGCTGGGGACGAGTCAAGTGTGAGCGGCGCCAGTGCTGCCCCGGCGACCAGCAGCACGCAGCCCGAGTCTGATTCTATAAAAGGTACCATGTTATTTTGCTATATTAATTTATGCATTTCAATTCGAAAGATCACTAAAATTCAGGTAATTTGCAACTTATTTGGACAAGAACTACAAACGTTGTAGAACAGTGTAATTGCGCTCCTGAGCTTAGGTGCTCAGTGCCTTGTACCTTCTATTTTAATATTCTCTGGTACTAGTGAGACTACTCGGTAAAACAACTGGGAACGGCCGTCATTATGAACATAGCGTACAGTAAGGCAACAAGCCACAGCAACCTTCCCGTGTACTCGTATGGGACGGATAAGAATATCCTTGCCGCCCCGCGGTAAGCGTGTCGTACGAGGCGACCGACCCGAGTAACACCCCATCAGCGTGCGCCTGGCTAGCGACCACTGTTCTATGTAAAGTCTGTCGTCAGATGTATTCGCTTCGGCGTTGATGTGTTTCGGCAGTGTTTATAGAAGAGTGCTTCTAAGCCCGTCTGCTCTTCATCTCTCGTCTCTTAGGCCTCATCGTCACTTACCACCAGGTGAGATTGAGGTCAAACGACTCGTCGCATAAATAAGCTATCACTGCCCGCTTGTCACAGGCGCATGTGCGTGCGCAGATGACGGCGCAGTGCGCGCCGCGCTGCGTCACGTGCGGCTCCTCACGCTGCGCCCGGATGAGTTCGCGGAATGTCCCAGCCTGGGCTCGCTGCTCAGCGAGAAAGAAATATTTGAAATAATTATGAACATTGTGTCTGATAATTCATCAATACCGATGCCAGCAGGGTTCTCAACCAGCAGGATACCAAGAAAACAGGTAAGTTGTAGGTGCCGATTATTATTATTATTATATCTTATCACACGATTACTTACCGTCAGTTGCACGAAATCTCCTTGAAGTCGTCTTCATTAAAACACGTGCTGTCTCTTTCTACGCCTTCCTATCAATAGATCACAACCTTTCCTCTCGAGTGATAAGTGAGCTCTGAAAGCGAGCCAAGGGTGTGGGCCATGGGTGTGTGCTCAATGGTTTGGACAAGTTCCATACATGCCCGACTGAATGTATGGGGCGATGCTCACAGTGCCACACTGGCGAGTAGGTACCTGTAGACGCGGGTTGCTCGAGTAATAGTAGTGTATATGCATGTATTATTTTCATGGTTTTAACTGGTTGTTCTGTTTACGTTGGTACATTATCAACAAAAACAAAAAAATATATCATTTATATAAATATGAATATTTATTGTAATGAAAACAAATATTTAAAACTGCAATCACATCGGGTTAAACGCCTCCATTTTGGCGCGCTCTCTGTGACGTCAGCGTCCACAACAGCCTGCCAGGGTGGAGTGTTCAGTCAGCCAAACAAAGCGAATTACTTGTTGGTTGACGAGCCAACATGGACGGTGACGTCACGTTTCGGTCTAACCAATAGCGTGCGTTTTGCTATTTCGAATCTCTCTCACATTTTTCCCACTTCTATTCATTTGCGGCTAGTTTCAAACAGGTTTAAATAAGAATGACTATAAGTAGGTATGAATCTAGGTACATATTATAACTTTGTCTTGTTATGTCATGTAATAATGTAATACGTTTCTTTAGACTAACCTTTAGTTTAGAAAAGCCTAAAGTCGCGGTTTCGAATCACACTAATGCTGTTATATAAATATACTTACATACAGTACGTCTATTCTATTAATGTCTCTTGAGAATTTTCGTGTCTCATACAATCGTCGACAGTTGATATGAAATACGAAGACTGTATATAGGGTGCTATTTTATTAGATTAAAATATTTACAGGGTGTATGTGCTGGTAATTATAAATCGTATAACAACCCTAAAAAGAAATTTTCTTTCGAGTCATTTTTTTGATTTAAAATCGGCGACAAATGTTTTTTTTTAATAATGGCCTTTATTGTGTTTCAGGCACAATAATTCCGCCAATGTCGCGTATTAGACGGAACACGAAAAGAGAATTGGCCGGTTATTTTTTTGTTTAAATTGTTGTGATTTCTTTATGCTGAGAGTCTAAAGTCGACCGGCACCATCTAAAACAAAACAACACAAACATTTATGGACGAGGACAACACAGAAATATATAGATATACAAATAGGAAGACATGTAAACAACACAAGAAACGATAGAGTTAGAGTTTTATATTGAACATTTGGATATATTTACATAAATATTTAATAAAGGGAGAATCAACATAGGTTAGAAGGGATTGGAAATTTATAGGACGGGGGATCTCAGGTGGGAGGACATCATATAACGAGAATAAATATCTTGGACAATTAAAAAAAATGTGATCCGATGTTCCCTCATCCAGACTGCATTCACATAGTGAGTGGTCTCTTACTCGAATTTTGGCCAAAAAAACTGGCGTGCAAGCGGCACCCAAACGGAGCCTACAAATGCTTGAAGTGACTTGTTTATCGGCTGCTCTATAACGGAAGAACCATGGTTTGCAAGGGATAAAAGGTTGAATTGACCCATAATATTTACCTACTTTTGACCTTGATGCATTCCACAAGTTGTTCCATGATTCCACCAAATCTCTTCGTGCGATGGACATAAGGTCAGAGGAAATGTTCCTATAATGAGATAAAGATCCAGATTGAACTGCATCTTTAGCCCATGAATCTGCCCATTCGTTGCCCGTTATTCCGCTGTGGCCCGGAATCCATGCTAGAGCAATTTCGAGTCCGCGAGATTCGCAGCGGTGTAGAAGGTCTTTGATTTTAAAAATTGCAGGAAATCTTAATTTATTCCTGAAAGGGTTGGCTATATTGCCTGCCTCCAAACAGATTTTTGAGTCGGATAGAATTAAACATCTGTTAATATCATGAGATTCAGCGTAGGAAACAGCTTCCAGGATAGCTATGGATTCACCTGTGAAAACTGAGGATTCTGGGGGACATTTGCAACTTAAAACAATTTTAAATTTTGGTATCCAGACTGCTGCCCCTACACACCCGTCTTCAGAGAGTTTGGAAGCGTCCGTATACATTCTTGTCCAATCTTTCCAGTTTTTATCAATGATATCATTAAAGATGGAATTTGCACAAGGGTCATCTTTAATAACGCCGAGATCCAGTATTATTCGAGGGGTGTGAATAAGTGCGTCGTAACTGCAGGCGAACAACGGGAGAGTGTTGGATTGAAAAGTTGGTGAGGGTAAGTTTTTGAATTTTTGATACGAGTTCAATAAGTTTGGAGGATCTTTATTAGCCCAATAGCCCCCAATGGAAAGAGGGTTTCTAGGAGAGAAAATAACGGGTGAGAACGAAGCTGAGTGGAGCTAAATAGATATCTGTCCGCCAAATATTGTCTACGTAATTTCAGAGGAGGGTCAACGCACTCAACTTGCATCGCATTCTTAGCCGAAGACTTCATTGCACCCATCACTGTACGTAGGCATTTCGCCTGAATTAAATCAAGTTTCTCTATTGCAGTTTTTTGCAGGGTTCCAGGAGGAAAGAGACATAATCGAAGTGGCTGCGGATTAAGGCGTTGTATAAGAGCTTCTGGCAGTAAGGGTGAGAACCCCACCAAACCCCAGAAAGTGCTCGCAGGATATTAATATTTTTCTCACATTTTTGAATAACGTAGGAGAGGTGGGCATCGCCAGTCATTTTGGAGTCAAGAATTAGACCCAAAAATCGTACTTTATCCTCAACTGGGAATATTTGTTCATCGCATTCGCCTTAGCCTTTTGGGGTTGGATCTGACTTCCAATCTCAACTTTGGGCGCTCCATTGAGTCAAAAGCTAAGACCGCAGCCAAAAAAATTGGGCATCCTGAGTAAGGTTAGGCGGTACTTCACGCCGGGACAGCTCTTAAACCTTTACCAAGCCCAAGTCCGGTCGTGCATGGAGTACTGCTGCCACCTGTGGGACGGCTCAGCTAAGTACCAACTGGCTGCCCTTGACTCAGTGGAGAAACGCGCTAAGCGCCTTATAGGTGACGAATCGCTGGTGAAGGCTAGACTGCAAAGTCTGGAACATCGGCGCAAGGTTGCCTGTCTATCGGTATTTTATAGGATACATTTCGGAGAGTGCGCATCGGAATTGCACGACCTAATTCCAGCATCTCCATTCCGCCTTCGGACTACCAGGCGCGGGGAGGGGTTCCATCCTTATGTTGTTGATATCCCATCTGCTCGTACGAAGCGATTTGCTTCTTCGTTCATTATGCGAACGGCTAAGGAATGGAACAGCCTGCCGGCGTCTGTATTTCCCGAAACCTACAACCTTGGGATCTTCAAGGCCAGAGTGAATAGGCATTTACTGGACCCGCATGCTCCATCGTCGACCTCATCGTCGCTTACCATCAGGCGAGATCGAGGTCAAATGCGGGTTTAGTTACACATAAAAAAAAAAAAAAACTTCAATTGTTGGAGTGGTTTTTTTTTTCTGGAAAAAATCACTACACTACTTTTGGAAACAGAGAGACCGAGGCCATGATCTTCGAGCCAAACGTTAAGGTAGTACATAGCTGAATTTAATCGGGTTGAGACGTCTTCTGCCGACTTAGCTGATGTAAATAATGCGAGGTCATCGGCGTATTGTAAGATGTTACAGAAGGGGTTGACAGCTTGTTCAAGATCGTGAGTATAAATGCTATACAGTAGAGGACTGAGAACGGAGCCTTGGGGTAGACCTTTCCAGATTGATCTAGGGGGAAGAAGGGCTCCTTGAAAACGAACATTAATTGTCCTAGCCATGAAGAGATTCGATATGAAGTGTACAATCCTCACAGGGATACTCAGCTGAAGCAATTTTTGCCTGAGTATAGGAAGATTAACACTATCGTAGGCCGAGGCAATATCCAAAAATACTCCCACTAGGTCTTTCCTATCTGAAAAGGCAAATCGAATATTGGATGTTAAAATGGAACTACATACTAGCTAGGTCTTCCCTATCTGAAAAGGCTAACCGAATATTGGAAGTTAAAATGGAACTACATACTAGCTAGGTCTTCCCTATCTGAAAAGGCTAATCGAATATTGGAAGTTAAAATGGAACTACATACTAGCTAGGTCTTCCCTATCTGAAAAGGCTAATCGAATATTGGAAGTTAAAATGGAACTACATACTAGCTAGGTCTTCCCTATCTGAAAAGGCTAATCGAATATTGGAAGTTAAAATGGAACTACATACTAGCTAGGTCTTCCCTATCTGAAAAGGCTAATCGAATATTGGAAGTTAAAATGGAACTACATACTAGCTACGTCTTCCCTATCTGAAAAGGCTAATCGAATATTGGAAGTTAAAATGGAACTACATACTAGCTAGGTCTTCCCTATCTGAAAAGGCTAATCGAATATTGGAAGTTAAAATGGAACTACATACTAGCTAGGTCTTCCCTATCTGAAAAGGCTAATCGAATATTGGAAGTTAAAATGGAACTACATACTAGCTAGGTCTTCCCTATCTGAAAAGGCTAATCGAATATTGGAAGTTAAAATGGAACCACATACTAGCTAGGTCTTCCCTATCTGAAAAGGCTAATCGAATATTGGAAGTTAAAATGGAACTACATACTAGCTAGGTCTTCCCTGTCTGAAAAGGCTAATCGAATATTGGAAGTTAAAATGCTCAAACTATCCGTCGTGCCCCTGCCCTTCCGGAATCCAAATTGGGAACTAGCAATTATACCTCTGTTCGCCATCAGCCATTCTAATCTATTCTTGACCATGTGCTCAAGGATTTTACTAAGGGTGGAAGACAAGGCAATTGACCGATAGGAAGACGCTTCACATGGGTTTTTCCCCGGTTTTAAAATCGGAATAATAATTTGGATTTTCCAAGAATCCGGAACAAAACCTGTTTGATAAATGTCATTCAGAATATTGAGGAAAAACCGTTTTGATGGTAAATTAAGTTTAATTATAAAAGAGTAAGGTATGCCATCTTCACCTGGGGACGAATCCTTGAGGCCATTTATGGCATAAAGAAGCTCTGTTAGAGAAAATATATCATTAATAATATAATAATCATCATTAATAAAAATGTAATTGTATGCGGTGATTTTAATGTTAATATTTTAGATAATACTCCCAAAAAATCTAGTTTAATAAATTTATTTCGTAATTTTAATTTAAATTATGTTTTTTATGAACCCACATGCATCTCAGCGACGTCTGCTACTTGCATTGATAATGTATACTGCGATTGTGACGTATTAACACGAAGTAACATAAGTTAACTTCAGATCATACAGGACAACTTATTGAATTAGCAACAGTATTGAAATGTCCGGTAGAGTGTATATCAGGCAGGCCCATAACTACGCATAAGATAAATACATTTAGGGAATTATTGGCTACAGAATTGTCACTTCTTGAACATAATAACGACCCTCAGTTCATGTACAATACCTTTTTCTTAAGTATTAAAGACTGTTACGAATCGATTTTTGACTTAAAAATCTATAAAAGGAACCGTAAACCATCATTTAATGACTGGGCCACAAAGGGTATAAGGAAAAGTAGAGACAGGCTCTATGATCTTTATGCCGAAAAAGCTTACAGACATGACGCAATGTTCCTCGATTACATTAGAGCCTATAGTAAATTATTTAAAAGTGTTTGTTTAAAAGCAAAATCGCTATTTCTACGGGATAAGATTCGATCGTCATCTAATAAAGTGCAGACAGTGTGGTCAATTATTAAATCAGAAACTGGTAAGTCAACAGTTGCTGAACGCGAGTTCAAATTAAAAGATGGCAATAAAATGTTAACAGACAGAGCCGAAGTAGCCAATAAATGTATATCCTTTTTCACAAACATTCCATTAGAAACAACAAGTTCCCTTAATGCCAGTACAGCAGAAGCAATCCGATTGTTGGAATTACATGTAGAGGCTTCTCCAAACGTTCTTAAATTTCAAAAGGTTACCGCTACAACTATTTGCAAAACATTTAAATCTATCAACATAAAAAACCGAAGACCTTTGGGGTCTATCGGTTAAGTTACTAAATTCAGTAATTGATATTTTGGCACCCTGTATGGCATTTATTTTTAATCACTGCATTGATGAAGGAGTATTTCCGGACTTAATGAAGTGTGGTAAGATTCTGCCCTTATTTAAAAGTGGTTGTACTACGGAACCAAGTAACTTTAGACGAATATCTATCTTACCATCGCTTAGCAAAGTTTTTTAAAAAAATATCTTGACTCAACTGACAGCTCACTTCAATTTAAATAATTTGTTTCACAAAAATCAGTTTGGGTTTACAAAGGGTTGTTCGACTGTAGATGCTGCCGCCAGGTTTGTAGGTGCGGTGTTTAACGCTTGGGAGGAGACACAGGATACTCTTGGAGTGTTTTGTGACTTGTCCAAGGCGTTTGATTGTGTGGACCATTCAACTCTATTAAGTAAACTATGTCATTATGGAGTTAAAGACCAGGCCCTTAAACTAATGAAGTCATACTTAAGTGGAAGAGTTCAGCAAGTTGACGTTAAGGGTGTAAAATCCGATGGCATGACGCTTAGAATGGGCGTGCCTCAGGGATCTATTCTCGGCCCGTTTCTTTTCCTTGTCTACATTAACGATCTCCCATGTATGGCTGACAAGTTGTCTGAGATCATTCTTTTTGCCGATGATACTTCATTGTTATTTAAGCTTAACAGAAAGGAACCTAATCTGAGTGCCGTTAACGATGCACTTTCTATAATGCATGGTTGGTTTAGCACAAATAATTTGGTACTGAATCCTAACAAAACCAAGTGTATCAAGTTTACTCTGTAATAATAATCTCAGTTTACCGAGTCTTCTCAGTATTGACGGCAAAGATCTGTCACTGAGTGACAACACAAAATTTCTCGGTTTGACGATGGATCCCAAATTGCAGTGAGCCCTCATATTAATGACCACGCTTCGAAACTTAGTTCGGCAGCCTACGCTGTTCGGAAAATACGACAGGTTACTGATGTGGAAACTGCTAGGTTGGTTTACTTTAGTTATTTCCACAGCGTGATGTCCTACGGGATACTACTGTGGGGTAATGCTGCCGACGTACACAGCATATTTGTTATCCAGAAGCGAGCAATTAGAGGTATATACCGTTTGGGATCCAAGTATCTTTGAGAGAACACTTCAAAGAAGTCAATATTTTGACGGTTCCATGCCAATACATACTAGCGACTACAATGTACGCACGTAAACATGTCAGTAGTTTCACTAAAAATAGCGACATCCATAACTATAATACGAGGAGCAAAGAAAAATATGTATTGCCAGGAACGAGGTTAACAAAGACTATGAAGTCATTCATAGCGAATTCCATAAAATTTTATAATCTTGTCCCAGAGGAAATCAAAATGTTGACTGAAAGAAAATTTAAAATAACGGTTAAAAAATTTCTCATCAAAAAATCGTATTACAGTGATGATCAGTACTTAAACGATAACAATGCTTGGCGTGGTCATGACGTGATCTAAAAATTAGTATTATTAATTAATATATTTTTGTTTTGTTTTCAATTTCATTATGATTCGTTATTTTGTTTATTATTTTAATTGTTAATTTTATTGTTATTTTGAATGTATATTATTGACGAACAACAGTGTACAATTTGTACCAAATTGAAATAAACGAATTGAATTAAATTTATCAGGGGCAATTGGAGAAGAGATTGGGGAGGGAAAAGAATCTTTCTCAGGGCCGGAAGGGGGAGCAAGTTTATCTGTGAAAGACTCCAACCAAGGAGATGGATCATTAGAAGTATTTAAATTGGATGTAAGGGATCCACGGAACTTTCTAATATTTTTCCAAATCATGGACGGTGGAGAGTTTGGAGACAAACTTTCGCAGAAACCTATCCAACTTCTTTTTTCTTTTTAGAAAATAGTCTTCTAGCCCTGGCTGCGACCCTCTGATATTCAAGTAGAGCAGACTGTAAGGTCCACGGCCGATTGAGGGTTTTGATTAGGATAAACCCTATGTGTGGGAGAGCCATCATTTATAATGCAGACATTAATGTCATCAAATAAATCAACTAGGGAAGACGAAAGGGTATCACAATGGTAAGAACCCCAGGAGGTGTGATGACAATTAAAGTCTCCAAATAGTATCAGGGGGTGCGGAACAGACAAGCAAATAGAATTTAGCTCAGAAATTACAGCTGAAGAAAGGTGAGGGATATATATCGACAGGAACGTAATACCCATTACTTTAGCAGCAACAGCATTAATTCCCTGAGAGTGGGCAGGGAGGGGGATTTGGGAATAAGTGAAGGATCTATTAATTAATAATGCACAGCCTGCATGGCCGTCATCTCTATCCTCCCGGAGGCACGCGTTCCCAGGAATCCTGAAGTGGGATCCCGGCGTCAGCCATGTCTCCGAGATGGCAGCGACGACAGCAGAGAATTTTCTCAGTAAAAATATTACATCGTGTTTTTTATTTAAAATGCTTCTACAATTCCATTGTAGGATCTCTAGGTACTGACTGTGAGCCATTGGGACTAATACAGGGTGGACCAAAAGTCCGTTAACATTTGAATAGGTCGCTGCGTCGGCGCGGGCGGGGTATTGGCGCGGGGGGTGTTACTACAAGCGAGAGCTACTAATAGGGATTTAGTACCATGGCGTCATTCAGCGGAGCGCAACGCGCATTTTGCGTACGCGAGTACTATCGAAACAACGATTCTACGACCGAAGCTAAACGGAAATTTTGTAATCATTACAATATACGGAACAGAAATCAAGCACCAACAATTCAAACGATTAAAAAATGGGTACAGAAGTTCGAAACAACAGGTTCAACTTTAAGTCAACCACGATCCGGCCGACCTAGGACATCGCGCGATCCAGTAAACATAGAGCGTGTACGAGCGTCTGTTCGAGAACAACCTGGTCTCTCTACTCGAAAGCGGTCTAGTGCTTTAGATGTGCCCAGAACATCTCTAAATCGCATTCTACACAAAGATTTACATTTACATCCTTACAAAATTCAAATTGTACAGGCTTTAAAGCCAAATGACCCTGCTCAGAGACTGCAGTTTGCTAACGAAGTGCTTGAGAGGTTTACGAGCTTCAATAACATCTTTTTCTCAGACGAGGCACACTTCCACCTAAATGGACATGTCAATCGACAAAATTGCAGATACTGGAGTGATACTAACCCGGACTTGAAGCACCAAAAACCTTTACACTCGCCCAAGGTTACTGTATGGGCCGCATTGTCAGCCAGCGGAATCATTGGTCCATATTTTTATGAAGATCAGAGAAACCGCGCCGTCACCGTTAATACAGAGCGATACATTGTGATGCTACAGATTTTTTTTGCTCCAGCATTACAGGACTTCTCAGGCTTTAATCGAAGCTCTTGGTTCCAACAAGATGGGGCAACATGTCACACCTCCAATGACTCTATAGCAGCACTTCGTGAAATTTTTGGCCAAAAAGTCATATCCAAAAGAGGTGACATTCACTGGCCACCCCGCAGCCCGGATTTAACTCCAATGGACTTTTACCTTTGGGGATATCTCAAAAGTAAAGTTTACATCAGCAACCCAGTGTCTATTGAGGAATTAAAAGAAAATATACGCGAGGAAATGCAGAACATTTCACCAACCACTTGTCGGGCGGTCATGCAAAATTTCCGTTCCCGGTTACAGGTGTGCCAGGATGAACAAGGGTCACATTTGAATGATGTTATTTTTAAAAAGTGAAATCCTAATTTGTCTACTTTATTATTAAATAAACAGTTTTTCACTAAAGTAGCATTTGTATTTTTTATAACCATTTTAAATGTTAACGGACTTTTGGTCCACCCTGTAGTATTAGCAAGTTGGAAGATCTTTTCGGCAACGTTGGGCGGTAAACTATCGCTGTATCTTGAAATGATGCTACTAAGGAGAGACAGCAATATTTCGACTAGATTGTCGTTAGGGGAAGCTATTAAAGATGAAGACTCCTGAAGGGCACAACCATTAGGCATAGATGATGGAATATTTCCAACAATTGCCTGATGGGCTTGTCTATCATACCCTTGTGGGAGAGGGGTTCTGGGGCGAGGGGGGCGTATTACTGTTTTTCTGAATGATCTGGGAGTATTGGGAGGGTTACTTGTTTGGGTAGGGAAAATAGGATTGGGAGAGGGGGAAAACATCACACTGGCAACCTCGGAGTAAGATCTACGGACTGTGGGAAACTGAGCAGAGGCTTCCGCATACGATATACTCTGCTCTGACATAACTAGTTTGATGGATCTTTGCCTTGAGTGTTCTGGGCAATGTTTATCCGTGGCATAGTGTCTTCCAGAGCAAAAAAGGCAAGTTGAAAACTCCGGACGAACTTCACAGCTGTCCCCAAGATGGTTTTGTGAGCATCTGTAGCACCTTGGCTTGGAGCGGCACTGACTTTTGATGTGTCCATAACGGCAACATAAATGACATTGAATAGTTGGATATTGGTACGTCTCCACTGTAAGAGATGTGTGGAAGATGTACACATGCTTGGGAAGACGTTGGCCCTCAAAAGTGAGTACAACTGACTGTGTGCTTATCCATTTAACGGAATCATCATCGTTCTGACCCTTCCTGTTTAAGCGTCGGGCTTTTAAGAGCTTACCATGTCCGTCCGGAGTCTCCATAGCCTCAGCAAGTTCCTCCATGGACCAATCAACTGGTACGCCATGAACTAATGCCATTCTAGATACATTATACGATGGAATGGATGCTTTCAGTTTGTTTGATTTTAAGCACTGCAGTTTTAAGAAATTGTTTGCATCCTCGGCAGTTGTGAATTCAATGGATACTTTGTTTCGTCCTACATCTTTAATGCCGTCCTTTGTAATGTTTTTCACATTATTTCTTACAAGCAATAACCCTACCTTTATTGGGCGGAGAGTTAATCCGGCAGAGGGGTCTTCTTCTTCTCGGGAGATGTGAACTATATATGGGCCGCAATCTTGGGGACCATAAACTCTATTCAAGTCCAAAAGCTGGTATGTGGTTTGGATGGAAGCTGATAATTCATCACGATTGGAAATAGATACTTTAATTGGAACATTATTCATCGCATTGTTGCCTGGACGTTTGGTACCGCCTGCACGTTGCTGTTCGTTAGAAATTTCCATTGGTGACTCGGATTGGAGTGAAGGGGTCTGGGGGAACATCGTAGGTGAGTTCGTGATACCAGGCGGGACGCCACCGCCCGACGTGCCACCGTCACCAGGGTAATCGTCCCCCATGATGGTGGGTTAGTCGGCCGATTACGGCCAAATCACTGTATTTACACACACAACTTACACAATTTATATACCACCACCGTCTCTAAAACAAATAAATCTCAACTAAAAGAACAAACGTGGAAAATTTTAGTCAAAACACTCGCAAAAACCAGGACAAATCTCATTAACACCGTGTGTCAACTAGGTCCGCGCCGGAAATCGACACATGATCTTATTAGTGACGGGGCGCCCCAGTATGTAGTCACGGCCATCAAAATGACAGTAAATCAGTGTTGCCATTTTGAACCACAAAAATCGTACGATTGTTCATGAATTAAATATTTATATAGGTAGTTAATTTGTTTTAAATCGGATCACATGACTGATGTAAGGAGATGATTATTTTGTTACCAATTTACAATATTTGTCCATACTTTGTTTCATTCGTAATTCATCATATGCTAAATACACTACGTAATATCGAAAATCGATAAAATGACAACACTAAAGAAGAAAGGTTCACACCGCCATCTATCAATTTTGTGTAAAATGACAACAAGCGTAATTCTTTGTAGCACCCATAGATGTCTCTAATAATAAAATCGTATTTTATAATTTGTAAATCACTTATTACAATATGTTTAACTTGAAATTACATAAATTTCGATATTTGTCTCGCACTTATTAACGATGCTGCACGTAGCGCCATCTAGTTTACGTTTATGTCAGGAATTACGAGATCTTAGGCATTCACCACCAGGCCCGTGGACTCTCGGGTTTGAGATGTACTATGGGTGGTTCTATGTTGAAACCCTCTCACAATATTAATTTTATACTGAATCCCTCCCTAACACCACATCGAATGCAATTTGTGGATAGGACTTGACCATGTCCACTCCACAAGATCGGTGGGGCTCGTAGCCAGTTGCGAGCGCGGTCAGTACCGGGACGGGTAGAGGCACGTTATCAACTGAGCCTCTCCGTGCCTCGGAGAGCGCGAGCGTGAGTCTGTGAAATGACTTCATAGCAGTTATCAAAAATGTTTCAAATCTCTTTGTCATAAAGATAGATATAGAGACAACGACCTCAATATATAGACGACCACGTTCATAGAAACAACGTGTTCCAAAATTCAAGCCTGCGCACTGACGCCATCTAGTAGGGATGCATAAAACTATTATGAATTTGTAAAATATTATCTCAGGCCGAGGACAGACCCGCCAGCCTATACCTGTTGGGAGTTTTAGGCACTTCTGTAGTAATTGTAATAATATACCTGTAGTAATTGTAATAATATAATTGTAATATTTAATATATTACATCTGATTAATCACGTATCTATGAAAGGTTATACCCATTGCTGTATTAATATTAAGCTTTTATACCACATTCCAGTCTTAAAATTGAGAGTAAGCGACATCTATCCTTCGAATTTGGCGCGAATTTACAGCAGCGCCACCTTCTTGTTTAACCCGAGCAGCGAGGAGTGGGGGGCAGCGAAGCCACGCGGCGAGCGCCCGCCATGTTGGTTTCATTGGCGTATCGTTTTTCGAACAGCGCGGACGTGTTACGAAAATACGAACATTTTCGTTACTAATTTATTTTTTTTGTCAAAATTATGATCATACCAAAGATCGTTTGACCTAATTTTGATTAGTTTTTCAAAAATCTCCGCAATTCGTGGATGATAATATTCCTAAGATCTACAGTGCGTCACCTATTAGTGGTCGCGGTCTTCGTGGTCGTGGTGTGTTCCTGAGTCGTCGAGTCTGTCGGGGTAATAAAGGAAGGAGTCATCATTAATATCATGGATCATCTGAGGCTGAGTTGTTTCGGATATATTTTTTTTGCATTTCTTTTTCTATAAAAAATGCGAGGTATGTTACTTCATGTTTTCTTCGTGATTTCATTACTTTGACTCTTTTAGTGAGTTATTTATGATGCGATCTGCGTATAATTCGTTTTATTGTAAAATATTTCATCTACCCTCATTTGAGGGTATATTGGTGATTTCACAGCCTTTACGTAAGAGTATTCATACGATCGAGTCACACTCGTGGGTAATTACATAACTAATTTATTTAGAAAAATGGTTTACTTAAAACAGTAATAGTATCCGAATTCAATTCTAATTTGTTTTTCATTGAACTATCGTAATACCGTACCGTACCGATTATGATTGAATACTGATGATGTCAGTTATGTTTGAATTTAATTCTTAATGTTTTTTTTCATTCGACTACCGTCATAACTTAAAATATAGCTAAGTTTAGGCGGCCACACATAGCGGTGGACATTCAATCAGAACGTAGCGGTAGCCGTATAAAACGCAGCATAGAGAAGTCGGTTATTTCGATTCATAAAAGTTTAGTATTCCAAGAATTTAATGAAGCCGCAGCGTGCGGTGGCTCGGCAGTTGCGTGTTCGACTGAATATCGCTTGCTCTCAGAGCGCGTGTTCGATTCACGCCTTTCGACCATTTACTCCTGCGCATTGACGGTCTGTTTATATTTTTATGCACGTGCGCAACGATGCTTCATACAAACGCTGCTCATGACGCTGTACCTGCGCAAGGTAGACGCGTGGAGCCGAGTGTTCACATGCGCAATGATAGCCATCAGTCATCATCTTCAGCCAGGCTTCCTCTGTGAGTCTGGAGTTCCATGCATCATCCACATATCATTCATAATTTGAGGTCGTGGTGATAGATTTTATACCGTCGCCTTACGCAAGCAAGATATACGGTGCTCGTGCGCAACAATGATGCACCAACACCCCGCACATACCGCTCTGGCTGCGCAAGGTGTGCGAAGATTGAGCTGAAGAATGTACTACGCAATGGCTAATTAGATTCCTATATTGACTTTGTCATCTTTTGCATTTAATATAAATGCATCATTGGCAAGATTATCTTACAAGCTTATAATAATCACATTCCAGACTTATTTTTATTGCGATAAGCTTTTTGATATTTGTACTAAGGAGGAACCACAGGCTTAATGAGTAACAAAGGAGCACCAAAACGTGGTCTAAAAAGGTGTCTATTTGTGACTTTCTTCATGTCAACGTATATGGGAATGATCCTAAAAAGATTTATTCGTACAAAGTAAAGCTTTGACTCAGATTGAAGAGGATGGAGAGGGCAAAGTAATGTTCCTACGAGTTGTTGGCTAAGACACAAAAACATTCCGGCTTGATTCTTATCAAAAGAAAGAAAGATATCAGCTATGTAGATTACGAAGACATAATTCAAATCTTATAAAAACCCGCTTTATACAGGCAAAGAGGATGCCAAATTTGCAACAAATTTGATGATACCAATTTGAGGTCCCAATTGATATTTTTGAAAAGTAAAACAGTTCTTTAATATTAATTATAAGTTGTAATTAAAATTTATGATCTCAATATTTTTCAAGCTGATTTTTGACAGATGTCGTTGATTTATATCGTTAATTGTTTTGTTTAAATTGGATATTTTATATGACATGTCTTAGGCGTTACCAAAATTTGTCTCTGGAGTTACTATTTGTCCCTAATTTGAAAGTTAATTTTTGACTGATTAAGCTTTTACTATTTAGTTTTTGTCCTGGTTTTTAGCAATTTTGACATTAGTGGAATATATGCAACATTGTCCAGAAAGCGTTTTAATTCGATCTCGGTTTAAATTTCAATAATTGAAACTTTACCGTACTTTTTTTGACGTTGGTAACGCAGGAGACAAAGTGACAACTACTATTTAAGTAAAAATTAAAGAAATATTAAAACTGATATCACCAAATTTATCGATTAAGCTTTATGTAGCTATTAATAAAAGAAAATTACAGTAAAACTTGTTTTGTTTACAACTTTTTACACACCAAATGCTGGTCACGCAAAAGACACTTTTTAAGGCCTGATGCTAGTTTTTTTTAAATAGCAAAATAAATACTTTATAGAAGTCGTGCCCATTGTAGTTCGTAAAAGAATGATATATTTCTAATGGTCCTACACAATCAAAATGGTGATATTTATTCATTTTTATTTTAAAAAAATCCGCGAGCACACTGCCTATAATGTGGGTAAAAAAGTTGATTGACCCATCGTTGTATGGAGATCAATAATTAATAACATAATATGTAGGTACATTAATTTAATTAGCCTCACCGCTGGGGGCGTTTTGTATGACAATTTTGACGGTGGACTGTCAACGTGTTAAACGATGCACAGTTATAATGTGATAAGGTTAGGACTTCACCGGCCCGGTGACATGCGGTCACGCTTCAGCTCGCTACCACCAATCACAAACGTCAACCCTTCCTCCCTCCCCCCGTGTGTTTGTTCGCTGCAACCGAACCACAAGGGAACCGGCCTCGTGAAGTCCGATACTACGCGCGATATGAAGAAGGAATCAAATTGAAAACCGATTAACACATTCAGGCCACCATAGTACCTAACTAATCTACATAATTATTATAATTAAGTCTGTACGGAACCCTCGGAGCGGTCTCCACACCAGTGGCAGTCGGTTTTATTCTCCTGGTCAAGAGTATAATTTTCGATACTTTCTCCTCTGCAGTCACTTGTCGCACCGGCAGCGGTGGATACCGGGACAGGAGGAACCACCTTCCGATGCACCATCTCCGATGTCGCCTCGCGCTGCTACGCACAGACGTACAGATCTGAAGTGTTCAACGTGCAAGGTCTGTCGTGGAGGGTCATGGCATGGCATAGTAATAACATGACTTATAATACGATGACCGAAGAAACGGGACCTTTATGGATTTATCTCGAGTGCAATTGGGAGTCAGTTGAAGAGTGGCGGTGTGACGCGGACGTGGAGTGCAGGATCCTGTCGCGTTCAGGAGCCGTGCTACACTCCGAGAAGGGGAACCACTCATTCAGGTTTGTTCGTATTTGTAGTTACTAAACATGCACAGAACATTTTGCAAATCAATAACAGTAAATTAAAAATTAAAAAACCCCGACTCAGGGCCGTAACGAAAGCTGAATTTATGGTAGGGCAGTGAAGCTTTCGGGTAGGTACCACCCCCTTTATATTAAAGTGTGCTACTCTGTCTATTACATATTACAATGTACCTAAGCATTTACAATAAATACACATTGATGGTATTTTCAAGGTAGGGTGGGACAGGACATTGCCCCATAATGCCCTCCTGGCTACGGCCCTGCCCCGAGTTAACATTGTGAAGATCCCCTGACTTTTTCCTGGTCATCATCAGGTCCTCGTGATTCCAGTTGTGAGAAGGGAGGGCACCATGGTCATAAACTGTACTACTATCGTTCCAGAGATCACTGACATCAAACATAAGTACTCCAAGATCTTGGAAACCTCTGCTCCAATTTCTATCACATAAGGCTAAGAACACTCTCGACAAACTGTTAAATAAAAAAATCCGCGTCAAAATCGGATCATCGGTTTTTGAGTTATGATGCCACAGACAAACAAACATACGCATCAAACTAATAGCGCTCCTTCCCTTCAGTCCGGGGTTAAAAACAGCGCCATGAGCAGGTGTGACGGAAAATAAATAATTATTTTTTTCTTTTGATATTATTTTTCAATCCACAAATAATATGTATAATGTAGCAGGTAAGTAAGTACTCGTATATTGTACCTATATTTCAAATTCTTTAGAATCAAATAAATAATTCTGATTCTTGTATTATTATTGCAGTAACAACAGATATTGTACATCTATTAGTAACCTATCATGGGACCTCGTAAAGCGCTTCGACCACCGCGACTCGCCGAACGTCCTGTCTCTCAGAGTGGAGGTGCAGGTGACCGTCACCAGACCACCGACCCGTGCCCTCAACTGACTGACAATCGCGTACAACAATACAACGCGTGTAGATAGGTCTACACCAGTGCAAAGTCGATCGCGGTAAAATGATCAAGAGTGTTGGTTACTCAGTGACTAGAAGTGTACGGTCTTTGTTGGACTGTTGTCGGCGCGCGGAGTAGGTACCCACATCAGACATCAGCCTCGCAGCGGCCGTTCGCGGGGAAAGGGACGAGGAACACGTGTTTATGATTATATGTGATGTGTTGCGTCGGTGGCGTCGTGGCTAGGACGCCGGACTCCCGTGCGGGAGGGCCGGGTTCGAAACCAGGCATTGCCATGTACCGATGAGTTTTTCAGTTTTTTCGAAAGACTTACTTACCTTTGAGTTTTTCGGACTTTTTCAAAGACTCGCGTACGTTTACCGACTGCTCTAACGGTGATGGATTTCATCGTGAGGAAACCTGCATGTCTGAGGAAATTAAAAGTGTCCGAAGGCGTGTGAAATCCACCGCACAGCACTGGGCCCGCTCGGTGGATCATGGCCCGTACCCCCTCGTGCTAGGGGAGGCCTGTGCCCCGACAGTGGGCACATTAATAGGCTGATGATGATGCTGATGATGCGCCCGAGTTCACTAATAACGATTATCATAAGATGTTTTAGTCCTTTCGCTATTTGCACTGTATTACGTAACGAAGTGTATGTCAAGTTATGTACGCGTGATGTTTGGAGTACATTCTAGATTGTAAATTAGAACTAAGTGTATGTATAATAATATGAATGTAGTCAGTTAATTATTAGTCTGTTAATGTTGTTCCTTTTAATTTTGTTACACTTCTTTATTTTTATTTTATTTACTTATAAGCACGTGTTAGATTTAGAACATCGCGCTGTCATGTAGAGCAATAATAAAATATATAAAATAATATTTGAATCGTAAATTATTGTCAAGACGACATGATACTACACTATTGTATAGACACTACTAATTTTAATTATAATTCCACCATAGTTACACCACACATAGCTACATGATAGTTTCATGTTATAATTGGATCATCTCAAAACGGCAAATGGACTAAGGTCAGTCTAGTTACCAACCTTCTCACAATAGCTGTAATAATGCGATAACAAGAACTACCTACGTGATGTGTTTGGTACTGGTTATTCGTAGTAGGTAATAGTAACCTCAGGTTTAGCGAATTACCTACGTAACTAATGAAGTACCTACATTTGATTTAATAAGTCATGTGTAGTTAACATTACCAAGCACTACCAATGGACTATTGATTAAATGTAACTGCAATGGAAATGTCAGTCAGTGACTATGCAAAATAATAATATACTGCATTTATTTAGTTATTCATTCTAAGTTAGGGTATAAACATTATTGTTTTATACCCTAGGTATAAACATTATTGTTTTATACCCTAGGTATAAACATTATTGTTTTATACCCTAGGTATAAACATTATTGTTTTATACCCTAGGTATAAACATTATTGTTTTATACCCTAGGTATAAACATTATTGTTTTATACCCTAGGTATAAACATTATTGTTTTATACCCTAGGTATAAACATTTTTGTTTTATACCCTAGGTATAAACATTATTGTTTTATACCCTAGGTATAAACATTATTGTTTTATACCCTAGGTATAAACATTATTGTTTTATACCCTAGGTATAAACATTATTGTTTTATACCCTAGGTATAAACATTATTGTTTTATACCCTAGGTATAAACATTATTGTTTTATACCCTAGGTATAAACATTATTGTTTTATACCCTAGGTATAAACATTATTGTTTTATACCCTAGGTATAAACATTATTGTTTCGTTCATTGTTGTTATTTTGAGTGATGAATGGATAATTTTTATTTTACCTAAGCCATAAAGCCTCTGTGGCGCTTAGGTCCTCCAGGTGTGGTCTGAGTGGATGATTAGACCGAATGAAAGAATCCTGACTGCCACCTGGATTACTAGCATCTACACTGATGATCAGCATTGCAAATCTGAAAATAATGTTACACAATGTAATTATAGGATTTATTAAGGTACAAAGAATATTATCTATTATTATTTGTAGTTTGTAACACTAGCTTTAGTTCTTTTGTTTTTCTGATTGTCTTCTGAGTTGTTTCTTTGTAAATAAATAGGTATATGTAGTACCACCTAATATGTAAATAAATAGGTATATGTAGTACCACCTAATATGTAAATAAATAGGTATATGTAGTACCACCTAATATGTAAATAAATAGGTATATGTAGTACCACCTAATATGTAAATAAATAGGTATATGTAGTACCACCTAATATGTAAATAAATAGGTATATGTAGTACCACCTAATATGTAAATAAATAGGTATATGTAGTACCACCTAATATGTAAATAAATAGGTATATGTAGTACCACCTAATATGTAAATAAATAGGTATATGTAGTACCACCTAATATGTAAATAAATAGGTATATGTAGTACCACCTAATGTGTAAATAAATAGGTATATGTAGTACCACCTAATATGTTTTTAATGTCTAATTGTGTAAATAAAACTAGCTAAATAGAACTCTTTCTTTTTACTTTGTTCAGTTCATTTATACAGAAACCTGTTTAAATTAATAAAAAAATATTTACAATAATTTAAAGATGCATTTTGATTTAGTTACAGGAAAATGAGAATAACATACCAATTGAACATTCAAAGAGTGGTAATAGCAACATGGATCGCAATTAAGCACTTACCTCGAACACAAATGTATCACCGGCAGATTATATCTACAAATACACTCACCTGTGAAGGAATGATCCACAAAGAGCTCGAGAAACCACTGTGATTTCTAAAACAATGTTGTTTAAGTTAGTCCTTTAGCAACTTATTCAAGATCGTCTTATTTGACATTACAGACGAGCAAAAGACACTTTGCTGCTGTCAAAGTAGGCGTCATAGTACGAAAAGTCCATACTAAAAAAAGGTGAACGGTTTAAGAACGTCATCGTAAGCTGGCCTGCCGCGGGCCTGCTGACAAGTGGTCGTAGTGCGAAAAAGTAAGGCAGTTCAATTTAGGTCCTGCTTTAAGAGCTCGTAGTAATCCCCCAGGTATTGCACGTGTCTCTAGGCGACGGTGACTAGTTACCATCAGGTGGCCCGTCTGCCTGTTTGTCGTAGACAATTTATAAAAATATTGTTGACCGTTTTTCATACGTATAAAGTAGTACGGCTATAAGAAGCAAAGTGCGCAGATCACAACCAAAGGCACCGACGTGACCATCAGAGCGACATCATTGAATAGCAACACTATCCTGAGCCAACACGTAAGTTCTATTCCGAGTAGTTTATTCTATTCATTATTCTTATGTTACAAATTCAGTAACTGTAACACTTATACTGATAAAGTATAAAGTGTAAATTTTATTTATCTAAAAATAAACTCCTAACTGACTGACTTATCGACACCCGGTGTGACACATTCCAAACCTTAGTTATTCATAAATTCACTTTTACACTTCAATATATTGTAATTTTAAATTCTAATTATGGAATATGAATGTTAAATTAACACATAACAATGTAAAGTGGTCAGTGTGCGTATGTAATCTCCACGACACAGGCAACGCCTAGTGTGGAGGTTATAGTTTAATGTGAAATGTTAATTAATATTTTGTAAATATTTCAAAATTTTCAATACATTTCGATATATAGGCCATTTTGTAACAATGTATCCTAATTTAAATATTTTCCATGTTTTCACATCTAAAGTACCTACATCATTCATCATCATCGTCTGATGAAATCACCAAGCCTGTCGCTCCGCCGACGAAAAAAAGTCGCAACACCAACACTCCAAAGCACCGATCCAAGAAGCATATCAGGCCGTACAACCCTCCAGCCGAGAAGGCGATGGCTTACGAACTTTTCGGCGCCGATAGCGAGGAAGAATGTGCTGGTAAATATCCCCCACTATATCAATATATATTTTACATACATTTTTAATAGTAACTGCCTACAAATGTTTGCGGGCAGTTTTTAAACTGTAATAACAATTTATTAGGTATGTTATGTTATAAGGCTTATCATCTATTCAAATAAATATAATCTAATTCATAAGTTCAATAACAATATAATCCTTTAAATATGAAGTTCGTAACTGAATGTGTATTTCTTATTACAGTTCATCCTGATATTGCATCGAGAAACGATCGAGGTATTGAATGTGAAAGCTGTAAAACTAATTTACCTAGATATGTTATTTTATTTTATTTGTACCCCCACCGGTCCCGTAGTGACTTGTCGCTCCTCGAGTGTTGGTACATCGGGGATCTACGATCTTGTCGGGTTATCAGCGAATGTCGGCGCCTGCAGGAGTCTAGTACGGGCTTCGGTATTATCGGCACACTTCGGATCATTTTGACGACGGAGGAGCACGCAGTGGAGTGTGTGCGCGGGTGTGGCGGTGCAGTGGTTCAGTGTGTGAAGTGGGGTGTGATTGAACTGGCTGTAAATCCTGGAAGTTTCCAGTTCTTGTTCCCCCCTGTTCTCAATTGCATAACAGCGCCATCTCTGTTTTCCGCCCCGAAGCACGATCGTAATATGTGTCCGATCTTTAATAATGATCCGCCGAAGGTGACACCGACGATGTGTGAGGGAATACTTCCTAATAAGCATAAACATTGGTACCGGAGATCCGTGGTAGATGGCAATGCTTAAGAAGAACAGTTACCGGCAATCGGACTCGCAATCAGCTATTAGAAAGAAGGTTTTATCAGAACCTGAATTTATGCCTAGCGGTGTCACATGTCTTCTCTTTCTTTTGTTACTATTTGCTTTTGTGTGCTGTCAGTTATATCAGTTCTCTCTATAGATTATATTTGACCAAATCTCTGACGAGATTATTTCACACTTCAATATTAGCAAGGTGCTATCGAAGATTAAACAGAAAATATAAGCAGAGATAACCAGACAGATATTATGAAACTGATTGTCACGTCGCTAAAGAAACACATCTGTATTAAACTGAACTTTGAGCTGTTCGCTTACTTCATCCTACCGAAGTCGGTTGAGCGACAGCTTAAATCGTTTAGTACAAAATATGAAACTGTTTCGAAAAGTACTGATTTGATTGAACTATCTAAACCATCAGGTTATCTAATACACCTTGACTGTAATAATCTCTACGGTTATGGAATGACGGAAAAAAATCGCATTTCTGACTTTGAGTTGAAAATTGAAAATATATTTAACGAATTTGATGTACTGAAGGTTTGACGCTGATTACGGTTATATATTAGAAGTAGACTTATTGTATCCGGACTACTTACATAATCAACATAAAGACTTACCTTTTGCTGAGAAATGTATACCTCCGGGAGGTACAACTGCAAAATTAATAGCAAATCTGTATGACAAATTTAAATACGTAATTCGTTATATCCATTTGAAAATATGTTTGAAAAGTGGTTTAATTCTAAAGAAGACACACCGTGTACTCAAATTAAGGCAAACGGATTTTTAAGGAAATACATTGACTTAAATACTATTCAAAAATCTAAAACAACAATTGAAAAAGATTTTTTCAAACGATTGAATAATGCAATATTCGGTAAAACGATTGAACACAAACGTAAACAGGTGGACGTTAAATTGGGTACTCATTGGAAAGACGAGCACAATTTAACGAATAAACATCTTGGAGCCGAGAAACTGCTAGCGAAACCTAATTTGAATAATGTATCAGTATTTACTGAACATTTTGTTGCCATACAGTTGAATAACGAAAAGATAGTTTTGGACAGACCGATATATATATATCGGGTTCACTGTTCTAGAATATGCTAAACAACATATGTATTACCAATTTCATTATGAGTAGGTATATATTAAAACGAAATATGGTAACAATGCTCGGCTCTGTTATACCGATAGCTTACTTATCATTTTTTTATTACTTACTTATCTGATTAATACTGAAGACTCGTATAAAGATATGTATAATGCTATTTCTAAGTTCGATACTAGTAACTTTGCAAAACATAATCCCTGTCACATGCCCCGAGTAAACCTGTAGTGGTAGATCCTAATATGAAGGATCGCCTGGGGTGGTACCACCCTCTTATCTATTTCTGCCGTGAAGGAGAAATGCTTGCATTTCTGTGTTTCGGTTTGAAGGGTAAGAGAGCCAGCGTAATTTCCGGCACATGAGGCAATCCATCTTAGTTCTGAAGGTTAGCAGCGCATCAAAAACCCTCTTATATTAATACAGTGAGGTGAGATGTCTATGGGCGACAGTGATCACTTACCATCAGGTGGAATGTTTGCTCGTCTGCTCTCCTCGTTAAATAATTTTAAAAAAAATACCCGGTTTATTTAAAGATGAAATGGGGGGCAACCCTATTATTGAATTTACTGGTCTGAGAGCAAAGTTATATTGTATTAAGAGTGCTATGAATCAAATAAAGGAAGCCAAAGGCGTATCTAGGCCTGTTACTACAACTTTGGATTTGAGTAATTACAATGAGGCACTGTTTAATAATGAAATATTAAGATGTTAAATGAATATGATAAGGTCTATAGAACATGTTTTATATTCACAGCAAGTAGATAAACATGTTTTGAGTAGACACGATGACATACTACAAGTACATCTGGATCAAATTCGAACGCTACCGTGGGGCCATTGTGATACGATCAGCTAAGTAAGCTAAGCAGCAAAGTACCAACTGGCTGCTCTTGACTCAGTGGAGAAACGCGCTAAGCGCCTTATAGGTGACGAATCGCTGGTGGAAGCTAGACTGCAAAGTCTGGAACATCGGCGCCATTGTCGACCTCATCGTCGCTTACCATCAGGCGAGATCGAGGTCAAATGCGGGTTTAGAAGTAAATAAAAAACAAAAAAACGATATTTTAAAGATCTTATGTAATATATAATTATAACTAAGCAAAGTTCGTAAGTTGTATTATACCTCCATAAACTATATTTATATTGAATAAATATTATGTTAATCACGATTTCAGTATATTATTGCAACAGCCTGCTCCTCTATATAAAGCTGTGATTAATAAAAGTTGGATTATAATATTATATATCAAGATGAAGTTGATTGAGCAACCACTTTCATTACAAGTTAGTAACATTAATGTAGAACGAAAGTCGCAACATATTAATTAGTAACATTAATGTAGAACGAAAGTCGCAACATATTAATTAGTAACATTAATGTAGAACGAAAGTCGCAACATATTAATTAGTAACATTAATGTAGAACGAAAGTCGCAACATATTAATTAGTAACATTAATGTAGAACGAAAGTCGCAACATATTAATTAGTAACATTAATGTAGAACGAAAGTCGCAACATATTACTCATAGTGCACTTTTACCAAACACAATTCGTACTATAACATGTGGTCCGTCAAATTGCGGAAAAACTAACGTAATGATTTCATTACTATTACATGAAAATGGTCTACGATTTAAAAATTTCTATCTATATTCGTAGACTGCATTTCAATCAAAACACTGCTTTCTGACTGAAGTATTAAAAAGAGTCCCAGGCGTCAAATATTTTTTCTTTAACGATACCTAGTTAAGATGTTATTCATCCTAATGATGCTCTCAAATTCCGTTTTTTATTTTCGATGATAATGTACGATTCAATATGGCATGGTACAAGAAGACGCTCATTCTTCACAGGCATATCGGATACGGACTGCTTGACAGGCCTTTCTTCTGCCATGCATTAGGCTTATTGACACTGCATGCGCTTCAACTTACGTTAGACGCATGCCGCTGTGCGCTGTCAAAAGCGATGCGTGCGCTTAGCGCATGCGCTGTACGCACGCGCCAGCGTCGGTGTTGAACAGGAAGACAAACTCAGTCAAGTGTCAAAGGTGTGACGCGTGCGATGTTGACAGCGCACATAACGCGTACGCACAGCGCATTCGTCTAATCTAACGCAATTGGAAGCGCACCAGTAATTAAGCCAATTGGGGAACATAGTGACGAGGGGTCTATATCCGCGTGGCCAGGTCGTGCTGTCCGGTTACTCATGGATTAATCGGTCATGATGATGAGGATTTTTTCTGACGACTGGGAATTTCTTGTTTCCTTGTTCCCGGAAAAGAGTACCTACTATCAAGAACTGGGGCAGTGAAGACTTGGGGACGGAGGGGGAGCCCACTTCTTCTTCACCCGAGGGTGTCAAACGCTGTGGTTTCTCAGTAGTCAATACCAGAGAGTTTTATTCACTACACGTTACGGTTATTGTCAAAACGATTAACGGTCATTCTCAAAAGCAGGCGTTCTCCGCCTAATTTTCGTCACGATTTTCAAACTTAAATTAATAATCGTATAATTAATTATGAAAAATCATGAAAAGATATATACCTACATCTTGACACGTTTGGCTCTATGGTATGTGCCGTAGGAGTGAGGACCCACATAAATCGGACTAGGTAGCTCAAACTCTTTGTACCTATATAGGTACCTACATGTACAGTGGAAGACATCGTGCTATACTCTGTGGAACCCTGTCGCAATTAGTATATGTATGTAACTTTGTGTGAAATAATTTGAAGTGACAAATAAGTCAGCCTTATCGTGTAGTGTTTCCAAATATGTTCCTTATATTACATACCTACCTAGGTAGGGTATATATCTACGAATGAGTTTTCCTTACTGTACCTGTACCTACATAACAGAGTAACAATAAGTACCTACAATGCCTATACAATAAGTAGCTACTTAGTAATTCCATGCACTAGAGCAGCGGTCGCCAACCGTTCGGCTGACAAGGGCCGCATAGTGGCAAATGTGGGCCCGCACTCGAAATATGAAATATTTATTAATAAACTTGTTCATAATTTTTGAAAATATTTATAATTTTATTTATATGTAGGAGCAATGGCATAAAATGAGGAAATATAATAAAAACACTTAAACGAGATCTTTAACGTACATAACTGTACTCAATTATACAAAATTTAGTGAGACGTTTGAGGCTGTATTTGCGTGGCTATTTGTTGTATGTGAGCTTTCATGTTTCTAGTTGAAATATGAAAATACTTGTTTCACTCAATCGACCAGCACGGACGGAGCGCGGTTGGCAATTGCGATCACAGCTTAGAGTATATGTCCGAGATTGTCATCGCGCGCGGGCATTTCGTTCGTTCGGTCATCGGCACGGCAGGGCCGCGGCCGGGAACAACTCCCTCGTACGGTAGGTTCACAACGCAGATCGCAGATCGGCCGACACGGGCGCGCTTACCTTTAAATGCACGCTTGCTCGAACTTTGCGCGTGCATAACGCAATTATCTATTTAGATATTATAGACTTTCATTTACAAAACGGCCACGGGCCGCGGGTTGCCAACCGCTGCACTAAAGAGGTTGGTTATCTTTTTATATCGAATTATGTGATAAAATTAGTGGTATCAAGGTATCACATGTTGTATTCAACAGAATGGTTATCTTTATAAACCGATTATGTGATAAAATTATTGGAATTTAGATACCTAGGAAACTACTGATATCAAACATTGTTTCTTTGTGCGTTTTGTTTTTTTGTTATAATACATACAGATTAAACATGTAACTCTTCTTAAACTAAGTATCACATATTCAGACTGACAGACCTACATCTCGATCCCACTCATCCACGATCCGTCTGATTCCACCACTCCCCAATCTGTTTTAAGGTTCCGTACCAGAACGGTAAAAATGGAATCCTTATGTTGAGACTTCGGTATCCGTCCATCCATCCGCTGTCACAGCTATTTTTCTCAGTAATTACTAACGCTATCAACTTGTTTGGCACATACTTAATTGTTTCATTATAGAACTCGCTTGCCCGCATCGATAGAGTCTTTCACTGTAGTACATACAACTTGCCAATAGTATTACTCTGGGAACACCAGTGAATACAACCAATTTTATCTATAACAATATTATAAAGAGGAAAGGTTTGATTTTTTGTTTGTTTGTTTGAATTGAATAGGCTCCGAAACTACTGGACCGATTTGAAAAATTCTTTCACCGTTGGGAAGCTACACTATCCCCGGGTGACATAGGCTATATGACGCGAACGAAGTCGCGGGCAACAGCTAGTTTATTATAAAACAAAATCATTTTTATTTCAGACACAAACTGTCCTTAAACATTATTGGTAATAATACTTATTAAGCATTTCGGCCCACTTAACCAGTGGATCTAGCTTGATGACACATCATTCCAGTGTACAACTTGCTTATTATTTATATTATTAGCAGGCAGCTAGAATCAGTCAGCCTGGTTCTTCAAGCTTCGTATTTATATGTATTTATATGTATGCCGCGAGCTTAGATTGTAAATGGCGAGCCTAAATTGTACTTCACTATTTCCTTTTCTATCTTTTGTTTGTTGTTTTCTATTTGTGCAATAAAGTGTATGTCAGCGAAAACAACAAGTGACGTCATAGTGCACGTGCAATGCCCACCTGCGCTTGTGACGAAGCAAACACGCAGCATCAGCCGATACCACGTCATGTCGCCCGCCACTACCTGGCCTCTATAAAAGCGGGCCAACCATCGTTGTAGTGGCCATCGTACCCCCAGAGAAGGAACGTCAGATACCCGTCACTGAATCTATATTCGCACCGCGAAAGAAGGAAATGAACAAAGGCTTTCTGATGTTCTCCCAGGACAAGGGACATACAAAACTGCCAACGGCACCCTAACGCCCCACCCGTGGTTACGGGTGGCGATAGACACCCCTGTAGAGGGCATCACGCCCTGGAACGGGCTCCCCACGCCCCCTAGGGCACGTGAGAAGATTTCGACTGGAATGTGGGATGATTCTCTAGCGGCTCGTCGACGAGACGGTTGACCCGTGGCTAGATAGTATCGAGTAACTAGACAGTAACTAATTTTCCGTTAAATAACTCTAAAATAAGTTGATTGAGTAAATATAATTATTAAATTATACTTCTCTGGTTTTTAAAAAAGCAAAAATAGAACCACAGCGTGAGGACAACCCATAGAATGATAGCGGGCCATCTATGCCCTTATCCTCAGATCTGACAAGTATTTTACTTACTTACTTAAGATTATCCATACTACTGGATCGGACCATGATACGGATGACGTCACGCCAGAAAGAATAAACAATATACCACTTTAACAAAAAGAAACAGGACAAACTGTGTTGTCTTTTGTCCCTTAAGGTGTAACACGTTTTTGTTTGTTTGTCACAGTTTAAACCGTGACTAACAAACCGCGCTGTCAGAGTGTCGGTCAAGGTCTATGCACATTTTTAGTCATTTTGGTGAAAATACTGTGATTTGACGATAAATATTGTTTCATTCCTGTGAAAAACAATGATCAGTGATGAACAGTGATCGAAAATATGTTGGAATCTCATTTCATGCTTAAGTAGAACAAGTAGCACTTTATATAGACAGACAGACAGCTATACAGCATGATAGAATGACAATAAAAGGTGTCAGTGGTAAATTAGTATCACAAGGGTATCTATTTTTAGATTTAGATTATCAAGTAATGATTTTTAATGAAAATTTTTACGTTTTTAGGAATATATCTTGTTCCGCTGATGGAATTTTAGGCGATAGGTAGTTTAGGCTCTATTTAGAAGAATACGATTTCGAGGTAGACTTCGACCCGGAAGTACGCAATGACGCAGCCGCAGATGTGTTAAGTCGAATACCGTTAACATCGAACGATTTGAAAAATATTAGGGAACAAGTAGTTCCTGTAATGACACGAGCTCAGAAACGTCTTTTACAGACTAAAAATGACTTACTAATACAAGGTCTACCCACCGCCAGGACTGATCACCCTGCGGTTGTGGAAGTACCTGCTTAAGAAACACAATGACATGGTAGAAATAACGTTTATAATTTAAAAAAAAAAACGCAAAGAAAATAGACAAGCTAAAGAAAACTATTTCTAATGCGGAATATTGTGCATACGTATCTTATCTTATGATGGGGGCCGGGAATAACCCAGCGGCACTTCGACCCTTGAGGATCTTTTGTGCCTACCCCATTTACACACTGGTCATCTCTGTGTGCAGGTTTCCTCACGATGTTTTCCTTCACCGTTAGAGCAGTCGGTAAATGTACGTAAGTCTTCGAAAAATACGAAAAACTCATTGGTACAGGCACTGCACGGTTTCGAACCCGGACCGGGACGCATGCGATTGTGCATACGTACCTACGCACTTAGCGATTTATCTAGATCCGGTCATTATCCGATAATTATCTACTGCGCAGGTGTTAGTTATGAGGGATTTAGATTAATTATATAAGCAAGTAAGCATAGACGAATTACTCATAATAACAAGTAATTCAATGAGAATTATATAAAGATACCTAGAAAGTAATATACAAGGAATATGTACAGATTGTTAATTACAAAAGAAGTATCTAGTAGTCTAGGATAAAGATGAGTAAAAATGTATTTTAAATGACTTCCCACATCTGTTACCCACTAGTGGCCACGCTGGCATAAACAGAATGTTGAATAATATTAAGAAACATTATTTTTGGTGTTATCGAATACGTTAGGAAATGTAAGCATTGCCAAATTCACAAAAATACTAATAGACAGACCAGGGAACCAATGGTAATGACATCCGCCGCAAGTAATACCTTTGAACGAACTAGTCTAGACATTATGGGTCCTTTACAGGCTGGTGATTATGGTTACAAGACGTTCTTACGTTGCAATGCGATCTACCAAAGTGTATCGAAGCTTACCCTTTACAAAGGAAAGATACAGAAACAGAAGCTAAAGCTTTCGTAGAAAACTGTATTTTGAGGTATGAATAACCTGAGGAAATTATCACAGACCAAGTCATCTGTGATGACGGAACTGTGCCACTTGTTACAAGTGAAAAAGCTCAACTTCATATCATCACGAAACATTAGGAGATTGAACTTATAAAAACCTACTCATACTCATACCAATTATTGCTTTTCATGTGTTACAATTGGTCTTAAAAAATATATATAATGTGATCATACATGAAACCCTGAGTAGGGCACCGGAATATAAAATAAGAGATTATAATAGTAATTTATTACTATATATTTTTTCTTCGCATTTATGCTACCGGGATGAATTAAATTAAAAGTCATTATAAGTTATACATAATTGATTTTATAGTTAAGTATTGGTTTTATCATCAAACAACTCGTGCAGGGAATAGAAACATTTGTTAAGAAGATACAACTTTAATCTTTTATTGAATATCGAGTCTTTTAATTCAATGTCGATGATTTGTGAAATTTTGTTATATATTTTTACAGACATAACGAACGGTCCAGAACTGTGTAGATAACGCGTAGGCGTAAGCATAATAAGCAGCAAGTGCTGTTTTTAAGTCAGTCGTTTTCTTTAATTCTGCTGGGCACTTTTCGGCAGACCTGTCCCTTGGGAGAAAAAGGTCAAATATCTAGGAGTCACTCTTGATAGAGGTATGACCTTCGAGCCACACGTAAAACGCGTCCGCGACCGCGCAGCATTCATTCTCGGCCGGTTACACCCGATGCTAGGCAAGGGGAGTAAAATGTCACTTAGAAATAAGTTGACAATTTACAAAACTTGCATCCGTCCAATCCTCACGTACGCAAGCGTGACATTCGCGCACTCTTGCCACATTCGCCGCCTTCAGGTTATCCAAAATAGGTTCATGCGTAGAGCAACCGGTGCTCCATGGTACCTACGTAACGTAGACCTCCATCACGATTTGGAACTCCCCACGATCGCTCAATACATGAAGTTAGCGTCTCGACGCTTCTTCGAGCAAGCTCCCCACCACCCAAACCCTCTAGTAGTAAGCGCCGCCGCTTATTCGACTAACGGTTTACCGACATCCCGTGGACGACGTCGGCCTAGACACGCGGCGACCCGCTTCTGGCGCTTACACGCGCTATCGGCGTATTCCAGGCCGCTTCTCCCCGACCCCTCCCTCCCCAGCGACGTCCTAAGCCGAGGTCCGTACCCACCCCCACCTGGGTGCCCTTAGGCAGTCGCTTCTTATAGTAGTTTTTAAGTCCTCCTCTAGGCTGGAGCGCATTTAGCGCTCGCCCCAAAAACCCCGGTGAAGCTGTAAAGGTCATTAGGACCAACAGCAATTATCAGTACGAAAAAAAAAAATATCTGCTGGGCGTATGTGGAAATTTGTAATTTACTTATAAATTTTTGTACACGAGCTTTCCAATTTATATTTGTATCAATTACCAATCCTAGCAATGAGAAGGTGTCAACGCATTCTGATTTAGTATTATTGAACGAAAAATTTATTTTTAGAGGGGCCTTTTGATACGGTCTGAACTGCATTATTTTAGTTTTATTAAAATTGAGTTCTAAATTATGGTCATTTAACCAGTTTACAATTTTAGTTAATGTGTTACTTAGATTATTAATAAAATTATTGTTATCTGTACACGGTAGCAAAATGGAAATGTCGTCAGCGAATAGTACACTCGATGCGTCTAGTGTTTTCGGTAAATCATTTATGTATACGAGAAACATTATACATCCTAGCACACTACCTCGCGGTAATGAGCTATTCATACACTGCTTCTCCGACCTGACGGTGTCTACAGCCCCGTCTGAGAGTCGTGGTGTACTACTTCAACGTACTGTGCTCGGTCTGTAGGTAACACGTAAATCTAGGTGACTACCTTTGAATTCAATGTGAAAGTAATAATAAGAGTAACTGGAGCAGCTGGTACTGTTCACAGTGAAACTGAGTGTACGCCGTAGGAGTTGGTTATTGGTAAGCTGTGTTCTTTACCATACATTCTACAAAGTGGTGCAGATCCCTAGTGGGCACACATATGATGATTATCCATTAGAAATGTAATATAGATTGCAGAAAGCACAAGCTGACGCTAGAAATAATCTTTTACGAAGTAAACAACTTAGAAAACGTGTTTATGATTAAAAATGTAATCTTGTAAAACATGGTAAAGGAGACTTAATTTTAATAAGCAACCAATTGGGAGATAAGTTAGATGACGTTTATAATGGTCCCTTTGAGGTTTTAGAAGACCTTACACCAAATGTTAAGATTTTGAAAAATAATAAAGAATACCTTGTACTTACATACACATAATACAAAATTGTTTTACGATAATCAAGGAGAATAATATTAATAGGTCAAACAAATATTGTAATAATTTTATGATGAAATTTGTAGTGTTAAATAAGTTTTACATTTGCAAATTTTCTTTCATGTTAATTTTTTTTCTATCGATCCGGCGGGGGTTGAACCCGATACTTTTCACGGGAGTTGTAATATAATAATGTAAGTTTTACCGCGACATTAGAGTTTACCGCAAGATACCGGCCAAGTACGCAAGTACCGCACATGAAAGGAAGTTTCGCAATAGCCTTAACTTAGTTTCAACAATTATACTGTGTCCTCGACTGCAAGGAACCATTGTGCAGTAAACACCTCTTGACTTAGTTTCAACAATTATACTGTGTCCTCGACTGCAAGGAACCATTGTGCAGTAAACACCTCTTAACTTAGTTTCAACAATTATACTGTGTCCTCGACTGCAAGGAACCATTGTGCAGTAAACACCTCTTAACTTAGTTTCAACAATTATACTGTGTCCTCAACTGCTAGGAACCATTCTGCAGTAAACACCTCTTAACTTAGTTTCAACAATTATACTGTGTCCTCGACTGCAAGGAACCATTGTGCAGTAAACACCTCTTAACTTAGTTTCAACAATTATACTGTGTCCTCAACTGCTAGGAACCATTCTGCAGTAAACACCTCTTAACTTAGTTTCAACAATTATACTGTGTCCTCGACTGCAAGGAACCATTGTGCAGTAAACACCTCTTAACTTAGTTTCAACAATTATACTGTGTCCTCGACTGCAAGGAACCATTGTGCAGTAAACACCTCTTAACTTAGTTTCAACAATTATACTGTGTCCTCGACTGCAAGGAACCATTGTGCAGTAAACACCTCTTTAGCTATCCTTCTGTGTCTCTCCAACCAACGAACCTAATATTACAGTTGCAATTTACAGAGTTTTAGCTTCGAATAAAAAGCACTTTCGAAAATAACTAGGTACGGTTAAAATGATCGCTGCTGCTTGGACATCGACTGAAGCGAACGTCATTTCTCTGGATATTGTAGGGTTAGGTATGGACACGTCACATTATTGTGACACAGCACAATAAAATGTGGTGCAATACTTGTTGTCGGCAATCTTATCTAGCGATAAAACCATAGCATTAGCTCTACCTATAATCATAAATAAAGTCATACCTGAACACTAAACCCGGCCTGTTATTTCTAACTACAAGTACACGCCGGCCGTGTTTTGCACTTTAACACATTCACAGTCCAGTGCCTCAACACTGCTCAACGCTGGAGGCTTTTTTTATGACAATTTGACAGTGGACTGTCAACGTTTATACATGCCAAAATAGATTTCACAATTTGTACATACATATATAAATAACAGCTGAATACAATAATAATTATAACAATACTTACTATAATGAAAAGAAGAGATGTACGACATGAAAAGAGAAATGGACAGCGAAAGGAAAGGGGATAGGGGAACAAGGAATTTCAATCACTGATTTGAGGCTGCGAGAGGGAGTGTGTGTGTGGGGGAGAGAGAGAGAGAGAGAGGGAGTGTGTGTGTGTGTGTGTGTGTGTGAGAGAGAGAGAGAGAGAGTGTGTGGGAGAGGTACTAGATTTTGTCTAAGGGTGCCAAAAATTCCGACTTTATCTGACACTCCGCCATACATATAAATATTAGCTCTTGCATCGTTAGTATCCGACCGAAGCTTCGGCTTCGGCTTTGGCCACCTTCGGCCAAAAAAAACACCTACGGCCAAACCTTCGGCTTCGGCCAAAATGGGCCGAAGTTTTGGCCGAAGCCGAAGGTTCCTAACAAACGACGAATTCGAACGAACTTTTACGAATGAGCAGAGAACATTATTTCGAAATGTTATAATTTTTCACAAATCGCAAGGTCATTTTGATGACCACTAGATCAACTTCTAGAGAAGATTACAATTAAGGTTTTTTATCTTCTAGAGAAGATAAAAAACCTTCAATTTTAAAGTTTTAAAATCAAATCATTTAAATTAGCTTGTTCAAGATTGGATCTTGAACAAAATTCTTAGAGCTTTTAAACCTTCGGCTTCGGCTTCGGCCGAAGGTTGTGCCGATAGCCGAATAATCGGCTTCGGCTTCGGCCAGAAATCGGCCTTCGGTCGGACACTATGCATCATAGATCAGATTAGTCTTGCATGGCTCTTGCTCTTGTACTATTTTCTTCATAATTTTTTTATTGATATGTCTGCGTATTACGACGCATTATTTAACCCAGTATTAGTTTAGCTCCTGTATGTAAAGTAAAAGTCCTTTGGTGTAAACAATAACAAGTGCTTAAAACCTTAAATTGTGCATTTGGTCAATACCTAGGTATAATCCCCTGTGACACTGTAATGTCCGGCTGAGGCCAACAGTAGGTAGGTACCTACAGTCCGTGTCGATAATAATAATTGATTAATAAATTATCAAAGGAAATGTGTAAGTATTAAGTACAAGTACTTACTAATTCCATGATTTATCATTCAATATCGCTGGAAATAAACGCACAGCCGTATCTAGGCCCCGCTGCGTCGGGGGCCTCAATTAGGTGTCTATTTTTTAAATGAATATTTTTGTTGCTTAAGTAGAACAGAAAAGCAAACGGGCCTCATGGTGATCACGTCGACAGTAGACACCTCACCGTACTGTACGTACTGTATGTTACAAGGTTACCGATGCGCCGGTCGCCTTGACAACTTAAGATGGAGTGCCTCATGTGCCGGTAATAACGCTGGTCTCCTTCAAGCCAGGAATGTTTTATGACAGATGTAACTAAAAGGGTGGTAGTGGGGTAAAACCACAACAGGCAGACGTGCACAAAAACATACCACCTTAAAAATGCTCGGAGTTGACGAAAAATAGACTCGTTGTGTTGCTGCTGTCATGTTCCATGGAACAAGCCGCCGTGGTTCTAGTACCTAATGATTTATTCGCTTTCCTCACAGAAAAACGATAGACATACAGACATACAGACATTTCACGACGAATCGAGGACTACTATGTTGTAGGTTACATAGATAGTATAAGTAGCAGCTCAACCTCGTGGTGCTTTGTCACTTTAACTGAAATAGATATATTTTTACTCCTGCTCCTACATGCGCCGCGCTGTCCAGCACAGCGCCCCACTCCCTGCCGTAGATTACATACCTACCTACGGCGCTGCGTGTTTATCATTATCTTATCGTAATCTGTAATGCCCAACCCTGGTCTATCTGCAAATTCCATCATATATAAGTCGTGAATTGTTCGCGAACTGAAAGTGTACAAAAAGTATTCAGTCCAGCAGATCACTCCAGCTGCGCAATAACATTATATATTAGTACATAGATATCATTGCTTCCAACCTAATTAATTATAATGGCTCGAACACTGGACATGTACTGGCAAGACGAATGCCCAGATGTGCGAGCGCGCAACGCGCGGCTGCTGGAGTCGCGGCACCTGGCCGACTGCGAGCTCGCGGCGGGCGCGGCGCGCACGCTCGTGCCGGCGCACCGGCTGCTGCTCGCCGCGGCCTCGCCCGTGCTCGAGGCGCGACTATACGGCGCGTCCGCCGAGCGACCCGCGCCCGTCGACCTCTCCGACGTGGAGCTCGGCACCCTGAAAATTGCTCTCCGGTGAGTTCAGTCAACATAGTCAACACAGTCGCGGCACCTGGCCGACTGCGAGCTCGCGGCGGGCGCGGCGCGCACGATCGTGCCGGCGCGCCGGCTGCTGCTCGCCGCGCCCGTCGACCTCTCCGACGTGGAGCTCGGCACCCTGAACATTGCTCTCCGGTGAGTTCAGTCAACATAGTCAACACAGTCGCGGCACCCGGCCGCCTGGGCGCGCGCCCCTGTCTTTTCTCATTATTTGCTTTGGTGTATACCGGGCCTTAACATCCGGTGGCGTCTGCCTTCCTTATAAGTACAATAAGAAGAAGACGTTCCCAGGTACTTACTGCGATGTTTGTGTGTAAGTAGGTACGGAGCGAGCGGGAGGGAGATGAGTGAAACCACCGAGCGATGGATCGAGACTGATTTATTAGTAACATAAATGCACCATACACCACAATTTCCCCTCAATAACCGACAGACTACGTAACTAAAAATATAAAACATAACAGTGACTATTCTAAATAAAAACGCTGTGGAGGGCGTCTAACTCTGCGACTCCTTGGTGCGCCTAGATTAGCGTCTTGCTCAGTATTAGCGGATGCTTCACTTTCACACGAACTTTCTGATTCGCGACCAGAATTAGACGCCAACTCCGAGACTGGTTGATTCATCATTATTTTGAAGCAAAACACTAGGATTAAACAGTGGTACAAGATCTATAATGTCGTCATTATCTTCTGCTTCTTCGTAAGGAGGCGAAGGGGGTCTTTCAATGGGGATGCAAACGGTGACGCATGAGGTGTAACCTCTTGTGAATTTGCAGTTATTGTTTTATTTTCATTACACTGAGATGACGTCATCACTTGTAACTGTTCCTCCTTCCCCTCCTTTTGCCCCTCTGATAATTCTAAATAACAACCATCAAGTATGGGATCATAGCTATCTGATTCTGATACACATGGAATTTTAATTATTTGATCTATATGACGTCTATGTATAAGTATATCATCATCGAATGTAACCTCATACATATTGTTACCAATACTTACTTACAACCTCGCCTTTTCCCCATACTTCCTTATTACACTTCCATTTCTTACACATCACAATATCACCCATCGAAATGCTGCGTTCTTTACCTCCAAACTTTATTATTTGTTTATTTTGATTTTGTTCTACAATTTTTTTAGTGTCTGGCTTGATCGAGTCCAAACATGAACGCAATTTATGTCCGAGCAACATTTCGCTGGGCGACTTTTGTGTAGTTGACTGTTCGCTATTTCGATAGTTTAACAAAAATCTACTTAATGCTACATCGATAGCGGTTCCTTCGTATAATGCCTTTTTTAAACATTTTTTTACCAAGCCGACTGCATTTTCGGCGGCACCATTGCTACGTGCGTGACGTGGTGGTGTTAATTTGTGTAAAATTCCATTTTTGGTCATAAAATTCGAAAATTGTTCGCTCGTGAATGGTGGCCCGTTATCAGTTACTATCTCGTGAGGTAGCCCGAATCTAGCGAAAGCTTCACGTAATTGACGAATTGTCGCGTCCGCACTAGTTGTGCTCACCTTACTCACTTCAATCCATTTTGATTGCGAGTCAATTATGACATGGTAATATATTTTTTTAAACGGACCTAGAAAATCTAGATGTAATCTGTACCATGGTGTTGTTGGCCAAGGCCATGGCACCAAGTTGCTCTTGACCGGGTTAGGTCGCTCTTTCAAACATACTTCACACGACAAACACATTAACTCAATATCCTTGTCTATGCTCGGCCAATAAACATAAGCCCGCGCTAAGGATTTAGTTTTCACGATACCCATATGACTTGCATGTAATTGCTTCAATATATTTTTTTGTAAAACTTTCGGTACTATAACCCTATATCCAAACATTAAACAACCATGCTCAGTTGTAATAAAATCTTTTCTTTTATAAAAATGTATATATTCGTCCGATAGTTTTTCGTATTCTGGCCAACCATGTACCACATAACCATATATTTTATTTAAAACCAAATCTTTTTTTGTTTGTTCCGCGATTTCTTTAAAAGATACTGGCGATGTCGACTCAATACAATAGGAAACATTGCAGTCAGCATTGCTATTAACATTTTTTCGTTCCTTACAACTACGGCTTCTACGTCCTTTAACGACATGTCCGTCATAATATTTGCCGCCCTTGATAACGAATCCGCTAAACAGTTTTCTTTCGATCTTACGCATTTAATCGTATAATTATATTCACTTAAAATTATAGACCATCGCTGTAAGCGCCCCGCCATCATCAAAGGAATACCAGTTTTTGGGCCAAAGTAAAATGCCTTCCATACACATATTCATGAAATCGTTGCACTCCAAAAATGACTGCTAAACCCTCTCGACAAATCTGGCTGTAATTACGTTCAGACGACGTAAGTGTGCGACTCGCGTGCGCTATGGCACGCACACGCCCGTCAGGCAACTCGTGCGCAAGCCACGCCCCCACTCCGACCGGCGACGCGTCACAGAACAAAAGTACTGGCAGAGATGGATTGAAATGTATTAGAACATCTGATTCCTTTAATGATTTTTTTTATGCTGTTAAATTCATTTTCACATCTATCTGACCAATCCCACTTGTTTCCTTTTTTAAGTAACGCATAAAGAGGTTCCATCGTGATGCTAATATTTTTAACACATTTCGAATAATAATTAATCATACCTAAAACGGCTCTCAATTGTGAGATATGTTGCGGGCGTTCCGCAGCCAACACTGCGTCTACTTTTTTTCTCTCAGTATGCAACCCTTCGGCATCAATCACATGCCCCAAATAAGTTACCCGCTTTTGAAAGAAGCAACACTTATCTCTGGTTATGAAATGAAAAATGAAAAAAAAATTAAAAAACGTTTATTTGCCCTCAGTGCAATACAAATATAATATAATACAATAAAAATGCAATAAAATTATAATATGAAGGCAAATGGGTCCATGACTCAGCATAATGTCTGACGACGGGGTGTCGTCAGCCGCTGGTATTCTGCCATGGCCCGACATAACACAACATTGAAACACACAAAATGACAAAATTAACAAAAACAGAACAAACACAACAATTTTTATATAGTTCCATATTTTGGGGACACCAGCGTCCCAGAATTGCCTTGTCAACAGCCACCCCGAACACATTTTTTGGAACAAGGAACGAGACTTTGTCAATGCACCACGGACAGGTGGCGGTAGATCGTTCCATATTTTGGAGGCAGCGTGTTTAAAGCAACCCTGGGTGCACACTAAGGAATGCACAGGAAGTATAAAACGGAAACCTCTATCTCTAAAGCAATAATCCTCGTTGACAGTTATGCGCAAGCCACAATCATCTAATATTTTAAAAACTTTATATAAATTATGGATGTGTTCTTGTGTAGTTTCTCCAGTTATTATCAAGTCATCGACGAATATACATAGCTACATGTTTCATTGTAAACAGATGATCCATTATTCGTTGGAACTTATTTGGTGCGGTCTCGATTCCGAAGGGTAGTCTATTGTAAACAAAGTTTCCACTATGCGTCACGACTATCGTGACACGGCATTTTTGACACAGAATCTAAAAAAAAATGTCGGTAAGCACTACGTAAATCGATTTTACTGAACGTTTTCCCTCCTCGAAGGGTCGCAAATATGTCCTCCACACGAGGGAAGGGGTATTTATCATCACAAAGGACCGGATTCACCGTTACTTTAAAATCACCACAAAGACGAAGGTTCCCCGATGGTTTCTTAACAGGTACGATCGGCGTTCCCCACGAGCCGACGTCCTCGACCGGGCTGATGATGCCTTCGGCCTGGAGTCGCTCGAGTTCCGCATCGACCGCGGGGCGTAGCGCGTGCGGCACGACGCGCGCCCGCTTCCATATGGGCGCCGCGTCCGCACTCACTCGCAAACTTACAGTGCCGCGATTGAATGTCCCGATACCTGGCTCGAATACATTTTTAAATTGTTTTATCAAATCCTTTAAAACCGTTTCGCTTTCATCACAGGACACCTGTGCTATCATCGGTAATGAAATTTCTAATTCGAGCATCCATTTTCGTCCAAGTATCGGAGGGCAATTTCCATTATCGATAACGTATAGTTTTGAAGTAAACGATTTATTATTGTTGACAACATTCACGGGCATCGTACCGACAAGTTTAATTTTTTCACCACTATAAACCGTTATCATTTTATCGGTTTCACATAATGGCCTTTCTTGAAAAAGCTTATCGTAAGTAATTTTGGAAATTGCACTTACCGAGCACTTTTACACACGTGACTTATGTGGCCCACTTTTTCACACTTGTAACACGTAGCACTGACATACGCACAATCATCGGCCGAATGCTGCCGCGAACCGCACCGATAACACTGTGACATGCCTTACGAGGCGCGCCCGGCGCCGCTGCCGCCGCCCCGGCCGCCTCGAGAGCGCGGCGCGCGCGCCCCGGCGCCGGCGCACGGCCCGGCCGGCCCGGCCGGCCCGGCCGGCGCGCTGCCTCCAACGAAGACGCCAAAACCACAGCTCGCTGGAATGTCACCTCCCGTTCCGTCAACAATCGTTGCCTATACTTGTCGTTTCTGAGACCGTAAATGAATTGATCACGCAAATTTTCTTCTAACGATTCTTGACCTTTGAATTTGCATGTTGTAGCTAATTTTTTTAATCGCAGAAGATATTCATTTACGCTTTCTGTAGACGATTGTTGACATGCACGAAACTTCATTCTCTCCGCTATTTCACTCGACTTCGGGTTTAGGTGATCGTCGACAAGCTGCACCAGTTCATCGAATGATTTTTTTTCCGGATCACTGGGACTGCAAAGCACCGTCATACACCACACTTACATAATAATACTCCTATCTCAAAAATTGAGTGTCATTTTTTCGTTCCAGATACATCTACACGGATGACCTCACAATAAACTCTTGTGAGGATGCTTGTGCAGTGTACCGATTTGCAAGCCAGTACATGATGAGGGGCCTACAGGCGCTCTGTGCGGAATACTTGATGGAGAACGTCAAGGCACAAGACGCCTGCGCCTCCTATGAGCTGGCAAAGCTGGTCGGGGAGAGCCAGCTGGCAGAATTATGTTTAAAGGTGAAGATTTGCCAATGGGCAATGTGAACATTCTTCTTCTTGTCTTGTGAGCTAACCACATTCAGTATTGTGGGCCGCCTTAAATGCCTGAATGAATTTTTAAAAATAAATATTAATTTTGTTGAACCAAGTGCTGAAAATCTTGAATAATAATAATAATCACTTCCATAATCCTAAATATCTACGTGCTGAAGATATTTAATGAAAGATTTTTGACAACATGGTGTTCAATGAAGAGTAGTTGGCGAGTAGTAGTTAAAGTCAACGAGGAACAGTTTGCTCCCAAGAACTCTTCATTGAACTACTGGGAACTACATAAACACTTACAGATAATATAAAGTTCTTTACAGCTAACGATGTTCAGACTGGGTATATGTAGGTAATTTGTCTCCTCATACGTCTGATATTCTATCCCATCTCCTACCTGTGTTTGAGCATATCAGACCTTATTTGCATTATCAACTTACTAAAACTATTTCAGACAATGGAAGAAAAAACAATAGAGGTTCTAGAGGCGAACAGCCTAGCCGAGGCCCAGCCGGAGACGCTGGCGACTCTGTTCGCCCTGGAGCCGCTGAACATAGACTCGGAGCTGCAGCTGTTGGCCGCCGCCGAGCGGTACGTGCGCGCGCAGGACGGGCCGCGCCGGGAGGGGGGCGACGCGTCTCGAGCGGGGCAGGTCAGTGTTCAGTGACGTCTCACTGACGCCGTGAGGTGACTGTTCTCTCTACAGCCGGTACACATAGAGTCGGAACTGCAGCTGCTGGCCGTCGCTGAGCGGTACGCGCGCGCGGCACCGGGAGGGGGGCGACACGTATCGAGCGGGGCAGGTCAGTGGGGTCAGTGGCGTCTTATATAGGACGCTGTACGGTGCGGAAGGAATGCCGGATGACGTAACAACCATACTCGTATTAGCGGCAAACCAAACATCCGCTCCCAGGCCCGTACCGAAGCGTCGTCACAACTAATAAATATCATACATATAATACAAAAACTCTCACGTCACTCTCATAATCCCCTAGGGGATGAACAGTACAGGGAGTAGACAGATGACCTGTTATTTAGTATCGCAATACTGTAACAAAAATGGAACGCCATCTTTAAAAAATAAATTAGTCGTTAACCGAAAGTCAACGTGTTTTAATAGGTTATGGGCAATCCCGTATTTTTTCAGTTATTTCTAGTTGTTTAAAGTAGTTACAGTTTGAAGAAGTGTTTGATCTTTCGTGTTATCATGGCTGCTAACTATATTCAAAGCTTTCCGAAGTTGAAAGGCCGAGAAAATTACGATGAGTGGAATTTTGCGGCAGAGAATTTGTTATTGATCGAAGGCATTGTTCACTATATTAAAACAGTGGCCGGCGCAGAAAGAAAGACTGCAGATGAGGAGAAAACAAAGGCGAAGCTAATATTGACAATTGATCCCGGATTGTACGTGCATATCAAAGAAACAAGCAGTTCTGAAGCGTTGTGGAAAAAACTGAAGAAATACTTTGTTACGACATTTAATCTCAATACGCCAAGAAAACTGCGATTCCATGACCTCATACGTAACGCAAGTTGTCGAGACAGCTCAAAGATTAAAGGGCACAGGATTTACAATCACAGATAAATGGATATGATCATTATTATTAGCAGGGTTGCCAGAAATATATTCTCCAATGATAATGACGATAGAACACTCCGGAATTCAAATTGCCGTAGATGTTATATAATCGAAACTTATAGATATGGGGGTTTCAAATTTCACCGATACGGATTCCAGTCATTTCCAGTGGCGCTCGCATTCGCTGCGAAAAAACATGGCGGCAAGTCATCGAAATCGAAAATGACATTGACAGGTGAAAAGAAGACCGAAATAACGTGTTACAAATAGTCGTCATTTCCAGTGTCCATTACAGAAAAAAAAGCAATCGAACGCTTTTAGTGTGGTATTTCTAAGCGGAGAATATAGTAAATGTGAGTGGTACGTAGACTCCGGCGCAAGTGCACACATGACTGCAAATAAGGAACGCAAACCTTACGCCGAGTTTATCAGAGATTACCTACTGTTGCAAATGATATGAAAGTGCCAGTTTTGTGTTCCGGAGATGTACAGATAACGACTGTAACTTCGACATCACAGTTAAAGATGTGCTATACGTCATGCCAAGCCCAACAACAAACTTGTCAGTGAGTGAACTTATCAAAAATTGAAACAGTGTTGTTTTTGAAGATGGACTCTGTTACATTCTCAACAAGAAGAATGTTTTGGTTGTAACTGCAGAGTTAACCAACAGTATTTACAAGCTGAAAATAAATGTGACAGCTGGCAGCACGTCCATCGCCACCTTGAGACGGAAAAACCTGCCATACTCTTTTTAACGGAGACACAAATATCCTCCCCGGCCGATACATCTTACCTCCACTACCCCGGTTACAAACTTGAGCATGTATTCGTGCGACGTGCCGGAGTGTGCATGTTCGTTCGGGAGGATATTTGTTGTCGACGGCTTAACAGCCTTGAAGCAGCTGACCTGTCAATTTTATGGACCCGCATTGACTACGGTGGTCAAACTCGTATCTATGCGGTCCTATACAGGTCTCATAGCGGTGACGCCGAAACGGACAGGCTCTTTGAGAGCATCCGGGAGGCGACCGACAGAATTCTCGAGCAGTATCCCGCCGCTGAAGTCGTCATTCTTGGCGATTTTAATGCCCATCATGCTGAGTGGCTGGGATCACGCAGCACCGACCATGCGGGCCGTACTGCTCATAACTTTGCTCTGGCCTATGGCTTCTCTCAGCTGGTTTCCACTCCAACTAGGGTACCAGATATTGAGGACCATACTGCATCCATTTTAGACCTCCTGCTAACTACAGAATAAGAATCGGAGAAAAAATCTGCCCGATTATCGGTCCTACAAAAAGTATGACGTGGGCGGCCCACGTCATACTTTTTGTAGGACCGATAATCGGGCAGATTTTTTCTCCGATTCTTATGACCGATTTTGTGACCGACTCAACGCACACGGCCGTCACTTTGTCTGTAGCTTTCGAGGGAGTAGCACGTCATGGAGAGTGATAACGTATACCATGTCATGAATCTTAAGAGGAAGTTGGATATACAGAGGAAAGTTTGTGTTTTATTTCTGACCGACTTTTTGTAGGACGTGTGCGTTATACTATTGCAATCAGTACGTTCTATTTTCCTCCTACAAAAGGTCGGTCACCGTTTGTCGGACGTGGGCGGGCACCCTTATGATGATAAATGAACTTAACTGTGAATAGAAATATTATCCTTGGGCAGATTAGAAGTCTAGCTTATCGTTCCACACCATTTCACTGCACACATCGGCATTGTTACCAGTTTTTAAAATAGTTTTCTGGAGATCATATTGCTTACAAACACAATCGCGTACTTACTGATAAGCGTCTGGAGTGCGGTGAAAGTTGTATGCTATATACTGGTAATATTCGGCGCGCGCGGGTCGCCCGCACCGGCAGTCAAGTGGTTCTGTAGTCATTGCAGTGAGGCTCCCTCCCCCCACTTGAAGTCAGCGCCTCGTGATTAGCCGCAGCGAACCGAACCGGCGCACATAGTTCGGGCCTTAGTTCCCACTTTTCTTCTTAAGATTTGGTGGACAAACGTGATAGTATAACACACTACATTAAATACATTACATACTATATAATTACATTTTTAAAGTGGGTAAATCTGTAAAATTGAATTGTTGTGACTATTCTATTGCTAAATTGCGATTAGACAGAGACCGGAATGTGCTAAAGAGCGTGAAAAATGTGAATTGTACAGAATCGCGAAATGGAAAAACTCAGAATGCGATGAGCATCGACCAATTCCAATTTGAGTGGGTGACCGCTGCCATATTTTTATCTGACCCCTCCATAAACCGTCGGTCACTGGTGCTTATTTTAAACTAGTCGTTAGGCCTTGCAGAGGCCTACGGGGAGACTAACCAGCTCTGACAATGGGTCGGCAACTAACACAAATGAGACAAGAACTTGCTACTAACCACGAGAAAGAGATTCCAAGATTCCAGGTCGGTCGGAAGGTGTCCTATATTAACCTTTTATTCAAAATAGTATAATTTATCGCAGACTCCAGCTACTGCCAGGGATGTTGGGGAAGAGTCAAGCGGGAGCGGCGACAGTGATACTCCAGCGGCGGCTGACTCGAGCAATGCTGCCCCGGCGACGGCTCACTCGAGCAATGCTGCTCCGGCGGCCGACTTCAGTCTATACAAGAAAGGTATACATTAAAGTTAAATTACATTGAAAATTACACAGTGTCAAAGTAGGCTTGAAGCGTGATAAACTTAGTGTACCTATGTTAGTGTGAGTACTGAGTAATACATAAAGAAAGCAGAGTAAAGTGTATGGCTAAACAATGGTAGGTACACAGGTGATCTCTCGAATGCAGAAAATAAACACATAACTAGCACATGGAGATGGGGGAGGAGAGTTATGGATTAGTGGAGGGGGAGGAGAACGTTCTGGGGGAGAGGGAAATCGGGGCGAATAAAACGTCTTGAGGGTGCTGATGATTGTGGTGGCCAGGCGCTTATGAGAGGATTCGGAGCAACAAGCTTTATTCAAAATTTCGATAAGATTGTAAGGGTCCAAATTGAATAGCTGACATGTAAGTTCATGGTCTAGTCTGGGTCTGTCATAACGTGGACATTCTCTGAGCAGGTGGTCGATAGTTTAGATTTGATCGTCATCGCATGGGCATCGATCGGAAGGGCAAATCCTCTAGATGGTAGCCGTGGTTACTGAGTAGTTGTGTCATAAGGATTGATTGATTGATTTTGAAAAGTCTTTATTTTAAAATCAACAAAATACATGTTAATTAACTAGTTAACAAATATCATATAAAATAATTATTTTTTACAGACTAATTGTGTCATAAGGGGACTGTGCAAAGTAGGGGGGTTTATGAAGATTCGTAGCCGATTTGGCTGCAAGATCCGCGGCATCATTCCCCGGGAAGTTATTGTGGGCTTTGATCCAAAAAATATATAGGGATTGGAGATTAGTTTATTTGTTTGTTTATTTACATATTTCATAACAACACTAAGAGTTATCACCAAACGTGTGTTACATGTCAAGTTACATTATACAACATTGCATTTTATATTGGTACTGAAGTAGGAGGAGCGGTCATTTCAAAATAACGTGCGGCCGAGGCCAGGAGTCTCGACTCGGTGTCCGCGAATAGGTCCAGGAGCTGTTCCAGGACAGCACCGCGTTGATGAGGGACAGGGCGCGGTGCAGCGGGGCGGTGGCGAGCGCCGCGGTGCGCGCGCGCGGCGCCGCTAGCAGGGGGCTCGGGGCGCGCGGGCGCAGGCTGTACTGAGGAACAGGGGATACGGACAGCGACACGTAAGCCAGTAAGAATGGGTTACTTATTTCACCCCTGGTTAGTCTTAGGAAGTACTTAAAAAGGGAGAGATTCCTTCTGACTTCGAGTGATCCGTAGTCGACCATGCCGAGTATGAACAAGGTGGGGTACGTGTATAGGTATATATAGGCCATATATTATTTGTAAAGGAATCGAACAAATGATTTCTGAATCTTTTCCACCATAAGGACATACCGATTATCATCAGGGGCCCACACAATGGTTTCCAGCCTACTCCTGACAAAGGAATTATACAAAACGGTGGCTGCACACTGACCCGTAAAACACCTAGACTGCCTCATGATGAAGCCCATGGCCCTCCGCGCGGTGTATATTGTATATTTATTAATTTTCAACCATTAGGAACATATTAGAGCACTGCGGTGTTACATGTGTCAATGATGTGATAATTAAACGACAAGTGCGGATCGAACTATGTACCCAGATCTCGCACAGTGGTCACTCGGTTTAGCTCTTCACCGGAAATCCTGTAGTTCCCATAAACTGGGTGGATTGCGCGCGTATATGACATTATTGTAAATTTACTTATATTCAGTTCTAGACCATTTCTATGTCCCCATGCGCATGCCCTGTCGATATCCCTTTGGAGTGATGCACAGTCGTCAATGCCACGCACTGGCAGGGCCAATTTGACATCATCCGCAAACACTATTCAAACAGAGTTCCTTATGAATGAAGGCAGATCGTTAATAGCAGTGGACCTAGGTTGCTGCCTTGGCCAATGCCAGACGTGACCCGATAACTGGTTGACTTTGATGTTTCGTATTGCACAAATTGCTCTCTGTTGGTAAAGTAACTAGAAAAGAAGTACAATAAGGACTCAGAGAAACCCGCAATAGCCATCCTCTTCAGTAATATGTCATTGTCTACCTTGTCAAAGGTCTATCAGAAGTCGAAATAGGCAACATCCGGTTGTATACGCCGATCAAGGTTTTCTGCAATGAATGTGACCATATTCAGAAGATTAGACATCGTGGATCGCTTGGGTAGAAAGCCATGCTGTTCCTCGCAAAACCAACCGCGCAATTGGTTTCCGAACACAGAGAGTACGGCAATGGGTCTGTAGTTAAATACATCTGATTTTGGGCCACTTTAATGAATCGGTAGAACTTTAGATGTGTTCCATACAGATGGGATATGAACCAATTTTCAACGACAAATTGAAAATATGTAGTAGTGGTTGGACGAATACATCTCGACAGTCCTTAATAATGAGCTGTGGCACGCCATCAGCCTCGGTCACGCGTTCTATGTTTACAAGGCGGGCGGCGACACGCAGTTGGTCAGCGGCGTTGGCGGCACTCGCGGCACGTGCGTCAAGGAGTGTTAGAGGAGTGAAGATGCTTATGGATGGAGACAACGAGGGGATTATTTCTGTATGGGTTTGAAACTTCGTCAAGTCCAGACCGAGAATCTAAATAGATAACAGCTCTGGGTATTTGATTGACAACGAGCCAAGTGATGGCTCGTGCAAGAGCTAGAAGTTTGCCTTGTACTTTCATTATGAAGTTTTAACTCTTTTTGGTGATAGTGAGATTATTGGGGGTGTAAATGACAAAGGCTGCACCTACTTTAGAGTCGTGTTTACTACCGTCAGTTAAAATACGGTGAGCTCGGGATCTAAATATAAATTCGTCGTGAGTAGAGATTTTGTTGTAGATAATTCTAGTTCTATGGGCCGGGTGTAAGAGTTCAGAAGGGTGGGAGTGTTTCTCCACATCGAGCAAACGAGAGGTTCCGGGGAACTTGGAGAGCTGAATGTCATCGACTTCAAGGATTTTATTAGGCAAAGGGGTGAGTTGTAAAGGACTGATGGCAGTAAAAGTGTTCAACGTTCGAAAACCTCTGAATATTTTGATGGCAAAGCCCCGTTGCAGAGAAAGAAACCTTTTTTCCGTGTATTTGTATTTAAGGACGGAATGCCAGATGGTAGCAGCATATGTGATGATTGGCTCAACGACCTGTTGAAAAATGATTCTAACGATTTCGTGGTGGATGTCCCAAGTTGGGCGAATGAATGTTGAAAGTTTGGTATAGATTTTTAGGACCTTGTTAGAGATATATTCGACGTGCTGTCTGAATCGGAGTTTCCGATCGATGATCACTCCGAGAAAGTCAGACATTACAATACAAGTGTCGCATTACAATACAGGTGGTCGCAAGCCAAGCATACCCTGAACGGGTACTACCACCAGCAGTTGCTCGGGTTAGTCGGTTTCATACGACACGCTTAGTTTTTTTATTTGACTTAATTAAAGTATTCACGCTTACACGCACTATCGGCATGTTCCAGGCCGCTCGTCCCCGATTCGCCCTCCCCAGCGACGTCCTAAGACGAGGTCCGTACCCACCTGGGTGCCCTCAGGCGGTCGTCCTCCTCCAGGCTGGAGCGCACTTGGCGCTCGCCCCAAAAACCCCGGCGAAGCTGTAAAGGTCATTAGGAACAACAACAGCATTAGACAATTCGAAAAAAAAACATACAATCAATTATTGTATAGGTAAATTAAATATGCTTCTATGTAAGTATAATGTCTGCCTGTCGTCTAGCACGTCTTCTCCCAATAGTTCGGTTGACAGTCCGGGTGGCCGGACTAGTGAGACTTGTTTGTCCCATTAGTCCGGACGTGCAATTCAACCGATATCTTCGCTTCGGTGTTGATGTGTTTCGGCAGTGTTTATAGAAGAGGTCAGTAGGCACCCACTCACTAAGCCGATATGCTTCACCTTCGGCCTCAAATAATTGTTGCATAAATAAGCTATCACTGTCCGCGTGTTACAGGCGCAGGCGCGTGCGCACGTGCAGCCGTCAGCGCAGTGCGCGCCGCGGTGCGTCACGTGCGGTTCCTCACGCTGCGCCCGGATCAGATCGCGGAATGTTCCAGTCTGAGGTTGCTGCTCACCAATGATGAATTACTTAACATTTCCATGAACATTATGTCGATAAATACCTTAGACCCCATGCCAGCAGGATTCTCAACTAGCAGGATACCAAGAAACCAGGTAAATTATAGGTGCCGATTATTATTATATTTATTATCATATCACACGATTGCTTACCGTCAGTTGCACGAAATCTTAAAAACAAAGCCATTTAATCTACGCCATCCTATCTATATATCACTAAAATCGCGTTTGGACACGATCGTACAATTCTACATTCGTACAATTTCCACGTTCGTACAATTCTACATTCGTACAATTTTTCCTAAATTGTTTTCCAAATTCGTACAAATAGGTACTATGTGAGTCTGCATTATAGTTAACCAAGGATAGATAATCTTTCGTATAATTTCTATTTACGTACAGCGTCATTTTAAGTAAGAGTAAACAACTAAAATAACACAAAAGAGGCACTTCTCTTAACAAGAAACTTAGTCGCTTTCTAGTAAACGTTGTAATTCATCTGTACTATTTCCGTATTCATCTGTACTATTTCCGTGTGCATTATCTCTGTTCACTTCTGTAATATTGTCTACATGTGTAATTAAAGATAAGCATCTTAATTTGTTTAGGCATTCCTAAACTGTGATTTGTTTATCCAATAATTCATTCAATATTGCAGCAATCTTTTTGTTTTTAACACTTTGTGATGGTTTTCTCTTTTTCATCTCTATGTTATGTATTGCTCTTGAAATTTTAAAATCGTTACGTTGTGCCTCTTCTTTTAAAAACGACACTACGTAAGGAAACGAATCCTTTAATGAACCAATTTCGCGGTTTAGTTTTTTATGCCAGCCCTCTAGGGTGTTGATTGTACGGTATTGTTCGCCGTAACAGCTTAACATTAGGACCATTTTTGGGGATATCCACTGACTCTCAAAATATTCTATGAACAATCTTATTTTCTCTGTTTCTTTCGTGGATTCTTTAATAGTTAACCATGCTTCGGGAATATAATAAGTGGGCAAAAGTGCAAGTGCGATTGTTAAATACATGAACTTTAATTCAGCAAGATTTTCCATTTTTAAAAACTTTGCCTTACGTACAATGGCCTGTGAATAATGGAAATAACAACCTTTACAGTCAGCTTCTGGAAATACTTTATTAATAGAATTCATCATGGCCATCTCATAGTCAATGTGAAAAACTTTGGGTTTCCAAGTAGGTACTTTGTTTAATATTAAATTTAGCATTCTCGTATAAGCAGCTTCGGTTTTATTTGGAAGTGATATATAAATTAATGGAAATATGTTTGGGCAATTTTGGGTGCTTTGATATCTCCATGTATTGAATAAACCTGGTAGAATGGATCAGGACTAGATTGGAAAGTTCCATCTCCAAAAAATTCATCGACAGATGGAAGTAATTTCATTGCTTCAACTGTCATGAAGATAAGGATTTTATCATTGCTGCCATCATTAATTACTAAAAATTCATTTGCCAAATGATCAGGAACCTCCACCTCATTTAGATGTGTATACTTAAGCTTCTGGACTTTGAATCCTTTTTTTCTACATAGATAGAGTCCACTTTTTAATGATTCAAATGCAGGTACGTATTTTAAAAAGTTAGTGCCTTTGTCCATTAAATCTTTAAAACTTTCATCGTATATTTTCTTCATTGGTGTACACTCCGTTCTGGCTCTTTTTCTACATTTGTCTATTGTTTTTTGTACTTCAATATCTATACTGACTGTACATGTGTGTTTTTTACTTTCTCGCAAAACCTTAATGTTATTAACATCTAGGGTAACAGAAGCACTACACACATTACGATGTACACACCTCCAAATAGTGGTACCGCTTCTATTTGTACATCCTAAATAAAACCGGTAATCATTTTTAATTAGCACTGGCTTACCCTTTTCACTGTCAATAAAATAAAATTCAGTAAAATTACTTTTATCAGTTCCTGGATCTGTATTTGCAGTACTAGCACCACACGCTTCACAAGACTTCGTTAATGAACTTATTTCCATGTTGTAAGGAACTGGTCAAGTGAAGTACTCGTACTCACATAAATGCACGTCTGGCTTTCATAACGTTAATCTCAAGAACCCACTTCAAAAACTTGTTGTGAAAATAATTTCCTCCTCAACAAATAACATGACATGAATATGACAAAACTCAGATTTATTTCATTAACTTTACTCTTTATTTAAAATTTTTGTAAAGAGATCCGTTAACTTCACATTAGAATACTTGAAATCAATTATTTTTTTTAAAGTCTGAAACTAAAACTAAAACTGTACCATTCCTTGCCTGGCTTCATTCCTTGTCGTTCCTGCAATGTAATCGAGTAATCTAATGTATGAATGTGAAATTGTACGAATGTGGAATTGTACGAATGTGGAATTGTACGAACGTGGAAATTGTACGAATGTGTCCAAAGCCCTAAAATCGGAGCGCCCTTTCCTCTAGAGTGTAGAGTGATGCTGATAACTCATGCTTGTGTTGTACGCATTGTATCATACTAATGTTGTGCAATAAAGAGTGTCCATTCATTGATTCAGTGATAAGTGAGTACTGACAGCGAGCCTAAGGTTTGGGCCATGGATGTGTGCTTCATGTTTTCGGCAAATGCGCCTAATAATTTTGACAAGTTTCGTACATTGACATTTCAATGGCCGATTAAATATATGGGGAGTGATTACCTTCTCTGCGGTACGGGGCGATGTTCACAGCGCATACGCTAACTGGTAGACGCGGGCCGCATCCTATCATAAGCATACCATCTAACGACCAGCCATGCAAACAAGTTAAGGTAAATTTCAAAATCTTTGCTCTAGATATAACACAGATGACACGAAACTTAAGGAAGCCTTAACAAACTCAAATCGATAGTAATTAGAGGTGAGACGGTGATTAGGGCTACGGATATGAGAATACGGCTACGCGCCTGAGAATGACCGAAATACTATATTACTATATGTACCTATCTTTATGTACCCTATAATACCATATGGAAAGTAATTTGCGGGTAGGACTTGACCATGTCCACTCCACAAGATCGGTGGGGCTCGTAGCCAGTTGCGAGCACGGTTGGGCGCGGTCAGTACCGGGACGGGTAGGGGCACGTTATCAACTGAGCCTCTCCGTGCCTCGGAGAGCGCGAGCGCGAGTCTGTGAAATGAGTTCATAGCAGTTATCAAAAATGTTTCAAATCTCTTTGTCATGAAGATAGATATAGAGACAACGACCTCAATATATAGACGACCACGTTCATAGAAACAACGTGTTCCAAAATTCAAGCCCGCGCACTGACGCCATCTAGTAGGATATACTAGATCATAATTTGAAGTCGTGGTGATAGATTTTATACCGTCGCCTTACGCAAGCAAGATATACGGTGCTCGTGCGCAACAATGATGCACCAACACCCCGCTCATACCGCTCCGGCTGCGCAAGGTGTGCGAAGATTGAGCTGAAGAATGTACTACGCAATGGCTAATTAGATTCCTATATTGACTTTGTCATCCTTTGCATTTAATATAAATGCATCATTGGCAAGATTATCTTACAAGCTTATAATAATCACATTCCAGACTTATTTGTATTTCGGTCTGCTGTGACATAATTTCTTTTTGACGTTAAAAATGTACGTATACTTAGGCACGTAGTGTTGTAGCGGCGCCAAGATCAACACGATCAAGCCAACCGCCGGCCCAATGGATCCGCAATGAAACCAACATGGCGGCTGTAGTAGGTAAATTCGCGCCAAATTCGAAGGATAGATGTCGCTTACTCTCAATTTTAAGTCTGGAATGTGGTAAGTATGCTTAATAGCAATTTTATTTTCAGGTGAGGTATTTTCGCAGTACCGAAGTGCACAAGACGGCATTTTTATTTGTAGTACTCTAGTAATAGAATGAGAACAAATCAATCCCTAAAAGGAAGAAACAGAACACAAACTTATTTCAATGAAATGATCGCATTATAATCTACCCGCACACTGCGACCCCTGTTGCTTAATCTATGATATTATGTGTTCTCTTGTTTTAACGCGCGTCACTGCACGAGCGTGTTGATTTACTGAATTAACTCGCCATTACAAAATTATTATAAAAGTAAACAGTGCGTAAATTAATATAAAAACAGTAAGTTACTTACTGAAACAGGGTTATTAACTGTAAACCAAATGTATCTTCACACAATTAGCTATAATGGCGTCGTTTTTTTTCTCACGCTGAAGAACATAACTGTTCAAGGAGCACTGCACCCACGCGTCCCACGCCTTGAACGCTTGGTATCGAACTAATCGAAGTGTTGCGCCGGCACCGCATATCGATGGAACACAGTGTCCGCATCTAGTACGCTAGTACATAGATATCGTTGTATGGAGATCAATAATTAATAACATAATATGTATGTAGCAGAAATGCTTGCATTTCTGTGTTTCGGTTTGAAGGGTAAGAGAGCCAGCGTAATGTCCGGCACATGAGGCAATCCATCTTAGTCCTCAAGGTTAGCAGCGCATCAAAAACCCTCTAATATTAATAAAGTGAGGTGAGATGTCTATGGGCGATGGTGACCACTTACCATCAGGTGGCCCGTTTGCTCGTCTGCTCTCCTTATTTAATATAAAAATAAAATAAAAAAAAGGTACATTCATTTAATTAGCCTCACCGCTGGGGGCGTTTTGTATGACAATTTTGACGGTGGACTGTCAACGTGTTAAACGATGCACAGTTATAATGTGTTAAGGTTAGGACTTCACCGGTCCGGTGACATGCGGCCACGCTTCAGCTCGCTACCACCAATCACAAACGTCGCCCCTCCCTCCCTCCCCCCGTGTGTTTGTTCGCTGCAACCGAACCACAAGGGAACCGGCCTCGTGAAGTCCGATACTACGCGCGATATGAAGAAGGAATCAAATTGAAAACCGATAAACACATTCAGGCCACCATAGTACCTATCTAATCTACATAATTAAGTGTGTACGGAACCCTCGGAGCGGTCTCCACACCAGTGGCAGTCGGTTGGTTTTTATTCTCCTGGTCAGAGTATAATTTTCGATACTTTCTCCTCTGCAGTCACTTGTCGCACCGGCAGCGGTGGATACCGGGACAGGAGGAACCACCTTCCGATTCACCATCCCCGATGTCGCCTCGCGCTGCTTCGGACAGCAGTACACATCTGAAGTGTTCAACGTGCAAGGTGTGTCGTGGACGGTCATGGCATGTCATAGTAATAACATGACTAATAATACGATGACCGAAGAAACGAAACCTTTACTGATTTATCTCGCGTGCGGTTGGAAGTCATTTGATGCGTGTCGGTGTGACGCGGACGTGGAGTGCAGGATCCTGTCGCGTTCAGGAGACGTGCTACTCTCCAAGAAGGGGAACTGCATATTCGAAAGGTTTGTTCGTATTTGTAGTTACTAATCATGAACAGAACATTTTGCAAATCAATAACAATAAATTAAAAATTAAGAAACCCCGACTCAGGGCCGTAACGAGAGCTGAATTTATGGTAGGGCAGTGAAGCTTTCGGGTAGGTACCCCCCCCCCCCCCCTATATTAAGGTCTGTGCTACTCTGTCTATTACATATTAACATGTACCTAAGCATTTACGATAAATACACATTGATGGTATTTTCAAGGTATGGTGGGACAGGACATTGCCCCATAATGCCCCCCTGGCTACGGCCCTGCCCCGAGTTAACATTGTGGAGATCCCCTGACTTTTTCCTGGTCATCATCAGGTCCTCGTGATTCCATTCTTGTGAGAAGGGAGGGCACCATGGTCATAAACTGTACTACTGCCGTACCAGAGATCACTGACATCAGACATAAGTACTCCAAGATCTTGGAAACCTCTGATCCAATTGTTATCACACAAGGCTAAGAACACTCTCCACACATTTCTGTTCAATAAAAACATCCGCGTCATAATCGGATCATCGGTTCTCGAGTTATGATGCCACAGACAAACAAACATACGCGTCAAACTAATAGCGCTCCTTCCCTTCAGTCCGGGGTTAAAACAGCGCCATGAGCAGGTGTGACGGAGAATAAATATATTTTCTTTTGATATTATTATTATTCCACAAATAATATGTATAATGTAGCAGGTAAGTAAGTACTCGTATATTGTACCTATAGTTCAGATTCATTAGAATCAAATAAATATTCTTGTATTTTTATTGCAGACGCTTCAGTTGTTGCTCTATTAGTGACCTATCATGGGACCTCGTAAAGCGCTTCGACCACCGCGACTCGCCGAACGTCCTGTCTCTCAGAGTGGAGGTGCAGGTGACCGTCACCACACCGCCGACCCGTGCCCTCAACTGACTGACAATCGCGTACAACAGTACAACGTGTGTAGATAGCTCTACACCGGTGCCGAGTCGATCGCGGTAAAATGATCAAGAGTGTTGGTTACTCAGTGACTAGTAGTGTACGGTCTTTGTTGGACTGATGTCGGCGCGCGGAGTAGGTACCCACATCAGACATCAGCCTCGCAGCGGCCGTTCGCGGGGACAGGGACGAGGAACACGTGTTTATGATTATATGTGATGTGTTGCGTCGGTGGCGTCGTGGCTAGGACGCCGGACTCCCGTGCGGGAGGGCCGGGTTCGAAACCAGGCATTGCCATGTTCCGATGAGTTTTTCAGTTTTTTCGAAAGACGAACGGTGAAGGAAAACATCGTGAGGAAACCTGTACACTGAGATAACCAGTGTGATCTGTGAAATGGGGAAGGCAATGGCGAACCACCCCTTTAAATCTGCCACGAGAGTCGTTCTATGTGATTATAGAAGTACCTTTTCAAAGACTCACGTACATTTACCGACTGTTCTAACGGTGATGGAAAACATCGTGAGGAAACCTGCATGTCTGACCGAACCGCACAGCACTGGGCCCGCTCGGTGGATCATGGCCCGTACCCCCTCGTGCAAGGGGAGGCCTGTGCCCCGACAGTGGGCACATTAATAGGCTGATGATGATGCTGATGATACGCCCGAGTTCACTATTAACGATTATCATAAGATGTTTTAGTCCTTTCGGTATTTGCACTCTATTATGTAACGAAGTGTATGTCAAGTTATGTACGCGTGATGTTTGGAGTACATTCTAGATTGTAAATTAGAACTAAGTATATGTATAATAATATGAATGTAGTCAGTTAATTATTAGTCTGTTAATGTTGTTCCTTTTAATGTTGTTACACTTCTTTGTTTTTATTTTATTTACTTGTAAGCACGCAAACAGACTACATTCATATTGTCATTAGTACGTACCTAGGGTACCTACTATAAGGACTAAGTATTTGTATAATAAATATTGAACGAAACACCTTTTGTCTTTTTTTGCTCTTAACTTAAACTACGTGTATTATCAGACGTATCAAGTTTTAGTACCTATTTGTTGTTCAGACAATATTCTAGCCAGTTTTTATGTTCCTAGATAATACAGTTCATCGGTCTAACAGGACGCTTACCTACGAATTGATGCATATGTCATGATTATGTGGGTACCGACATTGATTAATGAAACCAGTCTTTGTCCAACAAGCTGTGGTTTCACCATCATGGTGACAGCGGTGGCTTTTATTTAATTATTTCGATAACAACTCGCGTTAAAATCGAGCGTGGAAGCGTGTAACGTGTTACCAGGTTAATTTGGAACGTAAATTGTGCAGTTTACATAATGGAACACGCTCGACCTCCAGCGGAACTGTGTCTTGAGGGTGGGCCAGCGAGCCGCGCGGACGCTTGGCGTAAGTGGCACAGGCAGTTTCAAATATTCCTAAAAGCGTCAGGATTACACAAGGAAGAAACTGCTGAAGTTCAAGCTAGCTTACTCATCGACTTGATCAGTTCGGAGGGATACGACATTTACTCGACTTTCAAGTTTACCAAGGAGGCAGACCGCGACGACATCACCAAGATCGTTCAAAAGTTTGACGAACATTTCACGACAAAGCCGAACACGACAATGGTTCGATTTAAATTCTTCACCAGAAATCAAGACAAAGGTGAAAGTATCGACGATTACGTCACTGCACTTCGATTGACAAGCCAACATTGTGAATTAGAGCGTTTGGAAGATGGGTTGATAAAGGATCGTATTGTGTGTGGTGTCGTGGAAAGTTCAGTGCGAGATAGATTGCTGCGGACGGACGATTTAACGTTAGACAAGGCGGTAAACATCTGTCAAGCGAACGAGATGCCAAACGAAGAAAATCGTCAGATCGAAGTTGCAAAAGCGGGTGGCGGTGAGTCATCGAGTGCATCGGCGTCTGGGAGCCGGTTAATGCACGACATAGTTAATGCACAGTCTTGGATTGTACCTACACCGTAGAATGCGCGGGCACGGAATCGAAACTTTGGCCTTGTCGCGCCTTCCATGCTGTACAATACCGGTTGTATATTCCGCCATGTACACCAAATGTACGGGGCGGAATGCACATCATGGAACGTACACCATGGAAAGCACAACCATTGAAATCAATGTGACGTGGTTTCCGCGGTGTACATTCCACGCTTTGCATTCTCGGGCGTACATTACGGGCATAGCTCGGGACTTCCCCTTATTAGATAGCCAATCAAAGTACCTATCGCATGCAGACGCAGTCTCGCTTCTGTTCCTTTAAAATAAATAATAGTGTTATATACTTTTTAAACTGTTCGATACCGTCGGTGTCGATTTCGTTTCTTTAATTTTTTCTTTATTTTTTTTATTTTGTTTAATGTTCCAAAGTATAAGTAAAAAGTTAGGTTTGTTACTTAATGAATAAAAAACGGTTTAATTTTAAGTGATTTTTTATTTTATATTTCCTTCTTCTTGCACCATCAGGGGGCCTCGCGAAATGTACCTTGCCCACATTAAGTTTAGGTCCTGCGCCGCCACTGTCTGGAGATATAGTCACTGGCCTGTACATGTGCCGAATATCGCACATAATAACGTACTTATGAGTACGAAACAGTATTAAAATATCGAATAAGGGCTTTTGTACAACAGGCCCGTTGCATAATATATCATTTAGACTGGGATTTTTGAACGCACGGGCACTGCCATCGAAAACGGCGCGCAATTTATTTGTTAATCGTTCGATTTTTAATATGCCGTGATGAGGCAAGAGATACAAAGGCACCTCACTGGGCTGGCAATCATTCACGTGTATTTCCTTGGCATGGCCAAGTCTAAGGTACTCGTTAATAAAGCCAACATATAGAGAATGATAAGTATGATCCTTTGCAAAACGCTTTTCCAAACCATAAAAACGCTGCAATGCTAGGAAGAAAGAATCGAAAGCGTTAAGCTCATTAACGTCTACCTTTGTAGGCATTTTAACTTCGAATCGATTATGTATTATTTTAACGGATTGCAAAAAAAAAAACGTTCACTGTAGTCGTGTTCTGGTAATGACTCATGAAACACGTCTTTCCAGACGTGTTTCATGAGTCTCTCGGTTTCCCAAAATTATTTTACATAGAGTTCTGGATCAGGACCTAGACTCTCTATTGCGTGCATCGCTACAGACAAGTTACAATGTGGAAGAATGTCACCTGAAATGAATTAAAAAACAGTGAAAATAATTTATCAACAAGAAACGTAAACAAATTCTTTCCCAAAAAAAACCGTATCATATGAAAACATAAATAAAAACTTCTCAATAATAAAAACGCATCTTCTAAAAACTTCACAAAACCTCCTCCAGTAAAACAATAATATGGACACTTAAAACTTGAAAATGCAACTTCTAGAAACTCCCGGCTCCTTCAAACATATGGAACATCCCGTCGCTACCCTGGAAAAGGGAACGAGGCTTAAAAACGACTTCTCAAACAGAGTTATAGTGGTAATACGGCAATAAAAATAAATAGCATATCTGGTTTCTTAAATAATTTATGAAAAATGAATGTAATTTCTCCACCCGTGAACACCGTCTCTATGTCATGTATTAAGAATGAGAATAAGTTTATTTGTGCGGTTAGTTTACAAAAGATTCATACTCCATACACCAGCAGGAACTGAAGCATATGTTATATTAAACTAAATAAAATTAGTGAGCAACAAGTTAGTTATAATAAACGCTGACCTCCGTTCCTGTATCTCGGAAGACAGATCTCTTCTGTGACCAGTGCAAATGAACATGTAACAGAACATGGGAAAATGGAATGGAATTGGTAATGGATTTTAGTTTGTAATTGCTATGTAGTTTTAGCTGGACTCAAATAACAAACATGCAGTGTAGTGATAGGTACCTGTATTCATAGGTCTAATAATGTCCTGTAACGGGTAAAAGATTCCAGAATGTAAGAACTATATAGTTTTGGTCGGATTCAATTAGACAAAATGTACCATAGTAGTTACCTACCTGTTTACTTTAGTCAACATGAATGTGTATTTTCTGCATAAATAAACTCCTTTGTCGTGTCCTTATGACAAAAACGGCCCCCAACACCTTCACATCTAAGTTTTAGATTAAAACATTGACAAAATTGTTTTAAAATGTCATAAAATTGACGAAATGTCCAAAATGCTGTCGAAACACAACAATTCGATTTCAAATTTCTCATTTCTTCTTCGTGCGCCTGCGCGAAATTTCAATTCTGGCGCGGAATCTTTATTCGACATCTGATTGGTCGAAAAACGGGCCTATTGTTATAATAATTACCAGGAAACGGTGCGCGAAAATTCAAAGTTTTTTAAGGCAAAGTGATCTGAGCCCATACAGCCAAGTCTGATGTAAACAACTCTTTCAAGTCTTTATTAAAAAGCTAGTGTGACACAATTTCAATGCTATTCGGGAGAATTTTCCACGCTTCTGCACCATCCGAACCAAAGAAGAAGGACGTAGTATGGCTCTTAAAAATCCAGCCAGGTACGAATCGGGCTGCAGCGTTTATTTGACTTTACTTCACTGTCCCACACATTATTCACATCTTGTCGAAGTTCTTCGAGCAAGAAACACAATTCTTACTAGAAAATCACTACTGTAAAACAATTTGCAAGACAAAACGAAACAAAGCTGACGCGGAGACTTTTAACCTCATTGTGTTGTCCTTTTCTTTTTTAGTGAACTCACATACTGCGTCGAAATCTTACCAATCAACTTAAAATTATCGCACTGTGTAATTCTCAACCTAGACATTGGCAGAATCATCGATAAAACGATGGGGCCATATACGGGCCATATTAAACAAATTGGAATTGGAAAATTTTAAACTTTTTGACTCTACTTTTTTAATTTCATAGAAAGTCTACCCTAGATACTTAACTTTTTAGCCATTTTTTACAATTGTAAAAGTTATTAAGGCTTGTACGCACGGGCGCTATATAACCGCGCGTTACTTAGCTTATATCTGACATCAAAAACGTATAAAATCAATAGGAAAAATAATAAAGCGACAAGAATAGCACATGGAATATTTAGAATCGCCTGAGAACAATAATTTTAAATATTAGGTATTTCGAAATACTAGACTGTTCGGTTTTTAGTGGTCTTTGCCTACATTATTTTAAGGTGAAAAAAATAGAACTTTTGTTTTTGGTAGGGGAATTTTAATTGGGTTGAGCGGAGTATTGTCAAGGACTTATCATTTATTGATGGGGACTTTTATAGGACTTTTCGAATTAAGTAAGTATATGACATCATCCATTATGTACAAATTGCATCATTCATAAAAGTGTAGTGGCACCATTAGGGTTTTATTTATTTTGTGGATATTTTCTGTTTCCTTTCCTATGTAAATTTCTTGTGTGTATTAATCTATCTATCTATTTCTTGCTGAAACTGCTGAAACATAATTTTCGCCAAGTTCTAAGAGTGTGTTCCAAAACAAGTTGAAATTATTCACTGAAATTGTGAACTGTACACGTTCCATTGCACGTTTTGAAAAAAGTTGATTAAATTTTAAGCTGTTAACGCAGTAATGGAACATGCATAGTTGAAAAAGATTTTTTCAAACGATTGAATAATGCAATATTCGGTAAAACGATTAAACACAAACGTAAACAGGTGGACGTTAAATTGGGTACTCATTGGAAAGACGAGCACAATTTAACGAACAAACATCTTGGAGCCGAGAAACTGCTAGCGAAACCTAATTTGAATAATGTATCAGTATTTACTGAACATTTTGTTGCCATACAGTTGAATAACGAAAAGATAGTTTTGGACAGACCGATATATATATATCGGGTTCACTGTTCTAGAATATGCTAAACAACATATGTACCAATTTCATTATGAGTAGGTATATATTAAAACGAAATATGGTAACAATGCTCGGCTCTGTTATACCGATAGCTTACTTATCATTTTTTTATTACTTACTTATCTGATTAATACTGAAGACTCGTATAAAGATATGTATAATGCTATTTCTAAGTTCGATACTAGTAACTTTGCAAAACATAATCCCTGTCACATGCCCCGAGTAAACCTGTAGTGGTAGATCCTAATGTGAAGGATCGCCTGGGGTGGTACCACCCTCTTATCTATTTCTGCCGTGAAGGAGAAATGCTTGCATTTCTGTGTTTCGGTTTGAAGGGTAAGAGAGCCAGCGTAATTTCCGGCACATGAGGCAATCCATCTTAGTTCTGAAGGTTAGCAGCGCATCAAAAACCCTCTTATATTAATACAGTGAGGTGAGATGTCTATGGGCGACGGTGATCACTTACCATCAGGTGGAATGTTTGCTCGTCTGCTCTCCTCGTTAAATAATTTAAAAAAAAATACCCGGATTATTTAATGATGAAATGGGGGGCAACCCTATTATTGAATTTACTGGTCTGAGAGCAAAGTTATATTGTATAAAGAGTGCTATGAATCAAATAAAGGAAGCCAAAGGCGTATCTAGGCCTGTTACTACAACTTTGGATTAGAGTAATTACAATGAGGCACTGTTTAATAATGAAATATTAAGATGTTAAATGAATATGATAAGGTCTATAGAACATGTTTTATATTCACAGCAAGTAGATAAACATGTTTTGAGTAGACACGATGACATACTACAAGTACATCTGGATCAAATTCGAACGCTACCGTGGGGCCATTGTGATACGATCAGCTAAGTAAGCTAAGCAGCTAAGTACCAACTGGCTGCTCTTGACTCAGTGGAGAAACGCGCTAAGCGCCTTATAGGTGACGAATCGCTGGTGGAAGCTAGACTGCAAAGTCTGGAACAGCGGCGCCATTGTCGACCTCATCGTCGCTTACCATCAGGCGAGATCGAGGTCAAATGCGGGTTTAGAAGTAAATAAAAAAATAAAAAACGATATTTTAAAGATCTTAGTAATAACTAAGCTAAGTTCGTAAGTTGTATTATACCTCCATAAACTATATTTATATTGAATAAATATTATGTTACTCACGATTTCAGTATATTATTGCAACAGCCTGCTCCTCTATATAAAGCTGTGATTAATAAAAGTTGGATTATAATATTATATATCAAGATGAAGTTGATTGAGCAACCACTTTCATTACAAGTTAGTAACATTAATGTAGAATGAAAGTCGCAACATATTAATTAGTAACATTAATGTAGAACGAAAGTCGCAACATATTAATTAGTAACATTAATGTAGAACGAAAGTCGCAACATATTAATTAGTAACATTAATGTAGAACGAAAGTCGCAACATATTAATTAGTAACATTAATGTAGAACGAAAGTCGCAACATATTAATTAGTAACATTAATGTAGAACGAAAGTCGCAACATATTAATTAGTAACATTAATGTAGAACGAAAGTCGCAACATATTAATTAGTAACATTAATGTAGAACGAAAGTCGCAACATATTAATTAGTAACATTAATGTAGAACGAAAGTCGCAACATATTAATTAGTAACATTAATGTAGAACGAAAGTCGCAACATATTAATTAGTAACATTAATGTAGAACGAAAGTCGCAACATATTAATTAGTAACATTAATGTAGAACGAAAGTCGCAACATATTAATTAGTAACATTAATGTAGAACGAAAGTCGTAACATATTAATTAGTAACATTAATGTAGAACGAAAGTCGCAACGTATTAATTAGTAACATTAATGTAGAACGAAAGTCGCAACATATTAATTAGTAACATTAATGTAGAACTAAAGTCGCAACATACTAATCATAGTGCACTTTTACCAAACACAATTCGTACTATAATATGTGGTCCGTCAAATTGCGGAAAAACTAACGTAATGATTTCATTACTATTACATGAAAATGGTCTACGATTTAAAAATTTCTATCTATATTCGTAGACTGCATTTCAATCAAAACACTGGTTTTTGACTGAAGTATTAAAAAGAGTCACAGGCGTTAAATATTTTTTCTTTAACGATACCTAGTTAAGATGTTATTCATCCTAATGATGCTCTCAAATTCCGTTTTTTATTTTCGATGATAATGTACGATTCAATATGGCATGGTACAAGAAGACGCTCATTCTTCACAGGCATATCGGATACGGACTGCTTGACAGGCCTTTCTTCTGCCATGCATTAGGCTTATTGACACTGCATGCGCTTCAACTTGCGTTAGACGCATGCCGCTGTGCGCTGTCAAAAGTGATGCGTGCGCTTAGCGCATGCGCTTTACGCACGCGCCAGCGTCGGTGTTGAACAGGAAGACAAATTCAGTCAAGTGTCAAAGGTGTGACGCGTGCGATGTTGACAGCGCACATAACGCGTACGCACAGCGCATTCGTCTAATCTAACGCAATTGGAAGCGCACCTGTAATTAAGCCAATTGGGGAACATAGTGACGAGGGGTCTATATCCGCGTGGCCAGGTCGTGCTGTCCGGTTACTCATGGATTAATCGGTCATGATGATATGAGGATTTTTTCTGACGACTGGGAATTTCTTGTTTCCTTGTTCCCGGAAAAGAGTACCTACTATCAAGAACTGGGGCAGTGAAGACTTGGGGACGGAGGGGGAGCCCACTTCTTCTTCACCCGAGGGTGTCAAACGCTGTGGTTTCTCAGTATTCAATACCAGAGAGTTTTATTCACTACACGTTACGGTTATTGTCAAAACGATTAACGGTCATTCTCAAAAGCAGGCGTTCTCCGCCTAATTTTCGTCACGATTTTCAAATTTAAATTAATAGTCGTATAATTAATTATGAAAAATCATGAAAAGATATATATGTACCTACATCTTGACACGTTTGGCTCTATGGTATGTGCCGTAGGAGTGAGGACCCACATAAATCGGACTAGGTAGCTCAAACTCTTTGTACCTATATAGGTACCTACATGTACAGTGGAAGACATCGTGCTATACTCTGTGGAACCCTGTCGCAATTAGTTTTTGTTACAATTCATCAGCATTCGTATGTTGCGGCATATGTATGTAACTTTGTGTGAAATAATTTGAAGTGACAAATAAGTCAGCCTTATCGTGTAGTGTTTCCAAATATGTTCCTTATATTACATACCTACCTAGGTAGGGTATATATCTACGAATGAGTTTTCCTTACTGTACCTGTACCTACATAACAGAGTAACAATAAGTACCTACAATGCCTATACAATAAGTAGCTACTTAGTAATTCCATGCACTAGAGCAGCGGTCGCCAACCGTTCGGCTGACAAGGGCCGCATAGTGGCAAATGTGGGCCCGCACTCGAAATATGAAATATTTATTAATAAACTTGTTCATAATTTTTGAAAATATTTATAATTTTATTTATATGTAGGAGCAATGGCATAAAATGAGGAAATATAATAAAAACACTTAAACGAGATCTTTAACGTACATAACTGTACTCAATTATACAAAATTTAGTGAGACGTTTGAGGCTGTATTTGCGTGGCTATTTGTTGTATGTGAGCTTTCATGTTTGTAGTTGAAATATGAAAATTCTTGTTTCACTCAATCGACCAGCACGGACGGAGCGCGGTTGGCAATTGCGATCACAGCTTAGAGTATATGTCCGAGATTGTCATCGCGCGCGGGCATTTCGTTCGTTCGGTCATCGGCACGGCAGGGCCGCGGCCGGGAACAACTCCCTCGTACGGTAGGTTCACAAAGCAGATCGCAGATCGGCCGACACGGGCGCGCTTACCTTTAAATGCACGCTTGCTCGAACTTTGCGCGTGCATAACGGAATTATCTATTTAGATATTATAGACTTTCATTTACAAAACGGCCACGGGCCGCGGGTTGCCAACCGCTGCACTAAAGAGGTTGGTTATCTTTTTATATCGAATTATGTGATAAAATTAGTGGTATCAAGGTATCACATGTTGTATTAAACAGAATGGTTATCTTTATAAACCGATTATGTGATAAAATTATTGGAATTTAGATACCTAGGAAACTACTGATATCAAACATTGTTTCTTTGTGCGTTTTGTTTTTTTGTTATAATACATACAGATTAAACATGTAACTCTTCTTAAACTAAGTATCACATATTCAGACTGACAGACCTACATTTCGATCCCACTCATCCACGATCCGTCTGATTCCACCACTCCCCAATCTGTTTTAAGGTTCCGTACCAGAACGGTAAAAATGGAATCCTTATGTTGAGACTTCGGTATCCGTCCATCCATCCGCTGTCACAGCTATTTTTCTCAGTAATTACTAACGCTATCAACTTGTTTGGCACATACTTAATTGTTTCATTATAGAACTCGCTTGCCCGCATCGATAGAGTCTTTCACTGTAGTACATAACTTGCCAATAATATTACTCTGGGAACACCAGTGAATACTACCAATTTTATTTATTATAAAACAAAATCATTTTTATTTCAGACACAAACTGTCCTTAAACATTATTGGTAATAATACTTATTAAGCATTTCGGCCCACTTAACCAGTGGATCTAGCTTGATGACACATCATTCCAGTGTACAACTTGCTTATTATTTATATTATTAGCAGGCAGCTAGAATCAGTCAGCCTGGTTCTTCAAGCTTCGTATTTATATGTATTTATATGTATGCCGCGAGCTTAGATTGTAAATGGCGAGCCTAAATTGTACTTCACTATTTCCTTTTCTATCTTTTGTTTGTTGTTTTCTATTTGTGCAATAAAGTGTATGTCAGCGAAAACAACAAGTGACGTCATAGTGCACGTGCAATGCCCACCTGCGCTTGTGACGAAGCAAACACGCAGCATCAGCCGATACCACGTCATGTCGCCCGCCACTACCTGGCCTCTATAAAAGCGGGCCAACCATCGTTGTAGTGGCCATCGTACCCCCAGAGAAGGAACGTCAGATACCCGTCACTGAATCTATATTCGTCACTGAATCACATTCGTGGTTACGGGTGGCGATAGACACCCCTGTAGAGGGCATCACGCCCTGGAACGGGCTCCCCACGCCCCCTAGGGCACGTGAGAAGATTTCGACTGGAATGTGGGATGATTCTCTAGCGGCTCGTCGACGAGACGGTTGACCCGTGGCTAGATAGTATCGAGTAACTAGACAGTAACTAATTTTCCGTTAAATAACTCTAAAATAAGTTGATTGAGTAAATATAATTATTAAATTATATTTCTCTGGTTTTTAAAAAAGCAAAAATAGAACCACAGCGTGAGGAACCATAGAATGATAGCGGGCCATCTATGCCCTTATCCTCAGATCTGACAAGTATTTTACTTACTTACTTAAGATTATCCATACTACTGGATCGGACCATGATACGGATGACGTCACGCCAGAAAGAATAAACAATATACCACTTTAACAAAAAGAAACAGGACAAACTGTGTTGTCTTTTGTCCCTTAAGGTGTAACACGTTTTTGTTTGTTTGTCACAGTTTAAACCGTGACTAACAAACCGCGCTGTCAGAGTGTCGGTCAAGGTCTATGCACATTTTTAGTCATTTTGGTGAAAATACTGTGATTTGACGATAAATATTGTTTCATTCCTGTGAAAAACAATGATCAGTGATGAACAGTGATCGAAAATATGTTGGAATCTCATTTCATGCTTAAGTAGAACAAGTAGCACTTTATATAGACAGACAGACAGCTATACAGCATGATAGAATGACAATAAAAGGTGTCAGTGGTAAATTAGTATCACAAGGGTATCTATTTTTAGATTTAGATTATCAAGTAATGATTTTTAATGAAAATTTTTACGTTTTTAGGAATATATCTTGTTCCGCTGATGGAATTTTAGGCGATAGGTAGTTTAGGCTCTATTTAGAAGAATACGATTTCGAGGTAGACTTCGACCCGGAAGTACGCAACGACGCAGCCGCAGATGTGTTAAGTCGAATACCGTTAACATCGAACGATTTGAAAAATATTAAGGAACAAGTAGTTCCTGTAATGACACGAGCTCAGAAACGTCTTTTACAGACTAAAAATGACATACCAATACAAGGTCTACCCACCGCCAGGACTGATCACCCTGCGGTTGTGGAAGTACCTGCTTAAGAAACACAATGACATGGTAGAAATAACTTTTATAATTTAAAAAAAACGCAAAGAAAATAGACAAGCTAAAGAAAACTATTTCTAATGCGGAATATTGTGCATACGTATCTTATCTTATGATGGGGGCCGGGAATAACCCAGCGGCACTTCGACCCTTGAGGATCTTTTGTGCCTACCCCATTTTACACACTAGTCATCTCTGTGTGCAGGTTTCCTCACGATGTTTTCCTTCACCGTTAGAGCAGTCGGTAAATGTACGTAAGTCTTCGAAAAATACAAAAAAGTCATTGGTACAGGCACTGCACGGTTTCGAACCCGGACCTCCCGCATGCGATTGTGCATACGTACCTACGCACTTAGCGATTTATCTAGATCCGGTCATTATCCGATAATTATCTACTGCGCAGGTGTTAGTTATGAGGGATTTAGATTAATTATATAAGCAAGTAAGCATAGACGAATTACTCATAATAACAAGTAATTCAATGAGAATTATATAAAGATACCTAGAAAGTAATATACAAGGAATATGTACAGATTGTTAATTACAAAAGAAGTATCTAGTAGTCTAGGATAAAGATGAGTAAAAATGTATTTTAAATGACTTCCCACATCTGTTACCCACTAGTGGCCACGCTGGCATAAACAGAATGTTGAATAATATTAAGAAACATTATTTTTGGTGTTATCGAATATGTTAGGAAATGTAAGCATTGCCAAATTCACAAAAATACTAATAGACAGACCAGGGAACCAATGGTAATGACATCCGCCGCAAGTAATACCTTTGAACGAACTAGTAGACATTATGGGTCCTTTACAGGCTGGTGATTATGGTTACAAGACGTTCTTACGTTGCAATGCGATCTACCAAAGTGTATCGAAGCTTACCCTTTACAAAGGAAAGATACAGAAACAGAAGCTAAAGCTTTCGTAGAAAACTGTATTTTGAGGTATGAATAACCTGAGGAAATTATCACAGACCAAGTCATCTGTGATGACGGAACTGTGCCACTTGTTACAAGTGAAAAAGCTCAACTTCATATCATCACGAAACATTAGGAGATTGAACTTATAAAAACCTACTCATACTCATACCAATTATTGCTTTTCATGTGTTACAATTGGTCTTAAAAAATATATATAATGTGATCATACATGAAACCCTGAGTAGGGCACCGGAATACTTGTGTGAAGTTGACCGGCCCCAAAGCCGTTGCCCGCAATTCACCTATGCAGGTCGAAAGTACTCGGTAAGTACTTTTAAGTTCTGTGTAACTTTTCGTTAGTACTCTTACGCAATTCGATTATTTTTAAAAAACTTTTTGGGGCCGGCCAACTTCACACTCCCGGCCCAAAACGACTTTTTCGACTTTTTTTTTCGCCAATCGACAGACAATCGTTAGTACTCGATTGTTCCAAAATATTATCGTTAGTACTCTAAAACAGAATTTTTAAAAAAATAATTGAAATGGGGTGGCTAACTTCACACCTGCCGCCCCATATGCAATTCACAATCAACAAAATACACAGGCGAGGTGTTATCGTTAGTACTCGATAGTTCTGCAAAACTTTTCGTTAGAACTCTCACCGTAACGAGAGAAAAAAATAAAACAATTAAATTACTCAAAATTTCAATAGGTAATATAACTTTACTCAACTTCATACTTCAGGAAAGCTATTTCTACGGCAGCAGAACCAAGTAGTGACTGACACTGATAATATTAAATCATCAACGTATACCAAAAATTAACTAATTAATTAAGTAACACCGAATATTATTATATTTAGCACACGCATAAAACAGTCCATTTGGAAAAAACTGATACATGAAATACCTATCTCATGTCTTGGAAAAAATCTTTAAACGTGCATTTGATGAAATTCATTAGAGTAAAGCCCGATAATTCAGTAGTGGTAATAGCCACCCCGGATATTTTCAGTATACGTAGACAACAGCCCATGTGGAACACTCCTAGTCGACTAACAACGATAGTACTTTCATCAACTAGTGGAAAATAAACATATTCTAAAAAAAATTAGACCCACATTACTCGGTAGTGGAACTAGCCACCCCGGATCTTTTCAGTACACGTAGACAACAGCCCATGTGGAACACTCCTAGCTAACTAACAACGTTAGTACTTTCATCAACTCGTGGAAAATAAACATATTCTAAAAAAAATTAGACCTTCATGACTCGGTAGCGGAGATAGCCACCCCGGATCTTTTCAGCATACGTAGACAACATCCCATGTGGAACACTCCTAGTCGACTAACAACGTGAGTACTTTCATCAACTCGTGGAAAATAAACATAATCTCAAAAAAATTAGACCCACATTACTCGGTAGTGGAACTAGCCACCCCGGACTTTTTCAGTATACGTAGACAACAGCCCATGTGGAACACTCCTAGCTAACTAACAACGTTAGTACTTTCATCAACTCGTGGAAAATAAACATATTCAAAAAAAAATTAGATCCTCATGACTCGGTAGCGGAGATAGCCACCCCGGATCTTTTCAGCAAACGTAGACAACAGCCCATGTGGAACACTTCTAGTCGACTAACAACGTTAGTACTTTCATCAACTCGTGGAAAATAAACATATTCTTAAAAAAATTACACCCACATTACTCGGTAGTTGAAATAGCCACCCCGGATCTTTTCAGTATACGTAGACAACAGCCCATGTGGAACACACCTAGTCGACTAACATCGTTAGTACTTTCATCAACTCGTGGAAAATAAACATAATCTCAAAAAAATTGGACCCTTATTACTCGGTGGCGGAGATAGCCACCCCGGATCTTTTCAGCATACGTAGACAACATCCCATGTGGAACACTCCTAGTCGACTAACAACGTGAGTACTTTCATCAACTCGTGGAAAATAAACATAATCTCAAAAAAATTAGACCCACATTACTCGGTAGTGGAACTAGCCACCGCGGATATTTTCAGTATACGTAGACAACAGCCCATGTGGAACACTCCTAGCTAACTAACAACGTTAGTACTTTCATCAACTCGTGGAAAATAAACATATTCTAAAAAAAATTAGACCCTCATGACTCGGTAGCGGAGATAGCCACCCCGGATCTTTTCAGCAAACGTAAACAACAGCCCATGTGGAACACTTCTAGTCGACTAACAACGTTAGTACTTTCATCAACTCGTGGAAAATAAACATAATCTCAAAAAAATTAGACCCTTATTACTCGGTGGCGGAGATAACCACCCCGGATCTTTTCAGCATACGTAGACAACATCCCATGTGGAACACTCCTAGTCGACTAACAACGTGAGTACTTTCATCAACTCGTGGAAAATAAACATAATCTCAAAAAAATTAGACCCACATTACTCGGTAGTGGAACTAGCCACCCCGGATTTTTTCAGTATACGTAGACAACAGCCCATGTGGAACACTCCTAGCTAACTAACAACGTAAGTACTTTCATCAACTCGTGGAAAATAAACATATTCAAAAAAAAATTAGATCCTCATGACTCGGTAGCGGAGATAGCCACCCCGGATCTTTTCAGCAAACGTAGACAACATCCCATGTGGAACACTCCTAGTCGACTAACAACGTGAGTACTTTCATCAACTCGTGGAAAATAAACATAATCTCAAAAAAATTAGACCCACATTACTCGGTAGTGGAACTAGCCACCCCGGATCTTTTCAGTATACGTAGACAACAGCCCATGTGGAACACTCCTAGCTAACTAACAACGTTAGTACTTTCATCAACTCGTGGAAAATAAACATATTCTAAAAAAAATTAGACCCTTATTACTCGGTGGCGGAGATAGCCACCCCGGATCTTTTAGGCATACGTAGACAACAGCCCATGTGGAACACTCCTTGTCGAGTAACAACGTGAGTACTTTCATCAACTCGTGGAAAATAATCATATTCTAAAAAAAAATAGACCCTCATGACTCGGTAGCGGAGATAGCCACCCCGGATTTTTTCGGCATACGTAGACAGCAGCCCATGTGGAACACTCCTAGTCGACTAACAACGTGAGTACTTTCATCAACTCGTGGAAAATAAACATAATCTCAAAAAAATTAGACCCACATTACTCGGTAGTGGAACTAGCCACCCCGGATCTTTTCAGTATACGTAGACAACAGCCCATGTGGAACACTCCTAGCTTACTAACAACGTTAGTACTTTCATCAACTCGTGGAAAATAAACATATTCTAAAAAAAATTAGACCCTCATGACTCGGTAGCGGAGATAGCCACCCCGGATCTTTTCAGCAAACGTAGACAACAGCCCATGTGGAACACTCCTAGTTGACTAACAACGTGAGTACTTTCATCAACTCGTGGAAAATAAACATAATCTCAAAAAAATTAGACCCACATTACTCGGTAGTGGAACTAGCCACCCCGGATCTTTTCAGTATACGTAGACAACAGCCCATGTGGAACACTCCTAGCTAACTAACAACGTTAGTACTTTCATCAACTCATGGAAAATAAACATATACTAAAAAAAATTAGACCCTCATGACTCGGTAGCGGAGATAGCCACCCCGGATCTTTTCAGTATACGTAGACAACAGCCCATGTGGAACACTCCTAGTCGACTAACATCGTTAGTACTTTCATCAACTCGTGGAAAATAAACATAATCTCAAAAAAATTGGACCCTTATTACTCGGTGGCGGAGATAGCCACCCCGGATCTTTTAGGCATACGTAGACAACAGCCCATGTGGAACACTCCTAGTCGACTAACAACGTGAGTACTTTCATCAACTCGTGGAAAATAAACATAATCTCAAAAAAATTAGACCCTTATTACTCGGTGGCGGAGATAGCCACCCCGGATCTTTTCAGCATACGTAGACAACATCCCATGTGGAACACTCCTAGTCGACTAACAACGTGAGTACTTTCATCAACTCGTGGAAAATAAACATAATCTCAAAAAAATTAGACCCACATTACTCGGTAGTGGAACTAGCCACCCCGGATTTTTTCAGTATACGTAGACAACAGCCCATGTGGAACACTCCTAGCTAACTAACAACGTTAGTACTTTCATCAACTCGTTGAAAATAAACATATTCTAAAAAAAATTAGACCCTCATGACTCGGTAGCGGAGATAGCCACCCAGGATCTTTTCAGCAAACGTAGACAACAGCCCATGTGGAACACTTCTAGTCGACTAACATCGTTAGTACTTTCATCAACTCGTGGAAAATAAACATATTCTTAAAAAAATTACACCCACATTACTCGGTAGTTGAAATAGCCACACCGGATCTTTTAAGCATACGTAGACAACAGCCCATGTGGAACACTCCTAGTCGACTAACAACGTTAGTACTTTCATCAACTCGTGGAAAATAAACATAATCCCAAAAAAATTAGACCCTTATTACTCGGTGGCGGAGATAGCCACCCCGGATCTTTTCAGCATACGTAGACAACATCCCATGTGGAACACTCCTAGTCGACTAACAACGTGAGTACTTTCATCAACTCGTGGAAAATAAACATAATCTCAAAAAAATTAGACCCACATTACTCGGTAGTGGAACTAGCCACCCGGGATATTTTCAGTATACGTAGACAACAGCCCATGTGGAACACTCCTAGCTAACTAACAACGTTAGTACTTTCATCAACTCGTGGAAAATAAACATATTCTAAAAAAAATTAGACCCTCATGACTCGGTAGCGGAGATAGCCACCCCGGATCTTTTCAGCAAACGTAGACAACAGCCCATGTGGAACACTTCTAGTCGACTAACAACGTTAGTACTTTCATCAACTCGTGGAAAATAAACATAATCTCAAAAAAATTAGACCCTTATTACTCGGTGGCGGAGATAACCACCCCGGATCTTTTCAGCATACGTAGACAACATCCCATGTGGAACACTCCTAGTCGACTAACAACGTGAGTACTTTCATCAACTCGTGGAAAATAAACATAATCTCAAAAAAATTAGACCCACATTACTCGGTAGTGGAACTAGCCACCCCGGATTTTTTCAGTATACGTAGACAACAGCCCATGTGGAACACTCCTAGCTAACTAACAACGTAAGTACTTTCATCAACTCGTGGAAAATAAACATATTCAAAAAAAAATTAGATCCTCATGACTCGGTAGCGGAGATAGCCACCCCGGATCTTTTCAGCAAACGTAGACAACATCCCATGTGGAACACTCCTAGTCGACTAACAACGTGAGTACTTTCATCAACTCGTGGAAAATAAACATAATCTCATAAAAATTAGACCCACATTACTCGGTAGTGGAACTAGCCACCCCGGATCTTTTCAGTATACGTAGACAACAGCCCATGTGGAACACTCCTAGCTAACTAACAACGTTAGTACTTTCATCAACTCGTGGAAAATAAACATATTCTAAAAAAAATTAGACCCTTATTACTCGGTGGCGGAGATAGCCACCCCGGATCTTTTAAACATACGTAGACAACAGCCCATGTGGAACACTCCTTGTCGAGTAACAACGTGAGTACTTTCATCAACTCGTGGAAAATAATCATATTCTAAAAAAAAATAGACCCTCATGACTCGGTAGCGGAGATAGCCACCCCGGATTTTTTCGGCATACGTAGACAGCAGCCCATGTGGAACACTCCTAGTCGACTAACAACGTGAGTACTTTCATCAACTCGTGGAAAATAAACATAATCTCAAAAAAATTAGACCCACATTACTCGGTAGTGGAACTAGCCACCCCGGATCTTTTCAGTATACGTAGACAACAGCCCATGTGGAACACTCCTAGCTTACTAACAACGTTAGTACTTTCATCAACACGTGGAAAATAAACATATTCTAAAAAAAATTAGACCCTCATGACTCGGTAGCGGAGATAGCCACCCCGGATCTTTTCAGCAAACGTAGACAACAGCCCATGTGGAACACTCCTAGTCGACTAACAACGTGAGTACTTTCATCAACTCGTGGAAAATAAACATAATCTCAAAAAAATTAGACCCACATTACTCGGTAGTGGAACTAGCCACCCCGGATCTTTTCAGTATACGTAGACAACAGCCCATGTGGAACACTCCTAGCTAACTAACAACGTTAGTACTTTCATCAACTCATGGAAAATAAACATATTCTAAAAAAAATTAGACCCTCATGACTCGGTAGCGGAGATAGCCACCCCGGATCTTTTCAGTATATGTAGACAACAGCCCATGTGGAACACTCCTAGTCGACTAACATCGTTAGTACTTTCATCAACTCGTGGAAAATAAACATAATCTCAAAAAAATTGGACCCTTATTACTCGGTGGCGGAGATAGCCACCCCGGATCTTTTAGGCATACGTAGACAACAGCCCATGTGGAACACTCCTAGTCGACTAACAACGTGAGTACTTTCATCAACTCGTGGAAAATAAACATAATCTCAAAAAAATTAGACCCTTATTACTCGGTGGCGGAGATAGCCACCCCGGATCTTTTCAGCATACGTAGACAACATCCCATGTGGAACACTCCTAGTCGACTAACAACGTGAGTACTTTCATCAACTCGTGGAAAATAAACATAATCTCCAAAAAAATTAGACCCACATTACTCGGTAGTGGAACTAGCCGCCCCGGATTTTTTCAGTATACGTAGACAACAGCCCATGTGGAACACTCCTAGCTAACTAACAACGTTAGTACTTTCATCAACTCGTGGAAAATAAACATATTCTAAAAAAAATTAGACCCTCATGACTCGGTAGCGGAGATAGCCACCCCGGATCTTTTCAGCAAACGTAGACAACAGCCCATGTGGAACACTTCTAGTCGACTAACATCGTTAGTACTTTCATCAACTCGTGGAAAATAAACATATTCTTAAAAAAATTACACCCACATTACTCGGTAGTTGAAATAGCCACACCGGATCTTTTAAGCATACGTAGACAACAGCCCATGTGGAACACTCCTAGTCGACTAACAACGTTAGTACTTTCATCAACTCGTGGAAAATAAACATAATCTCAAAAAAATTGGACCCTTATTACTCGGTGGCGGAGATAGCCACCCCGGATCTTTTAGGCATACGTAGACAACAGCCCATGTGGAACACTCCTAGTCGACTAACAACGTGAGTACTTTCATCAACTCGTGGAAAATAAACATAATCTCAAAAAAATTAGACCCTTATTACTCGGTGGCGGAGATAGCCACCCCGGATCTTTTCAGCATACGTAGACAACATCCCATGTGGAACACTCCTAGTCGACTAACAACGTGAGTACTTTCATCAAATCGTGGAAAATAAACATAATCTCAAAAAAATTAGACCCACATTACTCGGTAGTGGAACTAGCCACCCCGGATTTTTTCAGTATACGTAGACAACAGCCCATGTGGAACACTCCTAGCTAACTAACAACGTTAGTACTTTCATCAACTCGTGGAAAATAAACATATTCTAAAAAAAATTAGACCCTCATGACTCGGTAGCGGAGATAGCCACCCCGGATCTTTTCAGCAAACGTAGACAACAGCCCATGTGGAACACTTCTAGTCGACTAACAACGTTAGTACTTTTATCAACTCGTGGAAAATAAACATATTCTTAAAAAAATTACACCCACATTACTCGGTAGTTGAAATAGCCACCCCAGATCTTTTCAGTATACGTAGACAACAGCCCATGTGGAACACTCCTAGTCGACTAACATCGTTAGTACTTTCATCAACTCGTGGAAAATAAACATAATCTCAAAAAAATTGGACCCTTATTACTCGGTGGCGGAGATAGCCACCCCGGATCTTTTACACATACGTAGACAACAGCCCATGTGAAACACTTCTAGTCGACTAACAACGTGAGTACTTTCATCAACTCGTGGAAAATAATCATATTCTAAAAAAAAATTGACCCTCATGACTCGGTAGCGGAGATAGCCACCCCGGATTTTTTCGGCATACGTAGACAGCAGCCCATGTGGAACACTCCTGGATAACTATCAACGTTAGTACTTTCATCAACTCGTGGAAAATAAACATAATCTCAAAAAAATTGGACCCTTATTACTCGGTGGCGGAGATAGCCACCCCGGATCTTTTACGCATACGTAGACAACAGCCCATGTGAAACACTTCTAGTCGACTAACAACGTGAGTACTTTCATCAACTCGTGGAAAATAATCATATTCTAAAAAAAAATTGACCCTCATGACTCGGTAGCGGAGATAGCCACCCCGGATTTTTTCGGCATACGTAGACAGCAGCCCATGTGGAACACTCCTGGATAACTATCAACGTTAGTACTTTCATCAACTCGTGGAAAATAAACATAATCTCAAAAAAATTAGACCCTTATTACTCGGTGGCGGAGATAGCCACCCCGGATCTTTTCAGCATACGTAGACAACATCCCATGTGGAACACTCCTAGTCGACTAACAACGTGAGTACTTTCATCAACTCGTGGAAAATAAACATAATCTCAAAAAAATTAGACCCACATTACTCGGTAGTGGAACTAGCCACCCCGGATTTTTTCAGTATACGTAGACAACAGCCCATGTGGAACACTCCTAGCTAACTAACAACGTTAGTACTTTCATCAACTCGTGGAAAATAAACATATTCTAAAAAAAATTAGACCCTCATGACTCGGTAGCGGAGATAGCCACCCCGGATCTTTTCAGCAAACGTAGACAACAGCCCATGTGGAACACTTCTAGTCGACTAACAACGTTAGTACTTTTATCAACTCGTGGAAAATAAACATATTCTTAAAAAAATTACACCCACATTACTCGGTAGTTGAAATAGCCACCCCAGATCTTTTCAGTATACGTAGACAACAGCCCATGTCGAACACTCCTAGTCGACTAACATCGTTAGTACTTTCATCAACTCGTGGAAAATAAACATAATCTCAAAAAAATTGGACCCTTATTACTCGGTGGCGGAGATAGCCACCCCGGATCTTTTACGCATACGTAGACAACAGCCCATGTGAAACACTCCTAGTCGACTAACAACGTGAGTACTTTCATCAACTCGTGGAAAATAATCATATTCTAAAAAAAAATTGACCCTCATGACTCGGTAGCGGAGATAGCCACCCCGGATTTTTTCGGCATACGTAGACAGCAGCCCATGTGGAACACTCCTGGATAACTATCAACGTTAGTACTTTCATCAACTCGTGGAAAATAAACATAATCTCAAAAAAATTAGACCCTTATTACTCGGTGGCGGAGATAGCCACCCCGGATCTTTTCAGCATACGTAGACAACATCCCATGTGGAACACTCCTAGTCGACTAACAACGTGAGTACTTTCATCAAATCGTGGAAAATAAACATAATCTCAAAAAAATTAGACCCACATTACTCGGTAGTGGAACTAGCCACCCCGGATTTTTTCAGTATACGTAGACAACAGCCCATGTGGAACACTCCTAGCTAACTAACAACGTTAGTACTTTCATCAACTCGTGGAAAATAAACATATTCTAAAAAAAATTAGACCCTCATGACTCGGTAGCGGAGATAGCCACCCCGGATCTTTTCAGCAAACGTAGACAACAGCCCATGTGGAACACTTCTAGTCGACTAACAACGTTAGTACTTTTATCAACTCGTGGAAAATAAACATATTCTTAAAAAAATTACACCCACATTACTCGGTAGTTGAAATAGCCACCCCAGATCTTTTCAGTATACGTAGACAACAGCCCATGTGGAACACTCCTAGTCGACTAACATCGTTAGTACTTTCATCAACTCGTGGAAAATAAACATAATCTCAAAAAAATTGGACCCTTATTACTCGGTGGCGGAGATAGCCACCCCGGATCTTTTACACATACGTAGACAACAGCCCATGTGAAACACTTCTAGTCGACTAACAACGTGAGTACTTTCATCAACTCGTGGAAAATAATCATATTCTAAAAAAAAATTGACCCTCATGACTCGGTAGCGGAGATAGCCACCCCGGATTTTTTCGGCATACGTAGACAGCAGCCCATGTGGAACACTCCTGGATAACTATCAACGTTAGTACTTTCATCAACTCGTGGAAAATAAACATAATCTCAAAAAAATTGGACCCTTATTACTCGGTGGCGGAGATAGCCACCCCGGATCTTTTACGCATACGTAGACAACAGCCCATGTGAAACACTTCTAGTCGACTAACAACGTGAGTACTTTCATCAACTCGTGGAAAATAATCATATTCTAAAAAAAAATTGACCCTCATGACTCGGTAGCGGAGATAGCCACCCCGGATTTTTTCGGCATACGTAGACAGCAGCCCATGTGGAACACTCCTGGATAACTATCAACGTTAGTACTTTCATCAACTCGTGGAAAATAAACATAATCTCAAAAAAATTAGACCCTTATTACTCGGTGGCGGAGATAGCCACCCCGGATCTTTTCAGCATACGTAGACAACATCCCATGTGGAACACTCCTAGTCGACTAACAACGTGAGTACTTTCATCAACTCGTGGAAAATAAACATAATCTCAAAAAAATTAGACCCACATTACTCGGTAGTGGAACTAGCCACCCCGGATTTTTTCAGTATACGTAGACAACAGCCCATGTGGAACACTCCTAGCTAACTAACAACGTTAGTACTTTCATCAACTCGTGGAAAATAAACATATTCTTAAAAAAATTACACCCACATTACTCGGTAGTTGAAATAGCCACCCCAGATCTTTTCAGTATACGTAGACAACAGCCCATGTGGAACACTCCTAGTCGACTAACATCGTTAGTACTTTCATCAACTCGTGGAAAATAAACATAATCTCAAAAAAATTGGACCCTTATTACTCGGTGGCGGAGATAGCCACCCCGGATCTTTTACGCATACGTAGAAAACAGCCCATGTGAAACACTCCTAGTCGACTAACAACGTGAGTACTTTCATCAACTCGTGGAAAATAATCATATTCTAAAAAAAAATTGACCCTCATGACTCGGTAGCGGAGATAGCCACCCCGGATTTTTTCGGCATACGTAGACAGCAGCCCATGTGGAACACTCCTGGATAACTATCAACGTTAGTACTTTCATCAACTCGTGGAAAATAAACATAATCTAAAAAAAATTAGACCCTCATTACTCGGTAGTGGAAATAGCCACCCCGGATCTTTTTAGTATACGTAGACAACAGCCCATGTGGAACACTTCTAGTCGACTAACAATGTTAGTACTTTCATCAACTCGTGGAAAATAAACATGATCTCAAAAAAAATAGACCCTTATTACTCGGTAGCGGAGATAGCCACCCCGGATCTTTTCAGTATACGTAGACAACAGCCCATGTGGAACACTTCTAGTCGACTAACAATGTTAGTACTTTCATCAACTCGTGGAAAATAAACATGATCTCAAAAAAATAGACCCTTATTACTCGGTGGCGGAGATAGCCACCCCGGATCTTTTCAGCAAACGTAGACAACAGCCCATGTGGAACACTTCTAGTCGACTAACAACGTTAGTACTTTTATCAACTCGTGGAAAATAAACATAATCTCAAACAAATTAGACCCTCATGACTCGGTAGCGGAGATAGCCACCCCGGATTTTTTCGGCATACGTAGACAGCAGCCCATGTGGAACACTCCTGGATAACTATCAACGTTAGTACTTTCATCAACTCGTGGAAAATAAACATAATCTCAAAAAAATTAGACCCTTATTACTCGGTGGCGGAGATAGCCACCCCGGATCTTTTCAGCATACGTAGACAACATCCCATGTGGAACACTCCTAGTCGACTAACAACGTGAGTACTTTCATCAACTCGTGGAAAATAAACATAATCTCAAAAAAATTAGACCCACATTACTCGGTAGTGGAACTAGCCACCCCGGATTTTTTCAGTATACGTAGACAACAGCCCATGTGGAACACTCCTAGCTAACTAACAACGTTAGTACTTTCATCAACTCGTGGAAAATAAACATATTCTAAAAAAAATTAGACCCTCATGACTCGGTAGCGGAGATAGCCACCCCGGATCTTTTCAGCAAACGTAGACAACAGCCCATGTGGAACACTTCTAGTCGACTAACAACGTTAGTACTTTTATCAACTCGTGGAAAATAAACATATTCTTAAAAAAATTACACCCACATTACTCGGTAGTTGAAATAGCCACCCCAGATCTTTTCAGTATACGTAGACAACAGCCCATGTCGAACACTCCTAGTCGACTAACATCGTTAGTACTTTCATCAACTCGTGGAAAATAAACATAATCTCAAAAAAATTGGACCCTTATTACTCGGTGGCGGAGATAGCCACCCCGGATCTTTTACGCATACGTAGACAACAGCCCATGTGAAACACTCCTAGTCGACTAACAACGTGAGTACTTTCATCAACTCGTGGAAAATAATCATATTCTAAAAAAAAATTGACCCTCATGACTCGGTAGCGGAGATAGCCACCCCGGATTTTTTCGGCATACGTAGACAGCAGCCCATGTGGAACACTCCTGGATAACTATCAACGTTAGTACTTTCATCAACTCGTGGAAAATAAACATAATCTCAAAAAAATTAGACCCTTATTACTCGGTGGCGGAGATAGCCACCCCGGATCTTTTCAGCATACGTAGACAACATCCCATGTGGAACACTCCTAGTCGACTAACAACGTGAGTACTTTCATCAAATCGTGGAAAATAAACATAATCTCAAAAAAATTAGACCCACATTACTCGGTAGTGGAACTAGCCACCCCGGATTTTTTCAGTATACGTAGACAACAGCCCATGTGGAACACTCCTAGCTAACTAACAACGTTAGTACTTTCATCAACTCGTGGAAAATAAACATATTCTAAAAAAAATTAGACCCTCATGACTCGGTAGCGGAGATAGCCACCCCGGATCTTTTCAGCAAACGTAGACAACAGCCCATGTGGAACACTTCTAGTCGACTAACAACGTTAGTACTTTTATCAACTCGTGGAAAATAAACATATTCTTAAAAAAATTACACCCACATTACTCGGTAGTTGAAATAGCCACCCCAGATCTTTTCAGTATACGTAGACAACAGCCCATGTGGAACACTCCTAGTCGACTAACATCGTTAGTACTTTCATCAACTCGTGGAAAATAAACATAATCTCAAAAAAATTGGACCCTTATTACTCGGTGGCGGAGATAGCCACCCCGGATCTTTTACACATACGTAGACAACAGCCCATGTGAAACACTTCTAGTCGACTAACAACGTGAGTACTTTCATCAACTCGTGGAAAATAATCATATTCTAAAAAAAAATTGACCCTCATGACTCGGTAGCGGAGATAGCCACCCCGGATTTTTTCGGCATACGTAGACAGCAGCCCATGTGGAACACTCCTGGATAACTATCAACGTTAGTACTTTCATCAACTCGTGGAAAATAAACATAATCTCAAAAAAATTGGACCCTTATTACTCGGTGGCGGAGATAGCCACCCCGGATCTTTTACGCATACGTAGACAACAGCCCATGTGAAACACTTCTAGTCGACTAACAACGTGAGTACTTTCATCAACTCGTGGAAAATAATCATATTCTAAAAAAAAATTGACCCTCATGACTCGGTAGCGGAGATAGCCACCCCGGATTTTTTCGGCATACGTAGACAGCAGCCCATGTGGAACACTCCTGGATAACTATCAACGTTAGTACTTTCATCAACTCGTGGAAAATAAACATAATCTCAAAAAAATTAGACCCTTATTACTCGGTGGCGGAGATAGCCACCCCGGATCTTTTCAGCATACGTAGACAACATCCCATGTGGAACACTCCTAGTCGACTAACAACGTGAGTACTTTCATCAACTCGTGGAAAATAAACATAATCTCAAAAAAATTAGACCCACATTACTCGGTAGTGGAACTAGCCACCCCGGATTTTTTCAGTATACGTAGACAACAGCCCATGTGGAACACTCCTAGCTAACTAACAACGTTAGTACTTTCATCAACTCGTGGAAAATAAACATATTCTTAAAAAAATTACACCCACATTACTCGGTAGTTGAAATAGCCACCCCAGATCTTTTCAGTATACGTAGACAACAGCCCATGTGGAACACTCCTAGTCGACTAACATCGTTAGTACTTTCATCAACTCGTGGAAAATAAACATAATCTCAAAAAAATTGGACCCTTATTACTCGGTGGCGGAGATAGCCACCCCGGATCTTTTACGCATACGTAGAAAACAGCCCATGTGAAACACTCCTAGTCGACTAACAACGTGAGTACTTTCATCAACTCGTGGAAAATAATCATATTCTAAAAAAAAATTGACCCTCATGACTCGGTAGCGGAGATAGCCACCCCGGATTTTTTCGGCATACGTAGACAGCAGCCCATGTGGAACACTCCTGGATAACTATCAACGTTAGTACTTTCATCAACTCGTGGAAAATAAACATAATCTAAAAAAAATTAGACCCTCATTACTCGGTAGTGGAAATAGCCACCCCGGATCTTTTTAGTATACGTAGACAACAGCCCATGTGGAACACTTCTAGTCGACTAACAATGTTAGTACTTTCATCAACTCGTGGAAAATAAACATGATCTCAAAAAAAATAGACCCTTATTACTCGGTAGCGGAGATAGCCACCCCGGATCTTTTCAGTATACGTAGACAACAGCCCATGTGGAACACTTCTAGTCGACTAACAATGTTAGTACTTTCATCAACTCGTGGAAAATAAACATGATCTCAAAAAAATAGACCCTTATTACTCGGTGGCGGAGATAGCCACCCCGGATCTTTTCAGCAAACGTAGACAACAGCCCATGTGGAACACTTCTAGTCGACTAACAACGTTAGTACTTTTATCAACTCGTGGAAAATAAACATAATCTCAAACAAATTAGACCCTTATTACTCGGTAGCGGAGATAGCCACCCCGGATCTTTTCAGCATACGTAGACAACAGCCCATGTGGAACACTCCTAGTCGACTAACAACGTGAGTACTTTCATCAACTCGTGGAAAATAATACCGAGTAATAAGGGTCCAATTTTTTTGAGATTATGTTTATTTTCCACGAGTTGATGAAAGTACTAACGATGTTAGTCGACTAGGAGTGTTCCACATGGGCTGTTGTCTACGTATACTGAAAAGATCTGGGGTGGCTATTTCAACTACCGAGTAATGTGGGTGTAATTTTTTTAAGAATATGTTTATTTTCCACGAGTTGATAAAAGTACTAACGTTGTTAGTCGACTAGAAGTGTTCCACATGGGCTGTTGTCTACGTTTGCTGAAAAGATCCGGGGTGGCTATCTCCGCTACCGAGTCATGAGGGTCTAATTTTTTTTAGAATATGTTTATTTTCCACGAGTTGATGAAAGTACTAACGTTGTTTGTTAGCTAGGAGTGTTCCACATGGGCTGTTGTCTACGTATACTGAAAAAATCCGGGGTGGCTAGTTCCACTACCGAGTAATGTGGGTCTAATTTTTTTGAGATTATGTTTATTTTCCACGAGTTGATGAAAGTACTCACGTTGTTAGTCGACTAGGAGTGTTCCACATGGGATGTTGTCTACGTATGCTGAAAAGATCCGGGGTGGCTATCTCCGCCACCGAGTAATAAGGGTCTAATTTTTTTGAGATTATGTTTATTTTCCACGAGTTGATGAAAGTACTAACGTTGTTAGTTGACTAGAAGTGTTCCACATGGGCTGTTGTCTACGTTTGCTGAAAAGATCCGGGGTGGCTATCTCCGCTACCGAGTCATGAGGGTCTAATTTTTTTAGAATATGTTTATTTTCCACGAGTTGATGAAAGTACTAACGTTGTTAGTTAGCTAGGAGTGTTCCACATGGGCTGTTGTCTACGTATACTGAAAAGATCCGGGGTGGCTAGTTCCACTACCGAGTAATGTGGGTCTAATTTTTTTTAGAATATGTTTATTTTCCACTAGTTGATGAAAGTACTAACGTTGTTAGTCGACTAGGAGTGTTCCACATGGGCTGTTGTCTACGTATACTGAAAATATCCGGGGTGGCTATTACCACTACTGAATTATCGGGCTTGACTCTAATGAATTTCATCAAATGCACGTTTAAAGATTTTTTCCAAGACATGAGATAGGTATTTCATGTATCAGTTTTTTCCAAATGGACTGTTTTATGCGTGTGCTAAATATAATAATATTCGGTGTTACTTAATTAATTAGCTAATTTTTGGTATACGTTGATGATTTAAATTATCAGTGTCAGTCACTACTTGGTTCTGCTGCCGTAGAAATAGCTTTCCTGAAGTATGAAGTTGAGTAAAGTTATATTACCTATTGAAATTTTGAGTAATTTAATTGTTTTATTTTTTTCTCTCGTTACGGTGAGAGTTCTAACGAAAAGTTTTGCAGAACTATCGAGTACTAACGATAACACCTCGCCTGTGTATTTTGTTGATTGTGAATTGCATATGGGGCGGCAGGTGTGAAGTTAGCCACCCCATTTCAATTATTTTTTTAAAAATTCTGTTTTAGAGTACTAACGATAATATTTTAGAACAATCGAGTACTAACGATTGTCTGTCGATTGGCGAAAAAAAAAGTCGAAAAAGTCGTTTTGGGCCGGGAGTGTGAAGTTGGCCGGCCCCAAAAAGTTTTTTAAAAATAATCGAATTGCGTAAGAGTACTAACGAAAAGTTACACAGAACTTAAAAGTACTTACCGAGTACTTTCGACCTGCATAGGTGAATTGCGGGCAACGGCTTTGGGGCCGGTCAACTTCACAGAGGTCACCGGAATATAAAATAAGAGATTATAATAGTAATTTATTACTATATATTTTTTCTTCGCATTTATGCTACCGGGATGAATTAAATTAAAAGTCATTATAAGTTATACATAATTGATTTTATAGTTAAGTATTGGTTTTATCATCAACAAACTCCTGCAGGGAATAGAAACATTTGTTAAGAAGATACATCTTTAATCTTTTATTGAATATCGAGTCTTTTAATTCAATGTCGATGATTTGTGAAATTTTGTTATATATTTTTACAGACATAACGAATGGTCCAGAACTGTGTAGATAACGCGTAGGCGTAAGCATAATAAGCAGCAAGTGCTGTTTTTAAGTCAGTCGTTTTCTTTAATTCTGCTGGGCACTTTTCGGCAGACCTGTCCCTTGGGAGAAAAAGGTCAAATATCTAGGAGTCACTCTTGATAGAGGTATGACCTTCGAGCCACACGTAAAACGCGTCCGCGACCGCGCAGCATTCATTCTCGGCCGGTTACACCCGATGCTAGGCAAGGGGAGTAAAATGTCACTTAGAAATAAGTTGACAATTTACAAAACTTGCATCCGTCCAATCCTCACGTACGCAAGCGTGACATTCGCGCACTCTTGCCACATTCGCCGCCTTCAGGTTATCCAAAATAGGTTCATGCGTAGAGCAACCGGTGCTCCATGGTACCTACGTAACGTAGACCTCCATCACGATTTGGAACTCCCCACGATCGCTCAATACATGAAGTTAGCGTCTCGACGCTTCTTCGAGCAAGCTCCCCACTACCCAAACCCTCTAGTAGTAAGCGCCGCCGCTTATTCGACTAACGGTTTACCGACATCCCGTGGACGACGTCGGCCTAGACACGCGGCGACCCGCTTCTGGCGCTTACACGCGCTATCGGCGTATTCCAGGCCGCTTCTCCCCGACCCCTCCCTCCCCAGCGACGTCCTAAGCCGAGATCCGTACCCACCCCCACCTGGGTGCCCTTAGGCAGTCGCTTCTTATAGTAGTTTTTAAGTCCTCCTCTAGGCTGGAGCGCATTTAGCGCTCGCCCCAAAAACCCCGGTGAAGCTGTAAAGGTCATTAGAACCAACAGCAATTATCAGTACGAAAAAAAAAAAATCTGCTGGGCGTATGTGGAAATTTGTAATTTACTTATCAATTTTTGTACACGAGCTTTCCAATTTATATTTGTATCAATTACCAATCCTAGCAATGAGGTGTCAACGCATTCTAATTTAGTATTATTGAACAAAAAAATTATTTTTAGAGGGGCCTTTTGATACGGTCTGAACTGCATTATTTTAGTTTTATTAAAATTGAGTTCTAAATTATGGTCATTTAACCAGTTTACAATTTTAGTTAATGTGTTACTTAGATTATTAATAAAATTATTGTTATCTGTACACGGTAGCAAAATGGAAATGTCGTCAGCGAATAGTACACTCGATGCGTCTAGTGTTTTCGGTAAATCATTTATGTATACGAGAAACATTATACATCCTAGCACACTACCTCGCGGTATTGAGCTATTCATACACTGCTTCTCCGACCTGACGGTGTCTACAGCCCCGTCTGAGAGTCGTGGTGTACCACTTCAACGTACTGTGCTCGCTCTGTAGGTAACACGTAAATCTAGGTGACTACCTTAGAATTCAATGTAACTGGAGCAGCTGGTACTGTTCACAGTGAAACTGAGTGTACGCCGTAGGAGTTGGTTATTGGTAAGCTGTGTTCTTTACCATACATTCTACAAAGTGGTGCAGATCCCTAGTGGGCACACATATGATGATTATCCATTAGAAATGTAATATAGATTGCAGAAAGCACAAGCTGACGCTAGAAATAATCCGCCTGTTCCACATATCCCTACTGATCTATCCCTACTGGTAGCGAAGGACGGAATTTTTTTCCACTTTTTACTACTAGGGGAGATAAATGGAAATTCTAACGATAATGTTTAATTCTTTTACGAAGTAAACAACTTAGAAAACGTGTTTATGATTAAAAATGTAATCCTGTAAAACATGGTAAAGGAGACTTAATTTTAATAAGCAACCAATTGGGAGATAAGTTAGATGACGTTTATAATGGTCCCTTTGAGGTTTTAGAAGACCTTACACCATATGTTAAGATTTTGAAAAATAATAAAGAATACCTTGTACTTTTTTTTTTTTTTTTTAATTTACTTCTAAACCCGCATTTGACCTCGATCTCGCCTGATGGTAAGCGACGATGAGGTCGACGATGGTGCATGCGGGTCCAGTAAATGCCTATTCACTCTGGCCTTGAAGATCCCAAGGTTGTAGGTTTCGGGAAATACAGACGCCGGCAGGCTGTTCCATTCCTTAGCCGTTCGCATAATGAACGAAGAAGCAAATCGCTTCGTGCGAGCAGATGGGATATCAACAACATAAGGATGGAACCCCTCCCCGCGCCTGGTAGTCCGAAGGCGGAATGGAGATGCTGGAATTAGGTCGTGCAATTCCGATGCGCACTCTCCGAAATGTATCCTATAAAATACCGATAGACAGGCGACCTTGCGCCGATGTTCCAGACTTTGCAGTCTAGCTTCCACCAGCGATTCGTCACCTATAAGGCGCTTAGCGCGTTTCTCCACTGAGTCAAGAGCAGCCAGTTGGTACTTAGCTGAGCCATCCCACAGGTGGCAGCAGTACTCCATGCACGACCGGACTTGAGCTTGGTAAAGGTTTAAGAGCTGTCCCGGCGTGAAGTACCGCCTAACCTTACTCAGGATGCCCAATTTTTTGGCTGCGGTCTTAGCTTTTGACTCAATGGAGCGCCCAAAGTTAAGATTGGAAGTCAGATCCAACCCCAAAAGGCTAAGGTGGTCGGTAATCGGTACGGATACATCCCGGAAAGTCGGAGTCAGGTGGAAGGGACTCCGTTTAGCGGTGAATAGACACGCCTGCGTTTTAGTGGCGTTAAACTTGACCAAATTGGCATCGCCCCAATCGGCCACAGCCTTTAAGGTCAAGTCGATACGCTCAACCATGGCCTCTCTTTGAGTCTGGATCTCACCAGCACCAGCGCGCGCAACAGGAAGATATCTCTCCGTAACCGTGCTGTCGTCTGCGTACCCAAAAATACCCGATATGAGTAGATCATTTATGTGCAGCAGGAATAGGGTTGCAGAGAGGACAGATCCTTGTGGAACTCCGGCGTTGATAGCCAGTTGGTCAGACGAGCAGCCATCTAGGACCACTCGTATTGACCGTTCACTCAAGAAATCCGCGATCCATATGCGCAAACTGGGTGGGATTCCATATGAAGGAAGCTTGCTTAATAGGCTACCGTGCCAGACCCTGTCAAATGCCTTAGAAATATCAAGTGACACGGCAAGAGCTTCGCCGGTTTTCTCAATGGCTTCGCCCCAGAAGTGGGTGGCACGAACCAGAAGGTCCCCAGTAGACCGGTTTTGGCATACCATACTGTCGGTCACTGAGGAGATCGTTACCTTCTAGGTATGCCAGGAGCTTGGTGTTCAATACACGTTCCATAACCTTGCAGAGAATGGAAGTGATTGCAATGGGTCTATAATTGGCGGGGTCAGCACGGCTACCTTTTTTGGGCACAGGCTGCACGTTAGCAAGCTTCCAGGAATTTGGAACTTGACCAGTCTTTAGAGAGAGGCGAAACAGGCGCGTCAAGACAGGAGACAACTCAGGTGCACAGTTCCTCAAGACAATAGCTGGTATCCCGTCAGGACCACTGGCTTTATTCTCGTCTAGAGTGCGGAGCGTTTTAAGTACCTCCTTTTGGTGAATGTAGACCTCTGGCATTACAGAGTCGCAGTGGGGTAAGGTGGGTGGAGCTTTGCTTCCAGCATCTAAACAAGAATTACTGGCAAATAGAGAGGAAAACAAGTTTGCCTTCTCTTTCGCGGTGTGACTTACATACACATAATACAAAATTGTTTCACGATAATCAAGGAGAATAATATTAGTAGGTCAAAAAAATATTGTAATAATTTTATGATGAAATTTGTAGTGTTAAATAAGTTTTACATTTGCAAATTTTCTTTCATGTTAATTTTTTTTCTATCGATCCGGCGGGGGTTGAACCCGATACTTTTCAGGGGAGTTGTAATACAATAATGTAAGTTTTACCGCGACATTAGAGTTTACCGCAAGATACCGGCCAAGTACGCAAGTACCGCACATGAAAGGAAGTTTCGCAATAGCCTTAACTTAGTTTCAACAATTATACTGTGTCCTCGACTGCAAGGAACCATTGTGCAGTAAACACCTCTTAACTTAGTTTCAACAATTATACTGTGTCCTCGACTGCAAGGAACCATTGTGCAGTAAACACCTCTTAACTTAGTTTCAACAATTATACTGTGTCCTCGACTGCAAGGAACCATTGTGCAGTAAACACCTCTTAACTTAGTTTCAACAATTATACTGTGTCCTCAACTGATAGGAACCATTCTGCAGTAAACACCTCTTAACTTAGTTTCAACAATTATACTGTGTCCTCGACTGCAAGGAACCATTGTGCAGTAAACACCTCTTTAGCTATCCTTCTGTGTCTCTCCAACCAACGAACTTAATATTACAGTTGCAATTTACAGAGTTTTAGCTTCGAATAAAAAGCACTTTCGAAAATAACTAGGTACGGTTAAAATGATCGCTGCTGCTTGGACATCGACTGAAGCGAACGTCATTTCTCTGGATATTGTAGGGTTAGGTATGGACACGTCACATTATTGTGACACAGCACAATAAAATGTGGTGCAATACTTGTTGTCGGCAATCTTATCTAGCGATAAAACCATAGCATTAGCTCTACCTATAATCATAAATAAAGTCATACCTGAACACTGAACCCGGCCTGTTATTTCTAACTACAAGTACCTACACGCCGGCCGTGTTTTGCACTTTAACACATTCACAGTCCAGTGCCTCAACACTGCTCAACACTGGAGGCTTTTTTTATGACAATTTGACAGTGGACTGTCAACGTTTATACATGCCAACATAGATTTCACAATTTGTACATACATATATAAATAACAGCTGAATACAATAATAATTATAACAATACTTACTATAATGAAAAGAAGAGATGTACTACATGAAAAGAGAAATGGACAGCGAAAGGAAAGGGGATAGGGGAACAAGGAATTTCAATCACTGATTTGAGGCTGCGAGAGGGAGTGTGTGTGTGAGAGAGAGAGAGAGGGAGTGTGTGTGTGTGTGTGTGTGTGTGTGAGAGAGAGAGAGAGAGAGAGAGAGAGAGAGAGAGAGAGAGTGGGAGAGGTACTAGATTTTGTCTAAGGGTGCCAAAAATTCCGACTTTATCTGACACTCCGCCATACATATAAATATTAGCTTTTGCATCGTTAGTATCCGACCGAAGCTTCGGCTTCGGCTTTGGCCACCTTCGGCCAAAAAAAACACCTACGGCCAAACCTTCGGCTTCGGCCAAAATGGGCCGAAGTTTTGGCCGAAGCCGAAGGTTCCTAACAAACGACGAATTCGAACGAACTTTTACGAATGAGCAGAGAACATTATTTCGAAATGTTATAATTTTTCACAAATCGCAAGGTCATTTTGATGACCACCAGATCAACTTCTAGAGAAGATTACAATTAAGGTTTTTTATCTTCTAGAGAAGATAAAAAACCTTCAATTTTAAAGTTTTAAAATCAAATCATTTAAATTAGCTTGTTCAAGATTGGATCTTGAACAAAATTCTTAGAGCTTTTAAACCTTCGGCTTCGGCTTCGGCCGAAGGTTGTGCCGATAGCCGAATAATCGGCTTCGGCTTCGGCCAGAAATCGGCCTTCGGTCGGACACTATGCATCATAGATCAGATTAGTCTTGCATGGCTCTTGCTCTTGTACTATTTTCTTCATAATTTTTTTATTGATATGTCTGCGTATTACGACGCATTATTTAACCCAGTGTTAGTTTAGCTCCTGTATGTAAAGTAAAAGTCCTTTGATGTAAACAATAACAAGTGCTTAAAACCTTTAATTGTGCATTTGGTCAATACCTAGGTATTATTATATAATCCCCTGTGACACTGTAATGTCCGGCTGAGGCCAACAGTAGGTAGGTACCTACAGTCCGTGTCGATAATAATAATTGATTAATAAATTATCAAAGGAAATGTGTAAGTATTAAGTACAAGTACTTACTAATTCCATGATTTATCATTCAATATCGCTGGAAATAAACGCACAGCCGTATCTAGGCCCCGCTGCGTCGGGGGCCTCAATTAGGTGTCTATTTTTTAAATGAATATTTTTGTTGCTTAAGTAGAACAGAAAAGCAAACGGGCCTCATGGTGGTAAGTGGTCACGTCGACAGTAGACACCTCACCGTACTGTACGTACTGTATGTTACAAGGTTACCGATGCGCCGGTCGCCTTGACAACTTAAGATGGAGTGCCTCATGTGCCGGTAATAACGCTGGTCTCCTTCAAGCCAGGAATGTTTTATGACAGATGTAACTAAAAGGGTGGTAGTGGGGTAAAACCACAACAGGCAGACGTGCACAAAAACATACCACCTTAAAAATGCTCGGAGTTGACGAAAAATAGACTCGTTGTGTTGCTGCTGTCATGTTCCATGGAACAAGCCGCCGTGGTTCTAGTACCTAATGATTTATTCGCTTTCCTCACAGAAAAACGATAGACATACCGACATTTCACGACGAATCGAGGACTACTATGTTGTAGGTTACATAGATAGTATAAGTAGCAGCTCAACCTCGTGGTGCTTTGTCACTTTAACTGAAATAGATATATTTTTACTCCTGCTCCTACATGCGCCGCGCTGTCCAGCACAGCGCCCCCTCCCTGCCGTAGATTACATACCTACCTACGGCGCTGCGTGTTTATCATTATCTTATCGTAATCTGTAATGCCCAACCCTGGTCTATCTGCAAATTCCATCATATATAAGTCGTGAATTGTTCGCGAACTGAAAGTGTACAAAAAGTATTCAGTCCAGCAGATCACTCCAGCTGCGCAATAACATTATATATTAGTACATAGATATCATTGCTTCCAACCTAATTAATTATAATGGCTCGAACACTGGACATGTACTGGCAAGACGAATGCCCAGATGTGCGAGCGCGCAACGCGCGGCTGCTGGAGTCGCGGCACCTGGCCGACTGCGAGCTCGCGGCGGGCGCGGCGCGCACGCTCGTGCCGGCGCACCGGCTGCTGCTCGCCGCGGCCTCGCCCGTGCTCGAGGCGCGACTATACGGCGCGTCCGCCGAGCGACCCGCGCCCGTCGACCTCTCCGACGTGGAGCTCGGCACCCTGAAAATTGCTCTCCGGTGAGTTCAGTCAACATAGTCAACACAGTCGCGGCACCTGGCCGACTGCGAGCTCGCGGCGGGCGCGGCGCGCACGATCGTGCCGGCGCGCCGGCTGCTGCTCGCCGCGCCCGTCGACCTCTCCGACGTGGAGCTCGGCACCCTGAACATTGCTCTCCGGTGAGTTCAGTCAACATAGTCAACACAGTCGCGGCACCCGGCCGCCTGGGCGCGCGCCCCTGTCTTTTCTCATTATTTGCTTTGGTGTATACCGGGCCTTAACATCCGGTGGCGTCTGCCTTCCTTATAAGTACAATAAGAAGAAGACGTTCCCAGGTACTTACTGCGATGTTTGTGTGTAAGTAGGTACGGAGCGAGCGGGAGGGAGATGAGTGAAACCACCGAGCGATCGATCGAGACTGATTTATTAGTAACATAAATGCACCATACACCACAATTTCCCCTCAATAACCGACAGACTACGTAACTAAAAATATAAAACATAACAGTGACTATTCTAAATAAAAACGCTGTGGAGGGCGTCTAACTCTGCGACTCCTTGGTGCGCCTAGATTAGCGTCTTGCTCAGTATTAGCGGATGCTTCACTTTCACACGAACTTTCTGAATCGCGACCAGAATTAGACGCCAACTCCGAGACTGGTTGATTCATCATTATTTTGAAGCAAAACACTAGGATTAAACAGTGGTACAAGATCTATAATGTCGTCATTATCTTCTGCTTCTTCATAAGGAGGCGAAGGGGGTCTTTCAATGGGGATGCAAGCGGTGACGCATGAGGTGTAACCTCTTGTGAATTTGCAGTTATTGTTTTATTTTCATTACACTGAGATGACGTCATCACTTGTAACTGTTCCTCCTTCCCCTCCTTTTGCCCCTCTGATAATTCTAAATAACAACCATCAAGTATGGGATCATAGTTATCTGATTCTGATACACATGGAATTTTAATTATTTGATCTATATGACGTCTATGTATAAGTATATCATCATCGAATGTAACCTCATACATATTGTTACCAATACTTACTTACAACCTCGCCTTTTCCCCATACTTCCTTATTACACTTCCATTTCTTACACATCACAATATCACCCATCGAAATGCTGCGTTCTTTACCTCCAAACTTTATTATTTGTTTATTTTGATTTTGTTCTACAATTTTTTTAGTGTCTGGCTTGATCGAGTCCAAACATGAACGCAATTTATGTTCGAGCAACATTTCGCTGGGCGACTTTTGTGTAGTTGACTGTTCGCTATTTCGATAGTTTAACATAAATCTACTTAATGCTACATCGATAGCGGTTCCTTCGTGTAATGCTTTTTTTAAACATTTTTTTACCAAGCCGACTGCATTTTCGGCGGCACCATTGCTACGTGCGTGACGTGGTGGTGTTAATTTGTGTAAAATTCCATTTTTGGTCATAAAATTCGAAAATTGTTCGCTCGTGAATGGTGGCCCGTTATCAGTTACTATCTCGTGAGGTAGCCCGAATCTAGCGAAAGCTTCACGTAATTGACGAATTGTCGCGTCCGCACTAGTTGTGCTCACCTTACTCACTTCAATCCATTTTGATTGCGAGTCAATTATGACATGGTAATATATTTTTTTAAACGGACCTAGAAAATCTAGATGTAATCTGTACCATGGTGTTGTTGGCCAAGGCCATGGCACCAAGTTGCTCTTGACCGGGTTAGGTCGCTCTTTCAAACATACTTCACACGACAAACACATTAACTCAATATCCTTGTCTATGCTCGGCCAATAAACATAAGCCCGCGCTAAGGATTTAGTTTTCACGATACCCTTATGACTTGCATGTAATTGCTTCAATATATTATTTTGTAAAACTTTCGGTACTATAACCCTATATCCAAACATTAAACAACCATGCTCAGTTGTAATAAAATCTTTTCTATTATAAAAATTTATATATTCGTCCGATAGTTTTTCGTATTCTGGCCAACCATGTACCACATAACCATATATTTTATTTAAAACCAAATCTTTTTTTGTTTGTTCCGCGATTTCTTTAAAAGATACTGGCGATGTCGACTCAATACAATAGGAAACATTGCAGTCAGCATTGCTATTAACATTTTTTCGTTCCTTACAACTACGGCTTCTACGTCCTTTAACGACATGTCCGTCATAATATTTGCCGCCCTTGATAACGAATCCGCTAAACAGTTTTCTTTCGATCTTACGCATTTAATCGTATAATTATATTCACTTAAAATTATAGACCATCGCTGTAAGCGCCCCGCAATCATCAAAGGAATACCAGTTTTTGGGCCAAAGTAAAATGCCTTCCATACACATATTCATGAAATCGTTGCACTCCAAAAATGACTGCTAAACCCTCTCGACAAATCTGGCTGTAATTACGTTCAGACGACGTACCTAAGTGTGCGACTCGCGTGCGCTATGGCGCGCACACGCCCGTCAGGCAACTCGTGCGCAAGCCACGCCCCCACTCCGACCGGCGACGCGTCACAGAACAAAAGTACTGGCAGAGATGGATTGAAATGTATTAGAACATCTGATTCCTTTAATGATTTTTTTTATGCTGTTAAATTCATTTTCACATCTATCTGACCAATCCCACTTGTTTCCTTTTTTAAGTAACGCATAAAGAGGTTCCATCGTGATGCTAATATTTTTAACACATTTCGAATAATAATTAATCATACCTAAAACGGCTCTCAATTGTGAGATATCTTGCGGGCGTTCCGCAGCCAACACTGCGTCTACTTTTTTTCTCTCAGTATGCAACCCTTCGGCATCAATCACATGCCCCAAATAAGTTACCCGCTTTTGAAAGAAGCAACACTTATCTCTGGTTATGCGCAAGCCACAATCATCTAATATTTTAAAAACTTTTTATAAATTATGGATGTGTTCTTGTGTAGTTTCTCCAGTAATTATCAAGTCATCGACGAATATACATAGCTACATGTTTCATTGTAAACAGATGATCCATTATTCGTTGGAACTTATTTGGTGCGGTCTCGATTCCGAAGGGTAGTCTATTGTAAACAAAGTTTCCCCTATGCGTCACGACCATCGTGACACGGCTTTTTTGACACAGAATCTAAAAAAAATTGTCGGTAAGCACTACGTAAAACGATTTTACTGAACGTTTTCCCTCCTCGAAGGGTCGCAAATATGTCCTCCACACGAGGGAGGGGGTATTTATCATCACAAAGGACCGGATTCACCGTTACTTTAAAATCACCACAACGACGAAGGTTCCCCGATGGTTTCTTAACAGGTACGATCGGCGTTCCCCACGAGCCGACGTCCTCGACCGGGCTGATGATGCCTTCGGCCTGGAGTCGCTCGAGTTCCGCATCGACCGCGGGGCGTAGCGCGTGCGGCACGACGCGCGCCCGCTTCCATATGGGCGCCGCGTCCGCACTCACTCGCAAACTTACAGTGCCGCGATTGAATGTCCCGATACCTGGCTCGAATACATTTTTAAATTGTTTTATCAAATCCTTTAAAACCGTTTCGCTTTCATCACAGGACACCTGTGCTATCATCGGTAATGAAACTTCTAATTCGAGCATCCATTTTCGTCCAAGTATCGGAGGGCAATTTCCATTATCGATAACGTATAGTTTTGAAGTAAACGATTTATTATTGTTGACAACATTCACGGGCATCGTACCGACAAGTTTAATTTTTTCACCACTATAAACCGTTATCATTTTATCGGTTTCACATAATGGCCTTTCTTGAAAAAGCTTATCGTAAGTAATTTTGGAAATTGCACTTACCGAGCACTTTTACACACGTGACTTATGTGGCCCACTTTTTCACACTTGTAACACGTAGCACTGACATACGCACAATCATCGGCCGAATGCTGCCGCGAACCGCACCGATAACACTGTGACATGCCTTGCGAGGCGCGCCCAGCGCCGCTGCCGCCGCCCCGGCCGCCTCGAGAGCGCGGCGCGCGCGCCCCGGCGCCGGCGCACGGCCCGGCCGGCCCGGCCGGCGCGCTGCCTCCAACGAAGACGCCAAAACCACAGCTCGCTGGAATGTCACCTCCCGTTCCGTCAACAATCGTTGCCTATACTTGTCGTTTCTGAGACCGTAAATGAATTGATCACGCAAATTTTCTTCTAACGATTCTTGACCTTTGAATTTGCATGTTGTAGCTAATTTTTTTAATCGCAGAAGATATTCATTTACGCTTTCTGTAGACGATTGTTGACATGCACGAAACTTCATTCTCTCCGCTATTTCACTCGACTTCGGGTTTAGGTGATCGTCGACAAGCTGCACCAGTTCATCGAATGATTTTTTTTCCGGTTCACTGGGACTGCAAAGCACCGTCATACACCACACTTACATAATAATACTCCTATCTCAAAAATTGAGTGTCATTTTTTCGTTCCAGGTACATCTACACGGATGACCTCACAATAAACTCTTGTGAGGAGGCTTGTGCAGTGTACCGATTTGCAAGCCAGTACATGATGAGGGGCCTACAGGCGCTCTGTGCGGAATACTTGATGGAGAACGTCAAGGCACAAGACGCCTGCGCCTCCTATGAGCTGGCAAAGCTGGTCGGGGAGAGCCAGCTGGCAGAATTATGTTTAAAGGTGAAGATTTGCCAATGGGCAATGTGAACATTCTTCTTCTTGTCTTGTGAGCTAACCACATTCAGTATTGTAGGCCGCCTTAAATGCCTGAATGAATTTTTAAAAATAAATATAAATTTTGTTGAACCAAGTGCTGAAAATCTTAAATAATAATAATAATCACTTCCATAATCCTAAATATCTACGTGCTGAAGATATTTAATGAAAGATTTTTCACAACATGGTGTTCAATGAAGAGTAGTTGGCGAGTAGTAGTTAAAGTCAACGAGGAACAGTTTGCTCCCAAGAACTCTTCATTGAACTACTGGGAACTACATAAACACTTACAGATAATATAAAGTTCTTTACAGCTAACGATGTTCAGACTGGGTATATGTAGGTAATTTGTCTCCTCATACGTCTGATATTCTATCCCACCTCCTACCTATGTGTTTGAGCATATCAGACCTTATTTGCATTATCATCTTACTAAAACTATTTCAGACAATGGAAGAAAAAACAATAGAGGTTCTAGAGGCGAACAGCCTAGCCGAGGCCCAGCCGGAGACGCTGGCGACTCTGTTCGCCCTGGAGCCGCTGAACATAGACTCGGAGCTGCAGCTGTTGGCCGCCGCCGAGCGGTACGTGCGCGCGCAGGACGGACCGCGCCGGGAGGGGGGCGACGCGTCTCGAGCGGAGCAGGTCAGTGACGTCTCACTGACGCCGTGAGGTGACTGTTCTCTCTACAGCCGGTACACATAGAGTCGGAGCTGCAGCTGTTGGCCGTCGCTGAGCGGTATGCGCGCGCGGCACCGGGAGGGGGGCGCCACGTTTTTTTCAAAATTGGATACGACAAACAGGCAGGCGCGCCACCTGATGGTAAGTAGTCACCGTCGCCTAGAGATACGTGCAGTACCGGGGGTATTGCACGTGTGTTGCCGCCCGTGAGCGTCAGTCAGCGAACGTCTCGAGCGGGGCAGGCCAGTGTTCAGTGACGTCTTACTGACGTCGTGAGGTGACTGTTCTCTCTACAGCCACTAGACATAGAGTCGGAGCTGCAGCTGTTGACTGTCGCCGAGCGGAAAGCGCGCGCCGGGAGGAGGGCGGCGCGTCTCGAGCGGAGCAGGTCAGGTGGGCTACTGGGCTTCAGTGACGTCTCACTGACGACGGCTCAGGTAGCTGTACGGTGCGGGAGGAATGACGGATGACGTAACAACCACAGAAGCAGGCACCCCCCAAACCCTCCCAGGCCCGTACCGAGCAGCTACCTAAGGCGTCGTCTCAGTTTACCGGTAAAGAGCCCTTCAATTTAAATAATGTTTTACTGACGTGTGTTTCACACACTACAGTGTGGGTGGGTGACCGCCGATACATTTGTATCTGACCTCTCCATGTCTTGGAAGGCACATTAAACCGTCGTAGGTCAGCCCAGGCGCGGATCCAGTTCCATTCCATTCCTCCCGCCATTGTGGTACCGCCCGTTCTAAATAGCAAGACAGGGTTCCCTGAATAGGAGTAGGTATGTAACCTACCTGTAGTGATCTCTAATATATTGATATTGAAGCAATGAATACATTTTTAGTCGTGAAATTTGAAAATTTATTTGAATTTAGGTACTTATATCGGCCTAGGTCAGGTCTTTTAGCGAATTTTGCCTTTGAAACTGTTTCGTCCTACAAGAGGTAAAAGAGAACGCAAATGAGATAAGTACTACTAACCACAAGAAAGAGCAACTGCATTCCATGCCCGTCGGAAGGTACATTATTAACTGTTTATTCAAAATGTCGTAATTTATCACAGACCCCAGCGACTGCCAGGGAGGTTGAGGACGAGTCAAGTGTGAGCGGCGCCAGTGCTGCCCCGGCGACCTGCTGGTCCTGCACGCAGACCGAGTCTGATGCTAGAAAAGGTACCATGTTATTTTGCTATATTAATTTATGCATTTCAATTCGAAAAATCACTAAAAATCAGGTAATTCGCAACTTATTTGGACAATAACTACAAACGTTGTAGAACAGTGTAATTGCGCTCCTGAGCTAGGTGCTCAGTGCCTTGTACCTTCTACTTTAATATTCTCTGGTACTAGTGAGACTACTCGGTAAAACAACTGGGAACGGCCTTAATTATGAACATAGCGTACAGTAAGGCAACAAGCCACAGCAACCTTCCCGTGTACTCGTATGGGACGGATAAGAACAGCCTTGCCGCCCCGCGGTAAGCGTGTCGTACGAGGCGACTGACCCGAGTAACACCCCTTCAGCGTGCGCCTGGCTAGCGACCACTGTTCTATGTAAAGTCTGTCGTCAGATGTATTCGCTTCGGCGTTGATGTGTTTCGGCAGTGTTTATACGATATATAAGAGTACTTCTAAGCCCGTCTGCTCTTCATCTCTCGTCTCTTAGACCTCATCGTCACTTACCACCAGGTGAGATTGAGGTCAAACGACTCGTCGCATAATTAAGCTATAACTGGCCGCGTGTCACAGGCGCAGGCGCGTGCGCAGCCGACGGCGCAGTGCGCGCCGCGCTGCGTCACGTGCGGCTCCTCACGCTGCGCCCGGATGAGTTCGCGGAATGTCCCAGCCTGGGCTCGCTGCTCAGCAAGGATGAAATATTTGCAATAATTATGAACATAGCGTCTGATAAGTCATCAATACCGATGCCAGCAGGGTTCTCAACCAGCAGGATACCAAGAAACCAGGTAAGTTGTAGGTACCGATTATTATTATTATTATATCTTATCACACGATTACTTACCGTCAGTTGCACGAAATCTCCTTGAAGTTGCCTTAATTAAAACACGTGCTGTCTCTTTCTACGCCTTCCTATCAATAGATCACACCCTTTCCTCTCGAGTGATAAGTGAGCTCTGATAGCGAGCCAAGGGTGTGGGCCATGGGTGTGTGCTCAATGGTTTGGACAAGTTCCATACATGCCCGACTGAATGTATGGGGCGATGCTCACAGTGCTACACTGGCGAGTAGGTACCTGTAGACGCGGGTTGCTCGAGTAATAGTAGCGTATATGCATGTATTATTTTTATGGTTTTAACTGGTTGTTCTGTTTACGTTGCTACATTATCAACAAAAACAAAAAATATATCATTTATATAAATATGAATATTTATTGTAATGAAAATAAATATTTAAAACTGCAATCACATCGGGTTAAACGCCTCCATTTTGGCGCGCTCTCTGTGACGTCAGCGTCCACAACAGCCTGCCAGGGTGGAGTGTTCAGTCAGCCAAACAAAGCAAATTACTTGTTGGTTGACGAGCCAACATGGACGGTGACGTCACGTTTCGGTTTAACCAATAGCGTGCGTTTTGCTATTTCGAATCTCTCTCACATTTTTCCCATTTCTATTCATTTGCGGCTAGTTTCAAACATGTTTAAATTAGATTTACTATAAGTAGGTATGAATCTAGGTACATATTATAACTTTGTCTTGATATTTCATGTAATCATGTAATACGTTTCTTTAGACTAACCTTTAGTTTAGAAAAGCCTAAAGTCGCGGGTTCGAATCACACTAATGCTGTTATATAAATATACTTGCATACAGTACCACGTCTATTCTATTAATGTCTCTTGAGAATCTTCGTGTCTCATACAATCGTCGACAGTTGATATGAAATACAAAGACAGTATATAGGGTGCTATTTTATTAGATTAAAATATTTACAGGCTGTATGTGCTGGTAATTATAAATCGTATAACAACACTAAAAAGAAATTTTTTTTCGAGTCATATTTTTGATTTAAAATCGGCGACACATGATCTTATTAGTGACGGGGCGCCCCAGTATGTAGTCACGGCCATCAAAATGACAGTAAATCAGTGTTGCCATTTTGAACCACAAAAATTGTTCATGAATTAAATATTTATATAGTTAATTTGTTTTAAATCAGATCACATGACTGATGTAAGGAGATGATTATTTTGTTACCAATTTACAATATTTGTCCATACCTTTGTTTCATTCGTAATTCATCATATGCTGAATACACTACGTAATGTCGAAAGTCGATAAAATGACAACACTAAAGAAGAAAGGTTCACACCGCCATCTATCAATTTTGTGTAAAATGACAACAAGCGTAATTCTTTGTAGCACCCATAGATGTCTCTAATAATAAAATCGTATTTTATAATTTGTAAATCACTTATTACAATATGTTTAACTTGAAATTACATAATTTTCGATATTTGTCTCGCACTTATTAACGATGCTGCACGTAGCGCCATCTAGTTTACGATTATGTCAGGAATTACGAGATCTTAGGCATTCACCACCAGGCCCGTGGACTCTCGGGTTTGAGATGTACTATGGGTGGTTCTATGTTGAAACCCTCTCACAATATTAATTTTATACTGAAACCCTCCCTAACACCACATCGAATGCAATTTGCGGATAGGACTTGACCATGTCCACTCCACAAGATCGGTGGGGCTCGTAGTCAGTTGCGAGCACGGTTGGGCGCGGTCAGTACCGGGACGGGTAGGGGCACGTTATCAACTGAGCCTCTCCGTGCCTCGGAGAGCGCGAGCGCGAGTCTGTGAAATGACTTCATAGCAGTTATCAAAAATGTTTCAAATCTCTTTGTCATGAAGATAGATATAGAGACAACGACCTCAATATATAGACGACCACGTTCATAGAAACAACGTGTTCCAAAATTCAAGCCCGCGCACTGACGCCATCTAGTAGGGACGCATAAAACTATTATGAATTTGTAAAATATTATCTCAGGCCGAGTACAAACCCACCAGCCTATACCTGTTGGGAGTTTTAGGCACTTGTGTAGTAATTGTAATAATATACGTGTAATAATAATATAATTGTAATATTTAATATATTACAACTGATTAATCACGTATCTATGAAAGGTTATACCCATTGCTGTATTAATATTAAACTTTTATACCACATTCCAGTCTTAAAATTGAGAGTAAGCGACATCTATCCTTCGAATTTGGCGCGAATTTACAGCAGCGCCACCTTCTTGTTTAACCCGAGCAGCGAGGAGTGGGGGGCAGCGAAGCCACGCGGCGAGCGCCCGCCATGTTGGTTTCATTGGCGTATCGTTTTTCGAACAGCGCGGACGTGTTACGAAAATACGAACATTTTCGTTACTAATTTAATTTTTTTGTCAAAATTATGATCATACCAAAGATCGTTTCACCTAATTTTGATTAGTTTTTCAAAAATCTCCGCAATTCGTGGATGATAATATTCCTAAGATCTACAGTGCGTCACCTATTAGTGGTCGCGGACTTCGTGGTCGTGGTGTGTTCCTGAGTCGTCGAGTCTGTCGGGGTAATAAAGGAAGGAGTCATCATTAATATCATGGATCATCTGAGGCTGAGTTGTTTCGGATATATTTTTTTTGCATTTCTTATTCTATAAAAAATGCGAGGTATGTTACTTCATGTTTTCTTTTTCGTAATGCGAGTAACTGTACTGGTTTTATTAGATTGTGATTTCATTGCTATGACTCTTTTAGTAAGTTATTTATGATGCGATCTGCGCATAATTCGTTTTATTGTAAAATATTTCATCTACCCTCATTTGAGGGTATATTGGTGATTTCATAGCCTTTAAGTAAGAGTATTCATACGATCGTGTCACACTCGTGGGTAATTAGAGTAATTACATACCTAATTTATTTAGAGAAATGGTTTACTTAAAACAGTAATAGTATCCGAATTCAATTCTAATTTGTTTTTCATTGAACTATCGTAATACCGTACCGTACCGATTATGATTGAATACTGATGATGTCAGTTATGTTTGAATTTATTTCTTAATGGTTTTTTTCATTCGACTACCGTCATAGTTTTGCTTTACGCAAAAACGAACAAAACGTAAAATATTCTGCAAGAAATAAATTTTTTTTAGTGTGTTGTGGTGACTTTACGAGTACTTCTCGGTAATTGCATTCTGATTTTCATTATTTTTAACTTAAAATATAGCTAAGTTTTGGCGGCCACACATAGCGGTGGACATTCAATCAGAACGTAGCGGTAGCCGTATAAACCACAGCATAGAGAAGTCGGTTATTTCGATTCATAAAAGTTTAGTATTCCAAGAATTTAATGAAGCAGCAACGTGCGGTGGCTCGGCAGTTGCGTGTTCGACTGAATATCGCTTGCTCTCAGAGCGCGTGTTCGATTCACGCCTTTCGACCATTTACTCCTGCGCATTGACGGTCTGTTTATATTTTTATGCACGTGCGCAACGATGCTTCATACAGACGCTGCTCATGACGCTGTACCTGCGCAAGGTATACGCGTGGAGCCGAGTGTTCACATGCGCAATAATGGCTGTACGCGCACGCCGACTCGTCGTAGAAACTCGGTTTCGACGCTGCACTGCCGGCGTACGCGTAACACCCTCGTAGCTCACTAGCCCGTAGAGTTCCCTTGAAGAGTGGGGCGGGGGAGGGGGAGACGTGCGAAATGAAACTTAGTCGTTTTTCTTGAATACGCCACGAGACAGCCGAAACCCCCTCCCACTGTACTGCCTTGAGGTTCTTTCTTCAGCCAACGGTGGCTTTTCTTCAGGAAGGATTCTTTGTTTTTCTTCCTTTCCATTACTGGTCGACTACTTGCTGATGACTCACTGACGACTGCCTTATATGCGGAACGCGCTTGCTTATATCCCCAAGGCAGTACCGGTGGAAGGGAGCCCCGGTGAAACGTTAACTTTATTGGACTCATTTTCACTTTGACAATGACGGAAAACTCAACTTTACAGGATAATTCTTAAAGCTACGGGGAAACTTATATGCTAGGTAGGTACAACTTAAAGCGATCTTATATACTAAAACTATATACAGACTGTACATTACATATTTATAAGGAAATTAACGGAAATAGGGTCACAGTCTACGGAAAATCTTGAAAATTCTCCACATTTCTCTCAATAGCCTCTCGTGTACTAAACCTACTAAAAAGATATTGGATTCGTTATAAAGGGCGAAACTTCTGCTTTAAAATGACGTAACTTAACTTATCGTAGCCCTTCTGGTTGCTGGGCTATTGGGAAAAACGTGGAAAATGCATAGTACCACCTCTCTCGCTCGCGTGGCGGGCGAGCGCTGCAATAAGGCGAGTGGCGCGGGGCGAGGAAGTATAAAATAAACGCAGGGTGCTCGCGGAACGAAGGAGGTGAGGCGCGGGCTGAGGGAACATAAATATACGAAACGTCGATTCCCGCGACTCACTCTATTTTCGAGCGCCTTTGCGTTTCGTACACCTTTTGTTGTTTATGCGCAGCCAGATTATGTACTTACGTGCTAAAACTTATTGACTACGCATATCTACACGACCCTAATCTACTTAAACTATATGTACAGCCTGCGAGAATGAAAATGCTTGGCTCGTGCACCAACAATGGCCATCAGTCATCATCTTCAGCCAGGCTTCCTCTGTGACTCTGGATTTCCATGCATCATCCATATATCATTCATAATTTCAGGTCGTGGTGATAGATTTTATACCGTCGCCTTACGCAAACAAGTACGGTGCTCGTGCGCAACAATGATGCACCGCTCTGACTGCGCAAGGTGTGCGAAGATTGAGCTGAAGAATGTACTACGCAATGGCTAATTAGATTCCTATATTGACTTGGTCATCCTTTACATTTAATATAAATGCATCATTGCCAAGATTATCTTACAAGCTTATAATAATCACATTCCAGACTTATTTTTATTTTTGACGTTAAAAATGTACGTACACACATCAAAACAATCTTCCCTAGATTGTTTTGATGATAATTTGATGTTAATTTATTTTTTGGAAAACCACAATTAATTTCTTGGGAGAATTATATATAAAATTAATCTAAATTTTAAGCTTTAATAAAAAAAAATATTTAGGTAAAAAATACGACGTTTTCTTGTAGTATTTAAAAAAAATGAATATGTGTTAAAATTTAAGCTCACTGTACATATTACGTAAATTAAAATTGTTAGGACAAATAAAGATGTTATGTGAAAAACTTAACATTTTATAAAATTTAATAATCCGTATTACCCCCCCCCCCCCCCCCCCCTGACATTAATAACACATCGGCAACGGTTGTTCATGCTTAAAATTAGAGTGTCAATGTCGCGCTGAGGTATGAGATCCCAGGTTCTTTTCAAATGTAAAAAAAGTTGCTCTTCCGTCACCAGATTTCCTGGGAAGTTTATTAAAGCTGTCCTTTGGAGCATATCCCATGCGTGCTCGATGGGATTTAAATCGGGAGACTGTGCAGGCCATCCCATAACCGTCAAATCATGGTTCCTAAGGGCGGCCGTTACCAGCCTCGCCGTGTGTGATGGGGCATTATCTTGCATTAACTGGAATTGTTGACCGAAGTGCACTCTAAATGGAACAATTACAGGTACCACGACTTCGTCACGGTATTTTTCCGCAGACATGTTGCCTCTTATCCAAATGAGGTCTGTTCGCGTGCCAAGACGAATGCCTGCCCACACCATGATTGTTCCGCCTCGGTAAGAATGGACCTCTTGTGGGTGCTGGAGGTGACTTATCCTGCCTGGCACTCTCCAGACTAGTGTTCTGCTCGAGTCTGGGTGAAATCCAAATCGAGACTCATCAGTAAAGAGTACCATGGACCATTGGTTGTCGTTCCATAACAAGTGTTCGCGAGCCCAAGCAAGTCGACGTCCGCGATTGCCACGTCGTAAGGCTGGAACACGAAGCGGTCTGCGGGCATGAAGGTTGACTTCATGCAACCTACTCCTGACAGTTTGGTCACTGACAAGTACCTGGTGGTCCAACTGGAGCCTTTGCACTAACTGCATCGCCGTAACATTCGGTTGCCTTCTGGCGGCATTCTGTAAAAAACGATCCTGTCTTGGGGTCGTAACGCGATGTCACCCTGTGTGCCGTTCCGCCACTTCTCCGGTAACACGATATCGTGACCACAACCTAGAAATCACGTTTTGCCTTGTTCTTAGGGTATCAGCAACAACGCGTTGGACGGTACCAGCTTCCAACATTCCTATCGCCCTCAACATTTCTTCTCTGGTTAAATGTCGACGTGGCATGGTTTCGCAAATCTCGCAATAGCACTCTGGATTCAAAATTTTGTTCTTGGCGGAGCTTAATTAATGATATCAATTTTATTGAATAATAGCACAAAACTTAATTTTCAAAATTCGTTTGTAACTTCCTGAATTCCCGCGCAAATGTTTTTTTTATTTTATTTTTTTATTTTAATGGCACTAAAGAGTGTTTCTGTATAAACATTTTCTCTAGATGGCCAGTATTTTTCAAATTATGCAAAAATGTGAATATCCCTAGACAGTTTTGATGTGTGTATACTTAGGCACGTAGTGTTGTAGCGGCGCCAAGATCAACACGATCAAGCCAACCGCCGGCCCAATGGATCCGCAATGAAACCAACATGGCGGCTGTAGTAGGTAAATTCGCGCCAAATTCGAAGGATAGATGTCGCTTACTCTCAATTTTAAGTCTGGAATGTGGTAAGTATGCTTAATAGCAATTTTATTTTCAGGTGAGGTATTTTCGCAGTACCGAAGTGCACAAGGCGGCATTTTTATTTGTAGTACTCTAGTAATAGAATGAGAACAAATCAATCCCTAAAAGGAAGAAACAGAACACAAACTTATTTCAATCAAATGATCGCATTATAATCTACCCGCACACTGCGACCCCTGTTGCTTAATCTATGATATTATGTGTTCTCTTGTTTTAACGCGCGTCACTGCACGAGCGTGTTGATTTACTGAATTAACTCGCCATTACAAAATTATTATAAAAGTAAACAGTGCGTAAATTAATATAAAAACAGTAAGTTACTTACTGAAACAGTGTTATTAACTGTAAACCAAATGTATCTTCACACAATTAGCTATAATGGCGTCGTTTTTTTTCTCACGCTGAAGAACATAACTGTTCAAGGAGCACTGCACCCACGCGTCCCACGCCTTGAACGTTTGGCATCGAACTAATCGAAGTGTTGCGCCGGCACCGCATATCGATGGAACACGGTGTCCGCATCTAGTACGCTAGTACATAGATATCGTTGTATGGAGATCAATAATTAATAACATAATATGTATGTAGCAGAAATGCTTGCATTTCTGTGTTTCGGTTTGAAGGGTAAGAGAGCCAGCGTAATGTCCGGCACATGAGGCAATCCATCTTAGTCCTCAAGGTTAGCAGCGCATCAAAAACCCTCTAATATTAATAAAGTGAGGTGAGATGTCTATGGGCGATGGTGACCACTTACCATCAGGTGGCCCGTTTGCTCGTCTGCTCTCCTTATTTAATAAAAAAAAAAAAGGTACATTCATTTAATTAGCCTCACCGCTGGGGGCGTTTTGTATGACAATTTTGACGGTGGACTGTCAACGTGTTAAACGATGCACAGTTATAATGTGATAAGGTTAGGACTTCACCGGTCCGGTGACATGCGGCCACGCTTCAGCTCGCTACCACCAATCACAAACGTCGCCCCTCCCTCCCTCCCCCCGTGTGTTTGTTCGCTGCAACCGAACCACAAGGGAACCGGCCTCGTGAAGTCCGATACTACGCGCGATATGAAGAAGGAATCAAATTGAAAACCGATAAACACATTCAGGCCACCATAGTACCTATCTAATCTACATAATTAAGTCTGTACGGAACCCTCGGAGCGGTCTCCACACCAGTGGCAGTCGGTTGGTTTTTATTCTCCTGGTCAGAGTATAATTTTCGATACTTTCTCCTCTGCAGTCACTTGTCGCACCGGCAGCGGTGGATACCGGGACAGGAGGAACCACCTTCCGATGCACCATCCCCGATGTCGCCTCGCGCTGGCTCGGACAGCGGTACAGATCTGAAGCGTTCGACGTGCAAGGTGTGTCGTGGAGGGTCATAGCATGTCATCGTAATAACATGACTAATAATACGATGACCGAAGAAACGAAACCTTTACTGATTTATCTTAAGTGCAATTGGGAGTCAGTTGAAGAGTATCAGTGTGACGCGGACGTGGAGTGCAGGATCCTGTCGCGTTCAGGAGCCGTGCTACACTCCGAGAAGGGGAACCACTCATTCAGGTTTGTTCGTATTTGTAGTTACTAAACATGAACAGAACATTTTGCAAATCAATAACAATAAATTAAACATTAAGAAACCCCGACTCAGGGCCGTAACGAGAGCTGAATTTATGGTAGGGCAGTGAAGCTTTCGGGTAGGTCCCCCCCCCCCCCTATATTAAGGTCTGTGCTACTCTGTCTATTACATATTAACATGTACCTAAGCATTTACAATAAATACACATTGATGGTATTTTCAAGGTAGGGTGGGACAGGACATTGCCCCATAATGCCCCCCTGGCTACGGCCCTGCCCCGAGTTAACATTGTGGAGATCCCCTGACTTTTTCCTGGTCATCAGCAGGTCCTCGTGATTACAGTTGTGAGAAGGGAGGGCACCATGGTCATAAACTGTACTACTGCCGTACCAGAGATCACTGACATCAGACATAAGTACTCCAAGATCTTGGAAACCTCTGATCCAATTGTTATCACACAAGGCTAAGAACACTCTCCACACATTTCTGTAAAATAAAAACATCCGCGTCATAATCGGATCATCGGTTCTCGAGTTATGATGCCACAGACAAACAAACATACGCGTCAAACTAATAGCGCTCCTTCCCTTCAGTCCGGGGTTAAAACAGCGCCATGAGCAGGTGTGACGGAGAATAAATATTTGTTTCTTTTGATATTATTTTTCATTCCACAAATAATATGTATAATGTAGCAGGTAAGTAAGTACTCGTATATTGTACCTATAGTTCAGATTCTTTAGAATCAAATAAATAATTCTGATTCTTGTATTATTATTGCAGTGACAACAGTGGTTGGATACCTATTAGTAAGCTATCATGGGACCTCGTAAAGCGCTTCGACCACCGCGACTCGCCGAACGTCCTGTCTCTCAGAGTGGAGGTGCAGGTGACCGTCACCAGACCGCCGACCCGTGCCCTCAACTGACTGACAATCGCGTACAACAGTACAACGCGTGTAGATAGGTCTACACCAGTGCAAAGTCGATCGCGGTAAAATGATCAAGAGTGTTGGTTACTCAGTGACTAGAAGTGTACGGTCTTTGTTGGACTGTTGCCGGCGCGCGGAGTAGGTACCCACATCAGACATCAGCCTCGCAGCGGCAGTTCGCGGGGACAGGGACGAGGAACACGTGTTTATGATTATATGTGATGTGTTGCGTCGGTGGCGTCGTGGCTAGGACGCCGGACTCCCGTGCGGGAGGGCCGGGTTCGAAACCAGGCATTGCCATGTACCGATGAGTTTTTCAGTTTTATCGAAAGACGAACGGTGAAGGAAAACATCGTGAGGAAACCTGTACACTGAGATAACCAGTGTGATCTGTGAAATGGGGAAGGCAATGGCGAACCACCCCTTTAAATCTGCCACGAGAGTCGTTCTATGTGATTATCGAAGTACCTTTTCAAAGACTCACGTACATTTACCGACTGCTCTAACGGTGATGGAAAACATTGTGAGGAAACCTGCATGTCTGACCGAACCGCACAGCACTGGGCCCGCTCGGTGGATCATGGCCCGTACCCCCTCGTGCAAGGGGAGGCCTGTGCCCCGACAGTGGGCACATTAATAGGCTGATGATGATGCTGATGATGCGCCCGAGTTCACTATTAACGATTATCATAAGATGTTTTAGTCCTTTAGCTATTTGCACTGTATTATGTAACGAAGTGTATGTCAAGTTATGTACGCGTGATGTTTGGAGTACATTCTAGATTGTAAATTAGAACTAAGTGTATGTATAATAATATGAATGTAGTCAGTTAATTATTAGTCTGTTAATGTTGTTCCTTTTAATGTTGTTACACTTCTTTGTTTTTATTTTATTTACTTGTAAGCACGCAAACAGACTACATTCATATTGTCATTAGTACGTACCTAGGGTACCTACTATAAGGACTAAGTATTTGTATAATAAATATTGAACTAAAAACCTTTTGTCTTTTTTTGCTCTTAACTTAAACTACGTGTATTATCAGACGTATCAAGTTTTAGTACCTATTTGTTGTTCAGCCAATATTCTAGCCAGTTTTTATGTTCCTAGATAACACAGTTCATCGGTCTAACAGGACGCTTACCTACGAGTAAGTAATAAGAGATCATGAAGGAAGGAACGCCCGCCGTACAGCGCCATCTGTCGGCACTAGGCACTGTCTGAGTTGTTTACATTATCAAAAAAAATAGTTATGAAAACACATACATACTGTGAGACCGCTCTGCCCCGGCTAGAGAGATGGAGCCACCTGATCGGTACAAACAAAATGAGACGAAAAGTAAAACTAAAATAAAGTAAAATATTACAATCACTTGTTTCGGAAACCTCTCGCTCTCTCAAAATTAAGATTAAAAACAAATTTGTAACGCCGTGGAAAATGATCACCGTGGAAAAAGTAATACAGTGGAAAGAAAACAAAGGAAAAATGTTACTCCACGGAAATTGTTAAAAGGTAAAAACCCTCTCAAACTAACCGATGAATCTTAGAAATATGTAACCTTTATGAAACGTTTCAAAACACATGCAGTACATTCATGATACATTTCTCTTAAAAATTAAACAGTTATTTTAAAAACTGTTCTATGAGCTACTCAAAGTCTTCTTTAACATTAAAGAAACAAATGAAAGTATTTTGAAAACATGAACTTATGTTTAATTGAACTTCTAATGATATATCTATATGGAACAACTGATGAAACCCTATCTCAGCTCTTCCAAATAAAAACACTAAAATTCTAAATTAACTTGTGTTAATTAATTAGATCCACTCATTTTAAACACATCATTGTTGGCTTCATGAGAAAGGCCCAACACCTTGAGAGCTGTCCTTGTCCAGATCTCGTTGTAGAAAACCACATTTTTCTTGTGGAATATCCGACAAAATTGCCATGTTATTGGAACACCATTTTTGTAGTTCGAAACTACCGAACTCTAAAAGTGATATCAGTTCTCTTTTTAATTGAATCGTTCCTTCGATGGTGTTGTTACTGTGTGATGGTGGGAAAAAGCCTCTATTTTTCTTAATAATGTTGCCATATTACAATGCTGTAATACTACTTAAATCTATTACACATCCTCCTTAAACAAACACGAAGTTTTTGATCTCTCTAGTTTTTACATTACTCTGTGCTTGCTTGTCAAAGTGACATAATAACAAAATCTGTTGCGATTTGCGAATCTTAAAACAATTCTCACTTTACGCAATTACAAACAATATAAAGTGCTAAAAAATCTACCAGTTACTTAGGCGAGTGAGAACTTGACATGTAAACATTGGAGGTATATCAAGAGTTTACATAGTTGTGCATCGAAATGTTATCTAAAGATGAATTCTCAAGATGTTATACACATTATCAATATAAGAAGTCTATGTTTTACTAATGTTTACAAGTTAACAGTTAGTGATCTATGTTTTGTATGCAAATATTAATAAAAATAGCTGTAAACTGAATTGTGTACATACTTATTTTCTACCTTAATTAAAAAATTTTCATACCTACTTATTTTATACCTTAAAAATGTTCAATCAATAGACACTCTTGGTAAGAAATTAGGTTACACTTTTATCACTGTAGTGTTTTTAGATGATGCAATAGTCCGTCCAAAATGCACTTAATTACAGCACAAACACTTAGGTTTCTTTTTCACTTGTCTCCCAGATCTAGTAGTGAGTACCTTATCTTCTGTATCCTCGTCTGATGTCGACTCAGAGCTCCAAGAGGCAGTGCTTGAACAAGGAGTATCACAGGGAGTCTGTGAGCTCGATCTCTCAATTCTCAGATCCGGTGTTGAAGTGCTCTTTCTCATATCTTGTGTAGGTGTACTGGCTGTCCTATTATATCTTCAATTAGGGTCAGGCTCTTTGTGTTTATAAAAAGGTAGTATTTCTTCATGACGTTCTTGTGATGAGGCCATCCTTCTTTTATGTAAGTATAGATTTCCTTTGATATATTATCTTCATGCTGAGCCTCTTTAATTTTTTGAAGGCGTTCATCCGTATAAGGCATTTCCTTCATTATGCTGAGGAACGTCATTCTGTCAAGTCTATCTTCTTTTTCCAGGATGTCTTTATCTTCCTCCAGGGTGGGGAGTGGGCCCTCGACAACATATCAGCTGTATACATATACTTGCCTGGAACATGCTCTATTTTGTAACTAAATGGCGTCATCCTCATGCGAAATCTTTGGAGTCTCATAGGAAGGTCTACTATCGGCTTGGAGCCTAGTATGGATACAAGGGGTTTATGATCCGTACGTATGGTGAACGATGGTAGTCCTTGGAGATATAGTTTGAAGCGTTCACAGGCCATGGTAGTTGCACAAGCTTCTTTTTCTATCATTGCATACCGTTGTTGAGTAGGTGTAAATGCCGTGGACCAAAAGTGAACTGGTTTCCATTCGTCTCCATGTTTCTGTTCTAAAACAGCTCCTATTCCATGTTGGGATGCGTCTGCTGAGACTCTGGTCTCCAGCCGTGGATCGTAGTGTGCTAGCTGAGGGGCTGAAGTTAGCAGTTTCTTGATTTCTTGGAAGGCCTTAGTGTGTTCATCCTTCCATTCTCTTGGAGAATCTTTCTTCAGTAGCTCACGGAGGGGTTTTGTGACATCTGCTGTATTTTTCAGGAACCTTAGATGCTGGTTAACCGCTCCCATAAAGCTTCTTAGTGCTGTCAAGTCTTTAGGTATGGGTAGGTCGATTATGGCTTTTACCTTGTCTTGAAGTGGTTGTACTCCATTGGCTGTCACCTTATAACCTAGAAATGTGCACTCTGTTGTTCTGAAGATGCATTTCTCACGGTTCAGGGTTATACCGCCTTTGTGAAGAGCTCTTAGTACTTCTCGTAGGTTTGCATCATGTTCCTCTGCTGTTCTGCCATACACTAAGGTGTCATCGACATGATTTACACAACCTTTCATGCCTGATAGCAGAATTGACATCTTTCGTTGAAAAACTTCACTTGAGGAGTTCATTCCCATGGGCATTCTATTAAATCTGTACCTCCCAAACGGGGTAATGAATGTAGTGAGGTCTTTACAATCATCAGTCAGCTCTACTTGAAAATAACTTTTCACAGCGTCGATTTTAGAAAATACTTTAGCTCCGGCGAGCTGTGCTAAGCATTCTTCGACTGTTGGCAATGGGTGAAATTCTCTCATTACTGCCTTGTTTAGCTCTGTATAATCGACTGTGATTCTCACCTTATCAGGGTTGCCCTTCTCTACTACTGGTACCATAGGAGCGCACCACTCTGTAGCATGTGAGACTGGTTCTATCACTTTCATGTCTTGTAGAGCTTGCAAAGTTTTCTCTACTTGGGGTCTTATAGGTATAAAGATGTGTCGTGGTGTAGCGACTGCATAGGGTGTTGCATCTTTCTTTAGCTTTATTTGGTACTTGCCTTCCATCACACCTAGGCCTTTGAACATTTCATTATATTCATCTTCAGGTGGAGTGGTGTTAGAAATTTGCACCTGCATGATCTGTGCTCCCTCATGCCACTGTACTATGCCAAAAGCATCACATTCTGGTAGTCCAAGTAGTGGGGTACGTTGATCTTTTAGTATGTAGATGTCAGTTACCTTTGTGTTATCTTGCCAAGTTATCTGAACATTCTTGCATACTCCACGTCCTGGTAGCACTATACCACATGGTCCCAATAGTTTCTCTTGTACTTCTACGGGTTTAGGTAGTTTTAGTTTCACTCGAAGTTCTGGGCTGATCACCGTCTCTGATGCACCAGTATCTATCTTAAACTTCACTGACTTTCCTTTTATTACAATATTAGCAAATTTGGGTTTGGAGCGAGCTATCTTCGGTGTATTAATTGAGTCTATAATTTTCTCCTTGTCAATGCTTCCAAAGAAAAATTGTTCATCATCAATCTCATTTACACTCTTAGAAGTCTTGCTTTTCTCCTCCTTCTTTTTCTTGCACACAGCCAACCAATGACCTCGGATTCCACATCCTTTGCAAATGGACTTGCTGGCTTCGCAATCAGCGAATTTATGTTTAGGCGAACGGCCACACTTTCGACAAGTTTCTGAAGTGTTCCCTTGCTTTATCTGTTTCTTTGACTTGTTAACGAGATGAACCTCAGGTGCCGGGTTAGGTTGTGTGGGATTTAGGGCTGCTATATTAGCTTCCACCATCTCGGCATGCCTTACCCTGTTTATTACCGACTCTAGTTTGGGTTCCTCTTCTAAGTTTTGGATCGCCTTAGACAATTCTGCATTTCTCATGCCGGCCACGATTCGGTCTCTGATTAGTTCTTCTTCTAGTTGTCCAAATTCACATGTTTTCGCGAGGGTATGTAGATCTGTGATAAACTCGTCTACGTTTTCTTGTTCTCCCTGTACTCTTTGGTTGAACCGTGCACGTGCGTACATTTTTGTTTTTCTTGCTGTATAGTAATTGTCAAATTTCGCCTTGACTATCTCATACGATTTTTTATCGGCCTCACTTAACTTCATGGATGTCAGTATATCGTTGGCACGCGAGCCCATTAAGTATAGCAGAGTGCTAACCTGCGATTCGTTTGGCATACATTTTAAACGCGTTGTTTCTTTATACTGCTCAAATCTCGTAATCCAATTAGACCAATCTTCGGCTTTGAAACTGAATTGCTGCGGCGCCGGCGTGGACACTCCGGGAAGTAGGTTTGCAATCTCGAAGTTGTTGTGGGCTGAGTAATTACTTGCGGCTTGTGATTCCTGGGTCAACTGCTCTTGCATTTGTTGAATTAGCACCATTTGCTGGGCAAGCTGAGTTTTTAGCTCCTCCATTGACTAAATTACAAATTTTTCTCGAATTACACGCGCTGTCACCATGTGTGATGGTGGGAAAAAGCCTTTATTTTTCTTAATAATGTTGCCATATTACAATGCTGTAATACTACTTAAATCTATTACACACTAAGTACTACCTACTTGTAGGTAGGTACTTGAATTTCGTTAAAATAGGTATTCATTATCATTAATTTAAATAAAATGACGATTTAAATGTAGTTGAAGTTATGCGCCCCAATACACGTATACATTACAACAATAAAACTAAACAAAATATTAAATTAGTACCGTTCTTGTTGTTCTCGATTATAATTCCAACATAATCGGTGAAACGGAACGATTTTCTACCAAGTCGAATCATTTATTTCGATAGAGATTGAGAATACCATTTTCATGTAACACTCGACTTTTTCAGTAGACATTTTACTTTCGACTTATGTCGAATATAGAGATTTGTCGAACTCTGCGAGAATTGACTTCCAGCAGGACGGCGATTCTCGCAGATGAAATGTCGAATTCGACTTTAGTCCTATCTCATTCGCACACATTACATGTCAGCGTGACAAGACGTTCGTAGTGCTCAAATAAACGACCACCATTAAAAAAATGCGTTCACTCACTTTTCAATCCATTTCGATAGACTTGGCGCTCGACATAGCGATGTCGAGTGCCGGCGACCACTCTTTGCATGTCTATTGCTAGCAGTAGACATATGTCGAACTCGACATATCGAGAATAACAAAAAGCTGTATCAATCGACATCCGCCATTTTATTGCGACAAATGTCTCTTTCGAGATTAAGGCGAAAATGCGAGAATTGCCTTCCTGGATGGGACCATGATACGGATGACATCACGCCAGAAAGAATAAACAATATAAGACTTTAACAATAAGAAACAGGACAAACTGTTGTGTCTTTTGTCCCTTAAGGTGTAACCGTAGACAGAGTAACCAATAGATGCAATAACATCTGATGTCTCAGTCTTGAGAGACAAGAATAACATTATGTAGGCATCGTAAGTGTGAGAGAGATAGATTTATTTATTTTTTGTCCCTATCGCTGTAACCTATATTTTTGTTGGGCACCAGCTTCAGAAATGACAGTCCGGAGTGAAACATTGCCGTAAGTTTAAAGGTATTCTTACAAATTAAAATTTGAGCAAAATTGAAGCGCTAAATCAAGTGTTCGTGTTCGTGTGTTGTATTGTAACGTATCGTCATCGTTATATCGTTAAGACAATGGTAATATGTAGTGTAAAAGGGTGCAAAAATAGATCGGAAAACAACGATGCCAATATTACGTTCATAGATCAGTATTGTACTTCGTTTTTCTTTTTATGTTTTAAAACTTACTGTACATAGTTTATGAAGGATCGAGCATGGTTATTTTGCTTGGAATACTAGCTCATAACGATCAAAGAACATCGAAAAGTATTTTGTTCTCCTTTACGGCTTTTCATAGAATAAATATACAGAAATTACAGTAGTATTCAACTAGCCCCCCCTAGCACATTAGGAAGCTATTTCTTTGTGCAATAGTAAAAAGAAACTGGATTAGTTTGATTGACTTTGTTTTAAGGTTTCCGCCTCATGAAATAGAACGTAAAAAATGGATAAAGGCGTGTGATAAAGCAAACTGGACGCCATCCCAAAATAGTCGAAAATGCTCAGTACATTTTGAAACGTCCTTATTCATGATAATTAAAAACAAAACATATTTCAAGCCTTATGCTGTACCCACTCTACATGTTTCGGTAAGTATTTAATAATTATCATTCTTTACAATTAGATTGTCTGATAATAAGTAGTCGTACTTCCAAATGAAGGATACACGATAATACCCGGGATTGCTAAATTTATTCAAGTCATATCTGTCTACACGCGATGTAATCAAACTTTGTCGTTTGAATTTTTGTATTTAGCTCAAAAATCTATTTTGGCTGCTAAGCGCCTAAAAAGTTGCGAGCTGTTCGTCAAACTGATAAACGTCTGAGGAATAAAAATGCACAACTCGAAGATGTTATAGCTGAGCTGCAATTGAAAAATCTTGTATCGTGTGAAGATGCTGATATTTCAAGCACTATTGATATAGCAAACATAGATTTGTGGGTGTTGATAGTAAAACAAATAAGTATTCTCCTTCTCTAAGAAAGTTTGCATTGTGTTTGCACTTTTTGAGTCCTCGAGCATACTCATATGTCCGAAAACAATTTAATACGTGTCTTCCACGTGCACAAACATTAGTTAGTTAGTTTATGAAGTCGACAATATATTGTCATTCATTTGACATTTCAGTGTCCGACTAATGTATGGGAAAATGCTCAAATCGCATGCGCGAACTGGCAGACGTGGTTTCCTTATAAAACTTCTCTAGCGAGCAATCTACATGGGGGTGAATTTCAAAATGTTTGCGCATTCCTCATTGAAATGAACCAATGTGTGCGCTTAATACGTACCTATATATAAATTATAAGTGATAGACTTTTCGAAATAATGATATTAAGGACAATTAACTAGGCACTCATGGATTGTGGGTAGGTATTTATATCTAGCAATAAAATACAAAGTAAATAATAGGTATATTTTGAAATATTTTATTCAACAATTTACATTGTATTCCTATAGGAATCTTAAATCAATACTTATTACATTTATTACATTTCTATATAATATTTAATGTTACATTATTTTATTGACTATGTTCTGTACATATCTATTAACTTACAACTTAAAAAGATGTGTACATATTGGTATCCATACATTCCAGTAGATCTTGACTCTCGTGTCAATATTATCAGTATTAATGTTTTCCACTACGTGTTGTAGACACCTCACCGTACTGTATGTTACAAGGTTACTATTGCGCTGGTCACCTTGACAACTTAAGATGAAGTTCCTCATGTGCCGGTAATAACGCTGGTCTCCTTCAAGCCAGGAATGTTTTGTGACAGATATAACTAAAAGGGTGGTAGTGGGGTAAAACCACAACAGGCAGACGTGCACAAAAACATACCACCTTAAAAATGCTCGGAGTTGACGAAAAATAGACTCGTTGTGTTGCTGCTGTCATGTTCCATGGAACAAGCCGCCGTGGTTCTAGTACCTAATTATTTATTCGCTTTCCTGACAGAAAAACGATAGACATACAGACATTTCACGACGAATCGAGGACTACTACTACGTTGTAGGTTACATAGATAGTATAAGTAGCAGCTCAACCTTGTGGTGCTTTGGCACTTTAACTGAAATACGAATGTCAAGAAATCCTTTAAAAATATTGCGACAGAGTTCCAGAGTTGAAGTTTGATGTATCTCCCACTTTAGATAGTGCGAGTATAGTTCCATTTCCATGTTCCTATCATCTATATCCTATAATAGGTATAGTTTTTACTCCTGCTCCTACATGCGCCGCGCTGTCCAGCACAGCGACCCCACTCCCTGCCGTAGATTACATACCTACGGCGCTGCGTGTTTATCATTATCTTATCGTAATCTGTAATGCCCAACCCTGGCCTATCTGCAAATTCCATCATATATAAGTCGTGAATTGTTCGCGAACTGAAAGTGTACAAAAAGTATTCAGTCCAGCAGATCACTCCAGCTGCGCAATAACATTATATATTAGTACATAGATATCATTGCTTCCCAGCTAATTATAATGGCTCGAACACTGGACATGTACTGGCAAGACGAATGCCCAGACGTGCGAGCGCGCAACGCGCGGTTGCTGGAATCGCGGCACCTGGCCGACTGCGAGCTCGCGGCGGGCGCGGCGCGCACGCTCGTGCCGGCGCACCGGCTGCTGCTCGCCGCGGCCTCGCCCGTGCTCGAGGCGCGACTCTACGGCGCGTCCGCCGAGCGACCCGCGCCCGTCGACCTCTCCGACGTGGAGCTCGACACCCTGCACATTGCTCTCCGGTGAGTTCAGTCAACATAGTCAACACAGTCGCGGCACCCGGCCGACTGCGAGCTCGCGGCGGGCGCGGCGCGCACGCTCGTGCCGGCGCACCGGCTGCTGCTCACCGCGGCCTCGCCCGTGCTCGAGGCGCGACTCTACGGCGCGTCCGCCGAGCGACCCGCGCCCGTCGACCTCTCCGACGTGGAGCTCGGCATCCTGAACATTGCTCTCCGGTGAGTTCAGTCAACATAGTCAACACAGTCGCGGCACCCGGCCGCCTGCGCGCGCCCCCTGTCTTTTCTCATTACTTGCTTTGGTCTATACCGGGCCTTAACATCCGGTGGCCCGATTGCTCGTCTGTCTTCCTTATAAGTACAATGAGAAGAAGCCGTTCCCAGGTACTTACATAATAAAACTCCTATCTCAAAAATTGAGTGTCATTTTTTCGTTCCAGATACATCTACACGGATGACCTCACTGTAAACTCGTGTGAGGAGGCCTGCGCTCTGTACCGATTCGCAAGCCAGTACATGATGTGGGGCCTACAGGCGGTCTGTGCGGAATACTTGATGGGGAACGTCAAGGCACAAGACGCCTGCGCCTCCTATGAGCTGGCAAAGCTGGTCGGGGAGAGCCAGCTGGCAGAATTATGTTTAAAGGTGAAGATTTGCCAATGGGCAATGTGAACATTCTTCTTCTTGTCTTGTGAGGTAACCACATTCAGTTTTGTAGGCCGCCTTAAATGCCTAAATAATTTAAAAAAATAAATATAAATTTTGTTGAACCAAGTGCTGAAAATCTTAAATAATAATAATAATCACTTCCATAATCCTAAATATCTACGTGCTGAAGATATTTAATGAAAGATTTTTCACAACATGGTGTTCAATGAAGAGTAGTTGGCGAGTAGTAGTTAAAGTCAACGAGGAACAGTTTGCTCCCAAGAACTCTTCATTGAACTACTGGGAACTACATAAACACTTACAGATAATATAAAGTTCTTTACAGCTAACGATGTTCAGACTGGGTATATGTAGGTAATTTGTCTCCTCATACGTCTGATATTCTATCCCACCTCCTACCTATGTGTTTGAGCATATCAGACCTTATTTGCATTATCAACTTACTAAAACTATTTCAGACAATGGAAGAAAAAACAATAGAGGTTCTAGAGGCGAACAGCCTAGCCGAGGCCCAGCCGGAGACGCTGGCGACTCTGTTCGCCCTGGAGCCGCTGAACATAGACTCGGAGCTGCAGCTGTTGGCCGCCGCCGAGCGGTACGTGCGCGCGCAGGACGGGCCGCGCCGGGAGGGGGGCGACGCGTCTCGAGCGGGGCAGGTCAGTGTTCAGTGACGTCTCACTGACGACGGCTCAGGTAGCTGTACGGTGCGGGAGGAATGACGGATGACGTAACAACCATAGAAGCAGGCACCCCCCAAACCCGTTCTCCCTCCCAGGCCCGTACCGAGCAGCTACCTAAGGCGTCGTCTCAGTTTACCGGTAAAGAGCCCTTCAATTTAAATAATGTTTTACTGACGTGTGTTTCACACACTACAGTGTGGGTGGGTGACCGCCGATACATTTGTATCTGACCTCTCCATGTCTTGGAAGGCACATTAAACCGTCGTAGGTCAGCCCAGACGCGGATCCAGTTCCATTCCATTCCTCCCGCCGTTGTGGTACCGCCCGTTCTAAATAGCAAGACAGGGTTCCCTGAATAGGAGTAGGTATGTAACCTACCTGTAGTGATCTCTAATATATTGATATTGAAGCAACGAATACATTTTTAGGCGTGAAATATCGGCCTAGGTCAGGTCTTTTAGCGAATTTTGGATTTGAAACTGTTTCGTCCTACAAGAGGTATAATTAAGGTTTATAAAAGAGACTGTGAACGATATGAGGCATGTAAGTATTGCTTCATGTTGAATAACAACGGGTCGGTTAGGTACCTTTGTTTAGGGGGGGGGGGGGGGCTAACGCACATGAGATAAGTACTACAAACCACAAGAAAGAGCAACTGCATGCCATGCCCGTCGCGGTCGGAAGGTACCTTATTAACTATTTATTCAAAATGTCGTAATTTATCACAGACCCCAGCTACTGCCAGGGAGGCTGGGGACGAGTCAAGTGTGAGCGGCGCCAGTGCTGCCCCGGCGACCAGCAGCACGCAGCCCGAGTCTGATTCTAGAAAAGGTACCATGTTATTTTGCTATATTAATTTTTGCATTTCAATTCGAAAGATCACTAAAATTCAGGTAATTCGCAACTTATTTGGACAAGAACTACAAACGTTGTAGAACAGTGTAATTGCGCTCCTGAGCTTAGGTGCTCAGTGCCTTGTACCTTCTATTTTAATATTCTCTGGTACTAGTGAGACTACTCGGTAAAACAACTGGGAACGGCCGTCATTATGAACATAGCGTACAGTAAGGCAACAAGCCACAGCAACCTTCCCGTGTACTCGTATGGGACGGATAAGAATATCCTTGCCGCCCCGCGGTAAGCGTGTCGTACGAGGCGACTGACCCGAGTAACACCCCATCAGCGTGCGCCTGGCTAGCGACCACTGTTCTATGTAAAGTCTGTCGTCAGATGTATTCGCTTTGGCGTTGATGTGTTTCGGCAGTGTTTATAGAAGAGTGCTTCTAAGCCCGTCTGCTCTTCATCTCTCGTCTCTTAGGCCTCATCGTCACTTACCACCAGGTGAGATTGAGGTCAAACGACTCGTCGCATAAATAAGCTATCACTGCCCGCTTGTCACAGGCGCATGCGCGTGCGCAGATGACGGCGCAGTGCGCGCCGCGCTGCGTCACGTGCGGCTCCTCACGCTGCGCCCGGATGAGTTCGCGGAATGTCCCAGCCTGGGCTCGCTGCTCAGCGAGAAAGAAATATTTGAAATAATTATGAACATTGTGTCTGATAATTCATCAATACCGATGCCAGCAGGGTTCTCAACCAGCAGGATACCAAGAAACCAGGTAAGTTGTAGGTGCCGATTATTATTATTATTATATCTTATCACACGATTACTTACCGTCAGTTGCACGAAATCTCCTTGAAGTCGTCTTCATTAAAACACGTGCTGTCTCTTTCTACGCCTTCCTATCAATAGATCACAACCTTTCCTCTCGAGTGATAAGTGAGCTCTGATAGCGAGCCAAGGGTGTGGGCCATGGGTGTGTGCTCAATGGTTTGGACAAGTTCCATACATGCCCGACTGAATGTATGGGGCGATGCTCACAGTGCCACACTGGCGAGTAGGTACCTGTAGACGCGGGTTGCTCGAGTAATAGTAGTGTATATGCATGTATTATTTTCATGGTTTTAACTGGTTGTTCTGTTTACGTTGGTACATTATCAACAAAAACAAAAAAATATATCATTTATATAAATATGAATATTTATTGTAATGAAAACAAATATTTAAAACTGCAATCACATCGGGTTAAACGCCTCCATTTTGGCGCGCTCTCTGTGACGTCAGCGTCCACAACAGCCTGCCAGGGTGGAGTGTTCAGTCAGCCAAACAAAGCGAATTACTTGTTGGTTGACGAGCCAACATAGACGGTGACGTCACGTTTCGGTCTAACCAATAGCGTGCGTTTTGCTATTTCGAATCTCTCTCACATTTTTCCCACTTCTATTCATTTGCGGCTAGTTCAAACAGGTTTAAATTAGAATGACTATAAGTAGGTATGAATCTAGGTACATATTATAACTTTGTCTTGTTATATCATGTGATCATGTAATACGTTTCTTTAGACTAACCTTTAGTTTAGAAAAGCCTAAAGTCGCGGTTTCGAATCACACTAATGCTGTTATATAAATATACTTGCATACAGTACCACGTCTATTCTATTAATGTCTCTTGAGAATCTTCGTGTCTCATACAATCGTCGACAGTTGATATGAAATACGAAGACTGTATATAGGCTGCTATTTTATTAGATTAAAATATTTACAGGGTGTATGTGCTGGTAATTATAAATCGTATAACAACCCTAAAAAGAAATTTTCTTTCGAGTCATTTTTTTGATTTAAAATCGGCGACAAATGTTTTTTTTTTTAATAATGGCCTTTATTGTGTTTCAGGCACAATAATTCCGCCAATGTCCCGTATTAGACGAAACACGAAAAGAGAATTGGCCGGTTATTTTTTTGTTTAAATTTTTGTGATTTCTTTATGCTGAGAGTCTAAAGTCGACCGGCACCATCTAAAACAAAACAACACAAACATGTATGAACGAGGACAACACAGAAATATATAGATATACAAATAGGAAGACATGTGAACAACACAAGAAACGATGGAGTTAGAGTTTTATATTGAACATTTGGATATATTTACATAAATATTTAATAAAGGGAGAATCAACATAGGTTAGAAGGGATTGGAAATTTATAGGACGGGGGATCTCAGGTGGGAGGACATCATATAACGAGAATAAATCTAATCTTGGACAATTAAAAAAAATGTGATCCGATGTTCCCTCATCCAGACTGCATTCACATAGTGAGTGGTCTCTTACTCGAATTTTGGCCAAAAAAACTGGCGTGCAAGCGGCACCCAAACGGAGCCTACAAATGCTTGAAGTGACTTGTTTATCGACTGCTCTATAACGGAAGAACCATGGTTTGCAAGGGATAAAAGGTTGAATTGACCCATAATATTTACCTACTTTTGACCTTGATGCATTCCACAAGTTGTTCCATGATTCTTTTCTATTCGTGCGATGGACATAAGGTCAGAGGAAATGTTCCTATAATGAGATAAAGATCCAGATTGAACTGCATCTTTAGCCCATGAATCTGCCCATTCGTTGCCCGTTATTCCACTGTGGCCCGGAATCCATGCTAGAGCAATTTCAAGTCCGCGAGATTCGCAGCGGTGTAGAAGGTCTTTGATTTGGAAAATTGCAGGAAATCTTAATTTATTCCTGAAAGGGTTGGCTATATTGCCTGCCTCCAAACAGATTTTTGAGTCGGATAGAATTAAACATCTGTTAATATCATGAGATTCAGCGTAGGAAACAGCTTCCAGGATAGCTATGGATTCACCTGTGAAAACTGAGGATTCTGGGGGACATTTGCAACTTAAAACAATTTTAAATTTTGGTATCCAGACTGCTGCCCCTACACACCCGTCTTCAGAGAGTTTGGAAGCGTCCGTATACATTCTTGTCCAATCTTTCCAGTTTTTATCAATGATATCATTAAAGATGGAATTTGCACAAGGGTCATCTTTAATAACGCCGAGATCCAGTATTATTCGAGGGGTGTGAATAAGTGCGTCGTAACTGCAGGCGAACAACGGGAGAGTGTTGGATTGAAAAGTTGGTGAGGGTAAGTTTTGAATTTTTGATACGAGTTCAATAAGTTTGGAGGATCTTTATTAGCCCAATAGCCCCCAATGGAAAGAGGGTTTCTAGGAGTGAAAATAACGGGTGAGAACGAAGCTGAGTGGAGCTAAATAGATATCTGTCCGCCAAATATTGTCTACGTAATTTCAGAGGAGGGTCAACGCACTCAACTTGCATCGCAATCTTAGCCGAAGACTTCATTGCACCCATCACTGTACGTAGGCATTTCGCCTGAATTAAATCAAGTTTCTCTATTGCAGTTTTTTGCAGGGTTCCAGGAGGAAAGAGACATAATCGAAGTGGCTGCGGATTAAGGCGTTGTATAAGAGCTTCTGGCAGTAAGGGTGAGAACCCCACCAAACCCCAGAAAGTGCTCGCAGGATATTAATATTTTTCTCACATTTTTGAATAACGTAGGAGAGGTGGGCATCGCCAGTCATTTTGGAGTCAAGAATTAGACCCAAAAATCGTACTTTATCCTCAACTGGGAATATTTGTTCATCGCATTCGCCTTAGCCTTTTGGGGTTGGATCTGACTTCCAATCTCAACTTTGGGCGCTCCATTGAGTCAAAAGCTAAGACCGCAGCCAAAAAATTGGGCATCCTGAGTAAGGTTAGGCGGTACTTCACGCCGGGACAGCTCTTAAACCTTTACCAAGCCCAAGTCCGGTCGTGCATGGAGTACTGCTGCCACCTGTGGGACGGCTCAGCTAAGTACCAACTGGCTGCCCTTGACTCAGTGGAGAAACGCGCTAAGCGCCTTATAGGTGACGAATCGCTGGTGAAGGCTAGACTGCAAAGTCTGGAACATCGGCGCAAGGTTGCCTGTCTATCGGTATTTTATAGGATACATTTCGGAGAGTGCGCATCGGAATTGCACGACCTAATTCCAGCATCTCCATTCCGCCTTCGGACTACCAGGCGCGGGGAGGGGTTCCATCCTTATGTTGTTGATATCCCATCTGCTCGTACGAAGCGATTTGCTTCTTCGTTCATTATGCGAACGGCTAAGGAATGGAACAGCCTGCCGGCGTCTGTATTTCCCGAAACCTACAACCTTGGGATCTTCAAGGCCAGAGTGAATAGGCATTTACTGGACCCGCATGCTCCATCGTCGACCTCATCGTCGCTTACCATCAGGCGAGATCGAGGTCAAATGCGGGTTTAGTTACACATAAAAAAAAAAAAAAAAAAAAACTTCAATTGTTGGAGTGGTTTTTTTTTTCTGGAAAAAATCACTACACTACTTTTGGAAACAGAGAGACCGAGGCCATGATCTTCGAGCCAAACGTTAAGGTAGTACATAGCTGAATTTAATCGGGTTGAGACGTCTTCTGCCGACTTAGCTCATGTAAATAATGCGAGGTCATCGGCGTATTGTAAGATGTTACAGAAGGGGTTGACAGCTTGTTCAAGATCGTGAGTATAAATGCTATACAGTAGAGGACTGAGAACGGAGCCTTGGGGTAGACCTTTCCAGATTGATCTAGGGGGAAGAAGGGCTCCTTGAAAACGAACATTAATTGTCCTAGCCATGAAGAGATTCGATATGAAGTGTACAATCCTCACAGGGATACTCAGCTGAAGCAATTTTTGCCTGAGTATAGGAAGATTAACACTATCGTAGGCCGAGGCAATATCCAAAAATACTCCCACTAGGTCTTTCCTATCTGAAAAGGCTAATCGAATATTGGAAGTTAAAATGGAACTACATACTAGCTAGGTCTTCCCTATCTGAAAAGGCTAATCGAATATTGGAAGTTAAAATGGAACTACATACTAGCTAGGTCTTCCCTATCTGAAAAGGCTAATCGAATATTGGAAGTTAAAATGGAACTACATACTAGCTAGGTCTTCCCTATCTGAAAAGGCTAATCGAATATTGGAAGTTAAAATGGAACTACATACTAGCTAGGTCTTCCCTATCTGAAAAGGCTAATCGAATATTGGAAGTTAAAATGGAACTACATACTAGCTAGGTCTTCCCTATCTGAAAAGGCTAATCGAATATTGGAAGTTAAAATGGAACTACATACTAGCTAGGTCTTCCCTATCTGAAAAGGCTAATCGAATATTGGAAGTTAAAATGGAACTACATACTAGCTAGGTCTTCCCTGTCTGAAAAGGCTAATCGAATATTGGAAGTTAAAATGCTCAAACTATCCGTCGTGCCCCTGCCCTTCCGGAATCAAAATTGGGAACTAGCAATTATACCTCTGTTCGCCATCAGCCATTCTAATCTAGTCTTGACCATGTGCTCAAGGATTTTACTAAGGGTGGAAGACAAGGCAATTGACCGATAGGAAGACGCTTCACATGGGTTTTTCCCCGGTTTTAAAATCGGAATAATAATTTGGTTTTTCCAAGAATCCGGAACAAAACCTGTTTGATAAATGTCATTCAGAATATTGAGGAAAAACCGTTTTGATGGTAAATTAAGTTTAATTATAAAAGAGTAAGGTATGCCATCTTCACCTGGGGACGAATCCTTGAGGCCATTTATGGCATAAAGAAGCTCTGTTAGAGAAAATATATCATTAATAATATAATAATCATCATTAATAAAAATGTAATTGTATGCGGTGATTTTAATGTTAATATTTTAGATAATACTCCCAAAAAATCTAGTTTAATAAATTTATTTCGTAGTTTTAATTAAAATTATGTTTTTTATGAACCCACATGCATCTCAGAGACGTCTGCTACTTGCATTGATAATGTATACTGCGATTGTGACGTATTAACACGAAGTAACATAAGTTAACTTCAGATCATACAGGACAACTTATTGAATTAGCAACAGTATTGAAATGTCCGGTAGAGTGTATATCAGGCAGGCCCATAACTACGCATAAGATAAATACATTTAGGGAATTATTGGCTACAGAATTGTCACTTCTTGAACATAATAACGACCCTCAGTTCATGTACAATACCTTTTTCTTAAGTATTAAAGACTGTTACGAATCGATTTTTGACTTAAAAATCTATAAAAGGAACCGTAAACCATCATTTAATGACTGGGCCACAAAGGGTATAAGGAAAAGTAGAGACAGGCTCTATGATCTTTATGCCGAAAAAGCTTACAGACATGACGCAATGTTCCTCGATTACATTAGAGCCTATAGTAAATTATTTAAAAGTGTTTGTTTAAAAGCAAAATCGCTATTTCTACGGGATAAGATTCGATCGTCATCTAATAAAGTGCAGACAGTGTGGTCAATTATTAAATCAGAAACTGGTAAGTCAACAGTAATCGTGTTGTATATAAATAAATTTTAATTAATTATTTAAATTTTAATTTTATTATTATTTTAATTTTAATTTTTTGTGCAAATAAATTTTAATTCATTCATTCAGTTGCTGAACGCGAGTTCAAATTAAAAGATGGCAATAAAATGTTAACAGACAGAGCCGAAGTAGCCAATAAATGTATATCCTTTTTCACAAACATTCCATTAGAAACAACAAGTTCCCTTAATGCCAGTACAGTAGAAGCAATCCGATTGTTGGAATTACATGTAGAGGCTTCTCCAAACGTTCTTAAATTTCAAAAGGTTACCGCTACAACTATTTGCAAAACATTTAAATCTATCAACATAAAAAACCGAAGACCTTTGGGGTCTATCGGTTAAGTTACTAAATTCAGTAATTGATATTTTGGCACCCTGTATGGCATTTATTTTTAATCACTGCATTGATGAAGGAGTATTTCCGGACTTAATGAAGTGTGGTAAGATTCTGCCCTTATTTAAAAGTGGTTGTACTACGGAACCAAGTAACTTTAGACGAATATCTATCTTACCATCGCTTAGCAAAGTTTTTTAAAAAAATATCTTGACTCAACTGACAGCTCACTTCAATTTAAATAATTTGTTTCACAAAAATCAGTTTGGGTTTACAAAGGGTTGTTCGACTGTAGATGCTGCCGCCAGGTTTGTAGGTGCGGTGTTTAACGCTTGGGAGGAGACACAGGATACTCTTGGAGTGTTTTGTGACTTGTCCAAGGCGTTTGATTGTGTGGACCATTCAACTCTATTAAGTAAACTATGTCATTATGGAGTTAAAGACCAGGCCCTTAAACTAATGAAGTCATACTTAAGTGGAAGAGTTCAGCAAGTTGACGTTAAGGGTGTAAAATCCGATGGCATGACGCTTAGAATGGGCGTGCCTCAGGGATCTATTCTCGGCCCGTTTCTTTTCCTTGTCTACATTAACGATCTCCCATGTATGGCTGACAAGTTGTCTGAGATCATTCTTTTTGCCGATGATACTTCATTGTTATTTAAGCTTAACAGAAAGGAACCTAATCTGAGTGCCGTTAACGATGCACTTTCTATAATGCATGGTTGGTTTAGCACAAATAATTTGGTACTGAATCCTAACAAAACCAAGTGTATCAAGTTTACTCTGTAATAATAATCTCAGTTTACCGAGTCTTCTCAGTATTGACGGCAAAGATCTGTCACTGAGTGACAACACAAAATTTCTCGGTTTGACGATGGATCCCAAATTGCAGTGAGCCCTCATATTAATGACCACGCTTCGAAACTTAGTTCGGCAGCCTACGCTGTTCGGAAAATACGACAGGTTACTGATGTGGAAACTGCTAGGTTGGTTTACTTTAGTTATTTCCACAGCGTGATGTCCTACGGGATACTACTGTGGGGTAATGCTGCCGACGTACACAGCATATTTGTTATCCAGAAGCGAGCAATTAGAGGTATATACCGTTTGGGATCCAAGTATCTTTGAGAGAACACTTCAAAGAAGTCAATATTTTGACGGTTCCATGCCAATACATACTAGCGACTACAATGTACGCACGTAAACATGTCAGTAGTTTCACTAAAAATAGCGACATCCATAACTATAATACGAGAAGCAAAGACAAGTATGTATTGCCAGGAACGCGGGTAACAAAGATTGTGAAGTCATTCATAGTGAATTCCATAAAATTTTATAATCTTGTCCCAAAAGAAATCAAAATGTTGACTGAAAGAAAATTTAAAATAACGGTTAAAAAATTCTCATCAAAAAATCGTATTATAGTGATGAACAGTACTTAAACGATAACAATGCTTGGCGTGGTCATGACGTGATCTAAAAATTAGTATTATTAATTAATATATATTTGTTTTGTTTTCAATTTCATTATGATTCGTTATTTTGTTTATTATTTTAATTGTTAATTTTATTGTTATTGTGAATGTATATTATTGACGAACAACAGTGTACAATTTGTACCAAATTGAAATAAACGAATTGAATTAAATTTATCAGGGGCAATTGGAGAAGAGATTGGGGAGGGAAAAGAATCTTTCTCAGGGCCGGAAGGGGGAGCAAGTTTATCTGTGAAAGACTCCAACCAAGGAGATGGATCATTAGAAGTATTTAAATTGGATGTAAGGGATCCACGGAACTTTCTAATATTTTTCCAAATCATGGACGGTGGAGAGTTTGGAGACAAACTTTCGCAGAAACCTATCCAACTTCTTTTTTCTTTTTAGAAAATAGTCTTCTAGCCCTGGCTGCGACCCTCTGATATTCAAGTAGAGCAGACTGTAAGGTCCACGGCCGATTGAGGGTTTTGATTAGGATAAACCCTATGTGTGGGAGAGCCATCATTTATAATGCAGACATTAATGTCATCAAATAAATCAACTAGGGAAGACGAAAGGGTATCACAATGGTAAGAACCCCAGGAGGTGTGATGACAATTAAAGTCTCCAAATAGTATCAGGGGGTGCGGAACAGACGAGCAAATAGAATTTAGCTCAGAAATTAGAGCTGAAGAAAGGTGAGGGATATATATCGACAGGAACGTAATACCCATTACTTTAGCAGCAACAGCATTAATTCCCTGAGAGTGGGCAGGGAGGGGGATTTGGGAATAAGTGAAGGATCTATTAATTAATAATGCACAGCCTTCATGGCCGTCATCTCTATCCTCCCGGAGGCACGCGTACCCAGGAATCCTGAAGTGGGATCCCGGCGTCAGCCATGTCTCCGAGATGGCAGCGACGACAGCAGAGAATTTTCTCAGTAAAAATATTACATCGTGTTTTTTATTTAAAATGCTTCTACAATTCCATTGTAGGATCTCTAGGTACTGACTGTGAGCCATTGGGACTAATAGTATTAGCAAGTTGGAAGATCTTTTCGGCAACGTTGGGCGGTAAACTATCGCTGTATCTTGAAATGATGCTACTAAGGAGAGACAGCAATATTTCGACTAGATTGTCGTTAGGGGAAGCTATTAAAGATGAAGACTCCTGAAGGGCACAACCATTAGGCATAGATGATGGAATATTTTCAACAATTGCCTGATGGGCTTGTCTATCATACCCTTGTGGGAGAGGGGTTCTGGGGCGAGGGGGGCGTATTACTGTTTTTCTGAATGATCTGGGAGTATTGGGAGGGTTACTTGTTTGGGTAGGGAAAATAGGATTGGGAGAGGGGGAAAACATCACACTGGCAACCTCGGAGTAAGATCTACGGACTGTGGGAAACTGAGCAGAGGCTTCCGCATACGATATACTCTGCTCTGACATAACTAGTTTGATGGATCTTTGCCTTGAGTGTTCTGGGCAATGTTTATCCATGGCATAGTGTCTTCCAGAGCAAAAAAGGCAAGTTGAAAACTCCGGACGAACTTCACAGCTGTCCCCAAGATGGTTTTGTGAGCATCTGTAGCACCTTGGCTTGGAGCGGCACTGACTTTTGATGTGTTCATAACGGCAACATAAATGACATTGAATAGTTGGATATTGGTACGTCTCCACTGTAAGAGATGTGTGGAAGATGTACACATGCTTGGGAAGACGTTGGCCCTCAAAAGTGAGTACAACTGACTGTGTGCTTATCCATTTAACGGAATCATCATCGTTCTGACCCTTCCTGTTTAAGCGTCGGGCTTTTAAGAGCTTACCATGTCCGTCCGGAGTCTCCATAGCCTCAGCAAGTTCCTCCATGGACCAATCAACTGGTACGCCATGAACTAATGCCATTCTAGATACATTATACGATGGAATGGATGCTTTCAGTTTGTTTGATTTTAAGCACTGCAGTTTTAAGAAATTGTTTGCATCCTCGGCAGATGTGAATTCAATGGATACTTTGTTTCGTCCTACATCTTTAATGCCGTCCTTTGTAATGTTTTTCACATTATTTCTTACAAGCAATAACCCTACCTTTATTGGGCGGAGAGTTAATCCGGCAGAGGGGTCTTCTTCTTCTCGGGAGATGTGAACTATATATGGGCCGCAATCTTGGGGACCATAAACTCTATTCAAGTCCAAAAGCTGGTATGTGGTTTGGATGGAAGCTGATAATTCATCACGATTGGAAATAGATACTTTAATTAGAACATTATTCATCGCATTGTTGCCTGGACGTTTGGTACCGCCTGCACGTTGCTGTTCGTTAGAAATTTCCATTGGTGACTCGGATTGGAGTGAAGGGGTCTGGGGGAACATCGTAGGTGAGTTCGTGATACCAGGCGGGACGCCACCGCCCGACGTGCCACCGTCACCAGGGTAATCGTCCCCCATGATGGTGGGTTAGTCGGCCGATTACGGCCAAATCACTGTATTTACACACACAACTTACACAATTTATATACTACCACCGTCTCTAAAACAAATAAATCTCAACTAAAAGAACAAACGTGGAAAATTTTAGTCAAAACACTCGCAAAAACCAGGACAAATCTCATTAACACCGTGTGTCAACTAGGTCCGCTGCCGGAATTCGACACATGATCTTATTAGTGACGGGGCGCCCCAGTATGTAGTCACGGCCATCAAAATGACAGTAAATCAGTGTTGCCATTTTGAACCACAAAAATCGTACGATTGTTCATGAATTAAATATTTATATAGGTAGTTAATTTGTTTTAAATCGGATCACATGACTGATGTAAGGAGATGATTATTTTGTTACCAATTTACAATATTTGTCCATACCTTTGTTTCATTCGTAATTCATCATATGCTAAATACACTACGTAATATCGAAAATCGATAAAATGACAACACTAAAGAAGAAAGGTTCACACCGCCATCTATCAATTTTGTGTAAAATGACAACAAGCGTAATTCTTTGTAGCACCCATAGATGTCTCTAATAATAAAATCGTATTTTATAATTTGTAAATCACTTATTACAATGTGTTTAACTTGAAATTACATAATTTTCGATATTTGTCTCGCACTTATTAACGATGCTGCACGTAGCGCCATCTAGTTTACGATTATGTCAGGAATTACGAGATCTTAGGCATTCACCACCAGGCCCGTGGACTCTCGGGTTTGAGATGTACTATGGGTGGTTCTATGTTAAAACCCTCTCACAATATTAATTTTATACTGAATCCCTCCCTAACACCACATCGAATGCAATTTGTGGATAGGACTTGACCATGTCCACTCCACAAGATCGGTGGGGCTCGTAGCCAGTTGCGAGCGCGGTCAGTACCGGGACGGCTAGAGGCACGTTATCAACTGAGCCTCTCCGTGCCTCGGAGAGCGCGAGCGCGAGTCTGTGAAATGACTTCATAGCAGTTATCAAAAATGTTTCAAATCTCTTTGTCATAAAGATAGATATAGAGACAACGACCTCAATATATAGACGACCACGTTCATAGAAACAACGTGTTCCAAAATTCAAGCCCGCGCACTGACGCCATCTAGTAGGGATGCATAAAACTATTATGAATTTGTAAAATATTATCTCAGGCCGAGGACAGACCCGCCAGCCTATACCTGTTGGGAGTTTTAGGCACTTGTGTAGTAATTGTAATAATATACCTGTAGTAATTGTAATAAAATAATTGTAATATTTAATATATTACATCTGATTAATCACGTATCTATGAAAGGTTATACCCATTGCTGTATTAATATTAAGCTTTTATACCACATTCCAGTCTTAAAATTGAGAGTAAGCGACATCTATCCTTCGAATTTGGCGCGAATTTACAGCAGCGCCACCTTCTTGTTTAACCCGAGCAGCGAGGAGTGGGGGGCAGCGAAGCCACGCGGCGAGCGCCCGCCATGTTGGTTTCATTGGCGTATCGTTTTTCGAACAGCGCGGACGTGTTACGAAAATACGAACATTTTCGTTACTAATTTAATTTTTTTGTCAAAATTATGATCATACCAAAGATCGTTTGACCTAATTTTGATTAGTTTTTCAAAAATCTCCGCAATTCGTGGATGATAATATTCCTAAGATCTACAGTGCGTCACCTATTAGTGGTCGCGGTCTTCGTGGTCGTGGTGTGTTCCTGAGTCGTCGAGTCTGTCGGGGTAATAAAGGAAGGAGTCATCATTAATATCATGGATCATCTGAGGCTGAGTTGTTTCGGATATATTTTTTTTGCATTTCTTTTTCTATAAAAAATGCGAGGTATGTTACTTCATGTTTTCTTCGTGATTTCATTACTTTGACTCTTTTAGTGAGTTATTTATGATGCGATCTGCGTATAATTCGTTTTATTGTAAAATATTTCATCTACCCTCATTTGAGGGTATATTGGTGATTTCACAGCCTTTACGTAAGAGTATTCATACGATCGAGTCACACTCGTGGGTAATTACATAACTAATTTATTTAGAAAAATGGTTTACTTATAACAGTAATAGTATCCGAATTCAATTCTAATTTGTTTTTCATTGAACTATCGTAATACCGTACCGTACCGATTATGATTGAATACTGATGATGTCAGTTATGTTTGAATTTAATTCTTAATGTTTTTTTTCATTCGACTACCGTCATAACTTAAAATATAGCTAAGTTTAGGCGGCCACACATAGCGGTGGACATTCAATCAGAACGTAGCGGTAGCCGTATAAAACGCAGCATAGAGAAGTCGGTTATTTCGATTCATAAAAGTTTTGTATTCCAAGAATTTAATGAAGCCGCAGCGTGCGGTGGCTCGGCAGTTGCGTGTTCGACTGAATATCGCTTGCTCTCAGAGCGCGTGTTCGATTCACGCCTTTCGACCATTTACTCCTGCGCATTGACGGTCTGTTTATATTTTTATGCACGTGCGCAACGATGCTTCATACAAACGCTGCTCATGACGCTGTACCTGCGCAAGGTAGACGCGTGGAGCCGAGTGTTCACATGCGCAATGATGGCCATCAGTCATCATCTTCAGCCAGGCTTCCTCTGTGAGTCTGGAGTTCCATGCATCATCCACATATCATTCATAATTTGAGGTCGTGGTGATAGATTTTATACCGTCGCCTTACGCAAGCAAGATATACGGTGCTCGTGCGCAACAATGATGCACCAACACCCCGCACATACCGCTCTGGCTGCGCAAGGTGTGCGAAGATTGAGCTGAAGAATGTACTACGCAATGGCTAATTAGATTCCTATATTGACTTTGTCATCTTTTGCATTTAATATAAATGCATCATTGGCAAGATTATCTTACAAGCTTATAATAATCACATTCCAGACTTATTTTTATTGCGATAAGCTTTTTGATATTTGTACTAAGGAGGAACCACAGGCTTAATGAGTAACAAAGGAGCACCAAAACAGGTGTCTATTTGTGACTTTCTTCATGTCAACGTATATGGGAATGATCCTAAAAAGATTTATTCGTACAAAGTAAAGCTTTGACTCAGAGTGAAGAGGATGGAGAGGGCAAAGTAATGTTCCTACGAGTTGTTGGCAAAGACACAAAAACATTCCGGCTTGATTCTTATCAAAAGAAAGAAAGATATCAGCTATGTAGATTACGAAGACATAATTCAAATCTTATAAAAACCCGCTTTATACAGGCAAAGAGGATGCCAAATTTGCAACAAATTTGATGATACCAATTTGAGGTCCCAATTGATATTTTTGAAAAGTAAAACAGTTCTTTAATATTAATTATAAGTTGTAATTAAAATTTATGATCTCAATATTTTTCAAGCTGATTTTTGACAGATGTCGTTGATTTATATCGTTAATTGTTTTGTTTAAATTTGATATTTTATATGACATGTCTTAGGCGTTACCAAAATTTGTCTCTGGAGTTACTATTTGTCCCTAATTTGAAAGTTAATTTTTGACTGATTAAGCTTTTACTATTTAGTTTTTGTCCTGGTTTTTAGCAATTTTGACAAACAAACAAACAAACAAATATACTTTATTGCACACCCAGGAAAAAAACAAAACATACAACATAAAGAGACGTACAATACAATGTGCAGAAGGCGGCCTTATCGCTTTAAGCGATATCTTCCAGGCAACCTTCAGGTGATGGAAAAATCATAAATAATATAATATACGGGTGCAAAAGACGTATGAAATAGATACTACCCTCAAATAAATAAATAAAAATATTTTTAAAAAAAAATATATGCAAACCTTTGCAAGCTGCCAAGCAGTAGTAATAATATTACATAAATACTATAATATATACAGAAATATAATACTTAATATATAATCAAAAATATAATAAATAAATAAATAACACACATCATATGCTAAAGTGAAACTGCATTTTAACAATTAGGCAGTGTATCCACACTGCAGTTCGTAATGTTGACATTAGTGGAATATATGCAACATTGTCCAGAAAGCGTTTTAATTCGATCTCGGTTTAAATTTCAATAATTGAAACTTTACCGTACTTTTTTTGACGTTGGTAACGCAGGAGACAAAGTGACAACTACTATTTAAGTAAAAATTAAAGAAATATTAAAACTGATATCACCAAATTTATCGATTAAGCTTTATGTAGCTATTAATAAAAGAAAATTACAGTAAAACTTGTTTTGTTTACAACTTTTTACACACCAAATGCTGGTCACGCAAAAGACACTTTTTAAGGCCTGATGCTAGTTTTTTTTAAATAGCAAAATAAATACTTTATAGAAGTCGTGCCCATTGTAGTTCGTAAAAGAATGATATATTTCTAATGGTCCTACACAATCAAAATGGTGATATTTATTCATTTTTATTTTAAAAAAATCCGCGAGCACACTGCCTATAATGTGGGTAAAAAAGTTGATTGACCCATCGTTGTATGGAGATCAATAATTAATAACATAATATGTAGGTACATTAATTTAATTAGCCTCACCGCTGGGGGCGTTTTGTATGACAATTTTGACGGTGGACTGTCAACGTGTTAAACGATGCACAGTTATAATGTGATAAGGTTAGGACTTCACCGGCCCGGTGACATGCAGTCACGCTTCAGCTCGCTACCACCAATCACAAACGTCAACCCTTCCTCCCTCCCCCCGTGTGTTTGTTCGCTGCAACCGAACCACAAGGGAACCGGCCTCGTGAAGTCCGATACTACGCGCGATATGAAGAAGGAATCAAATTGAAAACCGATTAACACATTCAGGCCACCATAGTACCTAACTAATCTACATAATTATTATAATTAAGTCTGTACGGAACCCTCGGAGCGGTCTCCACACCAGTGGCAGTCGGTTTTATTCTCCTGGTCAGAGTATAATTTTCGATACTTTCTCCTCTGCAGTCACTTGTCGCACCGGCAGCGGTGGATACCGGGACAGGAGGAACCACCTTCCGATGCACCATCCCCGATGTCGCCTCGCGCTGCTACGCACAGACGTACAGATCTGAAGTGTTCAACGTGCAAGGTCTGTCGTGGAGGGTCATGGCATGGCATAGTAATAACATGACTTATAATACGATGACCGAAGAAACGGGACCTTTATGGATTTATCTCGAGTGCAATTGGGAGTCAGTTGAAGAGTGGCGGTGTGACGCGGACGTGGAGTGCAGGATCCTGTCGCGTTCAGGAGCCGTGCTACACTCCGAGAAGGGGAACCACTCATTCAGGTTTGTTCGTATTTGTAGTTACTAAACATGCACAGAACATTTTGCAAATCAATAACAGTAAATTAAAAATTAAGAAACCCCGACTCAGGGCCGTAACGAGAGCTGAATTTATGGTAGGGCAGTGAAGCTTTCGGGTAGGTACCACCCCCACCACCCCCTTTATATTAAAGTGTGCTACTCTGTCTATTACATATTACAATGTACCTAAGCATTTACAATAAATACACATTGATGGTATTTTCAAGGTAGGGTGGGACAGGACATTGCCCCATAATGCCCTCCTGGCTACGGCCCTGCCCCGAGTTAACATTGTGAAGATCCCCTGACTTTTTCCTGGTCATCATCAGGTCCTCGTGATTCCAGTTGTGAGAAGGGAGGGCACCATGGTCATAAACTGTACTACTATCGTTACAGAGATCACTGACATCAAACATAAGTACTCCAAGATCTTGGAAACCTCTGCTCCAATTTCTATCACATAAGGCTAAGAACACTCTCGACAAACTGTTAAATAAAAAAATCCGCGTCAAAATCGGATCATCGGTTTTTGAGTTATGATGCCACAGACAAACAAACATACGCATCAAACTAATAGCGCTCCTTCCCTTCAGTCCGGGGTTAAAAACAGCGCCATGAGCAGGTGTGACGGAAAATAAATAATTATTTTTTTCTTTTGATATTATTTTTCAATCCACAAATAATATGTATAATGTAGCAGGTAAGTAAGTACTCGTATATTGTACCTATATTTCAAATTCTTTAGAATCAAATAAATAATTCTGATTCTTGTATTATTATTGCAGTAACAACAGGTATTGTACATCTATTAGTAACCTATCATGGGACCTCGTAAAGCGCTTCGACCACCGCGACTCGCCGAACGTCCTGTCTCTCAGAGTGGAGGTGCAGGTGACCGTCACCAGACCACCGACCCGTGCCCTCAACTGACTGACAATCGCGTACAACAATACAACGCGTGTAGATAGGTCTACACCAGTGCAAAGTCGATCGCGGTAAAATGGTCAAGAGTGTTGGTTACTCAGTGACTAGAAGTGTACGGTCTTTGTTGGACTGTTGTCGGCGCGCGGAGTAGGTACCCACATCAGACATCAGCCTCGCAGCGGCCGTTCGCGGGGACAGGGACGAGGAACACGTGTTTATGATTATATGTGATGTGTTGCGTCGGTGGCGTCGTGGCTAGGACGCCGGACTCCCGTGCGGGAGGACCGGGTTCGAAACCAGGCATTGCCATGTACCGATGAGTTTTTCAGTTTTTTCGAAAAACTTACTTACCAATGAGTTTTTCGGACTTTTTCAAAGACTCGCGTACGTTTACCGACTGCTCTAACGGTGATGGATTTCATCGTGAGGAAACCTGCATGTCTGAGGAAATTAAAAGTTTCCGAAGGTGTGTGAAATCCACCGCACAGCACTGGGCCCGCTCGGTGGATCATGGCCCGTACCCCCTCGTGCAAGGGGAGGCCTGTGCCCCGACAGTGGGCACATTAATAGGCTGATGATGATGCTGATGATGCGCCCGAGTTCACTATTAACGATTATCATAAGATGTTTTAGTCCTTTAGCTATTTGCACTCTATTATGTAACGAAGTGTATGTCAAGTTATGTACGCGTGATGTTTGGAGTACATTCTAGATTGTAAATTAGAACTAAGTGTATGTATAATAATATGAATGTAGTCAGTTAATTATTAGTCTGTTAATGTTGTTCCTTTTAATTTTGTTACACTTCTTTATTTTTATTTTATTTACTTATAAGCACGTGTTAGATTTAGAACATCGCGCTGTCATGTAGTGTAGAGCAATAATAAAATATATAAAATAATATTTGAATCGTAAATTATTGTCAAGACGACATGATACTACACTATTGTATAGACACTACTAATTTTAATTATAATTCCACCATAGTTACACTACACATAGCTACATGATAGTTTCATGTTATAATTGGATCATCTCAAAACGGCAAATGGACTAAGGTCAGTCCAGTTACCAACCTTCTCACAATAGCTGTAATAATGCGATAACAAGAACTACCTACGTGATGTGTTTGGTACTGGTTATTCGTAGTAGGTAATAGTAACCTCAGGTTTAGTGAATTACCTACGTAATTAATGAAGTACCTACATTTGATTTAATAAGTCATGTGTAGTTAACATTACCAAGCACTACCAATGGACTATTGATTAAATGTAACTGCAATGGAAATGTAAGTCAGTGACTATGCAAAATAATAATATACTGCAATTATTTAGTTATTCATTCTAAGTTAGGGTATAAACATTATTGTTTTATACCCTAGGTATAAACATTATTGTTTTATACCCTAGGTATAAACATTATTGTTTTATACCCTAGATATAAACATTATTGTTTTATACCCTAGATATAAACATTATTGTTTTATACCCTAGGTATAAACATTATTGTTTTATACCCTAGGTATAAACATTATTGTTTTATACCCTAGGTATAAACATTATTGTTTTATACCCTAGATATAAACATTATTGTTTTATACCCTAGATATAAACATTATTGTTTTATACCCTAGGTATAAACATTATTGTTTTATACCCTAGGTATAAACATTATTGTTTTATACCCTAGGTATAAACATTATTGTTTTATACCCTAGGTATAAACATTATTGTTTTATACCCTAGGTATAAACATTATTGTTTTATACCCTAGGTATAAACATTATTGTTTTATACCCTAGGTATAAACATTATTGTTTCGTTCATTGTTGTTATTTTGAGTGATGAATGGATAATTTTTATTTTACCTAAGCCATAAAGCCTCTGTGGCGCTTAGGTCCTCCAGGTGTGGTCTGAGTGGATGATTAGACCGAATGAAAGAATCCTGACTGCCACCTGGATTACTAGCATCTACACTGATGATCAGCATTGCAAATCTGAAAATAATGTTACACAATGTAATTATAGGATTTATTAAGGTACAAAGAATATTATCTATTATTATTTGTAGTTTGTAACACTAGCTTTAGTTCTTTTGTTTTTCTGATTGTCTGCTGAGTTGTTTCTTTGTAAATAAATAGGTATATGTAGTACCACCTAATATGTAAATAAATAGGTATATGTAGTACCACCTAATATGTAAATAAATAGGTATATGTAGTACCACCTAATATGTAAATAAATAGGTATATGTAGTACCACCTAATATGTAAATAAATAGGTATATGTAGTACCACCTAATATGTAAATAAATAGGTATATGTAGTACCACCTAATATGTAAATAAATAGGTATATGTAGTACCACCTAATATGTAAATAAATAGGTATATGTAGTACCACCTAATATGTAAATAAATAGGTATATGTAGTACCACCTAATATGTAAATAAATAGGTATATGTAGTACCACCTAATATGTAAATAAATAGGTATATGTAGTACCACCTAATATGTAAATAAATAGGTATATGTAGTACCACCTAATATGTAAATAAATAGGTATATGTAGTACCACCTAATATGTAAATAAATAGGTATATGTAGTACCACCTAATATGTTTTTAATGTCTAATTGTGTAAATAAAACTAGCTAAATAGAACTCTTTCTTTTTACTTTGTTCAGTTCATTTATACAGAAACCTGTTTAAATCAATAAAAAAATATTTACAATAATCTAAAGATGCATTTTGATTTAGTTACAGGAAAATGAGAATAACATACCAATTGAACATTCAAATAGTGGTAATAGCAACATGGATCGCAATTAAGCACTTACCTCGAACACAAATTCATCACCGGCAGATTATGTCTAAAAGTACACTCACCTGTGAAGGAATGATCCACAAAGAGCTCGTGAAACCACTGTGATTTCTAAAACAATGTTGTTTAAGTTAGTCCTTTAGCAACTTATTCAAGATCGTCTTATTTGACATTACAGACGAGCAAAAGACACTTTGCTGCTGTCAAAGTAGGCGTCATAGTACGAAAAGTCCATACTAAAAAAAGGTGAACGGTTTAAGAACGTCATCGTAAGCTGGCCTGCCGCGGGCCTGCTGACAAGTGGTCGTAGTGCGAAAAAGTAAGGCAGTTCAATTTAGGTCCTGCTTTAAGAGCTCGTAGTAGGCCCCCAGGTATTGCACGTGTCTCTAGGCGACGGTGACTAGTTACCATCAGGTGGCCCGTCTGCCTGTTTGTCGTAGACAATTTATAAAAATATTGTTGATCGTTTTTCATACGTATAAAGTAGTACGGCTATAAGAAGCAAAGTGCGCAGATCACAACCAAAGGCACCGACGTGACCATCAGAGCGACATCATTGAATAGCAACACTATCCTGAGCCAACACGTAAGTTCTATTCCGAGTAGTTTATTCTATTCATTATTCTTATGTTACAAATTCAGTAACTGTAAAACTTATACTGATAAAGTATAAAGTGTAAATTTTATTTATCTAAAAATAAACTCCTAACTGACTGACTTATCGACACCCGGTGTGACACATTCCAAACCTTAGTTATTCATAAATTCACTTTTACACTTCAATATATTGTAATTTTAAATTCTAATTATGGAATATGAATGTTAAATTAACACATAACAATGTAAAGTGGTCAGTGTGTGTATGTAATCTCCACGACACAGGCAACGCCTAGTGTGGAGGTTATAGTTTAATGTGAAATGTTAATTAATATTTTGTAAATATTTCAAAATTTTCAATACATTTCGATATATAGGCCATTTTGTAACAATGTATCCTAATTTAAATATTTTCCATGTTTTCACATCTAAAGTACCTACATCATTCATCATCATCGTCTGATGAAATCACCAGCCTGTCGCTCCGCCGACGAAAAAAAGTCGCAACACCAACACTCCAAAGCACCGATCCAAGAAGCATATCAGGCCGTACAACCCTCCAGCCGAGAAGGCGATGGCTTACAAAGTTTTCGGCGCCGATAGCGAGGAAGAATGTGCTGGTAAATATCCCCCACTATATCAATATATATTTTACATACATTTTTAATAGTAACTGCCTACAAATGTTTGCGGGCAGTTTTTAAACTGTAATAACAATTTATTAGGTACTAGCTGTTGCCCGAGACTTCGTTCGCGTCATATAGCCTATGTCACCCGGGGATAGTGTAGCTTCCCAACGGTGAAAGAATTTTTCAAATCGGTCCAGTAGTTTCGGAGCCTATTCAACTCAAACAAACAAACAAAAAATCAAACCTTTCCTCTTTATAATATTGGTATAGATGTTATGTTATAAGGCTTATCATCTATTCAAATAAATATAATCTAATTCATAAGTTCAATAACAATATAATCCTTTAAATATGAAGTTCGTAACTGAATGTGTATTTCTTATTACAGTTCATCCTGATATTGCATCGAGAAACGATCGAGGTATTGAATGTGAAAGCTGTAAAACTAATTTACCTAGATATGTTATTTTATTTTATTTGTACCCCCACCGGTCCCGTAGTGACTGTTGTCGCTCCTCGAGTGTTGGTACATCGGGGATCTACGATCTTGTCGGGTTATCGGCGAATGTCGGCGCCTGCAGGAGTCTAGTACGGGCTTCGGTATTATCGGCACACTTCGGATCATTTTGACGACGGAGGAGCACGCAGTGGTGTGTGCGCGCGGGTGTGGCGGTGCAGTGGTTCAGTGTGTGAAGTGGGGTGTGATTGAAGTGGCTGTAAATCCTGGAAGTTTCCAGTTCTTGTTCCCCCCTGTTCTCAATTGCATAACAGCGCCATCTCTGTTTTCCGCCCCGAAGCACGATCGTAATATGTGTCCGATCTTTAATAATGATCCGCCGAAGGTGACACCGACGATGTGTGAGGGAATACTTCCTAATAAGCATAAACATTGGTACCGGAGATCCGTGGTAGATGGCAATGCTTAAGAAGAACAGTTACCGGCAATCGGACTCGCAATCAGCTATTAGAAAGAAGGTTTTATCAGAACCTGAATCTATGCCTAGCGGTGTCACCTGTCTTCTCTTTCTTTTGTTACTATTTGCTTTTGTGTGCTGTCAGTTATATCAGTTATCTCTATGGATTATATTTGACCAAGTCTCTGACAAGATTATTTATTTCACACTTCAATATTAGCAAGGTGCTATCGAAGATTAAACAGAAAATATAAGCAGAGATAACCAGACAGATATTATGAAACTGATTGACACGTCGCTAAAGAAACACATCTGTATTAAACTGAACTTTGAGCTGTTCGCTTACTTCATCCTACCGAAGTCAGTTGAGCGACAGCTTAAATCGTTTAGTACAAAATATGAAACTGTTTCGAAAAGTACTGATTTGATTGAACTATCTAAACCATCAGGTTATCTAATATACCTTGACTGTAATAATCTCTACGGTTATGGAATGACGAAAAAAAATCGCATTTCTGACTTTGATTTGAAAATTGAAAATATATTTAACGAATAATGTACGCAGATGACTCGACTCTCTTAGTGAAATGTGACAATAAGGACACATTTAATTTAACTATAAATAAAGCACTAAACGACATAATAAGCTGGATGACTAATAACAATTTGAAAGTTAATATTAATAAAACTAAAATAATGCAATTTAATTCTTATAATGCTAATTCAGTACCGCTACAGGTAACTTATAATAATATTAAAGTAGAGGAAGTAGATTCGTTTAAGTTTTTGGGTATAACAATGGATAGACATCTCAATTGGAAAGAGCACATCGATTCAATATGCAAAAGACTTAATCGTTTCGTCTTCGCCTTAAAAAAACTAAGACAAACTGTTTCCATAGAGGCTGCATTAGTGGCTTATCATGGCCATGTAGCGTCAGTGCTTAGCTATGGTCTTATCCTGTGGGGCGACTCTACTGAGTCTGAGAGAGTGTTTAGACTGCAAAAGAAGTGTATTAGGGCAGTCTGCGGAGCTAAATTTCTGGACAGTTGCAGACAACTGTTTAAAAAACTAAATTTACTGCCCTTGCCGTGTATGTATATTAAGGACATATGCTTGTTCGTTAAAGCCAATATGCTTCATTTTACAAAGCGGAGCGACTTGCACGTCAGGCAGACGAGGCCACAAATAATGAACAAGCTATGGCAGCCCCCGTGCTGGAAATACATATACACAAGAAATGTTTATAACATGTGCATAACAGTGTACAACAAATTACCTCATGATATAAGGGTGTTAGAGGGTAAACTCTTTAAAACTGTATTAATGAAATGGCTGCATGAAAATCCTTTCTATAGTGTGAAGGAGTATAATGAACATTCACATTAGCACTAAAATTGACATTATTTTAATTTATATTCTTTGTAGGTACCTGACATTTTGTACGTCTTTTAAGGGGAGGCACTAAGCCAATCCCTGGAAACGAGGTTCGGGGTTTTAACGATTTCGTCAATTGTGACAAGTTTACCAATAACAAAAAAATATATTTAGCTTCTACACAGTTATGACTACAACACTATGAACGTATTTTTTTATAAAACAGTCCCAAATGGCGGTAAAAAAATTGTCAACTTCATCAAAAACTTAAAAAAGGCATGTTTCTGTTTTAAATCTTGATGATAAACCAAAGAAAATATCAAAAATATATTACATTGAGCCTAGACACAAAAGTATGAAGAATTTAACAAAGGCATAACATAATTTTAATATACATCCACAAAATAAATATAAACCTTCAAACTTTCTCCATTTTTGCCGTGCCGATCTTCATACAGTTTTCTATGGGGCGGACACTGTTTCAAATTAGAGTATTTGTTGAATGCCTCCGAACAAATTAAATCAGTCGGCCGGCAGCGTCCAAGGAGAGAGCACGCCGGTTTGAGCTTTCCAAACATAATACGAAAAATAGTGTCTGTACACGTCGTACAGTTGTTGAGTAAAAGGTTGCAGGTGAGTTTTATTCAAAATATTGTTTCAATTCAACAGCTGATGATTTAATTTTTCTCATTGTATTTCTAATATTTTCTGTCTGTTTTTAGAAATGGGAAAGAGAAAAGAAAAATATAGATCCAAAAAAAGAACTGCATTAAAAATCTCTTTTTTTGTTACTGGACCGATCGACATTTGAGGGTCCGGGTGGACTCCGAACACGAATCTTTAAGAAAAAGTGGCCGCCATTTTGAACTTTTTTGTTACTGGACCGATCGACTTCAAAATCGATATCTGAGGATCCGGGTGGACTCCGAACATGAATCTTTAAGAAAAAGTTGGAAAAAGTGGCCGCCATTTTGAACTTTTTTGTTACTGGACCGATCGACTTCAAAATCGACATCTGAGGGTCGGGGTGGACTCCGAACACGAATCTTTAAGAAAAATTGACCGCCATTTTGAACTTTTTTGTTACTGGACCGATCGACTTCAAAATCGACATCTGAGGGTCCGGGTGGACTCCGAACACGAATCTTTAAGAAAAATTGACCGCCATTTTGAACTTTTTTGTTACTGGACCGATCGACTTCAAAATCGACATCTGAGGGTCCGGGTGGACTCCGAACACGAATCTTTAAGAAAAATTGACCGTCATTTTGAACTTTTTTGTTACTGGACCGATCGACTTCAAAATCGACATCTGAGGGTCCGGGTGGACTCCGAACACGAATCTTTAAGAAAAATTGACCGCCATTTTGAACTTTTTTGTTACTGGAGCGATCGACTTCAAAATCGATATCTGAGGGTCCGGGTGGACTCCGAACACGAATCTATAAAAAAAAGTGGGGAAAAGTGGGCGCCATTTTGAACTTTTTTGTTACTGGACCGATCGACTTCAAAATCGATATCTGAGGGTCCGGGTGGACTCCGAACACGAATCTTTAAAAAAAAGTGGGCGCCATTTTGAACATTTTGGTTACTGGACCAATCGACTTCAAAATCGACATCTGAGGGTCCGGGTGGACTCCGAACACGAATCTGTAAAAAAAATGGTCGCCATTTTGAACTTTTTTGTTACTAGACCAATCGACTTCAAATCGGACCGGACCAATCGACGAAAATTTCATCTTTTTGTTAAAAAATATTCAAACTTTTAACGCTATTATTATAACAAGTTAAGTACATCAAACATCAATCAGTTATCAGTTGTGATTTTAAAAATAAAATCCGTTTACAGTGTTAATTGCCTTTTTATTCTATTTTATTCGTATTGACATCAAACTATTATAAATTTTATTTTTATTTATTTATTAAGAAAATTACAAAAGACCTTAAGATAATCGGTTCACAACACGTAAGTAATAACACACAAAACAAGTTTACATCTCTGTACGGGTACGAATTCTCAAAGATGTAGGTGCAAGTTTCGTGTAATGCGATTGCGGTTCGTGTCTGTGTGAGTGGCTCAGTATTCGCTAATATAATATAAAATAAATATAATACATCTTATACCTGACTTCCACTTTATCCACTTTTTTACAGACTCTTGTTCGGAGTTCACCCTGACCCTCAGATATCGATTTTGAAGTCGATCGGTCCAGTAACAGAAAAGTTCAACATGGCGGCCACTTTTTCCCACTTTTTTTTCAGATTCGTGTTCGGAGTCCACCCGGACCCTCAGATATCGATTTTGAAGTCGATCGAACCAGTAACAAAAAAGTTCAAAATGGCTTTGAACTTTTTTCAGACCAATTATCTTGTAATATATAGATAGATATTGTGTAGATTAGTTTAATACAGCGAACTACGCCTACATAAGAATTACTTACTTGTGGAAATATTTCATTTTTGTAAAACTATAAAAATAGTATGTATAATAATGAATGTTATTGTATAATCTATTTATATTATTACGTAAATATTATGTTTTTGTAAAAAAAATATTTAAGGATTTAACGCTATTATTATAACGAGTAAAGTACATCAAACATCAATTAGTTATCAGTTGTGCTTTTAAAAATAAAATTCTGTTTACAGTGTTAATTATCGTTTTATCCTATTTTATTCGTATTGTCATCAAACTATTATGAATATAACACATCTTATACCTACATCACGCTGACTTCTGAAAATATTCACATACGACACTTCATTCTGGTGCGCGCGCGACCGGCTCCGCATGTGTGCGGCGGCACGCACACATTTGTCAAAAACGCAATTTCGCTCGATTGCCTGGCCTGTTACCGGCTCTTAACAGGCTGAATACTCTGACTTTAATATATTTTTAAGATCTTTTACTTTCTATACAGTATTCTGACAAATAAAGTATTTTGATTTGATTTGATTTGATTTGAATTTGATGTACTGAAGGTGTCGTTTGACGCTGATTACGGTTATATATTAGAAGTAGACTTATTGTATCCGGACTACTTACATAATCAACATAAAGACTTACCTTTTGCTGAGAAATGTATACCTCCGGGAGGTACAACTGCAAAATTAATAGCAAATCTGTATGACAAATTTAAATACGTAATTCGTTATATCCATTTGAAAATATGTTTGAAAAGTGGTTTAATTCTAAAGAAGACACACCGTGTACTCAAATTAAGGCAAACGGATTTTTTAAGGAAATACATTGACTTAAATACTATTCAAAAATCTAAAACAACAATTGAAAAAGATTTTTTCAAACGATTGAATAATGCAATATTCGGTAAAACGATTGAACATAAACGTAAACAGGTGGACGTTAAATTGGGTACTCATTGGAAAGACGAGCACAATTTAACGAATAAACATCTTGGAGCCGAGAAACTGCTAGCGAAACCTAATTTGAATAATGTATCAGTATTTACTGAACATTTTGTTGCCATACAGTTGAATAACGAAAAGATAGTTTTGGACAGACCGATATATATATATCGGGTTCACTGTTCTAGAATATGCTAAACAACATATGTACCAATTTCATTATGAGTAGGTATATATTAAAACGAAATATGGTAACAATGCTCGGCTCTGTTATACCGATAGCTTACTTATCATTTTTTATTACTTACTTATCTGATTAATACTGAAGACTCGTATAAAGATATGTATAATGCTATTTCTAAGTTCGATACTAGTAACTTTGCAAAACATAATCCCTGTCACATGCCCCGAGTAAACCTGTAGTGGTAGATCCTAATGTGAAGGATCGCCTGGGGTGGTACCACCCTCTTATCTATTTCTGCCGTGAAGGAGAAATGCTTGCATTTCTGTGTTTCGGTTTGAAGGGTAAGAGAGCCAGCGTAATTTCCGGCACATGAGGCAATCCATCTTAGTTCTGAAGGTTAGCAGCGCATCAAAAACACTCTTATATTAATACAGTGAGGTGAGATGTCTATGGGCGACAGTGATCACTTACCATCAGGTGGAATGTTTGCTCGTCTGCTCTCCTCGTTAAATAATTTAAAAAAAATTACCCGGTTTATTTAAAGATGAGATGGGGGGCAACCCTATTATTGAATTTACTGGTCTGAGAGCAAAGTTATATTGTATTAAGAGTGCTATGAATCAAATAAAGGAAGCCAAAGGCGTATCTAGGCCTGTTACTACAACTTTGGATTTGAGTAATTACAATGAGGCACTGTTTAATAATGAAATATTAAGATGTTAAATGAATATGATAAGGTCTATAGAACATGTTTTATATTCACAGCAAGTAGATAAACATGTTTTGAGTAGACACGATGACATACTACAAGTACATCTGGATCAAATTCGAACGCTACCGTGGGGCCATTGTGATACGATCAGCTAAGTAAGCTAAGCAGCAAAGTACCAACTGGCTGCTCTTGACTCAGTGGAGAAACGCGCTAAGCGCCTTATAGGTGACGAATCGCGCCTGTTCCACATATCCCTACTGATCTATCCCTACTGGTAGCGAAGGACGGAATTTTTTTCCACTTTTTACTACTAGGGGAGATAAATGGAAATTCTACTTCCACCTATTTCTACTAAGTTAAAGTACAGGCACGTACGTAAGTGGGTGAAGCTGGTGGGTGTACAGGTCATTCCTGAGAAAATCCTGTATTGTAACAATAATAATTAGTCTTCTTTGAAATCAGTAAAAAATAACTTTATTTATCTTAACATATCTAAAAAATGTCCAACCGTTATATCACCTGTGACCAATTGCATTTGTGCATTTTGAATCACGCAATCACGGATCACATACACTTGGTCTCTCTTTTTCGGCGGTTTCATTTTCAAATGGTTCCTGATAGATTTGATGCGATTTTCTTGAACAATTGATTGATTGGACAATAATTTCAACAATGCGTATAAACTCGTTTTTCTGTTGCTCTTATTAATACTGGTAGAATCATTGTAATAAACAAAACACTTAAAGAAGCACTTAAACATTTTCAATGTGACGATACCGATTTCCTGGCTTATTAGAGTGAGTGGAGATAAGTGGAAAAGTATCTCCCCTAGTAGTAAAAAGTGGAAAAAAATTCCGTTCTTCGCTACCAGTAGGGATAGATCAGTAGGGATATGTGGAACAGGCGACGAATCGCTGGTGGAAGCTAGACTGCAAAGTCTGGAACATCGGCGCCATTGTCGACCTCATCGTCGCTTACCATCAGGCGAGATCGAGGTCAAATGCGGGTTTAGAAGTAAATAAAAAAATAAAAAACGATATTTTAAAGATCTTATGTAATATATAATTATAACTAAGCTAAGTTCGTAAGTTGTATTATACCTCCATAAACTATATTTATATTGAATAAATATTATGTTAATCACGATTTCAGTATATTATTGCAACAGCCTGCTCATTCTCTATATAAAGCTGTGATTAATAAAAGTTGGATTATAATATTATATATCAAGATGAAGTTGATTGAGCAACCACTTTCATTACAAGTTAGTAACATTAATGTAGAACGAAAGTCGCAACATATTAATTAGTAACATTAATGTAGAACGAAAGTCGCAACATATTAATTAGTAACATTAATGTAGAACGAAAGTCGCAACATATTAATTAGTAACATTAATGTAGAACGAAAGTCGCAACATATTAATTAGTAACATTAATGTAGAACGAAAGTCGCAACATATTAATTAGTAACATTAATGTAGAACGAAAGTCGCAACATATTAATTAGTAACATTAATGTAGAACGAAAGTCGCAACATACTAATCATAGTGCACTTTTACCAAACACAATTCGTACTATAATATGTGGTCCGTCAAATTGCGGAAAAACTAACGTAATGATTTCATTACTATTACATGAAAATGGTCTACGATTTAAAAATTTCTATCTATATTCGTAGACTGCATTTCAATCAAAACACTGCTTTCTGACTGAAGTATTAAAAAGAGTCCCAGGCGTCAAATATTTTTTCTTTAACGATACCTAGTTAAGATGTTATTCATCCTAATGATGCTCTCAAATTCCGTTTTTTATTTTCGATGATAATGTACGATTCAATATGGCATGGTACAAGAAGACGCTCATTCTTCACAGGCATATCGGATACGGACTGCTTGACAGGCCTTTCTTCTGCCATGCATTAGGCTTATTGACACTGCATGCGCTTCAACTTACGTTAGACGCATGCCGCTGTGCGCTGTCAAAAGCGATGCGTGCGCTTAGCGCATGCGCTGTACGCACGCGCCAGCGTCGGTGTTGAACAGGAAGACAAACTCAGTCAAGTGTCAAAGGTGGGACGCGTGCGATGTTGACAGCGCACATAACGCGTACGCACAGCGCATTCGTCTAATCTAACGCAATTGGAAGCGCACCAGTAATTAAGCCAATTGGGGAACATAGTGACGAGGGGTCTATATCCGCGTGGCCAGGTCGTGCTGTCCGGTTACTCATGGATTAATCGGTCATGATGATATGAGGATTTTTTCTGACGACTGGGAATTTCTTGTTTCCTTGTTCCCGGAAAAGAGTACCTACTATCAAGAACTGGGGCAGTGAAGACTTGGGGACGGAGGGGGAGCCCACTTCTTCTTCACCCGAGGGTGTCAAACGCTGTGGTTTCTCAGTAGTCAATACCAGAGAGTTTTATTCACTACACGTTACGGTTATTGTCAAAACGATTAACGGTCATTCTCAAAAGCAGGCGATCTCCGCCTAATTTTCGTCACGATTTTCAAACTTAAATTAATAGTCGTATAATTAATTATGAAAAATCATGAAAAGATATATATGTACCTACATCTTGACACGTTTGGCTCTATGGTATGTGCCGTAGGAGTGAGGACCCACATAAATCGGACTAGGTAGCTCAAACTCTTTGTACCTATATAGGTACCTACATGTACAGTGGAAGACATCGTGCTATACTCTGTGGAACCCTGTCGCAATTAGTATATGTATGTAACTTTGTGTGAAATAATTTGAAGTGACAAATAAGTCAGCCTTATCGTGTAGTGTTTCCAAATATGTTCCTTATATTACATACCTACCTAGTTAGGGTATATATCTACGAATGAGTGTTCCTTACTGTACCTGTACATAACAGAGTAACAATAAGTACCTACAATACCTATACAATAAGTAGCTACTTAGTAATTCCATGCACTAGAGCAGCGGTCGCCAACCGTTCGGCTGACAAGGGCCGCATAGTGGCAAATGTGGGCCCGCACTCGAAATATGAAATATTTATTAATAAACTTGTTCATAATTTTTGAAAATATTTATAATTTTATTTATATGTAGGAGCAATGGCATAAAATGAGGAAATATAATACTTAAACGAGATCTTTAAGGTACATAACTGTACTCAATTATACAAAATTTAGTGAGACGTTTGAGGCTGTATTTGCGTGGCTATTTGTTGTATGTGAGCTTTCATGTTTGTAGTTGAAATATGAAAATTCTTGTTTCACTCAATCGACCAGCACGGACGGAGCGCGGTTGGCAATTGCGATCACAGCTTAGAGTATATGTCCGAGATTGTCATCGCGCGCGGGCATTTCGTTCGTTCGGTCATCGGCACGGCAGGGCCGCGGCCGGGAACAACTCCCTCGTACGGTAGGTTCACAACGCAGATCGCAGATCGGCCTACACGGGCGCGCTTACCTTTAAATGCACGCTTGCTCGAACTTTGCGCGTGCATAACGGAATTATCTATTTAGATATTATAGACTTTCATTTACAAAACGGCCACGGGCCGCGGGTTGCCAACCGCTGCACTAAAGAGGTTGGTTATCTTTTTATATCGAATTATGTGATAAAATTAGTGGTATCAAGGTATCACATGTTGTATTCAACAGAATGGTTATCTTTATAAACCGATTATGTGATAAAATTATTGGAATTTAGATACCTAGGAAACTACTGATATCAAACATTGTTTCTTGGTGCGTTTTGTTTTTTTGTTATAATACATACAGATTAAACATGTAACTCTTCTTAGACTAAGTATCACATATTCAGACTGACAGACCTACATCTCGATCCCACTCATCCACGATCCGTCTGATTCCACCACTCCCCAATCTGTTTTAAGGTTCCGTACCAGAACGGTAAAAGTGGAATCCTTATGTTGAGACTTCGGTGTCCATCCGTTGGCACAGCTTTTTTTCTCAGTAATTACTGATGCTATCAACTTGTTTGGCACATACGAGTACTTAATTGTTTCATTATAGAACTCGCTTGCCCGCATCGATAGAGTCTTTCACTGTAGTACATACAACTTGCCAATAATATTACTCTGGGAACACCAGTGAATACAACCAATTTCATTTATTATAAAACAAAATCATTTTTATTTCAGACACAAACTGTCCTTAAACATTATTGGTAATAATACTTATTAAGCATTTCGGCCCACTTAACCAGTGGATCTAGCTTGATGACACATCATTCCAGTGTACAACTTGCTTATTATTTATATTATTAGCAGGCAGCTAGAATCAGTCAGCCTGGTTCTTCAAGCTTCGTATTTATATGTATTTATATGTATGCCGCGAGCTTAGATTGTAAATGGCGAGCCTAAATTGTACTTCACTATTTCCTTCCCTATCTTTTGTTTGTTGTTTTCTATTTGTGCAATAAAGTGTATGTCAGCGAAAACAACAAGTGACGTCATAGTGCACGTGCAATGCCCACCTGCGCTTGTGACGTAGCAAACACGCAACATCAGCCGATAACACGTCATGTCGCCCGCCACTACCTGGTCTCTATAAAAGCGGGCCAACCATCGTTGTAGTGGCCATCGTACCCCCAGAGAAGGAACGTCAGATACCCGTCACTGAATCTATATTCGCACCGCGAAAGAAGGAAATGAACAAAGGCTTTCTGATGTTCTCCCAGGACAAGGGACATACAAAACTGCCAACGGCACCCTAACGCCCCACCCGTGGTTACGGGTGGCGATAGACACCCCTGTAGAGGGCATCACGCCCTGGAACGGGCTCCCCACGCCCCCTAGGGGACGTGAGAAGATTTCGACTGGAATGTGGGATGATTCTCTAGCGGCTCGTCGACGAGGCAGTCGGACTTGATATTTTATTCGAGAATATTGCATTTCATTTCATTTTTGCATTTTTTTTACCTTTCTCTATCCCGATGGTTAGCAGGGAGAAAACTCGGAACGAGTTATGCTATACCATTTATACATATTTCATTTTTTCGTTTATTAAGTATTTTGTTTGTATTTTGTTTTATATGTGTGTAATAAAGATTATAAATTAATTAAATTAATTCAGAATAATTAACCGTAACTGGTTGCTATCAGGGGACTCTCGTATCGCCGGTTACTGTTGAATATCTAACCGGTGACTAGTGGTTGCTATTGAGACGGTTGACCCGTGGCTAGATAGTATCGAGTAACTAGGCAGTAACTAATTTTCCGTTAAATAACTCTAAAATAAGTTGATTGAGTCAATATAGTTATTAAATTATATTTCTCTGGTTTTTAAAAAAGCAAAAATAGAACCACAGCGTGAGGACAACCCGTAGAATGATAGCGGGCCATCTATGCCCTTACCCTCAGATCTGACAAGTATTTTACTTACTTACTTAAGATTATCCATACTACTGGATCGGACCATGATACGGATGACGTCACGCCAGGAAGAATAAACAATATACCACTTTAACAAAAAGAAACAGGACAAACTGTGTTGTCTTTTGTCCCTTAAGGTGTAACACGTTTTTGTTTGTTTGTCACAGTTTAAACCGTGACTAACAAACCGCGCTGTCAGAGTGTCGGTCAAGGTCTATGAACATTTTTAGTCATTTTGGTGAAAATACTGTGATTTGACGATAAATATTGTTTCATTCCTGTGAAAAACAATGATCAGTGATGAACAGTGATCGAAAATATGTTGGAATCTCATTTCATGCTTAAGTAGAACAAGTAGCAAAGGTGTCAGTGGTAAATTAGTATCACAAGGGTATCTATTTTTAGATTTAGATTATCAAGGAATGATTTATAATGAAAATTTTTACGTTTTTAGGAATATATCTTGTTCCGCTGATGGAATTTTAGGCGATAGGTAGTCTAGGCACTATTTAGAAGAATACGATTTCGAGGTAGACTTCGACCCGGAAGTACGCAACGACGCAGCCGCAGATGTGTTAAGTCGAATACCGTTAACATCGAACGATTTGAAAAATATTAAGGAACAAGTAGTTCCTGTAATGACACGAGCTCAGAAACGTCTTTTACAGACTAAAAATGACATACCAATACAAGGTCTACCCACCGCCAGGACTGATCACCCTGCGGTTGTGGAAGTACCTGCTTAAGAAACACAATGACATGGTAGAAATAACTTTTATAATTTAAAAAAAAAACGCAAAGAAAATAGACAAGCTAAAGAAAACTATTTCTAATGCGGAATATTGTGCATACGTATCTTATCTTATCTTATGATGGGGGCCGGGAATAACCCAGCGGCACTTCGACCCTTGAGGATATTTTGTGCCTACCCCATTTACACACTGGTCATCTCTGTGTGCAGGTTCCTCACGATGTTTTCCTTCACCGTTAGAGCAGTCGGTAAATGTACGTAAGTCTTCGAAAAATACGAAAAACTCATTGGTACAGGCACTGCACGGTTTCGAACCCGGACCGGGACGCATGCGATTGTGCATACGTACCTACGCACTTAGCGATTTATCTAGATCCGGTCATTATCCGATAATTATCTACTGCGCAGGTGTTAGTTATCGAGGGATTTAGATTAATTATATAAGCAAGTAAGCATAGACGAATTACTCATAATAACAAGTAATTCAATGAGAATTATATAAAGATACCTAGAAAGTAATATACAAGGAAAGATTGTTAATTACAAAAGAAGTATCTAGTAGTCTAGGATAAAGATGAGTAAAAATGTATTTTAAATGACTTCCCACATCTGTTACCCACTAGTGGCCACGCTGGCATAAACAGAATGTTGAATAATATTAAGAAACATTATTTTTGGTGTTATCGAATACGTTAGGAAATGTAAGCATTGCCATATTCACAAAAATACTAATAGACAGACCAGGGAACCAATGGTAATGACATCCGCCGCAAGTAATACCTTTGAACGAACTAGTAGACATTATGGGTCCTTTACAGGCTGGTGATTATGGTTACAAGACGTTCTTACGTTGCAATGCGATCTACCAAAGTGCATCGAAGCTTACCCTTTACAAAGGAAAGATACAGAAACAGAAGCTAAAGCTTTCGTAGAAAACTGTATTTTGAGGTATGAATAACCTGAGGAAATTATCACAGACAAAGTCATCTGTGTTGACGGAACTGTGCCACTTGTTACAAGTGAAAAAGCTCAACTTCATATCATCACGAAACATTAGGAGATTGAACTTATAAAAACCTACTCATACTCATACCATTTATTGCTTTTCATGTGTTACAATTGGTCTTAAAAATATATATATTATGTGATCATACATGAAACCCTGAGTAGGGCACCGGAATATAAAATAAGAGATTATAATAGTAATTTATTACTATATATTTTTTCTTCGCATTTATGCTACCGGGATGAATTAAATTAAAAGTCATTATAAGTTATACATAATTGATTTTATAGTTAAGTATTGGTTTTATCATCAAAAAACTCGTGCAGTGAATAGAAACATTTGTTAAGAAGATATGGCTTGAATCTTTTATTGAATATCGAGTCTTTTAATTCAAAGTCGATGATTTGTGAAATTTTGTTATATATTTTTATAGACATAACGAACGGTCCAGAACTGTGTAGATAACGCGTAGGCGTAAGCATAATAAGCAGCAAGTGCTGTTTTTAAGTCAGTCGTTTTCTTTAATTCTGCTGGGCGTATGTGGAACTTTGTAATTTACTTATCAATTTTTGTACACGAGCTTTCCAATTTATATTTGTATCAATTACCAATCCTAGCAATGAGGTGTCAACGCATTCTAATTTAGTATTATTGAACAAAAAAATTATTTTTAGAAAGGCCTTTTGATACGGTCTGAACTGCATTATTTTAGTTTTATTAAAATTGAGTTCTAAATTATGGTCATTTAACCAGTTTACAATTTTAGTTAATGTGTTACTTAGATTATTAATAAAATTATTGTTATCTGTACATGGTAGCAAAATGAAAATGTCGTCAGCGAATAGTACACTCGATGCGTCTAGTGTTTTCGGTAAATCATTTATGTATACGAGAAACATTATACATCCTAGCACACTACCTCGCGGTAAAGAGCTATTCATACACTGCTTCTCCGACCTGACGGTGTCTACAGCCCCGTCTGAGAGTCGTGGTGTACCACTTCAACGTACTGTGCTCGCTCTGTAGGTAACACGTAAATCTAGGTGACTACCTTAGAATTCAATATAACTGGAGCAGCTGGTACTGTTCACAGTGAAACTAAGTGTACGCCGTAGGAGTTGGTTATTGGTAAGCTGTGTTCTTTACCATACATTCTACAAAGTGGTGCAGATCCCTAGTGGGCACACGTATGATGATTATCCATTAGAAATGTAATATAGATTGCAGAAAGCACAAGCTGACGCTAGAAATAATCTTTTACAAAGTAAACAACTTAGAAAACGTGTTTATGATTAAAAATGTAATCCTGTAAAACATGGTAAAGGAGACTTAATTTTAATAAGCAACCAATTGGGAGATAAGTTAGATGACGTTTATAATGGTCCCTTTGAGGTTTTAGAAGACCTTACACCAAATGTTAAGATTTTGAAAAATAATAAAGAATACCTTGTACTTACATACACATAATACAAAATTGTTTCACGATAATCAAGGAGAATAATATTAATAGGTCAAACAAATATTGTAATAATTTTATGATGAAATTTGTAGTGTTAAATAAGTTTTACATTTGCAAATTTTCTTTCATGTTAATTTTTTTTCTATCGATCCGGCGGGGGTTGAACCCGATACTTTTCAGGGGAGTTGTAATATAATAATGTAAGTTTTACCGCGACATTAGAGTTTACCGCAAGATACCGGCCAAGTACGCAAGTACCGCACATGAAAGGAAGTTTCGCAATAGCCTTAACTTAGTTTCAACAATTATACTGTGTCCTCGACTGCAAGGAACCATTGTGCTGTAAACACCTCTAAACTTAGTTTCAACAATTATACTGTGTCCTCGACTGCAAGGAACCATTGTGCTGTAAACACCTCTAAACTTAGTTTCAACAATTATACTGTGTCCTCGACTGCAAGGAACCATTGTGCAGTAAACACCTCTAAACTTAGTTTCAACAATTATACTGTGTCCTCGACTGCAAGGAACCATTGTGCTGTAAACACCTCTAAACTTAGTTTCAACAATTATACTGTGTCCTCGACTACAAGGAACCATTGTGCAGTAAACACCTCTAAACTTAGTTTCAACAATTATACTGTGTCCTCGACTGCAAGGAACCATTGTGCAGTAAACACCTCTAAACTTAGTTTCAACAATTATACTGTGTCCTCGACTGCAAGGAACCATTGTGCAGTAAACACCTCTTAACTTAGTTTCAACCATTATACTGTGTCCTCGACTGCAAGGAACCATTGTGCAGTAAACACCTCTTAACTTAGTTTCAACAATTATACTGTGTCCTCGACTGCAAGGAACCATTGTGCTGTAAACACCTCTAAACTTAGTTTCAACAATTATACTGTGTCCTCGACTGCAAGGAACCATTGTGCTGTAAACACCTCTAAACTTAGTTTCAACAATTATACTGTGTCCTCGACTGCAAGGAACCATTGTGCAGTAAACACCTCTAAACTTAGTTTCAACAATTATACTGTGTCCTCGACTGCAAGGAACCATTGTGCTGTAAACACCTCTAAACTTAGTTTCAACAATTATACTGTGTCCTCGACTGCAAGGAACCATTGTGCAGTAAACACCTCTAAACTTAGTTTCAACAATTATACTGTGTCCTCGACTGCAAGGAACCATTGTGCTGTAAACACCTCTAAACTTAGTTTCAACAATTATACTGTGTCCTCGACTGCAAGGAACCATTGTGCAGTAAACACCTCTTAACTTAGTTTCAACCATTATACTGTGTCCTCGACTGCAAGGAACCATTGTGCAGTAAACACCTCTTAACTTAGTTTCAACAATTATACTGTGTCCTCGACTGCAAGGAACCATTGTGCAGTAAACACCTCTAAACTTAGTTTCAACAATTATACTGTGTCCTCGACTGCAAGGAACCATTGTGCAGTAAACACCTCTAAACTTAGTTTCAACAATTATACTGTGTCCTCGACTGCAAGGAACCATTGTGCAGTAAACACCTCTTAACTTAGTTTCAACAATTATACTGTGTCCTCGACTGCAAGGAACCATTGTGCAGTAAACACCTCTTTAGCTATCCTTCTGTGTCTCTCCAACCAACGAACCTAATATTACAGTTGCAATTTACAGAGTTTTAGCTTCGAATAAAAAGCACTTTCGAAAATAACTAGGTACGGTTAAAATGATCGCTGCTGCTTGGACATCGACTGAAGCGAACGTCATTTCTCTGGATATTGTAGGGTTAGGTATGGACACGTCACATTATTGTGACACAGCACAATAAAATGTGGTGCAATACTTGTTGTCGGCAATCTTATCTAGCGATAAAACCATAGTATCCATCTAACTACAAGTACACGCCGGCCGTGTTTTGCACTTTAACACATTCACAGTCCAGTGCCTCAACACTGCTCAACACTGGAGGCTTTTTTTTATGACAATTTGACAGTGGACTGTCAACGTTTATACATGCCAAAATAGATTTCACAATTTGTACATACATATAAATAACAGCTGAATACAATAATAATTATAACAATACTTACTATAATGAAAAGAAGAGATGTACTACATGAAAAGAGAATTGGACAGCGAAAGGGAAGGGGATAGGGGAACAAGGAATTTCAATCACTGATTTGAGGTTGCGAGAGGGAGTGTGTGTGTGGGAGAGAGAGAGAGAGAGAGAGGGAGTGTGTGTGTGTGTGAGAGAGAGAGAGAGTGTGTGAGAGAGTGTGTGTGTGTGGGAGAGGTACTAGATTTTGTCTAAGGGTGCCAAAAATTCCGACTTTATCTGACACTCCGCCATACATATAAATATTAGCTCTTGCATCGTTAGTATCCGACCGAAGCTTTGGCTTCGGCTTTGGCCACCTTCGGCCAAAAAAAACACCTACGGCCAAACCTTCGGCTTCGGCCAAAATGGGCCGAAGTTTTGGCCGAAGCCGAAGGTTCCTAACAAACGACGAATTCGAACGAACTTTTACGAATGAGCAGAGAACATTATTTCGAAATGTTATAATTTTTCACAAATCGCAAGGTCATTTTGATGACCACTAGATCAACTTCTAGAGAAGATTACAATTAAGGTTTTTTATCTTCTAGAGAAGATAAAAAACCTTCAATTTTAAAGTTTTAAAATCAAATCATTTAAATTAGCTTGTTCAAGATTGGATCTTGAACAAAATTCTTAGAGCTTTTAAACCTTCGGCTTCGGCTTCGGCCGAAGGTTGTGCCGATAGCCGAATAATCGGCTTCGGCTTCGGCCAGAAATCGGCCTTCGGTCGGACACTATGCATCATAGATCAGATTAGTCTTGCATGGCTCTTGCTCTTGTACTATTTTCTTCATAATTTTTTTATTGATATGTCTGCGTATTACGACGCATTATTTAACCCAGTGTTAGTTTAGCTCCTGTATGTAAAGTAAAAGTCCTTTGGTGTAAACAATAACAAGTGCTTAAAACCTTAAATTGTGCATTTGGTCAATACCTAGGTATTATTATATAATCCCCTGTGACACTGTAATGTCCGGCTGAGGCCAACAGTAGGTAGGTACCTACAGTCCGTGTCGATAATAATAATTGATTAATAAATTATCAAAGGAAATGTGTAAGTATTAAGTACAAGTACTTACTAATTCCATGATTTATCATTCAATATCGCTGGAAATAAACGCACAGCCGTATCTAGGCCCCGCTGCTACATGCGCCGCGCTGTCCAGCACAGCGCCCCACTCCCTGCCGTAGATTACATACCTACCTACGGCGCTGCGTGTTTATCATTATCTTATCGTAATCTGTAATGCCCAACCCTGGTATATCTGCAAATTCCATCATATATAAGTCGTGAATTGTTCGCGAACTGAAAGTGTACAAAAAGTATTCAGTCCAGCAGATCACTCCAGCTGCGCAATAACATTATATATTAGTACATAGATATCATTGCTTCCAACCTAATTAATTATAATGGCTCGAACACTGGACATGTACTGGCAAGACGAATGCCCAGATGTGCGAGCGCGCAACGCGCGGCTGCTGGAGTCGCGGCACCTGGCCGACTGCGAGCTCGCGGCGGGCGCGGCGCGCACGCTCGTGCCGGCGCACCGGCTGCTGCTCGCCGCGGCCTCGCCCGTGCTCGAGGCGCGACTATACGGCGCGTCCGCCGAGCGACCCGCGCCCGTCGACCTCTCCGACGTGGAGCTCGGCACCCTGAAAATTGCTCTCCGGTGAGTTCAGTCAACATAGTCAACACAGTCGCGGCACCTGGCCGACTGCGAGCTCGCGGCGGGCGCGGCGCGCACGATCGTGCCGGCGCGCCGGCTGCTGCTCGCCGCGCCCGTCGACCTCTCCGACGTGGAGCTCGGCACCCTGAACATTGCTCTCCGGTGAGTTCAGTCAACATAGTCAACACAGTCGCGGCACCCGGCCGCCTGGGCGCGCGCCCCTGTCTTTTCTCATTATTTGCTTTGGTGTATACCGGGCCTTAACATCCGGTGGCGTCTGCCTTCCTTATAAGTACAATAAGAAGAAGACGTTCCCAGGTACTTACTGCGATGTTTGTGTGTAAGTAGGTACGGAGCGAGCGGGAGAGAGATGAGTGAAACCACCGAGCGATGGATCGAGACTGATTTATTAGTAACATAAATGCACCATACACCACAATTTCCCCTCAATAACCGACAGACTACGTAACTAAAAATATAAAACATAACAGTGACTATTCTAAATAAAAACGCTGTGGAGGGCGTCTAACTCTGCGACTCCTTGGTGCGCCTAGATTAGCGTCTTGCTCAGTATTAGCGGATGCTTCACTTTCACACGAACTTTCTGATTCGCGACCAGAATTAGACGCCAACTCCGAGACTGGTTGATTCATCATTATTTTGAAGCAAAACACTAGGATTAAACAGTGGTACAAGATCTATAATGTCGTCATTATCTTCTGCTTCTTCGTAAGGAGGCGAAGGGGGTCTTTCAATGGGGATGCAAGCGGTGACGCATGAGGTGTAACCTCTTGTGAATTTGCAGTTATTGTTTTATTTTCATTACACTGAGATGACGTCATCACTTGTAACTGTTCCTCCTTCCCCTCCTTTTGCCCCTCTGATAATTCTAAATAACAACCATCAAGTATGGGATCATAGCTATCTGATTCTGATACACATGGAATTTTAATTATTTGATCTATATGACGTCTATGTATAAGTATATCATCATCGAATGTAACCTCATACATATTGTTACCAATACTTACTTACAACCTCGCCTTTTCCCCATACTTCCTTATTACACTTCCATTTCTTACACATCACAATATCACCCATCGAAATGCTGCGTTCTTTACCTCCAAACTTTATTATTTGTTTATTTTGATTTTGTTCTACAATTTTTTTAGTGTCTGGCTTGATCGAGTCCAAACATGAACGCAATTTATGTCCGAGCAACATTTCGCTGGGCGACTTTTGTGTAGTTGACTGTTCGCTATTTCGATAGTTTAACAAAAATCTACTTAATGCTACATCGATAGCGGTTCCTTCGTGTAATGCCTTTTTTAAAACATTTTTTTACCAAGCCGACTGCATTTTCGGCGGCACCATTGCTACGTGCGTGACGTGGTGGTGTTAATTTGTGTAAAATTCCATTTTTGGTCATAAAATTCGAAAATTGTTCGCTCGTGAATGGTGGCCCGTTATCAGTTACTATCTCGTGAGGTAGCCCGAATCTAGCGAAAGCTTCACGTAATTGACGAATTGTCGCGTCCGCACTAGTTGTGCTCACCTTACTCACTTCAATCCATTTTGATTGCGAGTCAATTATGACATGGTAATATATTTTTTTAAACGGACCTAGAAAATCTAGATGTAATCTGTACCATGGTGTTGTTGGCCAAGGCCATGGCACCAAGTTGCTCTTGACCGGGTTAGGTCGCTCTTTCAAACATACTTCACACGACAAACACATTAACTCAATATCCTTGTCTATGCTCGGCCAATAAACATAAGCCCGCGCTTAGGATTTAGTTTTCACGATACCCTTATGACTTGCATGTAATTGCTTCAATATATTTTTTTGTAAAACTTTCGGTACTATAACCCTATATCCAAACATTAAACAACCATGCTCAGTTGTAATAAAATCTTTTCTTTTATAAAAATTTATATATTCGTCCGATAGTTTTTCGTATTCTGGCCAACCATGTACCACATAACCATATATTTTATTTAAAACCAAATCTTTTTTTGTTTGTTCCGCGATTTCTTTAAAAGATACTGGCGATGTCGACTCAATACAATAGGAAACATTGCAGTCAGCATTGCTATTAACATTTTTTCGTTCCTTACAACTACGGCTTCTACGTCCTTTAACGACATGTCCGTCATAATATTTGCCGCCCTTGATAACGAATCCGCTAAACAGTTTTCTTTCGATCTTACGCATTTAATCGTATAATTATATTCACTTAAAATTATAGACCATCGCTGTAAGCGCCCCGCCATCATCAAAGGAATACCAGTTTTTAGGCCAAAGTAAAATGCCTTCCATACACATATTCATGAAATCGTTGCACTCCAAAAATGACTGCTAAACCTTCTCGACAAATCTGGCTGTAATTACGTTCAGACGACGTAAGTGTGCGACTCGCGTGCGCTATGGCGCGCACACTCCCGTCAGGCAACTCGTGCGCAAGCCACGCCCCCACTCCGACCGGCGACGCGTCACAGAACAAAAGTACTGGCAGAGATGGATTGAAATGTATTAGAACATCTGATTCCTTTAATGATTTTTTTATGCTGTTAAATGCATTTTCACATCTATCTGACCAATCCCACTTGTTTCCTCTTTTAAGTAACGCATAAAGAGGTTCCATCGTGATGCTAATATTTTTAACAAATTTCGAATAATAATTAATCATACCTAAAACGGCTCTCAATTGTGAGATATCTTGCGGGCGTTCCGCAGCCAACACTGCGTCTACTTTTTTTCTCTCAGTATGCAACCCTTCGGCATCAATCACATGCCCCAAATAAGTTACCCGCTTTTGAAAGAAGCAACACTTATCTCTGGTTATGCGCAAGCCACAATCATCTAATAATTTAAAAACTTTTTATAAATTATGGATGTGTTCTTGTGTAGTTTCTCCAGTTATTATCAAGTCATCGACGAATATACATAGCTACATGTTTCATTGTAAACAGATGATCCATTATTCGTTGGAACTTATTTGGTGCGGTCTCGATTCCGAAGGGTAGTCTATTGTAAACAAAATTTCCCCTATGCGTCACGACCATCGTGACACGGCATTTTTAACACAGAATCTAAAAAAATTGTCGGTAAGCACTACGTAAATCGATTTTACTGAACGTTTTCCCTCCTCGAAGGGTCGCAAATATGTCCTCCACACGAGGGAGGGGGTATTTATCATCACAAAGGACCGGATTCACCGTTACTTTAAAATCACCACAAAGACGAAGGTTCCCCGATGGTTTCTTAACAGGTACGATCGGCGTTCCCCACGAGCCGACGTCCTCGACCGGGCTGATGATGCCTTCGGCCTGGAGTCGCTCGAGTTCCGCATCGACCGCGGGGCGTAGCGCGTGCGGCACGACGCGCGCCCGCTTCCATACGGGCGCCGCGTCCGCACTCACTCGCAAACTTACAGTGCCGCGATTGAATGTCCCGATACCTGGCTCGAATACATTTTTAAATTGTTTTATCAAATCCTTTAAAACCGTTTCGCTTTCATCACAGGACACCTGTGCTATCATCGGTAATGAAATTTCTAATTCGAGCATCCATTTTCGTCCAAGTATCGGAGGGCAATTTCCATTATCGATAACGTATAGTTTTGAAGTAAACGATTTATTATTGTTGACAACATTCACGGGCATCGTACCGACAAGTTTAATTTTTTCACCACTATAAACCGTTATCATTTTATCGGTTTCACATAATGGCCTTTCTTGAAAAAGCTTATCGTAAGTAATTTTGGAAATTGCACTTACCGAGCACTTTTACACACGTGACTTATGTGGCCCACTTTTTCACACTTGTAACACGTAGCACTGACATACGCACAACCATCGGCCGAATGCTGCCGCGAACCGCACCGATAACACTGCGACATGCCTTGCGAGGCGCGCCCGGCGCCGCTGCCGCCGCCCCGGCCGCCTCGCGAGCGCGGCGCGCGCGCCCCGGCGCCGGCGCACGGCCCGCCCGGCCCGGCCGGCGCGCCGCCGCGCACCGCGAACACGGCGGGCGACGCCGACGCACGGGCACCGCCGCCACTGCTCCCGCCTAACCTGGCCTCCTGCTCGGCCGCCTCCAACGAAGACGCCAAAACCACAGCTCGCTGGAATGTCACCTGCCGTTCCGTCAACAATCGTTGCCTATACTTGTCGTTTCTGAGACCGTAAATGAATTGATCACGCAAATTTTCTTCTAACGATTCTTGACCTCTAAATTTGCATGTTGTAGCTAATTTTTTTAATCGCAGAAGATATTCATTTACGCTTTCGGTAGGCGATTGTTGACATGCACGAAACTTCATTCTCTCCGCTATTTCACTCGACTTCGGGTTTAGGTGATCGTCGACAAGCTGCACCAGTTCAACGAATGATTTTTTTTCCGGTTCACTGGGACTGCAAAGCACCGTCATACACCACTTTTACATAATAATACTCCTATCTCAAAAATTGAGTGTCATTTTTTCGTTCCAGATACATCTACACGGATGACCTCACAATAAACTCTTGTGAGGATGCTTGTGCAGTGTACCGATTCGCAAGCCAGTACATGATGAGGGGCCTACAGGCGCTCTGTGCGGAATACTTGATGGGGAACATCAAGGCACAAGACGCCTGCGCCTCCTATGAGCTGGCAAAGCTGGTCGGGGAGAGACAGCTGGCAGAACTATGTTTAAAGGTGAAGATTTGCCAATGGGCAATGTGAACATTCTTCTTCTTGTCTTGTGAGCTAACCACATTCAGTTTTGTGGGCCGCCTTAAATGCCTGAATGAATTTTTAAAAAGAAATATAATTTTTGTAGAACCAAGTGCTGAAAATCTTGAATAATAATAATAATCACTTCCATAATCCTAAATATCTACGTGCTGAAGATATTTAATGAAAGATTTTTGACAACATGGTGTACAATGAAGAGTAGTTGGCGAGTAGTAGTTAAAGTCAACGAGGAACAGTTTGCTCCCAAGAACTCTTCATTGAACTACTGGGAACTACATAAACACTTACAGATAATATAAAGTTCTTTACAGCTAACGATGTTCAGACTGGGTATATGTAGGTAATTTGTCTCCTCATACGTCTGATATTCTATCCCACCTCACCTTCACCTATGTGTTTGAGCATATCAGACCTTATTTGCATTATCATCTTACTAAAACTATTTCAGACAATGGAAGAAAAAACAATAGAGGTTCTAGAGGCGAACAGCCTAGCCGAGGCCCAGCCGGAGACGCTGGCGACTCTGTTCGCCCTGGAGCCGCTGAACATAGACTCGGAGCTGCAGCTGTTGGCCGCCGCCGAGCGGTACGTGCGCGCGCAGGACGGACCGCGCCGGGAGGGGGGCGACGCGTCTCGAGCGGAGCAGGTCAGTGACGTCTCACTGACGCCGTTAGGTGACTGTTCTCTCTACAGCCGGTACACATAGAGTCGGAGCTGCAGCTGTTGGCCGTCGCTGAGCGGTATGCGCGCGCGGCACCGGGAGGGGGGCGCCACGTTTTTTTCAAAATTGGATACGACAAACAGGCAGGCGCGCCACCTGATGGTAAGTAGTCACCGTCGCCTAGAGATACGTGCAGTACCGGGGGTATTGCACGTGTGTTGCCGCCCGTGAGCGTCAGTCAGCGAACGTCTCGAGCGGGGCAGGCCAGTGTTCAGTGACGTCTTACTGACGTCGTGAGGTGACTGTTCTCTCTACAGCCACTAGACATAGAGTCGGAGCTGCAGCTGTTGACTGTCGCCGAGCGGAAAGCGCGCGCCGGGAGGAGGGCGGCGCGTCTCGAGCGGAGCAGGTCAGGTGGGCTACTGGGCTTCAGTGACGTCTCACTGACGACGGCTCAGGTAGCTGTACGGTGCGGGAGGAATGACGGATGACGTAACAACCACAGAAGCAGGCACCCCCCAAACCCTCCCAGGCCCGTACCGAGCAGCTACCTAAGGCGTCGTCTCAGTTTACCGGTAAAGAGCCCTTCAATTTAAAAAATGTTTTACTGACGTGTGTTTCACACACTACAGTGTGGGTGGGTGACCGCCGATACATTTGTATCTGACCTCTCCATGTCTTGGAAGGCACATTAAACCGTCGTAGGTCAGCCCAGGCGCGGATCCAGTTCCATTCCATTCCTCCCGCCATTGTGGTACCGCCCGTTCTAAATAGCAAGACAGGGTTCCCTGAATAGGAGTAGGTATGTAACCTACCTGTAGTGATCTCTAATATATTGATATTGAAGCAATGAATACATTTTTAGTCGTGAAATTTGAAAATTTATTTGAATTTAGGTACTTATATCGGCCTAGGTCAGGTCTTTTAGCGAATTTTGCCTTTGAAACTGTTTCGTCCTACAAGAGGTAAAAGAGAACGCAAATGAGATAAGTACTACTAACCACAAGAAAGAGCAACTGCATTCCATGCCCGTCGGAAGGTACATTATTAACTGTTTATTCAAAATGTCGTAATTTATCACAGACCCCAGCTACTGCCAGGGAGGTTGAGGACGAGTCAAGTGTGAGCGGCGCCAGTGCTGCCCCGGCGACCTGCTGGTCCTGCACGCAGACCGAGTCTGATGCTAGAAAAGGTACCATGTTATTTTGCTATATTAATTTATGCATTTCAATTCGAAAAATCACTAAAAATCAGGTAATTCGTAACTTATTTGGACAATAACTACAAACGTTGTAGAACAGTGTAATTGCGCTCCTGAGCTAGGTGCTCAGTGCCTTGTACCTTCTATTTTAATATTCTCTGGTACTAGTGATACTACTCGGTGAAACAACTGGGAACGGCCGTCATTATGAACATAGCGTACAGTAAGGCAACAAGCCACAGCAACCTTCCCGTGTACTCGTATGGGACGGATAAGAATATCCTTGCCGCCCCGCGGTAAGCGTGTCGTACGAGGCGACCGACCCGAGTAACACCCCTTCAGCGTGCGCCTGGCTAGCGACCACTGTTCTATGTAAAGTCTGTCGTCAGATGTATTCGCTTCGGCGTTGATGTGTTTCGGCAGTGTTTATAGAAGAGTACTTCCAAGCCCGTCTGCTCTTCATCTCTCGTCTCTTAGGCCTCATCGTCACTTACCACCAGGTGAGATTGAGGTCAAACGACTCGTCGCATAAATAAGGTATCAACTGTCCGCGTGTCACAGGCGCAGGCGCGTGCGCAGCCGACGGCGCAGTGCGCGCCGCGCTGCGTCACGTGCGGCTCCTCACGCTGCGCCCGGACGAGTTCGCGGAATGTCCCAGCCTGGGCTCGCTGCTCAGCAAGGATGAAATATTTGCAATAATTATGAACATAGTGTCTGATAAGTCATCAATACCGATGCCAGCAGGGTTCTCAACCAGCAGGATACCAAGAAACCAGGTAAGTTGTAGGTGCCGATTATTATTATTATATCGTATCACACGATTACTTACCGTCAGTTGCACGAAATCTCCTTGAAGTTGTCTTCATTAAAACACATGCTGTCTCTTTCTACGCCTTCCTATCAATAGATCTCACCCTTTCCTCTCGAGTGATAAGTGAGCTCTGATAGCGAGCCAAGGGTGTGACGTCAGCGTCCACAACAGCCTGCCAGGGTGGAGTGTTCAGTCAGCCAAACAAAGCAAATTACTTGTTGGTTGACGAGCCAACATGGACGGTGACGTCACGTTTCGGTCTAACCAATAGCGTGCGTTTTGCTATTTCGAATCTCTCTCACATTTTTCCCACTTCTATTCATTTGCGGCTAGTTTCAAACATGTTTAAATTAGAATGACTATAAGTAGGTATGAATCTAGGTACATATTATAACTTTGTCTTGATATTTCATGTAATCATGTAATACGTTTCTTTAGACTAACCTTTAGTTTAGAAAAGCCTAAAGTCGCGGGTTCGAATCACACTAATGCTGTTATATAAATATACTTGCATACAGTACCACGTCTATTCTATTAATGTCTCTTGAGAATCTTCGTGTCTCATACAATCGTCGACAGTTGATATGAAATACAAAGACAGTATATAGGGTGCTATTTTATTAGATTAAAATATTTACAGGCTGTATGTGCTGGTAATTATAAATCGTATAACAACCCTAAAAAGAATTTTTTTTTCGAGTCATATTTTTGATATAAAATCGGCGACACATGATCTTATTAGTGACGGGGCGCCCCAGTATGTAGTCACGGCCATCAAAATGACAGTAAATCAGTGTTGCCATTTTGAACCACAAAAATTGTTCATGAATTAAATATTTATATAGTTAATTTGTTTTAAATCAGATCACATGACTGATGTAAGGATATGATTATTTTGTTACCAATTTACAATATTTGTCCATACCTTTGTTTCATTCGTAATTCATCATATGCTGAATACACTACGTAATGTCGAAAGTCGATAAAATGACAACACTAAAGAAGAAAGGTTCACACCGCCATCTATCAATTTTGTGTAAAATGACAACAAGCGTAATTCTTTGTAGCACCCATAGATGTCTCTAATAATAAAATCGTATTTTATAATTTGTAAATCACTTATTACAATGTGTTTAACTTGAAATTACATAATTTTCGATATTTGTCTCGCACTTATTAACGATGCTGCACGTAGCGCCATCTAGTTTACGTTTATGTCAGGAATTACGAGATCTTAGGCATTCACCACCAGGCCCGTGGACTCTCGGGTTTGAGATGTACTATGGGTGGTTCTATGTTGAAACCCTCTCACAATATTAATTTTATACTGAAACCCTCCCTAACACCACATCGAATGCAATTTGCGGATAGGACTTGACCATGTCCACTCCACAAGATCGGTGGGGCTCGTAGTCAGTTGCGAGCACGGTTGGGCGCGGTCAGTACCGGGACGGGTAGGGGCACGTTATCAACTGAGCCTCTCCGTGCCTCGGAGAGCGCGAGCGCGAGTCTGTGAAATGACTTCATAGCAGTTATCAAAAATGTTTCAAATCTCTTTGTCATGAAGATAGATATAGAGACAACGACCTCAATATATAGACGACCACGTTCATAGAAACAACGTGTTCCAAAATTCAAGCCAGCGCACTGACGCCATCTAGTAGGGATGCATAAAACTATTATGAATTTGTAAAATATTATCTCAGGCCGAGGACAGACCCGCCAGCCTATACCTGTTGGGAGTTTTAGGCACTTGTGTAGTAATTGTAATAATATACCTGTAATAATAATATAATTGTAATATTTAATATATTACAACTGATTAATCACGTATCTATGAAAGGTTATACCCATTGCTGTATTAATATTAAGCTTTTATACCACATTCCAGTCTTAAAATTGAGAGTAAGCGACATCTATCCTTCGAATTTGGCGCGAATTTACAGCAGCGCCACCTTCTTGTTTAACCCGAGCAGCGAGGAGTGGGGGGCAGCGAAGCCACGCGGCGAGCGCCCGCCATGTTGGTTTCATTGGCGTATCGTTTTTCGAACAGCGCGGACGTGTTACGAAAATACGAACATTTTCGTTACTAATTTAATTTTTTTGTCAAAATTATGATCATACCAAAGATCGTTTGACCTAATTTTGATTAGTTTTTCAAAAATCTCCGCAATTCGTGGATGATAATATTCCTAAGATCTACAGTGCGTCACCTATTAGTGGTCGCGGACTTCGTGGTCGTGGTGTGTTCCTGAGTCGTCGAGTCTGTCGGGGTAATAAAGGAAGGAGTCATCATTAATATCATGGATCATCAGGCTGAGTAGTTTCGGATATATATTTTTTGCATTTCTTTTTCTATAAAAAATGCGAGGTACTTCATGTTTTCTTTTTCGTAATGCGAGTAACTGTACTGGTTTTATTAGATTGTGATTTCATTACTATGACTCTTTTAGTGAGTTATTTATGATGCGATCTGCGCATAATTCGTTTTATTGTAAAATATTTCATCTACCCTCATTTGAGGGTATATTGATGATTTCATAGCCTTTAAGTAAGAGTATTCATACGATCGAGTCACACTCGTGGGTAATTACATACCTAATTTATTTAGAGAAATGGTTTACTTAAAACAGTAATAGTATCCGAATTCAATTCTAATTTGTTTTTCATTGAACTATCGTAATACCGTACCGGTTATGATTGAATACTGATGATGTCAGTTATGTTTGAATTTAATTCTTAATGTTTTTTTTCATTCGACTACCGTCATAGTTTTGCTTTACGCAAAAACGAACAAAACGTAAAATATTCTGCAAGAAATAAATTTTTTTTAGTGTGTTGTGGTGACTTTACGAGTACTTCTCGGTAATTGCATTCTGATTTTCATTATTTTTAACTTAAAATATAGCTAAGTTTAGGCGGCCACACATAGCGGTGGACATTCAATCAGAACGTAGCGGTAGCCGTATAAACCACAGCATAGAGAAGTCGGTTATTTCGATTCATAAAAGTTTAGTATTCCAAGAATTTAATGAAGCAGCAACGTGCGTTGGCTCGGCAGTTGCGTGTTCGACTGAATATCGCTTGCTCTCAGAGCGCGTGTTCGATTCACGCCTTTCGACCATTTACTCCTGCGCATTGACGGTCTGTTTATATTTTTATGCACGTGCGCAACGATGCTTCATACAGACGCTGCTCATGACGCTGTACCTGCGCAAGGTATACGCGTGGAGCCGAGTGTTCACATGCGCAATAATGGCTGTACGCGCACGCCGACTCGTCGTAGAAACTCGGTTTCGACGCTGCACGGCCGGCGTACGCGTAACACCCTCGTAGCTCACTAGCCCGTAGAGTTCCCTTGAAGAGCGGGGCGGGGGAGGGGGAGACGTGCGAAATGAAACTTTGTCGTTTTTCTTGAATACGCCACGAGACAGCCGAAACCCCCTCCCACTGTACTGCCTTGAGGTTCTTTCTTCAGCCAACGGTGGCTTTTCTTCAGGAAGGATTCTTTGTTTTTCTTCCTTTCCATTACTGGTCGACTACTTGCTGATGACTCACTGACGACTGCCTTATATGCGGAACGCGCTTGCTTATATCCCCAAGGCAGTACCGGTGGAAGGGAGCCCCGGTGAAACGTTAACTTTATTGGACTCATTTTCACTTTGACAATGACGGAAAACTCAACTTTACAGGATAATTCTTAAAGCTACGGGGAAACTTATATGCTAGGTAGGTACAACTTAAAGCGATCTTATATACTAAAACTATATACAGACTGTACATTACATATTTATAAGGAAATTAACGGAAATAGGGTCACAGTCTACGGAAAATCTTGAAAATTCTCCACGTTTCTCTCAATAGCCTCTCGTGTACTAAACCTACTAAAAAGATATTGGATTCGTTATAAAGGGCGAAACTTCTGCTTTAAAATGACGTAACTTAACTTATCGTAGCCCTTCTGGTTGCTGGGCTATTGGGAAAAACGTGGAAAATGCATAGTACCACCTCTCTCGCTCGCGTGGCGGGCGAGCGCTGCAATAAGGCGAGTGGCGCGGGGCGAGGAAGTATAAAATAAACGCAGGGTGCTCGCGGAACGAAGGAGGTGAGGCGCGGGCTGAGGGAACATAAATATACGAAACGTCGATTCCCGCGACTCACTCTATTTTCGAGCGCCTTTGCGTTTCGTACACCTTTTGTTGTTTATGCGCAGCCAGATTATGTACTTACGTGCTAAAACTTATTGACTACGCATATCTACACGACCCTAATCTACTTAAACTATATGTACAGCCTGCGAGAATGAAAATGCTTGGCTCGTGCACCAACAATGGCCATCAGTCATCATCTTCAGCCAGGCTTCCTCTGTGACTCTGGATTTCCATGCATCATCCATATATCATTCATAATTTCAGGTCGTGGTGATAGATTTTATACCGTCGCCTTACGCAAACAAGTACGGTGCTCGTGCGCAACAATGATGCACCGCTCTGGCTGCGCAAGGTGTGCGAAGATTGAGCTGAAGAATGTACTACGCAATGGCTAATTAGATTCCTATATTGACTTGGTCATCCTTTACATTTAATATAAATGCATTATTGCCAAGATTATCTTACAAGCTTATAATAATCACATTCCAGACTTATTTTTATTTTTGACGTTAAAAATGTACGTATACTTAGGCACGTAGTGTTGTAGCGGCGCCAAGATCAACACGATCAAGCCAACCGCCCGCGCCGGCCCAATGGATCCGCAATGAAACCAACATGGCGGCTGTAGTAGGTAAATTCGCGCCAAATTCGAAGGATAGATGTCGCTTACTCTCAATTTTAAGTCTGGAATGTGGTAAGTATGCTTAATAGCAATTTTATTTTCAGGTGAGGTATTTTCGCAGTACCGAAGTGCACAAGGCGGCATTTTTATTTGTAGTACTCTAGTAATAGAATGAGAACAAATCAATCCCTAAAAGGAAGAAACAGAACACAAACTTATTTCAATGAAATGATCGCATTATAATCTACCCGCACACTGCGACCCCTGTTGCTTAATCTACAGGGTGGACCAAAAGTCCGTTAACATTTGAATAGGTCGCTGCGTCGGCGCGGGCGGGGTATTGGCGCGGGGGGTGTTACTACAAGCGAGAGCTACTAATAGGGATTTAGTACCATGGCGTCATTCAGCGGAGCGCAACGCTCATTTTGCGTACGCGAGTACTATCGAAACAACGATTCTACGACCGAAGCTAAACGGAAATTTTGTAATCATTACAATATACGGAACAGAAATCAAGCACCAACAATTCAAACGATTAAAAAATGGGTACAGAAGTTCGAAACAACAGGTTCAACTTTAAGTCAACCACGATCCGGCCGACCTAGGACATCGCGCGATCCAGTAAACATAGAGCGTGTACGAGCGTCTGTTCGAGAACAACCTGGTCTCTCTACTCGAAAGCGGTCTAGTGCTTTAGATGTGCCCAGAACATCTCTAAATCGCATTCTACACAAAGATTTACATTTACATCCTTACAAAATTCAAATTGTACAGGCTTTAAAGCCAAATGACCCGAAGTGCTTGAGAGGTTTACGAGCTTCAATAACATCTTTTTCTCAGACGAGGCACACGTCCACCTAAATGGACATGTCAATCGACAAAATTGCAGATACTGGAGTGACACTAACCCGGACTTGAAGCACCAAAAACCTTTACACTCGCCCAAGGTTACTGTATGGGCCGCATTGTCAGCCAGCGGAATCATTGGTCCATATTTTTATGAAGATCAGAGAAACCGCGCCGTCACCGTTAATACAGAGCGATACATTGTGATGCTACAGAATTTTTTTGCTCCAGCATTACAGGACTTCTCAGGCTTTAATCGAAGCTCTTGGTTCCAACAAGATGGGGCAACATGTCACACCTCCAATGAATCTATAGCAGCACTTCGTGAAATGTTTGGCCAAAAAGTCATATCCAAAAGAGGTGACATTCACTGGCCACCCCGCAGCCCGGATTTAACTCCAATGGATTTTTACCTTTGGGGATATCTCAAAAGTAAAGTTTACATCAGCAACCCAGTGTCTATTGAGGAATTAAAAGAAAATATACGCGAGGAAATGCAGAACATTTCACCAACCACTTGTCGGGCGGTCATGCAAAATTTCCGTTCCCGGTTACAGGTGTGCCAGGATGAACAAGGGTCACATTTGAATGATGTTATTTTTAAAAAGTGAAATCCTAATTTGTCTACTTTATTATTAAATAAACAGTTTTTCACTAAAGTAGCATTTGTATTTTTTATAACCATTTTAAATGTTAACGGACTTTTGGTCCACCCTGTATGATATTATGTGTTCTCTTGTTTTAACGCGCGTCACTGCACGAGCGTGTTGATTTACTGAATTAACTCGCCATTACAAAATTATTATAAAAGTAAACAGTGCGTAAATTAATATAAAAACAGTAAGTTACTTACTGAAACAGTGTTATTAACTGTAAACCAAATGTATCTTCACACAATTAGCTATAATGGCGTCGTTTTTTTTCTCACGCTGAAGAACATAACTGTTCAAGGAGCACTGCACCCACGCGTCCCACGCCTTGAACGCTTGCCATCGAACTAATCGAAGTGTTGCGCCGGCACCGCATATCGATGGAACACAGTGTCCGCATCTAGTACGCTAGTACTTAGATATCGTTGTATGGAGATCAATAATTAATAACATAATATGTATGTAGCAAAAATGCTTGCATTTCTGTGTTTCGGTTTGAAGGGTAAGAGAGCCAGCGTAATGTCCGGCACATGAGGCAATCCATCTTAGTCCTCAAGGTTAGCAGCGCATCAAAAACCCTCTAATATTAATAAAGTGAGGTGAGATGTCTATGGGCGATGGTGACCACTTACCATCAGGTGGCCCGTTTGCTCGTCTGCTCTCCTTATTTAATAAAAAAAAAAAAAAGTACATTCATTTAATTAGCCTCACCGCTGGGGGCGTTTTGTATGACAATTTTGACGGTGGACTGTCAACGTGTTAAACGATGCACAGTTATAATGTGTTAAGGTTAGGACTTCACCGGTCCGGCGACATGCGGCCACGCTTCAGCTCGCTACCACCAATCACAAACGTCGCCCCTCCATCCCTCCCCCCGTGTGTTTGTTCGCTGCAACCGAACCACAAGGGAACCGGCCTCGTGAAGTCCGATACTACGCGCGATATGAAGAAGGAATCAAATTGAAAACCGATAAACACATTCAGGCCACCATAGTACCTATCTAATCTACATAATTAAGTCTGTACGGAACCCTCGGAGCGGTCTCCACACCAGTGGCAGTCGGTTGGTTTTTATTCTCCTGGTCAGAGTATAATTTTCGATACTTTCTCCTCTGCAGTCACTTGTCGCACCGGCAGCGGTGGATACCGGGACAGGAGGAACCACCTTCCGATGCACCATCCCCGATGTCGCCTCGCGCTGCTTCGGACAGCAGTACACATCTGAAGTGTTCAACGTGCAAGGTGTGTCGTGGACGGTCATGGCATGTCATAGTAATAACATGACTAATAATACGATGACCGAAGAAACGAAACCTTTACTGATTTATCTCGCGTGCGGTTGGAAGTCATTTGATGCGTGTCGGTGTGACGCGGACGTGGAGTGCAGGATCCTGTCGCGTTCAGGAGACGTGCTACTCTCCAAGAAGGGGAACTACATATTCGAAAGGTTTGTTCGTATTTGTAGTTACTAAACATGAACAGAACATTTTGCAAATCAATAACAATAAATTAAAAATTAAGAAACCCCGACTCAGGGCCGTAACGAGAGCTGAATTTATGGTAGGGCAGTGAAGCTTTCGGGTAGGTACCCCCCCCCCCCCCCCCTATATTAAGGTCTGTGCTACTCTGTCTATTACATATTAACATGTACCTAAGCATTTACAATAAATACACATTGATGGTATTTTCAAGGTAGGGTGGGACAGGACATTGCCCCATAATGCCCCCCTGGCTACGGCCCTGCCCCGAGTTAACATTGTGGAGATCCCCTGACTTTTTCCTGGTCATCATCAGGTCCTCGTGATTCCATTCTTGTGAGAAGGGAGGGCACCATGGTCATAAACTGTACTACTGCCGTACCAGAGATCACTGACATCAGACATAAGTACTCCAAGATCTTGGAAACCTCTGATCCAATTGTTATCACACAAGGCTAAGAACACTCTCCACACATTTCTGTAAAATAAAAACATCCGCGTCAAAATCGGATCATCGGTTCTCGAGTTATGATGCCACAGACAAACAAACATACGCGTCAAACTAATAGCGCTCCTTCCCTTCAGTCCGGGGTTAAAACAGCGCCATGAGCAGGTGTGACGGAAAATAAATAATTATTTCTTTTGATATTATTTTTCATTCCACAAATAATATGTATAATGTAGCAGGTAAGTAAGTACTCGTATATTGTACCTATAGTTCAGATTCATTAGAATCAAATAAATATTCTTGTATTTTTATTGCAGACGCTTCAGTTGTTGCTCTATTAGTGACCTATCATGGGACCTCGTAAAGCGCTTCGACCACCGCGACTCGCCGAACGTCCTGTCTCTCACAGTGGAGGTGCAGGTGACCGTCACCACACCGCCGACCCGTGCCCTCAACTGACTGACAATCGCGTACAACAGTACAACGTGTGTAGATAGCTCTACACCGGTGCCGAGTCGATCGCGGTAAAATGATCAAGAGTGTTGGTTACTCAGTGACTAGTAGTGTACGGTCTTTGTTGGACTGATGTCGGCGCGCGGAGTAGGTACCCACATCAGACATCAGCCTCGCAGCGGCAGTTCGCGGGGACAGGGACGAGGAACACGTGTTTATGATTATATGTGATGTGTTGCGTCGGTGGCGTCGTGGCTAGGACGCCGGACTCCCGTGCGGGAGGGCCGGGTTCGAAACCAGGCATTGCCATGTACCGATGAGTTTTTCAGTTTTTTCGAAAGACTTACTTACCAATGAGTTTTTCGGACTTTTTCAAAGACTCGCGTACGTTTACCGACTGCTCTAACGGTGATGGATTTCATCGTGAGGAAACCTGCATGTCTGAGGAAATTAAAAGTTTCCGAAGGCGTGTGAAATCCACCGCACAGCACTGGGCCGCTCGGTGGATCATGGCCCGTACCCCCTCGTGCAAGGGGAGGCCTGTGCCCCGACAGTGGACACATTAATAGGCTGATGATGATGCTGATGATGCGCCCGAGTTCACTATTAACGATTATCATAAGATGTTTTAGTCCTTTAGCTATTTGCACTCTATTATGTAACGAAGTGTATGTCAAGTTATGTACGCGTGATGTTTGGAGTACATTCTAGATTGTAAATTAGAACTAAGTGTATGTATAATAATATGAATGTAGTCAGTTAATTATTAGTCTGTTAATGTTGTTCCTTTTAATTTTGTTACACTTCTTTATTTTTATTTTCTTTTCTTATAAGCACGTGTTAGATTTAGAACATCGCGCTATCATGTAGAGCAATAATAAAATATATAAAATAATATTTGAATCGTAAATTATTGTCAAGACGACATGATACTACACTATTGTATAGACACTACTAATTTTAATTATAATTCCACCATAGTTACACTACACATAGCTACATGATAGTTTCATGTTATAATTGGATCATCTCAAAACGGCAAATGGACTAAGGTCAGTCTAGTTACCAACCTTCTCACAATAGCTGTAATAATGCGATAACAAGAACTACCTACGTGATATGTTTGGTACTGGTTATTCGTAGTAGGTAATAGTAACCTCAGGTTTAGTGAATTACCTACGTAATTAATGAAGTACCTACATTTGATTTAATAAGTCATGTGTAGTTAATATTACCAAGCACTACCAATGGACTATTGATTAAATGTAACTGCAATGGAAATGTCAGTCAGTGACTGCAAAATAATAATATACTGCATTTATTTAGTTATTCATTCTAAGTTAGGGTATAAACATTATTGTTTTATACCCTAGGTATAAACATTATTGTTTTATACCCTAGGTATAAACATTATTGTTTTATACCCTAGGTATAAACATTATTGTTTTATACCCTAGGTATAAACATTATTGTTTTATACCCTAGGTATAAACATTATTGTTTTATACCCTAGGTATAAACATTATTGTTTCGTTCATTGTTGTTATTTTGAGTGATGAATGGATAATTTTTATTTTACCTAAGCCATAAAGCCTCTGTGGCGCTTAGGTCCTCCAGGTGTGGTCTGAGTGGATGATTAGACCGAATGAAAGAATCATGACTGCCACCTGGATTACTAGCTACACACACAACAGGATCACACAGATGACTATCTATCTATCTATGTAGAGATATCTACACTGATGATCAGCATTGCAAATCTGAAAATAATGTTACACAATGTAATTATAGGATTTATTAAGGTACAAAGAATATTATCTATTATTATTTGTAGTTTGTAACACTAGCTTTAGTTCTTTTGTTTTTCTGATTGTCTGCTGAGTTGTTTCTTTGTAAATAAATAGGTATATGTAGTACCACCTAATATGTAAATAAATAGGTATATGTAGTACCACCTAATATGTAAATAAATAGGTACATGTAGTACCACCTAATATGTAAATAAATAGGTATATGTAGTACCACCTAATATGTAAATAAATAGGTATATGTAGTACCACCTAATATGTAAATAAATAGGTATATGTAGTACCACCTAATATGTAAATAAATAGGTACATGTAGTACCACCTAATATGTAAATAAATAGGTACATGTAGTACCACCTAATATGTAAATAAATAGGTATATGTAGTACCACCTAATATGTAAATAAATAGGTATATGTAGTACCACCTAATATGTAAATAAATAGGTATATGTAGTACCACCTAATATGTAAATAAATAGGTATATGTAGTACCACCTAATATGTAAATAAATAGGTATATGTAGTACCACCTAATATGTAAATAAATAGGTATATGTAGTACCACCTAATATGTAAATAAATAGGTACATGTAGTACCACCTAATATGTAAATAAATAGGTATATGTAGTACCACCTAATATGTAAATAAATAGGTATATGTAGTACCACCTAATATGTAAATAAATAGGTACATGTAGTACCACCTAATATGTAAATAAATAGGTATATGTAGTACCACCTAATATGTAAATAAATAGGTATATGTAGTACCACCTAATATGTAAATAAATAGGTATATGTAGTACCACCTAATATGTAAATAAATAGGTATATGTAGTACCACCTAATATGTAAATAAATAGGTATATGTAGTACCACCTAATATGTAAATAAATAGGTATATGTAGTACCACCTAATATGTAAATAAATAGGTATATGTAGTACCACCTAATATGTAAATAAATAGGTATATGTAGTACCACCTAATATGTAAATAAATAGGTAGGTACATGTAGTACCACCTAATATGTAAATAAATAGGTATATGTAGTACCACCTAATATGTTTTTAATGTCTAATTGTGTAAATAAAACTAGCTAAATAGAACTCTTTCTTTTTACTTTGTTCAGTTCATTTATACAGAAACCTGTTTAAATTAATAAAAAAATATTTACAATAATTTAAAGATGCATTTTGATTTAGTTACAGGTAAATGAGAATAACATACCAATTGAACATTCAAAGAGTGGTAATAGCAACATGGATCGCAATTAAGCACTTACCTCGAACACAAATGTACAGGGTGGACCAAAAGTCCGTTAACATTTAAAATGGTTATAAAAAATACAAATGCTACTTTAGTGAAAAACTGTTTATTTAATAATAAAGTAGACAAATTAGGATTTCACTTTTTAAAAATAACATCATTCAAATGTGACCCTTGTTCATCCTGGCACACCTGTAACCGGGAACGGAAATTTTGCATGACCGCTCGACAAGTGGTTGGTGAAATGTTCTGCATTTCCTCGCGTATATTTTCTTTTAATTCCTCAATAGACACTGGGTTGCTGATGTAAACTTTACTTTTGAGATATCCCCAAAGGTAAAAGTCCATTGGAGTTAAATCCGGGCTGCGGGGTGGCCAGTGAATGTCACCTCTTTTGGATATGACTTTTTGGCCAAAAATTTCACGAAGTGCTGCTATAGAGTCATTGGAGGTGTGACATGTTGCCCCATCTTGTTGGAACCAAGAGCTTCGATTAAAGCCTGAGAAGTCCTGTAATGCTGGAGCAAAAAAATTCTGTAGCATCACAATGTATCGCTCTGTATTAACGGTGACGGCGCGGTTTCTCTGATCTTCATAAAAATATGGACCAATGATTCCGCTGGCTGACAATGCGGCCCATACAGTAACCTTGGGCGAGTGTAAAGGTTTTTGGTGCTTCAAGTCCGGGTTAGTGTCACTCCAGTATCTGCAATTTTGTCGATTGACATGTCCATTTAGGTGGAAGTGTGCCTCGTCTGAGAAAAAGATGTTATTGAAGCTCGTAAACCTCTCAAGCACTTCGTTAGCAAACTGCAGTCTCTGAGCAGGGTAATTTGGCTTTAAAGCCTGTACAATTTGAATTTTGTAAGGATGTAAATGTAAATCTTTGTGTAGAATGCGATTTAGAGATGTTCTGGGCACATCTAAAGCACTAGACCGCTTTCGAGTAGAGAGACCAGGTTGTTCTCGAACAGACGCTCGTACACGCTCTATGTTTACTGGATCGCGCGATGTCCTAGGTCGGCCGGATCGTGGTTGACTTAAAGTTGAACCTGTTGTTTCGAACTTCTGTACCCATTTTTTAATCGTTTGAATTGTTGGTGCTTGATTTCTGTTCCGTATATTGTAATGATTACAAAATTTCCGTTTAGCTTCGGTCGTAGAATCGTTGTTTCGATAGTACTCGCGTACGCAAAATGCGCGTTGCGCTCCGCTGAATGACGCCATGGTACTAAATCCCTATTAGTAGCTCTCGCTTGTAGTAACACCCCCCGCGCCAATACCCCGCCCGCGCCGACGCAGCGACCTATTCAAATGTTAACGGACTTTTGGTCCATCCTGTATCATCGGCAGATTATGTCTAAAAGTACACTCACCTGTGAAGGAATGATCCACAAAGAGCTCGAGAAACCACTGTGATTTCTAAAACAATGTTGTTTAAGTTAGTCCTTTAGCAACTTATTCAAGATCGTCTTATTTGACATTACAGACGAGCAAAAGACACTTTGCTGCTGTCAAAGTAGGCGTCATAGTACGAAAAGTCCATACTAAAAAAAGGTGAACGGTTTAAGAACGTCATCGTAAGCTGGCCTGCCGCGGGCCTGCTGACAAGTGGTCGTAGTGCGAAAAAGTAAGGCAGTTCAATTTAGGTCCTGCTTTAAGAGCTCGTAGTAGGCCCCCAGGTATTGCACGTGTCTCTAGGCGACGGTGACTAGTTACCATCAGGTGGCCCGTCTGCCTGTTTGTCGTAGACAATTTATAAAAATATTGTTGATCGTTTTTCATACGTATAAAGTAGTACGGCTATAAGAAGCAAAGTGCGCAGATCACAACCAAAGGCACCGACGTGACCATCAGAGCGACATCATTGAATAGCAACACTATCCTGAGCCAACACGTAAGTTCTATTCCGAGTAGTTTATTCTATTCATTATTCTTATGTTACAAATTCAGTAACTGTAAAACTTATACTGATAAAGTGTAAAGTGCAAATTGTATTGCACTGACTTATCGACACCCGGTGTGACACATTCCAAACCTTAGTTATACATAAATTCACTTTTACACTTCAATATATTGTAATTTTAAATTCTAATTATGGAATATGAATGTTAAATTAACACAACAATGTAAAGTGGTCATTATGTGTACCCGTGTAATCTCCACGACACAGGCAACGCCTAGTGTGGAGGTTATAGTTTAATGTGAAATGTTAATTAATATTTTGTGAATATTTCAAAATTTTCAATACATTTCGATATATAGGCCATTTTGTAACAATGTATCCTAATTTAAATATTTTCCATGTTTTCACATCTAAAGTACCTACATCATTCATCATTATCGTCTGATGAAATCACCAAGCCTGTCGCTCCGCCGACGAAAAAAAGTCGCAACACCAACACTCCAAAGCACCGACCCAAGAAGCATATCAGGCCGTACAACCTTCTAGCCGAGAAGCCGATGGCTTACGAACTTTTCGGCGCCGATAGCGAGGAAGAATGTGCTGGTAAATATCCCCGCTCAGTTCTTGCTTCGTTAAAAAAATAGCAAAGGGGTATTCTCATAGAAATGTTCATAAACAGTCAGGATCGCACTACGTTGAGTTAAGAGTGTACAATGCCAAAGAAATTGATTTTGCTCGACCAGATCTCAGCGTGCAAGATGCTGAATTTATTATTAAAAACCGTACAAATGATGATACGGACGCTTGGAGTTATCTAGCTCTATTCGTCCAGAAAACTCAAAAAGATTTTTTAAGTAAATAAATGTAAATACCGTTCTCAAGATTATTTATTAATTTGATTAAGATGGGGCTCCTAAAGAAAGAAAAAGATCGAAATCTTCGATCGAGCTCTTCGGTGGTGAAGATATAAAAGATATATAAGACCGGTAATAAACTCGCTCAGCTCTACTCCTGCATAGCGACTAGAGTTGCCAATGGCACTGCTCGCCGGTCCAGTGGCACGAACCCTGGCTCGCACTGTGTACAGTTAAAAGATAATAAGACCGGTAATAAACTCGCTCAGCTCTACTCCTGCATAGCGACTAGAGTTGCCAATGGCACTGCTCGCCGGTCCAGTGGCACGAACCCTGGCTCGCACTATGTACAGTTAAAAGATAATAAGACCGGTAATAAACTCGATCAGCTTTACTCCTGCATAGCGACTAGAGTTGCCAATGGCACTCCTCACCGGTCCAGTGGCACGAACCCTGGCTCGCACTATGTACAGTTGTGTATAAGTGCGATGAGGTAGAGCGCGTGTCACCAGTCAGTCGTTGGCGACATGCTATAATTTCTTTAAAAAACAGAACCAACGATGATACTGAGGCCTGGGGGTTATTAACAAGTTTTGTTGCTGCGACTCGTAAACAGTTTAAAAACTGCCCGCAAATATTTGTAGGCAGTTACTATTAAAAATGTATGTAAAATATATATTGTTATTAGGTATGTTATGTTATAAGGCTTATCATCTATTCAAATAAATATAATCTAATTCATAAGTTCAATAACAATATAATCCTTTAAATATGAAGTTCGTAACTGAATGTGTATTTCTTATTACAGTTCATCCTGATATTGCATCGAGAAACGATCGAGGTATTGAATGTGAAAGCTGTAAAACTAATTTACCTAGATATGTTATTTTATTTTATTTGTGGACCCCCACCGGTCCCGTAGTGACTGTTGTCGCTCCTCGAGTGTTGGTACATCGGGGATCTACGATCTTGTCGGGTTATCGGCGAATGTCGGCGCCTGCAGGAGTCTAGTACGGGCTTCGGTATTATCGGCACACTTCGGATCATTTTGACGACGGAGGAGCACGCAGTGGAGTGTGTGCGCGGGTGTGGCGGTGCAGTGGTTCAGTGTGTGAAGTGGGGTGTGATTGAACTGGCTGTAAATCCTGGAAGTTTCCAGTTCTTGTTCCCCCCCTTTTCTCAATTGCATAACAGCGCCATCTCTGTTTTCCGCCCCGAAGCACGATCGTAATATGTGTCGATCTTTAATAATGATCCGCCGAAGGTGACACCGACGATGTGTGAGGGAATACTCCCTAATAAGCATAAACATTGGTACCGGAGATCCGTGGTAGATGGCAATGCTTAAGAAGAACAGTTACCGGCAATCGGACTCGCAATCAGCTATTAGAAAGAAGGTTTTATCAGAACCTGAATCTATGCCTAGCGGTGTCACATGTCTTCTCTTTCTTTTGTTACTATTTGCTTTTGTGTGCTGTCAGTTATATCAGTTCTCTCTATAGATTATATTTGACCAAATCTCTGACAAGATTATTTATTTCACACTTCAATATTAGCAAGGTGCTATCGAAGATTAAACAGAAAATATAAGCAGAGATAACCAGACAGATATTATGAAACTGATTGTCACGTCGCTAAAGAAACACATCTGTATTAAACTGAACTTTGAGCTGTTTCGCTTACTTCATCCTACCGAAGTCGGTTGAGCGACAGCTTAAATCGTTTAGTACAAAATATGAAACTGTTTCGAAAAGTACTGATTTGATTGAACTATCTAACTAAACCATCAGGTTATCTAATACACCTTGACTGTAATAATCTCTACGGTTATGGAATGACGAAAAAAATCGCATTGAGTTGAAAATTGAAAATATATTTAACGAATTTGACGTACTGAAGGTGTCGAATGACGCTGATTACGGTTATATATTAGAAGTAGACTTATTGTATCCGGACTACTTACATAATCAACATAAAGACTTACCTTTTGCTGAGAAATGTATACCTCCGGGAGGTACAACTGCAAAATTAATAGCAAATCTGTATGACAAATTTAAATACGTAATTCGTTATATCCATTTGAAAATATGTTTGAAAAGTGGTTTAATTCTAAAGAAGACACGCCGTGTACTCAAATTAAGGCAAACGGATTTTTTAAGGAAATACATTGACTTAAATACTATTCAAAAATCTAAAACAACAATTGAAAAAGATTTTTTCAAACGATTGAATAATGCAATATTCGGTAAAACGATTGAACATAAACGTAAACAGGTGGACGTTAAATTGGGTACTCATTGGAAAGACGAGCACAATTTAACGAATAAACATCTTGGAGCCGAGAAACTGCTAGCGAAACCTAATTTGAATAATGTATCAGTATTTACTGAACATTTTGTTGCCATACAGTTGAATAACGAAAAGATAGTTTTGGACAGACCGATATATATATCGGGTTCACTGTTCTAGAATATGCTAAACAACATATGTACCAATTTCATTATGAGTAGGTATATATTAAAACGAAATATGGTAACAATGCTCGGCTCTGTTATACCGATAGCTTACTTATCATTTTTTTATTACTTACTTATCTGATTAATACTGAAGACTCGTATAAAGATATGTATAATGCTATTTCTAAGTTCGATACTAGTAACATTGCAAAACATTTGCAAACATGACATGTGACAGGGATTATCCCTGTCACATGCCCCGAGTAAACCTGTAGTGGTAGATCCTAATGTGAAGGATCACCTGGGGTGGTACCACCCTCTTATCTATTTCTGCCGTGAAGGAGAAATGCTTGCATTTCTGTGTTTCGGTTTGAAGGGTAAGAGAGCCAGCGTAATTTCCGGCACATGAGGCAATCCATCTTAGTTCTGAAGGTTAGCAGTGCATCAAAAACCCTCTTATATTAATACAGTGAGGTGAGATGTCTATGGGCGACAGTGATCACTTACCATCAGGTGGAATGTTTGCTCGTCTGCTCTCCTCGTTAAATAATTTAAAAAAAAATACCCGGTTTATTTAAAGATGAAATGGGGGGCAACCCTATTATTGAATTTACTGGTCTGAGAGCAAAGTTATATTGTATTAAGAGTGCTATGAATCAAATAAAGGAAGCCAAAGGCGTATCTAGGCCTGTTACTACAACTTTGGATTTGAGTAATTACAATGAGGCACTGTTTAATAATGAAATATTAAGATGTTAAATGAATATGATAAGGTCTATAAAACATGTTTTATATTCACAGCAAGTAGATAAACATGTTTTGAGTAGACACGATGACATACTACAAGTACATCTGGATCAAATTCGAACGCTACCGTAAGGCCATTGTGATACGATCAGCTAAGTAAGCTAAGCACTTACACTTCACTTCTGAGCTCCTTAAGGCAGGAGGAATCCCTGTACTGAGGGAACTTCAGAAGCTCTTCAACTCCGTCCTACACAGTGGGAGAACTCCGGAGGCGTGGAACAGGAGCATTGTAGTTTTGTTCTTCAAAAAAGGAGACAAAACTCTGCTCAAAAACTACAGACCCATCTCGCTCCTGAGCCACGTATATAAGCTGTTTTCGAGAGTCATCACGAATCGTCTTGCGCGGAGATTCGACGACTTCCAACCTCCGGAACAGGCCGGATTTCGCGGAGGCTTTGGCACCATAGACCACATCCACACTGTGCGGCAGATTATACAAAAAAGTGAAGAATATAATCAGCCCCTGTGTCTTGCATTTGTGGACTATGAGAAAGCCTTTGACTCCGTCGAAACCTGGGCTGTTCTGGAGTCCTTGCAGCGTTGCCAAGTCGACTGGCGATACATCGAAGTGTTGAGATGTCTGTATGACGCCGCGACGATGTCTGTCCAAGTACAGAACCAGCAAACAAGACCCATCCAATTGTGCAGAGGAGTAAGACAGGAAGATGTTATATCTCCGAAACTGTTCACGAACGCATTGGAAGATGTCTTTAAGACCCTGGACTGGAAAGGACACGGCATCAATATAAACGGCGAGTACATCTCACACCTACGTTTTGCCGATGATATAGTCGTAATGGCGGAGTCGCTGCAGGAACTTCAAGAAATGCTGGACAATCTCAATGCTGCTTCACGACGTGTCGGTCTCGGGATGAACTTGGACAAGACTAAGGTCATGTTCAATGACCATGTCGTTCCGGGACCGATTATCGTCGATGGTACGGCCCTCGAAGTTGTGCAACAATACGTCTACCTCGGGCAGACTGTGCAATTAGGTAGAAACAACTTCGAGAAAGAAGCCGACAGAAGAATTCAGCTGGGTTGGGCAGCATTTCGGAAGTTACGTCACATCTTCTCGTCGCCCATACCTCAATGTCTAAAGACAAGAGTCTTTAACCAGTGCGTCCTACCAGTAATGACCTACGGAGCCGAAACGTGGACACTGACGGTGCGACTGGTTCACAAATTGAAAGTCGCTCAGCGTGCTATGGAAAGAGCTATGCTCGGAGTGTCTCTGCTGGATCGAATCCGAAATGAGGAGATCCGGCATAGAACAAAAGTTATCGACATAGCTCATAAGATTAGCAAGCTGAAGTGGCAGTGGGCCGGTCACATCTGTCGCAGAACCGACAACCGCTGGGGTAGACGAGTTCTGGAGTGGAGACCGCGTTTGGGCAAACGTAGTGTGGGACGCTAGATGGAGCGACGATCTGCGTAAGGTGGCTGGCAGCGACTGGATGAGAAGAGCCGAAGATCGGGCTCAATGGCGCGCACTGGGAGAGGCCTATGTCCAGCAGTGGACTAGAATAGGCTGCTGATGATGATGAAGTAAGCTAAGCAGCTAAGTACCAACTGGCTGCTCTTGACTCAGTGGAGAAACGCGCTAAGCGCCTTATAGGTGACGAATCGCTGGTGGAAGCTAGACTGCAAAGTCTGAAACATCGGCGCCATTGTCGACCTCATCGTCGCTTACCATCAGGCGAGATCGAGGTCAAATGCGGGTTTAGAAGTAAATAAAAAAATAAAAAACGATATTTTAAAGATCTTATGTAATATATAATTATAACTAAGCTAAGTTCGTAAGTTGTATTATACCTCCATAAACTATATTTATATTGAATAAATATTATGTTAATCACGATTTCAGTATATTATTGCAACAGCCTGCTCATCCTCTATATAAAATAATAATAATAATAATAATAATAATAATAAAAGTTGGATTATAATATTATATATCAAGATGAAGTTGATTGAGCAACCACTTTCATTACAAGTTAGTAACATTAATGTAGAACGAAAGTCGCAACATATTAGTTAGTAACATTAATGTAGAACGAAAGTCGCAACATATTAATTAGTAACATTAATGTAGAACGAAAGTCGCAACATATTAATTAGTAACATTAATGTAGAACGAAAGTCGCAACATATTAATTAGTAACATTAATGTAGAACGAAAGTCGCAACATATTAATTAGTAACATTAATGTAGAACGAAAGTCGCAACATATTAATTAGTAACATTAATGTAGAACGAAAGTCGCAACATATTAATTAGTAACATTAATGTAGAACGAAAGTCGCAACATATTAATTAGTAACATTAATGTAGAACGAAAGTCGTAACATATTAATTAGTAACATTAATGTAGAACGAAAGTCGCAACGTATTAATTAGTAACATTAATGTAGAACGAAAGTAGCAACATATTAATTAGTAACATTAATGTAGAACGAAAGTCGCAACATACTAATCATAGTGCACTTTTACCAAACACAATTCGTACTATAATATGTGGTCCGTCAAATTGCGGAAAAACTAACGTAATGATTTCATTACTATTACATGAAAATGGTCTACGATTTAAAAAATTCTATCTATATTCGTAGACTGCATTTCAATCAAAACACTGCTTTCTGACTGAAGTATTAAAAAGAGTCCCAGGCGTCAAATATTTTTTCTTTAACGATACCTAGTTAAGATGTTATTCATCCTAATGATGCTCTCAAATTCCGTTTTTTTATTTTCGATGATAATGTACGATTCAATATGGCATGGTACAAGAAGACGCTCATTCTTCACAGGCATATCGGATACGGACTGCTTGACAGGCCTTTCTTCTGCCATGCATTAGGCTTATTGACACTGCATGCGCAGTTAACATTGAGGCTTCAGTCTGCCGCCTTGCCATGACAGGCCATCAGCCTATTACCATCGCTTCAGTATACCTCCCCTGCGGTAAGGAATTACTCAGGAGGGATATACAAGCACTACTCGACTTAGGCGACTCAGTCATAGTGGCTGGTGACCTCAACTGCAAACATGAGCGATGGAACTCCATCATTTCAAACCCTAACGGCAACAGACTAGACGCATTAGCTGACACGCTCAACTTTGACGTACTAGCTCCCATGTCCCCGACCCACTTTCCCTACACCGTCAACCATCGACCCGACATACTCGACGTGGCTCTCTTCAGGAACGTCTCCTTACGGTTTCGTTCTATAGAGACGCTACATGAGCTTGACTCCGACCACAGACCAGTACAACTCCTTTTAGGTCCGCCTGACTCCTCCGAGCCGGTCACCAGGACAGCAATGAACTGGAAAAAGCTCGAGGAGTCTCTCCAAAATCCTAGTTCCCCCCTACTGGACCAGATTCCTGACATTCTCACCTCCAAAGACGACACAGTGCTGGCGGTCAATGCCCTCACCAGTCACCTCGGTAACGTCATTAGTGACGCCTCCAGGCGGGTTCCAGCGTCGAATGATCGACGCTGGGAGCTGCCTGAGGATATGAGGGAGCTGTTGACGGCAAAGAACGCCGCCACTCGAGCTTACGACAATTACCCGACTGATGACAACAGGAGACGGCTACGCGCTTTACAGAGGGACGTAAAGGATCGCATGGCCGAGCTCCGCAACCGTAGGTGGGACGATCTGCTTTCGGAGATCTCGCCATCCCACCAGGCCTACTGGCGCTTGGCGAGAGCTCTTAAATCAGAAACTGTCTCAGAGATGCCCCCACTAAACCGACCGAACCAAACTCCCGCGTTTGACGACATCGAAAAGGCCGAATGCCTCGCCGACAGCCTGGAAAGCCAGTGCTCCCCTTCCCGCGAACCCGTCGATCCAACCCACCTCGATATGGTGGACCGCGAAGTCGAATCCAGGGCACAGGTGCCCCCGTCCGATCCCCCGCTTGATCCGATTACGGCTCAGGAGGTTCATACCGCTATCAAAGGTCTTAAACAGAAAAAAGCCCCCGGCTCAGACGGAATTACCAACAGGGTTCTCAAATTGCTCCCTGCTCCCCTGATTTGCCTATTGGCATCTATTTTCAACACCGCAATGTCCAACTGCTCCTTTCCAGACGCCTGGAAGGAAGCAGTTGTCATAGGTATTCCCAAACCAGGTAAACCGCGCTCCGAACCCACCAGTTATCGCCCCATCAGTCTCCTCAAGACAATGGGGAAAGTCTACGAACGACTTCTCAATAATCGCCTCCATGGCATTGCAAAGTCCAAAGGTTTAATCCCTGACGTCCAGTTTGGCTTCAGACCCGGACACTCGTGCGTCCAGCAGGTGCACCGCATCACGGAACACATACTGGAGGGACTCAATTATTCGCGTAAGCCGATCCCCACAGGGGCGCTATTCTTCGACGTGGCGAAAGCGTTCGACAAAGTCTGGCACAACGGTTTGATATATAAGTTATACCAAATCGGGGTGCCGGATCGTCTCGTACTCATACTACGGGACTTCCTCAGGAATCGAACCTTTCGCTACCGCGTCGAGGGATCGCTCTCCTCCCCTCGCCAAATCAGAGCCGGAGTCCCCCAGGGCTCCGTCCTCTCGCCACTCCTCTTCTCGCTGTATACCAGCGACATCCCTCGCCATCCAAAGGTAGAACTCGCGCTATTTGCGGACGACACCGCTCTCTACACCTCTGATAGGAACAGGGCTCGTATCACCCGGATTCTCCAATCCGCCGCCACCGCCCTAGGCGAATGGTTTCGGAAGTGGAGAATCGAGGTGAACCCTGACAAAAGCGCCGCCATTCTCTTCGCTAGGGGTCGTGCCCCTGATACGACCACCCATGTTCGGAATAACATAGGGCAACTCTCACTTTTCGGCAGACCTATCCCTTGGGAGAACAAGGTCAAATATCTAGGAGTCACCCTTGATAGAGGTATGACCTTCGAGCCACACGTAAAACGCGTCCGCGACCGCGCAGCATTCATTCTCGGCCGGTTACACCCGATGCTAGGCAAGGGGAGTAAAATGTCACTTAGAAATAAGTTGACAATTTACAAAACTTGCATCCGTCCAATCCTCACGTACGCAAGCGTGACATTCGCGCACTCTTGCCACATTCGCCGCCTTCAGGTTATCCAAAATAGGTTCATGCGTAGAGCAACCGGTGCTCCATGGTACCTACGTAACGTAGACCTCCATCACGATTTGGAACTCCCCACGATCGCTCAATACATGAAGTTAGCGTCTCGACGCTTCTTCGAGCAAGCTCCCCACCACCCAAACCCTCTAGTAGCAAACGCCGCCGCTTATTCGACTAACGGTTTACCGACATCCCGTTGACGACGTCGGCCTAGACACGTCCTAGACGACCCCGACGACGCCATCACGATCTCCATCGCGGAAGCCACTCCGCCACCCAATAGTAGTTCACACACAGCACCTTCATACCGCCCGCGCCGGCGCGGGCGGCGACCCGCTTCTGGCGCTGTCACGCGCTATCGGCGTATTCCAGGCCGCTTCTCCCCGACCCCTCCGTCCCCAGCGACGTCCTAAGCCGAGGTCCGTACCCACCTGGGTGCCCTTAGGCAGTCGCTTCTTATAGTAGTTTTTAAGTCCTCCTCTAGGCTGGAGCCCATTTAGCGCTCGCCCCAAAAAACCCGGTGAAGCTGTAAAGGTCATTAGGACCAACAGCAATTATCAGTACGAAAAAAAAAAAAAAAAAAACTGCATGCGCTTCAACTTACGTTAGACGCATGCCGCTGTGCGCTGTCAAAAGCGATGCGTGCGCTTAGCGCATGCGCTGTACGCACGCGCCAGCGTCGGTGTTGAACAGGAAGACAAACTCAGTCAAGTGTCAAAGGTGTGACGCGTGCGATGTTGACAGCGCACATAACGCGTACGCACAGCGCATTCGTCTAATCTAACGCAATTGGAAGCGCACCAGTAATTAAGCCAATTGGGGAACATAGTGACGAGGGGTCTATATCCGCGTGGCCAGGTCGTGCTGTCCGGTTACTCATGGATTAATCGGTCATGATGATATGAGGATTTTTTCTGACGACTGGGAATTTCTTGTTTCCTTGTTCCCGGAAAAGAGGACCTACTATCAAGAACTGGGGCAGTGAAGACTTGGGGACGGAGGGGGAGCCCACTTCTTCTTCACCCGAGGGTGTCAAACGCTGTGGTTTCTCAGTAGTCAATACCAGAGAGTTTTATTCACTACACGTTACGGTTATTGTCAAAACGATTAACGGTCATTCTCAAAAGCAGGCGTTCTCCGCCTAATTTTCGTCACGATTTTCAAACTTAAATTAATAGTCGTATAATTAATTATGAAAAATCATGAAAAGATATATACCTACATCTTGACACGTTTGGCTCTATGGTATGTGCCGTAGGAGTGAGGACCCACATAAATCGGACTAGGTAGCTCAAACTCTTTGTACCTATATAGGTACCTACATGTACAGTGGAAGACATCGTGCTATACTCTGTGGAACCCTGTCGCAATTAGTATATGTATGTAACTTTGTGTGAAATAATTTGAAGTGACAAATAAGTCAGCCTTATCGTGTAGTGTTTCCAAATATGTTCCTTATATTACATACCTACCTAGGTAGGGTATATATCTACGAATGAGTGTTCCTTACTGTACCTGTACCTACATAACAGAGTAACAATAAGTACCTACAATGCCTATACAATAAGTAGCTACTTAGTAATTCCATGCACTAGAGCAGCGGTCGCCAACCGTTCGGCTGACAAGGGCCGCATAGTGGCAAATGTGGGCCCGCACTCGAAATATGAAATATTTATTAATAAACTTGTTCATAATTTTTGAAAATATTTATAATTTTATTTATATGTAGGAGCAATGGCATAAAATGAGGAAATATAATAAAAACACTTAAACGAGATCTTTAACGTACATAACTGTACTCAATTATACAAAATTTAGTGAGACGTTTGAGGCTGTATTTGCGTGGCTATTTGTTGTATGTGAGCTTTCATGTTTGTAGTTGAAATATGAAAATTCTTGTTTCACTCAATCGACCAGCACGGACGGAGCGCGGTTGGCAATTGCGATCACAGCTTAGAGTATATGTCCGAGATTGTCATCGCGCGCGGGCATTTCGTTCGTTCGGTCATCGGCACGGCAGGGCCGCGGCCGGGAACAACTCCCTCGTACGGTAGGTTCACAACGCAGATCGCAGATCGGCCTACACGGGCGCGCTTACCTTTAAATGCACGCTTGCTCGAACTTTGCGCGTGCATAACGGAATTATCTATTTAGATATTATAGACTTTCATTTACAAAACGGCCACGGGCCGCGGGTTGCCAACCGCTGCACTAAAGAGGTTGGTTATCTTTTTATATCGAATTATGTGATAAAATTAGTGGTATCAAGGTATCACATGTTGTATTAAACAGAATGGTTATCTTTATAAACCGATTATGTGATAAAATTATTGGAATTTAGATACCTAGGAAACTACTGATATCAAACATTGTTTCTTTGTGCGTTTTGTTTTTTTGTTATAATACATACAGATTAAACATGTAACTCTTCTTAGACTAAGTATCACATATTCAGACTGACAGACCTACATCTCGATCCCACTCATCCACGATCCGTCTGATCCCACCACTCCCCAATCTGTTTTAAGGTTCCGTACCAGAACGGTAAAAGTGGAATCCTTATGTTGAGACTTCGGTGTCCATCCGTTGGCACAGCTTTTTTTCTCAGTAATTACTAATGCTATCAACTTGTTTGGCACATACGAGTACTTAATTGTTTCATTATAGAACTCGCTTGCCCGCATCGATAGAGTCTTCCACTGTAGTACATACAACTTGCCAATAGTATTACTCTGGGAACACCAGTGAATACAACCAATTTCATTTATTATAAAACAAAATCATTTTTAATTCAGACACAAACTGTCCTTAAACATTATTGGTAATAATACTTATTAAGCATTTCGGCCCACTTAACCAGTGGATCTAGCTTGATGACACATCATTCCAGTGTACAACTTGCTTATTATTTATATTATTAGCAGGAAGCTAGAATCAGTCAGCCTGGTTCTTCAAGCTTCGTATTTATATGTATTTATATGTATGCCGCGAGCTTAGATTGTAAATGGCGAGCCTAAATTGTACTTCACTATTTCCTTCTCTATCTTTTGTTTGTTGTTTTCTATTTGTGCAATAAAGTGTATGTCAGCGAAAACAACAAGTGACGTCATAGTGCACGTGCAATGCCCACCTGCGCTTGTGACGTAGCAAACACGCAACATCAGCCGATACCACGTCATGTCGCCCGCCACTACCTGGCCTCTATAAAAGCGGGCCAACCATCGTTGTAGTGGCCATCGTACCCCCAGAGAATTTAAGGAACGTCAGATACCCGTCACTGAATCTATATTCGCACCGCGAAAGAAGGAAATGAACAAAGACTTTCTGATGTTCTCCCAGGACAAGGGACATACAAAACTGCCAACGGCACCCTAACGCCCCACCCGTGGTTACGGGTGGCGACAGACACCCCTGTAGAGGGCATCACGCCCTGGAACGGGCTCCCCACGCCCCCTAGGGGACGTGAGAAGATTTCGACTGGAATGTGGGATGATTCTCTAGCGGCTCGTCGACGAGGCAGTCGGACTTGATATTTTATTCGAGAATATTGCATTTCAGAATAATTAACCGTAACTGGTTGCTATCAGGGGACTCTCGTATCGCCGGTTACTGTTGAATATCTAACCGGTGACTAGTGGTTGCTATTGAGACGGTTGACCCGTGGCTAGATAGTATCGAGTAACTAGGCAGTAACTAATTTTCCGTTAAATAACTCTAAAATAAGTTGATTGAGTCAATATAGTTATTAAATTATATTTCTCTGGTCAATACCTAGGTATTATTATATAATCCCCTGTGACACTGTAATGTCCGGCTGAGGCCAACAGTAGGTAGGTACCTACAGTCCGTGTCGATAATAATAATTGATTAATAAATTATCAAAGGAAATGTGTAAGTATTAAGTACAAGTACTTACTAATTCCATGATTTATCATTCAATATCGCTGGAAATAAACGCACAGCCGTATCTAGGCCCCGCTGCGTCGGGGGCCTCAATTAGGTGTCTATTTTTTAAATGAATATTTTTGTTGCTTAAGTAGAACAGAAAAGCAAACGGGCCTCATGGTGGTAAGTGGTCACGTCGACAGTAGACACCTCACCTTACTGTACGTACTGTATGTTACAAGGTTACCGATGCGCCGGTCGCCTTGACAACTTAAGATGGAGTGCCTCATGTTCCGGTAATAACGCTGGGGTCTCCTTCAAGCCAGGAATGTTTTATGACAGATATAACTAAAAGGGTGGTAGTGGGGTAAAACCAAAACAGGCAGACGTGCACAAAAACATACAACCTTAAAAATGCTCGGAGTTGACGAAAAATAGAGTCGTTGTGTTGCTGCTGTCATGTTCCATGGAACAAGCCGCCGTGGTTCTAGTACCTAATGATTTATTCGCTTTCCTCACAGAAAAACGATAGACATACAGACATACAGACATTTCACGACGAATCGAGGACTACTATGTTGTAGGTTACATAGATAGTATAAGTAGCAGCTCAACCTCGTGGTGCTTTGTCACTTTAACTGAAATAGGTATATTTTTACTCCTGCTCCTACATGCGCCGCGCTGTCCAGCACAGCGCCCCACTCCCTGCCGTAGATTACATACCTACCTACGGCGCTGCGTGTTTATCATTATCTTATCGTAATCTGTAATGCCCAACCCTGGTCTATCTGCAAATTCCATCATATATAAGTCGTGAATTGTTCGCGAACTGAAAGTGTACAAAAAGTATTCAGTCCAGCAGATCACTCCAGCTGCGCAATAACATTATATATTAGTACATAGATATCATTACTTCCAACCTAATTAATTATAATGGCTCGAACACTGGACATGTACTGGCAAGACGAATGCCCAGATGTGCGAGCGCGCAACGCGCAGCTGCTGGAGTCGCGGCACCTGGCCGACTGCGAGCTCGCGGCGGGCGCGGCGCGCACGCTCGTGCCGGCGCACCGGCTGCTGCTCGCCGCGGCCTCGCCCGTGCTCGAGGCGCGACTATACGGCGCGTCCGCCGAGCGACCCGCGCCCGTCGACCTCTCCGACGTGGAGCTCGGCACCCTGAAAATTGCTCTCCGGTGAGTTCAGTCAACATAGTCAACACAGTCGCGGCACCTGGCCGACTGCGAGCTCGCGGCGGGCGCGGCGCGCACGCTCGTGCCGGCGCGCCGGCTGCTGCTCGCCGCGCCCGTCGACCTCTCCGACGTGGAGCTCGGCACCCTGAACATTGCTCTCCGGTGAGTTCAGTCAACATAGTCAACACAGTCGCGGCACCCGGCCGCCTGGGCGCGCGCCCCTGTCTTTTCTCATTATTTGCTTTGGTGTATACCGGGCCTTAACATCCGGTGGCGTCTGCCTTCCTTATAAGTACAATAAGAAGAAGACGTTCCCAGGTACTTACTGCGATGTTTGTGTGTAAGTAGGTACGGAGCGAGCGGGAGGGAGATGAGTGAAACCACCGAGCGATGGATCGAGACTGATTTATTAGTAACATAAATGCACCATACACCACAATTTCCCCTCAATAACCGACAGACTACGTAACTAAAAATATAAAACATAACAGTGACTATTCTAAATAAAAACGCTGTGGAGGGCGTCTAACTCTGCGACTCCTTGGTGCGCCTAGATTAGCGTCTTGCTCAGTATTAGCGGATGCTTCACTTTCACACGAACTTTCTGATTCGCGACCAGAATTAGACGCCAACTCCGAGACTGGTTGATTCATCATTATTTTGAAGCAAAACACTAGGATTAAACAGTGGTACAAGATCTATAATGTCGTCATTATCTTCTGCTTCTTCGTAAGGAGGCGAAGGGGGCGAGTCTTTCAATGGGGATGCAAGCGGTGACGCATGAGGTATAACCTCTTGTTAATTTGCAGTTATTGTTTTATTTTCATTACACTGAGATGACGTCATCACTTGTAACTGTTCCTCCTTCCCCTCCTTTTGCCCCTCTGATAATTCTAAATAACAACCATCAAGTATGGGATCATAGCTATCTGATTCTGATACACATGGAATTTTAATTATTTGATCTATATGACGTCTATGTATAAGTATATCATCATCGAATGTAACCTCATACATATTGTTACCAATACTTACTTACAACCTCGCCTTTTCCCCATACTTCCTTATTACACTTCCATTTCTTACACATCACAATATCACCCATCGAAATGCTGCGTTATTTACCTCCAAACTTTATTATTTGTTTATTTTGATTTTGTTCTACAATTTTTTTAGTGTCTGGCTTGATCGAGTCCAAACATGAACGCAATTTATGTCCGAGCAACATTTCGCTGGGCGACTTTTGTGTAGTTGACTGTTCGCTATTTCGATAGTTTAACAAAAATCTACTTAATGCTACATCGATAGCGGTTCCTTCGTGTAATGCCTTTTTTAAACATTTTTTTACCAAGCCGACTGCATTTTCGGCGGCACCATTGCTACGTGCGTGACGTGGTGGTGTTAATTTGTGTAAAATTCCATTTTTGGTCATAAAATTCGAAAATTGTTCGCTCGTGAATGGTGGCCCGTTATCAGTTACTATCTCGTGAGGTAGCCCGAATCTAGCGAAAGCTTCACGTAATTGACGAATTGTCGCGTCCGCACTAGTTGTGCTCACCTTACTCACTTCAATCCATTTTGATTGCGAGTCAATTATGACATGGTAATATATTTTTTTAAACGGACCTAGAAAATCTAGATGTAATCTGTACCATGGTGTTGTTGGCCAAGGCCATGGCACCAAGTTGCTCTTGACCGGGTTAGGTCGCTCTTTCAAACATACTTCACACGACAAACACATTAACTCAATATCCTTGTCTATGCTCGGCCAATAAACATAAGCCCGCGCTAAGGATTTAGTTTTCACGATACCCTTATGACTTGCATGTAATTGCTTCAATATATTTTTTTGTAAAACTTTCGGTACTATAACCCTATATCCAAACATTAAACAACCATGCTCAGTTGTAATAAAATCTTTTCTATTATAAAAATTTATATATTCGTCCGATAGTTTTTCGTATTCTGGCCAACCATGTACCACATAACCATATATTTTATTTAAAACCAAATCTTTTTTTGTTTGTTCCGCGATTTCTTTAAAAGATACTGGCGATGTCGACTCAATACAATAGGAAACATTGCAGTCAGCATTGCTATTAACATTTTTTCGTTCCTTACAACTACGGCTTCTACGTCCTTTAACGACATGTCCGTCATAATATTTGCCGCCCTTGATAACGAATCCGTTAAACAGTTTTCTTTCGATCTTACGCATTTAATCGTATAATTATATTCACTTAAAATTATAGACCATCGCTGTAAGCGCCCCGCCATCATCAAAGGAATACCAGTTTTTGGGCCAAAGTAAAATGCCTTCCATACACATATTCATGAAATCGTTGCACTCCAAAAATGACTGCTAAACCCTCTCGACAAATCTGGCTGTAATTACGTTCAGACGACGTAAGTGTGCGACTCGCGTGACACGCCCGTCAGGCAACTCGTGCGCAAGCCACGCCCCCACTCCGACCGGCGACGCGTCACAGAACAAAAGTACTGGCAGAGATGGATTGAAATGTATTAGAACATCTGATTCCTTTAATGATTTTTTTTATGCTGTTAAATGCATTTTCACATCTATCTGACCAATCCCACTTGTTTCCTTTTTTAAGTAACGCATAAAGAGGTTCCATCGTGATGCTAATATTTTTAACACATTTCGAATAATAATTAATCATACCTAAAACGGCTCTCAATTGTGAGATATCTTGCGGGCGTTCCGCAGCCAACACTGCGTCTACTTTTTTTCTCTCAGTATGCAACCCTTCGGCATCAATCACATGCCCCAAATAAGTTACCCGCTTTTGAAAGAAGCAACACTTATCTCTGGTTATGCGCAAGCCACAATCATCTAATATTTTAAAAACTTTTTATAAATTATGGATGTGTTCTTGTGTAGTTTCTCCAGTAATTATCAAGTCATCGACGAATATACATAGCTACATGTTTCATTGTAAACAGATGATCCATTATTCGTTGGAACTTATTTGGTGCGGTCTCGATTCCGAAGGGTAGTCTATTGTAAACAACGTTTCCCCTATGCGTCACGACCATCGTGACACGGCTTTTTTGACACAGAATCTAAAAAAAATTGTCGGTAAGCACTACGTAAATCGATTTTACTGAACGTTTTCCTTCCTCGAAGGGTCGCAAATATGTCCTCCACACGAGGGAGGGGGTATTTATCATCACAAAGGACCGGATTCACCGTTACTTTAAAATCACCACAAAGACGAAGGTTCCCCGATGGTTTCTTAACAGGTACGATCGGCGTTCCCCACGAGCCGACGTCCTCGACCGGGCTGATGATGCCTTCGGCCTGGAGTCGCTCGAGTTCCGCATCGACCGCGGGGCGTAGCGCGTGCGGCACGACGCGCGCCCGCTTCCATACGGGCGCCGCGTCCGCACTCACTCGCAAACTTACAGTGCCGCGATTGAATGTCCCGATACCTGGCTCGAATACATTTTTAAATTGTTTTATCAAATCCTTTAAAACCGTTTCGCTTTCATCACAGGACACCTGTGCTATCATCGGTAATGAAATTTCTAATTCGAGCATCCATTTTCGTCCAAGTATCGGAGGGCAATTTCCATTATCGATAACGTATAGTTTTGAAGTAAACGATTTATTATTGTTGACAACATTCACGGGCATCGTACCGACAAGTTTAATTTTTTCACCACTATAAACCGTTATCATTTTATCGGTTTCACATAATGGCCTTTCTTGAAAAAGCTTATCGTAAGTAATTTTGGAAATTGCACTTACCGAGCACTTTTACACACGTGACTTATGTGGCCCACTTTTTCACACTTGTAACACGTAGCACTGACATACGCACAACCATCGGCCGAATGCTGCCGCGAACCGCACCGATAACACTGCGACATGCCTTGCGAGGCGCGCCCGGCGCCGCTGCCGCCGCCCCGGCCGCCTCGCGAGCGCGGCGCGCGCGCCCCGGCGCCGGCGCACGGCCCGCCCGGCCCGGCCGGCGCGCCGCCGCGCACCGCGAACACGGCGGGCGACGCCGACGCACGGGCACCGCCGCCACTGCTCCCGCTTAACCTGGCCTCCTGCTCGGCCGCCTCCAACGAAGACGCCAAAACCACAGCTCGCTGGAATGTCACCTCCCGTTCCGTCAACAATCGTTGCCTATACTTGTCGTTTCTGAGACCGTTAATGAATTGATCACGCAAATTTTCTTCTAACGATTCTTGACCTCTAAATTTGCATGTTGTAGCTAATTTTTTTAATCGCAGAAGATATTCATTTACGCTTTCTGTAGGCGATTGTTGACATGCACGAAACTTCATTCTCTCCGCTATTTCACTCGACTTCGGGTTTAGGTGATCGTCGACAAGCTGCACCAGTTCAACGAATGATTTTTTTTCCGGTTCACTGGGACTGCAAAGCACCGTCATACACCACACTTAAGGGAGGTGGGAGCACAATCGCCCCCGTAAGATTCAATTAATTAAACTGTTAATAAATTTTAATAATTATCGAAATGAAAGTCTTTATTCTACTACTGCAATAATTAGTCTTTATTTAAGTAATTATCTAAACATTTTAAAACGGCATAGGAAAAAGATACGATATTTTTTTTAAAATTGGGGAAAAGAACGGTTTTGCCCCCACATTGGGGCACAATCGACCCAGCTTATTTTAATGGGGGCATAACCGTTTACTCACAAAAATCGCCGTTTTCGTGAGCCCATACAGAACATCCCGTGCATTTAAGCCAGTAATCGATAATTTATTTCAAAATTTAACGTAAATCTATTTTTGAAAAGTCGATATTAAAACAATACAGTCCTTGCGTTCTCTTTGTGTTCCCTGAAAACAAAGGTTTAGGTAAAATCATTTTAACGTCAGACAATGAGACCATGGCAATATCTGGGACATTAGGTAAATGGAATTTATTTGGATTTTTTACAGATTTCCTCAGAAAAGTGACCTCGGTCTCATTGCCTTTCTCCCCAATAACTTTTCCTATGTAATAAAACTTTTTTCCTTTCACCTCAAACTCGATTAACATGAAATTCCCTTCCTTTGGAGAACTATCCAGAGGGCAAAAGTTATTGGGGTCTACAACCACAGTTATCTCCTCTTCTTCCTCAAACATCGGTTCTTCTTCGGAATATATGCTGATATGATCATCTTCTTCGTTAGAGCTGTCGCTTTGCACATTTTTTATTTTCTTAGCCTTCGATTTGTTTATTTTCGTCCTTTCTTTTATTTGAATTTCATTGGAGGTTGATGTTGCAATCGTGGTCTTCTTTCTCTTACTTTCACTCACTTTCTTAGTAGCAGTACCTTGGGACTTTCTCTTTATTTTCAATTCCTTTTCTTCTTTCTTTTTAGCTTTTTTCAATTCTTTTTCTCCTTTGTCTCTAGCTTTTTTCAATTCTTTTTCTTCTTTCTCTCTAGCAATGGTCTCCAGCTCTGTTTTGTAAGGTGAACTTGTGAGGACAGCGGTTTTTCCCTTTCTTTTCGTTTGTCCAGAATTGGGTTGCCTTCCACCACCAGGAATTTTAATAAGATCTTTGGGTGATGTGAACTTGAACGAACAATTGGGTAACGATGGATGTGAATGCATTTGGTGCGTAGGCTTAGCAGAATCTGCATGATCAGAATGATTAGGTCCTAGTAACCTACTTGTTGAGTCGTTCGCAGAATTATTTTGTAAGAAGAGCGCATCACAGCACTCTTCCTGCGGAGACAAACGTGGCGGCGTCATTTGTAAATCTAATTGGTCCTATCTTTTAGTAGATTCAATGGAAATCAGCGCATTTGGCTCTTGGGCATTATCTGTTGCATGAAGCTGTTTGGGAATTTCAACAACAGCAATAGTTTTCCCTATGCTAGTTTCTCTATCAGTGGTATGAGAATTTGGAGTGTCTGATTTCTGTTGAAATTCGGTTTGAATTGTGATTGCCATTGCAGTTTGTGTGTCCTTGTCAGAAATTTCAGAATGAGCAACATTTTGTGATGTAGAAAGAATTAGAGGTGATGAACATAGTGTTTGGTCAGAGTCAACATCAGATTCATCATTTGAATCTGGGTGCTGATGGGAGGTTTCAGCAACAGCAATATTTGGCTGCATTGCAGTTTCTTCCGTTACAGCAGGTCTTTCAGTAGTTTCCGCCGGTTCAAACATCCAGTCCTCAAATACGTCTCGATCTAAGGGAACAATTCCTGTCTTTTTGAAGCCGTTCACAGCTGTCATCACTGTTGCAGATTTCATATATGCAGTTCCAAATAATTCTGGAACTTGATATTCTGTTACCATCCTTGGAGACTCTTTCCGCATCCATTTTCTGACTTCTGCCGAATAATAGTGGCTTAATGGTGCCATAAAAGCCACGTCCAGTGGTTGGATATTGTGTGTACAATGGGGCGGAAAACAAATGACAACAACATTATTGATTGCTGCAACAGCTTTGTTGATGAAAGCCAGGTTCTTAGTATGCGTGGAGTGGCCATCTAATAACAAAAGTACTGGCTTTTCCTTTGTAGGTTTTGCATGTGTTAGAAAATGATCAAACCATCTCAAAAATATATCTGATTGCATGTAACCACTTTGGTGATACGCAGCCACTGAACCTGGTGGCGCTTTTTCTAGAAGATTTATATTTTTCGGAGCTCTGACTCGGGGAAAAACGAAAAGCGGCGGTATGTAGTGGCCAGAAGCGCTGACACAAATTTCAAATGTGATCGACTTTCCTCGTTCTCCTGATGTCAAAGAACCAATCTGCGCTTTTCCTTTTCTAGCCAGTACTTTCGATATTTTTTTCGGTACCGTTGAAATACCTGTCTCATCGACATTGAATATTCGGTCGGGGGTGAACTGATATTTGTCCATCGATTCTGTCAATAAGTCAAAAAAATTATTCACAGACACTTTATTAAAGCCCATGGCTCTGGCTCCAGAAGTTCCTTCTGGTGTACGTAGGCTTATAATCGGATTTCTATTCAGAAAATTTGCAACCCATTTGTATCCAGCCATACCGGTCTCTTTATCAAAGTTATGCTTAATGTTATTCTTTTCTGCCAACTGAAATGCAATTTCTCGCAAATCTTTAATTGTAATGGGAAACAGTCGGCTTTCAAGTTGAAGGATATGGTCTACCATACTTTGTTCTTGTTCTTTTGTGAATACGGTTTTGAAGTTGCCTAATCCTTTCTCTCCGCTGTTTTCAATTTCCTTAACTCCATCTCTAACTTTTTTTACCCTATCTCTGAGAGTGCTGGTAGGCACATTATAATTTTTGGATGCTGTTTTATAACCCATCTCATTCTTAGTAACAGCTTCAACGGCGCTCTTCATAGCTGTTTCGTTCCATGACTGTCGCTGTGTACGACGAACGTAATTCCGAACCATTTTGTGCAGATCACAGTGACACCTAGAATAAAACACATACTTTAACGATAAAATTATGTGGGGGCACTACCGCGCCCATATGCGGTCATGCCCCTATGTGGTTTTGCCCTAACAGCTGACAACAGCGAATGCTCTTTATAATTTCTACAAATTTGAGGTTATTTTAATCACTCGCAATGTTTACAATACCTGAATGAAGGTTCTTCGGTGATGAATTGACATAAAACTCATATCTAGGCGTTTACACTGAATACTGAAATTTTTAAAATCACTTAGTAATTATAAGATTCTTACCGAAATTCATTTAATTTCACATAACTTTGTTCTAAAACACTGCAGCGATTTCCGAACAATAAGCACGAAACCGCCATATGTCAGACTCACGTTTGACAGTAAAACTGTTGCCAGTGGATTAAATAAACCTAACAAAATGGTAGTAAACGGTTGTGCCCCCATATGCGGTTTTGCCCCCAGATCTACATAATAATACTCCTATCTCAAAAATTGAGTGTCATTTTTTCGTTCCAGATACATCTACACGGATGACCTCACAATAAACTCTTGTGAGGAGGCTTGTGCAGTGTACCGATTCGCAAGCCAGTACATGATGAGGGGCCTACAGGCGCTCTGTGCGGAATACTTGATGGGGAACATCAAGGCACAAGACGCCTGCGCCTCCTATGAGCTGGCAAAGCTGGTCGGGGAGAGACAGCTGGCAGAACTATGTTTAAAGGTGAAGATTTGCCAATGGGCAATGTGAACATTCTTCTTCTTGTCTTATGAGCTAACCACATTCAGTATTGTGGGCCGCCTTAAATGCCTGAATGAATTTTTAAAAAGAAATATAATTTTTGTAGAACCAAGTGCTGAAAATCTTGAATAATAATAATAATCACTTCCATAATCCTAAATATCTACGTGCTGAAGATATTTAATGAAAGATTTTTGACAACATGGTGTTCAATGAAGAGTAGTTGGCGAGTAGTAGTTAAAGTCAACGAGGAACAGTTTGCTCCCAAGAACTCTTCATTGAACTACTGGGAACTACATAAACACTTACAGATAATATAAAGTTCTTTATAACATATTTGCTCGTAAAGTGGCTGTAATTACACCAATTTCAATATCGTAATGTATCTCATTACGCACTTGTGCGTTATAGTAATGTGAAACGCACGAGTTTTTTTAAATAAAGTAACATGTACGGTTTTTTAAGATGCTCCGTCTAAAAATGAACGATACTTTTTAAAATCTTAGCAAAGAGTTTTTATGTTAAAAAAGTGGTCAATATTTTATGAATAAAATTAACTTTGGGAGATAAAATATAATAAATAAAGATTTAATTCTTTAATTTAATTAATTTTGACAATAAATTACAACCATTTATCTGTAACAAAAACACAAAAATATTAATTTACTTTATTAGTAATACTGGCTGTTTTTGTACCTTTACCTAAAAAAAGTTGATGCGCGCGCATCGCTAATTTGTGGACAAGTAAAATTATTCCGCGCGCTTTTTCTTTTCGCTGTATTGTTTTTATTTGAAAATGTCGTCAAGTAGTGATGAATTTATTAATTTGACACCGCCACAAGTCTTAAACGCAGCGAAAAAGGCTACTCTAAGCCTCTTGCCTGAAAAATCGACCGATAGATACTTACAAGCGTATCAAAATTTCATCATATGGAAAACAAGCAAAGATGCAAATTCATTTTCAGAAAATGTGTTTTTAGCATATTTCATGGAACTTTCTCAAAAATATAAGTCAAGCTCATTGTGGTGCTACTATTCAATGCTAAAAAGCAACTGGCAACGTAACAATCACTTTTAAAAATTGTTCAAATTTCTATAACTGCTTTAACAAGTAATTAAAGATTTATTCGTTTAAGAAAGTCAAAGTTTTATTTATTTCCTCGTAAATATGTTATAAAACGTCGTATGACATACGTGCGCTTTGAAAATTACAGCCTCTGCTTCCTTATAGCCCTCGCCTACGGCTCGGGCTAGCAATATCGCCTCGGCTGTAATTTTCAACTTACCGCACTTATATCATAATGTACTATTACAGCTGACGATGTTCAGACTTCGGGTATATGTAGGTAATTTGTCTCCTCATACGTCTGATATTCTATCCCACCTCCTACCTATGTGTTTGAGCATATCAGACCTTATTTGCATTATCAACTTCCTAAAACTATTTCAGACAATGGAAGAAAAAACAATAGAGGTTCTAGAGGCGAACAGCCTAGCCGAGGCCCAGCCGGAGACGCTGGCGACTCTGTTCGCCCTGGAGCCGCTGAACATAGACTCGGAATTGCAGCTGTTGGCCGCCGCCGAGCGGTACGTGCGCGCGCAGGACGGACCTCGCCGGGAGGGGGGCGACGCGTCTCGAGCGGGGCAGGTCAGTGACGTCTCACTGACGCCGTGAGGTGACTGTTCTCTCTACAGCCGGTACACATAGAGTAGGAGCTGCAGCTGTTGGCCGTCGCTGAGCGGAAAGCGCGCGCGGCACCGGGAGGGGGGCGCCCCGTTTTTTAAAAATTGGATACGACAAACAGGCAGGCGCGCCACCTGATGGTAAGTAGTCACCGTCGCCTAGAGACACGTGCAGTACCGGAGGTATTGCACGTGTGTTGTCGCCCGTGAGCGTCAGTCAGCGAACGTCTCGAGCGGGGCAGGCCAGTGTTCAGTGACGTCTTACTGACGTCGTGAGGTGACTGTTCTCTCTACAGCCACTAGACATAGAGTCGGAGCTGCAGCTGTTGACTGTCGCCGAGCGGAAAGCGCGCGCCGGGAGGAGGGCGGCGCGTCTCGAGCGGAGCAGGTCAGGTGGGCTACTGGGCTTCAGTGACGTCTCACTGACGACGGCTCAGGTAGCTGTACGGTGCGGGAGGAATGACGGATGACGTAACAACCATAGAAGAAGGACCCCCCAAACCCGTTCTCCCTCCCAGGCCCGTACCGAGCAGCTACCTAAGGCGTCATCTCAGTTTACCGGTAAAGAGCCCTTCAATGTAAATAATGTTTTACTGTGTGTTTCACACACTACAGTGTCGGTGGGTGACCGCCGATACATTTGTATCTGACCTCTCCATGTCTTGGAAGGCACATTAAACCGTCGTAGGTCAGCCCAGACGCGGATCCAGTTCCATTCCATTCCTCCCGCCGTTGTGGTACCGCCCGTTCTAAATAGCAAGACAGGGTTCCCTGAATAGGAGTAGGTATGTAGCCTACCTGTAGTGATCTCTAATATATTGATATTGAAGCAACGAATACATTTTTAGGCGTGAAATTTGAAAATTTATATGAATTTAAGTACTTATATCGGTCTAGGTTAGGTCTTTTAGCGAATTTTGGATTTGAAACTGTTTCGTCCTACAAGAGGTAAAAGAGAACGCAAATGAGATAAGTATTACTAACCACAAGAAAGAGCAACTGCATGCCATGCCGGGCGGAAGGTACCTTATTAACTATTTATTCAAAATGTCGTAATTTATCACAGACCCCAGCTACTGCCAGGGAGGCTGGGGACGAGTCAAGTGTGAGCGGCGCCAGTACTTCCCCGGCGACCAGCAGCACGCAGCCCGAGTCTGATGCTAGAAAAGGTACCATGTTATTTTGATTTTTGCATTTCAATTCGAAAGATCACTAAAATTCAGGTAATTCGCAACTTATTTGGACAAGAACTACAAACGTTGTAGAACAGTGTAATTGCGCTCCTGAGCTAGGTGCTCAGTGCCTTGTACCTTCTATTTTAATATTCTCTGGTACTAATGAGACTACTCGGTAAAACAACTGGACACGGCCGTCATTATGAACATAGCGTACAGTAAGGCAACAAGCCACAGCAACCTTCCCGTGTACTCGTATGGGACGGATAAGAATATCCTTGCCGCCCCGCGGTAAGCGTGTCGTACGAGGCGACTGACCCGAGTAACACCCCTTCAGCGTGCGCCTGGCTAGCGACCACTGTTCTATGTAAAGTCTGTCGTCAGATGTATTCGCTTCGGCGTTGATGTGTTTCGGCAGTGTTTATAGAAGAGTACTTCCAAGCCCGTCTGCTCTTCATCTCTCGTCTCTTAGGCCTCATCGTCACTTACCACCAGGTGAGATTGAGGTCAAACGACTCGTCGCATAAATAAGCTATCACTGCCCGCGTGTCACAGGCGCAGGCGCGTGCGCAGCTGACGGCGCAGTGCGCGCCGCGCTGCGTCACGTGCGGCTCCTCACGCTGCGCCCGGATGAGTTCGCGGAATATCCCAGCCTGGGCTCGCTGCTCAGCGAGAAAGAAATATTTGCAATAATTATGAACATAGCGTCTGATAAGTCATCAATACCGATGCCAGCAGGGTTCTCAACCAGCAGGATACCAAGAAACCAGGTAAGTTGTAGGTGCCGATTATTATTATTATTATATCTTATCACACGATTACTTACCGTCAGTTGCACGAAATCTCCTTGAAGTCGTCTTCATTAAAACACGTGCTGTCTCTTTCTACGCCTTCCTATCAATAGATCACACCCTTTCCTCTCGAGTGATAAGTGAGCTCTGATAGCGAACCAAGGGTGTGGGCCATGGGTGTGTGCTCAATGGTTTGGACAAGTTCCATACATGCCCGACTGAATGTATGGGGCGATGCTCACAGTGCCACACTGGCCAGTAGGTACCTGTAGACGCGGGTTGCTCAAGTAATAGTAGCGTATATGCATGTATTAATTTTATGGTTTTAACTGATTGTTCTGTTTACGTTGGTACTTTGCCGTAAAAAAATATATCATTTATATAAATATGAATATTTATTGTAATGAAAATAAATATTTAAAACTGCAATCACACCGGGTTAAACGCCTCCATTTTGGCGCGCTCTCTGTGACGTCAACAACCTGCCAGGTGGAGTGTTCAGCCAAACAAAGCAAATTACGGTGACGTCACGTTTCGGTCTAACCAATAGCGTGCGTTTTGCTATTTCGAATCTCTCTCACATTTTTCCCACTTCTATTCATTTGCGGCTAGTTTAAAACGGTTTAAATTAGAATGACTATAAGTAGGTATGAATCTAGGTACATATTATAACTTTGTCTTGTTATATCATGTGATCATGTAATACGTTTCTTTAGACTAACCTTTAGTTTAGAAAATCCTAAAGTCGCGGGTTCGAATCACACTAATGCTGTTATATAAATATACTTGCATACAGTACCACGTCTATTCTATTAATGTCTCTTGAAAATCTTCGTGTCTCATACAATCGTCGACAGGTGATATGAAATACCAAGACTGTATATAGGTTGCTATTTTATTAGATTAAAATATTTACAGGGTGTATGTGCTGGTAATTATAAATCGTATAACAACCCTAAAAAGAAATTGTTTTGATTTTAAATCGGCGACACATGATCTTATTAGTGACGGGGCGCCCCAGTATGTAGTCACGGCCATTAAAATGACAGTAAATCAGTGTTGCCATTATGAACCACAAAAATCGTACGATTGTTCATGAATTAAATATTTATATAGTTAATTTGTTTTAAATCGGATCACATGACTGATGTAAGGAGATGATTATTTTGTTACCAATTTACAATATTTGTCCATACCTTTGTTTCATTCGTAATTCATCATATGCTGAATACATTACGCAAAATAACGCTCCGTCCTCTCGCCACTCCTCTTCTCGCTGTATACCAGCGACATCCCTCGCCATCCAAAGGTAGAACTCGCGCTATTTGCGGACGACACCTCTGATAGGAACAGGGCTCGTATCACCCGGATTCTCCAATCCGCCGCCACCGCCCTAGGCGAATGGTTTCGGAAGTGGAGAATCGAGGTGAACCCTGACAAAAGCGCCGCCATTCTCTTCGCTAGGGGTCGTGCCCCTGATACGACCACCCATGTTCGGAATAACATAGGGCAACTCTCACTTTTCGGCAGACCTATCCCTTGGGAGAAAAAGGTCAAATATCTAGGAGTCACCCTTGATAGAGGTATGACCTTCGAGCCACACATAAAACGCGTCCGCGACCGCGCAGCATTCATTCTCGGCCGGTTACACCCGATGCTAGGCAAGGGGAGTAAAATGTCACTTAGAAATAAGCTGACAATTTACAAAACTTGCATCCGTCCAATCCTCACGTACGCAAGCGTGACATTCGCGCACTATTGCCACATTCGCCGCCTTCAGGTTCTCCAAAATAGGTTCATGCGTAGAGCAACCGGTGCTCCATGGTACCTACGTAACGTAGACCTCCATCACGATTTGGAACTCCCCACGATCGCTCAATACATGAAGTTAGCGTCTCGACGCTTCTTCGAGCAAGCTCCCCACCAAACCCTGTAGTAGTAAGCGCCGCCGCTTATTCGACTAACGGTTTACCGACATCCCGTCGACGACGTCGGCCTAGACACGTCCTAGACGACCCCGACGACGCCATCACGATCTTCATCGCGGAAGCCACTCCCCCACCCGATAGTAGTTCACACACAGCACCTACATACCGCCCGCGCTGGCGGGGGCGTCGACCCGCTTCTGGCGCTTACACGCGCTATCGGCGTATTCCAGGCCGCTTCTCCCCGACCCCTCCCTCCCCAGCGACGTCCTAAGCCGAGGTCCGTACCCACCCCCACCTGGGTGCCCTTAGGCAGTCGCTTCTTATAGTAGTTTTTAAGTCCTCCTCTAGGCTGGAGCGCATTTAGCGCTCGCCCCAAAAACCCTGGTGAAGCTGTAAAGGTCATTAGGACCAACAGCAATTATCAGTACAAAAAAAACATTACGTAATGTCGAAAATCGATAAAATGACAACACTAAAGAAGAAAGGTTCACACCGCCATCTATCAATTTTGTGTAAAATGACAACAAGCGTAATTCTTTGTAGCACCCATAGATGTCTCTAATAATAAAATCGTATTTTATAATTTGTAAATCACTTATTACAATATGTTTAACTTGAAATTACATAAATTTCGATATTTGTCTCGCACTTATTAACGATGCTGCACGTAGCGCCATCTAGTTTACGATTATGTCAGGAATTACGAGATCTTAGGCATTCACCACCAGGCCCGTGGACTCTCGGGTTTGAGATGTACTATGGGTGGTTCTATGTTGAAACCCTCTCACAATATTAATTTTATACTGAAACCCTCCATAACACCACATCGAATGCAATTTGCGGATAGGACTTGACCATGTCCACTCCACAAGATCGGTGGGGCTCGTAGCCAGTTGCGAGCACGGTTGGGCGCGGTCAGTACCGGGACGGGTAGGGGCACGTTATCAACTGAGCCTCTCCGTGCCTCGGAGAGCGCGAGCGCGAGTCGATTATAATTGAATACTGATGATGTCAGTTATGTTTGAATTTAATTCATAATGGGTTTTTTCATTCGACTACCGTCATAGTTTTGCTTTACGCAAAAACGAACAAAACGTAAAATATTCTGCAAAAAAGACATTTTTTTAGTGTGTTGTGGTGACTTTACGAGTACTTTACGAGTACTTCTCGGCAATTGCATTCTGACTTTCATTATTTTTAACTTAAAATATAGCTAAGTTTAGGCGGCCACACATAGCGGTGGACATTCAATCAGAACGTAGCGGTAGCCGTATAAAACACAGCATAGAGAAGTCGGTTATTTCAATTCATAAAAGTTTAGTATTCCAAGAATTTAATGAAGCAGCAACGTGCGGTGGCTCGGCAGTTGCGTGTTCGACTGAATATCGCTTGCTCTCAGAGCGCGTGTTCGATTCACGCCTTTCGACCATTTACTCCTGCGCATTGACGGTCTGTTTATATTTTTATGCACGTGCGCAACGATGCTTCATACAGACGCTGCTCATGACGTTGTACGTGCGCAAGGTAGACGCGTGGAGCCGAGTGTTCACATGCGCAATGATGGCCATCAGTCATCATCTTCAGCCAGGCTTCCTCTGTGAGTCTGGAGTTCCATGCATCATCCACATATCATTCATAATTTGAGGTCGTGGTGATAGATTTTATACCGTCGCCTTACGCAAGCAAGATATACGGTGCTCGTGCGCAACAATGATGCACCAACACCCCGCTCATACCGCTCTGGCTGCGCAAGGTGTGCGAAGATTGAGCTGAAGAATGTACTACGCAATGGCTAATTAGATTCCTATATTGACTTTGTCATCCTTTGCATTTAATATAAATGCATCATTGGCAAGATTATCTTACAAGCTTATAATAATCACATTCCAGACTTATTTTTATTTCGGTCTGCTGTGACATAATTTCTGTTTGACGTTAAAAATGTACGTATACTTAGGCACGTAGTGTTGTAGCGGCGCCAAGATCAACACGATCAAGCCAACTGCTGCCGGCCCAATGGATCCGCAATGAAACCAACATGGCGGCTGTAGTAGGTAAATTCGCGCCAAATTCGAAGGATAGATGTCGCTTACTCTCAATTTTAAGTCTGGAATGTGGTAAGTATGCTTAATAACAATTTTATTTTCAGGTGAGGTATTTTCGCAGTACCGAAGTGCACAAGGCGGCATTTTTATTTGTAGTACTCTAGTAATAGAATGAGAACAAATCAATCCCTAAAAGGAAGAAACAGAACACAAACTTATTTCAATGAAATGATCGCATTATAATCTACCCGCACACTGCGACCCCTGTTGCTTAATCTATGATATTATGTGTTCTCTTGTTTTAACGCGCGTCACTGCACGAGCGTGTTGATTTACTGAATTAACTCGCCATTACAAAATTATTATAAAAGTAAACAGTGCGTAAATTAATATAAAAACAGTAAGTTACTTACTGAAACAGTGTTATTAACTGTAAACCAAATGTATCTTCACACAATTAGCTATAATGGCGTCGTTTTTTTTCTCACGCTGAAGAACATAACTGTTCAAGGAGCACTGCACCCACGCGTCCCACGCCTTGAACGTTTGGCATCGAACTAATCGAAGTGTTGCGCCGGCACCGCATATCGATGGAACACAGTGTCCGCATCTAGTACGCTAGTACATAGATATCGTTGTATGGAGATCAATAATTAATAACATAATATGTATGTAGCAGAAATGCTTGCATTTCTGTGTTTCGGTTTGAAGGGTAAGAGAGCCAGCGTAATGTCCGGCACATGAGGCAATCCATCTTAGTCCTCAAGGTTAGCAGCGCATCAAAAACCCTCTAATATTAATAAAGTGAGGTGAGATGTCTGTGGGCGATGGTGACCACATACCATCAGGTGGCCCGTTTGCTCTCCTTATTTAATAAAAAAAAAAAAAAAGTACATTCATTTAATTGGCCTCACCGTTTTGTATGACAATTTTGACGGTGGACTGTCAACGTGTTAAACGATGCACAGTTATAATGTGTTAAGGTTAGGACTTCACCGGTCCGGTGACATGCGGCCACGCTTCAGCTCGCTACCACCAATCACAAACGTCGCCCCTCCCTCCCTCCCCCCGTGTGTTTGTTCGCTGCAACCGAACCACAAGGGAACCGGCCTCGTGAAGTCCGATACTACGCGCGATATGAAGAAGGAATCAAATTGAAAACCGATAAACACATTCAGGCCACCATAGTACCTATCTAATCTACATAATTAAGTCTGTACGGAACCCTCGGAGCGGTCTCCACACCAGTGGCAGTCGGTTGGTTTTTATTCTCCTGGTCAGAGTATAATTTTCGATACTTTCTCCTCTGCAGTCACTTGTCGCACCGGCAGCGGTGGATACCGGGACAGGAGGAACCACCTTCCGATGCACCATCCCCGATGTCGCCTCGCGCTGCTACGAACAGCGGTACATATATGAAGTGTTCAACGTGCAAGGTCTGTCGTGGAGGGTCACGGCATGTCATTATAATAACATGACTAATAATACGATGACCGAAGAAACGAAACCTTTAGTGATTTATCTCGAGTGCAATTGGGAGTCAGTTGAAGAGTGTCGGTGTGACGCGGACGTGGAGTGCAGGATCCTGTCGCGTTCAGGAGACGTGCTACACTCCGAGAAGAGGAACTTCATATTTCGAAGGTTTGTTCGTATTTGTAGTTACTAAACATGCACAGAACATTTTGCAAATCAATAACAATAAATTAAAAATTAAGAAACCCCGACTCAGGGCCGTAACGAGAGCTGAATTTATGGCAGTGAAGCTTTCGGGTAGGTACCCCCCCCCCCCCCCCCCCCCCCCCCCCATATTAAGGTCTGTGCTACTCTGTCTATGTCAAGGTAGGGTGGGACAGGACATTGCCCCATAATGCCCCCCTGGCTACGGCCCTGCCCCGAGTTAACATTATTTTATTTACACTTTATTGTACGACAATACACTTAATAAAAAACAATTAAAATGAGACATTGTACAAAGGGTGAACTTATCTCTAAAAGAGATTTCTTCCAGCAAACCCGCGAAAGTGAAAGATGCGTTATAATCAGAGTTCGGATGAGTGGTGTCATTACATGCAATAATGTGGACAAGCCTTCCTAAATTTATTTTTATTTATTTTATTTATTTATTCTTTTACACTTTTGTGTACAGGTGAGCTAAATTATTACTGAAATAAACATGCCTTCTAAATAAAGAACATTTTTTGTATTATATTTTTTTTAATAAAATATCGGTTAGTTACGACTTATTATTGAAGTAAATTATCAATATTTTCTCTAAATTTTCATTGGTTAGTTTATTCCTCTTCACATCCAAAATATATTTATGTGCCGAAAAACTCCTTTCGCAATCCACAGATGTTAGCGGAGCAAACTTAAGCATTTTAATGGGAATATCGTTTTGCCAATATGATTCGGAGTCCATTTTCTCTCCAAGGCATTGTATAATTTTGAAATCTGGATTTCTCTTAAGTATTGCTTTCATTTTTTTTTGTAATCGGATTCCCATTTCTCCTGGTATACAGTTTAGATTATGCAACATATCTTGTTTTTTTCTTAAAGTATACTCCAATGGATTCGAATGTGATTGTAACTTTTTTATCAATTGTGGAATTGATTCAAAATGTTGACAAATGAAGTGTAATTGCGATGAAACTTCAACTGATTGCATTAATTGCTTACACTTAGGAAATCAAATTACTCATCAAATTGTAAATAGTGGACGTGTTTGAACAGAAATTTCAAGCACCTTTCTTTGAAGTTTAGGTAACACCAACACAAACAGATTTCTTTATTGCCTGTAATATAGAAAATAACAGTACCTATAGCTAAAATTATTGATAGCCTAAACAAAAAATTAAACGAGCCAGTTAACATTTTGCCATACCATCTCCACGTCGAATTTTATTAATTTCAATTTTCGTCATGAGTTCACTTGAAAATTGGCGATATTCTTCCGGGGAAATCATGGTTTCATTATATTATAGGCAAAAAAAAAAATTCTTTTATTTCATGCGAAATGTCAGATAAGACAATGTAATTTAATTATAAAAGAGAAAACACAGAAAAGGTTTGAACACGAAGACTTTACTCACGCTTTCAGTATTTTTAAAATAAGATTTTATTTTAGTAATAATTTAGGAAGGCATGTCCATATTATTGCATGTAATGACACCGCTCATCCGAACTCTGGTTATAATTTAGAGGTAGACAGACATAGAGTGTACGACAAATAAAAATAAATACAATATATAAAGACAACTATAATAAATATGCATGTAATGACACCGCTCATCCGAACTCTGGTTATAATTTAGAGGTAGACAGACATAGAGTGTACGACAAATAAAAATAAATACAATATATAAAGACAACTATAATAAATATGCATGTAATGACACCGCTCATCCGAACTCTGGTTATAATTTAGAGGTAGACAGACATAGAGTGTACGACAAATAAAAATAAATACAATATATAAAGACAACTATAATAAATAAATATGCATATATAGACATATAAGCACAGATATGCAATAAGTGGCAATAACTATAGAATAAATATCTCTAAAAATACAATACATATTATACATATACGTACATACATATATAGTACATACATAACATTGTGGAGATCCCCTGACTTTTTCCTGGTCATCATCAGGTCCTCGTGATTCCATTCTTGTGAGAAGGGAGGGCACCATGGTCATAAACTGTACTACTACCGTACCAGAGATCACTGACATCAGACATAAGTACTCCAAGATCTTGGAAACCTCTGATCCAATTGTTATCACACAAGGCTAAGAACACTCTCCACACATTTCTGTTAAATAAAAACATCCGCGTCATAATCGGATCATCGGTTCTCGAGTTATGATGCCACAGACAAACAAACATACGCGTCAAACTAATAGCGCTCCTTCCCTTCAGTCCGGGGTTAAAACAGCGCCATGAGCAGGTGTGACGGAGAATAAATATTTTTTTTTTCTTTTGATATTATTATTCAATCCACAAATAATATGTATAATGTAGCAGGTAAGTAAGTACTCGTATATTGTACCTATAGTTCAGATTCTTTAGAATCAAATAAATAATTCTGATTCTTGTATTTTTATTGCAGTGACAACCGTCTTTGGTTTATTAGTAACCTATCATGGGACCTCGTAAAGCGCTTCGACCACCGCGACTCGCCGAACGTCCTGTCTCTCAGAGTGGAGGTGCAGGTGACCGTCACCAGACCGCCGACCCGTACCCTCAACTGACTGACTAGATAGGTCTACACCGGTGCCGAGTCGATCGCGGTAAAATGATCAAGAGTGTTGGTTACTCAGTGACTAGTAGTGTACGGTCTTTGTTGGACTGTTGCCGGCGCGCGGAGTAGGTACCCACATCAGACATCAGCCTCGCAGCGGATGTGTTGCGTCGGTGGCGTCGTGGCTAGGACGCCGGACTCCCGTGCGGGAGGGCCGGGTTCGAAACCAGGCATTGCCATGTTCCGATGAGTTTTTCAGGTTTTTCGAAAGACGAACGGTGAAGGAAAACATCGTGAGGAAACCTGTACACTGAGATAAGCAGTGTGATCTGTGAAATGGGGAAGGCAATGGCGAACCACCCCTTTAAATCTGCCACGAGAGTCGTTCTATGTGATTATAGAAGTACCTTTTCAAAGACTCACGCACATTTACCGACTGTTCTAACGGTGATGGAAAACATCGTGAGGAAACCTGCATGTCTGACCGAACCGCACAGCACTGGGCCCGCTCGGTGGATCATGGCCCGTACCCCCTCGTGCAAGGGGAGGCCTGTGCCCCGACAGTGGGCACATTAATAGGCTGATGATGATGCTGCGCCCGAGTTCACTATTAACGATTATCATAAGATGTTTTAGTCCTTTCGCTATTTGCACTGTATTACGTAACGAAGTGTATGTCAAGTTATGTACGCGTGATGTTTGGAGTACATTCTAGATTGTAAATTAGAACTAAGTGTATGTATAATAATATGAATGTAGTCAGTTAATTATTAGTCTGTTAATGTTGTTCCTTTTAATGTTGTTACACTTCTTTGTTTTTATTTTATTTACTTATAAGCACGCAAACAGACTACCTTCATATTGTCATTAGTACGTACCTAGGGTACCTACTATAAGGACTAAGTATTTGTATAATAAATATTGAACTAAAAACCTTTTGTCTTTTTTTGCTCTTAACTTAAACTACGTGTATTATCAGACGTATCAAGTTTTAGTACCTATTTGTTGTTCAGCCAATATTCTAGCCAGTTTTTATGTTCCTAGATAATACAGTTCATCGGTCTAACAGGACGCTTACCTACGAGTAAGTAATAAGAGATCATGAAGGAAGGAACGCCCGCCGTACAGCGCCATCTGTCGGCACTAGGCACTGTCTCAGTTGTAACATTATCAAAAAAAATAGTTATAAAAACACATACATACTGTGAGACCGCTCTGCCCCGGCTAGAGAAATGGAGCCACCTGATCGGTAGAAACAAGATGAGACGAAAAGTAAAACTAAAATAAAGTAAAATATTACAATTACTTGTTTCGGAAACCTCTCGCTCTCTCAAAATTAAGATTAAAAACAAATTTGTAACGCCGTGGAAAATGATCACCGTGGAAAAAGTAATACAGTGGAAAGAAAACAAAGGAAAAATGTTACTCCACGGAAATTGTTAAAAGGTAAAAACCCTCTCAAACTAACCGATGAATCTTAGAAATATGTAACCTTTATGAAACGTTTCAAAACACATGCAGTACATTCATGATACATTTCTCTTAAAAATTAAACAGTTATTTTAAAAACTGTTCTATGAGCTACTCAAAGTCTTCTTTAACATTAAAGAAACAAATGAAAGTATTTTGAAACATGAACTTATGTTTAATTGAACTTCTAATGATATATCTATATGGAAACAACTGATGAAACCCTATCTCAGCTCTTCCAAATAAAAACACTAAAATTCTAAATTAACTTGTGTTAATTAATTAGATCCACTCATTTTAAACACATCATTGTTGGCTTCATGAGAAAGGCCCAACACCTTGAGAGCTGTCCTTGTCCAGATCTCGTTGTAGAAAACCACATTTTTCTTGTGGAATATCCGACAAAATTGCCATGTTATTGGAACACCATTTTTGTAGTTCGAAACTACCGAACTCTAAAAGTGATATCAGATCTCTTTTTAATTGAATCGTTCCTTCGATGGTGTTGTTACTGTGTGATGGTGGGAAAAAGCCTCTATTTTTCTTAATAATGTTGCCATATTACAATGCTGTAATACTACTTAAATCTATTACACATCCTCCTTAAACAAACACGAAGTTTTTGATCTCTCTAGTTTTTACATTACTCTGTGCTTGCTTGTCAAAGTGACATAATAACAAAATCTGTTGCGATTTGCGAATCTTAAAACAATTCTCACTTTACGCAATTACAAACAATATAGAGTGCTAAAAAATCTACCAGTTACTTAGGCGAGTGAGAACTTGACATGTAAACATTGGAGGTATATCAAGAGTTTACATAGTTGTGCATCGAAATGTTATCTAACGATGAATTCTCAAGATGTTATACACATTATCAATATAAGAAGTCTATGTTTTGTATGCAAATATTAATAAAAATAGCTGTAAACTGAATTGTGTACATACTTATTTTCTACCTTAATTAAAAAATGTTCATACCTACTTATTTTATACCTTAAAAATGTTCAATCAAGAGACACTCTTGGTAAGAAATTAGGTTACACTTTTATCACTGTAGTGTTTTTAGATGATGCAATAGTCAGTCCAAAATGCACTTAATTACAGCACAAACACTTAGGTTTCTTTTTCACTTGTCTCCCAGATCTAGTAGTGAGTACCTTATCTTCTGTATCCTCGTCTGATGTCGACTCAGAGCTCCAAGAGGCAGTGCTTGAACAAGGAGTATCACAGGGAGTCTGTGAGCTCGATCTCTCAATTCTCAGATCCGGTGTTGAAGTGCTCTTTCTCATATCTTGTGTAGGTGTACTGGCTGTCCTATTATATCTTCAATTAGGGTCAGGCTCTTTGTGTTTATAAAAAGGTAGTATTTCTTCATGACGTTCTTGTGATGAGGCCATCCTTCTTTTATGTAAGTATAGATTTCCTTTGATATATTATCTTCATGCTGAGCCTCTTTAATTTTTTGAAGGCGTTCATCCGTATAAGGCATTTCCTTCATTATGCTGAGGAACGTCATTCTGTCAAGTCTATCTTCTTTTTCCAGGATGTCTTTATCTTCCTCCAGGGTGGGGAGTGGGCCCTCGACAACATATCAGCTGTATACATATACTTGCCTGGAACATGCTCTATTTTGTAAGTAAATGGCGTCATCCTCATGCGAAATCTTTGGAGTCTCATAGGAAGGTCTACTATCGGCTTGGAGCCTAGTATGGATACAAGGGGTTTATGATCCGTACGTATGGTGAACGATGGTAGTCCTTGGAGATATAGTTTGAAGCGTTCACAGGCCATGGTAGTTGCACAAGCTTCTTTTTCTATCATTGCATACCGTTGTTGAGTAGGTGTAAATGCCGTGGACCAAAAGTGAACTGGTTTCCATTCGTCTCCATGTTTCTGTTCTAAAACAGCTCCTATTCCATGTTGGGATGCGTCTGCTGAGACTCTGGTCTCCAGCCGTGGATCGTAGTGTGCTAGCTGAGGGGCTGAAGTTAGCAGTTTCTTGATTTCTTGGAAGGCCTTAGTGTGTTCATCCTTCCATTCTCTTGGAGAATCTTTCTTCAGTAGGTCACGGAGGGGTTTTGTGACATCTGCTGTATTTTTCAGGAACCTTAGATGCTGGTTAACCGCTCCCATAAAGCTTCTTAGTGCTGTCAAGTCTTTAGGTATGGGTAGGTCGATTATGGCTTTTACCTTGTCTTGAAGTGGTTGTACTCCATTGGCTGTCACCTTATAACCTAGAAATGTGCACTCTGTTGTTCTGAAGATGCATTTCTCACGGTTCAGGGTTATACCGCCTTTGTGAAGAGCTCTTAGTACTTCTCGTAGGTTTGCATCATGTTCCTCTGCTGTTCTGCCATACACTAAGGTGTCATCGACATGATTTACACAACCTTTCATGCCTGATAGCAGAATTGACATCTTTCGTTGAAAAACTTCACTTGAGGAGTTCATTCCCATGGGCATTCTATTAAATCTGTACCTCCCAAACGGGGTAATGAATGTAGTGAGGTCTTTACAATCATCAGTCAGCTCGACTTGAAAATAACTTTTCACAGCGTCGATTTTAGAAAATACTTTAGCTCCGGCGAGCTGTGCTAAGCATTCTTCGACTGTTGGCAATGGGTGAAATTCTCTCATTACTGCCTTGTTTAGCTCTGTATAATCGACTGTGATTCTCACCTTATCAGGGTTGCCCTTCTCTACTACTGGTACCATAGGAGCGCACCACTCTGTAGCATGTGAGACTGGTTCTATCACTTTCATGTCTTGTAGAGCTTGCAAAGTTTTCTCTACTTGGGGTCTTATAGGTATAGAGATGTGTCGTGGCGTAGCGACTGCATAGGGTGTTGCATCTTTCTTCAGCTTTATTTGGTACTTGCCTTCCATCACACCTAGGCCTTTGAACATTTCATTATATTCATCTTCAGGTGGAGTGGTGTTAGAAATTTGCACCTGCATGATCTGTGCTCCCTCATGCCACTGTACTATGCCAAAAGCATCACATTCTGGTAGTCCAAGTAGTGGGGTACGTTGATCTTTTAGTATGTAGATGTCAGTTACCTTTGTGTTATCTTGCCAAGTTATCTGAACATTCTTGCATACTCCACGTCCTGGTAGCACTATACCACATGGTCCCAATAGTTTCTCTTGTACTTCTACGGGTTTAGGTAGTTTTAGTTTCACTCGAAGTTCTGGGCTGATCACCGTATCTATCTTAAACTTCACTGACTTTCCGTTTATTACAATATTAGCAAATTTGGGTTTGGAGCGAGCTATCTTCGTGTATTAATTGAGTCTATAATTTTCTCCTTGTCAATGCTTCCAAAGAAAAATTGTTCATCATCAATCTCATTTACACTCTTAGAAGTCTTGCTTTTCTCCTCCTTCTTTTTCTTGCACACAGCCAACCAATGACCTCGGATTCCACATCCTTTGCAAATGAACTTGCTGGCTTCGCAATCAGCGAATTTATGTTTAGGCGAACGGCCACACTTTCGACAAGTTTCTGAAGTGTTCCCTTGCTTTATCTGTTTCTTTGACTTGTTAACGAGATGAACCTCAGGTGCCGGGTTAGGTTGTGTGAGATTTAGGGCTGCTATATTAGCTTCCACCATCTCGGCATGCCTTACCCTGTTTATTACCGACTCTAGTTTGGGTTCCTCTTCTAAGTTTTGGATCGCCTTAGACAATTCTGCATTTCTCATGCCGGCCACGATTCGGTCTCTGATTAGTTCTTCTTCTAGTTGTCCAAATTCACATGTTTTCGCGAGGGTATGTAGATCTGTGATAAACTCGTCTACGTTTTCTTGTTCTCCCTGTACTCTTTGGTTGAACCGTGCACGTGCGTACATTTTTGTTTTTCTTGCTGTATAGTAATTGTCAAATTTCGCCTTGACTATCTCATACGATTTTTTATCGGCCTCACTTCATGGATGTCAGTATATCGTCGGCACGCGAGCCCATTAAGTATAGCAGAGTGCTAACCTGCGATTCGTTTGTCATACATTTTAAACGCGTTGTTTCTTTATACTGCTCAAATCTCGTAATCCAATTAGACCAATCTTCGGCTTTGAAACTGAATTGCTGCGGCGCCGGCGTGGACACTCCGGGAAGTAGGTTTGCAATCTCGACGTTGTTGTGGGCTGAGTAATTACTTGCGGCTTGTGATTCCTGGGTCAACTGCTCTTGCATTTGTTGAATTAGCACCATTTGCTGGGCAAGCTGAGTTTTTAGCTCCTCCATTGTCTAAATTACAAATTTTTCTCGAATTACACGCGCTGTCACCATGTGTGATGGTGGGAAAAAGCCTTTATTTTTCTTAATAATGTTGCCATATTACAATGCTGTAATACTACTTAAATCTATTACACACTAAGTACTACCTACTTGTAGGTAGGTACTTGAATTTCGTTAAAATAGGTATTCATTATCATTAATTTAAATAAAATGACGATTTAAATGTAGTTGAAGTTATGCGCCCCAATACACGTATACATTACAACAATAAAACTAAACAAAATATTAAATTAGTACCGTTTTTGTTGTTCTCGATTATAATTCCAACATAATCGGTGAAACGGAACGATTTTCTACCAAGTCGAATCATTTATTTCGATAGAGATTGAGAATACCATTTTCATGTAACACTCGACTTTTTCAGTAGACATTTTACTTTCGACTTATGTCGAATATAGAGATTTGTCGAACTCTGCGAGAATTGACTTCCAGCACGACGGCGATTCTCGCAGATGAAATGTCGAATTCGACTTTAGTCCTATCTCATTCGCACACATTACATGTCAGCGTGACAAGACGTTCGTAGTGCTCAAATAAACGACCACCATTAAAAAAATGCGTTCACTCACTTTTCAATCCATTTCGATAGACTTGGCGCTCGACATAGCGATGTCGAGTGCCGGCGACCACTCTTTGCATGTTTATTGCTAGCAGTAGACATATGTCGAACTCGACATATCGAGAATAACAAAAAGCTGTATCAATCGACATCCGCCATTTTATTGCGACAAATATCTCTTTCGAGATTAAGTCGAAAATGCGAGAATTGCCTTCTTGGATGGGACCATGATACGGATGACATCACGCCAGAAAGAATAAACAATATACGACTTTAACAATAAGAAACAGGACAAACTGTTGTGTCTTTTGTCCCTTAAGGTGTAACCGTAGACAGAGTAACCAATAGACGCAATAACATCTGATGTCTCAGTCTTGAGTGACAAGAATAACATTATGTAGGCATCGTAAGTGTGAGAGAGATAGATTTATTTATTTTTTGTCCCTATCGCTGTAACCTATATTTTTGTTGGGCACCAGCTTCAGAAATGACAGTCCGGAGTGAAACATTGCCGTAAGTTTAAAGGTATTCTTACAAATTAAAATTTGAGCAAAATTGAAGCGCTAATCAAGTGTTCGTGTTCGTGTGTTGTATTGTAACGTATCGTCATCGTTATATCGTTAAGACAATGGTAATATGTATTGTAAAAGGGTGCAAAAATAGATCGGAAAACAACGATGCCAATATTACGTTCATAGATCAGTATTGTACTTCGTTTTTCTTTTTATGTTTTAAAACTTACTGTACATAGTTTATGAAGGATCGAGCATGGTTATTTTGCTTGGAATACTAGCTCATAACGATCAAATAACATCGAAAAGTATTTTGTTCTCCTTTACGGCTTTTCATAGAATAAATATACAGAAATTACAGTAGTATTCAACTAGGCCCCCCCTAGCACATTAGGAAGCTATTTCTTTGTGCAATAGTAAAAAGAAACTGGATTAGTTTGATTGACTTTGTTTTAAGGTTTCCGCCTCATGAAATAGAACGTAAAGAATGGATAAAGGCGTGTGATAAAGCAAACTGGACGCCATCCCAAAATAGTCGAAAATGCTCAGTACATTTTGAAACGTCCTTATTCATGATAATTAAAAACAAAACATATTTCAAGCCTTATGCTGTACCCACTGTACATGTTTCGGTAAGTATTTAATAATTATCATTCTTTACAATTAGATTGTCTGATAATAAGTAGTCGTACTTCCAAATGAAGGATACACGATAATACCCGGGATTGCTAGATTTATTCAAGTCATATCTGTCTACACGCGATGTAACCAAACTTTGTCGTTTGAATTTTTGTATTTAGCTCAAAAATCTATTTTGGCTGCTAAGTGTCTAAAAAAGTTGCGAGCTGTTCGTCAAACTGATAATTTATATTTAGCAATAAAATACAAGGTAAATAATAGGTATATTTTGAAATATTTTATTCAACAATTTACATTGTATTCCTATAGGAATCTTAAATCAATACTTATTACATTTATTACATTTCTATATAATATTTAATGTTACATTATTTTATTGACTATGTTCTGTACATATCTATTAACTTACAACTTAAAAAGATGTGTACATATTGGTATCCATACATTCCAGTAGATCTTGACTCTCGTGTCAATATTATCAGTATTAATGTTTTCCACTACGTGTTGTAGACACCTCACCGTACTGTATGTTACAAGGTTACTATTGCGCTGGTCACCTTGACAACTTAAGATGAAGTTCCTCATGTGCCGGTAATAACGCTGGTCTCCTTCAAGCCAGGAATGTTTTGTGACAGATATAACTAAAAGGGTGGTAGTGGGGTAAAACCACAACAGGCAGACGTGCACAAAAACATACCACCTTAAAAATGCTCGGAGTTGACGAAAAATAGACTCGTTGTGTTGCTGCTGTCATGTTCCATGGAACAAGCCGCCGTGGTTCTAGTACCTAATGATTTATTCGCTTTCCTGACAGAAAAACGATAGACATACAGACATTTCACGACGAATCGAGGACTACTACTACGTTGTAGGTTACATAGATAGTATAAGTAGCAGCTCAACCTTGTGGTGCTTTGGCACTTTAACTGAAATACGAATGTCAAGAAATCCTTTAAAAATATTGCGACAGAGTTCCAGAGTTGAAGTTTGATGTATCTCCCACTTTAGATAGTGCGAGTATAGTTCCATTTCCATGTTCCTATCATCTATATCCTATAATAGGTATAGTTTTTACTCCTGCTCCTACATGCGCCGCGCTGTCCAGCACAGCGACCCCACTCCCTGCCGTAGATTACATACCTACGGCGCTGCGTGTTTATCATTATCTTATCGTAATCTGTAATGCCCAACCCTGGCCTATCTGCAAATTCCATCATATATAAGTCGTGAATTGTTCGCGAACTGAAAGTGTACAAAAAGTATTCAGTCCAGCAGATCACTCCAGCTGCGCAATAACATTATATATTAGTACATAGATATCATTGCTTCCCAGCTAATTATAATGGCTCGAACACTGGACATGTACTGGCAAGACGAATGCCCAGACGTGCGAGCGCGCAACGCGCGGTTGCTGGAATCGCGGCACCTGGCCGACTGCGAGCTCGCGGCGGGCGCGGCGCGCACGCTCGTGCCGGCGCACCGGCTGCTGCTCGCCGCGGCCTCGCCCGTGCTCGAGGCGCGACTCTACGGCGCGTCCGCCGAGCGACCCGCGCCCGTCGACCTCTCCGACGTGGAGCTCGACACCCTGCACATTGCTCTCCGGTGAGTTCAGTCAACATAGTCAACACAGTCGCGGCACCCGGCCGACTGCGAGCTCGCGGCGGGCGCGGCGCGCACGCTCGTGCCGGCGCACCGGCTGCTGCTCACCGCGGCCTCGCCCGTGCTCGAGGCGCGACTCTACGGCGCGTCCGCCGAGCGACCCGCGCCCGTCGACCTCTCCGACGTGGAGCTCGGCATCCTGAACATTGCTCTCCGGTGAGTTCAGTCAACATAGTCAACACAGTCGCGGCACCCGGCCGCCTGCGCGCGCCCCCTGTCTTTTCTCATTACTTGCTTTGGTGTATACCGGGCCTTAACATCCGGTGGCCCGATTGCTCGTCTGTCTTCCTTATAAGTACAATGAGAAGAAGCCGTTCCCAGGTACTTACATAATAAAACTCCTATCTCAAAAATTGAGTGTCATTTTTTCGTTCCAGATACATCTACACGGATGACCTCACTGTAAACTCGTGTGAGGAGGCCTGCGCTCTGTACCGATTCGCAAGCCAGTACATGATGTGGGGCCTACAGGCGGTCTGTGCGGAATACTTGATGGGGAACGTCAAGGCACAAGACGCCTGCGCCTCCTATGAGCTGGCAAAGCTGGTCGGGGAGAGCCAGCTGGCAGAATTATGTTTAAAGGTGAAGATTTGCCAATGGGCAATGTGAACATTCTTCTTCTTGTCTTGTGAGGTAACCACATTCAGTTTTGTAAGCCGCCTTAAATGCCTAAATAATTTTAAAAAATAAATATAAATTTTGTAGAACCAAGTGCTGAAAATCTTAAATAATAATAATAATCACTTCCATAATCCTAAATATCTACGTGCTGAAGATATTTAATGAAAGATTTTTCACAACATGGTGTTCAATGAAGAGTAGTTGGCGAGTAGTAGTTAAAGTCAACGAGGAACAGTTTGCTCCCAAGAACTCTTCATTGAACTACTGGGAACTACATAAACACTTACAGATAATATAAAGTTCTTTACAGCTAACGATGTTCAGACTGGGTATATGTAGGTAATTTGTCTCCTCATACGTCTGATATTCTATCCCACCTCCTACCTATGTGTTTGAGCATATCAGACCTTATTTGCATTATCAACTTACTAAAACTATTTCAGACAATGGAAGAAAAAACAATAGAGGTTCTAGAGGCGAACAGCCTAGCCGAGGCCCAGCCGGAGACGCTGGCGACTCTGTTCGCCCTGGAGCCGCTGAACATAGACTCGGAGCTGCAGCTGTTGGCCGCCGCCGAGCGGTACGTGCGCGCGCAGGACGGGCCGCGCCGGGAGGGGGGCGACGCGTCTCGAGCGGGGAAGGTCAGTGTTCAGTGACGTCTCAATGACGACGGCTCAGGTAACTGTACGGTGCGGGAGGAATGACGGATGACGTAACAACCATAGAAGCAGGCACCCCCCAAACCCTCCCAGGCCCGTACCGAGCAGCTACCTAAGGCGTCGTCTCAGTTTACCGGTAAAGAGCCCTTCAATTTAAATAATGTTTTACTGACGTGTGTTTCACACACTACAGTGTGGGTGGGTGACCGCCGATACATTTGTATCTGACCTCTCCATGTCTTGGAAGGCACATTAAACCGTCGTAGGTCAGCCCAGACGCGGATCCAGTTCCATTCCATTCCTCCCGCCGTTGTGGTACCGCCCGTTCTAAATAGCAAGACAGGGTTCCCTGAATAGGAGTAGGTATGTAACCTACCTGTAGTGATCTCTAATATATTGATATTGAAGCAACGAATACATTTTTAGGCGTGAAATATCGGTCTAGGTTAGGTCTTTTAGCGAATTTTGGATTTGAAACTGTTTCGTCCTACAAGAGGTATAATTAAGGTTTATAAAAGAGACTGTGAACGATATGAGGCATGTAAGTATTGCTTCATGTTGAATAACAACGGGTCGGTTAGGTACCTTTGTTTAGGGTGGGGGGGGGGGGGGGGGGGGGCTAACGCACATGAGATAAGTACTACAAACCACAAGAAAGAGCAACTGCATGCCATGCCCGTCGCGGTCGGAAGGTACCTTATTAACTATTTATTCAAAATGTCGTAATTTATCACAGACCCCAGCTACTGCCAGGGAGGCTGGGGACGAGTCAAGTGTGAGCGGCGCCAGTGCTGCCCCGGCGACCAGCAGCACGCAGCCCGAGTCTGATTCTAGAAAAGGTACCATGTTATTTTGCTATATTAATTTTTGCATTTCAATTCGAAAGATCACTAAAATTCAGGTAATTCGCAACTTATTTGGACAAGAACTACAAACGTTGTAGAACAGTGTAATTGCGCTCCTGAGCTTAGGTGCTCAGTGCCTTGTACCTTCTATTTTAATATTCTCTGGTACTAGTGAGACTACTCGGTGAAACAACTGGGAACGGCCGTCATTATGAACATAGCGTACAGTAAGGCAACAAGCCACAGCAACCTTCCCGTGTACTCGTATGGGACGGATAAGAATATCCTTGCCGCCCCGCGGTAAGCGTGTCGTACGAGGCGACTGACCCGAGTAACACCCCTTCAGCGTGCGCCTGGCTAGCGACCACTGTTCTATGTAAAGTCTGTCGTCAGATGTATTCGCTTTGGCGTTGATGTGTTTCGGCAGTGTTTATAGAAGAGTGCTTCTAAGCCCGTCTGCTCTTCATCTCTCGTCTCTTAGGCCTCATCGTCACTTACCACCAGGTGAGATTGAGGTCAAACGACTCGTCGCATAAATAAGCTATCACTGCCCGCTTGTCACAGGCGCATGCGCGTGCGCAGATGACGGCGCAGTGCGCGCCGCGCTGCGTCACGTGCGGCTCCTCACGCTGCGCCCGGATGAGTTCGCGGAATGTCCCAGCCTGGGCTCGCTGCTCAGCGAGAAAGAAATATTTGAAATAATTATGAACATTGTGTCTGATAATTCATCAATACCGATGAGCAGGGTTCTCAACCAGCAGGATACCAAGAAACCAGGTAAGTTGTAGGTGCCGATTATTATTATTATTATATCTTATCACACGATTACTTACCGTCAGTTGCACGAAATCTCCTTGAAGTCGTCTTCATTAAAACACGTGCTGTCTCTTTCTACGCCTTCCTATCAATAGATCACAACCTTTCCTCTCGAGTGATAAGTGAGCTCTGATAGCGAGCCAAGGGTGTGGGCCATGGGTGTGTGCTCAATGGTTTGGACAAGTTCCATACATGCCCGACTGAATGTATGGGGCGATGCTCACAGTGCTACACTGGCGAGTAGGTACCTGTAGACGCGGGTTGCTCGAGTAATAGTAGCGTATATGCATGTATTATTTTTATGGTTTTAACTGGTTGTTCTGTTTACGTTGCTACATTATCAACAAAAACAAAAAATATATCATTTATATAAATATGAATATTTATTGTAATGAAAACAAATATTTAAAACTGCAATCACATCGAGTTAAACGCCTCCATTTTGGCGCGCTCTCTGTGACGTCAGCGTCCACAACAGCCTGCCAGGGTGGAGTGTTCAGTCAGCCAAACAAAGCGAATTACTTGTTGGTTGACGAGCCAACATGGACGGTGACGTCACGTTTCGGTCTAACCAATAGCGTGCGTTTTGCTATTTCGAATCTCTCTCACATTTTTCCCACTTCTATTCATTTGCGGCTAGTTTCAAACAGGTTTAAATAAGAATGACTATAAGTAGGTATGAATCTAGGTACATATTATAAGTTTGTCTTGTTATATCATGTAATCATGTAATACGTTTCTTTAGACTAACCTTTAGTTTAGAAAAGCCTAAAGTCGCGGGTTCGAATCACACTAATGCTGTTATATAAATATACTTGCATACAGTACCACGTCTATTCTATTAATGTCTCTTGAGAATCTTCGTGTCTCATACAATCGTCGACAGTTGATATGAAATACGAAGACTGTATATAGGCTGCTATTTTATTAGATTAAAATATTTACAGGGTGTATGTGCTGGTAATTATAAATCGTATAACAACCCTAAAAAGAAATTTTCTTTCGAGTCATTTTTTTGATTTAAAATCGGCGACAAATGTTTTTTTTTTAATAATGGCCTTTATTGTGTTTCAGGCACAATAATTCCGCCAATGTCGCGTATTAGACGAAACACGAAAAGAGAATTGGCCGGTTATTTTTTTTGTTTAAATTTTTGTGATTTCTTTATGCTGAGAGTCTAAAGTCGACCGGCACCATCTAAAACAAAACAACACAAACATGTATGGACGAGGACAACACAGAAATATATAGATATACAAATATGAAGACATGTGAACAACACAAGAAACGATGGAGTTAGAGTTTTATATTGAACATTTGGATATATTTACATAAATATTTAATAAAGGGAGAATCAACATAGGTTAGAAGGGATTGGAAATTTATAGGACGGGGGATCTCAGGTGGGAGGACATCATATAACGAGAATAAATATCTTGGACAATTAAAAAAAATGTGATCCGATGTTCCCTCATCCAGACCGCATTCACATAGTGAGTGGTCTCTTACTCGAATTTTGGCCAAAAAAACTGGCGTGCAAGCGGCACCCAAACGGAGCCTACAAATGCTTGAAGTGACTTGTTTATCGGCTGCTCTATAACGGAAGAACCATGGTTTGCAAGGGATAAAAGGTTGAATTGACCCATAATATTTACCTACTTTTGACCTTGATGCATTCCACAAGTTGTTCCATGATTCCACCAAATCTCTTCGTGCGATGGACATAAGGTCAGAGGAAATGTTCCTATAATGAGATAAAGATCCAGATTGAACTGCATCTTTAGCCCATGATTCTGCCCATTCGTTGCCCGTTATTCCGCTGTGGCCCGGAATCCATGCTAGAGCAATTTCGAGTCCGCGAGATTCGCAGCGGTGTAGAAGGTCTTTGATTTTAAAAATTGCAGGAAATCTTAATTTATTCCTGAAAGGGTTGGCTAGTATTGCCTCCAAACAGCTTTTTGAGTCAGATAGAATTAAACATCTGTTAATATCATGAGATTCAGCGTAGGAAACAGCGTCCAGGATAGCTATGGATTCTCCTGTGAAAACTGAGGATTCTGGGGGACATTTGCAACTTAAAACAATTTTAAATTTTGGTATCCAGACACCCGTCTTCAGAGAGTTTGGAAGCGTCCGTATACATTCTTGTCCAATCTTTCCAGTTTTTATCAATGATATCATTAAAGATGGAATTTCCACAAGGATCATCTTTAATAACGCCGAGATCCAGTATTATTCGAGGGGTGTGAATAAGTGCGTCGGACCTGCAGGCGAACAACGGGAGAGTGTTGGATTGAAAAGTTGGTGAGGGTAAGTTTTTGAATTTTTGATACGAGTTCAATAAGTTTGGAGGATCTTTATTAGCCCAATAGCCCCCAATGGAAAGAGGGTTTCTAGGAGAGAAAATAACGGGTGAGAACGAAGCTGAGTGGAGCTAAATAGATATCTGTCCGCCAAATATTGTCTACGTAATTTCAGAGGAGGGTCAACGCACTCAACTTGCATCGCATTCTTAGCCGAAGACTTCATTGCACCCATCACTGTACGTAGGCATTTCGCCTGAATTAAATCAAGTTTCTCTATTGCAGTTTTTTGCAGGGTTCCAGGAGGAAAGAGGCTTAATCGAAGTGGCTGCGGATTAAGGCGTTGTATAAGAGCTTCTGGCAGTAAGGGTGAGAACCCCACCAAACCCCAGAAAGTGCTCGCAGGATATTAATATTTTTCTCACATTTTTGAATAACGTAGGAGAGGTGGGCATCGCCAGTCATTTTGGAGTCAAGAATTAGACCCAAAAATCGTACTTTATCCTCAACTGGGAATATTTGTTCATCGCATTTAACTTCAATTGTTGGAGTGGTTTTTTTTCTGGAAAAATCACTACACTACTTTTGGAAACAGAGAGACCGAGGCCATGATCTTCGAGCCAAACGTTAAGGTAGTACATAGCTGAATTTAATCGGGTTGAGACGTCTTCTGCCGACTTAGCTGATGTAAATAATGCGAGGTCATCGGCGTATTGTAAGATGTTACAGAAGGGGTTGACAGCTTGTTCAAGATCGTGAGTATAAATGCTATACAGTAGAGGACTGAGAACGGAGCCTTGGGGTAGACCTTTCCAGATTGATCTAGGGGGAAGAAGGGCTCCTTGAAAACGAACATTAATTGTCCTAGCCATGAAGAGATTCGATATGAAGTGTACAATCCTCACAGGGATACTCAGCTGAAGCAATTTTTGCCTGAGTATAGGAAGATTAACACTATCGTAGGCCGAGGCAATATCCAAAAATACTCCCACTAGGTCTTTCCTATCTGAAAAGGCAAATCGAATATTGGATGTTAAAATGGAACTACATACTAGCTAGGTCTTCCCTATCTGAAAAGGCTAATCGAATATTGGAAGTTAAAATGGAACTACATACTAGCTAGGTCTTCCCTATCTGAAAAGGCTAATCGAATATTGGAAGTTCAAATGGAACTACATACTAGCTAGGTCTTCCCTATCTGAAAAGGCTAATCGAATATTGGAAGTTAAAATGGAACTACATACTAGCTAGGTCTTCCCTATCTGAAAAGGCTAATCGAATATTGGAAGTTAAAATGGAACTACATACTAGCTAGGTCTTCCCTATCTGAAAAGGCTAATCGAATATTGGAAGTTAAAATGGAACTACATACTAGCTAGGTCTTCCCTGTCTGAAAAGGCTAATCGAATATTGGAAGTTAAAATGCTCAAACTATCCGTCGTGCCCCTGCCCTTCCGGAATCCAAATTGGGAACTAGCAATTATACCTCTGTTCGCCATCAGCCATTCTAATCTATTCTTGACCATGTGCTCAAGGATTTTACTAAGGGTGGAAGACAAGGCAATTGACCGATAGGAAGACGCTTCACATGGGTTTTTCCCCGGTTTTAAAATCGGAATAATAATTTGGTTTTTCCAAGAATCCGGAACAAAACCTGTTTGATAAATGTCATTCAGAATGTTGAGGAAAAACCGTTTTGATGGTAAATTAAGTTTAATTATAAAAGAGTAAGGTATGCCATCTTCACCTGGGGACGAATCCTTGAGGCCATTTATGGCATAAAGAAGCTCTGTTAGAGAAAATATATCATTAATAATATAATAATCATCATTAATAAAAATGTAATTGTATGCGGTGAATTTAATGTTAATATTTTAGATAATACTCCCAAAAAATCTAGTTTAATAAATTTATTTCGTAGTTTTAATTTAAATTATGTTTTTTATGAACCCACATGCATCTCAGCGACGTCTGCTACTTGCATTGATAATGTATACTGCGATTGTGACGTATTAACACGAAGTAACATAAGTTAACTTCAGATCATACAGGACAACTTATTGAATTAGCAACAGTATTGAAATGTCCGGTAGAGTGTATATCAGGCAGGCCCATAACTACGCATAAGATAAATACATTTAGGGAATTATTGGCTACAGAATTGTCACTTCTTGAACATATAACGACCCTCAGTTCATGTACAATACCTTTTTCTTAAGTATTAAAGACTGTTACGAATCGATTTTTGACTTAAAAATCTATAAAAGGAACCGTAAACCATCATTTAATGACTGGGCCACAAAGGGTATAAGGAAAAGTTGAGACAGGCTCTATGATCTTTATGCCGAAAAAGCTTACAGACATGACGCAATGTTCCTCGATTACATTAGAGCCTATAGTAAATTATTTAAAAGTGTTTGTTTAAAAGCAAAATCGCTATTTCTACGGGATAAGATTCGATCGTCATCTAATAAAGTGCAGACAGTGTGGTCAATTATTAAATCAGAAACTGGTAAGTCAACAGTTGCTGAACGCGAGTTCAAATTAAAAGATGGCAATAAAATGTTAACAGACAGAGCCGAAGTAGCCAATAAATGTATATCCTTTTTCACAAACATTCCATTAGAAACAACAAGTTCCCTTAATGCCAGTACAGCAGAAGCAATCCGATTGTTGGAATTACATGTAGAGGCTTCTCCAAACGTTCTTAAATTTCAAAAGGTTACCGCTACAACTATTTGCAAAACATTTAAATCTATCAACATAAAAAACCGAAGACCTTTGGGGTCTATCGGTTAAGTTACTAAATTCAGTAATTGATATTTTGGCACCCTGTATGGCATTTATTTTTAATCACTGCATTGATGAAGGAGTATTTCCGGACTTAATGAAGTGTGGTAAGATTCTGCCCTTATTTAAAAGTGGTTGTACTACGGAACCAAGTAACTTTAGACCAATATCTATCTTACCATCGCTTAGCAAAGTTTTTTAAAAAATTATCTTGACTCAACTGACAGCTCACTTCAATTTAAATAATTTGTTTCACAAAAATCAGTTTGGGTTTACAAAGGGTTGTTCGACTGTAGATGCTGCCGCCAGGTTTGTAGGTGCGGTGTTTAACGCTTGGGAGGAGTCACAGGATACTCTTGGAGTGTTTTGTGACTTGTCCAAGGCGTTTGATTGTGTGGACCATTCAACTCTATTAAGTAACTATGTCATTATGGAGTTAAAGACCAGGCCCTTAAACTAATGAAGTCATACTTAAGTGGAAGAGTTCAGCAAGTTGACGTTAAGGGTGTAAAATCCGATGGCATGACGCTTAGAATGGGCGTGCCTCAGGGATCTATTCTCGGCCCGTTTCTTTTCCTTGTCTACATTAACGATCTCCCATGTATGGCTGACAAGTTGTCTGAGATCATTCTTTTTGCCGATGATACTTCATTGTTATTTAAGCTTAACAGAAAGGAACCTAATCTGAGTGCCGTTAACGATGCACTTTCTATAATGCATGGTTGGTTTAGCACAAATAATTTGGTACTGAATCCTAACAAAACCAAGTGTATCAAGTTTACTCTGTGTAATAATAATCTCAGTTTACCGAGTCTTCTCAGTATTGACGGCAAAGATCTGTCACTGAGTGACAACACAAAATTTCTCGGTTTGACGATGGATCCCAAATTGCAGTGAGCCCTCATATTAATGACCACGCTTCGAAACTTAGTTCGGCAGCCTACGCTGTTCGGAAAATACGACAGGTTACTGATGTGGAAACTGCTAGGTTGGTTTACTTTAGTTATTTCCACAGCGTGATGTCCTACGGGATACTACTGTGGGGTAATGCTGCCGACGTACACAGCATATTTGTTATCCAGAAGCGAGCAATTAGAGGTATATACCGTTTGGGATCCAAGTATCTTTGAGAGAACACTTCAAAGAAGTCAATATTTTGACGGTTCCATGCCAATACATACTAGCGACTACAATGTACGCACGTAAACATGTCAGTAGTTTCACTAAAAATAGCGACATCCATAACTATAATACGAGAAGCAAAGACAAGTATGTATTGCCAGGAACGCGGGTAACAAAGATTGTGAAGTCATTCATAGTGAATTCCATAAAATTTTATAATCTTGTCCCAAAAGAAATCAAAATGTTGACTGAAAGAAAATTTAAAATAACGGTTAAAAAATTCTCATCAAAAAATCGTATTATAGTGATGAACAGTACTTAAACGATAACAATGCTTGGCGTGGTCATGACGTGATCTAAAAATTAGTATTATTAATTAATATATATTTGTTTTGTTTTCAATTTCATTATGATTCGTTATTTTGTTTATTATTTTAATTGTTAATTTTATTGTTATTGTGAATGTATATTATTGACGAACAACAGTGTACAATTTGTACCAAATTGAAATAAACGAATTGAATTAAATTTATCAGGGGCAATTGGAGAAGAGATTGGGGAGGGAAAAGAATCTTTCTCAGGGCCGGAAGGGGGAGCAAGTTTATCTGTGAAAGACTCCAACCAAGGAGATGGATCATTAGAAGTATTTAAATTGGATGTAAGGGATCCACGGAACTTTCTAATATTTTTCCAAATCATGGACGGTGGAGAGTTTGGAGACAAACTTTCGCAGAAACCTATCCAACTTCTTTTTTCTTTTTAGAAAATAGTCTTCTAGCCCTGGCTGCGACCCTCTGATATTCAAGTAGAGCAGACTGTAAGGTCCACGGCCGATTGAGGGTTTTGATTAGGATAAACCCTATGTGTGGGAGAGCCATCATTTATAATGCAGACATTAATGTCATCAAATAAATCAACTAGGGAAGACGAAAGGGTATCACAATGGTAAGAACCCCAGGAGGTGTGATGACAATTAAAGTCTCCAAATAGTATCAGGGGGTGCGGAACAGACAAGCAAATAGAATTTAGCTCAGAAATTAGAGCTGAAGAAAGGTGAGGGATATATATCGACAGGAACGTAATACCCATTACTTTAGCAGCAACAGCATTAATTCCCTGAGAGTGGGCAGGGAGGGGGATTTGGGAATAAGTGAAGGATCTATTAATTAATAATGCACAGCCTGCATGGCCGTCATCTCTATCCTCCCGGAGGCACGCGTTCCCAGGAATCCTGAAGTGGGATCCCGGCGTCAGCCATGTCTCCGAGATGGCAGCGACGACAGCAGAGAATTTTCTCAGTAAAAATATTACATCGTGTTTTTTATTTAAAATGCTTCTACAATTCCATTGTAGGATCTCTAGGTACTGACTGTGAGCCATTGGGACTAATACAGGGTGGACCAAAAGTCCGTTAACATTTGAATAGGTCGCTGCGTCGGCGCGGGCGGGGTATTGGCGCGGGGGGTGTTACTACAAGCGAGAGCTACTAATAGGGATTTAGTACCATGGCGTCATTCAGCGGAGCGCAACGCGCATTTTGCGTACGCGAGTACTATCGAAACAACGATTCTACGACCGAAGCTAAACGGAAATTTTGTAATCATTACAATATACGGAACAGAAATCAAGCACCAACAATTCAAACGATTAAAAAATGGGTACAGAAGTTCGAAACAACAGGTTCAACTTTAAGTCAACCACGATCCGGCCGACCTAGGACATCGCGCGATCCAGTAAACATAGAGCGTGTACGAGCGTCTGTTCGAGAACAACCTGGTCTCTCTACTCGAAAGCGGTCTAGTGCTTTAGATGTGCCCAGAACATCTCTAAATCGCATTCTACACAAAGATTTACATTTACATCCTTACAAAATTCAAATTGTACAGGCTTTAAAGCCAAATGACCCTGCTCAGAGACTGCAGTTTGCTAACGAAGTGCTTGAGAGGTTTACGAGCTTCAATAACATCTTTTTCTCAGACGAGGCACACTTCCACCTAAATGGACATGTCAATCGACAAAATTGCAGATACTGGAGTGACACTAACCCGGACTTGAAGCACCAAAAACCTTTACACTCGCCCAAGGTTACTGTATGGGCCGCATTGTCAGCCAGCGGAATCATTGGTCCATATTTTTATGAAGATCAGAGAAACCGCGCCGTCACCGTTAATACAGAGCGATACATTGTGATGCTACAGATTTTTTTTGCTCCAGCATTACAGGACTTCTCAGGCTTTAATCGAAGCTCTTGGTTCCAACAAGATGGGGCAACATGTCACACCTCCAATGACTCTATAGCAGCACTTCGTGAAATTTTTGGCCAAAAAGTCATATCCAAAAGAGGTGACATTCACTGGCCACCCCGCAGCCCGGATTTAACTCCAATTGACTTTTACCTTTGGGGATATCTCAAAAGTAAAGTTTACATCAGCAACCCAGTGTCTATTGAGGAATTAAAAGAAAATATACGCGAGGAAATGCAGAACATTTCACCAACCACTTGTCGGGCGGTCATGCAAAATTTCCGTTCCCGGTTACAGGTGTGCCAGGATGAACAAGGGTCACATTTGAATGATGTTATTTTTAAAAAGTGAAATCCTAATTTGTCTACTTTATTATTAAATAAACAGTTTTTCACTAAAGTAGCATTTGTATTTTTTATAACCATTTTAAATGTTAACGGACTTTTGGTCCACCCTGTAGTATTAGCAAGTTGGAAGATCTTTTCGGCAACGTTGGGCGGTAAACTATCGCTGTATCTTGAAATGATGCTACTAAGGAGAGACAGCAATATTTCGACTAGATTGTCGTTAGGGGAAGCTATTAAAGATGAAGACTCCTGAAGGGCACAACCATTAGGCATAGATGATGGAATATTTCCAACAATTGCCTGATGGGCTTGTCTATCATACCCTTGTGGGAGAGGGGTTCTGGGGCGAGGGGGGCGTATTACTGTTTTTCTGAATGATCTGGGAGTATTGGGAGGGTTACTTGTTTGGGTAGGGAAAATAGGATTGGGAGAGGGGGAAAACATCACACTGGCAACCTCGGAGTAAGATCTACGGACTGTGGGAAACTGAGCAGAGGCTTCTGCATACGATATACTCTGCTCTGACATAACTAGTTTGATGGATCTTTGCCTTGAGTGTTCTGGGCAATGTTTATCCGTGGCATAGTGTCTTCCAGAGCAAAAAAGGCAAGTTGAAAACTCCGGACGAACTTCACAGCTGTCCCCAAGATGGTTTTGTGAGCATCTGTAGCACCTTGGCTTGGAGCGGCACTGACTTTTGATGTGTCCATAACGGCAACATAAATGACATTGAATAGTTGGATATTGGTACGTCTCCACTGTAAGAGATGTGTGGAAGATGTACACATGCTTGGGAAGACGTTGGCCCTCAAAAGTGAGTACAACTGACTGTGTGCTTATCCATTTAACGGAATCATCATCGTTCTGACCCTTCCTGTTTAAGCGTCGGGCTTTTAAGAGCTTACCATGTCCGTCCGGAGTCTCCATAGCCTCAGCAAGTTCCTCCATGGACCAATCAACTGGTACGCCATGAACTAATGCCATTCTAGATACATTATACGATGGAATGGATGCTTTCAGTTTGTTTGATTTTAAGCACTGCAGTTTTAAGAAATTGTTTGCATCCTCGGCAGTTGTGAATTCAATGGATACTTTGTTTCGTCCTACATCTTTAATGCCGTCCTTTGTAATGTTTTTCACATTATTTCTTACAAGCAATAACCCTACCTTTATTGGGCGGAGAGTTAATCCGGCAGAGGGGTCTTCTTCTTCTCGGGAGATGTGAACTATATATGGGCCGCAATCTTGGGGACCATAAACTCTATTCAAGTCCAAAAGCTGGTATGTGGTTTGGATGGAAGCTGATAATTCATCACGATTGGAAATAGATACTTTAATTGGAACATTATTCATCGCATTGTTGCCTGGACGTTTGGTACCGCCTGCACGTTGCTGTTCGTTAGAAATTTCCATTGGTGACTCGGATTGGAGTGAAGGGGTCTGGGGGAACATCGTAGGTGAGTTCGTGATACCAGGCGGGACGCCACCGCCCGACGTGCCACCGTCACCAGGGTAATCGTCCCCCATGATGGTGGGTTAGTCGGCCGATTACGGCCAAATCACTGTATTTACACACACAACTTACACAATTTATATACCACCACCGTCTCTAAAACAAATAAATCTCAACTAAAAGAACAAACGTGGAAAATTTTAGTCAAAACACTCGCAAAAACCAGGACAAATCTCATTAACACCGTGTGTCAACTAGGTCCGCTGCCGGAAATCGACACATGATCTTATTAGTGACGGGGCGCCCCAGTATGTAGTCACGGCCATCAAAATGACAGTAAATCAGTGTTGCCATTTTGAACCACAAAAATCGTACGATTGTTCATGAATTAAATATTTATATAGGTAGTTAATTTGTTTTAAATCGGATCACATGACTGATGTAAGGAGATGATTATTTTGTTACCAATTTACAATATTTGTCCATACTTTGTTTCATTCGTAATTCATCATATGCTAAATACACTACGTAATATCGAAAATCGATAAAATGACAACACTAAAGAAGAAAGGTTCACACCGCCATCTATCAATTTTGTGTAAAATGACAACAAGCGTAATTCTTTGTAGCACCCATAGATGTCTCTAATAATAAAATCGTATTTTATAATTTGTAAATCACTTATTACAATATGTTTAACTTGAAATTACATAAATTTCGATATTTGTCTCGCACTTATTAACGATGCTGCACGTAGCGCCATCTAGTTTACGTTTATGTCAGGAATTACGAGATCTTAGGCATTCACCACCAGGCCCGTGGACTCTCGGGTTTGAGATGTACTATGGGTGGTTCTATGTTGAAACCCTCTCACAATATTAATTTTATACTGAATCCCTCCCTAACACCACATCGAATGCAATTTGTGGATAGGACTTGACCATGTCCACTCCACAAGATCGGTGGGGCTCGTAGCCAGTTGCGAGCGCGGTCAGTACCGGGACGGGTAGAGGCACGTTATCAACTGAGCCTCTCCGTGACTCGGAGAGCGCGAGCGTGAGTCTGTGAAATGACTTCATAGCAGTTATCAAAAATGTTTCAAATCTCTTTGTCATAAAGATAGATATAGAGACAACGACCTCAATATATAGACGACCACGTTCATAGAAACAACGTGTTCCAAAATTCAAGCCTGCGCACTGACGCCATCTAGTAGGGATGCATAAAACTATTATGAATTTGTAAAATATTATCTCAGGCCGAGGACAGACCCGCCAGCCTATACCTGTTGGGAGTTTTAGGCACTTCTGTAGTAATTGTAATAATATACCTGTAGTAATTGTAATAATATAATTGTAATATTTAATATATTACATCTGATTAATCACGTATCTATGAAAGGTTATACCCATTGCTGTATTAATATTAAGCTTTTATACCACATTCCAGTCTTAAAATTGAGAGTAAGCGACATCTATCCTTCGAATTTGGCGCGAATTTACAGCAGCGCCACCTTCTTGTTTAACCCGAGCAGCGAGGAGTGGGGGGCAGCGAAGCCACGCGGCGAGCGCCCGCCATGTTGGTTTCATTGGCGTATCGTTTTTCGAACAGCGCGGACGTGTTACGAAAATACGAACATTTTCGTTACTAATTTATTTTTTTTGTCAAAATTATGATCATACCAAAGATCGTTTGACCTAATTTTGATTAGTTTTTCAAAAATCTCCGCAATTCGTGGATGATAATATTCCTAAGATCTACAGTGCGTCACCTATTAGTGGTCGCGGTCGTCGTGGTCGTGGTGTGTTCCTGAGTCGTCGAGTCTGTCGGGGTAATAAAGGAAGGAGTCATCATTAATATCATGGATCATCTGAGGCTGAGTTGTTTCGGATATATTTTTTTTGCATTTCTTTTTCTATAAAAAATGCGAGGTATGTTACTTCATGTTTTCTTCGTGATTTCATTACTTTGACTCTTTTAGTGAGTTATTTATGATGCGATCTGCGTATAATTCGTTTTATTGTAAAATATTTCATCTACCCTCATTTGAGGGTATATTGGTGATTTCACAGCCTTTACGTAAGAGTATTCATACGATCGAGTCACACTCGTGGGTAATTACATAACTAATTTATTTAGAAAAATGGTTTACTTAAAACAGTAATAGTATCCGAATTCAATTCTAATTTGTTTTTCATTGAACTATCGTAATACCGTACCGTACCGATTATGATTGAATACTGATGATGTCAGTTATGTTTGAATTTAATTCTTAATGTTTTTTTTCATTCGACTACCGTCATAACTTAAAATATAGCTAAGTTTAGGCGGCCACACATAGCGGTGGACATTCAATCAGAACGTAGCGGTAGCCGTATAAAACGCAGCATAGAGAAGTCGGTTATTTCGATTCATAAAAGTTTAGTATTCCAAGAATTTAATGAAGCCGCAGCGTGCGGTGGCTCGGCAGTTGCGTGTTCGACTGAATATCGCTTGCTCTCAGAGCGCGTGTTCGATTCACGCCTTTCGACCATTTACTCCTGCGCATTGACGGTCTGTTTATATTTTTATGCACGTGCGCAACGATGCTTCATACAAACGCTGCTCATGACGCTGTACCTGCGCAAGGTAGACGCGTGGAGCCGAGTGTTCACATGCGCAATGATAGCCATCAGTCATCATCTTCAGCCAGGCTTCCTCTGTGAGTCTGGAGTTCCATGCATCATCCACATATCATTCATAATTTGAGGTCGTGGTGATAGATTTTATACCGTCGCCTTACGCAAGCAAGATATACGGTGCTCGTGCGCAACAATGATGCACCAACACCCCGCACATACCGCTCTGGCTGCGCAAGGTGTGCGAAGATTGAGCTGAAGAATGTACTACGCAATGGCTAATTAGATTCCTATATTGACTTTGTCATCTTTTGCATTTAATATAAATGCATCATTGGCAAGATTATCTTACAAGCTTATAATAATCACATTCCAGACTTATTTTTATTGCGATAAGCTTTTTGATATTTGTACTAAGGAGGAACCACAGGCTTAATGAGTAACAAAGGAGCACCAAAACAGGTGTCTATTTGTGACTTTCTTCATGTCAACGTATATGGGAATGATCCTAAAAAGATTTATTCGTACAAAGTAAAGCTTTGACTCAGATTGAAGAGGATGGAGAGGGCAAAGTAATGTTCCTACGAGTTGTTGGCTAAGACACAAAAACATTCCGGCTTGATTCTTATCAAAAGAAAGAAAGATATCAGCTATGTAGATTACGAAGACATAATTCAAATCTTATAAAAACCCGCTTTATACAGGCAAAGAGGATGCCAAATTTGCAACAAATTTGATGATACCAATTTGAGGTCCCAATTGATATTTTTGAAAAGTAAAACAGTTCTTTAATATTAATTATAAGTTGTAATTAAAATTTATGATCTCAATATTTTTCAAGCTGATTTTTGACAGATGTCGTTGATTTATATCGTTAATTGTTTTGTTTAAATTTGATATTTTATATGACATGTCTTAGGCGTTACCAAAATTTGTCTCTGGAGTTACTATTTGTCCCTAATTTGAAAGTTAATTTTTGACTGATTAAGCTTTTACTATTTAGTTTTTGTCCTGGTTTTTAGCAATTTTGACATTAGTGGAATATATGCAACATTGTCCAGAAAGCGTTTTAATTCGATCTCGGTTTAAATTTCAATAATTGAAACTTTACCGTACTTTTTTTGACGTTGGTAACGCAGGAGACAAAGTGACAACTACTATTTAAGTAAAAATTAAAGAAATATTAAAACTGATATCACCAAATTTATCGATTAAGCTTTATGTAGCTATTAATAAAAGAAAATTACAGTAAAACTTGTTTTGTTTACAACTTTTTACACACCAAATGCTGGTCACGCAAAAGACACTTTTTAAGGCCTGATGCTAGTTTTTTTTAAATAGCAAAATAAATACTTTATAGAAGTCGTGCCCATTGTAGTTCGTAAAAGAATGATATATTTCTAATGGTCCTACACAATCAAAATGGTGATATTTATTCATTTTTATTTTAAAAATATCCGCGAGCACACTGCCTATAATGTGGGTAAAAAAGTTGATTGACCCATCGTTGTATGGAGATCAATAATTAATAACATAATATGTAGGTACATTAATTTAATTAGCCTCACCGCTGGGGGCGTTTTGTATGACAATTTTGACGGTGGACTGTCAACGTGTTAAACGATGCACAGTTATAATGTGATAAGGTTAGGACTTCACCGGCCCGGTGACATGCGGTCACGCTTCAGCTCGCTACCACCAATCACAAACGTCAACCCTTCCTCCCTCCCCCCGTGTGTTTGTTCGCTGCAACCGAACCACAAGGGAACCGGCCTCGTGAAGTCCGATACTACGCGCGATATGAAGAAGGAATCAAATTGAAAACCGATTAACACATTCAGGCCACCATAGTACCTAACTAATCTACATAATTATTATAATTAAGTCTGTACGGAACCCTCGGAGCGGTCTCCACACCAGTGGCAGTCGGTTTTATTCTCCTGGTCAAGAGTATAATTTTCGATACTTTCTCCTCTGCAGTCACTTGTCGCACCGGCAGCGGTGGATACCGGGACAGGAGGAACCACCTTCCGATGCACCATCCCCGATGTCGCCTCGCGCTGCTACGCACAGACGTACAGATCTGAAGTGTTCAACGTGCAAGGTCTGTCGTGGAGGGTCATGGCATGGCATAGTAATAACATGACTTATAATACGATGACCGAAGAAACGGGACCTTTATGGATTTATCTCGAGTGCAATTGGGAGTCAGTTGAAGAGTGGCGGTGTGACGCGGACGTGGAGTGCAGGATCCTGTCGCGTTCAGGAGCCGTGCTACACTCCGAGAAGGGGAACCACTCATTCAGGTTTGTTCGTATTTGTAGTTACTAAACATGCACAGAACATTTTGCAAATCAATAACAGTAAATTAAAAATTAAGAAACCCCGACTCAGGGCCGTAACGAAAGCTGAATTTATGGTAGGGCAGTGAAGCTTTCGGGTAGGTACCACCCCCACCACCCCCTTTATATTAAAGTGTGCTACTCTGTCTATTACATATTACAATGTACCTAAGCATTTACAATAAATACACATTGATGGTATTTTCAAGGTAGGGTGGGACAGGACATTGCCCCATAATGCCCTCCTGGCTACGGCCCTGCCCCGAGTTAACATTGTGAAGATCCCCTGACTTTTTCCTGGTCATCATCAGGTCCTCGTGATTCCAGTTGTGAGAAGGGAGGGCACCATGGTCATAAACTGTACTACTATCGTTCCAGAGATCACTGACATCAAACATAAGTACTCCAAGATCTTGGAAACCTCTGCTCCAATTTCTATCACATAAGGCTAAGAACACTCTCGACAAACTGTTAAATAAAAAAATCCGCGTCAAAATCGGATCATCGGTTTTTGAGTTATGATGCCACAGACAAACAAACATACGCATCAAACTAATAGCGCTCCTTCCCTTCAGTCCGGGGTTAAAAACAGCGCCATGAGCAGGTGTGACGGAAAATAAATAATTATTTTTTTCTTTTGATATTATTTTTCAATCCACAAATAATATGTATAATGTAGCAGGTAAGTAAGTACTCGTATATTGTACCTATATTTCAAATTCTTTAGAATCAAATAAATAATTCTGATTCTTGTATTATTATTGCAGTAACAACAGGTATTGTACATCTATTAGTAACCTATCATGGGACCTCGTAAAGCGCTTCGACCACCGCGACTCGCCGAACGTCCTGTCTCTCAGAGTGGAGGTGCAGGTGACCGTCACCAGACCACCGACCCGTGCCCTCAACTGACTGACAATCGCGTACAACAATACAACGCGTGTAGATAGGTCTACACCAGTGCAAAGTCGATCGCGGTAAAATGATCAAGAGTGTTGGTTACTCAGTGACTAGAAGTGTACGGTCTTTGTTGGACTGTTGTCGGCGCGCGGAGTAGGTACCCACATCAGACATCAGCCTCGCAGCGGCCGTTCGCGGGGACAGGGACGAGGAACACGTGTTTATGATTATATGTGATGTGTTGCGTCGGTGGCGTCGCTAGGACGCCGGACTCCCGTGCGGGAGGGCCGGGTTCGAAACCAGGCATTGCCATGTACCGATGAGTTTTTCAGTTTTTTCGAAAGACTTACTTACCTTTGAGTTTTTCGGACTTTTTCAAAGACTCGCGTACGTTTACCGACTGCTCTAACGGTGATGGATTTCATCGTGAGGAAACCTGCATGTCTGAGGAAATTAAAAGTTTCCGAAGGCGTGTGAAATCCACCGCACAGCACTGGGCCCGCTCGGTGGATCATGGCCCGTACCCCCTCGTGCTAGGGGAGGCCTGTGCCCCGACAGTGGGCACATTAATAGGCTGATGATGATGCTGATGATGCGCCCGAGTTCACTAATAACGATTATCATAAGATGTTTTAGTCCTTTCGCTATTTGCACTGTATTACGTAACGAAGTGTATGTCAAGTTATGTACGCGTGATGTTTGGAGTACATTCTAGATTGTAAATTAGAACTAAGTGTATGTATAATAATATGAATGTAGTCAGTTAATTATTAGTCTGTTAATGTTGTTCCTTTTAATTTTGTTACACTTCTTTATTTTTATTTTATTTACTTATAAGCACGTGTTAGATTTAGAACATCGCGCTGTCATGTAGAGCAATAATAAAATATATAAAATAATATTTGAATCGTAAATTATTGTCAAGACGACATGATACTACACTATTGTATAGACACTACTAATTTTAATTATAATTCCACCATAGTTACACCACACATAGCTACATGATAGTTTCATGTTATAATTGGATCATCTCAAAACGGCAAATGGACTAAGGTCAGTCTAGTTACCAACCTTCTCACAATAGCTGTAATAATGCGATAACAAGAACTACCTACGTGATGTGTTTGGTACTGGTTATTCGTAGTAGGTAATAGTAACCTCAGGTTTAGCGAATTACCTACGTAACTAATGAAGTACCTACATTTGATTTAATAAGTCATGTGTAGTTAACATTACCAAGCACTACCAATGGACTATTGATTAAATGTAACTGCAATGGAAATGTCAGTCAGTGACTATGCAAAATAATAATATACTGCATTTATTTAGTTATTCATTCTAAGTTAGGGTATAAACATTATTGTTTTATACCCTGGGTATAAACATTATTGTTTTATACCCTAGGTATAAACATTATTGTTTTATACCCTAGGTATAAACATTATTGTTTTATACCCTAGGTATAAACATTATTGTTTTATACCCTAGGTATAAACATTATTGTTTTATACCCTAGGTATAAACATTATTGTTTTATACCCTAGGTATAAACATTATTGTTTTATACCCTAGGTATAAACATTATTGTTTTATACCCTAGGTATAAACATTATTGTTTTATACCCTAGGTATAAACATTATTGTTTTATACCCTAGGTATAAACATTATTGTTTTATACCCTAGGTATAAACATTATTGTTTTATACCCTAGGTATAAACATTATTGTTTTATACCCTAGGTATAAACATTATTGTTTTATACCCTAGGTATAAACATTATTGTTTTATACCCTAGGTATAAACATTATTGTTTTATACCCTAGGTATAAACATTATTGTTTTATACCCTAGGTATAAACATTATTGTTTTATACCCTAGGTATAAACATTATTGTTTTATACCCTAGGTATAAACATTATTGTTTTATACCCTAGGTATAAACATTATTGTTTTATACCCTAGGTATAAACATTATTGTTTCGTTCATTGTTGTTATTTTGAGTGATGAATGGATAATTTTTATTTTACCTAAGCCATAAAGCCTCTGTGGCGCTTAGGTCCTCCAGGTGTGGTCTGAGTGGATGATTAGACCGAATGAAAGAATCCTGACTGCCACCTGGATTACTAGCATCTACACTGATGATCAGCATTGCAAATCTGAAAATAATGTTACACAATGTAATTATAGGATTTATTAAGGTACAAAGAATATTATCTATTATTATTTGTAGTTTGTAACACTAGCTTTAGTTCTTTTGTTTTTCTGATTGTCTTCTGAGTTGTTTCTTTGTAAATAAATAGGTATATGTAGTACCACCTAATATGTAAATAAATAGGTATATGTAGTACCACCTAATATGTAAATAAATAGGTATATGTAGTACCACCTAATATGTAAATAAATAGGTATATGTAGTACCACCTAATATGTAAATAAATAGGTATATGTAGTACCACCTAATATGTAAATAAATAGGTATATGTAGTACCACCTAATATGTAAATAAATAGGTATATGTAGTACCACCTAATATGTTTTTAATGTCTAATTGTGTAAATAAAACTAGCTAAATGGAACTCTTTCTTTTTACTTTGTTCAGTTCATTTATACAGAAACCTGTTTAAATTAATAAAAAAATATTTACAATAATCTAAAGATGCATTTTGATTTAGTAGACAGGAAAATGAGAATAACATACCAATTGAACATTCAAATAGTGGTAATAGCAACATGGATCGCAATTAAGCACTTACCTCGAACACAAATGTATCACCGGCAGATTATGTCTACAAATACACTCACCTGTGAAGGAATGATCCACAAAGAGCTCGTGAAACCACTGTGATTTCTAAAACAATGTTGTTTAAGTTAGTCCTTTAGCAACTTATTCAAGATCGTCTTATTTGACGTTACAGACGAGCAAAAGACACTTTGCTGCTGTCAAAGTAGGCGTCATAGTACGAAAAGTCCATACTAAAAAAAGGTGAACGGTTTAAGAACGTCATCGTAAGCTGGCCTGCCGCGGGCCTGCTGACAAGTGGTCGTAGTGCGAAAAAGTAAGGCAGTTCAATTTAGGTCCTGCTTTAAGAGCTCGTAGTAAGCCCCCAGGTATTGCACGTGTCTCTAGGCGACGGTGACTAGTTACCATCAGGTGGCCCGTCTGCCTGTTTGTCGTAGACAATTTATAAAAATATTGTTGATCGTTTTTCATACGTATAAAGTAGTACGGCTATAAGAAGCAAAGTGCGCAGATCACAACCAAAGGCACCGACGTGACCATCAGGGCGACATCATTGAATAGCAACACTATCCTGAGCCAACACGTAAGTTCTATTCCGAGTAGTTTATTCTATTCATTATTCTTATGTTACAAATTCAGTAACTGTAAAACTTATACTGATAAAGTATAAAGTGTAAATTTTATTTATCTAAAAATAAACTCCTAACTGACTGACTTATCGACACCCGGTGTGACACATTCCAAACCTTAGTTATTCATAAATTCACTTTTACACTTCAATATATTGTAATTTTAAATTCTAATTATGGAATATGAATGTTAAATTAACACATAACAATGTAAAGTGGTCATTATGTGTACCCGTGTAATCTCCACGACACAGGCAACGCCTAGTGTGGAGGTTATAGTTTAATGTGAAATGTTAATTAATATTTTGTGAATATTTCAAAATTTTCAATACATTTCGATATATAGGCCATTTTGTAACAATGTATCCTAATTTAAATATTTTCCATGTTTTCACATCTAAAGTACCTACATCATTCATCATCATCGTCTGATGAAGTCACCAAGCCTGTCGCTCCGCCGACGAAAAAAAGTCGCAACACCAACACTCCAAAGCACCGATCCAAGAAGCATATCAGGCCGTACAACCCTCCAGCCGAGAAGGCGATGGCTTACAAACTTTTCGGCGCCGATAGCGAGGAAGAATGTGCTGGTAAATATCCCCCACTATATCAATATATATTTTACATACATTTTTAATAGTAACTGCCTACAAATGTTTGCGGGCAGTTTTTAAACTGTAATAACAATTTATTAGGTATGTTATGTTATAAGGCTTATCATCTATTCAAATAAATATAATCTAATTCATAAGTTCAATAACAATATAATCCTTTAAATATGAAGTTCGTAACTGAATATGTATTTCTTATTACAGTTCATCCTGATATTGCATCGAGAAACGATCGAGGTATTGAATGTGAAAGCTGTAAAACTAATTTACCTAGATATGTTATTTTATTTTATTTGTACCCCCACCGGTCCCGTAGTGACTGCTGTCGCTCCTCGAGTGTTGGTACATCGGGGATCTACGATCTTGTCGGGTTATCGGCGAATGTCGGCGCCTGCAGGAGTCTAGTACGGGCTTCGGTATTATCGGCACACTTCGGATCATTTTGACGACGGAGGAGCACGCAGTGGTGTGTGCGCGCGGGTGTGGCGGTGCAGTGGTTCAGTGTGTGAAGTGGGGTGTGATTGAAGTGGCTGTAAATCCTGGAAGTTTCCAGTTCTTGTTCCCCCCTGTTCTCAATTGCATAACAGCGCCATCTCTGTTTTCCGCCCCGAAGCACGATCGTAATATGTGTCCGATCTTTAATAATGATCCGCCGAAGGTGACACCGACGATGTGTGAGGGAATACTTCCTAATAAGCATAAACATTGGTACCGGAGATCCGTGGTAGATGGCAATGCTTAAGAAGAACAGTTACCGGCAATCGGACTCGCAATCAGCTATTAGAAAGAAGGTTTTATCAGAACCTGAATCTATGCCTAGCGGTGTCACCTGTCTTCTCTTTCTTTTGTTACTGTTTGCTTTTGTGTGCTGTCAGTTATATCAGTTCTCTCTATAGATTATATTTGACCAAATCTCTGACGAGATTATTTCACACTTCAATATTAGCAAGGTGCTATCGAAGATTAAACAGAAAATATAAGCAGAGATAACCAGACAGATATTATGAAACTGATTGTCACGTCGCTAAAGAAACACATCTGTATTAAACTGAACTTTGAGCTGTTCGCTTACTTCATCCTACCGAAGTCGGTTGAGCGACAGCTTAAATCGTTTAGTACAAAATATGAAACTGTTTCGAAAAGTACTGATTTGATTGAACTATCTAACTAAACCATCAGGTTATCTAATACACCTTGACTGTAATAATCTCTACGGTTATGGAATGACGAAAAAAATCGCATTTCTGACTTTGAGTTGAAAATTGAAAATATATTTAACGAATTTGACGTACTGAAGGTGTCGAATGACGCTGATTACGGTTATATATTAGAAGTAGACTTATTGTATCCGGACTACTTACATAATCAACATAAAGACTTACCTTTTGCTGAGAAATGTATACCTCCGGGAGGTACAACTGCAAAATTAATAGCAAATCTGTATGACAAATTTAAATACGTAATTCGTTATATCCATTTGAAAATATGTTTGAAAAGTGGTTTAATTCTAAAGAAGACACACCGTGTACTCAAATTAAGGCAAACGGATTTTTTAAGGAAATACATTGACTTAAATACTATTCAAAAATCTAAAACAACAATTGAAAAAGATTTTTTCAAACGATTGAATAATGCAATATTCGGTAAAACGATTGAACATAAACGTAAACAGGTGGACGTTAAATTGGGTACTCATTGGAAAGACGAGCACAATTTAACGAATAAACATCTTGGAGCCGAGAAACTGCTAGCGAAACCTAATTTGAATAATGTATCAGTATTTACTGAACATTTTGTTGCCATACAGTTGAATAACGAAAAGATAGTTTTGGACAGACCGATATATATATATCGGGTTCACTGTTCTAGAATATGCTAAACAACATATGTATTACCAATTTCATTATGAGTAGGTATATATTAAAACGAAATATGGTAACAATGCTCGGCTCTGTTATACCGATAGCTTACTTATCATTTTTTTATTACTTACTTATCTGATTAATACTGAAGACTCGTATAAAGATATGTATAATGCTATTTCTAAGTTCGATACTAGTAACTTTGCAAAACATAGTCCCTGTCACATGCCCCGAGTAAACCTGTAGTGGTAGATCCTAATGTGAAGGATCGCCTGGGGTGGTACCACCCTCTTATCTATTTCTGCCGTGAAGGAGAAATGCTTGCATTTCTGTGTTTCGGTTTGAAGGGTAAGAGAGCCAGCGTAATTTCCGGCACATGAGGCAATCCATCTTAGTTCTGAAGGTTAGCAGCGCATCAAAAACCCTCTTATATTAATACAGTGAGGTGAGATGTCTATGGGCGACAGTGATCACTTACCATCTGGTGGACTGTTTGCTCGTCTGCTCTCCTCGTTAAATAATTTAAAAAAAAATACCCGGTTTATTTAAAGATGAAATGGGGGGCAACCCTATTATTGAATTTACTGGTCTGAGAGCAAAGTTATATTGTATTAAGAGTGCTATGAATCAAATAAAGGAAGCCAAAGGCGTATCTAGGCCTGTTACTACAACTTTGGATTTGAGTAATTACAATGAGGCACTGTTTAATAATGAAATATTAAGATGTTAAATGAATATGATAAGGTCTATAAAACATGTTTTATATTCACAGCAAGTAGATAAACATGTTTTGAGTAGACACGATGACATACTAGAAGTACATCTGGATCAAATTCGAACGCTACCGTGGGGCCATTGTGATACGATCAGCTAAGTAAGCTAAGCAGCTAAGTACCAACTGGCTGCTCTTGACTCTGTGGAGAAACGCGCTAAGCGCCTTATAGGTGACGAATCGCTGGTGGAAGCTAGACTGCAAAGTCTGGAACATCGGCGCCATTGTCGACCTCATCGTCGCTTACCATCAGGCGAGATCGAGGTCAAATGCGGGTTTAGAAGTAAATAAAAAAATAAAAAACGATATTTTAAAGATCTTATGTAATATATAATTATAACTAAGCTAAGTTCGTAAGTTGTATTATACCTCCATAAACTATATTTATATTGAATAAATATTATGTTAATCACGATTTCAGTATATTATTGCAACAGCCTGCTCAGCCTGCCTCTATATAAAGCTGTGATTAATAAAAGTTGGATTATAATATTATATATCAAGATGAAGTTGATTGAGCAACCACTTTCATTACAAGTTAGTAACATTAATGTAGAACGAAAGTCGCAACATATTAATTAGTAACATTAATGTAGAACGAAAGTCGCAACGTATTAATTAGTAACATTAATGTAGAACGAAAGTCGCAATGTATTAATTAGTAACATTAATGTAGAACGAAAGTCGCAACATATTAATAACATACTAATTAATATGTTGCGACTTTCGTTCGCAACATATTAATTAGTAACATTAATGTAGAACGAAAGTCGCAACATATTAATTAGTAACATTAATGTAGAACGAAAGTCGCAACATATTAATTAGTAACATTAATGTAGAACGAAAGTCGCAACATATTAATTAGTAACATTAATGTAGAACGAAAGTCGCAACATATTAATTAGTAACATTAATGTAGAACGAAAGTCGCAACATATTAATTAGTAACATTAATGTAGAACGAAAGTCGCAACATATTAATTAGTAATATTAATGCAGAACGAAAGTCGCAACATATTAATTAGTAACATTAATGTAGAACGAAAGTCGCAACATATTAATTAGTAACATTAATGTAGAACGAAAGTCGCAACATATTAATTAGTAACATTAATGTAGAACGAAAGTCGCAACATATTAATTAGTAACATTAATGTAGAACGAAAGTCGCAACATATTAATTAGTAACATTAATGTAGAACGAAAGTCGCAACATATTAATTAGTAACATTAATGTAGAACGAAAGTCGCAACATATTAATTAGTAACATTAATGTAGAACGAAAGTCGCAACATATTAATTAGTAACATTAATGTAGAACGAAAGTCGCAACATATTAATTAGTAACATTAATGTAGAACGAAAGTCGCAACATATTAATTAGTAACATTAATGTAGAACTAAAGTCGCAACATATTAATTAGTAACATTAATGTAGAACGAAAGTCGCAACATATTAATTAGTAACATTAATGTAGAACGAAAGTCGCAACATATTAATTAGTAACATTAATGTAGAACGAAAGTCGCAACATATTAATTAGTAACATTAATGTAGAACGAAAGTCGCAACATATTAATTAGTAACATTAATGTAGAACGAAAGTCGTAACATATTAATTAGTAACATTAATGTAGAACGAAAGTCGCAACGTATTAATTAGTAACATTAATGTAGAACGAAAGTAGCAACATATTAATTAGTAACATTAATGTAGAACGAAAGTCGCAACATATTAATTAGTAACATTAATGTAGAACGAAAGTCGCAACATATTAATTAGTAACATTAATGTAGAACGAAAGTCGCAACATACTAATCATAGTGCACTTTTACCAAACACAATTCGTACTATAATATGTGGTCCGTCAAATTGCGGAAAAACTAACGTAATGATTTCATTACTATTACATGAAAATGGTCTTCGATTTAAAAAATTCTATCTATATTCGTAGACTGCATTTCAATCAAAACACTGCTTTCTGACTGAAGTATTAAAAAGAGTCCCAGGCGTCAAATATTTTTTCTTTAACGATACCTAGTTAAGATGTTATTCATCCTAATGATGCTCTCAAATTCCGTTTTTTATTTTCGATGATAATGTACGATTCAATATGGCATGGTACAAGAAGACGCTCATTCTTCACAGGCATATCGGATACGGACTGCTTGACAGGCCTTTCTTCTGCCATGCATTAGGCTTATTGACACTGCATGCGCTTCAACTTGCGTTAGACGCATGCCGCTGTGCGCTGTCAAAAGCGATGCGTGCGCTTAGCGCATGCGCTTTACGCACGCGCCAGCGTCGGTGTTGAACAGGAAGACAAACTCAGTCAAGTGTCAAAGGTGTGACGCGTGCGATGTTGACAGCGCACATAACGCGTACGCACAGCGCATTCGTCTAATCTAACGCAATTGGAAGCGCACCAGTAATTAAGCCAATTGGGGAACATATGACGAGGGGTCTATATCCGCGTGGCCAGGTCGTGCTGTCCGGTTACTCATGGATTAATCGGTCATGATGATATGAGGATTTTTTCTGACGACTGGGATTTTCTTGTTTCCTTGTTCCCGGAAAAGAGTACCTATTATCAAGAACTGGGGCAGTGAAGACTTGGGGACGGAGGGGGAGCCCACTTCTTCTTCACCCGAGGGTGTCAAACGCTGTGTTTTCTTAGTAGTCAATACCAGAGAGTTTTATTCACTACACGTTACGGTTATTGTCAAAACGATTAACGGTCATTCTCAAAAGCAGGCGTTCTCCGCCTAATTTTCGTCACGATTTTCAAACTTAAATTAATAGTCTTATAATTAATTATGAAAAATCATGAAAAGATATATACCCACATCTTGACACGTTTGGCTCTATGGTATGTGCCGTAGGAGTGAGGACCCACATAAATCGGACTAGGTAGCTCAAACTCTTTGTACCTATATAGGTACCTACATGTACAGTGGAAGACATCGTGCTATACTCTGTGGAACCCTGTCGCAATTAGTATATGTATGTAACTTTGTGTGAAATAATTTGAAGTGACAAATAAGTCAGCCTTATCGTGTAGTGTTTCCAAATATGTTCCTTATATTACATACCTACCTAGGTAGGGTATATATCTACGAATGAGTTTTCCTTACTGTACCTGTACCTACATAACAGAGTAACAATAAGTACCTACAATGCCTATACAATAAGTAGCTACTTAGTAATTCCATGCACTAGAACAGCGGTCGCCAACCGTTCGGCTGACAAGGGCCGCATAGTGGCAAATGTGGGCCCGCACTCGAAATATGAAATATTTATTAATAAACTTGTTCATAATTTTTGAAAATATTTATAATTTTATTTATATGTAGGAGCAATGGCATAAAATGAGGAAATATAATAAAAACACTTAAACGAGATCTTTAACGTACATAACTGTACTCAATTATACAAAATTTAGTGAGACGTTTGAGGCTGTATTTGCGTGGCTATTTGTTGTATGTGAGCTTTCATGTTTCTAGTTGAAATATGAAAATACTTGTTTCACTCAATCGACCAGCACGGACGGAGCGCGGTTGGCAATTGCGATCACAGCTTAGAGTATATGTCCGAGATTGTCATCGCGCGCGGGCATTTCGTTCGTTCGGTCATCGGCACGGCAGGGCCGCGGCCGGGAACAACTCCCTCGTACGGTAGGTTCACAACGCAGATCGCAGATCGGCCGACACGGGCGCGCTTACCTTTAAATGCACGCTTGCTCGAACTTTGCGCGTGCATAACGCAATTATCTATTTAGATATTATAGACTTTCATTTACAAAACGGCCACGGGCCGCGGGTTGCCAACCGCTGCACTAAAGAGGTTGGTTATCTTTTTATATCGAATTATGTGATAAAATTAGTGGTATCAAGGTATCACATGTTGTATTAAACAGAATGGTTATCTTTATAAACCGATTATGTGATAAAATTATTGGAATTTAGATACCTAGGAAACTACTGATATCAAACATTGTTTCTTTGTGCGTTTTGTTTTTTTGTTATAATACATACAGATTAAACATGTAACTCTTCTTAGACTAATTATCACATATTCAGACTGACAGACCTACATCTCGATCCCACTCATCCACGATCCGTCTGATTCCACCACTCCCCAATCTGTTTTAAGGTTCCGTACCAGAACGGTAAAAGTGGAATCCTTATGTTGAGACTTCGGTGTCCATCCGTTGGCACAGCTTTTTTTCTCAGTAATTACTAATGCTATCAACTTGTTTGGCACATACGAGTACTTAATTGTTTCATTATAGAACTCGCTTGCCCGCATCGATAGAGTCTTTCACTGTAGTACATACAACTTGCCAATAGTATTACTCTGGGAACACCAGTGAATACTACCAATTTTATTTATTATAAAACAAAATCATTTTTATTTCAGACACAAACTGTCCTTAAACATTATTGGTAATAATACTTATTAAGCATTTCGGCCCACTTAACCAGTGGATCTAGCTTGATGACACATCATTCCAGTGTACAACTTGCTTATTATTTATATTATTAGCAGGCAGCTAGAATCAGTCAGCCTGGTTCTTCAAGCTTCGTATTTATATGTATTTATATGTATGCCGCGAGCTTAGATTGTAAATGGCGAGCCTAAATTGTACTTCACTATTTCCTTCCCTATCTTTTGTTTGTTGTTTTCTATTTGTGCAATAAAGTGTATGTCAGCGAAAACAACAAGTGACGTCATAGTGCACGTGCAATGCCCACCTGCGCTTGTGACGTAGCAAACACGCAACATCAGCCGATAACACGTCATGTCGCCCGCCACTACCTGGCCTCTATAAAAGCGGACCAACCATCGTTGTAGTGGCCATCGTACCCCCAGAGAAGGAACGTCAGATACCCGTCACTGAATCTATATTCGCACCGCGAAAGAAGGAAATGAACAAAGGCTTTCTGATGTTCTCCCAGGACAAGGGACATACAAAACTGCCAACGGCACCCTAACGCCCCACCCGTGGTTACGGGTGGCGATAGACACCCCTGTAGAGGGCATCACGCCCTGGAACGGGCTCCCCACGCCCCCTAGGGGACGTGAGAAGATTTCGACTGGAATGTGGGATGATTCTCTAGCGGCTCGTCGACGAGGCAGTCGGACTTGATATTTTATTCGAGAATATTGCATTTCATTTCATTTTTGCATTTTTTTTACCTTTCTCTATCCCGATGGTTAGCAGGGAGAAAACTCGGAACGAGTTATGCTATACCATTTATACATATTTCATTTTTTCGCTTATTAAGTATTTTGTTTGTATTTTGTTTTATATGTTTGTAATAAAGATTATAAATTAATTAAATTAATTCAGAATAATTAACCGTAACTGGTTGCTATCAGGGGACTCTCGTATCGCCGGTTACTGTTGAATATCTAACCGGTGACTAGTGGTTGCTATTGAGACGGTTGACCCGTGGCTAGATAGTATCGAGTAACTAGGCAGTAACTAATTTTCCGTTAAATAACTCTAAAATAAGTTGATTGAGTCAATATAGTTATTAAATTATATTTCTCTGGTTTTTAAAAAAGCAAAAATAGAACCACAGCGTGAGGACAACCCGTAGAATGATAGCGGGCCATCTATGCCCTTACCCTCAGATCTGACAAGTATTTTACTTACTTACTTAAGATTATCCATACTACTGGATCGGACCATGATACGGATGACGTCACGCCAGAAAGAATAAACAATATACCACTTTAACAAAAAGAAACAGGACAAACTGTGTTGTCTTTTGTCCCTTAAGGTGTAACACGTTTTTGTTTGTTTGTCACAGTTTAAACCGTGACTAACAAACCGCGCTGTCAGAGTGTCGGTCAAGGTCTATGAACATTTTTAGTCATTTTGGTGAAAATACTGTGATTTGACGATAAATATTGTTTCATTCCTGTGAAAAACAATGATCAGTGATGAACAGTGATCGAAAATATGTTGGAATCTCATTTCATGCTTAAGTAGAACAAGTAGCAAAGGTGTCAGTGGTAAATTAGAATCACAAGGGTATCTATTTTTAGATTTAGATTATCAAGGAATGATTTATAATTAAAATTTTTACGTTTTTAGGAATATATCTTGTTCCGCTGATGGAATTTTAGGCGATAGGTAGTCTAGGCACTATTTAGAAGAATACGATTTCGAGGTAGACTTCGACCCGGAAGTACGCAACGACGCAGCCGCAGATGTGTTAAGTCGAATACCGTTAACATCGAACGATTTGAAAAATATTAAGGAACAAGTAGTTCCTGTAATGACACGAGCTCAGAAACGTCTTTTACAGACTAAAAATGACATACCAATACAAGGTCTACCCACCGCCAGGACTGATCACCCTGCGGTTGTGGAAGTACCTGCTTAAGAAACACAATGACATGGTAGAAATAACTTTTATAATTTAAAAAAAAAAACGCAAAGAAAATAGACAAGCTAAAGAAAACTATTTCTAATGCGGAATATTGTGCATACGTATCTTATCTTATGATGGGGGCCGGGAATAACCCAGCGGCACTTCGACCCTTGAGGATCTTTTGTGCCTACCCCATTTACACACTGGTCATCTCTGTGTGCAGGTTTCCTCACGATGTTTTCCTTCACCGTTAGAGCAGTCGGTAAATGTACGTAAGTCTTCGAAAAATACGAAAAACTCATTGGTACAGGCACTGCACGGTTTCGAACCCGGACCGGGACGCATGCGATTGTGCATACGTACCTACGCACTTAGCGATTTATCTAGATCCGGTCATTATCCGATAATTATCTACTGCGCAGGTGTTAGTTATGAGGGATTTAGATTAATTATATAAGCAAGTAAGCATAGACGAATTACTCATAATAACAAGTAATTCAATGAGAATTATATAAAGATACCTAGAAAGTAATATACAAGGAATATGGACAGATTGTTAATTACAAAAGAAGTATCTAGTAGTCTAGGATAAAGATGAGTAAAAATGTATTTTAAATGACTTCCCACATCTGTTACCCACTAGTGGCCACGCTGGCATAAACAGAATGTTGAATAATATTAAGAAACATTATTTTTGGTGTTATCGAATACGTTAGGAAATGTAAGCATTGCCAAATTCACAAAAATACTAATAGACAGACCAGGGAACCAATGGTAATGACATCCGCCGCAAGTAATACCTTTGAACGAACTAGTCTAGACATTATGGGTCCTTTACAGGCTGGTGATTATGGTTACAAGACGTTCTTACGTTGCAATGCGATCTACCAAAGTGTATCGAAGCTTACCCTTTACAAAGGAAAGATACAGAAACAGAAGCTAAAGCTTTCGTAGAAAACTGTATTTTGAGGTATGAATAACCTGAGGAAATTATCACAGACCAAGTCATCTGTGATGACGGAACTGTGCCACTTGTTACAAGTGAAAAAGCTCAACTTCATATCATCACGAAACATTAGGAGATTGAACTTATAAAAACCTACTCATACTCATACCATTTATTGCTTTTCATGTGTTACAATTGGTCTTAAAAATATATATATAATGTGATCATACATGAAACCCTGAGTAGGGCACCGGAATATAAAATAAGAGATTATAATAGTAATTTATTACTATATATTTTTTCTTCGCATTTATGCTACCGGGATGAATTAAATTAATTGTCATTATAAGTTATACATAATTGATTTTATAGTTAAGTATTGGTTTTATCATCAAACAACTCCTGCAGTGAATAGAAACATTTGTTAAGAAGATATAACTTTAATCTTTTATTGAATATCGAGTCTTTTAATTCAATGTCGATGATTTGTGAAATTTTGTTATATATTTTTACAGACATAACGAACGGTCCAGAACTGTGTAGATAACGCGTACGCGTAAGCATAATAAGCAGCAAGTGCTGTTTTTAAGTCAGTCGTTTTCTTTAATTCTGCTGGGCACTTTTCGGCAGACCTGTCCCTTGGTAGAAAAAGGTCAAATATCTAGGAGTCACTCTTGATAGAGGTATGACCTTCGAGCCACACGTAAAACGCGTCCGCGACCGCGCAGCATTCATTCTCGGCCGGTTACACCCGATGCTAGGCAAGGGGAGTAAAATGTCACTTAGAAATAAGTTGACAATTTACAAAACTTGCATCCGTCCAATCCTCACGTACGCAAGCGTGACATTCGCGCACTCTTGCCACATTCGCCGCCTTCAGGTTATCCAAAATAGGTTCATGCGTAGAGCAACCGGTGCTCCATGGTACCTACGTAACGTAGACCTCCATCACGATTTGGAACTCCCCACGATCGCTCAATATATGAAGTTAGCGTCTCGACGCTTCTTCGAGCAAGCTCCCCACCACCCAAACCCTCTAGTAGTAAGCGCCGCCGCTTATTCGACTAACGGTTTACCGACATCCCGTGGACGACGTCGGCCTAGACACGCGGCGACCCGCTTCTGGCGCTTACACGCGCTATCGGCGTATTCCAGGCCGCTTCTCCCCGACCCCTCCCTCCCCAGCGACGTCCTAAGCCGAGGTCCGTACCCACCCCCACCTGGGTGCCCTTAGGCAGTCGCTTTTTATAGTAGTTTTTAAGTCCTCCTCTAGGCTGGAGCGCATTTAGCGCTCGCCCCAAAAACCCCGGTGAAGCTGTAAAGGTCATTAGGACCAACAGCAAATATCAGTACGAAAAAAAAAAAAAATTCTGCTGGGCGTATGTGGAAATTTGTAATTTACTTATCAATTTTTGTACACGAGCTTTCCAATTTATATTTGTATCAATTACCAATCCTAGCAATGAGGTGTCAACGCATTCTAATTTAGTATTATTGAACAAAAAAATTATTTTTAGAGGGGCCTTTTGATACGGTCTGAACTGCATTATTTTAGTTTTATTAAAATTGAGTTCTAAATTATGGTCATTTAACCAGTTTACAATTTTAGTTAATGTGTTACTTAGATTATTAATAAAATTATTGTTATCTGTACACGGTAGCAAAATGGAAATGTCGTCAGCGAATAGTACACTCGATGCGTCTAGTGTTTTCGGTAAATCATTTATGTATACTAGAAACATTATACATCCTAGCACACTGCCTCGCGGTAATGAGCTATTCATACACTGCTTCTCCGACCTGACGGTGTCTACAGCCCCGTCTGAGAGTCGTGGTGTACCACTTCAACGTACTGTGCTCGGTCTGTAGGTAACACGTAAATCTAGGTGACTACCTTAGAATTCAATGTAACTGGAGCAACTGGTACTGTTCACAGTGAAACTGAGTGTACGCCGTAGGAGTTGGTTATTGGTAAGCTGTGTTCTTTACCATACATTCTACAAAGTGGTGCAGATCCCTAGTGGGCACACGTATGATGATTATCCATTAGAAATGTAATATAGATTGCAGAAAGCACAAGCTGACGCTAGAAATAATCTTTTACGAAGTAAACAACTTAGAAAACGTGTTTATGATTAAAAATGTAATCCTGTAAAACATGGTAAAGGAGACTTAATTTTAATAAGCAACCAATTGGGAGATAAGTTAGATGACGTTTATAATGGTCCCTTTGAGGTTTTAGAAGACCTTACACCAAATGTTAAGATTTTGAATAACAATAAAGAATACCTTGTACTTACATACACATAATACAAAATTGTTTCACGATAATCAAGGAGAATAATATTAATAGGTCAAACAAATATTGTAATAATTTTATGATGAAATTTGTAGTGTTAAATAAGGTTTACATTTGCAAATTTTCTTTCATGTTAATTTTTTTTCTATCGATCCGGCGGGGGTTGAACCCGATACTTTTCACGGGAGTTGTAATATAATAATGTAAGTTTTACCGCGACATTAGAGTTTACCGCAAGATACCGGCCAAGTACGCAAGTACCGCACATGAAAGGAAGTTTCGCAATTGCCTTAACTTAGTTTCAACAATTATACTGTGTCCTCGACTGCAAGGAACCATTGTGCAGTAAACACCTCTTAACTTAGTTTCAACAATTATACTGTGTCCTCGACTGCAAGGAACCATTGTGCAGTAAACACCTCTTAACTTAGTTTCAACAATTATACTGTGTCCTCGACTGCAAGGAACCATTGTGCAGTAAACACCTCTTAACTTAGTTTCAACAATTATACTGTGTCCTCGACTGCAAGGAACCATTGTGCAGTAAACACCTCTTAACTTAGTTTCAACAATTATACTGTGTCCTCGACTGCAAGGAACCATTGTGCAGTAAACACCTCTTTAGCTATCCTTCTGTGTCTCTCCAACCAACGAACTTAATATTACAGTTGCAATTTACAGAGTTTTAGCTTCGAATAAAAAGCACTTTCGAAAATAACTAGGTACGGTTAAAATGATCGCTGCTGCTTGGACATCGACTGAAGCTAACGTCATTTCTCTGGATATTGTAGGGTTAGGTATGGACACGTCACATTATTGTGACACAGCACAATAAAATGTGGTGCAATACTTGTTGTCGGCAATCTTATCTAGCGATAAAACCATTATCATCTAACATTAGCTCTACCTATAATCATAAATAAAGTCATACCTGAACACTAAACCCGGCCTGTTATTTCTAACTACAAGTACACGCCGGCCGTGTTTTGCACTTTAACACATTCACAGTCCAGTGCCTCAACACTGCTCAACACTGGAGGCTTTTTTTTACGACAATTTGACAGTGGACTGTCAACGTTTATACATGCCAAAATAGATTTCACAATTTGTACATACATATATAAATAACAGCTGAATACAATAATAATTATAACAATACTTACTATAATGAAAAGAAGAGATGTACGACATGAAAAGAGAAATGGACAGCGAAAGGAAAGGGGATAGGGGAACAAGGAATTTCAATCACTGATTTGAGGTTGCGAGAGGGAGTGTGTGTGTGGGGGAGAGAGAGAGAGAGAGAGGGAGTGTGTGTGTGTGTGTGTGTGAGAGAGAGAGAGAGAGAGTGTGTGTGGGAGAGGTACTAGATTTTGTCTAAGGGTGCCAAAAATTCCGACTTTATCTGACACTCCGCCATACATATAAATATTAGCTCTTGCATCGTTAGTATCCGACCGAAGCTTCGGCTTCGGCTTTGGCCACCTTCGGCCAAAAAAAACACCTACGGCCAAACCTTCGGCTTCGGCCAAAATGGGCCGAAGTTTTGGCCGAAGCCGAAGGTTCCTAACAAACGACGAATTCGAACGAACTTTTACGAATGAGCAGAGAACATTATTTCGAAATGTTATAATTTTTCACAAATCGCAAGGTCATTTTGATGACCACTAGATCAACTTCTAGAGAAGATTACAATTAAGGTTTTTTATCTTCTAGAGAAGATAAAAAACCTTCAATTTTAAAGTTTTAAAATCAAATCATTTAAATTAGCTTGTTCAAGATTGGATCTTGAACAAAATTCTTAGAGCTTTTAAACCTTCGGCTTCGGCTTCGGCCGAAGGTTGTGCCGATAGCCGAATAATCGGCTTCGGCTTCGGCCAGAAATCGGCCTTCGGTCGGACACTATGCATCATAGATCAGATTAGTCTTGCATGGCTCTTGCTCTTGTACTATTTTCTTCATAATTTTTTTATTGATATGTCTGCGTATTACGACGCATTATTTAACCCAGTATTAGTTTAGCTCCTGTATGTAAAGTAAAAGTCCTTTGGTGTAAACAATAACAAGTGCTTAAAACCTTAAATTGTGCATTTGGTCAATACCTAGGTATAATCCCCTGTGACACTGTAATGTCCGGCTGAGGCCAACAGTAGGTAGGTACCTACAGTCCGTGTCGATAATAATAATTGATTAATAAATTATCAAAGGAAATGTGTAAGTATTAAGTACAAGTACTTACTAATTCCATGATTTATCATTCAATATCGCTGGAAATAAACGCACAGCCGTATCTAGGCCCCGCTGCGTCGGGGGCCTCAATTAGGTGTCTATTTTTTAAATGAATATTTTTGTTGCTTAAGTAGAACAGAAAAGCAAACGGGCCTCATGGTGGTAAGTGGTCACGTCGACAGTAGACACCTCACCGTACTGTACGTACTGTATGTTACAAGGTTACCGATGCGCCGGTCGCCTTGACAACTTAAGATGGAGTGCCTCATGTGCCGGTAATAACGCTGGTCTCCTTCAAGCCAGGAATGTTTTATGACAGATGTAACTAAAAGGGTAGTAGTGGGGTAAAACCACAACAGGCAGACGTGCACAAAAACATACCACCTTAAAAATGCTCGGAGTTGACGAAAAATAGACTCGTTGTGTTGCTGCTGTCATGTTCCATGGAACAAGCCGCCGTGGTTCTAGTACCTAATGATTTATTCGCTTTCCTCACAGAAAAACGATAGACATACAGACATACAGACATTTCACGACGAATCGAGGACTACTATGTTGTAGGTTACATAGATAGTATAAGTAGCAGCTCAACCTCGTGGTGCTTTGTCACTTTAACTGAAATAGATATATTTTTACTCCTGCTCCTACATGCGCCGCGCTGTCCAGCACAGCGCCCCACTCCCTGCCGTAGATTACATACCTACCTACGGCGCTGCGTGTTTATCATTATCTTATCGTAATCTGTAATGCCCAACCCTGGTCTATCTGCAAATTCCATCATATATAAGTCGTGAATTGTTCGCGAACTGAAAGTGTACAAAAAGTATTCAGTCCAGCAGATCACTCCAGCTGCGCAATAACATTATATATTAGTACATAGATATCATTGCTTCCAACCTAATTAATTATAATGGCTCGAACACTGGACATGTACTGGCAAGACGAATGCCCAGATGTGCGAGCGCGCAACGCGCGGCTGCTGGAGTCGCGGCACCTGGCCGACTGCGAGCTCGCGGCGGGCGCGGCGCGCACGCTCGTGCCGGCGCACCGGCTGCTGCTCGCCGCGGCCTCGCCCGTGCTCGAGGCGCGACTATACGGCGCGTCCGCCGAGCGACCCGCGCCCGTCGACCTCTCCGACGTGGAGCTCGGCACCCTGAAAATTGCTCTCCGGTGAGTTCAGTCAACATAGTCAACACAGTCGCGGCACCTGGCCGACTGCGAGCTCGCGGCGGGCGCGGCGCGCACGATCGTGCCGGCGCGCCGGCTGCTGCTCGCCGCGCCCGTCGACCTCTCCGACGTGGAGCTCGGCACCCTGAACATTGCTCTCCGGTGAGTTCAGTCAACATAGTCAACACAGTCGCGGCACCCGGCCGCCTGGGCGCGCGCCCCTGTCTTTTCTCATTATTTGCTTTGGTGTATACCGGGCCTTAACATCCGGTGGCGTCTGCCTTCCTTATAAGTACAATAAGAAGAAGACGTTCCCAGGTACTTACTGCGATGTTTGTGTGTAAGTAGGTACGGAGCGAGCGGGAGGGAGATGAGTGAAACCACCGAGCGATGGATCGAGACTGATTTATTAGTAACATAAATGCACCATACACCACAATTTCCCCTCAATAACCGACAGACTACGTAACTAAAAATATAAAACATAACAGTGACTATTCTAAATAAAAACGCTGTGGAGGGCGTCTAACTCTGCGACTCCTTGGTGCGCCTAGATTAGCGTCTTGCTCAGTATTAGCGGATGCTTCACTTTCACACGAACTTTCTGATTCGCGACCAGAATTAGACGCCAACTCCGAGACTGGTTGATTCATCATTATTTTGAAGCAAAACACTAGGATTAAACAGTGGTACAAGATCTATAATGTCGTCATTATCTTCTGCTTCTTCGTAAGGAGGCGAAGGGGGTCTTTCAATGGGGATGCAAACGGTGACGCATGAGGTGTAACCTCTTGTGAATTTGCAGTTATTGTTTTATTTTCATTACACTGAGATGACGTCATCACTTGTAACTGTTCCTCCTTCCCCTCCTTTTGCCCCTCTGATAATTCTAAATAACAACCATCAAGTATGGGATGGGGATGTAAGGGGGGTCACCAACATCTAGACCTCCAAATGTCAAACTCACCTGCACGTGGTGCATCCTGCCGATTAACGAACGAGTCCCTGGCGACCGACTAGTGGCGGTATAACCACTCAAATTATGGCTGGGTCAAAATATCAGAAGCACGATGACGGGCAGCAGCGTCATCGGGGCAAGCGACCCGGCTACTGCGATCGCCAACCCGCAGGCCTAGCGTGGCGATTATGGCATCACCTCTTATGGACAGCGCAAAAAGTAAACGGCCTCCAGTTCCCGGCCGCCCCACTATTCCTGGTCACGGTGGCGGCCATGGTAACGGTGGGGCAGGGGGTGCGAAGAATCCCCGGGCTACGGTAGGCTACCAAAACAAACTGACACTGGCGACGTATAACGGACGAAGTTTACGGCTGGACGAGCACATTGCGCAGCTCGAGGTAGAGTTGGAGAAGATACGATGGCACGTTCTGGGGTTATGTGAGGTCCGAAGAGAGGGGGAGGACACATTAACCCTTGAATCAGGCCATCTACTCTACTTCCGAGAGGGTGATCAACTTTCCCAGGGCGGTGTCGGGTTTCTCGTCAATAAGTCCCTCATAGACAATGTTGTTGAGGTCTCCAGTGTGTCGACAAGGGTAGCGTATCTTGTCCTTAAGTTAACCGAGAGATATTCTCTCAAGGTTGTACAAGTTTACGCACCGACCTCGACACACTCGGACGACGAAGTGGAGGCTATGTATGAAGACATAGCCAAAGCCCTAAACAACACCAGTAAGGCACATTTCAATGTTGTCATGGGGGACTTCAACGCGAAAGTGGGAGTACGGACTTGCAGCGAATCGAGGGTTGGGCCATACGGCTTTGGAGGCAGAAACCACAGGGGGCAAATGCTTGTTAACTTCCTGGAGATGGAGGGCCTATTCTTAATGAATTCTTTCTTTAAGAAGGGACCCCATAGGAAGTGGACTTGGCAAAGCCCCGATACTGTGACGAAAAATGAGATCGACTTCATTATGACGGATAAGAAGCACATATTCAGAGATGTCTCAGTGATCAACAGGTTCAAAACCGGTAGTGATCACCGACTCGTCCGAGGCACTCTGAATATTGACTTCCAGCTGGAGAGACGCCGTCTAATGAAGCCCACGCTCCGACCTACTCTGCACCAGGCCGTGGCAGGCTCCGACCGGTTTCAGCTAGAACTGAAAAACCGATTCGATGCCTTGGAAACCACAAATAACGTCGACGAGAATTTCCAAAACGTGGTGAGGACTATTAGGGATGAAGGAGTAAGGTTTTGTCGGTTGCAGCGCACAGGCACGAAGTCGAAACTCTCGGACGGGACTCTGGCACTTATGAGGGAAAGACGCGAAAACACACAAGCCACATCGTCAGAACAACGAGCACTCAATAAGAGAATAAGGAAGCTGACACGACGCGACCTCCGAAGCTTCAATACACGTCTCATAAAAGAGGCGATCGAGAAGAATAGGGGGTCAAAAGTGTTCGTTCAGCAACTCGGGAGAAGCCACCTGACGAAGCTCAAAATTTCTAGTGGCAGAACCGTCACCTCCAAGCCAGAGATACTCGCCGAGATCGAAGACTTCTATGGCCGACTGTATGCTGCTCATGCTCCGCGGCCTGATCCGACAATCGAAGATCCTAGAGCCACGTTAACCCGACACTATACCGATGAACTGCCAGATTTTAGCCTAGGCGAGCTCGAGCTGGCTCTCAAACAGCTTAAGAATGGAAAAGCCCCTGGTGAGGACGGTGTCACTTCTGAGCTCCTTAAGGCAGGAGGAATCCCTGTACTGAGGGAACTTCAGAAGCTCTTCAACTGCGTCCTACACAGTGGGAGAACTCCGGAGGCGTGGAACAGGAGCATTGTAGTTTTGTTCTTCAAAAAAGGAGACAAAACTCTGCTCAAAAACTACAGACCCATCTCGCTCCTGAGCCACGTATATAAGCTGTTTTCGAGAGTCATCACGAATCGTCTTGCGCGGAGATTCGACGACTTCCAACCTCCGGAACAGGCCGGATTTCGGGGAGGCTTTGGCACCATAGACCACATCCACACTGTGCGGCAGATTATACAAAAAAGTGAAGAATATAATCAGCCCCTGTGTCTTGCATTTGTGGACTATGAGAAAGCCTTTGACTCCGTCGAAACCTGGGCTGTTCTGGAGTCCTTGCAGCGTTGCCAAGTCGACTGGCGATACATCGAAGTGTTGAGATGTCTGTATGACGCCGCGACGATGTCTGTCCAAGTACAGAACCAGCAAACAAGACCCATCCAATTGCGCAGAGGAGTAAGACAGGGAGATGTTATATCTCCGAAACTGTTCACGAACGCATTGGAGGATGTCTTTAAGACCCTGGACTGGAAAGGACACGGCATCAATATAAACGGCGAGTACATCTCACACCTACGTTTTGCCGATGATATAGTCGTAATGGCGGAGTCGCTGCAGGAACTTCAAGAAATGCTGGACAATCTCAATGCTGCTTCACGACGTGTCGGTCTCGGGATGAACTTGGACAAGACTAAGGTCATGTTCAATGACCATGTCGTTCCGGGACCGATTATCGTCGACGGTACGGCCCTCGAAGTTGTGCAACAATACGTCTACCTCGGGCAGACTGTGCAATTAGGTAGAAACAACTTCGAGAAAGAAGCCGACAGAAGAATTCAGCTGGGTTGGGCAGCATTTCGGAAGTTACGTCACATCTTCTCGTCGCCCATACCTCAATGTCTAAAGACAAGAGTCTTTAACCAGTGCGTCCTACCAGTAATGACCTACGGAGCCGAAACGTGGACACTGACGGTGCGACTGGTTCACAAATTGAAAGTCGCTCAGCGTGCTATGGAAAGAGCTATGCTCGGAGTATCTCTGCTGGATCGAATCCGAAATGAGGAGATCCGGCATAGAACAAAAGTTATCGACATAGCTCATAAGATTAGCAAGCTGAAGTGGCAGTGGGCCGGTCACATCTGTCGCAGAACCGACAACCGCTGGGGTAGACGAGTTCTGGAGTGGAGACCGCGTTTGGGCAAACGTAGTGTGGGACGCCCCCCTGCTAGATGGAGCGACGATCTGCGTAAGGTGGCTGGCAGCGACTGGATGAGAAGAGCCGAAGATCGGGCTCAATGGCGCGCCCTGGGAGAGGCCTATGTCCAGCAGTGGACTAGAATAGGCTGCTGATGATGATGATGAAGTATGGGATCATAGCTATCTGATTCTGATACACATGGAATTTTAATTATTTGATCTATATGACGTCTATGTATAAGTATATCATCATCGAATGTAACCTCATACATATTGTTACCAATACTTACTTACAACCTCGCCTTTTCCCCATACTTCCTTATTACACTTCCATTTCTTACACATCACAATATCACCCATCGAAATGCTGCGTTCTTTACCTCCAAACTTTATTATTTGTTTATTTTGATTTTGTTCTACAATTTTTTTAGTGTCTGGCTTGATCGAGTCCAAACATGAACGCAATTTATGTCCGAGCAACATTTCGCTGGGCGACTTTTGTGTAGTTGACTGTTCGCTATTTCGATAGTTTAACATAAATCTACTTAATGCTACATCGATAGCGGTTCCTTCGTATAATGCCTTTTTTAAACATTTTTTTACCAAGCCGACTGCATTTTCGGCGGCACCATTGCTACGTGCGTGACGTGGTGGTGTTAATTTGTGTAAAATTCCATTTTTGGTCATAAAATTCGAAAATTGTTCGCTCGTGAATGGTGGCCCGTTATCAGTTACTATCTCGTGAGGTAGCCCGAATCTAGCGAAAGCTTCACGTAATTGACGAATTGTCGCGTCCGCACTAGTTGTGCTCACCTTACTCACTTCAATCCATTTTGATTGCGAGTCAATTATGACATGGTAATATATTTTTTTAAACGGACCTAGAAAATCTAGATGTAATCTGTACCATGGTGTTGTTGGCCAAGGCCATGGCACCAAGTTGCTCTTGACCGGGTTAGGTCGCTCTTTCAAACATACTTCACACGACAAACACATTAACTCAATATCCTTGTCTATGCTCGGCCAATAAACATAAGCCCGCGCTAAGGATTTAGTTTTCACGATACCCATATGACTTGCATGTAATTGCTTCAATATATTTTTTTGTAAAACTTTCGGTACTATAACCCTATATCCAAACATTAAACAACCATGCTCAGTTGTAATAAAATCTTTTCTTTTATAAAAATTTATATATTCGTCCGATAGTTTTTCGTATTCTGGCCAACCATGTACCACATAACCATATATTTTATTTAAAACCAAATCTTTTTTTGTTTGTTCCGCGATTTCTTTAAAAGATACTGGCGATGTCGACTCAATACAATAGGAAACATTGCAGTCAGCATTGCTATTAACATTTTTTCGTTCCTTACAACTACGGCTTCTACGTCCTTTAACGACATGTCCGTCATAATATTTGCCGCCCTTGATAACGAATCCGCTAAACAGTTTTCTTTCGATCTTACGCATTTAATCGTATAATTATATTCACTTAAAATTATAGACCATCGCTGTAAGCGCCCCGCCATCATCAAAGGAATACCAGTTTTTGGGCCAAAGTAAAATGCCTTCCATACACATATTCATGAAATCGTTGCACTCCAAAAATGACTGCTAAACCCTCTCGACAAATCTGGCTGTAATTACGTTCAGACGACGTAAGTGTGCGACTCGCGTGCGCTATGGCGCGCACACGCCCGTCAGGCAACTCGTGCGCAAGCCACGCCCCCACTCCGACCGGCGACGCGTCACAGAACAAAAGTACTGGCAGAGATGGATTGAAATGTATTAGAACATCTGATTCCTTTAATGATTTTTTTTATGCTGTTAAATTCATTTTCACATCTATCTGACCAATCCCACTTGTTTCCTTTTTTAAGTAACGCATAAAGAGGTTCCATCGTGATGCTAATATTTTTAACACATTTCGAATAATAATTAATCATACCTAAAACGGCTCTCAATTGTGAGATATGTTGCGGGCGTTCCGCAGCCAACACTGCGTCTACTTTTTTTCTCTCAGTATGCAACCCTTCGGCATCAATCACATGCCCCAAATAAGTTACCCGCTTTTGAAAGAAGCAACACTTATCTCTGGTTATGAAATGAAAAATGAAAAAAAACGTTTATTTGCCCTCAGTGCAATACAAATATAATATAATACAATAAAAATGCAATAAAATTATAATATGAAGGCAAATGGGTCCATGACTCAGCATAATGGCTGACGACGGGGTGTCGTCAGCCGCTGGTATTCTGCCATGGCCCGACATAACACAACATTGAAACACACAAAATGACAAAATTAACAAAAACAGAACAAACACAACAATTTTTATATAGTTCCATATTTTGGGGACACCAGCGTCCCAGAATTGCCTTGTCAACAGCCACCCCGAACACATTTTTTGGAACAAGGAACGTGACTTTGTCAATGCACCACGGACAGGTGGCGGTAGATCGTTCCATATTTTGGAGGCAGCGTGTTTAAAGCAACCCTGGGTGCACACTAAGGAATGCACAGGAAGTATAAAACGGAAACCTCTATCTCTAAAGCAATAATCCTCGTTGACAGTTATGCGCAAGCCACAATCATCTAATATTTTAAAAACTTTATATAAATTATGGATGTGTTCTTGTGTAGTTTCTCCAGTTATTATCAAGTCATCGACGAATATACATAGCTACATGTTTCATTGTAAACAGATGATCCATTATTCGTTGGAACTTATTTGGTGCGGTCTCGATTCCGAAGGGTAGTCTATTGTAAACAAAGTTTCCCCTATGCGTCACGACTATCGTGACACGGCTTTTTTGACACAGAATCTTAAAAAAATTGTCGGTAAGCACTACGTAAATCGATTTTACTGAACGTTTTCCCTCCTCGAAGGGTCGCAAATATGTCCTCCACACGAGGGAGGGGGTATTTATCATCACAAAGGACCGGATTCACCGTTACTTTAAAATCACCACAAAGACGAAGGTTCCCCGATGGTTTCTTAACAGGTACGATCGGCGTTCCCCACGAGCCGACGTCCTCGACCGGGCTGATGATGCCTTCGGCCTGGAGTCGCTCGACTTCCGCATCGACCGCGGGGCGTAGCGCGTGCGGCACGACGCGCGCCCGCTTCCATACGGGCGCCGCGTCCGCACTCACTCGCAAACTTACAGTGCCGCGATTGAATGTCCCGATTCCTGGCTCGAATACATTTTTAAATTGTTTTATCAAATCCTTTAAAACCGTTTCGCTTTCATCACAGGACACCTGTGCTATCATCGGTAATGAAATTTCTAATTCGAGCATCCATTTTCGTCCAAGTATCGGAGGGCAATTTCCATTATCGATAACGTATAGTTTTGAAGTAAACGATTTATTATTGTTGACAACATTCACGGGCATCGTACCGACAAGTTTAATTTTTTCACCACTATAAACCGTTATCATTTTATCGGTTTCACATAATGGCCTTTCTTGAAAAAGCTTATCGTAAGTAATTTTGGAAATTGCACTTACCGAGCACTTTTACACACGTGACTTATGTGGCCCACTTTTTCACACTTGTAACACGTAGCACTGACATACGCACAACCATCGGCCGAATGCTGCCGCGAACCGCACCGATAACACTGCGACATGCCTTGCGAGGCGCGCCCGGCGCCGCTGCCGCCGCCCCGGCGCCGGCGCACGGCCCGCCCGGCCCGGCCGGCGCGCCGCCGCGCACCGCGAACACGGCGGGCGACGCCGACGCACGGGCACCGCCGCCACTGCTCCCGCCTAACCTGGCCTCCTGCTCGGCCGCCTCCAACGAAGACGCCAAAACCACAGCTCGCTGGAATGTCACCTCCCGTTCCGTCAACAATCGTTGCCTATACTTGTCGTTTCTGAGACCGTAAATGAATTGATCACGCAAATTTTCTTCTAACGATTCTTGACCTCTAAATTTGCATGTTGTAGCTAATTTTTTAAATCTCAGAAGATATTCATATACGCTTTCGGTAGGCGATTGTTGACGTGCACGAAACTTCATTCTCTCCGCTATTTCACTCGACTTCGGGTTTAGGTGATCGTCGACAAGCTGCACCAGTTCATCGAATGATTTTTTTTCCGGTTCACTGGGACTGCAAAGCACCGTCATACACCACACTTACATAATAATACTCCTATCTCAAAAATTGAGTGTCATTTTTTCGTTCCAGATACATCTACACGGATGACCTCACAATAAACTCTTGTGAGGATGCTTGTGCAGTGTACCGATTTGCAAGCCAGTACATGATGAGGGGCCTACAGGCGCTCTGTGCGGAATACTTGATGGAGAACGTCAAGGCACAAGACGCCTGCGCCTCCTATGAGCTGGCAAAGCTGGTCGGGGAGAGCCAGCTGGCAGAATTATGTTTAAAGGTGAAGATTTGCCAATGGGCAATGTGAACATTCTTCTTCTTGTCTTGTGAGCTAACCACATTCAGTATTGTAGGCCGCCTTAAATGCCTGAATGAATTTTTAAAAATAAATATAAATTTTGTTGAACCAAGTGCTGAAAATCTTAAATAATAATAATAATCACTTCCATAATCCTAAATATCTACGTGCTGAAGATATTTAATGAAAGATTTTTGACAACATGGTGTTCAATGAAGAGTAGTTGGCGAGTAGTAGTTAAAGTCAACGAGGAACAGTTTGCTCCCAAGAACTCTTCATTGAACTACTGGGAACTACATAAACACTTACAGATAATATAAAGTTCTTTACAGCTAACGATGTTCAGACTGGGTATATGTAGGTAATTTGTCTCCTCATACGTCTGATATTCTATCCCATCTCCTACCTGTGTTTGAGCATATCAGACCTTATTTGCATTATCAACTTACTAAAACTATTTCAGACAATGGAAGAAAAAACAATAGAGGTTCTAGAGGCGAACAGCCTAGCCGAGGCCCAGCCGGAGACGCTGGCGACTCTGTTCGCCCTGGAGCCGCTGAACATAGACTCGGAGCTGCAGCTGTTGGCCGCCGCCGAGCGGTACGTGCGCGCGCAGGACGGGCCGCGCCGGGAGGGGGGCGACGCGTCTCGAGCGGGGCAGGTCAGTGTTCAGTGACGTCTCACTGACGCCGTGAGGTGACTGTTCTCTCTACAGCCGGTACACATAGAGTCGGAACTGCAGCTGCTGGCCGTCGCTGAGCGGTACGCGCGCGCGGCACCGGGAGGGGGGCGACACGTATCGAGCGGGGCAGGTCAGTGGGGTCAGTGGCGTCTTATATAGGACGCTGTACGGTGCGGAAGGAATGCCGGATGACGTAACAACCATACTCGTATTAGCGGCAAACCAAACATCCGCTCCCAGGCCCGTACTGAAGCGTCGTCACAACTAATAAATATCATACATATAATACAAAAACTCTCACGTCACTGTCATAATCCCCTAGGGGATGAACAGTACAGGGAGTAGACAGATGACCTGTTATTTAGTATCGCAATACTGTAACAAAAATGGAACGCCATCTTTAAAAAATAAATTAGTCGTTAACCGAAAGTCAACGTGTTTTAATAGGTTATGGGCAATCCCGTATTTTTTCAGTTATTTCTAGTTGTTTAAAGTAGTTACAGTTTGAAGAAGTGTTTGATCTTTCGTGTTATCATGGCTGCTAACTATATTCAAAGCTTTCCGAAGTTGAAAGGCCGAGAAAATTACGATGAGTGGAATTTTGCGGCAGAGAATTTGTTATTGATCGAAGGCATTGTTCACTATATTAAAACAGTGGCCGGCGCAGAAAGAAAGACTGCAGATGAGGAGAAAACAAAGGCGAAGCTAATATTGACAATTGATCCCGGATTGTACGTGCATATCAAAGAAACAAGCAGTTCTGAAGCGTTGTGGAAAAAACTGAAGAAATACTTTGTTACGACATTTAATCTCAATACGCCAAGAAAACTGCGATTCCATGACCTCATACGTAACGCAAGTTGTCGGACAGCTCAAAGATTAAAGGGCACAGGATTTACAATCACAGATAAATGGATATGATCATTATTATTAGCAGGGTTGCCAGAAATATATTCTCCAATGATAATGACGATAGAACACTCCGGAATTCAAATTGCCGTAGATGTTATATAATCGAAACTTATAGATATGGGGGTTTCAAATTTCACCGATACGGATTCCAGTCATTTCCAGTGGCGCTCGCATTCGCTGCGAAAAAACATGGCGGCAAGTCATCGAAATCGAAAATGACATTGACAGGTGAAAAGAAGACCGAAATAACGTGTTACAAATAGTCGTCATTTCCAGTGTCCATTACAGAAAAAAAAGCAATCGAACGCTTTTAGTGTGGTATTTCTAAGCGGAGAATATAGTAAATGTGAGTGGTACGTAGACTCCGGCGCAAGTGCACACATGACTGCAAATAAGGAACGCAAACCTTACGCCGAGTTTATCAGAGATTACCTACTGTTGCAAATGATATGAAAGTGCCAGTTTTGTGTTCCGGAGATGTACAGATAACGACTGTAACTTCGACATCACAGTTAAAGATGTGCTATACGTCATGCCAAGCCCAACAACAAACTTGTCAGTGAGTGAACTTATCAAAAATTGAAACAGTGTTGTTTTTGAAGATGGACTCTGTTACATTCTCAACAAGAAGAATGTTTTGGTTGTAACTGCAGAGTTAACCAACAGTATTTACAAGCTGAAAATAAATGTGACAGCTGGCAGCACGTCCATCGCCACCTTGAGACGGAAAAACCTGCCATACTCTTTTTAACGGAGACACAAATATCCTCCCCGGCCGATACATCTTACCTCCACTACCCCGGTTACAAACTTGAGCATGTATTCGTGCGACGTGCCGGAGTGTGCATGTTCGTTCGGGAGGATATTTGTTGTCGACGGCTTAACAGCCTTGAAGCAGCTGACCTGTCAATTTTATGGACCCGCATTGACTACGGTGGTCAAACTCGTATCTATGCGGTCCTATACAGGTCTCATAGCGGTGACGCCGAAACGGACAGGCTCTTTGAGAGCATCCGGGAGGCGACCGACAGAATTCTCGAGCAGTATCCCTCCGCTGAAGTCGTCATTCTTGGCGATTTTAATGCCCATCATGCTGAGTGGCTGGGATCCCGCAGCACCGACCATGCGGGCCGTACTGCTCATAACTTTGCTCTGGCCTATGGCTTCTCTCAGCTGGTTTCCACTCCAACTAGGGTACCAGATATTGAGGACCATACTGCATCCATTTTAGACCTCCTGCTAACTACAGAATAAGAATCGGAGAAAAAATCTGCCCGATTATCGGTCCTACAAAAAGTATGACGTGGGCGGCCCACGTCATACTTTTTGTAGGACCGATAATCGGGCAGATTTTTTCTCCGATTCTTATGACCGATTTTGTGACCGACTCAACGCACACGGCCGTCACTTTGTCTGTAGCTTTCGAGGGAGTAGCACGTCATGGAGGGTGATAACGTATACCATGTCATGAATCTTAAGAGGAAGTTGGATATACAGAGGAAAGTTTGTGTTTTATTTCTGACCGACTTTTTGTAGGACGTGTGCGTTATACTATTGCAATCAGTACGTTCTATTTTCCTCCTACAAAAGGTCGGTCACCGTTTGTCGGACGTGGGCGGGCACCCTTATGATGATAAATGAACTTAACTGTGAATAGAAATATTATCCTTGGGCAGATTAGAAGTCTAGCTTATCGTTCCACACCATTTCACTGCACACATCGGCATTGTTACCAGTTTTTAAAATAGTTTTCTGGAGATCATATTGCTTACAAACACAATCGCGTACTTACTGATAAGCGTCTGGAGTGCGGCGAAAGTTGTATGCTATATACTGGTAATATTCGGCGCGCGCGGGTCGCCCGCACCGGCAGTCAAGTGGTTCTGTAGTCATTGCAGTGAGGCTCCCTCCCCCCACTTGAAGTCAGCGCCTCGTGATTAGCCGCAGCGAACCGAACCGGCGCACATAGTTCGGGCCTTAGTTCCCACTTTTCTTCTTAAGATTTGGTGGACAAACGTGATAGTATAACACACTACATTAAATACATTACATACTATATAATTACATTTTTAAAGTGGGTAAATCTGTAAAATTGAATTGTTGTGACTATTCTATTGCTAAATTGCGATTAGACAGAGACCGGAATGTGCTAAAGAGCGTGAAAAATGTGAATTGTACAGAATCGCGAAATGGAAAAACTCAGAATGCGATGAGCATCGACCAATTCCAATTTGAGTGGGTGACCGCTGCCATATTTTTATCTGACCCCTCCATAAACCGTCGGTCACTGGTGCCTATTTTAAACTAGTCGTTAGGCCTTGCAGAGGCCTACGGGGAGACTAACCAGCTCTGACAATGGGTCGGCAACTAACACAAATGAGACAAGAACTTGCTACTAACCACGAGAAAGAGATTCCAAGATTCCAGGTCGGTCGGAAGGTGTCCTATATTAACCTTTTATTCAAAATAGTATAATTTATCGCAGACTCCAGCTACTGCCAGGGATGTTGGGGAAGAGTCAAGCGGGAGCGGCGACAGTGATACTCCAGCGGCGGCTGACTCGAGCAATGCTGCCCCGGCGACGGCTCACTCGAGCAATGCTGCCCCGGCGACGGCTCACTCGAGCAATGCTGCTCCGGCGGCCGACTTTAGTCTATACAAGAAAGGTATACATTAAAGTTAAATTACATTGAAAATTACACAGTGTCAAAGTAGGCTTGAAGCGTGATAAACTTAGTGTACCTATGTTAGTGTGAGTACTGAGTAATACATAAAGAAAGCAGAGTAAAGTGTATGGCTAAACAATGGTAGGTACACAGGTGATCTCTCGAATGCAGAAAATAAACACATAACTAGCACATGGAGATGGGGGAGGAGAGTTATGGATTAGTGGAGGGGGAGGAGAACGTTCTGGGGGAGAGGGAAATCGGGGCGAATAAAACGTCTTGAGGGTGCTGATGATTGTGGTGGCCAGGCGCTTATGAGAGGATTCGGAGCAACAAGCTTTATTCAAAATTTCGATAAGATTGTAAGGGTCCAAATTGAATAGCTGACATGTAAGTTCATGGTCTAGTCTGGGTCTGTCATAACGTGGACATTCTCTGAGCAGGTGGTCGATAGTTTAGATTTGATCGTCATCGCATGGGCATCGATCGGAAGGGCAAATCCTCTAGATGGTAGCCGTGGTTACTGAGTAGTTGTGTCATAAGGATTGATTGATTGATTTTGAAAAGTCTTTATTTTAAAATCAATAAAATACATGTTAATTAACTAGTTAACAAATATCATATAAAATAATTATTTTTTACAGACTAATTGTGTCATAAGGGGACTGTGCAAAGTAGGGGGATTTATGAAGATTCGCAGCCGATTTGGCTGCAAGATCCGCGGCATCATTCCCCGGGAAGTTATTGTGGGCTTTGATCCAAAAAATATATAGGGATTGGAGATTAGTTTATTTGTTTGTTTATTTACATATTTCATAACAACACTAAGAGTTATCACCAAACGTGTGTTACATGTCAAGTTACATTATACAACATTGCATTTTATATTGGTACTGAAGTAGGAGGAGCGGTCATTTCAAAATAACGTGCGGCCGAGGCCAGGAGTCTCGACTCGGTGTCCGCGAATAGGTCCAAGGAGCTGTTCCAGGACAGCACCGCGTTGGTGAGGGACAGGGCGCGGTGCAGCGGGGCGGTGGCGAGCGCCGCGGTGCGCGCGCGCGGCGCCGCTAGCAGGGGGCTCGGGGCGCGCGGGCGCAGGCTGTACTGAGGAACAGGGGATACGGACAGCGACACGTAAGCCAGTAAGAATGGGTTACTTATTTCACCCCTGGTTAGTCTTAGGAAGTACTTAAAAAGGGAGAGATTCCTTCTGACTTCGAGTGATCCGTAGTCGACCATGCCGAGTATGAACAAGGTGGGGTACGTGTATAGGTATATATAGGCCATATATTATTTGTAAAGGAATCGAACAAATAATTTCTGAATCTTTTCCACCATAAGGACATACCGATTATCATCAGGGGCCCACACAATGGTTTCCAGACTACTCCTGACAAAGGAATTATACAAAACGGTGGCTGCACACTGACCCGTAAAACACCTAGACTGCCTCATGATGAAGCCCATGGCCCTCCGCGCGGTGTTACATGTGTCAATGATGTGATAATTAAACGACAAGTGCGGATCGAACTATGTACCCAGATCTCGCACAGTGGTCACTCGGTTTAGCTCTTCACCGGAAATCCTGTAGTTCCCATAAACTGGGTGGATTGCGCGCGTATATGACATTATTGTAAATTTACTTATATTCAGTTCTAGACCATTTCTATGTCCCCATGCGCATGCCCTGTCGATATCCCTTTGGAGTGATGCACAGTCGTCAATGCCACGCACTGGCAGGGCCAATTTGACATCATCCGCAAACACTATTCAAACAGAGTTCCTTATGAATGAAGGCAGATCGTTAATAGCAGTGGACCTAGGTTGCTGCCTTGGCCAATGCCAGACGTGACCCGATAACTGGTTGACTTTGATGTTTCGTATTGCACAAATTGCTCTCTGTTGGTAAAGTAACTAGAAAAGAAGTACAATAAGGACTCAGAGAAACCCGCAATAGCCATCCTCTTCAGTAATATGTCATTGTCTACCTTGTCAAAGGTCTATCAGAAGTCGAAATAGGCAACATCCGGTTGTATACGCCGATCAAGGTTTTCTGCAATGAATGTGACCATATTCAGAAGATTAGACATCGTGGATCGCTTGGGTAGAAAGCCATGCTGTTCCTCGCAAAACCAACCGCGCAATTGGTTTCCGAACACAGAGAGTACGGCAATGGGTCTGTAGTTAAATACATCTGATTTTGGGCCACTTTTATGAATCGGTAGAACTTTAGATGTGTTCCATACAGATGGGATATGAACCAATTTTCAACGACAAATTGAAAATATGTAGTAGTGGTTGGACGAATGCTGTGGCACGCCATCAGCCTCGGTCACGCGTTCTATGTTTACAAGGCGGGCGGCGACACGCAGTTGGTCAGCGGCGTTGGCGGCACTCGCGGCACGTGCGTCAAGGAGTGTTAGAGGAGTGAAGATGCTTATGGATGGAGACAACGAGGGGATTATTTCTGTATGGGTTTGAAACTTCGTCAAGTCCAGACCGAGAATCTAAATAGATAACAGCTCTGGGTATTTGATTGACAACGAGCCAAGTGATGGCTCGTGCAAGAGCTAGAAGTTTGCCTTGTACATTTATTATGAAGTTTTAACTCTTTTTGGTGATAGTGAGATTATTGGGGGTGTAAATGACAAAGGCTGCACCTACTTTAGAGTCGTGTTTACTACCGTCAGTTAAAATACGGTGAGCTTCGGGATCTAAATATAAATTCGTCGTGGGTAGAGATTTTGTTGTAGATAATTCTAGTTCTATGGGCCGGGTGTAAGAGTTCAGAAGGGTGGGAGTGTTTCTCCACATCGAGCAAACGAGAGGTTCCGGGGAACTTGGAGAGCTGAATGTCAGCGACTTCAAGGATTTTATTAGGCAAAGGGGTGAGTTGTAAAGGACTGATGGCAGTAAAAGTGTTCAACGTTCGAAAACCTCTGAATATTTTGATGGCAAAGCCCCGTTGCAGAGAAAGAAACCTTTTTTCCGTGTATTTGTATTTAAGGACGGAATGCCAGATGGTAGCAGCATATGTGATGATTGGCTCAACGACCTGTTGAAAAATGATTCTAACGATTTCGTGGTGGATGTCCCAAGTTGGGCGAATGAATGTTGAAAGTTTGGTATAGATTTTTAGGACCTTGTTAGAGATATATTCGACGTGCTGTCTGAATCGGAGTTTCCGATCGATGATCACTCCGAGAAAGTCAGACATTACAATACAAGTGTCGCATTACAATACAGGTGGTCGCAAGCCAAGCATACCCTGAACGGGTACTACCACCAGCAGTTGCTCGGGTTAGTCGGTTTCATACGACACGCTTAGTTTTTTTATTTGACTTAATTAAAGTATTCACGCTTACACGCACTATCGGCATGTTCCAGGCCGCTCGTCCCCGATTCGCCCTCCCCAGCGACGTCCTAAGACGAGGTCCGTACCCACCTGGGTGCCCTCAGGCGGTCGTCCTCCTCCAGGCTGGAGCGCACTTGGCGCTCGCCCCAAAAACCCCGGCGAAGCTGTAAAGGTCATTAGGAACAACAACAGCATTAGACAGTTCGAAAAAAAAACATATAATCAATTATTGTATAGGTAAATTAAATATGCTTCTATGTAAGTATAATGTCTGCCTGTCGTCTAGCACGTCTTCTCCCAATAGTTCGGTTGACAGTCCGGGTGGCCGGACTAGTGAGACTTGTTTGTCCCATTAGTCCGGACGTGCAATTCAACCGATATCTTCGCTTCGGTGTTGATGTGTTTCGGCAGTGTTTATAGAAGAGGTCAGTAGGCACCCACTCACTAAGCCGATATGCTTCACCTTCGGCCTCAAATAATTGTTGCATAAATAAGCTATCACTGTCCACGTGTTACAGGCGCAGGCGCGTGCGCACGCGCAGCCGTCAGCGCAGTGCGCGCCGCGGTGCGTCACGTGCGGTTCCTCACGCTGCGCCCGGATCAGATCGCGGAATGTTCCAGTCTGAGGTTGCTGCTCACCAAAGATGAATTACTTAGCATTTCCATGAACATTATGTCGATAAATACCTTAGAGCCCATGCCAGCAGGATTCTCAACTAGCAGGATACCAAGAAACCAGGTAAATTATAGGTGCCGATTATTATTATATTTATTATCATATCACACGATTGCTTACCGTCAGTTGCACGAAATCTTAAAAACAAAGCCATTTAATCTACGCCATCCTATCTATATATCACTAAAATCGCGTTTGGACACGTTCGTACAATTCTACATTCGTACAATTTCCACGTTCGTACAATTCTACATTCGTACAATTTTTCCTAAATTGTTTTCCAAATTCGTACAAATAGGTACTATGTGAGTATGCATTATAGTTAACCAAGGATAGATAATCTTTCGTATAATTTCTATTTACGTACAGCGTCATTTTAAGTAAGAGTAAACAACTAAAATAACACAAAAGAGGCACTTCTCTTAACAAGAAACTTAGTCGCTTTCTAGTAAACGTTGTAATTCATCTGTACTATTTCCGTATTCATCTGTACTATTTCCGTGTGCATTATCTCTGTTCACTTCTGTAATATTGTCTACATGTGTAATTAAAGATAAGCATCTTAATTTGTTTAGGCATTCCTAAACTGTGATTTGTTTATCCAATAATTCATTCAATATTGCAGCAATCTTTTTGTTTTTAACACTTTGTGATGGTTTTCTCTTTTTCATCTCTATGTTATGTATTGCTCTTGAAATTTTAAAATCGTTACGTTGTGCCTCTTCTTTTAAAAACGACACTACGTAAGGAAACGAATCCTTTAATGAACCAATTTCGCGGTTTAGTTTTTTATGCCAGCCCTCTAGGGTGTTGATTGTACGGTATTGTTCGCCGTAACAGCTTAACATTAGGACCATTTTTGGGGATATCCACTGACTCTCAAAATATTCTATGAACAATCTTATTTTCTCTGTTTCTTTCGTGGATTCTTTAATAGTTAACCATGCTTCGGGAATATAATAAGTGGGCAAAAGTGCAAGTGCGATTGTTAAATACATGAACTTTAATTCAGCAAGATTTTCCATTTTTAAAAACTTTGCCTTACGTACAATGGCCTGTGAATAATGGAAATAACAACCTTTACAGTCAGCTTCTGGAAATACTTTATTAATAGAATTCATCATGGCCATCTCATAGTCAATGTGAAAAACTTTGGGTTTCCAAGTAGGTACTTTGTTTAATATTAAATTTAGCATTCTCGTATAAGTAGCTTCGGTTTTATTTGGAAGTGATATATAAATTAATGGACATATATGTTTGGGCAATTTTGGGTGCTTTGATATCTCCATGTATTGAATACATCTGGTAGAATGGATCAGGACTAGATTGGAAAGTTCCATCTCCAAACAATTCATCGACAGATGGAAGTAATTTCATTGCTTCAACTGTCATGAAGATAAGGATTTTATCATTGCTGCCATCATTAATTACTAAAAATTCATTTGCCAAATGATCAGGAACCTCCACCTCATTTAGATGTGTATACTTAAGCTTCTGGACTTTGAATCCTTTTTTTCTACATAGATAGAGTCCACTTTTTAATGATTCAAATGCAGGTACGTATTTTAAAAAGTTAGTGCCTTTGTCCATTAAATCTTTAAAACTTTCATCGTATATTTTCTTCATTGGTGTACACTCCGTTCTGGCTCTTTTTCTACATTTGTCTATTGTTTTTTGTACTTCAATATCTATACTGACTGTACATGTGTGTTTTTTACTTTCTCGCAAAACCTTAATGTTATTAACATCTAGGGTAACAGAAGCACTACACACATTACGATGTACACACCTCCAAATAGTGGTACCGCTTTTATTTGTACATCCTAAATAAAACCGGTAATCATTTTTAATTAGCACTGGCTTACCCTTTTCACTGTCAATAAAATAAAATTCAGTAAAATTACTTTTATCAGTTCCTGGATCTGTATTTGCAGTACTAGCACCACACGCTTCACAAGACTTCGTTAATGAACTTATTTCCATGTTGTAAGGAACTGGTCAAGTGAAGTACTCGTACTCACATAAATGCACGTCTGGCTTTCATAACGTTAATCTCAAGAACCCACTTCAAAAACTTGTTGTGAAAATAATTTCCTCCTCAACAAATAACATGACATGAATATGACAAAACTCAGATTTATTTCATTAACTTTACTCTTTATTTAAAATTTTTGTAAAGAGATCCGTTAACTTCACATTAGAATACTTGAAATCAATTATTTTTTTAAAAGTCTGAAACTAAAACTAAAACTGTACCATTCCTTGCCTGGCTTCATTCCTTGTCGTTCCTGCAATGTAATCGAGTAATCTAATGTATGAATGTGAAATTGTACGGATGTGGAATTGTACGAATGTGGAATTGTACGAATGTGGAATTGTACGAACGTGGAAATTGTACGAATGTGTCCAAAGCCCTAAAATCGGAGCGCCCTTTCCTCTAGAGTGTAGAGTGATGCTGATAACTCATGCTTGTGTTGTACGCATTGTATCATACTAATGTTGTGCAATAAAGAGTGTCCATTCATTGATTCAGTGATAAGTGAGTACTGACAGCGAGCCTAAGGTTTGGGCCATGGATGTGTGCTTCATGTTTTCGGCAAATGCGCCTAATAATTTTGACAAGTTTCGTACATTGACATTTCAATGGCCGATTAAATATATGGGGAGTGATTACCTTCTCTGCGGTACGGGGCGATGTTCACAGCGCATACGCTAACTGGTAGACGCGGGCCGCATCCTATCATAAGCATACCATCTAACGACCAGCCATGCAAACAAGTTAAGGTAAATTTCAAAATCTTTGCTCTAGATATAACAGAGATGACACGAAACTTAAGGAAGCCTTAACAAACTCAAATCGATAGTAATTAGAGGTGAGACGGTGATTAGGGCTACGGATATGAGAATACGGCTACGCGCCTGAGAATGACCGAAATACTATATTACTATATGTACCTATCTTTATGTACCCTATAATACCATATGGAAAGTAATTTGCGGGTAGGACTTGACCATGTCCACTCCACAAGATCGGTGGGGCTCGTAGCCAGTTGCGAGCACGGTTGGGCGCGGTCAGTACCGGGACGGGTAGGGGCACGTTATCAACTGAGCCTCTCCGTGCCTCGGAGAGCGCGAGCGCGAGTCTGTGAAATGAGTTCATAGCAGTTATCAAAAATGTTTCAAATCTCTTTGTCATGAAGATAGATATAGAGACAACGACCTCAATATATAGACGACCACGTTCATAGAAACAACGTGTTCCAAAATTCAAGCCCGCGCACTGACGCCATCTAGTAGGATATACTAGATCATAATTTGAAGTCGTGGTGATAGATTTTATACCGTCGCCTTACGCAAGCAAGATATACGGTGCTCGTGCGCAACAATGATGCACCAACACCCCGCTCATACCGCTCTGGCTGCGCAAGGTGTGCGAAGATTGAGCTGAAGAATGTACTACGCAATGGCTAATTAGATTCCTATATTGACTTTGTCATCCTTTGCATTTAATATAAATGCATCATTGGCAAGATTATCTTACAAGCTTATAATAATCACATTCCAGACTTATTTTTATTTCGGTCTGCTGTGACATAATTTCTTTTTGACGTTAAAAATGTACGTATACTTAGGCACGTAGTGTTGTAGCGGCGCCAAGATCAACACGATCAAGCCAACCGCCGGCCCAATGGATCCGCAAGGAAACCAACATGGCGGCTGTAGTAGGTAAATTCGCGCCAAATTCGAAGGATAGATGTCGCTTACTCTCAATTTTAAGTCTGGAATGTGGTAAGTATGCTTAATAGCAATTTTATTTTCAGGTGAGGTATTTTCGCAGTACCGAAGTGCACAAGACGGCATTTTTATTTGTAGTACTCTAGTAATAGAATGAGAACAAATCAATCCCTAAAAGGAAGAAACAGAACACAAGCTTATTTCAATGAAATGATCGCATTATAATCTACCCGCACACTGCGACCCCTGTTGCTTAATCTATGATATTATGTGTTCTCTTGTTTTAACGCGCGTCACTGCACGAGCGTGTTGATTTACTGAATTAACTCGCCATTACAAAATTATTATAAAAGTAAACAGTGCGTAAATTAATATAAAAACAGTAAGTTACTTACTGAAACAGTGTTATTAACTGTAAAACAAATGTATCTTCACACAATTAGCTATAATGGCGTCGTTTTTTTTCTCACGCTGAAGAACATAACTGTTCAAGGAGCACTGCACCCACGCGTCCCACGCCTTGAACTAATCGAAGTGTTGCGCCGGCACCGCATATCGATGGAACACGGTGTCCGCATCTAGTACGCTAGTATATAGATATCGTTGTATGGAGATCAATAATTAATAACATAATATGTATGTAGCAGAAATGCTTGCATTTCTGTGTTTCGGTTTGAAGGGTAAGAGAGCCAGCGTAATGTCCGGCACATGAGGCAATCCATCTTAGTCCTCAAGGTTAGCAGCGCATCAAAAACCCTCTAATATTAATACAGTGAGGTGAGATGTCTATGGGCGATGGTGACCACTTACCATCAGGTGGCCCGTTTGCTCGTCTGCTCTCCTTATTTAATAAAAAAAAAAGGTACATTCATTTAATTGGCCTCACCGCTGGGGGCGTTTTGTATGACAATTTTGACGGTGGACTGTCAACGTGTTAAACGATGCACAGTTATAATGTGTTAAGGTTAGGACTTCACCGGTCCGGTGACATGCGGCCACGCTTCGGCTCGCTACCACCAATCACAAACGTCGCCCCTCCCTCCCTCCCCCCGTGTGTTTGTTCGCTGCAACCGAACCACAAGGGAACCGGCCTCGTGAAGTCCGATACTACGCGCGATATGAAGAAGGAATCAAATTGAAAACCGATAAACACATTCAGGCCACCATAGTACCTAACTAATCTACATAATTAAGTCTGTACGGAACCCTCGGAGCGGTCTCCACACCAGTGGCAGTCGGTTGGTTTTTATTCTCCTGGTCAGAGTATAATTTTCGATACTTTCTCCTCTGCAGTCACTTGTCGCACCGGCAGCGGTGGATACCGGGACAGGAGGAACCACCTTCCGATGCACCATCCCCGATGTCGCCTCGCGCTGCATCGCACAGCGGTACACATCTGAAGTGTTCAACATGCAAGGTCTGTCGTGGAGGGTCATGGCATGGCATAGTAATAACATGACTAACAATACGATGACCGAAGAAACGAAACCTTTACTGATTTGTCTTGTGTGGGATTGGGAGTCATTTGATGCGTGTCGGTGTGACGCGGACGTGGAGTGCAGGATCCTGTCGCGTTCAGGAGACGTGCTACTCTCCAAGAAGGGGAACTACATATTCGAAAGGTTTGTTCGTATTTGTAGTTACTAAACATGAACAGAACATTTTGCAAATCAATAACAGTAAATTAAAAATTAAGAAACCCCGACTCAGGGCCGTAACGAGAGCTGAATTTATGGTAGGGCAGTGAAGCTTTCGGGTAGGTACCCCCCCCCCCCCCCCCCCCATATTAAGGTCTGTGCTACTCTGTCTATGTCAAGGTAGGGTGGGACAGGACATTGCCCCATAATGCCCCCCTGGCTACGGCCCTGCCCCGAGTTAACATTATTTTATGTACACTTTATTGTACGACAATACACTTAATAAAAAACAATTAAAATGAGACATTGTACAAAGGGTGAACTTATCTCTAAAAGAGATTTCTTCCAGCAAACCCGCGAAAGTGAAAGATGCGTTATAATCAGAGTTCGGATGAGTGGTGTCATTACATGCAATAATGTGGACAAGCCTTCCTAAATTATTACTGAAATAAACATGCCTTCTAAATAAAGAACATTTTTTGTATTATATTTTTTTTAATAAAATATCGGTTAGTTACGACTTATTATTGAAGTAAATTATCAATATTTTCTCTAAATTTTCATTGGTTAGTTTATTCCTCTTCACATCCAAAATATATTTATGTGCCGAAAAACTCCTTTCGCAATCCACAGATGTTAGCGGAGCAAACTTAAGCATTTTAATGGGAATATCGTTTTGCCAATATGATTCGGAGTCCATTTTCTCTCCAAGGCATTGTATAATTTTGAAATCTGGATTTCTCTTAAGTATTGCTTTCATTTTTTTTGTAATCGGATTCCCATTTCTCCTGGTATACAGTTTAGATTATGCAACATATCTTGTTTTTTTCTTAAAGTATACTCCAATGGATTCGAATGTGATTGTAACTTTTTTATCAATTGTGGAATTGATTCAAAATGTTGACAAATGAAGTGTAATTGCGATGAAACTTCAACTGATTGCATTAATTGCTTACACTTAGGAAATCAAATTACTCATCAAATTGTAAATAGTGGACGTGTTTGAACAGAAATTTCAAGCACCTTTCTTTGAAGTTTAGGTAACACCAACACAAACAGATTTCTTTATTGCCTGTAATACAGAAAATAACAGTACCTATAGCTAAAATTATTGATAGCCTAAACAAAAAATTAAACGAGCCAGTTAACATTTTGCCATACCATCTCCACGTCGAATTTTATTAATTTCAATTTTCGTCATGAGTTCACTTGAAAATTGGCGATATTCTTCCGGGGAAATCATGGTTTCATTATATTATAGGCAAAAAAAAATATTCTTTTATTTCATGCGAAATGTCAGATAAGACAATGTAATTTAATTATAAAAGAGAAAACACAGAAAAGGTTTGAACACGAAGACTTTACTCACGCTTTTAGTATTTTTAAAATAAGATTTTATTTTAGTAATAATTTAGGAAGGCATGTCCACATTATTGCATGTAATGACACCGCTCATCCGAACTCTGGTTATAATTTAGAGGTAGACAGACATAGAGTGTACGACAAATAAAAATAAATACAATATATAAAGACAACTATAATAAATATGCATATATACACATATAAGCACAGATATGCAATAAGTGGCAATAACTATAGAATAAATATCTCTAAAAATACAATACATATTATACATATACGTACATACATATATAGTACATACATAACATTGTGGAGATCCCCTGACTTTTTCCTGGTCATCATCAGGTCCTCGTGATTCCATTCTTGTGAGAAGGGAGGGCACCATGGTCATAAACTGTACTACTGCCGTACCAGAGATCACTGACATCAGACATAAGTACTCCAAGATCTTGGAAACCTCTGATCCAATTGTTATCACACAAGGCTAAGAACACTCTCCACACATTTCTGTTCAATAAAAACATCCGCGTCATAATCGGATCATCGGTTCTCGAGTTATGATGGCACAGACAAACAAACATACGCGTCAAACTAATAGCGCTCCTTCCCTTCAGTCCGGGGTTAAAACAGCGCCATGAGCAGGTGTGACGGAGAATAAATTTTTTTTCTTTTGATATTATTTTTCATTCCACAAATAATATGTATAATGTAGCAGGTAAGTAAGTACTCGTATATTGTACCTATAGTTCAGATTCATTAGAATCAAATAAATAATTCTGATTCTTGTATTATTATTGCAGAGACAGTTTTTGGGCATGTATTAGTGAGCTATCATGGGACCTCGTAAAGCGCTTCGGCTACCGCGACTCGCCGAACGTCCTGTTTCTCAGAGTGGAGGTGCAGGTGACCGTCATCAGACCACCGACCCGTGCCCTCAACTGACTGACAATCGCGTACAACAGTACAACGCGTGTAGATAGGTCTTCACCAGGGCCGAGTCGATCGCGGTAAAATGATCAAGAGTGTTGGTTACTCAGTGACTAGTAGTGTACGGTCTTTGTTGGACTGATGTCGGCGCGCGGAGTAGGTACCCACATCAGACATCAGCCTCGCAGCGGCCGTTCGCGGGGACAGGGACGAGGAACACGTGTTTATGATTATATGTGATGTGTTGCGTCGGTGGCGTCGTGGCTAGGACGCCGGACTCCCGTGGGGGAGGGCCGGGTTCGAAACCAGGCATTGCCATGTTCCGATGAGTTTTTCAGTTTTTTCGAAAGACGAACGGTGAAGGAAAACATCGTGAGGAAACCTGTACACTGAGATAACCAGTGTGATCTGTGAAATGGGGAAGGCAATGGCGAACCACCCCTTTAAATCTGCCACGAGAGTCGTTCTATGTGATTATAGAAGTACCTTTTCAAAGACTCACGTACATTTACCGACTGTTCTAACGGTGATGGAAAACATCGTGAGGAAACCTGCATGTCTGACCGAACCGCACAGCACTGGGCCCGCTCGGTGGATCATGGCCCGTACCCCCTCGTGCAAGGGGAGGCCTGTGCCCCGACAGTGGGCACATTAATAGGCTGATGATGATGCTGATGATGCGCCCGAGTTCACTATTAACGATTATCATAAGATGTTTTAGTCCTTTAGCTATTTGCACTGTATTACGTAACGAAGTGTATGTCAAGTTATGTACGCGTGATGTTTGGAGTACATTCTAGATTGTAAATTAGAACTAAGTGTATGTATAATAATATGAATGTAGTCAGTTAATTATTAGTCTGTTAATGTTGTTCCTTTTAATGTTGTTACACTTCTTTGTTTTTATTTTATTTACTTATAAGCACGCAAACAGACTACATTCATATTGTCATTAGTACGTACCTAGGGTACCTACTATAAGGACTAAGTATTTGTATAATAAATATTGAACTAAAAACCTTTTGCCTTTTTTTGCTCTTAACTTAAACTACGTGTATTATCAGACGTATCAAGTTTTAGTACCTATTTGTTGTTCAGCCAATATTCTAGCCAGTTTTTATGTTCCTAGATAACACAGTTCATCGGTCTAACAGGACGGTTACCTACGAATTGATGCATATGTCATGATTATGTGGGTACCGACATTGATTAATGAAACCAGTCTTTGTCCAACAAGCTGTGGTTTCACCATCATGGTGACAGCGGTGGCTTTTATTTAATTATTTCGATAACAACTCGCGTTAAAATCGAGCGTGGAAGCGTGTAACGTGTTACCAGGTTAATTTGGAACGTAAATTGTGCAGTTTACATAATGGAACACGCTCGACCTCCAGCGGAACTGTGTCTTGAGGGTGGGCCAGCGAGCCGCGCGGACGCTTGGCGTAAGTGGCACAGGCAGTTTCAAATATTCCTAAAAGCGTCAGGATTACACAAGGAAGAAACTGCTGAAGTTCAAGCTAGCTTACTCATCGACTTGATCGGTTCGGAGGGATACGACATTTACTCGACTTTCAAGTTTACCAAGGAGGCAGACCGCGACGACATCACCAAGATCGTTCAAAAGTTTGACGAACATTTCACGACAAAGCCGAACACGACAATGGTTCGATTTAAATTCTTCACCAGAAATCAAGACAAAGGTGAAAGTATCGACGATTACGTCACTGCACTTCGATTGACAAGCCAACATTGTGAATTAGAGCATTTGGAAGATGGGTTGATAAAGGATCGTATTGTGTGTGGTGTCGTGGAAAGTTCAGTGCGAGATAGATTGCTGCGGACGGACGATTTAACGTTAGACAAGGCGGTAAACATCTGTCAAGCGAACGAGATGCCAAACGAAGAAAATCGTCAGATCGAAGTTGCAAAAGCGGGTGGCGGTGAGTCATCGAGTGCATCGGCGTCTGGGAGCCGGTTAATGCACGGCATAATAATGCACAGTCTTGGATTGTACACCGTGGAATGCGCGGGCACGGAATCGAAACTTTGGCCTTGTCGCGCCTTCCATGCTGTATAATACCGGTTGTATATTCCGCCCTGTGCACCAAATGTACGGGGCGGAATGCACATCATGGAACGTACACCATGGAAAGCACAACCATTGAAATCAATGTGACGTGGTTTCCGCGGTGTACATTCCACGCTTTGCATTCTCGGGCGTACATTATGGGTACAGAGCGGAGCATAGCTCGGGACTTCCCCTTATTAGAAAGCCAATCAAAGTACCTATCGCATGCAGACGCAGTCTCGCTTCTGTTCCTTTAAAATAAATAATAGTGTTATATATTTTTAAAACTGTTCGATACCGTCGGTGTCGATTTCGTTTCTTTAATTTTTTCTTTATTTTTTTTCATTTTTGTTAAATGTTCCAAAGTATAAGTAAAGTTAGGTTTGTTACTTAATGAATAAAAAACGGTTTAATTTCAAGTGATTTTTTATTTTATATTTCCTTCTTGCACCATCAGGGGGCCTCGCGAAATGTACCTTGCCCACATTAAGTTTAGGTCCTGCGCCGCCACTGTCTGGAGATATAGTCACTGGCCTGTACATGTGCCGAATATCGCACATAATAACGTACTTATGAGTACGAAACAGTATTAAAATATCGAATAAGGGCTTTTGTACAACAGGCCCGTTGCATAATATATAATTTAGACTGGGATTTTTGAACGCACGGGCACTGCCATCGAAAACGGCGCGCAATTTATTTGTTAATCGTTCGATTTTTAATATGCCGTGATGAGGCAAGAGATACAAAGGCACCTCACTGGGCTGGCAATCATTCACGTGTATTTCCTTGGCATGGCCAAGTCTAAGGTACTCGTTAATAAAGCCAACATATAGTGAATGATAAGTACATCATAATGTATGATATTTTGCAAAACGCTTTTCCAAACCATAAAAACGCTGCAATGCTAGGAAGAAAGAATCGAAAGCGTTAAGCTCATTAACGTCTACCTTTGTAGGCATTTTAACTTCGAATCGATTATGTATTATTTTAACGGATTGCAAAAAAAAACCCATTCACTGTAGTCGTGTTCTGGTAATGACTCATGAAACACGTCTGGAACCTTCTCGGTTTCCCAAAATTATTTTACATAGAGTTCTGGATCAGGACCTAGACTCTCTATTGCGTGCATCGCTACAGACAAGTTACAATGTGGAAAAATGTCACCTGAAATGAATTAAAAAAACAGTGAAGATAATTTATCAACAAGAAACGTAAACAAATTCTTTCCCAAAAAAAACGTATCATATGAAAACATAAATAAAAACTTCTCAATAATAAAAACGCATCTTCTAAAAACTTCACAAAACCTCCTCCAGTAAAACAATAATATGGAAACTTAAAACTTGAAAATGCAACTTCTAGAAACTCCCGGCTCCTTCAAACATATGGAACATCCCGCCGCTACCCTGGAAAAGGGAACGAGGCTTAAAAACGACTTCTCAAACAGAGTTATAGTGGTAATACGGCAATAAAAATAAATAGCATATCTGGTTTCTTAAATAATTTATGAAAAATGAATGTAATTTCTCCACCCGTGAACACCGTCTCTATGTCATGTATTAAGAATGAGAATAAGTTTATTTGTGCGGTTAGTTTACAAAAGATTCATACTCCATACACCAGCAGGAACTGAAGCATATGTTATATTAAACTAAATAAAATTAGTGAGCAACAAGTTAGTTATAATAAACGCTGACCTCCGTTCCTGTATCTCGGAAGACAGATCTCTTCTGTGACCAGTGCAAATGAACATGTAACAGAACATGGGAAAATGGAATGGAATTGGTAATGGATTTTAGTTTGTAATTGCTATGTAGTTTTAGCTGGACTCAAATAACAAACATGCAGTGTAGTGATAGGTACCTGTATTCATAGGTCTAATAATGTCCTGTAACGGGTAAAAGATTCCAGAATGTAAGAACTATATAGTTTTGGTCGGATTCAATTAGACAAAATGTACCATAGTAGTTACCTACCTGTTTACTTTAGTCAACATGAATGTGTATTTTCTGCATAAATAAACTCCTTTGTCGTGTCCTTATGACAAAAACGGCCTCCAACACCTTCACATCTAAGTTTTACATTAAAACATTGACAACTTGCTTTAAAATGTCATAAAATTGACGAAATGTCCAAAATGCTGTCGAAACACAACAATTCGTTTTCAAATTTCTCATTTCTTCTTCGTGCGCCTGCGCGAAATTTCAATTCTGGCGCGGAATCTATATTCGACATCTGATTGGTCGAAAAACGGGCCTATTGTTATAATAATACCCAGGAAACCGTGCGCGAAAATTCAAAGTTTTTTTAAGGCAAAGTGATCTGAGCCCATACAGCCAAGTCTGATGTAAACAACTCTTTCAAGTCTTTATTAAAAAGCTGGTGTGACACAATTTCAATGCTATTCGGGAGAATTTTCCACGCTTCTGCACCATCCGAACCAAAGAAGAAGGACGTAGTATGGCTCTTAAAAATCCAGCCAGGTACGAATCGGGCTGCAGCGTTTATTTGACTTTACTTCACTGTCCCACACATTATTCACATCTTGTCGAAGTTCTTCGAGCAAGAAACACAATTCTTACTAGAAAATCACTACTGTAAAACAATTTGCAAGACAAAACGAAACAAAGCTGACGCGGAGACTTTTAACCTCATTGTGTTGTCCTTTTCTTTTTTAGTGAACTCACATACTGCGTCGAAATCTTACCAATCAACTTAAAATTATCGCACTGTGTAATTCTCAACCTAGACATTGGCAGAATCATCGATAAAACGATGGGGCCATATACGGGCCATATTAAACAAATTGGAATTGGAAAATTTTAAACTTTTTGACTCTACTTTTTTAATTTCATAGAAAGTCTACCCTAGATACTTAACTTTTTAGCCATTTTTTACAATTGTAAAAGTTATTAAGGCTTGTACGCACGGGCGCTATATAACCGCGCGTTACTTAGCTTATATCTGACATCAAAAACGTATAAAATCAATAGGAAAAATAATAAAGCGACAAGAATAGCACATGGAATATTTAGAATCGCCTGAGAACAATAATTTTAAATATTAGGTATTTCGAAATACTAGACTGTTCGGTTTTTAGTGGTCTTTGCCTACATTATTTTAAGGTGAAAAAAATAGAACTTTTGTTTTTGGTAGGGGAATTTTAATTGGGTTGAGCGGAGTATTGTCAAGGACTTATCATTTATTGATGGGGACTTTTATAGGACTTTTCGAATTAAGTAAGTATATGACATCATCCATTATGTACAAATTGCATCATTCATAAGAGTGTAGTGGCACCGTTAGGGTTTTATTTATTTTGTGGCTGTTTTCTGTTTCCTTTCCTATGTAAATTTCTTGTGTGCAATCTATCTATCTATTTCTTGCTGAAACTGCTGAAACATAATTTTCGCCAAGTTCTAAGAGTGTGTTCCAAAACAAGTTGAAATTATTCACTGAAATTGTGAACTGTACACGTTCCATTGCACATTTTGAAAAAAGTTGATTAAATTTTAAGCTGTTAACGCAGTAATGGAACATGCATAGTTGAAAAAGATTTTTTCAAACGATTGAATAATGCAATATTCGGTAAAACGATTAAACACAAACGTAAACAGGTGGACGTTAAATTGGGTACTCATTGGAAAGACGAGCACAATTTAACGAACAAACATCTTGGAGCCGAGAAACTGCTAGCGAAACCTAATTTGAATAATGTATCAGTATTTACTGAACATTTTGTTGCCATACAGTTGAATAACGAAAAGATAGTTTTGGACAGACCGATATATATATATCGGGTTCACTGTTCTAGAATATGCTAAACAACATATGTACCAATTTCATTATGAGTAGGTATATATTAAAACGAAATATGGTAACAATGCTCGGCTCTGTTATACCGATAGCTTACTTATCATTTTTTTATTACTTACTTATCTGATTAATACTGAAGACTCGTATAAAGATATGTATAATGCTATTTCTAAGTTCGATACTAGTAACTTTGCAAAACATAATCCCTGTCACATGCCCCGAGTAAACCTGTAGTGGTAGATCCTAATGTGAAGGATCGCCTGGGGTGGTACCACCCTCATATCTATTTCTGCCGTGAAGGAGAAATGCTTGCATTTCTGTGTTTCGGTTTGAAGGGTAAGAGAGCCAGCGTAATTTCCGGCACATGAGGCAATCCATCTTAGTTCTGAAGGTTAGCAGCGCATCAAAAACCCTCTTATATTAATACAGTGAGGTGAGATGTCTATGGGCGACAGTGATCACTTACCATCAGGTGGAATGTTTGCTCGTCTGCTCTCCTCGTTAAATAATTTAAAAAAAAATACCCGGTTTATTTAAAGATGAAATGGGGGGCAACCCTATTATTGAATTTACTGGTCTGAGAGCAAAGTTATATTGTATTAAGAGTGCTATGAATCAAATAAAGGAAGCCAAAGGCGTATCTAGGCCTGTTACTACAACTTTGGATTTGAGTAATTACAATGAGGCACTGTTTAATAATGAAATATTAAGATGTTAAATGAATATGATAAGGTCTATAAAACATGTTTTATATTCACAGCAAGTAGATAAACATGTTTTGAGTAGACACGATGACATACTACAAGTACATCTGGATCAAATTCGAACGCTACCGTGGGGCCATTGTGATACGATCAGCTAAGTAAGCTAAGCAGCAAAGTACCAACTGGCTGCTCTTGACTCAGTGGAGAAACGCGCTAAGCGCCTTATAGGTGACGAATCGCTGGTGGAAGCTAGACTGCAAAGTCTGAAACATCGGCGCCATTGTCGACCTCATCGTCGCTTACCATCAGGCGAGATCGAGGTCAAATGCGGGTTTAGAAGTAAATAAAAAAATAAAAAACGATATTTTAAAGATCTTAGTAATAACTAAGCTAAGTTCGTAAGTTGTATTATACCTCCATAAACTATATTTATATTGAATAAATATTATGTTACTCACGATTTCAGTATATTATTGCAACAGCCTGCTCCTCTATATAAAGCTGTGATTAATAAAAGTTGGATTATAATATTATATATCAAGATGAAGTTGATTGAGCAACCACTTTCATTACAAGTTAGTAACATTAATGTAGAATGAAAGTCGCAACATATTAATTAGTAACATTAATGTAGAACGAAAGTCGCAACATATTAATTAGTAACATTAATGTAGAACGAAAGTCGCAACATATTAATTAGTAACATTAATGTAGAACGAAAGTCGCAACATATTAATTAGTAACATTAATGTAGAACGAAAGTCGCAACATATTAATTAGTAACATTAATGTAGAACTAAAGTCGCAACATACTAATCATAGTGCACTTTTACCAAACACAATTCGTACTATAATATGTGGTCCGTCAAATTGCGGAAAAACTAACGTAATGATTTCATTACTATTACATGAAAATGGTCTACGATTTAAAAATTTCTATCTATATTCGTAGACTGCATTTCAATCAAAACACTGGTTTTTGACTGAAGTATTAAAAAGAGTCACAGGCGTTAAATATTTTTTCTTTAACGATACCTAGTTAAGATGTTATTCATCCTAATGATGCTCTCAAATTCCGTTTTTTATTTTCGATGATAATGTACGATTCAATATGGCATGGTACAAGAAGACGCTCATTCTTCACAGGCATATCGGATACGGACTGCTTGACAGGCCTTTCTTCTGCCATGCATTAGGCTTATTGACACTGCATGCGCTTCAACTTGCGTTAGACGCATGCCGCTGTGCGCTGTCAAAAGTGATGCGTGCGCTTAGCGCATGCGCTTTACGCACGCGCCAGCGTCGGTGTTGAACAGGAAGACAAATTCAGTCAAGTGTCAAAGGTGTGACGCGTGCGATGTTGACAGCGCACATAACGCGTACGCACAGCGCATTCGTCTAATCTAACGCAATTGGAAGCGCACCTGTAATTAAGCCAATTGGGGAACATAGTGACGAGGGGTCTATATCCGCGTGGCCAGGTCGTGCTGTCCGGTTACTCATGGATTAATCGGTCATGATGATATGAGGATTTTTTCTGACGACTGGGAATTTCTTGTTTCCTTGTTCCCGGAAAAGAGTACCTACTATCAAGAACTGGGGCAGTGAAGACTTGGGGACGGAGGGGGAGCCCACTTCTTCTTCACCCGAGGGTGTCAAACGCTGTGGTTTCTCAGTATTCAATACCAGAGAGTTTTATTCACTACACGTTACGGTTATTGTCAAAACGATTAACGGTCATTCTCAAAAGCAGGCGTTCTCCGCCTAATTTTCGTCACGATTTTCAAATTTAAATTAATAGTCGTATAATTAATTATGAAAAATCATGAAAAGATATATATGTACCTACATCTTGACACGTTTGGCTCTATGGTATGTGCCGTAGGAGTGAGGACCCACATAAATCGGACTAGGTAGCTCAAACTCTTTGTACCTATATAGGTACCTACATGTACAGTGGAAGACATCGTGCTATACTCTGTGGAACCCTGTCGCAATTAGTTTTTGTTACAATTCATCAGCATTCGTATGTTGCGGCATATGTATGTAACTTTGTGTGAAATAATTTGAAGTGACAAATAAGTCAGCCTTATCGTGTAGTGTTTCCAAATATGTTCCTTATATTACATACCTACCTAGGTAGGGTATATATCTACGAATGAGTTTTCCTTACTGTACCTGTACCTACATAACAGAGTAACAATAAGTACCTACAATGCCTATACAATAAGTAGCTACTTAGTAATTCCATGCACTAGAGCAGCGGTCGCCAACCGTTCGGCTGACAAGGGCCGCATAGTGGCAAATGTGGGCCCGCACTCGAAATATGAAATATTTATTAATAAACTTGTTCATAATTTTTGAAAATATTTATAATTTTATTTATATGTAGGAGCAATGGCATAAAATGAGGAAATATAATAAAAACACTTAAACGAGATCTTTAACGTACATAACTGTACTCAATTATACAAAATTTAGTGAGACGTTTGAGGCTGTATTTGCGTGGCTATTTGTTGTATGTGAGCTTTCATGTTTGTAGTTGAAATATGAAAATTCTTGTTTCACTCAATCGACCAGCACGGACGGAGCGCGGTTGGCAATTGCGATCACAGCTTAGAGTATATGTCCGAGATTGTCATCGCGCGCGGGCATTTCGTTCGTTCGGTCATCGGCACGGCAGGGCCGCGGCCGGGAACAACTCCCTCGTACGGTAGGTTCACAAAGCAGATCGCAGATCGGCCGACACGGGCGCGCTTACCTTTAAATGCACGCTTGCTCGAACTTTGCGCGTGCATAACGGAATTATCTATTTAGATATTATAGACTTTCATTTACAAAACGGCCACGGGCCGCGGGTTGCCAACCGCTGCACTAAAGAGGTTGGTTATCTTTTTATATCGAATTATGTGATAAAATTAGTGGTATCAAGGTATCACATGTTGTATTAAACAGAATGGTTATCTTTATAAACCGATTATGTGATAAAATTATTGGAATTTAGATACCTAGGAAACTACTGATATCAAACATTGTTTCTTTGTGCGTTTTGTTTTTTTGTTATAATACATACAGATTAAACATGTAACTCTTCTTAAACTAAGTATCACATATTCAGACTGACAGACCTACATTTCGATCCCACTCATCCACGATCCGTCTGATTCCACCACTCCCCAATCTGTTTTAAGGTTCCGTACCAGAACGGTAAAAATGGAATCCTTATGTTGAGACTTCGGTATCCGTCCATCCATCCGCTGTCACAGCTATTTTTCTCAGTAATTACTAACGCTATCAACTTGTTTGGCACATACTTAATTGTTTCATTATAGAACTCGCTTGCCCGCATCGATAGAGTCTTTCACTGTAGTACATAACTTGCCAATAATATTACTCTGGGAACACCAGTGAATACTACCAATTTTATTTATTATAAAACAAAATCATTTTTATTTCAGACACAAACTGTCCTTAAACATTATTGGTAATAATACTTATTAAGCATTTCGGCCCACTTAACCAGTGGATCTAGCTTGATGACACATCATTCCAGTGTACAACTTGCTTATTATTTATATTATTAGCAGGCAGCTAGAATCAGTCAGCCTGGTTCTTCAAGCTTCGTATTTATATGTATTTATATGTATGCCGCGAGCTTAGATTGTAAATGGCGAGCCTAAATTGTACTTCACTATTTCCTTTTCTATCTTTTGTTTGTTGTTTTCTATTTGTGCAATAAAGTGTATGTCAGCGAAAACAACAAGTGACGTCATAGTGCACGTGCAATGCCCACCTGCGCTTGTGACGAAGCAAACACGCAGCATCAGCCGATACCACGTCATGTCGCCCGCCACTACCTGGCCTCTATAAAAGCGGGCCAACCATCGTTGTAGTGGCCATCGTACCCCCAGAGAAGGAACGTCAGATACCCGTCACTGAATCTATATTCGTCACTGAATCACATTCGTGGTTACGGGTGGCGATAGACACCCCTGTAGAGGGCATCACGCCCTGGAACGGGCTCCCCACGCCCCCTAGGGCACGTGAGAAGATTTCGACTGGAATGTGGGATGATTCTCTAGCGGCTCGTCGACGAGACGGTTGACCCGTGGCTAGATAGTATCGAGTAACTAGACAGTAACTAATTTTCCGTTAAATAACTCTAAAATAAGTTGATTGAGTAAATATAATTATTAAATTATATTTCTCTGGTTTTTAAAAAAGCAAAAATAGAACCACAGCGTGAGGAACCATAGAATGATAGCGGGCCATCTATGCCCTTATCCTCAGATCTGACAAGTATTTTACTTACTTACTTAAGATTATCCATACTACTGGATCGGACCATGATACGGATGACGTCACGCCAGAAAGAATAAACAATATACCACTTTAACAAAAAGAAACAGGACAAACTGTGTTGTCTTTTGTCCCTTAAGGTGTAACACGTTTTTGTTTGTTTGTCACAGTTTAAACCGTGACTAACAAACCGCGCTGTCAGAGTGTCGGTCAAGGTCTATGCACATTTTTAGTCATTTTGGTGAAAATACTGTGATTTGACGATAAATATTGTTTCATTCCTGTGAAAAACAATGATCAGTGATGAACAGTGATCGAAAATATGTTGGAATCTCATTTCATGCTTAAGTAGAACAAGTAGCACTTTATATAGACAGACAGACAGCTATACAGCATGATAGAATGACAATAAAAGGTGTCAGTGGTAAATTAGTATCACAAGGGTATCTATTTTTAGATTTAGATTATCAAGTAATGATTTTTAATGAAAATTTTTACGTTTTTAGGAATATATCTTGTTCCGCTGATGGAATTTTAGGCGATAGGTAGTTTAGGCTCTATTTAGAAGAATACGATTTCGAGGTAGACTTCGACCCGGAAGTACGCAACGACGCAGCCGCAGATGTGTTAAGTCGAATACCGTTAACATCGAACGATTTGAAAAATATTAAGGAACAAGTAGTTCCTGTAATGACACGAGCTCAGAAACGTCTTTTACAGACTAAAAATGACATACCAATACAAGGTCTACCCACCGCCAGGACTGATCACCCTGCGGTTGTGGAAGTACCTGCTTAAGAAACACAATGACATGGTAGAAATAACTTTTATAATTTAAAAAAAACGCAAAGAAAATAGACAAGCTAAAGAAAACTATTTCTAATGCGGAATATTGTGCATACGTATCTTATCTTATGATGGGGGCCGGGAATAACCCAGCGGCACTTCGACCCTTGAGGATCTTTTGTGCCTACCCCATTTTACACACTAGTCATCTCTGTGTGCAGGTTTCCTCACGATGTTTTCCTTCACCGTTAGAGCAGTCGGTAAATGTACGTAAGTCTTCGAAAAATACAAAAAAGTCATTGGTACAGGCACTGCACGGTTTCGAACCCGGACCTCCCGCATGCGATTGTGCATACGTACCTACGCACTTAGCGATTTATCTAGATCCGGTCATTATCCGATAATTATCTACTGCGCAGGTGTTAGTTATGAGGGATTTAGATTAATTATATAAGCAAGTAAGCATAGACGAATTACTCATAATAACAAGTAATTCAATGAGAATTATATAAAGATACCTAGAAAGTAATATACAAGGAATATGTACAGATTGTTAATTACAAAAGAAGTATCTAGTAGTCTAGGATAAAGATGAGTAAAAATGTATTTTAAATGACTTCCCACATCTGTTACCCACTAGTGGCCACGCTGGCATAAACAGAATGTTGAATAATATTAAGAAACATTATTTTTGGTGTTATCGAATATGTTAGGAAATGTAAGCATTGCCAAATTCACAAAAATACTAATAGACAGACCAGGGAACCAATGGTAATGACATCCGCCGCAAGTAATACCTTTGAACGAACTAGTAGACATTATGGGTCCTTTACAGGCTGGTGATTATGGTTACAAGACGTTCTTACGTTGCAATGCGATCTACCAAAGTGTATCGAAGCTTACCCTTTACAAAGGAAAGATACAGAAACAGAAGCTAAAGCTTTCGTAGAAAACTTTATTTTGAGGTATGAATAACCTGAGGAAATTATCACAGACCAAGTCATCTGTGATGATGACGGAACTGTGCCACTTGTTACAAGTGAAAAAGCTCAACTTCATATCATCACGAAACATTAGGAGATTGAACTTATAAAAACCTACTCATACTCATACCATTTATTGATTTTCATGTGTTACAATTGGTCTTAAAAATATATATATAATGTGATCATACATGAAACCCTGAGTAGGGCACCGGAATATAAAATAAGAGATTATAATAGTAATTTATTACTATATATTTTTTTCTTCGCATTTATGCTACCGGGATGAATTAAATTAAAAGTCATTATAAGTTATACATAATTGATTTTATAGTTAAGTATTGGTTTTATCATCAAACAACTCGTGCAGTGAATAGAAACATTTGTTAAGAAGATACAACTTTAATCTTTTATTGAATATCGAGTCTTTTAATTCAATGTCGATGATTTGTGAAATTTTGTTATATATTTTTACAGACATAACGAACGGTCCAGAACTGTGTAGATAACGCGTAGGCGTAAGCATGATAAGCAGCAAGTGCTGTTTTTAAGTCAGTCGTTTTCTTTAATTCTGCTGGGCACTTTTCGGCAGACCTGTCCCTTGGGAGAAAAAGGTCAAATATCTAGGAGTCACTCTTGATAGAGGTATGACCTTCGAGCCACACGTAAAACGCGTCCGCGACCGCGCAGCATTCATTCTCGGCCGGTTACACCCGATGCTAGGCAAGGGGAGTAAAATGTCACTTAGAAATAAGTTGACAATTTACAAAACTTGCATCCGTCCAATCCTCACGTACGCAAGCGTGACATTCGCGCACTCTTGCCACATTCGCCGCCTTCAGGTTATCCAAAATAGGTTCATGCGTAGAGCAACCGGTGCTCCATGGTACCTACGTAACGTAGACCTCCATCACGATTTGGAACTCCCCACGATCGCTCAATACATGAAGTTAGCGTCTCGACGCTTCTTCGAGCAAGCTCCCCACCACCCAAACCCTCTAGTAGTAAGCGCCGCCGCTTATTCGACTAACGGTTTACCGACATCCCGTGGACGACGTCGGCCTAGACACGCGGCGACCCGCTTCTGGCGCTTACACGCGCTATCGGCGTATTCCAGGCCGCTTCTCCCCGACCCCTCCCTCCCCAGCGACGTCCTAAGCCGAGGTCCGTACCCACCCCCACCTGGGTGCCCTTAGGCAGTCGCTTCTTATAGTAGTTTTTAAGTCCTCCTCTAGGCTGGAGCGCATTTAGCGCTCGCCCCAAAAACCCCGGTGAAGCTGTAAAGGTCATTAGGACCAACAGCAATTATCAGTACGAAAAAAAAAAATATCTGCTGGGCGTATGTGGAAATTTGTAATTTACTTATAAATTTTTGTACACGAGCTTTCCAATTTATATTTGTATCAATTACCAATCCTAGCAATGAGGTGTCAACGCATTCTAATTTAGTATTATTGAACAAAAAAATTATTTTTAGAGGGGCCTTTTGATACGGTCTGAACTGCATTATTTTAGTTTTATTAAAATTGAGTTCTAAATTATGGTCATTTAACCAGTTTACAATTTTAGTTAATATGTTACTTAGATTATTAATAAAATTATTGTTATCTGTACACGGTAGCAAAATGGAAAAGTCGTCAGCGAATAGTACACTCGATGCGTCTAGTGTTTTCGGTAAATCATTTATGTATACGAGAAACATTATACATCCTAGCACACTACCTCGCGGTATTGAGCTATTCATACACTGCTTCTCCGACCTGACGGTGTCTACAGCCCCGTCTGAGAGTCGTGGTGTACCACTTCAACGTACTGTGCTCGGTCTGTAGGTAACACGTACATCTAGGTGACTACCTTAGAATTCAATGTAACTGGAGCAGCTGGTACTGTTCACAGTGAAACTGAGTGTACGCCGTAGGAGTTGGTTATTGGTAAGCTGTGTTCTTTACCATACATTCTACAAAGTGGTGCAGATCCCTAGTGGGCACACGTATGATGATTATCCATTAGAAATGTAATATAGATTGCAGAAAGCACAAGCTGACGCTAGAAATAATCTTTTACGAAGTAAACAACTTAGAAAACGTGTTTATGATTAAAAATGTAATCCTGTAAAACATGGTAAAGGAGATTTAATTTTTATAAGCAACCAATTGGGAGATAAGTTAGATGACGTTTATAATGGTCCCTTTGAGGTTTTAGAAGACCTTACACCAAATGTTAAGATTTTGAAAAATAATAAAGAATACCTTGTACTTACATACACATAATACAAAATTGTTTTACGATAATCAAGGAGAATAATATTAATAGGTCAAAAAAATATTGTAATAATTTTATGATGAAATTTGTAGTGTTAAATAAGTTTTACATTTGCAAATTTTCTTTCATGTTAATTTTTTTTCTATCGATCCGGCGGGGGTTGAACCCGATACTTTTCAGGGGAGTTGTAATATAATAATGTAAGTTTTACCGCGACATTAGAGTTTACCGCAAGATACCGGCCAAGTACGCAAGTACCGCACATGAAAGGAAGTTTCGCAATAGCCTTAACTTAGTTTCAACAATTATACTGTGTCCTCGACTGCAAGGAACCATTGTGCAGTAAACACCTCTTGACTTAGTTTCAACAATTATACTGTGTCCTCGACTGCAAGGAACCATTGTGCAGTAAACACCTCTTAACTTAGTTTCAACAATTATACTGTGACCTCGACTGCAAGGAACCATTGTGCAGTAAACACCTCTTAACTTAGTTTCAACAATAATACTGTGTCCTCGACTGCAAGGAACCATTGTGCAGTAAACACCTCTTAACTTAGTTTCAACAATTATACTGTGTCCTCGACTGCAAGGAACCATTGTGCAGTAAACACCTCTTAACTTAGTTTCAACAATTATACTGTGACCTCGACTGCAAGGAACCATTGTGCAGTAAACACCTCTTAACTTAGTTTCAACAATTATACTGTGACCTCGACTGCAAGGAACCATTGTGCAGTAAACACCTCTTTAGCTATCCTTCTGTGTCTCTCCAACCAACGAACTTAATATTACAGTTGCAATTTACAGAGTTTTAGCTTCGAATAAAAAGCACTTTCGAAAATAACTAGGTACGGTTAAAATGATCGCTGCTGCTTGGACATCGACTGAAGCTAACGTCATTTCTCTGGATATTGTAGGGTTAGGTATGGACACGTCACATTATTGTGACACAGCACAATAAAATGTGGTGCAATACTTGTTGTCGGCAATCTTATCTAGCGATAAAACCATAGCATTAGCTCTACCTATAATCATAAATAAAGTCATACCTGAACACTAAACCCGGCCTGTTATTTCTAACTACAAGTACACGCCGGCCGTGTTTTGCACTTTAACACATTCACAGTCCAGTGCCTCAACACTGCTCAACGCTGGAGGCTTTTTTTATGACAATTTGACAGTGGACTGTCAACGTTTATACATGCCAAAATAGATTTCACAATTTGTACATACATATATAAATAACAGCTGAATACAATAATAATTATAACAATACTTACTATAATGAAAAGAAGAGATGTACTACATGAAAAGAGAAATGGACAGCGAAAGGAAAGGGGATAGGGGAACAAGGAATTTCAATCACTGATTTGAGGCTGCGAGAGGGAGTGTGTGTGTGGGAGAGAGAGAGAGAGAGAGGGAGTGTGTGTGTGTGTGTGTGAGAGAGAGAGAGAGAGAGAGAGAGAGAGTGAGAGAGAGTGTGTGTGTGGGAGAGGTACTAGATTTTGTCTAAGGGTGCCAAAAATTCCGACTTTATCTGACACTCCGCCATACATATAAATATTAGCTCTTGCATCGTTAGTATCCGACCGAAGCTTCGGCTTCGGCTTTGGCCACCTTCGGCCAAAAAAAACACCTACGGCCAAACCTTCGGCTTCGGCCAAAATGGGCCGAAGTTTTGGCCGAAGCCGAAGGTTCCTAACAAACGACGAATTCGAACGAACTTTTACGAATGAGCAGAGAACATTATTTCGAAATGTTATAATTTTTCACAAATCGCAAGGTCATTTTGATGACCACCAGATCAACTTCTAGAGAAGATTACAATTACCTTTCAATATTATATTATACAGTCGATATAAAACCTTCAATTTTAAAGATTTAAAATCAAATCATTTAAATTAGCTTGTTCAAGATTGGATCTTGAACAAAATTCTTAGAGCTTTTAAACCTTCGGCTTCGGCTTCGGCCGAAGGTTGTGCCGATAGCCGAATAATCGGCTTCGGCTTCGGCCAGAAATCGGCCTTCGGTCGGACACTATGCATCATAGATCAGATTAGTCTTGCATGGCTCTTGCTCTTGTACTATTTTCTTCATAATTTTTTTATTGATATGTCTGCGTATTACGACGCATTATTTAACCCAGTGTTAGTTTAGCTCCTGTATGTAAAGTAAAAGTCCTTTGGTGTAAACAATAACAAGTGCTTAAAACCTTAAATTGTGCATTTGGTCAATACCTAGGTATTATTATATAATCCCCTGTGACACTGTAATGTCCGGCTGAGGCCAACAGTAGGTAGGTACCTACAGTCCGTGTCGATAATAATAATTGATTAATAAATTATCAAAGGAAATGTGTAAGTATTAAGTACAAGTACTTACTAATTCCATGATTTATCATTCAATATCGCTGGAAATAAACGCACAGCCGTATCTAGGCCCCGCTGCGTCGGGGGCCTCAATTAGGTGTCTATTTTTTAAATGAATATTTTTGTTGCTTAAGTAGAACAGAAAAGCAAACGGGCCTCATGGTGGTAAGTGGTCACGTCGACAGTAGACACCTCACCGTACTGTACGTACTGTATGTTACAAGGTTACCGATGCGCCGGTCGCCTTGACAACTTAAGATGGAGTGCCTCATGTGCCGGTAATAACGCTGGTCTCCTTCAAGCCAGGAATGTTTTATGACAGATGTAACTAAAAGGGTGGTAGTGGGGTAAAACCACAACAGGCAGACGTGCACAAAAACATACCACCTTAAAAATGCTCGGAGTTGACGAAAAATAGACTCGTTGTGTTGCTGCTGTCATGTTCCATGGAACAAGCCGCCGTGGTTCTAGTACCTAATGATTTATTCGCTTTCCTCACAGAAAAACGATAGACATACCGACATTTCACGACGAATCGAGGACTACTATGTTGTAGGTTACATAGATAGTATAAGTAGCAGCTCAACCTCGTGGTGCTTTGTCACTTTAACTGAAATAGATATATTTTTACTCCTGCTCCTACATGCGCCGCGCTGTCCAGCACAGCGCCCCACTCCCTGCCGTAGATTACATACCTACCTACGGCGCTGCGTGTTTATCATTATCTTATCGTAATCTGTAATGCCCAACCCTGGTCTATCTGCAAATTCCATCATATATAAGTCGTGAATTGTTCGCGAACTGAAAGTGTACAAAAAGTATTCAGTCCAGCAGATCACTCCAGCTGCGCAATAACATTATATATTAGTACATAGATATCATTGCTTCCAACCTAATTAATTATAATGGCTCGAACACTGGACATGTACTGGCAAGACGAATGCCCAGATGTGCGAGCGCGCAACGCGCGGCTGCTGGAGTCGCGGCACCTGGCCGACTGCGAGCTCGCGGCGGGCGCGGCGCGCACGCTCGTGCCGGCGCACCGGCTGCTGCTCGCCGCGGCCTCGCCCGTGCTCGAGGCGCGACTATACGGCGCGTCCGCCGAGCGACCCGCGCCCGTCGACCTCTCCGACGTGGAGCTCGGCACCCTGAAAATTGCTCTCCGGTGAGTTCAGTCAACATAGTCAACACAGTCGCGGCACCTGGCCGACTGCGAGCTCGCGGCGGGCGCGGCGCGCACGATCGTGCCGGCGCGCCGGCTGCTGCTCGCCGCGCCCGTCGACCTCTCCGACGTGGAGCTCGGCACCCTGAACATTGCTCTCCGGTGAGTTCAGTCAACATAGTCAACACAGTCGCGGCACCCGGCCGCCTGGGCGCGCGCCCCTGTCTTTTCTCATTATTTGCTTTGGTGTATACCGGGCCTTAACATCCGGTGGCGTCTGCCTTCCTTATAAGTACAATAAGAAGAAGACGTTCCCAGGTACTTACTGCGATGTTTGTGTGTAAGTAGGTACGGAGCGAGCGGGAGGGAGATGAGTGAAACCACCGAGCGATGGATCGAGACTGATTTATTAGTAACATAAATGCACCATACACCACAATTTCCCCTCAATAACCGACAGACTACGTAACTAAAAATATAAAACATAACAGTGACTATTCTAAATAAAAACGCTGTGGAGGGCGTCTAACTCTGCGACTCCTTGGTGCGCCTAGATTAGCGTCTTGCTCAGTATTAGCGGATGCTTCACTTTCACACGAACTTTCTGATTAGCGACCAGAATTAGACGCCAACTCCGAGACTGGTTGATTCATCATTATTTTGAAGCAAAACACTAGGATTAAACAGTGGTACAAGATCTATAATGTCGTCATTATCTTCTGCTTCTTCGTAAGGAGGCGAAGGGGGTCTTTCAATGGGGATGCAAGCGGTGACGCATGAGGTGTAACCTCTTGTGAATTTGCAGTTATTGTTTTATTTTCATTACACTGAGATGACGTCATCACTTGTAACTGTTCCTCCTTCCCCTCCTTTTGCCCCTCTGATAATTCTAAATAACAACCATCAAGTATGGGATCATAGCTATCTGATTCTGATACACATGGAATTTTAATTATTTGATCTATATGACGTCTATGTATAAGTATATCATCATCGAATGTAACCTCATACATATTGTTACCAATACTTACTTACAACCTCGCCTTTTCCCCATACTTCCTTATTACACTTCCATTTCTTACACATCACAATATCACCCATCGAAATGCTGCGTTCTTTACCTCCAAACTTTATTATTTGTTTATTTTGATTTTGTTCTACAATTTTTTTAGTGTCTGGCTTGATCGAGTCCAAACATGAACGCAATTTATGTCCGAGCAACATTTCGCTGGGCGACTTTTGTGTAGTTGACTGTTCGCTATTTCGATATTTTAACATAAATCTACTTAATGCTACATCGATAGCGGTTCCTTCGTATAATGCCTTTTTTAAACATTTTTTTACCAAGCCGACTGCATTTTCGGCGGCACCATTGCTACGTGCGTGACGTGGTGGTGTTAATTTGTGTAAAATTCCATTTTTGGTCATAAAATTCGAAAATTGTTCGCTCGTGAATGGTGGCCCGTTATCAGTTACTATCTCGTGAGGTAGCCCGAATCTAGCGAAAGCTTCACGTAATTGACGAATTGTCGCGTCCGCACTAGTTGTGCTCACCTTACTCACTTCAATCCATTTTGATTGCGAGTCAATTATGACATGGTAATATATTTTTTAAACGGACCTAGAAAATATAGATGTAATCTGTACCATGGTGTTGTTGGCCAAGGCCATGGCACCAAGTTGCTCTTGACCGGGTTAGGTCGCTCTTTCAAACATACTTCACACGACAAACACATTAACTCAATATCCTTGTCTATGCTCGGCCAATAAACATAAGCCCGCGCTAAGGATTTAGTGTTCACGATACCCATATGACTTGCATGTAATTGCTTCAATATATTTTTTTGTAAAACTTTCGGTACTATAACCCTATATCCAAACATTAAACAACCATGCTCAGTTGTAATAAAATCTTTTCTATTATAAAAATTTATATATTCGTCCGATAGTTTTTCGTATTCTGGCCAACCATGTACCACATAACCATATATTTTATTTAAAACCAAATCTTTTTTTGTTTGTTCCGCGATTTCTTTAAAAGATACTGGCGATGTCGACTCAATACAATAGGAAACATTGCAGTCAGCATTGCTATTAACATTTTTTCGTTCCTTACAACTACGGCTTCTACGTCCTTTAACGACATGTCCGTCATAATATTTGCCGCCCTTGATAACGAATCCGCTAAACAGTATTCTTTCGATCTTACGCATTTAATCGTATAATTATATTCACTTAAAATTATAGACCATCGCTGTAAGCGCCCCGCCATCATCAAAGGAATACCAGTTTTTAGGCCAAAGTAAAATGCCTTCCATACACATATTCATGAAATCGTTGCACTCCAAAAATGACTGCTAAACCTTCTCGACAAATCTGGCTGTAATTACGTTCAGACGACGTAAGTGTGCGACTCGCGTGCGCTATGGCGCGCACACGCCCGTCAGGCAACTCGTGCGCAAGCCACGCCCCCACTCCGACCGGCGACGCGTCACAGAACAAAAGTACTGGCAGAGATGGATTGAAATGTATTAGAACATCTGATTCCTTTAATGATTTTTTTTATGCTGTTAAATTCATTTTCACATCTATCTGACCAATCCCACTTGTTTCCTTTTTTAAGTAACGCATAAAGAGGTTCCATCGTGATGCTAATATTTTTAACACATTTCGAATAATAATTAATCATACCTAAAACGGCTCTCAATTGTGAGATATCTTGCGGGCGTTCCGCAGCCAACACTGCGTCTACTTTTTTTCTCTCAGTATGCAACCCTTCGGCATCAATCACATGCCCCAAATAAGTTACCCGCTTTTGAAAGAAGCAACACTTATCTCTGGTTATGAAATGAAAAATTAAAAAAAATGAAAACACGTTTATTTGCCCTCAGTGCAATACAAATATAATATAATACAATAAAAATGCAATAAAATTATAATATGAAGGCAAATGGGTCCATGACTCAGCATAATGTCTGACGACGGGGTGTCGTCAGCCGCTGGTATTCTGCCATGGCCCGACATAACACAACATTGAAACACACAAAATGACAAAATTAACAAAAACAGAACAAACACAACAATTTTTATATAGTTCCATATTTTGGGGACACCAGCGTCCCAGAATTGCCTTGTCAACAGCCACCCCGAACACATTTTTTGGAACAAGGAACGAGACTTTGTCAATGCACCACGGACAGGTGGCGGTAGATCGTTCCATATTTTGGAGGCAGCGTGTTTAAAGCAACCCTGGGTGCACACTAAGGAATGCACAGGAAGTATAAAACGGAAACCTCTATCTCTAAAGCAATAATCCTCGTTGACAGTTATGCGCAAGCCACAATCATCTAATATTTTAAAAACTTTATATAAATTATGGATGTGTTCTTGTGTAGTTTCTCCAGTTATTATCAAGTCATCGACGAATATACATAGCTACATGTTTCATTGTAAACAGATGATCCATTATTCGTTGGAACTTATTTGGTGCGGTCTCGATTCCGAAGGGTAGTCTATTGTAAACAAAGTTTCCCCTATGCGTCACGACTATCGTGACACGGCTTTTTTGACACAGAATCTAAAAAAAAATGTCGGTAAGCACTACGTAAATCGATTTTACTGAACGTTTTCCCTCCTCGAAGGGTCGCAAATATGTCCTCCACACGAGGGAGGGGGTATTTATCATCACAAAGGACCGGATTCACCGTTACTTTAAAATCACCACAAAGACGAAGGTTCCCCGATGGTTTCTTAACAGGTACGATCGGCGTTCCCCACGAGCCGACGTCCTCGACCGGGCTGATGATGCCTTCGGCCTGGAGTCGCTCGAGTTCCGCATCGACCGCGGGGCGTAGCGCGTGCGGCACGACGCGCGCCCGCTTCCATATGGGCGCCGCGTCCGCACTCACTCGCAAACTTACAGTGCCGCGATTGAATGTCCCGATACCTGGCTCGAATACATTTTTAAATTGTTTTATCAAATCCTTTAAAACCGTTTCGCTTTCATCACAGGACACCTGTGCTATCATCGGTAATGAAATTTCTAATTCGAGCATCCATTTTCGTCCAAGTATCGGAGGGCAATTTCCATTATCGATAACGTATAGTTTTGAAGTAAACGATTTATTATTGTTGACAACATTCACGGGCATCGTACCGACAAGTTTAATTTTTTCACCACTATAAACCGTTATCATTTTATCGGTTTCACATAATGGCCTTTCTTGAAAAAGCTTATCGTAAGTAATTTTGGAAATTGCACTTACCGAGCACTTTTACACACGTGACTTATGTGGCCCACTTTTTCACACTTGTAACACGTAGCACTGACATACGCACAATCATCGGCCGAATGCTGCCGCGAACCGCACCGATAACACTGTGACATGCCTTGCGAGGCGCGCCCGGCGCCGCTGCCGCCGCCCCGGCCGCCTCGAGAGCGCGGCGCGCGCGCCCCGGCGCCGGCGCACGGCCCGGCCGGCCCGGCCGGCGCGCTGCCTCCAACGAAGACGCCAAAACCACAGCTCGCTGGAATGTCACCTCCCGTTCCGTCAACAATCGTTGCCTATACTTGTCGTTTCTGAGACCGTAAATGAATTGATCACGCAAATTTTCTTCTAACGATTCTTGACCTTTGAATTTGCATGTTGTAGCTAATTTTTTTAATCGCAGAAGATATTCATTTACGCTTTCTGTAGACGATTGTTGACATGCACGAAACTTCATTCTCTCCGCTATTTCACTCGACTTCGGGTTTAGGTGATCGTCGACAAGCTGCACCAGTTCATCGAATGATTTTTTTTCCGGTTCACTGGGACTGCAAAGCACCGTCATACACCACACTTACATAATAATACTCCTATCTCAAAAATTGAGTGTCATTTTTTCGTTCCAGATACATCTACACGGATGACCTCACAATAAACTCTTGTGAGGATGCTTGTGCAGTGTACCGATTTGCAAGCCAGTACATGATGAGGGGCCTACAGGCGCTCTGTGCGGAATACTTGATGGAGAACGTCAAGGCACAAGACGCCTGCGCCTCCTATGAGCTGGCAAAGCTGGTCGGGGAGAGCCAGCTGGCAGAATTATGTTTAAAGGTGAAGATTTGCCAATGGGCAATGTGAACATTCTTCTTCTTGTCTTGTGAGCTAACCACATTCAGTATTGTAGGCCGCCTTAAATGCCTGAATGAATTTTTTAAAATAAATATAAATTTTGTTGAACCAAGTGCTGAAAATCTTAAATAATAATAATAATCACTTCCATAATCCTAAATATCTACGTGCTGAAGATATTTAATGAAAGATTTTTGACAACATGGTGTTCAATGAAGAGTAGTTGGCGAGTAGTAGTTAAAGTCAACGAGGAACAGTTTGCTCCCAAGAACTCTTCATTGAACTACTGGGAACTACATAAACACTTACAGATAATATAAAGTTCTTTACAGCTAACGATGTTCAGACTGGGTATATGTAGGTAATTTGTCTCCTCATACGTCTGATATTCTATCCCATCTCCTACCTGTGTTTGAGCATATCAGACCTTATTTGCATTATCAACTTACTAAAACTATTTCAGACAATGGAAGAAAAAACAATAGAGGTTCTAGAGGCGAACAGCCTAGCCGAGGCCCAGCCGGAGACGCTGGCGACTCTGTTCGCCCTGGAGCCGCTGAACATAGACTCGGAGCTGCAGCTGTTGGCCGCCGCCGAGCGGTACGTGCGCGCGCAGGACGGGCCGCGCCGGGAGGGGGGCGACGCGTCTCGAGCGGGGCAGGTCAGTGTTCAGTGACGTCTCACTGACGCCGTGAGGTGACTGTTCTCTCTACAGCCGGTACACATAGAGTCGGAACTGCAGCTGCTGGCCGTCGCTGAGCGGTACGCGCGCGCGGCACCGGGAGGGGGGCGACACGTATCGAGCGGGGCAGGTCAGTGGGGTCAGTGGCGTCTTATATAGGACGCTGTACGGTGCGGAAGGAATGCCGGATGACGTAACAACCATACTCGTATTAGCGGCAAACCAAACATCCGCTCCCAGGCCCGTACCGAAGCGTCGTCACAACTAATAAATATCATACATATAATACAAAAACTCTCACGTCACTCTCATAATCCCCTAGGGGATGAACAGTACAGGGAGTAGACAGATGACCTGTTATTTAGTATCGCAATACTGTAACAAAAATGGAACGCCATCTTTAAAAAATAAATTAGTCGTTAACCGAAAGTCAACGTGTTTTAATAGGTTATGGGCAATCCCGTATTTTTTCAGTTATTTCTAGTTGTTTAAAGTAGTTACAGTTTGAAGAAGTGTTTGATCTTTCGTGTTATCATGGCTGCTAACTATATTCAAAGCTTTCCGAAGTTGAAAGGCCGAGAAAATTACGATGAGTGGAATTTTGCGGCAGAGAATTTGTTATTGATCGAAGGCATTGTTCACTATATTAAAACAGTGGCCGGCGCAGAAAGAAAGACTGCAGATGAGGAGAAAACAAAGGCGAAGCTAATATTGACAATTGATCCCGGATTGTACGTGCATATCAAAGAAACAAGCAGTTCTGAAGCGTTGTGGAAAAAACTGAAGAAATACTTTGTTACGACATTTAATCTCAATACGCCAAGAAAACTGCGATTCCATGACCTCATACGTAACGCAAGTTGTCGAGACAGCTCAAAGATTAAAGGGCACAGGATTTACAATCACAGATAAATGGATATGATCATTATTATTAGCAGGGTTGCCAGAAATATATTCTCCAATGATAATGACGATAGAACACTCCGGAATTCAAATTGCCGTAGATGTTATATAATCGAAACTTATAGATATGGGGGTTTCAAATTTCACCGATACGGATTCCAGTCATTTCCAGTGGCGCTCGCATTCGCTGCGAAAAAACATGGCGGCAAGTCATCGAAATCGAAAATGACATTGACAGGTGAAAAGAAGACCGAAATAACGTGTTACAAATAGTCGTCATTTCCAGTGTCCATTACAGAAAAAAAAGCAATCGAACGCTTTTAGTGTGGTATTTCTAAGCGGAGAATATAGTAAATGTGAGTGGTACGTAGACTCCGGCGCAAGTGCACACATGACTGCAAATAAGGAACGCAAACCTTACGCCGAGTTTATCAGAGATTACCTACTGTTGCAAATGATATGAAAGTGCCAGTTTTGTGTTCCGGAGATGTACAGATAACGACTGTAACTTCGACATCACAGTTAAAGATGTGCTATACGTCATGCCAAGCCCAACAACAAACTTGTCAGTGAGTGAACTTATCAAAAATTGAAACAGTGTTGTTTTTGAAGATGGACTCTGTTACATTCTCAACAAGAAGAATGTTTTGGTTGTAACTGCAGAGTTAACCAACAGTATTTACAAGCTGAAAATAAATGTGACAGCTGGCAGCACGTCCATCGCCACCTTGAGACGGAAAAACCTGCCATACTCTTTTTAACGGAGACACAAATATCCTCCCCGGCCGATACATCTTACCTCCACTACCCCGGTTACAAACTTGAGCATGTATTCGTGCGACGTGCCGGAGTGTGCATGTTCGTTCGGGAGGATATTTGTTGTCGACGGCTTAACAGCCTTGAAGCAGCTGACCTGTCAATTTTATGGACCCGCATTGACTACGGTGGTCAAACTCGTATCTATGCGGTCCTATACAGGTCTCATAGCGGTGACGCCGAAACGGACAGGCTCTTTGAGAGCATCCGGGAGGCGACCGACAGAATTCTCGAGCAGTATCCCTCCGCTGAAGTCGTCATTCTTGGCGATTTTAATGCCCATCATGCTGAGTGGCTGGGATCCCGCAGCACCGACCATGCGGGCCGTACTGCTCATAACTTTGCTCTGGCCTATGGCTTCTCTCAGCTGGTTTCCACTCCAACTAGGGTACCAGATATTGAGGACCATACTGCATCCATTTTAGACCTCCTGCTAACTACAGAATAAGAATCGGAGAAAAAATCTGCCCGATTATCGGTCCTACAAAAAGTATGACGTGGGCGGCCCACGTCATACTTTTTGTAGGACCGATAATCGGGCAGATTTTTTCTCCGATTCTTATGACCGATTTTGTGACCGACTCAACGCACACGGCCGTCACTTTGTCTGTAGCTTTCGAGGGAGTAGCACGTCATGGAGAGTGATAACGTATACCATGTCATGAATCTTAAGAGGAAGTTGGATATACAGAGGAAAGTTTGTGTTTTATTTCTGACCGACTTTTTGTAGGACGTGTGCGTTATACTATTGCAATCAGTACGTTCTATTTTCCTCCTACAAAAGGTCGGTCACCGTTTGTCGGACGTGGGCGGGCACCCTTATGATGATAAATGAACTTAACTGTGAATAGAAATATTATCCTTGGGCAGATTAGAAGTCTAGCTTATCGTTCCACACCATTTCACTGCACACATCGGCATTGTTACCAGTTTTTAAAATAGTTTTCTGGAGATCATATTGCTTACAAACACAATCGCGTACTTACTGATAAGCGTCTGGAGTGCGGTGAAAGTTGTATGCTATATACTGGTAATATTCGGCGCGCGCGGGTCGCCCGCACCGGCAGTCAAGTGGTTCTGTAGTCATTGCAGTGAGGCTCCCTCCCCCCACTTGAAGTCAGCGCCTCGTGATTAGCCGCAGCGAACCGAACCGGCGCACATAGTTCGGGCCTTAGTTCCCACTTTTCTTCTTAAGATTTGGTGGACAAACGTGATAGTATAACACACTACATTAAATACATTACATACTATATAATTACATTTTTAAAGTGGGTAAATCTGTAAAATTGAATTGTTGTGACTATTCTATTGCTAAATTGCGATTAGACAGAGACCGGAATGTGCTAAAGAGCGTGAAAAATGTGAATTGTACAGAATCGCGAAATGGAAAAACTCAGAATGCGATGAGCATCGACCAATTCCAATTTGAGTGGGTGACCGCTGCCATATTTTTATCTGACCCCTCCATAAACCGTCGGTCACTGGTGCTTATTTTAAACTAGTCGTTAGGCCTTGCAGAGGCCTACGGGGAGACTAACCAGCTCTGACAATGGGTCGGCAACTAACACAAATGAGACAAGAACTTGCTACTAACCACGAGAAAGAGATTCCAAGATTCCAGGTCGGTCGGAAGGTGTCCTATATTAACCTTTTATTCAAAATAGTATAATTTATCGCAGACTCCAGCTACTGCCAGGGATGTTGGGGAAGAGTCAAGCGGGAGCGGCGACAGTGATACTCCAGCGGCGGCTGACTCGAGCAATGCTGCCCCGGCGACGGCTCACTCGAGCAATGCTGCCCCGGCGACGGCTCACTCGAGCAATGCTGCCCCGGCGACGGCTCACTCGAGCAATGCTGCCCCGGCGACGGCTCACTCGAGCAATGCTGCTCCGGCGGCCGACTTTAGTCTATACAAGAAAGGTATACATTAAAGTTAAATTACATTGAAAATTACACAGTGTCAAAGTAGGCTTGAAGCGTGATAAACTTAGTGTACCTATGTTAGTGTGAGTACTGAGTAATACATAAAGAAAGCAGAGTAAAGTGTATGGCTAAACAATGGTAGGTACACAGGTGATCTCTCGAATGCAGAAAATAAACACATAACTAGCACATGGAGATGGGGGAGGAGAGTTATGGATTAGTGGAGGGGGAGGAGAACGTTCTGGGGGAGAGGGAAATCGGGGCGAATAAAACGTCTTGAGGGTGCTGATGATTGTGGTGGCCAGGCGCTTATGAGAGGATTCGGAGCAACAAGCTTTATTCAAAATTTCGATAAGATTGTAAGGGTCCAAATTGAATAGCTGACATGTAAGTTCATGGTCTAGTCTGGGTCTGTCATAACGTGGACATTCTCTGAGCAGGTGGTCGATAGTTTAGATTTGATCGTCATCGCATGGGCATCGATCGGAAGGGCAAATCCTCTAGATGGTAGCCGTGGTTACTGAGTAGTTGTGTCATAAGGATTGATTGATTGATTTTGAAAAGTCTTTATTTTAAAATCAACAAAATACATGTTAATTAACTAGTTAACAAATATCATATAAAATAATAATTTTTTACAGACTAATTGTGTCATAAGGGGACTGTGCAAAGTAGGGGGGTTTATGAAGATTCGCAGCCGATTTGGCTGCAAGATCCGCGGCATCATTCCCCGGGAAGTTATTGTGGGCTTTGATCCAAAAAATATATAGGGATTGGAGATTAGTTTATTTGTTTGTTTATTTACATATTTCATAACAACACTAAGAGTTATCACCAAACGTGTGTTACATGTCAAGTTACATTATACAACATTGCATTTTATATTGGTACTGAAGTAGGAGGAGCGGTCATTTCAAAATAACATGCGGCCGAGGCCAGGAGTCTCGACTCGGTGTCCGCGAATAGGTCCAAGGAGCTGTTCCAGGACAGCACCGCGTTGGTGAGGGACAGGGCGCGGTGCAGCGGGGCGGTGGCGAGCGCCGCGGTGCGCGCGCGCGGCGCCGCTAGCAGGGGGCTCGGGGCGCGCGGGCGCAGGCTGTACTGAGGAACAGGGGATACGGACAGCGACACGTAAGCCAGTAAGAATGGGTTACTTATTTCACCCCTGGTTAGTCTTAGGAAGTACTTAAAAAGGGAGAGATTCCTTCTGACTTCGAGTGATCCGTAGTCGACCATGCCGAGTATGAACAAGGTGGGGTACGTGTATAGGTCGTAGCCATATATTATTTGTAAAGGAATCGAACAAATGATTTCTGAATCTTTTCCACCATAAGGACATACCGATTATCATCAGGGGCCCACACAATGGTTTCCAGCCTACTCCTGACAAAGGAATTATACAAAACGGTGGCTGCACACTGACCCGTAAAACACCTAGACTGCCTCATGATGAAGCCCATGGCCCTCCGCGCGGTGTTACATGTGTCAATGATGTGATAATTAAACGACAAGTGCGGATCGAACTATGTACCCAGATCTCGCACAGTGGTCACTCGGTTTAGCTCTTCACCGGAAATCCTGTAGTTCCCATAAACTGGGTGGATTGCGCGCGTATATGACATTATTGTAAATTTACTTATTTTCAGTTCTAGACCATTTCTATGTCCCCATGCGCATGCCCTGTCGATATCCCTTTGGAGTGATGCACAGTCGTCAATGCCACGCACTGGCAGGGCCAATTTGACATCATCCGCAAACACTATTCAAACAGAGTTCCTTATGAATGAAGGCAGATCGTTAATAGCAGTGGACCTAGGTTGCTGCCTTGGCCAATGCCAGACGTGACCCGATAACTGGTTGACTTTGATGTTTCGTATTGCACAAATTGCTCTCTGTTGGTAAAGTAACTAGAAAAGAAGTACAATAAGGACTCAGAGAAACCCGCAATAGCCATCCTCTTCAGTAATATGTCATTGTCTACCTTGTCAAAGGTCTATCAGAAGTCGAAATAGGCAACATCCGGTTGTATACGCCGATCAAGGTTTTCTGCAATGAATGTGACCATATTCAGAAGATTAGACATCGTGGATCGCTTGGGTAGAAAGCCATGCTGTTCCTCGCAAAACCAACCGCGCAATTGGTTTCCGAACACAGAGAGTACGGCAATGGGTCTGTAGTTAAATACATCTGATTTTGGGCCACTTTAATGAATCGGTAGAACTTTAGATGTGTTCCATACAGATGGGATATGAACCAATTTTCAACGACAAATTGAAAATATGTAGTAGTGGTTGGACGAATACATCTCGACAGTCCTTAATAATGAGTTGTGGCACGCCATCAGCCTCGGTCACGCGTTCTATGTTTACAAGGCGGGCGGCGACACGCAGTTGGTCAGCGGCGTTGGCGGCACTCGCGGCACGTGCGTCAAGGAGTGTTAGAGGAGTGAAGATGCTTATGGATGGAGACAACGAGGGGATTATTTCTGTATGGGTTTGAAACTTCGTCAAGTCCAGACCGAGAATCTAAATAGATAACAGCTCTGGGTATTTGATTGACAACGAGCCAAGTGATGGCTCGTGCAAGAGCTAGAAGTTTGCCTTGTACATTCATTATGAAGTTTTAACTCTTTTTGGTGATAGTGAGATTATTGGGGGTGTAAATGACAAAGGCTGCACCTACTTTAGAGTCGTGTTTACTACCGTCAGTTAAAATACGGTGAGCTTCGGGATCTAAATATAAATTCGTCGTGAGTAGAGATTTTGTTGTAGATAATTCTAGTTCTATGGGCCGGGTGTAAGAGTTCAGAAGGGTGGGAGTGTTTCTCCACATCGAGCAAACGAGAGGTTCCGGGGAACTTGGAGAGCTGAATGTCATCGACTTCAAGGATTTTATTAGGCAAAGGGGTGAGTTGTAAAGGACTGATGGCAGTAAAAGTGTTCAACGTTCGAAAACCTCTGAATATTTTGATGGCAAAGCCCCGTTGCAGAGAAAGAAACCTTTTTTCCGTGTATTTGTATTTAAGGACGGAATGCCAGATGGTAGCAGCATATGTGATGATTGGCTCAACGACCTGTTGAAAAATGATTCTAACGATTTCGTGGTGGATGTCCCAAGTTGGGCGAATGAATGTTGAAAGTTTGGTATAGATTTTTAGGACCTTGTTAGAGATATATTCGACGTGCTGTCTGAATCGGAGTTTCCGATCGATGATCACTCCGAGAAAGTCAGACATTACAATACAAGTGTCGCATTACAATACAGGTGGTCGCAAGCCAAGCATACCCTGAACGGGTACTACCACCAGCAGTTGCTCGGGTTAGTCGGTTTCATACGACACGCTTAGTTTTTTTATTTGACTTAATTAAAGTATTCACGCTTACACGCACTATCGGCATGTTCCAGGCCGCTCGTCCCCGATTCGCCCTCCCCAGCGACGTCTTAAGACGAGGTCCGTACCCACCTGGGTGCCCTCAGGCGGTCGTCCTCCTCCAGGCTGGAGCGCACTTGGCGCTCGCCCCAAAAACCCCGGCGAAGCTGTAAAGGTCATTAGGAACAACAACAGCATTAGACAGTTCGAAAAAAAAACATACAATCAATTATTGTATAGGTAAATTAAATATGCTTCTATGTAAGTATAATGTCTGCCTGTCGTCTAGCACGTCTTCTCCCAATAGTTCGGTTGACAGTCCGGGTGGCCGGACTAGTGAGACTTGTTTGTCCCATTAGTCCAGACGTGCAATTCAACCGATATCTTCGCTTCGGTGTTGATGTGTTTCGGCAGTGTTTATAGAAGAGGTCAGTAGGCACCCACTCACTAAGCCGATATGCTTCACCTTCGGCCTCAAATAATTGTTGCATAAATAAGCTATCACTGTCCGCGTGTTACAGGCGCAGGCGCGTGCGCACGCGCAGCCGTCAGCGCAGTGCGCGCCGCGGTGCGTCACGTGCGGTTCCTCACGCTGCGCCCGGATCAGATCGCGGAATGTTCCAGTCTGAGGTTGCTGCTCACCAAAGATGAATTACTTAGCATTTCCATGAACATTATGTCGATAAATACCTTAGAGCCCATGCCAGCAGGATTCTCAACTAGCAGGATACCAAGAAACCAGGTAAATTATAGGTGCCGATTATTATTATATTTATTATCATATCACACGATTGCTTACCGTCAGTTGCACGAAATCTTAAAAACAAAGCCATCCTATCTATATATCACTAAAATCGCGTTTGGACACGTTCGTACAATTCTACATTCGTACAATTTCCACGTTCGTACAATTCTACATTCGTACAATTTTTCCTAAATTGTTTTCCAAATTCGTACAAATAGGTACTATGTGAGTATGCATTATAGTTAACCAAGGATAGATAATCTTTCGTATAATTTCTATTTACGTACAGCGTCATTTTAAGTAAGAGTAAACAACTAAAATAACACAAAAGAGGCACTTCTCTTAACAAGAAACTTATTCGCTTTCTAGTAAACGTTGTAATTCATCTGTACTATTTCCGTATTCATCTGTACTATTTCCGTGTGCATTATCTCTGTTCACTTCTGTAATATTGTCTACATGTGTAATTAAAGATAAGCATCTTAATTTGTTTAGGCATTCCTAAACTGTGATTTGTTTATCCAATAATTCATTCAATATTGCAGCAATCTTTTTGTTTTTAACACTTTGTGATGGTTTTCTCTTTTTCATCTCTATGTTATGTATTGCTCTTGAAATTTTAAAATCGTTACGTTGTGCCTCTTCTTTTAAAAACGACACTACGTAAGGAAACGAATCCTTTAATGAACCAATTTCGCGGTTTAGTTTTTTATGCCAGCCCTCTAGGGTGTTGATTGTACGGTATTGTTCGCCGTAACAGCTTAACATTAGGACCATTTTTGGGGATATCCACTGACTCTCAAAATATTCTATGAACAATCTTATTTTCTCTGTTTCTTTCGTGGATTCTTTAATAGTTAACCATGCTTCAGGAATATAATAAGTGGGCAAAAGTGCAAGTGCGATTGTTAAATACATGAACTTTAATTCAGCAAGATTTTCCATTTTTAAAAACTTTGCCTTACGTACAATGGCCTGTGAATAATGGAAATAACAACCTTTACAGTCAGCTTCTGGAAATACTTTATTAATAGAATTCATCATGGCCATCTCATAGTCAATGTGAAAAACTTTGGGTTTCCAAGTAGGTACTTTGTTTAATATTAAATTTAGCATTCTCGTATAAGCAGCTTCGGTTTTATTTGGAAGTGATATATAAATTAATGGAAATATGTTCGGGCAATTTTGGGTGCTATTGATATCTCCATGTATTGAATAAACCTGGTAGAATGGATCAGGACTAGATTGGAAAGTTCCATCTCCAAAAAATTCATCGACAGATGGAAGTAATTTCATTGCTTCAACTGTCATGAAGATAAGGATTTTATCATTGCTGCCATCATTAATTACTAAAAATTCATTTGCCAAATGATCAGGAACCTCCACCTCATTTAGATGTGTATACTTAAGCTTCTGGACTTTGAATCCTTTTTTTCTACATAGATAGAGTCCACTTTTTAATGATTCAAATGCAGGTACGTATTTTAAAAAGTTAGTGCCTTTGTCCATTAAATCTTTAAAACTTTCATCGTATATTTTCTTCATTGGTGTACACTCCGTTCTGGCTCTTTTTCTACATTTGTCTATTGTTTTTTGTACTTCAATATCTATACTGACTGTACATGTGTGTTTTTTACTTTCTCGCAAAACCTTAATGTTATTAACATCTAGGGTAACAGAAGCACTACACACATTACGATGTACACACCTCCAAATAGTGGTACCGCTTCTATTTGTACATCCTAAATAAAACCGGTAATCATTTTTAATTAGCACTGGCTTACCCTTTTCACTGTCAATAAAATAAAATTCAGTAAAATTACTTTTATCAGTTCCTGGATCTGTATTTGCAGTACTAGCACCACACGCTTCACAAGACTTCGTTAATGAACTTATTTCCATGTTGTAAGGAACTGGTCAAGTGAAGTACTCGTACTCACATAAATGCACGTCTGGCTTTCATAACGTTAATCTCAAGAACCCACTTCAAAAACTTGTTGTGAAAATAATTTCCTCCTCAACAAATAACATGACATGAATATGACAAAACTCAGATTTATTTCATTAACTTTACTCTTTATTTAAAATTTTTGTAAAGAGATCCGTTAACTTCACATTAGAATACTTGAAATCAATTAATTTTTTAAAAGTCTGAAACTAAAACTAAAACTGTACCATTCCTTGCCTGGCTTCATTCCTTGTCGTTCCTGCAATGTAATCGAGTAATCTAATGTATGAATGTGAAATTGTACGGATGTGGAATTGTACGAATGTGGAATTGTACGAACGTGGAAATTGTACGAATGTGTCCAAAGCCCTAAAATCGGAGCGCCGTTTCCTCTAGAGTGTAGAGTGATGCTGATAACTCATGCTTGTGTTGTACGCATTGTATCATACTAATGTTGTGCAATAAAGAGTGTCCATTCATTGATTCAGTGATAAGTGAGTACTGACAGTGAGCCTAAGGTTTGGGCCATGGATGTGTGCTTCATGTTTTCGGCAAATGCGCCTAATAATTTTGACAAGTTTCGTACATTGACATTTCAATGGCCGATTAAATATATGGGGAGTGATTACCTTCTCTGCGGTACGGGGCGATGTTCACAGCGCATACGCTAACTGGTAGACGCGGGCCGCATCCTATCATAAGCATACCATCTAACGACCAGCCATGCAAACAAGTTAAGGTAAATTTCAAAATCTTTGCTCTAGATATAACAGAGATGACACGAAACTTAAGGAAGCCTTAACAAACTCAAATCGATAGTAATTAGAGGTGAGACGGTGATTAGGGCTACGGATATGAGAATACGGCTACGCGCCTGAGAATGACCGAAATACTATATTACTATATGTACCTATCTTTATGTACCCTATAATACCATATGGAAAGTAATTTGCGGGTAGGACTTGACCATGTCCACTCCACAAGATCGGTGGGGATCGTAGCCAGTTGCGAGCGCGGTCAGTACCGGGACGGGTAGAGGCACGTTATCAACTGAGCCTCTCCGTGCCTCGGAGAGCGCGAGCGCGAGTCTGTGAAATGACTTCATAGCAGTTATCAAAAATGTTTCAAATCTCTTTGTCATGAAGATAGATATAGAGACAACGACCTCAATATATAGACGACCACGTTCATAGAAACAACGTGTTCCAAAATTCAAGCCCGCGCACTGACGCCATCTAGTAGGATATACTAGATCATAATTTGAAGTCGTGGTGATAGATTTTATACCGTCGCCTTACGCAAGCAAGATATACGGTGCTCGTGCGCAACACCCCGCTCATACCGCTCCGGCTGCGCAAGGTGTGCGAAGATTGAGCTGAAGAATGTACTACGCAATGGCTAATTAGATTCCTATATTGACTTTGTCATCCTTTGCATTTAATATAAATGCATCATTGGCAAGATTATCTTACAAGCTTATAATAATCACATTCCAGACTTATTTTTATTTCGGTCTGCTGTGACATAATTTCTTTTTGACGTTAAAAATGTACGTATACTGAGGTACGTAGTGTTGTAGCGGCGCCAAGATCAACACGATCAAGCCAACCGCCGGCCCAATGGATCCGCAATGAAACCAACATGGCGGCTGTAGTAGGTAAATTCGCGCCAAATTCGAAGGATAGATGTCGCTTACTCTCAATTTTAAGTCTGGAATGTGGTAAGTATGCTTAATAGCAATTTTATTTTCAGGTGAGGTATTTTCGCAGTACCGAAGTGCACAAGACGGCATTTTTATTTGTAGTACTCTAGTAATAGAATGAGAACAAATCAATCCCTAAAAGGAAGAAACAGAACACAAACTTATTTCAATCAAATGATCGCATTATAATCTACCCGCACACTGCGACCCCTGTTGCTTAATCTATGATATTATGTGTTCTCTTGTTTTAACGCGCGTCACTGCACGAGCGTGTTGATTTACTGAATTAACTCGCCATTACAAAATTATTATAAAAGTAAACAGTGCGTAAATTAATATAAAAACAGTAAGTTACTTACTGAAACAGGGTTATTAACTGTAAACCAAATGTATCTTCACACAATTAGCTATAATGGCGTCGTTTTTTTTTTCACGCTGAAGAACATAACTGTTCAAGGAGCACTGCACCCACGCGTCCCACGCCTTGAACTAATCGAAGTGTTGCGCCGGCACCGCATATCGATGGAACACAGTGTCCGCATCTAGTACGCTAGTACATAGATATCGTTGTATGGAGATCAATAATTAATAACATAATATGTATGTAGCAGAAATGCTTGCATTTCTGTGTTTCGGTTTGAAGGGTAAGAGAGCCAGCGTAATGTCCGGCACATGAGGCAATCCATCTTAGTCCTCAAGGTTAGCAGCGCATCAAAAACCCTCTAATATTAATAAAGTGAGGTGAGATGTCTATGGGCGATGGTGACCACTTACCATCAGGTGGCCCGTTTGCTCGTCTGCTCTCCTTATTTAATAAATAAATAAAAATAAAAAAAAGGTACATTTTGTATGACAATTTTGACGGTGGACTGTCAACGTGTTAAACGATGCACAGTTATAATGTGTTAAGGTTAGGACTTCACCGGTCCGGCGACATGCGGCCACGCTTCAGCTCGCTACCACCAATCACAAACGTCGCCCCTCCCTCCCTCCCCCCGTGTGTTTGTTCGCTGCAACCGAACCACAAGGGAACCGGCCTCGTGAAGTCCGATACTACGCGCGATATGAAGAAGGAATCAAATTGAAAACCGATAAACACATTCAGGCCACCATAGTACCTATCTAATCTACATAATTAAGTCTGTACGGAACCCTCGGAGCGGTCTCCACACCAGTGGCAGTCGGTTGGTTTTTATTCTCCTGGTCAGAGTATAATTTTCGATACTTTCTCCTCTGCAGTCACTTGTCGCACCGGCAGCGGTGGATACCGGGACAGGAGGAACCACCTTCCGATGCACCATCCCCGATGTCGCCTCGCGCTGCTACGAACAGCAGTACAGATCTGAAGTGTTCAACGTGCAAGGTCTGTCGTGGAGGGTCTGGGCATGGCATTATAATAACATGACTAATAATACGATGACCAGAGAAACGGAACCTTTACTGATTTGGCTTGAGTGCAATTGGGAGTCAGTTGAAGAGTGGCGGTGTGACGCGGACGTGGAGTGCAGGATCCTGTCGCGTTCAGGAGACGTGCTACACTCCGAGAAGGGGAACTACATATTCGAAAGGTTTGTTCGTATTGTTACTAAACATGCACAGAACATTTTGCAAATCAATAACAGTAAATTAAAAATTAAGAAACCCCGACTCAGGGCCGTAACGAGAGCTGAATTTATGGTAGGGCAGTGAAGCTTTCGGGTAGGTACCCCCCCCCCCCCCCCCTATATTAAGGTCTGTGCTACTCTGTCTATTACATATTAACATGTACCTAAGCATTTACAATAAATACACATTGATGGTATTTTCAAGGTAGGGTGGGACAGGACATTGCCCCATAATGCCCCCCTGGCTACGGCCCTGCCCCGAGTTAACATTGTGTAGATCCCCTGACTTTTTCCTGGTCATCATCAGGTCCTCGTGATTCCAGTTGTGAGAAGGGAGGGCACCATGGTCATAAACTGTACTACTACCGTTCCAGTGATCACTGACATCAAACATAAGAACTCCAAGATCTTGGAAACCTCTGATCCAATTGTTATCACACAAGGCTAAGAACACTCTCCACACATTTCTGTTAAATAAAAAAATCCGCGTCAAAATCGGATCATCGGTTCTCGAGTTATGATGCCACAGACAAACAAACATACGCGTCAAACTAATAGCGCTCCTTCCCTTCAGTCCGGGGTTAAAACAGCGCCATGAGCAGGTGTGACGGAGAATAAATAATTTTTCTTTTGATATTATTTTTCATTCCCCAAATAATATGTATAATGTAGCAGGTAAGTAAGTACTCGTATATTGTACCTATAGTTCAGATTCTTTAGAATCAAATAAATAATTCTGATTCTTGTATTATTATTGCAGTGACAGACGTTGGACATGTATTAGTGAGCTATCATGGGACCTCGTAAAGCGCTTCGACCACCGCGACTCGCCGAACGTCCTGTCTCTCACAGTGGAGGTGCAGGTGACCGTCACCAGACCACCGACCCTCAACTGACTGACAATCGCGTACAACAGTACAACGCGTGTAGATAGGTCTACACCGGTGCCGAGTCGATCGCGGTAAAATGATCAAGAGTGTTGGTTACTCAGTGACTAGTAGTGTACGGTCTTTGTTGGACTGATGTCGGCGCGCGGAGTAGGTACCCACATCAGACATCAGCCTCGCAGCGGCCGTTCGCGGGGACAGGGACGAGGAACACGTGTTTATGATTATATGTGATGTGTTGCGTCGGTGGCGTCGTGGCTAGGACGCCGGACTCCCGTGCGGGAGGGCCGGGTTCGAAACCAGGCATTGCCATGTACCGATGAGTTTTTCAGTTTTATCGAAAGACGAACGGTGAAGGAAAACATCGTGAGGAAACCTGTACACTGAGATAAGCAGTGTGATCTGTGAAATGGGGAAGGCAATGGCGAACCACCCCTTTAAATCTGCCACGAGGGTCGTTCTATGTGATTATAGAAGTACCTTTTCAAAGACTCACGTACATTTACCGACTGCTCTAACGGTGATGGAAAACATCGTGAGGAAACCTGCATGTCTGACCGAACCGCACAGCACTGGGCCCGCTCGGTGGATCATGGCCCGTACCCCCTCGTGCAAGGGGAGGCCTGTGCCCCGACAGTGGGCACATTAATAGGCTGATGATGATGCTGATGATGCGCCCGAGTTCACTATTAACGATTATCATAAGATGTTTTAGTCCTTTCGGTATTTGCACTGTATTATGTAACGAAGTGTATGTCAAGTTATGTACGCGTGATGTTTGGAGTACATTCTAGATTGTAAATTAGAACTAAGTGTATGTATAATAATATGAATGTAGTCAGTTAATTATTAGTCTGTTAATGTTGTTCCTTTTAATGTTGTTACACTTCTTTATTTTTATTTTATTTACTTGTAAGCACGCAAACAGACTACATTCATATTGTCATTAGTACGTACCTAGGGTACCTACTATAAGGACTAAGTATTTGTATAATAAATATTGAACTAAACACCTTTTGTCTTTTTTTGCTCTTAACTTAAACTACGTGTATTATCAGACGTATCAAGTTATAGTACCTATTTGTTGTTCAGCCAATATTCTAGCCAGTTTTTATGTTCCTAGATAACACAGTTCATCGGTCTAACAGGACGCTTACCTACGAATTGATGCATATGTCATGATTATGTGGGTACCGACATTGATTAATGAAACCAGTCTTTGTCCAACAAACTGTGGTTTCACCATCATGGTGACAGCGGTGGCTTTTATTTAATTATTTCGATAACAACTCGCGTTAAATCGAGCGTGGAAGCGTGTAACGTGTTACCAGGTTAATTTGGAACGTAAATTGTGCAGTTTACATAATGGAACACGCTCGACCTCCAGCGGAACTGTGTCTTGAGGGTGGGCCAGCGAGCCGCGCGGACGCTTGGCGTAAGTGGCACAGGCAGTTTCAAATATTCCTAAAAGCGTCAGGATTACACAAGGAAGAAACTGCTGAAGTTCAAGCTAGCTTACTCATCGACTTGATCGGTTCGGAGGGATACGACATTTACTCTACTTTCAAGTTTACCAAGGAGGCAGACCGCGACGACATCACCAAGATCGTTCAAAAGTTTGACGAACATTTCACGACAAAGCCGAACACGACAATGGTTCGATTTAAATTCTTCACCAGAAATCAAGACAAAGGTGAAAGTATCGACGATTACGTCACTGCACTTCGATTGACAAGCCAACATTGTGAATTAGAGCATTTGGAAGATGGGTTGATAAAGGATCGTATTGTGTGTGGTGTCGTGGAAAGTTCAGTGCGAGATAGATTGCTGCGGACGGACGATTTAACGTTAGACAAGGCGGTAAACATCTGTCAAGCGAACGAGATGCCAAACGAAGAAAATCGTCAGATCGAAGTTGCAAAAGCGGGTGGCGGTGAGTCATCGAGTGCATCGGCGTCTGGGAGCCGGTTAATGCACGACATAATAATGCACAGTCTTGGATTGTACACCGTGGAATGCGCGGGCACGGAATCGAAACTTTGGCCTTGTCGCGCCTTCCATGCTGTACAATACCGGTTGTATATTCCGCCATGTACACCAAATGTACGGGGCGGAATGCACATCATGGAACGTACACCATGGAAAGCACAACCATTGAAATCAATGTGACGTGGTTTCCGCGGTGTACATTCCACGCTTTGCATTCTCGGGCGTACATTATGGGTACAGAGCGGAGCATAGCTCGGGACTTCCCCTTATTAGAAAGCCAATCAAAGTACCTATCGCATGCAGACGCAGTCTCGCTTCTGTCCCTTTAAAATAAATAATAGTGTTATATATTTTTTAAACTGTTCGATACCGTCGGTGTCGATTTCGTTTCTTTAATTTTTTCTTTATTTTTTTTCATTTTTGTTAAATGTTCCAAAGTATAAGTAAAGTTAGGTTTGTTACTTAATGAATAAAAAACGGTTTAATTTCAAGTGATTTTTTATTTTATATTTCCTTCTTGCACCATCAGGGGGCCTCGCGAAATGTACCTTGCCCACATTAAGTTTAGGTCCTGCGCCGCCACTGTCTGGAGATATAGTCACTGGCCTGTACATGTGCCGAATATCGCACATAATAACGTACTTATGAGTACGAAACAGTATTAAAATATCGAATAAGGCCTTTTGTACAACAGGCCCGTTGCATAATATATCATTTAGACTGGGATTTTTGAACGCACGAGCACTGCCATCGAAAACGGCGCGCAATTTATTTGTTAATCGTTCGATTTTTAATATGCCATGATGAGGCAAGAGATACAAAGGCACCTCACTGGGCTGGCAATCATTCACGTGTATTTCCTCGGCATGGCCAAGTCTAAGGTACTCGTTAATAAAGCCAACATATAGTGAATGATAAGTATGATCCTTTGCAAAACGCTTTTCCAAACCATAAAAACGCTGCAATGCTAGGAAGAAAGAATCGAAAGCGTTAAGCTCATTAACGTCTACCTTTGTAGGCATTTTAACTTCGAATCGATTATGTATTATTTTAACGGATTGCAAAAAAACCCGTTCACTGTAGTCGTGTTCTGGTAATGACTCATGAAACACGTCTGGAACCTTCTCGGTTTCCCAAAATTATTTTACATAGAGTTCTGGATCATGACCTAGACTCTCTATTGCGTGCATCGCTACAGACAAGTTACAATGTGGAAGAATGTCACCTGAAATGAATTAAAAAACAGTGAAGATAATTTATCAACAAGAAACGTAAACAAATTCTTTCCCAAAAAAAACGTATCATATGAAAACATAAATAAAAACTTCTCAATAATAAAAACGCATCTTCTAAAAACTTCACAAAACCTCCTCCAGTAAAACAATAATATGGAAACTTAAAACTTGAAAATGCAACTTCTAGAAACTCCCGGCTCCTTCAAACATATGGAACATCCCGACGCTACCCTGGAAAAGGGAACGAGGCTTAAAAACGACTTCTCAAACAGAGTTATAGTGGTAATACGGCAATAAAAATAAATAGCATATCTGGGTTCTTAAATAATTTATGAAAAATGAATGTAATTTCTCCACCCGTGAACACCGTCTCTATGTCATGTATTAAGAATGAGAATAAGTTTATTTGTGCGGTTAGTTTACAAAAGATTCATACTCCATACACCAGCAGGAACTGAAGCATATGTTATATTAAACTAAATAAAATTACCTAGTGAGCAACAAGTTAGTTATAATAAACGCTGACCTCCGTTCCTGTATCTCGGAAGACAGATCTATTCTGTGACCAGTGCAAATGAACATGTAACAGAACATGGGAAAATGGAATGGAATTGGTAATGGATTTTAGTACGTAATTGCTATGTAGTTTTAGCTGGACTCAAATAACAAACATGCAGTGTAATGATAGGTACCTGTATTCATAGGTCTAATAATGTCCTGTAACGGGTAAAAGATTCCAGAATGTAAGAACTATATAGTTTTGGTCGGATTCAATTAGACAAAATGTACCATAGTAGTTACATACCTGTTTACTTTAGTCGACATGAATGTGTATTTTCTGCATAAATAAACTCCTTTGTCGTGTCCTTATGAAAAAAACGGCCCCCAACACCTTCACATCTAAGTTTTAGATTAAAACATGGACAACTTGCTTTAAAGTGTCATAAAATCGACGAAATGTCCAAAATGCTGTCGAAACACAACAATTCGTTTTCAAATTTCTCATTTCTTCTTCGTGCGCCTGCGCGAAATTTCAATTCTGGCGCGGAATCTTTATTCGACATCTGATTGGTCGAAAAACGGGCCTATTGTTATAATCTCGGACCAATTAGTTATAATAATTACCAGAAAACGGTGCGCGGAAAATTCGAAGTTTTTTTAAGGCAAAGTGATCTGAGCCCATACAGCCAAGTCTGATGTAAACAACTCTTTCAAGTCTTTATTAAAAAGCTGGTGTGACACAATTTCGATGCTATTCGGGAGAATTTTCCCCGCTTCTGCACCATCCGAACCAAAGAAGAAGGACGTAGTATGGCTCTTAAAAATCCAGCCAGGTACGAATCGGGCTGCAGCGTTTATTTGACTGTACTTCACTGTCCCACACATTATTCACATCTTGTCGACGTTCATCGAGCAAGAAACACCATTCTTACTAGAAAATCACTACTGTAAAACAATTTGCAAGACAAAACGAAACAAAGCTGACGCGGAGACTTTTAACCTCATTGTGTTGTCCTTTTCTTTTTTAGTGAACTCACATACTGCGTCGAAATCTTACCAATCAACTTAAAATTATCGCACTGTGTAATTCTCAACCTAGACATTGGCAGAATCATCGATAAAACGATGGGGCCATATACGGGCCATATTAAACAAATTGGAATTGGAAAATTTTAAACTTTTTGACTCTACTTTTTTAATTTCATAGAAAGTCTACCCTAGATACTTATTTTTTTAGCCATTTTTTACAATTGTAAAAGTTATTAAGGCTTGTACGCACGGGCGCTATATAACCGCGCGTTACTTAGCTTATATCTGACATCAAAAACGTATAAAATCAATAGGAAAAATAATAAAGCGACAAGAATAGCACATGGAATATTTAGAATCGCCTGAGAACAATAATTTTAAATATTAGGTATTTCGAAATACTAGACTGTTCGGTTTTTAGTGGTCTTTGCCTACATTATTTTAAGGTGAAAAAAATAGAACTTTTGTTTTTGGTAGGGGAATTTTAATTGGGTTGAGCGGAGTATTGTCAAGGACTTATCATTTATTGATGGGGACTTTTATAGGACTTTTCGAATTAAGTAAGTATATGACATCATCCATTATGTACAAATTGCATCATTCATAAAAGTGTAGTGGCACCGTTAGGGTTTTATTTATTTTGTGGCTGTTTTCTGTTTCCTTTCCTATGTAAATTTCTTGTGTGCAATCTATCTATCTATTTCTTGCTGAAACTGCTGAAACATAATTTTCGCCAAGTTCTAAGAGTGTGTTCCAAAACAAGTTGAAATTATTCACTGAAATTGTGAACTGTACACGTTCCATTGCACGTTTTGAAAAAAGTTGATTAAATTTTAAGCTGTTAACGCAGTAATGGAACATGCATAGTTGAAAAAGATTTTTTCAAACGATTGAATAATGCAATATTCGGTAAAACGATTAAACACAAACGTAAACAGGTGGACGTTAAATTGGGTACTCATTGGAAAGACGAGCACAATTTAACGAACAAACATCTTGGAGCCGAGAAACTGCTAGCGAAACCTAATTTGAATAATGTATCAGTATTTACTGAACATTTTGTTGCCATACAGTTGAATAACGAAAAGATAGTTTTGGACAGACCGATATATATATATCGGGTTCACTGTTCTAGAATATGCTAAACAACATATGTACCAATTTCATTATGAGTAGGTATATATTAAAACGAAATATGGTAACAATGCTCGGCTCTGTTATACCGATAGCTTACTTATCATTTTTTTATTACTTACTTATCTGATTAATACTGAAGACTCGTATAAAGATATGTATAATGCTATTTCTAAGTTCGATACTAGTAACTTTGCAAAACATAATCCCTGTCACATGCCCCGAGTAAACCTGTAGTGGTAGATCCTAATGTGAAGGATCGCCTGGGGTGGTACCACCCTCTTATCTATTTCTGCCGTGAAGGAGAAATGCTTGCATTTCTGTGTTTCGGTTTGAAGGGTAAGAGAGCCAGCGTAATTTCCGGCACATGAGGCAATCCATCTTAGTTCTGAAGGTTAGCAGCGCATCAAAAACCCTCTTATATTAATACAGTGAGGTGAGATGTCTATGGGCGACGGTGATCACTTACCATCAGGTGGAATGTTTGCTCGTCTGCTCTCCTCGTTAAATAATTTAAAAAAAAATACCCGGATTATTTAATGATGAAATGGGGGGCAACCCTATTATTGAATTTACTGGTCTGAGAGCAAAGTTATATTGTATAAAGAGTGCTATGAATCAAATAAAGGAAGCCAAAGGCGTATCTAGGCCTGTTACTACAACTTTGGATTAGAGTAATTACAATGAGGCACTGTTTAATAATGAAATATTAAGATGTTAAATGAATATGATAAGGTCTATAGAACATGTTTTATATTCACAGCAAGTAGATAAACATGTTTTGAGTAGACACGATGACATACTACAAGTACATCTGGATCAAATTCGTACATCTGGATCGAATTGTGATACGATCAGCTAAGTAAGCTAAGCAGCAAAGTACCAACTGGCTGCTCTTGACTCAGTGGAGAAACGCGCTAAGCGCCTTATAGGTGACGAATCGCTGGTGGAAGCTAGACTGCAAAGTCTGGAACAGCGGCGCCATTGTCGACCTCATCGTCGCTTACCATCAGGCGAGATCGAGGTCAAATGCGGGTTTAGAAGTAAATAAAAAAATAAAAAACGATATTTTAAAGATCTTAGTAATATACAGGGCGTCCCACGGCCATGGTACACGGAGGGAAAGTACTTTAAATATTGAAGATAGAAGATTTTGGTTAAAGAAGACTTCATTTTATTTTTAAAAGTAAGGAATTCTGCATTCAAAGTTTTTTTAAAAAGACACTGCTTGAGCCGGGATTCGAACCGGTAAGTAATGAAAAAAAAAACATCCTGTATTTTACGATGCCGATCGAAAGGGTTGATTATAAGGATCAATTCCTTCTTAGTAACAAAGTATCTCAAATTAAAGGAAGACCATGAAATTTAACATTTTATTTTAAATTTTGTTCAGGAAAATTTCCTCTGAATTTGCCGTGCTTCCAACGCGTAACGTTATCATTTCAAAGTACCTATTGACTAACAAGTACCCACTAGTAGGCACCCACTTAAGATGCAAGATTTCCTTATTATAAGTTTTTTTTTATTTATTTTTTATTTACTTCTAAACCCGCATTTGACCTCGATCTCGCCTGATGGTAAGCGACGATGAGGTCGACGATGGAGCATGCGGGTCCAGTAAATGCCTATTCACTCTGGCCTTGAAGATCCCAAGGTTGTAGGTTTCGGGAAATACAGACGCCGGCAGGCTGTTCCATTCCTTAGCCGTTCGCATAATGAATGAAGAAGCAAATCGCTTCGTACGAGCAGATGGTATATCAACAACATAAGGATGGAACCCCTCCCCGCGCCTGGTAGTCCGAAGGCGGAATGGAGATGCTGGAATTAGGTCGTGCAATTCCGATGCGCACTCTCCGAAATGTATCCTATAAAATACCGATAGACAGGCAACCTTGCGCCGATGTTCCAGACTTTGCAGTCTAGCTTCCACCAGCGATTCGTCACCTATAAGGCGCTTAGCGCGTTTCTCCACTGAGTCAAGGGCAGCCAGTTGGTATTTAGCTGAGCCGTCCCACAGGTGGCAGCAGTACTCCATGCACGACCGGACTTGAGCTTGGTAAAGGTTTAAAAGCTGTCCCGGCGTGAAGTACCGCCTAACCTTACTCAGGATGCCCAATTTTTTGGCTGCGGTCTGAGCTTTTGACTCAATGGAGCGCCCAAAGTTGAGATTGGAAGTCAGATCCAACCCCAAAAGGCTGAGGTGGTCGGTAATCGGTACGGATACATCCCGGAAAGTCGGAGTCAGGTGGAAGGGACTCCGTTTAGCGGTGAATAGACACGCCTGCGTTTTAGTGGCGTTAAACTTGACCAAATTGGCATCGCCCCAATCGGCCACGGCCTTTAAGGTCAAGTCGATACGCTCAACCATGGCCTCTCTTTGAGTCTGGATCTCACCAGCACCAGCGCGCGCAACAGGAAGATATCTCTCCGTAACCGTGCTGTCGTCTGCGTACCCAAAAATACCCGATATGAGCAGATCATTTATGTGCAGCAGGAATAGGTTGCAGAGAGGACAGATCCTTGTGGAACTCCGGCGTTGATAGCCAGTTGGTCAGACGAGCAGCCATCTAGGACCACTCGTATTGACCGTTCACTCAAGAAATCCGCGATCCATATGCGCAAACTGGCTGGGATTCCATATGAAGGAAGCTTGCTTAATAGGCTACCGTGCCAGACCCTGTCAAATGCCTTAGAAATGTCTAGTGACACGGCAAGAGCTTCGCCGGTTTTCTCAATGGCTTCGCCCCAGAAGTGAGTGGCACGAACCAGAAGGTCCCCAGTAGACCGGTTTTGGCGAAAACCATACTGTCGGTCACTGAGGAGATCGTTACCTTCTAGGTATGCCAGGAGCTTGGTGTTCAATACACGTTCCATAACCTTGCAGAGAATGGAAGTGATTGCAATGGGTCTATAATTGGCGGGGTCAGCACGGCTACCTTTTTTGGGCACAGGCTGCACGTTAGCAAGCTTCCAGGACTTTGGAACTTGACCAGTCTTTAGGGAGAGGCGAAACAGGCGCGTCAAGACAGGAGACAACTCAGGTGCACAGTTCCTCAAGACAATGGCTGGTATCCCGTCAGGACCACTGGCTTTATTCACGTCTAGAGTGCGGAGCGTTTTGAGTACCTCCTTTAGGTAAATGCAGACCTGTGGCATTACAGATTCGCAGTGGGGTAAAGTGGGTGGAGTTTTGCTTCCAGCATCTAGACAAGAATTACTAGCAAATAGAGAGGCAAACAAGTTTGCCTTCTCATTCGCGGTGTGAGCCAGCGATCCATCGGGTTTGACCAGAGGTGGCAGCGAAGGGCGACAGAAGTTAGCTTCGACTGATTTGGCGAGGGACCAGAAAGCCTTGCTACCCGCAGGGTATGAAGCAAGCTTGTTTCCGATCCGGCCAACATGTTCGTAGCGAGCCCGACGCTGAGCCTTCTTGCAGGACTTGGCGGCTTTGTTGAAGGCTCTCTTTTTATCTAGGACATCCGGAGCTTTGCGCGTCCGAGCATCAGCCCAGGCTACAAATGCTGACTGCTTCAGTGTTTCAGCACGAACGCAGTCCGCACTGTACCAAGGGCGTGCTGCGCCACCAAGAGGCACGTCAGAGAAGGGAATGAAATATTCCATGGCCTGACATACAACGTCGGTTATGGCCGAGGCGCAGCTCGACGGATCCTCAGTAGAGAAGCAGATTTGTCGCCATGGATAAGATGCAAAGAAGTGCCGCATCTCATCCCAATCTGCTGACTTGTATCGCCACACTCGCCTGGTGCCTCTAGGGCTTAAATCGGGCGGAGAGTAGCTAGATACAGATTTCACCAGACAGTGGTCAGAGGTTCCCAATGGGGCAGAAATCGACACAGAGTACCTGTCCGGATCAGTTGTCAGCAGAAGGTCCAAGCAATTGGGCGTGTGACCATCAACGTCCGGTATGCGCGTGGGGCCATCGACCAGCTGTGTGAGGTTTAGCGACAACGCGAGTTTGTACGCCTCCCTGCCAGCATGGTCGGTCTTCTGGTATGGGAACAACCACTCCTGGTGGTGAGCATTAAAGTCCCCCAGAAGAACCAATTGCGCAGATGGATACCGTTGTTGGGCCACTTCCGCCGCAAGGCTAAGGTGTTCGATTAACTTAGTTGTCTCCTGGTCACCGCTGTGCGAACGGTAGACACAAGCATAGAGCATTTTCTCCAGCCCAGTGTCCACCAGCATCCATATTACAGAAAATTTGGGATCTTCAAGGTTCCGGAGACGCCGACAGCAGATGTCATCGCGAGCATACACGCAGATCCCAGCGCGGGGTTTAAAATTGTGCTCCAGGTTATACCCTGGGTAGAGTAAGTATGACGCGTCTGACGGACATCCGATCTGCGTCTCCGTTAGGAATAGCAAGTGTGGATTTTCAGTTTCGAGGTGGTGGTGAACTGGGTCGATATTGGAGTGCAGACCTCGGATATTTGAGAGGTGCACTTTAAGTAAGCATGCACGCAAGTACATGTTAACAAATTCGTGGCGCTCCATTCTCTCTGACTACCCCGCAAGGGATATAGCGTGAAGATATGTATGTATGTATGTATGTATGTATGTTAACAAATAATAAAGCGATACACAAACTGTAGTAGGGTACTTGTATGCGTTTATCACCATATCGAGAGGCTCATCCTTGAGGATCAAAATTTTCTGAACACCATTATTTGGTCAGATGAGTCAAACTTCAGTAATAACGGTATGTACAACCGGCGTAATAATCGCATTTGGTCCAGACAGAATCCCTTACGAACTCGCGAGACTAATGATCAAGTGCGTTTTTCGTTCAACTGTTGGTGCGGGATTGTAAAAAACCGGGTTCTCTTAATACATTTTTACTCAGGAACTCTGAACACGGAAAGGTATCTAGAAATACTTGAGATTTTAAGAGGTGAGATTAATAATCTTCCTGAATATTTCAGTATATTATTGCAACAGCCTGCTCATCCTCTATATAAAGCTGTGATTAATAAAAGTTGGATTATAATATTATATATCAAGATGAAGTTGATTGAGCAACCACTTTCATTACAAGTTAGTAACATTAATGTAGAACGAAAGTCGCAACATATTAATTAGTAACATTAATGTAGAACGAAAGTCGCAACATATTAATTAGTAACATTAATGTAGAACGAAAGTCGCAACATATTAATTAGTAACATTAATGTAGAACGAAAGTCGCAACATATTAATTAGTAACATTAATGTAGAACGAAAGTCGCAACATATTAATTAGTAACATTAATGTAGAACGAAAGTCGCAACGTATTAATTAGTAACATTAATGTAGAACGAAAGTCGCAACATATTAATTAGTAACATTAATGTAGAACGAAAGTCGCAACATATTAATTAGTAACATTAATGTAGAACGAAAGTCGCAACATATTAATTAGTAACATTAATGTAGAACGAAAGTCGCAACATATTAATTAGTAACATTAATGTAGAACGAAAGTCGCAACATAGTAATTAGTAACATTAATGTAGAACGAAAGTCGCAACATATTAATTAGTAACATTAATGTAGAACGAAAGTCGCAACATATTAATTAGTAACATTAATGTAGAACGAAAGTCGCAACATATTAATTAGTAACATTAATGTAGAACGAAAGTCGCAACATATTAATTAGTAACATTAATGTAGAACGAAAGTCGCAACATATTAATTAGTAACATTAATGTAGAACGAAAGTCGCAACATATTAATTAGTAACATTAATGTAGAACGAAAGTCGCAACATATTAATTAGTAACATTAATGTAGAACGAAAGTCGCAACATATTAATCATAGTGCACTTTTACCAAACACAATTCGTACTATAATATGTGGTCCGTCAAATTGCGGAAAAACTAACGTAATGATTTCATTACTATTACATGAAAATGGTCTACGATTTAAAAAATTCTATCTATATTCGTAGACTGCATTTCAATTAAAACACTGTTTTCTGACTGAAGTATTAAAAAGAGTCCCAGGCGTCAAATATTTTTTCTTTAACGATACCTAGTTAAGATGTTATTCATCCTAATGATGCTCTCAAATTCCGTTTTTTATTTTCGATGATAATGTACGATTCAATATGGCATGGTACAAGAAGACGCTCATTCTTCACAGGCATATCGGATACGGACTGCTTGACAGGCCTTTCTACTGCCATGCATTAGGCTTATTGACACTGCATGCGCTTCAACTTGCGTTAGACGCATGCCGCTGTGCGCTGTCAAAAGCGATGCGTGCGCTTAGCGCATGCGCTTTACGCACGCGCCAGCGTCGGTGTTGAACAGGAAGACAAACTCAGTCAAGTGTCAAAGGTGTGACGCGTGCGATGTTGACAGCGCACATAACGCGTACGCACAGCGCATTCGTCTAATCTAACGCAATTGGAAGCGCACCAGTAATTAAGCCAATTGGGGAACATAGTGACGAGGGGTCTATATCCGCGTGGCCAGGTCGTGCTGTCCGGTTACTCATGGATTAATCGGTCATGATGATATGAGGATTTTTTCTGACGACTGGGAATTTCTTGTTTCCTTGTTCCCGGAAAAGAGTACCTACTATCAAGAACTGGGGCAGTGAAGACTTGGGGACGGAGGGGGAGCCCACTTCTTCTTCACCCGAGGGTGTCAAACGCTGTGGTTTCTCAGTAGTCAATACCAGAGAGTTTTATTCACTACACGTTACGGTTATTGTCAAAACGATTAACGGTCATTCTCAAAAGCAGGCGTTCTCCGACTAATTTTCGTCACGATTTTCAAACTTAAATTAATAGTCGTATAATTAATTATGAAAAATCATGAAAAGATATATATGTACCTACATCTTGACACGTTTGGCTCTATGGTATGTGCCGTAGGAGTGAGGACCCACATAAATCGGACTAGGTAGCTCAAACTCTTTGTACCTATATAGGTACCTACATGTACAGTGGAAGACATCGTGCTATACTCTGTGGAACCCTGTCGCAATTAGTATATGTATGTAACTTTGTGTGAAATAATTTGAAGTGACAAATAAGTCAGCCTTATCGTGTAGTGTTTCCAAATATGTTCCTTATATTACATATCTACCTAGTTAGGGTATATATCTACGAATGAGTGTTCCTTACTGTACCTGTACATAACAGAGTAACAATAAGTACCTACAATACCTATACAATAAGTAGCTACTTAGTAATTCCATGCACTAGAGCAGCGGTCGCCAACCGTTCGGCTGACAAGGGCCGCATAGTGGCAAATGTGGGCCCGCACTCGAAATATGAAATATTTATTAATAAACTTGTTCATAATTTTTGAAAATATTTATAATTTTATTTATATGTAGGAGCAATGGCATAAAATGAGGAAATATAATACTTAAACGAGATCTTTAAGGTACATAACTGTACTCAATTATACAAAATTTAGTGAGACGTTTGAGGCTGTATTTGCGTGGCTATTTGTTGTATGTGAGCTTTCATGTTTCTAGTTGAAATATGAAAATTCTTGTTTCACTCAATCGACCAGCACGGACGGAGCGCGGTTGGCAATTGCGATCACAGCTTAGAGTATATGTCCGAGATTGTCATCGCGCGCGGGCATTTCGTTCGTTCGGTCATCGGCACGGCAGGGCCGCGGCCGGGAACAACTCCCTCGTACGGTAGGTTCACAACGCAGATCGCAGATCGGCCTACACGGGCGCGCTTACCTTTAAATGCACGCTTGCTCGAACTTTGCGCGTGCATAACGGAATTATCTATTTAGATATTATAGACTTTCATTTACAAAACGGCCACGGGCCGCGGGTTGCCAACCGCTGCACTAAAGAGGTTGGTTATCTTTTTATATCGAATTATGTGATAAAATTAGTGGTATCAAGGTATCACATGTTGTATTAAACAGAATGGTTATCTTTATAAACCGATTATGTGATAAAATTATTGGAATTTAGATACCTAGGAAACTACTGATATCAAACATTGTTTCTTTGTGCGTTTTGTTTTTTTGTTATAATACATACAGATTAAACATGTAACTCTTCTTAAACTAAGTATCACATATTCAGACTGACAGACCTACATCTCGATCCCACTCATCCACGATCCGTCTGATTCCACCACTCCCCAATCTGTTTTAAGGTTCCGTACCAGAACGGTAAAAATGGAATCCTTATGTTGAGACTTCGGTATCCGTCCATCCATCCGCTGTCACAGCTATTTTTCTCAGTAATTACTAACGCTATCAACTTGTTTGGCACATACTTAATTGTTTCATTATAGAACTCGCTTGCCCGCATCGATAGAGTCTTTCACTGTAGTACATACAACTTGCCAATAGTATTACTCTGGGAACACCAGTGAATACAACCAATTTTATTTATTATAAAACAAAATCATTTTTATTTCAGACACAAACTGTCCTTAAACATTATTGGTAATAATACTTATTAAGCATTTCGGCCCACTTAACCAGTGGATCTAGCTTGATGACACATCATTCCAGTGTACAACTTGCTTATTATTTATATTATTAGCAGGCAGCTAGAATCAGTCAGCCTGGTTCTTCAAGCTTCGTATTTATATGTATTTATATGTATGCCGCGAGCTTAGATTGTAAATGGCGAGCCTAAATTGTACTTCACTATTTCCTTTTCTATCTTTTGTTTGTTGTTTTCTATTTGTGCAATAAAGTGTATGTCAGCGAAAACAACAAGTGACGTCATAGTGCACGTGCAATGCCCACCTGCGCTTGTGACGAAGCAAACACGCAGCATCAGCCGATACCACGTCATGTCGCCCGCCACTACCTGGCCTCTATAAAAGCGGGCCAACCATCGTTGTAGTGGCCATCGTACCCCCAGAGAAGGAACGTCAGATACCCGTCACTGAATCTATATTCGCACCGCGAAAGAAGGAAATGAACAAAGGCTTTCTGATGTTCTCCCAGGACAAGGGACATACAAAACTGCCAACGGCACCCTAACGCCCCACCCGTGGTTACGGGTGGCGATAGACACCCCTGTAGAGGGCATCACGCCCTGGAACGGGCTCCCCACGCCCCCTAGGGCACGTGAGAAGATTTCGACTGGAATGTGGGATGATTCTCTAGCGGCTCGTCGACGAGACGGTTGACCCGTGGCTAGATAGTATCGAGTAACTAGACAGTAACTAATTTTCCGTTAAATAACTCTAAAATAAGTTGATTGAGTAAATATAATTATTAAATTATATTTCTCTGGTTTTTAAAAAAGCAAAAATAGAACCACAGCGTGAGGACAACCCATAGAATGATAGCGGGCCATCTATGCCCTTATCCTCAGATCTGACAAGTATTTTACTTACTTACTTAAGATTATCCATACTACTGGATCGGACCATGATACGGATGACGTCACGCCAGAAAGAATAAACAATATACCACTTTAACAAAAAGAAACAGGACAAACTGTGTTGTCTTTTGTCCCTTAAGGTGTAACACGTTTTTGTTTGTTTGTCACAGTTTAAACCGTGACTAACAAACCGCGCTGTCAGAGTGTCGGTCAAGGTCTATGCACATTTTTAGTCATTTTGGTGAAAATACTGTGATTTGACGATAAATATTGTTTCATTCCTGTGAAAAACAATGATCAGTGATGAACAGTGATCGAAAATATGTTGGAATCTCATTTCATGCTTAAGTAGAACAAGTAGCACTTTATATAGACAGACAGACAGCTATACAGCATGATAGAATGACAATAAAAGGTGTCAGTGGTAAATTAGTATCACAAGGGTATCTATTTTTAGATTTAGATTATCAAGTAATGATTTTTAATGAAAATTTTTACGTTTTTAGGAATATATCTTGTTCCGCTGATGGAATTTTAGGCGATAGGTAGTTTAGGCTCTATTTAGAAGAATACGATTTCGAGGTAGACTTCGACCCGGAAGTACGCAACGACGCAGCCGCAGATGTGTTAAGTCGAATACCGTTAACATCGAACGATTTGAAAAATATTAAGGAACAAGTAGTTCCTGTAATGACACGAGCTCAGAAACGTCTTTTACAGACTAAAAATGACATACCAATACAAGGTCTACCCACCGCCAGGACTGATCACCCTGCGGTTGTGGAAGTACTTAAGAAACCCAATGACATGGTAGAAATAAGTTTTATAATTAAAAAAACGCAAAGAAAGTAGACAAGCTAAAGAAAACTATTTCTAATGCGGAATATTGTGCATACGTATCTTATCTTATGATGGGGGCCGGGAATAACCCAGCGGCACTTCGACCCTTGAGGATCTTTTGTGCCTACCCCATTTACACACTGGTCATCTCTGTGTGCAGGTTTCCTCACGATGTTTTCCTTCACCGTTAGAGCAGTCGGTAAATGTACGTAAGTCTTCGAAAAATACGAAAAACTCATTGGTACAGGCACTGCACGGTTTCGAACCCGGACCTCCCGCATGCGATTGTGCATACGTACCTACGCACTTAGCGATTTATCTAGATCCGGTCATTATCCGATAATTATCTACTGCGCAGGTGTTAGTTATGAGGGATTTAGATTAATTATATAAGCAAGTAAGCATAGACGAATTACTCATAATAACAAGTAATTCAATGAGAATTATATAAAGATACCTGGAAAGTAATATACAAGGAATATGTACAGATTGTTAATTACAAAAGAAGTATCTAGTAGTCTAGGATAAAGATGAGTAAAAATGTATTTTAAATGACTTCCCACATCTGTTACCCACTAGTGGCCACGCTGGCATAAACAGAATGTTGAATAATATTAAGAAACATTATTTGTGGTGTTATCGAATACGTTAGGAAATGTAAGCATTGCCAAATTCACAAAAATACTAATAGACAGACCAGGGAACCAATGGTAATGACATCCGCCGCAAGTAATACCTTTGAACGAACTAGTCTAGACATTATGGGTCCTTTACAGGCTGGTGATTATGGTTACAAGACGTTCTTACGTTGCAATGCGATCTACCAAAGTGTATCGAAGCTTACCCTTTACAAAGGAAAGATACAGAAACAGAAGCTAAAGCTTTCGTAGAAAACTGTATTTTGAGGTATGAATAACCTGAGGAAATTATCACAGACCAAGTCATCTGTGATGACGGAACTGTGCCACTTGTTACAAGTGAAAAAGCTCAACTTCATATCATCACGAAACATTAGGAGATTGAACTTATAAAAACCTACTCATACTCATACCATTTATTGCTTTTCATGTGTTACAATTGGTCTTAAAAAATATATATATAATGTGATCATACATGAAACCCTGAATAGGACACCGGAATATAAAATAAGAGATTATAATAGTAATTTATTACTATATATTTTTTCTTCGCATTTATGCTACCGGGATGAATTAAATTAAAAGTCATTATAAGTTATACATAATTGATTTTATAGTTAAGTATTGGTTTTATCATCAAACAACTCGTGCAGGGAATAGAAACATTTGTTAAGAAGATACAACTTTAATCGTTTATTGAATATCGAGTCTTTTAATTCAATGTCGATGATTTGTGAAATTTTGTTATATATTTTTACAGACATAACGAACGGTCCAGAACTGTGTAGATAACGCGTAGGCGTAAGCATAATAAGCAGCAAGTGCTGTTTTTAAGTCAGTCGTTTTCTTTAATTCTGCTGGGCACTTTTCGGCAGACCTGTCCCTTGGGAGAAAAAGGTCAAATATCTAGGAGTCACTCTTGATAGAGGTATGACCTTCGAGCCACACGTAAAACGCGTCCGCGACCGCGCAGCATTCATTCTCGGCCGGTTACACCCGATGCTAGGCAAGGGGAGTAAAATGTCACTTAGAAATAAGTTGACAATTTACAAAACTTGCATCCGTCCAATCCTCACGTACGCAAGCGTGACATTCGCGCACTCTTGCCACATTCGCCGCCTTCAGGTTATCCAAAATAGGTTCATGCGTAGAGCAACCGGTGCTCCATGGTACCTACGTAACGTAGACCTCCATCACGATTTGGAACTCCCCACGATCGCTCAATACATGAAGTTAGCGTCTCGACGCTTCTTCGAGCAAGCTCCCCACCACCCAAACCCTCTAGTAGTAAGCGCCGCCGCTTATTCGACTAACGGTTTACCGACATCCCGTGGACGACGTCGGCCTAGACACGCGGCGACCCGCTTCTGGCGCTTACACGCGCTATCGGCGTATTCCAGGCCGCTTCTCCCCGACCCCTCCCTCCCCAGCGACGTCCTAAGCCGAGGTCCGTACCCACCCCCACCTGGGTGCCCTTAGGCAGTCGCTTCTTATAGTAGTTTTTAAGTCCTCCTCTAGGCTGGAGCGCATTTAGCGCTCGCCCCAAAAACCCCGGTGAAGCTGTAAAGGTCATTAGGACCAACAGCAATTATCAGTACGAAAAAAAAAAATATCTGCTGGGCGTATGTGGAAATTTGTAATTTACTTATAAATTTTTGTACACGAGCTTTCCAATTTATATTTGTATCAATTACCAATCCTAGCAATGAGAAGGTGTCAACGCATTCTGATTTAGTATTATTGAACGAAAAATTTATTTTTAGAGGGGCCTTTTGATACGGTCTGAACTGCATTATTTTAGTTTTATTAAAATTGAGTTCTAAATTATGGTCATTTAACCAGTTTACAATTTTAGTTAATGTGTTACTTAGATTATTAATAAAATTATTGTTATCTGTACACGGTAGCAAAATGGAAAAGTCGTCAGCGAATAGTACACTCGATGCGTCTAGTGTTTTCGGTAAATCATTGATGTATACGAGAAACATTATACATCCTAGCACACTACCTCGCGGTAATGAGCTATTCATACACTGCTTCTCCGACCTGACGGTGTCTACAGCCCCGTCTGAGAGTCGTGGTGTACCACTTCAACGTACTGTGCTCGGTCTGTAGGTAACACGTAAATCTTGGTGACTACCTTAGAATTCAATGTAACCAATTGGGAGATAAGTTAGATGACGTTTATAATGGTCCCTTTGAGGTTTTAGAAGACCTTACACCAAATGTTAAGATTTTGAATAATAATAAAGAATACCTTGTACTTACATACACATAATACAAAATTGTTTCACGATAATTAAGTAGAATAATATTAATAGGTCAAAAAAATATTGTAATAATTTTATGATGAAATTTGTAGTGTTAAATAAGTTTTACATTTGCAAATTTTCTTTCATGTTAATTTTTTTTCTATCGATCCGGCGGGGGCTGAACCCGATACTTTTCAGGGGAGTTGTAATATAATAATGTAAGTTTTACCGCGACATTAGAGTTTACCGCAAGATACCGGCCAAGTACGCAAGTACCGCACATGAAAGGAAGTTTCGCAATAGCCTTAACTTAGTTTCAACCATTATACTGTGTCCTCGACTGCAAGGAACCATTGTGCAGTAAACACCTCTTAACTTAGTTTCAACAATTATACTGTGTCCTCGACTGCAAGGAACCATTGTGCTGTAAACACCTCTAAACTTAGTTTCAACAATTATACTGTGTCCTCGACTGCAAGGAACCATTGTGCTGTAAACACCTCTTAACTTAGTTTCAACAATTATACTGTGTCCTCGACTGCAAGGAACCATTGTGCTGTAAACACCTCTAAACTTAGTTTCAACAATTATACTGTGTCCTCGACTGCAAGGAACCATTGTGCTGTAAACATCTCTAAACTTAGTTTCAACAATTATACTGTGTCCTCGACTGCAAGGAACCATTGTGCAGTAAACACCTCTTAACTTAGTTTCAACCATTATACTGTGTCCTCGACTGCAAGGAACCATTGTGCAGTAAACACCTCTTAACTTAGTTTCAACAATTATACTGTGTCCTCGACTGCAAGGAACCATTGTGCAGTAAACACCTCTTAACTTAGTTTCAACAATTATACTGTGTCCTCGACTGCAAGGAACCATTGTGCAGTAAACACCTCTTTAGCTATCCTTCTGTGTCTCTCCAACCAACGAACTTAATATTACAGTTGCAATTTACAGAGTTTTAGTTTCGAATAAAAAGCACTTTCGAAAATAACTAGGTACGGTTAAAATGATCGCTGCTGCTTGGACATCGACTGAAGCTAACGTCATTTCTCTGGATATTGTAGGGTTAGGTATGGACACGTCACATTATTGTGACACAGCACAATAAAATGTGGTGCAATACTTGTTGTCGGCAATCTTATCTAGCGATAAAACCATAGCATTAGCTCTACCTATAATCATAAATAAAGTCATACCTGAACACTAAACCCGGCCTGTTATTTCTAACTACAAGTACACGCCGGCCGTGTTTTGCACTTTAACACATTCACAGTCCAGTGCCTCAACACTGCTCAACGCTGGAGGCTTTTTTTATGACAATTTGACAGTGGACTGTCAACGTTTATACATGCCAAAATAGATTTCACAATTTGTACATACATATATAAATAACAGCTGAATACAATAATAATTATAACAATACTTACTATAATGAAAAGAAGAGATGTACTACATGAAAAGAGAAATGGACAGCGAAAGTAAAGGGGATAGGGGAACAAGGAATTTCAATCACTGATTTGAGGCTGCGAGAGGGAGTGTGTGTGTGGGAGAGAGAGAGAGAGGGAGTGTGTGTGTGTGTGTGTGTGTGTGTGTGACAGAGAGAGAGAGAGAGAGTGAGAGAGAGTGTGTGTGTGGGAGAGGTACTAGATTTTGTCTAAGGGTGCCAAAAATTCCGACTTTATCTGACACTCCGCCATACATATAAATATTAGCTCTTGCATCGTTAGTATCCGACCGAAGCTTCGGCTTCGGCTTTGGCCACCTTCGGCCAAAAAAAACACCTACGGCCAAACCTTCGGCTTCGGCCAAAATGGGCCGAAGTTTTGGCCGAAGCCGAAGGTTCCTAACAAACGACGAATTCGAACGAACTTTTACGAATGAGCAGAGAACATTATTTCGAAATGTTATAATTTTTCACAAATCGCAAGGTCATTTTGATGACCACCAGATCAACTTCTAGAGAAGATTACAATTAAGGTTTTTTATCTTCTAGAGAAGATAAAAAACATTCAATTTTAAAGTTTTAAAATCAAATCATTTAAATTAGCTTGTTCAAGATTGGATCTTGAACAAAATTCTTAGAGCTTTTAAACCTTCGGCTTCGGCTTCGGCCGAAGGTTGTGCCGATAGCCGAATAATCGGCTTCGGCTTCGGCCAGAAATCGGCCTTCGGTCGGACACTATGCATCATAGATCAGATTAGTCTTGCATGGCTCTTGCTCTTGTACTATTTTCTTCATATTTTTTTAATTGATATGTCTGCGTATTACGACGCATTATTTAACCCAGTGTTAGTTTAGCTCCTGTATGTAAAGTAAAAGTCCTTTGATGTAAACAATAACAAGTGCTTAAAACCTTAAATTGTGCATTTGGTCAATACCTAGGTATTATTATATAATCCCCTGTGACACTGTAATGTCCGGCTGAGGCCAACAGTAGGTAGGTACCTACAGTCCGTGTCGATAATAATAATTGATTAATAAATTATCAAAGGAAATGTGTAAGTATTAAGTATAAGTACTTACTAATTCCATGGTTTATCATTCAATATCGCTGGAAATAAACGCACAGCCGTATCTAGGCCCCGCTGCGTCGGGGGCCTCAATTAGGTGTCTATTTTTTAAATGAATATTTTTGTTGCTTAAGTAGAACAGAAAAGCAAACGGGCCTCATGGTGGTAAGTGGTCACGTCGACAGTAGACACCTCACCGTACTGTACGTACTGTATGTTACAAGGTTACCGATGCGCCGGTCGCCTTGACAACTTAAGATGGAGTGCCTCATGTTCCGGTAATAACGCTGGGGTCTCCTTCAAGCCAGGAATGTTTTATGACAGATATAACTAAAAGGGTGGTAGTGGGGTAAAACCAAAACAGGCAGACGTGCACAAAAACATACAACCTTAAAAATGCTCGGAGTTGACGAAAAATAGAGTCGTTGTGTTGCTGCTGTCATGTTCCATGGAACAAGCCGCCGTGGTTCTAGTACCTAATGATTTATTCGCTTTCCTCACAGAAAAACGATAGACATACCGACATTTCACGACGAATCGAGGACTACTATGTTGTAGGTTACATAGATAGTATAAGTAGCAGCTCAACCTTGTGGTGCTTTGTCACTTTAACTGAAATAGGTATATTTTTACTCCTGCTCCTACATGCGCCGCGCTGTCCAGCACAGCAGCGCCCCACTCCCTGCCGTAGATTACATACCTACCTACGGCGCTGCGTGTTTATCATTATCTTATCGTAATCTGTAATGCCCAACCCTGGTCTATCTGCAAATTCCATCATATATAAGTCGTGAATTGTTCGCGAACTGAAAGTGTACAAAAAGTATTCAGTCCAGCAGATCACTCCAGCTGCGCAATAACATTATATATTAGTACATAGATATCATTGCTTCCAACCTAATTAATTATAATGGCTCGAACACTGGACATGTACTGGCAAGACGAATGCCCAGATGTGCGAGCGCGCAACGCGCGGCTGCTGGAGTCGCGGCACCTGGCCGACTGCGAGCTCGCGGCGGGCGCGGCGCGCACGCTCGTGCCGGCGCACCGGCTGCTGCTCGCCGCGGCCTCGCCCGTGCTCGAGGCGCGACTATACGGCGCGTCCGCTGAGCGACCCGCGCCCGTCGACCTCTCCGACGTGGAGCTCGGCACCCTGAAAATTGCTCTCCGGTGAGTTCAGTCAACATAGTCAACACAGTCGCGGCACCTGGCCGACTGCGAGCTCGCGGCGGGCGCGGCGCGCACGATCGTGCCGGCGCGCCGGCTGCTGCTCGCCGCGCCCGTCGACCTCTCCGACGTGGAGCTCGGCACCCTGAACATTGCTCTCCGGTGAGTCAGTCAACATAGTCAACACAGTCGCGGCACCCGGCCGCCTGGGCGCGCGCCCCTGTCTTTTCTCATTATTTGCTTTGGTGTATACCGGGCCTTAACATCCGGTGGCGTCTGCCTTCCTTATAAGTACAATAAGAAGAAGACGTTCCCAGGTACTTACTGCGATGTTTGTGTGTAAGTAGATACGGAGCGAGCGGGAGGGAGATGAGTGAAACCACCGAGCGATGGATCGAGACTGATATATTAGTAACATAAATGCACCATACACCACAATTTCCCCCCAATAACCGACAGACTACGTAACTAAAAATATAAAACATAACAGTGACTATTCTAAATAAAAACGCTGTGGAGGGCGTCTAACTCTGCGACTCCTTGGTGCGCCTAGATTAGCGTCTTGCTCAGTATTAGCGGATGCTTCACTTTCACACGAACTTTCTGATTCGCGACCAGAATTAGACGCCAACTCCGAGACTGGTTGATTCATCATTATTTTGAAGCAAAACACTAGGATTAAACAGTGGTACAAGATCTATAATGTCGTCATTATCTTCTGCTTCTTCGTAAGAAGGCGAAGGGGGCGAGTCTTTCAATGGGGATTTTCATTACACTGAGATGACGTCATCACTTGTAACTGTTCCTCCTTCCCCTCCTTTTGCCCCTCTGATAATTCTAAATAACAACCATCAAGTATGGGATCATAGCTATCTGATTCTGATACACATGGAATTTTAATTATTTGATCTATATGACGTCTATGTATAAGTATATCATCATCGAATGTAACCTCATACATATTGTTACCAATACTTACTTACAACCTCGCCTTTTCCCCATACTTCCTTATTACACTTCCATTTCTTACACATCACAATATCACCCATCGAAATGCTGCGTTCTTTACCTCCAAACTTTATTATTTGTTTATTTTGATTTTGTTCTACAATTTTTTTAGTGTCTGGCTTGATCGAGTCCAAACATGAACGCAATTTATGTCCGAGCAACATTTCGCTGGGCGACTTTTGTGTAGTTGACTGTTCGCTATTTCGATAGTTTAACAAAAATCTACTTAATGCTACATCGATAGCGGTTCCTTCGTGTAATGCTTTTTTAAAATATTTTTTTACCAAGCCGACTGCATTTTCGGCGGCACCATTGCTACGTGCGTGACGTGGTGGTGTTAATTTGTGTAAAATTCCATTTTTGGTCATAAAATTCGAAAATTGTTCGCTCGTGAATGGTGGCCCGTTATCAGTTACTATCTCGTGAGGTAGCCCGAATCTAGCGAAAGCTTCACGTAATTGACGAATTGTCGCGTCCGCACTAGTTGTGCTCACCTTACTCACTTCAATCCATTTTGATTGCGAGTCAATTATGACATGGTAATATATTTTTTTAAACGGACCTAGAAAATCTAGATGTAATCTGTACCATGGTGTTGTTGGCCAAGGCCATGGCACCAAGTTGCTCTTGACCGGGTTAGGTCGCTCTTTCAAACATACTTCACACGACAAACACATTAACTCAATATCCTTGTCTATGCTCGGCCAATAAACATAAGCCCGCGCTTAGGATTTAGTTTTCACGATACCCATATGACTTGCATGTAATTGCTTCAATATATTTTTTTGTAAAACTTTCGGTACTATAACCCTATATCCAAACATTAAACAACCATGCTCAGTTGTAATAAAATCTTTTCTATTATAAAAATTTATATATTCGTCCGATAGTTTTTCGTATTCTGGCCAACCATGTACCACATAACCATATATTTTATTTAAAACCAAATCTTTTTTTGTTTGTTCCGCGATTTCTTTAAAAGATACTGGCGATGTCGACTCAATACAATAGGAAACATTGCAGTCAGCATTGCTATTAACATTTTTTCGTTCCTTACAACTACGGCTTCTACGTCCTTTAACGACATGTCCGTCATAATATTTGCCGCCCTTGATAACGAATCCGCTAAACAGTTTTTTTTCGATCTTACGCATTTAATCGTATAATTATATTCACTTAAAATTATAGACCATCGCTGTAAGCGCCCCGCCATCATCAAAGGAATACCAGTTTTTGGGCCAAAGTAAAATGCCTTCCATACACATATTCATGAAATCGTTGCACTCCAAAAATGACTGCTAAACCCTCTCGACAAATCTGGCTGTAATTACGTTCAGACGACGTAAGTGTGCGACTCGCGTGCGCTATGGCGCGCACACTCCCGTCAGGCAACTCGTGCGCAAGCCACGCCCCCACTCCGACCGGCGACGCGTCACAGAACAAAAGTACTGGCAGAGATGGATTGAAATGTATTAGAACATCTGATTCCTTTAATGATTTTTTTATGCTGTTAAATGCATTTTCACATCTATCTGACCAATCCCACTTGTTTCCTCTTTTAAGTAACGCATAAAGAGGTTCCATCGTGATGCTAATATTTTTAACACATTTCGAATAATAATTAATCATACCTAAAACGGCTCTCAATTGTGAGATATGTTGCGGGCGTTCCGCAGCCAACACTGCGTCTACTTTTTTTCTCTCAGTATGCAACCCTTCGGCATCAATCACATGCCCCAAATAAGTTACCCGCTTTTGAAAGAAGCAACACTTATCTCTGGTTATGAAATGAAAAATGAAAAAAAATTAAAAAACGTTTATTTGCCCTCAGTGCAATACAAATATAATATAATACAATAAAAATGCAATAAAATTATAATATGAAGGCAAATGGGTCCATGACTCAGCATAATGGCTGACGACGGGGTGTTCACGCGTCACACCGACAGATGGCGTTGTACGGTAGTGTCTGATTTATAAAACGCGGTGTTAAGTTTTTGTTGTTAAACCGTATAACACTAAAGCCTGTCTCAATAAATGACATTTTTGCCTTGGAACTATTGTTTGTTTTTGGGATCCTGTACATGGTCCTTTAGAGTCCGGATGACCTATTCGGCCTAGAGGTATTGGTGACGGTAGTATCCATCGGACGCCGACGAGGTGACGGATTGTTGTCTATGGTGTCGTTCCTGGAGTTGAAGCCAGAAGATTGCAGCTGGGAGCCCGACGCGACTGCCACGGTGACGTCACGAGGGTGACGTGTGGCTGGCTGGTGGCATCACGAGGAGTGACGCAGACGCGGCGAGTGTGAGTCCGGTTGGAGTGCAACGACGCATGCGGAATAGTAGTGAGTGAAGTGTGGTGTTAAAACTGTGAGTACATTTTCTTTATTTGTCAAGCGAAAGAGGACCTTCAGTCAAGCAAGAATTTAACTTAGTCAATATTTCGGAAGATTTTCAACTTAGAAGAATTTAAAGTGTAGTGCATGGACTTGTAATTTATTTGCGAACTAGTTAGGACTTAGAATAATTCGCGAAAAAGTGAAGTGACGGGGAATCCACGCCGGATTTCAGCTAGAAATCCCAAACACTTAGAAAAATTTGTGACTTTTGACGTGCTTTGTGAAATAAACTAAGTGTTATTATTGACTTCAAGTTGTTAAGTATTTTCTAGTTTTGTATATGAAGTGTTTGTTTGGACAGTTTATTATAGTTAGTTAATGTCTTCTTTGGATGTGTCACTAAAAGAACTGGCAATGGAAGCGTTAAGTAAGTTGCAACAAAATAGTAAGGAGCTAATTACTAGGGGTCAAGTTAATTTCAATAAATCCCCTAAGGATAGAATTAAAACTTCCTATCTGGAAACCAGATTGGAAACTTTAGAAACCCAATGGCAAGCCTTTTGTGACACGCATAGACAAATTATTGTTGAAGTTGATACAGACGAATTGGTAAAGTCCGACTATCATAAGAATAATATATACGATGTAACTGAAGATGTGTATATGAATTATAAATCACAGTTAAAAGAAGTTTTACTGTCACTAAGTACTAAGAATACAGGTTCCGGGTTTAGTTCTAATCTTGGTAACGTGCCGGAAAGCAGTCCGATAATCACAAAATGTGTTGCCAAGTTAAGAGATATTCCTATACCTATGTTTTCGGGTAAATATAGCGAATGGACAGGTTTCCGTGACTTTTTTATTTCTTTAGTACACAACAATGATAGTCTCGACGATGTTTGCAAATTGCATTATTTGAAAAGTCATTTATCCGGGGAGGCGGAACAACTTCTTAGGCACATTCCGATAACCGCTAGCAATTATAAGATTTGTTGGAAACAATTGCAGAGTCGGTATGATAACAAGAAATTCCTTGCTCATCACACGTTAAAGCGGCTGATGAGTCAAAGAGCTTTACAGTCAGAGTCATCTAGCTCCATTAAAGAATTATTAGATAATATGAACGAATGTTTGAGTTCGTTGCTAAACTTAGGAATAGATACCAGCTCTTGGGACATTCTTGTTATTTATATAATGAGTCAGAAATTGGACACAGAGTCTAGAAAACAATGGGAGTCAAAATCAAATGAGTCTGAAGACTTGCCCACTTTAGATATGTTTAAAAAGTTTCTTGAACACAAGTTTAGATCTTTAGAGTTTTTAGATTCAAAATCCAAGCCAAAGTCAAGTAATGCAAGTAACAAAGTATTTCATGCTGTGAATTCCGATGCAAATCCAAGTGTTGTGGTAAACTCCAGTTGTCCATTTTGTAAAGCAAGCCACAAAACTAAACTAAACTTGGCAATTGTAAAAACTTCGCAAATGAAGAAGTTGAATCGCGTCGTACCTTTATCCAAACAAATCGCTTATGTTTTAATTGTTTAGGTCCGAATCATTCCGTATTTTCATGTCGTCAATCCACTAGGTGTCGAGTTTGCAAAAGGAAGCATCATTCTTTGCTTCATCCCAAAACTGAATCACAGTCGACGGATAATGTTGAGTCCATCGGTAATAGTGTTGCCGTATCCGCCGCAACTACTACATCCCAAGGCGAGGTCCATAACGTTGTAACCTGTTTCTCGAACATTCGTAGTCAAGTTTTATTGGCTACTGCATTAGTTGAGGCCGAGTCGAGAACTGGTGCAGGTATAACGTTGAGATGTTTGTTGGATCAAGGCTCTCAAGCTTCGTTTATTACGGAGTCAGCAGTTCAATCTCTTGGACTGCAGAAGGTATCCAACAAGATTTCCATCTCCGGAGTCGGTAGCGATCAGAGTGATTCTTTGGTTTCGAAGTCGGTTGTTTATATCAGACTGAAATCACTCCATGATCCTACTTATTTTGTTGTAGTCAAAGCTCATGTGTTGAGCAAGCTGACGACTTTTCTTCCGTCAAGGAAAATTGTCGTCCAGATTTGGTCAGGTCTAGCGAACATGAAGTTAGCTGACCCGAAGTTCGATATCCCAAACAAAGTGGATATGTTACTTGGTGCAGAAGTTTATGGCCAGATTTTGGTAGAGGGATTAATCAAAGGTCCACAAGGGTCCCCTGTGGCTCAAAATACTAAGTTAGGATGGATCCTATCTGGTCACATTCATGCGGAGTCATCCGATGAATCTGAGTGCCAAAGTAACACTGTTGTTAGCATGCACAGTCAGTGCAATGAGAATGAGCTTTTAAAGAAATTCTGGGAGTTGGAATCAGAACATGACTCCATCAATAGCAAGAAGCTTCTAACTGAGGAAGAACAGAAATGTGAGCGAATCTTCTCAGAGACCACAACCAGAGATGAATCTGGCCGTTATATTGTCAAGCTGCCATTTCGTGATGACAATCCGAAATGCAGATATGGTCGCTTTGAAGAGATTGCTGCTAGAAGACTTCAGATGCTAGAGAAGAGATTGTTGAAGAACCCAGAACTCCAAGTGCAATATTCCGAAGCGATGAAAGAATACTTAGAGCTTAATCACATGGAATTAATTCCAGAAGATCAGAAAAACAAACCAAATGTAGTATATCTACCACACCACGCCGTAGTCAGACAGCACACGACCACAACTAAAGTTAGGCCCGTGTTCGACGCGTCTTGTCTTGGTACTAACGGTGTGTCTTTGAACAATGATTTGATGGTAGGTCCTAGACTACAAGCGGATTTGAGGCATATTATTATGCGATGGCGTAGATACCCTGTATGTCTCATCGCAGACATCGTCAAAATGTATCGTCAGGTGAAAGTAACTGAAGGTGATTCAGACTATCTGCGAATATTATGGCGCGATGAAAATGGTGTTTTACAACACTACCGGATGTTACGTGTGACTTTCGGAACTGCTTCAGCACCATACCTTGCTGTCAGAGCTCTTCAACAGCTTGCCCGTGATGAAGGTGAAAACCTTGAAGCTGCAGCTGAAAGAATCCTGCAAGATTTCTATGTAGACGATTTGATGACTGGCTGCCAGACGGTCGAAGAAGGCCTGAAAATCTATGAAGAAATCAATCAAATGATGGGTAAAGGAAGTTTTCAACTGCAGAAGTGGGGGAGCAGCAGCAAGGACCTGTTAGAAAAGATAGGAAAAGCGGAAGGAGGTCAACAGAAAGGAAAAGTGGAGATAGGATCGGAGAAAGGAACAGTAGCAGTAAGGAAAGTTCTCGGATTGACGTGGAACAAAGAAACCGATGAGTTTGAGTACGCCGTCGAACTTCCAGTGTTGAGCAGACCTGTAACAAAAAGAAAAGTTATATCTGATATTTCACGGTTATTCGATCCCCTGGGTTGGATTGCTCCAACTATAATCGTGGCTAAAATATTCATCCAAAAACTTTGGATATCAGGAATAGAGTGGGATAAGGAACTGCCACCACATTTGTTACAGGAATGGATTATGTACCGAAATGACCTATCTCAACTTACCTGTTTCCGCATCCCACGCTGGATACACACGAAAGAAGATGATACATTTGTGGAGCTGCACGGGTTCAGTGACGCTTCTAATGACGCATACGCTGCTGTGACGTATATTCGCGTCATAGATAGTCAAGGTGAAGTGCATGTGAATCTGATCACTTCGAAAACCAAGGTATCTCCCATCAAGCAGGTATCCATACCTCGTTTAGAGTTGTGTGGAGCACAACTATTGACAAAATTGTTATTGGAGGTTTCGGATATTTTAAAAATTCCCAAAGATCGAATCCATGCTTGGACCGATTCCTCGGTGGTACTCGCCTGGTTGAGTAGCCACCCGAGCAGATGGAAGACGTTTGTAGGAAACCGTGTCTCTGAAATTTTGACTGTGCTGGAACGTTGTCAGTGGTCGCATGTTCGATCGAAGGAGAATCCAGCAGATTGCGCCTCCAGAGGTGTCAAGGCTTCAGAATACTCGGAGCTCAAATTGTGGAAAGAGGGTCCTACTTGGTTACGAGATAAAGTTATAAAATACAGTCCACAAATCGATGGTAATCAAGAGACGAATCTGGAAGAGAGAGACAAAAAAGTGACGTGCGCAACTACTTGTGAAGAAGACGAACTATTTACACGATTTTCATCTTTACAGAAGCTGGTAAGAGTTATATCTCTGTGTAAAAGGTTCTATCAGTTGACGCACTTACAAACCAAACCCGATTTTCCAATTTGGCTTACTAACAAGGAGTTACAGGAATCGTTGAACGTCTGCATCATACAATGTCAAGCTCGACATTTAAAGGATGAGATTGATTATCTCATCAAAACCGGACATGTCAACAAGAAAAGTAAACTTGCTTCTCTCAACCCTTTCTTAGACAAGGATGGGATCTTACGGGTAGGAGGACGCTTACATAAGGCTCAGATAAGCGAAGATATGAAGCATCCCATTTTAATCCCTCGTAAGTCTCATTTAGCTGAGCTTATAGTTGCAGACGCACACCAAAAGACTTTACATGGTGGCCCTCAGCTAATGTTAAATTTTATAAGGTTGAAGTACTGGATAGTGGACGCGAAAAATGCTGTGAAGTTTCATATGCGCAGATGTGTTGTTTGTTTGCGACATTCTTCGCGTAATACTCATCCATTCATGGGACAACTCCCCTCGTCTAGAGTCACACCTAGTCGACCTTTCCAAAAGAGTGGCGTAGACTACGCCGGCCCCATTGCAATTAGAACCACAAAAGGTAGAGGCCATCACTCTACAAAGGTTGATAAGCATCCAGGTTTGGATCAAGTTACGCGCGTAGCAAGCTTGCGTTGTAAGGGTATCATCATCAAACGACCTGTGTCCAAACTGTGTGTTCTGCCAGTTACCGATTAAACTGATTGTTGTAGCTTTGTAAAGTTTATATTATGTATAAGTTTTTTTAAATTGTTCTTTGTCCTCGCCATATCCCGGTTATTTTAAATTGTTATAAATAAGTTTTTTTAAATTGTTAATTGTTTCAATTAGTACGAACAGAATCTATTTTTATTTTACTTAAGTTGTTTATGAACATTCTGTTCATGGTGGGCGGTATGTTCACGCGTCACACCGACAGATGGCGTTGTACGGTAGTGTCTGATTTATAAAACGCGGTGTTAAGTTTTTGTTGTTAAACCGTATAACACTAAAGCCTGTCTCAATAAATAACCTTTTTGCCTTGGAACTATTGTTTGTTTTTGGGATCCTGTACACGGGGTGTCGTCAGCCGCTGGTATTCTGCCATGGCCCGACATAACACAACATTGAAACACACAAAATGACAAAATTAACAAAAAAAGAACAAACACAACAATTTTTATATAGTTCCATATTTTGGGGACACCAGCGTCCCAGAATTGCCTTGTCAACAGCCACCCCGAACACATTTTTTGGAACAAGGAACGAGACTTTGTCAATGCACCACGGACAGGTGGCGGTAGATCGTTCCATATTTTGGAGGCAGCGTGTTTAAAGCAACCCTGGGTGCACACTAAGGAATGCACAGGAAGTATAAAACGGAAACCTCTATCTCTAAAGCAATAATCCTCGTTGACAGTTATGCGCAAGCCACAATCAACTAATATTTTAAAAACTTTATATAAATTATGGATGTGTTCTTGTGTAGTTTCTCCAGTTATTATCAAGTCATCGACGAATATACATAGCTACATGTTTCATTGTAAACAGATGATCCATTATTCGTTGGAACTTATTTGGTGCGGTCTCGATTCCGAAGGGTAGTCTATTGTAAACAAAGTTTCCCCTATGCGTCACGACTATCGTGACACGGCTTTTTTGACACAGAATCCTAAAAAAAATTGTCGGTAAGCACTACGTAAATCGATTTTACTGAACGTTTTCCCTCCTCGAAGGGTCGCAAATATGTCCTCCACACGAGGGAGGGGGTATTTATCATCACAAAGGACCGGATTCACCGTTACTTTAAAATCACCACAAAGACGAAGGTTCCCCGATGGTTTCTTAACAGGTACGATCGGCGTTCCCCACGAGCCGACGTCCTCGACCGGGCTGATGATGCCTTCGGCCTGGAGTCGCTCGAGTTCCGCATCGACCGCGGGGCGTAGCGCGTGCGGCACGACGCGCGCCCGCTTCCATACGGGCGCCGCGTCCGCACTCACTCGCAAACTTACAGTGCCGCGATTGAATGTCCCGATACCTGGCTCGAATACATTTTTAAATTGTTTTATCAAATCCTTTAAAACCGTTTCGCTTTCATCACAGGACACCTGTGCTATCATCGGTAATGAAATTTCTAATTCGAGCATCCATTTTCGTCCAAGTATCGGAGGGCAATTTCCATTATCGATAACGTATAGTTTTGAAGTAAACGATTTATTATTGTTGACAACATTCACGGGCATCGTACCGACAAGTTTAATTTTTTCACCACTATAAACCGTTATCATTTTATCGGTTTCACATAATGGCCTTTCTTGAAAAAGCTTATCGTAACTAATTTTGGAAATTGCACTTACCGAGGAACCGCTATCTACCTGCATATCCAACATGACACCTTCTACATTTATTTTACAATACCAGGGTCCGTCCGAGTCTGCCGACACTTCACCGAGCTGATATGACGCGGGTTGATCATAGTCCACATCCGAATCACTGCCTTCTAACTGAAATAACTTATAGCTTTTTTTATTTTTACACACGTGACTTATGTGGCCCACTTTTTCACACTTTTAACACGTAGCACTGACATACGCACAATCATCGGCCGAATGCTGCCGCGAACCGCACCGATAACACTGCGACATGCCTTGCGAGGCGCGCCCGGCGCCGCTGCCGCCACCCCGGCCGCCTCGCGAGCGCGGCGCGCGCTCCCCGGCGCCGGCGCACGGCCCGGCCGGCGCGCCGCCGCGCACCGCGAACACGGCGGGCGACGCCGCCACTGCTCCCGCCTAACCTGGCCTCCTGCTCGGCCGCCTCCAACGAAGACGCCAAAACCACAGCTCGCTGGAATGTCACCTCCCGTTCCGTCAACAATCGTTGCCTATACTTGTCGTTTCTGAGACCGTTAATGAATTGATCACGCAAATTTTCTTCTAACGATTCTTGACCTCTAAATTTGCATGTTGTAGCTAATTTTTTAATCGCAGAAGATATTCATTTACGCTTTCTGTAGGCGATTGTTGACATGCACGAAACTTCATTCTCTCCGCTATTTCACTCGACTTCGGGTTTAGGTGATCGTCAACAAGCTGCACCAGTTCAACGAATGATTTTTTTTCCGGTTCACTGGGACTGCAAAGCACCGTCATACACCACACTTACATAATAATACTCCTATCTCAAAAATTGAGTGTCATTTTTTCGTTCCAGATACATCTACACGGATGACCTCACTGTAAACTCTTGTGAGGATGCTTGTGCAGTGTACCGATTCGCAAGCCAGTACATGATGAGGGGCCTACAGGCGCTCTGTGCGGAATACTTGATGGGGAACATCAAGGCACAAGACGCCTGCGCCTCCTATGAGCTGGCAAAGCTGGTCGGGGAGAGACAGCTGGCAGAACTATGTTTAAAGGTGAAGATTTGCCAATGGGCAATGTGAACATTCTTCTTCTTGTCTTATGAGCTAACCACATTCAGTATTGTGGGCCGCCTTAAATGCCTGAATGAATTTTTAAAAAGACATAATTTTTGTAGAACCAAGTGCTGAAAATCTTGAATAATAATAATAATCACTTCCATAATCCTAAATATCTACGTGCTGAAGATATTTAATGAAAGATTTTTGACAACATGGTGTTCAATGAAGAGTAGTTGGCGAGTAGTAGTTAAAGTCAAAGAGGAACAGTTTGCTCCCAAGAACTCTTCATTGAACTACTGGGAACTACATAAACACTTACAGATAATATAAAGTTCTTTACAGCTAACGATGTTCAGACTTCGGGTATATGTAGGTAATTTGTCTCCTCATACGTCTGATATTCTATCCCACGTCCTACCTATGTGTTTGAGCATATCAGACCTTATTTGCATTATCAACTTCCTAAAACTATTTCAGACAATGGAAGAAAAAACAATAGAGGTTCTAGAGGCGAACAGCCTAGCCGAGGCCCAGCCGGAGACGCTGGCGACTCTGTTCGCCCTGGAGCCGCTGAACATAGACTCGGAATTGCAGCTGTTGGCCGCCGCCGAGCGGTACGTGCGCGCGCAGGACGGACCGCGCCGGGAGGGGGGCGACGCGTCTCGAGCGGGGCAGGTCAGTGACGTCTCACTGACGCCGTGAGGTGACTGTTCTCTCTACAGCCGGTACACATAGAGTAGGAGCTGCAGCTGTTGGCCGTCGCTGAGCGGTAAGCGCGCGCGGCACCGGGAGGGGGGCGCCCCGTTTTTTAAAAATTGGATACGACAAACAGGCAGGCGCGCCACCTGATGGTAAGTAGTCACCGTCGCCTAGAGACACGTGCAGTACCGGGGGTATTGCACGTGTGTTGTCGCCCGTGAGCGTCAGTCAGCGAACGTCTCGAGCGGGGCAGGCCAGTGTTCAGTGACGTCTTACTGACGTCGTGAGGTGACTGTTCTCTCTACAGCCACTAGACATAGAGTCGGAGCTGCAGCTGTTGACTGTCGCCGAGCGGAAAGCGCGCGCCGGGAGGAGGGCGGCGCGTCTCGAGCGGAGCAGGTCAGGTGGGCTACTGGGCTTCAGTGACGTCTCACTGACGACGGCTCAGGTAGCTGTACGGTGCGGGAGGAATGACGGATGACGTAACAACCATAGAAGAAGACCCCCCAAACCCGTTCTCCCTCCCAGGCCCGTACCGAGCAGCTACCTAAGGCGTCGTCTCAGTTTACCGGTAAAGAGCCCTTCAATGTAAATAATGTTTTACTGTGTGTTTCACACACTACAGTGTGGGTGGGTGACCGCCGATACATTTGTATCTGACCTCTCCATGTCTTGGAAGGCACATTAAACCGTCGTAGGTCAGCCCAGACGCGGATCCAGTTCCATTCCATTCCTCCCGCCGTTGTGGTACCGCCCGTTCTAAATAGCAAGACAGGGGTCCCTGAATAGGAGTAGGTATGTAACCTACCTGTAGTGATCTCTAATATATTGATATTGAAGCAACGAATACATTTTTAGTCGTGAAATTTGAAAATTTATATGAATTTAAGTACTTATATCGGTCTAGGTTAGGTCTTTTAGCGAATTTTGGATTTGAAACTGTTTCGTCCTACAAGAGGTAAAAGAGAACGCAAATGAGATAAGTACTACTAACCACAAGAAAGAGCAACTGCATTCCATGCCCGTCGGAAGGTACATTATTAACTGTTTATTCAAAATGTCGTAATTTATCACAGACCCCAGCTACTGCCAGGGAGGTTGAGGACGAGTCAAGTGTGAGCGGCGCCAGTGCTGCCCCGGCGACCTGCTGGTCCTGCACGCAGACCGAGTCTGATGCTAGAAAAGGTACCATGTTATTTTGCTATATTAATTTATGCATTTCAATTCGAAAAATCACTAAAAATCAGGTAATTCGCAACTTATTTGGACAATAACTACAAACGTTGTAGAACAGTGTAATTGCGCTCCTGAGCTAGGTGCTCAGTGCCTTGTACCTTCTACTTTAATATTCTCTAGTACTAGTGAGACTACTCGGTAAAACAACTGGGAACGGCCTTAATTATGAACATAGCGTACAGTAAGGCAACAAGCCACAGCAACCTTCCCGTGTACTCGTATGGGACGGATAAGAACAGCCTTGCCGCCCCGCGGTAAGCGTGTCGTACGAGGCGACTGACCCGAGTAACACCCCTTCAGCGTGCGCCTGGCTAGCGACCACTGTTCTATGTAAAGTCTGTCGTCAGATGTATTCGCTTCGGCGTTGATGTGTTTCGGCAGTGTTTATACGATATATAAGAGTACTTCTAAGCCCGTCTGCTCTTCATCTCTCGTCTCTTAGACCTCATCGTCACTTACCACCAGGTGAGATTGAGGTCAAACGACTCGTCGCATAAATAAGCTATCACTGCCCGCGTGTCACAGGCGCAGGCGCGTGCGCAGATGACGGCGCAGTGCGCGCCGCGCTGCGTCACGTGCGGCTCCTCACGCTGCGCCCGGATGAGTTCGCGGAATATCCCAGCCTGGGCTCGCTGCTCAGCGAGAAAGAAATATTTGCAATAATTATGAACATAGCGTCTGATAAGTCATCAATACCGATGCCAGCAGGGTTCTCAACCAGCAGGATACCAAGAAACCAGGTAAGTTGTAGGTGCCGATTATTATTATTATTATATCTTATCACACGATTACTTACCGTCAGTTGCACGAAATCTCCTTGAAGTCGTCTTCATTAAAACACGTGCTGTCTCTTTCTACGCCTTCCTATCAATAGATCACACCCTTTCCTCTCGAGTGATAAGTGAGCTCTGATAGCGAACCAAGGGTGTGGGCCATGGGTGTGTGCTCAATGGTTTGGACAAGTTCCATACATGCCCGACTGAATGTATGGGGCGATGCTCACAGTGCCACACTGGCGAGTAGGTACCTGTAGACGCGGGTTGCTCAAGTAATAGTAGCGTATATGCATGTATTAATTTTATGGTTTTAACTGATTGTTCTGTTTACGTTGGTACTTTGCCGTAAAAAATATATCATTTATATAAATATGAATATTTATTGTAATGAAAATAAATATTTAAAACTGCAATCACACCGGGTTAAACGCCTCCATTTTGGCGCGCTCTCTGTGACGTCAACAACCTGCCAGGTGGAGTGTTCAGCCAAACAAAGCAAATTACGGTGACGTCACGTTTCGGTCTAACCAATAGCGTGCGTTTTGCTATTTCGAATCTCTCTCACATTTTTCCCACTTCTATTCATTTGCGGCTAGTTTAAAACGGTTTAAATAAGAATGACTATAAGTAGGTATGAATCTAGGTACATATTATAACTTTGTCTTGTTATATCATGTGATCATGTAATACGTTTCTTTAGACTAACCTTTAGTTTAGAAAATCCTAAAGTCGCGGGTTCGAATCACACTAATGCTGTTATATAAATATACTTGCATACAGTACCACGTCTATTCTATTAATGTCTCTTGAAAATCTTCGTGTCTCATACAATCGTCGACAGTTGATATGAAATACCAAGACTGTATATAGGGTGCTATTTTATTAGATTAAAATATATACAGGGTGTATGTGCTGGTAATTATAAATCGTATAACAACCCTAAAAAGAAATTGTTTTGATTTTAAATCGGCGACACATGATCTTATTAGTGACGGGGCCCCAGTATGTAGTCACGGCCATTAAAATGACAGTAAATCAGTGTTGCCATTATGAACCACAAAAATCGTACGATTGTTCATGAATTAAATATTTATATAGTTAATTTGTTTTAAATCGGATCACATGACTGATGTAAGGAGATGATTATTTTGTTACCAATTTACAATATTTGTCCATACCTTTGTTTCATTCGTAATTCATCATATGCTGAATACATTACGCAAAATAACGCTCCGTCCTCTCGCCACTCCTCTTCTCGCTGTATACCAGCGACATCCCTCGCCATCCAAAGGTAGAACTCGCGCTATTTGCGGACGACACCTCTGATAGGAACAGGGCTCGTATCACCCGGATTCTCCAATCCGCCGCCACCGCCCTAGGCGAATGGTTTCGGAAGTGGAGAATCGAGGTGAACCCTGACAAAAGCGCCGCCATTCTCTTCGCTAGGGGTCGTGCCCCTGATACGACCACCCATGTTCGGAATAACATAGGGCAACTCTCACTTTTCGGCAGACCTATCCCTTGGGAGAAAAAGGTCAAATATCTAGGAGTCACCCTTGATAGAGGTATGACCTTCGAGCCACACATAAAACGCGTCCGCGACCGCGCAGCATTCATTCTCGGCCGGTTACACCCGATGCTAGGCAAGGGGAGTAAAATGTCACTTAGAAATAAGCTGACAATTTACAAAACTTGCATCCGTCCAATCCTCACGTACGCAAGCGTGACATTCGCGCACTATTGCCACATTCGCCGCCTTCAGGTTCTCCAAAATAGGTTCATGCGTAGAGCAACCGGTGCTCCATGGTACCTACGTAACGTAGACCTCCATCACGATTTGGAACTCCCCACGATCGCTCAATACATGAAGTTAGCGTCTCGACGCTTCTTCGAGCAAGCTCCCCACCAAACCCTGTAGTAGTAAGCGCCGCCGCTTATTCGACTAACGGTTTACCGACATCCCGTCGACGACGTCGGCCTAGACACGTCCTAGACGACCCCGACGACGCCATCACGATCTCCATCGCGGAAGCCACTCCCCCACCCGATAGTAGTTCACACACAGCACCTACATACCGCCCGCGCTGGCGGGGGCGTCGACCCGCTTCTGGCGCTTACACGCGCTATCGGCGTATTCCAGGCCGCTTCTCCCCGACCCCTCCCTCCCCAGCGACGTCCTAAGCCGAGGTCCGTACCCACCCCCACCTGGGTGCCCTTAGGCAGTCGCTTCTTATAGTAGTTTTTAAGTCCTCCTCTAGGCTGGAGCGCATTTAGCGCTCGCCCCAAAAACCCTGGTGAAGCTGTAAAGGTCATTAGGACCAACAGCAATTATCAGTACAAAAAAAACATTACGTAATGTCGAAAATCGATAAAATGACAACACTAAAGAAGAAAGGTTCACACCGCCATCTATCAATTTTGTGTAAAATGACAACAAGCGTAATTCTTTGTAGCACCCATAGATGTCTCTAATAATAAAATCGTATTTTATAATTTGTAAATCACTTTTTACAATATGTTTAACTTGAAATTACATAAATTTCGATATTTGTCTCGCACTTATTAACGATGCTGCACGTAGCGCCATCTAGTTTACGATTATGTCAGGAATTACGAGATCTTAGGCATTCACCACCAGGCCCGTGGACTCTCGGGTTTGAGATGTACTATGGGTGGTTCTATGTTGAAACCCTCTCACAATATTAATTTTATACTGAAACCCTCCCTAACACCACATCGAATGCAATTTGCGGATAGGACTTGACCATGTCCACTCCACAAGATCGGTGGGGCTCGTAGCCAGTTGCGAGCACGGTTGGGCGCGGTCAGTACCGGGACGGGTAGGGGCACGTTATCAACTGAGCCTCTCCGTGCCTCGGAGAGCGCGAGCGCGAGTCGATTATAATTGAATACTGATGATGTTAGTTATGTTTGAATTTAATTCATAATGGGTTTTTTCATTCGACTACCGTCATAGTTTTGCTTTACGCAAAAACGAACAAAACGTAAAATATTCTGCAAAAAAGACATTTTTTTAGTGTGTTGTGGTGACTTTACGAGTACTTCTCGGTAATTGCATTCTGATTTTCATTATTTTTAACTTAAAATATAGCTAAGTTTAGGCGGCCACACATAGCGGTGGACATTCAATCAGAACGTTGCGGTAGCCGTATAAACCACAGCATAGAGAAGTCGGTTATTTCGATTCATAAAAGTTTAGTATTCCAAGAATTTAATGAAGCAGCAACGTGCGGTGGCTCGGCAGTTGCGTGTTCGACTGAATATCGCTTGCTCTCAGAGCGCGTGTTCGATTCACGCCTTTCGACCATTTACTCCTGCGCATTGACGGTCTGTTTATATTTTTATGCACGTGCGCAACGATGCTTCATACAGACGCTGCTCATGACGCTGTACCTGCGCAAGGTATACGCGTGGAGCCGAGTGTTCACATGCGCAATGATGGCCATCAGTCATCATCTTCAGCCAGGCTTCCTCTGTGAGTCTGGAGTTCCATGCATCATCCATATATCATTCATAATTTGAGGTCGTGGTGATAGATTTTATACCGTCGCCTTACGCAAGCAAGATATACGGTGCTCGTGCGCAACAATGATGCACCAACACCCCGCTCATACCGCTCCGGCTGCGCAAGGTGTGCGAAGATTGAGCTGAAGAATGTACTACGCAATGGCTAATTAGATTCCTATATTGACTTTGTCATCCTTTGCATTTAATATAAATGCATCATTGGCAAGATTATCTTACAAGCTTGTAATAATCACATTCCAGACTTATTTTTATTTCGGTCTGCTGTGACATAATTTCTTTTTGACGTTAAAAATGTACGTATACTTAGGTACGTAGTGTTGTAGCGGCGCCAAGATCAACACGATCAAGCCAACCGCCGGCCCAATGGATCCGCAATGAAACCAACATGGCGGCTGTAGTAGGTAAATTCGCGCCAAATTCGAAGGATAGATGTCGCTTACTCTCAATTTTAAGTCTGGAATGTATTTTCGCAGTACCGAAGTGCACAAGGCGGCATTTTTATTTGTAGTACTCTAGTAATAGAATGAGAACAAATCAATCCCTAAAAGGAAGAAACAGAACACAAACTTATTTCAATCAAATGATCGCATTATAATCTACCCGCACACTGCGACCCCTGTTGCTTAATCTATGATATTATGTGTTCTCTTGTTTTAACGCGCGTCACTGCACGAGCGTGTTGATTTACTGAATTAACTCGCCATTACAAAATTATTATAAAAGTAAACAGTGCGTAAATTAATATAAAAACAGTAAGTTACTTACTGAAACAATGTTATTAACTGTAAACCAAATGTATCTTCACACAATTAGCTATAATGGCGTCGTTTTTTTTCTCACGCTGAAGAACATAACTGTTCAAGGAGCACTGCACCCACGCGTCCCACGCCTTGAACGTTTGGCATCGAACTAATCGAAGTGTTGCGCCGGCACCGCATATCGATGGAACACAGTGTCCGCATCTAGTACGCTAGTACATAGATATCGTTGTATGGAGATCAATAATTAATAACATAATATGTATGTAGCAGAAATGCTTGCATTTCTGTGTTTCGGTTTGAAGGGTAAGAGAGCCAGCGTAATGTCCGGCACATGAGGCAATCCATCTTAGTCCTCAAGGTTAGCAGCGCATCAAAAACCCTCTAATATTAATAAAGTGAGGTGAGATGTCTATGGGCGATGGTGACCACTTACCATCAGGTGGCCCGTTTGCTCGTCTGCTCTCCTTATTTAATAAATAAATAAAAATAAAAAAAAGGTACATTTTGTATGACAATTTTGACGGTGGACTGTCAACGTGTTAAACGATGCACAGTTATAATGTGTTAAGGTTAGGACTTCACCGGTCCGGTGACATGCGGCCACGCTTCAGCTCGCTACCACCAATCACAAACGTCGCCCCTCCCTCCCTCCCCCCCGTGTGTTTGTTCGCTGCAACCGAACCACAAGGGAACCGGCCTCGTGAAGTCCGATACTACGCGCGATATGAAGAAGGAATCAAATTGAAAACCGATAAACACATTCAGGCCACCATAGTACCTATCTAATCTACATAATTAAGTCTGTACGGAACCCTCGGAGCGGTCTCCACACCAGTGGCAGTCGGTTGGTTTTTATTCTCCTGGTCAGAGTATAATTTTCGATACTTTCTCCTCTGCAGTCACTTGTCGCACCGGCAGCGGTGGATACCGGGACAGGAGGAACCACCTTCCGATGCACCATCCCCGATGTCGCCTCGCGCTGCATCGAACAGCAGTACAGATCAGAAGTGTTCAACGTGCAAGGTCTGTCGTGGAGGGTCTGGGCATGGCATAGTAATAACATGACTAATAATACGATGACCGAAGAAACGGGACCTTTATGGATTTGTCTTAAGTGCGATTGGGAGTCAGTTGAAGAGTGGCGGTGTGACGCGGACGTGGAGTGCAGGATCCTGTCGCGTTCAGGAGACGTGCTACACTCCGAGAAGAGGAACCACTCACTCAGGTTTGTTCGTATTTGTAGTTACTAAACATGCACAGAACATTTTGCAAATCAATAACAATAAATTAAACATTAAGAAACCCCGACTCAGGGCCGTAACGAGAGCTGAATTTATGGTAGGGCAGTGAAGCTTTCGGGTAGGTACCCCCCCCCCCCCCCCCCCCCCCCCCCCTATATTAAGGTCTGTGCTACTCTGTCTATTACATATTAACATGTACCTAAGCATTTACAATAAATACACATTGATGGTATTTTCAAGGTAGGGTGGGACAGGACATTGCCCCATAATGCCCCCCTGGCTACGGCCCTGCCCCGAGTTAACATTATTTTATTTACACTTTATTGTACGACAATACACTTAATAAAAAACAATTAAAATGAGACATTGTACAAAGGGTGAACTTATCTCTAAAAGAGATTTCTTCCAGCAAACCCGCGAAAGTGAAAGATGCGTTATAAATTATAATTTAGAGGTAGATAGACATAGTGTGTACGTCAAATAAAAATAAATACAATATATAAAGACAACTATAATAAATATGCATATATAGACATATAAGCACAGATATGCAATAAGTGGCAATAACTATAGAATAAATATCTCTAAAAATACAATCTCTAAGAAAACCAAAGACATTGATCTCAACATATTAAGATCTCATAGTGCTAAGGATAATGATAGTGATATAAAAGTGCAATATTCTAATAAATTAGGTGATAAGCTTAAAGCATATAAAGACGATAATAATATTGATGATAGATATAATATAGATATAGACGAAAAATGGTGCAATATTAAGAATATAATAAGAACAAGTGCAGATGAGAGTTTAGTAAAACAAAAAGTTATTCCTAGGAAAAAATGGTTAAATTCAGAAATAATAGATCTAATGACAGAAAGAAGAAAGTACAGAAACAAAACAGATGATGATAGCATAAAAGAGTACAAAAGGCTAACAAACAGAATTACACTAAAATGTAGGGAGAGCAAAGAGAAGGATCTGGAAAATGATTGTGAAAAAATTAATTACTACATGAAAAAAGGAAAAACTGATATAGCATATAATTTAATTAGGAATTTAAATTCACAACGGAAATCAAAGTCTACAAGTATTTTAAATGAAGACGGACAAATACTCATAGATAATAAACACATAGCAGAAAGATGGAAAAGATACCTGGAAGATTTGTATAAGGGTGAAGATCCAAATGACATGTCACACTATCTTGAGCAGGAATTGCAAGTTAGCCCTGACGACCTTGGTCCAGAAATCACTAGAGAAGAATTTGATGCAGCTCTAAACTCGATTAGAAATGGTAAAGCTGCTGGGCATGATGGTATATTCATAGAATTAATAAAATACTGCAACAATGACTTACTACTAGATGAGATCTTCCACCTAACAAAAGATATCTATAATACAGGAGTAGTACCAACAGATTTCAAAATTACTAAAACGGTAACCTTGCCAAAGAAACCTAACACTTTACAATGTCAAGAACATAGAACACTCAGTCTAATATCTCAAGCATCCAAAATTATTTTAAAAATAATACAAAATAGAATAAGATCCAAAATAGAACAGAATTTAGGGGAAGACCAGTATGGATTTAGAAAAGAGAAAGGCACAAGAGAAGCTATCTTAGCTATGCGTTTGATAATAGACAGAAGATTGGATCTTGGTCTCAATACACATATAGCATTTGTAGACCTTGAAAAGGCATTCGACAAAATAAATTGGAGGATGATGTTCAAGACTTTGAAAGAAAACGGGCTAGATTTTAGGGATAGGAGAATAATATACGAATTATACAAAGATCAAGAAACAATAGTTGAGATAGGAGATGAGAGAAGAAATGCTAAAATCAGACAGGGTGTTAGACAAGGTTGCTCACTTTCTCCCTTAATTTTTAATATTTTCATCGAATCCGCTATAAAGAAAATTTATGAAACAACACAGGAAGGAGTTAAAGTAAATGGAAAGAAAATAAAATTTGTACGATTTGCTGACGACATTGCCGCAATTGCCGAAAATAGTAAAGACCTAGAAAAACTACTAAATAGTATGGACACCGTATTTAAAGAATTACAACTAAATATCAACGTTAAGAAAACCAAGACCCTCACAACGACAAAAACAATAGACTCCAAAAATAGACCTATTAAACTGGATAATAAAATAGTCGAAGAGGTGAAAAGTTTTAAATATTTAGGAAGTATTATCACAACGGATTCGCGATGCACGCCCGATATTAGAACCAGAATTTCAATAGCCAAACAAGCATTTAACAACAAAAAACACATATTCCGATCTAAAATATCCAAATCTGTGAAAAAGAAATTTGTTGAATCTTTTGTGTGGAGCATAGCCCTTTACGGATGCGAAACTTGGACCATGACTCAGAGAGATAGACAATATTTAGAGGCGTTTGAGATGTGGTGTTGGAGGAGGATGGAAAGGATAAGCTGGACAGAGAGAGTGACAAATGAAGAGGTACTGACGAGAGTAAAAGAAAAGAGAAACATCTTAGAGGCTATTGAAAATAGAAGGGGAAATATGGTGGGCCACCTTATACGACACGACGAAAACATAAGAAACCTTATAGAAGGAAAAGTTGAAGGCAAGCGGGGAAGAGGAAGACCGAGGATAAGCTACTTCGATCAAATCAAAGAGAAGGCTGGCGTTGCGTCGTATAAGGAGGTCAAGGAAAGGGCCCTAGACAGGACACAGTGACGTTTACTACACCGACAAGAGCATAGCTCTTAAATTGAAGAAGAAGAAAAATACAATACATATTATACATATACGTACATACATATATAGTACATACATAACATTGTGGAGATCCCCTGACTTTTTCCTGGTCATCATCAGGTCCTCGTGATTCCATTCTTGTGAGAAGGGAGGGCACCATGGTCATAAACTGTACTACTACCGTTCCAGAGATCACTGACATCAGACATAAGTACTCCAAGATCTTGGAAACCTCTGATCCAATTGTTATCACACAAGGCTAAGAACACTCTCCACACATTTCTGTTCAATAAAAACATCCGCGTCATAATCGGATCATCGGTTCTCGAGTTATGATGCCACAGACAAACAAACATACGCGTCAAACTAATAGCGCTCCTTCCCTTCAGTCCGGGGTTAAAACAGCGCCATGAGCAGGTGTGACGGAAAATAAATAATTATTTTTTTCTTTTGATATTATTATTCATTCCACAAATAATATGTATAATGTAGCAGGTAAGTAAGTACTCGTATATTGTACCTATAGTTCAGATTCTTTAGAATCAAATAAATATTCTTGTATTTTTATTGCAGTCGCTTCAGTCTTTGGACACCTATTAGTGACCTATCATGGGACCTCGTAAAGCGCTTCGGCCACCGCGACTCGCCGAACGTCCTGTCTCTCAGAGTGGAGGTGCAGGTGACCGTCACCTCTACTCTACTGACTGACAATCGCGTACAACAGTACAACGCGTGTAGATAGGTCTACACCGGTGCCGAGTCGATCGCGGTAAAATGATCAAGAGTGTTGGTTACTCAGTGACTAGTAGTGTACGGTCTTTGTTGGACTGATGTCGGCGCGCGGAGTAGGTACCCACATCAGACATCAGCCTCGCAGCGGCCGTTCGCGGGGACAGGGACGAGGAACACGTGTTTATGATTATATGTGATGTGTTGCGTCGGTGGCGTCGTGGCTAGGACGCCGGACTCCCGTGCGGGAGGGCCGGGTTCGAAACCAGGCATTGCCATGTTCCGATGAGTTTTTCAGTTTTATCGAAAGACGAACGGTGAAGGAAAACATCGTGAGGAAACCTGTACACTGAGATAAGCAGTGTGATCTGTGAAATGGGGAAGGCAATGGCGAACCACCCCTTTAAATGTGCCACGAGAGTCGTTCTATGTGATTATAGAAGTACCTTTTCAAAGACTCACGTACATTTACCGACTGCTCTAACGGTGATGGAAAACATCGTGAGGAAACCTGCATGTCTGACCGAACCGCACAGCACTGGGCCCGCTCGGTGGATCATGGCCCGTACCCCCTCGTGCAAGGGGAGGCCTGTGCCCCGACAGTGGGCACATTAATAGGCTGATGATGATGCTGATGATGCGCCCGAGTTCACTATTAACGATTATCATAAGATGTTTTAGTCCTTTCGGTATTTGCACTGTATTATGTAACGAAGTGTATGTCAAGTTATGTACGCGTGATGTTTGGAGTACATTCTAGATTGTAAATTAGAACTAAGTGTATGTATAATAATATGAATGTAGTCAGTTAATTATTAGTCTGTTAATGTTGTTCCTTTTAATGTTGTTACACTTCTTTGTTTTTATTTTATTTACTTGTAAGCACGCAAACAGACTACATTCATATTGTCATTAGTACGTACCTAGGGTACCTACTATAAGGACTAAGTATTTGTATAATAAATATTGAACTAAAAACCTTTTGTCTTTTTTTGCTCTTAACTTAAACTACGTGTATTATCAGACGTATCAAGTTTTAGTACCTATTTGTTGTTCAGCCAATATTCTAGCCAGTTTTTATGTTCCTAGATAACACAGTTCATCGGTCTAACAGGACGCTTACCTACGAATTGATGCATATGTCATGATTATGTGGGTACCGACATTGATTAATGAAACCAGTCTTTGTCCAACAAGCTGTGGTTTCACCATCATGGTGACAGCGGTGGCTTTTATTTAATTATTTCGATAACAACTCGCGTTAAAATCGAGCGTGGAAGCGTGTAACGTGTTACCAGGTTAATTTGGAACGTAAATTGTGCAGTTTACATAATGGAACACGCTCGACCTCCAGCGGAACTGTGTCTTGAGGGTGGGCCGGCGAGCCGCGCGGACGCTTGGCGTAAGTGGCACAGGCAGTTTCAAATATTCCTAAAAGCGTCAGGATTACACAAGGAAGAAACTGCTGAAGTTCAAGCTAGCTTACTCATCGACTTGATCGGTTCGGAGGGATACGACATTTACTCGACTTTCAAGTTTACCAAGGAGGCAGACCGCGACGACATCACCAAGATCGTTCAAAAGTTTGACGAACATTTCACGACAAAGCCGAACACGACAATGGCTCGATTTAAATTCTTCACCAGAAATCAAGACAAAGGTGAAAGTATCGACGATTACGTCACTGCACTTCGATTGACAAGCCAACATTGTGAATTAGAGCATTTGGAAGATGGGTTGATAAAGGATCGTATTGTGTGTGGTGTCGTGGAAAGTTCAGTGCGAGATAGATTGCTGAGGACGGACGATTTAACGTTAGACAAGGCGGTAAACATCTGTCAAGCGAACGAGATGCCAAACGAAGAAAATCGTCAGATCGAAGTTGCAAAAGCGGGTGGCGGTGAGTCATCGAGTGCATCGGCGTCTGGGAGCCGGTTAATGCACGGCATAATAATGCACAGTCTTGGATTGTACACCGTGGAATGCGCGGGCACGGAATCGAAACTTTGGCCTTGTCGCGCCTTCCATGCTGTACAATACCGGTTGTATATTCCGCCATGTACACCAAATGTACGGGGCGGAATGCACATCATGGAACGTACACCATGGAAAGCACAACCATTGAAATCAATGTGACGTGGTTTCCGCGGTGTACATTCCACGCTTTGCATTCTCGGGCGTACATTACGGGTACAGAGCGAAAAGCACGCCCTCGGAATGCACAGCAGTGGAATCCAAATCAACATGGCTGCGGTTCCGGCGTGGCAAATTCAAGTGTTGCTATTTCTTTTGATGAGTTCATTCATATATAGTTTAAATTTTGGCATCGATTCCAGAGAGCCAAATTTAGCGAAGATGGCCGAACGAAATCGATCACTCCGTGACGGTTTCGTTTATTTTTAGCTTTATATTTGGCGGCCACACAATAGTCAAATCCAATGGTGTTGAACCTGGGATGGTCGCTGATTCTAAAATCAAATTGTCACGCTCACTCTGAAAAAATCTAGCCTATGAGTGAGCATGGCCATTTCATTTAGTTTTAACCTTAGATCCTAATTCCAGCATCTCCATTCCGCCTTCAGACTACCAGGCGCGGGGAGGGGTTCCATCCTTATGTTGTTGATATCCCATCTATTCGTACGAAGCGATTTTCTTCTCTGTTCATTATGCGAACGGTTAAGGAATGGAACAGCCTGCCGGCGTCTATTTTAGCCGAAACCTACAACCTTGGGATCTTCAAGACCAGAGTGAATGGGCATTTACTGGACCCGCATGCTCTATCGTCGACCTTATCGTCGCTTACCATCAGGCGAGACCGAGGTCAAATGCGGGTTTAGTATACAATAAAATTAAAAAATATCAATCCCTAGATTTAGTGGCTATCCAGAATTGACGCTAATATCATCAATCAAGGCAGTTTTTTTCCTTTCGATCTCGAATTCTCCTCTAATCTGTGAATTCTCTATCGACTGTTTGGTTTGTGCTTCACTGTCTGCACCTGAACACCTGGCTTCTGAAACGTAGTGATTACCTTCTCTCTGCTGGCTGCTGGCCTCTAGTTAATAACTTACCCATGATTGATACTTCTACGAGCAAACAACCTAACAAGTGGTCTGTCTACCAAGAGGGCTCGTCGGCAAGGAGTAAGACAGACGGTGAACAATGGAGAGTGAACCAGATGTTGCAGGTGTACTACCTACCTACCTACTGGATACGAGTAGAGAGGATACAGTTTAATCTTTATTGGTTGTTATATGCATATCTAGTGTCAGATGATATAGAACATATGCAAAAGTAGGTATTCGTACAGGTGCTAACGACAACAATCTTGTGATTGTTTTTAGGTAGTAAGGATGGCATGAATGTGATAGACGATGATGGTTGTACCTACTCTACGCTAACCCATTGTAATTATTTTGTAATTTGACTATATCGTCCGAGCAACGGGCTGGTGGTCTGGTTAAAAGGTCCTTGTGGTCTGCCCACCGACCTTGTCCCTAGTTTAGGCCTCCACTCCGTCGCTGACCTAGTCCACCGGCCGTCATTCCGGATAGCCAAGTGTCCTGCTCATCTCTACTAGAGTGCCGTTATTCTTTTTCCGTCATCCTCCACCTTTGTGCGGCCGAAGGCGGATCTCAGCGTTAGGGATTCGATCTCTTAATGAGATACCTAACATAGCGCGCTCCATAACTCTGTTATTTTAATTCTATGCATTTTGGCCTTGGTGAGCGTTCATGTCTAATAATAGTACTTCATTCGACCTAATTCAGAACTGAGCTCAGATTGACAGAGTGCTTACTCTTAGATTACCTTTACAGAGCAGAAGACGCCTCCAACGGCGAGCATGCCTGAAATGACTGTAAAGGAAGCAAGAGAAGAGTACCAAGACAGATATTCGTGGCGCTCCTTTCTAGTTGCCTACCCCGCAAAAGACATAGCGTGAAGGTCCGTATATGTCGCAGGAAAAGCCGAATACTCTAGGGATTTCAGGTTTTTTGGTCGTCAGTAGTGACAGAAGGTTGCATGACAAAACTGTTTATCATGTAGTAATGAGTTACGAGATTGGTTGGAGGGGGTGAGGGGGACTATAAATATTGTGTGTACGTAAGTACCGTCCTAAACTTTTTTAAAGAGTAGGTAGTATGGAGAAAATAACCCTGGGGTGCCTGTCCTCCCTTCGTGCCCTCTACCTTCCACCAAAGGTGCTTCGGAGCCTCAGAGCAACAGTTCTCCCCAGTCTTGGCCAAATTCCTAGGGTATTCGGCTATTTCCCTTCGACGTATAGATTAATAATACTGGTGGTTATCTTAATAAGCATTTATTTATTCTTTACATAACTGAAACATGGATCACAACCAAGGTAGCAGCATGTAGGTCAGTAGGAAAATCACACTTACTGCAATGTGTCACACCATCAATATTTATAACAAAATATGCACATACAAATTCTATATTCACTGTCATAGAAATCGTTCAGCACAGACGATTTTTATGTAAAATACACCAAGTTTCACAGTTATACGATCGCTGTAATGTAAACAGTTATACCACTAAACTAAAATGAACTTTTATGTATAGTCATTTTTGATGAAGGCGACGGACGGTTTCTTCTTTTTGTTTAATCTCTCGCGATGAAACTCTCCAACATAAATAAGACTTTTCCGATCCCCTTTAAACTAATTATATCTTCGTAATTCGTGTTTCTATGCGTCGGTTTCTTCTTTTTGTTCAACGTCTTTGATTGTTTGATTGATTAGGTACACACAATAAAAACGAATTAATGAACGCATCATAATCTACTGGTTATAAATAGCAACACTTACTTAATTCAAATTTCGCGCACTGTAATAAAAATCAGAAACCGGATATGGTTTGGATTCCAGTAGTGTGCATTCCATGTCGTACAATGTCAGCTCGGACACGTATTGTACACAGCGGATCGTACGTCATGGAACGCACGACGTGGAATTCACGCCATAATGACACGGTTTACATGTCGTGCAATCCATGCTGTGCTTTCTGACCTGTACAATTATTGTACACCACGGAACGTACGACGCGGAATCCACGACATGGAATTGGCGCTTGGGGATTGCATGAAATATTTGTCGCGCATTCCATGTCGTGGTTTCCGTGGTGTACATTCCGTGATGTGCTTTACGGCGCTCCGGCGTCTGTTAACGCGCTGTACGGGCGTGCGGCGGCGGGGCGCGCGTCGACGCGGCGGCGGAGCCCGAGGCCGCGGCGGAGCGCCAAACGCTCCGCTGTCGCGGGGCGTTTGCACTGCGCCGGTACGGGGAGAGAGTCCTGCGACGAAATTTTGCGGTGCGTGCGGTTATTCACGCTGTGATGGTGCGTCGCAGTGTCCGGCAAAGTATGTAAAGTGTTATTTATGTGACAAGCGCGGTCATTATAGAAATTGTGTCCGGTGAGAAGCAGCAAGAAGGTTTATATACCTGTAGTAATTGTAATAATATAATTGTAATATTTAATATATTACATCTGATTAATCACGTATCTATGAAAGGTTATACCCATTGCTGTATTAATATTAAGCTTTTATACCACATTCCAGTCTTAAAATTGAGAGTAAGCGACATCTATCCTTCGAATTTGGCGCGAATTTACAGCAGCGCCACCTTCTTGTTTAACCCGAGCAGCGAGGAGTGGGGGGCAGCGAAGCCACGCGGCGAGCGCCCGCCATGTTGGTTTCATTGGCGTATCGTTTTTCGAACAGCGCGGACGTGTTACGAAAATACGAACATTTTCGTTACTAATTTAATTTTTTTGTCAAAATTATGATCATACCAAAGATCGTTTCACCTAATTTTGATTAGTTTTTCAAAAATCTCCGCAATTCGTGGATGATAATATTCCTAAGATCTACAGTGCGTCACCTATTAGTGGTCGCGGTCTTCGTGGTCGTGGTGTGTTCCTGAGTCGTCGAGTCTGTCGGGGTAATAAAGGAAGGATAATATCATGGATCATCTGAGGCTGAGTAGTTTCGGATATATTTTTTTTGCATTTCTTTTTCTATAATAAATGCGAGGTATGTTACTTCATGTTTTCTTTTTTCGTAATGCGAGTAACTGTACTGGTTTTATTAGATTGTGATTTCATTACTTTGACTCTTTTAGTGAGTTATTTATGATGCGATCTGCGTATAATTCGTTTTATTGTAAAATATTTCATCTACCCTCATTTGAGGGTATATTGGTGATTTCACAGCCTTTACGTAAGAGTATTCATACGATCGAGTCACACTCGTGGGTAATTACATACCTAATTTATTTAGAAAAATGGTTTACTTAAAACAGTAATAGTATCCGAATTCAATTCTAATTTGTTTTTCATTGAACTATCGTAATACCGTACCGTACCGATTATGATTGAATACTGATGATGTCAGTTATGTTTGAATTTAATTCATAATGTTTTTTTTCATTCGACTACCGTCATAACTTAAAATATAGCTAAGTTTAGGCGGCCACACATAGCGGTGGACATTCAATCAGAACGTAGCGGTAGCCGTATAAAACGCAGCATAGAGAAGTCGGTTATTTCGATTCATAAAAGTTAAGTATTCCAAGAATTTAATGAAGCCGCAACGTGCGGTGGCTCAGCAGTTGCGTGTTCGACTGAATATCGCTTGCTCTCAGAGCGCGTGTTCGATTCACGCCTTTCGACCATTTACTCCTGTGCATTGACGGTCTGTTTATATTTTTATGCACGTGCGCAACGATGCTTCATACAAACGCTGCTCATGACGCTGTACCTGCGCAAGGTAGACGCGTGGAGCCGAGTGTTCACATGCGCAATGATGGCCATCAGTCATCATCTTCAGCCAGGCTTCCTCTGTGAGTCTGGAGTTCCATGCATCATCCACATATCATTCATAATTTGAGGTCGTGGTGATAGATTTTATACCGTCGCCTTACGCAAGCAAGATATACGGTGCTCGTGCGCAACAATGATGCACCAACACCCCGCTCATACCGCTCTGGCTGCGCAAGGTGTGCGAAGATTGAGCTGAAGAATGTACTACGCAATGGATAATTAGGTTCCTATATTGACTTTGTCATCTTTTGCATTTAATATAAATGCATCATTGGCAAGATTATCTTACAAGCTTATAATAATCACATTCCAGACTTATTTTTATTTCGGTCTGCTGTGACATAATTTCTTTTTGACGTTAAAAATGTACGTAGTGTTGTAGCGGCGCCAAGATCAACACGATCAAGCCAATCGCCCGCGCCGGCCCAATTGATCCGCAAGGAAACCAACATGGCGGCTGTAGTAGGTAAATTCGCGCCAAATTCGAAGGATAGATGTCGCTTACTCTCAATTTTAAGTCTGGAATGTGGTAAGTATACTTAATAACAATTTTATTTTTAGGTGAGGTATTTTCGCAGTACCGAAATGCACAAGACGGCATTTTTATTTGTAGTACTCGAATAGAATGAAAACAAATCAATCCCTAAAAAAAGAAACAAAACATAAACTTAATTTCAATCAAATGATCGCATTATAATCTACCCGCACACTGCGACCCCTGTTGCTTAATCTATGATATTATGTTTTCTCTTGTTTTAACGCGCGTCACTGCACGAGCGTGTTGATTTACTGAATTAACTCGCCATTACAAAATTCTTATAAAAGTAAACAGTGCGTAAATTAATATAAAAACAGTAAGTTTCTTACTGAAACAGTGTTATTAACTGTAAACCAAATGTATCTTCACACAATTAGCTATAATAGCGTCGTTTTTTTCTCACACTGAAGAACATAACTGTTCAAGGAGCACTGCACCCACGCGTCCCACGCCTTGAACGCTTGGCATCGAACTAATCGAAGTGTTGCGCCGGCACCGCATATCGATGGAACACAGTGTTCGCATCTGGTACGCTAGTACATAGATATCGGGGTGAATCAACTTTTATACCCATACTTTGTTGTCCCTGACATTTTTTCATCAAAAGATACTAAATTCGTTATTATTTGTTGTCTAAATATTTATTAAAAGCATTGTAGATTATTAGGCAATGAAATAGAAGTGTTGACGTTCCATAAATTACGTAATTTATTTTGAATGTGCCGGTAACTCAGTACACAATATATTCGCCCCATACGAAAACTCCTTGTCCCTAGACCGTAGCCCTGACATTCAATTGAAAATAAACTTCAATGGAAATATTCCTTTATTCTTATTGTACGGGGAGAAATATACATAATTATCATTATTCTAACTTTAAATAGAGAAAAAAGCAATTTACCTTTATAAGAAAAAATCCCAAATTATTGTCCCAAATTTTTTTCATTTGCTCGCGTATACGAAGTTACTATAAAAATACGACTATTAGTTTACGTAACAACGGCGCTGGTGGTCATTAGTATCCGTATCTGCCTATCTTTAAGGCGGCACGGCGACAGCATCCTATGATGACACTGACAAGCCCCCAGTGCGCGATAAGTGTTCGGAGGGAGTGCGTGTCTTTTTGTGGCGTCTGCTGGGTGACAGAAGTTTCTTGGGTAAGTTGTACGTTAAATTTCTTAAAGGATAATAGTTTTCAAGGACAGTGGTACTAATGTTGGACCCGTGTACATAAATACACTAAATTCGTGCTGTGCTAAATTCTATAGAACAATAACTGAGATATGTCTTCGGAGTTACCGGTACACTGAGTTACTCTGGTGGTAACTCCATAGACATTCGCGGTAACTCCTGAGACATATTTATAAATTGCCACGTTAATTCTTTCACTTATTAACTAAAGTACATTGTTTTAACGGATAGTTTACGGTTTTATTTACAGATCTTTCACTTGGTGTAAAAATAACGCTTACGGGCGCCGAAAAACGAAAAAATAAAAATAAAATAATAATAATAAAATAATAATAATAAAATAATAATAATAAAAACAAAGGCGGTATAACGAAAGGCTTAAACAAAATCGGGAAAAATATGAAGAGTCTAAAAGAAAACACCGCGAACATTACCATAAAGTCAAAATACTTGCAAAAGATTTGACTTCAAAAGACTTTTAAGAATATGACGCCAAACCAAAAAAGAAGAATGCGAATACAATCTGGATGCTTAGACAGAGGGCGTACCAACAAAGAGCTAAGAATTTTAGATGTAACACCACCCAGTTCTCCAGTATCTGATGTACGCAATGTTTGTGTTCAGACACCATCTGCACCGTCTCCTTCAATCGCCTTTTTAAAACGGACTGCTGATGACTTAGTCGCCAAAGGCAAAGATATAGCAAACGCTACTGATTTTTTAGATCAACTGAAGGACACCAGAAAAATTGAAGAACCGGCTATTAAGGAAAGTCAAGACAGCTTACCGAAAACTATTCCTAGACTGATTGGAACTTTAAAAGTCCACCAAATATTTACAGACAAACCAAATGCCTTGAAGTATAAATCACTTAGCTGCTTTTGTAGATCCTCTAAAAGAGGTTCTTGCAACTGCCTCAATCCCAAAATCTACCAATTAAACCTCGAGTCTACGAGACAAGATTCTGCGGTAAGATAACAATAGACAATCTGATAGAGACGTGCCAACAGCAGATGAAGAAATGCCACTTCCTGTGCTTAGAGATATACAAAATACACTACCTCGCCCGAGTATTTACAGATCAAGTATCGCCGAGTATTTACAATTTATGGATCTTCTTCTGATTCTGATGGCGACCAGACCCATGTGCTGATGCCTATTGACGATTCTCCGCCTGCAAATGTGGATAAGGTTCTCCTTGACGCCGATGACAAAAAAGCACAGGTGCTAATCCATGATAAAGAAAATTATAGGCCGATATCTTATGGCGATAAGCTTTTTGATATTTGTACTAAGGAGGAACCACAGGCTTAATGAGTAACAAAGGAGCACCAAAACAGGTGTCTATTTGTGACTTTCTTCATGTCATCGTATATGGGAATGATCCTAAAAAGATTTATTCGTACAAAGTAAAGCTTTGACTCAGATTGAAGAGGATGGAGAGGGCAAAGTAATGTTCCTACGAGTTGTTGGCTAAGACACAAAAACATTCCGGCTTGATTCTTATCAAAAGAAAGAAAGATATCAGCTATGTAGATTACGAAGACATAATTCAAATCTTATAAAAACCCGCTTTATGCAGGCAAAGAGGATGCCAAATTTGCAACAAATTTGACGATACCAATTTGAGGTCCCAATTGATATTTTTGAAAAGTAAAACAGTTCTTTAATATTAATTATAAGTTGTAATTAAAATTTATGATCTCAATATTTTTCAAGCTGATTTTTGACAGATGTCGTTGATTTATATCGTTAATTGTTTTGTTTAAATTTGATATTTTATATGACATGTCTTAGGCGTTACCAAAATTTGTCTCTGGAGTTACTATTTGTCCCTAATTTGAAAGTTAATTTTTGACTGATTAAGCTTTTACTATTTAGTTTTTGTCCTGGTTTTTAGCAATTTTGACATTAGTGGAATATATTATGCAACATTGTCCAGAAAGCGTTTTAATTCGATCTCGGTTTAAATTTAAATAATTGAAACTTTACCGTACTTTTTTTGACGTTGGTAACGCAGGAGACAAAGTGACAACTACTATTTAAGTAAAAATTAAAGAAATATTAAAACTGATATCACCAAATTTATCGATTAAGCTTTATGTAGCTATTAATAAAAGAAAATTACAGCAAAACTTGTTTTGTTTACAACTTTTTACACACCAAATGCTGGTCACGCAATAGACACTTTTTAAGGCCTGATGCTAGTTTTTTTTAAATAGCAAAATAAATACTTTATGGAAGTCGTGCCCATTGTAGTTCGTAAAAGAATGATATATTTCTAATGGTCCTCCACAATCAAAATGGTGATATTTATTCATTTTTATTTTAAAAAAATCCGCGAGCACACTGCCTATAATGTGGGTAAAAAAGTTGATTGACCCATCGTTGTATGGAGATCAATAATTAATAACATAATATGTAGGTACATTAATTTAATTAGCCTCACCGCTGGGGGCGTTTTGTATGACAATTTTGACGGTGGACTGTCAACGTGTTAAACGATGCACAGTTATAATGTGATAAGGTTAGGACTTCACCGGTCCGGTGACATGCGGTCACGCTTCAGCTCGCTACCGCCAATCACAAACGTCGCCCCTCCCTCCCTCCCCCCGTGTGTTTGTTCGCTGCAACCGAACCACAAGGGAACCGGCCTCGTGAAGTCCGATACTACGCGCGATATGAAGAAGGAATCAAATTGAAAACCGATTAACACATTCAGGCCACCATAGTACCTAACTAATCTACATAATTATTATAATTAAGTCTGTACGGAACCCTCGGAGCGGTCTCCACACCAGTGGCAGTCGGTTTTATTCTCCTGGTCAAGAGTATAATTTTCGATACTTTCTCCTCTGCAGTCACTTGTCGCACCGGCAGCGGTGGATACCGGGACAGGAGGAACCACCTTCCGATGCACCATCCCCGATGTCGCCTCGCGCTGCTACGCACAGACGTACAGATCTGAAGTGTTCAACGTGCAAGGTCTGTCGTGGAGGGTCATGGCATGGCATAGTAATAACATGACTTATAATACGATGACCGAAGAAACGGGACCTTTATGGATTTATCTCGAGTGCAATTGGGAGTCAGTTGAAGAGTGGCGGTGTGACGCGGACGTGGAGTGCAGGATCCTGTCGCGTTCAGGAGCCGTGCTACACTCCGAGAAGGGGAACCACTCATTCAGGTTTGTTCGTATTTGTAGTTACTAAACATGCACAGAACATTTTGCAAATCAATAACAGTAAATTAAAAATTAAGAAACCCCGACTCAGGGCCGTAACGAGAGCTGAATTTATGGTAGGGCAGTGAAGCTTTCGGGTAGGTACCACCCCCACCACCCCCTTTATATTAAAGTGTGCTACTCTGTCTATTACATATTACAATGTACCTAAGCATTTACAATAAATACACATTGATGGTATTTTCAAGGTAGGGTGGGACAGGACATTGCCCCATAATGCCCTCCTGGCTACGGCCCTGCCCCGAGTTAACATTGTGAAGATCCCCTGACTTTTTTCTGGTCATCATCAGGTCCTCGTGATTCCAGTTGTGAGAAGGGAGGGCACCATGGTCATAAACTGTACTACTATCGTTACAGAGATCACTGACATCAAACATAAGTACTCCAAGATCTTGGAAACCTCTGCTCCAATTTCTATCACACAAGGCTAAGAACACTCTCCACACATTTCTGTTAAATAAAAACATCCGCGTCAAAATCGGATCATCGGTTCTCGAGTTATGATGCCACAGACAAACAAACATACGCATCAAACTAATAGCGCTCCTTCCCTTCAGTCCGGGGTTAAAACAGCGCCATGAGCAGGTGTGACGGAAAATAAATAATTATTTTTTTCTTTTGATATTATTTTTCATTCCACAAATAATATGTATAATGTAGCAGGTAAGTAAGTACTCGTATATTGTACCTATATTTCAAATTCTTTAGAATCAAATAAATAATTCTGATTCTTGTATTATTATTGCAGTAACAACAGGTATTGTACATCTATTAGTAACCTATCATGGGACCTCGTAAAGCGCTTCGACCACCGCGACTCGCCGAACGTCCTGTCTCTCAGAGTGGAGGTGCAGGTGACCGTCACCAGACCACCGACCCGTGCCCTCAACTGACTGACAATCGCGTACAACAGTACAACGCGTGTAGATAGGTCTACACCAGTGCAAAGTCGATCGCGGTAAAATGATCAAGAGTGTTGGTTACTCAGTGACTAGAAGTGTACGGTCTTTGTTGGACTGTTGCCGGCGCGCGGAGTAGGTACCCACATCAGACATCAGCCTCGCAGCGGCAGTTCGCGGGGACAGGGACGAGGAACACGTGTTTATGATTATATGTGATGTGTTGCGTCGGTGGCGTCGTGGCTAGGACGCCGGACTCCCGTGCGGGAGGGCCGGGTTCGAAACCAGGCATTGCCATGTACCGATGAGTTTTTCAGTTTTTTCGAAAGACTTACTTACCAATGAGTTTTTCGGACTTTTTCAAAGACTCGCGTACGTTTACCGACTGCTCTAACGGTGATGGATTTCATCGTGAGGAAACCTGCATGTCTGAGGAAATTAAAAGTTTCCGAAGGCGTGTGAAATCCACCGCACAGCACTGGGCCCGCTCGGTGGATCATGGCCCGTACCCCCTCGTGCAAGGGGAGGCCTGTGCCCCGACAGTGGGCACATTAATAGGCTGATGATGATGCTGATGATGCGCCCGAGTTCACTATTAACGATTATCATAAGATGTTTTAGTCCTTTCGCTATTTGCACTCTATTATGTAACGAAGTGTATGACAAGTTATGCACGCGTGATGTTTGGAGTACATTCTAGATTGTAAATTAGAACTAAGTGTATGTATAATAATATGAATGTAGTCAGTTAATTATTAGTCTGTTAATGTTGTTCCTTTTAATTTTGTTACACATCTTTATTTTTATTTTATTTACTTATAAGCACGTGTTAGATTTAGAACATCGCGCTATCATGTAGAGCAATAATAAAATATATAAAATAATATTTGAATCGTAAATTATTGTCAAGACGACATGATACTACACTATTGTATAGACACTACTAATTTTAATTATAATTCCACCATAGTTACACTACACATAGCTACATGATAGTTTCATGTTATAATTGGATCATCTCAAAACGGCAAATGGACTAAGGTCAGTCTAGTTACCAACCTTCTCACAATAGCTGTAATAATAATGCGATAACAAGAACTACCTACGTGATATGTTTGGTACTGGTTATTCGTAGTAGGTAATAGTAACCTCAGGTTTAGTGAATTACCTACGTATTTAATGAAGTACCTACATTTGATTTAATAAGTCATGTGTAGTTAATATTACCGAGCACTACCAATGGACTATTGATTAAATGTAACTGCAATGGAAATGTCAGTCAGTGACTATGCAAAATAATAATATACTGCATTTATTTAGTTATTCATTCTAAGTTAGGGTATAAACATTATTGTTTTATACCCTAGGTATAAACATTATTGTTTTATACCCTAGGTATAAACATTATTGTTTTATACCCTAGGTATAAACATTATTGTTTTATACCCTAGGTATAAACATTATTGTTTTATACCCTAGGTATAAACATTATTGTTTTATACCCTAGGTATAAACATTATTGTTTCGTTCATTGTTGTTATTTTAAGTGATGAATGGATAATTTTTATTTTACCTAAGCCATAAAGCCTCTGTGGCGCTTAGGTCCTCCAGGTGTGGTCTGAGTGGATGATTAGACCGAATGAAAGAATCCTGACTGCCACCTGGATTACTAGCATCTACACTGATGATCAGCATTGCAAATCTGAAAATAATGTTACACAATGTAATTATAGGATTTATTAAGGTACAAAGAATATTATCTATTATTATTTGTAGTTTGTAACACTAGCTTTAGTACTTTTGTTTTTCTGATTGTCTTCTGAGTTGTTTCTTTGTAAATAAATAGGTACCTATATGTAGTACCACCTAATATGTAAATAAATAGGTATATGTAGTACCACCTAATATGTAAATAAATAGGTATATGTAGTACCACCTAATATGTAAATAAATAGGTATATGTAGTACCACCTAATATGTAAATAAATAGGTATATGTAGTACCACCTAATATGTAAATAAATAGGTATATGTAGTACCACCTAATATGTAAATAAATATGTATATGTAGTACCACCTAATATGTAAATAAATAGGTATATGTAGTACCAACTAATATGTAAATAAATAGGTATATGTAGTACCACCTAATATGTAAATAAATAGGTATATGTAGTACCACCTAATATGTAAATAAATAGGTATATGTAGTACCACCTAATATGTAAATAAATAGGTATATGTAGTACCACCTAATATGTAAATAAATAGGTATATGTAGTACCACCTAATATGTTTTTAATGTCTAATTGTGTAAATAAAACTAGCTAAATAGAACTCTTTCTTTTTACTTTGTTCAGTTCATTTATACAGAAACCTGTTTAAATTAATAAAAAAATATTTACAATAATTTAAAGATGCATTTTGATTTAGTTACAGGAAAATGAGAATAACATACCAATTGAACATTCAAATAGTGGTAATAGCAACATGGATCGCAATTAAGCACTTACCTCGAACACAAATTCATCACCGGCAGATTATGTCTACAAATACACTCACCTGTGAAGGAATGATCCACAAAGAGCTCGTGAAACCACTGTGATTTCTAAAACAATGTTGTTTAAGTTAGTCCTTTAGCAACTTATTCAAGATCGTCTTATTTGACATTACAGACGAGCAAAAGACACTTTGCTGCTGTCAAAGTAGGCGTCATAGTACGAAAAGTCCATACTAAAAAAAGGTGAACGGTTTAAGAACGTCATCGTAAGCTGACCTGCCGCGGGCCTGCTGACAAGTGGTCGTAGTGCGAAAATGTAAGGCAGTTCAATTTAGGTCCTGCTTTAAGAGCTCGTAGTAAGCCCCCAGGTATTGCACGTGTCTCTAGGCGACGGTGACTAGTTACCATCAGGTGGCCCGTCTGCCTGTTTGTCGTAGACAATTTATAAAAATATTGTTGATCGTTTTTCATACGTATAAAGTAGTACGGCTATAAGAAGCAAAGTGCGCAGATCACAACCAAAGGCACCGACGTGACCATCAGAGCGACATCATTGAATAGCAACACTATCCTGAGCCAACACGTAAGTTCTATTCCGAGTAGTTTATTCTATTCATTATTCTTATGTTACGAATTCAGTAACTGTAAAACTTATACTGATAAAGTATAAAGTGTAAATTTTATTTATCTAAAAATAAACTCCTAACTGACTGACTTATCGACACCCGGTGTGACACATTCCAAACCTTAGTTATACATAAATTCACTTTTACACTTCAATATATTGTAATTTTAAATTCTAATTATGGAATATGAATGTTAAATTAACACATAACAATGTAAAGTGGTCAGTGTGCGTATGTAATCTCCACGACACAGGCAACGCCTAGTGTGGAGGTTATAGTTTAATGTGAAATGTTAATTAATATTTTGTAAATATTTCAAAATTTTCAATACATTTCGATATATAGGCCATTTTGTAACAATGTATCCTAATTTAAATATTTTCCATGTTTTCACATCTAAAGTACCTACATCATTCATCATCATCGTCTGATGAAATCACCAAGCCTGTCGCTCCGCCGACGAAAAAAGTCGCAACACCAACACTCCAAAGCACCGATCCAAGAAGCATATCAGGCCGTACAACCCTCCAGCCGAGAAGGCGATGGCTTACAAACTTTTCGGCGCCGATAGCGAGGAAGAATGTGCTGGTAAATATCAATATATATTTTACATACATTTTTAACAGTAACTGCCTACAAATGTTTGCGGGCAGTTTTTAAACTGTAATAACAATTTATTATTTATGTTATGTTATAAGACTTATAAGGCTTATCATCTATTCAAATAAATATAATCTAATTCATAAGTTCAATAACAATATAATCCTTTAAATATGAAGTTCGTAACTGAATGTGTATTTCTTATTACAGTTCATCCTGATATTGCATCGAGAAACGATCGAGGTATTGAATGTGAAAGCTGTAAAACTAATTTACCTGGATATGTTATTTTATTTTATTTGTACCCCCACCGGTCCCGTAGTGACTGTTGTCGCTCCTCGAGTGTTGGTACATCGGGGATCTACGATCTTGTCGGGTTATCGGCGAATGTCGGCGCCTGCAGGAGTCTAGTACGGGCTTCGGTATTATCGGCACACTTCGGATCATTTTGACGACGGAGGAGCACGCAGTGGAGTGTGTGCGCGGGTGTGGCGGTGCAGTGGTTCAGTGTGTGAAGTGGGGTGTGATTGAACTGGCTGTAAATCCTGGAAGTTTCCAGTTCTTGTTCCCCCCTGTTCTCAATTGCATAACAGCGCCATCTCTGTTTTCCGCCCCGAAGCACGATCGTAATATGTGTCCGATCTTTAATAATGATCCGCCGAAGGTGACACCGACGATGTGTGAGGGAATACTTCCTAATAAGCATAAACATTGGTACCGGAGATCCGTGGTAGATGGCAATGCTTAAGAAGAACAGTTACCGGCAATCGGACTCGCAATCAGCTATTAGAAAGAAGGTTTTATCAGAACCTGAATCTATGCCTAGTGGTGTCACCTGTCTTCTCTTTCTTTTGTTACTGTTTGCTTTTGTGTGCTGTCAGTTATATCAGTTCTCTCTATAGATTATATTTGACCAAATCTCTGACGAGATTATTTCACACTTCAATATTAGCAAGGTGCTATCGAAGATTAAACAGAAAATATAAGCAGAGATAACCAGACAGATATTATGAAACTGATTGTCACGTCGCTAAAGAAACACATCTGTATTAAACTGAACTTTGAGCTGTTTCGCTTACTTCATCCTACCGAAGTCGGTTGAGCGACAGCTTAAATCGTTTAGTACAAAATATGAAACTGTTTCGAAAAGTACTGATTTGATTGAACTATCTAACTAAACCATCAGGTTATCTAATACACCTTGACTGTAATAATCTCTACGGTTATGGAATGACGAAAAAAATCGCATTTCTGACTTTGAGTTGAAAATTGAAAATATATTTAACGAATTTGACGTACTGAAGGTGTCGAATGACGCTGATTACGGTTATATATTAGAAGTAGACTTATTGTATCCGGACTACTTACATAATCAACATAAAGACTTACCTTTTGCTGAGAAATGTATACCTCCGGGAGGTACAACTGCAAAATTAATAGCAAATCTGTATGACAAATTTAAATACGTAATTCGTTATATCCATTTGAAAATATGTTTGAAAAGTGGTTTAATTCTAAAGAAGACGCACCGTGTACTCAAATTAAGGCAAACGGATTTTTAAGAAAATACATTGACTTAAATACTATTCAAAAATCTAAAACAACAATTGAAAAAGATTTTTTCAAACGATTGAATAATGCAATATTCGGTAAAACGATTGAACATAAACGTAAACAGGTGGACGTTAAATTGGGTACTCATTGGAAAGACGAGCACAATTTAACGAATAAACATCTTGGAGCCGAGAAACTGCTAGCGAAACCTAATTTGAATAATGTATCAGTATTTACTGAACATTTTGTTGCCATACAGTTGAATAACGAAAAGATAGTTTTGGACAGACCGATATATATATCGGGTTCACTGTTCTAGAATATGCTAAACAACATATGTACCAATTTCATTATGAGTAGGTATATATTAAAACGAAATATGGTAACAATGCTCGGCTCTGTTATACCGATAGCTTACTTATCATTTTTTTATTACTTACTTATCTGATTAATACTGAAGACTCGTATAAAGATATGTATAATGCTATTTCTAAGTTCGATACTAGTAACTTTGCAAAACATAATCCCTGTCACATGCCCCGAGTAAACCTGTAGTGGTAGATCCTAATGTGAAGGATCGCCTGGGGTGGTACCACCCTCTTATCTATTTCTGCCGTGAAGGAGAAATGCTTGCATTTCTGTGTTTCGGTTTGAAGGGTAAGAGAGCCAGCGTAATTTCCGGCACATGATGCAATCCATCTTAGTTCTGAAGGTTAGCAGCGCATCAAAAACCCTCTTATATTAATACAGTGAGGTGAGATGTCTATGGGCGACAGTGATCACTTACCATCAGGTGGAATGTTTGCTCGTCTGCTCTCCTCGTTAAATAATTTAAAAAAAAATATCCTGTTTATTTAAAGATGAAATGGGGGGCAACCCTATTATTGAATTTACTGGTCTGAGAGCAAAGTTATATTGTATTAAGAGTGCTATGAATCAAATAAAGGAAGCCAAAGGCGTATCTAGGCCTGTTACTACAACTTTGGATTTGAGTAATTACAATGAGGCACTGTTTAATAATGAAATATTAAGATGTTAAATGAATATGATAAGGTCTATAGAACATGTTTTATATTCACAGCAAGTAGATAAACATGTTTTGAGTAGACACGATGACATACTACAAGTACATCTGGATCAAATTCGAACGCTACCGTGGGGCCATTGTGATACGATCAGCTAAGTAAGCTAAGCAGCAAAGTACCAACTGGCTGCTCTTGACTCAGTGGAGAAACGCGCTAAGCGCCTTATAGGTGACGAATCGCTGGTGGAAGCTAGACTGCAAAGTCTGGAACATCGGCGCCATTGTCGACCTCATCGTCGCTTACCATCAGGCGAGATCGAGGTCAAATGCGGGTTTAGAAGTAAATAAAAAAATAAAAAACGATATTTTAAAGATCTTATGTAATATATAATTATAACTAAGCTAAGTTCGTAAGTTGTATTATACCTCCATAAACTATATTTATATTGAATAAATATTATGTTAATCACGATTTCAGTATATTATTGCAACAGCCTGCTCATCCTCTATATAAAGCTGTGATTAATAAAAGTTGGATTATAATATTATATATCAAGATGAAGTTGATTGAGCAACCACTTTCATTACAAGTTAGTAACATTAATGTAGAACGAAAGTCGCAACATATTAATTAGTAACATTAATGTAGAACGAAAGTCGCAACATATTAATTAGTAACATTAATGTAGAACGAAAGTCGCAACATATTAATTAGTAACATTAATGTAGAACGAAAGTCGCAACATATTAATTAGTAACATTAATGTAGAACGAAAGTCGCAACATATTAATTAGTAACATTAATGTAGAACGAAAGTCGCAACATATTAATTAGTAACATTAATGTAGAACGAAAGTCGCAACATATTAATTAGTAACATTAATGTAGAACGAAAGTCGCAACATATTAATTAGTAACATTAATGTAGAACGAAAGTCGCAACATATTAATTAGTAACATTAATGTAGAACGAAAGTCGCAACATATTAATTAGTAACATTAATGTAGAACGAAAGTCGCAACATATTAATTAGTAACATTAATGTAGAACGAAAGTCGCAACATATTAATTAGTAACATTAATGTAGAACGAAAGTCGCAACATATTAATTAGTAACATTAATGTAGAACGAAAGTCGCAACATATTAATTAGTAACATTAATGTAGAACGAAAGTCGCAACGTATTAATTAGTAACATTAATGTAGAACGAAAGTCGCAACATATTAATTAGTAACATTAATGTAGAACGAAAGTCGCAACGTATTAATTAGTAACATTAATGTAGAACGAAAGTCGCAACGTATTAATTAGTAACATTAATGTAGAACGAAAGTCGCAACGTATTAATTAGTAACATTAATGTAGAACGAAAGTCGCAACATATTAATTAGTAACATTAATGTAGAACGAAAGTCGCAACGTATTAATTAGTAACATTAATGTAGAACGAAAGTCGCAACGTATTAATTAGTAACATTAATGTAGAACGAAAGTCGCAACGTATTAATTAGTAACATTAATGTAGAACGAAAGTCGCAACGTATTAATTAGTAACATTAATGTAGAACGAAAGTCGCAACATATTAATTAGTAACATTAATGTAGAACGAAAGTCGCAACATATTAATTAGTAACATTAATGTAGAACGAAAGTCGCAACATATTAATTAGTAACATTAATGTAGAACGAAAGTCGCAACATATTAATTAGTAACATTAATGTAGAACGAAAGTCGCAACATACTAATCATAGTGCACTTTTACCAAACACAATTCGTACTATAACATGTGGTCCGTCAAATTGCGGAAAAACTAACGTAATGATTTCATTACTATTACATGAAAATGGTCTACGATTTAAAAATTTCTATCTATATTCGTAGACTGCATTTCAATCAAAACACTGCTTTCTGACTGAAGTATTAAAAAGAGTCCCAGGCGTCAAATATTTTTTCTTTAACGATACCTAGTTAAGATGTTATTCATCCTAATGATGCTCTCAAATTCCGTTTTTTATTTTCGATGATAATGTACGATTCAATATGGCATGGTACAAGAAGACGCTCATTCTTCACAGGCATATCGGATACGGACTGCTTGACAGGCCTTTCTTCTGCCATGCATTAGGCTTATTGACACTGCATGCGCTTCAACTTACGTTAGACGCATGCCGCTGTGCGCTGTCAAAAGCGATGCGTGCGCTTAGCGCATGCGCTGTACGCACGCGCCAGCGTCGGTGTTGAACAGGAAGACAAACTCAGTCAAGTGTCAAAGGTGTGACGCGTGCGATGTTGACAGCGCACATAACGCGTACGCACAGCGCATTCGTCTAATCTAACGCAATTGGAAGCGCACCAGTAATTAAGCCAATTGGGGAACATAGTGACGAGGGGTCTATATCCGCGTGGCCAGGTCGTGCTATCCGGTTACTCATGGATTAATCGGTCATGATGATATGAGGATTTTTTCTGACGACTGGGAATTTCTTGTTTCCTTGTTCCCGGAAAAGAGTACCTACTATCAAGAACTGGGGCAGTGAAGACTTGGGGACGGAGGGGGAGCCCACTTCTTCTTCACCCGAGGGTGTCAAACGCTGTGGTTTCTCAGTAGTCAATACCAGAGAGTTTTATTCACTACACGTTGCGGTTATTGTCAAAACGATTAACGGTCATTCTCAAAAGCAGGCGTTCTCCGCCTAATTTTCGTCACGATTTTCAAACTTAAATTAATAATCGTATAATTAATTATGAAAAATCATGAAAAGATATATACCTACATCTTGACACGTTTGGCTCTATGGTATGTGCCGTAGGAGTGAGGACCCACATAAATCGGACTAGGTAGCTCAAACTCTTTGTACCTATATAGGTACCTACATGTACAGTGGAAGACATCGTGCTATACTCTGTGGAACCCTGTCGCAATTAGTTTTTGTTACAATTCATCAGCATTCGTATGTTGCGGCATATGTATGTAACTTTGTGTGAAATAATTTGAAGTGACAAATAAGTCAGCCTTATCGTGTAGTGTTTCCAAATATGTTCCTTATATTACATACCTACCTAGGTAGGGTATATATCTACGAATGAGTTTTCCTTACTGTACCTGTACCTACATAGAGTAACAATAAGTACCTACAATGCCTATACAATAAGTAGCTACTTAGTAATTCCATGCACTAGAGCAGCGGTCGCCAACCGTTCGGCTGACAAGGGCCGCATAGTGGCAAATGTGGGCCCGCACTCGAAATATGAAATATTTATTAATAAACTTGTTCATAATTTTTGAAAATATTTATAATTTTATTTATATGTAGGAGCAATGGCATAAAATGAGGAAATATAATAAAAACACTTAAACGAGATCTTTAACGTACATAACTGTACTCAATTATACAAAATTTAGTGAGACGTTTGAGGCTGTATTTGCGTGGCTATTTGTTGTATGTGAGCTTTCATGTTTCTAGTTGAAATATGAAAATTCTTGTTTCACTCAATCGACCAGCACGGACGGAGCGCGGTTGGCAATTGCGATCACAGCTTAGAGTATATGTCCGAGATTGTCATCGCGCGCGGGCATTTCGTTCGTTCGGTCATCGGCACGGCAGGGCCGCGGCCGGGAACAACTCCCTCGTACGGTAGGTTCACAACGCAGATCGCAGATCGGCCGACACGGGCGCGCTTACCTTTAAATGCACGCTTGCTCGAACTTTGCGCGTGCATAACGCAATTATCTATTTAGATATTATAGACTTTCATTTACAAAACGGCCACGGGCCGCGGGTTGCCAACCGCTGCACTAAAGAGGTTGGTTATCTTTTTATATCGAATTATGTGATAAAATTAGTGGTATCAAGGTATCACATGTTGTATTCAACAGAATGGTTATCTTTATAAACCGATTATGTGATAAAATTATTGGAATTTAGATACCTAGGAAACTACTGATATCAAACATTGTTTCTTTGTGCGTTTTGTTTTTTTGTTATAATACATACAGATTAAACATGTAACTCTTCTTAAACTAAGTATCACATATTCAGACTGACAGACCTACATCTCGATCCCACTCATCCACGATCCGTCTGATTCCACCACTCCCCAATCTGTTTTAAGGTTCCGTACCAGAACGGTAAAAATGGAATCCTTATGTTGAGACTTCGGTATCCGTCCATCCATCCGCTGTCACAGCTATTTTTCTCAGTAATTACTAACGCTATCAACTTGTTTGGCACATACTTAATTGTTTCATTATAGAACTCGCTTGCCCGCATCGATAGAGTCTTTCACTGTAGTACATACAACTTGCCAATAGTATTACTCTGGGAACACCAGTGAATACAACCAATTTTATCTATAACAATATTATAAAGAGGAAAGGTTTGATTTTTTGTTTGTTTGTTTGAATTGAATAGGCTCCGAAACTACTGGACCGATTTGAAAAATTCTTTCACCGTTGGGAAGCTACACTATCCCCGGGTGACATAGGCTATATGACGCGAACGAAGTCGCGGGCAACAGCTAGTTTATTATAAAACAAAATCATTTTTATTTCAGACACAAACTGTCCTTAAACATTATTGGTAATAATACTTATTAAGCATTTCGGCCCACTTAACCAGTGGATCTAGCTTGATGACACATCATTCCAGTGTACAACTTGCTTATTATTTATATTATTAGCAGGCAGCTAGAATCAGTCAGCCTGGTTCTTCAAGCTTCGTATTTATATGTATTTATATGTATGCCGCGAGCTTAGATTGTAAATGGCGAGCCTAAATTGTACTTCACTATTTCCTTTTCTATCTTTTGTTTGTTGTTTTCTATTTGTGCAATAAAGTGTATGTCAGCGAAAACAACAAGTGACGTCATAGTGCACGTGCAATGCCCACCTGCGCTTGTGACGAAGCAAACACGCAGCATCAGCCGATACCACGTCATGTCGCCCGCCACTACCTGGCCTCTATAAAAGCGGGCCAACCATCGTTGTAGTGGCCATCGTACCCCCAGAGAAGGAACGTCAGATACCCGTCACTGAATCTATATTCGCACCGCGAAAGAAGGAAATGAACAAAGGCTTTCTGATGTTCTCCCAGGACAAGGGACATACAAAACTGCCAACGGCACCCTAACGCCCCACCCGTGGTTACGGGTGGCGATAGACACCCCTGTAGAGGGCATCACGCCCTGGAACGGGCTCCCCACGCCCCCTAGGGCACGTGAGAAGATTTCGACTGGAATGTGGGATGATTCTCTAGCGGCTCGTCGACGAGACGGTTGACCCGTGGCTAGATAGTATCGAGTAACTAGACAGTAACTAATTTTCCGTTAAATAACTCTAAAATAAGTTGATTGAGTAAATATAATTATTAAATTATACTTCTCTGGTTTTTAAAAAAGCAAAAATAGAACCACAGCGTGAGGACAACCCATAGAATGATAGCGGGCCATCTATGCCCTTATCCTCAGATCTGACAAGTATTTTACTTACTTACTTAAGATTATCCATACTACTGGATCGGACCATGATACGGATGACGTCACGCCAGAAAGAATAAACAATATACCACTTTAACAAAAAGAAACAGGACAAACTGTGTTGTCTTTTGTCCCTTAAGGTGTAACACGTTTTTGTTTGTTTGTCACAGTTTAAACCGTGACTAACAAACCGCGCTGTCAGAGTGTCGGTCAAGGTCTATGCACATTTTTAGTCATTTTGGTGAAAATACTGTGATTTGACGATAAATATTGTTTCATTCCTGTGAAAAACAATGATCAGTGATGAACAGTGATCGAAAATATGTTGGAATCTCATTTCATGCTTAAGTAGAACAAGTAGCACTTTATATAGACAGACAGACAGCTATACAGCATGATAGAATGACAATAAAAGGTGTCAGTGGTAAATTAGTATCACAAGGGTATCTATTTTTAGATTTAGATTATCAAGTAATGATTTTTAATGAAAATTTTTACGTTTTTAGGAATATATCTTGTTCCGCTGATGGAATTTTAGGCGATAGGTAGTTTAGGCTCTATTTAGAAGAATACGATTTCGAGGTAGACTTCGACCCGGAAGTACGCAATGACGCAGCCGCAGATGTGTTAAGTCGAATACCGTTAACATCGAACGATTTGAAAAATATTAAGGAACAAGTAGTTCCTGTAATGACACGAGCTCAGAAACGTCTTTTACAGACTAAAAATGACATACTAATACAAGGTCTACCCACCGCCAGGACTGATCACCCTGCGGTTGTGGAAGTACCTGCTTAAGAAACACAATGACATGGTAGAAATAACTTTTATAATTTAAAAAAAAAACGCAAAGAAAATAGACAAGCTAAAGAAAACTATTTCTAATGCGGAATATTGTGCATACGTATCTTATCTTATGATGGGGGCCGGGAATAACCCAGCGGCACTTCGACCCTTGAGGATCTTTTGTGCCTACCCCATTTACACACTGGTCATCTCTGTGTGCAGGTTTCCTCACGATGTTTTCCTTCACCGTTAGAGCAGTCGGTAAATGTACGTAAGTCTTCGAAAAATACGAAAAACTCATTGGTACAGGCACTGCACGGTTTCGAACCCGGACCGGGACGCATGCGATTGTGCATACGTACCTACGCACTTAGCGATTTATCTAGATCCGGTCATTATCCGATAATTATCTACTGCGCAGGTGTTAGTTATGAGGGATTTAGATTAATTATATAAGAAAGTAAGCATAGACGAATTACTCATAATAACAAGTAATTCAATGAGAATTATATAAAGATACCTAGAAAGTAATATACAAGGAATATGTACAGATTGTTAATTACAAAAGAAGTATCTAGTAGTCTAGGATAAAGATGAGTAAAAATGTATTTTAAATGACTTCCCACATCTGTTACCCACTAGTGGCCACGCTGGCATAAACAGAATGTTGAATAATATTAAGAAACATTATTTGTGGTGTTATCGAATACGTTAGGAAATGTAAGCATTGCCAAATTCACAAAAATACTAATAGACAGACCAGGGAACCAATGGTAATGACATCCGCCGCAAGTAATACCTTTGAACGAACTAGTCTAGACATTATGGGTCCTTTACAGGCTGGTGATTATGGTTACAAGACGTTCTTACGTTGCAATGCGATCTACCAAAGTGTATCGAAGCTTACCCTTTACAAAGGAAAGATACAGAAACAGAAGCTAAAGCTTTCGTAGAAAACTTTATTTTGAGGTATGAATAACCTGAGGAAATTATCACAGACAAAGTCATCTGTGATGATGACGGAACTGTGCCACTTGTTACAAGTGAAAAAGCTCAACTTCATATCATCACGAAACATTAGGAGATTGAACTTATAAAAACCTACTCATACTCATACCATTTTTTGCTTTTCATGTGTTACAATTGGTCTTAAAAAATATATATAATGTGATCATACATGAAACCCTGAGTAGGGCACCGGAATATAAAATAATTATAATAGTAATTTATTACTATATATTTTTTCTTCTAGCATTTATGCTACCGGGATGAATTAAATTAAAAGTCATTATAAGTTATACATAATTGATTTTATAGTTAAGTATTGGTTTTATCATCAAAAAACTCCTGCAGTGAATAGAAACATTTGTTAAGAAGATACAACTTTAATCTTTTATTGAATATCGAGTCTTTTAATTCAATGTCGATGATTTGTGAAATTTTGTTATATATTTTTACAGACATAACGAACGGTCCAGAACTGTGTAGATAACGCGGAGGCGTAAGCATAATAAGCAGCAAGTGCTGTTTTTAAGTCAGTCGTTTTCTTTAATTCTGCTGGGCACTTTTCGGCAGACCTGTCCCTTGGGAGAAAAAGGTCAAATATCTAGGAGTCACTCTTGATAGAGGTATGACCTTCGAGCCACACGTAAAACGCGTCCGCGACCGCGCAGCATTCATTCTCGGCCGGTTACACCCGATGCTAGGCAAGGGGAGTAAAATGTCACTTAGAAATAAGTTGACAATTTACAAAACTTGCATCCGTCCAATCCTCACGTACGCAAGCGTGACATTCGCGCACTCTTGCCACATTCGCCGCCTTCAGGTTATCCAAAATAGGTTCATGCGTAGAGCAACCGGTGCTCCATGGTACCTACGTAACGTAGACCTCCATCACGATTTGGAACTCCCCACGATCGCTCAATACATGAAGTTAGCGTCTCGACGCTTCTTCGAGCAAGCTCCCCACCACCCAAACCCTCTAGTAGTAAGCGCCGCCGCTTATTCGACTAACGGTTTACCGACATCCCGTGGACGACGTCGGCCTAGACACGCGGCGACCCGCTTCTGGCGCTTACACGCGCTATCGGCGTATTCCAGGCCGCTTCTCCCCGACCCCTCCCTCCCCAGCGACGTCCTAAGCCGAGGTCCGTACCCACCCCCACCTGGGTGCCCTTAGGCAGTCGCTTCTTATAGTAGTTTTTAAGTCCTCCTCTAGGCTGGAGCGCATTTAGCGCTCGCCCCAAAAACCCCGGTGAAGCTGTAAAGGTCATTAGGACCAACAGCAATTATCAGTACGAAAAAAAAAACATCTGCTGGGCGTATGTGGAAATTTGTAATTTACTTATAAATTTTTGTACACGAGCTTTCCAATTTATATTTGTATCAATTACCAATCCTAGCAATGAGGTGTCAACGCATTCTAATTTAGTATTATTGAACAAAAAAATTATTTTTAGAGGGGCCTTTTGATACGGTCTGAACTGCATTATTTTAGTTTTATTAAAATTGAGTTCTAAATTATGGTCATTTAACCAGTTTACAATTTTAGTTAATATGTTACTTAGATTATTAATAAAATTATTGTTATCTGTACACGGTAGCAAAATGGAAAAGTCGTCAGCGAATAGTACACTCGATACGTCTAGTGTTTTCGGTAAATCATTTATGTATACGAGAAACATTATACATCCTAGCACACTACCTCGCGGTAATGAGCTATTCATACACTGCTTCTCCGACCTGACGGTGTCTACAGCCCCGTCTGAGAGTCGTGGTGTACCACTTCAACGTACTGTGCTCGGTCTGTAGGTAACACGTACATCTAGGTGACTACCTTAGAATTCAATGTAACTGGAGCAGCTGGTACTGTTCACAGTGAAACTGAGTGTACGCCGTAGGAGTTGGTTATTGGTAAGCTGTGTTCTTTACCATACATTCTACAAAGTGGTGCAGATCCCTAGTGGGCACACATATGATGATTATCCATTAGAAATGTAATATAGATTGCAGAAAGCACAAGCTGACGCTAGAAATAATCTTTTACGAAGTAAACAACTTAGAAAACGTGTTTATGATTAAAAATGTAATCCTGTAAAATATGGTAAAGGAGATTTAATTTTAATAAGCAACCAATTGGGAGATAAGTTAGATGACGTTTATAATGGTCCCTTTGAGGTTTTAGAAGACCTTACACCAAATGTTAAGATTTTGAAAAATAATAAAGAATACCTTGTACTTACATACACATAATACAAAATTGTTTCACGATAATCAAGGAGAATAATATTAATAGGTCAAACAAATATTGTAATAATTTTATGATGAAATTTGTAGTGTTAAATAAGTTTTACATTTGCAAATTTTCTTTCATGTTAATTTTTTTTCTATCGATCCGGCGGGGGTTGAACCCGATACTTTTCACGGGAGTTGTAATATAATAATGTAAGTTTTACCGCGACATTAGAGTTTACCGCAAGATACCGGCCAAGTACGCAAGTACCGCACATGAAAGGAAGTTTCGCAATAGCCTTAACTTAGTTTCAACAATTATACTGTGTCCTCGACTGCAAGGAACCATTGTGCAGTAAACACCTCTTAACTTAGTTTCAACAATTATACTGTGTCCTCGACTGCAAGGAACCATTGTGCAGTAAACACCTCTTAACTTAGTTTCAACAATTATACTGTGTCCTCGACTGCAAGGAACCATTGTGCAGTAAACACCTCTTAACTTAGTTTCAACAATAATACTGTGTCCTCGACTGCAAGGAACCATTGTGCAGTAAACACCTCTTAACTTAGTTTCAACAATAATACTGTGTCCTCGACTGCAAGGAACCATTGTGCAGTAAACACCTCTTAACTTAGTTTCAACAATTATACTGTGTCCTCGACTGCAAGGAACCATTGTGCAGTAAACACCTCTTGACTTAGTTTCAACAATTATACTGTGTCCTCGACTGCAAGGAACCATTGTGCAGTAAACACCTCTTAACTTAGTTTCAACAATTATACTGTGTCCTCGACTGCAAGGAACCATTGTGCAGTAAACACCTCTTAACTTAGTTTCAACAATTATACTGTGTCCTCGACTGCAAGGAACCATTGTGCAGTAAACACCTCTTAACTTAGTTTCAACAATAATACTGTGTCCTCGACTGCAAGGAACCATTGTGCAGTAAACACCTCTTAACTTAGTTTCAACAATAATACTGTGTCCTCGACTGCAAGGAACCATTGTGCAGTAAACACCTCTTTAGCTATCCTTCTGTGTCTCTCCAACCAACGAACTTAATATTACAGTTGCAATTTACAGAGTTTTAGCTTCGAATAAAAAGCACTTTCGAAAATAACTAGGTACGGTTAAAATGATCGCTGCTGCTTGGACATCGACTGAAGCGAACGTCATTTCTCTGGATATTGTAGGGTTAGGTATGGACACGTCACATTATTGTGACACAGCACAATAAAATGTGGTGCAATACTTGTTGTCGGCAATCTTATCTAGCGATAAAACCATAGCATTAGCTCTACCTATAATCATAAATAAAGTCATACCTGAACACTAAACCCGGCCTGTTATTTCTAACTACAAGTACACGCCGGCCGTGTTTTGCACTTTAACACATTCACAGTCCAGTGCCTCAACACTGCTCAACGCTGGAGGCTTTTTTTATGACAATTTGACAGTGGACTGTCAACGTTTATACATGCCAAAATAGATTTCACAATTTGTACATACATATATAAATAACAGCTGAATACAATAATAATTATAACAATACTTACTATAATGAAAAGAAGAGATGTACTACATGAAAAGAGAAATGGACAGCGAAAGGAAAGGGGATAGGGGAACAAGGAATTTCAATCACTGATTTGAGGCTGCGAGAGGGAGTGTGTGTGTGGGAGAGAGAGAGAGAGAGAGGGAGTGTGTGTGTGTGTGTGTGTGTGTGTGAGAGAGAGAGAGAGAGAGAGAGAGAGAGAGTGTGGGAGAGGTACTAGATTTTGTCTAAGGGTGCCAAAAATTCCGACTTTATCTGACACTCCGCCATACATATAAATATTAGCTCTTGCATCGTTAGTATCCGACCGAAGCTTCGGCTTCGGCTTTGGCCACCTTCGGCCAAAAAAAACACCTACGGCCAAACCTTCGGCTTCGGCCAAAATGGGCCGAAGTTTTGGCCGAAGCCGAAGGTTCCTAACAAACGACGAATTCGAACGAACTTTTACGAATGAGCAGAGAACATTATTTCGAAATGTTATAATTTTTCACAAATCGCAAGGTCATTTTGATGACCACTAGATCAACTTCTAGAGAAGATTACAATTAAGGTTTTTTATCTTCTAGAGAAGATAAAAAACCTTCAATTTTAAAGTTTTAAAATCAAATCATTTAAATTAGCTTGTTCAAGATTGGATCTTGAACAAAATTCTTAGAGCTTTTAAACCTTCGGCTTCGGCTTCGGCCGAAGGTTGTGCCGATAGCCGAATAATCGGCTTCGGCTTCGGCCAGAAATCGGCCTTCGGTCGGACACTATGCATCATAGATCAGATTAGTCTTGCATGGCTCTTGCTCTTGTACTATTTTCTTCATAATTTTTTTATTGATATGTCTGCGTATTACGACGCATTATTTAACCCAGTATTAGTTTAGCTCCTGTATGTAAAGTAAAAGTCCTTTGGTGTAAACAATAACAAGTGCTTAAAACCTTAAATTGTGCATTTGGTCAATACCTAGGTATTATTATATAATCCCCTGTGACACTGTAATGTCCGGCTGAGGCCAACAGTAGGTAGGTACCTACAGTCCGTGTCGATAATAATAATTGATTAATAAATTATCAAAGGAAATGTGTAAGTATTAAGTACAAGTACTTACTAATTCCATGATTTATCATTCAATATCGCTGGAAATAAACGCACAGCCGTATCTAGGCCCCGCTGCGTCGGGGGCCTCAATTAGGTGTCTATTTTTTAAATGAATATTTTTGTTGCTTAAGTAGAACAGAAAAGCAAACGGGCCTCATGGTGGTAAGTGGTCACGTCGACAGTAGACACCTCACCGTACTGTACGTACTGTATGTTACAAGGTTACCGATGCGCCGGTCGCCTTGACAACTTAAGATGGAGTGCCTCATGTGCCGGTAATAACGCTGGTCTCCTTCAAGCCAGGAATGTTTTATGACAGATGTAACTAAAAGGGTGGTAGTGGGGTAAAACCACAACAGGCAGACGTGCACAAAAACATACCACCTTAAAAATGCTCGGAGTTGACGAAAAATAGACTCGTTGTGTTGCTGCTGTCATGTTCCATGGAACAAGCCGCCGTGGTTCTAGTACCTAATGATTTATTCGCTTTCCTCACAGAAAAACGATAGACATACCGACATTTCACGACGAATCGAGGACTACTATGTTGTAGGTTACATAGATAGTATAAGTAGCAGCTCAACCTCGTGGTGCTTTGTCACTTTAACTGAAATAGATATATTTTTACTCCTGCTCCTACATGCGCCGCGCTGTCCAGCACAGCGCCCCCTCCCTGCCGTAGATTACATACCTACCTACGGCGCTGCGTGTTTATCATTATCTTATCGTAATCTGTAATGCCCAACCCTGGTCTATCTGCAAATTCCATCATATATAAGTCGTGAATTGTTCGCGAACTGAAAGTGTACAAAAAGTATTCAGTCCAGCAGATCACTCCAGCTGCGCAATAACATTATATATTAGTACATAGATATCATTGCTTCCAACCTAATTAATTATAATGGCTCGAACACTGGACATGTACTGGCAAGACGAATGCCCAGATGTGCGAGCGCGCAACGCGCGGCTGCTGGAGTCGCGGCACCTGGCCGACTGCGAGCTCGCGGCGGGCGCGGCGCGCACGCTCGTGCCGGCGCACCGGCTGCTGCTCGCCGCGGCCTCGCCCGTGCTCGAGGCGCGACTATACGGCGCGTCCGCCGAGCGACCCGCGCCCGTCGACCTCTCCGACGTGGAGCTCGGCACCCTGAAAATTGCTCTCCGGTGAGTTCAGTCAACATAGTCAACACAGTCGCGGCACCTGGCCGACTGCGAGCTCGCGGCGGGCGCGGCGCGCACGATCGTGCCGGCGCGCCGGCTGCTGCTCGCCGCGCCCGTCGACCTCTCCGACGTGGAGCTCGGCACCCTGAACATTGCTCTCCGGTGAGTTCAGTCAACATAGTCAACACAGTCGCGGCACCCGGCCGCCTGGGCGCGCGCCCCTGTCTTTTCTCATTATTTGCTTTGGTGTATACCGGGCCTTAACATCCGGTGGCGTCTGCCTTCCTTATAAGTACAATAAGAAGAAGACGTTCCCAGGTACTTACTGCGATGTTTGTGTGTAAGTAGGTACGGAGCGAGCGGGAGGGAGATGAGTGAAACCACCGAGCGATGGATCGAGACTGATTTATTAGTAACATAAATGCACCATACACCACAATTTCCCCTCAATAACCGACAGACTACGTAACTAAAAATATAAAACATAACAGTGACTATTCTAAATAAAAACGCTGTGGAGGGCGTCTAACTCTGCGACTCCTTGGTGCGCCTAGATTAGCGTCTTGCTCAGTATTAGCGGATGCTTCACTTTCACACGAACTTTCTGATTCGCGACCAGAATTAGACGCCAACTCCGAGACTGGTTGATTCATCATTATTTTGAAGCAAAACACTAGGATTAAACAGTGGTACAAGATCTATAATGTCGTCATTATCTTCTGCTTCTTCGTAAGGAGGCGAAGGGGGTCTTTCAATGGGGATGCAAGCGGTGACGCATGAGGTGTAACCTCTTGTGAATTTGCAGTTATTGTTTTATTTTCATTACACTGAGATGACGTCATCACTTGTAACTGTTCCTCCTTCACCTCCTTTTGCCCCTCTGATAATTCTAAATAACAACCATCAAGTATGGGATCATAGCTATCTGATTCTGATACACATGGAATTTTAATTATTTGATCTATATGACGTCTATGTATAAGTATATCATCATCGAATGTAACCTCATACATATTGTTACCAATACTTACTTACAATCTCGCCTTTTCCCCATACTTCCTTATTACACTTCCATTTCTTACACATCACAATATCACCCATCGAAATGCTGCGTTCTTTACCTCCAAACTTTATTATTTGTTTATTTTGATTTTGTTCTACAATTTTTTTAGTGTCTGGCTTGATCGAGTCCAAACATGAACGCAATTTATGTCCGAGCAACATTTCGCTGGGCGACTTTTGTGTAGTTGACTGTTCGCTATTTCGATAGTTTAACATAAATCTACTTAATGCTACATCGATAGCGGTTCCTTCGTATAATGCCTTTTTTAAACATTTTTTTACCAAGCCGACTGCATTTTCAGCGGCACCATTGCTACGTGCGTGACGTGGTGGTGTTAATTTGTGTAAAATTCCATTTTTGGTCATAAAATTCGAAAATTGTTCGCTCGTGAATGGTGGCCCGTTATCAGTTACTATCTCGTGAGGTAGCCCGAATCTAGCGAAAGCTTCACGTAATTGACGAATTGTCGCGTCCGCACTAGTTGTGCTCACCTTACTCACTTCAATCCATTTTGATTGCGAGTCAATTATGACATGGTAATATATTTTTTTAAACGGACCTAGAAAATCTAGATGTAATCTGTACCATGGTGTTGTTGGCCAAGGCCATGGCACCAAGTTGCTCTTGACCGGGTTAGGTCGCTCTTTCAAACATACTTCACACGACAAACACATTAACTCAATATCCTTGTCTATGCTCGGCCAATAAACATAAGCCCGCGCTAAGGATTTAGTTTTCACGATACCCTTATGACTTGCATGTAATTGCTTCAATATATTTTTTTGTAAAACTTTCGGTACTATAACCCTATATCCAAACATTAAACAACCATGCTCAGTTGTAATAAAATCTTTTCTATTATAAAAATTTATATATTCGTCCGATAGTTTTTCGTATTCTGGCCAACCATGTACCACATAACCATATATTTTATTTAAAACCAAATCTTTTTTTGTTTGTTCCGCGATTTCTTTAAAAGATACTGGCGATGTCGACTCAATACAATAGGAAACATTGCAGTCAGCATTGCTATTAACATTTTTTCGTTCCTTACAACTACGGCTTCTACGTCCTTTAACGACATGTCCGTCATAATATTTGCCGCCCTTGATAACGAATCCGCTAAACAGTTTTCTTTCGATCTTACGCATTTAATCGTATAATTATATTCACTTAAAATTATAGACCATCGCTGTAAGCGCCCCGCCATCATCAAAGAATACCAGTTTTTGGGCCAAAGTAAAATGCCTTCCATACACATATTCATGAAATCGTTGCACTCCAAAAATGACTGCTAAACCCTCTCGACAAATCTGGCTGTAATTACGTTCAGACGACGTACCTAAGTGTGCGACTCGCGTGCGCTATGGCGCGCACACGCCCGTCAGGCAACTCGTGCGCAAGCCACGCCCCCACTCCGACCGGCGACGCGTCACAGAACAAAAGTACTGGCAGAGATGGATTGAAATGTATTAGAACATCTGATTCCTTTAATGATTTTTTTTTATGCTGTTAAATGCATTTTCACATCTATCTGACCAATCCCACTTGTTTCCTTTTTTAAGTAACGCATAAAGAGGTTCCATCGTGATGCTAATATTTTTAACACATTTCGAATAATAATTAATCATACCTAAAACGGCTCTCAATTGTGAGATATGTTGCGGGCGTTCCGCAGCCAACACTGCGTCTACTTTTTTTCTCTCAGTATGCAACCCTTCGGCATCAATCACATGCCCCAAATAAGTTACCCGCTTTTGAAAGAAGCAACACTTATCTCTGGTTATGAAATGAAAAATGAAAAAAAATTAAAAAACGTTTATTTGCCCTCAGTGCAATACAAATATAATATAATACAATAAAAATGCAATAAAATTATAATATGAAGGCAAATGGGTCCATGACTCAGCATAATGGCTGACGACGGGGTGTCGTCAGCCGCTGGTATTCTGCCATGGCCCGACATAACACAACATCGAAACACACAAAATGACAAAATTAACAAAAACAGAACAAACACAACAATTTTTATATGGGGATACCAGCGTCCCAGAATTGCCTTGTCAACAGCCACCCCGAACACATTTTTTGGAACAAGGAACGAGACTTTGTCAATGCACCACGGACAGGTGGCGGTAGATCGTTCCATATTTTGGAGGCAGCGTGTTTAAAGCAACCCTGGGTGCACACTAAGGAATGCACAGGAAGTATAAAACGGAAACCTCTATCTCTAAAGCAATAATCCTCGTTGACAGTTATGCGCAAGCCACAATCATCTAATATTTTAAAAACTTTATATAAATTATGGATGTGTTCTTGTGTAGTTTCTCCAGTAATTATCAAGTCATCGACGAATATACATAGCTACATGTTTCATTGTAAACAAATGATCCATTATTCGTTGGAACTTATTTGGTGCGGTCTCGATTCCGAAGGGTAGTCTATTGTAAACAAAGTTTCCCCTATGCGTCACGACTATCGTGACACGGCTTTTTTGACACAGAATCTTAAAAAAATTGTCGGTAAGCACTACGTAAATCGATTTTACTGAACGTTTTCCCTCCTCGAAGGGTCGCAAATATGTCCTCCACACGAGGGAGGGGGTATTTATCATCACAAAGGACCGGATTCACCGTTACTTTAAAATCACCACAAAGACGAAGGTTCCCCGATGGTTTCTTAACAGGTACGATCGGCGTTCCCCACGAGCCGACGTCCTCGACCGGGCTGATGATGCCTTCGGCCTGGAGTCGCTCGACTTCCGCATCGACCGCGGGGCGTAGCGCGTGCGGCACGACGCGCGCCCGCTTCCATACGGGCGCCGCGTCCGCACTCACTCGCAAACTTACAGTGCCGCGATTGAATGTCCCGATTCCTGGCTCGAATACATTTTTAAATTGTTTTATCAAATCCTTTAAAACCGTTTCGCTTTCATCACAGGACACCTGTGCTATCATCGGTAATGAAATTTCTAATTCGAGCATCCATTTTCGTCCAAGTATCGGAGGGCAATTTCCATTATCGATAACGTATAGTTTTGAAGTAAACGATTTATTATTGTTGACAACATTCACGGGTATCGTACCGACAAGTTTAATTTTTTCACCACTATAAACCGTTATCATTTTATCGGTTTCACATAATGGCCTTTCTTGAAAAAGCTTATCGTAAGTAATTTTGGAAATTGCACTTACCGAGCACTTTTACACACGTGACTTATGTGGCCCACTTTTTCACACTTGTAACACGTAGCACTGACATACGCACAACCATCGGCCGAATGCTGCCGCGAACCGCACCGATAACACTGCGACATGCCTTGCGAGGCGCGCCCGGCGCCGCTGCCGCCGCCCCGGCGCCGGCGCACGGCCCGCCCGGCCCGGCCGGCGCGCCGCCGCGCACCGCGAACACGGCGGGCGACGCCGACGCACGGGCACCGCCGCCACTGCTCCCGCCTAACCTGGCCTCCTGCTCGGCCGCCTCCAACGAAGACGCCAAAACCACAGCTCGCTGGAATGTCACCTCCCGTTCCGTCAACAATCGTTGCCTATACTTGTCGTTTCTGAGACCGTAAATGAATTGATCACGCAAATTTTCTTCTAACGATTCTTGACCTCTAAATTTGCATGTTGTAGCTAATTTTTTAAATCTCAGAAGATATTCATATACGCTTTCGGTAGGCGATTGTTGACGTGCACGAAACTTCATTCTCTCCGCTATTTCACTCGACTTCGGGTTTAGGTGATCGTCGACAAGCTGCACCAGTTCATCGAATGATTTTTTTTCCGGTTCACTGGGACTGCAAAGCACCGTCATACACCACACTTACATAATAATACTCCTATCTCAAAAATTGAGTGTCATTTTTTCGTTCCAGATACATCTACACGGATGACCTCACAATAAACTCTTGTGAGGATGCTTGTGCAGTGTACCGATTTGCAAGCCAGTACATGATGAGGGGCCTACAGGCGCTCTGTGCGGAATACTTGATGGAGAACGTCAAGGCACAAGACGCCTGCGCCTCCTATGAGCTGGCAAAGCTGGTCGGGGAGAGCCAGCTGGCAGAATTATGTTTAAAGGTGAAGATTTGCCAATGGGCAATGTGAACATTCTTCTTCTTGTCTTGTGAGCTAACCACATTCAGTATTGTAGGCCGCCTTAAATGCCTGAATGAATTTTTAAAAATAAATATAAATTTTGTTGAACCAAGTGCTGAAAATCTTAAATAATAATAATAATCACTTCCATAATCCTAAATATCTACGTGCTGAAGATATTTAATGAAAGATTTTTGACAACATGGTGTTCAATGAAGAGTAGTTGGCGAGTAGTAGTTAAAGTCAACGAGGAACAGTTTGCTCCCAAGAACTCTTCATTGAACTACTGGGAACTACATAAACACTTACAGATAATATAAAGTTCTTTACAGCTAACGATGTTCAGACTGGGTATATGTAGGTAATTTGTCTCCTCATACGTCTGATATTCTATCCCATCTCCTACCTGTGTTTGAGCATATCAGACCTTATTTGCATTATCAACTTACTAAAACTATTTCAGACAATGGAAGAAAAAACAATAGAGGTTCTAGAGGCGAACAGCCTAGCCGAGGCCCAGCCGGAGACGCTGGCGACTCTGTTCGCCCTGGAGCCGCTGAACATAGACTCGGAGCTGCAGCTGTTGGCCGCCGCCGAGCGGTACGTGCGCGCGCAGGACGGGCCGCGCCGGGAGGGGGGCGACGCGTCTCGAGCGGGGCAGGTCAGTGTTCAGTGACGTCTCACTGACGCCGTGAGGTGACTGTTCTCTCTACAGCCGGTACACATAGAGTCGGAACTGCAGCTGCTGGCCGTCGCTGAGCGGTACGCGCGCGCGGCACCGGGAGGGGGGCGACACGTATCGAGCGGGGCAGGTCAGTGGGGTCAGTGGCGTCTTATATAGGACGCTGTACGGTGCGGAAGGAATGCCGGATGACGTAACAACCATACTCGTATTAGCGGCAAACCAAACATCCGCTCCCAGGCCCGTACTGAAGCGTCGTCACAACTAATAAATATCATACATATAATACAAAAACTCTCACGTCACTGTCATAATCCCCTAGGGGATGAACAGTACAGGGAGTAGACAGATGACCTGTTATTTAGTATCGCAATACTGTAACAAAAATGGAACGCCATCTTTAAAAAATAAATTAGTCGTTAACCGAAAGTCAACGTGTTTTAATAGGTTATGGGCAATCCCGTATTTTTTCAGTTATTTCTAGTTGTTTAAAGTAGTTACAGTTTGAAGAAGTGTTTGATCTTTCGTGTTATCATGGCTGCTAACTATATTCAAAGCTTTCCGAAGTTGAAAGGCCGAGAAAATTACGATGAGTGGAATTTTGCGGCAGAGAATTTGTTATTGATCGAAGGCATTGTTCACTATATTAAAACAGTGGCCGGCGCAGAAAGAAAGACTGCAGATGAGGAGAAAACAAAGGCGAAGCTAATATTGACAATTGATCCCGGATTGTACGTGCATATCAAAGAAACAAGCAGTTCTGAAGCGTTGTGGAAAAAACTGAAGAAATACTTTGTTACGACATTTAATCTCAATACGCCAAGAAAACTGCGATTCCATGACCTCATACGTAACGCAAGTTGTCGGACAGCTCAAAGATTAAAGGGCACAGGATTTACAATCACAGATAAATGGATATGATCATTATTATTAGCAGGGTTGCCAGAAATATATTCTCCAATGATAATGACGATAGAACACTCCGGAATTCAAATTGCCGTAGATGTTATATAATCGAAACTTATAGATATGGGGGTTTCAAATTTCACCGATACGGATTCCAGTCATTTCCAGTGGCGCTCGCATTCGCTGCGAAAAAACATGGCGGCAAGTCATCGAAATCGAAAATGACATTGACAGGTGAAAAGAAGACCGAAATAACGTGTTACAAATAGTCGTCATTTCCAGTGTCCATTACAGAAAAAAAAGCAATCGAACGCTTTTAGTGTGGTATTTCTAAGCGGAGAATATAGTAAATGTGAGTGGTACGTAGACTCCGGCGCAAGTGCACACATGACTGCAAATAAGGAACGCAAACCTTACGCCGAGTTTATCAGAGATTACCTACTGTTGCAAATGATATGAAAGTGCCAGTTTTGTGTTCCGGAGATGTACAGATAACGACTGTAACTTCGACATCACAGTTAAAGATGTGCTATACGTCATGCCAAGCCCAACAACAAACTTGTCAGTGAGTGAACTTATCAAAAATTGAAACAGTGTTGTTTTTGAAGATGGACTCTGTTACATTCTCAACAAGAAGAATGTTTTGGTTGTAACTGCAGAGTTAACCAACAGTATTTACAAGCTGAAAATAAATGTGACAGCTGGCAGCACGTCCATCGCCACCTTGAGACGGAAAAACCTGCCATACTCTTTTTAACGGAGACACAAATATCCTCCCCGGCCGATACATCTTACCTCCACTACCCCGGTTACAAACTTGAGCATGTATTCGTGCGACGTGCCGGAGTGTGCATGTTCGTTCGGGAGGATATTTGTTGTCGACGGCTTAACAGCCTTGAAGCAGCTGACCTGTCAATTTTATGGACCCGCATTGACTACGGTGGTCAAACTCGTATCTATGCGGTCCTATACAGGTCTCATAGCGGTGACGCCGAAACGGACAGGCTCTTTGAGAGCATCCGGGAGGCGACCGACAGAATTCTCGAGCAGTATCCCTCCGCTGAAGTCGTCATTCTTGGCGATTTTAATGCCCATCATGCTGAGTGGCTGGGATCCCGCAGCACCGACCATGCGGGCCGTACTGCTCATAACTTTGCTCTGGCCTATGGCTTCTCTCAGCTGGTTTCCACTCCAACTAGGGTACCAGATATTGAGGACCATACTGCATCCATTTTAGACCTCCTGCTAACTACAGAATAAGAATCGGAGAAAAAATCTGCCCGATTATCGGTCCTACAAAAAGTATGACGTGGGCGGCCCACGTCATACTTTTTGTAGGACCGATAATCGGGCAGATTTTTTCTCCGATTCTTATGACCGATTTTGTGACCGACTCAACGCACACGGCCGTCACTTTGTCTGTAGCTTTCGAGGGAGTAGCACGTCATGGAGAGTGATAACGTATACCATGTCATGAATCTTAAGAGGAAGTTGGATATACAGAGGAAAGTTTGTGTTTTATTTCTGACCGACTTTTTGTAGGACGTGTGCGTTATACTATTGCAATCAGTACGTTCTATTTTCCTCCTACAAAAGGTCGGTCACCGTTTGTCGGACGTGGGCGGGCACCCTTATGATGATAAATGAACTTAACTGTGAATAGAAATATTATCCTTGGGCAGATTAGAAGTCTAGCTTATCGTTCCACACCATTTCACTGCACACATCGGCATTGTTACCAGTTTTTAAAATAGTTTTCTGGAGATCATATTGCTTACAAACACAATCGCGTACTTACTGATAAGCGTCTGGAGTGCGGCGAAAGTTGTATGCTATATACTGGTAATATTCGGCGCGCGCGGGTCGCCCGCACCGGCAGTCAAGTGGTTCTGTAGTCATTGCAGTGAGGCTCCCTCCCCCCACTTGAAGTCAGCGCCTCGTGATTAGCCGCAGCGAACCGAACCGGCGCACATAGTTCGGGCCTTAGTTCCCACTTTTCTTCTTAAGATTTGGTGGACAAACGTGATAGTATAACACACTACATTAAATACATTACATACTATATAATTACATTTTTAAAGTGGGTAAATCTGTAAAATTGAATTGTTGTGACTATTCTATTGCTAAATTGCGATTAGACAGAGACCGGAATGTGCTAAAGAGCGTGAAAAATGTGAATTGTACAGAATCGCGAAATGGAAAAACTCAGAATGCGATGAGCATCGACCAATTCCAATTTGAGTGGGTGACCGCTGCCATATTTTTATCTGACCCCTCCATAAACCGTCGGTCACTGGTGCCTATTTTAAACTAGTCGTTAGGCCTTGCAGAGGCCTACGGGGAGACTAACCAGCTCTGACAATGGGTCGGCAACTAACACAAATGAGACAAGAACTTGCTACTAACCACGAGAAAGAGATTCCAAGATTCCAGGTCGGTCGGAAGGTGTCCTATATTAACCTTTTATTCAAAATAGTATAATTTATCGCAGACTCCAGCTACTGCCAGGGATGTTGGGGAAGAGTCAAGCGGGAGCGGCGACAGTGATACTCCAGCGGCGGCTGACTCGAGCAATGCTGCCCCGGCGACGGCTCACTCGAGCAATGCTGCCCCGGCGACGGCTCACTCGAGCAATGCTGCCCCGGCGACGGCTCACTCGAGCAATGCTGCTCCGGCGGCCGACTTTAGTCTATACAAGAAAGGTATACATTAAAGTTAAATTACATTGAAAATTACACAGTGTCAAAGTAGGCTTGAAGCGTGATAAACTTAGTGTACCTATGTTAGTGTGAGTACTGAGTAATACATAAAGAAAGCAGAGTAAAGTGTATGGCTAAACAATGGTAGGTACACAGGTGATCTCTCGAATGCAGAAAATAAACACATAACTAGCACATGGAGATGGGGGAGGAGAGTTATGGATTAGTGGAGGGGGAGGAGAACGTTCTGGGGGAGAGGGAAATCGGGGCGAATAAAACGTCTTGAGGGTGCTGATGATTGTGGTGGCCAGGCGCTTATGAGAGGATTCGGAGCAACAAGCTTTATTCAAAATTTCGATAAGATTGTAAGGGTCCAAATTGAATAGCTGACATGTAAGTTCATGGTCTAGTCTGGGTCTGTCGGTCTCTGAGCAGGTGGTCGATAGTTTAGATTTGATCGTCATCGCATGGGCATCGATCGGAAGGGCAAATCCTCTAGATGGTAGCCGTGGTTACTGAGTAGTTGTGTCATAAGGATTGATTGATTGATTTTGAAAAGTCTTTATTTTAAAATCAACAAAATACATGTTAATTAACTAGTTAACAAATATCATATAAAATAATAATTTTTTACAGACTAATTGTGTCATAAGGGGACTGTGCAAAGTAGGGGGGTTTATGAAGATTCGCAGCCGATTTGGCTGCAAGATCCGCGGCATCATTCCCCGGGAAGTTATTGTGGGCTTTGATCCAAAAAATATATAGGGATTGGAGATTAGTTTATTTGTTTGTTTATTTACATATTTCATAACAACACTAAGAGTTATCACCAAACGTGTGTTACATGTCAAGTTACATTATACAACATTGCATTTTATATTGGTACTGAAGTAGGAGGAGCGGTCATTTCAAAATAACATGCGGCCGAGGCCAGGAGTCTCGACTCGGTGTCCGCGAATAGGTCCAAGGAGCTGTTCCAGGACAGCACCGCGTTGGTGAGGGACAGGGCGCGGTGCAGCGGGGCGGTGGCGAGCGCCGCGGTGCGCGCGCGCGGCGCCGCTAGCAGGGGGCTCGGGGCGCGCGGGCGCAGGCTGTACTGAGGAACAGGGGATACGGACAGCGACACGTAAGCCAGTAAGAATGGGTTACTTATTTCACCCCTGGTTAGTCTTAGGAAGTACTTAAAAAGGGAGAGATTCCTTCTGACTTCGAGTGATCCGTAGTCGACCATGCCGAGTATGAACAAGGTGGGGTACGTGTATAGGTCGTAGCCATATATTATTTGTAAAGGAATCGAACAAATGATTTCTGAATCTTTTCCACCATAAGGACATACCGATTATCATCAGGGGCCCACACAATGGTTTCCAGCCTACTCCTGACAAAGGAATTATACAAAACGGTGGCTGCACACTGACCCGTAAAACACCTAGACTGCCTCATGATGAAGCCCATGGCCCTCCGCGCGGTGTTACATGTGTCAATGATGTGATAATTAAACGACAAGTGCGGATCGAACTATGTACCCAGATCTCGCACAGTGGTCACTCGGTTTAGCTCTTCACCGGAAATCCTGTAGTTCCCATAAACTGGGTGGATTGCGCGCGTATATGACATTATTGTAAATTTACTTATTTTCAGTTCTAGACCATTTCTATGTCCCCATGCGCATGCCCTGTCGATATCCCTTTGGAGTGATGCACAGTCGTCAATGCCACGCACTGGCAGGGCCAATTTGACATCATCCGCAAACACTATTCAAACAGAGTTCCTTATGAATGAAGGCAGATCGTTAATAGCAGTGGACCTAGGTTGCTGCCTTGGCCAATGCCAGACGTGACCCGATAACTGGTTGACTTTGATGTTTCGTATTGCACAAATTGCTCTCTGTTGGTAAAGTAACTAGAAAAGAAGTACAATAAGGACTCAGAGAAACCCGCAATAGCCATCCTCTTCAGTAATATGTCATTGTCTACCTTGTCAAAGGTCTATCAGAAGTCGAAATAGGCAACATCCGGTTGTATACGCCGATCAAGGTTTTCTGCAATGAATGTGACCATATTCAGAAGATTAGACATCGTGGATCGCTTGGGTAGAAAGCCATGCTGTTCCTCGCAAAACCAACCGCGCAATTGGTTTCCGAACACAGAGAGTACGGCAATGGGTCTGTAGTTAAATACATCTGATTTTGGGCCACTTTAATGAATCGGTAGAACTTTAGATGTGTTCCATACAGATGGGATATGAACCAATTTTCAACGACAAATTGAAAATATGTAGTAGTGGTTGGACGAATACATCTCGACAGTCCTTAATAATGAGTTGTGGCACGCCATCAGCCTCGGTCACGCGTTCTATGTTTACAAGGCGGGCGGCGACACGCAGTTGGTCAGCGGCGTTGGCGGCACTCGCGGCACGTGCGTCAAGGAGTGTTAGAGGAGTGAAGATGCTTATGGATGGAGACAACGAGGGGATTATTTCTGTATGGGTTTGAAACTTCGTCAAGTCCAGACCGAGAATCTAAATAGATAACAGCTCTGGGTATTTGATTGACAACGAGCCAAGTGATGGCTCGTGCAAGAGCTAGAAGTTTGCCTTGTACATTCATTATGAAGTTTTAACTCTTTTTGGTGATAGTGAGATTATTGGGGGTGTAAATGACAAAGGCTGCACCTACTTTAGAGTCGTGTTTACTACCGTCAGTTAAAATACGGTGAGCTTCGGGATCTAAATATAAATTCGTCGTGAGTAGAGATTTTGTTGTAGATAATTCTAGTTCTATGGGCCGGGTGTAAGAGTTCAGAAGGGTGGGAGTGTTTCTCCACATCGAGCAAACGAGAGGTTCCGGGGAACTTGGAGAGCTGAATGTCATCGACTTCAAGGATTTTATTAGGCAAAGGGGTGAGTTGTAAAGGACTGATGGCAGTAAAAGTGTTCAACGTTCGAAAACCTCTGAATATTTTGATGGCAAAGCCCCGTTGCAGAGAAAGAAACCTTTTTTCCGTGTATTTGTATTTAAGGACGGAATGCCAGATGGTAGCAGCATATGTGATGATTGGCTCAACGACCTGTTGAAAAATGATTCTAACGATTTCGTGGTGGATGTCCCAAGTTGGGCGAATGAATGTTGAAAGTTTGGTATAGATTTTTAGGACCTTGTTAGAGATATATTCGACGTGCTGTCTGAATCGGAGTTTCCGATCGATGATCACTCCGAGAAAGTCAGACATTACAATACAAGTGTCGCATTACAATACAGGTGGTCGCAAGCCAAGCATACCCTGAACGGGTACTACCACCAGCAGTTGCTCGGGTTAGTCGGTTTCATACGACACGCTTAGTTTTTTTATTTGACTTAATTAAAGTATTCACGCTTACACGCACTATCGGCATGTTCCAGGCCGCTCGTCCCCGATTCGCCCTCCCCAGCGACGTCCTAAGACGAGGTCCGTACCCACCTGGGTGCCCTCAGGCGGTCGTCCTCCTCCAGGCTGGAGCGCACTTGGCGCTCGCCCCAAAAACCCCGGCGAAGCTGTAAAGGTCATTAGGAACAACAACAGCATTAGACAGTTCGAAAAAAAAACATACAATCAATTATTGTATAGGTAAATTAAATATGCTTCTATGTAAGTATAATGTCTGCCTGTCGTCTAGCACGTCTTCTCTCAATAGTTCGGTTGACAGTCCGGGTGGCCGGACTAGTGAGACTTGTTTGTCCCATTAGTCCGGACGTGCAATTCAACCGATATCTTCGCTTCGGTGTTGATGTGTTTCGGCAGTGTTTATAGAAGAGGTCAGTAGGCACCCACTCACTAAGCCGATATGCTTCACCTTCGGCCTCAAATAATTGTTGCATAAATAAGCTATCACTGTCCGCGTGTTACAGGCGCAGGCGCGTGCGCACGCGCAGCCGTCAGCGCAGTGCGCGCCGCGGTGCGTCACGTGCGGTTCCTCACGCTGCGCCCGGATCAGATCGCGGAATGTTCTAGTCTGAGGTTGCTGCTCACCAAAGATGAATTACTTAGCATTTCCATGAACATTATGTCGATAAATACCTTAGAGCCCATGCCAGCAGGATTCTCAACTAGCAGGATACCAAGAAACCAGGTAAATTATAGGTGCCGATTATTATTATATCACACGATTGCTTACCGTCAGTTGCACGAAATCTTAAAAACAAAGCCATTTAATCTACGCCATCCTATCTATATATCACTAAAATCGCGTTTGGACACGTTCGTACCATTCTACATTCGTACAATTTCCACGTTCGTACAATTCTACATTCGTACAATTTTTCCTAAATTGTTTTCCAAATTCGTACAAATAGGTACTATGTGAGTCTGCATTATAGTTAACCAAGGATAGATAATCTTTCGTATAATTTCTATTTACGTACAGCGTCATTTTAAGTAAGAGTAAACAACAAAAATAACACAAAAGAGGCACTTCTCTTAACAAGAAACTTAGTCGCTTTCTAGTAAACGTTGTAATTCATCTGTACTATTTCCGTATTCATCTGTACTATTTCCGTGTGCATTATCTCTGTTCACTTCTGTAATATTGTCTACATGTGTAATTAAAGATAAGCATCTTAATTTGTTTAGGCATTCCTAAACTGTGATTTGTTTATCCAATAATTCATTCAATATTGCAGCAATCTTTTTGTTTTTAACACTTTGTGATGGTTTTCTCTTTTTCATCTCTATGTTATGTATTGCTCTTGAAATTTTAAAATCGTTACGTTGTGCCTCTTCTTTTAAAAACGACACTACGTAAGGAAACGAATCCTTTAATGAACCAATTTCGCGGTTTAGTTTTTTATGCCAGCCCTCTAGGGTGTTGATTGTACGGTATTGTTCGCCGTAACAGCTTAACATTAGGACCATTTTTGGGGATATCCACTGGCTCTCAAAATATTCTATGAACAATCTTATTTTCTCTGTTTCTTTCGTGGATTCTTTAATAGTTAACCATGCTTCAGGAATATAATAAGTGGGCAAAAGTGCAAGTGCGATTGTTAAATACATGAACTTTAATTCAGCAAGATTTTCCATTTTTAAAAACTTTGCCTTACGTACAATGGCCTGTGAATAATGGAAATAACAACCTTTACAGTCAGCTTCTGGAAATACTTTATTAATAGAATTCATCATGGCCATCTCATAGTCAATGTGAAAAACTTTGGGTTTCCAAGTAGGTACTTTGTTTAATATTAAATTTAGCATTCTCGTATAAGTAGCTTCGGTTTTATTTGGAAGTGATATATAAATTAATGGACATATATGTTTGGGCAATTTTGGGTGCTTTGATATCTCCATGTATTGAATACATCTGGTAGAATGGATCAGGACTAGATTGGAAAGTTCCATCTCCAAACAATTCATCGACAGATGGAAGTAATTTCATTGCTTCAACTGTCATGAAGATAAGGATTTTATCATTGCTGCCATCATTAATTACTAAAAATTCATTTGCCAAATGATCAGGAACCTCCACCTCATTTAGATGTGTATACTTAAGCTTCTGGACTTTGAATCCTTTTTTTCTACATAGATAGAGTCCACTTTTTAATGATTCAAATGCAGGTACGTATTTTAAAAAGTTAGTGCCTTTGTCCATTAAATCTTTAAAACTTTCATCGTATATTTTCTTCATTGGTGTACACTCCGTTCTGGCTCTTTTTCTACATTTGTCTATTGTTTTTTGTACTTCAATATCTATACTGACTGTACATGTGTGTTTTTTACTTTCTCGCAAAACCTTAATGTTATTAACATCTAGGGTAACAGAAGCACTACACACATTACGATGTACACACCTCCAAATAGTGGTACCGCTTCTATTTGTACATCCTAAATAAAACCGGTAATCATTTTTAATTAGCACTGGCTTACCCTTTTCACTGTCAATAAAATAAAATTCAGTAAAATTACTTTTATCAGTTCCTGGATCTGTATTTGCAGTACTAGCACCACACGCTTCACAAGACTTCGTTAATGAACTTATTTCCATGTTGTAAGGAACTGGTCAAGTGAAGTACTCGTACTCACATAAATGCACGTCTGGCTTTCATAACGTTAATCTCAAGAACCCACTTCAAAAACTTGTTGTGAAAATAATTTCCTCCTCAACAAATAACATGACATGAATATGACAAAACTCAGATTTATTTCATTAACTTTACTCTTTATTTAAAATTTTTGTAAAGAGATCCGTTAACTTCACATTAGAATACTTGAAATCAATTATTTTTTTAAAAGTCTGAAACTAAAACTAAAACTGTACCATTCCTTGCCTGGCTTCATTCCTTGTCGTTCCTGCAATGTAATCGAGTAATCTAATGTATGAATGTGAAATTGTACGGATGTGGAATTGTACGAATGTGGAATTGTACGAATGTGGAATTGTACGAACGTGGAAATTGTACGAATGTGTCCAAAGCCCTAAAATCGGAGCGCCCTTTCCTCTAGAGTGTAGAGTGATGCTGATAACTCATGCTTGTGTTGTACGCATTGTATCATACTAATGTTGTGCAATAAAGAGTGTCCATTCATTGATTCAGTGATAAGTGAGTACTGACAGCGAGCCTAAGGTTTGGGCCATGGATGTGTGCTTCATGTTTTCGGCAAATGCGCCTAATAATTTTGACAAGTTTCGTACATTGACATTTCAATGGCCGATTAAATATATGGGGAGTGATTACCTTCTCTGCGGTACGGGGCGATGTTCACAGCGCATACGCTAACTGGTAGACGCGGGCCGCATCCTATCATAAGCATACCATCTAACGACCAGCCATGCAAACAAGTTAAGGTAAATTTCAAAATCTTTGCTCTAGATATAACAGAGATGACACGAAACTTAAGGAAGCCTTAACAAACTCAAATCGATAGTAATTAGAGGTGAGACGGTGATTAGGGCTACGGATATGAGAATACGGCTACGCGCCTGAGAATGACCGAAATACTATATTACTATATGTACCTATCTTTATGTACCCTATAATACCATATGGAAAGTAATTTGCGGGTAGGACTTGACCATGTCCACTCCACAAGATCGGTGGGGCTCGTAGCCAGTTGCGAGCACGGTTGGGCGCGGTCAGTACCGGGACGGGTATCGACTGACGATAGACGTTATCAACTGAGCCTCTCCGTGCCTCGGAGAGCGCGAGCGCGAGTCTGTGAAATGAGTTCATAGCAGTTATCAAAAATGTTTCAAATCTCTTTGTCATGAAGATAGATATAGAGACAACGACCTCAATATATAGACGACCACGTTCATAGAAACAACGTGTTCCAAAATTCAAGCCCGCGCACTGACGCCATCTAGTAGGATATACTAGATCATAATTTGAAGTCGTGATGATAGATTTTATACCGTCGCCTTACGCAAGCAAGATATACGGTGCTCGTGCGCAACAATGATGCACCAACACCCCGCTCATACCGCTCCGGCTGCGCAAGGTGTGCGAAGATTGAGCTGAAGAATGTACTACGCAATGGCTAATTAGATTCCTATATTGACTTTGTCATCCTTTGCATTTAATATAAATGCATCATTGGCAAGATTATCTTACAAGCTTATAATAATCACATTCCAGACTTATTTTTATTTCGGTCTGCTGTGACATAATTTCTTTTTGACGTTAAAAATGTACGTATACTTAGGCACGTAGTGTTGTAGCGGCGCCAAGATCAACACGATCAAGCCAACCGCCGGCCCAATGGATCCGCAATGAAACCAACATGGCGGCTGTAGTAGGTAAATTCGCGCCAAATTCGAAGGATAGATGTCGCTTACTCTCAATTTTAAGTCTGGAATGTGGTAAGTATGCTTAATAACAATTTTATTTTCAGGTGAGGTATTTTCGCAGTACCGAAGTGCACAAGACGGCATTTTTATTTGTAGTACTCTAGTAATAGAATGAGAACAAATCAATCCCTAAAAGGAAGAAACAGAACACAAACTTATTTCAATGAAATGATCGCATTATAATCTACCCGCACACTGCGACCCCTGTTGCTTAATCTATGATATTATGTGTTCTCTTGTTTTAACGCGCGTCACTGCACGAGCGTGTTGATTTACTGAATTAACTCGCCATTACAAAATTATTATAAAAGTAAACAGTGCGTAAATTAATATAAAAACAGTAAGTTACTTACTGAAACAGTGTTATTAACTGTAAACCAAATGTATCTTCACACAATTAGCTATAATGGCGTCGTTTTTTTTCTCACGCTGAAGAACATAACTGTTCAAGGAGCACTGCACCCACGCGTCCCACGCCTTGAACTAATCGAAGTGTTGCGCCGGCACCGCATATCGATGGAACACAGTGTCCGCATCTAGTACGCTAGTACATAGATATCGTTGTATGGAGATCAATAATTAATAACATAATATGTATGTAGCAGAAATGCTTGCATTTCTGTGTTTCGGTTTGAAGGGTAAGAGAGCCAGCGTAATGTCCGGCACATGAGGCAATCCATCTTAGTCCTCAAGGTTAGCAGCGCATCAAAAACCCTCTAATATTAATAAAGTGAGGTGAGATGTCTGTGGGCGACGGTGACCACATACCATCAGGTGGCCCGTTTGCTCTCCTTATTTAATAAAAAAAAAAAAAAGTACATTCATTTAATTGGCCTCACCGCTGGGGGCGTTTTGTATGACAATTTTGACGGTGGACTGTCAACGTGTTAAACGATGCACAGTTATAATGTGTTAAGGTTAGGACTTCACCGGTCCGGTGACATGCGGCCACGCTTCAGCTCGCTACCACCAATCACAAACGTCGCCCCTCCCTCCCTCCCCCCGTGTGTTTGTTCGCTGCAACCGAACCACAAGGGAACCGGCCTCGTGAAGTCCGATACTACGCGCGATATGAAGAAGGAATCAAATTGAAAACCGATAAACACATTCAGGCCACCATAGTACCTATCTAATCTACATAATTAAGTCTGTACGGAACCCTCGGAGCGGTCTCCACACCAGTGGCAGTCGGTTGGTTTTTATTCTCCTGGTCAGAGTATAATTTTCGATACTTTCTCCTCTGCAGTCACTTGTCGCACCGGCAGCGGTGGATACCGGGACAGGAGGAACCACCTTCCGATTCACCATCCCCGATGTCGCCTCGCGCTGCCTCGGACAGCAGTACACATCTGAAGTGTTCAACGTGCAAGGTCTGTCGTGGACGGTCATGGCATGGCATAGTAATAACATGACTAATAATACGATGACCGAAGAAACGAAACCTTTATGGATTTGGCTTAAGTGCAATTGGGAGTCAGTTGAAGAGTGGCGGTGTGACGCGGACGTGGAGTGCAGGATCCTGTCACGTTCAGGAGACGTGCTACACTCCGAGAAGGGGAACCACTCATTCAGGTTTGTTCGTATTTGTAGTTACTAAACATGCACAGAACATTTTGCAAATCAATAACAGTAAATTAAAAATTAAGAAACCCCGACTCAGGGCCGTAACGAGAGCTGAATTTATGGTAGGGCAGTGAAGCTTTCGGGTAGGTACCCCCCCCCCCCCCCCCCCCCATATTAAGGTCTGTGCTACTCTGTCTATGTCAAGGTAGGGTGGGACAGGACATTGCCCCATAATGCCCCCCTGGCTACGGCCCTGCCCCGAGTTAACATTGTGGAGATCCCCTGACTTTTTCCTGGTCATCATCAGGTCCTCGTGATTCCATTCTTGTGAGAAGGGAGGGCACCATGGTCATAAACTGTACTACTACCGTTCCAGAGATCACTGACATCAAACACAAGTACTCCAAGATCTTGGAAACCTCTGATCCAATTGTTATCACACAAGGCTAAGAACACTCTCCACACATTTCTGTAAAATAAAAACATCCGCGTCATAATCGGATCATCGGTTCTCGAGTTATGATGCCACAGACAAACAAACATACGCGTCAAACTAATAGCGCTCCTTCCCTTCAGTCCGGGGTTAAAACAGCGCCATGAGCAGGTGTGACGGAGAATAAATATATTTTCTTTTGATATTATTTTTCATTCCACAAGTAATATGTATAATGTAGCAGGTAAGTAAGTACTCGTATATTGTACCTATAGTTCAGATTCATTAGAATCAAATAAATAATTCTGATTCTTGTATTATTATTGCAGAGACAGTTTTTGGACATGTATTAGTGAGCTATCATGGGACCTCGTAAAGCGCTTCGGCTACCGCGACTCGCCGAACGTCCTGTTTCTCGGAGTGGAGGTGCAGGTGACCGTCACCAGACCACCGACCCGTACCCTCAACTGACTGACAATCGCGTACAACAGTACAACGCGTGTAGATAGGTCTACACCGGTGCCGAGTCGATCGCGGTAAAATGATCAAGAGTGTTGGTTACTCAGTGACTAGTAGTGTACGGTCTTTGTTGGACTGATGTCGGCGCGCGGAGTAGGTACCCACATCAGACATCAGCCTCGCAGCGGCCGTTCGCGGGGACAGGGACGAGGAACACGTGTTTATGATTATATGTGATGTGTTGCGTCGGTGGCGTCGTGGCTAGGACGCCGGACTCCCGTGCGGGAGGGCCGGGTTCGAAACCAGGCATTGCCATGTTCCGATGAGTTTTTCAGGTTTTTCGAAAGACGAACGGTGAAGGAAAACATCGTGAGGAAACCTGTACACTGAGATAAGCAGTGTGATCTGTGAAATGGGGAAGGCAATGGCGAACCACCCCTTTAAATCTGCCACGAGAGTCGTTCTATGTGATTATAGAAGTACCTTTTCAAAGACTCACGTACATTTACCGACTGTTCTAACGGTGATGGAAAACATCGTGAGGAAACCTGCATGTCTGACCGAACCGCACAGCACTGGGCCCGCTCGGTGGATCATGGCCCGTACCCCCTCGTGCAAGGGGAGGCCTGTGCCCCGACAGTGGGCACATTAATAGGCTGATGCTGATGATGCGCCCGAGTTCACTATTAACGATTATCATAAGATGTTTTAGTCCTTTCGGTATTTGCACTGTATTACGTAACGAAGTGTATGTCAAGTTATGTACGCGTGATGTTTGGAGTACATTCTAGATTGTAAATTAGAACTAAGTGTATGTATAATAATATGAATGTAGTCAGTTAATTATTAGTCTGTTAATGTTGTTCCTTTTAATGTTGTTACACTTCTTTGTTTTTATTTTATTTACTTGTAAGCACGCAAACAGACTACATTCATATTGTCATTAGTACGTACCTAGGGTACCTACTATAAGGACTAAGTATTTGTATAATAAATATTGAACTAAAAACCTTTTGTCTTTTTTTGCTCTTAACTTAAACTACGTGTATTATCAGACGTATCAAGTTTTAGTACCTATTTGTTGTTCAGCCAATATTCTAGCCAGTTTTTATGTTCCTAGATAATACAGTTCATCAGTCTAACAGGACGCTTACCTACGAGTAAGTAATAAGAGATCATGAAGGAAGGAACGCCCGCCGTACAGCGCCATCTGTCGGCACTAGGCACTGTCTCAGTTGTAACATTATCAAAAAAAATAGTTATAAAAACACATACATACTGTGAGACCGCTCTGTCCCGGCTAGAGAAATGGAGCCACCTGATAGTTGTGGCTTGCGTATCGAAGATGGAAACGACGCGAGCAAAGAGAAAATCGACAGTATAGAATGCACCCTATTCTACATGATAGAATAGTCCGAAGATTCCATATCCCATATCGCCACCCTCCTTTCCACTTCGTCTATTAATAGTTCCGTGTCGAAGTTATCATGCTCCATTTTTGATTTCTCAACACGCCCTACCGCGGCTATTACGCGCGTTGGACTGGACGCAAACATGGCCGCTCTAGGATCTCAACTCGCGCGCAACACGCGCGTGTGCTGCGCGAGTCGAGAATCCGGCGACTGCACGCGATTTATGCGCGAGTGGGACAGTCGCGCGTGTGCATGTGGACGGCATGTATAGGCGCCTAGTATCTCGCCAACGCGCGTGTAGATACGCGCGTGTCGGTACGCGCGTAAAACGCTTCATCTGGACATAGCTTTAAAAACGACTTCTCAAACAGAGTAGGTAATACGGCAATAAAAATAAATAGCATATCTGGTTTCTTAAATAATTTATGGTAAATGAATGTAATTTCTCCACCCGTGAACACCGTCTCTATGTCATGTATTAAGAATGAGAATAAGTTTATTTGTGCGGTTAGTTTACAAAAGATTCATACTCCATACACCAGCAGGAACTGAAGCATATGTTATATTAAACTAAATAAAATTAGTGAGCAACAAGTTAGTTATAATAAACGCTGACCTCCGTTCCTGTATCTCGGAAGACAGATCTCTTCTGTGACCAGTGCAAATGAACATGTAACAGAACATGGGAAAATGGAATGGAATTGGTAATGGATTTTAGTATGTAATTGCTATGTTGTTTTTGCTGGACTCAAATAACAAACATGCAGTGTAATGATAGGTACCTGTATTCATAGGTCTAATAATGTCCTGTAACGGGTAAAAGATTCCAGAATGTAATATCTATATAGTTTTGGTCGGATTCAATTAGACAAAATGTACCATAGTAGTTACCTACCTGTTTACTTTAGTCAACATGAATGTGTATTTTCTGCATAAATAAACTCCTTTGTCGTGTCCTTATGAAAAAAACGGCCCGCAACACCTTCACATCTAAGTTTTAGATTAAAACATTGACAAAATTGCTTTAAAATGTCATAAAATTGACGAAATGTCCAAAATGCTGTCGAAACACAACAATTCGTTTTCAAATTTCTCATTTCATCTTCGTGCGCCTGCGCGAAATTTCAATTCTGGCGCGGAATCTTTATTCGACATCTGATTGGTCGAAAAACGGGCCTATTGTTATAATAATTACCAGGAAACGGTGCGCGAAAATTCAAAGTTTTTTAAGGCAAAGTGATCTGAGCCCATACAGCCAAGTCTGATGTAAACAACTCTTTCAAGTCTTTATTAAAAAGCTGGTGTGACACAATTTCAATGCTATTCGGGAGAATTTTCCACGCTTCTGCACCATCCGAACCAAAGAAGAAGGACGTAGTATGGCTCTTAAAAATCCAGCCAGGTACGAATCGGGCTGCAGCGTTTATTTGACTTTACTTCACTGTCCCACACATTATTCACATCTTGTCGAAGTTCTTCGAGCAAGAAACACAATTCTTACTAGAAAAGCACTACTGTAAAACAATTTGCAAGACCAAACGAAACAAAGCTGACGCGGAGACTTTTAACCTCATTGTGTTGTCCTTTTCTTTTTTAGTGAACTCACATACTGCGTCGAAATCTTACCAATCAACTTAAAATTATCGCACTGTGTAATTCTCAACCTAGACATTGGCAGAATCATCGATAAAACGATGGGGCCATATACGGGCCATATTAAACAAATTGGAATTGGAAAATTTTAAACTTTTTGACTCTACTTTTTTAATTTCATAGAAAGTCTACCCTAGATACTTATTTTTTTAGCCATTTTTTACAATTGTAAAAGTTATTAAGGCTTGTACGCACGGGCGCTATATAACCGCGCGTTACTTAGCTTATATCTGACATCAAAAACGTATAAAATCAATAGGAAAAATAATAAAGCGACAAGAATAGCACATGGAATATTTAGAATCGCCTGAGAACAATAATTTTAAATATTAGGTATTTCGAAATACTAGACTGTTCGGTTTTTAGTGGTCTTTGCCTACATTATTTTAAGGTGAAAAAAATAGAACTTTTGTTTTTGGTAGGGGAATTTTAATTGGGTTGAGCGGAGTATTGTCAAGGACTTATCATTTATTGATGGGGACTTTTATAGGACTTTTCGAATTAAGTAAGTATATGACATCATCCATTATGTACAAATTGCATCATTCATAAAAGTGTAGTGGCACCGTTAGGGTTTTATTTATTTTGTGGCTGTTTTCTGTTTCCTTTCCTATGTAAATTTCTTGTGTGCAATCTATCTATCTATTTCTTGCTGAAACTGCTGAAACATAATTTTCGCCAAGTTCTAAGAGTGTGTTCCAAAACAAGTTGAAATTATTCACTGAAATTGTGAACTGTACACGTTCCATTGCACGTTTTGAAAAAAGTTGATTAAATTTTAAGCTGTTAACGCAGTAATGGAACATGCATAGTTGAAAAAGATTTTTTCAAACGATTGAATAATGCAATATTCGGTAAAACGATTAAACACAAACGTAAACAGGTGGACGTTAAATTGGGTACTCATTGGAAAGACGAGCACAATTTAACGAACAAACATCTTGGAGCCGAGAAACTGCTAGCGAAACCTAATTTGAATAATGTATCAGTATTTACTGAACATTTTGTTGCCATACAGTTGAATAACGAAAAGATAGTTTTGGACAGACCGATATATATATATCGGGTTCACTGTTCTAGAATATGCTAAACAACATAATGTACCAATTTCATTATGAGTAGGTATATATTAAAACGAAATATGGTAACAATGCTCGGCTCTGTTATACCGATAGCTTACTTATCATTTTTTTATTACTTACTTATCTGATTAATACTGAAGACTCGTATAAAGATATGTATAATGCTATTTCTAAGTTCGATACTAGTAACTTTGCAAAACATAATCCCTGTCACATGCCCCGAGTAAACCTGTAGTGGTAGATCCTAATGTGAAGGATCGCCTGGGGTGGTACCACCCTCTTATCTATTTCTGCCGTGAAGGAGAAATGCTTGCATTTCTGTGTTTCGGTTTGAAGGGTAAGAGAGCCAGCGTAATTTCCGGCACATGAGGCAATCCATCTTAGTTCTGAAGGTTAGCAGCGCATCAAAAACCCTCTTATATTAATACAGTGAGGTGAGATGTCTATGGGCGACGGTGATCACTTACCATCAGGTGGAATGTTTGCTCGTCTGCTCTCCTCGTTAAATAATTTAAAAAAAAATACCCGGATTATTTAATGATGAAATGGGGGGCAACCCTATTATTGAATTTACTGGTCTGAGAGCAAAGTTATATTGTATAAAGAGTGCTATGAATCAAATAAAGGAAGCCAAAGGCGTATCTAGGCCTGTTACTACAACTTTGGATTTGAGTAATGAAATATTAAGATGTTAAATGAATATGATAAGGTCTATAAAACATGTTTTATATTCACAGCAAGTAGATAAAGTTTTGAGTAGACACGATGACATACTACAAGTACATCTGGATCAAATTCGAACGCTACCGTGGGGCCATTGTGATACGATCAGCTAAGTAAGCTAAGCAGCTAAGTACCAACTGGCTGCTCTTGACTCTGTGGAGAAACGCGCTAAGCGCCTTATAGGTGACGAATCGCTGGTGGAAGCTAGACTGCAAAGTCTGGAACATCGGCGCCATTGTCGACCTCATCGTCGCTTACCATTTGCAAGTTGATTGAGCAACCACTTTCATTACAAGTTAGTAACATTAATGTAGAACGAAAGTCGCAACATATTAATTAGTAACATTAATGTAGAACGAAAGTCGCAACATATTAATTAGTAACATTAATGTAGAACGAAAGTCGCAACATATTAATTAGTAATATTAATGCAGAACGAAAGTCGCAACATATTAATTAGTAACATTAATGTAGAACGAAAGTCGCAACATATTAATTAGTAACATTAATGTAGAACGAAAGTCGCAACATATTAATTAGTAACATTAATGTAGAACGAAAGTCGCAACATATTAATTAGTAATATTAATGCAGAACGAAAGTCGCAACATATTAATTAGTAACATTAATGTAGAACGAAAGTCGCAACATATTAATTAGTAACATTAATGTAGAACGAAAGTCGCAACGTATTAATTAGTAACATTAATGTAGAACGAAAGTCGCAACATATTAATTAGTAACATTAATGTAGAACGAAAGTCGCAATGTACAATGTTATTTCTGTGGAAATAAGAAACATGCACGGCGAAACTGTCCTGCTGCCGGCTCAACCTGCCTCAAATGTGGGAAGAGAGGGCACTGGGCAAAAGTATGCAAAGCTGCGACGGCACCACAGCAGAGCGCGTTCATTGCCCAAAATGAATCAAATAAAGACATGGAAGATGGGGAATCTCAACAATTATTGTCATGCATCGTTGCTGCTACAATTGACCTAAACAAAGCTATGGTGTCGATTTCAATAAACGGTCTTTTTACAGCTAAAGCATTGATTGACACGGGTAGCACCGCGAGTTTTATAGATAGTCGCCTAATTCGTCAACACAATCTACGGATGACTTCGTGCGACCAACATGTAAGCATGGCAGCTTCAAATCTAAAGTCAAAAATAAACGCGATGTGTTCCGTCAATATTGACTTGCAAGGTCATTCATTCCAAGCGGACTTATTAATAATTGAGAATTTATGTACGGATGTTATTATTGGCCATGATATTCTTATGAAGCACAAGACATTAGAAATGCACTTTGGTGGACCTAAAGCTCCATTGAAACTATGTGCACTGTCTCGCGCCAATATTGATCCCGTCTGTTTATTCCCAAATCTCCTGCCAGACTGCAAACCAATAGCTGTCAAGTCACGAAGGTTTTCAGATAGTGACATGCAATTCATTAGCGCAGAAATAAAGAAATTACTAGCTGAGGAGATAATAGAACCTAGCTTGTCGCCTTGGAGAGCGCAAGTGCTCGTAACGACAAATGAAAATCACAAGAGAAGAATGTGTATAGACTACTCTCAGACGATAAATAGATATACACAACTCGACGCTTATCCCCTACCAAGTATTGAAGATGTAGTTTCTAAGGTAGCCAAATACAGAGTATACAGCAAAATTGACTTAAAAAGCGCCTACCATCAGATCCCAATTCTCGAAAAGGAAAAACCCTATACCGCATTCGAAGCAGAAGGAATTTTGTACCAGTTTCGAAGGATACCTTTCGGAGTCACCAATGGGGTAGCAGCTTTCCAACGAGCTATCCATAATATTATCACCACGGAGGATCTACAAGGAGTATACGCCTACTTGGACGATATCACTGTCTGTGGGACAGATCAAGGTGATCATGACCGAAAACTGCAGCGTTTTCTTGACATCGCCAAGCGATATAATTTAACACTGAATCTCGATAAGAGCGAGTTTTCACAAAAAGTAATAAATATTCTAGGATACAACATATGCGGTGGAGTAATAAAACCCGATCCGGACCGTTTACGTCCACTATTAGAACTGCCACTGCCCTCGAACTCGGCATCACTTCGTCGAGCATTAGGATTATTCGCTCATTATTCAAAATGGGTGCCAAGATTTTCTCACAAGATTCGCCCCCTCATTTCACAAGACTTATTCCCTCTAGCTTCGGAGGCCGTAAATGCTTTTAAAGCCCTAAAACAGGAGATAGCCACATCAGCAGTCAACGCGATTGACGACAAAATACAATTCGTTGTTGAAACAGATGCTTCAGATTGTGCTATAGCGGGGACCTTGACGCAAGAAGGGAGACCCATAGCATTCTTTTCAAGAAGCCTCCATAACAGCGAGCGAAATCACCCGGCTATAGAAAAAGAGGCCGCGGCGATAGTTGAATGCCTTCGAAAATGGCGACAATTCCTTATCGGGAGAGCTTTTAAACTGATAACCGACCAAAAATCGGTCGCGTTCATGTTCAATCAGCGTCACTCATCGAGAGTTAAAAATGACAAAATTCAACGTTGGCGATTGGAACTTTCTGTTTATAATTTTGACATCGTGTATCGCCCCGGAAGAGAGAATATAGCTGCTGACGCCCTATCAAGAGCCAACACAGTAGTCGCTTCTACGAATAATTCGGAAAGCACGCTAAAAGAATTGCATAAAACTTTATGTCACCCTGGAGTAACAAGGATGCTTCACTGGGTCCGAAGCAAGAATTTAGCGTATTCCACTGACGATATAAAACGCGTTACTTCAAATTGTCCTATATGCGCTGAAGTGAAGCCTCGTTTCCAACAAAATATTGGGAAACTAGTGAAAGCTGTGGCCCCCTTTGAAAGGATATCGATAGACTTTAAGGGGCCACTCCCTACAGATGGCACCCGAAACAATCGATATATTCTAACTATTGTGGATGAATATTCGCGATTCCCATTTGCCTACCCATGCCCGGATTTGAGTACAAACACGGTGATTACAAAACTAACAGACTTATTTTCTATCTTCGGAATGCCAACATATGTACACTCTGATCGTGGCACTTCTTTTCTATCAAAAGAGATGAAAGATTTTCTTCACCAGAAAGGCATTGCTACGAGCTATACCACACCGTACAACCCTCAAGGCAATGGACAAACTGAGAGATATAACGGAATAATATGGCGGGCGGTACAATTGGCTCTGAAAAGTTGCAATCTGCCTATAACCAAATGGGAGTTAGTTTTAACTCAGGCCCTGCATTCTGTAAGATCACTCCTTTGCACTGCCACCAATAACACACCCCATGAGCGGATGTTCTCTCACGCCAGGAGGTCTTCGAATGGTCAGTCGATGCCCACATGGCTAACTGTTCCAGGAAGAGTACTGATGCGGAACCATAACCGAACCAGTAAATATGACCCGTTAGTTGAAGAAGTTGAGATGTTAGAGAGCAATCCTCAACATTCTCGTGTGCGGTTGAGCAATGGAAGAGAAGTCGTTGTCTCCAATCGACATTTAGCTCCTGCTGGAGAATATCCTATGGAAGCAGATGGAGCTGTTTCAAATAACGACGCCGTGACTACAATTGATGAAGAGGATGAAAGTACGGAGAACCAAAATCCCGAGAATGCTCAAGACAAGGTTGCTCAGCCACAGAACATCACAATGGAGAGCTTGCGGCGCTCTGAGAGAGCACGCCGTCCACCTGCTAGCCTTGCCGACTATGTGACGCAATAAAGAAGCCCAGGAGAATGTGGTAATATTGGAATGCCATTAATTAACCAAAGAAGAAATAGTTGTCAGGGTTTTGATTGTGTCAATTGTCAAAAAGGCAATATGTATAATTTTGTTAAATAAAGCCTATTATTACGGGTATATTCTTTACTTCAATAACGAAAGTCGCAACATATTAATTAGTAACATTAATGTAGAACGAAAGTCGCAACATATTAATTAGTAACATTAATGTAGAACGAAAGTCGCAACATATTAATTAGTAACATTAATGTAGAACGAAAGTCGCAACATATTAATTAGTAACATTAATGTAGAACGAAAGTCGCAACATATTAATTAGTAACATTAATGTAGAACGAAAGTCGCAACATATTAATTAGTAACATTAATGTAGAACGAAAGTCGCAACATATTAATTAGTAACATTAATGTAGAACGAAAGTCGCAACATATTAATTAGTAACATTAATGTAGAACTAAAGTCGCAACATATTAATCATAGTGCACTTTTACCAAACACAATTCGTACTATAATATGTGGTCCGTCAAATTGCGGAAAAACTAACGTAATGATTTCATTACTATTACATGAAAATGGTCTACGATTTAAAAATTTCTATCTATATTCGTAGACTGCATTTCAATCAAAACACTGCTTTCTGACTGAAGTATTAAAAAGAGTCCCAGGAGTCAAATATTTTTTCTTTAACGATACCTAGTTAAGATGTTATTCATCCTAATGATGCTCTCAAATTCCGTTTTTTATTTTCGATGATAATGTACGATTCAATATGGCATGGTACAAGAAGACGCTCATTCTTCACAGGCATATCGGATACGGACTGCTTGACAGGCCTTTCTTCTGCCATGCATTAGGCTTATTGACACTGCATGCGCTTCAACTTGCGTTAGACGCATGCCGCTGTGCGCTGTCAAAAGCGATGCGTGCGCTTAGCGCATGCGCTGTACGCACGCGCCAGCGTCGGTGTTGAACAGGAAGACAAACTCAGTCAAGTGTCAAAGGTGTGACGCGTGCGATGTTGACAGCGCACATAACGCGTACGCACAGCGCATTCGTCTAATCTAACGCAATTGGAAGCGCACCAGTAATTAAGCCAATTGGGGAACATAGTGACGAGGGGTCTTTATCCGCGTGGCCAGGTCGTGCTGTCCGGTTACTCATGGATTAATCGGTCATGATGATATGAGGATTTTTTCTGACGACTGGGAATTTCTTGTTTCCTTGTTCCCGGAAAAGAGTACCTACTATCAAGAACTGGGGCAGTGAAGACTTGGGGACGGAGGGGGAGCCCACTTCTTCTTCACCCGAGGGTGTCAAACGCTGTGGTTTCTCAGTAGTCAATACCAGAGAGTTTTATTCACTACACGTTACGGTTATTGTCAAAACGATTAACGGTCATTCTCAAAAGCAGGCGTTCTCCGCCTAATTTTCGTCACGATTTTCAACCTTAAATTAATAGTCGTATAATTAATTATGAAAAATCATGAAAAGATATATACCTACATCTTGACACGTTTGGCTCTATGGTATGTGCCGTAGGAGTGAGGACCCACATAAATCGGACTAGGTAGCTCAAACTCTTTGTACCTATATAGGTACCTACATGTACAGTGGAAGACATCGTGCTATACTCTGTGGAACCCTGTCGCAATTAGTATATGTATGTAACTTTGTGTGAAATAATTTGAAGTGACAAATAAGTCAGCCTTATCGTGTAGTGTTTCCAAATATGTTCCTTATATTACATACCTACCTAGGTAGGGTATATATCTACGAATGAGTTTTCCTTACTGTACCTGTACCTACATAACAGAGTAACAATAAGTACCTACAATGCCTATACAATAAGTAGCTACTTAGTAATTCCATGCACTAGAGCAGCGGTCGCCAACCGTTCGGCTGACAAGGGCCGCATAGTGGCAAATGTGGGCCCGCACTCGAAATATGAAACATTTATTAATAAACTTGTTCATAATTTTTGAAAATATTTATATATTTATTTATATGTAGGAGCAATGGCATAAAATGAGGACATATAATAAAAACACTTAAACGAGATCTTTAACGTACATAACTGTACTCAATTATACAAAATTTAGTGAGACGTTTGAGGCTGTATTTGCGTGGCTATTTGTTGTATGTGAGCTTTCATGTTTCTAGTTGAAATATGAAAATACTTGTTTCACTCAATCGACCAGCACGGACGGAGCGCGGTTGGCAATTGCGATCACAGCTTAGAGTATATGTCCGAGATTGTCATCGCGCGCGGGCATTTCGTTCGTTCGGTCATCGGCACGGCAGGGCCGCGGCCGGGAACAACTCCCTCGTACGGTAGGTTCACAACGCAGATCGCAGATCGGCCGACACGGGCGCGCTTACCTTTAAATGCACGCTTGCTCGAACTTTGCGCGTGCATAACGCAATTATCTATTTAGATATTATAGACTTTCATTTACAAAACGGCCACGGGCCGCGGGTTGCCAACCGCTGCACTAAAGAGGTTGGTTATCTTTTTATATCGAATTATGTGATAAAATTAGTGGTATCAAGGTATCACATGTTGTATTAAACAGAATGGTTATCTTTATAAACCGATTATGTGATAAAATTATTGGAATTTAGATACCTAGGAAACTACTGATATCAAATATTATTTCTTGGTGCGTTTTGTTTTTTTGTTATAATACTTAATGATTAAACATGTAACTCTTCTTAAACTAAGTATCACATATTCAGACTGACAGACCTACATCTCGATCCCACTCATCCACGATCCGTCTGATTCCACCACTCCCCAATCTGTTTTAAGGTTCCGTACCAGAACGGTAAAAATTGAATCCTTATGTTGAGACTTCGGTATCCGTCCATCCATCCGCTGTCACAGCTATTTTTCTCAGTAATTACTAACGCTATCAACTTGTTTGGCACATACTTAATTGTTTCATTATAGAACTCGCTTGCCCGCATCGATAGAGTCTTTCACTGTAGTACATACAACTTGCCAATAATATTACTCTGGGAACACCAGTGAATACTACCAATTTTATTTATTATAAAACAAAATCATTTTTATTTCAGACACAAACTGTCCTTAAACATTATTGGTAATAATACTTATTAAGCATTTCGGCCCACTTAACCAGTGGATCTAGCTTGATGACACATCATTCCAGTGTACAACTTGCTTATTATTTATATTATTAGCAGGCAGCTAGAATCAGTCAGCCTGGTTCTTCAAGCTTCGTATTTATATGTATTTATATGTATGCCGCGAGCTTAGATTGTAAATGGCGAGCCTAAATTGTACTTCACTATTTCCTTTTCTATCTTTTGTTTGTTGTTTTCTATTTGTGCAATAAAGTGTATGTCAGCGAAAACAACAAGTGACGTCATAGTGCACGTGCAATGCCCACCTGCGCTTGTGACGAAGCAAACACGCAGCATCAGCCGATACCACGTCATGTCGCCCGCCACTACCTGGCCTCTATAAAAGCGGGCCAACCATCGTTGTAGTGGCCATCGTACCCCCAGAGAAGGAACGTCAGATACCCGTCACTGAATCTATATTCGCACCGCGAAAGAAGGAAATGAACAAAGGCTTTCTGATGTTCTCCCAGGACAAGGGACATACAAAACTGCCAACTGGCATCACGCCCTGGAACGGGCTCCCCACGCCCCCTAGGGCACGTGAGAAGATTTCGACCGGAATGTGGGATGATTCTCTAGCGGCTCGTCGACGAGTCGGTTGACCCGTGGCTAGATAGTATCGAGTAACTAGACAGTAACTAATTTTCCGTTAAATAACTCTAAAATAAGTTGATTGAGTAAATATAATTATTAAATTATATTTCTCTGGTTTTTAAAAAAGCAAAAATAGAACCACAGCGTGAGGACAACCCATAGAATGATAGCGGGCCATCTATGCCCTTACCCTCAGATCTGACAAGTATTTTACTTACTTACTTAAGATTATCCATACTACTGGATCGGACCATGATACGGATGACGTCACGCCAGAAAGAATAAACAATATACCACTTTAACAAAAAGAAACAGGACAAACTGTGTTGTCTTTTGTCCCTTAAGGTGTAACACGTTTTTGTTTGTTTGTCACAGTTTAAACCGTGACTAACAAACCGCGCTGTCAGAGTGTCGGTCAAGGTCTATGCACATTTTTAGTCATTTTGGTGAAAATACTGTGATTTGACGATAAATATTGTTTCATTCCTGTGAAAAACAATGATCAGTGATGAACAGTGATCGAAAATATGTTGGAATCTCATTTCATGCTTAAGTAGAACAAGTAGCACTTTATATAGACAGACAGACAGCTATACAGCATGATAGAATGACAATAAAAGGTGTCAGTGGTAAATTAGTATCACAAGGGTATCTATTTTTAGATTTAGATTATCAAGTAATGATTTTTAATGAAAATTTTTACGTTTTTAGGAATATATCTTGTTCCGCTGATGGAATTTTAGGCGATAGGTAGTTTAGGCTCTATTTAGAAGAATACGATTTCGAGGTAGACTTCGACCCGGAAGTACGCAACGACGCAGCCGCAGATGTGTTAAGTCGAATACCGTTAACATCGAACGATTTGAAAAATATTAAGGAACAAGTAGTTCCTGTAATGACACGAGCTCAGAAACGTCTTTTACAGACTAAAAATGACATACCAATACAAGGTCTACCCACCGCCAGGACTGATCACCCTGCGGTTGTGGAAGTACTTAAGAAACCCAATGACATGGTAGAAATAACTTTTATAATTAAAAAAAAACGCAAAGAAAGTAGACAAGCTAAAGAAAACTATTTCTAATGCGGAATATTGTGCATACGTATCTTATCTTATCTTATGATGGGGGCCGGGAATAACCCAGCGGCACTTCGACCCTTGAGGATATTTTGTGCCTACCCCATGTTACACACTAGTCATCTCTGTGTGCAGGTTTCCTCACGATGTTTTCCTTCACCGTTAGAGCAGTCGGTAAATGTACGTAAGTCTTCGAAAAATACGAAAAACTCATTGGTTCAGGCACTGCACGGTTTCGAACCCGGACCTCCCGCATGCGATTGTGCATACGTACCTACGCACTTAGCGATTTATCTAGATCCGGTCATTATCCGATAATTATCTACTGCGCAGGTGTTAGTTATGAGGGATTTAGATTAATTATATAAGCAAGTAAGCATAGACGAATTACTCATAATAACAAGTAATTCAATGAGAATTATATAAAGATACCTGGAAAGTAATATACAAGGAATATGTACAGATTGTTAATTACAAAAGAAGTATCTAGTAGTCTAGGATAAAGATGAGTAAAAATGTATTTTAAATGACTTCCCACATCTGTTACCCACTAGTGGCCACGCTGGCATAAACAGAATGTTGAATAATATTAAGAAACATTATTTTTGGTGTTATCGAATACGTTAGGAAATGTAAGCATTGCCAAATTCACAAAAATACTAATAGACAGACCAGGGAACCAATGGTAATGACATCCGCCGCAAGTAATACCTTTGAACGAACTAGTCTAGACATTATGGGTCCTTTACAGGCTGGTGATTATGGTTACAAGACGTTCTTACGTTGCAATGCGATCTACCAAAGTGTATCGAAGCTTACCCTTTACAAAGGAAAGATACAGAAACAGAAGCTAAAGCTTTCGTAGAAAACTTTATTTTGAGGTATGAATAACCTGAGGAAATTATCACAGACAAAGTCATCTGTGATGATGACGGAACTGTGCCACTTGTTACAAGTGAAAAAGCTCAACTTCATATCATCACGAAACATTAGGAGATTGAACTTATAAAAACCTACTCATACTCATACCATTTTTTGCTTTTCATGTGTTACAATTGGTCTTAAAAAATATATATAATGTGATCATACATGAAACCCTGAGTAGGGCACCGGAATATAAAATAATTATAATAGTAATTTATTACTATATATTTTTTCTTCTAGCATTTATGCTACCGGGATGAATTAAATTAAAAGTCATTATAAGTTATACATAATTGATTTTATAGTTAAGTATTGGTTTTATCATCAAAAAACTCCTGCAGTGAATAGAAACATTTGTTAAGAAGATACAACTTTAATCTTTTATTGAATATCGAGTCTTTTAATTCAATGTCGATGATTTGTGAAATTTTGTTATATATTTTTACAGACATAACGAACGGTCCAGAACTGTGTAGATAACGCGGAGGCGTAAGCATAATAAGCAGCAAGTGCTGTTTTTAAGTCAGTCGTTTTCTTTAATTCTGCTGGGCACTTTTCGGCAGACCTGTCCCTTGGGAGAAAAAGGTCAAATATCTAGGAGTCACTCTTGATAGAGGTATGACCTTCGAGCCACACGTAAAACGCGTCCGCGACCGCGCAGCATTCATTCTCGGCCGGTTACACCCGATGCTAGGCAAGGGGAGTAAAATGTCACTTAGAAATAAGTTGACAATTTACAAAACTTGCATCCGTCCAATCCTCACGTACGCAAGCGTGACATTCGCGCACTCTTGCCACATTCGCCGCCTTCAGGTTATCCAAAATAGGTTCATGCGTAGAGCAACCGGTGCTCCATGGTACCTACGTAACGTAGACCTCCATCACGATTTGGAACTCCCCACGATCGCTCAATACATGAAGTTAGCGTCTCGACGCTTCTTCGAGCAAGCTCCCCACCACCCAAACCCTCTAGTAGTAAGCGCCGCCGCTTATTCGACTAACGGTTTACCGACATCCCGTGGACGACGTCGGCCTAGACACGCGGCGACCCGCTTCTGGCGCTTACACGCGCTATCGGCGTATTCCAGGCCGCTTCTCCCCGACCCCTCCCTCCCCAGCGACGTCCTAAGCCGAGGTCCGTACCCACCCCCACCTGGGTGCCCTTAGGCAGTCGCTTCTTATAGTAGTTTTTAAGTCCTCCTCTAGGCTGGAGCGCATTTAGCGCTCGCCCCAAAAACCCCGGTGAAGCTGTAAAGGTCATTAGGACCAACAGCAATTATCAGTACGAAAAAAAAAACATCTGCTGGGCGTATGTGGAAATTTGTAATTTACTTATAAATTTTTGTACACGAGCTTTCCAATTTATATTTGTATCAATTACCAATCCTAGCAATGAGGTGTCAACGCATTCTAATTTAGTATTATTGAACAAAAAAATTATTTTTAGAGGGGCCTTTTGATACGGTCTGAACTGCATTATTTTAGTTTTATTAAAATTGAGTTCTAAATTATGGTCATTTAACCAGTTTACAATTTTAGTTAATATGTTACTTAGATTATTAATAAAATTATTGTTATCTGTACACGGTAGCAAAATGGAAAAGTCGTCAGCGAATAGTACACTCGATACGTCTAGTGTTTTCGGTAAATCATTTATGTATACGAGAAACATTATACATCCTAGCACACTACCTCGCGGTAATGAGCTATTCATACACTGCTTCTCCGACCTGACGGTGTCTACAGCCCCGTCTGAGAGTCGTGGTGTACCACTTCAACGTACTGTGCTCGGTCTGTAGGTAACACGTACATCTAGGTGACTACCTTAGAATTCAATGTAACTGGAGCAGCTGGTACTGTTCACAGTGAAACTGAGTGTACGCCGTAGGAGTTGGTTATTGGTAAGCTGTGTTCTTTACCATACATTCTACAAAGTGGTGCAGATCCCTAGTGGGCACACATATGATGATTATCCATTAGAAATGTAATATAGATTGCAGAAAGCACAAGCTGACGCTAGAAATAATCTTTTACGAAGTAAACAACTTAGAAAACGTGTTTATGATTAAAAATGTAATCCTGTAAAATATGGTAAAGGAGATTTAATTTTAATAAGCAACCAATTGGGAGATAAGTTAGATGACGTTTATAATGGTCCCTTTGAGGTTTTAGAAGACCTTACACCAAATGTTAAGATTTTGAAAAATAATAAAGAATACCTTGTACTTACATACACATAATACAAAATTGTTTCACGATAATCAAGGAGAATAATATTAATAGGTCAAACAAATATTGTAATAATTTTATGATGAAATTTGTAGTGTTAAATAAGTTTTACATTTGCAAATTTTCTTTCATGTTAATTTTTTTTCTATCGATCCGGCGGGGGTTGAACCCGATACTTTTCACGGGAGTTGTAATATAATAATGTAAGTTTTACCGCGACATTAGAGTTTACCGCAAGATACCGGCCAAGTACGCAAGTACCGCACATGAAAGGAAGTTTCGCAATAGCCTTAACTTAGTTTCAACAATTATACTGTGTCCTCGACTGCAAGGAACCATTGTGCAGTAAACACCTCTTAACTTAGTTTCAACAATTATACTGTGTCCTCGACTGCAAGGAACCATTGTGCAGTAAACACCTCTTAACTTAGTTTCAACAATTATACTGTGTCCTCGACTGCAAGGAACCATTGTGCAGTAAACACCTCTTAACTTAGTTTCAACAATAATACTGTGTCCTCGACTGCAAGGAACCATTGTGCAGTAAACACCTCTTAACTTAGTTTCAACAATAATACTGTGTCCTCGACTGCAAGGAACCATTGTGCAGTAAACACCTCTTAACTTAGTTTCAACAATTATACTGTGTCCTCGACTGCAAGGAACCATTGTGCAGTAAACACCTCTTGACTTAGTTTCAACAATTATACTGTGTCCTCGACTGCAAGGAACCATTGTGCAGTAAACACCTCTTAACTTAGTTTCAACAATTATACTGTGTCCTCGACTGCAAGGAACCATTGTGCAGTAAACACCTCTTAACTTAGTTTCAACAATTATACTGTGTCCTCGACTGCAAGGAACCATTGTGCAGTAAACACCTCTTAACTTAGTTTCAACAATAATACTGTGTCCTCGACTGCAAGGAACCATTGTGCAGTAAACACCTCTTAACTTAGTTTCAACAATAATACTGTGTCCTCGACTGCAAGGAACCATTGTGCAGTAAACACCTCTTTAGCTATCCTTCTGTGTCTCTCCAACCAACGAACTTAATATTACAGTTGCAATTTACAGAGTTTTAGCTTCGAATAAAAAGCACTTTCGAAAATAACTAGGTACGGTTAAAATGATCGCTGCTGCTTGGACATCGACTGAAGCGAACGTCATTTCTCTGGATATTGTAGGGTTAGGTATGGACACGTCACATTATTGTGACACAGCACAATAAAATGTGGTGCAATACTTGTTGTCGGCAATCTTATCTAGCGATAAAACCATAGCATTAGCTCTACCTATAATCATAAATAAAGTCATACCTGAACACTAAACCCGGCCTGTTATTTCTAACTACAAGTACACGCCGGCCGTGTTTTGCACTTTAACACATTCACAGTCCAGTGCCTCAACACTGCTCAACGCTGGAGGCTTTTTTTATGACAATTTGACAGTGGACTGTCAACGTTTATACATGCCAAAATAGATTTCACAATTTGTACATACATATATAAATAACAGCTGAATACAATAATAATTATAACAATACTTACTATAATGAAAAGAAGAGATGTACTACATGAAAAGAGAAATGGACAGCGAAAGGAAAGGGGATAGGGGAACAAGGAATTTCAATCACTGATTTGAGGCTGCGAGAGGGAGTGTGTGTGTGGGAGAGAGAGAGAGAGAGAGGGAGTGTGTGTGTGTGTGTGTGTGTGTGTGAGAGAGAGAGAGAGAGAGAGAGAGAGAGAGTGTGGGAGAGGTACTAGATTTTGTCTAAGGGTGCCAAAAATTCCGACTTTATCTGACACTCCGCCATACATATAAATATTAGCTCTTGCATCGTTAGTATCCGACCGAAGCTTCGGCTTCGGCTTTGGCCACCTTCGGCCAAAAAAAACACCTACGGCCAAACCTTCGGCTTCGGCCAAAATGGGCCGAAGTTTTGGCCGAAGCCGAAGGTTCCTAACAAACGACGAATTCGAACGAACTTTTACGAATGAGCAGAGAACATTATTTCGAAATGTTATAATTTTTCACAAATCGCAAGGTCATTTTGATGACCACTAGATCAACTTCTAGAGAAGATTACAATTAAGGTTTTTTATCTTCTAGAGAAGATAAAAAACCTTCAATTTTAAAGTTTTAAAATCAAATCATTTAAATTAGCTTGTTCAAGATTGGATCTTGAACAAAATTCTTAGAGCTTTTAAACCTTCGGCTTCGGCTTCGGCCGAAGGTTGTGCCGATAGCCGAATAATCGGCTTCGGCTTCGGCCAGAAATCGGCCTTCGGTCGGACACTATGCATCATAGATCAGATTAGTCTTGCATGGCTCTTGCTCTTGTACTATTTTCTTCATAATTTTTTTATTGATATGTCTGCGTATTACGACGCATTATTTAACCCAGTATTAGTTTAGCTCCTGTATGTAAAGTAAAAGTCCTTTGGTGTAAACAATAACAAGTGCTTAAAACCTTAAATTGTGCATTTGGTCAATACCTAGGTATTATTATATAATCCCCTGTGACACTGTAATGTCCGGCTGAGGCCAACAGTAGGTAGGTACCTACAGTCCGTGTCGATAATAATAATTGATTAATAAATTATCAAAGGAAATGTGTAAGTATTAAGTACAAGTACTTACTAATTCCATGATTTATCATTCAATATCGCTGGAAATAAACGCACAGCCGTATCTAGGCCCCGCTGCGTCGGGGGCCTCAATTAGGTGTCTATTTTTTAAATGAATATTTTTGTTGCTTAAGTAGAACAGAAAAGCAAACGGGCCTCATGGTGGTAAGTGGTCACGTCGACAGTAGACACCTCACCGTACTGTACGTACTGTATGTTACAAGGTTACCGATGCGCCGGTCGCCTTGACAACTTAAGATGGAGTGCCTCATGTGCCGGTAATAACGCTGGTCTCCTTCAAGCCAGGAATGTTTTATGACAGATGTAACTAAAAGGGTGGTAGTGGGGTAAAACCACAACAGGCAGACGTGCACAAAAACATACCACCTTAAAAATGCTCGGAGTTGACGAAAAATAGACTCGTTGTGTTGCTGCTGTCATGTTCCATGGAACAAGCCGCCGTGGTTCTAGTACCTAATGATTTATTCGCTTTCCTCACAGAAAAACGATAGACATACCGACATTTCACGACGAATCGAGGACTACTATGTTGTAGGTTACATAGATAGTATAAGTAGCAGCTCAACCTCGTGGTGCTTTGTCACTTTAACTGAAATAGATATATTTTTACTCCTGCTCCTACATGCGCCGCGCTGTCCAGCACAGCGCCCCCTCCCTGCCGTAGATTACATACCTACCTACGGCGCTGCGTGTTTATCATTATCTTATCGTAATCTGTAATGCCCAACCCTGGTCTATCTGCAAATTCCATCATATATAAGTCGTGAATTGTTCGCGAACTGAAAGTGTACAAAAAGTATTCAGTCCAGCAGATCACTCCAGCTGCGCAATAACATTATATATTAGTACATAGATATCATTGCTTCCAACCTAATTAATTATAATGGCTCGAACACTGGACATGTACTGGCAAGACGAATGCCCAGATGTGCGAGCGCGCAACGCGCGGCTGCTGGAGTCGCGGCACCTGGCCGACTGCGAGCTCGCGGCGGGCGCGGCGCGCACGCTCGTGCCGGCGCACCGGCTGCTGCTCGCCGCGGCCTCGCCCGTGCTCGAGGCGCGACTATACGGCGCGTCCGCCGAGCGACCCGCGCCCGTCGACCTCTCCGACGTGGAGCTCGGCACCCTGAAAATTGCTCTCCGGTGAGTTCAGTCAACATAGTCAACACAGTCGCGGCACCTGGCCGACTGCGAGCTCGCGGCGGGCGCGGCGCGCACGATCGTGCCGGCGCGCCGGCTGCTGCTCGCCGCGCCCGTCGACCTCTCCGACGTGGAGCTCGGCACCCTGAACATTGCTCTCCGGTGAGTTCAGTCAACATAGTCAACACAGTCGCGGCACCCGGCCGCCTGGGCGCGCGCCCCTGTCTTTTCTCATTATTTGCTTTGGTGTATACCGGGCCTTAACATCCGGTGGCGTCTGCCTTCCTTATAAGTACAATAAGAAGAAGACGTTCCCAGGTACTTACTGCGATGTTTGTGTGTAAGTAGGTACGGAGCGAGCGGGAGGGAGATGAGTGAAACCACCGAGCGATGGATCGAGACTGATTTATTAGTAACATAAATGCACCATACACCACAATTTCCCCTCAATAACCGACAGACTACGTAACTAAAAATATAAAACATAACAGTGACTATTCTAAATAAAAACGCTGTGGAGGGCGTCTAACTCTGCGACTCCTTGGTGCGCCTAGATTAGCGTCTTGCTCAGTATTAGCGGATGCTTCACTTTCACACGAACTTTCTGATTCGCGACCAGAATTAGACGCCAACTCCGAGACTGGTTGATTCATCATTATTTTGAAGCAAAACACTAGGATTAAACAGTGGTACAAGATCTATAATGTCGTCATTATCTTCTGCTTCTTCGTAAGGAGGCGAAGGGGGTCTTTCAATGGGGATGCAAGCGGTGACGCATGAGGTGTAACCTCTTGTGAATTTGCAGTTATTGTTTTATTTTCATTACACTGAGATGACGTCATCACTTGTAACTGTTCCTCCTTCACCTCCTTTTGCCCCTCTGATAATTCTAAATAACAACCATCAAGTATGGGATCATAGCTATCTGATTCTGATACACATGGAATTTTAATTATTTGATCTATATGACGTCTATGTATAAGTATATCATCATCGAATGTAACCTCATACATATTGTTACCAATACTTACTTACAATCTCGCCTTTTCCCCATACTTCCTTATTACACTTCCATTTCTTACACATCACAATATCACCCATCGAAATGCTGCGTTCTTTACCTCCAAACTTTATTATTTGTTTATTTTGATTTTGTTCTACAATTTTTTTAGTGTCTGGCTTGATCGAGTCCAAACATGAACGCAATTTATGTCCGAGCAACATTTCGCTGGGCGACTTTTGTGTAGTTGACTGTTCGCTATTTCGATAGTTTAACATAAATCTACTTAATGCTACATCGATAGCGGTTCCTTCGTATAATGCCTTTTTTAAACATTTTTTTACCAAGCCGACTGCATTTTCAGCGGCACCATTGCTACGTGCGTGACGTGGTGGTGTTAATTTGTGTAAAATTCCATTTTTGGTCATAAAATTCGAAAATTGTTCGCTCGTGAATGGTGGCCCGTTATCAGTTACTATCTCGTGAGGTAGCCCGAATCTAGCGAAAGCTTCACGTAATTGACGAATTGTCGCGTCCGCACTAGTTGTGCTCACCTTACTCACTTCAATCCATTTTGATTGCGAGTCAATTATGACATGGTAATATATTTTTTTAAACGGACCTAGAAAATCTAGATGTAATCTGTACCATGGTGTTGTTGGCCAAGGCCATGGCACCAAGTTGCTCTTGACCGGGTTAGGTCGCTCTTTCAAACATACTTCACACGACAAACACATTAACTCAATATCCTTGTCTATGCTCGGCCAATAAACATAAGCCCGCGCTAAGGATTTAGTTTTCACGATACCCTTATGACTTGCATGTAATTGCTTCAATATATTTTTTTGTAAAACTTTCGGTACTATAACCCTATATCCAAACATTAAACAACCATGCTCAGTTGTAATAAAATCTTTTCTATTATAAAAATTTATATATTCGTCCGATAGTTTTTCGTATTCTGGCCAACCATGTACCACATAACCATATATTTTATTTAAAACCAAATCTTTTTTTGTTTGTTCCGCGATTTCTTTAAAAGATACTGGCGATGTCGACTCAATACAATAGGAAACATTGCAGTCAGCATTGCTATTAACATTTTTTCGTTCCTTACAACTACGGCTTCTACGTCCTTTAACGACATGTCCGTCATAATATTTGCCGCCCTTGATAACGAATCCGCTAAACAGTTTTCTTTCGATCTTACGCATTTAATCGTATAATTATATTCACTTAAAATTATAGACCATCGCTGTAAGCGCCCCGCCATCATCAAAGAATACCAGTTTTTGGGCCAAAGTAAAATGCCTTCCATACACATATTCATGAAATCGTTGCACTCCAAAAATGACTGCTAAACCCTCTCGACAAATCTGGCTGTAATTACGTTCAGACGACGTACCTAAGTGTGCGACTCGCGTGCGCTATGGCGCGCACACGCCCGTCAGGCAACTCGTGCGCAAGCCACGCCCCCACTCCGACCGGCGACGCGTCACAGAACAAAAGTACTGGCAGAGATGGATTGAAATGTATTAGAACATCTGATTCCTTTAATGATTTTTTTTTATGCTGTTAAATGCATTTTCACATCTATCTGACCAATCCCACTTGTTTCCTTTTTTAAGTAACGCATAAAGAGGTTCCATCGTGATGCTAATATTTTTAACACATTTCGAATAATAATTAATCATACCTAAAACGGCTCTCAATTGTGAGATATGTTGCGGGCGTTCCGCAGCCAACACTGCGTCTACTTTTTTTCTCTCAGTATGCAACCCTTCGGCATCAATCACATGCCCCAAATAAGTTACCCGCTTTTGAAAGAAGCAACACTTATCTCTGGTTATGAAATGAAAAATGAAAAAAAATTAAAAAACGTTTATTTGCCCTCAGTGCAATACAAATATAATATAATACAATAAAAATGCAATAAAATTATAATATGAAGGCAAATGGGTCCATGACTCAGCATAATGGCTGACGACGGGGTGTCGTCAGCCGCTGGTATTCTGCCATGGCCCGACATAACACAACATCGAAACACACAAAATGACAAAATTAACAAAAACAGAACAAACACAACAATTTTTATATGGGGATACCAGCGTCCCAGAATTGCCTTGTCAACAGCCACCCCGAACACATTTTTTGGAACAAGGAACGAGACTTTGTCAATGCACCACGGACAGGTGGCGGTAGATCGTTCCATATTTTGGAGGCAGCGTGTTTAAAGCAACCCTGGGTGCACACTAAGGAATGCACAGGAAGTATAAAACGGAAACCTCTATCTCTAAAGCAATAATCCTCGTTGACAGTTATGCGCAAGCCACAATCATCTAATATTTTAAAAACTTTATATAAATTATGGATGTGTTCTTGTGTAGTTTCTCCAGTTATTATCAAGTCATCGACGAATATACATAGCTACATGTTTCATTGTAAACAGATGATCCATTATTCGTTGGAACTTATTTGGTGCGGTCTCGATTCCGAAGGGTAGTCTATTGTAAACAAAGTTTCCACTATGCGTCACGACTATCGTGACACGGCATTTTTGACACAGAATCTAAAAAAAAATGTCGGTAAGCACTACGTAAATCGATTTTACTGAACGTTTTCCCTCCTCGAAGGGTCGCAAATATGTCCTCCACACGAGGGAGGGGGTATTTATCATCACAAAGGACCGGATTCACCGTTACTTTAAAATCACCACAACGACGAAGGTTCCCCGATGGTTTCTTAACAGGTACGATCGGCGTTCCCCACGAGCCGACGTCCTCGACCGGGCTGATGATGCCTTCGGCCTGGAGTCGCTCGAGTTCCGCATCGACCGCGGGGCGTAGCGCGTGCGGCACGACGCGCGCCCGCTTCCATATGGGCGCCGCGTCCGCACTCACTCGCAAACTTACAGTGCCGCGATTGAATGTCCCGATACCTGGCTCGAATACATTTTTAAATTGTTTTATCAAATCCTTTAAAACCGTTTCGCTTTCATCACAGGACACCTGTGCTATCATCGGTAATGAAATTTCTAATTCGAGCATCCATTTTCGTCCAAGTATCGGAGGGCAATTTCCATTATCGATAACGTATAGTTTTGAAGTAAACGATTTATTATTGTTGACAACATTCACGGGCATCGTACCGACAAGTTTAATTTTTTCACCACTATAAACCGTTATCATTTTATCGGTTTCACATAATGGCCTTTCTTGAAAAAGCTTATCGTAAGTAATTTTGGAAATTGCACTTACCGAGCACTTTTACACACGTGACTTATGTGGCCCACTTTTTCACACTTGTAACACGTAGCACTGACATACGCACAATCATCGGCCGAATGCTGCCGCGAACCGCACCGATAACACTGTGACATGCCTTGCGAGGCGCGCCCGGCGCCGCTGCCGCCGCCCCGGCCGCCTCGAGAGCGCGGCGCGCGCGCCCCGGCGCCGGCGCACGGCCCGGCCGGCCCGGCCGGCGCGCTGCCTCCAACGAAGACGCCAAAACCACAGCTCGCTGGAATGTCACCTCCCGTTCCGTCAACAATCGTTGCCTATACTTGTCGTTTCTGAGACCGTAAATGAATTGATCACGCAAATTTTCTTCTAACGATTCTTGACCTTTGAATTTGCATGTTGTAGCTAATTTTTTTAATCGCAGAAGATATTCATTTACGCTTTCTGTAGACGATTGTTGACATGCACGAAACTTCATTCTCTCCGCTATTTCACTCGACTTCGGGTTTAGGTGATCGTCGACAAGCTGCACCAGTTCATCGAATGATTTTTTTTCCGGTTCACTGGGACTGCAAAGCACCGTCATACACCACACTTACATAATAATACTCCTATCTCAAAAATTGAGTGTCATTTTTTCGTTCCAGATACATCTACACGGATGACCTCACAATAAACTCTTGTGAGGATGCTTGTGCACTATACCGATTTGCAAGCCAGTACATGATGAGGGGCCTACAGGCGCTCTGTGCGGAATACTTGATGGAGAACGTCAAGGCACAAGACGCCTGCGCCTCCTATGAGCTGGCAAAGCTGGTCGGGGAGAGCCAGCTGGCAGAATTATGTTTAAAGGTGAAGATTTGCCAATGGGCAATGTGAACATTCTTCTTCTTGTCTTGTGAGCTAACCACATTCAGTATTGTAGGCCGCCTTAAATGCCTGAATGAATTTTTAAAAATAAATATAAATTTTGTTGAACCAAGTGCTGAAAATCTTAAATAATAATAATAATCACTTCCATAATCCTAAATATCTACGTGCTGAAGATATTTAATGAAAGATTTTTCACAACATGGTGTTCAATGAAGAGTAGTTGGCGAGTAGTAGTTAAAGTCAACGAGGAACAGTTTGCTCCCAAGAACTCTTCATTGAACTACTGGGAACTACATAAACACTTACAGATAATATAAAGTTCTTTACAGCTAACGATGTTCAGACTGGGTATATGTAGGTAATTTGTCTCCTCATACGTCTGATATTCTATCCCATCTCCTACCTGTGTTTGAGCATATCAGACCTTATTTGCATTATCAACTTACTAAAACTATTTCAGACAATGGAAGAAAAAACAATAGAGGTTCTAGAGGCGAACAGCCTAGCCGAGGCCCAGCCGGAGACGCTGGCGACTCTGTTCGCCCTGGAGCCGCTGAACATAGACTCGGAGCTGCAGCTGTTGGCCGCCGCCGAGCGGTACGTGCGCGCGCAGGACGGGCCGCGCCGGGAGGGGGGCGACGCGTCTCGAGCGGGGCAGGTCAGTGTTCAGTGACGTCTCACTGACGCCGTGAGGTGACTGTTCTCTCTACAGCCGGTACACATAGAGTCGGAACTGCAGCTGCTGGCCGTCGCTGAGCGGTACGCGCGCGCGGCACCGGGAGGGGGGCGACACGTATCGAGCGGGGCAGGTCAGTGGGGTCAGTGGCGTCTTATATAGGACGATGTACGGTGCGGAAGGAATGCCGGATGACGTAACAACCATACTCGTATTAGCGGCAAACCAAACATCCGCTCCCAGGCCCGTACCGAAGCGTCGTCACAACTAATAAATATCATACATATAATACAAAAACTCTCACGTCACTCTCATAATCCCCTAGGGGATGAACAGTACAGGGAGTAGACAGATGACCTGTTATTTAGTATCGCAATACTGTAACAAAAATGGAACGCCATCTTTAAAAAATAAATTAGTCGTTAACCGAAAGTCAACGTGTTTTAATAGGTTATGGGCAATCCCGTATTTTTTCAGTTATTTCTAGTTGTTTAAAGTAGTTACAGTTTGAAGAAGTGTTTGATCTTTCGTGTTATCATGGCTGCTAACTATATTCAAAGCTTTCCGAAGTTGAAAGGCCGAGAAAATTACGATGAGTGGAATTTTGCGGCAGAGAATTTGTTATTGATCGAAGGCATTGTTCACTATATTAAAACAGTGGCCGGCGCAGAAAGAAAGACTGCAGATGAGGAGAAAACAAAGGCGAAGCTAATATTGACAATTGATCCCGGATTGTACGTGCATATCAAAGAAACAAGCAGTTCTGAAGCGTTGTGGAAAAAACTGAAGAAATACTTTGTTACGACATTTAATCTCAATACGCCAAGAAAACTGCGATTCCATGACCTCATACGTAACGCAAGTTGTCGAGACAGCTCAAAGATTAAAGGGCACAGGATTTACAATCACAGATAAATGGATATGATCATTATTATTAGCAGGGTTGCCAGAAATATATTCTCCAATGATAATGACGATAGAACACTCCGGAATTCAAATTGCCGTAGATGTTATATAATCGAAACTTATAGATATGGGGGTTTCAAATTTCACCGATACGGATTCCAGTCATTTCCAGTGGCGCTCGCATTCGCTGCGAAAAAACATGGCGGCAAGTCATCGAAATCGAAAATGACATTGACAGGTGAAAAGAAGACCGAAATAACGTGTTACAAATAGTCGTCATTTCCAGTGTCCATTACAGAAAAAAAAGCAATCGAACGCTTTTAGTGTGGTATTTCTAAGCGGAGAATATAGTAAATGTGAGTGGTACGTAGACTCCGGCGCAAGTGCACACATGACTGCAAATAAGGAACGCAAACCTTACGCCGAGTTTATCAGAGATTACCTACTGTTGCAAATGATATGAAAGTGCCAGTTTTGTGTTCCGGAGATGTACAGATAACGACTGTAACTTCGACATCACAGTTAAAGATGTGCTATACGTCATGCCAAGCCCAACAACAAACTTGTCAGTGAGTGAACTTATCAAAAATTGAAACAGTGTTGTTTTTGAAGATGGACTCTGTTACATTCTCAACAAGAAGAATGTTTTGGTTGTAACTGCAGAGTTAACCAACAGTATTTACAAGCTGAAAATAAATGTGACAGCTGGCAGCACGTCCATCGCCACCTTGAGACGGAAAAACCTGCCATACTCTTTTTAACGGAGACACAAATATCCTCCCCGGCCGATACATCTTACCTCCACTACCCCGGTTACAAACTTGAGCATGTATTCGTGCGACGTGCCGGAGTGTGCATGTTCGTTCGGGAGGATATTTGTTGTCGACGGCTTAACAGCCTTGAAGCAGCTGACCTGTCAATTTTATGGACCCGCATTGACTACGGTGGTCAAACTCGTATCTATGCGGTCCTATACAGGTCTCATAGCGGTGACGCCGAAACGGACAGGCTCTTTGAGAGCATCCGGGAGGCGACCGACAGAATTCTCGAGCAGTATCCCTCCGCTGAAGTCGTCATTCTTGGCGATTTTAATGCCCATCATGCTGAGTGGCTGGGATCCCGCAGCACCGACCATGCGGGCCGTACTGCTCATAACTTTGCTCTGGCCTATGGCTTCTCTCAGCTGGTTTCCACTCCAACTAGGGTACCAGATATTGAGGACCATACTGCATCCATTTTAGACCTCCTGCTAACTACAGAATAAGAATCGGAGAAAAAATCTGCCCGATTATCGGTCCTACAAAAAGTATGACGTGGGCGGCCCACGTCATACTTTTTGTAGGACCGATAATCGGGCAGATTTTTTCTCCGATTCTTATGACCGATTTTGTGACCGACTCAACGCACACGGCCGTCACTTTGTCTGTAGCTTTCGAGGGAGTAGCACGTCATGGAGAGTGATAACGTATACCATGTCATGAATCTTAAGAGGAAGTTGGATATACAGAGGAAAGTTTGTGTTTTATTTCTGACCGACTTTTTGTAGGACGTGTGCGTTATACTATTGCAATCAGTACGTTCTATTTTCCTCCTACAAAAGGTCGGTCACCGTTTGTCGGACGTGGGCGGGCACCCTTATGATGATAAATGAACTTAACTGTGAATAGAAATATTATCCTTGGGCAGATTAGAAGTCTAGCTTATCGTTCCACACCATTTCACTGCACACATCGGCATTGTTACCAGTTTTTAAAATAGTTTTCTGGAGATCATATTGCTTACAAACACAATCGCGTACTTACTGATAAGCGTCTGGAGTGCGGCGAAAGTTGTATGCTATATACTGGTAATATTCGGCGCGCGCGGGTCGCCCGCACCGGCAGTCAAGTGGTTCTGTAGTCATTGCAGTGAGGCTCCCTCCCCCCACTTGAAGTCAGCGCCTCGTGATTAGCCGCAGCGAACCGAACCGGCGCACATAGTTCGGGCCTTAGTTCCCACTTTTCTTCTTAAGATTTGGTGGACAAACGTGATAGTATAACACACTACATTAAATACATTACATACTATATAATTACATTTTTAAAGTGGGTAAATCTGTAAAATTGAATTGTTGTGACTATTCTATTGCTAAATTGCGATTAGACAGAGACCGGAATGTGCTAAAGAGCGTGAAAAATGTGAATTGTACAGAATCGCGAAATGGAAAAACTCAGAATGCGATGAGCATCGACCAATTCCAATTTGAGTGGGTGACCGCTGCCATATTTTTATCTGACCCCTCCATAAACCGTCGGTCACTGGTGCTTATTTTAAACTAGTCGTTAGGCCTTGCAGAGGCCTACGGGGAGACTAACCAGCTCTGACAATGGGTCGGCAACTAACACAAATGAGACAAGAACTTGCTACTAACCACGAGAAAGAGATTCCAAGATTCCAGGTCGGTCGGAAGGTGTCCTATATTAACCTTTTATTCAAAATAGTATAATTTATCGCAGACTCCAGCTACTGCCAGGGATGTTGGGGAAGAGTCAAGCGGGAGCGGCGACAGTGATACTCCAGCGGCGGCTGACTCGAGCAATGCTGCCCCGGCGACGGCTCACTCGAGCAATGCTGCCCCGGCGACGGCTCACTCGAGCAATGCTGCTCCGGCGGCCGACTTTAGTCTATACAAGAAAGGTATACATTAAAGTTAAATTACATTGAAAATTACAGTGTCAAAGTAGGCTTGAAGCGTGATAAACTTAGTGTACCTATGTTAGTGTGAGTACTGAGTAATACATAAAGAAAGCAGAGTAAAGTGTATGGCTAAACAATGGTAGGTACACAGGTGATCTCTCGAATGCAGAAAATAAACACATAACTAGCACATGGAGATGGGGGAGGAGAGTTATGGATTAGTGGAGGGGGAGGAGAACGTTCTGGGGGAGAGGGAAATCGGGGCGAATAAAACGTCTTGAGGGTGCTGATGATTGTGGTGGCCAGGCGCTTATGAGAGGATTCGGAGCAACAAGCTTTATTCAAAATTTCGATAAGATTGTAAGGGTCCAAATTGAATAGCTGACATGTAAGTTCATGGTCTAGTCTGGGTCTGTCATAACGTGGACATTCTCTGAGCAGGTGGTCGATAGTTTAGATTTGATCGTCATCGCATGGGCATCGATCGGAAGGGCAAATCCTCTAGATGGTAGCCGTGGTTACTGAGTAGTTGTGTCATAAGGATTGATTGATTGATTTTGAAAAGTCTTTATTTTAAAATCAACAAAATACATGTTAATTAACTAGTTAACAAATATCATATAAAATAATTATTTTTTACAGACTAATTGTGTCATAAGGGGACTGTGCAAAGTAGGGGGGTTTATGAAGATTCGCAGCCGATTTGGCTGCAAGATCCGCGGCATCATTCCCCGGGAAGTTATTGTGGGCTTTGATCCAAAAAATATATAGGGATTGGAGATTAGTTTATTTGTTTGTTTATTTACATATTTCATAACAACACTAAGAGTTATCACCAAACGTGTGTTACATGTCAAGTTACATTATACAACATTGCATTTTATATTGGTACTGAAGTAGGAGGAGCGGTCATTTCAAAATAACGTGCGGCCGAGGCCAGGAGTCTCGACTCGGTGTCCGCGAATAGGTCCAAGGAGCTGTTCCAGGACAGCACCGCGTTGGTGAGGGACAGGGCGCGGTGCAGCGGGGCGGTGGCGAGCGCCGCGGTGCGCGCGCGCGGCGCCGCTAGCAGGGGGCTCGGGGCGCGCGGGCGCAGGCTGTACTGAGGAACAGGGGATACGGACAGCGACACGTAAGCCAGTAAGAATGGGTTACTTATTTCACCCCTGGTTAGTCTTAGGAAGTACTTAAAAAGGGAGAGATTCCTTCTGACTTCGAGTGATCCGTAGTCGACCATGCCGAGTATGAACAAGGTGGGGTACGTGTATAGGTCGTAGCCATATATTATTTGTAAAGGAATCGAACAAATGATTTCTGAATCTTTTCCACCATAAGGACATACCGATTATCATCAGGGGCCCACACAATGGTTTCCAGCCTACTCCTGACAAAGGAATTATACAAAACGGTGGCTGCACACTGACCCGTAAAACACCTAGACTGCCTCATGATGAAGCACATGGCCCTCCGCGCGGTGTTACATGTGTCAATGATGTGATAATTAAACGACAAGTGCGGATCGAACTATGTACCCAGATCTCGCACAGTGGTCACTCGGTTTAGCTCTTCACCGGAAATCCTGTAGTTCCCATAAACTGGGTGGATTGCGCGCGTATATGACATTATTGTAAATTTAATTATATTCAGTTCTAGACCATTTCTATGTCCCCATGCGCATGCCCTGTCGATATCCCTTTGGAGTGATGCACAGTCGTCAATGCCACGCACTGGCAGGGCCAATTTGACATCATCCGCAAACACTATTCAAACAGAGTTCCTTATGAATGAAGGCAGATCGTTAATAGCAGTGGACCTAGGTTGCTGCCTTGGCCAATGCCAGACGTGACCCGATAACTGGTTGACTTTGATGTTTCGTATTGCACAAATTGCTCTCTGTTGGTAAAGTAACTAGAAAAGAAGTACAATAAGGACTCAGAGAAACCCGCAATAGCCATCCTCTTCAGTAATATGTCATTGTCTACCTTGTCAAAGGTCTATCAGAAGTCGAAATAGGCAACATCCGGTTGTATACGCCGATCAAGGTTTTCTGCAATGAATGTGACCATATTCAGAAGATTAGACATCGTGGATCGCTTGGGTAGAAAGCCATGCTGTTCCTCGCAAAACCAACCGCGCAATTGGTTTCCGAACACAGAGAGTACGGCAATGGGTCTGTAGTTAAATACATCTGATTTTGGGCCACTTTAATGAATCGGTAGAACTTTAGATGTGTTCCATACAGATGGGATATGAACCAATTTTCAACGACAAATTGAAAATATGTAGTAGTGGTTGGACGAATACATCTCGACAGTCCTTAATAATGAGTTGTGGCACGCCATCAGCCTCGATCACGCGTTCTATGTTTACAAGGCGGGCGGCGACACGCAGTTGGTCAGCGGCGTTGGCGGCACTCGCGGCACGTGCGTCAAGGAGTGTTAGAGGAGTGAAGATGCTTATGGATGGAGACAACGAGGGGATTATTTCTGTATGGGTTTGAAACTTCGTCAAGTCCAGACCGAGAATCTAAATAGATAACAGCCCTGGGTATTTGATTGACAACGAGCCAAGTGATGGCTCGTGCAAGAGCTAGAAGTTTGCCTTGTACATTCATTATGAAGTTTTAACTCTTTTTGGTGATAGTGAGATTATTGGGGGTGTAAATGACAAAGGCTGCACCTACTTTAGAGTCGTGTTTACTACCGTCAGTTAAAATACGGTGAGCTTCGGGATCTAAATATAAATTCGTCGTGAGTAGAGATTTTGTTGTAGATAATTCTAGTTCTATGGGCCGGGTGTAAGAGTTCAGAAGGGTGGGAGTGTTTCTCCACATCGAGCAAACGAGAGGTTCCGGGGAACTTGGAGAGCTGAATGTCATCGACTTCAAGGATTTTATTAGGCAAAGGGGTGAGTTGTAAAGGACTGATGGCAGTAAAAGTGTTCAACGTTCGAAAACCTCTGAATATTTTGATGGCAAAGCCCCGTTGCAGAGAAAGAAACCTTTTTTCCGTGTATTTGTATTTAAGGACGGAATGCCAGATGGTAGCAGCATATGTGATGATTGGCTCAACGACCTGTTGAAAAATGATTCTAACGATTTCGTGGTGGATGTCCCAAGTTGGGCGAATGAATGTTGAAAGTTTGGTATAGATTTTTAGGACCTTGTTAGAGATATATTCGACGTGCTGTCTGAATCGGAGTTTCCGATCGATGATCACTCCGAGAAAGTCAGACATTACAATACAAGTGTCGCATTACAATACAGGTGGTGGCAAGCCAAGCATACCCTGAACGGGTACTACCACCAGCAGTTGCTCGGGTTAGTCGGTTTCATACGACACGCTTAGTTTTTTTATTTGACTTAATTAAAGTATTCACGCTTACACGCACTATCGGCATGTTCCAGGCCGCTCGTCCCCGATTCGCCCTCCCCAGCGACGTCTTAAGACGAGGTCCGTACCCACCTGGGTGCCCTCAGGCGGTCGACCTCCTCCAGGCTGGAGCGCACTTGGCGCTCGCCCCAAAAACCCCGGCGAAGCTGTAAAGGTCATTAGGAACAACAACAGCATTAGACAGTTCGAAAAAAAAACATACAATCAATTATTGTATAGGTAAATTAAATATGCTTCTATGTAAGTATAATGTCTGCCTGTCGTCTAGCACGTCTTCTCCCAATAGTTCGGTTGACAGTCCGGGTGGCCGGACTAGTGAGACTTGTTTGTCCCATTAGTCCGGACGTGCAATTCAACCGATATCTTCGCTTCGGTGTTGATGTGTTTCGGCAGTGTTTATAGAAGAGGTCAGTAGGCACCCACTCACTAAGCCGATATGCTTCACCTTCGGCCTCAAATAATTGTTGCATAAATAAGCTATCACTGTCCGCGTGTTACAGGCGCAGGCGCGTGCGCACGCGCAACCGTCAGCGCAGTGCGCGCCGCGGTGCGTCACGTGCGGTTCCTCACGCTGCGCCCGGATCAGATCGCGGAATGTTCCAGTCTGAGGTTGCTGCTCACCAAAGATGAATTACTTAGCATTTCCATGAACATTATGTCGATAAATACCTTAGAGCCCATGCCAGCAGGATTCTCAACTAGCAGGATACCAAGAAACCAGGTAAATTATAGGTGCCGATTATTATTATATCACACGATTGCTTACCGTCAGTTGCACGAAATCTTAAAAACAAAGCCATTTAATCTACGCCATCCTATCTATATATCACTAAAATCGCGTTTGGACACGTTCGTACAATTCTACATTCGTACAATTTTTCCTAAATTGTTTTCCAAATTCGTACAAATAGGTACTATGTGAGTCTGCATTATAGTTAACCAAGGATAGATAATCTTTCGTATAATTTCTATTTACGTACAGCGTCATTTTAAGTAAGAGTAAACAACTAAAATAACACAAAAGAGGCACTTCTCTTAACAAGAAACTTAGTCGCTTTCTAGTAAACGTTGTAATTCATCTGTACTATTTCCGTATTCATCTGTACTATTTCCGTGTGCATTATCTCTGTTCACTTCTGTAATATTGTCTACATGTGTAATTAAAGATAAGCATCTTAATTTGTTTAGGCATTCCTAAACTGTGATTTGTTTATCCAATAATTCATTCAATATTGCAGCAATCTTTTTGTTTTTAACACTTTGTGATGGTTTTCTCTTTTTCATCTCTATGTTATGTATTGCTCTTGAAATTTTAAAATCGTTACGTTGTGCCTCTTCTTTTAAAAACGACACTACGTAAGGAAACGAATCCTTTAATGAACCAATTTCGCGGTTTAGTTTTTTATGCCAGCCCTCTAGGGTGTTGATTGTACGGTATTGTTCGCCGTAACAGCTTAACATTAGGACCATTTTTGGGGATATCCACTGACTCTCAAAATATTCTATGAACAATCTTATTTTCTCTGTTTCTTTCATGGATTCTTTAATAGTTAACCATGCTTCGGGAATATAATAAGTGGGCAAAAGTGCAAGTGCGATTGTTAAATACATGAACTTTAATTCAGCAAGATTTTCCATTTTTAAAAACTTTGCCTTACGTACAATGGCCTGTGAATAATGGAAATAACAACCTTTACAGTCAGCTTCTGGAAATACTTTATTAATAGAATTCATCATGGCCATCTCATAGTCAATGTGAAAAACTTTGGGTTTCCAAGTAGGTACTTTGTTTAATATTAAATTTAGCATTCTCGTATAAGTAGCTTCGGTTTTATTTGGAAGTGATATATAAATTAATGGACATATATGTTTGGGCAATTTTGGGTGCTTTGATATCTCCATGTATTGAATACATCTGGTAGAATGGATCAGGACTAGATTGGAAAGTTCCATCTCCAAACAATTCATCGACAGATGGAAGTAATTTCATTGCTTCAACTGTCATGAAGATAAGGATTTTATCATTGCTGCCATCATTAATTACTAAAAATTCATTTGCCAAATGATCAGGAACCTCCACCTCATTTAGATGTGTATACTTAAGCTTCTGGACTTTGAATCCTTTTTTTCTACATAGATAGAGTCCACTTTTTAATGATTCAAATGCAGGTACGTATTTTAAAAAGTTAGTGCCTTTGTCCATTAAATCTTTAAAACTTTCATCGTATATTTTCTTCATTGGTGTACACTCCGTTCTGGCTCTTTTTCTACATTTGTCTATTGTTTTTTGTACTTCAATATCTATACTGACTGTACATGTGTGTTTTTTACTTTCTCGCAAAACCTTAATGTTATTAACATATAGGGTAACAGAAGCACTACACACATTACGATGTACACACCTCCAAATAGTGGTACCGCTTCTATTTGTACATCCTAAATAAAACCGGTAATCATTTTTAATTAGCACTGGCTTACCCTTTTCACTGTCAATAAAATAAAATTCAGTAAAATTACTTTTATCAGTTCCTGGATCTGTATTTGCAGTACTAGCACCACACGCTTCACAAGACTTCGTTAATGAACTTATTTCCATGTTGTAAGGAACTGGTCAAGTGAAGTACTCGTACTCACATAAATGCACGTCTGGCTTTCATAACGTTAATCTCAAGAACCCACTTCAAAAACTTGTTGTGAAAATAATTTCCTCCTCAACAAATAACATGACATGAATATGACAAAACTCAGATTTATTTCATTAACTTTACTCTTTATTTAAAATTTTTGTAAAGAGATCCGTTAACTTCACATTAGAATACTTGAAATCAATTATTTTTTTAAAAGTCTGAAACTAAAACTAAAACTGTACCATTCCTTGCCTGGCTTCATTCCTTGTCGTTCCTGCAATGTAATCGAGTAATCTAATGTATGAATGTGAAATTGTACGGATGTGGAATTGTACGAATGTGGAATTGTACGAATGTGGAATTGTACGAACGTGGAAATTGTACGAATGTGTCCAAAGCCCTAAAATCGGAGCGCCCTTTCCTCTAGAGTGTAGAGTGATGCTGATAACTCATGCTTGTGTTGTACGCATTGTATCATACTAATGTTGTGCAATAAAGAGTGTCCATTCATTGATTCAGTGATAAGTGAGTACTGACAGCGAGCCTAAGGTTTGGGCCATGGATGTGTGCTTCATGTTTTCGGCAAATGCGCCTAATAATTTTGACAAGTTTCGTACATTGACATTTCAATGGCCGATTAAATATATGGGGAGTGATTACCTTCTCTGCGGTACGGGGCGATGTTCACAGCGCATACGCTAACTGGTAGACGCGGGCCGCATCCTATCATAAGCATACCATCTAACGACCAGCCATGCAAACAAGTTAAGGTAAATTTCAAAATCTTTGCTCTAGATATAACAGAGATGACACGAAACTTAAGGAAGCCTTAACAAACTCAAATCGATAGTAATTAGAGGTGAGACGGTGATTAGGGCTACGGATATGAGAATACGGCTACGCGCCTGAGAATGACCGAAATACTATATTACTATATGTACCTATCTTTATGTACCCTATAATACCATATGGAAAGTAATTTGCGGGTAGGACTTGACCATGTCCACTCCACAAGATCGGTGGGGCTCGTAGCCAGTTGCGAGCACGGTTGGGCGCGGTCAGTACCGGGACGGGTATCGACTGACGATAGACGTTATCAACTGAGCCTCTCCGTGCCTCGGAGAGCGCGAGCGCGAGTCTGTGAAATGAGTTCATAGCAGTTATCAAAAATGTTTCAAATCTCTTTGTCATGAAGATAGATATAGAGACAACGACCTCAATATATAGACGACCACGTTCATAGAAACAACGTGTTCCAAAATTCAAGCCCGCGCACTGACGCCATCTAGTAGGATATACTAGATCATAATTTGAAGTCGTGGTGATAGATTTTATACCGTCGCCTTACGCAAGCAAGATATACGGTGCTCGTGCGCAACAATGATGCACCAACACCCCGCTCATACCGCTCTGGCTGCGCAAGGTGTGCGAAGATTGAGCTGAAGAATGTACTACGCAATGGCTAATTAGATTCCTATATTGACTTTGTCATCCTTTGCATTTAATATAAATGCATCATTGGCAAGATTATCTTACAAGCTTATAATAATCACATTCCAGACTTATTTTTATTTCGGTCTGCTGTGACATAATTTCTGTTTGACGTTAAAAATGTACGTATACTTAGGCACGTAGTGTTGTAGCGGCGCCAAGATCAACACGATCAAGCCAACCGCCGGCCCAATGGATCCGCAATGAAACCAACATGGCGGCTGTAGTAGGTAAATTCGCGCCAAATTCGAAGGATAGATGTCGCTTACTCTCAATTTTAAGTCTGGAATGTGGTAAGTATGCTTAATAACAATTTTATTTTCAGGTGAGGTATTTTCGCAGTACCGAAGTGCACAAGACGGCATTTTTATTTGTAGTACTCTAGTAATAGAATGAGAACAAATCAATCCCTAAAAGGAAGAAACAGAACACAAACTTATTTCAATGAAATGATCGCATTATAATCTACCCGCACACTGCGACCCCTGTTGCTTAATCTATGATATTATGTGTTCTCTTGTTTTAACGCGCGTCACTGCACGAGCGTGTTGATTTACTGAATTAACTCGCCATTACAAAATTATTATAAAAGTAAACAGTGCGTAAATTAATATAAAAACAGTAAGTTACTTACTGAAACAGTGTTATTAACTGTAAACCAAATGTATCTTCACACAATTAGCTATAATGGTCGGTTTTTTCTCACGCTGAAGAACATAACTGTTCAAGGAGCACTGCACCCACGCGTCCCACGCCTTGAACGTTTGGCATCGAACTAATCGAAGTGTTGCGCCGGCACCGCATATCGATGGAACACAGTGTCCGCATCTAGTACGCTAGTACATAGATATCGTTGTATGGAGATCAATAATTAATAACATAATATGTATGTAGCAGAAATGCTTGCATTTCTGTGTTTCGGTTTGAAGGGTAAGAGAGCCAGCGTAATGTCCGGCACATGAGGCAATCCATCTTAGTCGTCAAGGTTAGCAGCGCATCAAAAACCCTCTAATATTAATAAAGTGAGGTGAGATGTCTGTGGGCGATGGTGACCACTTACCATCAGGTGGCCCGTTTGCTCGTCTGCTCTCCTTATTTAATAAATAAATAAAAATAAAAAAAAGGTACATTTTGTATGACAATTTTGACGGTGGACTGTCAACGTGTTAAACGATGCACAGTTATAATGTGTTAAGGTTAGGACTTCACCGGTCCGGCGACATGCGGCCACGCTTCAGCTCGCTACCACCAATCACAAACGTCGCCCCTCCCTCCCTCCCCCCGTGTGTTTGTTCGCTGCAACCGAACCACAAGGGAACCGGCCTCGTGAAGTCCGATACTACGCGCGATATGAAGAAGGAATCAAATTGAAAACCGATAAACACATTCAGGCCACCATAGTACCTATCTAATCTACATAATTAAGTCTGTACGGAACCCTCGGAGCGGTCTCCACACCAGTGGCAGTCGGTTGGTTTTTATTCTCCTGGTCAGAGTATAATTTTCGATACTTTCTCCTCTGCAGTCACTTGTCGCACCGGCAGCGGTGGATACCGGGACAGGAGGAACCACCTTCCGATGCACCATCCCCGATGTCGCCTCGCGCTGCCCCGCACAGCGGTACACATCTGAAGTGTTCAACGTGCAAGGTCTGTCGTGGAGGGTCGAGGCATGGCATTATAATAACATGACTAATAATACGATGACCGAAGAAACGGAATCTTTACGGATTTATCTCGAGTGCAATTGGGAGTCAGTTGAAGAGTGGTGGTGTGACGCGGACGTGGAGTGCAGGATCCTGTCGCGTTCAGGAGACGTGCTACACTCCGAGAAGGGGAACCACTCATTCAGGTTTGTTCGTATTTGTAGTTACTAAACATGCACAGAACATTTTGCAAATCAATAACAGTAAATTAAAAATTAAGAAACCCCGACTCAGGGCCGTAACGAGAGCTGAATTTATGGTAGGGCAGTGAAGCTTTCGGGTAGGTCCCCCCCCCCCCTATATTAAGGTCTGTGCTACTCTGTCTATTACATATTAACATGTACCTAAGCATTTACAATAAATACACATTGATGGTATTTTCAAGGTAGGGTGGGACAGGACATTGCCCCATAATGCCCCCCTGGCTACGGCCCTGCCCCGAGTTAACATTATTTTATTTACACTTTATTGTACGACAATACACTTAATAAAAAACAATTAAAATGAGACATTGTACAAAGGGTGAACTTATCTCTAAAAGAGATTTCTTCCAGCAAACCCGCGAAAGTGAAAGATGCGTTATAACTTATAATTTAGAGGTAGACAGACATAGAGTGTACGACCAATAAAAATAAATACAATATATAAAGACAACTATAATAAATATGCATATATACACATATAAGCACAGATATGCAATAAGTGGCAATAACTATAGAATAAATATCTCTAAAAATACAATACATATTATACATATACGTACATACATATATAGTACATACATAACATTGTGGAGATCCCCTGACTTTTTCCTGGTCATCATCAGGTCCTCGTGATTCCATTCTTGTGAGAAGGGAGGGCACCATGGTCATAAACTGTACTACTGCCGTACCAGAGATCACTGACATCAGACATAAGTACTCCAAGATCTTGGAAACCTCTGATCCAATTGTTATCACACAAGGCTAAGAACACTCTCCACACATTTCTGTTAAATAAAAACATCCGCGTCATAATCGGATCATCGGTTCTCGAGTTATGATGCCACAGACAAACAAACATACGCGTCAAACTAATAGCGCTCCTTCCCTTCAGTCCGGGGTTAAAACAGCGCCATGAGCAGGTGTGACGGAGAATAAATATTTTTTTCTTTTGATATTATTATTATTCCACAAATAATATGTATAATGTAGCAGGTAAGTAAGTACTCGTATATTGTACCTATAGTTCAGATTCTTTAGAATCAAATAAATAATTCTGATTCTTGTATTATTATTGCATAAACAACAGGTATTGGACATCTATTAGTGAGCTATCATGGGACCTCGTAAAGCGCTTCGACCACCGCGACTCGCCGAACGTCCTGTCTCTCAGAGTGGAGGTGCAGGTGACCGTCACCAGACCACCGACCCGTACCCTCAACTGACTGACTAGATAGGTCTACACCAGTGCAAAGTCGATCGCGGTAAAATGAACAAGAGTGTTGGTTACTCAGTGACTAGTAGTGTACGGTCTTTGTTGGACTGATGTCGGCGCGCGGAGTAGGTACCCACATCAGACATCAGCCTCGCAGCGGCCGTTCGCGGGGACAGGGACGAGGAACACGTGTTTATGATTATATGTGATGTGTTGCGTCGTGGCTAGGACGCCGGACTCCCGTGCGGGAGGGCCGGGTTCGAAACCAGGCATTGCCATGTTCCGAAGAGTTTTTCAGTTTTTTCGAAAGACGAACGGTGAAGGAAAACATCGTGAGGAAACCTGTACACTGAGATAAGCAGTGTGATCTGTGAAACGGGGAAGACAATGGCGAACCACCCCTTTAAATCTGCCACGAGAGTCGTTCTATGTGATTATAGAAGTACCTTTTCAAAGACTCACGTACATTTACCGACTGCTCTAACGGTGATGGAAAACATCGTGAGGAAACCTGCATGTCTGACCGAACCGCACAGCACTGGACCCGCTCGGTGGATCATGGCCCGTACCCCCTCGTGCAAGGGGAGGCCTGTGCCCCGACAGTGGGCACATTAATAGGCTGATGATGATGCTGCGCCCGAGTTCACTATTAACGATTATCATAAGATGTTTTAGTCCTTTCGGTATTTGCACTGTATTACGTAACGAAGTGTATGTCAAGTTATGTACGCGTGATGTTTGGAGTACATTCTAGATTGTAAATTAGAACTAAGTATATGTATAATAATATGAATGTAGTCAGTTAATTATTAGTCTGTTAATGTTGTTCCTTTTAATGTTGTTACACTTCTTTGTTTTTATTTTATTTACTTATAAGCACGCAAACAGACTACCTTCATATTGTCATTAGTACGTACCTAGGGTACCTACTATAAGGACTAAGTATTTGTATAATAAATATTGAACTAAAAACCTTTTGTCTTTTTTTGCTCTTAACTTAAACTACGTGTATTATCAGACGTATCAAGTTTTAGTACCTATTTGTTGTTCAGCCAATATTCTAGCCAGTTTTTATGTTCCTAGATAACACAGTTCATCGGTCTAACAGGACGCTTACCTACGAATTGATGCATATGTCATGATTATGTGGGTACCGACATTGATTAATGAAACCAGTCTTTGTCCAACAAGCTGTGGTTTCACCATCATGGTGACAGCGGTGGCTTTTATTTAATTATTTCGATAACAACTCGCGTTAAATCGAGCGTGGAAGCGTGTAACGTGTTACCAGGTTAATTTGGAACGTAAATTGTGCAGTTTACATAATGGAACACGCTCGACCTCCAGCGGAACTGTGTCTTGAGGGTGGGCCGGCGAGCCGCGCGGACGCTTGGCGTAAGTGGCACAGGCAGTTTCAAATATTCCTAAAAGCGTCAGGATTACACAAGGAAGAAACTGCTGAAGTTCAAGCTAGCTTACTCATCGACTTGATCGGTTCGGAGGGATACGACATTTACTCGACTTTCAAGTTTACCAAGGAGGCAGACCGCGACGACATCACCAAGATCGTTCAAAAGTTTGACGAACATTTCACGACAAAGCCGAACACGACAATGGTTCGATTTAAATTCTTCACCAGAAATCAAGACAAAGGTGAAAGTATCGACGATTACGTCACTGCACTTCGATTGACAAGCCAACATTGTGAATTAGAGCGTTTGGAAGATGGGTTGATAAAGGATCGTATTGTGTGTGGTGTCGTGGAAAGTTCAGTGCGAGATAGATTGCTGCGGACGGACGATTTAACGTTAGACAAGGCGGTAAACATCTGTCAAGCGAACGAGATGCCAAACGAAGAAAATCGTCAGATCGAAGTTGCAAAAGCGGGTGGCGGTGAGTCATCGAGTGCATCGGCGTCTGGGAGCCGGTTAATGCACGACATAGTAATGCACAGTCTTGGATTGTACACCGTGGAATGCGCGGGCACGGAATCGAAACTTTGGCCTTGTCGCGCCTTCCATGCTGTACAATACCGGTTGTATATTCCGCCATGTACACCAAATGTACGGGGCGGAATGCACATCATGGAACGTACACCATGGAAAGCACAACCATTGAAATCAATGTGACGTGGTTTCCGCGGTGTACATTCCACGCTTTGCATTCTCGGGCGTACATTACGGGTACAGACCGGGGCATAGCTCGGGACTTCCCCTTATTAGAAAGCCAATCAAAGTACCTATCGCATTCAGACGCAGTCTCGCTTCATGTTCCTTTAAAATAAATAATAGTGTTATATATTTTTTAAACTGTTCGATACCGTCGGTGTCGATTTCGTTTCTTTAATTTTTTCTTTATTTTTTTTATTTTGTTTAATGTTCCAAAGTATAAGTAAAAAGTTAGGTTTGTTACTTAATGAATAAAAAACGGTTTAATTTTAAGTGATTTTTTATTTTATATTTCCTTCTTCTTGCACCATCAGGGGGCCTCGCGAAATGTACCTTGCCCACATTAAGTTTAGGTCCTGCGCCGCCACTGTCTGGAGATATAGTCACTGGCCTGTACATGTGCCGAATATCGCACATAATAACGTACTTATGAGTACGAAACAGTATTAAAATATCGAATAAGGGCTTTTGTACAACAGGCCCGTTGCATAATATATAATTTAGACTGGGATTTTTGAACGCACGAGCACTGCCATCGAAAACGGCGCGCAATTTATTTGTTAATCGTTCGATTTTTAATATGCCGTGATGAGGCAAGAGATACAAAGGCACCTCACTGGGCTGGCAATCATTCACGTGTATTTCCTTGGCATGGCCAAGTCTAAGGTACTCGTTAATAAAGCCAACATATAGAGAATGATAAGTATGATCCTTTGCAAAACGCTTTTCCAAACCATAAAAACGCTGCAATGCTAGGAAGAAAGAATCGAAAGCGTTAAGCTCATTAACGTCTACCTTTGTAGGCATTTTAACTTCGAATCGATTATGTATTATTTTAACGGATTGCAAAAAAAAACCCGTTCACTGTAGTCGTGTTCTGGTAATGACTCATGAAACACGTCTGGAACCTTCTCGGTTTCCCAAAATTATTTTACATAGAGTTCTGGATCATGACCTAGACTCTCTATTGCGTGCATCGCAACAGACAAGTTACAATGTGAAAGAATGTCACCTGAAATGAATTAAAAAACAGTGAAGATAATTTATCAACAAGAAACGTAAACAAATTCTTATCCCAAAAAAAACCGTATCATATGAAAACATAAATAAAAACTTCTCAATAATAAAAACGCATCTTCTAAAAACTTCACAAAACCTCCTCCAGTAAAACAATAATATGGAAACTTAAAACTTGAAAATGCAACTTCTAGAAACTCCCGGCTCCTTCAAACATATGGAACATCCCGACGCTACCCTGGAAAAGGGAACGAGGCTTAAAAACGACTTCTCAAACAGAGTTATAGTGGTAATACGGCATTAAAAATAAATAGCATATCTGGTTTCTTAAATAATTTATGAAAAATGAATGTAATTTCTCCACCCGTGAACACCGTCTCTATGTCATGTATTAAGAATGAGAATAAGTTTATTTGTGCGGTTAGTTTACAAAAGATTCATACTCCATACACCCGCAGGAACTGAAGCATATGTTATATTAAACTAAATAAAATTAGTGAGCAACAAGTTAGTTATAATAAACGCTGACCTCCGTTCCTGTATCTCCGAAGACAGATCTCTTCTGTGACCAGTGCAAATCAACATGTAACAGAACATGGGAAAATGGAATGGAATTGGTAATGGATTTTAGTTTGTAATTGCTATGTAGTTTTAGCTGGACTCAAATAACAAACATGCAGTGTAATGATAGGTACCTGTATTCATAGGTCTAATAATGTCCTGTAACGGGTAAAAGATTCCAGAATGTAATATCTATATAGTTTTGGTCGGATTCAATTAGACAAAATGTACCATAGTAGTTACCTACCTGTTTACTTTAGTCAACATGAATGTGTATTTTCTGCATAAATAAACTCCTTTGTCGTGTCCTTATGAAAAAAACGGCCCCCAACACCTTCACATCTAAGTTTTAGATTAAAACATTGACAACTTGCTTTAAAATGTCATAAAATTGACGAAATGTCCAAAATGCTGTCGAAACACAACAATTCGTTTTCAAATTTCTCATTTCTTCTTCGTGCGCCTGCGCGAAATTTCAATTCTGGCGCGAAATCTATATTCGACATCTGATTGGTCGAAAAACGGGCCTATTGTTATAATAATACCCAGGAAACGGTGCGCGAAAATTCAAAGTTTTTTTAAGGCAAAGTGATCTGAGCCCATACAGCCAAGTCTGATGTAAACAACTCTTTCAAGTCTTTATTAAAAAGCTGGTGTGACACAATTTCAATGCTATTCGGGAGAATTTTCCACGCTTCTGCACCATCCGAACCAAAGAAGAAGGACGTAGTATGGCTCTTAAAAATCCAGCCAGGTACGAATCGGGCTGCAGCGTTTATTTGACTTTACTTCACTGTCCCACACATTATTCACATCTTGTCGAAGTTCTTCGAGCAAGAAACACAATTCTTACTAGAAAATCACTACTGTAAAACAATTTGCAAGACAAAACGAAACAAAGCTGACGTGGATGCCACAAAAGCGCGGGAGAAACTCTTAACCTCATTGTGTTGTCCTTTTCTTTTTTAGTGAACTCACATACTGCGTCGAAATCTTACCAATCAACTTAAAATTATCGCACTGTGTAATTCTCAACCTAGACATTGGCAGAATCATCGATAAAACGATGGGGCCATATACGGGCCATATTAAACAAATTGGAATTGGAAAATTTTAAACTTTTTGACTCTACTTTTTTAATTTCATAGAAAGTCTACCCTAGATACTTAACTTTTTAGCCATTTTTTACAATTGTAAAAGTTATTAAGGCTTGTACGCACGGGCGCTATATAACCGCGCGTTACTTAGCTTATATCTGACATCAAAAACGTATAAAATCAATAGGAAAAATAATAAAGCGACAAGAATAGCACATGGAATATTTAGAATCGCCTGAGAACAATAATTTTAAATATTAGGTATTTCGAAATACTAGACTGTTCGGTTTTTAGTGGTCTTTGCCTACATTATTTTAAGGTGAAAAAAATAGAACTTTTGTTTTTGGTAGGGGAATTTTAATTGGGTTGAGCGGAGTATTGTCAAGGACTTATCATTTATTGATGGGGACTTTTATAGGACTTTTCGAATTAAGTAAGTATATGACATCATCCATTATGTACAAATTGCATCATTCATAAAAGTGTAGTGGCACCATTAGGGTTTTATTTATTTTGTGGATATTTTCTGTTTCCTTTCCTATGTAAATTTCTTGTGTGTATTAATCTATCTATCTATTTCTTGCTGAAACTGCTGAAACATAATTTTCGCCAAGTTCTAAGAGTGTGTTCCAAAACAAGTTGAAATTATTCACTGAAATTGTGAACTGTACACGTTCCATTGCACGTTTTGAAAAAAGTTGATTAAATTTTAAGCTGTTAACGCAGTAATGGAACATGCATAGTTATCAACATGAATTATTTCAACTGGTTATGGAACGCTTTCGTAATGTAGACGGCCGCACCCATGTACGATAAGAAAGATTTGTTCCGGTTCTCAGATTGGTGACATTCTGTTATCCACCAGCACTAAAATTATAATTCCACGAGATAATTTTTTATTTGGAAAGTGTATTTAGACGTGTGAATTGTAGGATTTCAGTGAAAAAATGGCTGGAAACGACTCGGAAAGTGAAAGTGCGTGGCAAAGAGAATTTTCGGAGATTAAGCACCGAGGTGCGAGGTTATTACAATCAGGAGTATTAGCTGATTGTACCTTCATAGTTGGGGCGGGCGGGGCTTGCTTGCAAGCGCATAAACTATTGTTGGCTGCTGCTTCAGAAGTCTTCGAAAACTTGTTCTATGGAACGGGGGCTGAAGGGGCGAAGCCCGTTTCTGTGCCGGATATGGAGCCCGACGCATTTAGGGCTATGTTAGAGTGAGTACAATTTTTTTTTTTAATATTTACTAAAAACCTCGAGCTCGCCTGATGGTAACCGACAATGAGGTCGACGATAGAGCTTGCGATGCCTATTCTATTGCCTTGTAGATCTCAAGGTTGTAGGTTTCGGGAATCACTGACTCCGGCAGACTCTTCTTCTTCGTAAGACGTTCGTATAATGAAAATCGCTTAGCGTTCTTCTTGCCTAGTGGCCAGCATTATCATTCACGTAAGCAACGTTGGACGAGGTCAAGACCAGGATGGGTGGTTCCAAGACTAAATTTGTCGACAGTGAAACAGCTGACTAGATAGAGGCGACCTTATAGAGACTTACAAAATTCTAAACAATTATTATAACACAGATGAACTGAAGAATTTCTTTATATTGAACTTGAAGGAGCACTCAAGAAGACACTGCACAACTAGTACAGAACACGGCCAGAACACTGGCAAGACATCCCGGGGAATGGCCTACCTAACCAAGTTGTGAATGATGAAACTATAAACCAATTTATGAACAGATTAGAGAGCCACTTACGAAATTTGAAGAAACAGGCTAACCAGCATCAGCTGCCTGCCTACTAATCCAATAATAATAAATGTTTCAGATAAAAATGTCTTATAATGCCCTCTATCCACTGCGACAATAAAAATGGGGGGAGGGAGTCAAAATGATCACAATCAGAAAACGAACAGAAACGGTCGAAATATTTCTTAGTCCTAAAAATGTTTGAACTGAAATAAAATATTACTTGTATTTTGTATAATAATACTAAAGCTAAAACTAAACTTAGACTAAGAAGAAAACAAAAACTATAGATAAAAATTTTGGGTTAAGTCCCCCACATCCGGCAGGTTACCCAAGAGACTGGCTGCTAAGTTTAGTTTTAGCTTTAGTATTGTTATAGATTTATCAATGTAGATATTTAACCTTATTAAAATAATACTAAAATACATACTTAACAAGTAAAAGACCTGGCCCAGGTCGCTCCTTGCAGACAGTGTCCCGAGGAGGCTGGCGGCGTTGCCCCACTGTATGGCGAGGCTTATACGCTGAGTGAAGTAGAGGCCAGCCTTTCTGGTCCCGGGATGTCTCTACGAGGCGCTTGGCTATGTCCCGGTAGAGGCAGTGGGCTCCAGGCCCCCACAGCCCCAAGTTCTCCATCCCGAACGGTGCTAATACGCAATCACCACCCAGGCCCGCATTTTATTAATAAAAACTTGATAATTTTGTAAAATACAGCTGTTTTCAAACCGAGGGGGTGCCAACTTTCAGTTTAAAAATACAGCCATTTTCAAACCGAGGGGGTGCCAACTTTCAGTTTAAAAATACAGCCATTTTCAAACCGAGGGGGTGCCAACTATCAGTTTAAAAAAATCTCAGTCCCCCTTGACGACATCTTAAACTATCTAGACACACGGGAGTGTGTCCGCCAAGTTCGCAAAGAAAAAGGGCGACGACGCATTGACGTGTGTTATATTACAGGAACCATTTCGAGCTATTTTCGACCGCCCCGATAACTCAAAATCTATTTTACTTACATACCTGACATTTTGTACGCCTTTTAACAGGCTGAATACTATGACTTTAATATATTTTTAAGATCTTTTACTTTCTATACAGTATTCTGACAAATAAAGTATTTTGATTTGATAAGACTCACCCAATTACTCAGAATCCCAAATTTCATAAAATAGTTCGAATAGTTCCGGAGATATTGACTCAGAAATGGCCATTGTTACCAACGTATTCCTAAAGGAGCAAGTTTGAAGGAACGTTAATAATTGAACTTGGTATCCAGTTAGATCTCCATTCTTTAACAGCGAAGCTGACGGGCCTACTGGTTCCTTGCACCGAACTTAGCACCTTTTTTCTCATTAATATTTTTGGTGGTGTTTATTTTACAGCTACATATACACCGACAACATCAACTTGGCCTCGTGGCGTATCGCGTGCGACGTCTACTGTGGTGCTAACAAGTACGTCTTGTTACACCTGAAGAACGAGTGCGTGTCCTACTTGACAGCGCACCTCTCTCCCGACAGTGTCTACCGCACTTATGAAGTAGTGCTGCTATACAAAGACGATGATCTTATTGATAAGTGCTTGCATGTAAGTTGTGATGTAGTACCTACATATGTTGGTAATTCGCGTTTTTATTCCCGAAATCTTGGCATTATTAAGTTGGCAATATGCATCTAAACCATAGAGAATTTGCCACTATATGCCACGCCTGAATTATTATTATATATTTATAGACAGGCAGCATATATGCTGATGCGTCTATGTCATAGTGTTGGAAAGTTATAAGTTCTTAGTTTCATTTTATAGATTTCACAGTCCACAGTTTTTACAGTCAGTCATTGTTATTTATTTATATTAAATGTTTGCACAAAATCTTTGTTTTGTCATAAGATTAAGATTATCACTGCTTTTTAAACCAGTTGTCTAGTCTATTTTTAAAGGAGTTCACTGAAGGGGCAGACACAACATCCTCGGAGAGCTGGTTCCATGCTTGGACTACTCTATTGCTTAAAAAGTGATATGCGACGTTGGTTGCGGTTTTGTTGCGGCTTATTCTTAGATGGTGCCCTCGTAAAGGCCGTTTATCCTTCATTTTGAATAATTCGTGCAGATCTGGAAGGTTGTATCTGTGTGTGAGGATTTTAAATGTTTCAATGAGATCTCCGCTCAGTCGACGCTCCTTGAGTGTAGTCAAAGACAACCCAGGACTTTGAGCCTTTCTTCATAAGTTCTTCGCCGTAAACTGTACGGGATCTTGGTGGCCCTCCGTTGTACACTTTCGAGGAGGTCGATGTCATAATACTAATAAGAAATTAAGAATTTTAATTAAATAATCGATAATTAAGGCTTTTTTTTAAAAGTACTTAAATTCAAAGACATTCCGTCAATAAGAAGGTAGGTTATATTTTATTTAAAAAATATAGTGTCTAACACGTGCGTGAAGACTACTTGTCGCACTCGTCTATTTCCAACCCTCACCTACGGCTCGGGTTCCGAAGTAGACTTGTCCGACACTCGGGTTCTTCACACCCTAGTTAGACAATCTACTACTTCGGCGGCTGCGTAAACCCATAAAAAGCGCAAATGCGACTTTCTTCTATACATGATTGATTATTATTATTTATAATTTATTGATTATAATAGTATTCATTCCTCTAAGAGCCTCGATTGAAAGTAATCGGTAGTTATCCGACCTCCCGCCCCAAAATCTTCAGGGAAGAGGAGGGCCGGAGTCCCTGTTAACAAAAACTGTGTCTCCTAATACCTTGCTGACTATTGTTGCCGTGTGGATAGCTGCCTGCTTCTGCACAATGTATATATTTATGTGGGGGTCCAGTTTGTCACAGCACCTGTGTATACTTTTGTCTACCACTCCTGTTCCTCCTATCACTATTCGTATTACAGTAGTGGGGGTCTTCCAAAGCCGGGTTATTTCTGTTTTCAAGAGGTGGTACTTACTTAACTTTTCTATTTCTTTTGCTCCATGTTCAGAGAAATAAATATGAATACTAATATAGTATATATTATACTCGTATATTATCTTATCTTATCTTTGGATGGGGGCTGGGGATCCCAGCGACACTTCGACCCATGGGGATCTTTTGTGTTCAACCCCTTGTACCTATCCCTTGACCACATCACCGAATATGTCATGCATGAGCAAGACTATGCGTCTTAGTGGGAGGGATTTGAATTCCCTTTGGTCTGGATAGGCAGAGCCTAGCAGACCCATCCTTTTTGCCGCGAAAGCGTCACATTCACATAGGTGATGTGAAACGGTCTCCAGTTGTTCAGCACAGGCTCTGCAAGATGTGCCGTCAGTCAGCTTCATCTTGTGTAGGTGGGCATTGGTGCTAAAGTGACCGGTGAAGCCACCGACCAGTAGACGCACTTGACGTCTATTCAGCCCACAGATCTTGTTGTTCCGGCCTGTGACTTTGTCCCCAATGAATTTCTTAGAGTGTTCTAACCCCTTTAGGGTGAGCCACTCTTGTTTATGCCTATCGGTACTGTACTTCTTCAATACTGTTCTGATAGTACCCGACGAGAGGCCAACAAATGGTTCTGGACCAATAAACGATTGCTGTGATCCCTGTCTGGCCAACTCGCCTGCTGATTCATTTCCTAATATGCCCTCGTGTCCCGGAACCCAAACCAGGCGAACTTTGTTAGACTTGCCTAAACTGTTGAGAGATGTTTTTATATTATAGCTGTGCTGTCAAACACATGGAAATGAATTATATTTGTTCCTAGAATGTATGTAATCAAAAATAATAAATTATTATCTTTTTATAACTGCGTATCAGTTATTGTGTATGTCTTCAAGATACAAATAGTAATATGTACAAAGGGTATTACAATTAGTAGACAAGTAGCCAAAATTAAATGCATTTCAAAAACATTTGTAAATAACATAAAACCTGTAAGATCCCTATATATTTTTATCTACTGTTTTAATACTTCCGTTATTTATTTATATGTTCCGGTAGTGTGTCATTAGGGAGTGATCCCTGGCACTCGGGGGATTCCTGGAAATCAGCGCCGCAGTGCTAAAAGCGGTCCGGCAACAGGCTGAGGCAGTCCCCTTTTTCCGGTACCGCCACCTTCATCAAACTTAATTACTTTTGCTTATTTATTTTTGTAATATATTTGTTTAATATTATTTTTATCTTCTGTACCTAATTGTTTGTATGTGTGTATCGGTAATACATTCTATCTTTCTTTATTTTCCGATGTTAGTAACCGATGGCTCATAAAAAAATTATGAAATAACTGCTAAATGGAGGGAAAAAATGCTAAATCAACAGAACTTCCACCATGAACAATATAGAAGATAGGGGGTATCTGGGGAATAAACTGTTCGATTCAGTACTTGCCCCATTTTCTACGATTGTTCTTGAAATAAAAAATGTGACTTATCGTCAACTTTTCATACATTTTGTACAGTTTCATCCATTACCTCTCAGGGTTATTCATGTTATGTTCATGTTAATTTATTTGCTTCAAACTATTTTGCATACTGTACTTGGTCTCGATGTTCGACAGATGACGTCACATTTCTCATTTTCTAATTACGTCGGTGTATTAATTAGAATTTGAAGATCAACCGGCAGTTATAACCGTATATACCCCTAATGTTGTTCCCCCACAATTTTGTTTCCTTAATCCGTCCCTAGATGATGCAATATTCCACCACTGCCGTACTGAAAGCCAACACGCTGGTGGAAGCGAAGCTGGAGACTCTCGTGCAGCTATTCGCGCTGGAACCTTTGGAGATAGAATCAGAGCTGCAGCTACTCGAAGCAGCCGAACGATACGCAAAGGCCCACAAACAAGTATAGTTTTAGAATAAGAACACATTTTATAAGTTTTACATAGCGAGCAGCCATCTTCTTTATTATTTATTGTTTTTATCTATATCATAAAGCAAGGCAAAGGTATTATAAGATTAAAAAATTACACAGCCTAACAAAAATCACCAAAAAGTTTGCTAAATCTTTGATTTTAGCGGAGGTACGTTATATGCCACTGAGTCTTATTGTAACACGAGTGATATATTGTAACACGAGTGATAGATTGTTTCACGAGTTATAATCAAGTGTCACAATAGATAGCACGAATGATACCTTCACTTTATTTTCCAGCGACAAGAAAATCAGGATCTGACGATTCGCAACGCACTGCAGCTGATTCGTTTCCTGACGTTGGAGACGCGACAACTCGCTAGGGTATATTATATTTCTTTTTCTCAAAGATGTTATGAAATGTGGTCAAAACATAATAAAATGGCGGCCGGGAAGCGGCTGATTGGTAGCTTCAAGTTAATAACGTCAATAATGAATTTAATTCAAATTGTATGGTCTAGACCTGCATTACATTATCAGTCGTGTACTGACCTCGCTGTTGAACACTGGCCAACAAACAATCGGTATCTTCCTGGCTTCCTATTTCAGATAATTTCAACCTTTGGATGTAGTGGTTAGAGTGTCCAAGACCCCCCTTCCCCAGCAACGTCCTAAGCCGAGGTCCGTACCCACCTGGGTGCGCTTAGGCAGTCGCTTCTTATAGTAGGTTTTAAGTCCTCCTTCAGGCTGGAGCGCACTTAGCGCTCGCCCCCAAAACCCTGGTGAAGCTGTAAAGGTCAATAGGTCCATCAGTCAGTCCAAGTGTCCAAGATACAGGTTTCGACCTCGTTTGTAAGTCGGAGGTCCTATTATTGTGCCTTGTAAACTTTTCAGTAAAAAAAAGTGTGTTGGGGTAAGTTCGGATCGGATTGAGAGCGTCGGTGGCACAATGGCTAGGACACCGGTCTTCCATACGGGAGGTCCGGGTTCGAAACCGTGCAGTGCCATGTACCAATGAGTTTTTCGTATTTTTCGAAGACTTACGTACATTTACCGACTGCTCTAACGGTGAAGGAAAACATCGTGAGGAAACCTGCACTCTGACCAGTGTGTAAAATTCGGTAGGCACAAAAGATCCTCAGGGGTCGAAGTGCCGCTGGGATTATATAAGTTCTTAAGATAAGTTCGGATCGGGATAAGATCGTTTAAAAAAATTAAATTATTGTCGAATCTAGCGGTATTAATTAATAGTAGGGATGTTACGGACGTGGTTTTACCGGAACCGGAGTCGAAACCGAAGGTTTTAATTTTGATTTATCAGAGTCGGAACCAGATTCGGAACCGGAGTCGGAGGCGGAGGTAGAGAGTGATGTTCAGAAGAAGTTCAAATTTTAAACCGTTTTTTTTATTTTTAAAGCCGAACTGGCCAATATAAAAAAATTAAATTGAAAACGTTTATTTAGCGCTGTAAACACCAGAATATAGAACACAATACAGAAGCATACAAAGTTTAATACATGCAGCACAGAACATCCGGTGCGGTACAGTGCCAAAAAGGGTACACCAGCTCAGCATAATGCCGAGGCAAGCCACAGCGCTGATCTTCAGCTGGCCCCTCAGTGACTGCACGGACGAAGAAAGCAACAGTGAGTGCGTGTATTAGTTTTTTTTTAATAAATAAGGAGAGCAGACGATCAAACGTGCCACCTGATGGTAAGTGGTCACCGTCGCCCATAGACATCTCACCTCACTGTATTCATATTAGAGGATTTTTGATGCGCTGCTAACCTTGAGGACTAAGATGAGATGGGTTGCCTCATGTGCCGGAAATTATGCTGGCTCTCTTACCCTTCAAACAGAAACAGAAATGCACGCGCAGACTCTTGACACCTTCAGGAAAAGACTTAAAATCTATACAATTGACCTACAAAAATCGGACACTGCTCCGTACATTCTTTAGGTTTCCTGTAACTACTGTCTTTCACAATCTGGAAGTGTTCGGTAAGATTATGCCTCTACTGTGAACTACCATCCACACACGTAATACCATGTAAATGCACCATGCCATCACCCTCCCACACACTCAGTACCTCACATACACACTAATATCCTCATTCATACAAACAAACACATTCATACAACACAACACGCACACACTGTTGCTTTCTTCGTCCGTGCAGTCACTGAGGGTCAGCTGGAAATCAGCGCTGTGGCTTGCCTCAGCATTATGCTGAGTTGGTGTACCCTTTTTGGCACTGTACCACACCAGATGTTCTGTGCTGCATGTATTAAACTTTGTATACTTCTGTATTCTGGTGTTTACAGCGCTAAATAAACGTTTTCAATTTCAAGCATGTATGATGACGTTTGCGGCAATAAAACCTATTCCTTTATGTATTCCTACACTATTTAATAAAATATTGATATTTGAATGTGTTTGCTCACAAATCTTCGGTATAACCTTCGATTCAAAATTATCGGAGCCGTAGCGAGTCGGAGGTGTAAAATCAATCCGAAGTTCAGACCTTTCGGAGTCGGAGTCGAAGCTCCGTAACATCCCTAATTAATAGTGCTGGCTGTTTTGCAAAAACATTGCCAACCAATTTTGTTTCAAGATCCAAACGAGCAGCGCGTTGCTCTCCGCGACGGACGTGTTCGCTCTGCAGATGAATGTATCGTCCAGTAATACGCAAGTACCTATGCCAGAGGGATTCTCCACGTGCGTGCGAAAGAGAAATCAGGTGAGAGAAACGCCCTAGGTTCTATTTCCTTTTTTGTATAGCAGTCCTGAGTTACAAGTCTGGAATTTTAAGACTTGTATGGGGGATGTCTGTGAATGGTGCCCTTATAGATTACAAGGATTGTTGTTTCTTATCTGGGGTGTAGGTAAGAGAAACCAGGGTCCTTTTTCACGAAACAATAATCCTTGTAATTACATACAAACATAACTATCACGTCCTTATAGACAACAACCCTATAATATTAAAAAAAAATATTTACCCCATTATTTCCTGAGGGGGTAGACAGAGGATCCACTTTCATCATAGGTAGTTCCCACTTTTCGCCGTAAGATTTAAACAAACAAACGTGGTAGGTAGCGAGCCTACCGCCGTCTCTAGGTCTGGTGTGAATTATTATACTTACACTAAGATCCTTAGTCGACTCGTACGACACTCACGGAAAAAGTTGGGGTATTACAAGTCTAAAAAGTCTCTAAGTAGGCCGTAACATATGGACTCTTTTTTGTATTGGGATTTCTAAGAATGTTGCCTTCTTAGATTTGTGATTGCAAGGATTCTTAACACTATTTTGTATGCCTAGACTTGTGTACAAGGGTTGTTGTTTCGTAATCTGGACTCCTGAGATCGCTCTTAGCGATAAGGCCGCCTAAATTGTACTTCACTATTTCCTTTTCTATCTCATGTTTGTTGTTTTATATTTGTGCAATAAAGTGTATACATTACAATACATTCAAACAATCATAAATAGGCCGTAACGTAACTCGAGTATTGCTGCTGTCTGGTTTACAGGATGTTCCAAAGCACCAGGCATTCAGTAACTATACAGGCTGTAACATTAAGAACGGTCAGTATGGGAAAGTCTGAAACTATAAGACATACGAAGATCTGTTCTTAGGAACCATGTCATCAATTTTAGTAACAAGAAACACTGTATTCATACATTTTAAAAAAAAACTGTACTCAGCCTGGGAATCGAACCCGGTTGTTTTGAAAAAAAATCCAACACTATTTCTATTTAGATATCGATTACGTTAAGGATGAAGTGTACAAAACAAGCTACGACACAATTGAAGACCTAAAAGCAGCCATAGAGACATTTTTAACGCAAATTCACCACCTGAAGATACAACATTCAATAGTAGGATCGTTACCCAAACGAGTTGAATGTTGTATTTTACAAAATGGTAGTCATTTCGAACACCTACTAAAATAAATTAAAAGATATGGAAACAATGCGTTTTATTAATTTTAAACATCACGTTTCATACTAACATTTATTCCTTAAGACCTACACAATCGATATCTAAATAGAAATAGTGTTGGATTTTTTTCATAACAACCGGGTTCGATTCCCAGGCTGAGTACAGGTTTTTTTTAAAATGTATGAATACAGTGTTTCTTGTTACTAAAATTGATGACATGGTTCCTAAGAACAGATCTTCGTATGTCTTATAGTTTCAGACTTTCCCATACTGACCGTTCTTAATGTTACACCCTGTATATGTGTAGTTTACAATTACCTACAGGTACAAAGTAAACTTCAAAAAACATCAAAGGCTTAAACTTAACTATAAGATCAACACACGAATTAAAAAACGATGTAATATTTTCGCAAATTCTGCTCCAAGGGTCTGAAAATACGTCGGCACTCTGAACCGTGGTTAGGAACATATTGAGTAGCAGGACAGCTCCAGCCGTTGGTGCAGTTATGATTCCATAGAGCAAATAATAAGCTGATAAGCACTCTGTTTCCTATACAGTCTTTAATATTACGTTAAAACTTTTCAGATAGCACAGCGACAGACGCAGCGCCCGCGCCGTACCGAGAGTACAGCCATGGCAGCGCCACCTGCCGTGAATATTAACAGAACAGATAAAGCACGCAAGGAAGCTATATTTCGTGTAAAAATCGAAAATATCAGACAACTAGAGCAACAGAGATACGAGTCTCCGGAATTTCACATGAAAAACCTTCCCTGGAGGATTCTGGCGTACCAACAAGAGGAAGGTGGTGTTAAAATGTTTGGTTTTTACGTCGAATGCAACTGGATGGATAGTTCTGACAAGTGGTCTTGTGATGCGGAGGTGGAACTCAAGGTTCTGTCTTGTAGAAACGACCAGGAACCATACATCAGAACGTTGACCGGAGAATTTAAAAAGTTAGTATATTTTTATCTTTATACATCAATTAGTGTTGATATAAACAGGTATCAATCAACACTTTATTGCGTAAACGCTGTTTAAACAGGTATCAATCAACACTTTATTGCGTAAACGCTGTTTAAACAGGTATCAATCAACACTTTATTGCGTAAACGCTGTTTAAACAGGTATCAATCAACACTTTATTGCGTAAACGCTGTTTAAACAGGTATCAATCAACACTTTATTGCGTAAACGCTGTTTAAACAGGTATCAATCAACACTTTATTGCGTAAACGCTGTTTAAACAGGTATCAATCAACACTTTATTGCGTAAACGCTGTTTAAACAGGTATCAATCAACACTTTATTGCGTAAACGCTGTTTAAACAGGTATCAATCAACACTTTATTGCGTAAACGCTGTTTAAACAGGTATCAATCAACACTTTATTGCGTAAACGCTGTTTAAAAAGAATTAAATGTATTTTACAAAGATTGTAAATGACAGTTCAAAATGCCGAGTAAATGTTATTATTACTGATCGGAGTAGGTAGGGCTGTTTTTGGTACTTGCAAGCTGTGGTCATGATATGGATACGACTTTCTTATAAACCATATTTGGATAATCCCGGGATTTCCGGAATTGAAAAAATCGCTGTAGATAGAGCTACTTTTGGTGATTCCAACCTGCGATCATCATACTATGGACATGCCATTAAAAAAAATATAAAAAAATCCCGGGATTTTCGGAATTTAAAATAATCGCAGTATGTACAGCTATTTTTGGTACAAGTGACCTGCAGTCCTATTATGGATATGCCTTATCTTAAAAAAACACTATAAATAATCCCGCAATTTCTGGGAATGAAAAATACTGAACGTTGTATTTGTATAAATATACGCTTTTATTTCTTTATTGAGAAGACATATTTTAAATAAAATACATTTAAATTATATACTTAATAATTATTTTTCAAATTAAATTGTAACAAATAGGTAGGTAAATTGCAGTCTTATTGTCTAAAATATTTTAACAATTACATATATCAAAATGTTTACTTCAGTATGCATAGTTCACAAACGTAGAAAATTAGAATCGGTTTTGACAAGTAGAGAAAGTACAATATAAGTAGACACGACAGCACATCATCCGTAACACATTGGACTTTGTATTATCCTTATTATCTGCGCCATAGGAGTTGAAATCGTTCTGCAAGTATTACCCGTGATGTGCTCTCGGGTGTAGAAACAGGCCTGTCCGATATTCGAATTGCGTTATAAATAAATACAAAGGGTATTCCAAAAAATATGGATCAAACGGAACCGAGTGATAGAGGTGATTTCCAAACATTTTAACATATCGTTTTATTTTCGATAAAATGACCGACGTTCTACGGTAAGTGCTCAACTTTTCGCAGTACATTTTTTCGCAAGTGTAGTTCAAAAATTGGATAATGTTTAAGTAACCAAAAAGTGCTAAATCAATCTTCTTATCGAACAAATGCTTAGTAGCTATGAAAAATTGGCATAACTTTTTGTAACTATAACCGTCTGAAATCCATTGACAGGATTCAAATGTATGGAATGACGTCTTCTCGCTAGAAGACTACTAAAGAAACCCGGATTTAGACATACTTGAAAGAAATGAAATAGACGACGAAATTCTATTGAATTATAAATTCGCTTCACTCTGACGTCTACAGATGTCCATACTAACCTAGCACTAATCTAGCTTTTGAAGTATTTGACCCCAAACAGCCCTACCTACACCGATCAGTGGTTATTATTAAAACCGTAATATGGCTTTTGTGCATTTTAAAAGTAAATTCCTGCACACTTATACAACGAACTACAGATTAACTGATTTTTTATTAAGCTTATGATGAAATAAAGCTAAAACATAATTTTTGAATTACTATATACTATGGAACATCTTAAATGGCGTTTGTGCTACCTGGGCTGCTTGTATGGCGCTACCCAGGAGTGACGTCACTCCTCGCTATTGGCATCTTTTTCTTTCGTCTAAATTCTGATTGCCGTAGCTATTTTATTTTTCAACGCATTTCAATTCTGTTTTCACATTTGACCATTAATTTATGTCTATTTCTTAATTTCTATGAAATGCATTTAATATTTGATACTTGCCATGAACCCTATTGCCAAATTCCTGGGATATAATTTATATTATAAATAAAAATTAATTATTTCAGAGGATCCTGTGGCTGGGGTCTATGCAACTTCATGGAATGGGACAAGTTATTGGACCCGGCAGAGGGTTATATAAAAAAAGACGCGGTCAAAGTAGAGGTGTGTATACAGGAAGTAGCAGACGAATTTGACACCGATTCCGACTGATATGGACATTCAAATTCCATTTTAAGGTTCAATTATTGTTAAGTATTAATACGGTATAGAGTCTGGCAACATATTAATAAAATGATTGTCAAATGAATGGTGCATAAATGAAATAAATGCAAATTATAAATAAAAAAATGTAAAATACAATACAATTTCTTTAAAATAAGGAAAATACTACTGGATACTAGATCGTGTAAGAGAGAAGTGAGACATTTCTTTCGTCGATAATTTAGCGAATAATACGCCAGTATCGACAAATATTATATCGACTCACGAATGACTGTAACATTAATTACGAAACCGTGTCGGCACCGCGACCTGGAAGCCAATTCTCGCAGAGTTCGACACTCAAAAGTCGAGCGCTACGAACGTCTAATGTGAGCGAATGAGATAGAACTAATGTCGAATTCGACATTCCATCTGCGAGAATCGCCTTCCTGGACCTCAGATTACGAAACAACAATCCTTGTTTAAATGTAAACTTGTTATTAACAATTACAAGTTTTAAATGTAAACATTAATACTAATCTTTATACAAAAAAGCATAATGTTACCATTTTAGAATGTTCATTCATTCTAAAATGGTAACCTTCTTAGACTTGTAATTACAAGAATCGTTTCGTGAAATAGGGCCAGTAATCGTAGCGTTTCGAGTTGAAGTGATACAAAGAGAGAACTATTGCCATTGTGAAAGTGGCCTTAAAACAATTGCTTTAAAATACAGAGTAATTTTTAAGTGATTTTTTTACAAACATGGTAGTTAATAGTTATGAACATTTAATCCGCACTTTCGCGCAAGTGGCCTTAGGTCCGCTTCGTAGCGCTCGACGTTTGTATGTCGAACGCTGCGAGAATCGCATTCCAGGAAGAAGATTCTCGCAGTTGGAATGTCGAATTCGACATTAGTCCTATCTCATTCGCTCACGCTTCCAGGAAGCCAATTCTCGCAGAGTTCGATATACAAAAGTCGAGCGCTACGAAGTCTAGTCACGTTCACATTACATGTGCGCGAATGAGATAGGACTAATGTCGAATTCGACATTCCACCTGCGAGAATCGCATTCCTGAACGGCGGTTCTCGTAATGGAATGTCGAATTCGACATTAGTCCTATCTCATTCGCTCACATTACATGTGCGAGCGTGACAAGACGTTCGTAGCGCTCGGCTTTTGTATGTCGACCGCTGCGTGAATCGCCTTCCAGGGTTAACTAGCCCGGGTTAGGAACATTTAACCCGCATTTTCGCGCATTTCAATTGTATTTTTCACATAGGGCACGTGGAACTTCTGTAAAAACTTAAAACAAAATACGAATTATATCGGAAGACTAAGGCTCAATTTACATTGCCGCGGAATGGAATGGAAGCGAATTTTCACAACGTAATTGTAATGCATAATGAACTTTATGTCAATTGTGTAACATACAAACTAAATACGCTTTACCGCTAGGGGAATTCTCGAGAATGCGCGAGGATTCCCCGGAAGACGCGCGACCTCTTTTTGGCTCGTATTTAGTTTGTATGTTACGCACTGTTAAAATGTTAATGTTACGCACAGTAATGTTTGAGACAGATGGGAATACCACCTATCTTTTTTAATTTAAGTTTATTCCTATGTACTTAAATACTCTTTTTTCTTTATTTTGTATTGTAATTTGTAAGGCTTGCAGTTTTGTATTAAGCAATAAGTAAATCAATTTTTTATGTTTCATAACAAAAAAAATTACAAATAAAACGGAATCTATGAAATAATAATAAAATCATGTATTAAATAATGGATTGACTAAATAATTACGCAATTTGCTTATAAATAATGTATAGAATATAAAGACCATTAATTAACATTAACACGCCGTCTAGGGCGCTCCCATGCGGTAAAGTTCCCAGGATACTGGCAGCGTTACCCCGCTGGGCGGCGAGGTTAAAGCATATAAAATAAAATAATTTGTTTTATTTACGGTTTTTGTATTATTATCATAGAATCGAAGTTTTTATTTATTTTCAATTTTTATAAATTGGCTACGACAAACAGGCAGGCGGGCCACCTGATGGTAAGTAGTCACCGTCGCCTAGAGACACGTGCAATACCAGGGGTACACCAGTGGTATTGCACGTGTGTTGCCGGCAGTGAGGGAGAGGACTTTTTTAACGTTCTTTTTGAAGCACCCATGTCGTAGCGCTGCGGGAAACGTCGGGTGGAATAGAGTTCCACATTGTACAGGTGCGTGGCAGAAACGTTCGTGTAAAACGGGTCGTGGTAGACACCCAAGGCTTTAGAAAGTGCGGGTGAAAATTGAGCCGCCGACGAGTGGTGCGATTCAAGAAAGTAGACGACGGCACCAAGTCAAATAGTTCTGAAGAGCACTCCCCATGATTATTGTATGTGACATGAACGGAGATGAGACAATACGACAGACGAACGACATTGTTGCTCTCTATAGTTATAAGTGGAAAGGGTCAAGTTGAAAACCAGCTTCGGTAGATGTAAAGGTACCTATACATGTAACGACACTGAGGTGAACTTGGCCTTTTTAATAGATCATATATTTACTACTTTAATTAAACCCACAGCACCTACATACGACCCGCTTCTGGCGCTTACACGCGCTATCGGCATATTCCAGGCCGCTTCTCCCCGACCCCTCCCTCCTCAGCGACGTCCTAAGCCGAGATCCGTACCCACCTGGGTGCCCTTAGGCAGTCGCTTCTTATAGTAGGTTTTAAGTCCTCCTCCAGGCTGGAGCGCACTCAGCGCTCGCCCCAAAAACCCCGGTGGAGCTGTAAAGGTCATTAGGACCAACAGCAAAAGTCAGTTGGAAAAAAAAATACTTTAATAAAACCATATCATTTTAAAAATATACTCATGTAAGTAACATTTTAAGCCAAAAATGGTCAATTAATAAATGATTTTGTATTCTATTCTATTAAGGCGGTCTTGATGTGTTGCCACGACGACAACGGACCAAGTGTTTTTTTTTTATTAAGGCAAAGGGAACTGAGCTCATACAGCCATGTCGGATGTAAACAACTCTTCAATTCTTTATTAAAATGCTGGTGTAACACATTTCAATGCTATCCAGGAGAATCTTCCACGCTTCTGCATCATCCGAACCAAAGAAGAAGGCGCCCCGGGCGCAGTATGACTCTTCAAAAACCAGCCAAGTACGGATCGGGCTGCAGCGTCTTATTTGACTTTACTTCACTGTCCCACACATTATTCACATCTTGTCGAAGTTCTTCGAGTAAGAAACACTATTCTTACTAGAAAAGCACTACTGTAAAACAATTTACAAAACAAAACTGACGTGGATGCTACAGAAGCGCAGGAGAAACTCCATTTAGAGTATGATGAGACCGATAACATATTACCAACGTTCCAAACAGTGCACGTCAACCATGTTCCCTCTGCTACATTATATTGGTTTGGTACCTCTTTGGTAAACTCACATTCTTTCCTACGGCTACGGAATGTAAAAAACTGTTAATTTTAAGTGGTCATTTCATTGCGTTGAAAAAACGTCCGTGTGTCTGACCGCTTATTATCCAAACGTTATCATAAATGTCAAAAAATACGTGCTTGATTTTCGAACGAAATTTTATAACCTCATAAAATTACATTTGGGTTTGGATACCTATTTTAGCGTAAAATTATTTATATTCAAAACAAAACTTACCGTATTTATTGAATTAAAAATGTCGAATTCCAATTTATTTTTAAAATCGGGCTTCGTTCGAGCGCCTCTGCAAAACGGCATCGGGCGCTACGTGTGTCAGTTGCAAAGGATCGTTCTTAAATTTTGCAAAAGTAATGGTGCTAGTCGAGGATTACGGTAAGTAACCAATTCTGTGCTTTTGATGGATGACTTCAACCTTTCACAAGTCTTGTTTTAAGATTGAAGCCACCCCGATAATATGCTTTTTTCCTCTAGGTAATAGATAGTATGTTTGTAATGGTATAACTGTCTCAAAAATTTGCACTCATCTGGTTTCAATATATCAGTTTGCAGCATCCTGAACTGACGGTTTAATGTGCTCTCCTACACAGATGATCATATTAAAAAGTACTACCTGGTTTTAATCTAACCATGGCCAACATTACTTATAATAATATTAATAAATCTATTTATTCCTCGCAACAACAGGGATCCAATTTAGTTAGTAACAATGCAGGTACTTAAGATTATGTTAGTAATTATTTATAAAATACATTTAGGTGGGTATGTGGGAATTATAGTGACAGAGAGTTTGTGTGTTCATTCGGGCACCTACCTGAACCCAAACCCAGTGTCTGATTATCGAACAATCAAACTTGCCCGCTATCATCTTCAGAATGGCATTGTTGCCGCCCTCCACTCTGTGCAGCAAGGAGACGGTCTTTTTGCGCCCGATCACATGGTAGCCGTCGGTGCAGGCCTCCGCAAACATTAATGCTCAGGTCTTCTTTGTTGGGGTCAGCACACCTCGGCTAAGAGCCCCCCAAGAAGACCTGAAACTAGTCTGTAAATGTTTGTATTGTAAAAGAACTTATTGAACATTTTTTTGTAACTATTTACCACCACTTGCCTGGAATCAAAGCACATCTTTATCTCGTATTATATATATTCTGTTTATAGAGACTTCATAGAACAAGATCTGGTGGATTTTGCCAAAGAGAACCCTGGTGTAGTGGTGTATCTGAAGCCTAGGAGACATCGAGGGCCCGTAGCTGTTGCAGAATATTGTAAGTTTGTTACCATAGAAACTCGCAGTACTCCTACCAGTGTACTGGGAGTTTCTGTCGAAAGAGACTACTGGGAATGGTAGAAATTGTTACCATGTTTAAAGTCAGTTATTTATTAAACAAAGACTACTGGGAACTGCAGTAAAGAACGACTCTTGGCAGATTAAAATGAATTAGTTTGCCATTTGCTTTCACCTCACCATTTAGTTAGTAAAATGTGCACAAGTCTATCGGAAATCCGAAAAACTCAATTAGTAGGTAGGTACATGAACTTAACTCAAAAAAGAAGACTTACGTACATTTACCGACTGCTCGAACAGTAAAGGAAAACATCATGAGGAAACCTGCACACTGTGATGACCAGTGTGTAAAATGGGGTTGGCACAAAAGATCCTCAAGGGTCATAGTGCCGCTTGGTTATTCCCGGCCCCCTATCATAAGATAAGATGTCAATAAACATGGAGCTGTACTCATTACATGAGCTAAACGATAAATATAAGATTGTAATTTTTTGATTTTGATATTCATTTTATGACATTTTACAAATAATAGTATTATGTATTGACAATGCCCCTTTACAGCAGCTAGTAGCGTTAAGTAAATTTAAATTTGAAATTGTGTACAAACCTATTATAACATAATGTACATTCCTAATTGACAATGCCTTATGCGGCAGCCATATTTTTTCTTTTGACAATGCCCTTTTACAGCAGCTTGTAGCATGTAAGTGATAATTTAAATGTTGTAATATAACGGATAATAATTGTTCCATGACGTATCTAAGCGTAACTTTGTTATCAAAAGATAAAAATATATTCTTGATGTATACACAAAATATGTATGTATTTATATATTTTTTAACTAAAAATTTCTAATTTATCTCTAAGAGAGATCTCTTCCAACAAACTAACTAGTCGCCTTAAAAATGGTCCTGCTAGCTAATTTAAAACTAATATTTCCAAGTGGCTTCTAGACAAATGTTATTACTCCATAAAAGAGTATCTCAACGACACTAACAAATAGCTGAAAAGATCTGCACACCGTTGTCGGTGGAACATGTGATACCTATGCTTTTTAAATCACCTGTAATTTTCACTATGTTCTGGCAAATAAACTTCATTTCATAAAATTTTATAAATACAATTGTTTCAGTGAATGGTGACAGAGTATGGATGAGTATGCACAACAAGACTCACTCCGAAATAACCAAATGGATGGAAGTGATGCGCACGCAGCAAGGAGACATATCCGCAACCAGACTCCGCAAATACCAGTATACGGAGTACCCTTCAATCCAGGGTCCCTGGACTCCATTCATGTTTAAGAATCCAGAGCTAAACGTGGCTAAGTTACCCGACGCCAAGTTTGGATGTAATGATAGACTGCCAATGTCCGCTACGGAGAAATTGAGAATTATGTTTGAGAAGCAGAGGTTAGGCAGCGAGGAATTGAAGACTGGTGAATAACTAGATTTATACCTTGAGCACTTGTAGAAACCATATTTGACCTTACAATGAACATCTCTATAGTCATGTGTAGAGAGAATAAGAATAAGTTTATTTGTGCGGTATCTTTATCTTATCAGATGATAGGGGGCCGGGAATAACCCCAGCGGCACTTGATCTTTTGTGCCTACCCCATTTTACACACTGGTCATCTCAGTGTGCAGGTTTCCTCACGATGTTTTCCTTCACCGTTAGAGCAGTCGGTAAATGTACGTAAGTCATCGAAAAATACGAAAAACTCATTGGTACATGGCACTACATGGTTTCGAACACGGACCTCCCGCTTAGAAGTCCGGTGTCCTAGCCACTGTTCCACCGACGCTTATAAATTTGTGCGGTAAGATGACACAGAGCTCGCCAATCTTTATGGCGTATCTGAAGAAAGCCACGAGTCGCGTTTCAGTACGTTTTTAGACGTAGAAGAGCGAGGGATGAGTACGGGCCGCCGCGCGGTATGGAGGAGGACATGCCCCGCCCCCTCGCTCTTCTACACCCCGTTAACACCTGAAACATGTACTGAAACTCGACTTGTGCCTATATTCAGATACGCCATAAATATTGGCGTATCGTAAACGTTTTCTCACTCTTTATTGAGCTGTGCCAACTAATATTAGACCTTTACATGTTTTTGTATATTGTATAGACCAAACATGCACTGGAGATGCAGCACAAGTTTTTTTGCCCGATATTCAATTGATTCTTAGTTCTTAGCCATGTCTGGTCAGATTCTGTGGTTTCCAAGATTATCTGATAGGTTCTCAAGAATGGTAATAAGTGATTCATTGAGCTCAAATGATTAGGCCATGCTACCATACCGACATTATAATTATTAGGTATATATATTTATTTATTTACGATATTTATATTTTTTTATCATTTATGTGTCATGGTAAATGTAGGTATATATATTTTTCACTTATTAATACTACCTATCTTCAATTAAATTTATTTGTGTCGTATCTTTGTCCTCTTGGACAGGTTTTGGCCAGCCATCGGTCATGGTCCAACAGAACACCAGCGCTGCAGGCATTCTTGTCTGCAGCAATAAGCTGAGTTGAGACCCCTTTTCACAACAACAGCAGACCATCAGACATGATTTAGATATGTCCACCTTTGACTACATAATTATAACTGTTTCGGTCATTGCTGTGTGTGAAATAAACGTATTACTTACATCTGGAACCTTGAGGATCTGATGATGACCAGGAAAATAGTAATGTAGTAATGACATTGGCAGTTTCCTACATTTTAATTTAAAGATTGTAGTTGTAAGTAGAAATAATATTGTACAGTAGCTATAGATAGAAATATTCGAATAAAACATTGAATTGTTGGTATAATTGGAATTTATTTATTAGTAACATAAGTCAATTAGTCAGTTTATTGAAATATTGAATGGTCAATGGGGGATCAAGGGTATCCTTACAAATATGATTCATCGAATTAAAAACTCGACAATAGTACACATTCTGGAGTATCATTCATTTCTATCATGGCTAAGGCTCAATTTACATTGCCCCGGAATGGAATGGAAGCGAATTTTCGCAACGTAATTGTACGTAGCATAATGAACTTTATGTCAATTGTGTAACATACAAACTAAATACGAGCCAAAAAAAGAGGTCGCGCGTCTTCCGGGGAATCCTCGCGCATTCTCGAGAATTCCCCTAACGGTAAAGCGTATTTAGTTTGTATGTTACACAACTGACATAAAGTTCATTATGCTATGTACAATTACGTTGCGAAAATTCGCTTCCATTCCATTCGCTAAGGACGGCGAGTTGAGTTACAATTTGGTTACGTTAATAGTGTCGTGTCGCTTATAAAAGGGCAGAATATTAGGCCTCCACTATGTCAATTGCTTCATTTTAGATGAAAAAGTAAAATAAATTTTTATTTCTGAGACGAAAAATGCTTCTAGTGGCCCACTACTATCTGCTTCTGCATAATAAGGTGGACAAACCGTCAGCGCTGAACAGAATGGGCCTGAGCGTGCCGCGCGTGTTCGCGCCGGCAACGCGCCCGTGATCTACTCGGTACCCTGCTCGCTCGGCACGATGACGTATTCGCCGACACTGTTGGCATATTTCTAAATAAAGCCTATTTGGAATTGTGCCAGTAGTCTTTATTTATTTACACTTTAATGCACAAAATAAAAAGGTGTACATTAGGCGAGCTTAATGCCTTGCGGCATTTGTTAGTGGGTGTGTGTTTTACATATTATTTAGAATAATTGTCGAACAAAGCGAAGAGCGATTTGGAGATTGGAGATTGGAGATTTTGTTAATGTTATTAAAATATTATAAATAAATAATAATAAATAAAATAAAAATTTATTAATGCAGACAGTATCTTTTACATTTTCTCATATTTCCCTGACTCCCACACCAGGATACCCTGTGTTGAGGGGGCCAGTCTCTTCAGATAAATAAATTATGAAAAAGATGGCGCGTGTGTGATGTGTGTATATGGTGTGTGTGAGGGGGTGTATGTTGGTAGGTGTAAGGGTCAGTGTGCGTCCATAATAAATTAATTAATCTAATTTTGTATATATTTTCAATTACTAATTTGTTGTTACTTTATTATTGTTTCTTTATTTTTGTTATCAATTAATTTATTTCTTATTTGACTTGTGTAATTTTACTACACTTTTACTGTAGACTATTGTTATACGTTATGTATGACTACATTTTCAAAGCAGTAGAACTGTCCGGATATTTTTGTCCATTTTGTTCTACCGTAGAACGAACAGTCAAAGCAGTAGAACTGTCGGATATTTTTGTCCATTTTGTTCTACCGTAGAACGAATAGTCAAAGCAGTAGAACTGTTCGGATATTTTGTCCATTTTGTTCTACCGTAGAACGAATAGTCAAAGCAGTAGAACTGTTCGGATATTTTGTCCATTTTGTTCTACCGTAGAACGAATAGTCAAAGCAGTAGAACTGTCCGGATATTTTTGTCCATTTTGTTCTATCGTAGAACGAATAGTCGAAGCAGTAGAACTGTCCGGATATTTTTTGTCCATTTTGTTCTATCGTAGAACTAATAGTCAAAGCAGTAGAACTGTCCGGATATTTTGTCCATTTTGTTCTACCGTAGAACGAATAGTCAAAGCAGTAGAACTGTTCGGATATTTTGTCCATTTTGTTCTACCGTAGAACGAATAGTCAAAGCAGTAGAACTGTCCGGATATTTTGTCCATTTTGTTCTACCGTAGAACGAATAGTCAAAGCAGTAGAACTGTTCGGATATTTTTGTCCATTTTGTTCTACCGTAGAACGAATAGTCAAAGCAGTAGAACTGTCCGGATATTTTTTGTCCATTTTGTTCTATCGTAGAACTAATAGTCAAAGCAGTAGAACTGTCCGGATATTTTGTCCTTTTTGTTCTACCGTAGAACGAATAGTCAAAGCAGTAGAACTGTTCGGATATTTTGTCCATTTTGTTCTACCGTAGAACGAATAGTCAAAGCAGTAGAACTGTTCGGATATTTTTTGTCAATTTTGTTCTACCGTAGAACGAATAGTCAAAGCAGTAGAACTGTCCGGATATTTTGTCCATTTTGTTCTACCGTAGAACGAATAGTCAAAGCAGTAGAACTGTTCGGATATTTTGTCCATTTTGTTCTACCGTAGAACGAATAGTCAAAGCAGTAGAACTGTCCGGATATTTTGTCCATTTTGTTCTACCGTAGAACGAATAGTCAAAGCAGTAGAACTGTTCGGATATTTTGTCCATTTTGTTCTACCGTAGAACGAATAGTCAAAGCAGTAGAACTGTCCGGATATTTTTGTCCATTTTGTTCTACCGTAGAACGAATAGTCAAAGCAGTAGAACTGACCGGATATTTTTTGTCCATTTTGTTCTATCATAGTACGAATAGTCAAAGCAGTAGAACTGACCGGATATTTTTGTCTATTTTGTTCTATCGTAGAACGAATGGTAGAACTTGTTCGACCAACCTGCTAGTAGACCGATTTCTGTTTGGCCAACCTATTTGTCAGAGTTGTTCAGGCCGCCCGTAAACCACTGACATGACTTAACGACTGCTGTCGAATGACAACAACCGCGACCGACTACTTATTATGTATGTGTTCTGGAAATAAATTATATCTTTCTTAACGTGCTTTCGGGCGTCGGTGGCCTAGTGGCTAGGACGCCGGACTCCCATGCGGGAGGTCCGGGTTCGAAACCGTGCCATGTACCAATGAGTTTTTCGAATATTTTCGAAGACTTACGTACATTTACCGACTGCGCCAACGGTGAAGGAAATCTTGAGGAAACCTGCATGTCTGAGGGAATGAAAAAAATCCGAAGGTGTGTGAAATCCACTAATCAGCATTGGGTCCGCTCGGTGGCCCGTACCCCCTTGGTCAAGGGGAGGCTTGCGCCCCAACAGTGGGGACATTAATAGGCTGATGATGATGATTTGCTTTCGAGGCACGCAGGAGCTCAGATGAAATATGCCACTACTATACTTAATTTTTTTAAGCAAGCAAGCGAGTCGTCACTCGAACCCTGAGGGGGGTGAGTGGAGTGCGGGCCTTGAGGCGAACCTCGTGCCCGGACAGAAGCTCGGAGTGATACAGCATCTCCGGTAATTGGTGCCACTATGTGAAGCGGACTTTATGGCTATATATAGGAGTGGAGGCGTACAGACACCGGGGGAGTGTCTGTACGCTACGCTCACCGCGCGCCGTCACGTCGCTCCAACCTGTCGACGCAGGGCGACTGGGGGCGCACTAACTCACGCGGGATTTAATTTTATAATAATTATTTCAATAGTAATAATTTTAATTCAATAATAATAATTTTTTTAAACATTAGACAGAAGCAAGATTTAGGTATTTTATCGGGCACGTTAATATGATGTGCAGACATTTCAATTAAGGTCGCTAAAAATGACACACTTTTATTATTTCAGTAATTAATACGTTACTTTTATACGTATTTCTCAATATTGAAACGTTATGGGTTGTTCGCACCAGAACAATGTACGTGTATCCGAATGTATTCCTGCTCCTGGCACAGATAACAAAATGATTGGGCCTGTTAAACCTAGCCACCGATAGTGGAGCACGCGTTTTAGTTAAAAATCTATAAACCAGCCTATAATCTGTAACTGCAGTGCGCGTTACAGCATCAAATGTATTTTTTATCGTATACTTCAATAAACTGTGTTATAAAATCAATCTTCTGTTTCCTTGCATCAAGCGACCGGCGAACCTACACCCTGTGTGAGGAACATGGGTCTTTCTCTCTTCAACCGGTGTCCACCCACTGCTGGATGTAAGTCTCTAATGCACGCCATTTTCTACGATCTTGAGGTTTACCAATCCAGTTTCCTCCAGCAGACCTTATGTCATCTGCCCGTCTCGCTGGTGGTCGACCTACGCTCCTGATCCCAGTCCTTGGTCTCCAAGACTTTCACTTCTTTTGGGATACTATTCGATACGATGGATACTTGTGGATCTAATGCTAATAAAATCGACAAACAAACAAATTTTCTACTTTAGGAATCGGTATCACAATAGTTAAGTGTGAAGTGGTCAACGCTTCACCGGACGAGCTTCACTTCCAACGTGAACGCGTGGTCCCGAATATATCCATTATGAGGGTCGAGCAGCTCGTCCCACGTCAGGAAGTGGAAGCAGCCAGGCTCGTAACACGTCCTGGCGACAATTAAATTTTTCTTTTAATCCACTTCAAGATTTTTTTAAGCACTATTATCATCAGCACCCTACTCTAGTCCACTGCTGGACATAGGCCTCTCCCAGGGCGCGCCATTGAGCCCGATCTTCGGCTCTTCTCATCCAGATCGTCGCTCCATCTAGCAGGGCCGCCCAAACGTGGTCTCCACTCCAGAACTCGTCTACCCCAGCGGTTGTCTGTTCTGCGACAGACGTGACCGGCCCACTGCCACTTCAGCTTGCTAATCTTATGAGCTATGTCGATAACTTTTGTTCTATGCCGGATCTCCTCATTTCTGATTCGATCCAGCAGAGATACTCCGATCTTTCCATAGCATAGCATAGCAGCTGAGCGACTTTCAATTTGTGGCGGAAAGTCCGAGTTCGAAACCAGGCAATGCCAGGTACCAATGAGTTTTTCCGTTTTTTTCGAAAGACTTACGTACATTTACTGACTGCTCTGACGGTGAAGGAAAACATCGAAAGGAAACCTGCACACTGAGATGACCAGTGTGTGAAATGGGGAAGACAATGGCAAACCACCCAATTAAATCTGCCACGAGAGTCGTTCTATGAGATTAATTCCTTAGAATGATCACGACCCTCACTTAGAAGAAGAAGAAGAAAGGTAGGGTACCAAGGATGCTGGCTGATCGTTTCTTAATTCTTTTTCTCATTATTTAAATTAGAAGATATAATTTTAATACTATTAAATACAATATAAATACCGGCACATGTGGGAATCCATTATTATAGTAAAGTTAAATACACTCTATTGCACAAATATAAAACAACAAACAAGAGATAGAAAAGGAAATAGTGAAGTACAATTTAGGCGGCCTTATCCCTAAGAGCTATCTCTTCCTGGCAACCTTCGGGCAGAGGAAATGATATCGAGAAAGAGGTAGTAGGTGTGCAAGGTTTATGGAAAACGTAATAATAAGTTGGGAAAGAATATATTGTCACTTGGAAAGCAAGGCTAATTTGGCCTCCAGAAAGCTCGGTGTGCTGAATAAAGCAAAGCGGTACTTCACGCCTGGCCAGAGGTTAACGCTTTATAAAGCGCAAGTAAGGCCGCACATGGAGTACTGCTCCCATCTCTGGGCCGGTGCAGCCGAATACCAGCTTCATCCACTTGACTCCGTGCAAAGGCGCGCTACTCGAATACTCGACATCTATTTAACGCCAACAAACGTTAAACAGGTGACCCCGACGTGATTTCAATTTCAATCTCAAGGTAGGTTGTTGTTTTTTTTTTATTCGCACGTTTCAATCGGCCTCCCACACTGGGTTGCCAACTCGGATTTATAAAAAGGCGTAGACAAGAGCTTAAATTTACGTAGATTATGTAAAAAAAAATTAGGAAAAGTTCGTAGAGCTACGTACTGATTTTTAAGGTGTTATAAGTAAAAAAATGTAGCACGTTCATTCACGACCACAGATCACAATAGCCGGTCAGCAAAAAAAATCCGTTTTTCCCACAATTTGTACAGAATGAGACGGACATCGATATTCGATTGAGTCATTCTATCATTCAAAAGAGAACACGACGACGACGCGTACGTACCTATGGAACGGAACGTCATCATTCAATATGACATTCTACTGTTTTCAAGGCAAAATGCTCGTTCGTTTCATGATTTACTGGCTACGAGAATACGACGAAGTTTTTTACTAGTTAGGTAAGGATTAGGAAAATACGTAGATTCAGGGGTTAAAGTTCGTAGAGACGCGTGAAGGGCCTAAAATACGTAGATCTACGTAAAAATACGTAGAGTTGGCAACGCTGCTCCCACAAGTGGGTATCACCGATTTGGAACTTGAAGAGGAACTTCATTTCTTTCACTAAGGATATCTACAGACGTCACGTCAAAGATGTTTGGAGTAAACGGGCAACAAACAGCAAATAATGTGGTACAGTCAGCGTCAGAATTTTATCTGCGCAGTCAGAATTATCATATTGTTGTAAGCACCCAAAGTGGTCAATATATCTGAGCAACACAATCTCCAATATTATGTACGCAGCCAGGGTGTTCATTATTATGTTGGTGGGGAAATCGTTCAAAGGTATCTATGCATTATGTATGCAACTAAGTTTAGGACACGAGCCGAACGAAAGAAAGGAGTATTGTAAGTACTTACTTGCAAACTCTTTTGAGTGGGTACTTGAATCGACATATAAGTAGGAACAATTAATAACAGATTTTATGATGATTACATAATGCATGGGAACTCGGGGTCGATATTGATTTTGTACAGACATGTTTTCTATTGGAGGGGGTAATAGCCGTATAGTCACCGCGCCAGCAACGACGTATGGTGACCGCAGCACTGTGACCGAGTGTGACGGATACCGTCTTCGCTCCCAGCTAACTATCCCATAGCCTGTTGTCACGCTCCCGGAGACCAGCCTAATGGGATTACTGTCGCCGCTGCTGCCCGACGCCAGGGTGGTAGCGCTTATGTAACGGCGGCGCTTCCTCGCCGTGTCATAGGGTCATTTATGGGCATATGCAGTATTTTGTAGAAAAGTCCGCACCACCAGACACCCCACTGCGCCCTGATACCCTACCGCCTCGGTCCGGAACTGCTTATTTTCGGCTTAAGACCCATATTCGCAGCTGTCCTACATATCTGCAGGACATTTCGCTATCCGCCGCCTGCGACCCGTGATGCAGCTGAAGCTCGCACACCACGCAATCGGAACGAGTGGATCAGACAAAAGACGAAGCTTAAAGATGTGGTAGACCTCATCGCAAGCCGGAAATGGAGATGGGCGGGACACATTGCACGGATGGATAGGGACCGGTGGACCAGAAGAACGCTGGAGTGGAGACCACGGCAAAACACGCGGGGACAAGGTCGCCCACCTATGAGATGGGTGGACGACATTCGGGGAATAGCGGGTCACAACTGGATGCGCACCGCCTGCGACCGTCGGAAGTGGAAGAAGGAGGAGGAGGCCTATGTCCGAAGCCAGACCACAAGTGGCTGAGATAGATAGATAGATAGACATAATGCATAGATACCTTTGAACGATTTCCCCGCCAACATAATAATGAACACCCTGGCTGCGTACATAATATTGGAGATTGTGTTGCTCAGATATATTGACCACTTTGGGTGCTCACAACAATATGATAATTCTGACTGCGCAGATAAAATTGAACTTGTGTTCTTTAGATGGTTTTGATTACCTTGGACGCTAACATCTATCTGACGCTGACTATACCTAACACTGCCGGCACGACTCCGGGTATACAACCATCAACTCCTGGCAATATAGAAAAAAATATCAATAGTCGTGCGTCACACTTTAAAAAAAAAATACTCCACCAGAAGGTTGTCTGGAAGAGATCGCTTTTGGCGATAAGACCGTCTAGATTGTATTAATCGTTTTGTACGCACTGTGTCACACTAATTTTGTGCAATATAGTGTATTCATTAACACCTACTTAATATAATTTATTTTGCCTACGGATGTCATTAGCTGTTAACTAGCAGTGCACCGAAAACCTTCTAGTTAAATAAACTTACTTCTTCCGTAGCGGTTGGTAAGGGCTCTTCCAGACGGACTTGGTGTTGGGTTCGGTGTGCGACACCAGCTTGATCTCGAACTCCCCCACACAGAACCGTTCGGGGTCGTACTCCCAGTGACCTGGGAAAAATGCATTAACTTTTTTAATTTAATTCAATTTTTATTTCTGAGAAACCTTACGCTATACAATTCCTGAAATTTTCTTTTTTTTTACACTCGTGCAAGCCAAAAAAACAGGTCCCTTAATTTATACAAAATAATAAGTTTTTTTAATGGCAATAGGGAACTTGCATGGTTTTTTTTTTTTTAATCGAAAGATACTTGAAAAAGAGAAACTTTACTGAACACAAAAGATTTTTAATATGCTTATTTAAAGAGATATAGCTTTGTAAAAACCCATAATACAATTTTCGCGCCAAAACGCATTCATTTTCTCAAGTGACGTAATTGGATTTTATGTAAACAAACGTGAGCTGTGAACAGTCTTGAACTTGTCAAAAGATTTTTCGCTTTAGAGGTTATTTTTATATTGGTTATTTACAAGAGTAATAAAACTATTTACAGTATTTGTGTAATCCTAAGAACAATAACTGGGGTGTAATCGTAATGATTCGTTGTTTTAATTACAAAAGTTGCCAATTGCAAAAAATATTTTCCTTAGAAGTTTATCAAAGTTTATGCAGATTTGGATACGTGTAAGCGTTACTGCCAGTTATTTCTATATACAGTTATGTATAATTATTATAATAGGTATATAATTTATAAAAATAATAATAGTTTATAATAATAATATATATTTATTCAGATAATTCCGCCTCACTTGTAAAAATATTCCCTAAATTTAGGGTAGAGAAATCCTATGACGTCACTCAATGCTGATAGGTGTTTGAAATTACGTTCCATTTCGCGCTACTAAAAAGCTAAATATCTCAATAAATACAAATATATAAATATTACTACTCACAATTTAATCTTTTTATGTACTATTCTATCGACTGCAACACATAGTTTTAAATTTTAAAATTCATGCAAGTTCCCTATTGGTGACCAGCGTCCAGTTTTATGATATAGATACATTTTACAACTTAACATTATTTTGGTAAATAAAATTAGATAGACATTCATAAATAAATCTATTGTTATTTATTATTATTATTTATTAATGAGCAGGCAGCATTAAGCTGATGCGCCCATATCTAAGCTGGTGTATTGTTCATTCACTTATAGCACTTAGTCGTTGAGTTCATAGTCAATTAAGTCCACCACTATTTATGCACTGTTTAAAAACCTATCTAGTCTATTTTTGAAACTGTTGACTGAAGATGCATCCACGACTTGTTGCGGTAGCTTGTTCCATATTCTCACGACTCTGTTAAAGATAATATATTGGGGATATTGGTAGGTAAGGGAATTCTGAGTTTTAGGAAGAATAACAGTTACAGCTGAAAGTGAATAAAATATGGAGGTGGGAAAGTGGAATAGGGAGTGGGGAGAACAAAGAAAAGGGTATGTGTGTTGTAAGAGTGTGTAAGTATGTGTGTTGAAAGAGTGTGTAAGTATGTGTGTTGTAAGAGTGTGTAAGTATGTGTGTTGTAAGAGTGTGTAAGTATGTGTGTTGTAAGAGTGTGTAAGTATGTGTGTTGTAAGAGTGTGTAAGTGTGTGTGTTGTAAGAGTGTGTAAGTATGTGTGTTGTAAGAGTGTGTAAGTATTGTGTTGTAAGAGTGTGTAAGTATGTGTGTTGTAAGAGTGTGTATGTATATGTGTTGTAAGAGTATGTAAGTGTGTGTGTTGTAAGAGTGTGTAAGTATGTGTGTTGAAAGAGTGTGTAAGTATGTGTGTTGAAAGGGTGTGTGTGTGAGAGAGAGAGGGATATTTCTGTTATGTTCCGTGTGTGTAAACTGCACGCTAATCATGTAATAGAGCCTGCGCTTCTCGACCGCGCCAACATCGCTTATGTATTATTTAAAACATTATATATACTATTATAAATTTATAAAATATATTAAGTAATCTACTGACATTATTATAATTTTCAATTAAATAATTTTTAATTTAATTTAATGTATCTAATTTGTGTTTGGAAATAATAATAAAAAAATATTTCAATTTCAATAGAGTTTTCATACATTATGAAGTACATTTAGGGTCAAATGGTTAAAAGGTCCTTACGTAGTAATTATTTATTTATTAGAAACATAATGTTTACAACTTACAGGCTTAACCTAATTGTATTGTAAACAGCACAAAAACTATTATAAACTTAAAAGGATTTTTTCCCTCTATTTTATACAATAATACCAACATACCCTGTATTCTAATGTATAATTAAAAAATTAAGTGCCTTCCTTCGTTTCCTAATATTTTACTTCTGTTAATTAATATTTCTGTTATTTATATGTTCCGGTAGTGTATCATTAGGGAGTGATCCCTGGCACTCAGGGGATGCCTGACAATCAGCGCCGCAGTGCTAAAAGCGCTCCGGCAACAGGCTGAGGCAGTCCCCTGTGTCCGGTGCTGCACACCACCTTCATCAAACTTAGTTACTTTTGTTTATTTATTTTTTATAATATTGTGGCGACGCACGACACGCGCGCCACTACGTAGAACGCGCTATCGAAATTTTCCTGGGACTTCGTATATATACGAGTTCTAAACATCCATAGTCGGACCAGGACATATGGTCACCAGAAACAACACCCCGCCTGGTGGAAGATCTTCCCTTTTCCCTTTCATACAACTGACGTTAAGTCATCCATGTCCTCTCATAGCGCGTTCCTACAATATATTTGTTTAATATTATTATTATCTTCTGTACCTTATTGTTTGTATGTTTGTATCGTAAATAAATAATCTTTCTTTAAATTTCGGAATGAATTTTATGTTCGGGACGATATACATCCATAAACAACCTCTGTGAACCTCGCCAAAGAACAAGTGAACAAGTTCAGCGTCGGTTCACTCCGAATTCAATATACGCACCGCTCGTGTCAGGGTGCAAAATATACGAGACTGGCCCTGCCGGTGGAGACCACAAACAGGTTGGTAATGAACATTACTCATCTGTTCTCTGTCATCATCATCATCAGCCTATTAACATCCCCACTGTTGGGGCACAGGCGGAGGAGTTGCACAAGAGGGTATGGGCCATGATCCACGGAGCGGGCCCAGTGCTGATTTTGAATTGGTGGATTTCACATACCTTCGGAAGCTTTTCCTTTCCTCAGACATGCAGGTTTCCTCACGATGTTTTCCTTCACTTCTCGTTCTCTGTATATAATAATAATTTTAAAAAAATATCTATAATAAATTAATTACCTTCCATGTACACACACAGACTTCTATACAGCAGATTTCGCTGCACCATGAGCTTCCAAGCGACGTTCCGGACGCGGTACACCGGCGAGTAGAACACACAGAAACCTGACATCCCGAGAGGAACCACCACTTGCTGCTGCCTCTGAAACGAGGGTTAAATTTCCTATTTTTAATTATTACATGTAATTATAGATCCTATTCAAATCCAAATTATTTATTAATCAATCATTCAATCAATTATTCGTGAACATTGGTAATAATAAGTAAGTATACAGTTTAAATAAGTTGGTATCACTATGCTCCGTCGTTTGACATACAAATATTATCAATACATTGTTAAAAATCAATATTATATAAATTATCAATGCATGCACCTCATCAATGCATTTGCGGTTCCATGGTGGAAGCCAGCGGCCATCATGCTTTGAGTTGCTGTCGGTGCTCAGGGAGGTTCCCGCGTCACCACGCGCTTAATGATATCATCCGGAGGGCCCTAGTGTCGGCCAACGTGCCGTGCGTGGTCGAGCCGCCGGGTCTTAGTCGCACAGACGGCAAAAGACCGGACGGCTTGACGTTAGTGCCATGGCGGGAGGGAAAGTGTCTGCTGTGGGACGCCACGTGCGTCAGTACGTTTGCGGCCAGCCATGTCAGACGCACGACACGAACGGCCGGGGCAGCAGCCGAGTTTGCAGCGGGCAAATAACGGGATAAGTACTCCGCTCTCCAACGGAACTACCTGTTCGTCCCGTTCGCGGTGGAGACAACGGGTTGTTGGGGGGCGGAGGCGAAACAATTCGTGGCAGAGATTGTCCGTCGCCTCAGGGAGAGGGGCTGTGACCCTCGCTCCGGGACGTACCTGGAGCAGAGGTTGGCCGTGGCGATACAGCGCGGTAACGCCGCGAGCGTTATGGGCACTTTTGCACCGGGGACGACAAGGGGCGGGCTGTTTGAGTGACGATAATTTATTTATTTATTATTACAAAAAATTGCACAGTCATACAGTTTACACTAAAACACTGTGAATTCAAATGTTTAAAATGGACACTATACTGTACTCAATGTACAGTATAGTGTCGTACAATATATTAAATATAATAATAATATATCTACAAATATAAATCAATCTTACAGTAACTTAAAGCTCATTCATTCATCCTCTCACAAAATCGCAGACAATGGTAACATATTTCTTTCCATCGACTGGCAAATAAGTCGCATTCCGGTACTAGTGCAAGAAGCGCATTCAGTAGCACTAGTGCACGCACAGAAGGTGAGTTACGATGGAAACCGGTTCGCGACAAAGGCGCTAACAACAAGGGGTGGCGACGAGCCCGGAGATAGCTGTCGGGTACATATAGCCTGGTCAGTCGCGACACTAAGTCTGGGCAGTCCGACTCTCCGCGAAGAATGCGGCATGATGTGGTAATTAAATCAAAGTTTCGCCTCACTTCGAGGGAATTAAAGCCCAAGACTCCGAGCAAAAATTTTGTAGGATATAAGTAATATCCGTACATTTTCTTGTACAAAACTCGGAGGAACGCTTTTTGGACCTTCTCAAGAAGGAGAGTATATGAAACCTCGTATGGGTTCCACACTATTGAAGCCGCTTCCATTTTGCTCCTCACTAAAGCCGTGTACACCAATTGTATTGCCTTAGGGTCGTGAAAGTCACGGGTATTGCGAACAACAAACCCTAACCTTCGGAAACAGTTGGCAGAAAGGGACTTCATATAATTATTTCATTATGGATTATTATTATATGTATTATTATGACTGGCTCGAGACTGCGCAGGAGAGAGAGCGATGGCGCTCTTTGGTATCGGAGGCCAAGATCCACTTCGGGTCGCTGCGCCAGCGGAGTAAGTGAGTAAGTATATATATTATTATGATGTACATTAATATCATAAGAAGGTATTAATTATAGACACGTTCGTGTATCTACAAAATATAAATTATTAAAATTAAATTAAACATTTGACTAGTAGTAGTAGTATTAATAGTAAGTAATAGTAGTAGTAGTAGTATTAATAGTAGGTAGGTAATAGTAGTAGTAGTATTAATAGTAGGTAGGTAATAGTAGTAGTAGTATTAATAGTAGGTAGGTAATAGTAGTCGTAGTATTAATAGTAGGTAGGTAATAGTAGTAGTAGTATTAATAGTAGGTAGGTAATAGTAGTCGTAGTATTAATAGTAGGTAGGTAATAGTAGTATTAATAGTAGGTAGGTAATAGTAGTCGTAGTATTAATAGTAGGTAGGTAATAGTAGTAGTAGTATTAATAGTAGGTAGGTAATAGTAGTCGTAGTATTAATAGTAGGTAGGTAATAGTAGTATTAATAGTAGGTAGGTAATAGTAGTAGTAGTATTAATAGTAGGTAGGTAATAGTAGTAGTATTAATAGTAGGTAGGTAATAGTAGTATTAATAGTAGGTAGGTAATAGTAGTAGTAGTATTAATAGTAGGTAGGTAATAGTAGTAGTAGTATTAATAGTAGGTAGGTAATAGTAGTCGTAGTATTAATAGTAGGTAGGTAATAGTAGTATTAATAGTAGGTAGGTAATAGTAGTCGTAGTATTAATAGTAGGTAGGTAATAGTAGTCGTAGTATTAATAGTAGGTAGGTAATAGTAGTAGTAGTATTAATAGTAGGTAGGTAATAGTAGTCGTAGTATTAATAGTAGGTAGGTAATAGTAGTAGTAGTATTAATAGTAGGTAGGTAATAGTAGTCGTAGTATTAATAGTAGGTAGGTAATAGTAGTAGTAGTATTAATAGTAGGTAGGTAATAGTAGTCGTAGTATTAATAGTAGGTAGGTAATAGTAGTCGTAGTATTAATAGTAGGTAGGTAATAGTAGTCGTAGTATTAATAGTAGGTAGGTAATAGTAGTCGTAGTATTAATAGTAGGTAGGTAATAGTAGTCGTAGTATTAATAGTAGGTAGGTAATAGTAGTATTAATAGTAGGTAGGTAATAGTAGTCGTAGTATTAATAGTAGGTAGGTAATAGTAGTCGTAGTATTAATAGTAGGTAGGTAATAGTAGTAGTAGTATTAATAGTAGGTAGGTAATAGTAGTCGTAGTATTAATAGTAGGTAGGTAATAGTAGTAGTAGTATTAATAGTAGGTAGGTAATAGTAGTCGTAGTATTAATAGTAGGTAGGTAATAGTAGTAGTAGTATTAATAGTAGGTAGGTAATAGTAGTCGTAGTATTAATAGTAGGTAGGTAATAGTAGTAGTAGTATTAATAGTAGGTAGGTAATAGTAGTCGTAGTATTAATAGTAGGTAGGTAATAGTAGTAGTAGTATTAATAGTAGGTAGGTAATAGTAGTCGTAGTATTAATAGTAGGTAGGTAATAGTAGTCGTAGTATTAATTCCTAAACACTGATTATGGACATACACATAGACCGGACATAAGGTTAATAAAAATGGGACAAACACTGATTGAATATCTTTGTCACTTAAAATATCATTTCCTGAATAATGTCTTATCAACTAGCAGTTTGTTCTAGCATTAATTCGTAAATATAGGTTGTACAAGTTGTAACATAAAAGTATGGATCACTATATTTAGCTATAACAGAATACGATTTGTTTCTTAACATAAGAATTCTAACTAAGTAATCTGTTGAATAATAATAATAATCTGTTAATCTAGGATGGGGGAGGATCAGGCAGTTAAACGAGCGTATGTGGGACGCCCTAACGGACGACGTCTGGCCAGATACCGCTGGCGCGATGAAGTGGAGAAGGATCTGCGGGAGCTCCGGGCGCCGGACTGGCTCGAGACTGCGCAGGAGAGAGAGCGATGGCGCTCTTTGGTATCGGAGGCCAAGATCCACTTCGGGTCGCTGCGCCAGCGGAGTAAGTAAGTAAGTAATCTGTTAAAGACACAGATTGTATAGCTCTAATTTTATTTTTAATTATTTAGTTTGTGTTATTTTTTTTTACTTGTCAATTATTACACGTCAAATTCCATTCTCCTAAAATATATTTTATTATTTAGCATTAATAATCTTTAACGAATAACTAAATAAATAACATTTGAAAGTGTTAAATTCAAAATTAAAACATCACGTCCTATATAAATCAAATGAGATCAAAGTTACTTTATTAAAATGTAATTTTACCCATAAGAGTGTAGCTACACAAAATATAAAATACTATTGTGACATGACTATAATAGTTAGAGACACGCTGCCGCTGATTTTTTTGTTGATAATGGTGTGTTCTAAAAAAATGTTATATGTCATTTTGTTCTATCATCAATAGTGTTCGCAGCGTACGCGATGTAAGGAAGTTTTTTGATATTTTTTTACACTTTATCGTAATTTAAGTAAGGATCCCCATTTTTTTTGAAAATGAAATATAGCCTATGTCACTCAGGAAAAATGTAGCTTTCCAACAGTGAAAGAATTATTCAAATCTGTTCAGTAGTTTCGGAGCCTATTCAATTCAAACAAACAAACAAAAAATCAAACCTTTCCTCTTTATAATATTGGTATAGATCAGCCTTTCCCAAAGTGGGCGATAACGCCCCCTTGTGGGCGCTGCAGGCCTAAAGGGGGGCGGTAAGAGGGCGGTAAGAGACCCAGAAAAAAAATGGGGGCGTTGTGTAGAGGCTTGGGGGGTGATTTGTAATTTCATTTAGCTAAGAGGCCTCTTAGACACCGACTTGCATGAGCTCTCGACTCTCAACTACAACTTGTGAACATCAACTAATATTAGTTAAGAGATTGCTCAAACTCGGTTCGCTATTTCTCTCCGCGTAGTTCATATATCTGTCCTGTTTTATTGAATATATGAAATAAAAATAATGTCAATCGGTCGCTTCGTTTCGAAATGAAAGTAGACACAAACAAACAAATAAAAAGGTAACAGACATACTTTCGCATTTTAATAGTTATTAGTACTCCTAGATAGGAGTACTAATAACTTTGAAGTTATAGTCGTTTTTAAGTAGGGGAAAAAATGGGGGCGCTAAAAAATAATTTATTCTCAAAGTGGGCGGTAGACTAAATAAGTTTGGGAACCCCTGGTATAGATAGATAAAAATTAATAAAATATTATTTCTAATTAATAAATGCAATTGAAAAACATTCCATGTCAACTTTATAGATTCATATCAAACCACTAAATATTTGAATCAGGTATGTCAACACAAAATTTCAAATTCTAGCATTAATAAAAATAAAATTCATACCACCACGTTATGTACCACTAAACCAACATTTTATCTCAATCTCGCGAGGGTGGCAGTAGAAACGTGGAGAGATGGTAGTAGAAACGTAAAGGGATGGTGTAATATGTAGGTAGTTATTATTTGCATGTACCGACAATTGGGTAAAATGTCAGTTAATAAATCGGCTGTCTACAATACGGTTATTTTGATTGCTCGCTACCGAATTCCCTGAAATAGTTAGGGATATTGCAGATGGCAGTAGAAACGTGGAGGGATGGCAGTAGAAACGTTGAGGTATGGCAGTAGAAACGTAAAGAGATGGCAGTAGAAACGTAAAGGAATGGCAGTAGAAACGTGGAGGGATGGTAGTAGAAACGTAAAGGGATGGCAGTAGAAACGTGGAGGGATGGCTGTAGAAACGTGGAGGTATGGCAGTAGAAACGTAAAAGGATTGCAGTAGAAACGTGGAGGAATGGCTGTAGAAACGTGGAGGGATGGCAGTAGAAACGTGGAGGTATGGCAGTAGAAACATAAAGGGATGGCAGTAGAAACGTAAAGGGATGGCAGTAGAAACGTGGAGAGATGGCAGTAGAAACGTAAAAGAATGGCAGTAGAAACGTGGAGGGATGACTGTAGAAACGTGGAGGGATGACAGTAGAAACGTAAAGGAATGGCAGTAGAAACGTGGAGGTATGGCAGTAGAAACGTAAAGGGATGGCAGTAGAAACGTAAAGGGATGACAGTAGAAACGTAAAGGGATGGCAGTAGAAACGTAAAGGGATGGCAGTAGAAACGTGGAGGGATGACTGTAGAAACGTGGAGGGATGGCAGTAGAAACGTGGAGGGATGGCTGTAGAAACGTGGAGGGATGGCAGTAGAAACGTAAAGGGATGGCAGTAGAAACGTGGAGGGATGACTGTAGAAACGTGGAGGGATGGCAGTAGAAACGTAAAGGAATGGCAGTAGAAACGTGGAGGGATGACTGTAGAAACGTGGAGGGATGACAGTAGAAACGTAAAGGAATGGCAGTAGAAACGTGGAGGTATGGCAGTAGAAACGTAAAGGGATGGCAGTAGAAACGTAAAGGGATGACAGTAGAAACGTAAAGGGATGGCAGTAGAAACGTGGAGGGATGACTGTAGAAACGTGGAGGGATGGCTGTAGAAACGTGGAGAGATGGTAGTAGAAACGTAAAGGGATGGCAGTAGAAACGTGGAGGGATGGCTGTAGAAACGTGGAGGGATGGCTGTAGAAACGTGGAGGTATGGCTGTAGAAACGTGGAGGTATGTCAGTAGAAACGTAAAGGGATGGCAGTAGAAACGTAAAGGGATGGCAGTATAAACGTGGAGGGATGGCAGTAGAAACGTAAAGGGATGGCAGTAGAAACGTGGAGGGATGACTGTAGAAACGTAAAGGGATGGCAGTAGAAACGTGGAGGGATGACTGTAGAAACGTGGAGGGATGGCAGTAGAAACGTAAAGGGATGGCAGTATAAACGTGGAGGGATGACAGTAGAAACGTAAAGGGATGGCAGTAGAAACGTGGAGGAATGACTGTAGAAACGTGGAGGGATGACAGTAGAAACGTGGAGGGTTGGCAGTGAAAGTTACCTCGACTCTAGGTATTGTGCAGGTGGAGAATCCAGGTGGCGGCCGGCTGTCAGCCAGCACGCGTCGCTCCGAGTCAGTCAGCAGCGTGTGAGCACTCGGGTGAGAGGTCAGCTCCTCAGGGTCCACCGTCAGGAACCGGATCTGACGCACGGCGTCGCGCAGGCTCGCCCGCTGCTTTGAGCCTGGAATAATCAGAAGAGTCAGTCCTGGAGGGAGGCGAATGAAGAATATTGGTAATCAGGTGGTAGATCCTGATGTGCAGGTTCGCCTGGGTTGGTACCACCCTCTTATCTATTTCTGTCACACAGCAGAAATTACGGTGTGAAGGGTATGATAGCCAGCGAAATACCGGCACATGCATGAAGGCTATCCAATTTAAGTCCTCAAGCGCATGAAAAACCCTCTAATAATATTACAGTAAGGTAAGATGTCTATCTCTTACAAGCATCGGTGGCGTCGTGGCTAGGACACCGGACTCCCATGCGTGAGGTCTGAGTTCGAAACCAGGCAATGCCATGTACCAATGAGTTTTCGGTTATTTCGAAAGACTTACGTACATTTACCGACTGCTCTGACGGTGAAGGAAAACATCGTGAGGAAACCTACACACTGAGATGACCAGTGTGTAAAATGGGAAAGGTAATGGCAAACCACCCCATTAAATCTGCCACGAAAGTTGTTCAATGTGGTTAATTCCTTAGAATGATCACGACCCTCAGCAATGAGGAATACGACTTAGAAGATGTCTATGGGCGACAGTAATTACCATCAGGTGGCTCGTCCGCTTGTCTGCTCTCCTTATTTTATTTAAAAAAAATGTTAACAGCCACTCCTGAACTCCTTCCTTAATCTTCATAAACCCAAAGCATGACTTTTTGACAATTATATCTACATTCAGTATACATAGTATAATGCCATCTCCTTCTAGGATTACGACGTAGAAAGGGACCGTATGATTTTGAAACGGAAACTGACAGAACTCACAGAAATCTTCTAAGACCCAGCAATAAAAAAGGCGGTATAGGAAATGTTTAAAAAAAATACCTTTATGACTGCATTTGCCTTGTGGTTCCGTTACTCTCGTGTCAGCATCTCCACCGCTAGGGCCCACATTCGAGCAAGCTTCGTCTGATGTATCAGCTTGTACCTTTGGTTATGAAAATGTAAAAGTTTATTTACTTATACATGGCACACACAAAAGGACCTCCGACTTACAAACTAGGTCGAAAACCTGTATCTTGTAAGTCGGGATTCCGTCGCACTTTCTGTGCAAGCAAATTACAAATTATATTCTTAACCAAAAGGAATTTGGAAAATTTAATCATAAAGGAATTTAGTAAAGATAATGGTAAGAGTGAGTATGGGTGGGGGGGTGTTAGGTTGTGTGGGAGTGTGTAATGATGTAAGTGTGCGTCGGTAGTGAAGGGTGAGTGGGTGTGCGAGTGTGGGAAGTTAAGTGTTAATAATCTGAAGAACGGAATGAGTTTAGTGTGTGAAATTTTATGTTATATGATTAGAGCCTCAGTTTTGTCGTAATCTAAAGAGAGAAGCCATCTGTTAAGTTTTGCTTTACAATTATTTTTATTTAGTGGATAGGTATCAAGGTGATCGTTTATTTTATTGTACAACCTGGCACTTAATGATTGTAGATGCTGGAATGCGAACGCCGTTCTGTTTTTAATTGGGGACACGGTCGATTTTTACGTCGTTTGTTACCAGCGACGGGGATTAGGGGAAGCGAGACGTGTTTGCGCATTACAGCTCGCAAGACAAACAGTTTCCTTACTGTAAGGACCTTGCAGTCGGTATACAGTAGTGTGGTGGGATATCTGTAGGGTTATAATCAGTACAAACCGTCAGTATCTTGCGGTGGCGAAGGGTGAATATTTTCGCAAGGGAAGCTGACCAAAAAGAAACTAAGGCAGCCAATTCTCAGCAGATAGATAACAACAAAGTTCAAAAAACACAAACAAACTGAATAAAAGCTGAGGCTGAAGCACTTCTCTTGCATTATTATCTGCTGTTCAGTAAACTGGACAATCCGTCAACCCTTGCACGCTGAGCGCTCGCCGTGCTGGACGGCATCAGACTCCTCGCGACGCCCATGGTGCGCACGGACACAGCGTTGTATGCGCCAGCACGGCGAGCGCTTAGTTCATTAATAGTTTTGTTGCCCAGTGCCCGGAAGTTCATTAATTTAATGACAAAATTGGCAGTATTTTGTCATTAAATTAATCAACTTCCGGGCACTGGGCAACAAAACTATTAATGAAATATATTTATTAACACTTTCACAGTCCCGGGCACCACATGTGGGTGCCGGTAGACAAGCCGCACAAGCCCGGAACAAAATTTATAAAGTACAGAATCACAAACGGAATATTTATTGGACAGGTTCATTACGACAAGTCCGGGACCCAAACATTGGGACTCCACGGAACAATTTTAGCCTTTGTATGGGGACTGTCAAAGTGTGAAAGAATACAAACAGTTTACAAATAGATATAAATACATAGAAACAAATATTTTAACACAGAAACAAAAAGTTTTCACAAATATTATAAACGTAAATATACATATTTCAGTTCGTGTAGACAAAACAAGTACACACTATATATATAGTAGTGTCAATTTTAAACATTTGAATTCACAGTGTTTTAGTGTAAACTGTATTACTGTGCAATTTTTGTAATAATAAATTAATAAAAAAAAATATGTTAATATATTTGAACAATATTGCTACAATCTGCCCTCTAGGTGACGGCTAGCAGGGTTCTAGGACAGTGTGCAGATGAAGTAATTCAAATTCAATTTTTTTATTCATAATATGAATTACACGTCAAGAAAAAATACAAACGGTCATGGTCCAACCGAATACCAGCGCTGGAGGCATTCTTGTCTGCAGCAATAAGCTGAGTTGAGACCCCTTTTCACAACAACAGCAGACCATCAGACATGATTTAGATATGTTCACCTTTGACTACATAATTATTTTATTATAATTATAACTGTTTCGGTCATTGCTGTGTGGGAAATAAACGTATTACTTACATACTTACTTAAGAAAGAAAACATAACATAACAACATAAGAAAGAAACTCAAAGAAGAAACTCGGTAATAGTAGATATTGTATTTATCAGGAACAGAAATGAAGTAGTTTGCTTTGCTGACAGGTTTCATATTGAACAATTTACTATATGGGAGTAAAAAAAAACAAATTCAATACTCACATGTTCAATACTCAATTCCTCGATCATTCCCTTCCCCTGCGCACGCGCATACCGCTCGGCGGCGGCCAACAGCTGTAGCTCCGACTCCATGTGTAGCGGCTCCAAAGAGAATAGAACCGCTAGTGTCTCGGGCCGGGCTTCGACGAGAGTGTTGGCTTCTAAGACTTCAGTGGTCTTGTGTCGCATCATCTGAAAGGAATTTTGTGCGAAACGCAGCATAGACTATAAATATTATGGTTAAACTAAACGCACACGTCAAATCTTCCCTCTCGTTCTGGCACATACAAACAAGGCATCGCTCTCTGTTTTTGTGATCATCATAGGAAACAGTGCAAAGTTTTGTAATAAAAACTAAATAATTAATTTTTTTTTTAAATGTAGCCATATCCTACAATTTTACAATTTTTTGTTTATAGGGTATACTACCTACTAGGTAACTTAAAGCAAGATATTTAGTTTTAAAAAATATATATATATTAAAATTAAAAAAAAGTGATAATATAGCAAATGACTACTTCGGTGTTCTGAGTAGTGTCGAAATTAATTACATAACAAAAAAAAAGACACGGTGTATATATATTGACTAGGGAAGTTCGAAGTAGTCGAAGCTCCGTTCGACTCCGACTCTGAAAGGTCGGAACTTCCGATTGATTTTACACCCTCCAGCCAGCGAGTCACATTCGCACAGCAAGTGGTAGGATCCTTCAAAGATTTACAAGCGAAAATAGTCCTTTAAGCCCTTATTAGCGATGTTACCGAGCTTCGACTCCGACTCCGAAAGATCGGAACTTCCGATTGATTTCACACCTCCGACTCCAACTTCGGCTCCGATAATTTTGAATCGGAGGTTATACCGAAGATTTGTGAGAAAACATATTCAAATATCAATATTTAATTAAATAGTGTAGGTATACATAAAGGAACATGTTTTATTGCTGCAAACGTCATCATAAAAATATTGTCCAGTTCAGCTATAAGTGTCTACGAGAGTGAGAAAACTCATTCATACTATGAGATTACTACGTGATGTTGTTAATAAGGATCTTCTCAGGTATGTATACGTGGCGCTCTGTCAGTCGGTGCTTTCCTATTGCATTCTTGCATAGGGCATTATTAGATGTGAGGATGCCGCTCCGGCATCCTCACATCTAATAACTTTGGAAAGAGCCCAGCGCTCTGTGCTTAAAGTAATGCTGAGGGAGCCGTTCCGGTACCCCACAGTCGAACTACTTAAAGAGTCTCAGGTGCCGAGTGTACGAGGTTTATATATATTAAAAGCCGTCCTCCACACTCACCGGACAGTACTGGGCTCGGAGCGCTACGAGTACATGCTGAGGAAAAGAGTTTTCAAACTGCCAACCCCAAAAGCAAATACATCGTATGCCCAAAGATTTGGAAGATTTCTCCTCCCATTCCTATATAACAAAATCGAAAAAAAGTGTGACATAAAGAATTGCACAATGCGTGAGGCCAAAGTCAAAGTTACAAAATTATTAGCAACCCTGAATTATGAAGAGATGGAAACTCTACTCAGGGTAGAAAAATAAGTCTGTTATAGTGCTTAACTTTCTTGTGTTTAATGATCTTTCACTCCAATCACAATATCACACAACACACACTCTCATTTTACTGACTACACTCACTCACTTACTCACTTTGCACTCATACACATTCACATACATACAACACACACTCACACCCATAATCATATATTCCTCCCCGTCCATTCTCTCTTTCCCTCCATTCCCCAATATCCCTTTTTCTAATTCATACCAATGTAAAGTTTTAGTGTATGTACTGTAAGCCGTATTTGAATTCCTGGTTAATAATGTAATGGTCCCCACGGGACAGGCTTAGCCTAGTGTGGGGTCCAAAGGTAACTTTGTGTATCATCATGTTATATTTTGGTTAAATAAATAATTTTGAAATTTTTAATTTTGATTTAAAAATTAAAAAACGGTTTAAAATTTGAACTTCCTCTGAACATCTCTCTTCTACCTCCGACTCCGGTTCCGACTCCGATAAATCAAATTTAAAACCTTCGGTTTGTTGTTTTACCGGAACCGGAGTTTCCGTTAAAACCACCTCCATAACATCCCTAATATTGACCCTCAGTACCAGGATAGCAGGAATTCACAGGAGACATTTAATATCATTACCTTCATGCTTTCCTGCCGAAGTGTCTCGTTATCCGTCATCAGAGCTAGTTCATAAGCACTGCAAGCGCCCTCCGGATCCAGATTATTGCACAAATATGTGACACACTGTTCTTGCAGACGAGGCAGCATGTATTTTAGGGCTCCGTAGTACACATCGCAGGCTTGGCTGGATGAAGTAAGGGTTGCACTGTCTGTGTAGATGTATCTGGAACAGACAATGAGGTTTTACAAATGGATTGTATCAGAATTTATTGAGTGTCCTTAGTGTTAAGGCTTGTTTACAGTACATAGTGCGCGCGCGCAGTCCCCGGTGTGTCGCATGCTCACCGCGCTCATGGACGCATGGCCTGAATGGGATGTGTTGCGGATGGTCGAAGATTATGTCAGTACATCAAAGGTTCTGCGAGCGAGAGGTATGAATGTTCTAGTGCATTATGCTGAGCCGGTGTACCCTTTTTGGCACTGTACCACACCAGATGTTCTGTGCTGCATGTATTAAACTTTGTATACTTCTGTTGAGCCGGTGTACCCTTTTTGGCACTGTACCACACCAGATGTTCTGTGCTGCATGTATTAAACTTTGTATACTTCTGTATTCTGGTGTTTACAGCGTTAAATAAACGATTTCAATTTCAAATTTCAATTTCCAGTATATTTTTATAACCTCATACATAATGTTAATTTTTGATTAATTACTTTAATAGGCATTTGCCGTTGTAATTAATAATAATAATAAAAATAATAAAATAATGCTATCCCTTTGTAAATCATAGGTCTCGACAGAGATGACACAAGACTTTCTTGCAACTGAGAGTCAATCTCACCTGGTGGTATGTGACGATGAGGCTGGATGGAGCACACGTAAGTACTGACCTTTTTTTTTTATTTACTACTAAACCCGCATTTGACCTCGATCTCGCCTGATGGTAAGCGACGATGAAGTCGACGATGGGGCATGCGGGTCCAGTAAATGCCTATTCACTCTGGCCTTGAAGATCCCAAGGTTGTAGGTTTCGGGAAACACAGACGCCGGCAGGCTGTTCCATTCCTTAGCCGTTCGCATAATGAACGAAGAAGCAAATCGCTGACCTCTTCTATAAACACTGTACGAACACATCGACGTCGAAGCGAAGATATTTGACGACAGACTTTACAAAAAGGATGGTCGCTGAATTTCTAGGGTTAGTCGCGTCGTACTGATGCCCAATGACCGTAGGAATATTCTAAATCCCATACACGGAAAAAGGGAAGCGCTATTGATCAAAAGAGTTTTCAAGTTTTTTAACTTGTATAATAGTCTAATCAGGACAGTCCTTGAATATAGCTCAATAATTTGGTCTCTTTGTTATGAGGTCCACTCCGACAGCATTGAAAGAGTCCAAAGAAAGACCCTTAGAATAATGAGCTATAAGTATGGTTTCGGTTTCATACGACGACAGCTGACGTGTCGTCGTATGATGATAGACTGGCAAAATTTAAAGTCACCCCGCTTCAACTTAGGCGCAAACACCAAGACCTAATAACCCTACAAAAAATTCTTCATTCCACCATAGATTCACCTTCCTCGCTGTCCTGTCTAAACTTCAACACAAACTTTAAACTTCGCAATCCTAAAACATTTGTATTAAATGTTTGTAAGAACAACACATCGTTCTTTAACCCTATTGTGCGAATGTGTAGATTGTTTTACGAAATCTCTTCGAACAGCAACAATAAGCAATCGATAGACTTATTCGATCCTAGGTCATTAGTTTTTAAAAGACGGGTTGAGGATGTCCTCAAGTGAGCTATCCACGCACCTACTTTATAGTCTTGACTTTATTATTTTTATTTTTCAAATAGGTATAGGTTTTTTAGTCATTAGTCATTACATTCAATAGTATTTTTTCCCAACTCAATTTTGTACAACAATCAATTTTCTACTTCCTAACCATGCTGTGTTTACACGTTAAGGGTTACGACCTAGCTCGTAACTTTATATTGATTTTTCTGTAATTTCTATGGTTGTAATCTGTTAATTAAAAGACACTTACTCTAACATAGCCTCAAAACCCTCAGGTTCCATATCCGGCACGTCAATAGGCCCTGGTTTCTCAGCGAGTGCTCCGTAGAACATGCGCTCGAAGACGGGCGAGGCAGCGGCGAGCAGCAGGCGGTGCGCGGGAACCGGCGCGTGCGCCGCGCCCACCGCGAACGTCACGTCGGACCAACACGCCGCCTGCGGTATAGCGTTATACAACCATCGTTACTTTGATAACCAATAGGCCCAATGCACACCCGCTGCGAGCCGCCGAGCCGATTCGTTTGCTATTGTCATTCCATTTTTAACCGTATTTCAGTGTAGTTAAGATTTAGTTCAATTGTTATTGAAGTAAGACGCCGCGCTGCCACTCCAGCGGTGTGCGTTGGGCCATAGTTTTGGGGCAAGGGCGCCGGCATAAAAATTCCCAGGGCGTGCAGCCTAAAATTCCCAGGGGGTGTAACGTTAAATTTTTCATTGTAGATTTGTGCCATGCCACATACAGAATAAATATTTAAAACATTAAGTGTTAGCATAGCTAACTTAGCCACATACAATATAAAATCATATCATAAACAGCATAATAGTGTCCTGAAGATCATTGTTTAAAAGGTGGATTGTCCCTTCCAGAGGCATTGGGTGGGCCTAAACTTAGGCCTGATTACACCATTGTGACACCGTTGAGTCAATGAACACTTGCTCTGCGAATGTGACTCGCTGGCTGGAAGGCATATGAGTTTTCTGCAGGTAGCATACCCGAAGCCAGAGGACTATAGGCTCCTTCCTGTAAGCTGTATAGCGTTCTTGATGCAAAGCATCTTTAAGGAACAGCAAGGACTAAGGTAAGGGGTGAGCACAAAAGATCCCTGAGGGTCGAAGTGCTGCTGGAGTTATCCCTGGCTTAGATATAATTTTGTAGTCGGGATTGCAATCCGACATAGTGGTATTGCCAAGGTAACGCATACGTTTTATTATAAGGTAATTTACTAACACATAGTTTCTAAGTCTACTACTCGGAACACCAATATGGATATTTGTATCTGAAATAAAGATTTATTAATTTATTTTATAAAAAAGTTTTTCATTTCAATAACAATAGGTATCATGTTGATCCCAGGATTCCCAAGAAGGGGTGCAAGTGCACCACCTGGCATCCCTCTACCAGCGCCCATGGGCTTAGATGCTAACTTTGAAGTTGGGAAACCCTGCAGAGTGCAGATAAAGGGGCAACATGATAATTTCAATTCCAATTGCAAATATTTAACATTTAATAACCTCACCATATCGATGATTCTGCCAATGTCAAGATTGAAAATGACACAGTGCAATATTTTTTTGTAGTTCCACAAAAGTGTAGTTGATCTGATACATGCAAGATCCACTTAGGAGGCACTGTAGTTCTGTCACAAAGCAGCAATGCTTTGCTCCAGTTTGTAAGGTGTTATTACTAGGACATAGGACACTCCACCTAAATCCTCAAGGTTAGCAGTACAACACAAATCCTCTACTAATATTATAATGAGGTCTATGGGCGACGGTGACCATTTCCCATCAGGTGGCCCGTTTGCTTGTCTGCTCACCTAGTTAGAACAACGGTGGCTAGGGCACCGGACTCTCATGCGGGAGGTCCGGGTTCGAAACCATGCAATGTCGTGACTGTACCAATGAGATTTTCGTATTTACGTACTTACGTACATTTACTGACTGCTCTAACGGTGAAGGAAAACATCGTGAGGAAACCTGCGCCCTGAGATAACCAGTGTGTGAAATGGGGAAGACACTGACAAACCACCCCATTAAATATGCCAAGAGAGTCGTTCTATGTGATTAATTCCTTAGAATGATCATGACCCTCAGCAATGAGGAATAAGATTAAGAAGAAGTAGGCACTGAGGGAAAAAGTATTAGAAAAATTCTGACTTGTTAAAAACGAACTGTGCCACAGAAACCTAGTGGATGTGAAACCGATTCGGATATAGTAGGTTATGTTAGGTTCCATTATGACAACCACGCAAAGAGCGGGGCAGCGGCGTAGCGGGGCTCCTTCGACTTCTCTTTGCGCCCCCTTAACGACACTTTGACCAAAGTTTCTTCACCAACCTGCAGGAGCTGCGCGTTCCGCTGGCGCACTTCTGCGCATTCCAGTTGCCAGTCATCGGGCAGCTCCTTTGGCGCCATTTTATTGTCTCGGAGGTTTAGCTTGCCAAAGCAGATGACCAGCACGTCTTTGAATTTAACGAGTATTGAAGGACGCCGTGATTCTTGGGTAATCACGCATTCCAGTTAGCCAGTTGCTCGGTAACTTTCGGTGGCATTTTTTAGATGATACCTACTCTACGCTACGGTCGTGGTCAATGACTTCTAATTAAACATATTTACTAAGAAAATCCTAATGAAATTAAGTACAAAATTTATCTAACCATTTCGTATTCGTCCAGTAGATAAATCGGTGAAGTCAGAGTCAAAACCAAAGCTCATAGCTCAGCCGGTAACGTTTTAGCTTTGCTATTAGATTTTTTTAGAAAATACAATATAACTAATTTGATTACCTACTACCAAAACAAAACATTCACCATTTTTCCAAAAAATAAACAACCACAAACAAACAACATTTTTTTAAATATGAATATTGATTTTAGGGCACTGGATACTTGGTTGCAACCCCTTTCTCCCGACAGGAGAAACATGGGTAAAACCGCGGAGTTACCAATATAATGTAATATTTGTATATATTCCTCTATATAATATTTGATATGTGTGGGAAAAATCATATCTTCTGAAAGGAAATTCCGATATTTCTTAAAATGCATGCATACATTGCTTGCTTGACCGATTGACATAAAAGTATATAAGTATCGATAGGTACCTATCGCTGCACAAAAGAAACCCTACAAATGAAAACGTTAGCGAAGCGGAAATCGAACCTCTTAAAAAAACTTGACGTTTCGTTTCGTTGCGTTTTTGTTTGTCTTTGGTTTTTCTCGCGAGAAAGTAAAACTTAGCCCCCGCTCCGCTCCCGGCCTGGGGATCATCCGCGGCTCCTACACCAAAGCCGCCCGCGTCAAAACCGTTTCCGCCGAAAAAGGCCCCGGCTCCGGCCCCCACGGTACCGTCAAACAACGCCGCGTCGAATATTGCTATGATATTAGATATCATAGACGCGATCGACATTGACGAACTGAGCCTCCTGGCTCAGAAAGTCAACAGTGCAAAAAATACCGTCCAAAAACTGCTCGCGTTAACCGAGCATACAACATTAATCAAGGCCATCAAGGCCTTCAGCGCCCCCTCCCCGTAAAAACGTAAATGGATTTTACAACAAATCGCATAAAACCCCGCGCGCTCTCCCTCACGTACTTTAACGCTGACGGACTGAAGAGACAACGAGACCAGGTTCATGACTACTTAAAGACCCACCAGACCGACATAATGTTAGTGCAAGAGACCTTCTTGAAACCTAGTATGGGCAATCCTAAGATTGCAAATTATAAGATCATCCGTAATGATAGGGTCCACTCCGCGAAAGGCGGGACCCTGATTTACTACAGAAAGTCTCTTCACTGCATCGCACTTGACACCCCTCCCCTCGTTAACATCGAGGCTTCAGTCTGCCGACTTGCCATGACAGGCCATCAGCCTATTACCATCGCTTCAGTATACCTCCCCTGCGGTAAGGAATTACTCAGGAGGGATATACAAGCACTACTCGACTTAGGCGACTCAGTCATAGTGGCTGGTGACCTCAACTGCAAACATGAGCGATGGAACTCCATCATTTCAAACCCCAACGGCAACAGACTAGACGCATTAGCTGACACACTCAACTTTGACGTACTAGCTCCCATGTCCCCGACCCACTTTCCCTACACTGTCAACCATCGACCCGACATACTCGACGTGGCTCTCTTCAGGAACGTCTCCTTACGGTTTCGTTCTATAGAGACGCTACATGAGCTTGACTCCGACCACAGACCAGTACAACTCCTTTTAGGTCCGCCCGACTCCTCCGAGCCGGACACCAGGACAGCAATGAACTGGAAAAAGCTCGAGGAGTCTCTCCGAAATCCAAGTTCCCCCCTACTGGACCAGATTCCTGACATTCTCACCTCCAAAGACGACACAGTGCTGGCGGTCAATGCCCTCACCAGTCACCTCGGTAACGTCATTAGTGACGCCTCCAGGCGGGTTCCAGCGTCGAATGATCGACGCTGGGAGCTGCCTGAGGATATGAGGGAGCTGTTGACGGCAAAGAACGCCGCCACTCGAGCTTACGACAATTACCCGACTGATGACAACAGGAGACGGCTACGCGCTTTACAGAGGGACGTAAAGGATCGCATGGCCGAGCTCCGAAACCGTAGGTGGGACGATCTGCTTTCGGAGATCTCGCCATCCCACCAGGCTTACTGGCGCTTGGCGAGAGCTCTTAAATCAGAAACTGTCTCAGAGATGCCCCCACTAAACCGACCGAACCAAACTCCCGCGTTTGACGACATCGAAAAGGCCGAATGCCTTGCCGACAGCCTGGAAAGCCAGTGCTCCCCTTCCCGCGAACCCGTCGATCCAACCCACCTCGACATGGTGGACCGCGAAGTCGAATCCAGGGCACAGGTGCCCCCGTCCGATCCTCCGCTGGATCCGATTACGGCTCAGGAGGTTCATACCGCTATCAAAGGTCTTAAACAGAAAAAAGCCCCCGGCTCAGACGGAATTACCAACAAGGTTCTCAAATTGCTCCCTGCTCCCCTGATTTGCCTATTGGCATCTATTTTCAACACCGCAATGGCCAACTGCTCCTTTCCAGACGCCTGGAAGGAAGCAGTTGTCATAGGTATTCCCAAACCAGGTAAATCGCGCTCCGAACCCACCAGTTATCGCCCCATCAGTCTCCTCAAGACAATGGGGAAAGTCTACGAACGACTTCTCAATAATCGCCTCCATGACATTGCCAAGTCCAAAGGTTTAATCCCTGACGTCCAGTTTGGCTTCAGACCCGGACACTCGTGCGTCCAGCAGGTGCACCGCATCACGGAACACATACTGGAGGGACTCAATTATTCGCGTAAGCCGATCCCCACAGGGGCGCTATTCTTCGACGTGGCGAAGGCGTTCGATAAAGTCTGGCACAACGGTTTGATATACAAGTTATACCAAATCGGGGTGCCGGATCGTCTCGTACTCATACTACGGGACTTCCTCAGGAATCGAACGTTTCGCTACCGCGTCGAGGGATCGCTCTCCTCCCCTCGCCAAATCAGAGCCGGAGTCCCCCAGGGCTCCGTCCTCTCGCCACTCCTCTTCTCACTGTATACCAGCGACATCCCTCGTCATCCAAAAGTAGAACTCGCGCTATTTGCGGACGACACCGCTCTCTACACCTCTGATAGGAACAGGGCTCGTATCACCCGGATTCTCCAATCCGCCGCCACCGCCCTAGGCGAATGGTTTCGGAAGTGGAGAATCGAGGTGAACCCTGACAAAAGCGCCGCCATTCTCTTCGCTAGGGGTCGTGCCCCTGATACGACCACCCATGTTCGGAATAACATAGGGCAACTCTCACTTTTCGGCAGACCTATCCCTTGGGAGAAAAAGGTCAAATATCTAGGAGTCACCCTTGATAGAGGTATGACCTTCGAGCCACACGTAAAACGCGTCCGCGACCGCGCAGCATTCATTCTCGGCCGGTTACACCCGATGCTAGGCAAGGGGAGTAAAATGTCACTTAGAAATAAGTTGACAATTTACAAAACTTGCATCCGTCCAATCCTCACGTACGCAAGCGTGACATTCGCGCACTCTTGCCACATTCGCCGCCTTCAGGTTATCCAAAATAGGTTCATGCGTAGAGCAACCGGTGCTCCATGGTACCTACGTAACGTAGACCTCCATCACGATTTGGAACTCCCCACGATCGCTCAATACATGAAGTTAGCGTCTCGACGCTTCTTCGAGCAAGCTCCCCACCACCCAAACCCTCTAGTAGTAAGCGCCGCCGCTTATTCGACTAACGGTTTACCGACATCCCGTCGACGACGTCGGCCTAGACACGTCCTAGACGACCCCGACGACGCCATCACGATCTCCATCGCGGAAGCCACTCCGCCACCCGATAGTAGTTCACACACAGCACCTTCATACCGCCCGCGCCGGCGCGGGCGTCGACCCGCTTCTGGCGCTTTCACGCGCTATCGGCGTATTTCGGCGTATTCCAGGCCGCTTCTCCCCGACCCCTACGTCCCCAGCGACGTCCTAAGCCGAGGTCCGTACCCACCTGGGTGCCCTTAGGCAGTCGCTTCTTATAGTAGTTTTTTAAGTCCTCCTCTAGGCTGGAGCGCATATTTAGCGCTCGCCCCAAAAAACCCGGTGAAGCTGTAAAGGTCATTAGGACCAACAGCAATTATCAGTACGAAAAAAAAAAAAAAAAAAAAAAAAAAAAAAAAAAAAAAAAAAAAGTAAAACTTAGAAAATTCACAAATAAAGAATATTAAAGTTAAGAATGAACATTTTATTTATTTACAACTTTAAATTATTTATACACAAACAATTAAGAATTATATACCTATGATATGAAGTAAAATAACAATCAATGGTCACATGTATTTTAAATAAATAAATAAATAGCAACAGCTAAGCAAGGATATTGATCTGTGACGGTGCATGGTATAATTAGGTCCAATTACGCATAAGTTTCGTGGCGCGTAAATCCAAAATAAGAAGTCATAAGCATAAGTAATATAAAGGAATGGGTTCAATGTTTGTATCGTTCATTAGATTTGATGTTTTGTATTTTTTATGTTTTGATAATTTATTGTTGATTGAAAAAAGATTTTAAATAAGTGATGTCACACCAGGGGTGGGGGGTCACACAAATGTGACAATCTGTGATGGGGGGGGGGGGGGGGGGGACATGGATTTACTTACACCGCTGGCGACCCGAAGTGGACCTTGGCTTCCGATACCAAAGAGCGCCATCGCTCTATCTCGTGCACAGTCTCGAGCCTAATCATGAATTTAGTGTCACGTAATTTATGGTTGGCCCCTTACCTAGTCTAGTATTTATGCGTTTTGTTTATTAACAAATATTCGAATCATAATATGATGAAAAAGGTTTAAAGGTAATTAATTAATTCAATTATCATTATGTAGTTTTAAATAGACAAGTATTCGTATAATATTAATAAAAAACCCATAATGGAATACAATACGGAATTTTTAGATCGATTAGACTGTACTATGGACGGATGATTTATGTACTCGTTTTTTTTCGATTGCGCGTTTGTACCGATACAAACGCGCATCTACATGTGCAAAGGTTTACTGGCTGCGTTTAAAGCTCGTATAAAAAACGCGGTATGCATAGGCTCTTACAGTTAATGGTTGTGTTTTAGTTATGTTACGTGCAAACCAGAGGTGGGCATTGTTAATCAAAAAATGAACGCCGATAATCGTTAATCCGTTACTATAAAAGTTAACGCTGTATCGGCGTTAATCCGCTAATCTTTTGCTTAGTTTATATTTTAGCTACACATTCGCGCGATGAGAAAATCGGTGAAGCCGGTCGAATAATTATGGGAAATGAAATGTTACAGGAAAACCCATGGTCGTGTTAACGCTTTAACGGACTTAGTTCTGGGTAACGGAAGTTAATAACGGCGTTAACGAAATAAAAGCAACTCGTAAAGCACTTTGTTAACGCCGTTAATTAACGATTAACGCCTCTGGCTATTTTGTATTTTTTTTCTCAAAACTTATTTTCGGTCTTGATACTCGACGAGGCAGTCGGACTTGATACTTTTTTGGAGAATATTGCATTTTCGAAAAAATAAACCGTAACTACAAAAATGGAACCACAGGGTGAGGACAACCCAGAGGATGATAGCGGGCCATTTATGCCCTTTTTTCAGAGATCTGACATATATTTTTTTTAATTCAAAATACTAAAATAACACTATTGTCTATTTGAGTTAAGAAAATAGTGAGTCGTCTGGCCTAGCCACGCCCCCTGACCAATCACGGAGCAGCAAATTAGAAAGCCAAGTACACATTGACCAGTTCAAGGCAGACCCTCGTACGAAACGGCCGTGTCGTTTGTGCATTACAGTAAATTTTAAAATGAACACCTCACCTATTCGTAAAAATAAAAGTGGATCGATAATTCATAACGGAGAAAGACGAGTAATTTACAATGTTTTTAAGTACTTTAAACTGTGATTTAAATGTGACTGTGGAGAGTACTAAAAACAGCTAGTGCATGTGGTGTGCCCGAAGATACAGTTTATAAAATTATTAGGGAGCAGAAGGAAAGAAATACATTAAAATCACATGTGAAAAAAAGAGCTCGACTATCCACGATTGATATTTTTTTTATTAATTACTTTATTTTGATTTTAGATAATATTTACCTCCATTTTTTATCAATAATAAATTGTCTTTTAAAATTTAAATTTTTGGAATTTTTATTCGACTGTGACTAGACCTTTACCCTGCAGTTGCACTGATGACTCACTATTTTCTTAACCCGAATGGACTATAAGTACATAAAATACATACTTAAGCTAAAATTACAAAATACCTAACTATTTTACAAATATATGTTTAATATTATTTTTTTTGTACACCGCTCTGGAGCATAACTATGTTTTTGTCCCATTTGCCGTTGAAACGACAGGTTGTTGGGGGCCGGAGGCAAAGGATTTTGTCAGGGAGGTCGGCCGTCGCCTGAGAGAGAGGGGCTGTGACCCGCTCCGGGTCGTTCTTGGTGCGGAGGTTGGCCGTGGCGATTCAGCGTGGCAATGCCGCGAGCGTCATGGGGACCTTATAATTTTGACGGAAAAAAAAATTAAATAAAAAAATTTACAAATAAAAGACCTGGCCCAAATATATATTATTTATATATATATATATATTACACATATGTAACTGACATAAATAAAACAATTCATTGTAATTTTTGTGTAGTTTTATTGTAACAATCTATTTACAAAATATGCACAGTACTTACAATAAATTAAAATGCAAGGCGAATTTAAACAAAATTAATTCTTTGATAGAATAGAACGTTGTATGTAGAATGTCTAAAATGTAGTGTCTTCAGTTAACCAGAGGTAGTACGAGGGCTGTTCTGAAAGTTATTAGCTACTTCGTTAGTATTATTCAAATATCCCTATGTTTATAACCGTTTGCAGGCTTATTTCAATGTAAATCTCTTTGGTAAAAATGACTGGCCAGTTTCGATTAGTTTTTTTTAATGAATTTTTGGCGGCAAGATGTCATCAATAAATTGATTGCAACAATGGACGTGTCATCTACTGTCATCAACTGGCCCCGTGTGATTTTTTTTTATTTCCACGGTAAAAAAATGCTCCGTGGGCGAAGATTTAGGACTTCGGACGAGGCCGTCGATGAATTTAGGCGACTGTTTTTCGACCTTCCGCAAGAATCTGTTTTTAAATGTTTTGGAAGCTGGTTCAGTCGAATGAACAAATGTATAGAGGCAGGAGGGGAGTATTTTGAAAAACTGTAAATACATTTTTACGATAAACTTTTGATTTTACTAACAATTTTCGGAACAGCCCTCGTATATTATACGGCAGTTGATTGTTTCACGTTGAGTATTCCACGATTTAAATCTACCTGTTAAAAAAAATACTACAAAAGTACAAAACTTGTGTTTATACCCGACCAGGAATATAAAACCCTGTCAAGAGGCGACATTTTATAATCAGTGTGTTATGGAGTCCGCTATAGAAAAAAAACATCATCATCAGCTTATTAATGTCCCCACTGTTGGGGCACAAGGGGGGGTAAGGGCCATGATCCACCGAGCGAGCCCAGTGCTGATTGGTGGCCATGATCCACCGAGCGAGCCCAGTGCTGATTGGTGTCCATGATCCACCGAGCGAGCCCAGTGTTGATTGGTGGCCATGATCCACCGAGCGAGCCCAGTGCTGATTGGTGAAGCCCAAAATGTGTGTAATGGATCCGCCACTGTGGTACGATGCCCGTGAAGGATACGCGTGACTCCAATAGGACCCCGGTTCGTATCGGTTTCTAGGTGACGATTTTCATTCATACTTCGTTAGTGCTCGTACTTTCCGAGATATAGCGTCTGAAACCACCGCGGCGAATATCCCAGAACCTATAACCCGGACAAATTAAGTTGCATACGGCAGTGACCAAAGCTTGGAAGCCGGATTTCTCGGCTCGTAGAAGAGCATCGGTTCTGATTTTTCAGCCGCTATATCTCGGAAAGAACAGTCAAATTTGCGTTTCTGATTAAGAAAGTGGCCTCGCCAAATTGTGAAGAGTTTGGTGTACATATACTGATGGAATGTGTCCGGAACGAGTCTCTCAGGCGATATACATTTTTAAAAATATCTTTAATGCATGGGATAAGGGGGGCTGTAACAGCGCCTTGGCGCCTTCCCCTTATCGGATTCGGCCAAGGCACTGTACAAATTAGTTAAAGCTGCGAGAAGGTAGGTTAGGTAAATTTAAAATTTATATAAATTGTATCGAGCGACATAGTCGCACAAGCGACTAAGCTCAAAAAATAAATATTAAAAAAAGGACAGTCTACCACAGGTCAACCTACTCAAAACGGCAAAATTTGAGAATCTGAAATGTATCGTATTGCGCATTTATAAGGTTGAGATTTATTCGAAGATTTTTGACAGATGGTCTGTTAACGCCATATATCGTTATTTTTAAATTACACTATACACATTTGTTCTTATCTTATATTCATATAATTATACCTGTTCCTTTCCTACCTATCACCTAAGAAACAAGACCGACAGAATACACGCATCGTGATGACGTCACAATATCATCTGCCAATCAAACGCACTCGTGAAATGACTTCTGTCGCAACGGTCACGCAAAACAAACGCTCATGGGAATTAATTAATTTCCACGCTAATTACTCTAATATTGTAACTGAACTATCGCCGCGAGTGCTCTAAGTGCTCAACCCTTCAAACTTTGGTGGAAACCAGAAGAAACCAGCCGCCGGAAATCAGATCCAGGAGCTTCTCAAGTAAGTCTTATTTCATCTCCTTCTAGCTCTCTGTCGCAAATTTTTCCACCATGGTATACTGTAGCTTGTGGTCCATTGTACGAGGGCACTAACGTTGATTTTTGGGCACCAATGAAGTATTAATGAAAATCGTCATCTGGAAACCGATACGAACCGGCGCGGGCGCCCTGCTGAATTCACTCATATCAGGAAGAAACGAACTGGGAAGTGTTTTTTCTTTTGATTCAAGACTATGTCTTATACGTTAAAATTGAGCGACTACTACGGTACTAGATAATGTTAATTACTACTAAATGTCTAATATTATTAACAAGAGAACCTTTTTTACTGGCATCGATTCCGCGGATGGCAGTTAGGCTCAATTTACGTTGCCGCGGAATGGAATGGAAGCGATTTTTCGCAACGTAATTGTACATAGCATAATGAACTTTGTGTTAATTGTGTAACATACAAACTAAATACGAGCCAAAAAGAGGTCACGCGTCTTCCGGGGTCCTCGCGCATTCTCGAGAATTCCCCTAGCGGTAAAGCGTATTTAGTTTGTATGTTACACAATTGACATAAAGTTCATTATGTACAATTACGTTGCGAAAATTCGCTTCCATTCCATTCCGCGGCAATGTAAATTGAGCCTTATACTAGATTGTAAACGAGTGAGCGGGGTGTTTCGTTTAGCGATATATATGCATGTGGTTCAAATATAGGACTAGATTTTTTTTGTAATCTTTATTACTACAGAATTGTACCTATACAATTTTTTTTATTTAATCGCTTTTAAATGAATAGTGGGAAAAATGTGAGAGAAATTCAAAATAGCAAAACGCACGCTATTGGTTAGACCGAAACGTGACGTGACGTCACCGTCCATGTTGGCTCGTACCAACAAGTAATTTGCTTTGTTTGGCTGACTGAACACTCCACCCTGGCAGGCTGTTGTGGACGCTGACGTCACAGAGAGCGCGCCAAAATGGAGGCGTTTAACCCGATGTGATTGCAGTTGATATATTTTTTACGGTAATGTACCAACGTAAACAACCGACTAAAACCATAAAAATATTACATGCATATACCCTATTGGCGGCCATCCTCTAAATCGATGCCAATTGTAATAAATAACTCTAAATTAAACATTTAAGAAACCCCCGACGTACCATTGTGGAGATCCCTTTATTTTTTCCTGGTCTTCATCAGAACCTAAAGGTTTCAGATGTGGGAAGGCCATAGTGATAAACATTTGAGCTCAAACTCGAACCACCTAACTGTTACCGTTCCAGAGATCCCATCATACTCCAATATCCCAAGATACTCCAAGATCTAATTGATCAAATTATTATTATATTATTAAACCACTGATCCAATTTTCATCTGCCATGGTATTTCAGCATATTAGACCGGCGGCGCCTGAAAGCGGGAGATGCTCGAGGCTTCGCCCTACACGGAGCTCGACCTTCGGCCTCACCATGGCTAACATAAAATTCCTAGCTCCACATCATTCCATTTTAATTTTTGGCCGCCATCTTTAAATATTTTTTTCTCTTGAAATGTCTCAGGATTCCCTACGACTTTACTTCGAGAGAAGACCCCATCTAACTACTATAGTTTCGGCGGGCTGATAATCTTCCAATTCATCAAGTTTCATATTACGAAATTGAAGTCCACTTACTTTTTCCTGGTCATTATCAGATCCTCAAGGTTTCAGATGTCGGAAACGCACCATGAACCTGAATATTTGAGCTCAAATTCGAACCATCTAGCTATTGCCGTTCCGGAGATCCCATCTGACATCAAATATACTCTAAGATCTTGGAAACCACCGGTCAAATTTTTATCAGACCTAGCTAAGAACACTCTCGACATAATTAGATAAAAAACCGGGTCCAAATCTGATCATCCGTTGTTAAGTTAACAGACAAACGTGTCAAACTTATAACACGCACTTTCCGAGTCCCTCAATCGGTTGGGGCTTAATAACAACCTTTTCAAACTATAATATTTCCAATTATATTTATTTGCCTTCATGTTCTGCGCAGCCATTACCGTACTCAAAACGATGAAATAACATCATAGGATGGCGTGATAAACAGAGACAAAGCTATAACAACACGAAAGCATTGTCTCTGTTTAACACCCATCCCATGATATCATTGCATTGAGTTGAGAATGGTAAATAGCTGCTACCTTGATATGCCTAAGGACAAACAGAAAACATACCCCAAAACAACATTTATCTCCCATTCTTATACCTATTTACAATACCCAAGTACCAGGCACACATTAGTATATAGGCAGTTGTTTTCATCATCAGCCATGATGAGGACCACCAGAGCGGTCCATCCCGTGAAGGAGCAGCAGCAACATCCAGAGCCGTTTTCAAACCCAGTGCGCTACTATTTCATTCTAAAAGTACTAGGGAATCATAAGCCTAAAGGAATAACTGCCCGAAACAATCTTCTCGTCTTACACCTATTTACCGGGCACACATAAGTCTACAGACAGTCACGTTGATCAGTACTCGTCAGCCATGATGAGGACCACCAGAGCGGTCCATCCGGTGAAGGGTCTACAACCAGAGCCGCTACCGTCTTCGCTGGAATACTGCTCCCAATAGTACCCAGTGCGCTTGTATTGGGTTAGAATGTTACCTGGGAAAGATACGAGGATCATGAGATGAGGTAAGATAAGCAGGGCCATCTGATGGTAAATGGTCAACAGTTTACTGTTGCCCATGGATATATCCTCTCATTAAAATGTTTTAGCGGGTTTTCGATGCGCTTGAGGACCTTGATGAAGTGCCTCATGTGCCGGTAATTAATCAGCAATACAAGTATTGCTGCTTTGCGGTAGAATTGTGTACCACCCGAAGCTGACTCCGCACGGAGTTATTTCTCCCATAAAATGACAAATATTGCTTCTACACTTCCAATAAAATGTACCAGGAAAGCATAAAGGAGAACGCCCGCCCCTATTTACAGTAATCCCCCGCTTTACGCGACCCCGTATTGCGCGTATTCGTACAACGCGAATTTCACCCGAAAGGAAACCCGACTGATGACTCTATCCCAAATATACAAATATAATACATGTATACTAGCACGGAAAATTCTGAACAAAAAAATCCATACTCAAATAACTTTTACAAAAAAGTCACAGATTCGGAAACGTGCATTGAGACGAGGTAGCGATATTCATTTACAAACACCACGGACACGTTATGGAAAGAAAAATATAATGTATGAGGGTGCTCAGCTGTATAACAAATTGCCAAATTGTATCAAAGAAGCAAAGTCCTTCCTTTCATTCAAAACTAAATTAAAGCACCACCTTTTGAGCCAATTTACAGAGTTTAAATAATTGATAGTAATTGCAATATCTATCACCAAACCAAATGGCATCTGCAATTATACCTATTTTGTGTGTTATTCGTCTTCTAGTTACCCGCATCTAAGAAAAATTACAGCTCTTCAATTAGATCATATTATACACTAGTAATTTAATTTATAAGCCTTATGTCTACCGTACACACTGTTAATTCAATAAGTTTATCCTGTATTTCCCTAAGCAAAGTGGATTATATCCTTTTTTAGTGAAATAAATGTCTTAAACCGTAAACCGTATTTCAAATTGCGCGCTAAATTACCCCGCTTTACGCGATTTCTGCAAACACTTACTGGAGTATTCCCCACAAACTGTTTTTTGGTGCGACTTGCCTTCTCTATGTTAACTCTGACTAGGGGTTTCCTCAGTTTTTCTTTGCGACTTGCCGTCTTTATAGATAGATATAGATATTAAATATAGAAGTCAAGAACGTAAACAAAACTCAACCCAAAATACTTTGGACGTGTATTTTAATATTTTATTCACTTTAATGCACAAAAATAGTACATGAGGCGAGCTTAATCCCATGCGGCATTTTCTACCAGCTAACATTGGGTCATAGAGATATTGTAAGACAGGTGCATTTAAATTAAATAGAAGAGAGGTAATATTGCACATTTGCGCCGTTCGGGGTGGACACTTGGGGCCGTGGGGGCCTGGAGCCCACTCCCATCCCGGGACTAGAAGGCTGGCCTCTACTTTACTCAGCGTATGAGCCTCGCTATACAGCGGGGCAACGCCGCCAGCCTCCTCGGGACACTCCCTGCAGGGAGCGACCTGGGCCAGGTCTTTTACTTGTAAAATAGTTAAGTATATTATAATTTTAGCTTAAGTATGTATTTTAGTGTTATTTTAGTATTACTTTATTTTGAATAAATTAGTTAATATTAATTATTATTTTAATTGTACTGCTATACTATAAAATACCTACCTAATATTTTCGTTAAACTAACGCTAAAAATGTAAATGATCTAGAATTTTGCAATAAAATTAAATTGATTCAATCAATCAATCAATCAATCAATGTTTATTTGCAAGAATATATAACATGGTATTTAAAATGTGTATGTCTTGTTTTTAAGCAAACCCCGATATACGCGAATTTCGCTTAACGCGATTTTATCTGGAACGCATCCCTCGCGTAAACCGGGGGATTTTCTTTCATCCAAGCAGGAATCTGATATTTCACTTAGAACAGAATGTACCAGGCAAACAGAAACCGAAAGAGCACTCACCAACAATATTATCTCTAAGCTTGGAATGCAGCTCTCTCGCTCTGGCGGCGTGCGGGCCGTCCACACTCGCGTAGTGTTTGAGCGCGGAGAGAGCGAGATAGTTGATGTTTATCCACACCTGGCCGCGCCAATATGGCGGGTCGTGTTCTGTGTTCCGTTTCATGAACAGCGGCGATGATTTTGAAAGGGACCTGTAAAAATTCGGTTCTCGTTAGATTCTTAAATGAAATTTAATTTTTACTAGGACCGTCTGGCACCAACTGTTAACTCCCGGGTTAAACCTAACCCGATGAAAATTTGTATGAAAACTATAGACAATTATAGCAGGAATCTTACCCGTCTCATTGTAGGGGCGTTCACAGGCCATTTTGGCACTAAGAGCCTCCTACACAAGATGAGACTGACAGACAATCCCACCTGTACAGCCTGTGGTGACACCGTTGAGTCAATGGAACACTTGCTGTGCGAATGTGACTCGCTGGCTAGAAGGCGTATGAGTCTACTGGGGGTAGCCTACCCGAAACCAGAGGACTATAGGCTCCTGTAAGCTGTATAGCGTCCTTGATGCAAAGCATCTTTAAGGAACAGGAAGGAGACTAAGGTAAGGGGTGAGCACAAAAGATCCCTGAGGGTCGAAGTGCTGCTGGGGTTATCCCTGGCCCCCTGTCATAAGATAAGATAAGATAGACAATTATCTTTAGTTTTTATTTTCTTCTTAGTCTACGTTTAGTTTTAGCTTTAGTATTATTATAGATTTATCAATGTAAAAAATATGTAACATTAATATAACACAAAAAATTAAATTGTCGAGTTAATCCAGCATTAAATGTTAAAAAATATATCCTTACCCGTGCAGATAACCCATAAAGGCAAGAGTTAATCCTAGTTTAACCCACGGTTTGCGTTGGTGCAAGACGCTTTTATGTTTAACCTCGGGTTATTCGACAACTCGAGCTTGGTTTCGGGTTATAGTTAACTCGAAAGTTAGCGGTCTGTGCAAGACCGCCCTAAATAAGTCGCTGCAATTTAGTTTCTATTGAATTTATCGTGGCATCGATTTCAGGATGGCTGCTGTGCGATCCCCAGCGATTCCAGGGATCTTTCGAGGGCGAAATAAGGCAATAAATACCAATGAAAAACCAACTCATTAGCGTCTCAGCCCGAGTTCACCCGTCGGCGCCGACAATGTCCAAAATTCTGGTAGTTTTTTGTATCACCGAAGCACCAGCTCTGTATCAGCACTGCGAGGAGTCCATGGAGGTGATAGTTCACAAGCGATGACGAAATTCGGTGACGCGCGCGCAAATCGCTGCTGCCTCAAGGGCTGTGTATCCGAGACTGTGTCAGCGAGTGGCAATCAACGATAAAAACTACCCTCCCTGGACATTAATATTCGACAGAACGAAACAAAAACGAAATCTAAAACTACCTACAATAACTGTCGCTAATGTAAACAAAACTTATGAACTAGGTATGCGTGGTACGGATTGTACAAGCTGCCTTTAGCGAAGATCGCTAAAAGAACCATTCCCTCTCACTCGTATATGAGCTAGGGTGACAGATTCATTTAGGTTTAGCCTAAGATTGGCGGCCACCCCAGAATCGACGCCCTTGTAATTAGTAGAATCGGCTCCAAAGTGGTGTTTTACCTGAGTCCATAAGGCGACCAGAGGAGGTCAGGCTTGTCCAGGTTTTCCAGAATTACGCCAAGTTTTTCGCTTTCAGGTTTCAATACCCTCATCAACATTGGGAATAGGGAGACATAACCTGCAAAGAAATAAAAAATAAATCCAAATGAAACAATGAAGCAAGAGAAGCGTGCAAGAGATTCGTGTCGCTCCGTTCTCTCTGCCTACCCCGCAAGGGACGTAGTGTGAAGGCATGTATAAAATATATGATAATGAAAAAGTTTATTTACTTATACAGGGCACAAAAAAAAGGACCTCAGACTTACAAACTAGGTCGAAAACCTGTATCATGGAAGTCCGTCGCTCTTTCTGGGACTGGACGTTTTGCGTCTAGACGTTTTGGGAAATTGACCTTTTGAACCCAAGCGATGTAAACTCACCGAAATAAGTAAAAAAAAAGTAAGTAATACGTTTACACACACAGCAATGACCGAAACAGTTATAATTATAATAAAATAATTATGTAGTCAAAGGTGAACATATCTAAATAATGTCTGATGGTCTGCTGTTGTTGTGAAAAGGGGTCTCAACTCAGCTTATTGCTGCAGACAAGAATGCCTACAGCGCTGGTGTTCTGTTGGACCGTGACCGATGGCTGGCCACGACCTGTCCAAGAGGACAAAGATACGACACAAATAAATTTAATTGAAGATAGGTAGTATTGATAAGTTAAAAATATATATACCTACATTTACCATGACACATCAATGATAAAAAATATAAATATCGTAAATAAATAAATATATATACCTACTCACAATATATATAACACACATATATATAAATATAATTTAACTGAAGGGGTACAGTACGGAATGCTAAGAAGGAGATAAAGGGAATAAAGGGAACAGATTCAGACTAGGGCAACAGTAATTGCACCGACAGCAAGTGTGAGCGAATGTGTGAATGTGTCTGTTTTTAAATGCATATTTTCCGGTGCAGCTACGTATTGGAGGGGGGATGTTAAAACAAATCAGATGTGACCAGCTTTGGATATGGAGGCACGCCTACGCGTGCAAACCAGAGACAGTACTATCGCGTTGGTATAGCGCTGTCTCTATTTAGCACGCCATCAAAAACTACCAGGATCAGAGACTCTGGTAGAAGTACACTTACCGAAAGCAGATGTAACCAATCTTTGTTGTGGAGGCACGCCTACGCTACGAACCACTTTAGAGACCTCTGATGGGTTCTTTGGCTTTTGACGTACTAAACGGACCCCGTCGGTATGGAGACCTGTGAACAAGTGTCTTAATAAGAAGACATTTTTTCGTACATTTCTGTAATTAGTCTTTAATTAGTGTACACACTGCAATTTGGTCAATCTTGAAAATAACTAACGTTTTGGCGTCTGACTTGAAAAAAAAATGGTTAACCAACGTCGAGATTAAGGGAGAGTCGTTTATAGTTTTTTTTTAAATTAAAACTAAGTAATATTTATTAATAAAGATGACATAATTATCTTTAGTCAATCCTAAAAAGACATTGTCACTACATGAGAAAAGCTCAAGGGCTTGTTAAATTCATACACACACACACCCCTCTCTAACACACACCTTTTTACACGCTCACTCATCCTCTCTCACACACACCCTCGAACACACACACACACACACACACTATTCTATTCTTTCCTACCACCCCTTATAGTAACCTTTATTATTCCATTTTCCCATGTTCTGTTACATGTACATTTCCACTGGTCACAGAAGAGATCTGTCCTCCGAGATACAGGAACCTCCTAGTTCGGAGGTCAGCGTTTATTGTAAACTAACTTGTTGCTCACTAATTATATTTAGTTTAATATAACCTATGCTTAAGTTCCTGCTGGTGTATGGACTATGGATCCATTGTAATCTTACCGCACAAATAAACTATTCTTATTCTTATATTCTTATCTATCTATCTAAAATTATCGATAGTTTTGCAACGATAAACGACCCAAATCACCGATACGCCGCGCCTCTGCCACCCCGCTGCCGAAGGAAAAGAGGTTAGGCTAGGACTACATGGTCCTATTCCAGCGACGGTTCGGTTCGCTCCATCCAATCACGAAGCACTGATTTCAAGTGGAAGGAGGATGGAATTCATATGATTGGATGCAGCGAACCGTACCGCGGTTGGAACCGGACGCATGTAGTCGTAGTAGTCATAAACGTACCGTAGTCAGCATAAGTCTGAGTGTGTGGCGACCAGTGTAGTTCGTTGAGGAGATCCTCGTCAGCCAACTGGTCGCGAGTGGCTTCGAACCTGAAAAGATAGAACAGGTCCAGAATCCAGGTCCTGATTCCAGGTCTTAGAACTAAGGTGGGAGATGGAATACTCGTAGTCGGGAGGTGCGATTGTTGGTGTTGGTCATCCATTGCATAAGAGCAGACTGGTATGGTTATGTGGTCACCGTCCTCACCCATATAAACGTGACCACTAACTATCAGATGAAGTACCAGGAGACCAGAATGCAGCAGAAGTGTCACGGGTACCCATAGCGTTCGTTCGTTTGCTGTATAGCCTACATCCATGAAAATAACCTGCTAATGGAAGTGAAAGTACTAGGAGACCAGACTTCAACAGAGGTGTCACACTTACTTGCTATATCCCACCGTCATAAATGGTAGCAATGGTGCCAGCAGCAGCCCTACATCCAGAATTCCAGAAGATCATGACCTGCAAATGGATGTTAAAGTACCACGGATCAGATCTCAACGGAAGTACCACATACTTGCTAGTATCCCGCTGCAATACATCAGCGATGGTGGCCATAGCGTCGGCTGCAGCGTACATCCAGCATCGGAGATCCACGTGCCTCTCTATGTCTGACGGGTGGGATGCTCTGAAAACATGGAAAATACACATTACACTTCAAAGGCTTATCGCTTAGAATGACCTCTTCCAGGCAACATTCGTACGTTTTAGTACATGCAAAATTCAACATAAAACGCACACCGATGGATTCAGGTAACCGCCTTGATTTTGAGCTATGTCATGAACTTTTGAGCTATGTCTTGAACTTCTGAATTAAGTTATGAACTTCTGGGCTATGTCATGAACTTTTGACCTATGTCATGAACTTTTGACCTATGTCATGATCTTTTGAACTATGTCATGTCTTGAACTTCTAAACTATGTTATGATATTTTGAGTTATGCCATGAACTTTTAAGCTGTCCTGAACTGGTCTTGATACTCTCACACTTACCTTGGATAGTCATCAAGGCCAGATGTCAAAGTCTTCGGATTGAGTTGCATTCCATCGTCCTCCCTCCCTCGCCAGCGATACGACGTAGGTTCCTCCCCCTTTTGCGTCGTCTGGAACCACTGGTACCATGCCTGGAAGAATGGGAGATGCATTAGGGGCCGATCCAGAAAATAATTTGGGGGGAGGGGGTACTAAAAATTATGATCAAGGACGTCGCGCCCCATAGGAATTTTACAAGTTTTGGGATCCATGCCCCGTCGTCACTTTTAGGACATCATGGTCCTAATAATATTGTATCTAATTTGCATCAAAGTTACTCCAAAATCATGGAAACCAATGATCCAATTTATATCCTAACATGGTAAGAATACTATATATCTCTACTTTTTCTTATTCAAGTCCTAGAACACCTAGTGGTGCATAGGGCTGAGACAATATTCTTCAACCGCGCTCTGTCCGATGCCGCAGACTCTATGGTTTCCCAGGATACTTTAGCCGCATCCAGGTCTTTTTGAAGACTATGTTTCCATGTAGCCCTGGGTCTTCCACGTTTGCGAGATCCTCCTGTAGGTTGCCAGGTCAAGAAGGTGTAGGCGACGTTTTTTTGGTCCACAACAATTTCCTACGGCGGATCTGTTCAGATAATGGTTTTTCACGCGTTTTTCCCATAGCCCACAGGTTAGCGTTAGAGATTGTTTGCGGCCAAAATATCCTGAACATGTAACGCAGGCACTTGTTAATAAAAACTTGCAGGTTGCCTTCCCATTCCATGGTGTACTTCCAGGTTAAGAATACTATATATAGACAAAAGATTTTTTATCCTAACAGGGTAAGACAAAAGTCTTCTATTAAAAGTTCAGATGAGGGTTCTAACAGCTGTGGCCATGAAGGACTGAACGTGCGCCCGCCTCACCTGTAGCCGAGTCTTATATATTAAAACGAAAGTACCAGGCGATCATAACCAACCTGGAGTCTCATGAACATCCTCTATGGAGAGAGGCTCAAACAGCTGTTACCGAGCCTTGTATATTAGAAGTACCAGGCGATCATAACCAACCCGGAGTCTCATGAACATTCTCTATGGAGAGAGCCTCAACCAGCTGTTACCGAGCATTGTATATTAGAAGTACCAGGCGATCATAACTGACCTGTAGTCTCATGAACATACGATCGAGAGTGCCTCTATGGGGAGAGTGGGGCTCGAACAGCTGCGGTCGAATCTTGACCAGTCGTCCCAGCTGTATTAGCAGCATAGGCGGGTTGGCTGCAGCATTGCTTTGCACGACGAACTCTTTGGGAACTCTTGCTAATGCCTCCGCCCCTGGTAGATTAAAGAATATATTTTAATGATCGCACTTCACGAGTGCGGTTCCAGTCACGATTCGGTTCGCTGACACACCCCTCCCACTTGAAATCGGCACAAAACATTAAAAAAATTATAATTCATAATTTCTTCGTCATTAGTGGAACCTATACTTTTTTTAAATGCTTTAATTAATTGATATGATTTATTTTCGATTGGCGGCGTTAGTGTGCTCAAAGCCTCGTCTTAATGTCACTTTGCAAAATAATGTTGCCATGTTTAATGTATAGTTCAGCCAAACAGTGAGCCAAAAAAATTACGTTAAATTATATATTGAATGAAGATGGATTTCGCTCCCATAGAAAGGCTCAGCGATTTAACTTTTTAATTTATAAAACAAAAATCACGACATTACAGAAGAAAATAAAGTATACTTCGATTGGTGAGATAAGATAATATAAGATGTATTGTGTAAAAGTTTAGGTAATAATTACAAATATTGCAGATATAGTAAATTGTAAATTGTAAATTGTATTTATTTCATCATAAAGCAACAAAACCCGTTGCAAGATAAGTCGTACAAAATAATTCAATAATAAATTAAATTAAATAATAAATCAAATTATTAAAAAATTAAACTATTAACATTACAAAAAAAACCTATAATAGTACAATAGTGTACAGTCAATAAAAAATAAAATAAAAGTGCGGATACAATGTCAAAATAATTTTAAAATGTCACAGAGGCTAAGAGTCGTATACATGTCAATTTCCCGGGTCATAGGAAATGAGAAGGTTTTAATTTTGAAGACATAAATTCATTTAGACTGTAGTAGGCATTTTTCTGAAAGTACTTTTTTGTAATGGCCTTAAACTCTTTAGCAGGGAGTTTGATGACCTCAATCGGGAGCATATTAAACATTTTCATTTTCACTAGGATCCCCTGTTTTAGTGTTTTACTTAATCTTGCCCTAGGAATAATCAACCTTTCTCTGTTTCGTGTTTGATACATATGTGCGTCTTGATTTTTTGGGAAATTTGTCGCTTCTTTATGAACCTCTATGAGACATTTGTAGATGTACAGAGATATAATAGTCATGATTTGGTTCTCTTCGAAATATTTACGAGCTGATGTTCTTCTGTGTATGCCGCATATTATTCTTATTGCTCGCTTTTGCAGTATCAAAACTTTGCGTATATTTGTAGCGTTTCCCCATATTGTGACTGCGTAGCTAATCACGGATTGAAAGTATGCGTAATATACTGATATTAGGCTGTTCTTGCTTATCAGTGGCTTTAGCTTAAACAACGCGTAGTTAGCAGAGGATACTTTCTTACAAACTTTGTCTATGTGTCCTTCGTGGCTAAGAGTCTCATCCATTACGAAGCCTAAGAATGTCGTTTCTGAACTGAATATGTCATTTCTATTTGCAACTTTGGCTTTTCTAGTCTTATAATTTATATATACAGTTTTATCATTGTTCAACAGAATACCGTTAAAATTAAACCATTTCTCCAATTTATCTTTAACAATGATTAATTTTTCGTCTAATTCCGAGTCATTTTTGCTTTTTATACCAACATGAGTATCATCTGCAAATAGATTAACTAATGCCCAATCAGGAAGGTTACTAGGGAGGTCGTTTATATAGATCAAAAACAGAACCGGCCCCAGTATCGACCCTTGTGGTACCCCAATGTTAACGGATTTCACAGACGACGATGCTTTATTGACCGTTACCAACTGCTGTCTATCTTCGAGATATGTTTGCAACAATTTTAATGCGTTTCCTTTAAAGCCGTAATATTCTAATTTTTGCAACAGTATGTCGTGCCTAAGACTATCAAAAGCCTTGGACAGGTCGCAGTAGATGCTTGAGCATTTGTGAGAAGTGTCCAAGGCCTCCAATATAAAGTTTACTGTTTTGTTTATAGCCAGACTTGTGTTCTTACCAGTTCTGAATCCAAACTGGCAATCAGTAAACAGACGATGATCTTCAAAGAAGTTAACTATTCTGGTTTTTATAGCAGCTTCAAAAATTTTAGAAATAACCGGTAGTATACAAATCGGTCTGTAGTTGTTGAGTTCGTCCTTATTGCCTTTTTTGTATATGGGTATCACTCGGCCTATTTTTAAGCACTTTGGAAATATCCCACATTCAAAACTGCAGTTTATAATATGTATTAATAAATCTATTACTTTGTCATGTTTCATTATTATTTTTAATATAGTTATATCCATGTCATAAACATCTTTGGATTTTTTGTTATGTAGAGCATTGACCAGATTTCTAATCTCTGTTCTATTTACTGTATCAAATGTTATACTTTCTGTTGGTTGTTTTATGGACTCTAGAAACTTAATGCAATAATCCTTTCTGGCTTGTAAATGCGAACTCAATTTTTCAGCAACGGTAGCAAAATAGGTATTAAATGCTTCTGCAATTTGAATTGGATCTTTTTTTACACCATCATCATTTATTTTTTCAATAGTATTATCCTCTGATCGTTTCTTTCTTCCAGTTTGTTCTCCTATTATTTTCCAGCTTTCCTTCACTTTATTGTTTGATTTTTCTATCCTCTGTGTTAATTGTTGCTTTTTAGCCTTTATCATTATTTTTTTAATGTCTTTTTTTAAGTTTTTAATTTGGTCTTTTCTTCGTTCACATGGTGCATAGCTTTGTAAATTTCTCTTTCATATCTTTTAACATTTTTGTTAAGTTCGTCAATAATTTTTTCCTGATCCTTTATGATAGATTCATTTTGTTTGATGGTTTGTGATCGGGTTAAAAGCGGTTCACTTTTGTTAATAAGGTCTGTTTTGCAGTTAACATATTTTTTAGTTTTCGTTGCCATGTTAGCTAATGCGTAGATAGATGCCGCTATACTTATTCTGTTTTCGAATATATTTTTATGCAATACAAAAAGAACTCCTTTGCCGGGGTCTGAACTGGGGGCCTTCGGGCGGCGCGGTTCGAGTTAATCCAGCCGGTAAAACCGCTAGACCAACTGTTCCTTATGGTTCGCGATGAAATTTGACATCCTATGGCGCAGTAAGATGTGATAATTTAAGATAGAAGGTATTTTATCGTATTATCACCGGCCACCTTCACAGTCCAAAAAAAAAACTACTACTACTACTACTACTACTAAGTCGCATAAACATGTCACACTAAACTTTACCTTTACAGGCATATACACCGAGTTCACAAATTAATAATGTTTATACAGATTTTGATAAGTACAGTAACATATGGAACGACGGTGTCGTATCACCAAGTTTGAAAATAGAACATAAAATATAAACAAAAGGCTCGAGAGCAAGGAAGTTGGAAGTCTCGAGTGTCTAAAGAGGCTTACTTACACATCTCAAGTGGATTCTTCAAAAATTTAATCGATACAGTTATTAATATCGGACTAAAAGGCTCAGTAGTCCGATGATCTGTATTGATCTGTATCATCGGACTACTGAGACTAAAAAGTCTCATCAGTTCGATCGTCGGACTAAACCATCGGACTACTGAGACTAGACCAAAATTGGTATACAATGTCAATAATATTACATTTACAAAATGTCAATGGTCAAATGGTTGTCAATAATAATCCAAATTAAATATAAATCAGCGATCAATCAACGTTTATCGTCCAAAAATTCCTTGACGCTATAAAAACATGTTTCCACAAGCCATGATCTCAGAGTAAATTTAAGTTTATTAAGTTTACTATGAACTATTGAATGAATGAATGAATGAATGAATACTCTTTATTGCACAAAATTAGTGAAAAACTATTTGTCAGTGATTGAACTCGATCTTTGGTCACAACACTATTTTTATTTCATCAAATACTGGCAACACAGGAAACGTCAAAACTGACGTTAGGACGGACGGACTAAAAAGTCCGTCTAATAAAAAATACTACTATAGAGTTTAATACGCTGCTAACGTTGAGAACATAGATGAAATCTCATGCGCCGGGTAATTATGACGGCTCTTACCCTGCAACTCGGAACGCAGCAATACTTGCACTGCTGTGTTGCAGCAGAAATAGGTAAAAGGAATCCCAACCAGGCTGACTTTAGACTCATACCACCATTTTACGAATCCAATTTGTCATTTCTTCGTATGTCGTTTTCACTAGTTATCTCAGTGTACAGGTTTCCTCACGACGTTTCCATCAACGTTAGAGCAGTCAGTAAATATTTAAACTTTTACACTCTATTGTGTAGAGTGTAGCTTAACGCCTTGCGGTGTTCTCTACCAGCCGACCTATTAGCATACAGAAAGGATATAAAGGTGAAAAATATTTGTATGTCGTTAATCTTACCTAAAATCTGCTCTCTTGGAATCCATCCTTCAACGTTGATGAGGTCCAACCAGTGTGCTGCAATGTCCAGTTGGATATCAGGAGACCAGCGTCCGATCAGGAGTCCGTGGAAACCTTCGTCCCAGAGGAACCCTCGAGGGAAGAACGACCTGGTAATGAGGCAATATGGCCATGATTCATTTATTTATTTATTTATCGTTCGGTCGTCAGCATCACACAATCACACTATTATTTTTACAAAGGCAAAATATTCTTCAGCCATTCTATGGCTACGTCGTCCAGCAAATGTCGATTCCTCCTGGTATGGACCATATTTCGCAGTCCTCCGTTTTATTTTTTATTTTTTTATGTATAACTAAACCCGCATTTGACCTCGATCTCGCCTGATGGTAAGCGACGATGAGGTCGACGATGGAGCATGCGGGTCCAGTAAATGCCTATTCACTCTGGCCTTGAAGATCCCAAGGTTGTAGGTTTCGGGAAATACAGACGCCGGCAGGCTGTTCCATTCCTTACCCGTTCGCATAATGAACGAAGAAGCAAATCGCTTCGTACGAGCAGATGGGATATCAATAACATAAGGATGGAACCCCTCCCCGCGCCTGGTAGTCCGAAGGCGGAAGGCGGTTAGGTGGCTCATTGTTTGCACGGCCCCGCAGGAGCACGCGGGGTCAGCTCTAAAGCTCCATTTGTGCATGAGTTCACCACATCGTCCCTGTCCGACCCTCAGGCGGTTCAGTGATCTGGAGCCATGATTCATGAAAGTAGTTAAGGGAAAATGTATTGGTTTTCTCTGTATATTGCTCGTGGTTATATATTGAATTTAAGCAATAGATAAAGAGGAGAAATACATACATAGACAGCTAAAATCATAACCCTCCTTTTTTGCTTAGCATAGTCGGGTAATAATACTACAATACCTAAGCTACAATTGCAAATATTTGTTGATTCATTTCTTGCCTAAAGTAATATTTTTTATTAGACGGACTAGACGTCCGTCTAATAAAACTTTTATTTTTTATTTTTTTATAATAGCCTATAGGCTGTCCCACTGCTGGGCAAAGGCCTCCCCTCCTCCTCCTTGGGGTGTATGGGGTCCCGCACAACAACTCACGGGGCCCAAGCCAACTTCACCTGCACGTGGTGCACCCTGCTGACAAACAAACGAGGCCCTGGCCACCCGCCAACGAGCACTGGACCAGCACGGCGGGTTACGGTCCAACCCCCCTCAAACCACAATGAAAACTTTTACCATAAGTAAATATTTATTTATTCCATGTCAAAATATTACATATACGGACTAAACTGACGTTCCCCGTGTTGCCAGTTTTTGATCAAATAAAAATAGTGTTGTGGCCAAAGATCGAGTTCAATCACAGACCAATAGTTCACCAATCAAAGTATATTTTATTTTATTCTGTAAGGTCGTGTTTTTTGTTGTTGTAAATTCATAAGTTAAATCGCCGAGCCTCACTTTGTATGGGAGCGAAATCCATCTTGTTTCAATATATAATTTAACGTTATATAAAATAATAATTAAAAAATATATATATTAAATTTCCAAGACTAATTAATAACAATAATAATAATACTGAAGACCCAGTGGCGGGTGAACACTGTTAGAACTGTACCCATCATAATTTCATCTACAGGAGTCATACCTAAATCCTTACACACCAGCCTGAAAACACATCCAATACACCCTCTTACTTTCATTCTTCTTTAGAAAGCTGTCATTCTAAACACTTGCAGGATTGTTCGAACATTCCTGTCCATGGACACATAAACGTCTCACATTCACTCATCATCAACACTCTCACACACCGATCAACTCACTTTATTTCTTCTAATTAACTCTACTTCTAATACGTCTTTCACTCATACTGTCGTTTGGCCAAAAGCTCGCGACAGTATGGTAAACTCACCCCAATAATGGGAGAAATCCAGTAAAATAAATAAATAATAATAATACATTGTAATTTGTGACTGTTATTGCTTGGTATTCAGTAGGGGGCGGTATTCATCCCATAGATAAAACTACCCTTTATTGAATACATTCTTGGGAGACAGTGCTTTTCTAAAAAGAAGGTATTCAATAAAGGGTAGTTTTATCCCTTCGTTCGGTTAAAGGCAGATTCTTCTAATGGCAGATTCTTTATAAGGCAGATTCTTGTTAGGGCAGAAGTACAAGTCATCATAAAATTGTTAAAATATATTTATTAGTAACTAAGAAACCAAACTACAGGAAAGCGGGATTACAACTTACATTGTGACTGTCCTGTTTCTGCCCTAACAAGAATCTGCCTTATAAAGAATCTGCCATAACCAGAATCTGCCTTTAACCGAACGAAAGGTTTTATCTATGGGATGAATACCGCCCCCTACTGAATACCAAGCAATAAGATACATGTTCGCCTAGTTTGGGAGTCAGGGTATTGTTCGATTTACTAATATGTGATGTATTCAACTTACCATCAGGCGAGATCGAGGTCAAATGCGGGTTTAGAAGTCATAAATAAATTTTTTTTTAATTTAGTACTAATAGTTCCATTTTAAAACTGAAAAATCAATCAAATCTACCAGGCTATCATAAAACCAAATAGTTTACCTGCTAGGCACGCCCGTATACAATGGGGCACGCCAATAAGGCACCGGTTCGCTTGTATATTGGGACTGCACCCTCCCAGCGCCGTAAAAATACCCTATGCCTCCAAGCATGTTCGATAATCCGGCTGCAGCTATCGATATGTCTTTTTCGGAGTACCTGAAAGCATTATTAAAACTTGAAATTAGGTCGGAGTCACAGATTCGGACTAGTGGCGCTCTCTCCTCTAGAACGCCTTATAGGTGACGAATCGCTGGTGGAGGCTAGACTGCAAAGTCTGGAACATCGGCGCAAGGTTGCCTGTCTATCGGTATTTTATAGGATACATTTCGGAGAGTGCGCATCGGAATTGCACGACCTAATTCCAGCATCTCCATTCCGCCTTCGGACTACCAGGCGCGGGGAGGGGTTCCATCCTAATGTTGTTGATATACCATCTGCTCGTACGAAGCGATTTGCTTCTTCATTCATTATGCGAACGGCTAAGGAATGGAACAGCCTGCCGGCGTCTGTATTTCCCGAAACCTACAACCTTGGGATCTTCAAGGCCAGAGGGAATAGGCATTTACTGGACCCGCATGCTCCATCGTCGACCTTATAAAACTCGGTATCACCCTCCCACCTATTTCTGCTGCAAAGCCCCATTGCTGTGTTCTGGTTTGAAGGGTAAGCAAGCCAGCGTTATTACCGGCAAATGAGGCAATGAGGCACCCCATCTAAGACCTCAAGGTTGGCAGCGCATCGAAAACATGATGGTAAAACGAAATGTCTATGAGCGACATTGACCACTTACCACCAGACGGCCCGTTTGCAAGTCTGCTTTAAAACTCTCACGTCCATAATTCCGGATAGAGGAACCACCTTCATTATAGGTAGTTCCCACTTTTCGCCGTAATATTTGGTGGACAAACGTGATAGGTGGCGAGCCTACCGCCGTCTACTAGGTGTAGAATAGTATCCTAAGACCCTTAGTCGCCTCGTACGACAAGAGAAGAGTTGTGGTGGTGCTATTCTTTATGGCCGGCACGACACGGCAATCTATATTCCTTTCCTAGCGCTCCGGCAACAGGCCGAGGCAGTCCCCTTTGTCCGGTGCTGCACACCACCTTCATCAAACTTAATTACTTATGTTTATTTATTTTTGTAATATCTTTGTTTTAATATTATTTTTATCTTCTATACCTAATTGTTTGTATGTGTGTCAGAAATAAATTCCTTCTTTCTGTCCTTACCATAAAAACATCCTTACCCTTTCTCAGCAAGCTTGAATTTATCCTCGAATTCGTCATCAAAAGACCTCTTCTTATGTTCTAAAGCCCTGGTATATTCGTCTCCTTTTAACGCAGGTGTGGGCAAGTCTTCAGTCGTGTAAACTACGTCTAAGATGAATGGTGTTTCCATTAACAGTTGCATTGGTATGAAGTTGACGTCTTTGTCCTGTAAAAAAAGAATAGAGAGTATTTAATAGAGAATTGAAATGAAATGAAAAGGTTTATTTAATTATACAGGGCACAAAAAAGGACCTCCGACTTACAAACTAGGTCGAAAACCTGTATCTTGTAAGTCGGGATTCCGTCGCACTTTCTGTGCAAGCAAATTACACATTATATTCTTAACCTAAAAGGAATTTACTTACTACAGGGCACATAAAAGGACCTCCGACTTACAAACTAGGTCGAAAACCTGTATCTTGTAAGTCGGGATTCCGTCGCACTTTCTGTGCAAGCAAATTACACATTATATTCTTAACCTAAAAGGAATTTACTTACTACAGGGCACATAAAAGGACCTCCGACTTACAAACTAGGTCGAAAACCTGTATCTTGTAAGTCGGGATTCCGTCGCACTTTCTGTGCAAGCAAATTACACATTATATTCTTAACCTAAAAGGTATTTACTTACTACAGGGCACAAAAAAGGACCTCCGACTTACAAACTAGGTCGAAAACCTGTATCTTGTAAGTCGGGATTCCGTCGCACTTTCTGTGCAAGCAAATTACACATTATATTCTTAACCTAAAAGGTATTTACTTACTACAGGGCACAAAAAAGGACCTCCGACTTACAAACTAGGTCGAAAACCTGTATCTTGTAAGTCGGGATTCCGTCGCACTTTCTGTGCAAGCAAATTACACATTATATTCTTAACCTAAAAGGTATTTACTTACTACAGGGCACAAAAAAGGACCTCCGACTTACAAACTAGGTCGAAAACCTGTATCTTGGAAGTCGGGATTCCGTCGTACTTTCTGTGCAAGCAAATTACAAATTATATTCTTAACCTAAAAGGAATTTGGAAAAGTTAATCATAAAGGAATTTTATCTCGACTGTAAACAAGTATCAAAGATCAAGAAGATGAGTCTTTCTTCTTCTTTCAGTTGTATAATATTTTCACCGATGAGAACGCTATATTTTGGGCGTGTTATTATAAGTTTGACACGTCTGTTTGTCTGTGGCATCATAACTTAACAAAGGTGCTCCGATTTGGACCCGGTTTTTTTTATTAAATAGAGAATCATGTCGAGTGTTCTTAGCTAGGTCTGATAAAAATTGGATCAGTGGTTTCCAAGATCTTGGAGTATCTTTGATGTCAGATGGAATTTCTGGAACGGTAATGGTTAGATGGTTCGAGTTTGAATTTAAAAGTTTAGGACCGAGGAGCCTTTCCATCTGCAACCTCAAGGACCTTGGCTTGGCTCGTATTTAGTTTGTACGTTACACAATTGACATAAAGTTCATTATGCTATGTACAATTACGTTGCGAAAATTCGCTTCCATTCCATTCCACGGCAATTCCAGTCGTTAAGCCATGTCAGAGGCCTACGGGCGGCCTGAACAACTCTGACAAATAGGTTGGCCACTAACCATACGATAAGCAAGCAAGCATTATATTCTTTGGTTCTATACAGTAAACAATTTATCCTTGAAGATATGGAACCCTGGTAATTTTAAGTTTCATTTTTACCTGATCATTTAGCTCATCATCTTGCCATAGCACAGGGAGACGGCCGAAGGTCGAGTGCCGTTCTATCTTCAGTAGCGACACGAATTTCTCTTTGAGGAGATGCAACCCTGGTGCATGTGCTTCGGAGAACGATTTGTGGAGGATTTTTCCTGCGAATTTTTTTTTTCAATGGTCTAATTAATGGTAGAAAATGCCGCATTGTAGACAGGGTCTCATCATCTTCATCAGCAGCCCACTCTAGTCCACTGCTGGACATAGGCCTCTCCCAGGGCGCGCCATTGAGCCCGATCTTCGGCTCTTCTCATCCAGTCGTTGTCAGAGTCATCACCTTCGCTCCATCTAGCAGGGGGGCGTCCCACACTACGTTTCCTCAAACGCGGTCTCCACTCCAGAACACGTCTCCCCCAGCGGTTGTCGGTTCTGCGACAGATGTGACCGGCCCACTGCCACTTCAGCTCGCTAATCTTATGAGCTATGTTGATAACTTTGTTCTATGCCGGATCTCCTCATTTCGGATTCGATCCAGCAGAGATACTCCGAGCATAGCTCTTTCATAGCACGCTGAGCGATTTTCAATTTGTGAACCAGTCGCACCGTCAGTGTCCACGTTTCGACTCCGTGTTTTTAAACAGGGTCGCCTGGTTAAAAACCAGTTACCGGCACAGGAGGCGCTCCATATAGGTTAGCAGCTTATCGAAAACCCTCTTGCGATATTTTATTGAGGTGACAAGTCAATAGCTACATTCTAAAGCCACTATTTCTTTGATCATAGGCTAATAATGATTGAGCGTCGGTGGCACAGTGGCTAGGACACTCGACTCCTATGCTCCAGGTCCGGGTTCGAAACCGTGCAGTGCCATGTACCAATAAGTTTTTCGTATTATTCGAAGACTTACGACATTTACCGACTGCTCTAACAGTGAAGGAAAACATCGTGAGGAAACCTGCACACTGTTATGACCAGTGTGTAAAATGGGGTAGGCACAAAAGATCCTCAAGGGTCGAAGTGCCGCTGGGGTTATTCCCCCCGACCCCCTATCATAAGATAAGATTAGCCATGATTCATCATAGCCAATAATTTCAAGGAAATATAACTTCTAACTTACCCCTATGAGCTACCAAATTGACTCTAAAGTTGTGAAGCTGCGGTGTGTGCCCCCGTAGGGCTCCGCCCTCGACCCACAGCCGCGAGTGGGGCGCTGCGGGCCCGAGCGACTCGTCTAGCGCTCCGTACCAGATCAGGATGAATGGGGAATTGGCATTACCCTGGAATAAATTCGTTTCAGATTGGCATATTAGGTACCAGGAGATGATAAATCCAAGTAGGATCTCGTCTACAGCACTGTTACAGTCCAGTATGAATGGGGAGTTGGCATTATCCTGCAATATAGGGATGGAAATTGAAGAATCCGTTCAAAATCAAAATGTTTTTTATTGTAAGTACCCTTAAAGTACATTTTAACAACGTCATTCTTTTTTACTCTACCACCGCTTCGTAAGGTGCTATAACTGAATTGCGGATTGGCCAGGAGTACCAGGAGATGATAATTGAAAGAAGAATAAATGCGGAGTTGGCATTACCCTGCAATATAAAAGTGGAAATTGAAGACCTCCCAGGAGGGGTCAAGGGGTTACCAGTGTATTCCATTGGGGAACCCAGAGCCCTTCGATATGCACAAGGTCAGCCATGGAGGGAGCTTTACCACTACATAACTCAGCCTTTCTCCCAGGGAATATTTGAAAGTTCTCCCTTCATCCCTTCCACATAAAAAATAGTGAAAATTCAAAAATCTGTTGTAGACTAATATTCTAGATACCAGAAAATATTAAATGCGAGAAGTTATGTCCGTTTAGTGCTCTGTTCTTCGGGATTGTTTGGGGACAGAACATTATTAGCCTTTTTCTGATACAGGTAAGAAATTTAAATTGAAAACGTTTATTTAGCGCTGTAAACACCTGAATATAGAACACAATATAGAAGTATACAAAGAATAATACATGCAGCACAGAACATCTGGTGTGGTACAGTGCCAAAAAGGGTACACCAGCTCAGCATAATGCTGAGGCAAGCCACAGCGCTGAGCGTCAGCTGGCCCCTCAGTGACTGCATGGACGAAGAAAGCAACAGTGTGTGCGTGTTGTATTGTATGATTGTGTTTGTTTTTAGAATGAGGATATTAGTGTGTATGTGAGGTACTGAGTGTGTGGGAGGGTGATGGCAAGGTAAGCTTAGCGTGTGATGATGTTTTATTTTATTTACTTCTAAACCCGCATTTGACCTCGATCTCGCCTGATGGTAAGCGACGATGAGGTCGACGATGGAGCGTGCGGGTCCAGTAAATGCCTATTCACTCTGGCCTTGAAGATCCCAAGGTTGTAGGTTTCGGGAAATACAGACGCCGGCAGGCTGGTCCATTCCTTAGCCGTTCGCATAATGAACGAAGAAGCAAATCGCTTCGTACGAGCAGATGGGATATCAACAACATAAGGATGGAACCCCTCCCCGCGCCTGGTAGTCCGAAGGCGGAATGGAGATGCTGGAATTAGGTCGTGCAATTCCGATGCGCACTCTCCGAAATGTATCCTATAAAATACCGATAGACAGGCAACCTTGCGTCGATGTTCCAGACTTTGCAGTCTAGCTTCCACCAGCGATTCGTCACCTATAAGGCGCTTAGCGCGTTTCTCCACTGAGTCAAGAGCAGCCAGTTGGTACTTAGCTGAGCCATCCCACAGGTGGCAGCAGTACTCCATGCACGACCGGACTTGAGCTTGGTAAAGGTTTAAGAGCTGTCCCGGCGTGAAGTACCGCCTAACCTTACTCAAGATGTGAGTGACTTTGATCGTTCTTTCCCTGTATCTTATTCTTATCTATATATTCTTATATATATGTCAGCGCAAAGAACAAGTGACGTCATAGTGCACGTGCAATGCCCACCTGCGCTTGCGACGAAGCAAACACGCAGCAACAGCCGATACCACGTCATGCCACCCCCCACTACCTGGCCTCTATAAAAGCGGGCGCCCGACCCAAGGTGGGCTCATTCACTTGTGACTCGTCGACGAGGCAGTCGAACTTGATATTTTATTCGAGAATAATCCGAATAATTAACCGTAACTGGTTGCTATCGGGGACTCTCGTATCGCCGGTTACTGTTGATAGTTAAATGTCTATTGAGACGGTTGACCCGTGGCTAGTTAGTGTAGAGTAACTAATTCGCTGTTAAATAACTCTAACGCCGTTAAATGAGTTGATTGAGTCAATATAGTTATTAAATTATATTTCGCAGCAAAAATAGAACCACAGGGTGAGGATAACCCGGAGAATGATAGCGGGCCATCTATGCCCTTACCCTCAGATCCGACTTCAATAAATGCATTATTTTTAAAGTTTTACCTTAGCAGTAACATTTATCCTGGCCGTCCAATGCCCCCCGTGCTGTCCCCCTAATGTCTTTACAAACGAAGTAACAATATTGAACGGTGGGTCGACAATCCGTTGCTCGCCGAAACTCTCACCATCGTGTCTGAGCCAACCGTACGACGGCAGGTTGTCGCCTTGGTCGCACCAATGTCTGAAAAGGCAAAAAATATATTTGTCGGAGAGTGAGGCGCTAGTGTTCCTCAAAAACGGTAATATGCAGCGCAATAATGCGTAGAACGAAAACGCAAGCCAGTCTAGTGGAAGAGAGCGAGCGGCGACCTGTGGTTCTAAGGTTATAATATGAAGAAAACAGTCCACTCCATCCCGGCTGGTGGTGATGGTAATCAGGGCGGTTTCCCGGTGCTGATGATCATTTTCTGGTAAGGTTGTGATGTTAAAATGATGTGAAACACGGATACGCAGGTCGGTATGTTTTCATTGTTTTTCTGACGACGCATTCAGAATACTATAGCGGGGTATAGGTGGACCTCCACGATCGTGTGTGGTGTCTTCCCCGTGCTCAGGGTTGAGAGGTACACGTTCTGGTTTTCCTGATAAAGTTAGCTGTTATTCGTAACCTGGGTTAAACGTCCACGTGTTTCAATGGCCTTCCTTACAACTGTACTTACTATTCACGCAATTTCTGGTGTTGACGCCCTGTCTCGTCTGCGGCTTCGACATATTCATACTTTTTTATTGAATAAGGAGAGTGGACAAACAAACTGGCCACCTGATGGTAAGTAGTCACAGAATCTAGCGTAACCTGAAAACTGACATCGTCACCATCTTCCGTCTCCATATTCTCCATGAGAGCCTCAGTCTCCTCCAAGCCAGAGATATAATGAGCCCTCGCCTATCGCTCGGCAGGAGCGTCGGTGGTACAGTGGTACCCGACTCCCATGCGGGAGGTCCGTGTTCGAAACCGAGCAGTGCAATGTGCCAATGAGTTTTTCGTATCTTTCGAAGACTTACGTACATTTACTGACTGCTCTAACGGTGATGTAAAACATCGTGAGAAAACCTGCACAGTGAGATCACCAGTGTGTAAAACGGGGGTTATTCCCGGCCCCGTCATAAGATAAGTGGTCACTGTCGCCATAGACATCTCACAGCACTATGAAGGTATCAAAGGGTTTTCCATGCTAATGTTGTGAACTTAGATGAGAGTGCCTAATGTGCATGGAACTACTTGACAATGTTTTTGACTATGACACCTATGCCTTGCCTCAACCTCACCTCACCAGCCATCTTGTGGTACCCACTACATGGTTATTTTGGCCCATTTATCCGGGAGTTTCACTTCAAGCGAGACGCTTCAGTGGCAATACCAGTTTTGGAATGGAGGTGAGACATTACCAGACCTAGAAAATGTCGTATCTCGAATAAACGTCACATAAGGATTCTGAGGACTTTGGAACTACTGATGATTCTTTTTATATTTATCTGTATAAAATCTTATCCTGTCGCACGGCAATGATTCATCACTTTATGTTTGATTAATTTAATTCATTAGGTACTGGAAATAAACAGAGTCTTAATCAACACATAGGAATTTTTTTTTAGCATCAAGGAATTTTTGGACGAATAAACGATAATTTTGTGATTGCTGATGGTATACAGTCAAACCTGGATAAAAGAGAGTTCAAGGGAGCACAATCTCATTCTCGCTTATAGAGGTTTCTCACTAACCCGTGTTTCTCGCTTATAGAGGTTTCTCACTAACCCGAGTTTCTCGCTAATGCAGGTACATGGGTAGCGTTTCTCTCTTATAGAGGTACGCAGCAATAACAAGTCACTACAATACAAAAACAATGGTAGGAAGTTCCACGAAAGTTAAGAATGAGTCACAAAATAGCAGATGTTACATTTGTTTTGTCATTTGTTACTGTATGTGTGTATCTTTTATGTATGTATGTATTTTTATTGTAGCTATAGTTCCTCCTAAATAAAATAAATAAATAAAGCTCGACTGTCGCTTATAGAGGTATAGATAAGTAGCAGTCTCACTTACGGAGGTCCATGAGGGAAAAACGACTCTCTCTTACAGAGGTTTCTGTTTCTCGCTAATAGACGTTTTGGGAGCTTAAAATGACGGGTCCTGGCTATTACTCTCACTTATAGAGTTTTCTCACTTATCCAGTTCTCACTTACCCAGGTTTGACTGTATTTATATTTATGTTGGATTATTATTAAATAAATGATTGTATTAATATTATTCTCACAGCATTAATTAGTGGACATTTTTTAAATTTAATATTAATAACATTGTATAAATTTTAATGACTTCTCTTTTTCTTTTCTGTTTTCTTCTCAAAATCTGTATAAACATTATTAACTTGTGTATTCGGTGTGTAGCATGTCACACTAAACTCCACCTTTACAGGCAAAAGGTGGAGTTTAGTGTGACATGTTTATGCGACTATATCTGCAATATTTGTATGTATTTGTAATAATACTTTTATTCTTATAGATATTAACCTTCAAAGGAACTGCTAAAGGACCTACTGAGAACAAACAACAACTACCAATGGTTTAAAATTAATCTTCTTCGTCTAAGTCGTATTCTGTGTCTATGTCTACAAAAATATATAACAAAATTTCACAAATCACCGATGAATTAAAAGACTCGATATTCAATAAAAGATTAAAGTTATATCTTCTTAACAAATGTTTCTATTCACTGCACGAGTTGTTTGATGATAAAACCAATACTTAACTATACAATCAATTATGTATAACTTATAATGACATTTAATTCAATTTATCTCTTAGCATTTATTACTATTATAATATATTATAATCTCTTATTTAATATTGCGGTGCCCTACTCAGGGTTTCATGTATGATCACATAATATACATTTTTAAGACCAATTGTAACACATGAAAAGCAATAAATGGTATGAGAACGAGTATGAGGGTGAGTATGAGTATTCCTCATTGCCGAGGGTCGTGTTTATTCTAAGGAGTTAATCACATAGAACGACTCTCATGGCAGATTTAATGGGGTGGTTTGACATTGCCTTCCCCATTTCACATACTCACAATCATGCACACGGACAGGTTTCCTCACGATGTTTTTCTTCACCTTCACAAAATTAATAGGTAAGAAAAATTCGTAACTTACCTGACCTCCCTTGAGAGGTCATACCACATTAGACCAAACACCGGGGACCGTGGCTCTCTACTCTTGAGACCCATATATACTCCGGGTCTGTATGTGCCCCAGTAGCGGTCTGGTACGTCCAGGCCCGAAACTTTCACCACCTGCCAACATGAACAGTGTTTAGATTTTATTAATCAGGGGCTCCCAAAGTGTGGAGAGTAAACAGGGAAGCCGTGAGACACTCCTGTTTTCTATTCTCCGGAATCTAAAAATACTTATGTGGAAAATGAAGAGATATAAATTAAATAAGCAAGTTGACAGTTCATATGTGAATGATCGAGCACCTTTTTCTGTTACTGTATTTCATATTTTTCTGTCCATTTTAATATAATATGTGAGCCTTACATTCTAAGGTTTAACCAAAAAGTTATTTTCATATCATTATACACATATATTTTGACTAGGGCACTGGGACAATACATCAAATTCATTTTTTTTATTCATAATATCAATTACACGTCATGTAAAAAATAATTGATTACATTACATAGCAATAACATACATGAAAACATTTTTATTAATAATTATATTTAAAAACATCATAGTCAAGTCAATAATTTAAATAATAAATCATAAGTGGAGCGAGCCCAAAGAGCAACCCTAAAAGTTCTATTTAAGAAACCTTTTCTTCACCCGACGAGTGCCCTTTATAGAGAGACCGAAATGCTAACTGTCAGGAAACTGTTTTTAATGCACGTGACAAAGGAATTTGTAGATGATAAAAAACACGAAAATTTTAAACTCAGTGCCAGGCGAGGAGTAGAACCACTTACGCCCTTCTGCCGAACCAAATTTGCTCAAAGGTTCCGCAAATTTTTAGCACCTCTCGTGTTAAGGAAATTTCTGAAAACTGAAATTAATGAATGTACCTACTCTAAAAAAGGATTTGAAATGTGGATTAAGGATCTGGATTATAATGACACAGAAAATTTAATGGAAACTAAAAAGTAGCCAGACATACTAACATAACAGGTGAATACACACACACATACACTCACTCACAAACACACACACACACACACACTCAAACACCCTCTCACAACAGTTTTTTTTTTAAATAATAATATATTTTATCTAATTTTTACATAAGTGTATCTCCCAGGCCATTAATTAGACTTGCTATCTACTACGCTGCAAGACGGCCGATGAGGCCAGTGCAGGTAGTAGAGACCGATATTTACTTATACATTATAACTACACTATTGTTAAGTGATTATAATTTGAATATTTTTGGGTTAATAAATATTTTTGTATTTTTTTTTGGTATAATAATAAAAAATAAAATAAACTGAACAATGTAATGTCATTAATATTGTATAATGTCATTTGGTTTTGAAACCTGTAAATGCACTTGAAAAAGTTTGGCAACCCCTGGATTGTTTTACTTATTAATACTTATACAAAAAAGATACAATGATTTAATATAATCTGTGCAACAAAAACCATTAAGGTTTGTTTGTACACAGCAAGACCGTTGACAGCGGAATTATTTAGGGAAACACTGAGGAAACAGTTAGACTGGATAGAAAAAAGAATTGTTTCACCGAAACTTTTTTTTTATGTATAACTAAACCCGCATTTGACCTCGATCTCGCCTGATGGTAAGCGACGATGAGGTCGACGATGGAGCAGTAAATGCCTATTCACTCTGGCCTTGAAGATCCCAAGGTTGTAGGTTTCGGGAAATACCGACGCCGGCAGGTTGTTCCATTCCTTAGCCATTCGCATAATGAACGAAGAAGCAAAACTTAATGGCTGCGGAACCTATTCAGACATAATAAGGTCATGTTAGGTTGCATTATAACAACAACGCAAAGCGGGGCTCCTTCGACTTCTTTTCGTGCCCCCTAACGACACCCTGACCACTTATTATCTCCACAGACTAACACTAAATACAAAGTTACCTACTTACAATTTTATAGGACATGCTTAGAATCGAAACCACAACCAAACATACGTAAAACCGGCACATTATTTACTAAACTATCACCTGTAATACAATCTACATTATTGTTTTCACAGAAAAGTAAAGAAAAATAGATGAGAGATTACGCACCTTTTCATCGTCAAAAGGAGTGTTTACTCTGGTCTCCAGATAACCTAAAGTGCCTACGTAGATAGCTACGACGAGGCAGATGAAGCCTGCGCCGGTTTTCCATGCCGAAAACACTTTAAAAGTCCGATTTCTATCCGAAGTATCACTGCTACCCGAACTACTGCTTGTTTCGTTATTGTTAAAGTGTTTGTGATGAGCTATAACTACTTTCCTTGGTCTAACCATTTCAGAATTTACTGGCGAACATTAAACTAGATTAATATGTGAGTAATTGACGCGTTTTCTTGAGCAGTTTCAATAAATTCGTATTTTTAGCCGACACCGACAATTTCTCTTCTTTCACATCACATCGCTCAACTAACGTCAATAAAATCAGTGTTGCCGAAACAATTTTAAGGAAACTCAAACAATTTAACAGATTCAATTTCAAAGTTTTTTTTTAACTTCATATGCATGTAGATAGTAAAAGTAAGTAACAATCACTTTAATTATTATATAACAACCGTTGGGGATGTAATTAGACTGATGTCTTATTCTGATGGCGATATGATATGTGCAATAATTACGACAAAAACAGCAGGAAACTATTAAGTGTGGACACACCGAATACGTGTGCCAAATTGACGTTTCTTTATAGGCAGGCCATAAATGTGCCGACGTTGGATGGACGAAATAGACCTTTTTATATTAGACGATAACGACACCGATTTATCACATCACAGTGTTGAGAGACCCGCTTGCGTGAATATTTAACCCTGGGTTAACTCGCAAATTACAAAAATTACATCGAGTTAGAGTTAACCTGAGGGTTAACGGTTCGCGCAAGACGGTCATATAATCTACAGCCATCTATTCATTTATTGAATGCGGTAATGAAATAATGTCTGCAAACCTGCAAATATCAACCGATAATTTTCATTCTAAGAAAGACGTACCTACCGTAGACGTAGCCTAGGAGAGGCTACGTTCCAATTCGCTTTATCCGATAATTATTCTCTGGTAAAGTGAACGTTTTGAAACCAAGTTTACGCCTAGTTTTAAAAAAGAGACGTGGAACGGTCACAAACTTGTCAATGTGATTGTTTTTTTTTTAAGGCAAAGGGAACTGAGCCCATACAGCCATGTCTGATGTAAACAACTCTTGCAAGTCTTCATTAAAATGCTGGTGTGACACATTTCAATGCTATCTGGGAGAGTCTTCCACGCTTCTGCACCATCTGAACCAAAGAAGAAGGCGTCCCGGACGCAGTATGGCTCTTCAAAATTCAGCCAAGTACGGATCGGGGTGCAGCGTCTTATTTGACTTTACTTCATTGTCCCATACATTAATCACATTTTGTAGACGTTCTTCGAATAAAAAACACCATTCTTACTTGAAAAGCACTACTGTAAAACAATTTGCAACACAATGAAAAAAAGCTGGTGTGGACGCGACAAAAGCGCGGGAGAAACTCCCTTGTCAATGTGAATAAATCAAAGGTCAACGCATAGGCTATCTGTCACTTTGACAGAAGTAAAATTGTTGTTTGTTTTTTTAAGGCAAAGGGAACTGAGCCCATACAGCCATGTCTGATGTAAACAACTCTTGCAAGTCTTCATTAAAATGCTAGTGTGACACATTTCAATGCTATCTGGGAGAATCTTCCATGCTTCTGCGCCATCCGAACCAAAAAAGAAGGCGTCCCGGACGCAGTATGGCTCTTCAAAATCCAGCCAAGTACGGATCGGGCTGCAGCGTCTTATTTGACTTTACTTCACTGTCCCACACATTAATCACATTTTGTAGACGTTCTTCGAATAAAAAACACCATTCTTACTTGAAAAGCACTACTGTAAAACAATTTGCAAAACAACGAAAAAAAAAGCTGGTGTGGACGCGACAAAAGCGCGGGAGAAACTAGACAGAAGTCAAAACTAACTCTGATTTCTCCAGGATTCTGAGTTTAAAGAGATTACAGTAGTTAGATTTCAAAATAACCGGCCAATTTGTTTTATTTAATACGCGACATTGGCGGATTTATCGTGCCCTCGCCACAATAAAGGACATTTAAAAAAAAAGTGATTGCATTTTGTTTCGGGGAAGTACCTAGTAGTTTATGAATTTCTGACTGTTTTTGTTCAGTCCTCACCTCAGTTATTTTTGTACAAGGCCTTTACTCTAATCTTGGACATAATATACTCTAATCTGTGGCCTTGTCTTGTTCTGCAACAGTGGGAGTAGTGTGTCGTGTCGGTAAGATCTATTCATAACCAAGAAAAAAAAAGAAAAAAAACTATTCATTCAGTAAGAAGAGACCTTAAAAGTAATGTAACTTATTCTTATTGTACTTCCGATTACAACGTTCACTTTGTAGCATTCTGTATGATGGGTTGGTCACAGCTGCTAGCTGCCTGCAGTGTCCTAAATGATAAACATAACATCTGATTTACACGTGGTCAAGTGGCAAGGACAGTGGTGTAAACTGACGAGTCAATTGCATGAAATATTTGTCGCGCATTCCATGTCGCGCTTTCCGTGGTGTACATTCCGTGATGAGCATTACGGCGTTCCAGGAAAGTGTTAGAAAAATTCGGACTTGTTAAAAAATGAACTGTCACAGAAACCTGTTGGATGTGAAACCGATTAAAATATAGTAGGTTATGTTTGGTTGCATTATACCGCACAAATAAACTTATTCTTATTATGACAACCACGCAAAGTGTCCCGCGTAGCGGGCCTCCGTTGACTTCTCTGCGCCCCCTTAACGACACTTTGACCCCTTTTCCCCCCTATCTCATTGGGATAGAGAGAAATGGAGGGGATTAAAGTAAGTTGATAATTTTTCATCAGGATCACATACAAGAGGTATAATGGAAGACCCTGGTAGCTCTTCGCTTAGTATCTGGACAGAGATTAGGCACCGAGGAGCTATGTTGTTGCAGTCGGCCCAGCTGTCGGACTGCTCCTTCCTTGTTGGGGATGACCAGGTATGTTCATGCTTTATGGTGCCGGCCTAGAATAACACCATTCCAACTCGTCCCGTGTATGTCGTACGAGGCGACTAAAGATCTTAGTGGATACTATTTTACACCTAGTAGACTAGGTAGTAAGCCTCACGTTTGTCCACCAGATTTGGTGGACTAACGCTTGTATTAAATGTTTTTAAGAACAACACATCCTTCTATAACCCTATTATCGTTAGACTTATTCGATCCTAGGTAATTAGTTTTTAAAAGTCGGGTTAAGGATGTCCCCAAGTGTGCTATCTGTGCAGCACTTTATAATTTTTACTTTATTATTTTTATTTTTCAATAGGTATTATTGTTATTTTTTGTCATAACATTCACTAGTATTTTTGTGCTTTCCCAACTCAATGTTGTACAACAATCAATTTTCCACTTCCTAACCATGCTGTGTTTACACGTTAAGGGTTACGACCTAGCTCATAACTTTATATTGATTTTTCTGTAATTCCTCTGGTTGTGATCTGTTGTCCTAATACATAAATTAAAAATTGAAAAGTGAGAAGTAACTGTGATTGAAGGTGGTTCCTTACCGTTTTTTTATTTTTTCAATGGTCTTTATTGTGTTTCAGGCACAATAATTCCGCCAATGTAGCGTATAAACTTAAAAAATATTTGAAATTAAAAAAACAATGCAACATTAAAAAGACACATACCGACCGGTATGGCAGAACCACAGCGCTGGTTTTCAGCTGTGCCAGGGCGAAGGCATCGCGAGCAAACAGCAGTCAGGGACGAAAACAAAAGTATATTAAAAGTATAAATAATAAAAGTACAAATAAATAAATACCTAAAGATGAAATAGATAACAATTAAAAATGGAGAGAAAAGGGATAGAAATACATCGTGAGTGTCTGTCCGTTATGCGGCTCGCCATTCATAGACGTCTCAACTAATGTTATTGGAGGATTTTCTTGAGGATGGAGGAGGATGAAGTGCCTCATACGCCGGTAATTCATGCTGGCTCTGTTACCCTTCAAACCGGAACACAGCAATACCACCATTTTATAATTTTTTATTATGATTCTTTGATATTTGTATGCATGTGTCAAATGAGTTAAACCCTTTATCAGGCCCCATTAGTTCAGACATAAAAATATATATTTAAATATGATGTCATCCATGTTTTTACCTCAGGAATATCCCTATTAACTATTATAAAAATAAATAATCAAATTGTTCCCAAAAAATGTGGTTGTTTTATGCCCTATGCCTGTTAGTGTAGTTGTATAGCTGTGTATATCTGTTTACATTATTACCTATGTAAAGGAAACTGCATACTAGCAGTACTTTGAACTACGCTCTCCTTAGAGATTAACTAGCGATGGCACATAAGATTATTAGGTTTGTTTAAATTTTGTTAGTACTAAAATAGGTTTTCTCCCGCGCTTTTGTCGCGTCCACACCAGCTTTTTTTCATTGTCTTGCAAATTGTTTTACAGTAGTGCTTTTCAAGTAAGAATGGTGTTTTTTATTCGAAGAACGTCTACAAAATGTGATTAATGTATGGGACAATGAAGTAAAGTCAAATAAGACGCTGCACCCCGATCCGTACTTGGCTGGATTTTAAAGAGCCATACTGCGGCCGGGACGCCTTCTTCTTTGGTTCAGATGGTGCAGAAGCGTGGAAGATTCTCCCAGATAGCATTGAAATGTGTCACACCAGCATTTTAATGAAGACTTGCAAGAGTTGTTTACATCAGACATGGCTGTATGGGCTCAGTTCCCTTTGCCTTAAAAAACAAACAACAATAGTACTAAAATAATGTTTTTTTTTCAATATCGTAGGAAATTGTTTTAAATAAAAATTTAAATTAACTGTTTATGGTACTTTTATTTCATAAATGAATGCAGAGCCAGTCATAAATAAAATTGTAGATGTAATGGAAACAGTGTGTCTCTTAACAATCTTAAATTTATTTATGTGGTTGATGAAACGTAATATGTCTGATAAAGGATTAAAGCAACAAGTACTAAACTAAACGCTATCCTGATGTGTTGTAATGGAATTAATGAGTGAAAGATCCGATCCCATCCGGCTAAACACGGAGTAGGTGCTATTCACTTAGGTTCCATTCATTTCACACTCTCCCAATTCTATCGTCCTTATGAGGTTATAGTTAAGGAGTTTTTTTTATTTTATTTTTATTACAGCCTCTTTCAGATTTAGTTTACTTACATACTATTACATTTTCTACGGTAACTAGATATCTGAGTGCCTCCGGGCAAATGCCTCCCGCAGTCTTCTGAATTCTTCCCTTTCCAACGCCACACTAGTCCACGTCCTACCGGCCGGTAGTTAAGGAGTTAGTTGAGCAAAATTACCAAGCAAGGAGGAGCTCGTAGCCTAGTTGCGAGCACGGTTTGAAAGTGATCGTGCAGGTTAAGCGACGTTGGCGCGGTCGGTACCTGGATGGATGAACGTGGCATATTTCATGTGAGCTCCTCCGTGCCTCGGAAAGCACGTTAAGCAGTCGGTCCTGGTTGTTGTCATTCGACAGCAGTTGTTAAGCCATGTCAGAGGCCTACGGGCGGCCTGAACAACTCTGACAAACAGGTTGGCCACTAACCATATGATAAGCAAGCAAGTACTTAGATTGTCACAGTTGTTAGTTGGTTAACTTTGTATAAGGACTGGCTGAATATGAGCGCTGTGTGTTTACACGCAAGCATTTTCACTCAAGCATTCGCTGAGCCGGGTGCCTATTGCCAATTGTATTATGGAGTGAACTAATTATGTTTTTTTTGTGGCAATAACGTGTTTGTATTCTTCTTAATCCGAGGGTGAGTGGCGGGTCCTTCTTTTTTTATGTTTAGTCTTTTTATTGGAACCAGCAAATTTCACAAAAGAATTCAAGGAAAGACTGTTTGAAGACATGTGACAGACATTTTTAAACTTTAGTAACACCATTTCTATCGTGAGGTTTTGACGGTTTTTGTTTCTTATTTATTACTTAGAGTTTCAGATGCAGTATTTTCATCTATTTATGTTGATCTCGCTCCTCCTTGACTTCCTTCGTCTTGTTTTCTTTATCCATTTGCAAATTATCTTCTTCGTGAAAGGGTACATCATCGCAGCGCAAATATATTGGTATGCAAGGCTGAGCCAGTTCGATTTGGGTTTTTTACCCTGATTAAATGCGTTTTCTCGTTTCTTCAAATGTTTCGTATCAGAATTTTCATGGGCATTCGAACGATTTTTCTCCACCGTTGACATTTTCTTCCTTAGTCGCTCTCAGTTCGTCAACGAAGTCGTACGTCAATTGGCCCGGTCTTAGTCCTTCCTTCTCCTGTTCCACTCTCTCTCCCAAACTCACTACCATTATCCTCATCGCGCTCTCTCTCTCTCTCACACACACACTTACAAACACACACACTCACAAACACACACACACACACACATCACACACACGCACCGTTAGCACTCAAACATATCGTAAAGCCTATTTTATTTTTAATTTTTTCTCTTTCTTTTTGTAACTACTTGCTAAATTATCTTTTTTAATAGCTTTGTAACAGTTTGGTTTCGTAACTGGCATCTATAGATTTTTAATTGTTTGATTTATATATTTAATGTGTAATATGCTGTGAAACTGACAAATTAATAAAATATAAATATTCGTTCTTCCCCAACTTATTGTATTAATTTACTGTAATGAAATATCTGATTCTAATATTTTCCTGCAGGTGTTATTCCACGGTCACAAGTTAATTCTAGCGTCAGGCTCGCCTGTTTTCGCAGCCATGTTCTACGGCCTGCTCGCTGAGAGACCCAGGCCTATTCCGGTCACGGACGTGCAGCCGGAGGCGTTTAAAGCACTGCTAGAGTAAGTCTGTTGCCCTGGTACATCTTGGTCAACTTTCTAGAAAAGAAATGAAATAGGAGTAAGTAATATGTTTATTTCACACACAGCAATGACCGAAACAGTTATATTTATGATAATGTGGCGACGCACGACGCGCGCCACTACGATACAGTATCTACTCACATCGGCGTAGAACGCTCTATCGAAATTTTCATCCTTAGTTGGACCAGGACATATGGTCACCAGGCACAACACCCCGCCTGGTGGAAGATCTTCCCTTTTCCCTTTCATACAACTGACGTTACGTCATCCATGTCCTCACATAGCGCGTTTCTACAATAAAATAATTATGTAGTCAAAGGTAAACATATTGAAATCATGTCTGATGGTCTGCTGTCTTTTCTTTATTAACCCCGACTGATCGAAGGAGGCGTGCTATTTAAGTTTGTTTGTGGCTTCATAAAGACCATCGCACATTGCAGCGACTAGACGCGAACCCGACACGAACAGAGCAAAGCTTTGAAATGTGAGATTTATATCGTAATGTCAACTTAACATAATAATAATAATCTTCCAATAATGAAATAATTATCGTCAATCAAATAGCCCGTCCCTTGTCGTCTCCGGTGCAAAGGTGCCCATAACGCTCGCGGCGTTACCGCGCTGTATCGCTACGGCCAACCTTTGCACCAGGTACGACCCGGAGCGAGGGTCACAGTCCCTCTCCCTGAGGCGACGGACAATCTCTGCCACGAATTGTTTCGCCTCCCCCCCCCCCCGACAACCCGTTGTCTCCACCGCGAACGGGACGAACAGGTAGTTCTGTTGGAGAGCGGAGTACTTATCCCGTTTTTTTACCTACATACAAAAGGTTCTCAAAATTCAAGTGAAATAGCTGTCGACGAGTGAGTCCACGCGTTGACAACTAATCCACGACTACTTCGCCTTCTACTTTTGAAAACCTATTGTATGTAATACGATGTAAAGCTCACATTTCAATGCTTTGCTCTGAGTTGAGTTCGTGCCGGGTTCGCGTCGAGTTGGTATAATATGTGATGGCCATAACTTGACTCCGGTGACCATGCACCAACTGTGCATGGTTTCGAACCCGAACCTCCCGCAGAGGAGCCCGGCGTTCTAGCCACTGCGGGGTTTCTACCTACACCAAATCTATTTCGCCCTACACTTCAATAATTTTACCAACAATATTCCATAATTTTACAATATTTTCCAGATACATATATTCGGACGATGTGGTAGTACCACGTGATTACAATGCAAATCTGGGTGTTCCATTCCTGATAGAGGAATCTCCTTATGGCATAAACCATTCCGCCTCCGTAAAAGAAATGGTTGACAAGGCAGAGGAATCCTTCCAGTTTGTTTACGATTTATACTATGCGGCACAGAAGTATATAGTGCAGGTATAATATTTATGATATTCTGGTATTTCAAAATGTGTAACCATATTAAAAACCGATTAAAGCCTGGACTACATGCACCGGTTCCAGCCCCGGGTCGGTTCGCTGCATCCGACCACAAACGTTCCACCTTCCCTCCACTTGTACTCAGCGCCTCGTGATTGGCTGCAGCGAACCAAACCGGCGCATGAAGTCCAGTCCTTAACCGGCGACTTTTAATTGATTTCGATTTTATTGATATGAACACATCTTATAACTCGTGAAGTATAGGAGCCGCTTCGGGTATCGAGTGTCACACTTTTATGTCTTCTTTCAAAAGCAACTTCTTCAATTTTAACGATATGTAAAAACAAATAGTATCGTTGATAACATCGATAAACATAGATAATTTTTGAGTCAAATGTTTTTGGCTAAAATATCAGGAGAGATGAGGAAGGAGGTCAAAATTAGCTAAGGATGTTTTCACACAAAGTTTTTGGCGTAGCGTTCCTGTGCCTCTTCAATTTTATTACCTGTCAGGCTCAGGAGGAGGGTAATGTTTCTCGAGTAATCTTCGCCGCCTCCTATAGTCTAAACGGCTTGTTAGATTGTGGTGAATGAGGTATCGTTAGATTCGTCTTGACAACGGGAGTGGCACTACATTACTCCTAGAAGATGTGGTACCAGCCCGTGGTACTAGACGTAGGGTGTTAGAATTGGTTGGGCGCAGGCTGTGGCCATTCTATGTGCAATATAAATTCTATTTATTTATTTATCTCTATTGTACACACAAAATATGTTACAAACTTAGACAAAAATATGTGAAGCACATGGCATGGCAGGGCGTGACTTATCTCTAAGAGAGTGTAATGTGGTGTGTAGGGGTTGAGGTTTAGGATATGAAGTTAAACCATTTACATAATTTCATATATCTTCCAGCAAACCCCATAAAGCGACAATTTGATATGAAAGGCAATGATTCTATGATTCCAGGGCCTGATGAAAGCATGCACGGATTACCTCGCGAAGAATACGACGGAAGAAAATGTATTCTACGTCCATCAGTTCGCGCAGTTGACCGGAGAGGAAGAGCTGAAAAAGCACTGCCTATTGGTTCGTAGGCTAGTCTATAGCATGATATAGCTCAACCGCTGTCGTATTGACCCACACAGAAAGCGTACTAGTTGTAAAGGCTGTTTTCTCGTGGACCCACTAAATTGTCCCACAGGTGGGACGTTGAGGGAGACTTATTTAAAGTCTAGGGAAGGTCAGAATTTGGGGGTTCATTCTGGTCGACATCACCCCGCGTGTTAGGTGATATAGACGCTGATCTTCCTCAGTTGAGGAGTTGATGTGACAAACAAAGCTTATTTTGGAGTCTAAAATGAGATTTGTTTGACTGGCTATCTAGCTAAAATAATCAGAGAGATGAGGAAGGAGGTCAATGTTAGCCATTTGTTCGCTATGCCCGTAATGCATTGCTAATACTTGAGCGACCAAAGTGTCTGCGAAGCGGGAGCGTCAGTCGCGCGACAAACGCTGCTCATATAATTTATATATAGCCATGCACATCTGTTCGTCAGCGACGCGGGACGGCGGCATCAGCAAAGCGGGACGGACGCGACCACATGTTCTACGAAACAGATGGGACACTAAAGAGTATGTGTAACATTGCGTAGAGTATTTAAAATCCTAACTTCTTAAAATTAAATATATTCTTCTTGGAGTCGCCGACGTTTCTATAGGACCTTACGTAAATTTGACGTTTGAGAGTCGACGCGGTCGCTTCGGTATGTATGACTAGTTCCCGCGTTGCAGACGCTCCCGCACCGCAGTCGCTTGGTCGCTAGAGTTTGAGCAGTCCTTAATACTTTGAGGTCTTATATCTCAATGACTAGTCATGTCAGCGAAGCAGTTTTCACACTTAAAGTTTGCGACACAGCGTCCCTGTGCCTCTTCCATTTAATATATTTTTCCACTGACCAGTTTCTAATTGCCATGATATTTATTCCAGACAATGGAGACCAAAAGTCTGGAAGTCCTAAAGTCCACCAGTTTCCTAGAAATGGAACTAGATATGGTGGTCTGGTTGTTCTCTATGGACATTCTGCGTATAGACTCCGAACTTGACTTGTTCGAGGCTGCCGAAAGGTATACCAGAGCTCTGGCTAGGAGGCAAGCTAAAAACGGTAAGTTAACCTCTGTCCAAATTATGATGTCCTTTTTTTTATTAACGGGGGAGATCTTCGAACGATACCCAGCCTTCCGGGGTTAGACACCGGGTTATGTGAGATTTTTACTCACTAAAACCGGAGGGCTCCGGGATCTCCAGAGGAACGCACCGGTACCTAGCATTAGCCTTGGGCTGTTCCTGGGAGGTGTACATTCCACCTCCCGGTTCCTCCCGTCATAGCGGCAGCAGTTATGATGTCCTTGTCCAAGTACTTACAACTACTTACACCTACCTTTGCCATGGTTGTATTCCAGAGTATGTGATGTGATGTAGCCAGAGTTAGGAGGCAAGCTAAGATCGGTAAGTTTAGGGGGGAGTTTTAGGTCGGGGGAAATAAAGACAGTCAAAGAGCTCAATCTGTTGTATACCAGAGCTCTGGGTAGGAGGCTTCTAGGAGGTAAGCAAGTTAATAAGACCTCTTTTTAAGTTATGACGTCCTAGTATACTAACTTATACGAGTGCTTATTTTGCCAATTTGAAAGGGGGAAAAGAGGCTTTACTTGTGGGGGGATATCAAAGAGCTTAATAATGTTCTAAGAATATACTCTGTGTTTAGGACCATGGTGCCCTCTCCATATCTAGAACCTTGAGGACCTGATGATTACCAGGAAAAAGTAAAGGGATCTAAAGGGTTTCTTAATATTTAATTTAGAGTTTATACAGTAAGTATATAAAAACTTCAAGATCAGAGTCCTAAAAAATAGTCCCCTTTCGTCCCAAAATTCCAGAAAGGAAAAGAAGGCTCGCATAAGTCAAGAGTAGCTTATTAGCACTCTTTGCAGATAAAAAGCGAGCCAAGAAAGGAATTCTAAAGGATGATGGTCAGATTCCAGCAGCTGCAGCAGGATCAGACAGTAGCGATGAAGAGCTAGAGGATGGAAATATTGATGATGAAGGACCTGTTGTGATACCCAGTGTTCTTCTTGAGAAGATCAGGTGATTACGGAATTTTTGAAGTGAAAACTTCTTAAGGCGCACCTTGCACTCTTTCAGTGAACCAAACTGAACCGTCACGCTCGAGTCGGTGACCCTGAATCAGCCTGAGCTGTCATCAGCCACGTTTACTGTCTAACAAGGAGTGCATCGTTTCAAGAATTACGTTTTTATTATTATCTAAGTCGTGCTTTGCGTGTTTTTTTGTAAGTTTTCACTTCTATCGTGTGATCATAAGCACACACCCTCTTTTTTTTTAATAATAAGGAGAGCAGATGTTAATAAATGTAGGTAGGCTGCCTTATTATTTCCGTGTGCAGGTTTCCTCGCGATGTTTTCCTTCACCGCTGGAGCAGTCGGTAAATGTATACCCTATACATTTACCGACTGCTATGTATAATGTAAAAACAACAAACATGAGATAGAAAAGGAAATAGTGAAGCACAATTTAGGCGGCCTTATCGCTAAGAGCGATCTCTTCCAGGTAACCTAGTTGATAGGACGGGGATTATGGACGGAGAGTTATACATTTAATCTTCGATACTTGTCAAGTATCCTATTAGCGAGTTAATTCCTGAGTTAAATGTTGTCCCAATTGGCTTTAGAGGTATTAAAATCCCATCATTTGTTTAGGTTCCTGACGATCCCTCCTCAACTGCTAGCTGTATACAAAACCACATCCCCTGTACTCACGCAACCCGTGATCCTTGCTCTGATGATGAACATAATCTCCGAAGACACCTACGTACCGATGCCCGACGGCTTCTCAAAATGCAGGACTGTCAGGTTTGGACAGGTTTGTATGTACAATCGACGTACAAAATAGGGGGGGGGGGGGGGGGTTTAATAAATGTAGGTAGGTTGCCTTATTATTTCCGTGTGCAGGTTTCCTCGCGATGTTTTCCTTCAGCGTTAGAGCAGTCGGTAAATGTATACCCTATACATTTACCGACTGCTATGTATAATGTATACCCTATACATTTACCGGCTGATATGGAAACCCTGTGAAGAGGGCGCCATTGGTAGTTCATAGTTTGTGTTAAGAGTTTGCTAAAAGAATCTGCTCAGGGTACAATTATACAAATATAATCTTAAATTAATACAAAAAGTAGTTGATGCTCTAAATCCCGCACTAGGACAACCTGTGTCGCGGGATATAGGCTCTTCTATGTAGGTACAAATTTGATTTATAAATAAAAATAAAAAATGATAATAAAGATTCGTAGGTATACAATTTTAAACTAGCATAAGATACTAAGATGTCCGCTGGAGTGAAAGTGTGTATATGTGTGCGTATTGGTGAGGGGGTGTGGAAAGGTGAGGGTGTGTGTTTGTTGAGGGTGAGAGTGAGGGTGTGTGTCTAATATCCCACTTTAGGTCACTTTGCCGACAGGTGTCGCTGTACATTTATACCTGGCGGCATCGTTTGGTGACCTCGGTTTTATATAGCATTTTTTGGATTTTAATTAAATTGTACTCTTCGAAAGTTCATGGCTTTCTGTTCTTTTTGATATAGGCGCCCTCTGCGCAACCATAGTGGTCCTTCGAGCCGGATATGTTTGTTGAGGGTGAGAGTGAGAGTGTGTGGGTGTGTGACTGTATAACTAGTATTTGTGTGTTTACTCATTCTACAAATTCCAACACTTTCTCTGCGGTCATAGTCCACGGTTGCAAACCAGGTGGTTAGAGATTGTGTGCACCTATACCATGTTATTACACCTAATTAAGTGTTAATCAAAGCTAGTTTAGCCAATAAAATATTTATTTATTTTATTTAATATGATCTTCGTTTTTGAATACTATTCAGGATCTATTATTGTCGTTTGTCCACATTGAAAGAAAGTTTTGATAGAGCATATAAAGTAATTTTTATTCACTTGAACAAATTACTTGAAGACAACAACCTACAACGACCTACAACCTTGTGATCTTCAAGGCCAGAGTGAATAGGCATTTACTGGACCCGCATGCTCCATCGTCGACCTCATTGTCGCTTACCATCAGGCGAGATCGAGGTCAAATGCGGGTTTAGAAGCCGTCTTTAAATGCTTGTAATGAAACAACTCAGTGGAGAAACGCGCTAAGCGCCTTATAGGTGACGAATCGCTGGTGGAAGCTAGACTGCAAAGTCTGGAACAACGGCGCAGGGTTGCCTGTCTATCGGTATTTTATAGGATACATTTCGGAGAGTGCGCATCGGAATTGCACGACCTAATTCCAGCATCTCCATTCCGCCTTCGGACTACCAGACGCGGGGAGGGGTTCCATCCTTATGTTGTTGATATACCATCTGCTCGTACGAAGCGCTCGTACGAAGCGATTTGCTTCTTCATTCATTATGCGAACGGCTAAGGAATGGAACAGCCTGCCGGCGTCTGTATTTCCCGAAACCTACAACCTTGTGATCTTCAAGGCCAGAGTGAATAGGCATTTACTGGACCCGCATGCACCATCGTCGACCTCATCGTCGCTTACCATCAGGCGAGATCGAGGTCAAATGCGGGTTTAGAAGGAAATAAAAAAAAAAGTTCTTGTTAGAAATAAACAAGCTTTTCTTTCAGTGCACCAAATCTTACGTAGAAAAGTGGTAACTACCTATGATGACGGTGGTTCCTCTGTACCCCCTCGGGAATTATGGACGTGAGAGTTGCACAAAAGAAATTTACATAAAGTAAAATACACTTTACTGCACAAATAAAAACAATAAACATGAGATAGAAAAGGAAATAGCGAAGTACAATTTAGGCGGCCTTATCGCTAAGAGCGATCTCTTCCAGGCAACCTTCGGGCAGAGGAAATGATATCGAGAAAGAGGTAGTAGGTGTGCAAGGTTTATGGAAACCGTTAAATAAGAGAATTATATTTACAACATTAAAATAAAGTAATAAGTGTACAAAGGCGGCATTATCGCTCAGAGCGATCTCTTCCAGGCAACCTAGGTGATAGAAGAATATATAGTTATTCTTATATCTTCTTTTTTTTCTAGACTCAACATGCCAAAGCGTATTTAGACTACTCCCCGGTTGACATCGAAGCCGCTACATCCAGGCCTGAAGCCTCCTTCCTAACCACAGTGAATAAAGTCTCCAACTTAGAACTCTACAAATCCGTTCCTTTTCACGCTCTGGGATATGCTTGGGTCGTCAAGGCGTTCCCTTACACGCACTCTTCGAGAGGAAAATGCCTGGCAGTGAAGCTCAGAACTGAAGACGAAGAGTTACCGAGAGGCACGGATTATGATGTCGAGTTCTACTCATGGAATCGTGGTGCTGGATTTCAGTAAGTACTATCTGATGTTTAAACGTAGTTTTCTTTAATTAAATTTATTTAATCTTTATTTCAGATATGTGCTAGTAAATTACCTAATTAGCTATGTATATGCTATGTATCAGGTCCAGTGGCTCAGTATCATGGCCCAGTGCTGATTGCCTTTGGAAACATTTTTTTCCTCAGACATGTAGGTTTCCTCACGATGTTTTCATTCACCGTTAGAGAAGTCAGTAAATGTACCTAAATCTTTGAAAAAAATTGAATAATTGGTACATAGTTGGTTGGTGCATAGCGCAGAGTGCAGAGCGTCGGTGGTCTAGTGGCTAGGACGCCGGACTCCCGTGCGGGTCCGGGTATAAACCGTGCAGTGCCATGCACGAATTACGTACATTTACCGACTGCTCTAACGGTGAAGGAAAACATCGTGAGGAAACCTGCATGTCTGAGGAAATTAAAAGTTTCCAAAGGTCTGTGACCAATCCGCGCTGGGCCCGCTCGGTGGATCATGGCCCATAACTCCCTTGTGCAAGGGGATGCCTGTGCCCCAACAGTGGGGACATTAATAGGCTGATGATTGCTATGTATAAGTAAAGTAAGTAAAAGTAAAATACACTTATTGCACAAATATAAAACAACAAACATGAGATAGAAAAGGAAATAGTGAAGTACAATTTAGGCGGCCTTATCGCTAAGAGCGATCTCTTCCAGGCAACCTTCGGGCAGAGGAAATGATTTCGAGAAAGAGGTAGTAGGTGTGCAATCAATATGGAAAACGTTATACCAGAGAATTATATATATAATTATTATAATTGAAAAAAATATTCGTTTACAACTAATTAAACTGTAACCTCCACACTAGGCATTGCCTGTGTCGTGGAGATTACATACGCACACTGACCACTTTACAATGTTATGTGTCAATTTAACATTCATATTCCAGAATTAAAGAAAAATTACAACTTAAGTTTAAAAGATCATATGTATTATTTAAAAGATTATATATACTATTATTTTATAAAATATATTAATATTAAAGCTAATTATGTACATATAGGCATTAATTAAAATAAATAAGTTACAGCTATAACATTACAACATTATTATAATATTTTATCAGCCTTAAGGTTACCACCCACCCAATGACTATAGAACCACTTGACAACATTATTATAACATTTTATCAGCCTTAAGGTTACCACCCACTCAATGACTATAGAACCACTTGACAACATTATTATAACATTTTATCAGCCTTAAGGTTACCACCCACTCAATGACTATAGAACCACTTGACAACATTATTATAACATTTTATCAGCCTTAAAGTTATACCACCCACCCAATGACTACAGAACCACTTGACAACATTATTATAACATTTTATCAGCCTTAAGGTTACCACCCACCCAATGAATACAGAACCACTTGACAACATTATTATAACATTTTATCAGCCTTAAGGTTACCACCCACCTATAAATATAGATCCACTTGACAACATTATTATAACATTTTATCAGCCTTAAGGTTACCACCCACCCAATGACTATAGAACCACTTGACAACATTATTATAACATTTTATCAGCCTTAAGGTTACCACCCACCTATAAATATAGATCCACTTGACAACATTATTATAACATTTTATCAGCCTTAAGGTTACCACCCACTCAATGACTATAGAACCACTTGACAACATTATTATAACATTTTATCAGCCTTAAAGTTATACCACCCACCCAATGACTACAGAACCACTTGACAACATTATTATAACATTTTATCAGCCTTAAGGTTACCACCCACCCAATGAATACAGAACCACTTGACAACATTATTATAACATTTTATCAGCCTTAAGGTTACCACCCACCTATAAATATAGATCCACTTGACAACATTATTATAACATTTTATCAGCCTTAAGGTTACCACCCACCCAATGACTATAGAACCACTTGACAACATTATTATAACATTGTATCAGCCTTAAGGTTACCATCCACCCAATGACTATAGAACCACTTGACTGCCGATGCTGCGACCCGCGCGCGCCGAACATTAGCAGTATATTTCTTATAATGTTCGCGCCCGTCTAGACGCTTATCAGAGTTAAAGCGAGCTCGTTGATGTCTTTGTCGCCGCCTTTATCTTTCATGTGCTTAATTGTATAGCATTGTCTCTTTTTTTTGACCCATTATAAACGTGCATATTTGTCCCCAGGAAGGGTTTCGGCGAGATGACGTCGTACATCGAATGGAAGAGCCTGATGAAACCTGGGACGGGGTTCTTGAGGCATGACTCTGTGACCTTACAGGTCCACGTCAGACGCAAGCAGAGGCAGGACCGGTCCTAGCTCCTATTTATGGGGGGGTAGGCATGTGAAATAGGTTATTTGACAAAAAATATATTAAGTATGTCAATCGACTAAAATCTATTTAAAGTTATTTTCAAGATTCTAACACGGTCATTGGCCAATTTGCAGCGTGTACACAAGCAGGGGTCAATCATTAAAGAAGAAGAAAAAACTAATAACTTCGTCGATTTTAAAGATATGTAAAAACCATTAGTATCGTTGGAAAACATCGATAAAAAAGAAGGAAGGAAGGAAGTCAAAGTTAGCCAAGATGTTTTCACACAAAGTTTGCTTCCATTTTTTTTTGTCAAAGACCTCACGGACTCTACTCCAAAAGCAATAAATTTGTATTTGGGTGCTGATTTGCCTTTATAATTAAGATTTACTATTCTAGTATACCAAATAAAACCGACATTTTAGTACCTAGTTACACCAACGTCTTAAATCTCAACGCGCCCCCTGCCGCCGAGCGCGAAGTCTGGCCCAGGAGGGTTTCCATCCGATGGAGGCGTGGACTCACCAATGGAAGACTGAGATGGGTGCAAAAGCTAGCGACCTCATCCGACCTGGGGAACAGCTCAAGGGCGCCGATTTACCCCGACGCGATTGGTGCTCACTTAATAGGATACGCACTGGCCACGGCCGAAGCGCCCATTACAAACACCTGTGCGGCTGGATCGAGTCCCCCCACTGCGACTGCGGCGTCCCAGACCGTCGAGCACATCACGCGCGAGTGCCCGCTGCGAGCATACGCCGGTGACCCTGACGACTTCATACTACTAACCTCAGACGCCGCCGAATGGCTAAGAAACCTGGATATTTGGTTGTGACATATCGCAGTACCTACTGTTATTGTATATTGTGTATAACTCCATCTGCCATACGAATAAATAAATAAATAGTACCTAGTTAAGTTTTACTGAAATAAAAATATTTATTAATTAAACAAAAGAACTACCTATATACAACAAACATAATAAAATCGTACATAATAAAGTATTTGTATACATTCTACATTGTTATCTTTTCGCAAAATCATCAGTGTAGTTTTGAACTGTAACTAAACATATTTACAGTTTCTCAGTATTTTGCTAATATAAATACAAATAAATGTATTTTGCAACTTACAATTAATACACGGTTGATGCTCTAAATCCCGCACCAGAACACCCTGTGTCGCGGGATTTAGGCTCTTCTGTTTAGGGACAATTTTGATAAACTGCAAAGTCTGGAACATCGGCGCAAGGTCGCCTGTCTATCGGTATTTTATAGGATACATTTCGGAGAGTGCGCATCGGAATTGCACGACCTAATTCCAGCATCTCCATTCCGCCTTCGGACTACCAGGCGCGGGGAGGGGTTCCATCCTTATGTTGTTGATATCCCATCTGCTCGTACGAAGCGATTTGCTTCTTCGTTCATTATGCGAACGGCTAAGGAATGGAACAGCCTGCCGGCGTCGGTATTTCCCGAAACCTACAACCTTGGGATCTTCAAGGCCAGAGTGAATAGGCATTTACTGGATCCGCATGCTCCATCGTCGACCTCATCGTCGCTTACCATCAGGCGAGATCGAGGTCAAATGCGGGTTTAGAAGTAAATAAAAAAAAGGAAAAAATAAATAAATAAACGTATACAAATTTAAATTAACATTAGATACTAAGACGTAAGCATGGAGTGAAAGTTTGTGTGCATGTGTGCGTATTGGTATGGGGGTGTGGAAAGGCGAGGGTGTGTGAGAGTGTGCGTGTTAGGATGTGTGAGAGTGTGCGGGTGTGTGACTGCATGACTAGTATATGTGTGTCTATTCATTGGACAATGTAGGTATTTGACTAAAAAAAATTTATTGCAACAATCAACTTACATGGACACCTGAAGATGGATCTGAAATCCGTTTATCGATATCTCAACTAACATCCGCTATATTAATGGTTAAAGTTCTTAGTGGGGGAATGATCTGTCCCTTTCTAGCAAAACAGTCCTTATTGAACCTGCAAAAACCTGCTTGTATGACGTAACATAACAGTGACGTCACAATTATCTATTACCGTCTCTTTCTACTGTCTGATTTTTGATTGCCTGTAGCTATTTTATTTTTCAACGGATTTTAATTCTGTTTTCACATTTGACCATCAATTTATGCCTATTTTCTTATTTTTGTAAAATGTATTTAATATTTGATACTAATCTGAAATTCATAAAATATAAAATAATTAAAATGTAAAAAACTATTATGATTAAGTAATAGTTTGATGTCTTAAATATAAAAATAAAATAATAAAATCAATGTCATACTATAACTAGGTAAAAATTATATATATATTAATTTCAGTCAAACAGCCAAGTCAAGTGCCATTGGCCGAAAGTACCCAGGATACTCGCGGCGTTCCCTCGCTGAACGGCGAGGGAAATGCGCTGTACTAAAAAGTGGCCGGCTCGCGGATCACCTCCTCTCTCCTTAATTCGTCTCCCCACAGCGCGAATCAGGTCCTTGGCCTCGGAACCCCATGGTCCCGCGGTTTCAACTGCTAAAGGCACGAAGTCGTACATCAATTCCAGGTTGGAGTACTTTAGGTGTTTCCTCTGGGCCGCGGCCTCGGCAGCTGCACCTGCAGTCTGCCGAGTGCTGGCGAGATGGCAGGGCGCGAAAGTGCTAACGCACGTCGCGTCCCAGAGGAGACAGCGCCCTCTCGCCCATGGAATCAATGTAAGACCGTCCGGCCTCTTGCCGTCCGCACGGGACAAACCGGGGGGTTCCAAATCGCACGGTACCTCAGCTGAAACCATGGCCCGTCTGAGGATTTCATTGATCGCGCTGTGACGGGGACGCCGGCCCGCGCATCGCATGCAGCTCAGCCCGTGGTATACGTCGGCCTCTACCAGTGAGCCGCAGACACAGTGATGGGGCTCACAACCGCGCAGCCGAGTCGGAGCGCCGCGGCCACCCTAAGAGAGTCGTCGTCCAGCAACGTGCCCATATGCGGAGAGGGTAAGGCATGCAGCCAGGCACCCGATTCTGGTTTGGCGGCCGCACGCAGGCGAGCCAACTCGGCCCCCGATGCTTCCGAGATCAGGTTTGACAGGAGGTGTCAAAAGGGGTGATTTCGTCCCATTCCCTTTGGCTGTATAATTTCTCGGGCTGGTCGGCAGCGGGGCACAGAACCGACCAAGTACCTAAAGCCTCCGCAGCAAATGGGATACGGGTCTCGTCACCATTATTGGGTATGATGCGAGTGACAAGATCCGTGACCCCATGCGAGGAAGCCAGGAAGGCAACAGGACCGGTCTCCTGCAGCCGTCGCACGCCCAGCCCACCATGCCTAATCGGCAGGCTAGCCTGGCACCACTGCGTCTCACTGAGGCAGACATTGAGGGTTTCTTCAAGAATTCGTTTTAAGGCACAGTCGAAACGTAATACCTCTTCCGGGAACCGCCATGTAGGAGCCGTCCTGACCACGTACGTCAGCTTGGGCATGCCCATGGCTTCGCCATGGCGAAGCAATTCCTCAGAAGAGTCAAGGAAACGTGCGCCGGCAGATGTTTACAGTGTTCTGCAAATGATGCCAGGGTCTGTGTTTTAACCTGCAGACACTCACCGACACCCTCCTGGAAAATAGGTGCGCCCAGAAGACTAAAAGATCTCCTGTTCATGAATCCGAGACCGGGGACGAGTGATTTAAATCTGTCTAGTGATTCTGCCGCTGCTGGACTACAAGGAAAAAATTCGCATTTACTGGTATTGATCTCTAAACCAAGGAGAAGAGTGTACGGAGATCTTTTTCCACAACATCGGGACTGCCTCCTATGGTGCCATCATCCAAATACCAAATATTTAGGGGAGCTTCAAGGGATGTGATGATTTTATGAATGGCTAAGCTGAAAACCAAAGGTCCCAGAGGGTCCCCCTGTTGCGCCCCCACCTGGGACAAAATTGACGTATTATTATACAAGAGGTTACTTGGTGAAGAGTAACATTGGTGTAAAAAAGGGAAAATAGACGGTGTTAAACCCTCCACCTCTGACAATATCGCGTCTCTCTCGATGCTATTAAATGCATTGCGGATATCCAGCTTGACAATGACATTGTCGCTGCCCTCCGCCATTGCGAATGTCCGGACCGCGTGGATAGCTGCTTCGCAGCCAAGTGGAGTCCCAAAACCTACCTGATGGGGTTGTAAATACGTCGACATGTCGGCCCTTACGGCGCGGCAACAAAGTTTGGCAACTAGACGGCGGATAGTGTTGCCCACGGCAATTGGCCGCACGCCACCATCCTTCTTCGAGAGGGCGCACAAAGAGCCACCGTAAAGATAGGGACACACCTCGTGATTTACTTGACCAGTCAAAAGAAAATTACATAAACGAGTCAACGATTCAAGCAACCGAGGCCCATTATCGCCGGCTGAGGGTGAGGTAAGTTCCATGAGGTGCTCCGGTCGCAAGCCGTCCAAGCCAGATGCCGATCCGCTGTAAAAAGAATTCAAAGCACCAGCAACATCTTCGGACTTCACACTAAGATATGGACCAGACGGGTCAGGAGCTGGCGGTATTGAGGATGGCCGGGACGATGCAGGATGCTTCTCCTTCAAAGCGACCAAAGTAACCTCATTCGATGGAGCAAGGGTGCAATCCGACGTGAGGAGACGGGCCGCCCCCCTAAGATCTCCCTCGTAGAGCTTGGCCTCCACGGATTTGTAAAGGGAAGGTGGTCCGCGGGGGGTGTCCTCGATTTGAAATTCCGGCCGGCCACTCTCAATGTTTTCCTTCACCTTCGCTGTAAGGTATTTTCTTTGATTTTGGTCTGGCACTCTCAAACACGCAAAAGAGTAAGATAGCAGAGAGAACCACTCTTCTATACCGTTTGTCCGTAGGCACTGGTCGATTATAGAGGCGAGTTTACGGGCCGCCAGGTTCCTCGCCCCCTTAGGCACGTGTCGGAGCACCCGAATTTTGGACTTTAGGGTGAGCAGGTCGCCCAGAGACGACACACCCGTGGCCCCGGAAGCCTGCGATAGATCCCGGGTAGCACCTGTTGGGACAACAGTGCATTGAGAGGCGACGTTCTTGTGCTTACGGCCTATGTGAAGTCTGAGGCCATGGGGAACAGCAAACAGCTGACCGGAATCCGGACAGTATAGGCAGGGGGCACGCGCGGGGCTGGTCATTATTACAATACAGGGCTGATGTAACTACCATCAAGCAAAGAAAAACAAAATTAAAAATAATATAAAATTACGAGACTAAATAAATTAGAATAAATATTTCAAAAAACAGCCAAATAAAAATAAAAACTTCAAAATAAAATAAATTAAATCAGTGATGTAAAATTGAGTACACTTATCACTCAGTTATAGCCTAATACTAATAATAATAACACAGTCAATTGCAGTCACAGCGGCCTCTGGGACAAAATTCCGGAAAGAGAACAGGTCGAGTCAAAGATTGTTAACGGGGCGCGGAGCGGCGCCGGGTAAGTCGCTCAGTGTACAAAAATGTCCGCGCTACACTCGGAACTCTATAGATGGCGCTGATAACATATGCGCGTGAGTAGGGATATGTATTCAGGTTTTTCGATTGCCAATAAACTACAAATCCTTCACAAATCACTGCAAGTGCACCTTACTTCACGTCCTGGGGCTTCTCCTGTGAAATATATCTCACGATCCGGCACTCACATATTCCATCGCCACTGGTATCTCGGTGAAAACACTTCCAGACGAATCTTTGTCACAAGTCACAAAATACTCCTTTATTCTCCAGGATAACATTTGTACGAGTAAAAGTGTTGTTATTGACCAAATGTACACAAAGTACACTTCGAATTTGTTCAAAATAATTATTATCTCTGTATAAGATACAGAGATGTTGTTACTCCTACCAAGGTGGGTTTGATACTTGTCAAATACCCTATTCTGATCAGACAAAGACGTTTCACATTAAAAAAAATACGAGTTCAATTGCGTAGAATCATGATAACTACATATATTAAGATTTAGAGCAGAAATAATATTACAAAGTGATAGAGATTCGATATAATATTTTTTGTACTCTACAAATTTTAGAGATTCGAAATTTTTGCGAAAACAAAGTAAGATAGTATAATTATCACTTTTATTAAACATTTACCACCTATACCTAATAAGATTACTCGTTGATAAGGATTTAAGGATAACTTACTTAATTTATAAACAACGCCACTCACTCACTACTAATTCGCGGAAACAGAAACAAAGATACCTATACCCACACAACAAAAACCGATTTTTCAATCCATTATTTACACAAATTAATTCATATTAAATCACATTCATAATAAAGTAATGTCGATACGATGAAATTAAATAATTATATTTATAATTTCTAGTAAATTTAGTTACTAATTCACTAATTCTAAAAAAGATTAGTGCACCGCAAAATGGCTGCGCGAAAACTGATTGAATAAACCACAAACAAACAAACTGATGACTAATTTATGACTGGTATTACATGCGCCGGTTCCAGTCCAGAAAGTCACAATGTCAGCTAGTGACGCATCGAAAACCGTCTAATAACATTAAAATTAGGTGAGTGAGATATCTATAGGTGACAGTTACTACTCAGGTGACCCGTTTGCCCTCACACAATAAAAAAGAGAATAAGTGCCTTCTAGCGATATATGTCGGAACAAACTGTTCAATGGACGTATTTCTGTTTCATACTTTATAATTCACCTTATGTTATGAAGCTTTACTAGACGAATGATAGAAGGCGCTAGCTGATGCTGACATAGCCACAGATATAATTATATTAAATATACAGACGAAGCAGCTATTTTACAAAAGCGCTAGTTACTTTGCAAAATGGCGCTGTCACCTTCTGTTTGTTTGGTTGTATTCTCTTTATTGTACAAATATAAAATACACAGAAATAAACACAACATACACAAATAAACATTAAAATATGTACAAAGGCGGGCTTATCCCATAGGGATCTCTTCCAGCCAACCTTTGATTTAGGAAAGTTTAGACTACTTTTAAGGTGGGTAAAGGTATGGAGTATAATAAATCGGTATAAATAAATTACAATAATTATATAATAGATAATAAATAAAATACATACTCAACAGTTATAATGATATATACAATTTGTTTTATATACGAATATAAATTTAATTATATACACTAATTTAATACTTGTAAAAAAGTAACTCTTTTAAGTAATGAAATGTAATCGCGTAATTTTATCGTGTTGTTTATGTGTGCAAATAAATTTTAATTCATTCATTCACTTACTTCTGTGCTATATGTTTAACAAAACGGCTAGTTGTTTTTTAAAATGGCGGCGGTGCACCGTTATGTATTACAGCTCAAGTTCAGCCGGATTGACAATGCGTTATATACCGACAATAAGAATAAGAATAGTTTATTTGTGCGATAAGATTACAAAGTATTCATAGTCCATACACCAGTAGAAACTTAAGCATATGTTACATTAAACTAAATAAAATTAGTGAGCAACCAGTTAGTTTACAATAAACGCTGACCTCCGAACTAGGAGGTTCCTGTATCTCGGAAGACAGATCTCTTCTGTGATCAGTGCAAATGTCCAAATGAACATGTAACAGAACATGGGAAAATATAAAACTAACAAAATTTGGAAGAAAGAAAAAAGAACAATAATAAGGCTTAATCTAAGGGGTGGTGGGAATGCATTGTGTGTATGTGTGTTTGATGGTGTGTGTGACATTTATTTATACATTATCATGAGTTACATACAGATGTTATTATGTACAATTATTTAGTCCTAACATGATGAACCTTGTCGGTATAGCAAGTTTGTAAGAGTTGTTCTTTTCGTATAATAATTTCTAAATTTTTGTCTTCAAAACATTCCCGAACTGAATAGCAGCTTTTAGGTTAAAGTCCCTTAGATTCTTATAGGCATATTCGTGACGGTACATAACCTACCCGGTATGTTTCCTGGTGGTATGCGATAACTCCCGGTGTAGGTATTTGAACATTTTGCCGGGTTTCGGTTCAGTCATTATGTAAAGCTGTTGTGTAATTCATAATTGAGCCGTTTTACAACACGACTAGCGTTTTTGTAAAACAGCTAATTAGGTTACAATTGGATTAAAACCACATTCAAAAATGGCTGTATGTAGTATCAGATCCTTTGCCTCTAAAAAGCTTCTTGAAAAATAATGTGGTAAGAATTAAAAATTGTAATTTTAAATTACAATAATATTTAATTATACAATTACCTGAATAGTTACATAAAACAAATAAGCAGCAATTAAGTATAGTATAGTTAATTCAATAGAAAACACCAATCAAATTAATTCGAATTTTGAGGCCCTTGCACCAAAAACCTGTAACTCAAAAACTTTCATTTTTGAGGTTTGTACTTAATATTTTTAACTTTGTAAAGTGCTGTTAATATACGAAATGCCAATCAACAAAAGTTAAAATACAATGGATCACTAGATAACCTACCACCATTATTCTTACCAAAACAACAAATACGCCACCTGTCCGCTCCTAAAGTCGGTAAAACAGCATCGAACGCGTTGTCGGTAAAGTAGGTCCCTCCCCGCAGTGCATTCCCCACCCCGCGACGCGTCGAGCCGACCGAACCCCAGTGCGATCGAGCGATACGCGCCGTGCGTACCTGCCATCGACGACGTTCGGCGATGCGCCACGCTACGCGGCTATCATGAGGCGAACGCTTCTATTTTCCTCAACTAATCAGTGAAATAATGTAAAACAGACCGAAAAGCTACAGTCTTCGCCGCCGCGGAGTCGCTCCCTGCGTGCCCGCTTTGTTTTCCTCCCGCCGGCCGGTAGACGCTACACGCGACAAGACAACGCTTCCAAAAAAAACTAAAATTTCGATGTCAGTGCGCGTGAGGATTGTAGTGTCAGTGTAGTGTAGTTTTAAAATAGTTAAATGGATAAACGGCGTGCAATGCTCGTATGAGGAAGAAAGGGAACAGGAACATTGTAAGTGACGAGCGTGCGCTCAGTGTTATATTGTGTCCGAACAGAAATGCGGGGTTGCTTTGCTCGCCCCAAAACCCGGAGGTTTTAACATACGAGTGGGGCGGCCGCTGATCGAACGACGGAGGTACGGAGGTCTATCCCTCGTATTCTCACTGTTTTTTTTATCCCGAGCAGGTCTTATAGTAACCCCTTTTTTATGCGGCGTTTTTTTTGGAGGGAATGTTTGTTAATCGATATCTTGTAGGTTATGAATGCCTGGTAGCGAGCGAGTTGAGCCAATGTTGTGGTGATAAAACTAACGTTCTAACTAGAAGTCCGATCGTTATCTAAAACAAACATTGTACCGGTCAACATAGTCCGGCTCGAAGGATCAAAACATTACACTTTTAAGTGTAAACGTACCGAGATCGACTACGAGATAATAAATCGACCAGAGTATTTCAAATACGCTTAATAAATCAATAAATTCGCAAGGCAATCTAAAAAAAACTGGAACATTTTGTGTTTGGGTAACCTCAAAACTGGTTTGGCTGTTACTTACCTACTCGCCACTTGCTTAGTTATAAGTTATGTGACGAAACAATTATATCCTACAAAGCAGCCAGAGGCAAGATTTTAATTGGTGTTACTTTTTTCAAGGTCGCGAAGACACTGAAACCTGTAATTTCCCAGTACCTCGATAGGTACCTGTTGTCAAGGAACATTGAATAATGACAGGCGCAGATGTACGAAGATCTTGTAATTGCGCAAAAAGAACAGGTTATTTTACACGGAACAAAAAACAACTATTCGCTTATTTATTTAACCCCCGACCGATCGAGGGCGTGTTATAAGTTTGACACGTTTGTCTGTCGGTATGTTTGTCTGTGGCATCATAACTTGAGAACGAGTGATCCGAATTGAATCCTGTTTTTTCAATTTAATAGATAATTTTGTTGAAAGTGTTCTAAGCTACGTCTGATAATAATTGGAGCAGTAGTTTCCAAGATCTTGGACTATCTTTGATGTTAAGTGGGATCTCTGGAACGGTAATAGCTAGATGGTTCGAATTTGAGCTCAAATATTTAGATTCATGGTACGTTTCCGACATCTGAAACCTACAGGATCTGATGATGACCAGGAAAAAATAAGCCAACTTTAATTTTACAGTATGAAACCGGAAGAATTTGAAGATTATCAGTCCGCCGAAACCATAATAGTTAGATGGGGTCTTCTCGAATTAAATTTGTAGGGAATCCTAACCTCCTCCTGAAATCCTATACCTGTTTACGCGATGAAGAGAAAAAAAATTTAAAGATGGCGGTCAGTAAATAAATGTAAATGATGTGGAGCTAGGAATATTAAGATAGCCATGGCGAGGCCGAAGGCCGAGCTTCGCGCAGGGCGTAGCCCGGAGCGTCCCCCCGCCTTAAGTAGATGTAATTTTTTGAATGTTCTTAGTCATGTCACATGAAAATTGGATCAGTGGTTCTAAGTTCTTGAAGTATCTTGGCGTGTTGGAGTATGATGGGATCTCTGGAACGGTACCAGTGAGGTGGTTCAAGTTTGAGCTCAAATGTTTATGACCATGTTGACTTTCCCACATCTAGAACCTTGAGGATCTGATGATGACCAGGAAAAAGTAAGGAGGTCTCCACAATGGTGCGTCAGGGGTTACTTACATTTTTAATTTAGAGTTATATTTACATTGGAGAAGTTTCTGTAAAATACAAATCTATTTGCATCAAGGTTTAGTTGGATGAGCAAACCTACCTACATTGCACTTCTACGAGGAAAGGACGTCAAATAACAATGTTTCGAAAATACATTTAAGTATACCATAAGAATATAATATAATACATTTAAGTATACCATAAGAATATAATATAATACATTTAAGTATACCATAAGAATATAATATAATACATTTAAGTATACCACAATAATAGCTCGAATCTCAAAAAAGCTGCGTGTGCTGTTTTATTGCAGTTGAAAGTCATAGCAAGCTTTACCTAGCGGGGCCATTTCAACTCCCATCCACATCCGTTAAAAATTAAAAGCTCACCCACTCGCGCGCCCATCGGTCCAAAAATACACTGGTCGGTTTAATTCCCTTCCACAACCGGAAAATTTAAAAAAACTCGGTCCCCAATTCAGTCTAGCCGGCCCGCCTGTCCGTCCACCTGCCTAACAGCGCATTGCGCTTGGTTTATTATGATTCATTTATGTTTTTCTTTGACACACTGACTTTTTATTTTTTGGGATTACCTATCTGTAAATCGACTTTTCTGAGACCCTTCCTTCTTAGGCTGGCACTACACGACGACGGTTCCAGCGACGGTTCGGTTCAGGAACCGCTACCGGCCGTGTAGTTGACTGCATTCAAACTCATGCGTTGCGCTCAAGCCCCGCCCGCTCGGTTCAGGAACCGAGCTGGCCGGTTCCAAGTGGAACCGTTGTACGTGTAATCGACAGCGCATTTTTGTTTGAGTTTTTATGAGGCCCGGACTACACGACGACGGTTCCTAGGCCGGTTCCAGTATCGGTCGGTTCCATGAAACCGGAGCCTCATGTAAGCTCAAACAAAAATGCGCTGTCGACTACACGTACAACGGTTCCGCTTGGACCCGGCCTGCTCGGTTCCTGAACCGAATGGGCGGGGCTAGAGCGCAAAGCATGGGTTCGAATACAGTCGACTACACGGCCGGTAGAGGTTCCTGAATCGAACCGTCGCTGGAACCGTCGTCGTGTAGTCCCAGCCTATAACTGCGGTTCCATGGAACGGACCGATACTGGAACCGGTCTAGGAACCGTCGTCGTGTAGGCCGAGCCTTATTGGCATAGTCCGGTAGCCGATGGTAATTGATTACCTCAAAATCGACTTTTCTTCTTATTGGCGTAATCCTGACAGAATAATATTATAAATACTACCTAATATTATTCACACAGCAGCATAGTCTATGACAGATTAATTTAATTAGTGGACATTTTGTAAATTTAATATTATTGACTAAGGGTTTGGCTGGAAGAGAACTCTTCTTAGAGATAAGCTCTACCTAATGTACCCTATAATTATTTCTTGTAACATGTTCTTTATTTTTCTCGTGTACATATACGTGTACGTGTATAACGTACGTGTTTCGCGCTCATAAAATCCACTCGTGGAAATAAATCACAGACTGCAGTACGGAAAGTATTGGATGGGAGTTGTGTGTCACTAATAATATCTACCTGCTTGCACCCAAATTGTACAACAAAAAAAGTAGAGGCACAGGGACGCTGTGCCGCAAAACATCTTCGCTGACATGTCTAAATAAGTACACACCCCTTTCACCCTTTTACTCTTTTCCATATACACACACACCAAAACTCATTTCTCCCTATAAGTATTGTTTTAAAATAGTAAATCTGTAATTGGCAGTATGTTTTTAATGGACTTTTTTGTTTTTAAATTTAAGTGCTGCGGTTTTTTTTAAATCGGTCTCAAAGTATCGCGGGCCTCCTTCCTTTTATCTCCTGATTATTGTATTTGGCTACATTTGACTCCAAAATATCCCTTTCTACGCCATAGCTACATTACGCCCGTTACATATAAATGACGACGTAGTTTCGTCGCCACTGTCGGGGCACAGGCCTTTCTACGGGGTAGGGGTGGTACGGGCCAAAGAGGATATAAGTACCTACTACGTTTAGTACGGACCATGATCCACCGGCGTGCCTTTCCTCAGACATGCAGGTTTCCTCGCGATGTTTTCCCTCGCCAACATCGTGAGGAAAGAGCAGTCGATGCGTCTTTGAAACAGCATTAACTAGTGGACATTTTGTAAATTTAATACAGGGTGGACCAAAAGTCCGTTAACATTTGAATAGGTCGCTGCGTCGGCGCGGGCGGGGTATTGGCGCGGGGGGTGTTACTACAAGCGAGAGCTACTAATAGGGATTTAGTACCATGGCGTCATTCAGCGGAGCGCAACGCGCATTTTGCGTACGCGAGTACTATCGAAACAACGATTCTACGACCGAAGCTAAACGGAAATTTTGTAATCATTACAATATACGGAACAGAAATCAAGCACCAACAATTCAAACGATTAAAAAATGGGTACAGAAGTTCGAAACAACAGGTTCAACTTTAAGTCAACCACGATCCGGCCGACCTAGGACATCGCGCGATCCAGTAAACATAGAGCGTGTACGAGCGTCTGTTCGAGAACAACCTGGTCTCTCTACTCGAAAGCGGTCTAGTGCTTTAGATGTGCCCAGAACATCTCTAAATCGCATTCTACACAAAGATTTACATTTACATCCTTACAAAATTCAAATTGTACAGGCTTTAAAGCCAAATGACCCTGCTCAGAGACTGCAGTTTGCTAACGAAGTGCTTGAGAGGTTTACGAGCTTCAATAACATCTTTTTCTCAGACGAGGCACACTTCCACCTAAATGGACATGTCAATCGACAAAATTGCAGATACTGGAGTGACACTAACCCGGACTTGAAGCACCAAAAACCTTTACACTCGCCCAAGGTTACTGTATGGGCCGCATTGTCAGCCAGCGGAATCATTGGTCCATATTTTTATGAAGATCAGAGAAACCGCGCCGTCACCGTTAATACAGAGCGATACATTGTGATGCTACAGAATTTTTTTGCTCCAGCATTACAGGACTTCTCAGGCTTTAATCGAAGCTCTTGCTTCCAACAAGATGGGGCAACATGTCACACCTCCAATGACTCTATAGCAGCACTTCGTGAAATTTTTGGCCAAAAAGTCATATCCAAAAGAGGTGACATTCACTGGCCACCCCGCAGCCCGGATTTAACTCCAATGGACTTTTACCTTTGGGGATATCTCAAAAGTAAAGTTTACATCAGCAACCCAGTGTCTATTGAGGAATTAAAAGAAAATATACGCGAGGAAATGCAGAACATTTCACCAACCACTTGTCGGGCGGTCATGCAAAATTTCCGTTCCCGGTTACAGGTGTGCCAGGATGAACAAGGGTCACATTTGAATGATGTTATTTTTAAAAACTGAAATCCTAATTTGTCTACTTTATTATTAAATAAACAGTTTTTCACTAAAGTAGCATTTGTATTTTTTATAACCATTTTAAATGTTAACGGACTTTTGGTCCACCCTGTATTTGCAATATTTGTAATTCTTACCTAAACTTTTACACAATAAATCTTATCTTATCTTACGAGTATCTAAAAACAGAGAAACTCATTGGTATATGACATTGTATGATTTCGAACCCAGATCTCCCGTATGAGAGTCCGGCGTACTAGACACAACGCTCAACAGACCAGAAAGACTCCACCTGATGGTAAATGGTCACCGTCGCTATTAGACATGTCATCTAACTGTTTGAAGACTTTGGAGAGTTTTCAATGCGCTGGCTGCTAACCTGGCCTTGAAGAGAGGAGGAGGAGGAACCTGGCCTTATGGAGTGCCTCACGCGCTGGTAATTACGCGAAACCGAAAGCAGCGAAAAAGCGAAAAAATCCGCCAATAGGATCGCTCCATTTAAATCGTGACGTGATAATGAGGCGATCCTATTTGTGCATTTTTTCCTCGCTCACCGCTCCGCTTCCTCGCACAGCTTTGATGGAAAGCCACCCTAAAGAATAGCACCACCTCAATTCTTCCCGTGGGTGTCGTACGAGGCGACTAAGGATCTCAGTGGATACTAGTCTACACCTAGAAGACGGCGGTAGGCTCGCCACATCACGTTTTTCCGGCAAATCTTGCGGCGAAAAGTGGGAACTAGGTACCTATGATGAAGGTGGTTCCTGTTTACCCTCTGAGGGATTATGGGCATGAGAGTTATATATGGATTTTCGTAAAGTAACGCCTTATTTCACCTTTTTTGACCTAAATCAGAATAGCGCTGAACAAGGATGCACCTGCAATACGGACTATTAAGCAAGAGTTCACGGCCTCTCGGAAACACGCGAACTTGCGTTTTTTTATTTTATTTACGACTAATCCCGCCTTTGACATCAGTCTCACCTGACGTGCCCTTGTGCAAGGGGAGGCCTCAACAGGCCCCAACAGTGGGGACATTAATAAGCTGCTGATGATGATGAAGTTTTGTACATTAAATTATGATACCTATCTCAGTACCTAACAAAACCAGAGGTGGAGACTATGACGCCCCAACTCCTGTAAGATCCTTACAGGATTTGAGGGAGGCTCGATTCCCCCTTGATCATTTTTAGTAGGTACTATTTTCCGAGTTCAGTCATCGAATCCCCAAACTTTGTTTTGAATCAATTCAATACATGAAATGCTGCGTGTGAGCAAAGCGCCACTCTGTTGTTCTATGCCCCGGTAAAGAAGAGAAGACTCCTCAACCTTCGACCTCTGACACGAGTAACAATTTCTCCCAGGTGCGAGGTGTCACACTCTTGCAGACGATTATGGTCAATATAATACATGGTGGCAGAACAATGACTGTAAGAGCACTCTTCGACAATGCTCCTCCAGCCTCCTCGGGACTGTCCCGAGGAGGCTGGCGTAATTTATTGGCTGTAATTTATTGAGGGGCCGTAGGGGCCTGAAGTCCGGGTCTCTACCGGCCAAGTGCCTCGTAGAGACATCCCGGGACCAGGAGGCTGGCCTCTACTTTGCTCAGCGTATAAGCCTCGCTATCTATAAATATACAGCGGGGCAACGCCGCCAGCCTCCTCGGGACACTCCCTGCAGGGAGCGACCTGGGCCAGGTCTTTTACTTGTAAAATAATTAGGTATTTTGTAATTTTAGCTAATATATTTGGAATAAATTTTTTCAATTAAATAACTTATTGAGGTTTTTAATTAGAACAAAACTCTCTTATAACAATATAAATAACACTAAAATAATACTAAAGCTAAAACTAAACTAAGGCTAAGAAAACTAAAGATAAAAAATTTCGGTTAAGTCCCCCACATCCGGCAGTGTACCCGAGAGACTGGCTGCGTTGCCACGTTGGATAGCTAAGCTGATCCGCTGGGCCAAATAGGAGCCAGATCTTGGGTCTTTTGACGCGTCGACCAGGCGCTTTGCGAGGTTCTTGAAGACGCGGTGCGCTCCCGGGCCCCAGGGTCCCAATGTTTCAACCAAAAACGGCTCAAATATTCGCCCAGATATTTGCGCCGTTTGAGGGTTTCTGCAGCAGCGGCCACAGAGCCGGCTCTATAAGAAGTGGCTGGAAGGTGAGACGGGGCAAGGGTGTCGACGCAGGTGGCGTCACACACCAAAGGCCGTCCCATATTCCAAGCTACGAGGGTCATTCCGTCGGGCCTCTTGCCATCGTCGCGCATCAGTCCGCTCGATTTAAGAACAAGTTTGAGTTTTGTTCTGAATTAAAACCTATATTGTAATTATAAAATTTATTGATAAAATATTATAAATCTGCCCCCGTGATATCTCCTCGAGCTTTGCCCCTCACAATTCCCACGAGTGGTCTATTATCTCTGTGTGATAGATTATAATATGTTCGCAACCTTGAGAATACACAATAATAGTAGTAGTTAATAATGGAGCGTCTAGTGGTGTAGTAGAGTGGCTAAGACGCCGGAATCCCATGCTCCAGGTCGTTATTAGAAAATATGTATGTTTTTTAATTATTTTTATTGTAGTGTCCATTTTACTGTACCTTCCATTGCATATTTGCATAGTGTTGTCGTGAAATAAATTTATTTATTTAAATACATGTCATGATTATATCACAGTAATATATAATTATACTTAAATTATAATGCGAGAAGTTGTTTTTTTTCGAAGACGAGGAGTACGTTTACCGACTGCTCTAGCAGTGAAGGAAAACATCGTGAGGAAACCGGTACACTGAGATAACCAGTGTGTGAAATGGAGAAGTTAATGGCAAACCATCCCGCATTAAATTTAGTAAGGACGTTGTTCTATGTGGTTAATTCCATAGAATGATTGTGACCTTCGTTGGTGAGGAATTGGAGGCTGCTTATCTGATAAATATGATCACATTCTCAGTTATTTTCTACTGCTGTTGGCAACAGCTAACAAGCCTGTGATCGTTTTTGTGCTTTTATATGATCGCGGGTCTAGAATTTTTTTCTAACTTGAAAACAGTCTACTTTAGATTTGTCCCTAAGCAAAAATTTAAGAAATACTACGCCGAGAGCGTCGGTGGCCTAGTGGTTAGGACGCCGGACTCCCATGCGGGAGGTCTGGGTTCGGAACCATGCAATGTCATGTACCAATGAGTTTTTCCGATTTTTTCGAAGACTTACGTACATTCACCGACTGCTCTAACGGCGAAGAAAAACATCGTGAGGAAATTAAAAGTTTCCGAAGGCGTGTGTAATCCACCGCACAGCACTGGGCCCGCTCGGGGGTTCATGGCCCGTACCCCCTTGTTCCAGGGGAGGCCTGTACCCCAACAGAGGGGACATTAATAGGCTGATGATGATGATGACTGCTCTCGCCAGTTGCTAAGGGAAATATACCTTTTGGAATAGAGGGGTTAATGACGTCAACGAACCGTAGCAACGGTGCAGTGCTTGCATTTCTTTGTTTCGATTTGAAGGGTAAGAGAGCCAGCGTAATTACCGGCACATGAGGCACTCTATCTAAATCCTCAAGGTTTATCAGCGCATTGAAAACCCTCTAAAATAACAATGCAGTGAGGTGAGATAGGACGGTGACCACTACCATCTGGTGACCAGTTTGCTAAAAAACAACACAGGTAACAGAACAGAGATCGATATTTAGGTTTTTTTTCTGTCTTTTGTATATGTCCCTTTATATCTATAAAAGAACTCCAACTAACCTCTACTCTTCTGGTACCCAGATGTCGGTGGGCCTGCAGCGGCGAGTGCCGGCGTTGGACGAAGCTGCCGGCGTGCCGGCGGCATGGAAGAGCGGCAGCAGCGAGCCCCCTTTCCCGTCCTTCGCGCCGCCGGCAGGCTCCCCGGCAGGCCCGGCCTTCGCTGCTTCCCCCGCTCCATCCACCCCGGGCCCGGGCCCAGGGTTCGCGGGGCCCCCCTATGCCGCCCCTGGCCCGTTCGGCAGCCCGTCGGCGCGGCCAGGGTCGGGCGGAGGGTTCCCGCCGGGGCCCCCTCCGCCCCAGCAGGGCCACTTCCCTGGGCCCGGGTTTGCGCCCCCTGGGTCGCCGTTCCACCCTCATGCGCCACATCCGCCTATGCCGCCGCATCCGCATATGATGGCGCCGCTACCGCCTCCTGTGGACAGGTAAGGATCTAAATTTTTTTATTCCAGTAAGGCTAAAATATCTGGTCCAAAGGTGGAGGTCCCAGTCTCGTGTCTAAACCTTTGAGCCATGTCGCTTCAATATGTAATACTTGAAGCAATGTTTTCTATTGAAACGTTGTTGGATAAGTACCTACTCATATAGGAGATCACGAATAGTTAGGATGTGATTCCTTGGCCTTAAACCCGTAACACCATGTTCAAGGAGAGACCTGTCTTCAACAGAGGTGTCTTCTAATAATCTAGAAATAAAAGAACCTCTTCATCTTCTATGCTAACCTGGTTAAGAACCACGAGGCCTAAATCATCCTTGACTCCGAGGAATTTCGTACCTATCCCTCGCAAAATGACAACATATTGGTATTTAAAACGTAGAAGCCTGTGCCATAAAACTGAAATTTAAAAATATTTTTGACAGTTTCAAAAAAAAAACAAAATAAACGAGGGTCAACCAAGTTTGATACTTTCACATTGAAGAAGCGCTGTTTTTTATTATTATTTATTTTTTAACTTAACTTTCTAGGTTTAAATTATAATTTTCCTATAATATACTTGTAAGTTTCATAAAAGTTTATACTAGATACTTAGATATACATAATTCATTTCCACCTAACGACTACCATACATACCATTCATAATTACCACATTTTACACATTATCTACCGATTCTTTTGTCAAATCCTTTTTAGAGACTGCCTTTATTTCTGGCCCTCAATAATGAACACCTAACCTTCAATCAAAACCAAAAACATAACTATAAAGTTAAGTATCTATCTAAAAATAGATTCTAAAACTGACTGAGATCTAAGATCCAAACCAAAAAGTGTCATATTCAAAAAATAACATTCTTCGCCTATAAATAATACCAGTAACCGTCTAAGTTAGATAAAAAAATATATGAGGCTTCCATGAGACGGTAAAAATCGCAAAATTATCCTCTGAGAGTAAAATAAAATACCCGGTGCCTCTGTATTAGTGAGAGGTAAGCGCGTCGGTGTGTCTGTGTGTGTGTGCGAGCTATAAAACTGCGTTTGTGTGAGTGTACAAATAAATGTAGGTGAACGGTACGTATATATTTTGTGCCGAAGCGGCGGAGTACTGTGTGCAAGATAGGCGTAATTAAAAAATAGATATTTGTGGAAGGAATTTTGATTCACTTTTGGCTGGAGTTTCTCCCGCGCTTTTGTGGCATCCACGTCAGTTTTGTTTCGTTTTGTCTTGCAAATTGTTTTACAGTAGTGCTTTTCTAGTAAGAATGGTGTTTCTTGCTCGAAGAACTTCGACAAGATGTGAATAATGTGTGGGACAGTGAAGTAAAGTCAAATAAGACGCTGCAGCCCGATCCGTACTTGGCTGGATTTTGAAGAGCCATACTGCGTTTGAGACGGCTTCTTCTTTGATTCGGATGGTGCAGAAGCGTGGAAAATTCTCCCAGATAGCATTGAAATGTTTCACACCAGCATTTTAATGAAGACTTGAAAGAGTTGTTTACATCAGACATAGCTGTATGGACTCAGTTTCCTTTGCCTTAAAAAGAAAACAACTATCAGTTTTGCCTGTAGTGGTACTTTTGATTGAACTTCACTGGAACGGTTCCACTGAAAATCAGCGCTTTAGTTAAAATTATAGTTAAAAAAAATATAGCAGTATGCTGTTTTGCTCAAATAAACATTTTCTATTATTTTATTGTTGGCGAATGAACTGTGGAAACAGAATGTAAATTAATGTCAAATTCGTTGAATTCCATTCAGCATCATATCGCTAGCAATTGAAGAAATACAAAAAAACTTCTGTTGCTCTCAAAAACTTGAAAAAAAATTTTTTTTTTTGCTACCTTACACTTTAATGGTATGTATCTGTCGCAGGGAAATAGACAAAAACAGGGATTTAGACAAATCCAAGCAAACTGCGCTCGCTACGCCTATTTTCCGCTCTAGCCTTCAACCTAAACCATCCATGTCGGTTTGTGTTTCCAAAACTGCGGCTTGTTTCCTCCATTCTACCCTCAGAAGAAAGAATCACTATGAATGTGTCCAAGTCCCTAGTTTTGGCCATTTCCCTGCGACGTATCTATACCATCTACAACCATCTGCTAGTAACCAAGTGGACTTCCACCTCCTGTCAATATGAAAGGTGGCTTGTTCAGTCGATCACAGGTTAACCAACCCAAAACGTCAAAATTTGAGGATCTGAAATATATATTATGGCGCAGACATAGAGTTCAGATTTAATCGAAGGATTTTGACAGATGGTATACTTTAGACAGTGGTTAGACAGTTACAGTGGATATCTTTTTCTTCTGAAGAATTGCAAGTTAGTGTATTTGAATGTCTGTTGTTGTTACATCTTTCAAAACCACAGATGTCTATTATAATAGTGAAACGTTGGAAAAAGTCCTTTAATTTCAACCTGAGGTCTGCATTCCCCTCTCAGATTTTTCTTGCTACGATATTTTTCAAAAGAAAGTTTCTTGCGCCGCATCTTTCCTTTCAGCTACAGCACCTTACGAAGCGGTGGCAGAGTAAAAAAAAATACGTTGTAAAAATGTACTTACAAATACAAATATACTTTATTGCACACCGGGGACAAAAACAAAACATACAACATAAAGAGAGGTACAATACAATGGGCAGAAGGCGGCCTTAACGCTTTAAGCGACATGCTCCAGGCAACCTTCAGGTGATGGAAAAATCATAAGATACATAATATACGGGTGCAAAAGGCGTATGAAATAGATACTACCCTCAAATAAATAAATAGCAATAATATTTTTTTATTTTATTTTTATTTATAAGGGAAATCTACAGCATTAACAATTATAAAATTACATATGTATTAAACTTAAAAAAGGCCAATTCCAGATTTCCTCGTTTATAATTGTCAAGTATACCTACAGAACGCGGTTATAATAAAAAATGAAAAAAATAATGCAAAGCAGTAGTAATAATATTACGTAAATACTAATAATATATACAGAAATACTTAATATACAATAAAAAAATACAAAAATATAATAAATAAAAAATAACACACATCATATAGGTACTTACTTACTTACTCCGCTGGCGCAGCGACCCGAAGTGGATCTTGGCCTCCGATACCAAAGAGCGACATCGCTCTCTCTCCTGCGCAGTCTCGAGCCAGTCAGGCGCCTGGAGCTCCCGCAGATCCTTCTCCACTTCATCGCGCCAGCGGTATCTGGGACGTCCGACCGGACGTTGTCCCACATACGCTCGTTTAACTGCCCGATCCTCCCCCATCGGAGTCGAGCCGCTTTCGTCTCTCCTATAATGTTCGGCTCGTTCACCATCTCTTCTACCTCCCTATTCTTTCTCATCCTCCACCCTCCATTTTCCTTCTTGGCTGGTCCCAGAATCTTCCTCAATATCCTCCTCTCGGTCACCAAGAGTCTGTTTTCTTCCTTTAAGGTTAGTGCCCAAATCTCGCATCCATACATCAAGATCGGTCTGATGACACATCATATGCTAAAATCAAACTGCATTAGAATAAATTATACTTACTTACAATAAAAAACATTTTGATTTGATGCATCCTCTCTCCATAAGAAAACTATAAAATAAAAACCCAACTTTCAAAATTATTTGCTATCCATACTCGCCCTCCCCGAGTACTACCTCTCTCTCTCTATCTATACGTAGCGTCTATGTATTTGTCGGTACCGCTTCACCCAGCCTCGCTTGACCTCCCGCCGCCTCCGCCTCGAGAGGTAAAGCCAGCAATAACCGCGCGCGGGGTTGACATTACAGAGGTCTGTGTTAAATAGTCGGTGTATACGTACATAAGTAAAGACTATGTGGAGAGACGCCATTCGGTTGTTCGAGTGTCGTCTGCTGCTCCCTGATCAAAATCATTCGAATTTCGAAATGAAATGACGGTTTTTATCATAATTCTGATCCAAAGATGTTTTTGTCATAATTCTGATCCAAAGATGTTTTTGTATGCGCACTTAGAACATCAGAGGTATGAATGTTATAGGCTAATTTGATTGTGTCAGCCAGTCTAGTTTAGTTTCATCATCATAATTAGAGCTAGAAGTTGTTGGGGCACGATCTAAAATTAGTTAGGGATTGAATGCTGTTTTATCGACTTTTCTAGATATCCATGTTGTAGCACTGCTGTTTAATGGGTAGGTACATATCACAATGTCCAAAATCAAAATATCGTATTTTTAATTATTCATTTATTTACACTTTAATGCACAAAAAAGGTGTATATGAGGCGAGCTTAATGCCTTGCGGCATTTTCTACCAGCTAACCATGGGGTTATGCAGAAATGTTTAGGTAGGTGCATATAAAATGGAAGTTGTTATTATATTAGGTATATATAAATACCTATTCATAATACATATTAAAAATACATACACATAAATCTTAAAATAATGTATACTAATATTAAGTATATTGTACATTATGATGTATATTATGATGAACAAATAAATATATAATTATAAATATATATACTCGATAGTTAAATAGATAATTTAAAATGTCTTAGTCCAAAATATTCGTATTTAAAATAATAAAAAATGTGGACTATTCAAAATATCAAAAACATTTAAAACCGAACAGTTGAATTGCTCAACCCCAAAATTCCGTGTTACAAAATACTTATCCCCAAATAATGTTAATTTAAAATATTTAAAACCGAACAGTTGAATTACTCAACCCCAAAATTCCGTGTTACAAAATACTTATCCCCAAATAATGTTAATTTAAAATATTTAAAACCGAACAGTTGAATTGCTCAACCCCAAAATTCCGTGTTACAAAATACTTATCCCCAAATAATGTTAATTTAAAATATTTAAAACCGAACAGTTGAATTGCTCAACCCCAAAATTCCGTGTTACAAAATACCTACCCCCAAATTATGTTAATTTAAAACATTTTAGTGAGAATATAAAAAAAACACTCAGGTAATTGTATTTTGGAATATGGAACATTGTAATTATCGATAAGTAAGCATTTATCGATAATGCTATCATTATAAATATGACAATTCTGCCTAATTCTGAGCCTATTAATGTCCCCACTGTTGGGGCGCAGGCCTCCCCTTTTGCACAAGAGGTACGGGCCATGATCCACCGAGCGGGCCCAGTGATGATTGGTGGATTTCACACACTTTCGGAAACTTTTCATTTCCTCAGACATGCAGGTTTCCTCACGATGTTTTCCCTCACCGTTAGAGCAGTCGGTAAATGTACGTAAGTCTTCGAAAAAATTCGAAAAACTCATTGTTACATGACACGGTTAGTTTAGTTTAGTTACAGCAGCTAAGAGCGTTAAGTAAATTTAAATTTGAAATTGTGTACAAACCTATTATAACATAATGTACATTCCTATTTGACAATCCCTTATGCAGCAGCCATATTTTTATTTTGACAATGCCCTTTTACAGCAGCTAGTAGTAAGTAATAATTTAAATGTTATAATATAACGGATAATAATTGTTCCAAGACGTATCTAAGCGTAACATTGTTAACAAAAGATAAATAATAAAACTAAACTAAACTAATCTGAGCTGAGTCAAGTAGTCGGTTCCGGTTGCTGTCGTTCGTCAGCAGTCGTTAAGCCAGAGGCCTACGGGCGACCTGAACAACTCTGTCAAATCAAATTCCCCATGATTCTAGTTAAATTCATATTTTGGTTTGGATATATTTTGGTTTCTAATCGCATTCCTTACGGATGAAATCGCGATCATTCCATGAAATAAACCATAGAGAACGACTTCTTGGGTTTTAATGGGTTGCTTTGCCTTTGTCTTCCCCATGTCTACAGGTGCGGGTTTCATCACGATAATTTCCGACACTATATCTTTTTTATGTTGAGACTTCGGTGATAGTCCATCTGTGCGTCCGTCCGTATGTATATCTAAGCGATTTTTCTCAGGAACTACTGAAGCTTAAGTAAACACAGGGTACTATACTTGTTTATTCTTTAATGGTACTAGCGATACATAATAGTGTCGCTAGTACCATCAATGGTACAAATCAATGGTACTACTGACGTTAGGGGGAAATTTGGAACAGTTAGTGAACTTGCTCGCCGCATCTATTCGGAGTAAAAAAAAAATTTTTTTTATTTAAAATGAGGTCTGAAATCTGAAAGTGAGACAACTGGGGAAAGTGGAGTTAATATGAAAGGTCTTTATTTGTTTGAACATTTTTATTTTATTTTTGGTTTTTGAGTTATGGTAAAAAAATGTGCGAATAACCTTGACCCGACTCTTTCAGGGTTTAAAAAGAATCATTTGACTGTGCTCTGGAAGGCAATTCTCGCACATTCGACTTAATCTCGAAAGAGACATTTGTCGCAAAAAATGGCGGATGTCGATTGATACAGCTTTTTGTTATTCTCGATATGTCGAGTTCGACATATGTCTACTGCTAGCAATAGACATGCAAAGAGTGGTCGCTGGCACTCGACATCGCTATGTCGAGCGCTAAGTCTATCGAAATGCCTTGAAAAGTGAGTGAACGCATTTTTTTTAATGGTGGTCGTTTATTTGAACGTTGTTTACATTTTATTGCAATAATGTTGTGCTAACTTGGGCAATATTTTTAAATCCAATCGCATCCTTACATTATATAAATGTTTTTAAAATATTTTTATATTTAATTGTAGATATAGACTTTGTTTATAATTTTGCGATTTTATTTTTGGATTTAATGTATAGGATTATGCAATCTAGCTCAGTTTCTAAAAAAGTAAAAACCGTGTAATTCGACCAATATACAATCGAAATATGGTTGATATCACATAAATAAAATATGTATCTACTATATTACATCGAGATACAAAAGAAATATTTCAAGATCATGCATATTTATTTGGATTTAAAAAGCCCTCGACCAAAACTATGATGTAATTTTAAATGCTTGTACGAATTACGATGAAATTAAGATGAGTACTTAAATAAATAGGTAGGTACTTGAATTTCGTTAAAATAGGTATTCATTATCATTAATTTAAATAAAATGACGATTTAAATGTAATTGAAGTTATACGTTCCAATACACGCATACATTACAACAATAACAACAAAACAAAATATTAAATTAGTACCGTTTTTGTTGTTCTCGATTATAATTCCAACATAATCGGTGAAACGGAACGTTTTTCTACCAAGTCGAATCATTTATGTCGATAGAGATTGAGAATACTATTTTCAGGTAACACTCGAATTTTTCAGTAGACATTTTACTTTCGACTTATGTCTCTGCGAGAACTGCCTTCCTGTACTCCTCATTTTGCCCTGTATTTTTGCAACAGCACTGCCTGTCGGCACTTTTCATATCGGTCCACCGGCTTTCAAGCTACGTTGAACTTGCGCTAATACTCTTTACTTTCCTTTTTAGTTTAAAAAATATGTAGTACCTACTTACTCATTCATTTACGTAAAACCTGAGGTTAGTATAACGTTAGATTATAATTATCTAGTCATTTTTATTGTCTTATTTCCGACTTGACAGTTGGAAGTAACGTGCATTAGATTAAAAATAGTTAATAAAATAGAATTGAAAACAGGGCGAAACTTCTGGCTTTAATTATTTTCTTCATATTTGCTTCTCTGGAATGTGGAAAAACCACCTTTTCATTAAGTATGCTGCAATCTTATCCAAAGGGATTTAAAAAGGATGAAAGCTTTGCTATTGAATCCAACGAGAACAGAGCCAGTTCCTCTTGTCAAGGTTTGCGGCGCATCAACATCTCTGCTGCATAAACAACGTCAGTGGAGCTTACCATCAGGAGCACCGTTGTTTGTCTGCACTTTTAGTCAGATTCCTCATTGATTCTATAGAAATAACCACGAAAAACGACTTTCTTGGCAGTTTTAATGGGGTGGTTTGCCATTTCACACACTGGTTGGTTGTCGCAGTCTGCATAAGCCTTAAAAAAATCCGAAAAACTAATTGAAACGTGATTTCGAACCCGGACCTGGGTCATGGGAGTCCGACATCCTAGCCACTACGCCACCGACGCGTTTGTCTTTTGAATCTTAAAATCCATCACACTTTCACATAAGTATGATCTGAGTATTAAAATTTCACGTAGATCTATCTTAGTAATTAAAACAGCTATTGAAATTCTTAAAGGTTCGGACCAGGAGCCCATTTACTCAGGGTTGAGGTTTCGTGGAGGGAAGAATATCATGTATTTCGGGGAGGTTTGATTTGATTCTCAAATCAGAAAAAATATTTTGTGTTTTCAAACTTCATTTTATGACAAGTTTAAGAGGAATTCAACTATTCGCAATGGCCTGGAGGTCTGGATTCCATATAATGTTTGTCAGCAACATGACAAACATTATATGTAACAGTATAATGTTTGTCACCAACATGACAAATGTTAAGTGTAACAGTATAATGTTTGTCACCAACATGACAAATGTTTTATGTAACTGTATAATGTTTGTCACCAACATGACCAATGTTATATGTAACAGTATAATGTTTGTCAGCAACATGACAAACATTAAGTATAATGTTTGTCACCAACATGACAAATGTTATGTGTAACTGTATAATGTTTGTCACCAACATGACAAATGTTATATGTAACAGTATAATTTTTGTCACCAACATGACAAACATTATATGGAATCCAGACCTCCAGACAATTGCGAATAGTTGAACTCCTCTTAAACTTGTCAAAAAATGACATTTGAAACCATAAAATAATTGCGGTTTCACCTCCAAGGGTAGACAGTAACCTATATTTAAGTATTAGGTACTACTACTTAGGGCTGTGTATATACTTTAGGCAGAGGGGGCAAGCACGTGGCGGCCGAGGGGGTAGGGTGGCTCTCACCCCCTTGACGGCGCTGTGCTCTTGGTCGTCCGTCGATTTTGATGTGGTTTTTTATTTTAATGACAATTTTTGTGGGTGCAGGGTTTTGTTGGCTCAAATTGTGATAGACTGTTATTTGTTCTAAATTCAACGTATGTAGTCTAATTAAGTTTATCCTCGTTTCGAAAATTAAAGTTATTTGTTTTTTTTTTATCAGAGTATCTGAATAAATCAAATCAAAATGTTTTTTTTATTGTAAGTAAGTACCTTATAGTACATTTTTACAACGTCATTCTTTTTCACTCTACCACCGCTTCGTAAGGTGCTGTAGCTGAAAGGAAAGAAGCGGCGCAAGAAACTTTCAACAGCACATCTTTTGAAATAAATATATCTTACAATAATTATGAATACAATCATATATGTACACAATGTGCAGAGCTGGAGCTGAATTTAGGACCAAGCCTCTTTATCATTTAAGTGGTCATTTATTTTATAATAACCCTTTTTACGTAAAGTCCTTTTTATATGGGTAATACAAGATTATGCGCCAGTTGTACCTAATGGAATAAAAATAGCAAATAATTCATTTTTGTAATAATTAATTAGGTATTTTTCATTTTAATTTGCCACGAGTTTAAAGCCAAAGCAAGCTATATCGGGGTCCATTTACAAACCACAGCAGCTGTTAAAAAATAATTAATTATATAATATAAAAACACCGACTGCCGAAGAACTAAAAAGAGAAAGACAAGCTCTTGAATATTGTTTGAGCAAAAGATAACAACATACATAGGAATACATACACCCGGATAACATTACCCTCCTCCTGGGGCAGTCGGGTATATATACGGACTTTTTCATTAAAAAAATTACAGGTAGGTATAGGTCGTATTTTAATAACAATCTGTATAACATTTGCACATCCATTTTTAAAATATCAAAACTGTTCATGATATTGACCTAATTAATATAACGAAATCCAAACAAGGTAGGTGGGTACCTACTAAACATAAACCTACTTATTAATTCTGTTATCTCATAACATTTAATTACTCAAATATCAAAACTATTAATTTCTCGTACAATTTTCTAGCCCTCGCGCGTACTGGTTGGCGAGGTTGGGTTGATCGCAAAAGTGCTGAGTTTACAACAAAAAAAATTTTACGATCACCAGGGCCGAGGGGACAGAGACCAAAGGGGAGGGGTCCATAGGGGGGATAAGTTCCACCTGCTTTGCAAGCTCCCACGTTAGCTGGCTTGCGCGAAGGTCGAATTCAGAGATAACCCGAGAGTTGGTGCCTTTTTTTTCTCTTCGGGACATCTTCGAAAGATACTCAGCCTCCTGTGGGAGAGACTGGGTTATGTGAGACTTTTACTATCAATTTCAACCTCAGTGTTAGCGTTTATCTCACCTCATTTCGTGTTGGCATCTTCATTTCTTCATCTATATTTTCAAAATTCAAATCATATTCCCATTCCATTTCTAACTTCAATTATTCCATTGTCTTCACACTCTCTCTGTATTTTGTCCTGAACTGACGTTTCTCCGTTTTATTTTTGTCTCCTACTACTACCTATTTTCTACGTTTACTATTTTCTGTGTTGTTCTGTTCCTTAAAAATATAATATCTATTACCAAGTTCTTCTATTACTTCATCTGCACACTGTCCTAGAACCCTGCTAGCCGGCACCTAGAGGGCAGACTGTAGCAACTAAAACCCCCTCGATGACCGGCCTCGTGCATATCGGAGGGCTCCGGGATCTCCAGAGGAACGCACCGGTGCCCTCCTTGGGCTCGTCCTGGGAGGTGTACATTCCACCTCCCGGTTCCTCTCGTCACAGCGGCGTGCGTCCATAGCACGTTGCTGCCTTCCCCTGGGTCGAAAGTTGGTGCCTAACCCGGGTTAAATCACAAAAACATCTTGCATCAACGATAACCCTGAAACTTTTTGTATGAAACCATAGACAGTTTGCGAGGTAACCCAGGGTTATCTAACCCCCCGCACTTTTGCGCAAGCCCCTAAGTAAGCTTATATAAAAAAAAAAACAACAACAAACGTCATCCTCACTTACACATCTAGCATATGACTTCATATGAGTGAGCGTGACAGATACCTTTAGTTTTATAAAATTATAATTGATCCCAAAAATAAGCTTACTTACTCATATGAAGTCATATGCTAGATGTGTAAATGAGGATGACGTTTTTTTTTAAGGCAAAGGGAACTGAACCCATACAGCCATGTCTGATGTAAACAAATCTTTCAAGTCTTCATTAAAATGCTGGTGTGACACATTTCAATGCTATCTGGGAGAATCTTCCACGCTTCTGCACCATCCGAACCAAATAAGAAGGCGTCCCGGACGCAGTATGGCTCTTCAAAATCCAGTCGAGTACGGATCGGGCTGCAGCGCTTATTTGACTTTACTTCACTGTCCCACACATTATTCACATCTTGTCGAAGTTCTTCGAGCAACAAACACCATTCTTACTTGAAAAGCACTACTGTAAAACAATTTGCAAGACGAAACGAAACAAAGCTGACGTGGACGCCACAAAAGCGCGGGAGAGACTCCTATGTTATGTTTAGAACAAAATCATCTTTAAGTTGTACACGTACAGTCGATCCAACGTCAAAATTTGATAATCTGAAATGTATCATATTGCGCAAGATTGAGATTTAAACGAAGGTTTTTGACAGATGGTATACTATAGCTTGTGGAAGACTGTACGTCGTATTTTTGAATGTTTTTTTAATTACTGGCGCCTCTACTGGTAAAACATTGCAGGATTATCTCCTATTGGAAGTATAGAGGGATAAGCTTTGACACATTGAATTGCTTGCGCGAAAGTGCGGGTTAAATATTCTTAACCCTGGTTTAACTCACGGATTGTCTATGGTTTTAATACAAAATGTTTCAGGGTCAGTGTTGGTGCAAAACGTATTTATGATTTGACCCGGGTTAGGCACTTCGGGCTGGACATCCAATTTAACCATCCTTTTGATATTCGATAGATTAGAACTTACATTAAACGGTTTTTTCCTGGTTAAAAAAAGAATTTTTGAAATTAATAGGTTCGGCATCCATCTACCGCCATTGCTATTAAAAAAAATACCTCCCTATCTGCTATATTGCCTGGAAAAAAATCACCATTAGCGATAAAGCCGCCCTACATACAAGACAACATACAATGTTTCTATGTAATAAAATAATTAATTATTTTATACCTTCGTAGAACTAAAGAGTTGTATGAACAGTTGTACCGTTTAATAAATATAATTTTAAATCAATAATCAAACATATATTTCGAGTTTTTCGAGTGCAACGTCACAAAGTCGCAAGGGGTGACTTTACACACCCCTATTAACATTATTTCTGTCCCTTTCACACCCGCGGCCTACGTTATATTGTTGTCTCAAACACATGCAAATGAAAAATCAATGGTGCACTTGTCTCTCATTTTAACTATATCCTTTTTATTTCTCAAAATGTATATTTGTTGAAATTTTTAATTAGGTATACTTTTTGGCGTAAACAAAGTATCCAAAGCCGCAAACTAAATAACGTATGATTTCAGTAAAAATAGTGAGGCGCAAGCTTAATTTAAAATCGATAATAGTCGGCATACAGTTTGACTTAAAGAGTAGATTTATTGAAACTGTGTGAAAAGTTGTCACTGTATTTTATAAATATATAAACTATTTGTCATATAGGTCACAAAAGATAATATTGATTGAATCACTTTATGTTTTTTTTAACACTTATTGTAATTTTTCATTAAAGAAAAATTAGTCTCCCTTCCCATGGCGGGCGTTCGTATCTTCATTGTTGCAGTTATCAATAGTGATGGGCAAATTCATTTCATAATCGATAATATATTAGTTACAGTCCGCCAAAAAAAAAAACATAATGGCAACATTTACTGAAATAGTATGGAAATGTCATTGTGATTTGACATGAATGTATGGAAAGCTGCCATGATTTAATTTACTCTTTTTTTACGTAGTTTATATCTACTACAAATTACTAACAACATTTCTTTAGTTTAGGCACACACTCAATACGTTATCATTAAATCATTCACTTATCTCTGCATTCATTTTTTACGCCAGACAATGTCTGTTTTTACGTCAGACAATGTCTGTTTTTACGCCAGACAATGTCTGTTTTTACGCCAGACAATGTCTATTTTTACGCCAGACAATGTCTGTTTTTACGCCAGACAATGTCTGTTTTTACGCCAGACAATGTCTGTTTTTACGCCAGACAATGTTTATTTTTACGCCAGACAATGTCTGTTTTTAATTTTATTTATTTATTAGGTAAACACAACAGATTACAACCATAGAAATTACATAAAAATCAATATAAAGTTATGAGCTAGGTCGTAACCCTTAACGTGAAAACACAGCACGGTTAGGAAGTGGAAAATTGATTGTTGTACAACATTGAGTTGGGAAATGCAAAAAATACTAATGAATACACTTTATTGCACAAAATTAGTGTGATACAGTGCGTACGAAACGATTACTACAATGTGTTGTGGTCTTATCGCTAAAAGCGATCTCTTCCAGACAACCTTTTGGTTGAGTAATTTTGGTAGAAAAATGTAGGTTGTGCACCGTTTACAATAATATAAATATAATATACAGATACAAATACAAATAAATATATTTATATATACTTTTACATGATCCAACAGAATACCAGCGCTGGAGGCATTCCTTGTCTGCAGCAATAAGCTGAGTTGAGACCCCTTTTCACAACAACAGCAGACCATCAGACATGATTTAGATATGTTCACCTTTGACTACATAATTATTTTATTATAATTATAACTGTTTCGGTCATTGCTGTGTGGGAATAAACGTATTACTTACTTTTTTTACATAAAATATCTACATATATATATACATACGAATATAATAGAAAAGTAAGGAAGGAAGAACTACTACTAGTAGTGAATGTAATGACAAAAAATAACAATAATACCTATTGAAGAAAAAAAAGTAAAAATTATAAAGCAAGTGCGTGGATAGATCACTTGATCCTTAACCCGTCTTTTAAAAACGAATGACCTAGGATCGAATAGGTCTAACGATGGCTTATTATTACTGTTCGAAGAGACTTCATTAAACAATCTACACTAGGAGAATTACCCCAGGTGCATTATAAAAAAAACATGGCCAATTTATAATCCGACTCATTTTGTGATATTTTTTACAGATATTTTTATATATGGTCTTTCTATTTCAATTTCATTAAGTATACCGCCTGCCGGCGTCTGTATTTCCCGAAACCTACAACCTTGGGATCTTCAAAGCCAGAGTGAATAGGCATTTACTGGACCCGCATGCTCCATCGTCGACCTCATCGTCGCTTACCATCAGGCGAGATCGAGGTCAAATGCGGGTTTAGTAGTCAATAAAAATAAAAAACCGCCCCACACTTCAGCACAATAGGGTTATAGAACGATGTGTTGTTTCTAACACATTTAATACTAATGTTTTGACATAAAAGCCAAAAAAGTTTTTTAGGTGCATGGTTCATTTTACAAATATTTCTTAATGTGTCCATTGCAAAGAGATGTAATCATCCTTGCACAAAACTCGTATCTAATACGTGAGAAAACGTGTATATTGCGCACACGCAGTCAATTATGCTATGTTAGTCGATATAAGAATAATATGTAGGCACTACTACGTTGGATAGATGTTGGTAGTCTTATAAAGAGTAATAATATTATTTATTATACCTATTATAATATCTATTTAATATTTCAATGTTGTACAACAACCAATTTTCCACTTTCTAACCATGCTGTGTTTACACGTTAAGGGTTACGACCTAGCTCATAACTTTATATTGATTTTTATGTAATTTATATGGTTGTAATCTGTTGTGTTTACCTAATTAATAAATAAAATAATCTTTATTGCAAACATCACATCTAAAAACTTCATCTCATATTTAATTTTATTGTTAAGACGTAGATACCATCATCAGCCCACTCTAGTCCACTGCTGGACATAGGCCTCGCCCAGGACGCGCCATTAAGCTCGATCTTCGGCTCTTCTCATCCAGTCGTTGCCAGCCGACCTTGCGCAGATCGTCGCTCCATCTAGCAGGGGGGCGTCCCACACTAAGTTTGCCCACGTCGGTATAGTTACTTTTAAAAAGTGGGGCGAATGTTAACAATAAAAGATAAGGCTATAACTTTATACTATATCCCTTGGGTGGGCAGAGAGAATGCAGCGCCACGAATTTCTGTCTTGGCATGCCTCTCTTGCTTCCTCTACACTATAGTCATTCGCCGTTTCACATTAATATACGTATAACAGGTGTTATACGTATATTAATGGATTAACTTCGCCAAATAGTTCTGCAGCTCTTACATAATATATTTGACAATGGAAGTGATCCTCAAAAACGCTTCATTTTCGAGTTATTTGCTACTTTATTTTACTAAATTTAATTGAGTTACACAATGAGTAAGGGTCTTTATTTATGCCCGTAAGAAAACCTGAAACAAAACAATAACATCGTTTGCACGTGTCATTATATCTTATGTCATTAGTTCATGACTCATGATTGTTAAGTTTAAATTAATCAAAATGCGACGTTGCCAGCACGGATAAAGAGTATGGCATACTAGGTAATTTAAAGCAAGGTATGAAAATAAAAAAAAATGTGACAATATGGAAAATGTATACTTCGATGTTCTGAGTACAGTGTCGAAGTTAATGCATAACCAAAGGAACACCTCGTATAAAAATAATAAAATACAAACTAAAAATAAATAGTAAGAAGATTTCAGTGCACGTTCGAAGTATTTATTTAAAAAATATGAAACTATAAAATAAAGATTTCCAAAAACACACACATACATACAATTAGGTACAGAAGGTAAAAATATTTTTTTTTTTTAATTTTTTTTTTATTAAATAAGGAGAGCAGACGAGCAAACGGGCCACCTGGTGGTAAGTGGTCACCGTCGCCCATAGACATCTCACCTCACTTTATTAATATTAGAGGGTTTTAGATGCGCTGCTAACCTCGAGGACTAAGATGGATTGCCTCATGTGCCGGAAATTACGCTGGCTCTCTTACCCTTCAAACCGAAACACAGAAATGCAAGCATCTCTGCTTCACGGCAGAAATAGATAAGAGGGTGGTACCACCCCAGGCGATCCTTCACTTTAGAATCTACCTATATTATTAAACAAATATATTAATATAATATTAAACATAATATTAAACAAATATCGAAAAATAAAGAGCGTCGGTGGCACAGTGACTAGGACACCGGACTCCCATGCTCCAGGTCCGGGTTCAAAACCGTGCAGTGCCATGTACCAATGAGTTTCGTATTTTTCGAAGACTTACGTACATTTACCGACTGCTCTAACGGTGAAGGAAAACATCGTGAGGAAACCCACTGAGATGACCACTGTGAAAAGCAAACCACCTCATTAAATCTGCCGCAATGAGGAAAAAAGACTTAGAAGAAAGAATGCACGCGCCTGTTTTTGGGTACGGTGACAAATGGACGAATTTGACAACAGCTCAGTTAGCGTGCACGTCCTTGAAACGACTCCGACATCACCGCCATAGCTATAGCATCCTATAAGCGAAGTTGACTCGTATTAATTCCCCATTTTCCTAAATAATTTTATGATTATCGATTTACACACGTTACGAGATTTCTCCCTGGATTTGAAATTGAAATTGAAATCGTTTATTTAGCGCTGTAAACACCAGAATATAGAACACAATACAGAAGTATACAAAGTTAAGTTACAGCACAATATTAAATTGGGAGTTTCTCCCGCGCTTTTGTGGCGTCCACGTCAGCTTTGTTTCGTTTTGTCTTGCAAATTGTTTTACAGTAGTGCTTTTCAAGTAAGAATGGTGTTTCTTGCTCGAAGAACTTCGACAAGATGTGAATAATGTGTGGGACAGTGAAGTAAAGTCAAATAAGACGCTGCAGCCCGATCCGTACTTGGCTGGATTTTGAAGAGCCATACTGCGTCCGGGACGCCTTCTTCTTTGGTTCGGATGATGCAGAAGCGTGGAAGATTCTCCCAGATAGCATTGAAATGTGTCACACCAGCATTTTAATCAAGACTTGAAAGATTTGTTTACATCAGACATGGCTGTATGGACTCAGTTCCCTTTGCCTTAAAAAAAAAACAACAATAATATTTATATTCAGGGCTAATATTTTTATTAATTGTATTCCTAAAACGGAAACAACAGATGTCATATTGAGGACGTACACTCCGTCAAAAAAAGGCAACTTTTCATACATTGATGTCAAACATTGATGTGTAAACTCTCCGCTATCTAGGATCTGTATGGAATACAATAGCATGAGGACAAGGATATGTGATTTGGACATCTTTTTCGATACTGAAACAACTTTCAAAAATAAAATTATAACAAATACGTAGGTAGTTGTTACCGTCACCTTTTTTCTGCATTATTTTTTATGTTTTTTGTTTTAAAAGTAATTGTTTTAAATTGTTTTTAGTTGCTATTAGTTGTAATTGTTAGTTGTATAAGGTACTAGACCTATATTGTAATGTTATACCTAAGTAATTACCCGATGTGTTAGTGAATGCTGTGTATGTCTTTAATTGGCACATATATCAGTAAAACTACAATTTTATTAAGATGATTTGAAATGTATAATATATGTGCTGTTGGCTTACCTAAATAAATAAAATAAAAATAAAATCACAATGATATTTCAGTAAATGTTGCCATTATTTAATTTCCACTTATTTTTGACGGACTGTAAAACAATTATTATTATGAATTAATACGTAATAATGTACGTATTATAATAATCGTTATATACCTGTACCAAAGATCATAACTACATGATCTAACTATACAATCTAGACGGTGCACGCACACATACACGTTTTATTGTCTTCATGTATACACACACACTTACTGCGTGTGGGTGAGTTCAACACGCTTGCTCACCGCTTCTGACAAAGGCGATATCTGACTTTTCTGTTTGTAATGGGTTTTTTTTAACATTCAGACTTTAAATCAGTGAAATGAAATGAAATAGATTATTAGATTATTATTTATTTAAAATTCATTACAATTACATACAGCACTGAGCCAATTAGAAATTGTAGTCATAAAAATAATAAAATACATTTATTTGTCCGATTTTTGGTTATAAATTAGGTGTTACGTATGACAATTTAGGCCGTGCAAAAATCTGATATTTCTAGCGTAAAAATATTTAAGTAATCTTTAATTAATATTTGTTACCTTATTATTAATTTATTATAGTTGTAAATGTCAAAAATATACTTTATGTTTGTCATTACATTACATTATTATATAAGTATGTCATTCATTATATTACATTATTATTTTACTCTTGTCCTATATCACATATTATTTTCCGTTACCAAAATTATCTTAGTGCAGCTTATTATAATAATTTTTTTTTAATTTTTTTTTATTAAATAAGGAGAGCAGACGAGCAAACGGGCCACCTGTTGGTAAGTGGTCACCGTCGCCCATAGACATCTCACCTCACTGTATTAATATTAGAGGGTTTTTGATGCGCTGTTAACCTTGAGGACTAAGATGGAATGCCTCATGTGCCGGAAATTACGCTGGCTCTCTTACCCTTCAAACCGAAACACAGAAATGCAAGCACCTCTGCTTCACGGCAGAAATAGATAAGAGGGTGGTACCACCCCAGGCGATCCTTCACATTAGGATCTACCACTACTTTAATAATAAAAACACAACAATTTAATAACCACTCTTTCTCTCTCTCTCTCTCTCTCTCTCTCTCTCTCTCTCACACACACACACACACACACACACACACACACACACACACAAACTCACCCTCAAACACCCTCTCATAACAGGTTTTTTAAAATAATAATAATATTTATCTATTTTTTTTATAAGTGTATCCCCCAGACCATTAATTAGACTTGCTACCTACTACGCTGCAAGACGGCCGATGAGGCCAGTGCGGGGTAGTAGAGACCGATATTTACTTATACATTGTAACTACACTGTTGTTAAGTGATTATAATTTGAATATTGTTTGGGTTAATACATATTTTGTATGTGTATATGTATTTATGCAGTTTCTTCTGAGATGTACGCCCGTACGTATGTACGTACAGTGTGTGGTTGATGCAAATTATTTAGTGGAATAGAACACGTTTAACTATGAAATTAAATCCATCAAGCAATATATTGTTTGAATATCGAAATCTCTCAATATTAATTTTTTTTTACTGGCTGAATACGGCCTCATCAGAATATAATTTTTTGAAGTCTCTAATTTAATAACATTTAATGATGTGCTAAATTTCGTCAATAAAAAAATAAAATAAAAGACTTATGAAAAGCCTTAGTCAAAAATCCCGCCCCGTGTCGACCCCGGCGCAAAGGTCCCCATGACGCTCGCGGCATTGCCACGCTGAATCGCCACGGCCAACCTCTGCACCAAGAACGACCCGGAGCGGGGGTCACAGCATTGTAATATTAAAATTCATCTATCTAATGTAATCTATCAGTATGTAATTCAATAATAAGTAATGTTTTATTATTCATCTGTACTGTTTAGGGGGCGTCCATTAATTACGCGAGGCATTTTTAAAGGATTTTGTAACCCCCCCTCCCCCCTGGTGAGAATTTGTGAGATTTCCTCAACTCTCCTAATCTCACGTGAGATTTTTTTAAATTTGTGTTTTGATTATGAACGCGTTGGATTATAAAAGAAATAAAAAAACAAGAACACAATTTATTCTATTATCTTTATTTAAGACTAGCAAAGACTAGTCGTTGGGATTATTACCGTTACTTAAATTCACTGTGATAAAATTAAATAATGATTAGATAAAATAATAATAAAATGAATAAAAGATTTATTCTAATTCGGTCCATAGAAAAATTACGTGATATTTTCGAACCCCCCCTCCCCCCTCCCCCAGGTGAGATTGAGTAAGATTTAGCTTGACCCCCTCCCCCCCCTTGAACACTGCACGTAATTAATGGACGCCCCCTTAGCAGTCAATCAATAAAATCATAATTTTACTTGTAAAATAGTTGGGTATTTTGTAATTTTAGCCTTAAGTATGTATTTTAGTGTTTTTTTTTTTTAATAAACACCGAGTTCCAATATTTAAAAAAAAAACATAAATTATGTAATCTATTTCAAACAATAATAATGGCATTATGCTTGATTCTATAAAAACTTATTGCTTTCAGAATTACTATACCATAATATTATTATATGATTTAATTCTAACTGAAATTAATATTTTTGACGAGTGAAATATATTTTCCACTTACGGCATCGTTTCTGTGTTTCGTGTCGCGTAATAATAAACTATGTATGTGCGTGTAGTCTGTGCATGTGTGCACGAGGCACGTGCCTCGTTTACGTCACTTTTGGAGTCTTGTAAGACAGCAGAACGACTGACTACTATTACTTGCCGTAAGAAAAATATGGTTTTTTTTAAGGCAAAGGGAACTGAGCCCATACAGCCATGTCTGATGTAAACAACTCTTTCAAGTCTTCATTAAAATGCTGATGTGACACATTTCAATGCTATCTGGGAGAATCTTCCACGCTTCTGCACCATCCGAACCAAAGAAGAAGGCGTCCCGGACGCAGTGTGGCTCTTCAAAATCCAGCCAAGTACGGATCGGGGTGCAGCGTCTTATTTGACTTTACTTCATTGTCCGATACATTAATCACATTTTGTAGACGTTCTTCGAATAAAAAAACACCATTCTTACTTGAAAAGCACTACTGTAAAACAATTTACAAGACAACGAAAAAAAGCTGGTGTGGACGCGACAAAAGCGCGGGAAAAACTCTCCAGAAAAATATGGAAGGAGTTTTGTTATGTTGTACTTGTACACACAAACACAGGTCAACCTACCCGAAACGCCAAAATTTGAGAATCTGAAATGTATCATATTGCGTAGGCATAAGGTTGAGATTTAATCGAAGGTTTTTGACAGATGGTATATTATAGCTTGTGGACGACTGTACTGTCTTATGTCAGTTTAAAAATGTTTCATTTATTAAATTGTTGACGGTATTTACTGCGAGTCCTCTCATTCACTAAATGGACCACCCATCCGCAAAAGTCTCAAAATGACATGTTTATAAATGTAGAGTAGACAAGGCTCGCTACTACTTCTACCCAGCTGGAGGCAAGTAGCAACAAACAACCTTTTTTTTTTCATCCATTGTTCAAGTACAAAAATGAATGTGAATGCGCGCAAAACTGCTGATAGCCCCTTATCTCATCTACTACTACGTCAACAGACTAATTCTGTCCCTCTCTGGCACGCGACACGTCCATCAACTTGTCCTGTTTACACGCCGGTACCTTTCCCTCATTCGCGCAAGGTGCATCGGCCTAGCTGCGTCCCGTTCGCACGCCGGTCGCGGCGTCGCCGTCCTGCTAATGAATTAAATCAACAACCTCTCGCTTGCTCCCTCTCGATAGATGATCAGCGTTCTATATTTGAATTTTCAAAGAGGGAATTCGATTTTTGAATACTTTTTCTCTTATGATTAATTGAATGATTGTACACTTTAAATAGATAGTTGTTTATATTTTATTTTAGACGTCGCTTTGAACTTATTAATTACATTATGATTTAAGTGAACCGATTTTTAATATCTTATATTTAGGTCCATACACATAATCAGTCGCCTAAAATTCTGAACCTTTTATTTTCTTGGTCTTAAGTTTATTATAGCATTTTTTCTCAGTCGATATCTTTATCGATTTGATTACGATGTTGCACATCACTAAATAAGTATTCGAATTAAAAGTAAACCTAATTTGACACTGGGTACCAATATAGGTATAACATTAATAATAAGTAAGTAGGTACATAATATTATATTATTCTTTATATTTATTATTATTAAAACTAAAGGAATGTATTGCTTACACAGTGATGTGCATCAACGGATTCAAATCAATAATATTATCGACTGATTTTAATAGAAAAAAATAAATAAATAAAAAACATTATGTCAAAACAAATGTGTTCAGAATTATTTGGTGATTTTTATGCACCATAATTTACTGAAAATATTAATTCTATTCAATTCAATATTTTTGTTTATCAGATAACTTGATCCATTGTGTTAGTGTACTTAAAAACTGTGTTAGTAAATACATTCAGCAAAAATTACGAGTTTTTACACTTCGATCAGATGCTGATCAAAGATAACATCATGCGATCAGCACCCGAACGAAGTGTTTAAGGATAGGGGAATCGTACTTATCCGCTATCACATTCAGGATGCTGTTGGAGCTGCTCCGAAGCCTGCAAAGCAGAGACGCAGTTCTTTTGCGCATAATGGCGTGAAAACCATCGGTATGTGCGTGCGCAAACATGCCGGAGGCACTGCAGAAACGAGGCAACCCCATCAACATCCTGAAGCCATTATTATACTGTATACGCAGGGCATTGATCGATTTTTTGGTGTAATTGCTCCACAAGCTGCTCGTGTAGAAGGTCTGGCAGTAGGCTTTAAAAAGCGTGATTTTAACTTGATCACTACAACGAGCAAATTTGCGGGCCAGCATATGACACCTCACCGCCAATGCCCTGCATTCCCTTTCAATGTCAACTTGATCTTTAAGGTCATCGGTAACATAGTGTCCTAAATACTTAAAAACGTGAACCCTCTTTAGTTCTGTAAATAAACATGGTTTAATTTCTTTTGTTCCTAGAATCAACTGAAGATCTTACTTCACCATTGAAGCGTCAAGTCGTCCAACAGTTTGCTTTCACTGACTTTCTCCTCAGTCCATTGTACTTGTACTAATACTAAGAACATCGCTCTCAATGCAGTATCTGTCTAGTTCGGTTGTCCGATAATATATCAGTGCGATAGGTACGTTTCCTTTTTGAGTGTAGAATTATACGTTGTAATAGTGGGACTTGTTTAGTTGAAAATAGTTGTATATATTATCTTATCGAAACCACAATAAATCGGTTTAAAATCGCCACTTGTTGCCGTCGAATTCGAAGCTCGTCTATTGTAGCCAAGATGCTTAGATGGGATGTGATTGACCTAACACAACAACCGGTTTTTCACTATTAATCACTCTGACATAATCTAATCGTGTAATATATCCGAACTTGCCGTTGCCGCCGGCCGTGTTGGTTGCAAGCCGAGTGTACCCGACCGCGACCGAAGCATCCCGAGCTCGTGACAGTTCGTCACTCGTCCATCACAAGCGCGGCACACTTCTCCTATGTATTGAATTACATAGGTGCAGTGTACGCGCCGTCGCGCCGGTAACACTAGCGTTCTCTTTTCAAACTATTTACACGGCTGCAGTTTCAAAATTGGTATCGGTCGATTACAATTCGAACTTGTTGTCGATAAAGCGGGAAGCGTAAGCGGATGCGTGAAGTTTTTCTTCTAACTATCGATTCGCCGGCCGCTACTTACCGACCGATAGGCGATATTTTTACGCGCAATTGCTTGTTCCGCGGCAGCCGCGCGGTGCAGCGGACGTTATGTACACAATACGGTTTCAGGTCAGGTGTCAGTCAGCGCAGTGCTGGCTCGATCGTTCTCGGTTTTCACGAAGGGTCCGTGGAGTTTTCCCCGCCGCACGTGTCCGCCCGTACTGTTTACGTGTATCGCTCAGTAGATTGTGCGGTGCTAGCTAAGTGCGGAGTCATTGACACGCCGGCATGACACACATTCCGCGTTGACTGACGGAACGCTAACACGTCCGCGATTTCTTGCTGAATTTAGTTTTTTGCGAGACTTTATCGTAGTGTATTGTCTGATTTATTATTGTTACAACTGTTTGTTATCAGATAATTACATGTTTTAATTGAAAGTTGTAGTGAGTGCCGCGCCGACGTTCCACCGCGCGTATTGTTTAGAGTCTTTATCGGAGTATCTTGATTTGATAACGACGCGGTAACTCAAGGCGATCTCCTTGGGATCTCGCAAATAGTGGGACTTCCTCATGATTATAGACAATTGTGTACTTACCTTTTTTGTCTCAGTTTTTTGTGTTTATAACTAATTCTACGGTGAACCTACCTAATTGGAATTTTACTGTTGTCAGTTACTGTTGTCGGTTTTTTTATGAAACTTATTTGGTATCTTCTTTTTTAGCATAATTATGGACTTATGCTCATGCATTTTCATTTCGTAATTAATTAATCTTCTAACTCTTTCGTGGAACATAAGTACATACCTTTGGGTTTCGAATTTTTTGGACTCTATTTAATTCTATGCGTATTTATTACTATGCCATACACAACCACTGAGCGAGTGACGAAATGTTGAAAATCAACATCCGCATGAATGGATGTAATTATATATCAGTAAATTAAACACGGACATTTTATGATATGTAGTATTCTAATTCAAATGAATTGATGGCTTGTTTAATTCTCGATTTAAAATACACCAGCCCCGGTACGTCACTACGTGACGTGTAAAGTTGTAACAATAAATTCTAAACTTAAAAAATATTTCTTTTTGAGGCAAGCTGGCAATGGCGCGTGTAATATATTTCACGGACACGTCTCTTTAGTTATTTATAGATGTTCTGTTTGATTTGTGTACCGCGCAGCGTCGTAGCTTACCTACATATGTACGGTCGTCGTAGCTCGCGGAATGTATATTATGTACATCTTGCACTATGTAGAGCGTATGTACAACGGATATAACAATATCAGCGTTGTTGCCAGTGTGTGCGTGCCAGCGTAATGAGCGTTCTATGTGCTAAGAAACAGTAAAAAGTATGGCGCGAATGCACAGAGCGGCAACGTCGCGTGCGTTCTGAGGCCTTGCTACAGTGAAAACAATAGACTTCTTTTTAATATTTTTGAATAATTTATTTATGCAAATACTTACAATGATAATTCGAGGACTTTGATGTGTTTGCGTAATACTGAACTAGGTGTAGGTATTGTATTTGTTTTATTGATTTCTGTGGCATTTAGCTTGCTTACTAATTTTGAGACTATACCAAATTATACTACCAAACAATTTGTAAAACAATTAATAGGTATCTAATATTCGAAAATATATTTTTTGTTATTTACTCTCTCTAAGTAAGTTTGGGTTATTTATTGCCTGTGTGATGTCACACAAGTTTATGGTATGTGTCACATTCAAAAATACAATAATTATTATTGTATAACATAAAATAAACAAACGCCCACAAAAATAGCCAGTGGAATAAAAAAAAAATAGTAACCGATGTTGACCTTTCCGAACGCTCCCCGTAACTAGCGCGGCCAGCTGACGCGACGTTGCCAGGTATCCAGCTTTAGACCGCTATCTACTCGCTTATCGCCTCTATTACGACCGGATTAAGGCCACAATCGTGTAGCAATAAAAAGTATATAATGGAGTTGCGACGTTCCTTCACGGTAGGATGACACTTCCCGCGCGAAAAATTCGAAATGCTTTTTATCAGTCGCGCTTGCCGTAGTCAGTCGTACGTTTTTCGTGGTTTATGTGTCTTGAACTTGAAGCGCATTTTATTCAATTTGATAATTCCCTTCTGCTAGTGAACATGACTGACAGTTATTTTCGTGTCTCTATCGATTTCATGCAAATACAGGAACCACAAGTGCTGCTATAAAATTATACCAGTGCGACTGCTACATATAATTTAGTGAAATAAATATAAACCAAAGTGTCCAAAGTTTACTCGTATGTGAAAATTCTATATTTATATTTAAATCTTTAAAAAAATATCTATACATTGTTATTAATTGAGTGTTATATTTAAGTATAAAAATATATAACAGACTATCTTTGAAAAACAAAACGTTATCAACCAACTAATCATATCTCAAGAAGCCTTATAAAATACTGCTAGCAAAATAAAAAGTACAAGAAGAGCATAGCAACCAAAGAAATTCAAATAAGGAACACAGAGCTCTACTCTGTACTGTATAAGCGCGAGATAGATGGCGCGGTGACAAAGTGGCCTACATGCCGGTGGCGCTGGGCTCGCTCGGCGGCGAGGGCGAGTACCGCGAGTACGGCCACCATCTCTCGCCGCACCATCCGCACCATCCGCCGCACCCGTCGCACCCGCCGCACCTCCAATACCATGAGTACGCGCCGCCGCCGCCGCCACCGCTCTACCATCCGATGCCCGATCCGTATTTTAGGTAAACCTTGAAGTTTTCTGGATGCGCAGTTTCCTATTCCAATTTTGACATATAGACAGGTAGTTATAAGAATAAGTTTTATAGCTGGTTTGTTTATGTGGCTGGAGCTGGAGATGGATGACTAGTTTCTTATTAAATTGAATGTTTAGGGTTGATCTTTTTTCCAAAACTTCACGATATCTTCATAATCATAAAACTTTATGCAAGCTGTCAATTTAATGACTGGTTATATATTGTTCCATGTCTTCAAAATATTTTATAACATTTAACTATATTATATATTATTAACAGTTAAATTCCCATCACACACACACCCACTCACCCTACACTACAGATGCACACTTACATCATCACACACTCCCACACAACCTAACACACCCCCACCCATACTCACTCGTACCATTATCTTTTCCAAATTCCTTTTAGGTTAAGAATATAATGTGTAATTCGCTTGCACAGAAAGTGCGACGGAATCCCGACTTACAAGATACAGGTTTTCGACCTAGTTTGTAAGTCGGAGGTCCTTTTTTGTGCCCTGTATAAGTGAATAAACCTTTTCATTTACATTTTTCATTTAACTCAATATACAAAACTACTCCGACATGACTACTAGTCAATGGGGCAGACCACAGAACACATTCATTGAAAATAATTTTCAGCGTGTACAGCGTGACGAACTGAACAATGGACTTTCACTTAAAGAAAGCCATGCATTCATAAATGTTTTAAATATTATACCTACAACATTGTTATCCTTAACAACATTTATTGTTGTTTATGAACAATGTACATCGCGATATATTGAACAATCCGATAAAAGAATTAATAACTGTGCAAACAGGAAAACGTATGAAAATATTTTAATTTTCACATAAATACCATGCTAAAATCAGTATTGGCGTAGGTACACTGGGTTCTATGTTCGGCTTTTTACTTCTTGCTGAGATAATAATTAATGTCTTTCCAGAAATCGTCTGAAATATGTTTATCTATATCTAGTGCTTTCTTCATCTCGCAGTATATACGTAATTTGTACATTATGTACAGATCGCCGATGTACAACAAATTAATTATATTCTATAGTGATGCACATATTCTAATTTAATGAAGACCTAATTGTACCGCCCGCCACCGTATAATATAATACAGACACTGTAGGAGACATTAAAACTGACTTAATTTCGGAATTCACTGTTCATCAAATTATAAACCAAACAATGTTCGATTTTTCCGAACCAGACTATGGTTACTACATTATTTTTGAGATAAAACCAATGTGCTGTCATTTTGAAGTTCAATATCTTTGTTATACTCACTTTCCGTATGATATTTATTTGTTGATTTTGTAATTTCAGGCGGCACGGGCCATACTTCGGTCAACCAGATTATAGAGTTTATGAACTCAATAAACGGTTACAACAGAGGACAGAGGTGAGTTCTAGTTCGAAATTCCTCTAGATTTTTATTATTATTTAATATATCCTGCTAATTGTCATGTTTATATTACTTTTTTTCCTATGAGCTGTAATTTAGAAATTATGTATCTGGTTAACGCCTCGGGACAGAAAAATATCAAAATGTGCCGAATGTAGGTAGCATTAACTTTCAAATAGCGCCATCTATTATTTAAAAAAAAACCTAATATTTTAAATGAATAAACTTTTATTAGCATAAAAAGCATGCTATAAATACAGTATTTATTATAGGTATTTATCTTAATGTATATTTATACAGAAAGACCTGGGTATAATAAACTATACCCGAAATTATATTTTTTTTTCTCCTTTTCATAATCGATTAGGATGAGTAGATGCACATCACTATTTCACAACTGTCAAATAAATCAAGAAAAAATGGCGCGCTTTTCGCTTTGTGATGATTTGTTTGGCGAGTTTCACGATATTCTATACTTCCTTCTTGTATTTTGTATAAATCGACATAAAACCAACTGCAACTGTAAAAACAACTTGAAAATTGCTAATAAAATTAAAAAAAATAACTATGACGAGTGTATTTGTAAAAAATGGCTTTATTCAACGTGAATTCACGTTGGCAACTGTGCATATTCCATTACCGCGTCAACAGCTGAAAATTTATCAGGCTTTTATTCAAAACGAGCAATGGAACGTGTACAATTGTCAACGTGAATAATTTCAACTGGTTTTGGAACGCACTATAAAGTTATATATATTTATTTTAAAGGTCGACCAGAATCTGATGATGACAATAATGGAAATTGAATTTTTTATACGGTATCCCTATTGTACCTACTTGGAATAAAAGATATATCTATTAGAAAGATATAGATATGACAGTTGTCAGATTAGTATTGCCATGTGAATATCTTATTCCTACTATTTATTTTAATGTCATTATAGTCGAATTTTATTAGGTACCTACCTTGGTATATACCCGACAAATGTCACTTTTTCAACTGTCAGGTTATGGAACCGGTAATTTTCCAATTGTCAGGTAATTATTACACTTTGTCGGGGAATTATTAGGCCCGGATTACACGACGACGGTTCCTAGGCCGGTTTCAGTATCGGTCGGTTCCATGGAACCGGTGATTCATATAAACTAAAAAAAAAATGCGCTGTCGACTACACGTACAACGGTTCCACTTGAAACCGGCCTGCTCGGTTCCTGAACCGAGCCCAACGCATGAGTTTGAATGCAGTCGACTACACGGCTGGTACCGGTACCTGAACCGAACCGTCGCTGGACTGAAACCATCGTCGTGTACTCGTGTAGTCCGAGCCATACACATTAAGGAACGCAGGGCGACCAGCTTGGGGGACCATGAATCAAACCGAAGAACACCTACCTACAAGTTCATGCTTGGGACTTGAGGCTCTAGAGAACGTTGGTGTTTGATCTTGTGACGATAAAGATAAGATAAAAATAAGATAAAGATAAATTTATTTGTTGTAAGTAGGTGATAAAATGGTCTTAAAAATGATAATCCTGCTACTTTCTACCATTATTGTATTATTACATATAGGTATTGGATTATTAAAATTACATTAATTTTATGATTAGATTCAAATAATCAAATCAAATCAATTTATTATCGGAACAACAGAGGTTCAATTTTTGTTAGTAACAATGCAGGTACTTAATACTATGTTAGTAATTATTTACAAAGAGAAATTTAAAGGCAGACATGTGGGATGTGGGACAGAGAGTTCGTGCGTTCATCGGGTACCTATCCGAACCCGGTCAACACACGAACCCAGTGTCTGATTATAGGACAGTCAAACTTGCCTGCTATCGTCTTCAGAATGCCATTGTATACTGTAATTACGACCGGTTTCATTTACACATTAATAAAATACAGTAAAAACCTGTGAAACAGTATATTATTTGAATCTAATCATGTACTACAAGCTTCACCATGTACCAACAACTGCAAGTATTAAACATTAATTTTAATTTAATTACAAAAATTCATTTAAATTATAAATACATTTGTCACTCAAAAAGTCTTATAGATTTTGGTAATTATAGATTCTTGAAGCCATGCAGAGCACACTTTTGTACACGAATGCTGTGCTGTCTCCTGGCACAAGAACCATGGCATTGTCTGTTATTTCGGTTTCTGTCATCGTTTGAAATAAATGTGGATTTGATTTTACAAATATACTTAATTCTAACTATAACCAAAACAAGCAACTGGCTCCTAACATCGCGCTTTTAGATAAGAGTTCGCTTCACTATTTATCGTACATAATTCGACCTAGAGTGTCCAAAAGTACGTACTTCTCCTGATCATCACTCGATCTTGCGTAGGGAAACTCCTGACGCTCATATAAGCTCCTAACAAGCTTCCCAACTGTTCCAGGACTCTGACAACCTATGGTGGGATGCGTTCGCGACGGAATTCTTCGAAGACGACGCCACACTTACTCTTACATTCTGTTTAGAAGATGGACCTAAGAGATACAGTAAGCACTATTCAATAAATAGGAATGTATTTAATAAAATATAGTAATACTAAATTACAAAATACCTAACTATTTTACAAGTAAAAGACCTGGCCCAGGTCGCTCCCTGCAGGGAGTGTCCCGAGGAGGCTGGCGGCGTTACCCCGCTGTATACCGAGGCTTATACGCTGAGCAAAGTAGAGGCCAGCCTTCTGGTCCCGGGATGTCTCTACGAGGCATTTGGCTTTTCCCGTTAGATACCCGGGCTCCAGATGACCTATTTCTGCTGCAAAACAGCAATGTTGTATATCAGTTTAAAGGGCAAGAAACCCAGCCAGCATATTTACCGGTTCACGAGGCTCTCCATCTAGCTCCTCAAGGTTAGCAGTGCATTGAAAACCCTAGGTGAATTGAGATTTGAGATGTCTATGGAATAGTGGCCACCACCATGTCGGATGGGTCATCTGCAGGTCTGCTCTCTTTATACAGGCTGGAAATTTGAGACAGGGCAGTAAAGGCAGCTACCTGAACCGTTGTAGCTAGGTACAGGAAAATGTTCTAAAGAGACCTTATGTAACTTTTGGATTTGGATCAGCGAGAACTAGGACAGTTCTCACAATTTCTTGTTATGGTGTCAATCGATCCTGTTTCTTTTTTAAATGGCCTCTATTCTGTCAATGTCGCGTATTAGACAAAACACGAGGGAGTATTGGCCGGTTATTTTGATTTTGTCATCTCTTTAGGTTGAGAACCTAAGGCACCATCTAAAACAAAACTATACAAACATTTATGGATGAGGGCAACACAGAAATATATGAATATACAAATAAGAAGACATTTAAACACCAAGTAGCGCTAAGTTATAGTTTATCGTACATTTGGATATATTTACATAGTTTATTGGATATGTTTCTTATGAGAATGAAAAGACTGGGAACAACTGAGGTTAGAGTACTAGAAAAGTCAGAATTTGCAAAAAAACTAGACACAATTTTAACACTTGAGTTTTAGGCACAGTGGCTAGGACACCAGACTCCCATGCGGGAGGTGCGGGTTAGAAACCGTGCAGTGCCATGTACCAATGAGTTTTTCATATTTTTCGAAGACAGTACATTTACCGACTGCTCTAACGGTGAAGGAAAACATCCAGTGAGATGACCAGTGTGTAAAATGGGGTAGGCACAAAAGATCCTCAAGGGTCGAGTGCCGCTGGGTTATTCCCGGCCCCCATCATAAGATAAGATAGCGTCAATTTTGATTTTCATTAATTCTGTTGTAATTTGCAATTGCACCTAATTTACATTAATGTTTTGTCTTCCGCCTCATTCCAGCGATAGGAAGGACGCTCATACCGCGCTACTTCCGGAGTATATACGAGGGTGGTGTCTCAGAGTTATACTACACAATGCGGCAGCCAAAGGAGTCATTTCACAACACAAGCATCACTCTAGACTGCGACCACTGTACCATGGTCACGCACCACGGGAAACCTATGTTCACTAAGGTGAGCTCTTTGTGTTCTTACTCCCTGGTACTTCAAGATGGGTAAATTTCATTTTTTTCTTGCAGCAAATTGCTAAATTTAATGGGAAACTAACCAGACCTAAGTTAAGGTCTAATGTAAGCTCTTTGCATGTTCTTATCTCCTGGTATTTCTGTTAACCAAAGGGGTCATTTCACGACACAAGCATCACACTCTTAGAGTCTAGACTGCGACCACTGTTGGTCACGCACCACGGGAAACCTATGTTCACTAAGGGACATTTACCGTACGTACATTTACCGACTGCTCTAACGGTGAAGGAAAACATCGTGAGGAAACCTGCATGTTTGAGGAAATGGAAAGTTTTCGAAGGCGTGTGAAAATCCACCAGTCAGCACTGGGCCCGCTCGGTGGATCATGGCCCGTACCCCCTTGTGCAATGGGTCCCTCCAACAGTGGGGACATTGATAGGCTGGTGATGAGCAATTCTAAATATGGATTACTCACTGATGAAAGCTGACTAGTTCGCTTGTTTCGAAGATCTTGGTCATGGAGAGTGCGAAGTCAAATCAAATCAAAATCAAAATACTTTATTTGTCAGAATACTGTACGAGTATAGAATAATGTAAAAGATCTTAAAAATACATTAATGTCAAAGTATTCAGCCTGTTAAAAGGCTTACAAAATATCAGGTACATAAAATATAAATTAATATAAAGCCAATTTTAATACTAATATGAATGGTCATTATACTCCTTAACGCTATAGAAAGAATTTTCAAGCAGCCATTTCAACAATTCAGTTTTAAAGAGTCTACCTTCTAACACCCTTATATCATGAGGTAATTTGTTGTACACTATAATGCACATGTTATAAAGATTTTGTATATGTATTTCCGTCACGGGGGCTGCCGTAGCTTGTTCATTATTTGTGGCCTCGTCTGTCTAATGTGCAAATCGCTCCGCTTTGTAAAATGAAGCATATTGGCTTTAACGAATAAGCATATGTCCTTAATATACATACACTGCAAGGACAGTAAATTTAGTTTATTAAACAGTGGTCTGCAACTGTCCAGAAATTTAGCTCCGCAGCTCCTGTAGACACGGCAGAGAATCGCCTCATACTGCTGGCAATAGCGCTCTCCAAAACTAGTCTGAGGACCAACTTTCGTCTGACAGTAATCCGTAATCACATAATATTTAAAACAAATCTAAAATAGTAATTCTGTACTTACCAATTCCAGGTGTGCACAGAGGGCCGGCTAATTCTCGAGTTCACATTTGACGACCTGATGAGGATCAAGTCCTGGCATATGGCAGTTCGAGCACACAGGGAGTTGATACCGCGGCAGGCGGTTCATCCGCCCGACCACGCGGCTTTGGATCAGCTCTCGAAGAACATAACGCGCCAGGGCATCACTAATTCTACGTTAAATTATTTGAGGGTGAGCTCTTGCTGTTTTATTATTGCCTGGTACTTTAGATTCTTAATGTAGATAAATAAAGTCGTTGACCGACCGTCACAGCAGGCGGCCATCGACCATCGGTCAACGACTATGTGTAATCGCGCGTTAAATTATTTGAGGGTGAGCTTCTGATATCCTATTACCCTGGTACTGAATACAGCTTTGGACCAGAGTAGCTGCTATTCGTTCTCAAAATAAAATTATTAGCATTGTCTCTGTTGCACGTCGTTTCATGATATCATTTCTAATGAATGAAGAATTAAGGAATGGTAAAAGGTTATGTTGAGTGTTCATGCTGCCGTGGCGTGTTCGTCCTATTTGATTGTTTAAAAACGGGTTACAGTGGTAATTTTTTCGTGTAACTAGCGTATTTTACCTAAAAATCGTCTGTGTTAAATGAACGTTATATAAGACAGTGAAATTACTACAGACGGTTCGAACCCGGCAACCTAACCTCCAATTGCACTTAGAATGCAAGACACTAAGGGCCCATATTACACTATCATTTATCTTGGATCATAGATCTATGAGTCAATGATATTGGATAATGTAATATAGGAATATGATTCATTTTCTCCTTGATCATAGATTTTTGACATTTGCTGAGAGATTGGATCCAATACGGTCATAGACACAAGTGCTGCCAGTTATTTTTATTTTTTTCCATTTGGTATTTAAAAGCAAATATAAAAAAAGAGTTTTTTATTTCTATACTTGCATAATCTTGCTGAAATAACAAAAATCAAGCCATACTAAACATGACGATGTCTTTTGGTAAATCGGATTCTCTGAGATCTGGTAACCCTGACGTCAATACCTGTCACTTGTCACTGTCATCCATTAATCTGCTGTCGAGTCGAGTAACATGCACGAGTCCGATACTATCCTCCATTGCAACCACATATGACGTAAAATAGGATCAAAGAACTTTGATAGTGTAATACACAGATATGACTCAAATAGTCAATTATCTTGGATAAAATATATGATCATTTAAATGATCCAAGATAAATGATAGTGTAATATGTGCCTAGTATTTTTTATTAGACTGACTAAACTGACGTTTCCTGTGTTGCCAGTTTTAGATTAAATTAAAATAGTGTTGTGACCAAAGATCGAGTTCAATCACAGACCAATAGTTCACTAATCAAAGTATATTTTATTTTCTTCTGTAATGTTGTGATTTTTTTTTGTAAATTCAAAATTTAAATCGCTGAGCCTCACTTTGTATGGGAGCGAAATCCATCTTGTTTCAATATATAATTTAACGTTATCTTTTTGGCTCACTCTTTGGGTGAACTGAGGGAACTGATTCACAAGCGAACTGAACGCATCACTATTACATTAAACATGGCAACATTATTTTACAAAGTGACATTAGCACCTGTCAGTTTAGTCCGTCTAATAAAAAAATCTACTTTAGCCATTCCTGATGCATACGACCCTCCCTTATGCCTAGGTTACACAGTGCGAGACACCATGTGAATTGGCCTAGTCAGTTACTGCAGTGCAGCTACTCGCATCGTGTGACCGCATCATACGGGTTACTGTCATTTGCTAGTCGGTCAGTAGGTCGGATCCGACTTACTACAACATTTTTTGTTTTTACTCGCCACTCGCCTTCCCATGTCACAAGGCAGCAGCTCGCACGGCACGTACACGATTTTGCGAAATGTCAGTAGCTGGTATCTTATCTTATGACAGGTTGCCAGGGATAACCCCAGCGGCTCTTCGACCCTCAGGGATCTTTTGTGCTCACCCCTTACCTTAGTCTCCTTCCTGTTCCTTAAAGATGCTTTGCATCAAGGACGCTATACAGCTTACAGGAAGGACCCTATAGTCCTCTGGTTTCGGGTAGGCTACCCCCAGTAGCTGGTATGCTCGGGCCCATATATTGTGGTGCGACATCATGAAGATGATTGCTGTCTAGGACAGTGACTGTGGTTACTCGTAATATCAGCTGCTCTCATTGTGTGACCGGACGAGGCGAGTCGAGCTACTGGCATGCGAGTACACAGTCGCAGTAGCTGTTTACTGTCAGGTCAGCAGCTCGTATTGTGTAACCAGGCCTTTAATCTCGACGTTGCTAAACTTTTTTTTCAAAAAAGACGCCAAAACGTTCCGAGTTATTTTCAAGATTCTAACACGGTCACTGGCCAAATTGCAGTGTGTACACCAGCAGGGGCCTTTTATTAAAGAAAAAAAATTACCCAATTCTTCAAGAACATAACATGACATGACTAATAATTTGGGGGTGGTAATAAGCTCCAATGGGCAAATCCTTGGCGAACCAAGGACGATCCGTGAATGTCCTAAGAGAATTCTGAGCTTCGTCCAGGTTGGCTGGAAATCTAGCTAACCCAACAAGCCTACACGCATAAACTTGTGTCTAAATGCTGAAACAGAAGCCCAACAACCTGACCTAACCTATGGGTAGATCCTGGTTACCTATTATTGCCTGGTACTTAAACTTTCCACTCTCTTTTCCAGTTATGCGTGATCCTAGAGCCGATGCAGGAGCTAATGTCGCGACACAAGGCGTACGCGCTGTCGCCGCGCGACTGCCTCAAGACGACGCTGTTCCAGAAGTGGCAGCGGATGGTCGCGCCTCCTGGTGAGTTATGGACTCCTGGTACAGCTCTCTCTCTCTTAGTCGTATTCCTCGTTGAGGAAAGATGGCAGATTTAATGGAGCACTTCGACCCTTGAGGATCTCTTTTCTGTCTACCCCATTTTACACACTGGTCATTTCAGTGTGCAGGTTTCCTCACGATGTTTTCCTTCACCGTCAGATCCCGCACGGGAGTCCGGTGCTCTAGCCACTAGGCCACCGACGCTCTTTATTTTTCGATGGCCATAACTTGAGGATATAATTTGTGTGATTTCGTTAGCGTAACTTATACACATACAATTAGATAGTTGTAAACCTCTTTTTAAGAAACTAAATATATTGCCACTCCCATGCATGTACATAAGAGATATCTGCGTGTTTGTTAAACAGCATCCAATGTACTTTAAAAAACATTCAGATGTTCATGAAAGACAAACCAGACACAAAGACAGGCTATACCTTCCGAAATGTACCTTGGACATATATAAGAAAAATGTATGTTGTATGGCAATATACATTTATAATAAGTTACCATCTGAAGTGAAAGCCATGCCGTTACATGAACTTAAGAGGAACATGTATATTTGGTTGATGAATGATTGCTTCTACAGTGTTGAGGAGTTTATTGAACACAAAGTTAGTACTTAATAATATTTGATATAAATAATTGGACATTTCGAATTAATTTGACATGTAATCATTATATTATTATTATGTGTTCCGTAATTGTGTCCACCCTGGAGCATAGAGGGTGCACAGCCTGGGATAGGCCGCGATTGGGGGCTGGGTTCGAGCAAACCCTGCGAATTTTGGTTCTTCCCTTTTTGATGTTGTTAGGCGACAGTTTTCCCTTCGATTTGCAGGGGGTTGTAATAACTTATGGGTATGCTAGGTACTCACCTGACGAGGAGCAGGCTGGAACCACTGACACATGAAAATACAACTTTTCGTGGAATTTGGGAGGGAAACAAATCGATTCAGGGGTAGGACCGATTAGGGGTGAAAATAGGGATCAAGGGGTGTGGATTTTTAGGTTAAGTTAATAGAAATAGGAAATTAATATTGCGAGCTCGTGCTGTGTCGCTAGGACGAGAGGGAGGCCAAAGTGAAAGTGACAGCTGTATTTTTTAAACTTAAGTTAAGTAGCGGGGTTGCCACAAACATAAAATTTAACCGAAAGTAGGGGAGATACCAAACATTATGAATTGGTAATTTGTGATTCTTATAGGAGTTCTTGTAATCTAAAAGTTAATTAGCTTCGTATCAATTTTTTTTCTTCTAATTTCTTATTAAATATATGTATCTAGTATATAATATTACATACCACTACCTGTGTAATTTTAAGATTCTTCATAATGTATAATATATTCTTGCAAATAAAAATTAATTTCATTAATTTTCATAGTAATTGTATTTATTGTTTGTTAAAATAAGGGGGGAGGCCTTTGCCCAGCAGTGGGACAGCCTATAGGCTATTAAAAATAATAATAATAATAAGAATTGTAAGAAAGTTTTTAGCTGCTGAAGAAGCATAAGCTTTTTTCCTTTCATGTTAGTAAAACAGTCTTCCTTACCATAGTCTTAAGCCTCTTAGTGTTGGCTCCGGACCCACTAATGCTTTCAAAACCGGCCGCAAGGCTCGAGAAAACATTCGTGTTACATCCACCATAATAATAAAAAAGCCTTTATTGACTTCTTCAATTCCTAAATTATACAATAAAAAGAATTAAATTAATAAAAATCTTATTAGTTACATTATTATACATTTAATTGTTAACCACTCATTTAATTAATAACGTCGGAAGTCCCCGGTTTTCGGGTGTACGCCTCCTCCAAGCGTTTTTTTTAAATTTACTTCTAAACCCGCATTTGACCTCGATCTCTGTCGACGATGGAGCATGCGGGTCCAGTAAATGCCTATTCACTCTGGCCTTGAAGATCACAAGGTTGTAGGTTTCGGGAAACACAGACGCCGGCAGGCTGTTCCATTCCTTAGCCGTTCGCATAATGAACGAAGAAGCAAATCGCTTCGTACGAGCAGATGGTATATCAACAACATGAGGATGGAACCCCTCCCCGCGCCTGGTAGTCCGAAGGCGGAATGGAGATGCTGGAATTAGGTCGTGCAATTCCGATGCGCACTCTCCGAAATGTATCCTATAAAATACCGATAGACAGGCGACCTTGCGCCGATGTTCCAGACTTTGCAGTCTAGCCTCCACCAGCGATTCGTCACCTATTTATAAAATTTCATTTTCAGTTTTTCTTCTTCATATTGTTTCAGAATCGCAACGGCCGGCGAGCAAGCGGCGCAAGCGCAAAGGCAGTGCGGGCGCAAACGCGGCGCCGCCCGCGCCCGCCAAGAAACGGTCTCCCGGACCCAACTTCAGTCTCGCCTCGCAGGTATGGTACCCTGGTACTCCACAATGTCCTCAACTAACCAGTCGTTGAAGTATCTTATCTTGTGATAAGATTTTGATTGATAAGATAAGGCGTCGATTTTCTAGGTGAAAGACTATAGTAGGTAATGATAAGTCTTTCTTAATGCATTATACCCGTGTGTAGGCACATTTGAGCTCTGTTGGTACTTTTAACTGTTTAAATATATTTTTTATTTTTTTATTACAAAATCTACAGCACTTAAATTTAAAAACACAAACGTCCATTAAAAAAATATACTGCCAATTAAAGATATCCTATTTTAAAACAACGCCTATAGGGAGAAATAAGTTTTGGTGTGTGTGTGTATATGGATGTGTTTATTGGAAATGTGTGTGAGCGTGTTTGTGTAGAAGAGAGTGAAAGGGGGTGAAGGGGGAGTGTACATTTGTATGTGTTTATTCGAGTCTTCGCTACATGTATCCAGCTACAACGTTACTGTACTAGTACCATCTAAGTATCCATCTTATTTATTTATTTACTTAAATATTACTTAAATTACTATTGTTATATTCATATTCATATTCATTTATTTCAGTAATTATTATTATTTATTTATATTACTGTTTTTCTCCCATTATTGGGGTGAGTTTAGCATACTGTCGCGAGCTTTTGGCCAAACGACAGTATGAGTGAAAGACGTAGAAGTAGAGTTAATTAGAAGAGATAAAGTGAGTTGATCGGTGTGTGAGAGTGTTGATGATGAGTGAATGTGAGACGTTTAAGTGTCCATGGACAGGAATGTTCGAACAATCCTGCAAGTGTTTAGAATGGCAGCTTTCTAAATAAATAAAATTATTATTATTATTATTATTTATTTTAAATCAGGCGAAATACAACCCATACAAATAAAAAAAAATAAAAAATACAAATGTAAAAAGAACTTAAACAAAAATAACCTAGGCACCTTATTTTTTGACAATGTAATGATCATCTTCTTCTTTTTCAATTTAAGAGCTATGCTCTTGTCGGTGTAGTAAACGCCACTGTGTCCTGCCTAGGGCCCTTTCCTTGACCTCCTTATACGACGCAACGCCAGCCTTCTCTTTGATTTGATCGAAGTAGCTTATCCTCGGTCTTCCTCTTCCCCGCTTGCCTTCAACTTTTCCTTCTATAAGGTTTCTTATGTATTCGTCGTGTCGTATAAGGTGGCCCACCATATTTCCCCTTCTATTTTCAATAGCCTTTAAGATGTTTCTCTTTTCTTTTACTCTCGTCAGTACCTCTTCATTTGTCACTCTCTCTGTCCAGCTTATCCTTTCCATCCTCCTCCAACACCACATCTCAAACGCCTCACACGCCACACACATTGTCAAAAAATAATTAATAAAATGTTAGCATGTCATGATCATTAATAGTGAAATTTCTTACTTAAAGTAAGTATAAAGTCAACAAGTTTAAAAACTAAAATAAAATAAAATAAAAAAGTATTGCAGAATATACATCTACAGTTTCAAACATCGTTCGTCAAGGAACTCGTTGACAGAGTAATAGGCCTTTTGGAACAACCATTTTATAAATTCAATAACGAAACAGTTGTACGTTTTAGTATCTCGGATAGGAGCTGGTATTTTATTGTAAATTCGCGGACCAGCGACGTGCGTGGACAGCTGGCTCTTCAGCAGTCTACTGTCAATCAGTTCGAGATCCTGCTGCCTCACTTTTGTCAGTCTCTTGCCAACTATATGTAATCCGTAGTTTTTTTTATTTTTATTTACTTCTAAACCCGCATTTGACCTCGATCTCGCCTGATGGTAAGCGACGATGAGGTCGACGATGGAGCATGCGGGTCCAGTAAATGCCTATTCACTCTGGCCTTGAAGATCCCAAGGTTGTAGGTTTCGGGAAATACCGACGCCGGCAGGCTGTTCCATTCCTTAGCCGTTCGCATAATGAACGAAGAAGCAAACCGCTTCGAATGTAATCCGTAGTTAATTATATATTTAGAAACTATTATTTTACAGGACGTTATGGTGGTCGGTGAACCGTCGCTAATGGGCGGCGAATTCGGCGACGAAGATGAGCGACTGATAACTCGGCTGGAGAACACGCAGTACGAAGGCGACGGCGTCGAGTGGAGCGGTCCTCCCCCCGCGTCGCCCGCCAAGACGCCGCCCGGCAACCACTGATCCCGCGCGCTCATGCCGCCCTAGTACTTCTAAGTGCTGCCGCCTTGAATACGCGCGTTTTAGCGCCGTTTAGGCGCCTTTTGGTGGGGTTTCTGGCGCTTTCTGACACTTTTAGGGACTTATTGGCGCCTTTGGCGCTTGAAATTCCTAAAAACGTTTTTAAAATCTAGGGATTTATTTTCGTATTTTGAGCCAAAACTTAACAAAAGCCGTTTTTGAAATCTGCCGCTGACCAACTTCTGATAGACAAACACGCTGAAAAGGAACCAGTCCCCGCTAAGACGCCGCCCGGCAACCACATCCCGCGCGCTCATGCCGCCCTAGTACTTCTAAGTGCTACCGCCTTGAATACGCGCGTTTTAGCGCCGTTTTGGCGCCTTTATGTGGGGTTTCTGACACTTTTAGGGACTTATTGGCGCCTTTGGCGCTTGAAATTCCTAAAAACGTTTTTGAAATCTAGGTATTTATTTTCGTATTTTGAGCCAAAACTTAACAAAAACCGTTTTTGAAATCTGCCGCTGACCAACTTCTGATAGACAAACACGCTGAACTAAGGAACCAGTCCCCGCTAAGACGCCGCCCGGCAACCACTGATCCCGCGCGCTCATGCCGCCCTAGTACTTCTAAGTGCTGCCGCCTTGAATACGCGCGTTTTAGCGCCGTTTTGGCGCCTTTCTGGCACTTTGGGGGTTTCTAGCGTTTCTGTGTGAACTTGTTTACGTCTTTAGCGCCTAAACTTATCCCTTCTACCTATTATTTATTCTGTGCTTCCCTTTTAATCACATGCCAAACTCCCCGGATTCTTGTGCTATTTCTAAAAGCGTTCCCGGCGCTATCTCCACTAAAAGCGCCCTAGGTTTCTGGTGCCTTTTGGGGTTCTGGAACTTCTTTACCAGCTTTTTAAAACCGTTTTTAAAAAGCTGTCACTTAGTACTTTGTAGATTCACCATGCAACCCTTGTATTTTTCCGTGCGCTGTTTAGTGATGTTGGCACTTTTGATTGGTGTTTCTGGTGCTCTTGTAAGGTTACTGGCGCTTTTGAAATGAAAATCCAAAAAAAAATTTTGTAAAGTTTTTGGCGCTTAAAAGGCAGATTTAAAAACTGTTTGATTCCTGACTAAATTGGTGTCTGTTTTCCTAAGATTTCTATCTTGCCCCCTATTTCTATTGTAGCACCAGTCCCGAATATTTTTCGGGCACAGAAATATCTGAGAGAAAAATGCGTTCATAGATATTTAAAATAGAAGCAGACTAGCGTAAATAATGCACATATAATTTTTAATTTTAATTCGGGGAGTGCGCATCGGAATTGCACGACCTAATTCCAGCATCTCCATTCCGCCTTCGGACTACCAGGCGCGAGGAGGGGTTCCATCCTTATGTTGTTGATATCCCATCTGCTCGTACGAAGCGATTTGCTTCTTCGTTCATTATGCGAACGGCTAAGGAATGGAACAGCCTGCCGGCGTCTGTGTTTCCCGAAACCTACAACCTTGGGATCTTCAAGGCCAGAGTGAATAGGCATTTACTGGACCCGCATGCTCCATCGTCAAATCGAGATCGACGTCAAACACGGGTTTAGTAGTCAATAAAAAAATAAACAATAAGAAGAAATGACATCGATTACAGTATGGCCGCCAAAAACGATGGTCGCTAAACAAAACTTCACGCTCACTTGTACACAATCTTGTATATGAGTAAGCGTGACAGTTTTATTTAGGTGTAAGTTTAGATTTGGCGGCCACCCCGGAATCAAAGCCATTGTGCTACTTATTGGTATGGCGGATGTCAGAAGTCGACCACGCTTCGGTGAAGTGTCAGGGGAAAAGGATATCCATTGTTTAATGAGTGTGAGTGAGATGGTTATAATGTACAGTAGACCACAAGCTATAGTATACCATCTGTCAAAAACCTTCGATTAAATCTCAACCTTATGCCTGCGTAATATGATACATTTCAGATTCTCAAATTTTGACGTTTTTTTTACGTCTATGTGCACCTGTAATTATGTTAGATCTGCTTAGTTTTCTCTCGGGTTAACTCTAACCCGATGCCATTTTTGTATGAAAATCATAGACAATTCGCAAGTTAACCCAGGGTTAAGTTTTCGCGCAAGCGGGACTAAATCGTATACTGCATGTAATAAGGCCATTAGAATATTGTGGGAGCGAAGGATACGGCAGATTTCAGAAATGGCCAGTGTTTAATAAAAATATTATAAAGAGTTTAGTTTTATTATTAGCTAATCCGCCAGTGTTTTCCTTACATATAAAATGCTGTACATATTTATTTTTAATGCCAGCCAAGGAGTTTTATATAAAAATTATCAAATGCCTTTATTTTTATAGTTTTATTCGACTTTCCAATGTCTTAGAAACATTATTAAAATTAGAACGTTATGTAAGTACCTATTTATTTGTTGTTTTTTTAAACATGTTTATTTTAGCGCGAAACGGCTATTCGCTGCGTTTTTATGGTAAGGCGGCAGCACTATTCGCGGCACGGACGGCTGGAGTGCATTCCTGACTGTTTATAAAGCCCTGGTACATTGTAATTTTATTTGACTTATTGAAACGCGGGCACACATGGATATGTCAACAGAATATAAATAAATGAATAAATATAGGCCTTTACGGATAATATAATTGGATTGTTTTATTTTCCTTTTGTTCCTAGTAACTCCGCCTAGAAAGTTCGCGGTACACAAATATTAAATATATCATGGGTTCCCAATCTTTATCAGCTGGCGGCGAATTTACGGGTTCAGTATTTTGTCCTGGCGCCCTAGCCAAAATAAAACTGCATAGAAATAAAAAGGTTTATCAGAAAGTTTAAATATAGCAAAAAAAACTTTGGTTTACTTGAATTAAACGGTCTACAAACAATATTTAATTCTGTTAGACAAATTTTAAGATCAGATCAGAAAAGGGTATCTCCCTTTATGGGTACCTACTTAATTTAATGGGATTAATAAGAAAACTAAGAGAAACTCCATAGAGGTACCTAGGTAATTAATAATTCTGGCAATTTGGACAGGAAAAATTATTTTAAAAATCCTTTTGCTTGTTTATTTTTGTGTAATAAATGGCTATAACAAAAGCAGGCAATTATTAGGTTGTTCTATGTATCATTTTACAAATAGGACATGAACTTTTCTCTTCGATTATACGATGCGTCCATCCATTTCATTTATTTTTGAACGCAGCGAAAAACACGTTTGACGTATTGACCACACGTCATCGCCGACGTTTTGAAATGTGCGTTCATAATCCGTATACAATACCCCTTTCAATATAAACGATCCTCGATTCTTCTTAATTTAAAATCATTTTTGGATTAAAAAAATTAATTCCAATATTAATTACATAAAATTATATTTAAAATGGTCGTAAAATATTTAAAACATTAATATTTGTAAAATTCACCTTTCACTTCGTACCTTACTTTCAGAACAGATCTCCAATACGTGTACATCGAGCGGCGACAAAATCTGATTTAATTTTAGTTTATCATAATTTTTAGACTTAAAAGTCACAAAGAAAGCTGCAAAATGGTCACAAAATACGTTATCTCGTTATTCTTCATTGCTTGCATCAGTGGTTCATTTGCACAAAGCTGCCAAAACCCTCAAGTTGAAGCAGCATCTTTCACGAGTTTAGATGCGACTGTAGTGACTCAAATTGCGTATATTACGGAGTTTACACTGAAATGCGACAATACCCTGCCTGAAAACTACGCGCTATACGCTGAAGTTGAAGGAAAGCCATTGACTGCGGCCCGTATTGGCGAATATAAATACCAGGTGAGTGTAACCTTATTTTTGGACTGGTAGGTACCCTGAAAATCTTTGTAAACAACTGTCTGAGCCAAATACAAAAAAAATTTTTGACCTAATGTTATATCAAACATGGAATTATGCAGAATAATGGATGATAAACCCGTGGAAAAGGTGTCCACACTTGCAAGTGGCGGTGTGTATGTCATGTGCTCACAAAGGCCAGACAATCACCCCTCAAAATGGCCTTGAAATGGTTTCCATCAGGTAAACGTAAGCCTGATTGTTCGAAATCCACTTGCCGCCAGTCAGTTGAAAGTGTAGCAGCAACAATTCTAATGCCCTGGCAAGAACTTGAAGATGCTGCACAAAACCGAAAAGTGGACGGCAATAGTTCGAGCCCTATGGTAGAAACAGGCTGGTTTCCGCTACTTAACGTCTACGGCGCCTATTTTGTGTGTGATGGAAAAATAAGCTGAGTTCGAGCTCTATTGATCTCTGGGACTACCAGACGGAAAATTGACTGATCGATAGCTTGATCTCTGGTTGTATCATTACTCCATTGTCCTCGTTCTCCACCAGGTATCTTGGACGGAGGACCCGGCCAAGGCTCGCTCCGGCGTGCATGAGGTCCACATCCTCGACGAGGAAGGTTGGGCGTCCCTCCGCCGCGCTCGCCGCGCAGACCCCGCCGCCGTTGTCGCTCCACTGCTGGCTATTCAGCTCCAACATCCTGGCAGTGAGTTTCTTTATAAGTTTATACTTCGCATGCGAGTTCATGTACTTCAGGGCCTGAGGCAAAACCTCTCCACCAGAGCCTTCCTTCAGCTGCCACATTCAACTGCATTGTACTGCCCTTGACGTGTATGCAAGCTTGTTGTAGCACTTTAGGAATATACCATAGATTAAAAATAAAAACCTCAGACACCTGAAGGGACATGAACTCACTCGCGATGTATACTTACGGTGACACAAGTTTTTTGGTGAACCAAGAACCCTCTGCAAAGCCAAAATTCGGTAAAATCGCTCTGTCTTTCAACAGTCTATCTTATCTTATGCCAGGGATAACCCCAGCGGCACTTCGACCCTCAGGGATCTTTTGTGCTCACCCCTAAACTACAGTAGTACCTACAGTCTAAGTACTGTCTTAGTAACTGAAGTATCAAAACCTGAAGCCCTTTTTAAAAACTATATTACTTTGCCCATTTTAATTAAATATTCCTTCATCTCTAGGCTACTCCGGCCCCTGGGTGAACTCAGAGGTCCTGGCGACTGCCCTCTCGATCCTCGTCGCGTACACTGCTCTCCGGAACAAGAGCAAGATCCTAGCGTAGACTGTTTAGTGTTAGCTTTTTGTTTATTTAAAGTTTTAAAAATAAATGGTTAATTTGTATTGTTGTGTTTATTTTGCTGTGATCCTAATGTAATGTATAATTTTGGATGAATATGGGATTCCCTTGTTTTGTACAAACAATGTATACCCATACAGTAAAATAAAAAACCCTGATAAGATGAAGCCATTGGTAATTTATTGGAGTTCACTAAAATAAAAATAGTTCTATTAAATTCCGTAATGTGGCGAGGGATTTTATTTTTTTGGTCAGTGTTTATTGCGATCTCAAACTAGCTCAATTAGACTTAAATAATATACTGTTTCACAGGTTTTTTTACTGTATGTTATTAATTTTGACCAGTTTCGTTTACACATCTTCAGGCATTTATAATTTATAATACTTATAATATATAATATAAATAATTATAATACCTGAAAATGTGTAAACGAAACTGGTGGTAATTAATAAAATACTATGAAACAGTATATTATTTAAGTCTAATCATGTACTAAAACTTTCACCAAGTACTGACAACTGCAAGTATTAACAATATTATGGTATTCCTTGTCACTTCCGAACGCCTCGCCAATCCACCCGCCTACCCGTTTTTTATTAACCGATCGAGGGAGGGCGAGTTATAAGTTTGACATGTTTGTCTGTGACATAACTTAACAACGGATGGTCGGATTTGGGCCCAGTTTTTAAAAATTAATATTTTATTTTTCTTGTCAAAGACAAATTGCGCCGGAATCCTGTCACACACTGCTTCAATCAAAGGAAAGTCCTCATCAGCCTCTTTAAGGACTTCAGTGCGGGGAAGCCGGACGTTTCTCCAAAAGTAGCTTTTTTAGACGATCCGCTCCGATGGCTGCCTCCTGTTTAATAAAGAGGGGCAACGCCGGTAGGTCCAGCATGGTTTCCAGAGCTGCTGTAGGGCGAAGCTCGGAGCGTCCCGAGGACTTCAGGCGCCCGCGGCTGGTTTAACCAGCAGGTTAGAACAGGTTATTAGAACATTCGGCAGAATGTTCTTGACCATGTCAGATGAAAATTGGATCTGTGGTTCTAAGATCTTGGAGTATCTTGGGATGTTGGAGTATGATGGGATCTCTGGAACGGTAGCAGTTACTTAGGTGGTTCGAACTTGAGCTCAAATGTTTATGACTATGGTGACCTTCCCACATCTGGAATCTTGACTTAAAAAAGTAAGGGGATCTCCACAATAATATGTCGGGGGTTTCTTAAATTTTTAATTTAGAGTATTAGTTATGTTCCAATTATTCACGATTTTTTTTAACATACGTTATCGTTGCGTTCAACGGAATGCAATTAAATACGTCTAAATTTAGATGACTTTAAAATCTTAGTAGTCGCTAGGTTAAGAAGTAACTTCTGAATTTGTTCGCTTGATACGTCATTTCTTATCAGCTGATTGTTTAGAGAGAGGTTATGTACAAATGAGGTTATGTTTTGATTTTATTTCTCGGGAAAATACGATACTTGAAACCTAGGTAATAATCTAAGACCTACCTAACTAAAGAATTACCTAAATCTTTGGTATAATGACTGTGAAACCCCGTGAAAAGGTTCCAGATGGTGAAGAAGATCCCGTCGAAAACATGCTCAAAAAAACTGGATGTATAGAACTCCATTACAAAGTTCAGGTAGGTAATTTATGTTCTATCTACTGAAGACCTTCATTATGATATTTTACATATCTCCAAATAAAGCCGTAAAGGCGTGCATTATTCAAAAAATGATAAAATCTGAAAAAATACTTGAACGTTACTATGCAAACTCACTTGATTGTCATTCTTACTCCATTAACGATAACTTAGATTATGCTGTTGTTCTTTCACAAGCAGTGGTTTCTAAATTTTCCTTTTCATGATTCTTTTTCAGGAGTGCATAGCGATGACCAAGGACTGGAGGCAATGTCAAACCGAAGTGAACGAATTTAGAACATGTATCACCAAACATAAGCAAGAAGAGATGGCTAGAGTGAAAACATGAATTGTTTTGTTATAGATTTTTGTTATTTATTGACCTAATATAAGTTTTACCTGTTTGTTTTTCGAATAGTTAAAATAATTTATAGAGCGAGACCATTGTGAAATTGAGATGAGTTTCATTAGTACCGATCCGTTAATGTTTACGAAGAATGTTATGTGCTGAATATTTTTGGATTTTTAATGTGTAAATTATGTAGGTACAGTCGACCATCTGTCAAAATACTTCGATTAAAATTCAACTTATGTCTGCGTAATATGATACATTGCAGATTCTCAGACGTTTTGGGTAGGTTGACTTGTGGTCGACCTATTTATTCAGCAAATAATTTATGTGCAAAAATGTATCTACGTTATTTTTTTATTTGTTCTAAATAATTCTTTTGATAGATACGACTTGTACTCAAACGAGAGTGGGTAAAAGTGTAACTTCATTTATAAATACTTTAACCAATGTCACCTCACTGACTTGACATGACACTCATGACAGCAGTAGCCAGCCAATCAGTGTTGCCAGACCTACGGGAAAATCCGTAGATCTACGGATTTTATGCCTTGTCTACGGAACTACGGAAATTAATTGCAAATCTACTGATTTTTTAACTTAATCTAGTTTTCTACCAAAACGTATAAAAAAATAAAACGTAATTCGTCCTTAATAGCATACATAGCAAAGAAAAAAAATGGCAGTGTGACAACTTTACTTAGAATTTCTCTACTCCATACAATGAGCCGACTAGGGTTAGGAAATAAAAAAATTAAGAACAGCTAAGACTTTTATTGATTTTCTCTCTGTCTTGAACATGTTTCACATAAGTTTGTTCTGGTTTTTAATTTCTTTGCCAGTTTTGAACTACATTATAAGGGTATAGTTCAGTCAGACAAAGCTTAAAAAAAGTCTGTAGAACTACGGATTTTTCTAGAGGCAATCTACGGATATTTCAGCCTCGCCCTACGGATTTTTAAAAATCGGATCTGGCAACACTGCAGCCAATTTCTACTTGCTGTTTAAAGTACATTTTTTAGGTTAAAAATGTTTAAGAAGCTTAAATTGACGTATTTCTCCTCGATTTACCCGAATTATTCCACAAGAGTCGAAATCGACGCGAGTCTTAAAGAAAATTTCGACTCAAAGTTGTATAAACCGAGAAAACACCCAGGAACTACTCGTATCAAAATAGCTACTGTGCCCCCGGACATTCAAAAAGCTATAAAAGTGGTTCTAGAAGACACAGGAGCCAGAGCTTTCTACCAGGAGAGCATAAAACTCAACAACTACATCCGTTCTAGGTTACTACCACCAGAGGAGGGAGAAATCGACGAAAAAGCGAAGAACATCCACAACAACGTTTCAAAGCAAGTATTTTCGAAAGTTAACAAGGAATTGCCCAAGAATGAGCTGGAAAACTACAATAAAGATATACAGGCGAAGGTATTCAACATTTTGAAGAAGAATGTATACAGTTGGGGAAACATTTCGTATGATAAACCTACGTGCTTGCAATACCTTATGGCGAGAGCAGCTTCTGAATACGCTATCCTGGTACGTGTGTTGGATGAGATTAGAATGAAACACCCAGATTATAAACCGAGGAGTTTCTTTGATTTTGGATCCGGTATAGGAACGGGAACATGGGCAGTTAACACATTTTGGAAGGGTGATATCTTTGAATATTTCTGTGTTGATACTTCTTCGCACATGCATGATTTGGCTCGCCTTATCCTCTGCAATGGTAAAGAGAACGTTGAAATGCCATTAAAAGCATATTTCCAACGTCAATTCCTACCGGCTTCCAGCGATTTGAAATACAACATTGTCCTATCTGCATATACTTTATTCGAACTACCAAACATGAAAAGTCGATTGGAAACTATACAGAAATTATGGAATAAAACCGAGGATTTTTTAATCATTGTTGAACAAGGCAGCAATGTCGGTTTTCAAATTGTGAATGAAGCTAGGGAGTTTGTCTTAAATTTAAAGAAAGGAAAAAATAATGGCTATGCATTTTCTCCGTGTCCTAATGACAATGTTTGTCCAAGATATATGGAACACAAAACTCCGTGTAACTTCTTAATGAAGTACGAATCATTGCCATTCCCTTCAAAGTCAGAACCATCAGCAGATATATTTTCTTATGTAATTTTAAGGAAAGGTGTTCGACCGTCTGACGATCCTCAATGGCCAAGAATTGTTCGAGCTCCGATCGTTCGATCAGGTCATACAGTATGTAGATTGTGTACGTCTCAAGGGGAACTGAAAGAAATTATATTTACTAAGTCGAAACATGATCAAACAACTTATAGATGTGCTAGATCAAGTAATTGGGGTGATCTTTTACCTGTTAAATAAAGTGCTGAGCTAAGTAAAAATTATCTTTTAATTTTGACTACCTTGTAGCTTCTTTGACAGAGCCTCGGTGTCACAGTGGCTAGGGCACCGGACTCCCATGCGGGAGGTCGGGGTTAGAAACCGTGCCATGTACCAAGTTTTTCGTATTTTTCGAAGACTCACGTATATTTACCGACTGCTCTAACGGTGAAGGAAAACATAGTGAGGAAACCTGCACACTAATGTAATGTAATAACGGGCTGATTTCCGCAACTCGACGTCTTAAACGCCTATTTTGCGTTTGGTGGAAACTACTACTGATCGAGCCACCCCAACTTCACAGTCCAGCAGTCCTTTGGTGTCCTGTAGGACTTCGGGAAGTGATCCTGGGGTGCCAACGCTTCCCGCCCGGCAGGTGGTCACCTCACTGCACTCCAAGAGCACGTGGGCGACCGTCTCTGCCTCCATGCAAGCTCTGCACAAGGGGCTGTCTGTGATGCCTATATTAAAGAGGTGTCTAAACCTGCACACTGAGATAACCAGTGTGTTAAATGGGGAAGGCACAAAAGATCTTCAAGGGACGAAGAGCTGCTGGGTTTATTCCTGGCCTATCATAAGGTAAGATCTATTTATTGCTAAGCAACTTCAATGGTCATTTTGGCTAGCTAGATATATTAATATCAATCATTTCGATGCGGATCACACAAGGTTCAGTATCAAGATAAAAATTAATAAGAAATCTCTTTATTTTCATGATCACATTAAACTATGCTAAACGTTGGACTCCGCACTGGGCAACAGCCTGTATCGCGGAGGCCGGTTCAATTTTCCTTATCTAATAATTACATCTATTTATAAAAAGATATTTATGAGATATTTAATTATTATTATTTTATATATATTTCTATTATACGTTTATTAAAATAAACAGAAATGAAGATGAGAAAGTACAGTACATTAAGATCAAATCGAAAGATTTGCGCCTGCCGGGCGTTTTTGAAACGTATTCCCTAAGAATTTCATTTTCATTATTTTTATTTCATTTTTTTATTAACTTGTATTTGTATTTTGTCTGTGTATAATAAAGATTAAAGATTAAATTCATTTAATTAAGAAAAAAAGCCCTTTTGGGCTTTGCACCTGAAACTGGAGGATTGGACAGGTTCCTCAGCAAAATAAAAGAAATCACGTAACGTCGATGGGTATTTATAACAAATGAGGTTACCACGTGTATCGCCTGTGACACCCGAAAACAGACACGGGATGTCATTTTACCTCCGAAAAAACATATTGTATAGCGCTAACACAAGGAAGTTTTCAAATTGAATAATGGTACATAACAATACCATACACGTAAATGAATAATGGTACATAACAATACCATACACGTAAATGAATAATGGTACATAACAATACCATACACGTAAATGAATAATGGTACATAACAATACCATACACGTAAATGAATAATGGTACATAACAATACCATACACGTAAATGAATAATGGTACATAACCATACCATACACGTAAATGAATAATGGTACATAACAATACCATACACGTAAATGAATAATGGTACATAACAATACCATACACGTAAATGAATAATGGTACATAACAATACCATACACGTAAATGAATAATGGTACATAACAATACCATACACGTAAATGAATAATGGTACATAACCATACCATACACGTAAATGAATAATGGTACATAACCATACCATACACGTAAATGAATAATGGTACATAACCATACCATACACGTAAATGAATAATGGTACATAACAATACCATACACGTAAATGAATAATGGTACATAACAATACCATACACGTAAATGAATAATGGTACATAACAATACCATACACGTAAATGAATAATGGTACATAACAATACCATACACGTAAATGAATAATGGTACATAACAATACCATACACGTAAATGAATAATGGTACATAACAATACCATACACGTAAATGAATAATGGTACATAACAATACCATACACGTAAATGAATAATGGTACATAACAATACCATACACGTAAATGAATAATGGTACATAACAATACCATACACGTAAATGAATAATGGTACATAACAATACCATACACGTAAATGAATAATGGTACATAACAATACCATACACGTAAATGAATAATGGTACATAACAATACCATACACGTAAATGAATAATGGTACATAACCATACCATACACGTAAATGAATAATGGTACATAACCATACCATACACGTAAATGAATAATGGTACATAACCATACCATACACGTAAATGAATAATGGTACATAACAATACCATACACGTAAATGAATAATGGTACATAACAATACCATACACGTAAATGAATAATGGTACATAACAATACCATACACGTAAATGAATAATGGTACATAACAATACCATACACGTAAATGTGTGGTAAATGGTTATCCGTATATTAGACGATAGAGACGAAACAAGAAGAAAGGCGAGTCTTGAATACCGAGAATACTCAGACCTCGTTTTTCGAGAGAAATTTACGTTTCGAATTTGTCAAAGGGATAAGCCCTCAGAACTGTATAATTAATATAATTCGTATTTCCGTAGAACGGAAACATGTACGTTCCCTAAGTAATAGGAAATAATGAGATCATATAAAATGACGAATTCTCCAAGATGTATTTCCATTAAACAAAAGGAATCCAGGTGATTATTAAGTCATTAGAAAAAGTACAGTTATGACGAAAATGCTTAGTACTTATACAGTGGAAGACACATCAAGCTGTACTATTTTTTCTGTAGAATTACAGAAAAAATGTGTAAGAATTATCGTAAACATAGATCAAATGGAAAGCTGCAGAATGTACTTTATTGAACAAAAGATCTTAACCTTAACATCAATATACGTTTTGGAGATTTGTAAATTTGTGAGGAAACATACACACTTGTATAAAAAAGCAGAGGACCTACACAGTACGCCATTTAACACTCGCTACCAGAAAAGACTTGCTCTGCCAAAATCAAAATTAAATCTACACAGTTCTGGACCGTTCGTTATGTCAATAAAAATATATAACAAAATTTCAATGTGTATCGACATCGAATTAAAAGACTCGATATTCAATAAAAGATTAAAGATGTATCTTCTTAACAAATGTTTCTATTCACTGCACGAGTTGTTTGATGATAAAACCAATACTTAACTATAGATTCAATTATGTATAACTTATAATGACATTTAATTCAATTTATCTCGTTAGTATTTATTACTATTTTATAATATTATAATCTCTTATTTTATATTGCGGTGCCCTACTCAGGGTTTCATGTATAACCAGATAATATAAAATTTTAAGACCAATTGTAACACGTGAAAAGCAATAAATGGTATTAGTATGAGTGTGAGTATGAGTACTAGATGGAACTCTGTCGCAATAAGATTTTGTTATAATTCCTATATTCCTTCCTTAATGTGCAACTACTTGTCAGTGATAACTTGTCACCGGTCCAGGTTCGACCGAGCGTAATGTTGCTTACATTGCTCAATCACTTTCTGACCATCTAGGCGAAGTATACCTTACTTTTTCCTGGATATCATCACGTCCTCAAGGTTCCAGATGTGGGAAGGTCACCATGGTCACATCTGAGCTCAAACTCGAACCACCTAACTGTTACCGTTCCAGAAATCCCATCATACTCCAACGTCCCAAGTTACTCCCAAGATCTTAGAACCACTGATCCAATTTGCATCTGACATGGCTAAGAACATTCAGCAGGTTAGACTTGCGACTTGCTTCGCCCTACGCGGAGCTCAGCCTTCGGCCTCGCTATGGCTATTTTAAAATTCCTAGCATCATCATTTCCATTTATTTTTTGGCCGCCATCTTTAATTTTTTTTTATCTTGAATTGCCTCAGGATCCCCTACTAGTTCGAGAAGACCCCATCTAACTATTATAGTTTCGGCGGGCTGATTTGTTTAGCCAAACTACACTTCGCACGTATATACATATACCGCACCGCATACGCAGCTATTTCACTCAATCCATTTTCTTTCCCTTTCGCTCCTATCCCAATGAACGTGACGTCACAAGTGACAAAAAGAAAGATGTCCGCAAAACCCTCTACCGCGCCTCACATCAGCGTTGAAATTCAAAATAAATTGTAAATCCTTGCTATCATTTCCAAAAAAGGATTCAACATATTCTCGTGCACGAACTGTGTTGTGTTCTGTGTAAATCAAAACAAAATTGCCCGGCACAATAATGACTTGCAACTGAAGACCACTCGTTCAAACATCTCGGTCGACCATAACTCTCTCAATAACAGAGTCGTGAGAATATGGAACAAGTTACCGCAAGAAGTCGTGGATGCATCAGTCATAAGGTTTCAAAAATAGACTATATAGGTTTTTAAACAGTGCATAAGTAGTGGTGGACTTAATTAACTATAAACAATGACTAAGTGCTATAAGTGAATGAACAATACACCAGCTTAGATATGGGCGCATCAGCTTAATGCTGCCTGCTCATTAATAAATAATAATAATAATAATTTCCAAAAAGTGAGGTGCCTATACAGGGCCGATTTATCCATTAGGCAGTGTAGGCAACTGCCATACCCCGCGTGGCTTAGGGGCCCCGCGCCCGGAGAAACTATCAACTGCGTCGAATCCAAGAGATTTTTCAAGCTCGCTTCGCTCGCTCTCATCCTTTCTAACCTAAACCATCATCATCCGACAATTATGTTGTATTCGCGCCAAAATTCGAACTCGTTTCGCTCGCTCCCATCGTAGCCTTCCTACCTAACCTTTTCCAGGTAAAAAAATTGGGTTTAGTCTCAATTCTGCGCCGTCACTGGGTAACCAAACCAAATACCAATAAACCAATAAACCAATAATACCTGGTAAACCAATTGTAACACATGAAAAGCAATAAATGATATGAGTATGAGTACCTACGTAATGTACTTAGGTAGTAAAAAACAGCGTATATGGATAAAATTGAGTTAAGGTAGAAAAAAATAGTTTTAGGAAGTTAGAAAAGGGCAGAGGGGCCCGAGACATGCATTGCCTAGAGGCCCCGACATGCTTAATCCGGCCCTGTGCCGGTGGTGTGGTCGTGGACTAATCACATTCCTAAACCGAGTCGAAGGAACTCAAATCAGCTTATCTGGGATAAACTGATTTGAGTTCCTTCGACGTCCTCCCTCCCTTTCAAAAATACACACCACTGAAAATCTTCTAATTCTTCAACTTTCATATTGCAATATTGAAGTTCACCTTTTCCTGGTTATCATCAGATCCTCAACGTGTCAGATGTCGGAAACGCATCATATTTGAGCTCAAATACGAATCATCTAGCTATTACCGTTCCAGAGATCCTATCTGACATCAAAGATACTCCGAGATCTTGGAAACCACTGGTCCAATTTTTATCAGACCTAGCTAATAACACTCTTGTCAAAATTCTCTATTGAATATATAAAAACCGGGTCCAAATCGGACCATCCTCTAAGTTATAATGCTTCGGTTAAGCGTGGTCTCACTCAGCCACATAGATTTTGCAATAAAAACAAAGTTCAAATTAAAAAATTATAAAAACAAAAACGTGTATTTTTTACTATAGTATGGAAGTGAGAGTTATGTATGTAAGTATGTAGGTATGTATGTATTATAATGTGGCGACGCACGACGCGCGCCACTACGATTAAGTCAACTCACATCGGTGTAGAACGCGCTATCGAAATTTTCCTGGGACTTCCAAACATCCTTTTATTTATTTTTAATTTTTATTTCAATAAATTTCACAGCATAACAGTGATACCAAGGCACTGTGAAATTCAAACATAAATATATCTATAAATAATTACACACTAACTGAAGACGGACGCACATCCATACTCTCACAGAACCTCAGACACTCATCACGCACACTCGCCCATCGACTGGCAAACACATTGAAATTGAAATCGTTTATTTAGCGCTGTAAACACCAGAATACAGATTACAGAAGTATACAAAGTTTAATACATGCAGCACAGAACATCTGGTGTGGTACAGTGCCAAAAAGGGTACACCAGCTCAGCATAATGCTGAGGCAAGCCACAGCGCTGATTTTCAGCTGGCCCCTCAGTGACTGCACGGACGAAGAAAGCAACAGTGTATGCGTGTTGTGATGTATGAATGTGTTTGTTTGTATGAATGAGGATATTAGTGTGTATGTGAGGTACTGAGTGTGTGGGAGGGTGATGGCATGGTGCGGGTGTATTTACATGGTATTATGTGTGTGGATGGTAGTTCACAGTAGAGGCATAATATTACCGAGCACTTCCAGATTGTGAAGGACAGTAGTTACAGGGCACCTAAAGAATGTACGGAGCAGTGTCCGATTTTTGTAGATCAATTGTATAGATTTTAAGTCCTGAAGGTGTCAAGAGTCTGCGCGTCTCTAATAGGAGGTTCACATCACAGTCTGGTGCACACACCTCGCCTGGTGTAAGATCTTCCCTTTTCCCTTTCATACAACCGACGTTACGTCATCCATGTCCTCGCGTTCCTACAATATTTTTTTATTAGTTTTACGAATAATCTTCACGTATATTTAGACATAATGAAAATAATTTTATTAAGTTGATTTTGTACACATCTGTACGCGGCGAAGTTTACCAATTATAGAGCAAACAAGTCCACACTGACGTAGTGGTACCACTACCATTTGCTTCTTTGTCGTTAACAAACCTTACACGTCGAACTCGCTCGAACATTTTACGCATTTAACATCTAACAAGCCAGACAGAAGTCGGCGAGGACGCGTGTAGTCCAGGCTTAAGAACTCTCTTTAGCGTAAACTATAACTTCTTTCGCATTGCAATATATGAAAAAAGGCGTAAGTTCTTTATTACAATAATTGTCTGGTTGATTAATTGACAGATTATTCCAAAACACCAGGCATTTTTAGTATTAATTTTGTCAGTTTTATATTTTCTTGGCTTGGCTAACGTCTGTTCTGTTACATGTTCATTTCCACTGGTCACAGAATAGATCTGTCCTTCGAGATACAGGAACTTCCTAGTTCGGAGGTCAGCGTTTATTGTAAACTAACTGGTTGCTCACTAATTTTATTTAGTTTAATATAACATATGCTTAAGTTCCTACTGGTGTATGGACTATGAATACTTTGTCATTTGACCGCACAAATATAAACTTATTCTTATTTAGTAGCTATATGTAGTTTACAATTACCTACAGGTACAAAGTAAACATAAAAAAACATTAAAGGTTTAAACTTAACTATAAGATCAACAAACGAATTTAAAAAAAAACCTTTGTAATATTTTTGCAAATACTGTTTCATGGATCTGAAAACACGTCGGCATTCAGGAAGCCACTTCTGGCAGAGTTCGACATACAAAAGTCGAGCGCTACGAACGTCTTGTCACGCTCACATGTAATGTGAGCGAATGAGATAGAACTAATGTCGAATTCAACATTCCACCTGCGAGAATCGCCTTCCTGTGAGCCAATTCTCGCAGAGTTCGACATACAAAAGTCGAGCGCTACGAACGTCTTGTCACGCTCACATGTAATGTGAGCGAATGAGATAGAACTAATGTCGAATTCAACATTCCACCTGCGAGAATCGCCTTCCTGCGAGCCAATTCTCGCAGAGTTCGACATACAAAAGTCGAGCGCTACGAACGTCTTGTCACGCTCACATGTAATGTGAGCGAATGTGATAGAACTAATGTCGAATTCAACATTCCACCTGCGAGAATCGCCGTCCTGGACCGTGGTTAGAAACCTAGCGCGTGCCCAGGCCGCGTTCAATTCAAGCTCTGTGATAAATGGGGAATTATGGGGAAACTCAGTTGATGTTGAAAGAGCGTTTATAGTTCAGAAAAAATGTATAAGAGCAATATGTGGTGCGCATTATATGGACAATTGTAGACCTTTGTTTAAGAAGCTCCGCATATTGCGATGTCATTGCCGTCCATGTACATTGATCAAATTTGTATTTTTGTAAAACAACATCGGGAATGCTTCATATTGGCATAACGATGTCGTAATTAGACCCAATGTGAGGTTCATGAATAAGCTGACTTTGCCCAGGATACGCCTAACATTGTATAATAAGAATGTCTATGTAATGGTAATACGCATATATAATAAATTACCACGCCAGTTTGTCGACTTACCCATAAGAGTTTTTAAAAGAAGATTATTGTAATGGTTACTGGATAAATGTTTATATTCGGTTAATGAATAATTATTTATGAAAATAATAGATTTTATTTGTGGGTATTACGATCTAAATGACATTTACATTTTATAATTTATCTGACTATGATAATTATTTATTATATAATTTATTTTTATTTTTAATGAGATCGCTTTTAGCGATAAGACCGCCTAGATTGTATTAATCGTTTTGTACGCATTGTATCACACTAATTTTGTGCAATAAAGAGTATTCATTCATTTATTTTTTATATTTGCATGCTCATTGTTGAGTAGAATGTATCGGCTCTTTATTTAGAAAATCTCATCTTGTATGTACCTACATTCTGGACAAGTAAATCAGAATCAGAATCTCCCGCGAAACAGTCGCATCACGCATCTCGTAGTTTTCGCTCCCGACGAGATAATCAGAGCCATCTAGGATTAAAGCCGAATATAATTTGGAGAAAACAACATTTAGAGCTAGCGCTATCTAGTCACGGACGACTCACGACACTCGTCACTCGACAGTACTTTTTCCAGTAAAGAGAAATAGCATCAATTTATTTTATACGGTCAATAGCGTAGCGACATCTTGTATTGAATAGCAATACCACGAAGAACGTTCTAGCATGGACTATTCTGGAAAGGAAAGACAGTGATAGCAAGTATGAGACAAGGATGGAAACAGAGTCGAGTATTTTCTACGTATTTCGGGAGCGAGAATATTTGAATATATAAGCGGGATCGTGAGGCAGAGCAAGGCAATTCAGTTCGAAATTTCGAATACAATTCAATTCAGTTCGGAGTTTAATACGAGCGAATATTTCATGCGCCATAATAGTGTCTTATAGTTTAGTTGCGGCGACACGAGATTTGCGTTAACTGCGCAACAACTGGAAATATTACTCCGTCAAATGGATATCAGGAAATTCTTTGGAAGAGGTGAGTCAAAACAAAACACATATGTACCTAATATGATTATTTGATTTGTTTAAGGGGGGCTCTCTTGTAAGTGTATAGGAAGTAAATGATATTTGAATGTGATGTTTTTATAGGTATCTTGATTGATCTTTATTTATTACCACGTTTTTATTAGGTAGCTTTCTTGTCTGTCTGTTTGTCTGTTCGGTACAAATCTGGCAATTGATTTTAAACTAACTTCCCGATCTCCCGATGAGCTAGAGACTTGAAATTTTGACTGTAGGTCAAAATAATATTATTTTATACTTTTTAGTCCGTTTTAAAAACGTGGTATATTAATATTTTTTTTCGTTCTATGCCTAAACACCGTAAGAGTAATTATGTTTGTGTATCCTTTTTTTAGGGACAACACGCGAAAAAAGAAAAAAGGTCGGGAAAGTAGCAGTGGAAGCGATGAAAATGACAACCATGATAAAACTCATGTAATGCCAAGATCATTGCATGCTAACATTGCACAAGCGTCACATTCTCCAGCAGAACCTGTAAATATATCTGTTGCCGACTATTCTTCTCCATCGACATCCCAACAAACTTATGACGTCAACGTCGATCCTGAAATTATAGTGGACGATGGCTATCATGAAAATGATCTGGGTCGTTATGTTGGGTTGGCTACTCAGCTATCGACGGAAAAGAAGAGGGAGTTGTTACAAAATCCTTGGATCCCGCCCAGAAATTATGATTTTGAAAGTGATGCAAGCCATTTGAAAAGAAAATTTAATCATGCTTGGTTGGATCAATATGCACCATGGCTAGTATATTCCAAGCGACTAAAAGGCGCTCTTTGTAAGCATTGTGTTTTGTTCCCTCCGCCCATCAGCACTGTGAGAGGAATTTTGGGATCATTTATGGTCAGGCCATATATAAAGTTCAAAAATATGCATGAAGACTGCCGAAAGCATGCAACGACCAACCTTCACCTAACAGCGACAAATGCTGCAAAAAATTTTCTTGAAAATGTTCCTGTAGACATCCAACTGCAAAGTGGACACCAAAAAGCAATCGATGAAAACAGACAAATATTGTCATCAATTATTTCTTGTATAGTATTTTGCGGTACACATGATATGCTTCTTAGGGGAAAACAAGCAGATGAGGGCGTTTTATTATATTTATTGAAGTTGAGAATCAATTCAGGCGACGACAAATTAAAGAGTCACCTGGAAAAGTGCCGTCGCAATGCAGTTTACACATCGCCAAAAATACAAAACGAATTGATTAATTTATGTGGCGAAGTTATTAAGGAGAATATAATAAGTGAGATTCAGAAGACCATGGCTTACGCAGTCTTAGCTGATGAAACAGCAGACGTAGCTGGGAAAGAACAGCTATCAATAGGCGTGCGGTTCTACGACGAAAGCAAAAGGAAAATCAGAGAAGAATTTGTAGGGTTCGTTGAACTAAAAGCACAAAATGCTTCAGCAATTGCCGAAGCAATTGACAATTTCTGGATTAGTTCTAACCTCCCAACCGAAGATTGCGTAGGGTTTGGATTAGATGGCTGTTCTACAATGGCAGGGAAAGAAGGTGGCGTACAAGCCATTTTGAGAAAAAAATATACTCGTGCTTTATATTTTCATTGCTCAAGTCACAAACTCAACCTTGTTGTGAATGATGCGAACGCAGTGCCAGAAATTAGAAATACTGTCGCCACTGTAAAGGATGTTATAACGTTTTTTAGAGAATCGACTACTCGTCGAAACTACGCTCCAAACCTATCACGATTGTGTGAGACGAGATGGTCCGAAAAATATAAATCAATCAGAAAGTTTTCTCAACATTTCCCAGAGCTTGTGAAATCTCTAGAAACGTTATCCGTAGAGGGAAATTATGCCACCAGAAAATCTGCATATCAGTTGCATTCAGCCGTTACAAAACCAGTGTTTATTGTTGCTCTACAAACAATAGCCAAATATTCAGCAGTTTTAGAACCAGTAGTTAACGCACTGCAAGCTAAATCGATCGACATGATCTCGGTGGGGGAACACATCAAAAATATCAAGGACATTCTCAGAAATGACCGCGAGTTTCCTGTTTCGATTTAGCTTGCAGTGCGTTATCAGGAAATATATATTTATATATATATTTATATATATATAATATTTTGTTTTGTGTCATAATCAAACTAATTAATAGAAGTCAATTTTCATGATTTTTTTGTTTTAATATACCCGACCAACCATTTTCTCGAAACAGGTATGAGCTGCCCCCTCCTAGCTGAAATCCTGGGTACGCCCTTGGGCACGTTAACACACGTGAATCACATGCCAAATGCATCATGGTCACGTGACCTAGATACGAGCGCTGACGACATTGATTTTCCTATCAGGTTTTCCCCTATTACGCAGTGGCGATAATCGAGCGAGTTATTTTCAGCCAATGGTAGCGATTCCTCACAAATTCATTGTTTCGTGATCAATACCGTTATTGGCAGTAAACTAAAGTGAGCTTGGTAGAATTTAATGCGGCTATAACAGTGATATCAAGCGGTGTCATGGCGAAGGTTTTAATCAGAGTGTTTATTTTGTTATTTGGAATTGGAGTCATAGCCGGCGAAGGGAGTAAGTAGATTAATTATTAATAAAACATTAATCTGTTAAGAAGATGAAAAACTCTTTATTGATACAAAAAAAGTTCACATAAAATACTATGCTGGTAGTAGTTGCTGGTACCACCCAAACCCTCTAGTAGTAAGCGCCGCCGCTTACTCCACTAACGGTTTACCGACATCCCGTCGACGACGTCGGCCTAGACACGTCCTACACGACCCCGATGACGCCATCACGATCTCCATTTCGGAAGCCACTCCCCCACCCGATAGTAGTTCACACACCGCACCTATGTAGGTGCGCGTATGTACGCGACCCGCTTCTGGCGCTTACACGCGCTATCGGCGTATTCTAGGCCGCTTCGCTTCGCTTCGCTTCGCTTCGCTTCTGTACTGTAAGCCGTATTTGAATTCCTGGTTAATAATGTAATGGTCCCCACGGGACAGGCTTAGCCTAGTGTGGGGTCCAAAGGTAACTTTGTGTATCATCATGTTATATTTTGGTTAAATAAATAATTTTGAATTTTTTTTCTCCCCGACCCCTCCCTCCCCAGCGACGTCCTAAGCCGAGGTCTGTACCCACCTGGGTGCCCTTAGGCAGTCGCTTCTTATAGTAGTTTTTAAGTCCTCCTCCAGGCTGGACCGCACTTAGCGCTCGCCCCAAAAACCCCGGTGAAGCTGTAAAGGTCATTAGGACCAACAGCAATTATCAGTACGAAAAAAAAAATCAATGCCAGGGTCGACACGGGCGGAATTTTTGACTAAGGCTTTTCATAAGTCTTTTTTTATTTTTTATTGACGAAACCAAAAAAAAAAATATTTTTTAAATTGATAAAAAAATATTGAGATATTTATTCAATTAAATTATCATTTTTTTTTAAATTAATTTATTCATTTTTTTCCATCATCAGCCTATTAATGTCCCTACTGTTGGGGCACAGGCCTCCTCTTGCACAAGGAGGTACGGGCCATGATCCACCGAGCCACCGAGAATCCATATATATATATATATATACAGGGTGTAACATTAAGAACGGTCAGTATGGGAAAGTCTGAAACTATAAGACATACGAACATCTGTTCTTAGGAACCATGTCATCAATTTTAGTAACAAGAAAAACTGTATTCATACATTTAAAAAAAAAACTGTACTCAGCCTGGGAATCGAACCCGGTTGTTTTGAAAAAAAATCCAACACTATTTCTATTTGGATATCGATTGTGTAGGTGTTAAGGAATAAATGTTAGTATGAAACGTGATGTTTAAAATTAATAAAACGCATTGTTTCCATATCTTTTAATTTATTTTAGACTAGACTATTAATTTCTATCTTTTAATTTATTTTAGACTAGACTATTTCTTGTGGGGTTACGTTAAGGATGAAGTGTACAAAACAAGCTACGACACAATTGAAGACCTAAAAGCAGCCATAGAGACAATTTTAACGCAAATTCACCACCTGAAGATACAAAATTCAATAGTAAGATCGTTACCTAAACGAGTTGAATGTTGTATTTTACAAAATGGTAGTCATTTCGAACACCTATTAAAATAAATTAAAAGATATGGAAACAATGCGTTTTATTAATTTTAAACATCACGTTTCATACTAACATTTATTCCTTAACACCTACACAGTCGATATCTAAACAGAAATAGTGTTGGATTTATTTTCAAAACAACCGGGTTCGATTCCCAGGCTGAGTACAGGTTTTAAAAAAAATGTATGAATACAGTTTTTCTTGTTACTAAAATTGATGACATGGTTCCTAAGAACAGATCTTCGTATGTCTTATAGTTTCAGACTTTCCCATACTGACCGTTCTTAATGTTACACCCTGTATATTCTCCATAATCCCTGAGGGGGTAGACAGAGGAACCACCGACAGGTAGTTCCCACTTTTCGCCGTAAGATTTGGTAGACAAACGTGTTAGGTGGCGAGCCTATCCCCGTCCACAAAACCCTAAGGAAAACATACATTCATATATAACTTCGTTATATCCCTTGCGTGGTAGGCAGAGACAACGGAGCGCCACGAATATCTGTCTTGGCACGCCTTTATTGCTTCCTCTACAGTCATTCGTCGTGTCACACATGCTCGCCGTTGGTGTCGTCTGCTCTGTATATTACAATCTAAGACCACTCTGTCAATCTGATCTCTAAAGGTCAGGCTAGTATGACCCCGGCTATTCTTTCCACTCAAACTTGTATTTTACAAAAACTCCATCACCCAGAGGTTGCCTGGAAGAAATAGCTTAAAGCTATAAGGCCGCCAATTGTATTTTGTATATTTTCTTCTGTACTGTGTGCAATAAAGAATATTTGTAAACTTGCACAGACAACTATTTTTTTTATTTTTTCACTACTAAACCCGTATTTGACCTCCTGATGGTAAGCGACGATGAGGTCGACGATGGAGCATGCGGGTCCAGTAAATGCCTATTCACTCTGGCCTTGAATATCCCAAGGTTTTAGGTTTCGGGAAATACAGACGCCGGCAGGCTGTGTGTAATAGGGAACGAAATGGAAAACCATCGAATAATATCTGCTAAGACTTAAGAGATTCGTTCTATGTCGGTATTTCTGTAGGGACACTGTGTACAGACACAGTGCACACAGTGTTCTACATTGTGAGTTATTATTATGTCAGCAGTTTTAAAAGTCACGCGGCTGCGCCCGCGTTAGGCTGGTCGTGTCTCTACCACCGTCATGTATGGTATACTGTTTGGAAATACAAGTATCGGTTAACAAGTACAGTGTCTCATTGAAAATGACTCCTCGAAGACATACCCTGTCTAGGACGTAGGTATAGACACGTACCGAACTCCTAGGCCAGTAAAGAGGTACAACTCTTATACCTCTAAATTTCCATAGAATATTCACGGCCCTCATAAACGAGGAATACTTACGACTAAAGGAGATTCTTTTTTCCAGATTCAGAGTGCACGTTATCCCTAAACAAAAACTTCGGCCACCCATCGCCAGTATACTTTCAAAATGGGGGCTACCTGGCGCCGAACGCACAAAATGGCGACATTGTGCTGGACCAGACCCAGACCCTGGTGATCGCCTGCCCTGGGGATCAGAGGCATTTGGTGCTCAGCAATGTGACTCAGAGCTTTAACGTCGCGGTGAGTTCGTGTCAAGCAAATACTTAGTTTTTCAGATTACTCTGACCAATGATCTAACCAAATATAACCTATCAGGTCGATCTCGCAATAGACTTTGTGTGGTAATAACTACGTATGACAATATTTTCTCAAAGCTATAGTAAAATTGTGATGCCATCGTGGCATCATATGGCCATTTCAAAATAGCAAACCTAAAAAATCTGATAAGCGTGGCGCGATTCTGAAGGATAAAAAAAGATATGGTGGAAAGGAACGTATCTACATGTTGATTGGCTACGTACCATTGTGTTAGTGGCGCCTCTAGTGGTAAAACATTGCAGGATTATCTTCTATTGACGGAAGCCTAGTTTTTATTCGGAGCTCTTTCTTGTTTACTTACATACTATACATGTTACACAGGTTATACAGGTTTTCGACCTAGTTTGTAAGTCGGAGGTCCTTTTTTTGTGTGCCCTGTAATAAGTAAATAAACTTTTTCATTTTTTTTTTTTTTTCATGCTATCATTATATTTCCTCGGCCGGTCACATCTGTCGCAGAACCGATAACCGCTGGGGTAGACGAGTTCTGGAGTGGAGACCGTGTTTGGGCAAACGTAGTGTAGGACGCCCCCCTGCTGGTGGCTGGCAGCGACTGGATGCGAAGAGCCGAAGATCGGGCTCAATGGCGCGCCCTGGGAGAGGCCTATGTCCAGCAGTGGACTAGAGCAGGCTGCTGATGATGATTATATTTTCCAGAACGCTCATTGCATAACCAACAACACGTTTCGACTGGATCGCTGGATCGGGGAGTTCAAAAACATCAGCTGTAACGCGCAGCCGCAGTTCACTGTCGAGGAGACCAAGGAGAAATGTGCCGGGGAGAACAGGATCTACAGGTGATTGTTTGTTTGTTTCATCATCAGCAGCCCACTCTAGTCCACTGCTGGTCACAGGCAGAGGCTTGCTGCTGCTGCTATTAACTGTTCCTCAAATCTCTTATAACATCGAGTAGCAGACCAAGATTTCGAGATGACTCTACAAACTCTATGTTCTCATTATTTATGTGAATTTGGGGTATTTTGACTCAGACTCATCGGTTACTGAAATGAGATTATTATCCATTTAAAAAGTGATCAAGGGAGAGTTATATACACTATCCCTTGATCACTTTTTAAACTCGCCTCGATTCCGAGTTGAGCACTAAACACTGAAGCTGAATTCACTAAAACTGAATTCAACCGTAGTTAGCGGCGTTTTAATTTATCGAATGACACCCCAGAATCGATGTCATACTCTGTTTTCTTTATACCACCCTATTTCAGAGTTGGCTACAAGGTGCACCGTAAATTCCACACGCTGTACAGTGCATGCTTCGACAAGTATTTGCAGAGCACCCTATATGTGAAGCACCAGCTGTCGCCATCGAGCAAATTCATGCAGACTGGTGGCTCCAGACCTCAGTTCACAGGTAAAAGACACAGTGACGGTGAGGAAAACATTCACCAATAGAATCGCTTCATTTATCACGTCACGAGAAAATGTTGCGCTCCTATTGGTCGAATTTGTTTTCGCTCACGGTCGCTTACGCAACTCTGGTAGACAAAAGCCGCCTCCAGCGCATGTTTTTGATCTACACTCTAACACAGAATATTAAAAAAACAAAAAAAAACTTAACATGTCTGATATATAAATATTGTTTGTCTGTGCACCAGCGTGCGAACCGGAAATGACATATATTGTGAGTACTTCATATTTTATTGTAAGTCAATATTAATAATTATTTATTTATTTCAGTATTGTATAATATTGTTTGATGGATTTTTTGCCTAATAAAGAAATTATATTATTATTAAATGTTTATTTGTTCCGCAGAGGGTAACTTATTCGGCAAGACCCGCATGTCAGAGTTATACAAGACGGCGAACCAGAAAACCAGGCTCAACTCCTTGCTGGGAACTGGCATGGATGAGCAGTACATCACCAAGAATCAGGTAGGTATTTATTAAGCATTTCGCATGCTAGGCTTGCTGAAATAAATTAGATAAAAGGGTGGAAAAATTGCCGTGAGCAGGATTTGAACCAGCGACCTTTCCGTGGTAGACACTTTAGGGACCTGGATATATTTTGGAGTAGCAAAGACACATTTAGATTTACTATACCACAGTGTTTGCCGTCTTTTACTTCTAAATCGTATTCCTCATTGCTGAGGGTCGTGATCATTCTAAGGAATTAATTACATAGAACAACTCTCGTGGCAGATTTAATGGGGTTTGCCATTACCTTCCCCATTTCACACACTGATTATCTCAGTGCGCAGGTTTCCTCACCATGTTTTCCTTCACCGTCAGAGCAGTCGGTAAATGTACGTAAGTCTTTCTAAAAAGCGAAAAACTCATTGGTAGCATGGGAGTCCGACGTCCTAGCCACACCGCCACCGACGCTCTATAGACAGGTTGCTGTCTAAAGACAGCTAAATTACATGGGAACTGTTTTTCATTCTGTCATGCATGTATGGAACTGTGATTGATGATTATTTTTATCACATAATAATAATATTATATACTTATGTCAGCGCAAACAACAAGTGACGTCATAGTGCACGTGCAATGCCCACCTGCACCACCTTGCGACGAAGCAAACACGCAGCAACAGCCGATACCACGTCATGCCGCCCCCCACTACCTGGCCTCTATAAAAGCGGGCGCCCGATCCAAGGTGGCATCATTCACTTGAGACTCGTCGACGAGGCACTCGGACTTGATATTTTATTCGAGAATATTGCATTTCCGAATAATTAACCGTAACTGGTTGCTATCAGGGGACTCTCGTATGGCGGTTACTGTTGAATGCCTAACCGGTGACTAGTGGTTGCTATTGAGACGGTTGACCCGTGGCTAGTTAGTGTCGAGTAACTAGGCAGTAACTATTTCGCTGTTAAATAGCTCTAAAATAAGTTTATTGAATCAATATAGTTAATAAATTATATTTCGCTGGTGTTTTAAAAGCAAAAATAGAACCTGTGGTGAAGACAACCCGGAGAATGATAGCGGGCCATCTATGCCCTTACCGTCAGATCTGACATGTGTTTAACTTTAATGATAATGCTGTATTAGTATTTAAACAGTAAGTTATCTTATCTTTGGATGGGGGCCGGGGATCCCAGCAACACTTCGACCCATTGGGATCTTTTGTGTTCCACCCCTTGTACCTATCCCTTGACCACTTCACCGAATATGTCATTCATGAGCAAGACTATGCGTCTTAGTGGGAGGGATTTGAATTCCCCTGGGTCCGGATAGGCTGAGCCTAGCAGACCCATCCTTTTTGCCGCGAAAGCGTCGCATTCCCATAGGAGATGTGAAACGGTGTCCAGTTGTAACTACTTACAGTAAGTTACTAATCCATCGTCCAATAGGCACACACACCCTTTCACACACTCGTACACAACACACCCTCAAACTCTCACGCCACCACACATTAATCTCACTCAGCCAGCACTTGATTAGCAAGTACTTACATATAGCAGTTAATACTCGTGGTAAAGAAATATTCATAAAAGAAAGGAAGAAAAACATTTATTTAATATTGCATTATGAATGAATGAATGAATGAATGAATACTCTTTATTGCGCAAAATTAGTGTGATACAATGCGTACAAAACGATTATGCATAGGTACATAATTAAAAACATTAAAAGGACACGTGCTCAGCATGTGCTGCGGTCCTACCGGTACGGCAGAACCACAGCGCTGGTTTTCAGCTGATGGAATGTTAATTCTACATTTTTATTCTAAAGTTAACCGCGTTCTATAGGTATACAAGTCGAGTATAAACCAGGAAATCTGTAATTGGCCTTCTTTAAGTTTAATACGTAATTTCATAATTGTTAATATCTGTAGATTTCCCTTATAAATAAAAAATAAAATAAAACGCTTGCTTGCTTAGCGTATGGTTAGTGGCCAACTTATTTGTCAGAGTTGTTCAGGCTGCCCGTAGGCCTCTGACATGGCTTAACGACTGCTGTCGAACGACAACAACCGGGACCGACTGCTTAACGTGCTCTCCGAGGCACGGAGGAGCTCAGATGAAATATGCCACTAGCGGTCACCCATCCAGGTACCGACCGCGCCAACGTCGCTTAACCTGCACGATCACTTTCGGACCGTGCTCGCAACTAGGCTACTAGCTCATAAAACGCTGAAAACTCATAAAACGCTGAAAACTTTCCACCCTTATTCTAATTTATTTAAGAATCAGGTAGATACTTATTTAAAACCTGACCAGGGATATTAAAACCCTCGCCATATTGCGAAATTGTTATATAATGAACGCAGATAACGCAGATTATAAAACTACCAAAGGCGCCTATTGACTGAGTTTTTATATTCCTGGTCAGGATATATACCCTGACCGGGAATATATAAAAAATCACTAGTCACACTGTAGCTGGCTGAATGCAAAGCAAAACGAAAGACAGCCGAAACTGGAAAAACCTATTCTTGGAAGAAATTTTCGCTCGTGGCGGCAGCCGGCAATCTTCTTTCCGTCAAGAGTTGAAAGTGGTAGACCTCGAAGTGCAGGGTAGCCTGGGGAGATATCTACTATGCAATGCAATGTTTGCATTGCGGTGTTCCGGTTTGAAGGATAAGAGAGCCAGCGTAATTACAGCAGCACATGAGGTATTTCATCAATCCTCAGGTAAACAGCGCATCAAAAACCCTCTAATACCATTATAGAGATGATGTATATGGGCGACAGTGACCATTTACCATCAGATTACCAGTTTGCTCGTCTGCTTACTTTATAAGTTAAAGTTTTTCCCTTGACTTTGCTGCAGAATAAAAACGTGTTTCTACAATATCTCCAGTTTATTTGGTATTACGATCAGTCTCAACATCTGGCGACCGTGAATAAACAAATTAGTTAAAGCTAACGTATAACGATATACGAACAATGTCACTGGAAACTATAAAAACTCGCCAAGAAATCGATTCGCAGTGCTTTCACTCGCACGCTGAATTGTTAGCGGAAAACGCCAATCAGCTGGATGGCTATGACTTGGCCACAAAATTGGTTTCAGTTTCTAACACGCGGCCACCTCGCGCCACGGGCAGACTTTCCGCTGCGCGCCACGCAGCGAGCTTCGTTCCACTACGTGAATACAGCGCCGCAATGGAGACGCGGCAATGCTGGAGACTGGGCTGCGTTGGAAGATGTAAGTTTTTCCGATTCTCGGCCACCTTACACATTCAAAATACAGCAAAAATAAGTCGAGACAAAGTTTTATTATAAGTACTTGGTTACACACACCTCTTACAAATAAATACAAATATTTATTAGTGTACACTGAGAGATATTTTATTCCAAAAATTACAAAATGATTATGCAATTGCCGCGAAAACTGAAAAAAATTATTTCTTATATAATATAATATTTATTACAAAAATTTAGTATTGACTAAATTTAATTTCAACAAACGGGTTTTAATAATTCACAAAATAACATGCCAATGATAATATTTACAAATAAAATTAATATAAACAACGGTGCTTAATTTTCTTTTTGAAACTACTAATTTGATATTAGTTATTTCTAGTATGTGGTGTTTTTAATTCCAACTAAGCATGTTTTGCATTTTTTACAACAAAAAAAACTAAAATCAACAGAAGTTTTTGTAATTCAAACAATTTTTTAACCTTTTTCATATTAATCGGTTTTGTAATTTTTACAAGCGTTTTGCAATATCAACTAAAGTTGTTTAGTTTCTATTAAAAGCTTTGTATTTCTAACAAATAGTGTATTTTTCCCCAATTAATCGATTTTGTTGTTTTACAAGCATTTCGAATGTCAACAAAATTTCTTTAATTTCTATTACACGTTTTGTATTTCTAACAAAACGTGTTTTGTGTCTCCCGAATGTGGTATAAAGAATCGGTTTTGTTGTTTTTACAAGCGTTTTGCAATATCTAAAGAAGTTCTCTAAAAGTTCTAATAAATACTTTGTACTTACAACAAAATGTGTTTTGTTTTCCCGATTACGAAATTATGTAGGTTTTACGAACATTTTGTAGTATCAACAGAAGTTCTTTAGTTTCAGCTAACCGCATTTTTATCCAATGAATCGTGTGTTGTTATTCTTAGTTTCATTTTTTATACCAACAAAAGTTTTTAAAATTATATACGTTTATTTTTAAATTTCTAGTTTATTTTGCAATAACGACAAGACTTTTTGTTATTCCTTAAAGAAATGTCATGAAGTCAGTGTTGCCAGCTTATAAGACTTGCCACCGTTGAGAGGTAATTCTGTCATTGCAAGTGACTAAAAATTTAATACAACCTATAACATAGGTACCTACTATATTGGCCTTCGCGGTTACCAGTCCCCCCGGGTAGCCTCTCTTACCAACTGGCACAATCTGCCGAGATCGAACGAGACGGGTATTAAAAGGGACGTGGACGTCCACGATACTATCGTCCACGTCCACGATTAACGCTTTTATAATTTACCTATCGGTAGATGGGAAGTGGGGCTCCGGATCGTTCCTGATGCAAAGGTTGGCCGTAGCGAACCAGCGCGGTAACGCCGCAAGCGTTATGGGCACCTTTGCATCGGGAGCGGCAAGGGGGGAGGTTTATATTTGATTTGACATTGTATGTTATAATATAATTATATTTAGTGACTATTTATATTAAATGATTAATAAAGTGTTATAAATGAGATTTATATTGTAGAATTAAGCCTGTCTGAATTTAAAAATAAACTATATAAATTGCTCTTAGAAAAATGTTATTACAAATTGACTGACTTCCTTGGTGATAAGCTGTGACATCATCAAAAATTAATTAATGTTGACATTTGTTAATTCTTGTAAAAATTTTGATGTTTTTGTTATGTTACCTTTATTATTATTTTACTAATTTATTACGATTGATTATTTTATTGATGATAATAATTTATGATTGATTAACTTATTAATTGAACAAAAATTTGTACACTTTCGGGCAGAATATGGTGATACTGAAACACAATGTAACATCTGCATTACCCATATTTACAAATAAATGATATTTCTATTTCAGGGTCTCCGCCGCCGCGTTCTGTCCTACAACTCTCCTCTGATAATCTACACGGGAACCTACGGGATCGTAACGCTGGAGAGCCGCGATGGCCGACAAGAGGAGATCTACTTAGACACAGACGCGAATAACAACAACATTGTTCCAGTGCCTTTGTACTTTTATAAGGTAGGTACGATAATGGGTTCGATTCCTGAGTGACCGTCAAATTCTATATCATGACATCATACTGGCGGGATCACAGTATTATATACTTAGATGGTAGGTACTAGTACAGTAGCGTTGTAGCTGGATACATGTACCTTCAGTACATGTATCCAGCTACAACGCTACAACAAACACATACAAATGTACACACCCTTTCACTCTCTTCTACACACGTTCACACCAAAACTTATATCTCCCAAAAAGCTTTATTTTAAAATACGGTATCTGTAATTGGCAGTATGTTTTGTTAATGGACTTTTTTGTTTCCTGGGATGTGAACCTTCACGTTCTGTAACTTGGTCCTGCCATCTTGACGGTCACCGATAATCGTTAAACGAAACATCCCGGTCACTCGTACACAAACCTATAATAAGAAGCTATAAACATACTGCCAATTATAGATTATTTTAAAATAAAGCTTAAAGGGAGAAATAAGTTTTGGTGTGTGTATATGGATGTGTTTATTGGAAACGTGTGAGCGTGTTTGTGTAGAAGAGAGTGAAAGGGTGTGTATTTTTGTATGTGTTTCATCATCAGCAGCCTACTCTAGTCCACTGCTGGACATAGGCCTCTCCCAGGGCGCGCCATTGAGCCCGATCTTCGGCTCTTCTCATCCAGTCGCTGCCAGCCACCTTGCGCAGATCGTCCGCTACCGTGACCAGGAATAGTGGGGCGGCCGGGAACTGGTGGCCGTTTCCTTTTTGTGCTATCCATGGGAGGAAATGTCATAATCGCCACGCTAGGCCTGCGGGTTGGCGATCGCAGTAGCCGGGTCGCTTGCCCCGATGATGCTGCTGCCCGTCATCGTGCTTCTGGTATTTTGACCCAGCCAGAATTTGAGTGGTTATACCGCCACTAGTCGGTCGCCAGGGACTCGTTCGTTAATCGGCAGGATGCACCACGTGCAGGTGAGTTTGACATTTGGAGGTCTAGATGTTGGTGACCCCTTACATCCCAGTAGGTTGTATGTGTTTGTTCGAGTCTTTACTACATGTATCCAGCTACTGTACTAGTACCGTCTACTTTCTATATATAATGTGCTTTTAATGTTTTCTTAAAGTTAATTCTATTTAGGTAAATGTCTCATCATCTGGCAAACTATTTACTATTTATTACACAGTTTTCTCAATCTTTAACATCGCTTTTTTTGTTCTAATTCAATAACTTTATATTGCTCTTCTTTTAATATAGCTAATTTAGTCTTATGTACTGGTAATAATGTACAACATAGAAATAATCTTGGCAATATTTACTTTTGATATTTTTTCTATATATAATACGTTTTGTACGTTCTTCCATAACTACATATGGCATAATCAATCACAGAATCCGCTAGTGTTAACCGTGTGCCTCATGTGCCGGTAATTACGCTGGCTCTGTACCCTTGAAACCGAAACGCAGAAAAGTATTTCTGCTTTGCGACAGGTGGTACCAACCCAGGCGATCCTGCGTATCTACCTGTATGTAGGTAGCATTATTGCTTAGAGCGATCTCTTTCAGGCAACCTCTGAAGATAAATGGAGATATATGAGCGTCGGTGGCCTAGTGGCTAGGACACCGGACTCCCATGCGAGAGGTCCGGATTCGAAACCGTGCAGTGCCATGTACCAATGAGTTTTTCGTATTTTTCGAAGACTTGCGTACATTTATCGACTGCTCTGACGGTGAAGGAAAACATCGTGAGAAAACCTGCACACTGAGGTGACCAGTGTGTAAAATGGGGTAGGCACAAAAGATTCTCAAGGGTCGAAGTGCCGCTGGGGTTGTTCCCGGCATAAGTGTATCATAACATAAGTGGACATAGTTTTTTTTATTGTAACTATATCTTTTCAGGTAGTCTACGACCCCCGTCGGAAGAAGGCTGCGGCATTCATCTCGATAAACTCCTCCTATTACAACAACACGGCGATCAAAAGGCTGTCATTTTGTAGCGACATTTGCTACGGCAGTTCCAACTACGCATGGCTGAGGTGGCGAAACGATGGCCATCACAGCTTCTGCTGTGAATACGAACAGTTTGTCGATAAGATCGATAGTCTGCCCGCTTTGGATGTTCAAGGACTGTTTTATTAGGAAAATTTCGAATTCTAAGGACATTAAGGCTAGGACTACATAAGGTTCCAACGACGATTGTTTAGTTCGCTTCATCCAATCAGGAAGCGCAGATTTCAAGTGGGAGGAGGGCGGGAGCCAAGGACCTTTAAACCACTGGACCCGAAATGTACTTCATAATGTATGAAAACTCGTTCAACTGGTTTTTGGGGGGAGGGAATGCACACATAACTCCGACCTGTGGGATGGCTCAGCTAAGTACCAACTGGCTGCTCTTGACTCAGTGGAGAAACGCGCTAAGCGCCTTATAGGTGACGAATCGCTGGTGGAAGCTAGACTGCAAAGTCTGGAACATCGGCGCAAGGTCGCCTGTCTATCGGTATTTTATAGGATACATTTCGGAGAGTGCGCATCGGAATTGCACGACCTAATTCCAGCATCTCCATTCCGCCTTCGGACTACCAGGCGCGGGGAGGGGTTCCATCCTTATGTTGTTGATATCCCATCTGCTCGCACGAAGCGATTTGCTTCTTCGTTCATTATGCGAACGGCTAAGGAATGGAACAGCCTGCCGGCGTCTGTATTTCCCGAAACCTACAACCTTGGGATCTTCAAGGCCGGAGTGAATAGGCATTTACTGGACCCGCATGCACCATCGTCGACCTCATCGTCGCTTACCATCAGGCGAGATCGAGGTCAAATGCGGGTTTAGAAGTAAATAAAAAAAAATAAAAAAAATATTTATATAAATATTCTACACGGCTGCAGTATCGTACATCATTACGCTCTACTACGCGCAAAGATTTTCCATGTGTGCACTATTGTGGCGCTTGTAGCGTGTATGGCACTCTCTCTTTCTGTTTACTATTACTATGACATTAGCGATGCACTACATTGAAGAAGATCTGGCACTAGAGATGATATAATGCGACCGGTTTACGAAGTTCGTAGTTAGTAGGCTTACGTATGGACTCAGTTCAACTTTTCATAATATAGCGTTTATTACGCTAATAGAAATTTTATGAAAAAGCATATAAAAACGAAAAAATCTAGCTTACACGTGGAATGAAACACTACTCTTCCCTTTGCTATAACTTTGGCACCATTTGACACAACATTTAACCGTTTTATAGGATTTGTAGCATGTCGTTTCACGTCGAATGTCTATGCCGAACTAACAGAGACGTTTCGTAACTCCGGTCAAATATTCAGAGTTGGACGGCGAATTACGATTCAAGGTCGGCTAGCGGGGTAAGGGCGAGAACCGTAAGTGTTCCTGGTCCAGTGGTTAAAAGATCCGGGAGCGCATGTGATTGGTTGCAGCGTGCCGAATCGGGGCTTGAACCGGACGCGTGTAGTCCAGGCCATATAATATAAAAATGTATTTATAGCATTGACAGCCCATTTCTGCCCAATACAGGGCATAAGCGTTCTTCCTTACGTGCTGTTAAATACACACATCATATTTTAGAATTTAGACACGAGTCCAAAATAAATCGACAAACCTATATTATTGAGATTATAACCTAGAGATAAGAAATAATAACCTACCATTACATACGGGCGTAACGCATAGGAAAGAACGCGCGGCGGGCTACGGCAGCTGGAACTACGCTTGGCTGAGGTGGCGAAACAACAGCACTCATATAACTTCTTCTGTGAATACGAATGACTATAAGTTTGATAGTAAAATAAAAGTTAAATACACTCTATTGCACAAATATAAAACAACAAACAAAAGATAGAAAAGGAAATAGTGAAGTACAATTTAGGCGGCCTTATACATATTCTCACGACTCTGTTATTGAGAGAGTTATGGCCGACCGAGGTGTTTGAACGAGTAGTCTTCAGTTGCAAGTCATTATTGTGCCGGGCTCTTTGTGTAGTGTTCACATTGAAGAGTCTGGGCAAGTCCGGGCAGTTATACTTGGCTAGTTGGCAACGAATCGTCGGAAAAAATTCTAAAATATATGACAAGACAATGGATAAACGAATCTAAATTGATCCAATTATGGTCTGTATACGGCGAACGTCACAGAACAAACAATTTTGCGGAGGGTTGGCATCATGGTTTGAATAAAAGGGTCGGTAGGAAACAGCCCAAGAGATTATAATGCATTTGTTGATATCCCATCTGCTCGCCCCACCCGATAGTAGTTCACACACAGCACCTACATACCGCCCGCGCCGGCGCGGGCGGCGACCCGCTTCTGGCGCTTACACGCGCTATCGGCGTATTCCAGGCCGCTTCTCTCCCCCCTCATTACAATCAAGTGTCTCTCAGGTTTTCAGGAAGAAGAAATGAAATATATTATGCCATTCTCAAATGTATATTTTACTATTTAACCTTTGTACATATGTGGTTAAAATAAACTTTGTATCCTAAGCTAGTGTCTTTTATTTTGAGATTACATTTATAGTTATTTACCATATAAATAGAATACATCCCTGTACATAATTAAGTAAATAATTAAATTAAATAATTAAGTCTTCTCGCCCACATCCTAGAAAAGGAGATATGACATTTTACAATAAGCCATATTGAATTTAAACATTGCATATTGATTGTGGACATCAAATAAACAATATCTTTCTCTTGACAAACTTCATAAAACTCGTAGAAACAGAGTTAGTTGATTATTATTTTTGGGAATCAAAGAGGCTACAGTGACTATCGAATTTCGAACTGTATGCAAACGTTGAGTCCAAGCTCGCCCGCGCCACGGGCAGGCCTGGCACAGCCGAGTCCCTTTTCTTAGAATATTTTGTACCTTTCATTTCCCTACACACGTCACGTGCCACAACTTAAGTACAAAATTCTAGATATAAAATTAATCTCATCATTGCTTGCTTGCTTATCGTATGGTCAGTGGCCAACCTATTTGTCAGAGTTGACATGGCTTAACGACTGCTGTCGAACGACAACAACCGGGACCGACTGCTTAACGTGCTTTCCGAGGCACGGAGGAGCTCAGATGAAATATGCCACTAGCGGTCACCCATCCAGGTACCGACCGCGCCAACGTCGCTTAACCTGCACGATCACTTCGGACCGTGCTCGCAACTAGGCTTAGTAGCGTTTTTTGAGCTAGTGCTCAAAAAACGCTGAAAACTCATAAAACGGTGAAAACTTTCCACCCTTCTTCTAATTTATTTAAAAATCAGGTAGATACTTATTTAAAACCTGACCTGACAGTCGAAACTGAAAAAACCTATGCTTGGAGGAAATTGGAGGCAAGCCGGCAAATTTCTTTCCTTCCAAGAGTTCAAAGTGGTAGACCTCGAAGTGCAGGGTTGCTTGGGGAGATATCTGCTATCCTCTTTTCTATTTCTGCCGCAAAACAGCAATGTTTGCATTGCTGTGTTCCGGTTTGAAGGATAAGAGAGCCAGCGTAATTACAGCAGCACATGAGGTATTTCATCAGTCCTCAGGTAATCGGCGCATCAAAAATCCTCTAATACCAATTATAGAGATGATGTCTATGGGCAACAGTGACCATTTACCATCACTTTCGGACCGTGCTCGCAACTAGGCTACGAGCTCTCATCATTAAACCGAGGCATTGCACACACTAGTGCTGCCAATCGAATAAAAATCGTATCAATAATTAAGGCATTTAAAAATAATAATTAAAATTAGTTTTGTTTTCTAATATTGAATAATGTAAGGGATGTAAGGGGGGTCACCAACATCTAGACCTCCAAATGTCAAACTCACCTGCACGTGGTGCATCCTGCCGATTAGCGAACGAGTCCCTGGCGACCGACTAGTGGCGGTATAACCACTCAAATTCTGGCTGGGTCAAAATACCAGAAGCACGATGACGGGCAGCAGCGTCATCGGGGCAAGCGACCCGGCTACTGCGATCGCCAACCCGCAGGCCTAGCGTGGCGATTATGGCATCACCTCCTATGGACAGCGCAATTTTGTGGGACACCTGACTGGATGAGAAGAGCCGAAGATCGGGCTCAATGGCGCGCCCTGGGAGAGGCCTATGTCCAGCAGTGGACTAGAATAGGCTGCTGATGATGATGATATTGAAACAATAAGACACAAAAAGCGAAACTGTGACCACTTTTGGCAGTCTCGTTTTTGTGTTTCTTCGTTCATTCGTGGTACCTTAATACCAGATACTTTTAAAAACAATGTCTTACTTATTTGATATGATTCTTTTTCGATTGGCGACGCTAGTGTGCGCAATACCTCGTCTTAAGGTCTAAAATCTCGAATTAGTGTCCGACCGTAGGTCGATTTCTGGCCGAAGCCGATTATTCGGCTATCGGCACAACCTTCGGCCGAAGTCGAAGGTTTAAAAGCTCTAGGAATTTTGTTCAAGATTGGATACAAGCTAATTTAAATGATTTGATTTTAAAATTGAAGGTTAATCGACTGTATAAAATAATATAGAAAGGTCATTTTAATCTTCTCTAGAAGTTGATCTAGTGGTAATCAAAATTACCTTGGTATTTGTGAAAAATTCGTTCGAATACGTCGTTTGTTAGGAACCTTCGGTTCCGGCCAAAACTTCGGCCCATTTTGGCCGAAGCCGTAGGTGGTTTTTTTGGCCGAAGGTGGCCAAAGCCGAAGCTTCGGTCGGACACTATCTCGAATTAATAAACGATCTTAAAGGAGATTGGGTATTTTGTCCCAAAACGGTGTAACTGTGTAACACATAAGTAATATTACATCAAATGAAAGCCCTGACGAAGCCCTTCAAATAATTTCATGGTGGCAAAGTTATAACTGGACGTCGGAGAGAAACATCTCTAAACATCTCATCTCATCTCTAAACATATTCTTTATAACTTTGTTAGAGCTTTCAATTGATATCATTTATAGTCTATCCGAGTTAAGAAAATAGTGAGTCATCGCTGTCGTCCGGCCTAGCCACGCCCCCTGACCAATCACGGAGCAGCAAATTAGAAAGCCAAGTTCACATTGACCAGTTCAAGGCAGACCCTCGTACGAAACGGTCGTGTCCTTTGTGCATTACAATACATTTTAAAATGAACACCTCATCTATTCGTAAAAATGAAAGTGGATCGATAATTCATAGCGGAGAAAGACGAGTAATTTACAATGTTTTTAAGTTGTTTGAATTTTTATTCGACTGTGACAAAACCTTTACCCTGCAGTTGCACTGATGACTCACTATTTTCTTAACCCGAATTGACTATAGTGCGTTACAACACTTTGACTATAGGTAAACCGCGTAACAGGCGTATCGTCGGCGCGGGGGACGGCGTGGCCTGCCGCCCGCTCGCCCTGGCGCGCAGGCGATACGCCTTTTATGCGGTTTACCTGCAGCTTCCATAATGAAGTGCCCATTAGCCTTTTTGTACTCGTATTTATGAAAAAGAAAAATAGATTTTGTTTAAAGATTTTAGACTAATAAACAGATCAATTTGTAAATAGTTTGAAAGCACTTTAATTAGCAGCATCTCTACCTTTAAGAATAGCAGTCAACGCCTGTCTGTCTCTCTTATTCTCACACGCCGATGTCACTAAAGCTAACAAATGTTTAACAGAATACTCTGTCCGTTCCACTATGAATTCCTCTAACCCTTTCCGGGGTAAATAATAAGCTTTCACATACCGATCCACATAATCCTGGTACGGCACTGGTTTTAAACCGGATATCTTCTCTAATTTCACGAATAACTGTCTATAATCTAATTGCATAAGTCCCCTACCACCGTTGGAACACTTCGTTGCATTCGAAAAGCCTTCCACTAACAAATGAACTATGAATTTCGACACCATTGACCACACTGCGTTTAACACTTCCGAATTTAACGACACTTTTGTAGATATGTTCTCTAAACGGAGAGCGAACACTTGAATTTTCCTGGTAATCATGTCTACGTATGGACTGTGTTCCACGGCCACATTTTTCACGTCCCATTTCACTTGAGACATGGCTATTAGAGCTTGTCGAGCATCCACGGCTTTGGATGCTGAACACATGTATACGGGCATTCTTAGATCTGTGACAACGGCTAAAGTGTTATCTCGGAAATGTTCTAGTATCATCTTCTGGTGTGATGCTACTATGGACTCCAAGTATGGTTGGAGTATATCGTACTGCTTTGCTAAGAATATAACACTTTCGACAGCTACTATTCTTTCTGATAGTCCATGTAGATTATCATCCGATGACATATCTAAATGCTGAGGTATTTCTGGGCAAAGAAAGGTCTTCGTATCGCCCTCACCAATGTTTGCCGTTGAATCTATACTATTTGATATCCTCTTCAGTACCAAATTCAACTTTGTTGTGTATAAAGTCGTAGAAGCCACATCTAAATCAGATGTGAAGAACAGATGGACTGTATAGAAATAGTAATCGAATAGTTGATTCATCAGCATTACTACTTCCAGAGATATCTGTGGTAAATAACGACATATTTGAAGATACTGTCCGCAGTTTCGTAAGACAGATAATGTAGTATTAGTAACTATTACACTGTCCTTTATTTTCGATGGACTTTCGACTACTTTTTCCGTATTGGAGTAGTCATTTCTGTCGTATTCATCAACGAATTCACGTTTTAGTTCATCAGGCTCGTCGTCGGATTCGTCACTTGGGTCCAGCTCCGGTTCCAGACCGAAAATGTCGTCGTTTGTGATGTTTTCATTTCTAAACATTTCAAACGGTGTATTTTTCGTTTTTTCGTTGAAATATTTCGCGATGTACACACTGTCTTCTTGGGAAATAGATGAGGCTGCATCTGATAAAGCTTTGACCATTGATTGCTCAGATTTCAAAGGATTTAAATACTTTTTGAACTGTTTAAACTCTTGCAAGTTTAACAAATTGAATGTCGATTTGACAGGGCACTGCTCCCAGCCTTCGTTTTCTAAGAACAACTTCAATTCTTCCAATCTCCCTCTGTGATAATTCTTTATGTACGAAACACTTTGCGTTTTAATAAAATCTTGGAGAATATCTGACTTATCACCGCAGAAAACCTCGGCAACCTGGGTCAACTTCCTCAATATCCCAAGCATCTGAATGAACTTCTCAAATGGATACTCCTCAAGGCCGGAATTCTTCAAAAACGTAGACACTTTCGCCTGAACGTCATTCCAGATTCTTACCAAACCCGCTTTTAACTTCTGCCTAATATACTCCCTACTCACATTAATTTCTATCTCCAAAACGTTGTTGGAACTCGGTATTATTTCTTCCTCATCGTGTTTAGAATGCCAATTTACGAGTAAATAGTAACTTCTCATAATTAAGAACAAGTTTTCACACAGATTTAACAAGCAGATAGGAGCCTTTGTTGTCGGCACGGCTTGGCACATATCTTGAAATTTCATTTCTATTGTCACTTCAACGTAAGGTTTAACAGCTTCTACTGAAGCTTCATTCACGGCTGATGAATAATGCATATGCAATTGCTCCATTGCCGTTTGAGTCTTACCCAAAAGAGTATATGCTTTCCGTAGCTTCCTGAAGGTATTTTCATTAAAATTGTAGCAAATACTGGCTAAAACCGAATCGAGTTTCTCCTCTGTCATATATAACGTGTCCTGCAGTCTCACAGCCAAATCTGCTATACACGTGTACTCCTTATGATTTGCAGCTGCCTTTCTGCTTTTTAGAATCAATTCTATCGCTTCAAAATATTCCTTTTTACTTAATAACTCAGCGACGTCCTTCTCGACGCTTCTTAAACTCCTTAGGAGCTCCAGAGACTTGAGAACGGAGCGTATTATCTGTCTCTTTCTGAAATTAGCGAGAATGACAAAGGTGGAGATAGTTAGGTGGTTGGATGCGGTCCGTAGGTGCTCCCTGGCTTGTCTACAGGTTTCTAATGTCTGTGAGAGTTGCTCGCGAATGTTCTGGATCTCCGCGAATTCGCGGTCGCAGTTGTCACGTTGTTGGGAGATGAGGTGCAGCGCTTTGCCTGACACTACCTGTGAATTGTTCAAAATTATCAGGATTATTAATAGGTATATAAAATTATCAGGATTTTTAATAGGTATATAAAATTATCAGGATTCTTAATAGGTATATAAAATTTTAATTTTATTGTATTGTATTTGACGTGGCGACGGTCATTTATGGAAACCTACTACTTGGAAGCAGTATTTGGAACGTGAATTTTCCTTTGATTTTCTATACTAGCCTCGACGGAAATTGCTATATACAGGCTGTAACATTAAGAACGGTCAGTATGGGAAAGTCTGAAACTATAAGACATACGAAGATCTGTTCTTAGGAACCATGTCATCAATTTTAGTAACAAGAAAAACTGTATTCATACATTTAAAAAAAAAACTGTACTCAGCCTGGGAATCGAACCCGGTTGTTTTGACAAAAAATCCAACACCATTTCTATTTAGATATCGATTACGTTAAGGATGAAGCGTACCAAACAAGCTACGACACAATTGAAGACCTAGAGACCAGCAGCCATAGAGACAATTTTAACGCAAATTCACCACCTGAAGATACAAAATTCAATAGTAAGATCGTTACCTAAACGAGTTGAATGTTGTATTTTACAAAATGGTAGTCATTTCGAACACCTACTAAAATAAATTAAAAGATATGGAAACAATGCGTTTTATTAATTTTAAACATCACGTTTCATACTAACATTTATTCCTTAAGACCTACACAATCGATATCTAAATAGAAATAGTGTTGGATTTTTTTTCAAAACAACCGGGTTCGATTCCCAGGCGGAGTACAGGTTTTTTTAAAAATGTATGAATACAGTGTTTCTTGTTACTAAAATTGATGACATGGTTCCTAAGAACAGATGTTCGTATGTCTTATAGTTTCAGACTTTCCCATACTGACCGTTCTTAATGTTACACCCTATATATATATATATATATATATATATACAGGGTATGTTAGAATGGCAACATAGCGCTATCATGTAGAGCAATAATAAAATATATAAAATAATATTTGAATAGTAAATTATAGTCAAGACGACATGATACTACACTATTATATTGTACTAATTCTATTGTACTAATTTTAATTATAATTCCACCATAGTTACACTACACATAGCTACATGATAGTTTCATGTTATAATTGGATCATCTCAAAACGGCAAATGGACTAAGGTCAGTCTAGTTACCAACCTTCTCACAATGGCTATAATAATGCGATAATAAGAACTACCTACGTGATGTGTTTGGTACTGGTTATTCATAGTAGGTAAGAGTAACCTCAGGTTTAGTGAATTACCTACGTAATTAATGAAGTACCTACATTTGATTTAATAAGTCATGTGTAGTTAATATTACCAAGCACTACCAATGTACTATTGATTAAATGTAACTGCAATGGAAATGTCAGTCAGTGACTATGCAAAATAATAATATACTGCATTTATTTAGTTATTCATTCTAAGTTAGCAAGTAACATTTACTGACAATATACTGTAATGGCGAGGGTGGCATTGCTAATTGTAAAACTATCCTGCCTGAGACTGTTAGGTAATATTTAATATATATTATAAGGGATAGTTTTTAAGAGAAAACAAGAAGAATCACACTTTGATATATCATTACTGTATTCATATAAATCATCAGTGTCAGACAAATATCAGAGGAACACACTTATCAAAGGCATCTTAGCTACGACATCAAAGTAATACAATTCAATACTCATCTTTTGTATTATACAGCACAGCAGTCATAATTTATATACAAATCACACTGGTGTCGATAGAACAAACTTAGACTTGGACAGCATGGCAGAAGTATATACGTTTTTACACTAGAGGCACATCGCAGACTGAACCCCCATCTTGGGCGTTGGCTTGTATTTATATAAAAATGTCGCCATGCTGTCGATTCCGACTACCGTACAATGTTTTAAACACTATTTCACTTTAGGGCTATTACATTGTAATGGACACATTAATTAATCTATTGTTAATTATATTGGATATTTATCAACGTGTTTTATAACATTAACTTATAATTTAAAGCTAAGTCTAATAATACCATCGTGGTATATATATTCCGTTATTTATTTAGTGTATCATTAGGGAGTGATCCCTGGACTCATGGGATGCCTGACAATCAGCGCCGCAGTGCTAACTCCGCTCCGGCAACAGGCTGAGGCAGTCCCCTTTTCCCGATGCTGCACACCACCTTCATCAAACTTAATTACCTTTGCTTATTTATTTGTGGAATATATTTGTTTAATATTATTTTTGTCTTCTGTACCTAATTATTTGTATGTGTGTATCGGAACTAAATAATCTTTCTTTCTTTCTTTTTTATATATCGGTCTTTTCCAGAACTATACAACTTTAACTGCAAATCGTATTCTGATAACACCACGATAACACACGAGCGGACCGATCGATCGTTGGCTTGACCGAAACATAACGTAAATCGAATGGTTCGTGATTAGCACAGTAACATACGAAAAACGTCAATACAAAACATTATCTCCTATTCGACTGAGTAGTCATATCGTGGAATGGATTATTTGAGCAAGTTGAGAATGTTGAAACAATTCAAGACTGGACAGCCAGTATGAAACTTTTATACAGACTAAACAGTATTGGCTATCTGCCTGATATGAAGTTGTAAGAAAGATAAACCAAACCCTTAATAACCCTTTATTTATAAAAGATAAAAATAAAATAGAACCTAGGTTAAACCGTTTAGACCTATTTGTCGTGAAATTCTTGTTCAAGTGTATAATTTTAAAATGAGAATGATTTCATCACCATCACGTTCAAATAAATTGCGTTTGTGCATCTTCAGCTTTTATATATATTTGATCAAATTCCTGCGCCCTGACATACATGCATTTTTTGACAATTCGGCATTAACTGTAAATTTTTTGCATATAAATAAAGAACGCTAACGTTGCGTAAAGGTATGTGGTATTTATAATTAAAAATAATTATAAAATTAATAACACATTTTAGTTTATATTGTGAGTATGTAATTATGTGTTGTATTAGTTCCCTTTCTATCCTATCTTTTTATTTACCTGTTGCTGCCGCTTGAGCTTCGTGAACATTTCCTCGATGGCCTCACACGTGAGCGGCGGGGGCGCGTGCTCGAGCACGTAACGACCCGCGTCGAACTCCGACGGTGGGGAGAAGTACACATTCTCTATCTCTCGGAGTACCTGCAAACACATACTAGGGTTGATGAGAATGTCATTGAGAGGAAGTCCTCGTCCTCTCAATAGCACCCTGAGCGATGTGAATATACATTCTCTATCTCACGGAGTACCTACGAGCAGAAAGTGGGGTTGATGATAAATGTAATAAAATAAAAATGATAATGTCTTTAAGAGGACGAGGATGCGGAAAATGCTAATTACCATATCCTCATTCTCAAGAATATGGTCCAGAAAATTTCTTATCAGTATTCTCAAAAATAATGTTCCCATATACCCTCATAAAAATGTAAGTGTTGTTGACGAGGGTTCTGCTATCATAATAAATATTTTTCATCTTATAAAAATGCCAATTTGATTTTTTCTCAAAAACCATAAAAGTCTCTAACTTCATTTTATTTTCGTGGAATACATACGTCTTCTATCAGTACCTACTAATTATTTCAGATTTTTCGTCGTTAAAAAAGAATAAGTACTGTAAGACGTTTCAGTACATGTTTTTAGGTGTCAGCGGGGCATTGAAGAGCGAGGGATGTGTACGGGCCGCTGCACTGTGTAGTGGAGGACATGTCCTGCTCCCTCGCTCACCAACATCCTGTTAACACCTAAAAACCAAACTAAAACACGATTTCACACCTATATTCAGATGGGTCATAATGCACACTCTATCTAGGGAGTTACAGCCAATTGCTTTTGTGTTCGATTCAGTGGTTACCGTAATTTGAAGCGGTTAATTCCATAAAATTATCACAACTCTCATCAATGCAATCAGAATAAAACTAAAAAGGTAGGTAATACCTCAAGGTCAGCGGCAGAATGTGCAGCACTGAGGGATCGAGAGTTGACTCCGGGAGGACCGTGCCGGTTCTCCACTCCATCCTCCCCTGACATCATGGCTGACACTACAACGTTTCATGGAAATTAGTCTGAAGTACCGTACCTACTATCCAGGCAATACATGGTTGTATTTTGCGACTTAGATTAAACTTGATAAGACCCAGAGTAAATACTGACCTGTAGCGATAAGACCGACTAAATATTTACAGTATCACTTCGGAATATTTGTTTCAGATTAACAAAAAGCATCACAATACCGAAAGACTAGGGAGTACAAACATTTTTCACTGTTTTCACAAATCAACAAGGTTACTAATTAGCGATAACAATTCGTATTTTTGTAAAGAAAATTAGGGACATTTTAGCTAGGTACTTCATATGCGTTATTTAGATTTTGGAGACAAAAACGTAACAATTAAAAACAAGGTAAAAACAACGTCAGATCATAATTCTTGTGCAACATAATCTGTGATCTCTTTTTTTTAATGGCAATTGGTGATCTTTTTAGGCCGATATAATTTTAAAGTAAAACAATAGAGTAACAATCATTTACTATGGTTTCTACGGCTATGGATACAAGGCTATTGGGCCAATATATTTTGGATATTCTATCTTGTCTACTTCTTTTTTTAAATTTCATAAGCCGATTTGTCAAATGTAGTGATTCAAACAGAATAGTTAGATCACAACTACTGGAAACTCTTGAGCATAGATATAAATATATTTTTTATTTGTCCGAACCATAGACAGTTTTGTGTTTGAACCATAGACAATAACCATAAACAATTCTACTTTAAAATTATAGCGCCGTTATTTTTTTCTGGCAAATTCGGCAATGAATGACACGTTCGTTTCATCAATGTTTATTTATTTTGGTTTCACCATATTTTCACACTTGGTTAATAAGTTTTTATCTAGATAAGTTAATAGAACAAAATTGTTCTACTAAATAGTAAGCGAAAATGGACAAAATAATTAAATCGGAAATATAAAATATTTAAAATTAATAAAATATTAATAATGATACGAACAATCAGGAATGGAACAGCCTGCCGGCGTCTGTATTTTCCGAAACCTACAACCTTGGGATCTTCAAGGCCAGAGTGAATAGGCATTTACTGGACCCGCGTGCTCCATCGTCGACCTCATCGTCGCTTACCATCAGGCGAGATCGAGGTCAAATGCGGGTTTAGTTATACATAAAAAAAAAAAAAAAAAAAAAATGTGTTGCCATACTAACAATAGATTTTACTTATAAATTCATAAACTTCCAATCTTATGAAAAATACAAATACAATACAATAGCTTGAAAATAACTAAATTGTAATATATTTTTTTTAAATGTGTAGTGTTACACTACAATTTACAACAATTTTCTAAATTTTTGGACAAGGCTGAATGAGAAATATCCATTAACACTGATTGATCACATTCAATTTCAAAATTAAAAAAAGTAGTTCTTGACGTCATGCGATTGCAAACGATGAGTATTTAGCGCTTGTGATTTGGTTATTTGAGGACGATTTTAGTGGACATTGATGTTTTTAGTGAAATAGCAAAAATGGAGACTGAACGAATGATAGAAGACACGACACCACCTCAGGTATGCCTAGAAAATTGTAATTGGGGCATTCCAGTAATGTCATGGCTGCTCCGCCATATTTGGTCCCAATCGTAAAAGGTTTCGATTATTTTGTGTTATTACAAGCAAAGTAAAAGTTCCCTTCTGAATTAACACTAGCCTTTCATCTATAAATTATCCTCTAATATTGTTAAATGACAAGATTTGCTCTATTTCTCAGTGGAACCTAAAACGAAAATAACATTTTTTTTGTTTCTGCATTGCAGACGTATCAAATTCTATTTATTAGCAATTGCCATGGGTCAATTCCACGAACTGGTACTTTGTCAACTATATTCCGAGTTTTTATGTATGTTTAAACTTATTAAAACTTGTTTGTTTACATAGAGTTCTTAAGAATTCCTTGGATACAGAAAACAAGTCATTCTCTATGAAATCTCTCTTAGATCTCGTAGAAACTTATTGGATGTTGTAGCAAAACCTTCCTTCCGGGATTAGAATTTGTACAGGATGTTAACTTTACAAGATCTTGAAATAATGGCTTGTTCTACTTTTCGGGATGTTTCACAATTCATGCTAATTTTGCCAAAGACAATGCGTATTATTCAACTCTTACTATACCTACTGGAATGGCCTGTGATAACCCAATGTTTCCTGTAATAAAATTGCCCTCAACTCATTAGCAAAAGTTTGTACGAGTTCATTTAATTTTTTATTAATTTGTGCAAAGCATTTTATCAATTTTTATCCTCGTCAATCAAAATCTAAGCAGGTAGCATGTTAATTAATTATTGACCACAATTATTGCTTTTGTGATTGGCATCAGATAAATTACACTATGTAAGGGTTTCCCAAACTTAGTCAGTTCACGGTCACTTACAGGGTTAGTATTTTGTCTTGTTAACATATGAGGGTATCAGTCTCACAAAGGTATATATTAAAATTGTTAGAAAAAAATCGATGCTTGATCAGTGTCACTTGAACTGACGATTTGGTTGTTTAATAAATATCTTTCCATTTTGGGACCACAACTACGAAAACACAAATGAAATGCATCATGGCACCCCTGTCCTATGTAGATCTTAAATTGTAGAGTAACATAGTAATCAGAAAAGTAGTATCGGCAAATAAATTCTAAGTTTTTTATATTGTTCCCTTTACAGGTGATTTAAAAAGCATAGGTATCATATGTTCCACCGACAACGGTGTGCAAATCTTTTCTGCTATTTGTTAGTGTCGTTGAGATACTCTTTTATGGAGTAATAACATTTGTCTAGAAGCCACTTGGAAATGTTAGTTTTAAATTGGCTAGCAGGACCATTTTTAAGGCGACTAGGCAGATTATTATACACTAAAATTGCCATACAGAAGGAATTCTTTTTATACAAGTCTACTCTGGAACTTGGCAAATAGAGATGGTTCCTGTATCTTGTAGACCTAGAAGACATCAGCATGTGTTTTGAAATAATGCGGATATTGTCGAACAAAAATACACATCTGCTTAATGTACATACATTCCTTCCCTTCCCTACACTCTGACAAATCTTGTCAGATGTATTTCTAGTCTACATTACTAGCTGGCTGTCCAAGATAACTAGACAACTGTTAAAACTTCTAAGGTGGAAACGTAGGATCACCCAGTTGTCTAATTGGTTGTCAAGTACTAAGTAGTGTAAACCAAACTACATATACATACATTTTTCCTCATTGTAATATGAAACATTTATGTGTATATTTTTCTTATTAGGTATATTAGAATTATTTCCTGTTATGTTACCTGCAGATTCGTTGTACAGGAAAATTGACCATTAGAGTATCATCTCTACCTTTTTTATAATGAGGAAACAGGCCACTTGATGGTGGTCACCATTACCAGTAGACATCTCACCTCACTATAATGTCATTAGAGGGTTTTCAATGTGCTGCTAACCTTCAATATCATTTATTTATTTTGTATTATTCATACATCATCCATATTTACAATTTTAATATCACACATGTAAAAATTAAACTATTGAAATTTTTAAGCTGACAATATTTAAGCTGACTCTCATACTGCAACCAGAAAGAGCACAAACAGTCAATTACTGAATCATCGTATAAGTTGATTATATACAGCTAGTTTACCAGACTTTACCAGTAATGACCTATGGAGCCGAAACGTGGACACTGACGGTGCGACTGGTTCACAAATTGAAAGTCTCTCAGCGTGCTATGGAAAGAGCTATGCTCGGAGTATCTCTGCTGGATCGAATCCGAAATGAGGAGATCCGGCATAGAACAAAAGTTATCGACATAGCTTATAAGATTAGCAAGCTAAAGTGGCAGTGGGCCGGTCACATCTGTCGCAGAACCGACGACCGCTGGGGGAGACGAGTTCCGGAGTGGAGACCGCGTTTGCTAGATGGAGCGACGTTCTGCGCAAGGTGGCTGGCAGCGACTGGATGAGAAGAGCCGAAGATCGGGCTCAATGGCGCTCTGGGAGAGGCCTATGTCCAGCAGTGGACTAGAGTAGGCTGCTGATGAGTTTACCAGACCAGCAGCAGCAACCATATGCAACCATGTGTTGCATATAACAACATGCACATTATGTCATGACCTGGTTTTGGCTCATTTATTATTTACAAGTTAATAACTATTATGCAAATTGATTGTACATAATTATTCTTATCTCTAGATTGTTATAATAACATTGGCCAACTTTTAATTCAAAGTGACTATGGATCAATGGGTAGGGCACGAGATAGTGGCAGTACGGTCCACTGATCGAATCTACCTTTGGATCATTGTGCTGGACTATTCCAAACACAAGCAGTTTGGCTCAGTTTGAGTGTAACAATACCAATTTATTTTTTTATTGTACAAGATGAGTAGAGGAGCCCACCTAATGGGATCTTATCTTATGATAGGGGGCCGGGTATAACCCAGCGGCACTTCGACCCTTGAGGATCTTTTGTGCCTACCCCATTTTACACACTGGTCATCTCTGTGTGCAGGTTTCCTCGCCTTGTTTTCCTTCACCGTTAGAGCAGTCGGTAAATGCACGTAAGTCTTCGAAAAAATACGAAAAACTCATTGGTACATGGCGCTGCACGGTTTCGAATCCAGACCGGCACGGATGGGAGTCAGGTGCCCTAGCCACTGTGCCACCGACGCTAAAAAAAACATGGTAAGTGGTCAGTCGCCCATAGATATCTCATATTATATTTTAAGAGAGTATTTAAAGAGAGTCTTCAATGTATTTATTGCTATACTTGAGGACTAAGATGCAGTGCCTCAAGTGCCTGTAATTACGGTGGCTATCTTACTCAAACCAAAACACAGCAATGCAAGCATTTGACTCTGCACAGAGATGTGCCATCTAAGACCCAGCATTCATTAGAATTCGCTGTGTCTCCAACAGCGACATTCTCTGATAGTAATTTGAACTAAACCTTAAGATCATTATCTTATCTTATGACAGGGGGCCAGGGATAACCCCAGCGGCACTTCGACCCTCAGGGATCTTTTGTGCTCACCCCTTACCTTAGTCTCCTTCCTGTTACTTAAAGATGCTTTGCATCAAGGACGCTATACAGCTTACAGGTAGGAGCCTATAGTCCTCTGATTTCGGGTAGGCTACCCCCAGAAGACTCATACGCTTTCTAGCCAACCAGTCACATCCGCACAGCAAGTGTTCCATTGACTCAACGGTGTCACCACAGACTCTGCAGGTGGGATTGTCTGCCAGTCTCATCCTGTGTAGGAGGCTCTTAGTGCCAAAAAGGCCTGTGAACGCCCCTACAATGACACGGGTGAGACTCCTGCTATGGTTGTAAGATCATAATAATATGGTTCGAATTGTTGCGCCTGAGACTCCTCGCTCGATATTAGCACGACATTTAAACGTTAAGGTTTAGTTTACATTGTATTGTTATGGAAGTAAGTCTTGCATTTCTGTTTCGGTTGAAGGGTAAGAAAGCCAGCGTAATTAATTACCGTCATATAAGGCACTCCATCAAAGTCAAAGTCCTCAATGTTAGCAGCGCATAGGAAACCCTCTAAAAATAATACAGTGAAGTGAGTGTGTGAGATGGGCGACAGTGACCAGACCACTTGCCATCAGCTGGTCCGTTTGCTCATCTGCTCTCCTTATACAATGAAAAATAAGTCGCTGCGTCTCCACTCTGAAAGCGCTGTGCGTAGTGTTCTCTTCCAGGCAACCTTTGGGTAGAGGAAATAATATCGAGAAAGGTTTCTTGCTTGTTTATCGTATGCTTACTGGCCAACCTATTTGTCAGAGTTGTTCAGGCCGCCCGTAGGCCTCTGTCATGGCTTAACGTCTGCTGTCGAACGACAACAACCGGGACCGACTGCTTAACGTGCTCTCCGAGGCACGGAGGAGCTCAGATGAAATATGCCACTAGCGGTCACCCATCCAGGTACCGACCGCGCCAACGACGCTTAACCTGCACGATCACTTTCGGACCGTGCTCGCAATTAGGCTATGAGCTCCTCGTAGAAAGAGGTAGTAGGTGTGCAAGGTTTATGAAAAACGTTATATAAGAGAATTATAACCTAAGCTAATTATATGATAAGCTGTTATGGGGGGGGGGGGGGCATATAATCCGGACATCGATTACTTATGTACCTAAATAATTATTTAAAAGATAGATATAAGAAAACATGTAAAAAGAAAAACAGCAGTAAAGGCTAATATTATTATAATATTTATCTGTAGGTGACATCTTTGACTTCACTCGACACGGGAGTGCGGCCGGCGCCCAGCAGTGCTGCGTATGCGGCAGAAAGGGACGCATGCCTCAACTACTTCACAAGATGGAACGAGACAGACCAGGTATGATAAGAATAATTTATTTCACCGTAAGACTTATGACCACTGATCGGAGTAGGTAGGGCTCTTTCGGGTCAATGTCCTCAAAGGTTATATTAATATGGATATGATTTCGGGATCACGTTTTAAGTTATCGAGCAAATGTTGTAAATTACTTTTATAAACCTCGGCGGATTAGGATTTTTTAAAAATTGTGAACTTACGAAGAAGTTAAAACACTACCATAGGTACACTAGCGCCATGAATCTTAAAAAAATATATTTCGCCACCAATCTTAAATGTGTATCAAAACAAATATAACGTTCAATCCCGGAAATCCCGGGATTATTGGGCATACTTATCCATATTATGACCGTATGTGGCAAGTACCAAAAACAGCCCTACCTACTCCGATCATTGATTATGAGATAAAGAAGAATATTATATTTCTCTAGTCCCCACACTAGAATTTAATAGGACAGATGGATAAACATTTCTGATTCAGATTCTGGAATGGTATTGTCCGAGATACAGGCTGTTGCCTAGTGGGAAGTCCAACGTTTAGCATAATTTATTTAACCAGTCCTCAGAGAATTATTAACAAATCCAAATGCTCCATTTCTAATTAGTTTCCTGTACTTGTGGAGGTTTCCCCAGATACACATTGTACACAGACCCCCCTTGAATAAGGGGGTACGCGCCATGATCCACCAAGTGGTCGCAGTTCACACGCTTTCGGAATTGTTTTAATTCTTCAGACATGCAGGTTTCCTCACGATGTTTTCCTTTACCGTTCTTATATATTAAACACAATGCAGTCAAAATCTACAATTAATTGCCTTAAGACACAAGGAATCTTCCACCATACATTACACAAGTACCCCTCAACAGGTGGAGTTTGTGGAGCAGCTGCTGGCACGCATGTGCCACTACCAGCATGGGCACATCAACGCTTACCTAAAGCCGATGCTGCAGCGCGACTTCATCAGCATGCTACCCAGTCAGTATTGCCTTTTTTGTTTACGGGGAAATCTTCATAAGATACCAGGCCTTCTGGGGGAGAAACCGGGTTTATGGGATCTTTACCCACTAAAACCCCTCGATGACCGACCTCATGCATGTAGGAGGGCTCCGGATCTCCTGTGGTATTGTTGTGTGAGATAGTGTTGAATGATCTACCTCCCAGTTCCTACCGTCACAGTAGTGTGCGGGCTCCTCAACGTTTTTTAAGGACTCAAATATTCACATACTGGCCTCCCTTCCCACGTGTAACTTCCACAATTTTAATCATAACGAAACATTACCTTCACTTTTACATAATCAGAGACGAGTGAGTGTGACAGTTTCATTCAGCGACCACGTCAAAATCAATTCTTGCCCTTGCCCTTCAAGCCCAATACTTTGCTAACCATATTAATTTGCTCAACAGAAAAAGGGCTGGACCATGTCGCAGAGAATATCCTCTCATACCTGGACGCCGGCTCGCTGTGCGCGGCCGAGCTGGTCTGTCGCGAGTGGCAGCGCGTCATCTCGGAGGGCATGCTGTGGAAGAAGCTCGTGGAGCGCAAAGTGCGCACCGACTCGTTGTGGCGAGGCTTGGCAGAGCGCAGAGGCTGGTGAGTGATTTTTAAAAAGGCTGGTCCATGGCGTAGAGGCTGGTGTCTTTTTAAAGGGCTGGTACAAGACACAAAGGTTGGCAAGTCTTTCAAAAGGATCGGTCAATGACGTAGGGGCTGGTGAGTCTTTCAAAAGGGCTGGTACAAGACGCAAAGATTAGTGAGCTTTCAAGAGCTGGTCCATGACTCTACTGTCTAATCTGCTGAGCTGGTCTGTCGCGAGTGGCAGCGCGTCACCTCGGAGGGCATGCTGTAGAAGAAGCTCGTGGAGCGCAAAGTGCGCACCGACTCGTTGTGGCGAGGCTTGGCAGAGCGCAGAGGCTGATCAGTAACTTTTAAAAGGGCTGGTCATTGATGTAGTGGCTAGTAAGTCTTTCAAGAGGACTATTTCAAGACCGGGTCCATAAAGCAGAGGCTGTGTATCTTTTAAAAGGACTGGTATATGACGCAGTTGTCGAGATATGAGGCTAAAACAGACGAACACCTCTCGCTAAAATAACAATTGTTTTGGCACTGCACCACACTGGATCTTTTATGCTCAAAATATTGTATCTCTTTGTATTCTTTTGCTTTGTGTACCTGTTGTATTCTGGTGTTAACGGTATAGTATAACTCTCACGTCCATAATCCCCGAGGGGGAACAGAGGAACCACCTTCATCATAGATAGTTCCCACTTTTCGCCGTAAGATTTGGTAGACAAACGTGACAGGTGGCGAGCCTATCGCCGTCTACTAGGTGTAAAATGGTTTCCACAAAGACTTAGTCGCCTCGTACGACACCCACGGGAAAAGTTGGGTAGGTGCTATTCTTTATGGCCGGCACGACACGGCACAAACGGTGCTATGTTTTTCAATTTGTCTTCTACTCAGGATCTTCCAAATTAATGTTTTTCAATTTGTCTTCCCCCAAGGATCCAGTACCTCTTCAAGCCGAAGCCGGGTTGTCAGCACCCGTCCCACTCGTTCTACCGACAGCTGTATCCCAAGATCATTCAGGACATCCGCTCCATTGAGGACAACTGGCGCATGGGCAGGCATAACTTGCAGGTATGTTCTGACGCTTCTCCTTTTGATCTCCACAATACATAAAATACATACATAAGAATAGAATAGAATAGAAATACATTTATTGCTAAATACTCATATATTTTTTACAACAAAACTTGAAAATTAAAGTAAATGTAAAAATACTTATTTACTACGTATCTATTGCATATTTGGCAAAAGGGGAAAAAATCAGCAAATGCATAATTGTGCAATTATGCAGCGCTGTTTTTCATTCCACCCCTTATCTCAAGATATTAGTGGTATAAGCGACCACCGCTTATCCCACTTCTTCTTTCGTGTTGATGATCCGAACTAAATGTTTCCCGACCAGAAGGCAGCCACATCGATAGCCCTCCGGTTGGCCTCGAACAGGTCCCGCGTGCAGGTGGTCGGACACGCGGGACACCAGAGCAAGTGCTCCATGGTTTGAGGGGAGACACCACACTCACCCCTACCGCTCGCGATCCTGATCCCTCCTTTTAGTCGCCTCTTACGACAGGCAGGAGTTACCGTGGCTCTATTCTTCGCCCGAGACTACAGGGCTGGGGTGTGGTAACACCCTAACTCGCTCGTTACAGAATAAAAACAGAACCGGATCTCTCGCATTGGAGTTCGGCGTTCCTAAAAACTTCGTTCTTGCAAACATTCTCTATAAATAGACATAGACATATTCTATTAATAATGTTCATTACACGTCAAAAAGCAGGTACTATACACTCATACAATATGCATCATATACCAAGGTATACACGTAGACAAATACAAATACACAAACTACCGGAGGAACATAATACACAGGAAAATAATACATTATTTAATAATGTCAATTATAATATTATTATGTCATATTAATTATTCATTGTTACATTTAACCTCTAAAAATTCATTGAAAGAATAATATTTTCTTCACATTTTGTTTATTATTTTCTATTTATCCGACACATTACATAAAGGAAGAAAACTGATAAAATAACATGTAATTATTGTTATAACAGCATTAATTAAAAAAGCCAAGTGTTTCGCTTCGTATGTGGCCACTCCACTGATCCGAGGAATTGTGTTGGAGTGCCAATTTACTTTACATTATTTTGTTATGCCTCCATATGAACATTCAAATATATTTTTTATTTACTTCTAAACCCGCATTTGACCTCGATCTCGCCTGATGGTAAGCGACGATGAGGTCGACGATGGTTCATGCGGGTCCAGTAAATGCCTATTCACTCTGGTCTTGAAGATCCCAAGGTTGTAGGTTTCGGGAAATACAGACGCCGGCAGGCTGTTCCATTCCTTAGCCTTTCGCATAATGAACGACGAAGTAAATCGCTTCGTACATACAGATAGGATATCAACAACATAAGGATGGAACCCCTCCCCGCGCCTGGTAGCCCGAAGGCGGAATGGAGATGCTGGAATTAGGTCGTGCAATTCCGATGCGCACTCTCCGAAATGTATCCTATAAAATACCGATAGACAGGCAACCTTGCGCCGATGTTCCAGACTTTGCAGTCTAGCTTCCACTAGCGATTCGTCACCTATAAGGCGCTTAGCGCGTTTCTCCACTGAGTCAAGAGCAGCCAGTTGGTACTTAGCTGAGCCGTCCCACAGGTGGCAGCAGTACTCCATGCACGACCGGACTTGAGCTTGGTAAAGGTTTAAGAGCTGTCCCGGCGTGAAGTACCGCCTAACCTTACTCAGGATGCTCAATTTTTTGGCTGCGGTCTTAGCTTTTGACTCAATGGAGCGCCCAAAGTTAAGATTGGAAGTCAGATCCAACTCCAAAGGGCAAAGGTGGTCGGTAATCGGTACGGATACATCCCGGAAAGTCGGAGTCAGATGGAAGGGACTCCGTTTAGCGGTGAATAGACACGCCTACGTTAAACTTGACCAAATTGGCAACGCCCCAATCGGCCTCGGCCTTTATGGTCAAGTCAATACACATTCAACATTCAAAATTTTGTGTCTTTTACTTCCGCAGAGGATAAACTGCAGATCAGAAAACTCCAAAGGCGTGTACTGCCTCCAATACGATGACAATAAGATCGTTTCCGGTCTTAGAGACAACACCATCAAGATTTGGGACCGGAAAACTTTGCAGTGTGTTAAGGTAAGCACTGTTTTCTTAATTTTTTCGATGATAATTTTTAACTCCATAAATCCGCTAACACAAGACTAAACCGCGTTTTTTCCTTGACGGTGGCGCCATCTAGTGGCGATCGGAGTACAACATTAGGCAATTATAATGATGGAGGTGCTGTTCCTAATAATGATTTTAAATTTGAGTACAATACAGTGTTTCTATCTATGATTTGTATGATTTATATTATTGTAAGTCATGTGCCGCAGCAACTCTTTTGTGCAAGTGAATCATAGGAAATTTAGGATTTTTTTACTATGGTCACTATTCTAAAAAGAGATAGGATGCCCTACTCCGTATGTCTCGCTTACTCTTCTTTTTTTTTAATAGCGTTTCGACGTTGTCCTCTTTCTTTCCATGAAGATGGTTTTCCAGTTAACTACATAGTAGTATTGCAACTTTTTTTAAATAGCGTTTCGACGGGGGCCACTTTCTTTCCATGAAGATGGTTTTCCAGTTTACTACATAGTAGTATTGCAACTTTTTTTAAATAGCGTTTCGACGGGGGCCACTTTCTTTCATGAAGATGGTTTTCCAGTTTACTACATAGTAGTATTGCAACTTTTTTAAAATAGCGTTTCGACGTTGGCCACTTTCTTTCCATGAAGATGGTTTTCCAGTTTACTACATAGTAGTATTGCAACTTTTTTTAAATAGCGTTTCGACGGGGGTCACTTTCTTTCATGAAGATGGTTTTCCAGTTTACTACATAGTAGTATTGCAACTTTTTTAAAATAGCGTTTCGACGTTGGCCACTTTCTTTCCATGAAGATGGTTTTCCAGTTTACTACATAGTAGTATTGCAACTTTTTTTAAATAGCGTTTCGACGGGGGTCACTTTCTTTCATGAAGATGGTTTTCCAGTTTACTACATAGTAGTATTGCAACTTTTTTAAAATAGCGTTTCGACGGGGGCCACTTTCTTTCCATGAAGATGGTTTTCCAGTTTACTACATAGTAGTATTGCAACTTTTTTAAAATAGCGTTTCGACGGGGGCCACTTTCTTTCCATGAAGATGGTTTTCCAGTTTACTACATAGTAGTATTGCAACTTTTTTAAAATAGCGTTTCGACGGGGGCCACTTTCTTTCCATGAAGATGGTTTTCCAGTTTACTACATAGTAGTATTGCAACTTTTTTAAAATAGCGTTTCGACGGGGGCCACTTTCTTTCCATGAAGATGGTTTTCCAGTTTACTACATAGTAGTATTGCAACTTTTTTAAAATAGCGTTTCGACGGGGGCCACTTTCTTTCCATGAAGATGGTTTTCCAGTTTACTACATAGTAGTATTGCAACTTTTTTAAAATAGCGTTTCGACGTTGGCCACTTTCTTTCCATGAAGATGGTTTTCCAGTTTACTACATAGTAGTATTGCAACTTTTTTTAAATAGCGTTTCGACGGGGGTCACTTTCTTTCATGAAGATGGTTTTCCAGTTTACTACATAGTAGTATTGCAACTTTTTTAAAATAGCGTTTCGACGTTGGCCACTTTCTTTCCATGAAGATGGTTTTCCAGTTTACTACATAGTAGTATTGCAACTTTTTTTAAATAGCGTTTCGACGGGGGTCACTTTCTTTCATGAAGATGGTTTTCCAGTTTACTACATAGTAGTATTGCAACTTTTTTAAAATAGCGTTTCGACGGGGGCCACTTTCTTTCCATGAAGATGGTTTTCCAGTTTACTACATAGTAGTATTGCAACTTTTTTAAAATAGCGTTTCGACGGGGGCCACTTTCTTTCCATGAAGATGGTTTTCCAGTTTACTACATAGTAGTATTGCAACTTTTTTAAAATAGCGTTTCGACGGGGGCCACTTTCTTTCCATGAAGATGGTTTTCCAGTTTACTACATAGTAGTATTGCAACTTTTTTAAAATAGCGTTTCGACGGGGGCCACTTTCTTTCCATGAAGATGGTTTTCCAGTTTACTACATAGTAGTATTGCAACTTTTTTTAAATAGCGTTTCGACGGGGGCCACTTTCTTTCATGAAGATGGTTTTCCAGTTTACTACATAGTAGTATTGCAACTTTTTTAAAATAGCGTTTCGACGTTGGCCACTTTCTTTCCATGAAGATGGTTTTCCAGTTTACTACATAGTAGTATTGCAACTTTTTTTAAATAGCGTTTCGACGGGGGTCACTTTCTTTCATGAAGATGGTTTTCCAGTTTACTACATAGTAGTATTGCAACTTTTTTAAAATAGCGTTTCGACGTTGGCCACTTTCTTTCCATGAAGATGGTTTTCCAGTTTACTACATAGTAGTATTGCAACTTTTTTTAAATAGCGTTTCGACGGGGGTCACTTTCTTTCATGAAGATGGTTTTCCAGTTTACTACATAGTAGTATTGCAACTTTTTTAAAATAGCGTTTCGACGGGGGCCACTTTCTTTCCATGAAGATGGTTTTCCAGTTTACTACATAGTAGTATTGCAACTTTTTTAAAATAGCGTTTCGACGGGGGCCACTTTCTTTCCATGAAGATGGTTTTCCAGTTTACTACATAGTAGTATTGCAACTTTTTTAAAATAGCGTTTCGACGGGGGCCACTTTCTTTCCATGAAGATGGTTTTCCAGTTTACTACATAGTAGTATTGCAACTTTTTTAAAATAGCGTTTCGACGGGGGCCACTTTCTTTCCATGAAGATGGTTTTCCAGTTTACTACATAGTAGTATTGCAACTTTTTTAAAATAGCGTTTCGACGGGGGCCACTTTCTTTCCATGAAGATGGTTTTCCAGTTTACTACATAGTAGTATTGCAACTTTTTTAAAATAGCGTTTCGACGGGGGCCACTTTCTTTCCATGAAGATGGTTTTCCAGTTTACTACATAGTAGTATTGCAACTTTTTTAAAATAGCGTTTCGACGGGGGCCACTTTCTTTCCATGAAGATGGTTTTCCAGTTTACTACATAGTAGTATTGCAACTTTTTTAAAATAGCGTTTCGACGGGGGCCACTTTCTTTCATGAAGATGGTTTTCCAGTTTACTACATAGTAGTATTGCAACTTTTTTTAAATAGCGTTTCGACGGGGGTCACTTTCTTTCATGAAGATGGTTTTCCAGTTTACTACATAGTAGTATTGCAACTTTTTTAAAATAGCGTTTCGACGTTGGCCACTTTCTTTCCATGAAGATGGTTTTCCAGTTTACTACATAGTAGTATTGCAACTTTTTTTAAATAGCGTTTCGACGGGGGTCACTTTCTTTCATGAAGATGGTTTTCCAGTTTACTACATAGTAGTATTGCAACTTTTTTAAAATAGCGTTTCGACGGGGGCCACTTTCTTTCCATGAAGATGGTTTTCCAGTTTACTACATAGTAGTATTGCAACTTTTTTAAAATAGCGTTTCGACGGGGGCCACTTTCTTTCCATGAAGATGGTTTTCCAGTTTACTACATAGTAGTATTGCAACTTTTTTAAAATAGCGTTTCGACGGGGGCCACTTTCTTTCCATGAAGATGGTTTTCCAGTTTACCATATAGTAGTATTGCAACTTCCTTGGTGTAGTGTCTCTATAGTCTTTTTTTTTCATACTCTTATATATAAGATCCTTTTTTATTAGTAGCAATCTTTGGAGGGGGTTATGTGCTGGTCATTTGTACCACTTTACACAAAAAATAACCCTGTTGTATGAAAATTTTCCATACTAAAGTAAAATGAACCCCTTTATATTGCGCCTTGGTGGCATAAACTCATCCATGTCGTTATAAATGAAACGAGTTTAATATGTACTTCTTATTTCAGTATTAGAATAGCAATAATTCATTCATTTGTAGAATTTTCAAACAAACACTTGTTTTTCTCGAAAATTTAATAAGGAGATTTTTTGTTTGTTATAAGTTATAACCTATAGATGTCACCCTAGAAACAGTTGCCGCTAATCCAATCCAGTTAAGTTCCGATCGAGTCAACGATCGATCGAACAGTAACGTATTTGTGCATTCTAATAAAACGTTTAGTTTATACTGAATCGCAACTGAACGGTAACACAACGCTTCAACTGTTAAATATAACGATCGAACATAATTTCCTCCCTATATTAATAATATAATATTCATTGTAGGGTGTGTACTTTGTGTCTATTATTATTCCAAATCTGCATGGGTCATTACAGGTCACATCTTGTTCAATATTACTTACATAAATATTATACATAATTATTTTACTACATATGAAAAGCCTTAGTCAAAAATTCCGCCCCGTGTCGACCCCGGCGCAAAGGTCCCCATGACGCTCGCGGCATTGCCACGCTGAATCGCCACGGCCAACCTCTGCACCAAGAACGACCCGGAGCGGGGGTCACAGCCCCTCTCTCTCAGGCGACGGCCGACCCCCCTGACAAAATCCTTTGCCTCCGCCCCCCAACAACCTGTCGTTTCAACCAATGGGACAAAAACGTAGTTTTGCCCCAGAGCGGCGTACTTCTCCCGTTTTCTTTGCGCCGCTGCTTCGGCTGCTGCCTATATATATTATTTTAATTATATTATATTGTAATACTATATTGTATAAAATATATTATATAGAACGTCGGTGGCCTAGTGGCAAGGACGCCGGACTCCCATGCGGGAGGTCCGGGTTCGAAACCATGCAATGCCATGTACCAATTAGTTTTTCGGATTTTTTCGAAGACATTTAACGACCGCACTAACGGTGAAGGAAAACATCGTGAGGAAACCTGCATATCTGAGCAAATTAAAAAGTTTCCGAAGGCGTGTGAAATCCACCTTAATAATTAATAGGCTGATGATATTATACTAGTAATAATATAATTTAAGCATTATTTATTATTTACTTACCTAAGTATTATAGTTTTAAAAGAATAAATAGATCTATTTAATAAAAATAATATCATCATCATCATCATCAGTAGCCTATTCTAGTCCACTGCTGGACATAGGCCTCTCCCAGGGCGCGCCATCTATTAACAATATTATACATAATATAAAATTAATCTAACAGTATCTTGTTCATGTTATGTTATATAATTTAATATATTATAGGTACCTATATAGTTTATTATCTTATGTTACTTTTATTAAGATCATCATCATCATCGGCAGCCTACTCTAGTCCACTGCTGGACACAGGCCTCTCCCAGGGCGCGCCATTGAGCCCGATCTTCGGCTCTTCTCGTCCAGTCGCTGCCAGCCACCTTTATTAAAATAATAAGCCATAATTCTATCTTCTAATTGCAATATATTTTCTAATTCTATTGGTCCAAGATCTATTAGCCATCTCTCCATTTCCCACAGGAACTCCAAGGCCACACGGGCTCAGTCCTCTGTCTACAGTACGACGAACGTGCCATCATCTCCGGCTCATCTGACAGTACAGTACGAGTATGGGACGTGAACACAGGCGCCATGCTCAACACGCTGATACACCACTGCGAGGCCGTGCTGCACCTGCGCTTCTGTAGCGGCATGATGGTCACATGCAGCAAGGTATGATCGCTATTACATATGTTACCAGATAGCCACGGAGGGTTCCAAGTGTCTTAGGGCCTTCTAGTGTGTTCTTCAGCCAAGAAAGGAAGTCTTGCTAATAATAACAGTCATCGAAGCAGGTTGAATGCTCAAGGGGGACCTGATTGTCCCCTTAAGCTACACTGCAATTCAGCACGGTGATGGGCCCTAAACCCCTGAGCCGTTCTAGAAAAGAGGCAGGATCCACTCAAAGTGCTGATGAGTCTTGTTTGTTTTTGATACCCGGAGCGTTCCCTAGCATTAATAAGGCGGAGCAGGGGTTTCTCTAGCTACAAGCAGGTGAGTTGCGGGGGCCTGAACCCCTGAGTTGTTCTAGAGAAGAGCCAGGACTCCTTCAAGAGACTCATGAGCCCGTCTTGTCTGTTTTTGATCCCCCGGAGTTTTCCCTAGCATCAATCAATAAGGCGGATCAGAGGTGTCTCTAGCTACAAGCAGGTGAGTTGAGGGGGTCCTGAGCTCCAGAGCTGCTCTAGAGAAGAGCCAGGATCCCTTCAAGAGAATCATTAGCCTGTCTTGTCTGTTTTTATTAATAAGACAGATCAGGGGTGCCTCTAGCTACAAGCAGGTGAGTTGAGGAGGTCCTGAAATCCGGAGCTGTTCTAGAGAAGTGCCTGGATCCCCGGAGGGTCAAAGCAAACATTTATTCCCAAACCCACCAGGTATGGGCCTGATATATAAATGTCTTTGTCAAAGCCCTTTGTTTTAAGGTGCTAGGTTGTGTGGGCTGATAGTTTGGGGAGAATTGCACAAAACTCCAAGTTCATGGAGCCGGTGCAGGGTGTGCCACCTCCGTCTTAGAATTAGAAATAACTAATTATTACTTTTTAAATCTCAATTTAGAGGCTTTGGTACACGACAAGGTGACCATGTCAGCCTCGTTAGGGTCACTAAGAAAAGGGAAGGGAAGCTCAAGTATTATTAGAGTCAGTAGTCAACAGTAAGTGTTTCATATTATCAGATAAGGGCTGACTCAAAATAATTTTGAGCCTATTGAGGCCAAATTGTTTCCTCTCAATTTTCCCCGGGTCACACTGGTTTCAGAATAACTAATTAGTTTCCATTAATCTCAGGACCGCTCAATAGCTGTATGGGATATGACGTCGACCACTGAAATAATGCTCCGGCGGGTGTTGGTCGGCCACCGGGCTGCAGTGAACGTTGTGGACTTTGACGAGAAGTATATAGTCAGCGCCTCAGGGGACCGCACTATCAAGGTAAAATTAAATTAAATTCATTTATTTATTGAAATGGGGCTGGACAGGCCACGTGTGCCGCATGCATCCGGAAAGGTGGGCAAAGATCGCCATGCACTGGGTGTCACAAGACGGACAGCGGCGGCGAGGCAGGCCCAGGCGTAGGTGGTAGGACGATATCGACCACTTACAAAAAGGATGGTATAAGGACGCCGAGGATATGGAAAAATGGAAAGGAGGAGGGGAGGCTTTTTGCCTAGCAGTGGGACAGCCAACAGGCTATTATAAAAAATTAAAAAAAATTATTTAACAGACAAAAAAGTCCAAAAATGTTAGTAACAATTTTAACTTAAATTCTATGTTAGTAGATATAATAGTATTTTGAGGTAGGTATGAGTAGATTAGGCACTGTACAGGAGCCAACCAGCACAGAGATCTATCCGATTGCCAGCTGCACACAGTGTCTCATAATGTGACAGTCGGGTTTAGTTTAGTTTATTTTTAAATAACTACCAATAGATTCTACGAAGTAAACCCAGAGATACGTATACAGGGTGTAACATTAAGAACGGTCAGTATGGGAAAGTCTGAAACTATAAGACATACGAAGATCTGTTCTTAGGAACCATGTCATCAATTTTAGTAACAAGAAACACTGTATTCATACATTTTTTTTAAAAACTGTACTCAGCCTGGGAATCGAACCCGGTTGTTTTGAAAAAAAATCCAACACTATTTCTATTTAGATATCGATTGTGTAGGTCTTAAGGAATAAATGTTAGTATGAAACGTGATGTTTAAAATTAATAAAACGCATTGTTTCCATATCTTTTAATTTATTTTAGTAGGTGTTCGAAATGACTACCATTTTGTAAAATACAACATTCAACTCGATTAGGTAACGACCTTACTATTGAATGTTGTATCTTCAGGTGGTGAATTTGCGTTAAAATTGTCTCTATGGCTGCTGGTCTCTAGGTCTTCAATTGTGTCGTAGCTTGTTTTGTACACTTCATCCTTAACGTAATCGATATCTAAATAGAAATAGTGTTGGATTTTTTTTTCAAAACAACCGGGTTCGATTCCCAGGCTGAGTACAGTTTTTTTTTAAAAGTATGAATACAGTTTTTCTTGTTACTAAAATTGATGACATGGTTCCTAAGAACAGATCTTCGTATATCTTATAGTTTCAGACTTTCCCATACTGACCGTTCTTAATGTTACAGCCTGTATACTTGGGGAATATTTAAGTCGTATGGCTACGGAATGTGTTGTCACGCTCACACCACGTCCGTGTCTATGTGAGTGAACCAGATGGATTAAAATGTCATTTAGACTTTCGCATGTCGATACATTTCATAATAACTACCCTAGGTCCACAAAATACAAAATACCCTACTTTTCCGTTTATGGGACGGATTTATATTCTCTACCATTTTTTTTTAAATTGTATGTCTCGTTCGTCTTACCTTTTAGTTTGTTAGTTTGTAGGCTCTTTATTGTACACAAAAAAAATACACAGAAAATTAAAAAAAAACATTAAAATATAAGGCCGGGGAGTTTCTTCACATTTTATATGAAAACTCAAGACATGTGTTTTCAAAGTTTATTTACATTTAATTATAGTATATATGTGCCATTTTGTTCGATGACTTATTGCCATCTTGTAGGTAGTGACATGATCCCGTTGCTGTAGAAATTTTGGGACTTCTAATCACAAAACGCAACAAGTAGTTTTGGCAGTCCTCTCTTGATGTTAACCTGACACTGCCTAAAGAATTCTGAAGAGACCGTTACAAGTGGAAATCTGAAGGTGCAAGGTCAGGGCTATATGGCGGATGCATTAACACTTCCCAGCCAAACTCTCTTAATTTTTGCTGAGTGGCTAAAGATGTGTGTGATCTAGCGTTATCGTGATGAAAGACCACATCCTTTCTATTGATCAATCCCGGCCGCTTTCTCTCAACTTCTTGCTTTAATCGCATCAGTTGTTGGCAGTAGAGATCCGAATCGATGGTTCTGCCTGGCGGTAAAAGCTTATAATGAACAATGCCCTTCCAATCCCACTATATACACAGCATCACCTTATTGCGAGTTCACCCGGGCTTTGCCACAGTCTGTAAAGCCTGACCGACCTTTGACCACGAACTTTTTGCACGTTCTTGTCGTACGTGATCCACTTTTCATCACCAGTTATCAATCTCTTCAAAAACGGTTCGGTTTCATATATCGGTCTCAATAAAGAATCGCAAATGAGTACACGGTTCATTAGGTTTCTTTCAGTGAGCTCGTGTGGGCACCCAAATATCGAGTTTTTTTGTGTCCCAGCTTATTTCAAATGGGTCAAAACTGTTTTGTGGTCAATTTCCAGTTCTTCAGCTACGTCGTAACTACTGATATGCCGATCCTGCTTCACTTTTTAAAAAATGGCGTCCATTTTATCCGTAACAGGGCGAGCAGAGCGCGGTGCATCTTTGACATCAAAATTCCCGGATTGAAAACGCTTAAACCAACTTTGTGCTACTCTTACTGACACTGCATTAGGTCCATAAACGTCACAAATTATAATCGCGGCTTGCGTTACATTATCTTATATTTACACCTTTTTTGTAATAAAATTTCAAAATGTATCGAATTTCTTCATTAGATTCACTCATTTTGACAGAGAAAAACAAATGAAAAATAGCTGGAAACAACATTATACTAATTTGTTTTTTTGTTTTTAATGTAACCTTTTTAATGGGAGTTTCTCCCGCGCTTTTGTGGCGTCCACGTCAGCTTTGTTTCGATTTGTCTTGCAAATTGTTTTACAGTAGTGCTTTTCAAGTAAGAATGGTGTTTCTTGCTCGAAGAACTTCGACAAGATGTGAATAATGTGTGGGACAGTGAAGTAAAGTCAAATAAGACGCTGCAGCCCGATCCGTACTTGGCTGGATTTTGAAGAGCCACACTGCGTCCGGGACGCCTTCTTATTTGGTTCGGATGGCGTAGAAGCGTGGAAGATTCTCCCAGATAGCATTGAAATGTGTCACACCAGCATTTTAATGAAGACTTGAAAGAGTTGTTTACATCAGACATGGCTGTATGGGCTCAGTTCCCTTTGCCTTAAAAACAAAAACAACAACAACAAACCTTTTTAATGTCATCAAAACCAGCGAGATACAAATAGTACAGCCAAAGAAATGTTATTACAAGTTTATACATATAATATAGGAAAAGACTTTTTCCCCGACCTTATATAATATTGTATAATATAATATATCCTATACTTATGCGACTACGACTAAGAAGAAGATGCATATATAAAATCAAAAACCATTTATAATCTTCCACAGTTAATGTAAATTAATATAAAAACAACTCTTACACGTAGTTACAGTAAAGGTGATATCAGACGGTTAATTTTTTGTTCATTACCGTCTTTCATTTTGCATCTTTCACTCCCAAGTGAAATGTCCGAACACATAATCTATCGGTATTTTATAGGATACATTTCGGAGAGTGCGCATCGGAATTGCACGACCTAATTCCAGCATCTCCATTCCGCCTTCGGACTACCAGGCGCGGGGAGGGGTTCCATCCTTATGTTGTTGATATCCCATCTGCTCGTACGAAGCGATTTGCTTCTTCGTTCATTATGCGAACGGCTAAGGAATGGAACAGCCTGCCGGCGTCTGTATTTTCGGAAAACTACAACCTTGGGTTACTTACCATCAGGCGAGATCGAGGCCAAATGCGGGTTTAGTAGTAAATAAATAAAAAAATGAAACATTAGTGCCGAATGAATTCATTAGTGAACCGATCCAACAATGTTGGCATCTGGCATCATTCACTCCCACTCCGAATGAACAGTCTGAAAACAGATTCATATCACCGAAGCACCAGCACTGTATCAGTGCGAGGAGTCCATGGAGGTGATAATTCATGGGCGATGACAAAATTCAGTGACGCGCGCGCAAAATGACGCTGTCTCAAGGGCTGTGTATCCGAGACTGTGTCGGCGAGTGGCAATCAACGATAAAAACTACCCTCACTGGACATTAATATTGGACAGAACGAAACAAAAACGAAATCTAAAACTACCTACAATAACTGTCGCTAATGTAAACAAAACTTATGAACTAGGTATGCGTGGTACGGATTGTACATTAGGTTAGGTATGCTATCTCTGAATAAAGTATTTTCTTTCGTTATTAACGAAGCAACAAGTAGTAGAGGTTCTTCAAATTTACTTTCATCCATTCAATGATGACTACAATATGAAGAGGGATCTTCAACTGCTAGTTCCCTCAACAATGTATTTGAAGCTCCTAATAAATTATGAAGTGAAGAAGCGGTTGAATGAAGTTGTCGCGGTAAGAAGGGTGAAGTTAGCGGTAATTGTTCTTTTTCTTTTTATATATAATAATTGTGCGGCTTTGGGTGGCAAAACAACGGCCAATGCGATTGGCGCGTCTAACGGACGTAAGCACAATAAAGAATTTTTACTGTGTTCATGCTTTTAAACGGGTTTTTTTATTTATATATTAGGTAAACAACAGAATACAACCATAGAAATTACAGAAAAATCAATATAAAGTTATGAGCTAGGTCGTAACCCTTAACGTGTAACACAGCATGGTTAGGAAGTGGGAAATTGATTGTTGTACAACATTGAGTTGGGAAAAAATACTATTGAATGTAATGACTGAAAAACTAATACTTGACCAAATGTAAATCGGCCATTAAACAATATCTAACATTACTGTGTTTACACGTTAAGGGTTACGACCTAGCTCATAACTTTATATTGATTTTTCTGTAATTTCTATGGTTGTAATCTGTTGTGTTTACCTAATAAATAAATAAAATTAATTATTTAAATTACTGATTGCCACTTGTTCCTCCCAGGTGTGGAACACATCATCGTGCGAGTTCGTGCGAACGCTGAATGGTCACAAGCGCGGCATCGCGTGCCTCCAGTACCGAGATAGACTGGTGGTCTCAGGGTCCAGCGACAACACGATCCGGCTGTGGGACATCGAGTGCGGCCAGTGCATCCGCGTGCTGGAGGGGCACGAGGAGCTGGTGCGGTGTATACGGTGAGTGCGGGGACCAGGAAAATCGCGAATCACCGCGTACATACAACACAACACATTCATACAACACATTCATACAACACAACACATTCATACAACACATTCATACAACACAACACGCACACACTGTTGCTTTCTTCGTCCGTGCAGTCACTGAGGGGCCAGCTGAAGATCAGCGCTGTGGCTAGCCTCAGCATTATGCTGAGCTGGTGTACACTTTTTGGCACTGTCCCACACAAGATGTTCTGTGCTGCATGTATTAAATTTTGTATACTTCTGTATTCTGGTGTTTACAGCGCTAAATAAACGTTTTCAATTTCAATTACAAATCAGTGAAAAGCCCCCTAAATAGGTATTTGACTTTTATTATTATTGCATAAATCAACTGACATGGACATCCTGAAGATGGATCTGAAAACCGTTTATCGATATCTCAACAAACATCAGCTATATTAATGGTTAAAGTTAGTAGTGGGGGGATGCTCTGTCCCTTTCTAGCAAAACAGTCCTTATTATGTAGCCAAGGACCTGCTTGTATGGCGCTACACAACAGTGACGTCACAATTATCTTTTTCCTTCTCTTTCTATCGTTCTGATTTTAGATTGCCTGCAGCTATTTTATTTTTCAACGGATTTTAATTCTGTTTTCAGATTTGACCATCAATTTATGTCTATTTTCTTATTTTTATGATATTTGATACTTGTCAAATACCCTATTGCAACAATTTGTCGGCAGATTTGACAACAAGCGGATAGTAAGCGGCGCATACGACGGCAAAATAAAAGTGTGGGATTTACCCGCCGCGTTAGACGTGCGTACTCCGCACCAAGACTTGTGTCTACGAACTTTAGTGGTAAGTTTATTTAAATTCATTTATTGTAAAAGGAGAGAAGAGGAACAAACGGGCCACCTGGTGGTAAATGGCGGGTCAATATATTATGTATGTACGCAAAAACTTACGAACTTAAAACTTAGTTGTTTTCGAAAAATTGCGATAATCATACGAACGAGGATCATCCTCTCTAATCCGCGGGGGGAGAGAGGGTACGGGCCTTGAGGTGAGACCTCTTTACACGGGCAGGTTTCGGAGCGTTACCGCGCTCCGGTGCTGGGTGCCGCTGATACGGCAGCGGTCTCAGTGGAGTATAGTTCATAAGTTACTGGGGGAGGGGTGAGGGGAATAGAGCTTGTACGGGACTGCGGGTGTTTAAATGTAAATTAAGAATTTTAATTTCAAGAGCATCGTTAGTGTCGTGGCTAGGACGTCGGACTCCAATGCGGGAGGTCCGACTTCGAAACCATGCAGTGTCATGTACCAATGAGTTTTGTGGACTCAATGAAGTGATGAATTATACTTAAAAGTATAGTTCATAAGTTAATGGGGGGGGGGGGGGGAGAAATATAGAGCTTGTGTGTCGCATTCACCGTGCGTGATCACGTCGCTCCTCCCGGGCGCCCTCAGGCGTCGGAGACAACAACAGCTCACACGGGAGCGGGTACCGTGCGTCCGGGTATAATATAATATTCCTCAAGTGTGGTGGCGGTAGAAGTGGTGGCAATCAAGAATAGACCCGCAGATTAAAGAGGATGTCATCCCCCCCCCCCCCTCTCAACTTTTTCATATATTTTTTTTATTGTTTTTAATTTTTTATATTTTTTTTTGTTTTAATAAACTTATTCTTATACAGGAGCACACAGGCCGAGTGTTCAGGTTACAATTCGACGAGTTCCAAATTGTTTCATCATCACACGATGACACCATACTCGTGTGGGACTTCCTCAACTACGGCGGCGCGTCCCCGCCCGCGCCGCCCGCTCCCCTTCCGCGCCCGCGCACGCCCGACCACGACCGGGACTTGTACGACTAGGTAACTATCTATACCTGTACGCTTATGCTCTCCTGGTACTTTATTTCACCTGTAAGTAGCTGACTATGAGCAAATAACGTTGACAGTGATTTCTCTGTCTACTGCAAATAACAAAGAATTAATGTCGACGATCAAATAATAAAAAGAAAGTTTTTATTTTTTAATTCAAATTTTATGGCCTTGGTTAGGTGCCCCTTTTTTGGCACATTTAGACATTCCAGTATACAATTGTTATAATTATTATTTTTATTTTTCAATACATATTTTTTTAATCATTTTTTTTTAATAATAGCCTATAGGCTGCCCCACTGCTGGGCAAAGGCCTCCCCTCCTCCTTTCCATTTTTCCCTATCCTCGGCGTCCTTATACCATCCTTTTTGGAAGTGGTCGATATCGTCCTTCCAGCTACGCCCGGGCCTGCCTCGGCGCCGCTGTCCGTCTCGTGGCACCCAGACACCCAGTGCATGGCGATCTTTGCCCACCTTTCCGGATGCATGCGGCACACGTGGTCTGCCCAGTCCCACTTCAATAGAGATGCTTTAGTTATTGCATCAGCGATGCGTGTTTTGGAGCGCAGGGTCGTGTTCCTGACGCGATCCGTCCTTTTCACGTTGAGTATGCTACGCTCCATAGCACGCATTCAATAATATTTTTTCCCAACTCAATGTTGTACAACAACCAATTTTCCACTTCCTAACCATGCTGTGTTTACACGTTAAGGGTTACGACCTAGCTCATAACTTTATTCTGTAATTTCGCTGGTTGTAATCTGTTGTGTTTACCTAATACATAAATTATTAACTATACAATCAGCGCCATCTGTTGTTGTTGAGTATAAAAGGCCATTAATTTTTAAAAAATTTGTTGAGTATGTCATCATATCCACCGTTACTGATAATTTCGTCCTTTTGCAGGTAAATCAATGAGACCATTATGAGACTACATTATTAGTATTACTATAATGCTGGCACCAGCCAGGGTATCTACCGAGCCGAAGTGAGAACTGAGAAGTGATTCGAGTGAAGTGACAAGTGAAGTGAACAAGAGATCTTGTAAATCGTGGACTGTTATAGTTATGTTTTTTTTATCATAATTATAATTTAAAGTAATATAGGAATGTTACCATTTAAAAGACTTATGTGGTTGTCAAGTATGGTTCTTGAAGCACTGGGCTGCCATGGAGTTGTAACCAGAGGTAACGATGACTAAATCTTTTATTATAGGTATCTATTGGTTTTTATAGAAAAGTTTGGGTCACCAGTCGACCAGTAATGAATGATATAATCCGTCGGAAATATATGTGGACCTAAGCGGGGATTTCTGGCGCGTTCGACAGCGAACTCGAGTGCTTATTGAATGTGTTGTTACGCTCACACATAGGCCCGTGTCTATGTGAGTGAACGAGATGGAAACAATTGTTTCATGTTTGCTTGTAAATCACCGTTGTCTGTTTAGCCCCCATATAAAATGACGTATCGATGATTGGTATAAAAAAAAAGCTGTAAATAAGTGTTCAATGCGATAGACTGCTCTAAGGGGCACGTTTGACGCGGATGCCACTGGTGTTCAGTTGCCAAAGTGAATTTCACTGTTAAATAATTCTAAGTGATGGAAATTAGGTGCACGCAGGTGGTAGATCCTGATGTGCAAGATTGCCTGGGGAGGTACCACTCTTTTTTCTTTTCTAATGACATAGCTTAATATAGTTTATTTAACATAGTGTCAAGTGTGTAACCGCACCTTAAGTCCTCAAGGTTAGAGCGCAGCGAAAACCCTCTAACAATAATGCAGTGAGGTAAGACGTCCAGGCGACGGTGACTACCATCAGGTGTCCCGTTTGCTCCTCTGCTGCAGGTTAAGATTCTACTAAATTGATTGTTGGATTGTTGCTGACGATGCTGTAATAGACTAGAATACGGCAACTTGACCTGGTCAAAAGTGGATTAATGAAATTAATGTCAATTTTAAATACAAATATACTTTATTGCACACTTCGGTGTGTCCTCATTTCTTAAGTCATGTTGTATCAGATGCAACAACTCGTAAAATGGTAGGTCTTGTAATTTAGGATTATTTTTAACTCATTTGCAGAACAGCACATAGTAGTCGCTCTTTCTCAGTCGATTACTTGATAATGGATTCTGCGTCTTCGAAGTGTAACGGCTAATAACATACATACATTAGTTTATTTTTTTTATTTTTTAAGGGGGGAATATTGTAACGGCTAATAACATACGTAGGCAAAATAAAATATATTAAGTAGGTTAAGTGTGTAGTGTAAAGTATATTTGTATAAAAACACAGAAAAATGATAACTGTAAAGAATTTCAGTAGGTAGGCACCTATATATACAGGGTGTAACATTAAGAACGGTCAGTATGGGAAAGTCTGAAACTATAAGACATACGAAGATCTGTTCTTAGGAACCGTGTCATCAATTTTAGTAACAAGAAACACTGTATTCATACATTTTTTAAAAAACCTGTACTCAGCCTGGGAATCGAACCCGGTTGTTTTGAAAAAAAATCCAACACTATTTCTATTTAGATATCGATTGTGTAGGTCTTAAGGAATAAATGTTAGTATGAAACGTGATGTTTAAAATTAATAAAACGCATTGTTTCCATATCTTTTAATTTATTTTAGTAGGTGTTCGAAATGACTACCATTTTGTAAAATACAACATTCAACTCGTTTAGGTAACGACCTTACTATTGAATGTTGTATCTGTAGGTGGTGAATTTGCGTTAAAATTGTCTCTATGGCTGCTTTTAGGTCTTCAATTGTGTCGTAGCTTGTTTTGTACACTTCATCCTTAACGTAATCGATATCTAAATAGAAATAGTGTAGGATTTTTTTTCAAACCCACCGGGTTCGATTCCCAGGCTGAGTACAGTTTTTTTTAAATGTATGAATACAGTTTTTCTTGTTACTAAAATTGATGACATGGTTCCTAAGAACAGATCTTCGTATGTCTTATAGTTTCAGACTTTCCCATACTGACCGTTCTTAATGTTACAGCCTGTATACTTATTATAATATATTTTATTGCACACCGGGGACAAAAACAATACATACAACATAAAGAGAGGTACAATACAATGTGCAGAAGGCAACCTTATCGCTTTAAGCGATATCTTCCAGGCAACCTATGACTACTACTTTTATGACTATTCGCAAGTGCATCTATTACTGGCACCTCAATCGGTTGACCAACCAGTGGCATCCAGGTAAGGCGTGGCCCTTAAAAAGAAAATGGCGACCCTTTATGTAGGTTCAAAATGTAAGGCCTCGTTCAAATATAACGAAATACCTAAATACCTAAATTAGATAAAATTAATAATGTTCACAAAATGAAGGAACTATGACAATTTTTGTACATAAAATGAACTGAATATATAATATGGCAACGGAATAACTGTTGGTTGTAATTGGTCACTTGTACTGTCGCTAACCTTAACTTAGGATAGACTTTGATACTAGATTAAGTGGAGCTCGTAGCCTAGTTGCGAGCACGGTCCGAAAGTGATCGTGCAGGTTAAGCGGCGTTGGCGCGGTCGGTACCTGGATGGGTGACCGCTAGTGGCATATTTCATCTGAGCTCCTCCGTGCCTCGGAAAGCACGTTAACACGTTCGCGCGCGGTACTTTTTCTCGTTTTGGCAGTACCAATCTTCACTGCCGTACTGCATAACATTAATGTAAATAAGTTATCACTAACTGCTGGTGCCGTAATACGATACATAGAATAGCTGTCATGTCCGTACTGTCAATGTGTAAGTACCTCAGAATGGCAGGGGGGGGGGGGGGGGGGGGGGCACGTACCAAGTTCATAGAAAATCGTCACCTATAGCCGTAGTGCTTTTAAGAAAGGTGTAAAGATTTGCCGGCGATGACTGTACTGTAATTTTTAAACTCAATTTAACGGCATTAGCCGTTACCGCGCGCGAACGTGTTAAGCAGTCGGTTCCGGTTGTTGTCGTTCGACAGCAGTCGTTAAGCCATGTCAGAGGCCTACGGGCCTGAACAACTCTGACAAATAGGTTGGCCACTAACCATACGATAAGCAAGCAACTAGATTAATCCTAGTATTAAATCAGTTCATTTTTTTATTAACAATGCATTGGCAACACAGGCCATCAGCTTAAACATTAAGTGATTTAAAACAGTTTTTAGTTTTTCAGCCTCAAAATGGTGAGTGATAATACGTTAATTATCCCCGAAGGGTAGACAGAGGAACCACCGTCGATCATAGGTATAGTATGCGACTTCTCCGGAATGCCGGGCACCGGTACTAAAAACCGGCATTCCCTCTTTTCGCCGTAAGATTTGGTGGACAAACGTGATAGGTGGCCTACCGTCAAGTGATCAATACAGACAGATATTTTGTTATGCCTTAAAGTACAGTCGAGGGAAGGCGTCGAAATGACAGCTGTCAAATTGATTGTTGTTGTTTTTTTTAAGCAAAGGGAACTGAGCCCATACAGACATGTCTAATGTAAACAACTCTTTTAAGTCTTCATTAAAATGCTGGTGTGACACATTTCAATGCTATCTGGGAGAATCTTCCACGCTTCTGCGCCATCCGAACCAAATAAGAAGGCGTCCCGGACGCAGTGTGGCTCTTCAAAATCCAGCCAAGTACGGATCGGGCTGCAGCGTCTTATTTGACTTTACTTCACTGTCCCACACATTATTCACATCTTGTCGAAGTTCTTCGAGCAAGAAACACCATTCTTACTAGAAAAGCACTACTGTAAAACAATTTGCAAGACAAATCGAAACAAAGCTGACGTGGACGCCACAAAAGCGCGGGAGAAAACTCTTAACCATAGTTGCGGATTTTCGATATGTTATTATATTTTTTTTTAAATTAATTTATTCGATAAACAATATACATTGTGTGCGAATTAAAAGTTAAGACTAATTAAAAATTTAATAATTGCAAATGATGTTAAATAATAAATTATGTTAAAGTAAAAATTTAAATTTAAGTCCATTATGCAATGTTAGGTATGTCACATACTAAGCAAACACTGATTAAAAGCAAGATAAGCAAGTTTCGATAATGAAAGATGTATATAGAGATCTCAAAAAGGATAAGTCCGCCTCTTTTTTGTATGGTTGTGCTTGTAATGAGCGACAATTTGGTTTCCTCGACTGTACAAATATAATTGTAATATAAAACTATTAATGTATACTTTATTAATAAAAAAAATAGCTTTTGTTTTAATAAAATAATGCTAGACGTAGTGAATGTGAGTTTGACAAGTTAGCAGAAAAGGTCCTACAGTGGCACCGATTCTCGGGTGTCACTCGTTGAATTAAAACACCGCTAAACGAATCGTCACCCTCACTCTTAGACGATCTATGATATGAGTCAGCGTGGCAGTTACAATTAGTTTAAAGGAGGGTACTGGCCGGGAGCATTCGCGTATAATGTTCGCGTCATGCTCGCCAAGCTGGAATCGACGCCAGGATGTTACTAAATTATATATTATGTATTGACCTCTCAGGGCGAGTAACTAAATCACTCTTGTCAAAAATTATTCGAAATTCCAAAATGAACAATCGAAATGAAAATAAGTAGTAGTCCAGTGAAAATTGTAGTTTTTTTTTTTAAATCGTAATAAAAAATCAGCGTATTCTCTGCTAAGTTGTTAGGCTATACAGGGATGTAAATAAATTCTTGAACAAATGTACCGCCCGGCGCGAAAACTGTATTCGCCTCTATTTTCGCGAAAATATCGTATTACTCTTGTCACCATTAAGAGCCAATGCAAACGACGGACTGTCCGCGGAATGTCCGCGGCGGATAGTACGCGTATGTACGCGAGGAACTGTCGCGGATTCGACGCACATAATTTCGTCGGCAAAACTCTAGTGAGAATCACAAACCCATACCAAACAGTAGTGGAACAAAGTTCTAGGCATACTTCATTGTACGCTCCAGTCCGCGAGTTGTCCCTCGTACGCGGGACTTTTTGTCCGCGACACGTCTTTTCGTTTGTCTTTTTTATTTCACGGACCAAATCTTCGGATGTTCGGTTTTGTATAAAGCAAGTTAGCATAGGTTAATTATAATTAATGACGAAATTGTAGATACATTGTGGTGGCCAGTTGCATTTATTGTGGTAAATAAACGTGCTTTTATCTTTCAGATTACTGCCTATATTTTTGTTTTAATTTAGACCCCATAGCCGTAGCTAAGGGCCCGCTTGCGCAAAGGTAACCCGAGAGTTAGTGCTTAACCCGAGTTAATTCACAAAGAACTCTTACACCAACGCAAACCCTCAAAAATTATGTATAAAAACCATAGACAATCCGCGAGTTAAATGAAGGTTAACTAACCCGGGTTAAAAACATTAAACCGCACTTTCGCGCAAGTCGGCCTTAGAAAGGAATGATGAACCTCCCCGCCCCCATACACATACGCCGCATTCAAATTAAAAAAAAAATTCTTCCCGCAAAACTTCATTAATCCATTCTGCATAACTCAAGCCCGCTTGCGTGAAAATTTAACCATGGGTTAACTCGCGACTTGTCTGTTTTTCAAACATATTTCGCTGGTGAAAAGTCAGAGCAATGGGATACTGGGTGACCCTGTAAATCAAGGTACCTATTTTATTATTTATACTGGCCTCGATTCCGGTGTGGTCGCTAAAATCGAAGTTAACACTATAAACTGGCGCTGATTCCGAGGTCGCCGTAGAGTGAAGGTGACGTTACGTTTAGTAATGTTTTAGTTTAGTAATTTATACAGCATTTGCGTCGATTCGATGGCCGCCAAACCTAAATAAGGGTGCCCGCCCACGTCCGACAAACGGTGACCGACTTTTTGTAGGAGGAAAATAGAACGTACTGATTGCAATAGTATAACGCACACGTCCTACAAAAAGTCGGTCAGAAATAAAATCGGTGCATCCCGACCGATCCGATTGTCGGTGAAAAATGGAACGTCCGGAAATGTATGCGTTAACGCACACTTCTCACCGACAGTCGGCCGCCTGCACTTGCCAGGGAAGGACGTTGTGTGTGTCGATGACATTGCTCAGCGATGGAGATCGATATTGAGAGTTTGATTGGGGAAGTAGAAAAGCGGCCTGCTTTATACAACACAGGATTGGCCGAGTATCACGACAGGAATAAAAAAAAACATTATGGGAAGAAATATGTCTTATATTAAATTCTAGTTGGGCGACGTACAGCAAAATAGAAAAAACAATATTCGGTAAGGATCTTATCATTATTAAAACTAATGCTTAATTATATCTAATTATGTACCTAAGTAGGTACCTAAGTGCGGGTAGTTTCACATACTCACTACACACACTACCATCATTCAATATAGTCAGACACGCGCACGAAGAGTTCCGTACGTTTGTTGTATGGGAGCCCCTCTTAAATAATATTTTTAATTTAATTATTTATTTGTATAGTGAATATATGTATAACTAAATATTCTGTGAATATTTCAAGCGTCTACCTGTTGCCGTTATCAATATTGAGCAAAAACGAGCAAAAAAATCACGTTTGTTGTATGGGAGCCCCCCTTAAATCCTCTTAAGATTCATGACATGGTATACGTTATCACTCTCCATGACGTGCTACTCCCTCGAAAGCTACAGACAAAGTGACGGCCGTGTGCGTTGAGTCGGTCACAAAATCGGTCATAAGAATCGGAGGAAAAATCTGCCCGATTATCGGTCCTACAAAAAGTATGACGTGGGCGGGCACCCTTAAGCTCATTATTCTAGATTGCGTAAGAATGAGAGTGACGCTTTGCTTAGCAATGTTTTTATTGTGGGATAAACCACAGATTGAGGCTCCGAGGTGGCCGCCACATCTAAAGCTGAAACTAAATGAGCACGCCAATAAACTAGATTGTGTACAGTCAGCGTCACATAGATGTTAGCGTCCAAGATAATCGAAACAATCTAAGAACGCAAGTTCAATTTTATCTGCGCAGTCAGAATTATCATATTGTTGTACGCACCCAAAGTGGTCAATATATCTGAGCAACACAATCTCCAATATTATGTACGCAGCCAGGGTGTTCATTATTATGTTGGCGGGCAAATCGTTCAAAGGTATCTATGCATTATGTATGCATCTAAGTTTAGGACACGAGCCGAACGAAAGAAAGGAGTATTGTAAGTACTTACTTGCAAACTCTTTTGAGTGGGTACTTGAATCGCCATATAAGTAGGTACAATTAATAACAGATTGTCAATTATCTTATCTGTCATCATTGCAAATAATGAACACCCTGGCTGCATACATAATATTGGAGATTGTGTTGCTCAGATATATTGACCACTTTGGGTGCGTACAACAACATGATAATTCTGACTGCGCAGATAAAATTGAACTTGTGTTCTTTAGATGGTTTTGATTACCTTGGACGCTGACTGTACACTGACAGACCGTCGACGGTCGCAGCTTTACAATGTTCCCGGAAACAACAACTTATTATAAATCCTACCTACGTCTACATTTTTGATTTGCCCGCCAACATAATAATGACCACCCTGGCTGCGTACATAATATTGGAGATTGTGTTGCTCAGATATATTGACAACTTCGGGTGCTTACAACAATATGATAATTCTGACTGAGCAGATAAAATTGAACTAGTGTTCTTTAGATGGTTTTGATTACCTTGGACGCTAACATCTATCTGACGCTGACTGTACGAGGGAACGTTTCAATTAGCGATCGTCGCTATATTTGGCGGCCACCCCGGAATCGATACCAATTTATAGCCCTGTAAAATATAGGTATAACAAACAGCCTAGTTAAAAAAAACCACGAAAATGCAACTGGCCAATTGTTTTATAAAATTTGCCTTGCCCAAAAGTATTTAGTAACATCGGGAAAATAGATGTTAATTAAAAAAAGATAATAAAAATAAAATAACAAATAAAAGTAGGTAGGTACTATATTGAATGAATATAAAATACTATTTAATTCCAAGTTTTTACGTCTATTCATTTCAAATGGAAACTAATTAAAATAAATGTGACTTGGAAAAATAATAATAATAAAATTTTATCGCAGTTTTAATTGTATTGAAAACATTTTTCAACGCCATTTTTAATTATAAAATTACGCGGGTACTTATTTTATGTTGTATGTATGTAGGTATGTACTGTTTTGTCCTTTGTTGAAAATCGATCTGTTAGGGTTTTGTTTTATTTAATTATGAAATCAAATATTATTGGTTTTTTTTTAAATTGGAAAGGCGCGATCAATCCTGTGGTCAGCCTTGGTTAAGAATAGTATGACCAGTAATATGTGTGATTTTAAGATAATAATTCCGATTCTGTAGTATCGCTTGCTAAATATATTACTAGACGAAACGTCCCGTTCACATACAAGCTATTAAGCGTTGGAGTGAGAGTTGAGCGTGACAGTTTCATTTCATTTTAGCGACCACGCAAGAATCGACGCCATTACCATCATGCATAGGGTCAGAAGTGCGATTCTCGCAGCGTTCGACATATAAAAGTCGAGCGCTACGAACGTCTTATCACGCTCACACATGTGATGTGAGCGAATGAGATAGGACTAATGTCGAATTCGATCTGTGGTGGCATGGCACCGATTCCGGAGTATACTAGGCTACTAGCTAAATGCGAAGAAGCGACAATTGCTCAAGGGCTAGGGCACGAGGTTGCGGTGCAAGCGTCGCCAGATCGAATCCAACTTAGGACCATTCCTAGCACCGGAAATATAGCCTAGTTGGTGAAGAATATTATTAATGTTTAAAATAGAGTTGCCACGAATAGTGATTTGGCCGAATACCGAATATTTGGCAACGCTGTCGGCCGAAGCGCCGAATATTCGTCACAAAATACATGGTTGCCGAGGGCGTAAACTGGTAATAGACAGGCCGCAACCTGTCTCATTACGGTGCATACGGGAGCGACGGGCGGGTATTTGCGTACTCATACTACGGGACTTCCTCAGGAATTGAACGTTTCGCTACCGCGTCGAGGGATCGCTCTCCTCCCCTCGCCAAATCAGAGCCGGAGTCCCCCAGGGCTCCGTCCTCTCGCCACTCCTCTTCTCACTGTATACCAGCGACATCCCTCGCCATCCAAAGGTAGAACTCGCGCTATTTGCGGACGACACCGCTCTCTACACCTCTGATAGGAACAGGGCTCGTATCACCCGGATTCTCCAATCCGCCGCCACTGCCCTAGGCGAATGGTTTCGGAAGTGGAGAATCGAGGTGAACCCTGACAAAAGCGCCGCCATTCTCTTCGCTAGGGGTCGTGCCCCTGATACGACCACCCATGTTCGGAATAACATAGGGCAACTCTCACTTTTCGGCAGACCTATCCCTTGGGAGAAAAAGGTCAAATATCTAGGAGTCACCCTTGATAGAGGTATGACCTTCGAGCCACACGTAAAACGCGTCCGCGACCGCGCAGCATTCATTCTCGGCCGGTTACACCCGATGCTAGGCAAGGGGAGTAAAATGTCACTTAGAAATAAGTTGACAATTTACAAAACTTGCATCCGTCCAATCCTCACGTACGCAAGCGTGACATTCGCGCACTCTTGCCACATTCGCCGCCTTCAGGTTATCCAAAATAGGTTCATGCGTAGAGCAACCGGTGCTCCATGGTACCTACGTAACGTAGACCTCCATCACGATTTGGAACTCCCCACGATCGCTCAATACATGAAGTTAGCGTCTCGACGCTTCTTCGAGCAAGCTCCCCACCACCCAAACCCTCTAGTAGTAAGCGCCGCCGCTTATTCGACTAACGGTTTACCGACATCCCGTCGACGACGTCGGCCTAGACACGTCCTAGACGACCCCGACGACGCCATCACGATCTCCATCGCGGAAGCCACTCCGCCACCCGATAGTAGTTTACACACAGCACCTACATACCGCCCGCGCCGGCGCGGGCGTCGACCCGCTTCTGGCGCTTTCACGCGCTATCGGCGTATTCCAGGCCGCTTCTCCCCGACCCCTACGTCCCCAGCGACGTCCTAAGCCGAGGTCCGTACCCACCTGGGTGCCCTTAGGCAGTCGCTTCTTATAGTAGTTTTTAAGTCCTCCTCTAGGCTGGAGCGCATATTTAGCGCTCGCCCCAAAAAACCCGGTGAAGCTGTAAAGGTCATTAGGACCAACAGCAATTATCAGTACAAAAAAAAAAGGGCGGGTATTTGTTTCAATTGCTAGTAAATCACGTCACGGCACGCTCTGTCAGATCATAATAATACATAAAACATTAATATTGTGCAGAGAATAGTTCTTATTCAATTGTTTGTTCGTTAAAAGGTTTACAAAATGACACCAATTAATAAAAAATCGCCTATATGGGAATATTATGAGATATTATCCATCACAACCTACCATTGATCAATTTTACTTACTAAAGTATTGTAATTTGGTAATAGAATACATATAATCTTGAGTAATATGTGGTTTTTTTTTCATGATTTGGTATTCGGTATTCGGCCGAATAGTACGCACTATTCGGCCGAATATCGAATACCAAAAAAGTGGCCGAATAGGCCGAATACCGAATAGTAGCTGAACATTCGTGGCATCTCTAGTTTTAACGCAAATGTTTTTTTTGGAAAAAAATAAAAAATCGCTAAACGGATCGTCACTCACACAATCTAATTAGCATTAGTGAGTGAGTGACGTTTAATTTAGTTTTAGCATTGAAGCTTGAAGCTTGAGATTTAGCGGTGACCCAGAATTGACACCATTATTCGAACTCACGCATCTGCATCCCAAATAAATATTCTGAATTTAAATGGTTAATACTTGCGGTTGTTGGTACTTGGTGAAACTTGTAGTACATGATTAGACTTAAATAATATACTGTTTCATTGTATTTTATTAATTACGACATTATCTATAAACAAATACCTGATACATGTATTGAAACCGGTCGTAATTAATAAAATACAATAAAAATACCGTGAAACAGATTATTATTGAAGCCTAAACATTCTGAATTTAATATACTGGATGTAACCAAAACCCTCTACTGTCCCGAAAGGGGGGTTTTCAGTTCAGTATCCATAACTGAATTTGTTACTTTCACTATGGGATCAACTCTGAAATCGCGAATATATGAATCAATAGAATTTGGTCGCGTATAGTAGGTATGGAGTACTTTTGTATAACAGCGTATTTTTGTTTCACGATTTCAAAGCCTTCAGGGCGACTTGGGCAATTTCCTAACTTGTCAATTTCCAAAGTTTCATCCACTCCTATAACGTCCTTTTCCTAAATTGTCATCTTTCAAATCCTAATTCGCCCACTTCCTAAAAAAGTCCATTCCTAATTCGTCCACTTCCTAAAAAGTCCATTCCCCATTCGTCTGTTTAGTCTTAGTATGCATACCTCCCTCCGGCTCGGACCCCTCCCTTGGGCCACTTCCTAATCCCTCGCCTAACAAATAACCCTTCTGCATGGCTAATCGAAAGAAAACTACAAATATTTAAATATTTTTAACTTAACTTCATTTAAACTTTTCGAATAATATTGTTAACTTTATTTAAACTTAGTAGATAGTAAGGAAGCAACGAAACAAAGTCAGCAAAACTGAGGCTCTAATCATATAACATAAAATTTTACACACTAAATTCATTACATTCTTCATATTATTAACACTTAACTTCCCACACTCACACACCCACTCACCCTACACTACAGATGCACACTTACATTATTACACACTCCCATACAACCTAACACACACACACACACACACCCATACTCACTCTTACCATTATCTTTACTGAATTCCTTTTGATTAACTTTTCCAAATTCCTTTCAGGTTAAGAATATAATTTGTAATTTTCTTGCACAGAAAGTGCGACGGAATCCCGACTTCCAAGATACAGGTTTTCGACCTAGTTTGTAAGTCGGAGGTCCTTTTTTTGTGCCCTGTATAAGTGAATAAAGTTTTACATTTCATTTCATGTCTGTCATCTATGTGAAATATGAGTCCCATAGTGAAAGTTGTTCAGTTAAGGACACTGAACCATCCCCCATTCGGGACTATAGGGGTTTTGTTACACCCAGTATATGGGGTGTATGGTTAGATGCGAAAACAATTTTTTGACTGAAAAAAATCTCGTACAAAATAATATACCGATTTTGCGCTCATTTCGTATGGAAAACAAGTTTGATAAATCGTATGACAAGTCGTTTAGTTATAGTATCGACCCTCCTACGGATCTAACAACTACTATTTTATCATATGTTCATGGAGCAGGGCATAACAGAAATAAAATAATTGACCAATCATAAAATAAATGAAATATTTTGAAGGTGGTATTATGACTGCAGAGTCAGCCTGGGGTGGTATCAATCTTTTACCTATTACTGCTTCAAAGCAGATTTGCATTGCTGTGTTTCGGTTTGAAGGGAGAGCCAGCGTAATTACTGCCACATGAAGCCACAAAGTCTCCATCAGTCCTCAAGGTGAGCAGCGCATCCAGAACCCTTTTAATAACTTTATAGTGAGGAGATATGTCTAGCTCTACGCCACTGCCTGTACATGCTACCTCTTGAATACACTTATAATGAAGAAATTATAGTTTGGTTGTCTTCTTAGGCTCAATTTACATTGCCGCGGAATGGAATGGAAGCGAATTTTCGCAACGTAATTGTACATAGCATAATGAACTTTATGTCAATTGTGTAACATACAAACTAAATACGCTTTACCGCTAGGGAAATTCTCGAGAATGCGCGAGGATTACGCGCGACCTCTTTTTTGGCTCGTATTTAGTTTGTATGTTTACACAATTGACATAAAGTTCATTATGCTATGTACAATTACGTTGCGAAAATTCGCTTCCATTCCATTCCGCGGCAATGTAAATTGAGCCTTAGTTATGCCCTGCATAAAAGTTAATTAATATTGTAAATTTTAGTGTGTATACTGTATAGCGTAACCGAATTATTGCGTTCTCTGTATATATGGCTTCTTTATTAATAAATTAATTAGTTTATTATATTCAGACGTGTTGTTTTTTTGATAATACACTTTACAAAATCGCCCAGAAGCGATCTCTCACCGAGAGATGCTGTGGTGACCACAGAAAGAGAAAGAACAAGGGTCGTCTCCCATACATTAAGTTTTGAAATGGTCCTGGAGGAGAATGATGAATATTAGCTGGATGGAGAAACGGACGAATGTGGAAGTGTTGCATATGGTGAAGGAAAAAAGGAGAATAATGCTCACTATAGGAAACCGTAGAGCTAATTATCTCGGCCACATATTCAGACAAAGATTTAATGAAACCCATAATAGTAGGGAAAATTGAAGGAAAACGACAGGTCGTCCCAGGATTGGATATATGGAGCAGTTAAAGGATTGGAGCGGCAGTTCATCGTACCAGGAGTTTAAGGAGAAGGCGGGGGACAGAATCGGATGGAGACTGCTGCAGCGTCAGGCCCCTTAATAGAAGAAGAAGAAATAAAAGTATAAGAAATACTGTCCTGCAGATACTTTTAGTTCCAAAAGCCAAGGAAATTAATTATAAAAACAGGAATATATTAAAAAAGGTCAAATTATAAAATATATATTTCTCGGCTGCTATTTGGATAATTGTATGATATTTTAGTTACCTATTTCTTCTTAAATTAGTAACTTTTAGACATCTTCAAATAGACCCAGAAAGGCGATTCTCGCAGATGGAATGTCGAATTCGACATTAGTCCTATCTCATTCGTTCACATTACATGTGAGCGTGACAAGACGTTCGTAGCGCTCGACTTTTGTATGTCGAACTGTGCGAGAATTGGCTTCTAGGTCCCACAAATCGGACTACTATATAGCGGCACTAGTGACCATAGTTCTTTGAGAAGGTAGTAGAGCAAATTTTAAAATCTGGTCGTGACGGACTCATGGTTACCTACACCGATTTGTTACACCAGTGTAACCACGAAGAATTTCTATTCATTCTGGTTACACTGCCAGGTAATCAACTCAAAATTCGTTCAGTGCAACAATGCTTAATGAATATCGAGACAGTCTTTAAGTTCGCCATCCCCAAAGAATCGTTTTTTTTTTTTGTAGAACATAATCGATTCCATTTTGTAATAGTAGAATTTGAAACTATTTATTCATTTATTCGTATCGCAAGTCGAATTATACACAATAACAGTACTACGACATGTAACAACCATGCTCGACGGTCTGGGACTCCGCGCCACAGTCGCAGTGAGGGGACGCCACACAGGTGTTTGTAATGGGCGCTTCGGCCGTGGCCAGTGCGTATCCTATTAAGTGAGCACCAATCGCGTCGGGGTAAGTCGGCGCCCTTGAGCTCCGCTAGCTTTCGCACCCATCTCAGTTTTCCATTGGTGTGTCCACGCCTCCATCGGATGGGAACAAGAATACTATAAGCTGGTCACATTGCAAACGACATTTTGACAGTTGTGTTTTTTTCGTTACGGTACTAGCTTTATTACATTTGAAAGAAAGTAAAAGCGCAATATATTTCTAACTCCTTCTAATGTATTACCAGCGCTGTTATAAGCAAAGTAAACGCGACGTTATTGATTTGTAGGGGAGGTTTTGGCGGAAAGTCGCTGGAGAAGGTTCTACGGTGTTTATTTTATTACTCAAAAATTGTTTTCTTGTGATTTTGATAGCTAAAATCGGTGTAGGTTTGTCTAGCAAACGTCAGAAACAGTGACAATGTGTTGAACTTATAAAATAAACTTCTCGATAGTGGTTCGTTGTGTAGTTTCACTCTGTGTTTCTGCGGCGGGCCATGAGAATTCGCCAGAGACTAGACCTGTTGAAATTTCCGTCATAACTCCTAGTGGTGTTTAAATGTGTCTACACCACAACATTTTGATGCTGAAAAACTAAAACCTATTTAAAATCGCTTAATGTTTAGGCTGATGGCCTGTGTTGCCAATGCCTTGTTAAATTATAAAAATATATTTCTAGGTTATGTGTTTGTCTGTTTCACGGAATTGTATTTATTTCTGAATAAAATACTGTAGAATAACACGCTATAAGTGAATGAATATTTATGCACGATGTCTGATGTAGAAGAGCCGCCGTCAAAGGTTACCAAATTCGAGGTAGGTAAACAGTACCTATATTTCCATTTTTGTGTACTTACATTTCATTTTATTTTAATTATTTATCACTTGCTTGGCAGATGGAATCCCAATATCTTGAGGGTGAGGTGATGGAGGAAGGCCAGGAGGAGTGGCTCAGCGAGGGAATACTTACAGATGACGATTATAATCCTGCCGTAAGTAAATTTATTCTTCTGATGAAATCGATGAATTGGTAGAATTCGCATGTTCGAAATTGCCATTAACCGAAGAGAAAGAAGAAGAAATGATATTAAGAGTTAGCGTGCTAGACACAAACAATAGGTACTATCGCGTTGGTTCATAGAGGAATGATATTACATATTCAATAATGAAGCGGTTGTAGCGTAAAAAAATTAAGTTGTAAAAATGTACTTTAAGGTACTTACAATAAAAAAAGATCTGATTTATATTACAATTGTTTATCATTGATTTTTGCGTTGGTAGGTATAGCTGTGTCTCAGATCAGCATGCCATTGCATGATATCATTTTAAGAACGGTAAAAGAAAGCTAGGTACCCAGGATATTAAAATTCGAATATGGGGCATTCTAAGGATTTGAAACTAAAGCACTAGGTGGGTAAATAAAGTTTTATTTATAGTAAGTAAGTAAGTAAGTAAGTAAGTAAGTAATACGTTTATTTCACACTCAGCAATGACCGAAACAGTAGTATAGGCTGTTTTAACCACAGAAATTTGACTAATAGTGCCATTTCTTCTAGAATGATGATGTGAGCACTTACAGCGAGGCAAATAGTCTGTGCAAATGTACATGTAGTTCCATACATTTCAATCCTAAAATATATAGGAAAATGCTCTCATTGCATGCTCTAACTAGCAGACACAGTTTCCATTTAAAACTTGAGCAATCTACATGAGGTGAATTTCGAAGTCTTTGGTTTTTAACCATTAAATATGTTTCTAGAACGGGCAAGACACAAGCCAAGACGAAACCAATGCTAGTTTGAATGATAACTCCATGGAGAATCTAGAGAAAACAATTGATAGCCAGGACAATAGCCAGAATAGCCAGGAAACCAGCCTGAACAACCAAGAAAACAGCCTAAATAATCAGGACAGCATGAGTAACCAAGAAAGCAACAGTCAAAGCAACCAGGAGATTATAAACATTCAGAAATCTGTCACTCAACTTGTGGAGAATATGGGTTCTGAAAACATTGAAGAGACGTTGAATAACTTTGAGAACTCGAAGAATACTAGTCAGGTAAGACTACAGCCATTGCCCTAAACATAAAAATATCTATACCACTTGGTGCTCACAACACAGTCTTCCAGGCCGAATGTGTGGGCATCATTCGTGCAGCCGATGCAATCGCCGCTAAAGGGGTACGGGATTATCCAATCTGAATACTCTCTGACAGCATGGCGGTACTTATGGCCCTCAAAAGCAATGTCGTCACATCGGGTCTCATAAACGAGTGTCACCAAAAACGGAATAAGGTAGGTAGTCACATCAAGGTCACCCTTCAGTGGATCAAGGGACACAGTAATTCTCGTGGCAATGACGCGGCGGACGAAATGGCGAGACGGGCATCGGAGATGGTTGCAGAGGGCCCAGAGCCCTGCCCTTCTGCTGGATAAAGACATCGCTGCGCCAACGCACAAAGGATATACAGAACTCTAGCTGGGCCAAGGCCGTGGACTACAGGCAATCTCGACAAGCCTTGCCGAAGGCTGATCCGAGATTAACCAGACAGCTCCTGCGGCTCAGCAGAGTCAAGTTGCGGAAGGTAACCGGGATAATAACCGGACACAATCCACTTAACAGACACCTCTTCAATATAGGCATCACAGACAGCCCCTTGTGCAGAGCTTGCATGGAGGCAGAGGAGACTACAGCCATGTTAAGACAGCGTAGTTGATAAATCATCAATAGGGTATTAACCAATTTTTTTATTGCATCAATCAACTTTTTTTTTATTGACTGCTAAACCCGCATTTGATGGTAAGCGACGATGAGGTCGACGATGGAGCATGCGGGTCCAGTAAATGCCTATTTACTCTGGCCTTGAAGATCCGAAGGTTGTAGGTTTTGGGAAATACAGACGCCGGCAGGCTGTGACATCCTGAAGAAGGATCTAAAATTAGCTTTTCGATATCTCAACTAACATCAGAGATATTAATGGTTAGTACTGGAGAGATGTTGTGTCCCTTTTTAGCAAAACAGTCCTTTATATATTGTTTGGCGCTAGGGAACAGTAATGTCAGTTCAGTTCAACGAATTTTAATTATGTTTTCAAAGATGGCCTCCTCCAGGCCCACATATGAAGAAGTTCTTGCCGCCACGAAAGAGTTGATAAACTTTTTGTTTAATTTCAATGCTAATTCAATTTAACATTATTACTAATTTTCTTCAGATTGACTTACCTGATGACTTGGATACGTTCCTCATAAGGAAGACAGCTGTGAAAGGGCTGAAGAAGGAGACAGACGAGCCACCGGCAGACAAGGACAGCGATGTCGACAAGTCGAAGCAGTCCGATGACGATGGAAATGATACTGATGACTTGTTGGTGAGTACAAAACAGGATTGATGAGGATATGCTCCACACACACACACACACAAATACATACATATATATCTCATAAACACTAACATCTTGTGATAAGGGGGGAAATGAAAAACAGTGCTGCATATTTCAGAACCCATATTCTCCACAAGTTGAAGAAAGAAAAAAAAAACAATAATTATGAATATAATTATCAGTGATCGGATTTGTAGGAGGGAAAATACCTAAAGTTGGCGAGAGAGACAGAGTTGTTAAAACCACCAAATTTTATTATCGAGTACCGGGAATTACGGCACTATGTTTTTTAATACCTGTGATTCGTTAGAGTGATTTGAAGTCGATTATATTAAACATATTTTTAATATAAATATGCCTCCGAGATCCCGGGATTTTCTTATCGAGTACCGGGAAATCCGGGAATTACGGGACCATGTTTTCTAATACCAGTGTACAGTTTGGTAGTACAAAATAAGTTAGGACCGCCGAATGAAAGAATGTATCCAGGACGAAGTCCTTTATTAAAAATATGCTTTAGTATATAAGTAATTCGACACAACAAAACAATAACGCGTTGTAATATGCGACTAGCGCCATCTATCGACGGATAGGGTCAAACAATGATTCGTTAGACAGAGCTGAAGTTATTTTATTTACCAAGCCTCTTTATCATTTAAATAGTCAAAAATTCAAAATTCAAAATTATTTATTCTTGTAACTGGGTACGTTACATCAAGTACGTCAAATTTACAAATAATAGTAATAATAATGTAAGTACTTATAAAAAAAAAAAAAAAAGTACTTATTAATAAATCTTAATAACTAATTACATTGAAGTAAAATTGTTCAATCTTCCGATATCGTCCAGTTGGAAATATTTAATAGGCGCATTTATATATTCATTTAAATTATAAAAAGGATTGTTTTCGAAAAACTTTTTCATTCTACTCTTGAACTCTAAAAATGATAGCTCAGTTATTGCTAATGGTATCTTATTGTACATGCTTATTTTAACAGAGACTCCTTGTTTTTTTGTTTTAGTCAGCCTTGTTCGTGGTACTAGAAGTTTGTCCTTATTTCTTGTGTTATACTGGTGTACATCTCTTCCTCTCGTAAATGTCTGTTTATTTTTATGTACTTCTAGTATTGAGTTGTATATGTACAATGATATTACAGTCATTATTTTATTCTTTACAAAATATTTTCTAGCCGAAGTGCGTCTATGTTTGCCATTTATAATTCGGATGGCTCTCTTTTGCAATATTAGAACTCTTTGTATTTCTGATCCGTTGCCCCAAACGTTAATCGCATAACTTAATATAGAATGCACATAAGCATAGTACACTGTAATAAGAGCCTCTTTGTTTACTAATGGTTTCAGTTTGAACAGGGCATAGTTGGCGCTCGTTATTTTCTTACAAATGTTTTCAATGTGTAAGGTGTGGGTCACTGTGTAATCCATTGTGTAACCCAAAAACTTGGTATATGTTTTACAATTTATCATGTCAGCTTCATTATTTTTCCTTGTTGCATATGTCATTCTTGTAGTTTTATCAATGTTTAATATAATCCCGTTAACCTCAAACCAATTCTGCAGTATGTCCATAACATATGTAATCTTATGTTCCAATTTAGTTACATTTTTATCTTTAACTCCTACGTGAGTATCGTCAGCAAATAAAGTCACAAAAGCCCAGTCGGGTAGAGATTTGGGTAGGTCATTTATATAAACTAAGAATAAAATGGGGCCAAGTATGGAACCCTGTGGTACTCCGATATCAGTTGTTCTTGTAGTTGACTGAACACCGTTCACATCCAGTACCTGACACCTATCTTTGAGATAGGACTCCAATAGTTGCAGCTCTAATCCGGTAACTCCATAATATTCTAATTTGTGAAGCAAAATGTCATGTCGCAAGCAGTCAAATGCCTTAGATAGGTCGCAAAAAATACTTGAGCATTTATACGAACCATCCAAGGCATCTAGTACAAAATTGATTACAGTCTGGATCGCCATACATGTAGATTTATCTTTTCTAAAACCAAACTGCTGACTGTTGAGTATGTTGTTGCCCTCTAAATATTTAATCATTTTGTCCTTAATAAGGTACTCTAAAATCTTCGAGATAGCAGGAAGTATACACACCGGTCTGTAATTGTTTGTGTCACCTTTCTGTCCTTTCTTAAATAGTGGTATAACTCGTCCTTGTTTTAAAGCATCCGGGAATATTCCTTCTACGATGCAGCTGTTTATACATTCGAGTAATAGTTCAGATAAATAACCATCCGACAATATGAATCGTTTTATAGTAATGGTATCCAAATCATATATGTCTTTAGAGCATTTATCTTTTAAATTTCGAACTATGTTCTTTAGTTCTATAGTACTTATAGGTGTCAATTTAAAAGTAGATAATGGTTTCAGTGTGTTGTTTAAGTAGTGATGGCATTTATCAACGCTGACTTCTAAATGGCCTGATATACTTCTGGCAATTGTAGAGAAGAAATTATTAAAAATTTCAGCAATTTGTATATTATCTGTTACAACGTTTCCTTTTTTATCATTGATCATTTCAATTTCTTGTTTTTTTTGTTTTCTTTTGTTGGTCTGTTCTTTGACAATATTCCAAGCTTCTTTAGTTTTATTCTTCGCCCGTTTAATTCGTTCCGAATTTTGCATCTTTTTTGCGCTGTACATAACTTTTTTTAGTATTTTTTTATATTTTTTAATTCTTATTTTTCTTTGTTCACATGGTTGTATTTCTTGTAGAATTTCTAATTTTTCAAGATTCGATTTTGATGTTGCAATACCCTTCGTGTACCATTTGACATTGTTTCTGCGTATTTGTAATTTTCGTAAAGGGAATGCAATACCGTAATAATGCATCAGAGCTTCCAACAAAATATTCATTTTATCATTGGCATTACTCGCATTCGTTATATCATCTTTTAATTTGTGGTCACGATTAAGCAAATGGTGAAAATAATTGAAATTATTCTTATTCTTAATTCTAGCATACATCGGTACATTTTTATTGTGAATGTCATTGGTTGTGTTGTTATAATTCAGTAGTATTACATTATGGTCGGATAATTTACAATCCAATACTTGAGCATCACAACATTCTTTGGTAAAATTAATTATAAAATTGTCGATACAAGTAGCACTCGCTTTTTCAGTTCTTGTTGGTTTTTCTAATAAATAACTGCATCCAAAATTTGAGAGCGCTTGTTTAAATTTCTTGACCTTCACGTTTTCCTTTAGTACATCGAGATTAAAATCACCAGCTATTACCATTTTCTTACCCTCGCGACACACCCTATTCATTATTACAGTAATAACATCATGAAAAATGTCAAAGTCATAGTCAGGGCGATAGAGGCAAACTACCACTAATTTCGAAGCTTTCAATTCGATAGCAGTTAATTCACAATTCATTTCAAATGACAGTTTATTTATGTCTTTTCTAAGCTTGAAGCCTAAGCCTTGTTTCACATAAATCGCTACACCACCGTGTGCGAACATAACTCTATTAAAATATGATGCAAGTTCATACATTTCTATGTTCATAACATTCACTTGTAGATCTGTAGCCCACGTTTCGGTCAAACATAGCACATCACAATCAGTTTCTAATACCAAATATTCTAAGTCTAAATACTTATTATTTATACACCGTATGTTGGTATGTACTATCGTTAGCTTGTTGTTTTTTGTCCTGAAATCCTCGTAAAAAACGGTGATGAGGACTCCCCACCCTCGGCAATTATATCTTTGTCATACTGTTGACATTTAATAAACACCAATGGTGAAGAACCCATAAAGTTTTTGCTAATGTTAATTAGTAGCTTCGATAATTTGATTTTTCTCATTTTATAAGTCTGAGGTTCCTGAAAGATTTCTGAATTCAGGTCGAAAAATCTTACTCTTTCCATGGTGTTGGCTAGATGGGAAATTTCTTGGTTTTTTAGATATATGAGATCATCATCCCGTCCGTTGTATCTCATGCCACTGATTATAATATTGCATTGTCTACGTTCAGTGTTTAATGTACGCTTCATTATTCTACAGTAATCGGAGTGTTTATGATCAAATTTGCAGAACTTACTAATGAGTACGACCAGTGTGTCGTTTTCAGTCAGTGTTGCAGTATAGTTAGCAGTGCTCTCCAGTATTCTATCAAAACTTGCTCCGGGTTTGCAGCAATTAGTTACACATATTGAATCATTCAATGAAATTATTTGTTGAGCCACGCCAATTCCAATGTGGTCTGACATTATTACCATTTTTCCACTCGGCTTTATTGGCTTTTCCTCTTTTTGTATTTTTTCCTCATTCATTTGATGATTATTGTTTTCATTTTGTCCATTATTTTGGTTAATAGAAAGCTCTGGTGCGGGTAAGCATAGTTTTCTTATTTGTTGTTCTAGTTTGGCATTTTCTCGTTTTAATTTTAAGGCTTCCTTCTGTAACTGCTTTGTTCTTTTCTTCTCCTTCTTAATTTTCTTAAATAGCCTTCTATTCCGATATGTTTTTGTTACATTTTTACTCTCGTTCTTACTTTTGTTTTGCTTTCGGATATCTTTGAATTTTTGTTTCAGGTCTTCAATATCCTTGTTCTTTGTGGTCAACATCTGATTTAATTTGCCAATTTCTTCGCTTTTTTTTGTATCCAACTCTGATAAAATTTTGTCTTGCTTTTCAATTTCTTCAATTTTTAGTTCTAAAATTTCTATATATATTTTATTATCATTCAAAATTCGATTTAGTTTTTCAATTTCTTTACATTTTTCTGAAAGTAGACACGTCATAATCTCATTTTGTTCATTAATCTCTTTCATTCTTATCTCAATTTCCTCTAAATTTTTCATTTTAGTAGTCAAAATTGTATTTAGTTTGTCAATTTCTTTATCTTTGTCAGTAATTAATAAGGTTTTGATATTATCCTGCATTTCGACTTCATTTGTTTTTTGTCGTAGTTCTTCTATGTGTTTAATCTTATCACACAAAGTTCGATTAAGTTCTTCAATTATTTTGTCTTTTTCTGCATCTAGTAACGCTCTCTCGTGTAGTTTTTTTTCGATATTTGCTATGTCTTTGTTTTTATCCGTCAAAATTTGATTTAGTTCTTTAACCTCTTTGCTTTTTTCTGCAATTAATAATCTTTCTACATTTGTGGGTCGAGGTGAGACTGTGTCAGTCTTACGTGAAGACGTAGGAGTACTCGTATAACTCGGGTTCAGTAGTAGTCGTTTCGGTTGCACGTTCTTTCTTTGTGATATAGAGCTGTTAGTTTTATTTAGGCTTGGTGGGTTAGAACAAATTTTTTTCAGAGTATCTACGAGACCTTTTTGTTCTGTTAGTTGCTTCTTCAAATCATAGTTCTCGTTTACTGTTACTTCAATTTCAGCATCAGCGCTGTCCAATTGAGACTGCTGTTGTAAGATTTTTTGTCTAAGCTCAAAAATTTCTTCTGAACATGCCACCGAATAAGCTTCTGGTAAGCTTCTCTCCAAATGCTGCAAAATATTTTCACTTTCTGGTGAATATTGTTCGCAGCCGCTGAACGATGCATTTAAGTCCGTTCTGGGTTTTCGGAAAGTAATAGTATTTATCGGCGAATCCATTTCCTTTTTTAAATTATTATTTTGTTTACTTTTCAATATAAATAAATTATCAGATTATCACATATAATTATAAATTATCACAAAATATTTCAAAATCATCAAGCAGTCTTAAAAATAAAACAAAAATAAATATTTTGTTTTGTGCAAGATTCGAACTCGATTTGCTGTAGCCAGAGTCCACGCGCCTACCGCTCCGCTATGCAAACACACAGAGTCAGTGATGAAATTTCCGTACACTATGTAACAGTTCTAGTGTAGGTCTTTGTACTGTATGATTCATATCATATCTGAACAGAAACACGATTTGATAGGTAGATGTGTTAAAAATACACCCTCATCACATTCCAATTGCTATACTTTAGTTACAAATCATCACTTTTCACAAATAAATCGTCACATTCTTATAATATCCTTATTTCACTTTAGTTTCTGTTTGAATTACGGATACAGTCCACGGGTTCCTGTGACTTTTTGACTTCACTTTTTAGCATTTTTGCATTCACTGTCTTGTTTGCGAGTTTTCATAATGTATACTAGTTTTTCACCGTAGATAATATTAACATATGTTAATTGTCACTAATTACACTAAATTTACTACTTCAATAACAATGTTTATCGATATAATTAATTTTAGACAACAGAGCAAAACAGATGCGTTGTTTACGTGATGGCGGCGCCATCTTTTTTTCATTTATTTTATAATAACCCTTTTTACATATGGTCTGTCTTATTTGGGTCTCAAATGTTTTCTGTTATATTTATTACAGTGTCAGGTATCTTATTATAAAATCGTACACAGTGACCCATAAATGATGTGTTCATTTTACTAAGTCTAAAGCGTGGGACTGCAAGTTACACTAGTACATGACGCGAACGAACATCGAGCAATCCTTTCTTCTTGTGCGATGAGTTTTTGTCTGTATTCAATAGTCGGGACTTCTTTGCACGCCTAAAGGACCACATGAGCGTCTAAATGCGGAAACAAGAGCCCAATAACACAGAATATATACACAAAAGGTCTACTCAATAGATACTAACGCGCGAAATCGGCTCACGCACACCCGGGCTCCGCGTACAGGCATCTCAGGGCAAGTCAAAGGAAGTCGGGCGGGGAATTACACGCGCTGTGGCGCTATCGAGTGGTACTTTAAGTTAGGGATGTTACGGAGGTGGTTTCACCGGAACTGGAGTCGAAACCGAACGTTTAAATTTGATTTATCGGAGTCGGAACCGGATTCGGAACCGGAGTAGAAGAGAGATGTTCACAAGAAGTTCAAATTTGAAACCGTTTTTTTAATGTTTATAGCTGAACTGGTCTTTTTTATGATGACGTTTAGCAATAAAACATGTTCCTTTAGAGAGTAGTGTAGGAATACATAAACAATAATACATAAACGTATGCCTTCATCCAACACAACACGCACACACTGTTGCTTTCTTCGTCCGTGCAGTCACTGAGGGGCCAGCTGAAAATCAGCGCTGTGGCTTGCCTCAGCATTATGCTGAGCTGGTGTACCCTTTTTGGCACTGTACCACACCAGATGTTCTGTGCTGCATGTATTACTCTTTGTATACTTCTGTATTGTGTTCTATATTCTGGTGTTTACAGTGGTAAATAAACGTTTTCAATTTCAATTTATATTATTTAATAAAATATTGATATTTGAATATGTTTGCTCACAATTCTTCGGTATAACCTCCGATTCAAAATTGTCGGAGCCGAAGTCGGAGTCGGAGGAGTAAAATAAATCGGAAGTTCCGACCTTTCGTAGTCGGAGTCGAAGCTCCGTAACATCCCTACTTTCAATACACGAAATACATTGTCAGAAATATTATTCTTCAGCCCGTTTCTTTTAAACTGGGAATTATAGCTGCCCAAGCGCTACGGTGGAGTGACCTTCTGTGTATCTATTCTGAGCCATAAACCTGACCGGGTCGGTTCAAACCCACAGAGGATGCTCGGCGAAGGAGAGTCGAAAGGCAAGGCACAGACAGTCTCCGTGAAGAGTGACCAAGATTCCAGTGATGATGACGAATATATTTTCGAGGTATGAATGCATGCAAAAAAATTAATCGTAAGTGGGTGGTTCGTTTTCGAAACTATGCAATGTCATGTAGAGTCTGTTCGCTTAAAAGCTCGTGGTGTCGTGGCTAGGACGTCGGACTCCCAGGGAGGTCCGGGTTCGAAACCATGCAGTGTCATGTACCAATGAGTTTTTAGGATTTTGGAACACTTACGTACATTTACCGACTGCTCTAACGGTGAAGGAAAACTTCGTGAGGAAACCTGTACACTGAAATAACCAGTGTAAAATGTGTGAAATGGGGAAGGCAATAGCAAACCACCCCATTAAATCTGCCACGAGAGTCGTTCTATGTGATTAATTCCTTAGAATGATCACGACCCTCAGCAATAAGGAATACGACTTAGAAGAAGAGAAGAAATTGAATAATACACAAATGGAAGCAATCGGCAGTCTGCGTCCTCTGCTGTCGCGGCGGCATCGTTTGACAAGAGAGCGCGGGCAGTTCTTTCAAAGAGCGAGCTTATTTAAGCGAATGGACTCCACCAATGAGTTTTTGACTTTTTCGAAAGACTTAACGAACATTTACCGAATGCTCTGACGGTGAAGGAAAACATCGTGAGGAAACCTGCACACTGAGATAACCAGTGTGTGAAATGGGGAAGGCAATGTACACCATCGCATTAAATCTGCCACGAGAGTCGTTCTATGTGATTAATTCCTTATTTTGATCACGACCCTCAGCAATGAGGAATATGATGTGCAGGATCACCTGGGGTGGTACCACCCTCTTACCTATTTCTGCCGCAAAGCAGAAATGCTTTGTTTCGATTTGAAGGGTGAGAGAGCTTAATTCTTCATGGTTAACAGCGCATCGATAATCTTCTAATAATATTACAGCGAGATGAGATGTCTATAAGCGACGGTGATCACTCACCGTCAGGTGGTCCGTCTGCTCGTCTGCTCTCCTTATTTAATAAAAAAAAACGGCTCGAAGAAGACTTAGGGAAGGGGGTGATACTACCCTGGAGTGACTTTAAACCGCCTTAGATCTACTTTCCCTCACTTAAAAAACCATTGCAGGGAGTGAGGACCCTAAAGGTGGCCAACGCGATGAGGAAATATCCCGCGGCCAAGGCAGTGCCGGAGGACGATGACGTCACAGATGCGGTGAGCGAAACATTTTTCACTCTGAATGTCTTACGTTAGGTGGGGAAGGGGGGGGGGGGGGGGGGTGTCATCCAAGAAAAGTAACGTAACGAGAAATATGCACTTTCGAGAGATTCGTGTTACGAGAGTTTAAGAGTTAGATAACTAATATATAATTTTATTTTCTGGACATATTTTATGACATGTGACAATTAACAATGCCCTTTTACAGCAGCTATAATTTATTATAATTATTATTTGTACGACAATGCCCCTTTACAGCAGATATATTATTTTTATTATTTATTGTTAAATAATGTATTATTTTCCTGTGTATTATGTTCCTCCGGTAGTTTGTGTATTTGTATTTGTCTACGTGTATACCTTGGTATATGATGCATATTGTATGAGTGTATAGTACCTGCTTGATGTAACGTACCCTGTTACATGAATAAATAATTTTGAATTCGAGTATCACGTGGAGAAAGTCCACTCGCTCTCGTGTTGCGAAATTACACTCGCTGCAACAATATGGCCGTTTCCTTACTTGTAACACAATCTACTATTATTTTTAACAGTCATCGGACGAAGCGGATACCATGAAGAAAATGTTCGGCGTAAAGAAACATACAGCTAACCCAAAACCGACAATTAAGCTGAAGGAAGTGAAGAATCCAACCAACCCACTGGTGAAGACTGCTGTGAAGGTGACGTCTCGGCCTGTACATCAGAAGAAAGTGGTCAGACATGTTGTCAGAGTCGAACATAAGCCAGGTGAGAGTATCAGAACCAGATTCAATAACGTGTGTTAGAGTTGTTTATACAGGGTGTAACAAAAACCCGTTATAGTCCCGAAAGTAGCGTGTTCAACTTTCTAACTCTGAAATCGCGAAAAACAAACAGCTGTTTCATACATACGTGATTTCAGTGTTGAAACTGAAGAAATTATGGAGACTTAACGAACACTCCCCTTTCGGGATTCTATTGGTTTTTTGTTACACCCAGTTACACTATAAATCTGCAAAAACTTACATATTTTTATTCACTACTAAACCCGCATTTGACCTCGATCTCGCCTGATGGTAAGCGACGATGAGGTCGACGATGGAGCACGCGGGTCCAGTAAATCAGTCTGGCCTTGAAGATACCAAGGTTGTAGGTTTCGGGAAATACAGGCGCCGGCAGGCTGTTCCATTCCTTACAGTGGCGTAGCTAGCATAGGTGGCACCCGGGGCGGATTTTGTAGGCGTCACCCCAAAACTCAATCGAAACTTTTAAAATAAATATTAATAATCATTTACGTTTTATTAAAATATGAGCGTTACAAATATTTGTGTATTATATGAAACAAATGTAGTTTGTTAAAAATTAAAATGTCTTCCTTCTAGCTTTGACACTTGCGAACTCCGAAATCACGTCTTCAAAATTTATATTTTGTGTTGCTTCATGTTCTATCGTTAAAATACCAAGATTATTTAATCTGGTTTCAGTCATTGTAGACCGCAAGTAATTTTTAATTAATTTTAATTTGCTGAAACTTCTCTCACATGAAGCAACTGATGCACATATTGTTATAAATAACTTTAGTGCGACCGTTAGATTCGGAAGAGATGCTGTAAAATCCCATTCTACAATGAATTTCAAATAGTCCAATGTCACCCAATTAGAGACAGTAATATTAGCCGCTTTTAAATGTCTTCTCAATCTTGGTATTTCTAAAAGGAGTTCTGTTTCTGATACTTCATCGTAATGGTTAGTAAATTTTGATATAGCAAATTTTAACTGTTCAGTGTTTGCCGAAAGCAAGGTCTTTGACTGCACGACCTCAAACAATGAAGCTACTTCTTTAATTTGAATCAATATTGAATCTGTCAAGACATTCTAACATGTCCTTTTGAAGTTCCGCTCTAAGTGTAAGTCCAGCATCGGTGGACGATGCTAACTCACGGGGCATGCGTTTCTTGCGACGAATCCGTCGTTCCATCGAAATGTTGTATTTTTCCGATATGTTGTATTTTTCCGGGTGTCACCCGTTTAGGGGTGCCCCCCCCCCCCCCCCCCCCCCCCCTAGCTACGCCACTGATTCCTTAGCCTAACCTAACCTGAAGTAGTTCAGTTCAGGACCCCGATCTATGGCTGTTCAAATTTATAACAGCGTACCAGAATTCATTCAAAACCAATATAATCTCAATAAATTTGTCACCGAACTAAAACAATATTTAATACAGAAAATTAAGTACTTACCACACTTTTCCCTACCCCGCCTAGATAGATAGCCTTAATATAAATACCTTGTTATGTTTTTGTTAAGTTTAATTTGGATTGCAATTTTAACTTTAGTTTTCAATTCATGTTTATTTTAATTTAAATTATTTTCTCAATTCATCATACTACTCTAGGACATAGGCCTCTCCCAGGGCGCGCCATTGAACCCGATCTTCGGCTCTTAGCCCGATCTTCGGCTCTTAGCCCGATCTTCGGCTCTTAGCCCGATCTTCGGCTCTTAGCCCGATCTTCGGCTCTTAGCCCGATCTTCGGCTCTTTCTCAATTGTTTGTGTCTTTTTAAATTGTAATTTACTTTAATTAATAATTAGGCTTTTAACTTTTTATAAGTTATAAATATTATAACTAAATGGATGGTATTTAAATGAGCGAATATCAATTTTAATTAAAAGTGTTTATCATCATCATCATCAGCAGCCTATTCTAGTCCACTGCTGGACATAGGCCTCTCCCAGGGCGCGCCATTGAGCCCGATCTTCGGCTCTTCTCATCCAGTCGCTGCCAGCCACCTTACGCAGATCGTCGCTCCATCTAGCAGGGACGCCCGTCCCACACTACGTTTGCCCAAACGCGGTCTCCACTCCAGAACTCGTCTACCCCAGCGGTCGTCGGTTCTGCGACAGACGTGACCGGCCCACTGCCACTTCAGCTTGCTAATCTTATGAGCTATGTCGATAACTTTTGTTCTATGCCGGATCTCCTCATTTCGGATTCGATCCAGCAGAGATACTCCGAGCATAGCTCTTTCCATAGCACGCTGAGCGACTTTCAATTTGTGAACCAGTCGCACCGTCAGTGTCCACGTTTAAAATACTGAATATGGCTTACTGAAATAGCCAAGTGGGCGAAAGGGCGAATACAAATATTAAATATAAAAACGCCGAATTGAAATATATAAATTTGAGTTACTAACTAGTAACTCAAAAAATATAATGTGAGCCGTGAAATAGTCAGTAAAATAGAGAATTGTTCGCTTAAGAATTACTATACAGTGCAGCTCAAGTGAATTTCAACATTTTTCTATTTGTAGACAAATGATGGATAATATTTATCAGCAATAGAGTGGACAGCCCCGAGCTGGTGGAGCGCCTGATGCTGGGCGCGCCGCCACCTGCCGCGCCTGTTACAGCATGTGCACGTACGCACCAACTATGCGCTACACTCACCTCTTAACCGGAGCATTGATCTATACGAACGATTTTTCTCCACCGCTGACATTTTCTTCCTTAGTCGCTCTCAGTTCGTCAATGAAGTCATACGTCAATTGGCCCGGTCTTAATCCTTCCATCTCCTGTTCCACTCTCTCTCCCAATCTCACTACCATTATCCTCATCGCTCACACGCACACACACACACACACACACACACACACACACACACACACACACACACACACACACACACACACACACACACACACACACACACACACACACACACACACACACATCGTTAGCACTCTAACATATCGTAAGGCCTTTTTTATTTTCTGTTTTATTTTATTTTTAATTTTTTCTCTTTCATTTTGTAACTATTTACCTTTTTAAATGGCTTTGTAATAGTTTGGTTTCGTAACTGGCATCTATAGATTTTTTAATTGTTTGATTTATATCTTTAATATGAAATATGCTGTGAAACTGACAAATAAATAAAATATAATAAAAAATATAATATTAACTTGTTTACTTGCGTGTGACGTCACACGTGTCATGTGACCAGCGCCATTACAGTAACAGCGTTTTCGGCGCGGTTTGGGAAATTTAAAGTTTAACAATGAATTCTATTGATAATACAGTAGATCTCCCGGAAATATGAATGTAGTGTGCTCATCATGTAACCAAGAAGGATTTAAAACGATTTTCCAAATAGCCTATTCTATTTCAGTTGAAAAACCATCAGCACCTCCACGGAGACCCGTCCACACCCCCCCTATAAAGACATACACAAACAAACGCCTCCAGCCTGGGACCCATATGTCTTTATTGAAACCTGCTGCTGGCACGTTCAAAGTGGAGCACAAACCTGAGATTATAGAAGAAAAGGGATTCTTGGAGAACGATAACATTGATCTCGAAGAGGTGAGCTGCTTATTGATTATGCTATCCTGATATTTAGTATACATATATAGGCGCTAGTGTTCCTCACAAACGGTAATATGCAGCGCTATAATGCGTAGAACGAAAACGCAAGTCAGTCTAGTGGCAGAGAGCGAGCGGCGGCCTGTGGTTCTGAGGTTATAATATGAAGAAAACAGTCAGCTCTACCCCGGCTGGTGGTGATGGTAATCAGGGCGGTTTCCCGGTGCTTATGATCATTTTCTGGTAAGGTTGTGATGTTAAAATGATGTGAAACAAGGAATACGCAGGTCGGTATGTTTTCATTGTTTTTCTGACGACGCATTCAGAATACTATAGCGGGGTGTAGGTGGACCTCCACGATCGTGTGTGTGTGTGTGTGTGTGTGTGTGTGTGTGTGTGTGTGTGTGTGTGTGTGTGTGTGATATAGTACAAGATACACATAGTACATATAGTATAGTAGTTTTATGTACTTATAGTCGGGTTAAGAAAATAGTGAGTCATCAGTGCAACTGCAGGGTAAAGGTCTAGTCACAGTCGAATAAAAATTCAAACAATTTAAAAACATTGTAAATTACTCGTCTTTCTCCGCTATGAATTATCGATCCACTTTTATTTTTACGAATAGGTGAGGTGTTCATTTTAAAATGTACTGTAATGCACAAAGGACACGGCCGTTTCGTACGAGGGTCTGCCTTGAACTGGTCAATGTGAACTTGGCTTTCTAATTTGCTGCTCCGTGATTGGTCAGGGGGCGTGGCTAGGCGGACGACAGCGATGACTCACTATTTTCTTAACTCGAATAGACTATAGTAAGTATAGTATGGTAATTAATTACCTTGATATTTATAAGTATGTTATTGAGGAGCTCGTAGCCTAGTTGCGAGCACGGTCCGAAAGCGATCGTGCAGGTTAAGCGACGTTGGCGCGGTCGGTACCTGGATTGGTGACCGCTAGTGGCATATTTCATCTGAACTCCTCCGTGCCTCGGAGAGCACGTTAAGCAGTCGGTCCCGGTTAACTATATGATAAATAAAATTGTCTTATATAACGTTTTCCATATTGATTGCACACCTACTAACTCTTTCTCGAAATCATTTCCTCTGCCCGAAGGTTGCCTAGAAAAGATCGCTGTTGGCGATAAGGCCGCCTAAATTGTACTTCACTATTTCCTTTTGTTTGTTGTTTTCTATTTGTGCAATAAAGTGTATTTTACATTAGATTTCTTCTTAAGGTGCGTGTCCACTGTAAGTTAATGAAGTCGTCAGTAGTCTCCCCAGAGCTACTAGCCAGGTACACAACCCTGCGCACGCCGAGCGCCAGGGACCCAGTTAATGTCAGTGAGGTGTCCAGGCTCACCTCCTCAGGACACTTCATCACAGGCTCTTCTATGAACACTGATGAAACACATAAACGACGAAGCGAAGATATCAAAGATGGTCGTAATAATTCTATGGAAATAACTATAGAACGTCCGTTGCGTCCCTACGCCAAAAAAAAACCATAATGCCGGAGGTCCGGGTTCGAAGCCATGCAATGCTGTGATTATTTTTAAATAAGGAGAGCAGGCGAGCAAACGGGCCACAGTATTTACCTGTTTAATTTTTTAAAATGTATGTATGTATTTTCCGTCACAGGAGTTCACACAGCAACACACACAAGCGGAAAAGCAAGAAAACAAGCAAGAACAGCGCATCATGAAACCAGAAGAAATGGACGAAGAAATACCCACGGACTTTGAGAGCGACAGCGATGAGGAAAGCTTGTATGATGTGAGTACTCGTTGTGTGGTGTGAGTACTCGTTGTGTGGTGTGAGTACTAGTTGTGTGGTGTGATTACTCGTTGTGTGGTGTGAGTACTCGTTGTGTGGTGTGAGTACTAGTTGTGTGGTGTGAGTACTCGTGTGGTGTGAGTACTCGTTGTGTGGTGTGAGTACTCGTTGTGTGGTGTGAGTTCTCGTTGTGTGGTGTGAGTACTCGTTGTGTGGTGTGAGTACTCGTTGTGTGGTGTGAGTACTCGTTGTGTGGTGTGAGTACTAGTTGTGTGGTGTGAGTACTCGTGTGGTGTGAGTACTCGTTGTGTGGTGTGAGTACTCGTTGTGTGGTGTGAGTTCTCGTTGTGTGGTGTGAGTACTCGTTGTGTGGTGTGAGTACTAGTTGTGTGGTGTGAGTACTCGTTGTGTGGTGTGAGTACTCGTTGTGTGGTGTGAGTACTCGTCGAGTGGCCTTGGTTTTGTTTGGCAACAATAAAAAACTTGTTTCTTCTATATTCTTAGGAGCTGCCGTCTTCCGACTCCGAAGATCAGGACGACTGGTTCACTCTGGACATCAGGGCGGAGCGCGCTGGCGACTACCTACCATTATTAGGTGAGCTCATATATATAGCATATCTCTCACGTCCATAATCCTCGAAGGGGTAGACAGTGGAACCACCTTCATCATATGTAATTTGCCACTTTACGCCTATCGCCGTCTACTAGGTGTATAACAACAACACTAATGCCCTTAATCGCCTTGTACGACACCGACGGGAAGAGTTGGGGTGGTGCTATTAGGTGAGCTCGTTTAGAAAGAACCCCGAAGCACAATTCTGACCGCGCCTGCATTTTTGGGAACCCTGTATCGTTTGTACAACCTTGTTCTCGCGACACGGAGATCGGCTTAATAGTGACTGATCTAAAGACGCGCGAAAAGTGTTACATTTTGGTGTCGGTCGGCGTTCCGCCCGGCCTAAATAGGAAGAAAGGGTTCCCTGTCATAAAACAATACAAAATAGAAACAGGCTCCACGTGAACTCCCTGAAGTTGGCGACCAACAAAATAACAGAAGAGCTGACTTCAGTCGAATCTAATACTTAATTTAGAAATTGCCAAGGAGCAATGCTTGCTGTGTTTAGGTTTGAAGGGTAAGAGAGCCAGTGTAATTAACGGCACATGAGGCAATCCATTATATTTTTGCCGCAAAGGAGCAACGCTTGCTGTGTTTAGGTCCCGATATAGAAAACTCTAAAGCGGGCTCTTCACTCGCCCGCGAACCGCGGTCGCGACATTTGGCCGCGAATAACCCGCGAACTCTGCACGACAATATTTCCATCCACACTCGCCGTGATGCTATTGTAGGTTCTGTTAATGAACATTAATGAGTCCTTTTTATTCTTAAAACAGCCACAGGAATGTTCGTAATGGTACCGTTTCTCATCCGTCATCAGATTGCTCCACAAAACGCTAATTTTAATTAAAAGTAATATAGCACTCACGACCGCCGGTCACCGCGTCTCGAACGCTACTACAACAATACTACGAGTTCGCGTTCGTGCCTCGCCAACCCTTTGTCGCGGGACAAAAAATTGACACCGAACGAGGAACGCCGCGAAGCGCGAACGCGAAGCCGCGACATCCACACTCGCGATTCGCGCGCGAGTGAAGAGGCCTCTTAATAACTGCATAGTGAGGTGAGGCGAGACATCTACGGGCGACGGTGACCATTTCCCATCAGGTGGCCCGTTTGCTCGTCTGCTCTCCACATTAAAAATTATTTCTTTTAAGTCCATGGATCTCACCGTTCCTTGCTTATAGATGACAAGGGATACCAATTCTTGACGCCCCTGTTTTAAAAACATTTTTTTATAGTGGTAGATGTGGTTAGTGGTAGATCCTTAAAGTGAAGGATCGCCTGGGGTGGTACCACCCTCTTATCTATTTCTGCCGTGAAGCAGAAATGCTTGCATTTCTGTGTTTCGGTTTGAAGGGTAAGAGAGCCAGCGTAATTTCCGGCACATGAGGCACTACATCTTAGTCCTCAAGGTTAGCAGCGCATCAAAAACCCTCTAATATTAATACAGTGAGGCGAGATGTCTATGGGCGACGGTGATCACTTACCATCAGATGGCCCGTTTGCTCGTCTACTCTCCTTTTTTAATAAAAATCTTTGAGCTATCCTTTCATTCTTCCTTTCCTAAGGCGACAAAGCATACCAACTCCTAACAGAAGAGAAACACCGCGTGTCCGAGCGACTGGCGACGTTGAGAAAAAGCCTCTCGGCGCTAACAGACAGCGGCAAGCAACAAGCGGAACGACTGCGCGCCGCTACCGGCACTCTAGCGGAACTGGACGCCGCATGACTGCCGCCTAGTGCCGCCACTTGCCGACAGAGGGCGCTGGACGGCAGTGTTGCCAACTAGGATTTATAAAAAGGCGTTGACAACAGCTTGAATTTACGCAGATTATGTAAAAAATATATAGGAAAACTTCGTAGATCTACGTACTGATTTTTAAGGTGTTGTAAGGTTTAAAATAACAACTAATGATGTATATTCCGGCAGTGGTCGCGAAACTTAAATTTAAGTAAAAAATGTAGCATGTTCATTCACGACCACAGATCACAATAGCCGGTCAGGATAAAAAATCCGTTTTCCCATAATTTGTACAGAATGTGACGGACATCGATATTCGATTGAGTTATTCTATCATTCAAAAGAGAAAACACGACGACGACGCGTAGGTACCTATGGAACGGAACGATATCGGTCAATAATTGTTTTTTTTTAAGGCAAAGGGAACTGAGCCCATACAGCCATGTCTGATGTAAACAACTCTTTCAAGTCTTCATTAAAATGCTGGTGTGACACATTTCAATGCTATCTGGGAGAATCTTCCACGCTTCTGCGCCATCCGAACCAAATAAGAAGGCGTCCCGGACGCAGTGTGGCTCTTCAAAATCCAGCCAAGTACGGATCGGGCTGCAGCGTCTTATTTGACTTTACTTCACTGTCCCACACATTATTCACATCTTGTCGAAGCTCTTCGAGCAAGAAACACCATTCTTACTAGAAAAGCACTACTGTAAAACAATTTGCAAGACAAATCGAAACAAAGCTGACGTGGACGCCACAAAAGCGCGGGAGAAACTCCTATCGTTCAATAAAGTATTTTGATTTGATTTAATATGACATTCTACTGTTTTCAAGGCAAAATGCTCGTTCGTTTCATGATTTACTGGCTACGAGTATACGACAATGTTTTTTACTAGTTAGGTAAGGATTAGGAAAATACGTAGATTCAGGGGTTAAAGTTCGTAGAGTCGCGTGAAGGGCCTAAAATACGTAGATCTACGTAAAAATACGTAGAGTTGGCAACGCTGCAAACAAAAAATATAGGTTACAGCGATAGGGTCAAAAAATAAATATATCTACCTCTCTCACACTTACGATATGTTATTCTTGTCTCTCAAGACTGAGACAACAGATGTTATTGCGTCTATTGGTTACTCTGTCTACGGTTCTTTCATTCTATTGTTTGAATTTCCCGCGCACCGTTTCCCGGTAATTATTTAATCAATGGGCCCTTTTTTCGACCAATCAGATGTCGAATAAAGATTCCGCGCCAGAATTGAAATTTCGCGCAGGCGCGCGAAGAAGAAATGAGAAATTTGAAAACGAATTGTTGTGTTTCGACAGCATTTTGGACATTTCGTCAATTTTATGACATTTTAAAACAATTTTGCCAATGTTTTAATCTAAAACTTAGATGTGAAGGTGTTGGGGGCCGTTTTTTTCATAAGGACACGACAAAGGAGTTTATTTATGCAGAAAATACACATTCATGTTGACTAAAGTAAACAGGTAGGTAACTACTATGGTACATTTTGTCTAATTGAATCCGACCAAAACTATATAGATATTACATTCTGGAATCTTTTACCCGTTACAGGACATTATTAGACCTATGAATACAGGTACCTATCACTACACTGCATGTTTGTTATTTGAGTCCAGCAAAAACTACATAGCAATTACATACTAAAATCCATTACCAATTCCATTCCATTTTCCCATGTTCTGTTACATGTTCATTTGCACTGGTCACAGAAGAGATCTGTCTTCCGAGATACAGGAACGGAGGTCAGCGTTTATTATAACTAACTTGTTGCTCACTAATTTTATTTAGTTTAATATAACATATGCTTCAGTTCCTGCTGGTGTATGGAGTATGAATCTTTTGTAAACTAACCGCACAAATAAACTTATTCTCATTCTTAATACATGACATAGAGACGGTATTCACGGGTAAAGAAATTACATTTTTAAAGCTATGTCCAGATGAAGCGTTTTACGCGCGTACCGACACGCGCGTATCTACACGCGGGTTGGCGAGATACTAGGCGCCTATACATGCCGTCCACATGCACACGCGCGACTGTCCCACTCGCGCATAAATCGCGTGCAGTCGCCGGATTCTCGACTCGCGCAGCACACGCGCGTGTTGCGCGCGAGTTGAGATCCTAGAGCGGCCATGTTTGCGTCCAGTCCAACGCGCGTAATAGCCGCGGTAGGGCGTATTGAGAAATCAAAAATGGAGCATGATAACTTCGACACGGAACTATTAATAGACGAAGTGGAAAGGAGGGTGGCGATATGGGATATGGAATCTTCAGACTATTCTATCATGTAGAATAGGGTGCATTCTATACTGTCGATTTTCTCTTTGCTCGCGTCGTTTCCATCTTCGGTACGCAAGCCACAACACAACCGCTTTGTCGCAATCCATATTGTTAACTGACTGAATCCGTCCCTAGAAACTCGTCTATCACTAGCGCGTAAAACGCGTCATCTGGACGGCACAAGAAATAAGAGCGTTGGAGAACGGGCGAGTTGACTCGCGCGTAAAACGCCTCTTCTGGACAAGCTCTTAGCCTCGTTCCCTTTTCCAGGGTAGCGTCGGGATGTTCCATATGTTTGAAGGAACCGGGAGTTTCTAGAAGTTGCACTTTCAAGTTGGTTTAGTTTTACTTTTCGTCTCATTTTGTTTCTACCGATCAGGTGGCTCCATTTCTCTAGCCGGGGCAGAGCGGTCTCACAGTATGTATGTGTTTTTATAACTATTTTTTTTTGATAATGTTACAACTGAGACAGTGCCTAGTGCCGACAGATGGCGCTGTACGGCGGGCGTTCCTTCCTTCATGATCTCTTATTACTTACTCGTAGGTAAGCGTCCTGTTAGACTGATGAACTGTATTATCTAGGAACATAAAAACTGGCTAGAATATTGGCTGAACAACAAATAGGTACTAAAACTTGATACGTCTGATAATACACGTAGTTTAAGTTAAGAGCAAAAAAAGACAAAAGGTTTTTAGTTCAATATTTATTATACAAATACTTAGTCCTTATAGTAGGTACCCTAGGTACGTACTAATGACAATATGAATGTAGTCTGTTTGCGTGCTTATAAGTAAATAAAATAAAAACAAAGAAGTGTAACAAAATTAAAAGGAACAACATTAACAGACTAATAATTAACTGACTACATTCATATTATTATACATACACTTAGTTCTAATTTACAATCTAGAATGTACTCCAAACATCACGCGTACATAACTTGACATACACTTCGTTACATAATAGAGTACAAATAGCTAAAGGACTAAAACATCTTATGATAATCGTTAATAGTGAACTCGGGCGCATCATCAGCATCATCATCAGCCTATTAATGTGCCCACTGTCGGGGCACAGGCCTCCCCTTGCACGAGGGGGTACGGGCCATGATCCACCGAGCGGGCCCAGTGCTGTGCGGTTCGGTCAGACATGCAGGTTTCCTCACAATGTTTTCCATCACCGTTAGAGCAGTCGGTAAATGTACGTGAGTCTTTGAAAAGGTACTTCTATAATCACATAGAACGACTCTCGTGGCAGATTTAAAGGGGTGGTTCGCCATTGCCTTCCCCATTTCACAGATCACACTGCTTATCTCAGTGTACAGGTTTCCTCACGATGTTTTCCTTCACCGTTCGTCTTTCGAAAAAACTGAAAAACTCATCGGAACATGGCAATGCCTGGTTTCGAACCCGGCCCTCCCGCACGGGAGTCCGGCGTCCTAGCCACGACGCCACCGACGCAACACATCACATATAATCATAAACACGTGTTCCTCGTCCCTGTCCCCGCGAACTGCCGCTGCGAGGCTGATGTCTGATGTGGGTACCTACTCCGCGCGCCGACATCAGTCCAACAAAGACCGTACACTACTAGTCACTGAGTAACCAACACTCTTGATCATTTTACCGCGATCGACTCGGCACCGGTGTAGACCTATCTACACGCGTTGTACTGTTGTACGCGATTGTCAGTCAGTTGAGGGGACGGTCACCTGCACCTCCACTGTGAGCGACAGGACGTTCGGCGAGTCGCGGTGGTCGAAGCGCTTTACGAGGTCCCATGATAGCTCACTAATAGGTGTCCAACGACTGAAGGGACTGCAATAAAAATACAAGAATATTTATTTGATTCTAAAGAATCTGAACTATAGGTACAATATACGAGTACTTACTTACCTGCTACATTATACATATTATTTGTGGAATGAATAATAATATCAAAAGAAACAAATAATTATTTATTTTCCGTCACACCTGCTCATGGCGCTGTTTTAACCCCGGACTGAAGGGAAGGAGCGCTATTAGTTTGACGCGTATGTTTGTTTGTCTGTGGCATCATAACTCGAGAACCGATGATCCGATTATGACGCGGATTTTTTTATTTAACAGAAATGTGTGGAGAGTGTTCTTAGCCTTGTGTGATAACAATTGGATCAGAGGTTTCCAAGATCTTGGAGTACTTGTGTTTGATGTCAGTGATATCTGGTACGGTAGTAGTACAGTTTATGACCATGGTGCCCTCCCTTCTCACAACTGGAATCACGAGGACCTGATGATGACCAGGAAAAAGTCAGGGGATCTCCACAATGTTAACTCGGGGCAGGGCCGTAGCCAGGAGGGCATTATGGGGCAATGTCCTGTCCCACCCTACTTTGAAAATACCATCAATGTGTATTTATTGTAAATGCTTAGGTACATGTTAATATGTAATAGACAGAGTAGCACAGACCTTAATATAGGGGGGGGGGGGGGGGGGGGGGGGTACCTACCCGAAAGCTTCACTGCCCTACCATAAATTCAGCTCTCGTTACGGCCCTGAGTCGGGGTTTCTTAATTTTTAATTTATTGATTTGCAAAATGTTCTGTTCATGTTTAGTAACAATACGAACAAACCTGAATACGCGGTTCCCCTTCTCGGAGTGTAGCACGGCTCCTGAACGCGACAGGATCCTGCACTCCACGTCCGCTTCATTCCGAAACTCTTCAACTGACTTCCAATTGCACTTGAGATGAATCAGTAAAGGTTTCGTTTCTCTGGTCATCTTATTATTAGTCATGTTATTACTATGACATGCCACGACCCTCCACGACACACCTTGCACGTTGAACACTTCAGATATGTACGGCTGTGCGGGGCAGCGCGAGGCGACATCGGGGATGGTGCATCGGAAGGTGGTTCCTCTTGTCCCGGTATCCACCGCTGCCGGTGCGACAAGTGACTGCAGAGGAGAAAGTATCGAAAATTATACTCTGATCAGGAGAATAAAAACCAACCGACTGCCACTGGTGTGGAGACCGCTCCGAGGGTTCCGTACAGACTTAATTATAATAATTATGTAGATTAGATAGGTACTATGGTGGCCTGAATGTGTTTATCGGTTTTCAATTTGATTCCTTCTTCATATCGCGCGTAGTATCGGACTTCACGAGGCCGGTTCCCTTGCGGTTCGGTTGCAGCGAACAAACACACGGGGGGAGGGGGGGAGGGGCGACGTTTGTGATTGGTGGTAGCGAGCTGAAGCGTGGCCGCATGTCACCGGACCGGTGAAGTCCTAACCTTAACACATTATCACATTATAACTGTGCATCGTTTAACACGTTGACAGTCCACCGTCAAAATTGTCATACAAAACGCCCCCAGCGGTGAGGCCAATTAAATGAATGTACTTTTTGACGAGCAAACGGGCCACCTGATGGTAAGTGGTCACCATCGCCCATAGATATCTCACCTCACTTTATTAATATTAGAGGGTTTTTGATGCGCTGCTAACCTTGAGGACTAAGATGGATTGCCTCATGTGCCGGACATTACGCTGGCTCTCTTACCCTTCAAACCGAAACACAGAAATGCAAGCATTTCTGCTACATACATATTATGTTATTAATTATTGATCTCCATACAACGATATCTATGTACTAGCGTACTAGATGCGAACACTGTGTTCCATCGATATGCGGTGCCGGCGCAACACTTCGATTAGTTCGATGCCAAACGTTCAAGGCGTGGGACGCGTGGGTGCAGTGCTCCTTGAACAGTTATGTTCTTCAGCGTGAGAAAAAACCGACCATTATAGCTAATTGTGTGAAGATACATTTGGTTTACAGTTAATAACCCTGTTTCAGTAAGTAACTTACTGTTTTTATATTAATTTACGCACTGTTTACTTTTATAATAATTTTGTAATGGCGAGTTAATTCAGTAAATCAACACGCTCGTGCAGTGACGCGCGTTAAAACAAGAGAACACATAATATCATAGATTAAGCAACAGGGGTCGCAGTGTGCGGGTAGATTATAATGCGATCATTTCATTGAAATAAGCTTGTGTTCTGTTTCTTCCTTTTAGGGATTGATTTGTTCCAATTCTATTACTAGAGTACTACAAATAAAAATGCCGTCTTGTGCACTTCGGTACTGCGAAAATACCTCACCTGAAAATAAAATTGAGAGTAAGCGACATCTATCCTTCGAATTTGGCGCGAATTTACCTACTACAGCCGCCATGTTGGTTTCATTGCGGATCCATTGGGCCGGCGGTTGGCTTGATCGTGTTGATCTTGGCGCCGCTACAACACTACGTGCCTAAGTATACGTACATTTTTAACGTCAAAAAGAAATTATGTCACAGCAGACCGAAATAAAAATAAGTCTGGAATGTGATTATTATAAGCTTGTAAGATAATCTTGCCAATGATGCATTTATATTAAATAGCGGCCCGTCCCGGCTTCGCACGGGCATTAAACATTACATTTAGATTTGTTAATTTTAACACATTCATAATAATAATATAACACACATATTCACTCCTTTTTGCGTCGAGCTCCTAAAAAAGAGTAAATTAAAAAAAAATAAGAATAATTAAATTCTTTGAAAAGAACTTTTTAAATGGGTTTAGTTACTAAACGAATTATTATCAAGCGTATTTTTAATGAATTCCGCGCACATCCATCACGTAGGGAGCCGACCGCGCGAGTGAGCCGCGCGGCAAGTTTATTTCGTGATCTTAACTCCCCTCCCGTACCCCTGCCCGAGTGACGCCCTACAACGCATAAGTAGCCGAATGGAGTTTATTTTTTCAAAGTTTTAAACTCGTGATATCTTTTGAATGGAATGTCAGAATCGAATAATTCAAAAAGTAATATAAAGGTATTGAAGCAGTCTTAAATAATAAATCATTTATTTTGATAAGGTACAAATAAAGAGCTTTTTGTAGCGGTGGTATTTTAATTTCTTTTTTTTTATATATAAAAAAAACGCTTATTGTGACATGACTATAATAGTTAGAGACACGCTGCCGCTGATTTTTTTGTTGATAATGGTGTGTTCTAAAAAAATGTTATATATCATTTTGTTCTATCATCAATAGTTTTCGCAGCGTACGCGATGTAAGGAAGTTTTTTGATATTTTTTTACACTTTATCGTAATTTAAGTAAGGATCCCCATTTTTTTTGAAAATGAAATATAGCCTATGTCACTCAGGAAAAATGTAGCTTTCCAACAGTGAAAGAATTATTCAAATCTGTTCAGTAGTTTCGGAGTCTATTCAATTCAAACAAACAAACAAAAAATCAAACCTTTCCTCTTTATAATATTGGTATAGAGAAAGGATGACCAAGTCAATATAGGAATCTAATTATCATTATTATTATTATTTTATCTTCTCTAATTTTTTTTTTCCATTGCGTAGTACATTCTTCAGCTCAATCTTCGCACACCTTGCGCAGCCAGAGCGGTGCATCATTGTTGCGCACGAGCACCGTATATCTTGCTTGCGTAAGGCGACGGTATAAAATCTATCACCACGACCTGAAATTATGATTGATATATGGATGATGCATGGAAATCCAGAGTCACAGAGGAAGCCTGGCTGAAGATGATGACTGATGGCCATTGTTGGTGCACGAGCCAAGCATTTTCATTCTCGCAGGCTGTACATATAGTTTAAGTAGATTAGGGTCGTGTAGATATGCGTAGTCAATAAGTTTTAGCACGTAAGTACATAATCTGGCTGCGCATAAACAACAAAAGGTGGACGAAACGCAAAGGCGCTCGAAAATAGAGTGAGTCGCGGGAATCGACGTTTCGTATATTTATGTTCCCTCAGCCCGCGCCTCACCTCCTTCGTTCCGCGAGCACCCTGCGTTTATTTTATACTTCCTCGCCCCGCGCCACTCGCCTTATTGCAGCGCTCGCCCGCCACGCGAGCGAGAGAGGTGGTACTATGCATTTTCCACGTGTTTCCCAATAGCCCAGCAACCAGAAGGGCTACGATAAGTTAAGTTACGTCATTTTAAAGCAGAAGTTTCGCCCTTTATAACGAATCCAATATCTTTTTAGTAGGTTTAGTACACGAGAGGCTATTGAGAGAAACGTGGAGAATTTTCAAGATTTTCCGTAGACTGTGACCCTATTTCCGTTAATTTCCTTATAAATATGTAATGTACAGTCTGTATATAGTTTTAGTATATAAGATCGCTTTAAGTTGTACCTACCTAGCATATAAGTTTCCCCGTAGCTTTAAGAATTATCCTGTAAAGTTGAGTTTTCCGTCATTGTCAAAGTGAAAATGAGTCCAATAAAGTTAACGTTTCACCGGGGCTCCCTTCCACCGGTACTGCCTTGGGGATATAAGCAAGCGCGTTCCGCATATAAGGCAGTCGTCAGTGAGTCATCAGCAAGTAGTCGACCAGTAATGGAAAGGAAGAAAAACAAAGAATCCTTCCTGAAGAAAAGCCACCGTTGGCTGAAGAAAGAACCTCAAGGCAGTACAGTGGGAGGGGGTTTCGGCTGTCTCGTGGCGTATTCAAGAAAAACGACAAAGTTTCATTTCGCACGTCTCCCCCTCCCCCGCCCCGCTCTTCAAGGGAACTCTACGGGCTAGTGAGCTACGAGGGTGTTACGCGTACGCCGGCCGTGCAGCGTCGAAACCGAGTTTCTACGACGAGTCGGCGTGCGCGTACAGCCATTATTGCGCATGTGAACACTCGGCTCCACGCGTATACCTTGCGCAGGTACAGCGTCATGAGCAGCGTCTGTATGAAGCATCGTTGCGCACGTGCATAAAAATATAAACAGACCGTCAATGCGCAGGAGTAAATGGTCGAAAGGCGTGAATCGAACACGCGCTCTGAGAGCAAGCGATATTCAGTCGAACACGCAACTGCCGAGCCACCGCACGTTGCTGCTTCATTAAATTCTTGGAATACTAAACTTTTATGAATCGAAATAACCGACTTCTCTATGCTGTGGTTTATACGGCTACCGCTACGTTCTGATTGAATGTCCACCGCTATGTGTGGCCGCCTAAACTTAGCTATATTTTAAGTTAAAAATAATGAAAATCAGAATGCAATTACCGAGAAGTACTCGTAAAGTACATCCGTAAAGGGCTATGCTCCACACAAAAGATTTGACAAATTTCTGTGAAAAAGAAATTTGTCAAATCTTTTGTGTGGAGCATAGCCCTTTACGGATGCGAAACTTGGACCATGACTCAGAGAGATAGACAATATTTAGAGGCGTTTGAGATGTGGTGTTGGAGGAGGATGGAAAGGATAAGCTGGACAGAGAGAGTGACAAATGAAGAGGTACTGACGAGAGTAAAAGAAAAGAGAAACATCTTAAAGGCTATTGAAAATAGAAGGGGAAATATGGTGGGCCACCTTATACGACACGACGAATACATAAGAAACCTTATAGAAGGAAAAGTTGAAGGCAAGCGGGGAAGAGGAAGACCGAGGATAAGCTACTTCGATCAAATCAAAGAGAAGGCTGGCGTTGCGTCGTATAAGGAGGTCAAGGAAAGGGCCCTAGACAGGACACAGTGGCGTTTACTACACCGACAAGAGCATAGCTCTTAAATTGAAGAAGAAGACTCGTAAAGTCACCACAACACACTAAAAAAAATTTATTTCTTGCAGAATATTTTACGTTTTGTTCGTTTTTGCGTAAAGCAAAACTATGACGGTAGTCGAATGAAAAAAAACATTAAGAATTAAATTCAAACATAACTGACATCATCAGTATTCAATCATAACCGGTACGGTATTACGATAGTTCAATGAAAAACAAATTAGAATTGAATTCGGATACTATTACTGTTTTAAGTAAACCATTTCTCTAAATAAATTAGGTATGTAATTACCCACGAGTGTGACTCGATCGTTTGAATACTCTTACTTAAAGGCTATGAAATCATCAATATACCCTCAAATGAGGGTAGATGAAATATTTTACAATAAAACGAATTATGCGCAGATCGCATCATAAATAACTCACTAAAAGAGTCATAGTAATGAAATCACAATCTAATAAAACCAGTACAGTTACTCGCATTACGAAAAAGAAAACATGAAGTAACATACCTCGCATTTTTTATAGAAAAAGAAATGCAAAAAATATATATCCGAAACTACTCAGCCTCAGATGATCCATGATATTAATGATGACTCCTTCCTTTATTACCCCGACAGACTCGACGACTCGGGAACACACCACGACCACGAAGTCCGCGACCACTAATAGGTGACGCACTGTAGATCTTAGGAATATTATCATCCACGAATTGCGGAGATTTTTGAAAAACTAATCAAAATTAGGTCAAACGATCTTTGGTATGATCATAATTTTGACAAAAAAATTAAATTAGTAACGAAAATGTTCGTATTTTCGTAACACGTCCGCGCTGTTCGAAAAACGATACGCCAATGAAACCAACATGGCGGGCGCTCGCCGCGTGGCTTCACTGCCCCCCACTCCTCGCTGCTCGGGTTAAACAAGAAGGTGGCGCTGCTGTAAATTCGCGCCAAATTCGAAGGATAGATGTCGCTTACTCTCAATTTTAAGACTGGAATGTGGTATAAAAGCTTAATATTAATACAGTAATGGGTATAACCTTTCATAGATACGTGATTAATCAGTTGTAATATATTAAATATTACAATTATATTATTATTACAGGTATATTATTACAATTACTACACAAGTGCCTAAAACTCCCAACAGGTATAGGCTGGTGGGTCTGTCCTCGGCCTGAGATAATATTTTACAAATTCATAATAGTTTTATGCGTCCCTACTAGATGGCGTCAGTGCGCGGGCTTGAATTTTGGAACACGTTTCTATGAACGTGCTCGTCTATATATTGAGGTCGTTGTCTCTATATCTATCTTCATGACAAAGAGATTTGAAACATTTTTGATAACTGCTATGAAGTCATTTCACAGACTCGCGCTCGCGCTCTCCGAGGCATGGAGAGGCTCAGTTGATAACGTGCCCCTACCCGTCCCGGTACTGACCGCGCCCAACCGTGCTCGCAACTGGCTACGAGCCCACCGATCTTGTGGAGTGGACATGGTCAATTCCTATCCGCAAATTGCATTCGATGTGGTGTTAGGGAGGGATTCAGTATAAAATTAATATTGTGAGAGGGTTTCAACACAGAACCACCCATAGTACATCTCAAACCCGAGAGTCCACGGGCCTGGTGGTCAATGCCTAAGATCCGTAATTCCTGACATAAACGTAAACTAGATGGCGCTACGTGCAGCATCGTTAATAAGTGCGAGACAAAAATCGAAAATAATGTAATTTCAAGTTAAACATATTGTAATAAGTGATTTACAAATTATAAAATACGATTTTATTATTAGAGACATCTATGGGTGCTACAAAGAATTACGCTTGTTGTCATTTTACACAAAATTGGATAGATGGCGGTGTGAACCTTTCTTCTTTAGTGTTGTCATTTTATCGATTTTCGACATTACGTAGTGTATTCAGCATATGATGAATTACGAATGAAACAAAGGTGTGGACTAATATTGTAAATTGCTAATAAAATAATCATCTTACATCAGTCATGTGATCCGATTTAAAACAAATTAACTATATAAATATTTAATTCATGAACAATCGTACGATTTTTGTGGTTCAAACTGGCAACACTGATTTACTGTCATTTTGATGGCCGTGACTACATACTGGGGCGCCCCGTCACTAATAAGATCAACCTAGTTTTATGTAAAACTGAAACTAAAGTAAAGAAAATAAATAAGAAAAAGAAAACCAAAGACATTGATCTCAACATATTAAGATCTCATAGTGCTAAGGATAATAATAGTGATATAAAAGTGCAATATTCTAATAAATTAGGTGATAAGCTTAAAGCATATAAAGACGATAATAATATTGATGATAGATATAATATAGATATAGACGAAAAATTGTGCAATATTAAGAATATAATAAGAACAAGTGCAGAGGAGAGTTTAGTAAAACAAAAAGTTATTCCTAGGAAAAAATGGTTAAATTCAGAAATAATAGATCTAATGACAGAAAGAAGAAAGTACAGAAACAAAACAGATGATGATAGCATAAAAGAGTACAAAAGGCTAACAAACAGAATTACACTAAAATGTAGGGAGAGCAAAGAGAAGGATCTGGAAAATGATTGTGAAAAAATTAATTACTACACGAAAAAAGGAAAAACTGATATAGCATATAATTTAATTAGGAATTTAAATTCACAACGGAAATCAAAGTCTACAAGTATTTTAAATGAAGACGGACAAATATTCATAGATAATAAACACATAGCAGAAAGATGGAAAAGATACCTGGAAGATTTGTATAAGGGTGAAGATCCAAATGACACGTCACACTATCTTGAGCAGGAATTGGAAGTTAGCCCTGACGACCTTGGTCCAGAAATCACTAGAGAAGAATTTGATGCAGCTCTAAACTCGATTAGAAATGGTAAAGCTGCTGGGCATGATGGTATATTCATAGAATTAATAAAATACTGCAACAATGACTTACTACTAGATGAGATCTTCCACCTAACAAAAGATATCTATAATACAGGAGTAGTACCAACAGATTTCAAAATTACTAAAACGGTAACCTTGCCAAAGAAACCTAACACTTTACAATGTCAAGAACATAGAACACTCAGTCTAATATCTCAAGCATCCAAAATTAAAAATAATACAAAATAGAATAAGATCCAAAATAGAACAGAATTTAGGGGAAGACCAGTATGGATTTAGAAAAGAGAAAGGCACAAGAGAAGCTATCTTAGCTATGCGTTTGATAATTGACAGAAGATTGGAATTTGGTCTCAATACACATATAGCATTTATAGACCTTGAAAAGGCATTCGACAAAATAAATTGGAGGATGATGTTCAAGACTTTGAAAGAAAACGGGCTAGATTTTAGGGATAGGAGAATAATATACGAATTATACAAAGATCAAGAAACAATAGTTGAGATAGGAGATGAGAGAAGAAATGCTAAAATCAGACAGGGTGTTAGACAAGGTTGCTCACTTTCTCCCTTAATTTTTAATATTTTCATCGAATCCGCTATAAAGAAAATTTATGAAACAACACAAGAAGGAGTTAAAGTAAATGGAAAGAAAATAAAATTTGACGATTTGCTGACGACATTGCCGCAATTGCCGAAAATAGTAAGAACCTAGAAAAACTACTAAATAGTATGGACACCGTATTTAAAGAATTACAAGTAAATATCAACGTTAAGAAAACCAAGACCCTCACAACGACAAAAACAATAGACTCCAAAAATAGACCTATTAAACTGGATAATAAAATAGTCGAAGAGGTGAAAAGTTTTAAATATTTAGGAAGTATTATCACAACGGATTCGCGATGCACGCCCGATATTAGAACCAGAATTTCAATAGCCAAACAAGCATTTAACAACAAAAAACACATATTCCGATCTAAAATATCCAAATCTGTGAAAAAGAAATTTGTTAAATCTTTTGTGTGGAGCATAGCCCTTTACGGATGCGAAACTTGGACCATGACTCAGAGAGATAGACAATATTTAGAGGCGTTTGAGATGTGGTGTTGGAGGAGGATGGAAAGGATAAGCTGGACAGAGAGAGTGACAAATGAAGAGGTACTGACGAGAGTAAAAGAAAAGAGAAACATCTTAAATGCTATTGAAAATAGAAGGGGAAATATGGTGGGCCACCTTATACGACACGACGAATACATAAGAAACCTTATAGAAGGAAAAGTTGAAGGCAACCGGGGAAGAAGAAGACCGAGGATAAGCTACTTCGATCAAATCAAAGAGAAGGCTGGCGTTGCGTCGTATAAGGAGGTCAAGGAAAGGGCCCTAGACAGGACACAGTGGCGTTTACTACACCGACAAGAGCATAGCTCTTAAATGGAAGAAGAAGATACGATTTATAATTACCAGCACATACAGCCTGTAAATATTTTAATCTAATAAAATAGCACCCTATATACAGTCTTGGTATTTCATATCAACTGTCGACGATTGTATGAGACACGAAGATTCTCAAGAGATATTAATAGAATAGACGTACCTACTGTATGCAAGTATATTTATATAATAGCATTAGTGTGATTCGAACCCGCGACTTTAGGCTTTTCTAAACTAAAGGTTAGTCTAAAGAAACGTATTACATGATTACATGATATAACAAGACAAAGTTATAATATGTACCTAGATTCATACCTACTTATAGTCATTCTAATTTAAACCTGTTTGAAACTAGCCGCAAATGAATAGAAGTGGGAAAAATGTGAGAGAGATTCGAAATAGCAAAACGCACGCTTTTGGTTAGACCGAAACGTGACGTCACCGTCCATGTTGGCTCGTCAACCAACAAGTAATTTGCTTTGTTTGGCTGACTGAACACTCCACCCTGGCAGGCTGTTGTGGACGCTGACGTCACAGAGAGCGCGCCAAAATGGAGGCGTTTAACCCGATGTGATTGCAGTTTTAAATATTTATTTTCATTACAATAAATATTCATATTTATATAAATGATTTTTTTTTTTACGGTAATGTACCAACGTAAACAGAACAACCAGTTAAAACCATAAAAAAATCATTCATATACGCTACTATACGAGCAACCCGCGTCTACAGGTACCTACTCGCCAGTGTGGCACTGTGAGTACATACATTCTTTTGGGCATGTATGGAACTTGTCCAAACCATTGAGCACACACCCATGGCCCACACCCTTGGCTCGCTTTCAGAGCTCACTTATCATTCGAGAGGAAAGGGTGTGATCTATTGATAGGAAGGCGTAGAAAGAGACAGCATGTGTTTTAATGAAGACAACTTCAAGGAGATTTCGTGCAACTGACGGTAAGTAATCGTGTGATAAGATATAATAATAATAATAATCGGCACCTACAACTTACCTGGTTTCTTGATATCCTGCTGGTTGAGAACCCTGCTGGCATCGGTATTGATGACTTATCAGACACTATGTTCATAATTATTGCAAATATTTCTTTCTCGCTGAGCAGCGAGCCCAGGCTGGGACATTCCGCGAACTCATCCGGGCGCAGCGTGAGGAGCCGCACGTGACGCAGCGCGGCGCGCACTGCGCCGTCGGTTGCGCACGCGCCTGCGCCTGTGACAAGCGGGCAGTTGATACCTTATTTATGCGACGAGTCGTTTGACCTCAATCTCACCTGGTGGTAAGTGACGATGAGGCTTAAGAGACGAGAGATGAAGAGCAGACGGGCTTAGAAGTACTCTTCTATAAACACTGCCGAAACACATCAACGCCGAAGCGAATACATCTGACGACCGACTTTACATAGAACAGTGGTCGCTAGCCAGGCGCACGCTGATGGGGTGTTACTCGGGTCAGTCGCCTCGTACGACACGCTTACCGCGGGGCGGCAAGGATATTCTTATCCGTCCCATACGAGTACACGGAAAGATTGCTGTGGCTTGTTGCCTTACTGTACGCTATGTTCATAATTAAGGCCGTTCCCAGTTGTTTTACCGAGTAGTCTCACTAGTACCAGGGAATATTAAAATAGAAGGTACAAGGCACTGAGCACCTAGCTCAGGAGCGCAATTACACTGTTCTACAACGTTTGTAGTTCTTGTCCAAATAAGTTGCGAATTACCTGAATTTTAGTGATATTTCGAATTGAAATGCAAAAATTAATATAGCAAAATAACATGGTACCTTTTATAGCATCAGACTCGGTCTGCATGCAGGACCAGCAGGTCGCCGGGGCAGCACTGGCGCCGCTCACACTTGACTCGTCCCCAACTTCCCCGGCAGTAGCTGGGGTCTGTGATAAATTACGACATTTTGAATAAATAGTTAATAAGGTACCTTCCGACTGGCATACTTCTTATACTTATCTCATTTGCGTTCCCTTTTACCTCTTGTAGGACGAAACAGTTTCAAATCCAAAATTCGCTAAAAGACCTAACCTAGGCCGATATAAGTACTTAAATTCATATAAATTTTCACATTTCACGTCTTAAAATGTATTCGTTGCTTCAATATCAATATATTAGAGATCACTACAGGTAGGTTACATACCTACTCCTATTCAGGGAACCCTGTCTTGCTATTTAGAACGGGCGGTACCACAACGGCGGGAGGAATGGAATGGAACTGGATCCGCGTCTGGGCTGACCTACGACGGTTTAATGTGCCTTCCAAGACATGGAGAGGTCAGATACAAATGTATCGGCGGTCACCCATCCACACTGTAGTGTGTGAAACACACCTCAGTAAAACATTATTTAATTTGAAGGGCTCTTTACCGGTAAACTGAGACGACGCCTTAGGTAGCTGCTCGGTACGGCCTGGGAGGGAGAACGGGTTTGGGGGGTGCCTGCTTCTATGGTTGTTACGTCATCCGTCATTCCTCCCGCACCGTACAGCTACCTGAGCCGTCGTCAGTGAGACGTTACTGAACACTGACCTGCCCCGCTCGAGACGCGTCGCCCCCCTCCCGGCGCGGCCCGTCCTGCGCGCGCACGTACCGCTCGGCGGCGGCCAACAGCTGCAGCTCCGAGTCTATGTTCAGCGGCTCCAGGGCGAACAGAGTCGCCAGCGTCTCCGGCTGGGCCTCGGCTAAGCTGTTCGCCTCTAGAACCTCTATTGTTTTTTCTTCCATTGTCTGAAATAGTTTTAGTAAGTTGATAATGCAAATAAGGTCTGATATGCTCAAACACATAGGTAGGAGGTGGGATAGAATATCAGACGTATGAGGAGACAAATTACCTACATATACCCAGTCTGAACATCGTCAGCTGTAAAGAACTTTATATTAGCTGTAAGTGTTTATGTAGTTCCCAGTAGTTCAATGAAGAGTTCTTGGGAGCAAACTGTTCCTCGTTGACTTTAACTACTACTCGCCAACTACTCTTCATTGAACACCGTGTTGTCAAAAATCTTTCATTAAATATCTTCAGCACGTAGATATTTAGGATTATGGAAGTGATTATTACTATTATTTAAGATTTTCAGCACTTGGTTCTACAAAATTTATATTTATTTTTAAAAATTATTTAGGCATTTAAGGTGGCCTAAAAAACTGAATTTGGTTAGCTCACAAGACAAGAAGAAGAATGTTCACATTGCCCATTGGCAAATCTTCACCTTTAAACATAATTCTGCCAGCTGGCTCTCCCCGACCAGCTTTGCCAGCTCATAGGAGGCGCAGGCGTCTTGTGCCTTGACGTTCCCCATCAAGTATTCCGCACAGAGCGCCTGTAGGCCCCTCATCATGTACTGGCTTGCGAATCGGTACACTGCACAAGCATCCTCACACGAGTTTACAGTGAGGTCATCCGTGTAGATGTATCTGGAACAAAAAAATTACACTCAATTTTTGAGATAGGTATTATTATGTAAGTACCTGGGAACGTCTTCTTCTTATTGTAATTATAAGGAAGGCAGACGAGCAATCGGGCCACCGGATTATAAGGCCCGGTATACACCAAAGCAAGTAATGAGAAAAGACAGGGGGGCACGCGCAGGCGGCCGGGTGCCGCGACTGTGTTGACTATGTTGACTGAACTCACCGGAGAGCAATGTTCAGGGTGCCGAGCTCCACGTCGGAGAGGTCGACGGGCGCGGGTCGCTCGGCGGACGCGCCGTAGAGTCGCGCCTCGAGCACGGGCGAGGCCGCGGCGAGCAGCAGCCGGTGCGCCGGCACGAGAGTACGCGCCGCGCCCGCCGCGAGCTCGCAGTCGGCCAGGTGCCGTGACTCCAGCAGCCGCGCGTTGCGCGCTCGCACGTCTGAGCATTCATCTTGCCAGTACATGCCGAGTGTTCGAGCCATTATAATTAATTAGGTTGGAAGAAATGATATCTATGTACTAATATATAATGTTATTGCGCAGCTAGAGTGATCTGCTGGACTGAATACTTTTTGTACACTTTCAGTTCGCGAACAATTCACGACTTATATATGATGGAATTTGCAGATAGGCCAGGGTTGGGCATTACAGATTACGATAAGATAATGATAAACACGCAGCGCCGTAGGTATGTAATCTACGGCAGGGAGTGGGGTCGCTGTGCTGGACAGCGCGGCGCATGTAGGAGCAGGAGTAAAAACTATACCTATTATACGATATAGAGGATAGGTACATGGAAATGGAACTATACTCGCACTATCTAAAGTGGGAGATACATCAAACTTCAACTCCGGAACTTTGTCGCAATATTTTTAAAGGATTTCTTGACATTCGTATTTCAGTTAAAGTGACAAAGTACCACAAGGTTGAGCCTGCTACTTATACTATCTCGTCGTCGACGTGGCAGTCCCTCGTTGCGAGGATGATTTCTGTTAATCCGTTGTATATTGATGTTGTCTCTGGTGGGTCCTGGAGTGGCTCAACAACCCGATCCTGGAGATATCATATCAGATATACATCCGAACTTATATTATCTATGTAACCTACAACATAGTAGTCCTCGATTCGTCGTGAAATGTCTGTATGTCTATCGTTTTTCTGTGAGGAAAGCGAATAAATCATTAGGTACTAGAACCACGGCGGCTTGTTCCATGGAACATGACAGCAGCAACACAACGAGTCTATTTTTCGTCAACTCCGAGCATTTTTATGGTGGTATGTTTTTGTGCACGTCTGCCTGTTGTGGTTTTACCCCACTACCACCCTTTTAGTTATATCTGTCATAAAACATTCCTGGCTTGAAGGAGACCAGCGTTATTACCGGCACATGAGGCACTCCATCTTAAGTTGTCAAGGTGACCGGCGCATCGGTAACCTTGTAACATACAGTACGTACAGTACGGTGAGGTGTCTACTGTCGACGTGACCACTTACCACCATGAGGCCCGTTTGTTTTTCTGTTCTACTTAAGCAACAAAAATATTCATTTAAAAAATAGACACCTAATTGAGGCCCCCGACGCAGCGGGGCCTAGATACGGCTGTGCGTTTATTTCCAGCGATATTGAATGATAAATCATGGAATTAGTAAGTACTTGTACTTAATACTTACACATTTCCTTTGATAATTTATTAATCAATTATTATTATCGACACGGACTGTAGGTACCTACCTACTGTTGGCCTCAGCCGGACATTACAGTGTCACAGGGGATTATATAATAATACCTAGGTATTGACCAAATGCACAATTAAAGGTTTTAAGCACTTGTTATTGTTTACATCATAGGAATTTGACTTTACATACAGGAGCTAAACTAAAACTGGGTTAAATAATGCGTCCTAATACGCAGACATATCAATTAAAAAAATATGAAGAAAATAGTACAAGAGCAAGAGCCATGCAAGACTAATCTGATCTATGATGCATAGTGTCCGACCGAAGGCCGATTTCTGGCCGAAGCCGATTATTCGGCTATCGGCACAACCTTCGGCCGAAGCCGAAGCCGAAGGTTTAAAAGCTCTAAAAATTTTGTTGAACAAGCTAATTTAAATGATTTGATTTTAAAACTTTAAAATTGAAGGTTTTATATCGACTGTATAATATAATATAGAAAGGTAATTGTAATCTTCTCTAGAAGTTGATCTAGTGGTCATCAAAACTACCTTGCGATTTGTGAAATAATGTTCTCTGCTCATTCGTAAAAGTTCGTTCGAATTCGTCGTTTGTTAGGAACCATCGGCCTCGGCCAAAACTTGGGCCCATTTTGGCGGAAGCCGAAGGTTTGGCCGTAGGTGGTTTTTTTGGCCGAAGGTGGCCAAAACCGAAACTTCGGTCGGACACTTTTTTTTTTTTTTTCGTACTGATAATTGCTGTTGGTCCTAATGACCTTTACAGCTTCACCGGGTTTTTTGGGGCGAGCGCTAAATGCGCTCTAGCCTAGAGGAGGACTTAAAAACTACTATAAGAAGCGACTGCCTAAGGGCACCCAGGTGGGTACGGACCTCGGCTTAGGACGTCGCTGGGGACGGAGGGGTCGGGGAGAAGCGGCCTGGAATACGCCGATAGCGCGTGAAAGCGCCAGAAGCGGGTCGCCGCCCGCGCCGGCGCGGGCGGTATGAAGGTGCTGTGTGTGAACTACTATCGGGTGGCGGAGTGGCTTCCGCGATGGAGATCGTGATGGCGTCGTCGGGGTCGTCTAGGACGTGTCTAGGCCGACGTCGTCGACGGGATGTCGGTAAACCGTTAGTCGAATAAACGGCGGCGCTTACTACTAGAGGGTTTGGGTGGTGGGGAGCTTGCTCGAAGAAGCGTCGAGACGCTAACTTCATGTATTGAGCGATCGTGGGGAGTTCCAAATCGTGATGGAGGTCTACGTTACGTAGGTACCATGGAGCACCGGTTGCTCTACGCATGAACCTATTTTGGATAACCTGAAGGCGGCGAATGTGGCAAGAGTGCGCGAATGTCACGCTTGCGTACGTGTACGTGAGGATTGGACGGATGCAAGTTTTGTAAATTATCAACTTATTTCTAAGTGACATTTTACTCCCCTTGCCTAGCATCGGGTGTAACCGGCCGAGAATGAATGCTGCGCGGTCGCGGACGCGTTTTATGTGTGGCTCGAAGGTCATACCTCTATCAAGAGTGACTCCTAGATATTTGACCTTTTTCTCCCAAGGGATAGGTCTGCCGAAAAGTGAGAGTTGCCCTATGTTATTCCGAACATGGGTGGTCGTATCAGGGGCACGACCCCTAGCGAAGAGAATGGCGGCGCTTTTGTCAGGGTTCACCTCGATTCTCCACTTCCGAAACCATTCGCCTAGGGCGGTGGCGGCGGATTGGAGAATCCGGGTGATACGAGCCCTGTTCCTATCAGAGGTGTAGAGAGCGGTGTCGTCCGCAAATAGCGCGAGTTCTACCTTTGGATGGCGAGGGATGTCGCTGGTATACAGCGAGAAGAGGAGTGGCGAGAGGACGGAGCCCTGGGGGACTCCGGCTCTGATTTGGCGAGGGGAGGAGAGCGATCCCTCGACGCGGTAGCGAAAGGTTCGATTCCTGAGGAAGTCCCGTAGTATGAGTACGAGACGATCCGGCACCCCGATTTGGTATAACTTATATCAAACCGTTGTGCCAGACTTTATCGAACGCTTTCGCCACGTCGAAGAATAGCGCCCCTGTGGGGATCGGCTTACGCGAATAATTGAGTCCCTCCAGTATGTGTTCCGTGATGCGGTGCACCTGCTGGACGCACGAGTGTCCGGGTCTGAAGCCAAACTGGACGTCAGGGATTAAACCTTTGGACTTGGCAATGTCATGGAGGCGATTATTGAGAAGTCGTTCGTAGACTTTCCCCATTGTCTTGAGGAGACTGATGGGGCGATAACTGGTGGGTTCGGAGCGCGGTTTACCTGGTTTGGGAATACCTATGACAACTGCTTCCTTCCAGGCGTCTGGAAAGGAGCAGTTGGCCATTGCGGTGTTGAAAATAGATGCCAATAGGCAAATCAGGGGAGCAGGGAGCAATTTGAGAACCTTGTTGGTAATTCCGTCTGAGCCGGGGGCTTTTTTCTGTTTAAGACCTTTGATAGCGGTATGAACCTCCTGAGCCGTAATCGGATCAAGCGGGGGATCGGACGGGGGCACCTGTGCCCTGGATTCGACTTCGCGGTCCACCATATCGAGGTGGGTTGGATCGACGGGTTCGCGGGAAGGGGAGCACTGGCTTTCCAGGCTGTCGGCAAGGCATTCGGCCTTTTCGATGTCGTCAAACGCGGGAGTTTGGTTCGGTCGGTTTAGTGGGGGCATCTCTGAGACAGTTTCTGATTTAAGAGCTCTCGCCAAGCGCCAGTAAGCCTGGTGGGATGGCGAGATCTCCGAAAGCAGATCGTCCCACCTACGGTTGCGGAGCTCGGCCATGCGATCCTTTACGTCCCTCTGTAAAGCGCGTAGCCGTCTCCTGTTGTCATCAGTCGGGTAATTGTCGTAAGCTCGAGTGGCGGCGTTCTTTGCCGTCAACAGCTCCCTCATATCCTCAGGCAGCTCCCAGCGTCGATCATTCGACGCTGGAACCCGCCTGGAGGCGTCACTAATGACGTTACCGAGGTGACTGGTGAGGGCATTGACCGCCAGCACTGTGTCGTCTTTGGAGGTGAGAATGTCAGGAATCTGGTCCAGTAGGGGGGAACTAGGATTTTGGAGAGACTCCTCGAGCTTTTTCCAGTTCATTGCTGTCCTGGTGACCGGCTCGGATGAGTCAGGCGGACCTAAAAGGAGTTGTACTGGTCTGTGATCGGAGTCAAGCTCATGTAGCGTCTCTATAGATCGAAACCGTAAGGAGACGTTCCTGAAGAGAGCCACGTCGAGTATGTCAGGTCGATGGTTGACGGTGTAGGGAAAGTGGGTCGGGGACATGGGAGCTAGTACGTCAAAGTTGAGTGTGTCAGCTAATGCGTCTAGTCTGTTGCCGTTAGGGTTTGAAATGGTGGAGTTCCATCGCTCATGTTTGCAGTTGAGGTCACCAGCCACTATGACTGAGTCGCCTAAGTCGAGTAGTGCTTGTATATCCCTCCTGAGTAATTCCTTACCGCAGGGGAGGTATACTGAAGCGATGGTAATAGGCTGATGGCCTGTCGTGGCAAGGCGGCAGACTGAAGCCTCAATGTTAACGAGGGGAGGGGTGTCAAGTGCGATGCAGTGAAGAGACTTTCTGTAGTAAATCAGGGTCCCGCCTTTCGCGGAGTGGACCCTATCATTACGGATGATCTTATAATTTGCAATCTTAGGATTGCCCATACTAGGTTTCAAGAAGGTCTCTTGCACTAACATTATGTCGGTCTGGTGGGTCTTTAAGTAGTCATGAACCTGGTCTCGTTGTCTCTTTAGTCCGTCAGCGTTAAAGTACGTGAGGGTCCATTTACGTTTTTACGGGGAGGGGGCGCTGAAGGCCTTAATGGCCTTGATTAATGATGTATGCTCGGTTAACGCGAGCAGTTTATGTGCGGTATTTTTAGCGCTGTTGACTTTCTGTGCCAGGAGGCTCAGTTCGTCAATGTCGATCGCGTCTATGATATCTAATATCATAGCAATATTTGGCGCGGCGTTGTTTGACGGTACCGTGGGGGCCGGAGCCGGGGCCTTTTTCGGCGGAAATGGTTTAGACGCGGGCGGCTTTGGTGTAGGAGCCGCGGATGATCCCCAGGCCGGGACGCTTGGACGCGCCGGCGCGAGCCTGGTCTGCGAAACGGGGGTCGGAGGACTCATAGTGAGTTTTGGCCCGGGTGTGTTACGCGACACGGGAGCTGAGGTGCGAGCATGGCTCTGGCGCAGCGCCCGACCGTTCCTGCGCGAGGCCTTGGGGCAACCGCGATAGTTCGCGGTGTGACCCACCTCCCCGCACAGGACGCAGCTGGGGGTGCGGCAGAAGCATACTGCTCCTTCGACAGCTTCCTAGAGCAGTCGGGAGTGCCGTGGTCGCCTACGCACTTGACGCAGCGAGACTTGGCGAAGCAGTTTTTCTGCGAGTGGCCATATATTTGGCAATTGTGACATTGGCCTGGGGTGCCCTTTTTACGGGGAGCTTCGACCCTAAGGCCAGAAAGGTGGCAGAGATTTTCCAGTTGGAAAATCTTCTTACCTTCGGTAGTGCGATCTAAAATGACCAATACTAGGTCGAAGGGAGCCCTGTTGCGCGTGCTGTACATTCGGTGTACAGCCTGCACCGGAAAGCCCTGGGCTTTGAGGTCTTCCGAGATCAACTCTTCCGGGAGTTGTTTTGGGAGACCCCTAATGACTACGCGGAGGACGCGTTCTTCCTCGAGGGCGTAGGTGTGGTAGGAGATTTTCCTACCTCGGAGTAACGCGAACAGGTTGCGGTGGTCCTGAACGGTCGGGACGTGGACGCGAATACCGTTCGCGATGTTGGTCGCTTTTGTGAAAGCGATCTGCTTTCCGGATAGCGCGCGAGTGATGTCCGTCCAGGCTGTTTTGTCCTGAATTATTATCGGAGGAGGCGCTTTAATATGTTGTTGCTCCTCGGGGAGCGGCGTGGACACACCGGCGGCGATCGCGGTGTTTGACGAAGGGAGGTCGGCCTCCTTGGTTTTTTTAACTTTTTGTGGAGCTTGCTCCGGTTCCGTCGCGGCCGTCTTCTTCTTCCTTTTCTGTTTACGAGATGGCAGGCCTAGGCCTACGACCTCGTCCTCAGAGGAGGAAGAGGATTCCGGGATCTCCATGGCGTCCGTGGATTTCGCGGGGCTGGGCTGAGGGCTCGTTACGTCGCGCTGAAACGGCGATCGGGAACGCGCGCGCGTGTTGGTAGAGAGAGAGCGCGGGCGTTGACAGGGGTTACGCGGGTCGCGGGGTGCGTAGCGTCTCTCCGGGGCGCTGTTGGGCGGAAGCGGTACTACCTGGGGCGACGGGCCCGCGGGGGGTAGGTAGGCGGGGGGCGGCGGGCAGAGGGCCGGGACGCCGTTGGGCTGCGATGACGCGGCGGATGCGTGAATCGGGTTCTCGCGCACGAATTGCTCGAGAAGAGCGGGGTTTGTCCGCGAAATGTACGCGGCTAGGTCGCGGAGGGCCTCGGCGGAGGGCTCCATTTTTACGCCGGGTGTGTCTTGTACAACCCTCCCCGTCGGGTATAGACGGGGGGGGGGGGGGGGGCGTGTGCCTGTTCCGTGTTCCCTACTGTGTGTCCTTCGCCGATCTTATTGTGCGAAGGGTGACTACCTAGCGTCCCTAGCAGCTCTAAGTGCAGAGGGTAGCCTCGAACCGTAGTCCTTGACGCCCAAACAACACGAAGAGAATGGGAGGCGGGATAGGGCGGGGGCGGGAGGGAGATGCCTGGTGTCGACTATGGGGTCACTCCAAATGCCGGTGGTTCCAGACCCAACCAGGTACTGCGTTTCCCTGAAGGGGAACCGCAGGCGTCCTGGGTCTACGCCCTGACTAGCTTCGTTGGCACCGTAGGTATCCACTAGTCAACCACAAGAGTGGATTTTCAAGACGTTACACTCTTTTTGAAACTAGCCCCTTGCGCCTTGAAAACGGCACGTAGGACTTTAATGTATATTGACCGCGTATGAAACACGATGCTTCGACGGCAAGCCGGCGTGGCGAGGCGTAGGCGCGCGCGGCAGGGACGCAGCGCGGAGCTCGGACCAGGCGACGTGTGCATTGGGTCGAGCGCCCGCTTTTATAGAGGCCAGGTAGTGGCGGGCGGCTTGACGTGGATTCAGCTGTTGCTGCGTGTTTGCTTCGTCGCAAGCGCAGGTGGGCATTGCACGTGCACTATGACGTCACTTGTTGTTTGCGCTGACATACACTTTATTGCACAAATAGAAAACAACAAACAAAAGATAGAAACGGAAATAGTGAAGTACAATTTAGACTCGCAATTTACAATCTAAGCTCGCGGCATATATAAAAATACTTATAACTACATATAAATACTTATAACTACATATAAATGCGAAGCTTTAAGAACCAGGCTGACTGATTATATCTGCCTGCTAGTAATATAAATAATAAGCAAGTTGTACACTGGAATGATGTGTCATCAAGCTAGATCCACTGGTTAAGGGGGCCGAAATGCTCAATAAGTATTATTACCAATAATGTTTAAGGACAGTTTGTGTCTGAAATAAAAATGATTTTGTTTTATAATAAATATAATTGGTTGTATTCACTGGTGTTCCCAGAGTAATACTATTGGCAAGTTGTATGTACTACAGTGGAAGACTCTATCGATGCGGGCAAGCGAGTTCTATAATGAAACAATTAAGTATGTGCCAAACAAGTTGATAGCGTTAGTAATTACTGAGAAAAAAAGCTGTGACAGCGGATGGACACCGAAGTCTCAACATAAGGATTCCACTTTTACCATTCTGGTACGGAACCTTAAAACAGATTGGGGAGTGGTGGGATCAGATGGATCGGGGATGAGTGGGATCGAGATGTAGGTCTGTCAGTCTGAATATGTAATACTTAGTTTATTAAGAGTTACATATTTTATCTGTATGTATTATAACAATTTGGCGCACCAAGAAAGAATGTTTGATATCAGTAGTTTCCTAGGTATCTAAATTCCAATAATTTTATCACATAATCGGTTTATAAAGATAACCATTCTGTTTAATACAACATGTGATACCTTGATACCACTAATTTTATCACATAATTCGATATAAAAAGATAACCAACCTCTTTAGTGCAGCGGTTGGCAATCTCTTTAGTGCATGGAATTACTAAGTAGGTACTCATTGTTACTCTATTATGTACAGGTACAGTAAGGAAAACTCATCCGTAGATATATACCCTAACTAGGTAGGTAGGTATTTATGTAATATTTGGAACTTTTTTGGGAAAACTATAAAAACATTCAACGATGAAAGAAAATTCAAGGCAGTACAAGGTACAGAGGACGACATAACAGGCTGACTTATTGTCACTTCAACTTATTTGAATGCCGAGGAATTGTAACAAAAACTAATTGCGACAGGGTTCCACAGAGTATAGCACGATGTCTTCCACTGTACATGTAGGTACCTACATAGGTACAAAGAGTTTGAGCTACCTAGTCCGATTTATGTGGGTCCTAACTCCTACGGCACATACCGTAGAGCCAAACGTGTCAAGAAATCTTTTCATGTTTTTGCATAATTAATTATACGACTATTAATTTAAATTTGATAATCGTGACGAAAATTAGGCGGAGAACGCCTGCTTTTGAGAATGACCGTTAATCGTTTTGACAATAACCGTAACGTGTAGTGAATAAAACTCTCTGGTATTGACTACTGAGAAACCACAGCGTTTGACACCCTCGGGTGAAGAAGAAGTGGGTTTCCCCTCCGTCCCCAAGTCTTCACTGCCCCAGTTCTTGATAGTAGGTACTCTTTTCCGGGAACAAGGAAACAAGAAATTCCCAGTCGTCAGAAAAAATCCTCATGTCATCATGACCGATTAATCCATGAGTAACCGGATAGCACGACCTGGCCACGCGGATATAGACACCATGTTCCCCAATTGGCTTAATTACTGGTGCGCTTCCAAGTTGCGTTAGACGCATACGCTGTGCGCACACGTTATGTGCGCTGTCAACAGCGCACGCATCGCTTTTGACAGCGGCATGCGTCTAACGCAAGTTGAAGAGCGTCGGTGGCACAGTGACTAGGACACCGGTCTCCCAAGCTGGAGGTCCGGGTTCGAAACCGTGCAGTGCCATGTAGGTACCAATGAGTGTTTCGTATTTTTCGAAGACTTACGTAAATTTATCGACTGCTCCAACGGTGAAAGAAAACATCTTGAGGAAACCTGCACACTGAGATAACCAGTATGTAAAATGGGATAGGCACAAAAGATCCTCAAGGGTCGAAGTGCCGCTGGATTATTCCCGGCCCCCTATCATAAAAAAAGATAAGATAAAACGCCAGTTAATGCAGTGTTAATAAGCCTAATGCATGGCAGAAGAAAGGCCTGTCAAGCAGTCACCATGCCATGCTCCAATGTTCCCTCGGTGACGAATCCGGTTGCCAAGCAACCAATTTATTTAATCAATGTCTCAAAGCAGAGCATTGTATTATAATAGAAAATTAATAATAAATAGTATATTGTGCATAAAAATGAGTAGTACGACGCTGTTTGAAGCTCCGAGGAAGTACAATGTGACACCGGTTCGGATTCATGATTACTTGTATGGTGAGTTGTAATTCGTATTCTTCAAAGATGACGGTCGTGAATGAGCATTCTATGTAATATGCCATATGCAACGACTCATGTTGACTCTCTTGGCTGATTTATTGGGGTCGGTCCTTTTCCATAGCCTGCTCTAACGGTGAAGGAAAACATCGAGAGGAAACATGCACACTGAGATAAGTGGTACATTGATGTGCAGGATCGCTTGGGTTGGTATCACTTTACCGGTATTCGTTATTAAATTAAAAAAATTGTTGATCCAAAAGGCCAACGGTCATTGATCCAAAGGTCATTGACTCTGTCAATGAGTTCCTTGACGAATGATGTTTGAAATACTGTAGATTTATATTCTGCAATACTTTTTTTATTTTATTTTTTAAATTTTTTGACATTGTACTTACTTTAAGTAAGAATTTTTATTAATTATCAGTATGATCATGACATGCTAACATTTTATTATGTATTTTTTGACAATGTATCGTCCCTCTCCCCGTTAACTGTCGTATCTTACAAACTGACGTAACTGCATACTCATTACTAACGCATTCGTATCCTTATTTTGCAAAAGTTATCTCTAATCGTCGTAACTGTATCAGTTACCGTTTAAAAGATACTCACTATTTTTTTAATTTATGTATCTTCAAAACATGTATAAAATGTTTTTTCTAACTGAAGCAAGTGATTATACAACAGTTAGTGAGGTTTTTTTTATAAAGACGCCTGATTTATATACATACGACAATCATTCTAGACTTTTAGTCTAGAATGATTGTAATTTAAGTCGCTTGTGTCTTAGGGAGCGAAAAAAGTATTTGAATAATGAATCTTATTGCAACTGCTTTGCATTGAAAATATATTTCAAAAGTATTGGCAGCAAGGAAATCTACAGTCACAGCGTGAGTTTATCGTGAGACATGTGACAAAAGAGCCTACTAAACGTCAAAGTGCTGGACCGGAATCTAGGAGGCAGGCCACTCTTAAATATTCTTTATCTCTTCAGGGTAAGTTGTTACAAGTTTGCCGTTCGTTCTTCTTAAATACTTTGGGTATAAGCGAACGCACTGTAAGAACAGCAATTGAAAAGGTTACAGACGCTGGCATCATTGATAAAGAAACACGTGGCGGTCGCCGACAATATTTTGCTGAAAATGATACTAAAACTCGAACCATGATTGACCAGCACATTGAGCGATTCCCTAAGGTGGAATCTCATTACTGCAGGGAAAAATCTTCGCGAGTTATCTTCACTCCGACTTGACTCTGTCTAAGATGTACCAAATGTTTTTAGAGGAGAATAAAGACCAGCCCAGCTTTTCGTCATGCAAAAGAGCATTTAAGTCAAAAATTTATCATTCCACCGCCCGAAAAAGGATCACTTCAAGACATGTCTGTCTTGAAGAAAATCTTTTCAGGTTCAGTCTTCAGTGACTACAGTGACTTCAGAGGATAATAGTTCACGCTCTCTCACTCGTAGGAGACTTGTATCTGCTTACTTAACAGCGGACATAGGATCCCTGAACCAGGCACCACCTAAAATTGCAGTCGAAAAATATAACGCCTTGGTGTCTTTGACAAAAAGAGATAACCCAATAATTAAGCTGTCAGAGCATGTGGCATGTTATAGATCACTCTCTCATTAAGCTGCCAGAGCATGTGACATGTTATAGATCACTCTCTCATTAAGCTGCCGGAGCATGTGGCATGTTATAGGTCACTCTCTCATTAAGCTGCCAGAGCATGTGGCATGTTATAGATCACTCTCTCATTAAGCTGCCAGAGCATGTGGCATGTTATAGATCACTCTCTCATTAAGCTGCCAGAGCATGTGGCATGTTATAGATCACTCTCTCATTAAGCTGCCCGAGCATGTGGCATGTTATAGGTCACTCTCTCATTAAGCTGCCAGAGCACGTGGCATATTATAGATCACTCTCTCATTAAGCTGCCGGAGCATGTGGCATGTTATAGATCACTCTCTCATTAAGCTGCCGGAGCATGTGGCATGTTAGAGATCACTCTCTCATTAAGCTGCCAGAGCATGTGGCATGTTATAGATCACTCTCTCATTAAGCTGCCAGAGCATGTGGCATGTTATAGATCACTCTCTCATTAAGCGTGACTTTTGACTCTGTTATTGATTATTTTTCTACAACTTCTATTCTATTTGGATATTTGAATTTAAGGTTAAATTCCTTAATAGAAATAAGATATTTTCTACTTCTTAAAAATAATTAGACTGATTACTACCGTTCCTATGTTCAATTATTAAGACTGATTATACTTAACTCTATGATAAGTTAAGTCCAATTTGCAAAGATTTGTGATAATAAATTAAGTAAATGTTAAGAAACAAAGTTTTCTCATAAGTGGGGTAAAATGTCGTTAATTATAATTTGATAAAGTTCAAAGTTAAATTGGCAAAAATTAAAAGTTAAAAAACATTTTAAAGTTTTTATGCAACTTCTAAAACTTTATGAACAAATGTTTTTATTACGAATAATAAACAATAAGAAGGTTTGTACAATTGAGTATACAGACGGCAAAAGACCGGACGGCTTGACGTTAGTGCCATGGCGGGAGGGAAAGTGTCTGCTGTGGGACGCCACGTGCGTTAGTACGTTTGCGGCCAGCCATGTCAGACGCACGACACGAACGGCCGGGGCAGCAGCCGAGTTTGCAGCGGGCAAAAAGCGGGATAAGTACTCCGCTCTCCAACAGAACTACCTATTCGTCCCGTTCGCGGTGGAGACAACGGGTTGTTGGGGGGCGGAGGCGAAACAATTCGTGGCAGAGATTGTCCGTCGCCTCAGGGAGAGGGGCTGTGACCCTCGCTCCGGGTCGTACCTGGTGCAAAGGTTGGCCGTAGCGATACAGCGCGGTAACGCCGCGAGCGTTATGGGCACCTTTGCACCGGGGACGACAAGGGGCGGGCTATTTGATTGACATTATTTCTTTATTGGAAAATTATTATTATTTTATTGAGTATTATTTATATTTTTTGTTCCAAATATTTACGTTGTAAGAGACACGAGTTGGAAAACAAAGTTCTCACAGAGTGACGTATCTCCTTTAAATTAGTATGAATAAATAAATATACTAGGTGTCCAAAAAGGGTATTCGCACTTTTAAAGTTCCATAAATTGTAATTATGGGGTAGATATGAAAAAAAAATTGTCGTTATGCGTAGTATTTCTTATAAATTTAGTTGCAATGGAGTCATATACCGGAGCACAGCGTGCATTTTGTGTACGAGCTTACTATCAAAACAATAATTCAATAATAACTGCGCGTCGGTTATATAGCGCGGAGTTCAATTTGCGAGGCGTTAATTTATCTCCCAGTGCAAAGGTTATTAGAAAATGGGTTCAGACATTTGGGGCTACGGGATCGACAGTAAAAAATCCTGGTTCCAGTCGTCCACGAGAAATAAGAGTGCCTGAAGTCATTCAAGAAGTGCACGAGTCGACAAGACAAGATCCCACACTTTCACTGCGTAAGCGTAGTCAAGCCCTAAACATCCAAACATCTTTACAAGAGTTTAGAGGTTAATTCGGATACATTTTTCCAGCAGGACGGTGCCAGATCTCACACGACTGACAGGTCAATTATAGCCCTGAATGAGTTGTTCCCAGGAAAGCTGATTACAATAAAGGGTAACATTAAATGGGACCCCCAGGAGTCCGGACTCGAGTCCAATGGATTATTTTTTATGGGATTACCTCAAAAGTCAAGTTTACAAAAATAAGCCGCCAACCTTAACTCAGTTGAAGGACAATATTGTAAGTGAAATAAGGATACTCACTAATGGTTTATGTGAACGTATAATAGGTAATTTACGGTCACGACTTGAAGAGTGCCAAAATCGGAATGGACGTCATTTAGACAACATAATTTTTGGTTACTAATTTTTCCAAATCGTGTACTTTTAGATAGTAATAAACCAATTACAGAATAGAACCATTTTCATTTATGATTTTAACATCTAAACTGGGAATACCCATTTTGTTCACCCTGTACAATATAATATTATAAGGTACATACTGATCGATAAAGAAAGTCGATGATTATAAAAATGGTATTAATTGACCAGTAAAGCCAAAACAAACAGAACTATAATAAAAAGTTCACAGCGGCAAACCGAAACACCGTTGTCCTGAGAAAGTATCAAATGATAGTTACGACAGTTAGCGGGGAGAGGGACGGTATGATCATTACTGAAATATATGATTATGAATACATTTACGTGAAATAAGCGGCAAACATAAGTGCAAATCAATGCTCACAAACTTTTTCCAATTAAACGGCGCAGCCTGTATATGAGCGACAGCTTGCAATCGGCTGAACCGGTTTGGCGCGTCTTATCAGTAAGATGCGGCGAGCAAGCGAGTCGTCACTCGAACCCTGAGGGGTGAGTGGAGTGCGGGCCTTGAGGGGAACCTCGTGAGCGGGTAGAATCTCGGAGTGGTACAGCATCCCGGAGATGCATTTCCCGACGTATCGTATAAACAATAACACTTAGGTACTAACAAAATATTTACAAAATCAGTGAGTAAATAAGTAATAGTAAATATTTGACTTAACTTATTTGACTCTTTGAATCTAAACCGAAATACAGTTCCAGTCTGTGCTACCTTGACAAAATAATTTTAACAATTTTTAATCTTATTAAATTTTATTTATTATGCATTTCTTATGCTTTCTTATATTTCTTATGTATATACTAAACTACTATAACGTTTTTTTTATTAGATAAGATGATCAAGAAAGCGAGAACACATGTATTTAAATTAAATCCATTAATTAAGATTGTCGTACCTAGTTTATAATAACACAATAGATAATCTTTAGTCAATTCTAAGAATCTAAAATATTGTCACTACATGTGAAGAGCTCGAGGGCTTGATCAAAAAGGCCCCCTTTTAGCGCGCCCCGCCCAAATGTTCCCATTTTTAAACTGAGTTTCAGAACTTTACAGCTCCAAATGGGGACTCGGTCAAGATTAATTTTGCTCCTCTCTAGTTCAGTGTCGTTTCCTTGCGTCGTTCTTCTGTCTCATTATCATTCATTCACTCATTCAACCATTCACTCGTCGAGATAAGAGACATTGTGACGAGTCGAGCTTTGTTGCCGATGTTGCTGAGTTTTGGTGCCACTATATGAAAGTAAAATGCGGTAACATGGAAGCATTAATATACTCGTATGTGCCTACGAATAGTCGTAAATATGCTTATAACTCCGCTAATTCCTTATTTATTGTCTACTTTTGGAAATAATAAGTAGGTACGTACGACCGATTCTCCCTGAGGCTTATGCCAGTATGATGTTTTAAGACCTGTAATTAGTTTTATTTAAAAAAAGGAAACATAATATCTATTTCTGCCGCAAAGCAGCAATACTTGCATTTATGTGTTTCGGTTTGAAGGGTAAGAGAGCCAGCGTAATTACCGGCACATGAGGCATTCAAGTTCTCACGGTTGGCAGTGCATCGAAAACCCTCTAATAATACGGTGAAGTGAAATGTCTATGGACGACGGTGACCATTTACCATCAGGTGGCCCGTTTGCTCGCCTGTTCTCCTTATTTAAACTACTAGTTCGACGGCTTCACCGCCCACCGCGGCGGAGCGCGGTGCAATGTGCGATTCGCCTTACCCTATTTGATGGCAGATTCAGCGTACATCGTGTCCGGAGCTCGAGACTACGCCAGGACGGCTTTCAAAGCAGCCATGGCCTCCGCGCAGCTGGTAAGTCTACTTACCACCACCCTCGCAGTCAGAAAAATAAGTAGAGATGCACCGGATAGGGGTTTGGCAGGATATCCAGATACCCAATATCTGGCGGACGGCCGATCGGATATCCAGCTGAATGGAAGGCACTACAGATAAGCGACGCATTCACATGTGATTTTACCCCTCAGGCTGAGAACGACAACTTCCTAAAATGACAACTTCCTAAAACGACAACTTCCTAAAACGACAACTTCCTAAAATGACAACTTCCTAAAACGACAACTTCCTAAAACGACAACATTTTAGAATGTCAACACCGTCAGAGGCTGAGAACGACAACTTCACTATGAAATTAGTAGTTGTTTACTATTTTTATTACTTGCTACTACGGAACACTTCATGGTTGAGTCTGACTCACATTATTAAGTTGTTTCACTTCATTAAAAGACGTTTAGTAACAGAGCAAAGCATGTTTTTAACGAAAAGCACCTATGATCAATCCACACGCACACATATCTAATACGTATAAATAAGACATTTTTGACATTTCATAACTGAGGGCGTTTTCGGAATTTGTCATTTTCGGAATTTGTCATTTTCGGAAATTGTCATTTTCGGAAATTGTCTATTTTGGAATAGACGTTTTAGGAAGTTGTCGTTTTCGGAAGTTGTCGTTTTAGGAAGTTGTCGTTCTCAGCCTGAGGGGATTTTACTAATAATTGTCGGCGGATATTGATTTTTAAATATTTTCTTAATATTGTGACTTGATAAAGTAAAGAAACACTGTCCAGGCATAAAAACGTATTAACGTATTTATACGTAGATAAAAATTGTTTTGTTTTCAGCGTCTCTATAATTGCGAAATTTATTGTAACTTAATGAGACGTTAAATTAATACATAGGTACGAGTATAATGTATCATTGCTTTGATTTGGTTTTTAGTTCAACTTGTCGAAATTAACTCCGGTATCCGGCTGGATAGCAAAAATCGATCGGATACCGGATACAAACCGGAAATCCGGTCCATCTCTAAAAATTGGAATAATCTTTATTGTAACCAAACAGCCTTAGATAACCAGTTATCAAACTTGGTGTTAACCAAGTAGTTATACGGGCACGTCGCCTAAACATAAGTAATACAAGTAAGTATTATATATATGAACTATGGTCCTACACCTATTAGGTACAGTCGCCCACGAGCTATAGTATACCATCTGTCAAAAACCTTTGATTAAATCTCAACCTTATGCCTGCGCAGTATGATTCATTTCAGATTTGGGTAGATTTACATTCTTGAATAACTCTAGCCTCCACACTAATGAGGGAATGGAACATTCAGTCCCAGGCCTGGTTCGGTTCGCTGCAACCAATCACATGAGTTACGCCCTCCCACGTGACTGGGTGCAGCGAACCGAACCGGCGCTGTAACCCGACGCGTGTAGTCCAGGCCCAATGTTCTTTAATATAACCCGTCGGAAATATCTCAGCGGCGCGCGGCGCTTTCTGGCTCGTTTGACATGCAAAGTCTAGCGGCTACAGATTGTGTTGTCACGCTCACACATAGGTCCGTGTCTATGTGAGTGAACGAGATGTAATGAAATGTCAATAACCATTGTCTTTCGTAGGTTATTCAACCGGTGTACAGGACCATGTTTTCGGAGCTGAGAAGTTTTCCGAGGTTGCAAGTTGGTAAGCTACGAGCTTGTATTTAGTAAGCTTGCTTGTATTTGGTAAGCTAGCTTGTATTTGGTAAGCTAGCTTGTATTTGGTAAGGTCGCTTAGCGTACTAAGCCCGTGTGCTCCATCTTCGACCTCATCGTCACTTACAACCAGGTGAGATTGAGGTCAAACGCGGGTTTAGACGTAAATAAAAAAAAGCTAGCTTTTATTTGGTAAGCTACAATCTTGTATTTGGTAACCTACAGCTTGTATTTGGTATAAGCTACAATTTTGTACTTTTAAGGTTTATGATTTTTTTGGATAATTTAATTAAACCTACAGCTTGTATTTGGTATACCTAAGCTGCAAGCTTGTATTTGGTAAGATAGCTTGTATTTAGTAAGCTAGCTTGTTGTTGGTAAGGTAGCCTGTATTTAGTAAGTTACTAGTTTGTATATTTTGGTAAGCTTGTAGGTGGGTATTGGTAAGCCACAAACTTGTATATAAAATACCTCGGTTTAGAGAGTGGTGAGTTAAAAATTGGCAAACGTTTGGCGTAATATGGCCTTAAGCCTGGGCTACACGCGACCAGTTCCAGTTTGGTTCGCTGCATCCAATCATAAAGCGCCGCCTTCAAGTGGGAGGGGTGGGGGGAAGCGGAACGCACGTGAAGGTTGGAGCGAACTCAACTGGGGCTGGAACCGGACGCGTGTAGTCCAGGTGTTATTTTCAATTTGTAGTGTACCACCCAAACTGCCGCCTGCCGGAGCACATGGACCGCTCGTACGGCGCGTACGTCGATCGAGTGGCTCAGTCGCGAAATTTGCCGGATCCCCAGCTGACGGGGAAAGACCGCTTCAAATTCAGCGCAGCGTAAGTTCACTTTGACTCGTCGTTCATTACTAGGCCTGAACTACACGCGTTCGGTTAGCTGCTAACGAGTGGATCAGACAAAGGACGAAGCTTAAAAATGTGGTAGACCTCATCGAAAGCCGGAAATGGAGATGGGCGGGACATATTGCACGGATGAAAAGGGACCGGTGGACCAGAAGAACGCTGGAATGGAGACCACGGCAAAACACGCGGGGACAAGGTCGCCCACCTATGAGATGGGTGTTCATTCGGGGAATAGCGGGCCACAACTGGATGCGCACCGCCTGCGACCGTCGGATGTGGAAGAAGGAGGAGGAGGCCTATGTCCGAAGCCGGACCACAAGTGGCTGAGATAGATAGAAGTACCTTAAAGTACATTCTTACGTCACTGTTTTACTCTACCGCCGCTTCGGAAGGTGCTATAGCTATAGCACCTGCTTTCTTTTCCTTCAGCCGAAGTAAAAGAAAGCAGGACATCTTTTAAAATAAACATACTTAACAATATTTTTGAATATAATCATATACACGATGTGCTGAACTAGAGCTGAATTTAGGACCAAGCCATATTATAGTTGTACAAGGGAGGAGAATTTTATTTCATATCAATACCGAGTTAATTCGATATAGCATTTATAATCGAGAATTATGTAAAGTTAAATACACTTTATAGCACAAATAGAAAACAACAAACAAGAGATAGAAATGGAAATAGTGAAGTAGAATTTAGGCGGCCTTATCGCTGAGAGCGATCTCTTCCAGGCAACCTTCGGGCAGGGGAAATGATTTCGAGAAAGAGGTAGTAGGTGTGCAATAATGTGTGAAACGATATATAAGAGAATTTTATTTACACAGCAATAACATACTTATAAATACCAAGGTAAATTATTACCATACTATACTTACTAAGTACATAAAATAATTAGGCAGATATATGTGTATACTTAAATGAATAATGATAAACATACATATAATAATACATAGACTACATAATGATGATGTATGATCATATAATGTAAGGGGGATGTAAGGGGGGGGGGGGGGGGGGGGTCACCAACATCTAGACCTCTAAATGTCAAACTCACCTGCACGTGGTGCATCCTGCCGATTAACGAACGAGTCCCTGGCGACCGACTAGTGGCGGTATAACCACTCAAATTCTGGCTGGGTCAAAATACCAGAAGCACGATGACGGGCAGCAGCGTCATCGGGGCAAGCGACCCGGCTACTGCGATCGCCAACCCGCAGGCCTAGCGTGGCGATTATGGCATTACCTCCCATGGATAGCGCACAAAGAAAACGGCCCCCAGTTCCCGGCCGCCCCACTATCTGCGCAAGGTGGCTGGCAGCGACTGGATGAGAAGAGCCGAAGATCGGGCTCAATAGCGCGCCGTGGGAGAGGCCTATGTCCAGCAGTGGACTAGAGTAGACTAGGGTAGGCTGCTGCTGATGATGATGATGATCATATAATATATATATTTTTAAGACCAATTGTAACACATGAAAAGCAATAAATGGTATGAGTATAAACTAACTGTTTTAACTGTGGTAGATTTCGGTCAACTTTGGTGACTGGAAGCCTTTAAATGATGTCTAAGACTATTTAGCAACATTGTTTTGAGGAATTAAAAAACTAGTGAAGAATGGCTAAGTATGATTTAAACATTTTAACATACTTTTCAAAAAAGTGTCATAAACATGTGCATCAGATTTATTTTTGGTGTCCGTGAATGTGATCACATTACACAATTCCGCGTTCAGCTTAAATGACTCCCAATTCAGCTCCGTCGCAACTTTCATCTCCTCTCCCTCCTTTATAATGTCCTGTACAGTCCTATCACTCCCGCGTACCTGAAATACATGTTCTCATTCCTAGGCTCTTATCATGATGTCGCTCTCAGATCCAGCCATGATAATATCCTAAAGGCTCCACTGTGTCGTACCAGATACTACACTGACTCCTTTGCTGTCAAGGCTGCACACCTATGGAACTCACTTCCTTCGTTTAAAGCGAGTCTCACTCATCATTATTTGTCGTTGTAGTTGTGCGTTTTATTTTCATTATTATGTATATTTACCTATTAATTGTTTACTATCTGTTATATATGTTTATTTATTTATATTATGTATATCTATGCATTTAACTATTTTAGTATACCTACATATTTATTTATGTATATCATATTACTTTTATTTTACTATATTTACTGTATATTAAGTAACAATAACCATTTTCATATCCCCACACTACACTGTCGCTAATCTCTTTAATGTCCAATTAACTTCAGAGGTTGCCTGGAAGAGATCGCTTTAAGAGATAAGGCCGCCTTTGTACATATCGTGTTATTATTCCTGTAGTTTTTACTTTTCCTGATTTTGTGTACAATAAAGTGTTTCTATCTATCTATCATATACCTATTACACGAACTTTTGCTTCTTTCTGGAGTCCTGGTTGAAAAACGTAGCATTTTCCCTCCTCAGCCCCAAGAAAGTGGTGCTGAACCTGAAGGCTGCGAGTCCCGAGTTCAACCCTCCGACGCCGGTCAACGTGCCCATTGAACCCACCAAACTGAAGAGTAGAGGCACCCAAAGCATCTTCCGGTAATATCTAATACGAGTAGAATCTTTTCAAGGAGAGCAGACGAGCAAACGGTCACTGCCGTAAATGGTCACCTTCGCCATAATAGACATCTCACCGCATTGTATTATTATTAGAGGGTTTTCGATGCGCTGCTAACCTTGAGGACTTAAGATGGAGTGCTCAAATGCCGGTAATTACGTTGGCTCTCTCACCCTTCAAACCGAAACACAGAAATGCAAGCATTGCTGCTTTGTGGCAAAAATAGGTAAGAGAGTGGTACCAACCCAGGCGATCCTGCACATCAGGATGTACCACCTGTAAAATGTGTGATATTCTTTGAATTAAAAATACTTGATTTAACTAAAATGTTTTACAATATATTGGGGTTATTCCCCACACTAGGATTCCCTGTGCCGTGGGAAATAACTACACAGAACTTTCTTGGTTATAATGGGTTGGTTTGCCATTGTCTTCCCCATTTCACACACTGGTTATCTCTGAGTACAGGTTTCCTGACAAAGTTTTCCTTCACCGTTAGAGCAGTCGGTAAATCGTTTAAAAACGAAAAAAAAAAACATTGCATGGCATCTGTACGGTCAAAAACCTACTTTAGCCGCGACTCGTGTAACTAATTTTAAACATTTTTACTGAGAGTTTTTTTTTATGTATAACTAAACCCGCATTTGACGTCGATCTCGCCTGATGGTAAGCGACGATGAGGTCGACGATGGAGCATGCGGGTCCAGTAAATGCCTATTCACTCTGGCCTTGAAGATCCCAAGGTTGTAGGTTTCGGGAAATACAGACGCCGGCAGGCTGTTCCATTCCTTAGCCGTTCTTATAATGAATGAAGAAGCAAATCGCTTCGTATACGAGCAGATGGGATATCAACAACATAAGGATGGAACCCCTCCCCGCGCCTGGTAGTCCGAAGGCGGAATGGAGATGCTGGAATTAGGTCGTGCAATTCCGATGCGCACTCTCCGAAATGTATCCTATAAAATACCGATAGACAGGCAACCTTGCGCCGATGTTCCAGTGTGAGTAAGAAAGAGAGTGCAGTAAGAACTGACAGAGAGAAGTCGCCATCAATAGTAATTGTTATTATTATTATTTCATTATACGTTCTACATTACTTTAAAGTGATCTTTCCCTGCTGCGCTCTCGACAACTAACTTGAACTATCTACAACTCTTTGCAACTGAACTCATTACTCAATTTACCATAACAATCTGCGGAGCGACTTCCAACTCTAACAACATTACCTGCAGCAGCAACTCAACTATAACTACAAACATCTGTTAGTTCTAATGTACAAAACCGTACAGCATCGAACCCGATCCATCCGCATGGGAGTCACTACACGAACGACGCTCTTTATCTTGTGGTATTCTAGGTATTCTTTATAAATACCATCTTATACCAGGTTTATACCACCTTTTTTGTTGTATAAAGAGAGCAGACGAGCAAACAGGACACCTGATGGTAAGTGGTCACCATCAACCTCCTCCTCCTCGACCGCCATAAATATGTTGACGATGCTAAAATGTCGGTTTTGTCATGGCTCAAGATTACTCTTAAATATAATTTTAACAAGAAAATAAGATCGTGCAGTTCGGTGAAAATGACAACACGAGTGACGCACCTAGGGTTGCCAGATGGTCGGGATTCGCTTGGATTCTCCCGACATTTCATATGATGTCCAGATTCCCGACATAGTACAAAATCTCTCGCCAGAAATGTCTTTATAAGTACCAATACAAACCAAAATGTATGAGCGCGATTTTTTACACAAAACAAAATGGTTTTTTATTTATTCGTATGGCAGATGGAGTTATACACAATATACAATAACAGTAGGTCATCCAGCAGTTTTTGCCGTCGTGGGGCTCTTATAAGAGCCTTTTTGGGATTGTATTGACATGTTACTGTGTATAGAGGCTGCGAGGTCTCTTTGCTTTGGACAAGTGCAGCCGCCAAGAAGTGGTTCAAATCTTGGAATAAAAACCTTGATAGATGAGCATAGGCCAAGAAGCGAAAAGAAATCAAAATGTATAGGAAAATAACAAGGATGGACTGTAGTATGCGAATTGTAGTCTTTTCTGCGCGCACTTTGTGGACGTGGTATAGGGATGATGTGCAATATCAGACTGATTTTCCGATGAGAAGATACTGGTTCGAAGTTTGCATCTATAACAGTTGTAATTATGGAAAAGCGTATCCACCAAAATGGTCCACACGATAATAGACACAATAATAACAAGGATAGGGTCAATATTAGAATGGCAAAAAACAATTAGTTGGAACACATCAACCTCAAATCACTTCCCGGCGCATTCATGCCCCCGGCCTAGAGGAGGAAAGTTCTTTCCTCCTCTAAACAAGAGAGAAATACCAATTAAAAAGTTAAAAATATAGTGAAGCGTGCAAAATAAAACAAAAAGCAGCAAAAATTAATAATAAAAAAACTAAAAAAAATAATAATACATGTGTGATTATTGCGATGGCAATGGATACAACATAACGACTGGTTCCGTGTTAGTTTCAAAGAAAGTGACATGCTTACTTTCGGAAATACCTTCTTCATTCGACTTACACGAAAAAGATGTAATTGGCCAATGTGTGATTGGTTGGAGACACCAACCATGTGGGGTGATAAATATATTGTTCTGGTGTTAAACCTCGAGATAAACAATCGCTAGGATTGTCCTCTCCACTAACATGAAAAAAAATATCCGGGGATAAGTAATCGTGAATCTTTGAAATTCTATTGGCCACGAAAGTTTGCCACTTGTGTGGTGAAGAGTGAATCCAATGTAGTGTTACCATGGAATCTGAGAACGCAAAGATCTCATCTATTGCACATCGCGAACTATATACAACAACTCAAAAATCCCGACATTTTGAAATTTTGTCCAGATATTACCGTTTTCCGATCTGGCAACCCTAGGCGCACCCTTGTGCTTGAAACGTCATGCAAATCGTAACTGTTTTGCCTGGTAAAGTATGAGCAATCTTAAGCCATGGGATTTCTTTAATGCCTTTTCTGCCCTCTCTTCTAGAACGATGATGTGAGCACTGACAACTAGCGAGGGTTTGTGCAAATGCACTTATAGTTCCATATATTTGGCGTTTCAATGCCCGACTAATGTAAGTATGTGAAAATGTTGACATCGCATGCGCCTACTGGCAGACGCGGTTTCCATATAAAACTTCTCTAGCAAGCAATCTACATGGGGTGAATTTCAAAATGTTTGGCCCCCTCAAATCTAGACCTGCGTGACTGTTGCAGAGAGTCCTCAGCGCAGACCATACCCTGGCAGCCCGATGGCAAGGCAGCTGAGACCTGCGATGACACTCCGGAGGTCCTCTACCTGGACAAGCTGGAGTGGGGTAAGGAATATTTAGGCATCATTCATGGATACGCGGACAAAGGCACAAAAGATCCTCTAGGGTCGAAGTGCCGCTGGGTTATTCCCAGCCCCTAACATAAGATAAGATAAGATGGAGACGCGGAGCTTAGTGCGGCGTGGATGCGGGGCGTAAAGCGGACAATTCAAACATATGACGATGTATGATAGCGTTCATGCTGACTCGTTTTTCAGCGTGTATTGCTTAAGGATTCTTGCGTATATGAAGGACAGTACACTGTACGTACGCAGCAGGTAATCTTATCTTATGATAAGGGGGGCGGGAATAACCCCAGCGGCACTTCGACCCTTGAGGATCTTTTGTGCCTACCCCATTTTACACACTGATCATCTCAGTGTGCATGTTTCCTCACGATGTTTTCCTTTACCGTTAGAGCAGTCGGTAAAAATACGAAAAACTCATTGGTACATGGCACTGCACGGTTTCGAACCCGAACCACCCGCATGGGAGTGCGGTGTCCTAGCCACTGTACCACCGACGCTCTACGCAACAGGTTCCGCGGCGCACTTCAAAATACAAGCAATACGCGTGGAAAAAACGGGTCTTGTATGTCTTTTTTTTATTCCTTTGCCTGTATACGAGTTCCAAACATCCATTAGTGTCTCCAGGCACACCATCCCTTGTTAACTTTGTGATGGTAAAGTAGGTTGTCTGTACCAGGGCCGGGTCGTCCTTACCGCACTGGAGACTTGCCGGCCGACTTTCACACTACCGAGATTATTAATAAGTAAGTTTTCTGCACAGTTGTGTTAGTTGTTCACATTCTCATCTCACATAAGGGTAGAACAGCTCAGGGGCGTAACCGGCGTAAAAGTCGCGGCGCACGACCCGACCTCGGATGTGCACGCGCCGATGCTGCGACACGGGTACAAGGCGCGCGGGAAGCACGCGGAAACCACGTACGATTTTTCGTTGATCGGTCAGTGAGATTGATTGTAATATACAGCTACAACAACGGACTAGATCGAATATCCAGGAGATCGATTCCACTATATACAACGTAACTAAATAGAATCTAAACAGCTCAGGGGCGTAACGTGGGGGGCAAGGTCCCGGGCGGTAGATTTCGAAGGGGCGGCATTGAGAATGGTAGGCTGGCAAACCCTTATTGAAGATGATGGAAAAAATGCAGTGCACGGCATATCGTCATCAGCAGCCTACTCTAGTCAACTACATACAAAGTGTAACAAAATACCCCTATAGTCTCGAAAGGGGCGTATCCATAACTGAACAACTAAGGGGCCAACTCTGATATCGCGAAATAAAAATCAGCTGTTCCATACTAAAGTTACACGCCTGACATTTTGGCCCCATAATGAAAGTTTTATATTTATATTATATTTTATTCATTTGTCAGTTTCACAGCATATTACACATTATAATATATAAATCAAACAATTAAAAATCTATAGATGCCAGTTACGAAACCAAACTGTTACAAAGCTATTAAAAAAGGTAATTTAGCAAGTAGTTACAAAATGCAAGAGAAAAAATTAAAAGGAAAATAAAACAGGCTTTACGATATGTTTGAGTGCTAACGGTGCGTGTGTGTGATGTGTGTGTGTGTGTTTGTGAGTGTGTGTGAGTGTGTGTGTTTGTGTGTGAGCGATGAGGATAATGGTAGTGAATTTGGGAGAGAGGGTGGAACAGGAGAAGGAAGGACTAAGTTGTTCATTTATGGATACTGAACAGCCTCCTTTCGGGAATTTATGGGTATTTTGTTATATCCAGTATGTATATGTATACTCGTACCTAAGGACAGGCCTCTACCAGGGCGCGCCATTGCGCCCGATCTTCAACTCTTCTCATCCAGTCTGCTGCCACTGCCAGCGATTCGAATTTGAGCTCAAAATATTTAGCTTCATGGTGCGTTTGCGACCTCTGAAACCTTGAGAACCTGATGATGACCAGGAAAAATGTAAATTGATCTCTACAATGGTGCGTCTGGGGCATGTCGGAGGTTTCTTAGATAGATAGAAACACTTTAGAATAGATTCTTAGATTTTTATTTCTTTATCACTAGTGACAAGATATAGAATGCACGCCACTTACATCAAACTTAGTTACTTAGTTTAATATTATTTTCGTTTTCTGTACCTAGTTGTTTGTAGGTGTGTCGGAAATAAATAATCTTTCTTTCTTCAGAATAGAGTCACTTGTGTATCACATGTTTGTTATCTTCATCCTGCAGAATGCGTCACGCACGCACGTGGAACGAAGTGGCGGAAAAGGGTCAATTCCCACGCTGGATGAAGAAACGAGACGAAATCATCACTGATGTGGAAACTAAGGACTGGATATTTAGGGAAGCGGTAAGTAGACGAGTTTCCCGCGAGCCTTCCGGCGCTTTAAGATCGCTGTATCTTGGAGCGCCGGGAGGCTCGCAGCCTAGTTGCGAGCGGTTGAAAAAGCCTGACAATAGGCTGACCATTATCACACGCCAAGAAGAAGAAGAAAGGGATCTAGAAGCCATAATTGGGTGTAGTACCTAAGTAAACAGAAAATCGAAGAGGAGTATAAAGTTTTCAGAGGTTCAGAGGTGTACGGGGATTGGGGGGAGGGCTACCCTTCGAAATTCGAAGCGAACTTTGGAGGTCAATTGTCATAATCACTTGCGATCCCATGCTTCATCTTTCATCATCATCAATCAGCCTATTAATGTCCCCACTGTCGAGGCACAGGCCTCCCCTTGCACAAGGAGATACTGGCCATGATCCGCCGAGCGGACCCAGTGCTGATTGGTGGATTTCACACGCCTTCGGAAACGTTCATTTTCCTCAGACTTGCAGGTTTCCTCACGATGTTTTCCTTCACCGTTAGAGCGGTCGGTAAATGTACGTAAGTCTTCGAAAAAATCCGAAAAACTCATTGGTACATGGCATTGCATGGTTTCGAACCCGGCCCTCCCTGGGAGTCCGGCGTCTTAGCCACTAGACCACCAACGCTCTCCATCTTACAGTTAGTTTATATTATTATGTTCTTCAGGAAATCGACGAGCTCCAGGACATTCGCCTGGAGCTGCTACACCGGCTGCAGAGTCAGCGGCGCGACCAGCAAACGGGCCGCACCAGCCTCAAGTTAGCCAAGCGCTGGGCCGACAAGAAACGGGAAATGGAGCACAAGATCAGTCAAATTCGTAGGTCTAAGGACAGAGGTATGTCTAGAACATTTTATATCTATAGAGTAATACAAATAAGGTGACGTAGCAAAGATGCGAGTTAAGCTTGCCAAGCGCTGGGCCAACAAAAGCGTGAGATGGAGCACAAGATCAGCAGGTCCACAGGTCTAGAGACAGAGGTATGGCAACTCATGTTGGTGGTCATCATCAAATCGTCATGGTTCAGAGAGAAAATCAAGATCTCTCAGGTTTCAGGGACGAATGGTCTACGTTTTTCAAAATGTACTAGGGCATCAGAGACATAGCAGAGATGCGACTAAAGCTGACCATTAGGTAAGTTGCTGGTACATTTTTCATGCGCTTTCATTCATTCATTTAAAATGAAATAGGTCGCGCAGCGAGAGTTGAGGCCACAAAGTACTCAGGTGCTTTTTTTGCATTGCCGTTGGTGGTCGCAGATCTGGCTGCGCGACCTATAGCAAGTCTTTCGAAAGAACCGAAAAACTCATTGGTACGGACCTTCCGCACGTGTCCGGCGTCCTAGCCATAATGCCACCGATGCTCACAAAATGATATAAAACCCCTGTCGTCCACAGAGCTCCGCAAACTCTCTGCCTTATACGGAGGCGGGGGGCGCGTGGGTCTGGTGCAGAGGATGCGCGCGGCGCGGGGCGGGGGGTCGGTGACCGCGGCGGCGCACGACCCGACCTCGGATGTGCACGCGCCGATGTTGCGACACGGGTACCAGGCCCGCGGGAGGCACGCGGAGATCACATACGATCCTTCGTTGATCGGTCAGTGAGATTGATTAAAATATACAGCTACAACAATGGACTACATCGAATATCCAGGAGATCGATTCCACTAAATATTTACAACGTAACTAAATAGAATCTAAACTGCATCGTTATGACGTGTTTCGTATGCTCCGATCGAGTCGACGATCGTTCGAACAGTAAGGTATTTGTGCATTCTTCTAAAACGTTTAGTTTATACTGAATCGCAGTTGAACGGTAACAAAACGCTTCAATTGTCAGATATAACGATCGAACATAGGTTCCTCCCGAGGTACTTTTGCCCGATGGATAGTAAATCGTAAGGTGGCAGTGGTAGAGTTATGCGTCAGCACAAATGCGATTTGGTGTCCAAATAGAATTGGAACGAAAACTAAATTGAAATTGGATAGAAATAGAACTACAAACGTTGTAATTTAGGCGAATTGGGCCGCAAGTCTCGTACTGTAATACGTGCAGGATCTGGGATGGCTGATGTACCGAAAGAGGGGAAATGTAGGTACAAATGTCCCCACTGATCGTACCAGGTATAGAAACTGTGAACCTCTTCACACTAAGACAGACAATCTTCGATATAGACATAGTTCACTTAAGGCCGGGCTCTTTTAGGAAGCAAATAGTGGAGGTGTTCGGATCTGATTAGTTATTTTTCACGCATTGGCTTGTAGTAGCTGATCAGATTTGAACACACTTAATCGATTATATGCTCTCAGACACACACACACATACACACATACACACCACACACACACACACACACACACACACACACACACACACACACACACACACACACACACACACACACACACACCTACCTATACGTAATCATTATCATACATACATTATTTTTCTGTAAATTTCATTTATTAATAAATGTGTAAATACTTATATGTATTATATATTATCCTATTATTATTCTCCTTCCTGTCCTTCTTATGCTGTTATTTTAATAAAATTTAATGAGTGGAATCTGGTTTGGCATACAAATATTATATGTACAATTTTAACGTTGTAAGATTTCCTGCAAAACAGATAAAATAAAATAACAATCAACCTTTGCTACCGGGGATAGAGCAAGTAGGACCAGTGTAGCCTCCGACCAGTAAAATCATGGGAACCATGAACAATTTTCTAGAACTTTTGAAAATGGTGAATTTTTATTCCGATAATATTATAGTCCGTAGTATAGTCCGATTTCTGTGTAAAATGTTAACTTTTGAGCCTTTCTTTATAATAAAAACAATGAACGATTTACAACGTCATTTTATTCTTTATCAAAACTAAAACCTATTTCCACTGAGCTACTACAGACTATATTCAACAACTAAAGTTGCCATGCTAAAAAGTGAAATATCCTAACATAAAATATCTAATTTTCTATGTTTAAATTCCCCAGTTCTAGAAGACCACGTGGAGCTTTCAGAACCACCGCCATGGCTGGAGGAGTGCGGGCAGAACCTCAAGAAGACGTTCTCTGGGCAACACCTGCCTCGTGACCCGATGACGCTCTGCGAACGGGAGACCAAGTGGAGCGAAAAGTTCCTGGAGAACCTTCATAATGACCTGAAGAGTGAGTAGCTAACCATATTGTATCACAAGCTATGAACTATACCTTATTCATTTTGGGATTATCCTTCAGAAGTTTGTTTGACGTATCATATAGGGATGTCTATTCGGTGCTCGAATTACCGATTCGATTCTTGTAAAAATAGATTAACTATTTCGATTAATTAATTTACATTCCATAAGCATAACTCTCACGTCCATAATCTCCGAGGGGGTAGACAGAGGAACCATCTTCATCATAGGTATAGTTCCCACTTTTTGCCGTAAGGTTTGGTGGACAAATGTGATAGGTGGCGAGCATAATGCCGTCTACAGGGTAAAATAGTATCCACAAATTTTAATGTAACTACATATTTGTAAAAATTTAACATAATAATATTTTGAGGCATTTTTCACGACTTTTATTTTTCATCATCACGATTACAAGAAATCGATTGGAGATTAGGTGTTAGGTTGTGTGGGAGTGTGTAATGATGTAAGTGTGCATATGTAGTGTAGGGTGAGTGGGTGTGTGAGCGTGTGAAGTTAAGTGTTAATAATCTGAAGAATGTAATGAATTGTGTGTAAAATTTTATGTTATATGATTAGAGCCTCAGTTTTGTCGTAATCTAAAGTGAGTAGCCATCTATTAAGTTTTACTTTACAATTATTTTTATTTGGTGGATAGATATCAAGGTGTTCGTTTATTTTATTGTACAACCTGGCACTTAATGATAGTAGATGCTGGAATGCGAACGCCGTTCTGTTTTTTAATTGGGGACACGGTCGATTTTTACGTCGTTTGTTACCAGCGACGGGGATTAGGGGAAGCGAGACGTGTTTGCGCATTACAGCTCGCAAGACAAACAGTTTCCTTACTGTAAGGACCTTGCAGTCGGTATACAGTTGTGTGGTGGGATATCTGTAGGGTTTACGCATCATTACTTTTAGGACAGCACATTGAGCCCTTTCAAGCTGCAAGAAAGCAATCTTGGAAGCTCCTCCCCAGACAGGAATGCAGTAGGAGAGTATAGACAACTGTAACTGCACAGTTATTGAAAAAAATATAGTATCAATCTTATTTCAAACAATATACATGAAATAATCTATAAATAGATAATAATTTGAATACAAAAATTGCATTTTAATGGTGTTATAGCCGTTTTCTGTCGCAAAATTTCAAGTTCTTATTTTAACATTATTCGTAGAACACGACAAATTTACGTTGTATGACCAATACGTAATCAATGTAATCATTATCATACATCATACATACATTAAAGGATCACCCAAAATGAACAAGGTAGTTTGTGAGCTCTTTCTTATTGAAAGGGATTCGGATAGTAGGGTTTATTAAACTTTTAACAGTCACGGACCTCTTTCAAAATTTGAAAATGACGACGGACCCTGAAGTTCTGAAGGGAATTGTTGGAAAAAAACGTATTATACTTTGGAAAATCACCATTTATTACTTTTAGGGGATAAATCCAAGTTTAGGCAAAGTGCCGGCTTTATCAAAACGGGCCTTTTTCATACGAAAAATATCGATATTGTCAGTTAGGGACTCACTCGTGTCATTCCACGGACTGTAGACTCTATGTGCAATAGGATCGAAAAATACATAGTAAAAAACGGTCAAAGGCGAATCGAGCCCCACGCCATATAAGGATCTTCCTGGTTTTGGGAGGGGGACTGGTTCTCCCCGATCACTCCCTCCCCAGCGACGTCCTAAGCCGAGGTCTGTACCCATCTGGGTGCCCTTAGGCAGTCGCTTCTTATAGTAGTATTTAAGTCCTCCTCCAGGCTGGAGCGCACTTAGCGCTCGCCCCAAAAACCCCGGTGAAGCTGTAAAGGTCATTAGGACCAACAGCAATTGTCAGTACACAAAAAGAGGGGGACTGGTCCAGCGCATACTATCGGAGTGGAGGAGCAGCAGCTACTGCGATAACATTGTAAACTAAGTATTGGTAGAAGCTCCGCGCGCAGGAGCACAAATGCCTGCGCGCCATCACAGATGCCCCACGCTGCGTGCGCAACGCGACCATTAGTCGAGACCTGAAGGTAGAGAGACTGGACACGTTCATTGAGCGCCTCGCACGCGGCATATTTGACCGCGCCGACAACTCTGCCCACCCATCTCTACGCGAGATGGCACCGCTGCATGCCGTATTATAGACTGTAGTTTTTGTTTAATTTTTTATCGAAGAAAGACGCTGCACCTCCACTCTTCTAAAGAACGCTAGGCATAGGATAAGTAGAGTCCGCGCCAATCTTCATGGCGTATCTGAATATAGGCACGAGTCGCGTTTCAGTGCGTTTTTAGGTGTCAACGGGGCGTAGAAGAGCGAGGGGTGAGTACGGGCCGCCGCGCGGTGTGCGGTGTGGTTCTACACCCCGCTAACATCGATAAATATGTACCTACTGAAATGCGACTCGTGCCTATATTCAGATACGTCATAAAGATTGGCGCAGACTCTAGCACATTTTGTATTAGGAAGATAAGTAAGTAATAATGTTTAATTCACAAACAGCAATGGCCGAAACAGTTATAAAATAAAGATTGATTTTATATCACCAATATTATTATTATTTTATTTTATTCTATAGAGGCGCGTCTGGGAGCAGCCGGAAAGTTAGCCGGTCCGCTACACGTGCTGAGACCACGTCGACTGGTGGAGACTCCACGACCGGCCACGCCGGAGGTGGACGCCGTCACGGACCGGGACGAGGCCCACCACCAGTCAGCGCTGCTGCTGCAGAGGATCATCAGAGGCAGGGCCGTACAGTGCTTGGTAAGTTTATGTACTAGGGAAGGCTTTTCCTCCACCCACGATCATGGTTCGAAATTGAAGCAATCAAGGATCATGAATAAATCCTAAGCGAACCTGCTTCTTCAGAGAGTCTTCATCGGAGGCAGGGCCGTGCAGTGCTTGGAGTACCAGGAATACATAAATTACAATGAGCTTCTTGTGCCATTATCCCTAGTGGAGTACTCCACTCATTTTTCACCAGGCGGTTGACGCGTGGACGCGCGTTGCAATGCTGTTCCAGCGCCGGTTCAGTTCGCTGCATCCAATCACGAAGTGCTGACTTTAAATGTGGAGAGGGCGGAACGCATCTGATTGGATGCAGCGAACCAAACTGGCGCTGAAACCGGACTCGTGTAGTCCGGGTCTTAGACTAGTTAATGTGACGACTGCTCTGTTAAGAGTATGGGAATGAAAGACCAGGGTTACATAAATTATCAGACTTACCAGTCTATTCCTTGGTGGACAGATGTACGAAGGTCGTACGCGGGCCGCTGAGCTCACCGAGGAGCTGAAGACCACACACGGACTGCAGAAGGAGGACAAGATCCGGATCGCCAAAGAGGAGGCCAGAGCGAGGGAATACAATGCTCTACGCACTGAGGCCGAGCAGAAGGTACGCCTTAATAGCTTTTTCTTTATTTACGACACCTAATCCGCGTTTGAAGTGAATCGTAACTGGTGGTAAGTGACATTGGGTGGAGCACGTCGGTTTAGTAAAATGATAGGTAGATAGATAGAAACACTGTATTGTACACAAATACAGGAAAAGTAAAAACTACAGGAATAGTAGCACGATATGTACAAAGACGTCCTTATCGCTTAAAGCGATCTCTTCCAGGCAACCTCTGAAGTTAATTGGACAATGAAGAGATTAGCGACAGTGTAGTGTGAAGATATGAAATAGGTTACTATTACTTAATACACAGTAAAGGTATTAAAATAAAAGTAATATGATATACATAAATAAATATGTAGGTATACTAAAATAATGCATAGATATACATAATATAAATAAATAAACATGTATAATAGATAGTAAACAATAAATAGGTAAATATACATAATAATAAAAATAAAATGCACAACTACAACGACAAATAATGATGAGTGAGACCCGTTTTAAACGAAGGAAGTGAGTTCCATAGGTGTGCTGACTTGACAGCAAAGAAGTCAGTGTAGTATCTGGTACGACACAGTGGAGCCTTCAAGATATTGTCATGGATGGTAAATGCCTAGATATTCACTCTAACCTTGAAGCTCCCAACGTTGCTCGTTCCGGGAAACAGACGCCGCCAGGTTGTTCCATTCCTTAGCCGTGCGTTATGAATGATGCAGCAAAGCGCTTCGTGCGAGCCAAGGAGACGGTCGCCCACGTGGTATTAGAATGCAGTGAGGTCACCATCCTACCGGGCGGAAAGCCTCGGCACCTCTTATGTTACTTAAATAAATAAAGTTATTTTTGCAACTTAAATTAGTACAAAAGGTGGTTGATGCTCTATCCCGCACTAGGATACCCTGCGTCGCGGGATTTAGGCTCAATTTACATTGCCGCGGAATGGAATGGAAGCGAATTTTCGCAACGTAATTGTACATAGCATAATGAACTTTATGTCAATTGTGTAACATACAAACTTAATTGTAACTTGGCGAGGTTGGGGTGGCTTGTTTTTCCATCACACGAAAAATAGGCGCTAGACGTCGAGTTGCGGAAACCAGCCCGTTACTACGATGAGCCGAGGAGCCAATAATCGCTCCCTTTAGTTTCATGCTCCTTGGTGCGAGCAGACAGGATAACAACGACATAACGATGGAACCCTTTTCCAGTGCTGCGCGTGCGCGGGCCCTCCGCGCACCCCGCGCAGCACCCTCAGCGCTCCTACACCACGGTCTGACGCAGCGTTCCCAACTCTACGTATTTTTACGTAGATCTACGTATTTTAGGCCCTTCACGCGACTCTACGAACTTTAACCCCTGAATCTACGTATTTTCCTAATCCTTACCTAACTAGTAAAAAACTTCGTCGTATACTCGTAGCCAGTAAATCATGAAACGAACGAGCATTTCGCCTTGAAAAAAGTAGAATGTCATATTGACTGTTGACGTTCCGTTCCATAGGTACCTACGCGTCGTCCTCGTGTTTTCTCTTTTGAATGATAGAATGACTCAATCGAATATCGAAGTCCGTCTCATTCTGTACATATTTGGAAATTTGGGAAAAACGGCTTTTTTTTTGCTGACCGACTATTGTGATCTGGGGTCGTGAATGAATTTTTTTTTTAAATATATAAATTAGCTACGACAAACAGGCAGACGGGCCACTTGATGGTAAGTAGTCACCGTCGCCTAGAGACACGTGCAATACCAGGGGTATTGCTTGTGTGTTGCCGGCCGTGGAGGGAGAGGACTTTTTTAACGTTCTTTTTGAAGCATCCCATGTCGTAGCGCTGTGGAAAAACGTCGAGTGGAAGAGAGTTCCACATTTTGCAGGTGCGTGGCAGAAACGTTCGTGTAAAACGGGTCGTGGTAGACACCCAACGCTTTAGTAAGTGCAGGTGAAAATTGTGCCGCCGACGAGTGGTGCTACATTTTTTACTTAAATTTAAGTTTCGCGGCCACAGCAGAATTGACATCATTAGTTTTATGTTATTTTAAACCTTATAACACCTTAAAAATGAGTACGTTGATCTACGAACTTTTCCTATTATTTTTTTTACTTAATCTACGTAAATTTAAGCTCTTGTCTACGCCTTTTTATAAATCCGAGTTGGCAACACTGGTCTGACGTCTCTGGAATGCTACGTCATTCGCTACGCCAACCGCCGATCGAATAGCACGCGCTCATTGCTTTGAATAGCTTCGAATCAAATCGCTAACGTATTTTTTATTATTTCAATTTATTTTATCGTTTATTTTAATTTCATTCAGTTTGTTTTTATGTAATTTGCCAATCCATGTAATTCTAAATTAGCGTAATTAAAATATATTTTAAATTGTGTTGCTGAGTTTCCGTCAACGACCTTCGCGATCTACTGCCTGCACTCACACAAGCTTTCCTGCCTTGCACTCGCTTACTAGTTTGGGTTCGATTCCGGAACACGACTGTTAGTGAGGACACTTAACCGGGTGCCCTCCTACATTTAGCACTGTAAACACCAGATTACAGCAAGTACACAACACAAAAGTATACAAAGATATAATATTGAAGGCGTATGACTTGATAAATTCAATGTTATCTTGAAAACCTGAAACTTGTCATACGTAATTACTGGTCGGGACCTACATGACACTCCTTCTGTACCCTCAAGGTTAGCAGCATATCGAAAACCCTCAAATGATGAGATGAAATATATACGGGTGACGGTGACAGCTTGCCATTTGGTGGTCCGTTTGCTCATCTGATCTCTTTATACAATAAAAGACTTCCCTTTCAGGAGGATGCCATCACAGCCCTGGTGGACGAGCTCTGCGGCGGCGCCGTGTCGGCGGCTCTCGACTTCCTTGAAAAGGAATTGCGACGCCTCAAGGAGGAGAGGAGGCAGCACGCTTTCATCCTTATAGCTCGTGAGTATGCAGCATTCTGGAGTTACCAAGCCTATCCGTTTCGTTGGAAGAAGCTGCGATGCCTTAAGGAGGAAATGAGAAAGCACGCTTTCATCCTTATTGCTAGTGCGTGAGTATACCTGAAGTATTCTAGAGTTACGAAGCCTGACCGCTTCATTTCAATTCCTCAAGGAGGAGCTACTATTCCTCCTATTCCTTCTCAAGAAGGAGCTACTATGCTTCGAGATAAGGAGGTAGCACGCTTTCATCCTTATCGCTCGTGAATATACAGTATTCTGGGGTTACCAAGCCTATTCGTTTCATTCGAATTCTTAACAAGGAGCTGCAATGTATATAAGTCTGCAAAATAACAGGAAAATCTTACTTATACGATTCTCAATATCTTTATTGCGAATAAGGTGGACTTATAAGATAATTTACAGATCATGCCGGGCACAGCAAAATAGCAGAGACCTGGTACTCCTAATTTTGCTGTCTCTTTCATATCATGGATGCATCCAAAAAACGGGTTCCCTACGCCTGATCGTAAAACTTTTTGTCGATACACATTACAAACAATTTTGGGGGAAGGGGCATCGGTCACTGTGTACGATTTTATAATAAGATACCTGATACTGTAATAAATATGACAGAAACAATTTAAGACCCATATAAGACAAACCTTAGGAAGAGTTATTATAAAATACATGACTACTTAAATGATAAAGAGGCTTGGTCCTAAATCCAGCTCCAGCTCTGCACATTGTGTACATATATGATTGTATTCATAATTATTATTGTAAGATATAATATATTTAATTCAAAAGATGTGCTGCTGAAAGTTCCTTGCGCCGTTTCTTTCCTTTCAGCTACAGCACCTTACGAAGCGGTAGTAGAGTGAAACATGACGTTGTAAAAATGTAATTTAAGGTACTTATTTACAATAAAAAAGTTTGATTTGATTGATTGGAATACAGATTTGGGAATCTCCGGAACGTATCATAATGGTGTATTATTTATTTATTTATTTTCAATTAGGGAATTCAATTACTCACTTATATAATAAAAAAGAGAAGATTACACAACTTATTGTGTGTAGGTACCTACTACAAAAATGTGTTTGCAGTACGTGAGAAGGCGATGCGCGAAGCTGCAGAGGCTGGTCGACGTCAGAAGGAGGAACACAGACGTCACGAGCACGACGAGATGTTCAAACAGGTACGAAGGCCTTGCCCCCACCTAGGGTTGTCAGATCGGAAAACCGTAATATCTGGACTAAATTTCAAAATGTCGGGATTTTGGTGTTGTTGTCTGGAGAAATAAAATAATTGAATCAAAATTTTACTTCTTCTTTTTAAAAAACTAACATTATCAAATATCCAATGATTAACAATTTTGAAATCAATCAACTTAATCGGTCAATGAACTTAATTTTTACGTTGCCACAGGCAATGAAAAAACGAGACAATGCTATACAATTAAGCACATGAAAGAAAAAGGCGGCGACAAATACATTAACGAGCTAGCTTTAACTTTCTTCGTAATAGGGTATTTGACATGTATGAAATATTAAATACATTTCATAAAAATAAGACAATAGACAATAAATTGATGGTCAAATGTGAAAATAGTATTAAAATCCGTTGAAACAAAATAGCTTCAGGCAATCAAAAATCAGACGGAAAGAGACGACAATATATAATGGTGACATCACTGTTGTGTAGCGCCATACAAGCAGGTCCTTAGCTACATAATAAGGACTGTTTTGCTAGAAAGGAACAGAGCATCCCCACACTACTAACTTTAACCATTAATATAGCTGACGTTAGTTGAGATATCGATAAACGGATTTTAGATCCATCTACAGGACGTCTATGTCAGTTGATTTAAGTAATAAAAAAAATTAGTCAAATACCCTATTGTATGCTATAAACTGCTAATGTTCAGTCAGGGCAGTCAAGTGGTTCTATAGTCATTGCCCCACCCCTACGACCGCGTCTGTTGTCCAATAAATATTTTTGTCTTTACAGAAGTAAACACTTTTTTTTAATACTGCAGATCCTTGGCGTGACGCAAGAGACAGTGGACGCTTACCTCCGCAACGTCATACAAGAGGGGGTCGAGTTGGGAGCAGACTTGGAGGCTGTGCGGCGAGCCGAGCTTAAAGCTGACAAGTACGACGAAAAGGCAGAGAATATAGCTTTGTAAGTGTGGTCGAGGGTGTCATATGTAGTAGTACTTTCTGTACAAATAGTAATAATAACTCCCACCACCCAAACCCTCTAGTAGTAAGCGCCGCCGCTTTCTCCACTAACGGTTTACGAGACATCCCGCCGATGACGTCGGCCTAGACACGTCCTGGACGAACCCCGACGACGACATCACGATCTCCATCGCGGAAGCCACTCCCTCACCCGATAGTTGTTCACACACCGTTGTTGTCACCCATTTCTGTCGCTTACACGCGCTATCGGCATACTCCAGGCCGCTTCTCCCCGATCCCTCCCTTCCCAGCGACGTCCTAAGCCGAGGTCCGTACCCACCTGGGTGCCCTTAGGCAGTCGCTCTTATAGTAGCTTTTAGTCCTCCTCCAGACACACGTAGCGCTCGCCCCGAAAACCCCCGTGAAGCTGTAAAGGTCATTAGGACGTAGGTAGGTTGTTTCGTGTTTTAAGCGTGCTCAGAAATCTATCGAAGCTCTCTTCACATTGATAGCTCTCGAAAAACAGATGTCTTTCGAAGTTGACGTTCCGAGCAGGATCACAATGCTGAGCGAACTTCGCAACCAATGTCTCATAACCACTGCTACTTGCTTCTGGCAATTCTAATTCCTCTAGAATTTCACGTCCGTATTTCCCTATTACGTGTAGGAGCAATGCACTCTTCTCGCGAGACGAAGCCGATTCTTTTCCAGATTAAGTAATAATCGAACGTGGACTTCCATTCCCTCCAGTTCAGCGCAACGTTGCCGTCCTCACTCATGGCGGCTGGCTGCTGAATCGCGGAGTAAACACGCGACGACGCTTGTTCTTGAATTGGTTTTTCGTTTCCCATGTTGCAAACTTTTTTTTCTTTTATATGTTGCAAACTTACATCAGAACACTGAACACAACCGAAAAGCGCCACTGGGCACACCTGACACCATGTAATTGTTATAAGGGCTCAAAATGAAACACACCGATAGACGTATTAAAACCACTGAACTTTATTGTCTTAGAAATACCCTCTATTATATCATTTGGCCCCACGTTGGGCGCCACTGCTACACGCTAACAATCTGCCCTCTAGGTGCCGGCTAGCAGGATTCTAGGACAGTATGCAGATGAAGTAATAGAGATTGTATATTGGTCGAATTACACGGAGTTTACTTTTTTACAAACTGGGCTAGATTGCATAATCCTATACATTAAATCCAAAAATAAAATTGCAAAATTATAAACAAAGTCTATATCTACAATTAAATATAAAAATATTTTAAAAACATTTATATAATGTAAGGATGTGATTGGATTTAAAAATATTGCCGAAGTTAGCACAACATTATTGCAATAAAATGTAAACAACGTTCAAATAAACGACCACCATTAGAAAAAAAATGCGTTCACTCACTTTTCAAACCATTCCGATAGACTTAGCGCTCGACATAGCGATGTCGAGTGCCGGCGACCACTCTTTGCATGTCTATTGCTAGCAGTAGACATATCGAGAATAACAAAAAGCTGTATCAAACGACATCCGCCATTTTTTTGAGACAAATGTTTCTTTCGAGATTAAGTCGAATGTGCGAGAATCGCCTTCCAGGGTTTGAAAGGAGAGATAGCGGGAAATTTGACTGTGCTTTAACACATGATCATAATCTCTTTATTTACATAATATAGGTAAAACTGTTCGATGGTAAATATAAATTAGTGCCTCTACATTCTGCCTGTCAATTAGGCATGCAAACATTGGTAACTAGCAATCTATGGTATCTACCAATATAGGTTTTTATACCAGTACAGTTGTATAATGTGTACATAATAAACTCGAGTACAAAAGATCTCGGAGGGTCGAAGTGCCGTTCAAAGAACTATTACTTAGCTACCTAATATGCATAACATAACGTATCTATTGTTCAATTATCTACAGATAATACTATACAGAAAAGAAAAAAAAGCATAGGCATAAAATTATCTCACAAATAGGTCAACAGCAGAGCAGAACGAGCTGGTAGCCGAGTTGGTCCAGCAGTTTCTGCTGCCAGAAGCGCATAAGGCTGCAGCGAGGAACCGGATAGCGGCCATGCAGGAGGCGAGGCTGAACGCTGCTAGGGGGACCATCTTCGGGCTGATCGCTGAGGCTGAGATTAAACAGCGTAAGTTTATTTCTCTTGACTTGTTGTTTGTTTATCTTATGGTTAGTGACCAACCTATTGTCAGAGTTGTTCAGGCCGCCGCAGGCCTCTGACGTGGCTTAACGACAACAACCAGGACCGTTCAGTTCTGATGAAATATGGCACTAGTCCACCCATCCAGGTACTGACCGCGGCCAACGTTGTTTACACTGCACGTGTTCATTATGTGAACGGCTAAGGAATGGAACAGCCTGCCGGCGTCTGTATTTCCCAAAAAAATAATTAAAAAAAGGATAACTGGGTAACCTATCACTTGTCACAAATCCTAACTGTAAGTAGTATGCAAACATATATATGTATATACAATATTAGTATATAAATAGATTAGGTAAATAGTGTATGTATTATCGTTAGTTTAGTGTATGTATTATTATAGTACATATAAGTATTATAAAGGCCGGGGAAAAAGTTTCTTCGCATCTTATATGAAAACTCAAGACATTTTTTTCAATGTTTATTTACATTTAATTGTAGTATATATGTGCTATTTTGTTCGATGACTTTTTGCCATCTTGTAGGTAGTGATCCCGTTGCTGTAGAAATTTTGGGACTTCTGATCAAAAAACGCAACAAGTAGTTTTGGCAGTCCTCTCTTGATGTTAACCTGACACTGCTTAAAGAATTCTGAAGAGACCGAAACAGGTGGACATCTGAAGGTGCAAGGTCAGGGCTATATGGCGGATGCATTAACACTTCCCAGCAAAACTCTCTTAATTTTTGCTGAGTGGCTAAAGATGTGTGTGATCTAGCGTTATCGTGATGAAAGACCACATCCTTTCTATTGATCAATCCCGGCCGCTTTCTCTCAACTTCTTGCTTTAATCGCATCAGTTGTTGGCAGTAGAGATCCGAATCGATGGTTCTGCCCGGCGGTAAAAGCTCATAATGAACAATGCCCTTCCAATCCCACCATATACAAAGCATCACCTTATTGCGAGTTAACCCGGGCTTTGCCACAGTCTGTAAAGCCTGACCGACCTTTGACCACGAACTTTTTGCACGTTCTTGTCGTACGTGATCCACTTTTCATCACCAGTTATCAATCTCTTCAAAAACGGTTCGGTTTCATTACGTCTCAATAAAGAATCGCAAATGAGTACACGGTTCATTAGGTTTCTTTCAGTGAGCTCGTGTGGCACCCAAATATCGAATTTTTTTGTGTACCCAGCTTTTTTCAAATGGGTCAAAACTGTTTTGTGGTCAATTTCCAGTTCTTCAGCTACGTCGTAACTACTGATATGCCGATCTTGCTTCACTTTTTCAAAAATGGCGTCCATTTTATCCGTAACAGGGCGAGCAAAGCGCGGTGCATCTTTGACATCAAAATTCCCGGATTGTAAACGCTTAAACCAACTTTGTGCTACTCTTACTGACACTGCATTAGGTTCATAAACGACACAAAAAAAATTCGCGGCTTGCGTTGCATTTTTTCCTTTTATGTAATAAAATTTCAAAATTTATCGAATTTCTTCATTAGATTCATTCATTTTGACAGAAAGAAAAACAAATGAAAAATAGCTGGAATCAACATTTTACTAATTTGTTTTTTTTGGTTATTGTAACCTTTTTAATGTCATCAAAACCAGCGAGATACAAATAGTACAGCCAAAGAAATTTTATTACAAGTTTATACATACAATATGCGAAAAGACTTTTTCCCCGACCTTATATATGTTCATATGAATGTATTCAAGTAATTTTGTTTTATGTAATTTGTACACGTATGTATGTCTACTTATAATTATAAATATCTTTATGTTAAAGGTCTAGCTGGAAGAAATCTCTATTTTAGAGATAAGCTCTGCCTGTGTACGTTAAATTTCTTGTTGTTGTTTTTTCATTTGTGATTTATGTGTGCAAAATAAAGTATAAAGGATAACCGGACCATGCTTGCAACTAGACTTGAGCCCTTCAATACCGTCTGAACCGATGTTATATTAGGGCCAGCATCGTTTATCGTCATAGGATCACAATAAAAGATGCCAGAGACCAGATCCAGACCAGATCTTGTGCCATGGTTTCGATGCCTGGTGGGGAAAACAGTTTTGCGTATTACATGGTGTTTTGAGCACAAGGGTGTGTGCCTCGGGTTGCCATTTTCATCGAATTACACATTTTTTCCTAATTGCACAAAAAAATACATAAGGGTGTACCCACAGAAACCGATCTCGTAGCGCCCTCTCCTCTAGAATGAAATTGAAATTGAAAACGTGTATTTAGCACTGTAAACACCAGAATATAGAACACAATACAGATGTATACAAAGTTTAATACATGCAGCACAAAACATCTAGTGAAAAGGGTACACCAGCTCAGCAAAATGAAGATATGAGCACTGACAGCAAACCAAAGGGTTGTGCAGATATGCACATAAAAGTTCTAATGTATGCTGCTCACAACGCATGCGCCGACTGGCAGACGCGGTTTCCATATAAAACTTCTTTAGCGAGCAATCTACATAAGGTGAACATTCAAAATGATAATGTGGTAATTTCAAATTTTCTGGGTGTACCCATGAGGGATCTGCCCCCTGAATTATCCTTATCTCGGATATGCAAGTAAAAATATGGTGACTTCCCATCCCGTGCCAAAAACTAAGTTTCGTATGTGATCTTATCTAATCTTATGATAGGGGGTCGTGAATAACCCCAGCGGCACTTCGACCTTTGAGGATCTTTTGTGCCTACCCCATTTTATACACTGGTCATTTAAGTGTGCAGGTTTCCTCACGAAGTTTTCCTTCACCGTTAGAGCAGTCGGTAAATGTACGTTAGTCTTCAAAAATACGAAAAACTCATTGGTACAGGGCACTGCACCGTTTCGAACCCGGACCACCCGCGTGGGAGTCCGGTGTCCTAGCCACTGAGCCACCGACGCTCTACTTCTTCGTATGTGATCCCTGCTCTTAGCTAAAAAGCTGAATACACCCACATGGATAACTTTCCCCATTTTCTTGCAGCATTCTGTACGCAATGTGGAGAGCCTCTAGACGAGCTATGCCGTTGTCGCGAGTGCAATTTCATGCCGCAGAAGCCGGTCGGGACGTCCTACCGCCTCGACCCTCGGTGGAAGCACACCAAGCGTGAGTTGGCTTTCTTTTGACATCGCACCAAAGAAACTGATCAAGAGATTGGAAGCTCGTTCAAAAGAGATTTTCTTTAGTTTGTCTTTCGTGGAAGAGATGTTACGTCCAGTTTTCCTTAGTTCAGACAAAGGCACTTGGATAACCCTGTGAGGAACCTGAATCTTAGCTTCAGGTATTGTTACCCGAAGGTGGCCGATGGTACGGTCAGATCTTGGAATATCCAGGACCAAAAAATACGATTGAGATTTTTTCAAAAACTATTGGTCCGCGTCTAGAAATTCTTTCTGTAGCTTGTAGTATTTTTATTACTAATTATTACATATAATTCTTTATTTAGTAAACTTATAAAACAATTGTATAACTATCTTAAGTTATACAGGTAGTTCAACAGGCTAAATAGACACGTAAAGTAACATAATTAATAAATGCTCATTCCAACTTGAGATGTGACAAAGTTGAGTAATTTTACGTTATCGTATGTTTTATGTAAGCTATTGTATAGACTGTACTTTTTTCCATGTGACAATAAATAAATAATCTTTACACTAAGTAATATTTCGCCACACAGTATTAAAGAAGTACAGTACTGATAGGCACAAACATGAGTGGCTAACCCTAAAGGGGTTAGAACACTATAAGAAATTCATTGGGGACAATGTCACAGGCTGGAACAGCAAGATCTGGGGGCTGAATAGACGTCAAGTGCGCCTACTGGTCGGTGCCTTCACCGGTCACTTTAGCACCAATGCCCACCTACACAAGATGAAGCTAACTGACAGCACATCTTGCAGAGCCTGTGGTGAACAACTGGAGACCGTTTCACATCTCCTATGTGAATGTGACGCTTTCGCGGCAAAAAGGATGGGTCTGCTAGGCTCTGCCTATCCGGACCCAAGGGAATTCAAATCCCTCCCACTAAGACGCATAGTCTTGCTCATGCACGACATTTTCGGTGATGTGGTCTAGGGATAGGTTCAAGGGGTTGAACACAAAAGATCCCCATGGGTCGAAGTGTCGCTGGGATCCCCGGCTCCCATCCAAAGATAAGATAAGATAATATTTCGCCACGAAAGGAGCGGGTAAAAAAAAAGTATTAAGATTAATCTATGTAACATTGATTGCATTTTAAAAATCAGTCTAGTCGTTTTTGAAAAAATCTCAATCGTATTTTTGGAGCATTATTAGATAAGGCAGATTGTACCAGAGTCGCATAACGTCTGTTAAGCAGGGTTGGAAAAAAATCACGATAAATTCCAAAAATTTGAAAATCATTGATTTTTTACGAAAAATCGAAATAATCATGATATATTTGATTTTTTTAAATATATCTAATGTTTCGATGAAACAATTTTTTTGACATTACATTAATTGTTCTACAGCTTATTACATTTTATAAGTTTAGTAAATACGGTAAAGTTTGAAGAAACTTTGTATAAAAATCTCTAAATCAAACAATGTTGTATTTATTTTTTATTTATTTATTTATGTATTAGGTAAACACAACAGATTACAACCAGAGAAATTACAGAAAAATCAATATAAAGTTATGAGCTAGGTCGTAACCCTTAACGTGTAAACACAGCATGGTTAGGAAGTGGGAAATTGAGTGATACAATGTTGTATTCTTCTCTCTCTTCTCTAGTTCTTTTATATTAGACTGGTCTGGTCTTGTTCAGGTAAGAGATCCGCTATGTGTGGAGTACAATCATCCGAACACTCACATCCGTCATCACACGTCAAACTGAGTATGACGGATTGATAGTATGGAAACGCGCAAAACCACTTCCTACGTCACAACCAGTTCTGCATACAATACCATGCAGCGGGCGGCGGACCGGCGCGTCCCCACGATCGCTCAATACATGAAGTTAGCGTCTCGACGCTTCTTCGAGCAAGCTCCCCACCACCCAAACCCTCTAGTAGTAAGCGCCGCCGCTTATTCGACTAACGGTTTACCGACATCCCGTCGACGACGTCGGCCTAGACACGTCCTAGACGACCCCGACGACGCCATCACGATCTCCATCGCGGAAGCCACTCCGCCACCCGATAGTAGTTCACACACAGCACCTTCATACCGTCCGCGCCGGCGCGGGCGGCGACCCGCTTCTGGCGCTTACACGCGCTATCGGCGTATTCCAGGCCGCTTCTCCCCGACCCCTCCGTCCCCAGCGACGTCCTAAGCCGAGGTCCGTACCCACCTGGGTGCCCTTAGGCAGTCGCTTCTTATAGTAGTTTTTAAGTCCTCCTCTAGGCTGGAGCGCATTTAGCGCTCGCCCCAAAAAACCCGGTGAAGCTGTAAAGGTCATTAGGACCAACAGCAATTATCAGTACGAAAAAAGAAAAAAAAAATGGACCGGCGCGCGCGGCTCATCGATGCGCCTCACCCCGTTCCTCATCCCTACACAGTCAGCTGTGAATCGCGACTCGGAACACACGCTTACCTATTGCTAGCTTTCATACAATAGCTATCTAGTTCGCATACATTTAGATTGCATTACTGTTATTTAAGTAATCTCATTAAATCATTGTTAAATCATCTGCTTACGCTTATACTTCCATCGACACAAATAAAGCACTTCACCCTACCTCCATAATGGAATCATGAAGACTACTTTACTTAGTCTTTCTGGGACTGCAGTAGACAAAGTTACTCGTAGTTGCAGAGATTGGAAAGAACCTAATTTCAGGCGTTTTCACATTAGACAACAGCTACTTGTTTTTCTTTTTTAAGGCAAAGGGAACTGAGCCTATACAGCCATATCTGATGTAAAACAACTCTTTCAAGTCTTCATTAAAATGCTGGTGTGACACATTTCAATGCCACCTGGGAGAATCTTTCACGCTTCTGCACCATCCGAATCAAAGAAGAAGGCGTCCCGGACGCAGTATTGGCATCAAAATCCAGCCAAGTACGGATCGGGCTGCAGCGTCTTATTTGACTTTACTTCACAGTCCCACACATTATTCACATCTTGTCGAAGTTCTTCGAGCAGCAAACACCATTCTTACTAGAAAAACACTACTGTAAAACAATTTTCAAGACAAAGCGAAACAAAGCTGACATGGATGCCATAAAAGCGCGGGAGAAACTCACAACAGCTACTACGAAATACTTATACATATCAGTGTTATATGAAAAAAAGTTTTTTTTGCTTAGTACAATCTCAAAATATTGTATTTAACGGCTAATATGCTTAACATATCTCTGAAACCATTTGGGATACAAATATAATTCCGAGATGAGTCCATGCGGAATCTTTTGCTTAACTTGCAGGTATCAATAACTCAAAAACGACCAAATGTCACTTAACGGCCTTTTCTCTTATCAGGGCAGAATAAGTTGTCAGTCATCTTTTACGACACCGACCAAATGAGAAGACAGTTCTGGTTAATATCTTCGAGACCAGAGCACCATAAAGTGAGGTTGAGGTCCAACGTCCAGTTTTTATTAAAAACAAATGTTTTGTGTGCCCAGGCCGCGAGGTGAAAGTGAAGAAAATATCGGAACGCTACCCACCGGCGCACGAGTTCCGAGCCATGCTGAACGTTCTAGTGGATGAGGGTATTGTATTATTGTATTTATGTATCAGCAGTGTTTTTTTAATGGGCAATCTACAGCGTACATCATAGACTTATAAGGCAAATAACAGACTGCCTCGTAGTTACTAAAGTGGCGAGTAGACAAGATAATGAAAACTAGGTGCAAAATAGAAAAGTTAAAAATTAAAATAAAATAAAAGAAAACGGACATATATAGGAACAAGCAATAGTGGGCTTTGAAAAAAAAATATTATTGTGGTATAAAATTTTTTTTTTTTATTACTTTTTGTCACGCGACACCCTCGGAATGCAGGTTAATGATTTACTTAACATTTAAATGGTTTACACGATTATTGACATTATGTATAGGTAGTTACGTAGTTACCTACCAATGTATATTAATGATTATTTGCATTATTTTATTTTATTAAGCAAATGCTTTATGACTTTATGGTTTACTTTATGGTTTTGGCCAGCCATCGGTCACGGTCCAACAGAATACCAGCGCTGGAGGCATTCTTGTCTGCAGCAATAAGCTGACCCTTTTCACAACAACAGCAGACCATCAGACATGATTTAGATATGTTTACCTTTGACTACATAATTATTTTATTATAATTATAACTGTTTCGGTCATTGCTGTGTGTGAAATAAACGTATTACTTACTTACTTACTTTTTTTTACAATATTTTAATCTAATTTACTTATTAATAATTTGACGATCGTTCTACAAATAAGACATATATTATGTATATTGTATTGTACATGTATATTGACTACAATTTTGATTTGGGACATCCCGTTATAAAATTGTAATAGGTTTGAAAACCTATTTCATTATTTTTTAAACATTAATTAAAGATATTAAATTTAAAATTTCATGTCCATAAATTCTTTAACTGAATAAAATTCATCTATACCAATATTATAAAGAGGAAAGGTTTGATTTTTTGTTTGTTTGTTTGAATTGAATAGGCTCCGAAACTACTGAACAGATTTGAATAATTCTTTCACTGTTGGAAAGCTACATTTTTCCTGAGTGACATAGGCTATATTTCATTTTCAAAAAAAATGGGGATCCTTACTTAAATTACGATAAAGTGTAAAAAAATATCAAAAAACTTCCTTACATCGCGTACGCTGCGAAAACTATTGATGATAGAACAAAATGATATATAACATTTTTTAGAACACACCATTATCAACAAAAAAATCAGCGGCAGCGTGTCTCTAACTATTATAGTCATGTCACAATAAGCGTTTTTTTTATAAAAAAAAAAGAAATTAAAATACCACCGCTACAAAAAGCTCTTACTTTTTTTTAGGAGCTCTACTCTTTTTTAGGAGCTCGACGCAAAAAGGAGTGAATATGTGTGTTATATTATTATTATTATTATGAATGTGTTAAAATTAACAAATCTAAATGTAATGTTTAATGCCCGTGCGAAGCCGGGACGGGCCGCTAGTACTTCAATAAAAGGTAAAACACATTCATACAACGTAAAAGACATTTCCTGAAAGTATTGTGTCTTTTGTGCAACTTTTTTTTTCGCGCGGGCATCAACCGAACCTTTTTATTGTAGCTCAGGATAATGCAACAACAATTTTGCGAATAATGTCAAAATAAGAACTTAAAATTTTGCTACCGAAAACGGCTATAAATAAAATTTATACATAAAAACATTATGTTCAAATTATTGTCTATTCATAGATTATTTAGAGGAAACTTGCACACTGATATGACCAGTGTATGAAATGGGGTAGACACAAAAGATCCTCAAGGGTCGAAGTGCCTCCTGTCATAATATAAGGGAGGGGATCAATGGAGTTATTCCAAGATTCCTTCTGGTTAAGTAGGTATATTAAATATGATTTTCCAACAGCGGTGGAGGCAGCGCGCCGCGATATCGACACGAAGTGTGCGATCCGACGCGAGCTAGATTCAGCGCTACGGGAGAAGGTCGAAACTTACATCGAGGCGAAAGAATACCTTAACGTGGGTGAGTAACTGATAAATATGAGTATTTATAAATATTTTGAAATTGAAAACGCTTATTTAGCGCTGTAAACACCAGAATACAGAATTATACAAAGTTTAATACATGCAGCACAGAACATCTGGTGTGGTACAGTACCAAAAAGGGTACACCAGCTCAGCATAATGCTGAGGCAAGCCACAGCGCTGATGTTCAGCTGGCCCCTCAGTGACTGCACGGACGAAGAAAGCAACAGTGTGTGCGTGTTGTGTTGTATGAATGTGTTTGTTTGTATGAATGAGGATATTAGTGTGTATGTGAGGTACTGAGTGTGTGGGAGGGTGATGGCATAGTGCGGGTGTATTTACGTGGTATTATATGTGTGGATGGTAGTTAATAGTAGACGCATAAGATTACCGAGCACATCCAGATTGTGAAAGGCAGTAGTTGCAGGGCACCTAAAGAATGTACGGAGCAGTGTCCAGTGTTGTACTACTGTGCGTTTTTTTAAAGTGTGATAGAATATCTTATATTAATATAGGGTCCTATTTTATTAGGGGCAAATATTTCTTTGTCATCTATAGGTTATAAGTTTATAACAATAACGTAAGGACAAAAACATATTGTTTTCTTATTATATTTTTATTTATTTAGGTTAATGAACAGCACATATATTAGACATTTCAAATAACCTTAATAAAATGGTACTTTTACTGATATAGGTGCCAATTAAAGGCATACACAGCAATCACTAAAACATCGGGTAATTACTTATAACGTTACAGTAGGTCTAGTACCTTTTGTTATTATTAAGTAGGTATCGTACAACACAAACATTATAATTAAGCATTAAAATAACAACTAAAAACAACTGATTTTTAAAACATAACACATAAAACGGAATGCAGAAGAAAAAGGTAACTAAAAACTACGTACTTTTTTAAATTTGTTTAAGTTTGTTTAAAAATTCCACAATGGATGAATTATTGCTATTCTAATACTGAAATAAGAACTTCTTCTTTTTCTTCTTTCGTGTTGATGATCCGAATTAAATTTTTCCCGACCAGAAGGCAGCCACATCTATAGCCCTCTGGTTGGCCACGAAAAGGTCCTCCCGCGTGCAGGTGGTCGGACACGCGGGACAGCAGAGCAAGTGCTCCATGGTTTGAGGGGAGACACCACACTCACACTTTACTTGATCGCTGGAAAACCCCCAATTTTGAACATTATCTCCGCAACAGCCAACCTGGGTTCGCAGGCGATTAAGCGTTTTCCAGGTTGGCCACGGGAGTTTGAAACCCGGTGGTAGGTCTTCTTTTGGCGGTATGAAACATTTGGGTGGGTATTTCTCCCGCCACAGCTTGCATCTTACTTCTGGTGGGTTCTAAATAAGAACTATGAATGTAACTTCACCAAACTTAATTACTTTTGTTTATTTATTTTTATAATATATTTGTTTAATATTATTTGTATTCATATAATGACATGGATGAGTTTTTGTGACCAAGGCAACAACAACAACCTACAATCTGAATTTACAACTCCTTTCCGTAGGTATTTATGACACATTTTTCAACATACGTGACGAGTAAATAATTTAGTAACTATTATATAAAAACCAACTAAGGTACGGTTGGTTTCCTGAATTATCTGATCCCCCTTAGCTGACGTATCAGTATCGAACGGGGTCAGTTAATATAGGTAACCGACCGTACCTTTGGGCCACACTGGTCATTAACATGTAAAACGAGAGCGTCGGTGGCCTAGTGGCTAGGACGTCTGCCGACGGATGCAGGAGGTCCGGGTTCGACACCATGCAATGCCATGTACCAATTATTTTTTCCGATTTTTTCCTACATTTACCGACTGCTGTAACGGTGAAGGAAAACATCATGAGGAAACCTGCATGTCTGAGGAAATTAAAAAAAAATCGAAGGCGTGTGAAATCCACCAATCCTCACTGGGCCCGCTCGGTGGCCCCAACAGTAGGGACATTAATAGGCTGATGTGTGTAAAACAAGTTAATAGGGAGTGTTCAATAAACTTTCCTTCGGCTTCGCGTGCCCCAAAAGATGCTCTATTTCTTCTTCTTATCTTCATGTCAGGCAGGTGGCACGTTTGCATGTCTAGTTTCCTTGAACATTTCTCTCCACAGCCGTGAAAATCGCCACCGGAGAGATTCAGATCCCGGTGCGTCCCGGTGGCTACCACCATTACATACGGTGGGTGGTCGAAGGCGCGCTTGAGAGGACCGAGCTCTTCCCGGAACCTGTTTGTGAGTATCCATTATAATAATAATGAGAAATCTTTATTTCAGGCATAAAAAACCCTAATAACATACAAAAAATAATACAATAACTACTAATGTAAGGATACCAAAAAAATTTTGCTACAATTTATTTTTTACGGTTCTCGTCCCGGTGGACAGTCAACCAATGGTTGAATATGGGACTGCGTAGGTCCTCACACACAGCCTTCAGAGAGCCTTCATTAGATGAGAGAAATGGGGGGATGGGGCAGCTGCCCCTAGAGCACATAGGCAAGTGTTAATTTCTTTGTTTCTTCATCCTTTCTTTAGTGCTCTCAAATTTGCAACGTTACTTTTAAAAGAGTGACAGAAAACGGTTTCCTGGATCTATTTTACCAGACCTAAAATATTTTTTGTATAATATCAGTATGGGTTTCGTACTGTAATCGACATAAAAAGTTGTACATACAGTGGACAACATATTAAGCTTATATCCTTTAGTATTTTGTTGCTATCACATATATGTGAATCATAACAAAAGCTTTTTGAGACAGGGTTCCATCTAATATAGCTTGATGAACCGCTGGGGGAGACGAGTTCTTGAGTGGAGACCGCGTTTGGGCAAACGTTGTATGGGATGGAGCGACGATCTGCGCAAGGTAGCTGGCAGCGATTGGATGAGAAGAGCCGAAGATCGGGCTCAATTTCAAAAAAATACCAAATTTTTACAGTCCCTAGCCTGTACATTTTGGTTCTACTTACATATATTATTAAGCGTAGGCTCTTGTTTGAAACGGACGAGCAAATGGCACTACGAGTAAATACTAGGAGGAAAGACTTGGGAAGCGTAATCACTCCGTTACTTAGGGTCGCTACTCACTGTCCGCGATGTCAGGCAGTCCGACTGTTCAATAGGTTGCCGGTTGAATTAAAAACTATAAATAGTGTAAATATTTTAAAGCGTAAACTAAGAGCTCTACTTGTTGAAAAGTGTTGCTATTCGATAGAGGACTTTTAATTATTGTTTAAATTTTTACTTTGACATTTATTACCTAACTTTATTAGACACTAGTTTTAGTAGTTTGACATTTGTAATTATTAAATTTTTAATAATATACAGAGTGTAACATTAAGAACGGTCAGTATAGGAAAGTTTGAAACTATAAGACATACGAAGATCTGTTCTTAGGAACCATGTCATCAATTTTAGTAACAAGAAACACTGTATTCATACATTTAAAAAAAACCTGTACTCAGCCTGGGAATCGAACCCGGTTGTTATGAAAAAAAATCCAACACTATTTCTATTAAGATATCGATTGTGTAGGTCTTAAGGAATAAATGTTAGTATGAAACGTGATGTTTAAAATTAATAAAACGCATTGTTTCCATATCTTTTAATTTATTTTAGTAGGTGTTCGAAATGACTACCATTTTGTAAAATACAACATTCAACTCGTTTAGGTAACGACCTTACTATTGAATGTTGTATCTTCAGGTGGTGAATTTGCGTTAAAATTGTCTCTATGGCTGCTTTTAGGTCTTTAATTGTGTCGTAGCTTGTTTTGTACACTTCATCCTTAACGTAATCGATATCTAAATAGAAATAGTGTTGGATTTTTTTTCAAAACAACCGGGTTCGATTCCCAGGCTGAGTACAGTTTTTAAAAAAAATGTATGAATACAGTGTTTCTTGTTACTAAAATTGATGACATGGTTCCTAAGAACAGATCTTCGTATGTCTTATAGTTTCAGACTTTCCCATACTGACCGTTCTTAATGTTACACTCTGTATATTGTGTGGGAATTAAAGATTAAGACTAGCTTTAATTCGCACACAATATATATTGTTATTCGAAATAAATTGAATTGAATTGAATGGCGCGCCCTGGGAGAGGCCTATGTCCAGCAGTGGACTAGAGTAGGCTGCTGATGAGATATGCTTTCACCAGCTTACATAATCTATGTAGTTCTAATAGGGAAAGCACATTTAATTTAATACATTCGTTAGTTTTAGAGAAATTTGTTAATGTGTGACCACTTTCTGACCTCCACTGTACATGAGGCGGCCTTGCCATGCAGCTTGCCTTATGTACCACCTTGTTGTCAATGTATTCCCAGGTCCACTGGAGCTGCCTTCAGAGGTACGGCGCAAGGCGGAGGAGGCGGCGGCGGCGCAGGACGGCGCGTGTCGCTGCGTCGAGGTGAAAGGGAAGGTGCAGTTTGGACTCGGTGAGCACCTTCATAGCATGGGTTTCTGTTCACCATCCGCATCGTCGTCTCCATTTCCTTAATGCAGCAAAAAAATCTGCTCTCTCCTTAGAGTCTCTCAAATAAAAAGCTAATGTTGCGTAGAATTAAATTTTAGCTGGTAGAAAATCCCGCATAACTTTAAGCTCGCATCATGTAGGTACTATTTTTGTGCAGTAACATATGGAACTTTAAGTGTGCAGGTGTTTTGTAAATATTCATCTGTTCATGAACTTTATTTGCCGACTGTACTGTCAACCTACCCAAAACGTCAAAATTTGAGAATCTGAAATGTATCATAAAGCTGTTATGCTGGGTATACACCCAGAGCCTGCAAACATGTATTAGATATTAAAAAACCTAATGTCAAACGTCCCTTTATAATCTATGCTTTTTTATTCGATTCATGTGCAAACGGTGCACAACCTACCTTTTCCACCAAAATTACTCCACCAAAAGGTTGTCTGGAAGAGATCGCTTTTAGCGATAAGATTGTATTAATCGTTTTGTACGCATTGTATCATACTAATTTTGTGCTATAAAGAGTATTCTTTCATTCATGTCTGCGAATGTCATGTCATGTCATTCATGATTGCGAAGCGTAAAGTAGGTATGTGTTGAAGTTTAGATAGAACAGCGAGGAAGGTGAATCTATTGAACAATTATTAATAATTAAATCCGAATAACAACTGAATATGATAGTACTATAGTTTTTGAGCTTTTATTTTTACCTTTACCTACATAACATTTATTTTTTAAATCTTTAATCGCTTTTTTGTTTCCTTACTTTCAATGGTGTAAAATTAAATAAAACGACAGTGAAGTAAAAAAAGGAACGTTGCTTCAGACCTAATGGACGCTGAAACCAGGAAGAAGCTGCTGCCGTCAGAACTTAGGGCCCTCGAAGAGCTTCGGCGCTGCAAGTGTGATACCAGCGCTTCGGCCAGCCGGACGCTTGGTAGGTTTAGTAACTCAGGTGAAGCGGTCGAACTAGTACTGGATTGTGTGTAAGCCGATGTAACCTAACACACTGCAACCACAAAACCGCGCAGTCGCGCGGGGCTCAAGCCATTCCGCGCGGCAGGGGACGCCGCGGTGATCCGCGCGGAACCCCGCGCAACCGCGCAGTTACGCCGCATCTAATCCGCCTCACCGCGGTGCAGTGTGAAAATCGCCATAATGTAAATACGGTACATTATGATGGATTTATAATAATACGTATTGTATTACATTACAGTAGGGCCGGAGTGAGAAGCCCGTTTTGACAGTGCAGGAAGGGTGGGTTGAGATGACTTTGAAGTGGCGCACAAATTACGATAAAATTATTTTTTTTTAAAACTGTTTTCTTTCTCATTTAGATGTAGACGAGATGACGACAACAGAGACGACGGATCCGTTCGCGTTCGACACGTCCGAGACAGAACCACCGCCAGAACAGGAACAGGAGGCAGAACAACCGCCAGAGAACTAATGTAAACCAGCAGAGATCTGAGACCATTTGAGACCTAACAGAAACCTATTGCCTTGGTCAATTACTGTATTATACACATTTAAGATATCATATTATATATTATCCTGAACAACAATCAAAGAACTAGGAGAAACGAGCTGAGTTCTGGGACCATTTGAGACCTAACAGAACCCTATTTCCTTGGTCAATTACTGTATTTCAAATATTTAAGATATCATATTATATCCTGAACAACAATCAAAGAACTAGGAGAAACCAGCTGAGATGTGAGACCATTTGAGATCTAATAGAAACGCATTTCCTTGGTCAATTACTACTATTTCACACATTGTACCTATATAAGATCACGAATTAGTGGGGACCTAGGAGATACCAGCTGAGATCTAATAATAATCAATTTCTTTGGTTATCTGATCTGAGACCTTTTGAGACGTAACACAAGCCTATTTCCTTGGTCAATTATTGTTTTACACATATTTAAGATACGATCAAACAACAACAATGGAACCAGTTGAGATCTAGAGGAAACCAGCTGAGATCTAACTGAAACGATTTGAAACTTAACAGAAATCTATTTTGAAATATTAACGTTAGTTTGTCCTACATTTTTTTTACATCGTAGCTAATTTAAATTATGTTCTTTAATCGTGACAAGAATTTTTACATCATTTATTTGTATTATATTATAATTGATTATTTTCAATAAATCTGTATTATTTTAGCCAGGTCTTTTTTATTTAAAATAAGAGTATACTGTTTATTTATTATTTTATAATACTTATTAATATTATCGATCTTAACCATACATTAAAAATAAAATGCCCTGTAGATAAATAACAAAAACTATAAAATAATTGAAGGGCTTTTGTTGATAAATCCGCCTGGTTTATTTTATATTTATATGTACAATATCTATAATATGTATAACGTTATATTTAACCATATCATACGCTAAAAAGCCGTAACTTCCAATTTGCTTAGCACGGACTTTAAAAAAATATGGAATTACTACGCTTGAAAGCAGTTAAAAGATTTAGCGGCCTTCTAGCCTATGACAATCTGTTTGCCGCTTTTTGCTGTAGATTTCTTAAGATTTCTATTAGAACGGCTACTACATAATAACACCGTTACACTCCTCTAGCCGCCTTTTAAAAGATCAAACGTATTTAGCGGCGTTCGTCTGTAGTTTGCAATTACCGTTATAGTCACTAAACGTTTTTATAATTTAGTAGAGACAAAAAGTTGCTTTTTAGCTTAGTACAATCCCAAAATATTGTATTTAAATGCTTATCATATCTCTGAAACCATTTGGGATAAAAATATAATTCCAAGATGGGTCGATGCGGAATCTCTTGCTTATTTCGCAGGTATCAATAACTCAAAAACGACCAAATGTCACTTAGCGGCCTTTTCTCTTATCAGGACAGTATAGCTGATGCTACATTCCTACAAAAAAATGCTCAAAGTAAAATTGATTGTCCTGAGCTCCTAGGCAGAATTTCATTGACGGTTCCAAATCAAAATTTACGGAGTAACAGGTTACTTCGCGTCCCTAAGTGTCACACTAATTACAGAAAGAATAGCTACCCAGTAAGAGCATGTGCAGCATTTAACCTGTTAAGCAACAACCCTGCTATAGATCTTTTCAACAGTAGTGCTGATTCCGTAAAATCCTTACTCACTAACGAGTTTTCCTCTGCCTATCTGTAGTACCCACATGGTATCGAGTTGTTTTCATATTAATTTAACATTAACTGTGGAAGCTTATAAATGGCTTTTGTTTTTATATGTATATGTAACTTGTAAATAAGGCCGTGAGGTACCCAAATAAAATAAATAAATAAAATGAACGCTATTGCAAAAAAATACAAATTGTACAAAAATTACCTACTTAAATCACATTTTATAAAGCGCAACTCTGACATCAAATTATTGACAATTGAGGTAAATCATGTTTTTAATAATAACGAATGTTTAATCGATTCGCGGACACACAACCAGTTTCACGATGTATTCTTAAAATTTAATGTTCAATTATGTTTAATGTAAGTGACTGCAAGACTGCTAGAATGCAGTCTGGAACATCGGCGCAAGGTTGCCAGTCTATCGGTATTTTATAGGATACATTTCGGAGAGTGCGCATCGGAATTGCACGACCTAATTCCAGCATCTCCATTCCGCCTTCGGACTACCATGCGCGGGGAGGGGTTCCATCCTCATGTTGTTGATATCCCATCTGCTCGTACGAAGCGATTTGCTTCTTCGTTCATTATGCGAACAGCTAAGAAATGGAACAGCCTGCCGGCGTCTGTATTTCCCGAAACCTACGACCTTGGGATCTTCAAGGCCAGAGTGAATAGGCATTTACTGGACCCGCATGCTCCATCGTCGACCTCATCGTCGCTTACCATCAGGCGAGATCGAGGCCAAATGCGGGTTTAGTAGTACATAAAAAAAGTGACTTTCCGTGAGTTCTAAGAAACGTCCTTAATGTACTTCTTTAAGTATCGTGTCATCTCTATCTAGAGCGATGTAAGGGGTGAGCACAAAAGATCCGTGAGGGTCGAAGTGCCGCTGGGATTGTCCCTGGCCCCCTGTCATAAGATAAGATCTAGAGCGATGGTGTAGAAAAACCCTTAAATGTATTTTATTTAATTTAAGAATTTTGTCACATGTATTATGTTTATATTATATTGACTATGCCCAATTACAATAATTATATTTAGTGAATTTATGATTGTTTAGTAAAGTAACACTAAAACAATTTACAAATAATGTCAACTTAATTAATTACAATATGATAATAAAAAATTTAATTAGTAAAATGTCATACTATAACTAGGCAAAAATTATACAATATAACTTCAGTCAAACAGCCCCCCGCGAAGTGCCCCCTGGCCGAAAGTACCCAGGATACTCGCGGCGTTCCCTCGCTGAATGGCGAGGGACATGTGCTGTACCAAAAAGTGGCCGGCACGCGGATCACCTCCTCTCTCCTTAATTCGCCTCCCCACTTGATTGTTTATGAATAAATGATTTGATTGATTTATTAAATTAATTGGTTCGGAAACTTTAGTCAATAACATGACAAAGCCGAAGACTTATTCAAACTTTACGCTTCAAGTATATGTTTTTATTTAATGAAGACTTTAACGACGTTTCAGCAACTGACAAACAATAATAGGTGCAATATTAAGTAGGACAACCGGAAAAAAAAGCCCAATTTGGACCGATGCGCTGGGAACAAACTCAGATAAAAAATTTATAAATAAACATATAGTATAATATATGCATTTTTCCTATTATAAAAATTACGTATTATGTATCTAGCCTGTCCGAGATCCAAAATCTAGTATGAGAGAGACAACACCATTTTCTCGCTCTATTCGGCACATACGGGGCGACTTAGGCTCAATTTACATTGCCGCGGAATGGAATGGAAGCGAATTTTCGCAACGTAATTGTACATAACATAATGAACTTTATGTCAATTGTGTAACAAACAAACTAAATACAAGCCAAAAAAGAGGTCGCGCGTCTTTCGGGGAATCCTCGCGCATTCTCGAGAATTCCCCTAGCGGTAAAGCGTATTTAGTTTTTTTTTTAAGTTTCTCCCCAGGGTTATATCCGCCCTGGGGAGGAGTGTATTAATAATTAAGTATAATTACCGTTCGCTACCGGTATACGTTCGACAATTATATAATGTTTAATGATTATGAATTTATGAGTAAGTACCTAAGGAATGGAACATGATTACAGATAAAACTAATTACAGAAGAAATAGAATAACAAAGAATAAGAATAGAAAAGAAAGTATAAATTAAAGTTACATAGCTAGCACATGGAGATGGGGGGAGGAGAGTTATGGGTTAGGGGGGGGAGGGGGAGGAGAACGTGTTGGGGGAGAGGGAAATCGGGGCGAATTAAACGTCTTGAGGGTGCTGATGATTGAGGTGGCCAGGCGCGCAAAGGATTCGGAGCAACTAGCTTTTTTCAAAATATCGATGAGATTGTAAGGGTCTAGATTGAATAGCTGACATGTAAGTTCATGGTCTAGTCTCGGTCTATTATAACGTGGACATTCTCTGAGGAGGTGGTCGATAGTTTGAATTTGATCATCATCGCAAGGGCATCGATCGGAAGGGCAAATCTTAAATCGATGAAGATACTCAAGATGGTAGCCGTGGTTACTGAGTAGTTGTGTCATAATGAAAGGGGAGGCGGTGAGACTAAGGACGTCGCGAAGGTGATTATAGTCTTTGCATAAGGTCTTCGTATGACGGCAATTATTAGAGTCGGAGAAGAGGTGATGCGCCGCGGTGCGGCTAGTCAGCCTATTTAAGTGACGGACAAAACTAAAGGGAACTGTGCAATAGTCGGGGGGTTTATGAAGATTCGCAGCCGCTTTGGCTGCAAGATCCGCGGCATCATTCCCCGGGAAGTTATTGTGGGCTTTGATCCAAAAAATTTGGAAAGATTGTTGATTAGTGTTAGCCGAGTGAAGATGCTTATGGATGGAGACAACGAGGGGGTGGTTGCTGTATGGGTTTGAAACTTCGTCAAGTCCAGACCGAGAATCTGAGTAGATGATAGCTCTGGGTATTTGATTGACAACGAGCCAAGTGATGGCTCGTTCGAGAGCTAGAAGTTCGCTTTGGAAAACAGTACATTCATTATGAAGTTTTAGCTTTTTGGTGATAGTGAGATGATTGGGGGTGTAAATGACAAAGGCTGCACCTACTTTAGAGTCGTGTTTACTACCATCAGTGAAAATACGGTGAGCTTCGGGATCATCGGATGCTATAAATTCGTCGTGGGTAGAGATTTTGTTGTAGAGAATTCTAGTTCTATGGGCCGGGTGTAAGAGTTCAGAAGGATGAGAGGGTTTTTCCAACTGGATATCATCCGGGAGCAAGCGAGAAGTTCCGAGGAACTTAGAGAGCTGAATATCAGCGACTTCAAGGATTTTATTAGGCAAAGGGGTGAGTTGTGCAAGACTGATGGCAGTAAAAGTGTTCAGCGTTCGAAAACCTCTGATCATTTTGATGGCAAATCCCCGTTGGAGAGAAAGAAACCTTTTTTCCGCGTATTTGTATTTAAGGACGGAATGCCAGATTGAAGCAGCATAGGTGATGATTGGCTCGATGACTTGTTGATAAATGATTCTAACGTTTTCGTGGTGAATGCCCCAAGTTGGGCGAATGAATATTGAAAGTTTGGTATAGATTTTTAGGGCCTTGTTAGATATATATTCGACGTGCTGTCTGAATCGGAGTTTTCGATCGATGATTAATCCGAGAAACTTAAAAACTTGGGCAAATTGTAGAGATACTCCATTCATTGCTATATGACATTGGAGGGCTTTATCCGTAAAGGCCACTATTTGTGTCTTGTGGGGGCCAAATTTGAGTTTATTGTCTTCACCCCATTGGGAGATGATGCCGAGGATTGAGTTAGTCTTAGATTGCAGTGTGGGAATATTTTTATCACTGGTGATGAGAAGAATGTCGTCCGCGAACGCCTGGATAAAACAATCATCAGGGAGTGTATGACTAAGGAGCCCATCCAAAATAAGGTTCCAAAACATAGGACCGCAAACGGAGCCCTGAATGCAACCACGGGACATGAATTTATTTGCGGTGCTATCTGAAAAGTCGATTTTGACCATGCGGCGGCTGAGGTAGCTGACTATAAGGTGGTGTAAGTTGCCGGGGCATCGAATATAATTCAATCGATTAAGTAAAGAGGGCCACCAGGCATGATCAAAGGCGGCTTCAATATCTAGGGAAGTGACGATGACTTGTTTACCCTGTCGTTTTAATTTGGTAATAATATCAATAGCATTTCTGATAGCATCAATGATGTTAGTCTGTTCCTTAAATCCAAACTGGTTAGCACATCTTGTGTTATTTACTGTCATATGATAAACAAGTCTACTAGTGATTAATTTCTCTAACACTTTGCCAAAAACATTAATAAGCCCTATAGGGCAAGGTAAGCAGAAAGGTCAGTGTAGTCTGATTTATTTGGTTTCGGAATGATCTTGACGTATGCGGTTTTCCATGACTCGGGGAAATAACGGAGTTCCAAGCATCTGTTCATGATTTTAGTAATCTCAGAAGGAAATGATTTAGCAAACTGCAAGCAGATATCAGCTGTGAGGTGATCCAGGCCTGGGGCCTTTCTTGGGTTCATGGTTTGAAGACAGTGTAGTATCTCGTCATGTGTAAAAGGGGGATCATCGGGTGAACTGGATATAACTACGGCTGAGCTGCGAAGCGTTCTCTGTTCCAAGGTACGGTCCTCAGTATCGTCGGGATAAAACTTGTTAAGGAAAGCCGTAGCAGTTTCAGAGCTGGTGGAGGTGTAGGTTCCATCAGGGAGTCGGATGGTCGAGGGAGCTTTGGCGAGTGGGCGATCCTTAAGTAGGCGGTTAGTAATTGCCCAGACATCCTCCTTGCCCTGCGCAGTGCAGAACTCCTTGAAATGAGATGTGGATGCAGCGTGAATGGCCTTGGTATATTTGGATTTAAGGTGAATCTTTTCAGCAATAGCATCGAGAAGTGAGAGGCCCTGGCGTTTGAGGCGGCGGAGGGTGTGGTGGTTGCGGATGATGTCACGCTTAAGCTGCTCGAGTTCGTCATTCCACCATGGGTTCGAGTGGATTTTGTTTGATGATCTTCCAAAGAGTTTATTGCAGGAGCGTTGGATGGCCCCGGTGATTTGGGTGATGTGGGTCTCCAGGGTTTCAGAGTCCCAATCGGGCATATCTGTAAGTCCGGGAAGTCGTTTGGAGACCTCCGTTTTGAAAGAGTCGGAGATTTGATCCCATTTAGTGCGGGAAGTGTTGTATTTAAACGTGGATAGTTTGTTGTCCCTGGAGAGATGCTGCTTTTTTAGAGCTAGGTTGAAAGTGATTCCGTGGTGATCAGACGAGGGGCAGATGGAATGGTCCACGTGCCAGCCATTGATAAGGTGGGTTGTTCTGTCACTGGTGAGAGTCAGGTCGACTATGGATTCGCGAAGAACCCCGCCATGGGTAGTGGCGGCAAAAGTGGGGGAATTGCCACTATTTACCAGAATGAGGTTGTGAGTTAGTATGAAGTCAGAGATTAAATGCCCTCTTCTGTTAGAGGCAGGGGATCCCCATAAGGGGTGCCAGCCATTAAAGTCACCTCCTATGATGTGAGTGGCATTGGAGGTGTGATGTAGGAAGATCTCAAGGCGATCGAGCGTGCTGTCAACATCTTCGTTAGGTTCAACGTATACGCTGATGATGTATATTTTCATGCCGGTAATATTGATTTGAACAATACACAAGTTGGACGTGGAATGTTCGGATATCCCGAGCGAACTAATCACTCCTTGCTTGGTGAAGATACAAGCTTTGATCCGGTCAAGTGTGAGGAATTGGTGGGCAAGATATCCTGGTGGAGCCTTAGAGGTGGGTTGTTTGCCGGTATATGGTTCTGTCACAATAGCAATAGCTATTTCCTTTGTGGTCAGATGGTGAGTGAGCTCTTGGTGTGCCTGGAAGCCTCGGCCGAGGTTGCATTGTGTAACAGTGATATGGTTGTCATTGTCAGAATCGTTATTGCGTCTGTTCCGTGCCATAGTCAATTTTTGTTCTGATTCTATTAATCATGTGTCGTACTCGTGGGCATCGCTGGGAAGTCGCACTATGATCGGTTTTCCATTGGGACTTGGACTCACTATTGTGTTGGTGACAGTTGTGACATTTAATCAGTTCAGGGTTGCTCTTGTTAGGGCAGTCGCGGTATAGGTGAGCGTTAGAAGCGCAGAATGAGCATATGGTGGTAGTATTATTTGGGCATCTGCTTCTAAGGTGGCCAAATCCCATGCAGTTAAAACACTGCATAAATGGCGAGTAATCGCAAACAAATACTCGTTGGTGGTCAATGTTGAGTTTGTCCAGCCCACTGACAGCCCTCCAAGCTTGGGGGGTGGCGACGAACACAGCGTTGTAAAGGTTTGGATTCCTATTGGATCTTTTGAATTTCAGAGTGATATCTTCCGGATTCGGAGCTGCATTTGTGACAGTATCATTCTGCTGACGGATAATATTCGTAAGTTCATCGATAGGTGTATCCATTCTAATACCTTTGAGTATGAACATAGGTTTAAGTCTCTTTGTGTCCTCCGCCAGTATAGTGCCATCAGTGGCATTAATTTTGTTTAGAGTTTCGTTTTTCTGATCTTCGTGATCAAATTCCACTCTGAGCTTGTTTTTTGAGACGTTAGAGATTCGCGAGGGGGCGTAGTTAGTGTTGCGGAATGTAATGTTCTTACGCCAAACCGCGTCGACCTCCTTTCTGGATGTATTCGCGTCTTTTGATGAAACGATAATTGCTGGTTTGGAGACATACATGTCAAGGAGAGGTTTAGGGTAGTCGGTACGGCGGTTTGCAAGTGTCGTTCTAGTGACGTCTGCGTAGGAGGCATTCATAAGATATTGCCGGGAGGGCGGTTCATTCTTGCGGAGTTCGTCTCTCAGGGTGTCCGCAAGGTGCTTTTTGATTTCCGATAAGGGTTGGATGAGATTTGGGAGTGAGGTGGAAACATCATGTACCATATGACGTGTAGCATTTGCCTCCTGTCGTATACAGCTTTGAATTTCATGTTTCATGTTGTCCAAGAGGAGAGCAAGCGTCGAAGGGTTCTCGAAGTTAATAGGAACCTGAGCATTGGTGGCATCACCAGGTGATGGGTGAGTTGAATCATCCGGTCTGTTGGAATAAGTATTAGAACCTGCTGATTGAGGAGGTTGGAGCGGGAAGTCATCGATGCTGGTGCTGATAATTAGTGCTAGTCTGATTATTTCCTTCTTGTTAATTGACTTAAGGGTCCTATCAAGGTTAATAAGCCTGACGATTTCTAGGGCAGAATTCCTGGTTGTGGAAAGCCATTCCTTGATGGGGCTAAATTTACCCTCCTTGCGAAGAAAGGGGGGAGGATGCTGGGTTCCGGTGACAGATTGATGTGGGGTGTCAGCAGTTGTCGAAGGCTCACGATCCGACATTATGAATTCACTGGGTTGATGATTGTGATGATGTTCCGGGTGATTCTGCCGCGACAGGTGTGGCGGTAGCCATCGTGAGGCGATAGCACGATAGTAAAAGTGTCTATGTCACCAAGGAAATCGTCTTTATCACTGTAAAAGTTAACTGTGTCTCTGGCGCAATAATAATGTTTATTAAAAGGACGTGTCCATTTTATATAATTCTCGTCCAACTCAATGTGGTTTACTTTGTAAGTTTACTAATTAATGCGTATTAAGTTTAATAATTAATTGTGTCCGTATCACTTATTTCAGTAGAGCACTTTTCACTGTGTTTATTTCACTGGCTCAAGTAGAGCACCGTTCACTTTGAGCTCAGGCCGCTCGTGTCGTAGTTCGGAGGTACTCGTATCGAGGCGCGTTCGCCCGCGCTAGCGATCTGCGGGTTGTCGTAGGTCAGTGCCGGCGGTCGGCGACAGTAATTTTTATAGTGTTTTTGTTAATTATTGTTAAATATAGGATGAGTTTCGATGTCACACAAACACCATTGCATAGCTAATGATAGACGCAACAAAATTATGTAAGTTACTTGAGTAAAAACACAGGATTAACTATTATAAACTAATAAAAACCGGGAGAAATGTAAAAATGTTGTTACTCCGACGAGTTTATACTTCCTATCTCCTGCGTATTTAGTTTGTATGTTACACAATTGACATAAAGTTCATTATGCTATGTACAATTACGCTGCGAAAATTCGCTTCCATTCCATTCCGCGGCAATGTAAATAGAACCTTAATCCACTTAAGGCTGTCCCTCTCTAACATTTCGGACAGGCTCAGACCACATAATATAAGTTAAATCCACAGAAATCTGACTAGTGGCACCCTTTCCTCTAGAACGATGATGTGAGCACTGACAGCGAGCCAAGGGTTTGTGCAAATGCACATGTAAGTAGTAATATATTTGACATTTTAATTGTCGACTAATGAGACATCATATGCGCCATCTGGCAACATGGTTTCCATATAAAACTTCTTGGGTTAAATCATACAGAAATCAAAAATAATAATCAGGTTTTCATGTTTGTGATAACGCGTTTTAATGAACAATTAATTTTAAGGATGGTTTATGCAATAGGCAGGAACTTAGAAAGTAGTAGACATTGCAACGTAATTCGATACAAAATTACAAAAACGTACAAGTTAGTATGTGAGATTACAAATAAAAACTATTCTATGATTATGTCATAGGTATTCTTAATTCAACAAGTTAGTAGAAAATATACATAATTCATGATCCAACAGAACACCAGCGCTGGAGGCATTCCTTGTCTGCAGCAATAGGCTGAGTTGAGGCCCTTTTCACAACAACAGCAGACCATCTGACATGATTTAGATATGTTCACCTTTGACTACATAATTATTTTATTATAATTATAACTGTTTCGGTCATTGCTGTGTGTCAAATAAACATATTACTTACTTACTTAATTCCAAGTTCTTCTAAGTCGTATTTCTCATTGTTTCGTGACCATCATTCTATAAAATTAATCACAGAACGACTCTCTCAGCAGATATAATGGAGTCGTTTGCCATTGCCTTCCCCATTTCTCACACTGGTTTCTCAGTGTGCAGGTTTCCTCAGGGTGTTTTCATTCACCGTTAGAGAAGTCGATAAGTCTACGTACGTAAGTCTTCGAATAAGAGCGTCAGTGGCACAGTGGCTAGGGCACCGGACTCCCATGCTGGTGGTTCGGGTTCGAAACCGTGCAGTGCCATGTACCAATGAGTTTTTCGTATTTTTCGAAGACTTACGTACATTTACCGACCGCTCTAACGGTGAAGGAAAACATCGTGAGGAAACCTGCACACTGAGATGACCAGTGTGTGAAATGGGGTAGGCACAAAAAAACCTCAAGGGTCGAAGTGGCGCTGGGTTATTCCCGGCCCCCCATCATAAGATAAGAAGTCTTCGAATAAATCGAAAAACTCATTGGTACATGGTATTGCCTGGTTTCGAACTCGGACCTCCCTCCTCCCGCATGGGAGGCCGACGTCCTAGCCACGACGCCACCGACACGCTCTAAGTAATACGTAGTAATATGTCCCTGAAAACTACTTCTTTGTAGGCACACTCTCTACTAACTTGCCAATCTTACATTTTATTAAAATAGCGACTAAATCCGTAGTAATTGTGTTCATATCAAATAATTTATGTTATTTATTATAATAGGGTATTTGACTATTTTTTTATTGCTTCAATCAACTTACATGGACATCTGAAGATGGATCTGAAATCCGTTTATCGATATCTCAACTAACATCAGCTACATTAATGGTTAGAGTTAGTAGTGGGGGAATGATCTGTCCCTTTCTAGCAAAACAGTCCTTATTATGTAGCCAAGGACCTGCTTGTATGGCGCTACACAACAGTGACGTCACAATTATCTATTGCCGTCTCTTTCTACCGTCTGATTATTCATTGCCTGTAGCTATTTTATTTTTCAATTCAAATTTCAATTTCTTATTTGTATGAAATGTATTTAATACTTGATCTGACTTGTCAAATACCCTATTTTTATAATCCTATAATATTATTAATAGGTAATTTAGTGGACTTTGCTTCCTAACTGTGCCCTCGAGTCCTTTTGGGTATGAACTCATGTACGAACCTTGAGATAAACGTCCTTAATTTTAAGGCTTAATTAAGTCTCGTGTCATCTCTATCTAGAGCTATGGGCCGTTCAAGATATACGTAAGCATCAAAGGGGGGTAGGGGGTTTTAACTTTGCTTATTTTTGATGACAACGGGGACGGGTGGGTGGCAGGTGGGGGTTGAAACGATTACGTCAGCACAAAAAGCGATCAGCTGTTAATAACAATGGGGGGGGGGAGAGCTTTGCTTACTTTCGCTGACAAAACAGGTTAAAAATAGCTAGAATTCTGCTTACGTAATGCTGACTTTTTTTTAAGAGTGAGAGTGACATTTTATTTGCGCTATAGACTAATAGATTTGTTGTTGTCTCGGAATTTCCACAAGCGTCATCTATCAACTTCAAACTTCAACTAACTTGTCTATAAAATATATGCTACTTAACTAATAATGCTACTTATTAATATATAATGAACGGCCCCTATGATAGAAAGGTATAACATGACTTTTAATGAAGCCTTAACTTTATGTACGTTTCGGAATCCAGCATTATATCAATGAATACGTCGCGGGTAATGAATTGTTCCTCCGGCCAGTACCGCGCCATGCTCGCCACCGAGCGCCTATTTGTTACATCACGAACATGCTCCCGGTCAGTACCCTCCTTTATGTATTAAGGCTGGTTTCAGAGCGTTGCGTATTTTTTAATTTTTTTATTGACTACTAAACCCGCATTTGACCTCGATCTCGCCTGATGGTAAGCGACGATGAGGTCGACGATGGAGCATGCGGGTCCAATAAATGCCTATTCACTCTGGCCTTGAAGATCCCAAGGTTGTAGGTTTCGGGAAATACATACGCCGGCAGGCTGTTCCATTCCTTAGCCGTTCGCATAATGAACGAAGAAGCAAATCGCTTATATGGTCTGGTATAGTCCGGATACCTCCGGAGCGGAGACACACGTGAGGCGTTGATAACGTCGTTTTACAGTGATACGCATACTCGAAGTGTGCGACCATTCGCCCTGCTCTGAAACCAGCCTTAGTCCATTAATTTTGATTCTGACTTTTGGAGACACGATCGATAAAAATCGAGCAGTAAGAATCTGTTGATCGACGTCTACTGATCTCAATCGACGGTCGGGTTGGTGTGGTACAGGTCGCGCAGCCAGAGTTGAGGCCACCAACCTACGCATACGTTTACATGTGTTAGTCTATCTGTTCCCGCTCGCGGTGGCAACGTCATTACGTATTTTTTTGTTATAGGACAGCAGACTAGCAAACGGCCTGATGGTAAACATCTCACCTCACTATAATATTATTAGAGGGTTTTTGATGCGCTACTAACCTTGAGGACTTTAATGGTGTGCCTCGTGTGCCAATAACTACCTACGCTCGCTCTCTTGCCCTTCAAACCGAAACATAGCAATGCGCATTGCTGCTTTGCGGCAGAAATAGGTTAAACGGTGGTACCAACCCAGGCGATCCTACCCATTAGGATCTACCGCCTGTAATAAACTTACGTATCGTAACTGTATACTAAAAATGCTCTTGTGTGAGTAGTGTGTCGCCTCAAGTCTGGCTGCGCGACCTATAACACACCCGCCCGTCGATAGAGCGACGTCGATAGAGCTCAATCCACGTCGATCCACAGGTTCTTATTACACCCTTATGTCACACGACTGTCAAGGAATCATTAAAAAAACTTATTGCGACATGGTTCCATAGAGTATATAGCTTGATGTGTCTTCCACTGTACTGAATCCAAACCCAAACCCTACCAGCTACCCTATAAACCTGACTGGTGTTAGCTCTTAACTACCAGGAGCGCATACAACAGGAGTAACACGAGAGAGGAGTATGGCTTGACGACGGGTGAGGAGTTACAGGCATCAGCGTCGTTGCAGCTCTGCAGGCAGCCGTGGACGTATCTGGGAAGAGTGGAAGATATGGTGAGAAGGATAGGGCGCTACTATTCCGATTTCAGTGGGTAAGCAGTGTTGCAACCAATGGGGAGTGTGGAACGTCAAAAAGGGCAGTGTGGAATTCTAGGAAAATTCCAGAAAACTCCAGAAACATCATGACAGATAGAGCGTCGGTGGCACAGTGGCTAGGACACCGGACTCCATGCGGGAGGTCCGGGTTTGAAACCGTGCAGTGCCATGTACCAATGAGTTATTCGTATTTTTCAAAGACTTACGTACATTTACCGACTGCTCTAACGGTGAAGGAAAACATCGTGGGGAAACCTGCACACTGAGATGATTAGTGTGTAAAATGGGGTAGGCACAAAAGATCCTCAAGTGTCGAAGTGCCGTTGGGGTTATTCATTGTCATGATCTTATCCTATCATAAGACAAGATAAGATCATGACAAATTCACAGATTGACATATTCATTGGGCCTGTATTTATTGTATCAAAAACATCCAATTTCGCCGTAATCTCCAATTTTTCCGCATGTCTATTACCGATGACAGCTACCGAAGTGCAGACGAATAATGCTAATTTAAAAAATTATTATTTCTTAAATTTATTCATTCTTATTTTCTTTTTTTATAAAATATACCATTAACAAACGACATGGGGAATTTTCATAGAGTTTTAGTTATTAATAAGTACTCTAAGGAAATTTTTCTTAGGATATTCTTGACGCATTCAAAATAATTCATTTCATTCAGAAATTTTTGCCTCCATTTCTATTTTGGTAAATTTTTGACGACAATGGCCTTCGTAGATGGAAGACTCGATCTATTCAAATCAGTGTCCAAAACTGGTCCAGATAAATTCAGAAGACACTAAATGGGTTTTAGTGTCTTCTGGATTTATTTTTTGAACAGTTTTGGACACTGATTTGAATAGACAAGACGTTCGTAGCGCTCGACTTTTGTATGTCGAACTCTGCGAGAATTGGCTTCCTGGAAGGCGATTCTCGCACATTCGACTTAATCTCGAAAGAGACATTTGTCGCAAAAAAATTGCGGATGTCGATTGATACAGCTTTTTGTTATTCTCGATTGTCGAGTTCGACATATGTCTACTGCTAGCAATAGACATGCAAAGAGTGGTCGCTACCATTTTCAGGTAACACTCTACTTTTTCAGTGGACATTTTACTTTCGACTTATGTCGAATGTAGATTTTTGTCGAACTCTGCGAGAATTGGCTTCCTGGACGGCGATTCTCGTAGTGGAATGTCGAATTCGACTTTAGTCCTATCTCATTCGCTCACATTACATGTGTGAGCGTGACAAGACGTTCGTAGCGCTCGACTTTTGTATCTCGAACGCTGCGAGAATCGAATTCCTGTTTAAAAAAAGAGAGTAAGCGAGACATACTGGAGTACATCCCGTCTCTTTTCATCGTAAACATAGGAAATTTAGGATTTTTTTTACTATGGTACCGAAGTACCGATTGCTCGTTTACTCTTCTCTTTTTTAAATAGCGTTATACGGGTGCCACTTTCTTTCAATGAAGAGGCTTTTCCAGTTTATTACATAGTAGTATTGCAACTTCTTTGGCTTATAGTTTCCCGGTTGGACTGTACCTGTCATTGTAGTAGAAGCGACCGCAATGCGACATTCTAACAATTTCCGTGTCGGTGGTCACCGTCCCGGAGTCCAGGCCGCAACCGCGGACGGTGATCGTCTCCCCAGTGTCGTCTAAAATAAATAATAATTCTTTATTTTAGGTAAAATACTGTATGTAACAAAAACCCCCTATAGCCCAGAATGGAGTGTTCAGTATCCATAACTGAACATCATTCACTATAGGGCCAAATACGTAATCGCGAAAAAAAAAACTGCTGTTTCATGAAAAAAATTATGTGTGGGTGGGTGGGTATGTGGGTGGGTGTGTGTGAGCTTATTTGCCCTCTTATGTAAGAATATTTTTGGCGTAGATTCAAACGCAACAGGACAGCCACCTATTGCCTATTGTGTGCATTCTATGGTATTGTGGAATGCACAAAGTCGCCTCCGTAGCATTGTACTCCAGTGTTAATAACCATTTGGTAATTTTCTGCTTAGCTTCCCTTAGGGAGAGCATTTTTATGTCACAGAAATATAATGGGGGTATAATATGGGGGAATAAATATAGTGGGGATTTTATGGTTTGGAGACTGGCAACCGGAAGGAGCTGTCATAATAAAAGATTATAGTTAGTTGAATGTTTATTTGTAATTACTCTGGAAATGGGTTATTAAATACATTTAAAACAGTGAAGAGTGGTTTATCTATTATTTAAAAGCCACCTGTTGGTAAGTGGTCACCGTCGCCCATATATTGTAAACCTTGAGGACTTAGACGAGTGCCTCATGTGCTCTTTTAACCCGAAACACAGCAATGAAATCATCTTACTTTTACCATCTTTAAGATAGATAGATAGAAACACTTTATTGTACACAAAATCAGGAAAAGTAAAAACTACAGGAATAATAGCAAGATATGTACAAAGACGGCCTTATCGCCTAAAGCGATCTCTTCCAGGCAACCTCTGAGGTTAAATGGACATTAAAAAGATTAGCGACTGTGTAGTGTGAGGATATGAAATGGGTTACTATTACATAAATAAATATGTAGGTATACTAAAATAGTTAAATGCTTTTAGATTACATCTTGGCACAGAGAAATAAAGGAGCGATCTTTGGAGGTTGGAGGAATTAATTTGCCGGCTGCCGTCGTTCTGCTCAAGCGAACTTATAGTCTCTAACTTATTCGCACTTACCTATTATAGATAATTTTCAAAGATTCTGAAATTCACCCTATGTACTCGTAGATGCTCGCTAGATAAGTTTTAAGTATAATACGCGTCAACATAAGCGAATTTTCCCGAACCCTTTGGCTCGCTGTCAGTGCTCACATCATCATTCTAGAATAGAGGGCGCTACTTGTTCTGTTTCTGTAGTAATTTTCTTTCACTTACCGAAAACCCCAGCGATTTTAATGCAAGAAGTAGCGGGGAACAGTCCATCTCTGCCTTTCCTGCCTCCCATACACGGGGCCTCCAGCATCTGCAGGGAGTGGTTATTGTGGAACGGGTCGTCGCAGGGAGGGAACCGCCCGTTCATTGATACGCACTTGAAGCAATCGATGCACTGCCCTGTGAAGGAAACTCCTGCTACTTATATGATCCTAGTATCTGCTCTATGGTACAGTGGAAGACATCTGAAGCTGTCGTACTCTGTATAACCCTGTCGGAATGAGGTTTTTGAGGAACATGCAAACAAATGACTTTATGACACCCCACTTCCCCTACTTTCAGATTTTGATCCCCCAATTTCAACCCCATTTTCAATAAAATAAAATGCTTACCTATTGTTATGCAAGATAAAAAAGCCGCTGCAAAGACGAGGAAAGCTGTGTTCTCACGCCGGTGGTTTAAAATGTTCTCCATGTTTCTGAAACAGGAAAAATAGGATTACTAAAACCCTTATTACTTTTGGCCTTAAAAAGCAATTAATAATAATATAATATCTACATATTTATTAAAATAACACTTCACCTCCAGCTAAACAACCACCCACCCTTCTATGTAAATTCTGTCGACAAAAATCTTTGCTTCGGCGTCGCGTCGATATATTTCGGCAGTTTTTACTCATACTCATAGCATTTATTGCCTTTCATGTGTAGCAATTGGTCTCAAAAATATATTATATGTTCATACACCTAGGGCACCGCAATATAAAATAAGAAATTATAAAGGTGCGTCTACGCTAGACGAGCCGAGCACGAGCGGAGCCGCTCTGCGCGTCATCGTTCGCGGCGTCAAGTGTAGACTTACACGAACCTCCAACGATCACTGCCCTCGAACGTAGTTTTCCACAGTGTGCTCGCGACTCGTGACAAACATGGACGATTTAGCTATTGCAGCTGCTGCTGTAGCAATTATTATAGCCGAAGTCGGTAAAAAAGCTAGAAGGCCAAGACTTTGGGTCCCATAACGTTAGATTGTTTTGATACAATTCAATTAATTGCAAACAAACTTCTTCTGACCACGTTTCCATGATGCTCGAGCGATGGGCTAAACGTCTGTCACTAAACACGTCCACGAGCGCACTGCGAGCGCGATGCAAATCCCTTTGTGTTCGTCAAAAAACCGACAATTGGCGGAGCACAGTCGAGCACGAACCAAACGCTCGAGGCGAGCGTTCGAGGCTCGTAAGTGGTCCATACTACACGAATTCATGTTCGGCTCGTGCTCCGCTCGTGCTCGGCTCGTCCAGCGTAGACGCACCTTAATAAATTATAATAGTAATAAATTCTAACGGGATAAATTAAGTAATAATTGTATAGTTTATAGAAGAGCCAGTACTAAGCCCGTGTGCTCCATCTTCGGCCCTATTTTCACCAGCCACCAGGTGGGATTGACGTCAGACGCGGATTTAGGCGGGTTAAGGCATAATAAAATATAAAAATTAAAAAATTGAGAAAAACTATATATGTACCTATGTATGTATGCTGTGTGTGAAATAAACGTATTACTTACTTAATTACTGTGCGATATGTATCTAGTTGTAGTTATAATAAGTATAGGTACCTAGCTATAATTTACGGTGCGCTGCGTTCCACCGCCTTGAGTTTATTATATGCAGTATGCAAATAGCTACCGCGTTTGATTGACCTCCTCGGCTTATCTGTTGTGAGGTTCCAATACTTAACTTACTTACTTACCTACATGAAATAGTCCGAGATCCCTCACATACGTATTCCAAACTATAGTTTACCATCACCACTCCAGTCTAGAACAAAAGAGTACGATGAGGACTTTCTGAAAACTTGGTCAAACAGCGCGCACCCCGCTGCGGCGGATGGCGAGAAATCTTTCTAACTCTATCGTTCTGTTCTAGACTGGAGCGGTGGTGGATAATAATATATTGGAATACGTGTGCGCTGGCGTGTGGTGTTGCTAGTCTGTCCTCTAGGTGCCGGCTAGCAGGGTTCTAGGACAGTGTGCAGATGAAGTAATAGAAGAACTTGGTAATAGATATTATATTATTAAGGAACAGATCACAGAAAATAGTAAATGTAGAAAATAGGTAGTAGTAGGAGACAAAAATAAAAAGGAGAAGCGTCCGTTCAAGACAAAATACAGAGAGAAAGTGCAAAATACAAAGAAAACAATGAAACTAATGGAATAATGGAATTTAGAAATGGAATGAATGGAAATGGAATGAAAATATAGACGAAGAAATGAAGATGCCAACACGAAATGAGATGAGATAAACGCTAACGATGAGGTTGAAATTGATGGCAAGGAGGTTGATATGGACGATGAAGTCGACATCGTTACAGTGTGACTGATATAGAGCTAGGCTCGGGCTAGATTAACTTAACAACGTAATTTTGACGTCATACCTACACATCTAAAGGCCGCACCGACGCGGAATATCGAAAATTAATTTACAATTTGTGATAAATCCATCAGCAGTCATAAACCGACGGGTTTATTTATGGCGAGGACGCCTGGCTTACATTCGACTAATGTTGTTTAGATTCCGCGGGTTTACTATTTGTGTAAAGGCCAGTTCACACGATACCGCTAATAGTGGTTCGTGCAGTGGCGGATCTATCGTAATTATTCTATGGAAATAACCACATATTGAACGACTTCCTTGGCAGATTTAACGGGGTGGTTCCTCACGTTTTCCTTCACCGCAGCAGCCAGTAAATGTACGTAAGTCTTTCGGAAAAATCGTAAAACTCTTTTGTACGTGAAACCCGGACCTCCCGCTTGGAAGTTCGGCGTCCTAGCCACTACGCCACCGACGTTCTAGCCCATAGGTAACCCCGATTTAAATCTTTGGGTAACCCATCGTAAAACAACTTTATACCCGTCGTAAAGTATCTTTATTTTACCAGTCGGTTTGCCAAGGCCAATGAAATGAAGGAACACTCCTTCATTTCATTGGCCTTGGCAAACCGACTGGTTGGGAATATTTGAAAGTCGGAAAGAAAGAAGAAAGAAAGACTATTTATTCTGATACACACATACAAACAATTAGGTACAGAAGACAAAAATAATATTAAACAAATATATTACAAAAATAAATAAGCAAAAGTAATTAAGTTTGATGACAGTGGTGTGCAGCACCGGACAAAGAGGACTGCCTCAGCCTGTTGCCGGAGCACTGCGGCGCTGATTGTCAGGCATCACCTGAGTGCCAGGGATCACTCCCTAATGATACACTACCGGAACATATAAATAAATAACGGAAATATTAATAAACAGAAGAAACAGAATTATTACATTATTATTATATTTCAATTGACCAACAAACTGTTGCCCGCGCCTTCTCTTCTTTGGACTTATTCTGATCCAAATAATTACCCAAAGGACCTCCGAGTCATAAAAAAACATCTATGAAGGACCTCCAAGGTTCTTTATTTTTATAACTGACGTGTTAACTCCCAGGTTGGTCCCCGTTGGACCTCTAGGTTGAATCCAAACTTGGACCTCTAGCTAAATCTGGCTAGTGTTTTTCTGTCTGTTTTTCAGAATTTCTTCGATCTAATTTTCATTTTTAATGATGGAAAAAACCTGTTTGTTATAGTTACTACCTCTGCGTGTCTACAATTTTAGAAAATTCGAGATTTTCATAAAAACATCGACATTAATACTTAACTAATTTTAAAATGCTTAATTACGACGCTCCCTACATGAAAGTTAAATTATAAACCTACTTAACTCACCTGGAAATCTAATTTATGAACATCCGTAATCAATACCTCAAACAATCGAGGTTACCAAATCATTAAAATATAGCATAGCTTATTCATGATAATTCACTGCTTGAAAAACTAAAGTTTACACACTGTACTAACTTTTCTCTATTTATTGAATAGTTCTTGTAAAAATTAGAAATTCCTATTTTTAGGTACACCAATACAAAAACATGCCTACAAAGCTTTCGTTCAAATATCGACTGAAAGGAAAGCTCAGAAACCGGAAGCTCGGAAGCTCGCTGAAATGAAACTGAAGGATATTCGCAGTGTTGCCCGCTATTTTTATGATTTTTTTTACATTTATAGGGAAAAATCAATAATGTTAATTCGCTAATTCATATCCCATTTATTGTATTTCATTATATTGAATTAGAAATAAAAAATGACGTATCAATAACAATAATAAATAATAATGAAATATCGATCTTCGTAAACACATTTCATTATGTCAATTCTAAGTCGTTTTTTTCGTAGACTACCAGCTAAATTTGCAAGGCATGAGATGGTTGGAATTGTAATCTAGATAATCTAAGCTGAAATCTAAGTGGGAAGATCATAATACCACACAGAATAAGAACTAAAGCATACTTAGTATAAACAATTTAAATACGGCAACGCTCATTACTCATACGGCAAAATTGTTGTTGCCATAACGAGAGAGTTATACTTTTGACAGGACGGCAAATTACAAGGTTGTACACTTTTTTATACTACTACGACAAAATTGAAGAAGTTGTTGTTTTGAAAGGCTATGGTAATGGCGGGTAATATAATTTTGTAGCATTAAAAGATAACGTATAACTTTCAGACACAGAGTTACCAATATAATATAATATTTGATTTATGTGCTTTCAGGAGGATTATATAAAAATTGATATAGATATATTTTTTTAATTGACATCAGACATCAGGCTGTATGGGTTCAGTTCCCTTTGCCTTAAAAAAAACAGTAAATAATATACGTAAATACAATACACGAGGAGTTTCTCCCGCGCTTTTGTGGCGTCCACGTCAGCTTTGTTTCGATTTGTCTTGCAAATTGTTTTACAGTAGTGCTTTTCTAGTAAGAATGGTGTTTCTTGCTCGAAAAACTTCGACAAGATGTGAATAATGTGTGGGACAGTGAAGTAAAGTCAAATAAGACGCTGCAGCCCGATCCGTACTTGGCTGGATTTTGAAGAGCCACACTGCGTCCGGGACGCCTTCTTCTTTGGTTCGGATGGTGCAGAAGCGTGGAAGATTCTCCCAGATAGCATTGAAATGTGTCACACCAGCATTTTAATGAAGGCTTGAAAGAGTTGTTTTCATCAGACATCAGGCTGTATGGGCTCAGTTCCCTTTGCCTTAAAAAAACAACAGTAAATAATATACGTAAATACAATACACGATTTCATTAATTATTTGCACGGACTCTCATGTTGCAAGCAAAAGAAAGTTTTGATGAGCTCATGTAGCAATAAGTTTTTTGCGGTTTCCTGGAAGGCATACTTAACATACATTTACCAACTCCTCTAACGGCGAAGGAAAACGTCGCGAGGAAACGTGCATGGTGCCTACAATGATAATTTATTTGAAAATGTATTTTTTAAGTGTTGGTACAAATATACAAATTTAAGAGTTGGTTGTAAGGGGGGTCACCAACATCCAGACCTCCAAATGTCAAACTCACCTGCACGTGGTGCATCCTGCCGATTAACGAACGAGTCCCTGGCGACCGACTAGTGGCGGTATAACCACTCAAATTCTGGCTGGGTCAAAATACCAGAAGCACGATGACGGGCAGCAGCGTCATCGGGGCAAGCGACCCGGCTACTGCGATCGCCAACCCGCAGGCCTAGCGTGGCGATTATGGCATCACCTGCTATGGACAGCGCAAAAAGAAAACGGCCCCCAGTTCCCGGCCGCCCCACTATTCCTGGTCACGGTGGCGGCCATGGTAGCGACGATCTGCGTAAGGTGGCTGGCAGCGACTGGATGAGAAGAGCCGAAGATCGGGCTCAATGGCGCACCCTGGGAGAGGCCTATGTCCAGCAGTGGACTAGAATAGGCTGCTGATGATGATGAAGAGTTGGTTGCGCATGCACCGGAGTCCGAACAAAAAATAACGTAATGCAGTATAATTTAGTACCTAGTTTATTTTTGTTTGTTTAGTTATTTTTTACATTTGTATTTATTAATTGTATGGGTTGCATTTTGTCTGAAATAATAAATTCCCGTGGGTGCCGTACGCGACTAAGGGCCTTAGTAGTGGATACTATTCTACACCTAGAAAACGACGATATGCTCGCCACCTATCACGTGTCCAATTTTTATGGCGAAAAGTGGGAACTACCTATAATGAAGATGGTGCCTCTGTCTACCCCCCTCGAGGATTTTTAATTTTTTATTTGTACTACTAAACCCGCATTTGATCTCGATCTCGCCTGATGGTAAGCGACGATGAGGTCGACAATGGAGCATGCGGGTCCAGTAAATGCCTATTCACTCTGGCCTTGAAGATCCCAAGGTTGTAGGTTTCGGGAAATATAGACGCCGGCAGGCTGTTCCATTCCTTAGCCGTTCACATAATGAACGAAGAAGCAAATCGCTTCGTACGAGCAGATGGGATATCAACAACATAAGGATGGAACCCCTCCCCGCGCCTGGTAGTCCGAAGGCGGAATGGAGATGCTGGAAGTAGGTCGTGCAATTCCGATGCGCTCTCCGAAATGTATCCTATAAAATACCGATAGACAGGCAACCTTGCACCGATGTTCCAGACTTTGCAGTCTAGCTTCCACCAGCGATTCGTCACCTATAAGGCGCTTAGCGCGTTTCTCCACAGAGCAGCCAGTTGGTACTTTGCTGAGCCGTCCCACAGGTGGCAGCAGTACTCCATGCACGACCGGACTTGAGCTTGGTAAAAAATGTTGTTATGAAACCTGCATGTCAAAGGGAAAAAAGTTTCCGAAGGCACGTTGAACTTCACCAATCGGCATTAGACCCTCACCCGTACCGTACCCCATCATATACCTATAGGGTTGGGCCTATGTATGTACCCCAACTGGGGGATAGACATTTAAGGCCTTCTCCAGTGTTTCCTCCAGAATGCTAAAATATAAAAAAACATCTTTTTATGATGGTGGTGGTGGTATGACTGCAGAATCAGCTTGGGGTGGTGACCGTCCTTTTAGCTATTTCTGCTGTTATATCTGGTAGAGGATGGATAGCGGATTCTTTCTATGTAGCAATTAAACACAGGCGATTATTTTATTTTTAATAAATACAGCTTTCTAGTCGTATCTAGATTCAATGACGGTTATTAGAACAGTGAGAGAGACGACACACTGTTAGAATAAGAAGGCAATAATAGCATCGATTCTGGATGCTATTCGTTAACGTAACATGCTGCAAAGGGACAATACTTTCCAAATCGTCGAAATCCCTCTAATAACATCGTGAGGTGAGATCTCTAGGGCGACAATGGCCACATCCAAAAAGTGGCCCCTTTATCTGCTAAAAATAATTATTCCCCTTATTTAAAAATAACTAATTTACCAATTCATGCCCCGGAATTGATCCCAGTGCCTTATTATATATAATTAAAATAAAACGCCAAACAATTAAGTGAACATCTTCTATTTTATTATAATCTTCTGCTTCACAGATTATTTACACTGGGCCGCGGAAACCGCGGCCGATATCCATAGCCTACGCTATGCAAATTAAAAATACAACTTAGACTCTAAGACGAATTAAAAGAAATAAAATAAAAACAAAATGCACTCTCCATTTTGCAAAATGGCATAAGGGCCAACGGTGTGCGAGCCGTGCGCACGGTGCGGGCTACGCATATTCGGGCAAATAACAATGGATGTTCTACTCGCCATGCGCAATTACGCACGCCTTGCAGTGTTGCCATCTAGAATAACGTGTCATCTTCGGCAGTATTATGTATCAATGTATCTCGTTACACTCAAGAACGAAGAGGGAAATGCAAATGTACTTTCATTCATGGGATTTCTCAAGGGTATCTATACTGACGGCTTGCAAGGTAACCGAACACTTTTTATGGTAACCAAACACTTTTTATGGTAACCGAACACTTTTATGGTAACCGAACACTTTTTATCTACAAAACAACAGTATTTTGGAACTGTTTTTTTTGCATATTTCCAACCGTCGTATACCTTGCAAGTATTGTTCGGATACTAATAAAAAGTGTGCTTGCAAGACATCAATACCGGTATGCTTACCGGTATGTTTCACCCTATTTTATATGACGATTAAAACATAGTCTATTTAAGCGATTTAGTTTTACAACTAGTAGTCTTTTTTTATAAGACTTGTGGAAATAGAAATAGGAGACGTACGGTTCAATGGAAGACGCATCGAGCTATACTCTGAAACCCTGTCGCAATACTTTTTTGATACGATTTCTTGACATTCGTGTCAAAAAAATTAATGCGACAAAGTACCAAAGTGTACATAGGTTCCCATTTTATTAGCGGAAAATATTTCTAGGGTGTCATCAATAGGTTATAATAACAATAAAGATGGGGCATTTTTTTTTTAATAATTGAATTTTCGAGAACGACTAAATTCTTTGTTTGAAAATTCTACAAATGTACGAATTATTGCTATTATAATACTAAAATATGAAGTATGAGTGAATTTATGAGGTTTATTTTTCTTCTGTATGGAAAATTTTCATACAACAGGGTTATTTTTTCGTGTAAAGTGGTACAAATGACCCGTACATACCCCCCTCCCAATATTTGCTACTAATAAAAAAGGACCTTATACAGCCTAATGTGTTGGCCTGTAAAATACAAAGTTCCGTATAATTTAGTAACAGCTTGGTTACGTACGCAATTCAAAGGTTATTGGTACCGATTCTGGATGTCACTCGTTAAACTAACTTAGTCATCGCTAAACGAAACGACAGTTAAATACAGTGACAGTTTAATTTAGTTTCAGATTTAGCGACCAGGCCAGAATCGTCACCATATTGTTAGAAACAAAAGATACATCTCTAGATATTCTCGTCATAAAGAAGATACAATTTCTCTTTACCAAAAACACAACCTATCTATTAGATTGCTTTTATAATTTCGACAGGCACCAAAAATGATTAAAAACCACACGATTTATAATTAAAAAAAAGGCAAATACTATGAGGAATTATTAAAAAAAAAATATAAACGTCTTTTTTATTAGAATCTGGCACCGATTCTGTGGTTATTCGTTACATTTAAACAATAACGCTAAACAAAACGTCACACTCACACTAAACATGTCAAGTATATGATTTTAAGGAATCATATACTGGGATGTGAGAAAGTTTCTTTAACTTATAATTGAGCGACCACGCCAGAATCAATACCACTATAATACTAGAATACAAGTATAAATGGAACATTAAAATTTTGAGACAAAAAATTATTAAGTCAAACCAAAGCTAAACTTTTAATTTGTCAAAGAAATTACAAAAATAGCGTGACCGTGTGATCTTTACACAAAGAAAAACGAAATATCACCACGACACCTCAACAGCAAACACGCTGTATGTCGCTTTTTATAAGCAATTGGTACAGCGCCAGTCATAAAAAAAAACACTCCACTACATTAAGAACTGACCCGTATTTTTTTATCAGTCCAAATTCATATTCGATTTCAGTTCATGAGCACAACTGTGCCAACCCGCTGTTATTACAAAATGGTTTCCCTGCTAAATATATTTGGGACAATAAAAAAATGCGGTTCGGTTATTAACGAATGAGACGGACACTTGGGGACCTTTCCTTGTTAGGTGGAGTGCATCATGTGCCATCAGAATTTACAATCCTGTAAAGTTTTGTAACCATGGCGCTATACCACTAGTACTTCACATGTTTAGTCTTCAATATTATTATTTCTTCGCGACATTCTCCAACGATATAAAATTTGAAAACCATCTAAGCTATGGTATCACTAGACGCCATTAAAAAAAAATATCAACGCCAATAAACGGTTATTAGAGAATGATTACATACACAACTTAAGGAAATATTATATAATAATAATAATTTTGTTTTATTATAAATCTATCGACGGCTTTTTCAATCGACGCTAGATAACAAAATTAAAAAATATAAATCTCTTTTTTTAAAATTACAGTATGACTAAGTTTGCAGTTGAGAGTTGTAACTAAGGGCCAACGCTGTGCGGGGCGTGAGCAAAGAGAAGAGCTCGCGTCACGGAGGCCGGAGTGGCGCACGCGTGTCAGGAAAAGTGTAGCCCAGTTTGAAGAGGCCCGTCTAGCTATTCTTGATACCAAACGCCATGTAAGGAAAACCCGCCCAAAGCCTTCCTACCACTACACATACAACAGTGCCGGACAACTCTACTGCGATCGCTGTGACCGGGTCTTCAAGAGCAAGTTCGGATTCGCCAGCCACATTCGAGCGCATGCTAGGAACTGAAGGGGGTCGCCGTCGTCGGTTTAGACGAGGAGGACTATATATGTGCGGGGCGTGCGCACGGCGTGGGCGAAAGAATTAACAAATATTAATTGTTAAGGATTACTTAAATATTTGTACGGTATAAATAGCAGATTTTTGCTAGAAATAGCAGATTTTTGCTAGAAATAGCAGATTTTTGCTAGAAATAGTAGATTTTTGCTAGAAATAGCAGATTTTTGCTAGAAATAGCAGATTTTTGCTAGAAATAGCAGATTTTTGCTAGAAATAGCAGATTTTTGTTAGAAATAGCAGATTTTTGCACGGCCCTAATGTATCATACGTAACACCTAATTTATAACAAAAAAATCTGTCATAAAATGTATTTCATTTCATTGCTGGCTAAGTTAAAACATCAGTACAAGTACAAGTATTTATATGCACCTGTCTTACAATATCTGTATGACCCAATGGTTAGCTGGTAGAAAATGCCGCGTGGCATTAAGCTCGCCTCATGTACTATTTTTGTGCATTAAAGTGTTAATAATAATAAAAGTACACGGTAAGTAACGTATATCTCGAAGTAGATTCGCCCGGCACAGCGTTGGCCTTTTGACAAATGCAAGGTATGAAACAAAGAACATGGTTGTTCCCTAAGATGATTTCAGGGATCCATGCCCCGAAAAGAAAATAAATATCCAATATCGATTCAAAAAGCTCTCGATTTCTGGACAATAATGTAATAAAAGTCTCATATTAACACACAGTTTGTACCCCGCCGTTTGTACACGCCACAGACAACTTACTGTTTTTTTTTATTATTTATATAAATTATATTAAAACTCTCCATTTATGTAAGCATTGTTTCTAATTTTGTACTTAAAAAATTGCGTATAATTTTAAATAATAGTACCGTTCCAAAATACACTGTCTTGGAATTTCACCTGTAATACGGATGGGAAAAAAACAGTGGGTATCGAGAAATTTCATGACAAAACCAAATACCCTTGCAAAAGAGAACCTCTTGTTTTATGATAGTCGGTTAAAGTACTTTTCAGACCTTTTTTTTAAGTCTCAGTTTAGAGGCCCTAATGTTCATTAGGGCCTCTAAACTGAGTACGGTGGCGAAACTTAATTTAGAACCCACTTTGACAACCTTGTCTTTATCAATGTTAGTTTCGCTAGTATTAGATATCTTTTGATCGCCGTCTAAACACGTCCGTGACAACACGATATACCCTTCAGTACTTTGTCGCTTCATCAAGTAGAATGTCAAGGAATCGTAACAAAAACCTATTGCGACAGAGTTCTATAGAGTACCTATAGCTTTTTAAAATAATCTCAGTTTAGTGGCTTTGGTACTCGATGAGGTGACCATGTCAGCCTCGTTAGGGTCACTAAGGAAAGGGAAGGGAAGCTCAAGTAAGTATTATTAGTGTCAGCCCTCGCTTTGAGAGCCAACTTAGCAAACAACAGTAAGTGTTTCATATTATCAGATAAGGGCTGACTTGAAATAATATCGAGCCTCCCATTCTGGAGCCTATTGAGGACAAATTTCTTCCTCTCAATGTCACACTCCATTGGGAGGTGAGTGAGGTCTCCTATTTTGTTGCAGTTGGTACAAAACGGTGATGCAGCTCTTATGGGAAGAGCAAATGCAAAAACTTATTTAAACATTGTTAAATGATTCTCAAAATTAATTTTGACGGTAATTTAAAAAGTCTGAAAGATCATTTTACCAGACGATAAAAAAAAGAGGTTCTGAATTCGATACGTATGTGTAATATGTACTAAAGGCAAAAAAAAAATTGTTTGGAACGATCACAAATAGTTAAAAATAGTTCTAAACTTTCACCTAAAGACTCATCAAGCCTTCCGTGGTAATCCTGCAATAGGTAAACCAGAAAACTGACCTGCCTGAAGATTCTGCCTGAAGTTAAACAAAGAACCTGCTATGACCTCTTTCAATACAAGTGGTCATTAAAAATGTTTATCCAACATATTATCAAAAATCCAAAGAGAAAAAATTAAACGTTAGTAAGTCTATTTGTTTGAAAATTATCAATAATTAATAAAGTCATATTCCGGTAAATGCTTTCAGTCCTTGCTTACTGCAGTAAGGATTCAATTATCTGGTTTCCTAATAATATGACTAAATAGGCAGATACACTATAGCAATATCTAGATATTAGATAAATCACGATTTTAGAGTTAAATTCCCACCTGTCCGCACGGAACAACATTTTTCTGTAGCTCTATCCCTGTCTGTTGCTCAGAAACGTCGTTCGCTAGAGCAAGAAAGATTGCTTCCAAACGCCCGCACTCTTCGGCATCGGCGGGCGGATTCTGTGAAAGGTATCTTTCTCGCGATGTTTCTGAGCGCCGAAAAAGGATAGAGTTAGGCTTTCCACCCAAGCTGTGCGAGGAAGCGAGGAAAGAATCTGCCAATAGGATCGCTCCATATTAATCGTGACGTGATAATGAGGCTATCCTATTGGTGGATTTTTTCCTCGCTCTTTTCCTCACAGCTTTAGTGGTAAGCTGTTTTGTGCGGTGGAGTCAACCCCTATTATTAGGCTAGGCAAAGGGTGAAGGCTTAGAGCCTAGATTTTTTGTTTAAATTTTATAATAATGTTACTAAGATTTGTTTAAAAGCCAACCTTGTTGCGCTTCCCCTCCCACTTTACCAACTTTTTTTAGAATTTGTTGTATGCAAGATGTAAAAACAAAATACTTTTATTAAAAAAAAAAACATTATATATACCGATTTTTTTAGATGTATTAATCAGAAAAAATCGGGGGAACGTGGGAGCCTGCCTTACGGATTTTAATATTCAATATTTCATTTTTAATCTAGCACGTTCCAACTGTAGAAACCACCGAATTATCACCATAATTCCTTTTTTACCGTTTAGGTACGGAACTCTAAAATTAAATATACCTAGCAGGAACAGCCAATGCAAATTATTCTTCTTTAGTTATTGTTTGTTATTATCAATGATCGGAGTAGGTAGGGCTGTTTTTGGTGCTTGCCACATACGGTCATAATATGGTTAAGTATGCCCAATAATCCCGGGATTTCCGGGATTGAATAAATATATTATTTAGATTTTTAACGTTATATTTGTTTTGATACACATTTAAGATTGGTGGCGAAATATTATTTTTTTTAAGATTCATGGCGCTAGTGTACCTATGGTAGTGTTTTAACTTCTTCGTAAGTTCACAATTTTTTTAAAATCGTATCCGCCGAGTAAGGGCGAGGTTTATAAAAGTAATTTACGACATTTGCTCGATAACTTAAAACGGGATCCCGAAATCATATCCATATTAATATAACCTTTGAGGACATTGACCCGACAGAGCCCTACTCCGATCACAGGTTATTATTGTGCCGTGTCGTGCCGGCCATAAAGAATAGCACCACCCCAACTCTTCCCGTGGGTGTCGTACGAGGCAACAAAGAATCTTAGTGTAGTAGACGGCGGTAGGCTTCGCCACCTTCCACGTTTGTCCACCAAATCTTACGGCGAAAAGTGGGAGCTACCTATAGGTGGTGCCTCTGTCTACCCCCTCGAGGATTATGGACGTGAGAATTATGCAATTGTTATTATTGCTATCACCAGCAGCCTATTCTAGTCCACTGCTGGATATGTCCAGCCTCTCCCAGGGCGCGCCATTGAGCCCGATCTTCGGCTCTTCTCATCCAGTCGCTGCCAGCCACCTTGCGCATTAATGCTATGTAAGCATAGTTTTTTACATCTTGCCAACGACAAAAAAATTAACATCATTCGTTTCTATACTGTTTGTTTCTTTAAGAGTTATATTAAAGAATCGTACCAAATATTTACTTTTTTTTTTTTATGTATAACTAAACCCGCATTTGACCTCGATCTCGCCTGATGGTAAGCGACGATGAGGTCGACGATGGTGCATGCGGGTCCAGTAAATGCCAATGGTAATGTAAATGGTTGCTTATATACGTCATAAATTTTTGCTCGTAAATTAAGTCTAATTTAATGCAATGCTGTGTTTTTATGACAGAAAAAAAAAATTGTGTATTCTGTTCCAAAAAATACCACATAACCAATATGGCCACGTTTTAACTCTAAACCTTTTTTTTTAAATTACTCAAAATACGAATTTGATCTCTAATTTGATCGTCTTCTGTAAAAATATTTCTTTCAGATTGCAGATCTGTAATTACACTAATTACTATCGCCACTTCTATTGAAATAATTATTGCCACATGAAATTAACCACAGGACTCTCTCAGCAGATATAATGGAGTCGTTTGCCATTGCCTTCCCCATTTCTCACACTGGTTTCTCAGTGTGCAGGTTTCCTTACGGTGTTTTCATTCACCGTTAGAGAAGTCGATAAGTCTACGTACGTAAGTCTTCGAATAAGAGCGTCGGTGGCACAGTGGCTAGCACACCGGACTCCCATGCTGATGGTACGGGTTTTTCGAAGACTTACGCACATTTACCGACTGCTCTGACGGTGAAGGAAAACATCGTGAGGAAACCTGCACACTGAGATGACTAGTGTGTAAAATAGGGTAGGCACAAAAGATCCTCAAGGGTCGAAGTGCCGCTGGGGTTATTTCCGGCCCCCCTATCATAAGATTGCAGTATGGAATTATACCCTGACCAGAAACATTACCCTCTCCATATTGCGGAAATAAATGGTGATATTTAATTTATAGCGAACTTCGTGGCATTTGGTTTTATATTCCTGGTCAGGGTATTGTAATTTTATTTCTGTGTGTGGTGCTGGCTTTTGTAGTTAGTACAGTAGGCGACATATTATGCCCTAGACGAGTAACATCCAACAAACCTCACGCCACTGTGTGCGAATAGGAAATAATTCAACACATTTCTCACAGAATGAAACTCAAAATTAATATTTGAACAAAAATAGATCTCACGTGAGGAAACCTGCATATTTGAGGAAATTAAGTTTCCAAAAGCGTGTGAAATATACCACACAGCACTGGGCCCGCTCGGTGGATCATGGCCCGTACCCCCTTGCGCAAGGGGAGATCTGTGCCCAAACAGTGGGGACATTAATAGGCTGATGATGATGAGATCTCTCTCTCTCTTATCCGTCTACGTAACTCTTACATAGAATCGTATGATGCACAGATCGATTTCAAAAAACCAAGTCAAACGCAAGGCGCGACTGACTCGCCCTCCTTTGACAGCCCCGCCCACCTGAGTGCTCTGAGGAGCTCGTAGCCTAGTTGCGAGCACGGTCCGAAAGTGATCGTGCAGGTTAAGCGACGTTGGCGCGGTCGGTACCTGGATGGGTGACCGCTAGTGGCATATTTCATCTGAGCTCCTCCGTGCCTCGGAGAGCACGTTAAGCACTCGGTCCCGGTTGTTGTCGTTTGTCGGGCAGCCTGAACAACTCTGACAAATAGATTGGCCACTAACCATACTACCTCTTACTCGATATCATTTCCTCTGCCCGTAAATTGCCTGGAAGAGATCGCTCTTAGCGAGAAGGCCGTCTAAATTGTACTTCACTATTTCCTTTTCTATCTCATGTTTGTTTTTATATATTTGTACAAGAAAGTGTATTTCACTTTACTATACTTTACCATACGTTAAGCAAACAACCTGAGTACACATAGTGCGGTGCGTCTGTTACTTTTCTAGGGTATAATATTTCTCTGAGCACAGTACATTATTTCTTGGAACAGAGTACGTACTCGGTATGTCGTGTGTGTGTGTGTGTGTGTGTGTGTGTGTTAGTGTGTGTACGTGCGAGCGTGGTGCGCGCGTGTGTGCGTCTACTCGCGCAGTTTGAGCGCGTGGTCCTTGATGGCGCCGCCGTCGCCCTCCGACACGAAGCGTTTGCGGCCTCTGGGGACAAAGCAAGTTTTCAGAATACCGTCGTTGTTATGCATATTATTATGTATCTGTATAACATAAAATTTTACACACTAAACTCATTACGTTCTTCAGATTATTAACACTTAACTTCCCACACTCACACACCCACTCTCCCTACACTACATATGCACACTTACATCATTACACACTCCCACACAACCTAACACTCCCCCACCCATACTCACTCTTACCATTATCTTTTCCAAATTCCTTTTAGGTTAAGAATATAATTTGTAATTTGCTTGCACAGAAAGTGCGACGGAATCCCGACTTACAAGATACAGGTTTTCGACCTAGTTTGTAAGTCGGAGGTCCTTTTTTGTGCCCTGTATAAACTTTTTCATTATTATTTTTTTCATTTTTTTTTTAAATCTTATCTTATCTTATGATACCCCAATCATATCATTTGTTGGAAGTTCCTCGTCTAGGGCATAATATGTCGCGGACTGTACTAACTAAAAAAGCCAGCACCACACACAGAAATAAAATTACTATACCCTGACCAGGAATATAAAACCAAACGCCATTGGTAGTTTTATAATCTGTGTTATGAGGAAAGACTCTAAGAAATAAATATCACCATTTAATTCCGCAATATGGAGAGGGTAATGTTCCTGGTCAGGGTATAGTTCCATACTGCAATCTTATGATAGCCGGAATATAGGGCCGGGAATAACCCAGCGACACTTCGACCCTTGAGGATCTTTTGTGCCTACCCCATTTTACACACTGGTCATCTCAGTGTGCAGGTTTCCTCACCATGTTTTCCTTCACCGTTAGAGCAGTCGGTAAATGTACTTTGAAAAAACCGAAAACTCATTGGTACATGGCACTGCACGGTTTCGAACCCGGACCACCCGCTTGTGAGTCCGGTATCCCAGCCACTGTGCCATCGACGCTAGTAAATTTAAATTTGAAATTGTGTACAAACCTATTATAACATAATGTACATTCCTATTTGACAATGCCTTATGCGGCAGCCATTTTTTTCTTTTGACAATGCCCTTTTACAGCAGCTTGTAGCATGTAAGTGATAATTTAAATGTTGTAATATAACGACGTGTCTAACTTTGTTATCAAAAGATAAATATTAAGAAATTAAGTGAAAAAAAAAATAACGTTACCTGGTTGGCATTCTCTTGAGCACGGGCTCCCCTAGACGGAACTTGTGCTGGCAGCGCTCCATGAAGCGGTCCAACATTATGTACGCGAGCGGCACGTCTAGTACTATGTCGTTCATGTCTTCTAGGACGCGGAGGAAGCCCTGAAAATACATCATTCATAACTGGTCAATTTCACGATGACACGATTTCACGACGTGGAATTCATATTCTAATTAATTAATATGTCCATATAGAATGATTGATACAATAAAAAAAATTAGGTTAATATCGTACAGAGTGTTATTTTTTTTCTTTCTGATATTTGTATAACACCTTACCCGGTCCATCTGGTCAGGGGAAACGATGAGGCACCGTCTCAACTCTGCCAGGAAAATACACAGCTGCTCCTCCACGCCGGAGTTGACTGTCTCCAACGCTAGCAACACAGTCTGTGGACAATTTTTTTTTTACTTTTATTTACGACTAAACCCGATTTTGCCCTCGATCTCACCTGGTGGTATGTGACGATGAGGCCGAAGGTGGAGCGTACGGGCTTAGTAACTCTTAAGAGCGGCGGACCCTGAAGGGGTCTTACCACCAGCAAGTGTGTTGCACCATGCAAATTGTGTCCAATCCAGGTGAATGAGCCAGGGGCTCGCGCGGGACAGCGGTTGTATGAAAAATTGCAAATTAAAAAATGCAATACCTAAATACTTTTTGCGTAGTCAGGCTAGGATTTTGAAAATAGAATAAACTCTGGAACATAAGGAAAGATGACTTATTCTTAGGATACGCACTGACCTGTGGACACCCGGCGTGGCAGTCGTCTAGGCTTCGTTTACAGCTCTTCCTGCAGGAACTTTCACGGGCAATGTCCAGGCACCACACATAGTCTTAGCACACAGATTTTAGCGGGTTTCAGATGTTAAATAAGCGGAAAATGAAGTAATTAGCGCGAGCGGTTACAGATCATGCGATTAAATCAGCTGTCAAAGTCCAACTGGTCGGTTAACGACCAATAGTTGAAGCCGGACGCGGTGACCTCACATCAGGCGATAACGTGCGTATGAAGGTATAGGTAAGATGACAGACAGGGAGAATGACCACGCATTGGCCGGTAGGTATGCATTTTTAAAAATGAAGCGCTTGGCGCGACCACCAGGTTCGAAACAAGTCTTTTTTGGGCCCAAGAAAGTGACTTCTTCGTTTTATTGCAATTTATTTGTCGATTTATGCAATAAAAAGAGGAAGTCATTTCTTTGGGCCAAAAAAAGACTGCATCGTTTCGAACTTGGATTTCCCGCATGAACACAATTTGCATGGTGCAACACACTTGCCAGTAATGACCTACGGAGCCGAAACGTGGACACTGACGGTGCGACTGGTTCACAAATTGAAAGTCGCTCAGCGTGCTATGGAGAGAGCTATGCTCGGAGTATCTCTGCTGGATCGAATACGAAATGAGGAGATCCGGCATAGAACAGAAGTTATCGACATAGCTCATAAGATTAGCAAGCTGAAGTGGCAGTGGGCCGGTCACATCTGTCGCAGAACCGACAACCGCTGGGGTAGACGAGTTCTGGAGTGGAGACCGCGTTTGGGCAAACGTAGTGTGGGACGCCCCCCTGCTAGATGGAGCGACGATCTGCGCAAGGTGGCTGGCAGCGACTGGATGAGAAGAGCCGAAGATCGGGCTCAATGGCGCGCCCTGGGAGAGGCCTATGTCCAGCAGTGGACTAGAGTAGGCTGATGATGATGATGATGAACACACTTGCTGGTGGTAAGACCCCTTCGGGTCCGCAATACAATGCAATACAATAGATTCATTATAAGCATACGTACCAATAAGATTTTCGGATTTTTAAAGCCGTAGGTATATTTACCGACTGCTCGAACGGTGAAGAAAAACAACGTGAGGAAACTGCATGTCTGATGAAAAAATATATATCAATCAGCAATAAGATCCACTCGGTTATCCTTACACCAACTTACCTCATAAACTAGCTCGTGATGGAAATGCGGCACCTCCAGCTCCGTAACACAGCGCATGGCCTCCGCCAGGTCTCCCGACGTGAGGTACTCCTTCAGAAGCAGCTGGATCTGTCTGATGAGCCACTTCACCGGCCGGATGCCTCCGCCCACTCCCCAGATGTTGTCCAGGCGGACGAGGCCTTGCTTCATTGAGAGGAGGGTGTCCGCTCTGTGTATTGTTTGTCTGAAACCCATGGTTGTCGGTTTTAGGGTTTCGTATGCATTAGATCCCTTAATAAATTGTCTCGACACAACAAGGTGTGGTTAATCTGGGTACCAGGCCATGTAGGGGTGCGGGGAAATGAGTGTGCTGATGAGCTGGCTAAAAAGGGCTCAAAACCCATTTTTACGGGGTCTGAGCCTTTTGTTGGACTCTCAATGAGCACCATCAAAACAGCTAAAGTCAAGGACCTGCATATGGTGGAGTGGTCAAAAACGACCAACTTAAAACACTCTAAGAGGTTCATTGGAAATGGTGGCACGACTGGGTGCAGGAAAATTTACAACCATAACAGGAGTCTCACCCGTCTCATTGTAGGGTCGTTCACGGGCCATTTTGGAGCCTACTACATAAGATGAGACTGGCAGACAATCCCACCTGCAGAGCCTGTGGTGACACCGTTGAGTCACTGGAACACTTGCTGTGTGAATGTGACTCGTTGGCTGGAAAGCGCATGAGTCTTCTGGGGGTAGCCTACCTGGATACCGAGGACTATAGGCTCCTTCCTGTAAGCTGTATAGCCTCCTTGATGCATCTTTAAGGGACAGGAAGGAGACGAAGGTAAGGGGTTAGCACAAAAGATCCCTGAGGGTCGAAGAGCCGCTGGGGTTGTCCCTGGCCCCCTGTCATAAGATAAGGTTTTGTACTTGAAGAGATAAAAACGGCACCCACATAGATCACTTTGTTGTCCGATTCTTTGACAAGAGGGATGGATAACTTGCGCCGGTATTTAATTTTGACAAACTAACGGCAGTTACCTTTCACTGATTAAGCCCCGTTGTCGTAGTTAAAAAAGAATACAAATCGTGCAAATTTTAAATCTCGTACACAATAAATGTGTCAGTCGGCGAGGTACAGTCGACCACTGGCTAAAGTATACCACAATTCAAATTTGAAGTCTATAGCAAACTCATTAAGGGTCATTTCAGATTGGAGAAATTTGACAGATGGTATACATTATCTATGTATACTTAGAGCATCGGTGGCGTCGTGGCTAGGACGCCGGACTCCCATGCGGGAGGCCTGAGTTCGAAACCATGCAATGTCATGTACATTTGCATCAAGGACGCTATACAGCTCACATGAAGGAGCCTATAGTCCTCTGGTGTCGGGTAGGCTACAGAAGACTCAAACGCTTTCCAGCCAACGAGTCACATTCGCACAGCAAGTGTTCCATTGACTCAACGGTGTCACCACAGGCTCTGCAGGTTATTTATCCTTACTTGGCGGGCGCGCTGAGCTCGGCCTCCACCTGCGACTGCACGAAGCGCGGCGGGAGGCAGTCGTCCGCCACGCAGCGAGCAATGAAGTTTGACAGCAGGATCGGAGCGTCTGGAGTGTCCAGCATCAGGTCTGGTAGCTTGTCTAGGAGTCGCTCGAAGGCTGAAAGAAAAGTAGTTCTTTAGGTTATCTTATCTTATGACGCCGGGAATCACCCCAGCGGCACTTCGACCCTTGAGGATCTTTTGTGCCTACCCCATTTTACACACTGGTCATCTCAGTGTGCAGGTTTCCTCGTCATGTTTACCTTCACCGTTAGAGCAGTCGGTAAATGTACTTTGAAAAAACCGAAAACTCATTGGTACATGGCACTGCACGGTTCTAACCCGGACCTCCCCGCACGGGAGTCCGGTGCCCTAGCCACTGTGCCACCGAAGCTCTCCGAAGTTCCTTAGGTTGGTGCTCCTACCTTCCGTGCAATGATCCGGGTTTGATAACCGTGTGTCATTGTTGAAAGAAACGTTTTTAATGTTAATGCTTTCTTTAAATCTCATGTCAAAAGAAAGCCAAAAGAAAGAGAAAGAGGAAAGAGACTGAATGTATTTTAATGAAGACTTAACTTTAAAGACATTTAGTACAACTGACGGTCCTTAATGTTAAGGCCGAAGCGCCCATTACAAACACCTGTGCGGCTGGATCGAGTCCCCCCACTGCGACTGCGGAGTCCCAGACCGTCGAGCACATCACGCGCGAGTGCCCGCCGCGAGCATACGCCGGTGACCCTGACGACTTCATCCTACTAACCTCAGACGCCGCCGAATGGCTAAGAAACCTGGATATTTGGTTGACATATCGCAGTACCTACTGTTATTGTATATTGTGTATAATTCCAACTGCCATACGAATAAATAAATAAATAAATGTTAAGGCTTTCTTTGTCTCATGTCATAGATAGAGCCAAAAGAAAGAGAAAGAAAAAAAGAAAAAAGAGACAATGTATTTTAATGAATGATCTCATGTCGTAGAAAGGAGGTAGAAATACCCTCACCATGACCGATGTCCTTTGCCGAGAAGACTCTCCCGTACAGATCTGAAATGAGCACGGATGCCATCTCGCAGTGGGATGGCTTGTGGTCTAGAGCGATCTCCACAATCGTCTCGCATACCTGGGGGAAATTGATAAAATTAAAAACAATCTTTTGAAAGCTTGTGTATTTTTTGTGCAAGATCCGATAGGGAATATGCATGTAATTTTGAAAAATTCGAAATATTTTTTTTTATTCATTGATCTCAACAAAAATAATGACATTATATTTTTTTTTAGTTAAGTAGATTTTGGTTTATTTACAGTTTTGTTGATCATTATTTTTGCAGAAACTAAACGTAATTCAAAAAGATCACAAGCAACGCGGCAAATGGCTGCCCGTTTGAATTGATGTAACCAGTATCGAAATAATAAATATATTTTTTACAAAAAGAAACGTAATTAAAAAAAATTATTTTGTGGATTATTAACAGTTTAATAAATCGATTTATAAAATGAAATAAAAATGTGCATATTGCTTCAATACTCAGCAAAAAAAGGTATAGGCATCGATTCCGGGGTGGCCAAAGACGATTATCGCTGAACGAATCTCTTACACAATCTCTAGTATTTGAAGTAAAGCAGGATTTATAGCAGTCGATCGATGGTTTGACTTGGACATTGTTCGGTGATAATTAACCCCAAGGACATGTCGCATTGACAGCCATCAGGGGAATATCTGAATTGAAATTGAAAACGTTTATTTAGCGCTGTAAACACCAGAATACAGAAGTATACAAAGTTTAATACATGCAGCACAGAACATCTGGTGGTACAGTGCCAAAAATGTACACCAGCTCAGCATAATACTGAGGCAAGCCACAGCGCTGATCTTCAGCTGGCCCCTCAGTGACTGCACGGACGAAGAAAGCAACAGTGTGTGCGTGTTGTGATGTATGAATGTGTTTGTTTGTTTGAATGAGGATATTAGTGTGTATGTGAGGTGCTGAGTGTGTGAGAGGGTGTGCGGGTGTATTTACATGGTATTATGTGTGTGGATGGTAGTTCACAGTAGAGGCATAAGATTACCGAGCACTTCCAGATTGTGAAAGACAGTAGTTACAGGACCTAAAGAATGTACGGAGCAGTGTCTGATTTTCATTTTTTTATTTTTAATGAATTACCAACTCAGACCAGCTTGGCAACTGGTTTCCCATCAAGGCGACTAACCCCCAAGTCGATCGATTGTTTAAAGAAAGAAAGAAAGAATTTAATTCCAATAGCGCACACATACAAACAATTAGGTACAGAAGACAAAAATAATATTAAACAAATATATTACAAAAATAAATAAGCAAAAGTAATTAAGTTTGATGAAGGTGGTGTGCAGCACCGGACAAAGGGGACCAAAAAAAACTTTGATCTACTGGTATCTATCTATCCGTAGTAGACTGGTAGCTACCACTTCACGATCGACGACCCCTAAAAGAACAACCCTTAAAGAACACAAGTCCAAGGAAGGCGTGTCGTCTTACCAGATGGCTGCGCTTGGAGGTGACGAATTCGAGGAAATCCTCGGCGGCGGCGTTGGTGTCGCCGTGCTCGAAGTATTCCAGGATTACCGGCTCCGCCTTGCGCTGTAAAGAGGAAGAGTTTTTTTTTTATTGTATGTGAGGAGCTCGTAGCCAAGTTGCGAGCACGGTCCGAAAGTGATCGTGCAGGTTAAGCAACGTTGGCGCGCTCAGTACCAGGATGGGTGACCGCTAGTGGTATATTTGAACAAGAGTTCCTCCTTGCTTCGGATAGCACGTTAAAAATAATAATAATTCTTTATTAAAAAGGCATTAAAAACCCAATATAAAAACATTACAATACAAAAATAAAATAATAACAAGAAAAAAAATTAAAATAGCAACACAAATAAAAATAAAACCATCATTATAGGTTCTGTGCTACAAAAACTAAGGTACTACTTTCGGTTGGCGCTCCGGTGTACAGAGAGCCAATGCTTAAAAATGGCCCCCCGACGTACCATTGTGGAGATCCTCTTACTTTTCCCTGGTCATCATCAGGTCCTTAAGATTACAGATGTGGGAAGGTTACCATTGTTATCTATTTCATCTTTAGGTATTTATTTGTACTTTTATTATTTATACTTTTAATATATTTTTATTTTCGTCCCTGACTGCCGTTTCGCCCGCGATGCCTTCGCCCTGGCACATCTGAAAACCAGCGCTGCGGTTCTGCCGTACCGGTCGGACCGCAGCACATGCTGAGCATGTGTCCTTTTAATATTGCATTGTTTTTAATATTGCATTGTTTTTAAATATATAATATTGAAATTTGCATATTAATTTAAAAAGTAAGCACCTACTTACTTATATAAAATATAAAGTCATACTTTCTATTAGAGTTGTACAGCTTCCAAACTGCGCCCCATCTACATGATTACTCCTACATCGCCCTATTCCATAATAGAAGTTGGTAAGATAAAATTGCGATGTTGCCGTAGCCTATGGACGCGTTGTACTCTTCACGCCGGGACAGCTTTTAAACCTTTACCAAGCTCAAGTCCGGTCGTGCATGGAGTACTGCTGCCACCTGTGGGACGGCTCAGCTAAATACCAACTGGCTGCCCTTGACTCGGTGGAGAAACGCGCTAAGCGCCTTATAGGTGACGAATCGCTGGTGGAAGCTAGACTGCAAAGTCTGGAACATCGGCGCAAGGTTGCCTGTCTATCGGTATTTTATAGGATACATTTCGGAGAGTGCGCATCGGAATTGCACGACCTAATTCCAGCATCTCCATTCCGCCTTCGGACTACCAGGCGCGGGGAGGGGTTCCATCCTTATGTTGTTGATATCCCATCTGCTCGTACGAAGCGATTTGCTTCTTCATTCATTATGCGAACGGCTAAGGAATGGAACAGCCTGCCGGCGTCTGTATTTCCCGAATCCTACAACCTTGGGATCTTCAAGACCAGAGTCAATAGGCATTTACTGGACCCGCGTGCTCCATCGTCGACCTCATCGTCGCTTACCATCAGGCGAGATCGAGGTCATATGCGGGTTTAGTTATACATAAAAAAAAAAAAACGCTTGCAATACCAGGGGCATCACTCGCATGTTGCCGACCCTGTAAAAACCTCTTCACGCCCTTTTTGAAGAACCACATGCTTGCAGTATCCTGAGAAAGCCTCGCCAGGGAGTTCAGTCAACAACCGGAGAGTTCGCGGAAGAAAACCCCTCTGGAACCGCACCGTACGTGATCATTTTGGTTCCAACGTGTGAGGATGGATTCCCTGTCGATGGCGAGCGGTGCGATTGTAGGAAGGCGTGCGCATATGTCACTCTCATCACCTATGATCGGAGTAGGTAGGGCTGTTTTGGTACTTGCCACATACGGTCATAATATGGATAAGTATGCCCAATAATCCCGGGATTTCCGGGATTGAATAAATATATTATTTAGATTTTTAACGTTATATTTGTTTTGATACACATTTAAGATTGGTGGCGAAATATTTTTTTTAAGATTCATGGCGCTAGTGTACCTATGGTAGTGTTTTAACTTCTTCGTAAGTTCACAATTTTAAAAAAAATCATAATTCGCCGAGTAAGGGCGAGGTTTATAAAAGTAATTTACAACATTTGCTCGATAACTTAAAACGGGATCCCGAAATCATATCCATATTAATATAACCTTTGAGGACATTGACCCGAAAGAGCCCTACCTACTCCGATCAGTGCTCATCACATTTTTTATTTTCGCCCACCTGTGTCCTGACCTACCTAGTTAAGGTAGTTATAATTTATAATATATGTCCGCCAGAGGGGCGCCGAAGAGGTGCTGGCCTAGGGCGCTGTCGACATTTAATCCGCAACTGCGTGATCTGTAAAAATCGGTGTATTCATTCACAATACTGTGGAATCAGTATTAATGAATGCATCCAAAAGAGACAGTTGGCATCGGCGCAGCGCCGGCGCATGAGCAGCATCTAAAACGAGGGTCAATGACAAGCGGTGACATTTTGACTCAATCTGTTGCAGTACATGCATGTGTACAACATACATTATCCTTAAGGTACTTTGAAATGAAAATGAATGAAATAAGAATAAGTTTTATAAGTATGTTTTTTAGTTTATTATTTAGTTTATTGTATTTTTTTTAATAATATACAGTTTCACGGTATTTTTATTGTATTTTTTTTAAATTACGACCGGTTACGTTTTCGTTTGTTTATATTATAAAGAAATACCTGAAGATGTGTAAACGAAACCGGTGCCGATACTCGATTTTTTTCCATTTTTACTAGGGATGTTACGGAGCTACGACTCCGACTCCGAAAGGTCGGACGGAACTTCGGACTCTTAGTTCACAAAAAATCCGCAAAATGGCGCGCTCTATTATTATATAATCCTGGAATGATATAATTCTTCTTGCTATCTACAATAATTCAACGTCGTCAGTATAATCTATACAACAAACTATATTCGAAAACCTACTGTATGTAATACGATATGAAGCTAACATTTCAATGCTTTGCTCGGAGTTAAGTTGGTGCCGGGTTCGCGTCGATTTGGTATAAAATGTCATGGCTGACTTCGGCTCCGATAATTTTGAATCGGAGACTCTACCGAAGATTTGTGAGCAAACATATTCAAATTTCAATATTTTATTAAATAGTGTAGGGCTACATAAAGGAATGTTTTATTGCCGCAAACGTCATCATAAAAAATATTAGCCAGTTCAGCTATAGAAATTAAAAAACGGTTTAAAATTTGAACTTCTGAACATTTCTCTTCTACCTCCGCCTCCGGTTCCAGCTCCGATAAATCAAATTAAAAACCTTCGGTTTAGACTCCGGTTCCGGTAAAACCACCTCCGTAACATCCCTAATTTTTACTCAATAACACAACACATCGACTCACTCAAACGATTGTCAAACAACTCCTGCGCATCCAAAATGGCTCATATTTTGGTGAGTACCTCACAATCCTTTTCAATCTTCATTTTGAGGTCGGAAACGTTTCAGACAATCCTCGTATACTAACAGTAACAGGTATCAATCAGATTTCTTGCGGCTGTATTTCAAATTAACACGGGGAACGACGCTCCCTAGTATGACAGATAACAGATATGACGACACAGTTCCTAAAAATAACCAAAGTATATTGTAATAGGTTCACTTTATCATGAAAAACTATGTCAATCAAACACAAACTATTGTCTATTTATATTTACATAACAGATCATAACATGTACGCTGGCAGTCGGAGACCGTTTGGGTTTGCTAGCGACATAGTCAGAGGTCAGTGACTTCGCCGATACGGGCATGCGTACGCGCATGAGAGGCAGCGAGGAGCGGTTATCAATACGCTAGTTATTACTGTAGTGGTATTAGTGAGCGTCGGTGGCGTAGTGGCTAAGACACATGTCGTAGCGCTGTGGAAAAACGTTGCGTGCACGCCGACATCGCCAAGCAAACGATTTGACAAAAAGTCCTTTCTTGCACAATAGCTACGTATACAGCCTAGTAAACTAGCAAGCTAGCTAGTAGCCTAGTAACTTTATATTACATCTAGATTATTGTTGCTTGGTTTCCGCCTCCGACCTCGACAGGCTGAATCAGAATATCTCTATGCTCTAGAGTCTAGAGCATAATGCCATACTAGGAGTCTAGAGTCTAGACTCCTCTAGAGTATGGCATTATGCTGAGCTGAGGCCTATTTGTTTGTAATACATACATACTTAAATATAACTTCTTATTTCTGATATTTGTAACATAACTAATGTTATGTATTATAAGCAGAGTTCGGATGAGCGGTGTCATTACATGCAATAATATGGACATGCCTTCCTAAATTATTACTAAAATAAAATCTTATTTTAAAAATACTAAAAGCGTGAGTAAAGTCTTCGTGTTCAAACCTTTTCTGTGTTTTCTCTTTTATAATTAAATTACATTGTCTTATCTGACATTTCGCATGAAATAAAAGAATATTTTTTTTGCCTATAATATAATGAAACCATGATTTCCCCGGAAGAATATCGCCAATTTTCAAGTGAACTCATGACGAAAATTGAAATTAATAAAATTCGACGTGGAGATGGTATGGCAAAATGTTAACTGGCTCGTTTAATTTTTTGTTTAGGCTATCAATAATTTTAGCTATAGGTACTGTTATTTTCTATATTACAGGCAATAAAGAAATCTGTTTGTGTTGGTGTTACCTAAACTTCAAAGAAAGGTGCTTGAAATTTCTGTTCAAACACGTCCACTATTTAATCCAGATTTCAAAATTATACAATGCCTTGGAGAGAAAATGGACTCCGAATCATATTGGCAAAACGATATTCCCATTAAAATGCTTAAGTTTGCTCCGCTAACATCTGTGGATTGCGAAAGGAGTTTTTCGGCACATAAATATATTTTGGATGTGAAGAGGAATAAACTAACCAATGAAAATTTAGAAAAAATATTGATAATTTACTTCAATAATAAGTCGTAACTAACCGATATTTTATTAAAAAAAATATAATAAAAAAAATGTTGTTTATTTAGAAGGCATGTTTATTTCAGTAATAATTTAGGAAGGCTTGTCCACATTATTGCATGTAATGACACCACTCATCCGAACTCTGATTATAAGATTTATAAGTTACCATCTGAATTGAAAGCCATGCCGTTAAATGAATTTAAGAGGAACATGTATATTTGGTTGATGAATAACTGCTTCTACAGTGTTAAGGAATTTTTTGAACACAAAGTTAGTACTTAATAATATTTGATATAAATAATTGGACATTTCGAATTAAATTGGCATGTGATCACTATATTAATATTTCTTGTAAATAGTTCTTGTAATCTAAAGCGTATTAGTTAGCTTCGTATCAATTATTTTTTTAAATTTATGTTATCTATTATATAAATTTACACACCACAATGTGGTAGGATATACTGGAACTACCTATGTAATTTTAAGATGAATCTGATGAATTTTACCTTAAATGAAACGTGGTTTACACTGATCCCAAGATATTTTTAACGCAGTTTTTCATTTGACATCTTTCTCATTTTGGCATAGAACACCATACATCTCTCTTGCACACACACATACACCCTCTCACACACCCTCTCTCTCTCACACACACACACGTTATTATTATAATTATATTAGTAAATAGGTACACAAATAAAGAGGTATGGAAGAGCGTGGCCCTCTGACACACAGGTGTTGTCACACTTAAAAGAGGGCCTCCACAATTGGAAAAAAAATGTTTGTACCTTTTTGTTACTGAATAAATCTTTTTATTATTTTATTTAAGATCCTTCATAACGTATATTCTTGCAAATAAAAATTCATTTCATTTGGTGCTGCAGCATACGCCGTGATTATTAATTTAGTTTAAGAATATATTATATAGTATATATGTATATGTATATGTATAATAATAATAATAATAATATAATTCATTTATTCAGGCAAAAAACCCATCAAATAATATATACAATAATAAACTGACCCCAGAAATGGGAGAAAACCTAACAGGTAAACAAAATAAATAAACAATAAAACTAAAAAAAATAAAACTACACAATGTCATTTCCGGTTCGCGCGCTGGTGCACGGACAACCAATATTTAAATATCGGACATGTTAAGTCCTCGCTTATGGCTCTGAGGATGCTGTTGTGAGAGTTTCGCATTCTGTCCCAGAAGGACGCTATGCGAGCCCTCGCAACAGCAAAGAAATCGGGCACTCGCGCCTCGGCAAACATGCCCGACGCACTGCAGTAGCGCGGGTACTTCATGAGGATGCGGTACGCATCATTGTACTGCACCCTCATGGCGCTCATGGAGGCTCTTCTGAAGTTCACCCAGAGCTGGCAGGTGTAAAAACACTGGCAGTACGCCTTGAACAGAATTGTTTTTACACCCGCACTGCACCTGGAGAACCTCCGCGCGAGCATGTTGCAACGAACCGCGAGCGCCCGCCTCTCCCTCTCGATATCGTTGTCGTCCTTGAGGTCACAGGTCAGAATATGCCCCAAATACTTAAACTGCTGCACCATCCGAACCGCATAGCCGTTCAGGCGCACTTCGGGCACTTCGGGTATACACTTATATATAATATTATTGTATAATATATAAGTGGAATTGTATGTAGTCATCCCGCTTCCGCTCAAGCCCTGTAGAAGGACCCGAGCGCCTAGTAAACGGTTTGCGTAGGTTCGTAGTCGTAGGTTTATGCAATACTAGTAGCGTGTGCGATACTGGTTAGAAATGATGTAGTTGTAAAAAAACTGAGTGCTGGACTACATGCACCGGTTCCAGTGCCGGTTCGGTTTGCCGCAGCCAATCACAAGCGTTCCGCTCTTCCCCACTTGAAGCTCGTGCCTCGCCTCTCGTCGTGATTGGCTGCAGCGAACTGAACCGGCGCTGGAACCGTCGTCGTGTAGTCCTAGCCTAATGGTTTAGAGCCCTTTAATACATACATACTTAAATATAACTTCTTATTTCTGACATTTGTAACATAAGTAATGTTATGTATTAAAGGAATATAAACTAATAAATATTTCATATTTAACTCTACTGCACTATACTGCCGGTAACCTATTAATAATTCTTCTATCGCCTAGGTTGCCTGGAAGAGATCGCTCTTAGCGATAAGGCCGCCTTTGTACATTTATTCAATGTTTCCCTTCCTATCTAAATTTCTTGTATGAATGAATGAATAATACTTTTTACACTCTACTCTACCCTCTCTCTCTCTCTCTTTACTCTTTATACTCTTTTTTCTCTTTATTTCTCTTTTTTTTTAACTCTCACGCTAAATACTTTGCGGGTTGGCGGAGAGAATGGAGCGCTACGAATCTGTCTTGGCATGCCTCTCTTGCTTCCTCTACTGTACAGGTATTACTACGTTTCGCGTATGTTTTTCCAATTATTTTTTATGCTAACAAGGAAAACGGACGAGCAAAGATGACACGTGATGGTAAGTGATCACCGTTGCCCATAGACATCTTACCTCAAATAGTGTTTTCGATGCGCTACTAACCCTGAGAACTAAGATGGATTGCCTCATGTGCCGGTAACTACGCTGGCTCTCTTTACCCTTCAAACCGAAACACAGCAAAGCGTTCCTGCATTGCGGCCGGAATAGGTAAAGAATAGTGCCCAAGTTGACTTTGAAGTCGTACCACCTCAAAAAGGTATAGTAATTTCTACAAAATTAATTACAAAATTTCTACGTTGTTAAAACAACTCGGTAGCGTCGTGGCTAGGACGTCGGACTCCCATACGGGAGGTCCGAGTTCGAAAACAAGCAATGTCATGTACCAATGAGTTTTCGGTTTTTTCGAAGGACTTACGCACATTTACCGACTGCTCTGACGGTTAAGGAAAACATCGTGAGGAGACCTGCTGCACACTGAGATAACTAGTATGTGAAATGGGGGCAGGCAATTGGCAAACCACCCCATTAAATCTGCCACGAGAGTCGTTCTATGTGATTAATTCCTTAGAATGATCACGACCCTCAGCAATGAGGAACACGACTTAGAAGAAAGAAACTAACTCGACAAAAATAATGGTGTAAAAGGTAATTTGAAATAAATTGTATGAAATACACAGAGCAGCTGTTTACAAAATACAACGCATCGTGAAGTTCCGATCTCGGCCGCACGTAGTCACTAGAGACTGACAAATTCAATTTTATACCCCGTCGGAAATATATGTAGACCTGAGCGGGGCTTTGGCAGCGTTAGACATGCAAAAACGAGCAGCGGTTACGGAATGTTTAGTTACGCTCACACATTGTTCCGTGTCTATGTGAGTAAACGAGATGGAATTAAAATGTTGTTTCGATTTTTATATGTCGATACGTGCCTTAATCGCTGCCCCAGGTCCACAGATATTTCCGACGGGTGTATTTTTCTTGACGGCCTTGGTGCCTCAGCGTCGATAACGTTGTATAAATACGATAAACACACAAACGTGTGCTTTATACACACTTGAGTCAATGTTTTCGTGGTTCGAGCCCAGACATGTGCCATATTTACGGTGGATATGGTCAGTCCACTTCTTCTTCTTCTTCAGGTCCTAGAACACCTAGTGGTGCCCTATGCACCACTGGCTGAGACAATATTCTTCCACCGCGCTCTGTCCGATGCCGCAGACTCTATTGTTTCCGATATGGTCAGTACGGGATTATTATATAATATGAACTACAGTCCAGTTTACGGATGAGCAGACGGAATAGCGGATGGTGGAGGGAGACCGCAATAGGGTTCTGTTTTCCCCTTCGGGGTACAAAATCAATGCTGAAATAGACTGCAAAGTCTGGAACATCGGCGCAAGGTTGCCTGTCTATCGGTATTTTATAGGATACATTTCGGAGAGTGCGCATCGGAATTGCACGACATTTCCATTCCGCCTTCGGACTACCAGGCGCGGGGAGGGGTTCCATCCTTATGTTGTTGATATCCCATCTGCTCGTACGAAGCGATTTGCTTCTTCGTTCATTATGCGAACGGCTAAGGAATGGAACAGCCTGCCGGCGTCTGTGTTTCCCGAAACCTACAACCTTGGGATCTTCAAGGCCAGAGTGAATAGGCATTTACTGGACCCGCATGCTCCATCGTCGACCTCATCGTCGCTTACCATCAGGCGAGATCGAGGTCAAATGCGGGTTTAGTAGTACATAAAGAAAAAAAAGAAAAAAAATAGTGGTGGTAGAGAGCGCGTCAATCTTTATGGTGTATCTGAATATAGGCACTAGTAGGGCACGGGCACGAGTGTAGAAGAGCGAGGGATGAGTACGGGCCGCCGCCGCGCGGTATGGAGGAGGACATGCCCCGCTCCCTCGCTCTTCTACACCCCGTTAACACCGAAAAACATGTGCTGGAATGCGACTTGTGCCTAAATTCAGATACGCCATAAAGATTGATGCGTGATTTCGAACTTACCAATGACTTGACTGAATGAATGAATACTCTTTATTGCACATAATTAGTATGATACAATGCGTACAGAACGAATCTAATTCAATCTTATACTGACTGACGTACTGAGCTGTACAGCGTCCTTGATGCAAAGCATCTTTAAGGAACAGGAAGGAGACTAAGGTAAGGGGTGAGCACAAAAGATTCGTGAGGGTCGAAGTGCCGCTGGGGTTATCCCTGGCCCCCTGTCATAAGATATAAGATATGAAATTTATTTTATTCGCACGAAACATGGTACATATAAGATAGTAGTATTGTTGGAATAGTTCATACATGTTTCGCCATTATTTTGGCACGCTAAACATTTTTACGACATGAAAAATAATAATAGGTTATAAATTGCAATAATAGAAAAAAAAGTCCTCCAACTAGCCATAAGGTTAATGTCGAATTTAATGATTACTATCAAAAAAATTCCTTTATTGAATAAAAACATTTTTCAATCAGCCATGCTTTAAGTTTTGTATTTAGACCTTTCGAGGGCAACTGTCTGATATCTGCTGGTATGTGGTTATAAATCCTTACAGACATAATGAAGCAGTTTTTTTCATAGTCTCGTCCGACATTTTGGCATTAATATATGTGTCAGATCTCTCTCACGTAATCCAATCCAATACCAATGACTTGGTGGAGTGCCTCATGTGCCGGTAATTACGCTGGCTCTCTTACCGTTCAAACCGGAATACAGCCTGCCGTTATTATTATTATTATTTTTTATCTTTTAATAACAAAGTTACGCTTAGACACGTCATGGAACAATTATTATCCGTTATATTGCAACATTTAAATTATTACTTACATGCTACTAGCTGCTGTAAAAGGGCATTGTCAAAAGAAAAAATATGGCTGCTGCATAAGTCGGTCGGTCACAGCAGGCCGCCACCGACTATATGTGAATTGTCATTCGAGGAATTCGGCGAACGTCAAAGTGTCACTAGTTTGTCATCGAGCGAATGACGTTGGACGACTGCGACCAGTGTAAAGAACGGAGGTCGGTGACTGTAGATCGTCCACCGCTGGTCGGTCGCCGAATCGGTGAACCGCGCCTTGAGGATGGCAGCAGCGTGCTATGGCCACACGCTCCTCCTTCGGATCGCACCGGTGGCGACGATATACACGAGGTCAGCCATTGAGGTTTCTTTATAGGTAGTAAAAATCGCACATAACCCGGTCTCTCCCCCAGGAGGCCGGGTATCTTTAAAGGAACCCCCACCCCCGCGTTACAAAAAAAGCATAAAGGTCAAGCTAAGGCGTAAGACAGATACAAGAAGCGCGCCGGCAGCGACCTACTAGCGCACCGTCAGCGCACCGCCTGTATCTGTGTTGCACGGCGTCTCTTTCATACATTTTGTATGTATTGAAGAATTCAAGTTTGAAGAAGCGGCGACACCTCTTGCATACACAATGTAGTGAAGCGGTAAGGAAGGAACACAGATAGAGGCTAGTTACTTCAAAGAGCTCTTACCACGATCTCCTCGGGCACCGCTTCCACAATGACCTGCTTAAACTCGACGTCGCCGTTGGTGACGGCTTCGGGGTCATAGTTGGGGTCGTTCGCGTCCTCCACCTCGTATTCCTCGAGGAGTTCCGAGCCCGGCGCGCCCCACACTCCCTTGCCGCCTGCACCGCCTGGGGATGGGGAATTGGTAAGTAAATGGGTGAGGGAGGATTAGGGGTCCCAATAGTACAGCTACCTAGGTCGCCTGCGCGGCAAGATGGGCGCGGGGTGGGTCGTCAGAGGGCTAGTGGGCGCCGTGCGGGCGGCTGGCCCCACCCCCCGCCCGCTCGCCATCGTCAACCGTGGAGTAAACCGCGAGATCCCCCTCCCCCGGCGTCTAAACGCCGCAGGTCTTGAGACCTCCCAGGGGTCTCAATGCATAGTATTGTATCTTTTTTTTATGTAGAGCAGACGAACCAACGGGCCCGATGGTAAGTGGTCACCATCAGACATCTCCCTTAAGGGCATAGTGTTGGATCCCATCTATTAGTATTCGTATTTTCCGGTCGCACAGAAACATCGTTCGCTAGAGCAAGAAAGACTGCTTCCACGGAATCGTCCCGCCGATGCTGAAGAGTGCGAGCGCTTGGGAAATACAATTCCGTGCGGGTACATGGGGTCCAACCCTTAGATGGAATGCCTCATGTCCCTGTATTTACGCTGGCTCTGTTAGGGCTGTTTACACTTGGTCAAATACAGTGGCGAATGCAACTAAAATGGACAGTGGCGAGTGCCTGGCAGTATGAACTTGACCAAGTGTAAACCAGACCTTAGCCTTGAAACCGAAACACAGCAACGCAGAAATATTTAAAAGGGCGCTACCACTACAGGACACCGATTCCACTAAATACAACGTAACTAAATAGAATCTAAACTGCATAAACTAACACTAACGATCAAATTTCAGTTCAGTTCCGATCGAGTCAACGAGCGATCGAACAGTAACGTATTAGTGCATTCTAATAAAACGTTTAGTTTATACTGAATCGCGGTTAAACGGTAACAAAACGTTTCAAAAGTCAAATATAACGATCGAACATAAGTTCCTCCCGAGGTACTTTTGCCCGATCGATAGTAAATGGAAAGGTGACAGTGGTAGAGTTATGCGTCAGCTAAATGCGATTTGGTGTACAAATAGAATTGGAACGAAAACTAAATTGAAATTGGATATAAATAGAACTACAGACGTTGTAATTCAGGCGAATTGGGACCCTGGTCGTCGACCGACCGTCTGGGCCGTCTCAGCATGCGGCCACCATCTATAAGTGAAAAAAACAACCTTATATTTAAGGTGATTTTTTTAGTAACGGCAAATATATCTAGAATGTCATCCATAGGTTATATTATAACTATAAAGCTCACTAAAAAGTATATTTTAATAACATTTCTAGAAAATGGACAAAATTGTTTCCTTGAAAAATTCAACGAATGAATGCATTTAGTTAGAGGTGAAAATCCGTCCAATCATTGAATACCTAAAGCAATGTCATCTATTGAAATTGAAAACGTTTATTTAGCGCTGTAAACACCAGAATATAGTACACAATACAGAGGTACACAAAGTTTAATACATGCAGCACAGAACATCTGGTGTGGTACAGTGCCAAAAAGGGTACATCAGCTCAGCATAATGCTGAGGCAAGCCACAGCGCTGATTTTCAGCTGGCCCCTCAGCGACTGCACGGACGAAGAAATCAACAGTGTATGCGTGTTGTGATGTATGAATGTGTTTGTTTGTATGAATGAGGATATTAGTGTGTATGTGAGGTACTGAGTGTGTGGGAGGGTGATGGCATGGTGCGTGTGTATTTACAGTAGTAGTTAACAGTAGAGGCATAAGATTACCGAGCACATCCAGATTGTGAAGGATGAGGCAATAGTTGCAGGGCACCTAAAGAATGTACGGAGCAGTGTCCGATTTTTATTGCACTAACTCTACATGCAATATTTCTTTCCTGAGACTAAAAACACTTCCAGTATAAATAATGTAATACATAAACATAGCCCATCCCTATACTATAAATACCTGATAATGATAAACCACATTATCATTTCAAGGTTGTTGTGTTACAAAAACAAATGGATAAGGATTGGATAACTGGATACTGTAGAAAAATAAAATGGTAGAATTTGGAAAATTTTGCAGTTTCCAGATTGATAACAGGGAATGGCCGTATCACTCAGTGCCACAATCATAAATGATGAAACGATTTTGATAAACTATGAAACGAAATGTGAAACATTGATACTACTTGATACCATAATAAAACTAATACTGTTGTGTCGTGCCGGCCATAAAGAATAGCACCCCAACTCTTACTCGTACGAAGCGACTAAGGGATTTTGTGGATACTATTCTACACTTAGTAGACGGCGATAGGCTCGCCACCCATCACGTTTGTCCACCAAATCTTACCTGTCGGTGGTTCCTCTGTCCACCTTTATATTTATATAATAAAGGTAGACAGAGGAACCACCGACAGGTAAGATTATATATAAAATACATAATAATTTATTTACCACAATAATTTTACAATATAAAAATATATCAAATATCTATATATTTTGTGTTGTACACGTGAGTTTATGTATGTATTTAATATTACAGGTACAGTATGCCAGGAAAGTGGTTTAACAGTTTTTCACAAGGTTACTAACCTAACTTAACCTTGGTTAGGTTTACAAACTAAAATAGAATGAACTGATGAATGAACAACTCGTATTTTCATCAGTTTCATTCATATTTTCACTTGATCTACATGGATGCAAGCTTGCTTGCTTGCTTATGGTATGGTTAGTGGCCAACCTATTTGTCAGAGTTGTTCAGGCCGCCCGTAGGCCTCTGACATGGCTTAAATACTGCTGTCGAACGACAACAACAGAGACCGACTGCTTAACGTGCTTTACGAGGCACGGAGGATGAAATATGCCACTAGCTGTCACCCATCCAGGTACCGACCGCGCCAACGTCGCTTAACCTGCACGATCACTTTCGGACCGTGCTCGCAACTAGGCTACGATGCAAGCGAAAATAGTTCTTAATGTTCTTTGATGTACAAATAACATTAAACCTTATGGTGGTAAACTTTTCTGAAGGGCATAATTTGTACAGGCTGTGCACTTTTTACACAAACCGCTTTAAATAACATTAAACCTTATGGTGGTAAACTTTTCTGAAGGGCATAATTTGTACAGGCTGTGCACTTTTTACACAAACTGCTTTAAATAACATTAAACCTTATGGTGGTAAACTTTTCTGAAGGGCATAATTTGTACAGGCTGTGCACTTTTTACACAAACCGCTTTAAATAACATAAAACCTTATGGTGGTAAACTTTTCTGAAGGGCATAATTTGTACAGGGTGTGCACTTTTTACACAAACCGCTTTAAGCTTCTTTTAATTATTTAATTAATTAATAAAATTAATTGTATTTACAATCTATATTCTATAAACTGTGAAATAGGTACGTAAGTGCTATATTAATGTTGTTATCTTAATATGTAAAATAATTGCATGTCTTTTCTAATCTTGACTTGTGGTTGATTACAGGTGTGGGTTTTAAAACAAACAGACATTTTAGATAGATAAGCTACTAAAATAAAAAGATAGGGTTTATAGGTAAACCGCTTAACTGTGGGTGGGGCGGGACGTCAGAAGGGAGCACGCGGTGTGAGGCCGGCAGGCCCCACATCCCGCCCTTATGCTCGCCCTCTGACGTCCCGCCCCGCGCTTGTTCTTGCCGCGCTACCACAGCTAAGCGGTTTACCTACAGTTATTTAGATTATCTTGTTAATGTTCTTTTTTATTGTTTTAGTTTCTATACAGAATTTCTAGACTACAATTATATTCACAGGGACTTAGAAGAGCATCGGTGGTCTAGTGGCTAGGATGTCGGACTCCCATGCAGGAGGGTTCGAAACCATGCAATGCCATGTACCAATGAGTTTTTCGGTTTTTTTTCGAAGACTCACGTACATTTACCGACTGCTCTAACGGTGAAGGAAAACATCGTAAGAAAACCTGAATCTGAGGAAATTAAGTTTCCGAAGGCGTGTGAAATAATCCACCAATCAGCACTGTACCCGTGCACCGTACCCCCTTGTGCAAGGGGAGGCCTGTGCCCCAACAGTGGGGACATTAATAGGCTGATGATGATGATAGAAGGGGATTTGAGTATCGGGTAATATCTGTCACCTTCTCTGTCTGCTACAGTCTTAGTGAAATAAGATGTTAATTTTTTATTCAGGGTCAGGAGTAGTAATCTATTCAAGAGTTAGAGTTTTCAAGTATTCACTCTATTATCACATGGACCTGCAATAGACACATCGATACAACATTATAGTAGTATGGTTGTAACGATGTCCACTTCATCGTCCATATCAACCTCCTTGCCATCAACTTCAACCTCATGCTGAATTAGGGTCGGGTAAAGATGATGATGTCGAAGAATGAGTTAATGAATTAGTAGATGAAAATTGTATAGTGTATTTATAATTATAATTTAATAATGGTAAGCCAAAAGTAATTGTTTAAGAAATCAAAAAGAATTAAAAATATTAAGTTAAAAAAAAATATAATTAAAAATAGAAAACCTAATAATTATGATTTATGCGCGTGAATAATTTAGAAAGGTGTAGATGATATTTACATGGTAAGTACACCGAAAAAGATAGAATACATATTTATAGAATACATATTAGAAAAACGTTTATTTGCTGTCTGCAGCACACACACACACAATTCCACTTATATATTATACAATAATATATAAGTGTATACATATACATATATACTATACAATATGAAAAAAAAAATGAAAAATGAAAAAGTTTATTTACTTATCACAGGCCACACAAAAAAAAAGGACCTCCGACTTACAAACTAGGTCGAAAACCTGTATCTTGTAAGTCGGGATTCCGTCGCACTTTCTGTGCAAGCAAATTACAAATTATATTCTTAACCTAAAAGGAATTTGGAAAATTTAATCAGAAAGGAATTTAGTAAAGATAATGGTAAGAGTGAGTATGGGTGGGGGGGTGTTAGGTTGTGTGGGAGTGTGTAATGATGTAAGTGTGCGTCTGTAGTGTAGGGTGAGTGGGTGTGTGAGTGTGGGAAGTTAAGTGTTAATAATCTGAAGAACATAATGAGTTTAGTGTGTAAAATTTTATGTTATATGATTAGAGCCTCAGTTTTGTCGTAATCTAAAGAGAGTAGCCATCTATTAAGTTTTATTTTACAATTATTTTTATTTAGTGGATAGATATCAAGGTGTTCGTTTATTTTATTGTACAACCTGGCACTTAATGATTGTAGATGCTGGAATGCGAACGCCGTTCTGTTTTTAATTGGGGACACGGTCGATTTTCACGTCGTTTGTTACCAGCGATGGGGATTAGGGGAAGCGAGACGTGTTTGCGCATTACAGCTCGCAAGACAAACAGTTTCCTTACTGTAAGGACCTTGCAGTCGGTATACAGTAGTGTGGTGGGATATCTGTAGGGTTTACGCATCATTACTTTTAGTACAGCACGTTGAGCCCTTTCAAGCTACAAGAAAGCAATCTTGGAAGCTCCTCCCCAGACAGGAATGCAGTAGGAGAGTATAGATTGGCACAAGGCATATAATCTTAAACTAAATTAATAATAATGCACGGCGTATGCTGCAGCACCAAATAGGCCTCAGCTCAGCATAATGCCATACTTTAGAGTAGTCTAGAGCATGGCACTGATATTCTGCTTCAGCCTGTCGAGGTCGGAGGCGGATACCAAGCGACGATAATCTAGATGTAATGTAAAGTTGTGTGCTGTAATGGTAATGAAATGTGAGTATATATACGAATAAGTAAATAGATGATAACTAAATAAACTAAAAGGTAAGACGAGCGGGACATACAATTAAAAAATAAGACGTCGAGTTGCGGAAATCAGGCCGTTATTACTTATGTTGAAACTTAAAACGCATAACCCTTAGTGTACCTATCTTAGCATCTGTCATACTGTTTTGTTACAAAACTAGTACGGGTACTATAATTACATCTACATATCAAAATAAATATAAATAAATAATAATTGTACAGTAAAAATATTATTTCAAGGTATTTTTTTATGTGTTAAGGCGTCACTATGAAAAAAAAATTACATTTAATTCTGCAATATGGTAAAGGTTTATGTATTTCTAGTCATATAAAACAATCGATTGCCATTAAAAAAAGATAAACAGGTCTTGAGACCATTTATTTATGAATAAATAAACAAATTAAAAAAAAACTTCTATTGGGTTGGTATTTCAGAGGGGGAAGAATGAGGGAAGGAGAGGGACAATTTTGAGATTTGTGGTCCTACCTATGGCCTTACCTTACCTACATATTTGACCATACTACTTTACCATACAAAACCATTAATCTAGATACTAATTCATATTTTTTTTAAAGTGACAAAGTGAAATGCATTGCAGATAATTTCCTAAAAAACAAGTTGAAACATTCAAACCTTTTCGTAAACAAGAACTAGGATTATCATTCAAAATCATAGCAAAACAAGCCTGACCTTGAACAGCAAGGTCACTTTTGTTTTTGTTTACTCTTAGGCATGTTCCAAAATAAGTAGTCAGTCTAAAATGATACTCCATTCACACCCTGTAGCTCACAGAACTTACAAATTAAAGCTACGATTTATTTAAAAACAAGCTGCGCCTCAAAATAGCCTTGGAACAGACATCGAAAGTTGTTTACAAAGATTGCGTAACGAGTCATTCAACCTATAAAGACCTTATTAGAAATACCTACGCCAAAACTGTCACGAAAAAGAACCTACCAAATATCAAGTTACTGTTTTCTTCCGCTAACTGCGCAAAAACGTATTGCGATTGCGTGACCTTGGGCCACGACGCTCAAAATACGCATGCTTCTCTAACCATAACACACGTAATGTCCATAATATTATGCCATCCGCCGGTGCGTAGTAAACAAAAAGTTACAAAATGTAACTCTGTTCACGTTATAGACGCTTTCTAGAACTTTCCGAAGCATTTACCGGACAGGAACAAGGAGAAAAACAGGAACTGAGGTCGGATGGAGGGGAATTAGCTTACCTTTCTTAGGCAGACCCCTTCCGTGCCCATTTCTCGGCCTCCGGCTGTTTTTCCAGCTTCGGTATTTCGGGAGCGGCGTCGGAGCGCTGACGCCTTCCTTGCTATTAGAACGCCCGTATTTCTTATTCTTGCGACGCAAACGCTCGGAATGGGACGTCGCGGCGTCTCCGGCGCCCTGATCGACGACCGGCTTCACAGTTTCGCCCGCCGCCACGTTTTCCTCGGAAGCGATGCGCTCGACTTCCATTGCGGCGGAGAAAAACTGGACAACGCGGGTCACGAAACGCGAGAAAAGTCTTTTATTTTAAATTTGCAGAACACTAAAGAGAATCCGCTTGGATCCTCGATAGAAATATGTCAGTAATTTACGTAATTGGAACTGATAAACAATGGGACACGAAGCGCACGTATTTGTTTTGAGAGCGCAGCGGTGTGAAGTTGCCAAAATAACAAGCATCAAGCAGTGATACCAACCACAACAACAACATCCGGTACCACCGGTACCAAAGTACAAGTCTCTCGAAGGTCGATTTGAAACTCAAGCGAAAAAAATTCGACCACGCTAAGTATATTTTTATTGTGAAGTTTTGAGTAGTTTAATCTATTGCTACGACGTTCGTTCCGATTTAACTTGAAATCTGTGAAACATGACAAGTAACAACCCGAAATATTTAAATTACAAATTAACATCCCGAGTGGCTCGACTGTTGGGTACAAGTAAAGGTCTTTCCTTGCTCAAGGACGGTGAGATGAGATTACGAACCTTGTTTGATCTTGATTCCCCGTGTAGGCCCAGTAGGTAGATACTTATTTTACATTCTGCGGATTTTTCCTTCATAGAGAACAGTTACTAAAATGTATGTATAGCATAGCATAACTCTCACGTCCATAATCCCCGAAGAGGTAGACAGAAGAACCACCTTCATCATAGGTAGTTCCCACTACAAATTATGCCTTCAAAAAAAACGAAAATCACACTGGTGAATTGCTGAATCAAATCCGGACCTCCCGTATTTTCATCGGGAGTCCGGTGTCCTATCTAGCTACTGGCATCTAAACTTGGTTATCTACGAGGTAATCGCCATTCTGGGGTGGCCGTAGGGTTGCCAGATGGACAGGATTCAGATGGACAGGATTCGCCTGAATTCTCCCGACATTTCGTATGATGTCCAGAGTAGTCCAGACTCCCGATAAAATACAAAATCTCCCGCCAAAAATCTCATCGAAAAGACTTCAATTTTTTTAAATTAATGTAATTATCAATTTATTGATGTATGATTATCAATTTCAGTGAGCAATGCTGTGAACGATGATCTGTGGGGGGAGAGCGAAGGTATTAATAACTCTTTCTCTTACTTCAGTTACCTTCCCCCAATGATACTCTACTGACTGATTGACAAATAACAAAAATTTACAAAATCAATTAAAATATATTTTATTGATACCTACAAAAGTGAAATTCAGGTGACTTCTCATAGTAACAACCAAATGAACAACAAACGACACGAACGATTGTCATTGCTGACAACATGACAACGCTAATGTAAGTCTAGAGTGCGTTCCAAAACCAGTTGAAATAATTCACGTTGACAGCTGTACCGTTCCGTTGCTTGTGGTAAATAAAAGTTTGTTATATTTTCAGCTGTTAACGCGGTAATGGAATTAAAACTTTAGGTATTCCATATTTTGCTCCCGTCTGTACCAAAAACAAGTCTAAAGAATGACTTCTTGAATAGATAGTTTCAGTTGGAAAGTCTTCACCAATTACCACCGCTAAACTATATTTATAACAGTCTTATTCTTTAATGTACTTAGTTGATTGTGATATGATGGCAATAAACCGGGGGATTCGGGAAATAGACCAATATCGCTTTGCGGCATCGAGGGAATCATTTACGGTCGCCATATCGCAAACAGAATGATGAAAATAAGGATCAGAATTTCCGGTATTCGAAATTGGAGTTCGTAAAGTTTGACTGTCTAATTTTCTGGTGTCAGTTCTCTAATGTTGACAGCGACGAATCTCTGGACGATTACAAGGAGTTTCAATATCTTATACAGGCGACAGAGAAGGGGTCTTAGGCTAGAGATTTAATCAATAGGTTCCCACCATCCGCCGACAACTACAAATTGCTCTTGAACGTCTGAAGGAGAGATTCGACAAAGAAGAACTGATTATATTATAGAAGTTTATGTGCGTGATTTGTTAAATTTTGTTTTGACACAGGTGAACGGTACCAATGTGCATAATTTATGCAATCTCTACGACAAAATGACAACGCAAGTCCGCGCTTTAGAAACTTTGGGGGTTATGTCAGAGAAATATGCTGCAATGCTCTATCCCTTGGTGGAATCTGCGCTACCTAGCGACATCCTGCGCGCATTTGAGAGAACACGCAACGAGAAAGTACAGAGCATCGAAATGGCCAGTGCAAGTTTTGTAAGCAAGGAGGTTTCAGAAACAAAAGAACCCATTTCTTTTGTTTCTGGAACCTCCTTGTCGAAGTCGAAGAACACAATTAGTTAATGGTCACGTCAATCGTAATATTCCCAGTACTAAAAGTCCTTGCGTTTTTTTCGAAAAGCCTAATCACATTAGTAACGATTGCTCCAAGCTTCACAGGCTTTCTATAGAAGATTGTAGAAATATTCTGAAAAATAAGAACGTGTGTCCGATATGTCTACGTTCGGGTCATCACCCAAGGTACTGTAGAAGTATAATCAAGTGCCTAATCAGTAAGAAGCGACACAATACGGTCATGTGCACTAAAATTGGGAATTCCCAGCCAGAGGTTGAAGAAAATAAGAAGGATGGATTTCAGAAAGGACAAGGCAAGTCGAGTCAGAAGCCGACCAGTTCGGCAATGTCGGTCAGCAACAATAATCCATCTGTAACTGTTCTTCAAACATTGGTTGTCAAAATGAGACATGGCAATAAGGAAGTTAATGTTCGAGCTCTTATTGATAATGGATCGCAACTATCTTATATAAAGCAGGATGTATTTCCCTACTTATTTAGTAGTTAGCATAAAATTACATTAAATTACTCTATGGTTTTATTGGAAAATTATATCGGCCTAAAGATTGACGTGCACCGCTTGATCTTCTGAAAAATATAATTACCCGTCTCTATGGTTTTTTTTTGACAAGCAAAGCAGTGGAGAGTTTCTCCCGCGCTTTTGTGGCGTCCACACCAGCTTTTTTTCATTGTTTTGCAAATTGTTTCACAGTAGTGCTTTTCAAGTAAGAATGGTGTTTTTTATTCGAAGAACGTCTACTAAATGTGGTTAATGTGTGGGACAGTGAAGTAAAGTCAAATAAGACGCTGCGGCCCGATCCGTACTTGGCTGGATTTTGAAGAGCCATACTACGTCCGGGACGCCTTCTTCTTTGGTTCGGATGGTGCAGAAGCGTGGAAGATTCTCCCAGATAGCATTGAAATGTGTCACACCAGCATTTTAATGAAGACTTGCAAGAGTTGTTTACATCAGACATGGCTGTATGGGCTCAGTTCCCTTTGCCTTAAAAAAAAAAAACAAGGAAAGCAGTGTACTTTGAGGTTATTTTAATCTTGTTTGTTTTGTTCGTTTACGCAATGCAAAAGCAGAAAGAAAACTTATTTTCTGAGATATTCTGCTTACTAAATTCACAAGAAAGCACTGGAGAAATCAATTGGTCTTCCAGCGAATCGAGCGAATTCGAAAATGGCAATAGCGAAAGGTTTTGTAATCTCACCAACAAAGTTCATAACAGAAAAAGAAAACGCAAGAAAAAGGTACCGAAAAATATCTCTAACTTAGATATAACCATCATAGATGTGCCTAAAGACCAAAAAGAGGTGCCATGCCGTGATAAATCGCCGATTATAGACGTGAAAACCGAATGTAAAAGTTTGGATACTTCGCCAGTTTTCGCGCCTACCCCTCTTTATTTTCCTACATACAAGTGCAGTAAAATTACAACTAGCTCTCCTATTTTGCCGTCAAAGGGCTGCAGTCAGCAGATCAAGCCAGAATTGCCCGTAAAAAGTCCGATTTTGGTCCCCAAATATGCCTCGCCTAAGGCAACCTTAAAAGTGAGAAAAAATCTATTCAGTCCTGAAGCACAAACCCATGATACTTCAGTTACAAAAGCCGAACAGGTAAAAAGAGAATCTCCAGTAAATAGAAAGGTTTCTAAGCACATAGGAAGTCTGAAAGCTAGTTTAAGTTATAATAATTTAGATAGATCTAAGTCCAACACTAAGAATCGTAAGAGTAACTCTGAATCAATCAATAGCAATCACAGTAGCAGTAAAATTATTGAAACATCATATTCGCCACAAAAGACAGAAGCAAATTCAACAATTAATATTGTATTGCAAGATAATTTAAAAACAGAAGACTTGGCCTTAAGTGAAAACAGTTTTGACAAGCCGAAATCCAGTTTGGAATTGGCTAAGAAAATTAAAGCATATTTTGACAGCCACTTCACCTCAGAAAGTACATCGCAGCATTCTATAAATGATTCTCCGACACCTAAACACAGTTCAAAATCCAGTGGTGACATCGAAGTAGTTACAATAACACAAGTGAATTCTAGTAAAATATCTTCTCCATTGGACCAGGAATTATTCAGTAAAAACATTTCACCAACAAGCTCTGAAAGTGCAGAAATGAATTGTGAAACGTCTAAAAAGATCAGATACAAGAAGTATGGTTTAGCTTACCGTTTCAACCAACTCCTAAAAAAACAAAATGCTAATATTTCTCTATGGCAACACGAACGGTTTTTGGCGGAGAACTCGAGCTTCATGATTCCAAAAGGGGAGCATGTTGTATTCCGAATTCAAAAAGTTAACTTTAAATATGGTTGCTACCTATTAGAAGCTGTAAATGTTGAGGATGAAGAATTCTTGTTATTGGTAAATGTCAAATATGTGTATAACATCAATCTATCATCAGATATGATTTTGAAATTGTATGAGCCTTACAAAATGTTAGATTTTAATAGCAATTGTAAATTGATAATCAACGCTTGTAAATTCGAATGTATCCCTTTTAAATAATATTTTTTGATTATTTATATTTCGTAACATTGTTATTTATTATACTGTAAGTTAAAAAAAAATACAAGTAGAAACTTTTTATTTTATATATTTATTAACAAGATAATCATCAAAAATTACAATTTGCATAATAATCGTAATTTTATAGAATTTTATAAATTCAGAGCTGTGGGGTCATACATAAAATAACTTAACAATAAAACATTAATTAGATCACAGAATTAAACTACTGTATTTAAATAAAACATTAAAGGTTTTAGATGTTAATTAATAGATTTATATATTGTTATAAAAAAATTAATATATAAAAGAGAGAGGGGCTGTGACCCCCGCTCCGGGTCGTTCTTGGTGCGGAGGTTGGCCGTGGCGATTCAGCGTGGCAATGCTGCGAGCGTCATGGGGACCTTTGCGCCGGGGTCGACACGGGGCGGGATTTTTGACTAAGGCTTTTCATGTCTTTTTTTATTGACGATATATATATATAATATTTTTATATTGATTTGTATAAAGTTAATAGATTTTTAATAGAGCTTTATATTGTTGCTCTAATTGTGAATAATTAATAATAAATATATGTTGCATCCTCGTCTAATTATTAAATTACTTCATTACTATCAACTAAGTATTGCTATATTCATCTATAATTAATAATTCCAAGGAATAAATTATTTCCCTATATAAAGTAAACCTGTACTTAAAATCGAAATATGCCATCTGAAACAAAAGAAAACATGAATTTAGGTACGTACACATTGGAGATAGGAAGATGTATTGATTGGAAGAAACATGGTATAATATAACCTTCAGAGCACAGATATATTTGTCTGATGTAGCAACAAAATGTACATAATAATAATTGGCTGGCTCCTTTACAGACTGCTCTATAAGGAATTGAGGAAACCTACACACCGAGATAACCAGTGTGTGACATAGTGAGGGCTATGGCAAACCACCCCATTAAACCTTTTTCTTTTTTGTTGAATTTAAGACCTGCCATCAGTCGATTGAGCGTCGGTGGTCTAGTGACTACGACGCCGGACTCCCATGCGGGAGGTCTGGGTTCGAAACCATGCCATGTACCAATGAGTTTTTCGAATTTTTTCGAAGACTTATGTACATTTTACCAACTGCTCTAACAGTGAAGGAAAACATCGTGAGAAACCTGCATGTCTGAGGAAATTAAAAGTTTGCGAAGGCGTGTGAAATCCACCAATCAGCACTGGGCCCGCTCAGTGTATAATGGCCTGTACCCCCTTGTGCAAGGGGAGGCCTGTGCCCCAACAGTGGGGACATTAATAGGCTGATGATGATCAGTCGATTATTAGGACTTATCAGATTTGATGATTGGATCAAAGTAAATAATATGTAAAGAAAGTTATTCTATGGTTATTTCTATAGAATGAGGAATACACCCAAGATGAATAACTTTTATTAAATAAGGGAAGCAAATGGGCCACATGATGGTAAAGCGCCCATACACATCTCACCACACTGTATTATTATTAGAGGGTTTCCAATGAGCTGGTGACCTTGACTTAGATGAAGTACTTCATGTGCCAGTAATTACCCGGGCTCTCTTACCCTTCAAACTGAAACAGAAACGTATGCATTTCTGCTTTGTGTCAGAAATAGATAAGAGGGTGGTTGGTACCAACCCAGGCGATCCTGCACATCAGGATCTACTACTTACTTCCTAATTCCACTAGATCCAGACTAATCCCTCGGTCTCCGCTGTCCGTGGGTGCTGTAAGGCTGTGGGACCTGCCGTGACTGCCACCAGTCAACAGCCAGCATCACGGCGGTTGCCAAGACTGCTGCGCCGATCACTACGCTTTTCACGAGCGTCTCCATTTTTGTACCTGAAATTATGCGTGAAACATGTTTTTTTTAAAGAGCAAACGGGCTACCTGATGTTTAGTTCAGCGTCGCCCATAAACTTCTCAACTCAATATAATGTAATGTTATTATATTAGTGTTTTTGATGCACCTCACTATAATGGTATTAGAGGGTTTTCGATGCCCTGCTAACCTTGAGAATTTAGATGGAATATGAGGCATTGCATCTAAGTTAATTATGCTGGTTTACTGTGATGCCAGTAGCTCTCTTATTCTTCAAACCGATTGCTGCTTTGTTGCAGAAATTGGTAAATGGGTGGTACCCCAGGCTAACTACAAATCTACAGTCACATCAACTTCAAAAAACATTTTTTTTAAAATGAAACCACCGGAATATAGTTTAATTTTCTATCTTCTTGAATCTTGAGGTCTTGGTCGGGTCACTGTCAGTTGAACGAAATGTCCTTAAAGTTAAGTTTTCATTATTGGTTACTGAAATAGGACAATAGAGTACCCTACCACACACACTCACCCTGCACTACAGATGCACACTTACATTACTCCCACACAACCTAACACACCCTTAAACATCCCACCCTCACACACTCTTAAACATTATCTTTCCTAAATTCCTTTTGATTAACTTGTTCCAAATTCCTTTTAGGTTTAGAATTTAGAATATAGTTACACTAATGTAATGTAATGTTTTAAATTGTAATTTGCTTGCAATGGAAAGTACGACGCAGTCCCGACTTCCAAGATACAGGTTTCGACCTAGTTTGTAAGTCAGAGGTTCTATTTTTGTGCCTTGTAATAAGTGAATAAACTTCTTCATTTTTCTACCTACTAAAATGGTCAACTGCAAGTATAATAGGGATCTACAGGTTTGGGCGGGGGAAGGGGGAGGGGGAGGCCCCACTAGCAAGCCTCTTGGATACGTACCTACGCCTCAAAGTAGATGACAGGAAGTCTTAACATTAAAGGACATTCACATCCTCCGAGATACAGAACTTCCCAGTTCGGAAGTCAGTGTTTATTGTAACTTTTTGCTCACTAATTTTATTTAGTTTAATATAATCTATACTTAAGTTCCTACTGGTGTTTGAACTATGAATACTTTGTCATCTTACCGCACAAATAAACTTATTCTAATTTCTTACACTCTCGTCTCGTCAGTGTACAAAGAAAATAACATAAACATAGTTGTGGGATTGGATATCCTGTCTAACTACAAACAAATTGGCTTCGATTCTGATCCGCCAAATCAGAAGTTAAACTTACATGAAACTGTCACGCTCATTTTATACTAGATTGTGTATTTAGCGGCTATCCGCAATCCATGCCATTTATTAGCCAAGAATACATATTGGGCCAAGATACATACCGATTTAATTAAACACTTACGGCAAGCACATACGAGTATACGTCACAAAATACGCAATTTGTTACTGTCTCTAGGCAAAGCGATATCAAGAGAGATAACGTATTATTTGGTTATAAAAATAGTATTTTTTTGTACCTATTTACAAAAACAACTTAATTGTTTGATCGTTTATGTACCGCGAGTCCTTCCTTGGTGATTCCCCGTGTCCCGGAGAAACCGCGCAGTGCGCGAACTGAAAATAAAAGTATTGCCAACTCGAGGACGCTACAAAATAACAGATTAATCTATGCAAGTTGTTAACAACACATAAAGCGTATAACATTTCATGAAAAAATCCAAAACTATTTGAAAACCTATTTAAACCTGTGAATTAAACAAATAAAAGTGCAAAAACATGCGCTACATTATTAGTAATTTTGTTTATAATTCACAAAAAATACAAAATTCGCTAAATTAAGTATAAAAAGGTTTAAAATGGCAACATTCCAAAAAATGTCAAACAGAACGTTCCATTTCTTGTTTCCAATTTACAAATTAAACGTCAATCAAAGTAATAACACACAGCACATGTGAAACGGAACGTTACAAAACACCCCCATTCACTATATCACGATTTTCTCGATTCATCGACTTATCAATCTTTGATAGTAAACAACACTATTGAAACGGAAGACGGTGTTACCAATCTTAGAGATATTACTACTGTTTTAGTAGGATTAGGAATAGGAAGTTAATTTTGTGGCATACTTTATATATACAAAGCAACAATTTGAACAATTTGTGAATGCAAAATTTATTTTCAACTTAGAAAGAACATCAAAATGAGATGAAAAACTGACTCATACTATTACCACATTGATCGATCTGAACAAATATTTGTCAGTGAATCGGGAATTCCCCAATAATTATTTTTAATTTTATAAACGTAGGTAACTAGGTGTGTATAGGAATGATTACGTAAGACGTAACTGGGAATGATTCAATTCTTAAAATAACCACTTTTCTGTGTCAATCAAAACAAAATTGAGTAGAATATGGGAGAATCTTCCAATATCAAATAGCAACACCGACACAATCCGCTAAACATTTTCGTAAATACGCAGATAGATTTTTATTCTTCTAATTTTCCAAGTGCTAAAAATGAGTGTACGTGAGCGCGAGGAAGATCAGCGAAAAAACAACTGCCCAAGCCGTGGTCTTGGCTTAGCGGCCGCGGCGATAGGCGTCGGCGTTGGGGCTGCTTTGTACTATTTCTTCAGTAAGAGGCCCGAAAATCCTGATGAGACAGGTTCCACCAGCAGCGGATGGAATTGCGAGCCACAGCAGACCTTGTAAGTCCATTGACCTGTAAATTACGCATGAACGCTTCGCAATGATATCGTTTTTGTGCAATGATGCAAGGTTTCCGTAGACTATTTTATACCTACCTTCTTTGTTTCTACCTACGTATAATGCAACAAAAAAGTATATTTTTTTTTCTATACTAGCAATTATAATACTAATAATAGTGTCATAAGTAATCGTTTTTCAAAAATACTACATGCTAAATAAATAGAACATATATCTAGTCAAATAGATCACTTGTCGTATCTTATCCAAAGGTGGCCATTATGCGAATGGTATGCTAGTGAGATCCTTAAAGGTTGGTTTACACTTGGTCAAGTGTTATTGTATGTTGATATGTTTTGTTCATTCTCATTTACTCATCCTTTTTTTCATTAACCCCCAATGCAAATCATTCCCATAACTAGTATCATTCATCACCATTGATAAACCAGGAACAGATCTCAAGATGAAGACTACAGCACCATTTCTGAGCACAGTACTACTGACACCAGTATCTTAGAAGACAGCCATATAAGTAGCGACCATGGCAGTGATGATTCAAACTCCACTGACGACCATTCACATTCCAACCATAGCAGTAACGAAGCTTCAATCATTGCTATCGAAGACTCGGATGACTTAGATTACACCTATGAGGCAGACTCTGAGGCCTCTGGTATAAGTAGCTATTCGGAATCTGATTTCATCGAAGACAATTCCAGTGTTTACACCGTCGACTCAAGTGCAATTTCGATGGAAATTGGGTATGTTACTTCAAGAATTCCTAGAATTGTGTCGACAACAATAAATTCAGATTTGGATAACAGTTGGGATATCACAACTTCTTCAATAGGCGTTCCGGTTGATGAACGCTTGTCCGTTTCACCAATACGAACGTTTTTCGACCGTCTAACTACCATTATTAGTCCGAGAAGTAATCGGTCTAGGAAAATGTGAGTTCAAGGTTTTTATGGTGGTGGATTATTATTAGACTAAATATTGAGATTGGCAGAATTATTCCAAATTGTAAACAAAGGTGCTAACAGATTTGAGACAGCCTAGGCATATAGATACAGGTTTTTCAATGGATCATGGGCGTTGAACCAGACGACAAAAGTGCATCGACCTGAAATTTCTTCAAGTCTGTATGCTCCATATATCAGAAACAAATATCGTGAGTTCCAGAATTTTTTTAAAAACGTGATCTTGTTTAAGTTATTATTTTTTTAATTTTACATTTTACAGGACTGAAGAAGAGCAAATAAACATTATCCGAGATCATGCGTTGTAAGACATAAACATGTTTTAAGTTTGACTTGTACTAACTTTTAAGACTCGGTCACTCAGATGCTGTCTGATACATGATCTTGCATTAATTTATTTAATTAAAAGTTTTCTAAAATTGTGTGAAATAGGTTTTTTTTAATGGCCTTTGGTATTGTGTTCTAAGGCACAATAATTCCGCCAATTCACGTTGTAAGGGAGACATATCGTGAAAGTGACCGGTTATGACTTGGTTTATCGAAATTTAGAATTTTGCACTATATTGCAAGTTGTATGCTGCATCTGAGTGGTTGATACAGAAATTATCCTACTACCCATTGGAAATGTATGTGGACCTGTCAAATTACTGTTTTACAATAATTTAATAATTAACAAAAAAAAATTCGTGTCTGGGTCTCTAGCAGTATGGGCGGAGTATCATTGCGATATAATGTAATGTACTATAACAGGCTCTGATTTTCATAACCCGACATCTACAGCGCCTATTTTGCGATAAATAATTGGGATCACGCTATTTGATTTTAATTTAATTTATTTATTAGGTAAACAACAATACAACCATAGAAATGACAGAAAAATCAATATAAAGTTATGAGCTAGGTCGTAACCCTTAACGTGTAAACACAGCATGGTTAGGAAGTGGGAAATTGATTGTTGTACAACATTGAGTTGGGAAAGGAAAGAATACCAGTAAATGTAATGAAAAAAAATAACAATAATACCTATTGAAAAATATTATCAATAAAAATAATAATGTAGATGTGTGGAGCTCCCTTGAGCACATACTTAACCCGTCTTTTTTTAATTTTTTTTATTGATTACTACTACCCGCATTTGACCTCGATCTCGCCTGATGGTAAGCGACGATGAGGTCGACGATGGAGCATGCGGGTCCAGTAAATGCCTATTCACTCTGGCCTTGAAGATCCCAAGGTTGTAGGTTTCGGGAAACACAGACGCCGGCAGGCTGTTCCATTCCTTAGCCATTCGCATAATGAACGAAGAAGCAAATCGCTTCGTACGAGCAGATGGGATATCAACAACATAAGGATGGAACCCCTCCCCGCGCCTGGTAGTCCGAAGGCGGAACGGAGATGCTGGAATTAGGTCGTGCAATTCCGATGTGCACTCTCCGAAATGTATCCTATAAAATACCGATGAGTCTTTTAAAAACTAATGGCATAGGCTATTGGTTTGTTTATCGTGTGAAGTAAGATACATGCTTGAACTAACTTCACGCTCTAAATAGGTGCCGGCATTTAATTTTAAACGCGTGTGCATTCGATTACCTTCTTTCTGACAATCCGTTCTCGACATGGTAATTTTTCCAATTGGACATTTTCTGGTTGAACATTAATCGTGCAAACCTTTGTGTTATTAAATAACAAAGTGATTGTATTTCTGACGGGTAGTAGTGTTCAAACTAACCAGGTTTGAAGTTTAAGTAGAAATTAGTGACTTGACTCGTGTTTTTGTAAGGTCGAGGAATAGAATGGAAAAAATAAATGGAAAAATTAAGTAGTAGTCGCCCTCTAGCTAAAGTATACTATCTGTCAAAATTCTTCAATTCAGAAGTCTATGGCGAATGCATAAAGGTTTATTTCATATTGAAGAAATTTGACAGATTTTATACATTCGCTAGAGGGCGACTGTACCTACATACAAATAATAAAAAATATAATTTGTGTGGAGGTATTTCATTTATATAATATATAATTATTTTACTTTTTTACTACCAATTAAAACATTTTTTTCTACCCTAGTGTCACGACTAATTCATCGAATGCCTTATGATTTAGAGTACGTTACTTGTTCTCAATATTTACAGCCAGCGCGCACTAGAGACTTAGTCGGCCGATAGCCCGACGGTGGTGCGCGCACTACACCGATTCGTTAGTTCCAATCGTTTTCTACTAGCGATCGGCGGACAGTTTAGTTTGTTTAGTACGCGGACGCGATAGTCAGCCCATTGTTCTGTTGAAGCAGTGCGCGCTCGCGACTTGAATATCGAGAGACTGGACAAGTTCATCGAACGCCTCGCACGCGGCATGTTCTAGAGCCGCTGCACGCCCGCCCGTCCGATCGTCGGAGTAGAGCCCTGCCCAGGGAACAGCTGACGGAGGAAGCCACAACTCACCGGAACTGACCACGCCTACGGCATTGACATGCCTACGGCACCGTAACTACGTACGGGTGGCGATAGACACTCCTGTAGAGGGCATCACGCCCTGGAACAGGCTCCCCACGCCCCCTAGGGGACGTGAGAAGATTTCGACGACGCTCGCATAGTACGTCATGCTGATTGAGCAATCGGCCGATAGTTGAATGAATGAATACTCTTTATTTCTCAAAATTAGTGTGATACAATGCGTACAAAACGATTAATACAATCGATTAAGTTGCTCTGTAGTTTGATGAAATCGGCCGATTTTTAATATAATATTTAAATAAATCGGTAAATTGTCGACTGTTAGACCAATAGCTGACAAAATGACTGAGACTAGACTGAGGTGGTACGGCCACGTGCACAGGAGATCAGACGATCATGTCGTGAACAAATGCCTTTCCATCGCTACGACCAAAAGGGGCAGAGGAAGGCCTCTGAATACATGGCTAACGACTGTCCAGAGGGACATAAGGAACCTGGGCCTTGTAGAGGGTGATGCATGTGACCGAAGCAAGTGGCGCCTCAAAATAAAGAAAGCCGACCCCGTATAACGGGAATGCGCGAGGACAAAGAAGAAGAAGGAGGTAAATTGTCGACTGATAGAAAAGTAAAGTAAAAGTAAGTAAAATACACTTTACTGCACAAATATAAAATAACAAACATTAGATAGAAAAGGAAATAGTGAAACACAATTTAGGCGGCCTGTAAAGTCTGTAGTGCGCGCTAGGTCTTAGACCCAACTAAAGTTATTTCCATACGTAGTAGTATAATGAAACTTAGAGCGTCAGTCGCGTCGCGGCTTGGACGTCGGACTCCCATGCTGGAGGCCCCGAGTTCGAACCAGGCAATGCCATGTACCAATGAGTTTTCGGTTTTTTCTAAAGACTTACGTACATTTACCGACTGCTCTGACGGTGAAGGAAAACATCGTGAGGAAATCTGCACACTGAGATGATCAGTGTGTAAAATGGGGTAGGCACAAAAGATCCTCAAGAGTCGAAGTGCCGCTGGGTTATTCCCGGCCCCCTAGGTTCCGGGGTTCTCAATTTTAGCAAGTTCGAAAAGGGAAAAGGGGCCCCTAAACATGCTTTGCCTACGGGCCCTGACATGCTTAATCGTGAAAATACAGTTCTTAGTTAATTAATTTATAATAATTATTTAAATTAATTATTAATAGTCTCATCATCTCTCAATTATTTAAATTAATAATTAATAGTACTCAGTGTGTAGGTACACACTGAGTACCTATTAATTATTAATTAACCAGTGTGTGAAATGGGGAAGGCAATGGCTAACCACCCCGTTAAAACTGCCACGAGAGTCGTTCTAGTAATTAATTCCTTAGAATGATCACGACCCTCAGCAATGAGGGATACGACTTACAAGAAGATAATGAAACTGACTGAAAGAGTTAATTTAACAACTGTTTATTGCTATGATAACTTGATAAGATAACGATTTGTTTTTAAATGTGTTATTGATTTGGTTTACGTGTAGTGTCCTAATACTTTTTATTACTCATTTATTTATTTATACTGTAGCTTTGCTTTTTGCATTGGTGTTGGATTTTATATTCATTAAGTTTTATTTTATAAAAGGGATGTTTTAGTTAACCCACTGTTGTGGTGACAATACCTCTCTTACTTTGGCTTTGGGCCAGTATCGTAACCACAAAAAAATTTACAGGACCTGCAGTGTAAAAAAAATATATTTGGTTTCCCCAGGTTTTAGGGTCGATTTATACTCAACGCTCATACCACCGCGGCACCACCGCTGTTTTACAGCGGTGGTGACACGGTTTATAATGCAACTTCAAAATAGGTTATCGCTCGTGCACTCCATAGATGGCGTGCTCCATACGTGGCGGTTCGACCGCTGAATATAAATCAACTCTTACCGCGAGTTGCAATAAACGTCCTTAATGTTAACTGCAACTCGCGTTCTGACTTCCTTAAGTGTCGTGTCGTATAAAGGCCGGGGTAGCATGTTTTTTAAAGAAGACTTAACTTTCGTGCAACTGACGGTAAATCTTTTTCTCAGCAAAAATAACACTTGTCTTTTCCCACCAGCCGCGAGCGTTCCTGGTCTCTGGAAGAGTGCTCCATCTGCTTTGAAGTGATGCTAAAGGACCAGGAGCTGATGTCCCTGCCATGCACGCACAACTTCCACGTGGCCTGCATCGGACCCTGGCTGCAGGAACAGCAGACATGCCCCATGTGCCGAAAAGCTGCCGAATGACGGCGTTAGTAGGTGCGTGAGTTAAATAATGGCGTCGATTCCGAGATAGCCGCCAAAGCTAAAGTTAAACCAAACTCACGCTCACTCGTATACTAGATTGGTACGAGTGAACGTGACGTTTAAAACAAACATAATCTCACGTCCATAATCCCCCTCGGACGTTTCGTTTAGCGGTTATCGCTGATTTTAAATTTATTAAAGAGAAATGTAACTTTTTTAGTAACTAAATTTTTAATCGATCGTCGGTGGACTAGTGGCTAGGACGTCGGACACCCATGCAGGAGGTCCGGGTTCCCAACCATGCAATTCCATGTACCAATGAGTTTTCGGTTTATTTACGTACATTTACCGACTGCTCAAACGGTAAAGTAAAACATCGTACATGTCTGAGGAAATTAAAAGTTTCCGAAGGCATGTGAAATCCACCAATCAGCACTGGGCTCGGTGGATCATGACATGGGTTTCTGTCTCTATTTTAACAATTCAACCATCATAATGAACTAAGTAAGTAGTTAGTGGTAGATTCTAATGTGAAGGATCGTCTGGGGTGGTACCACCCTCTTATCTATTTCTGCCGTTAAGCAGAAATGCTTGCGTTTCGGTTTGAAGGGTAAGAGAGCCAGCGTAATTTCCGGCACATGAGGCAATCCATCTTAGTCCTCAACAGCGCTTCAAAAACCCTCTAATATTAATACAGTGAGGTGAGATGTCTATGGGCGACGGTGACCACTTAACATCAGGTGGCTCGTTTGCTCCTCTGCTCTTCATATTTAATTTAACAAAAGTAAGCAAATACTTTTCTTTTACAGAATATAAAATCGCGTTCACTCATCTAGAGGCTCTAGTGCCGTACAGCGGGTCGAAGGCTGGACCGAAGTCTAACGCTGTGAGCACTACACCATAACATCTATATTAACTGGCGGTTGGTCGAACTCTGAAGTATACGCAGACAAAAATGGGGGGACTTTTTTTCTATGGATTAACGAGATTTCTTCCCCCTCCTACCTTGTTACCACTTTGACTCGTGCATGTTTTTACCGCGTGAGCTGTTGAGTTCTCAAAAAAATGATTTGCGATGGAGTGTTAAACAGAGACAACGGTATACCAACGCGCATTGTCTCTGTTTAGTTAGCACACCGCCTCATGATATCATTGATCGTTTTAAGAACGGTAATTAGCTACTCACGCTTTCTAGGACGATTTAGGTGCTAAAAATTTTGCTAAGTGACTTAAATTAACTCCCAATTGTATGTTTAACTGAAATGATTTCAAATTGCACTGAATTGTTGATAATTTTGCATATGATATATTTGGTCTACTGTTTTTTTTTTTAATTTTTATAGCCAATAATAAACAAATTTAAAGTTATTTCGTACACCAGATAACTTATAAAGAAGTTATCTGTAATGATTTGTTAATCTGTACTATGTAAATATAATTATATTTTTGAAAACCTTTCCATATCAGATATTAGTGTTTAAAAATGTTCTAATAATATATCTAGTTACACTTTGAAATTCTTAAGGCTGTGCTAAATGTTTTGAGTGTAGTTAGTTGTTGGTTTCAATGTTTCGGTGTTACTTATGTTATGAGTTATGACACATTACAAATACTATTTTTAAACCAGAATAAGGGTAAGTTCAGCGCGGATTCTTTCATTTTACATGTATACTGTTCATAATCCAATGCTTTATTTCAAAATTAGTACAATAAACCCCTTGCTCGGGCTTGGACAGATTCGGGATTGGACAGATTCTTGATTCAGCAAATTCCCAATTCGACAGATTAGTGGATTGGGCAGATTCTTGGATTCGACGGATTAGCTATACGGCAGAAGTACAGTTGTTAAGAAAAACAAATCGGTCCAATACCGAATCTGCCCTATTTGGAATTAGAAATTTTGTATTTCGAAAAATGAAACATAAATTAGCAAGATACTTTTTTCCTTATTAACTAACAAATTATTTCAGTTTCAATTCAACAAAAAAGGATGCTTTTTCCCTTATTAACTAACAAATTATATTGTTTTATGATAGGTATTCATATTTTTTTCATAAATACAACCGTGCAATATATAGAATTTCACAACAATAAACGTAAAATATCCTCTTTGATAACAATTATAACAGGAAAATAAATGATATGCATTTGTTTGAAGTACTTATTTGTTAGAAATGACATAAAGTGGCCTGCTAGATAACTGAATGTTCAAGGAGTTTCATATACGTATAAAATACGCTAATGAGTTCCTGTTTAAGTAGGTCGGGTCTTTTTAATTCGGTATAGGGCAGATTCGGGATTGGACAGATTCTTCGAATTAATTGATCTCGTATTATATTTTGTGCACAACTGTGCATTTTCCGTCGAATCCAAGAATCTGCCCAATCCACTAATCTGTCGAATCAAGAATCTGTCGAATCAAGAATCTGCCCAATACCGAATCTGTCCAATCCCGAATCTGTCCAATCCCGAGCAGGGGCAATAAACATTGAAACGCTTGCTTAATTCATATTATTTTGAAATGTATCAAATCGTTGTAGTGGACCACTCCTAGCACAGGAATTTTAGCCTAGTTGGGGTGGTTACTGAAGAATATTTAAGAAAAAAAAATGCTAAAGACGTAATTAACAACAAAAAATCCGATGTCCTGGTGAAGAAGAGAAACTAAATATCTTTTACTGAAATATCTATTGTACACTTTATATTCATACTAGGTATTTCTTTGCTCATGTAGACGTTACTAATTTTTTAAATATTAATATATAAGATGTACGTTAATTTTTTGCGAATAAGTAGTTTTCTTTCCAAACTTACTCTGTTGTATAATTAATACTCTTTTCTTAATCATACACGATCAAGAAAAGTAATAATAATAAATCACGCACATTATTCCATCCATTATAATTTCTTCAGGTGTCTGCCAACCAATGTCTCAGCAATAGCCTCTAAGCGTCATTAAAACAAACGCAAAACAAAAAATAATAAATATTGTAGCAATAATTTAATAAAAATAGTGATAATATTTATAGTGTTTAAAGTAGAATGTTGTATAATTTAATGCTTCCTAATTCATGTTACTTATTATTATTGTTTAAAAAGTCACTATTGTGTATTATGTAATAGCATAGATTCCAAGATGGCCGCCGAATTTAGCGATGATTGCTAAACGAAACATCCCGCTCACTCGTACACATGAGTAAGCGAGTCAGTTTAATTTAAGTTTAGATTTGGCGGCTACTCCAGAATCGATGCTAATGTGTACTTTATATTTAGCGGTCGAACCGCACTTTTCTATAGAGTACAATAGTTGCATAAGAAACCGTGAATTTTCGCGCACAATGGCGCCGCCGCCGCGTTTCGGCCGCTGAATATAAATTAACCCTTATGTTTGTCATTATTCATCATCTTTTTTACCAATTAGGGTCAAGATGCATTCGGTTAATAGCATCTAATTTCGCAAACTTGATAATATTACAAAAAATACCTATGAAACCAATCTTATTTGACGAACAAACCAAAGAATGTCATAGGCATAGGGTTGCACATGCATTTGGCACGTTCGGCCTCGGTTATGTCGATAGTCTATCATTAATATACCTACCAATACCACATTACCTATATCGATTGACAATTAAACTAGTCACAGCCCGAATGTGCCGTCCCGAATGTATGTGTAACAATTAAAAAGATGCGTATGAACTGAGGCCGCCTCGGGTCGAGGCAGCTCAAATGTGGACGTCGAGCCACTTTTTTATTTGAAACCGCACGATGACGCGGTTCGTTCGCGTTTTAATATTAATCGAGAAATAAATAAGAGAACCCGTGAAACCAAAGCTGCCTCAAGTTCGTACTCAGGTTAACTTGACCTTTTTTACTTAACGATTGATGACTAATCTAATAATTACCAAGTCTGCCAAAGTTTTTAAATCAAATAGAAAATTGTATCATAATTAATTTTGGTCTGATATTATTTATAAAAATTAAATGTGATTGATTTGAGACGTTTTCTGTCATCCATTTTTAGCTAAGTATTTTTTTTACATGTCTGAGTTTTGTTCTATCTAGTCTTGTCGGCTGCCTTTAAAAAATGGATGTAAGAAAATTTTGAATATTTAAATGTGTTAATTAAATTAGTTTCAATGATATTTGAAATAAAGCTCAATTAACAAAAAACTTTACTTGTTTTATTCAAGAACTGTGTACCTACCGAATTTTTAAATCATCCCTGCGCCTATGGTATCGTGGTGGTAGTTACCTACATACAAAAAACCACTTAATTTTTTCAAATTATCGCCTGCACTTTTTGCCGCGAAGCCGCGACACCACCACACTTGTTTCGCGGCACGATTCGCGCGCGAGTGAAGAGCTCGCTTAATAGTATTTTGCACTGCAAATACTTAGACATTAGCGTCGATTCCTGGGTGGCCGCCAAATGAAACGTCACGCTCACTCGAATACTAGGAATGTGTTCCATACCAAAAAATATTTACATTGAAAATTGTACACGTTCCATTGTTGGTGTCAAATATAAATTTCATAAATTTTCAGCAGTTAACACGGTAATGGAACATGGACAGTTTGTCAACGTAATTAATTCAATTGGTTATGGAACGCTCTCTAGATTGTGTGCACCTGTACAAGTAAATGGGCACATAGATATTAATTTATTAGATTATTATTAAAAAATTACAGTTTTATTTAAAACCAAAAGAATTTTATTAATATCGATTTTTTACATCAAAGTAATCGATTAAATACAAAATCGATCGATTATAAATTACCACCAGTCACGCTCATCACTAATCGAACTAAGACGATCTACGAATTCTACGATCGTCTTTTGTCACGAAATTCAAATAAAAATGGCTTTTTCGCAAACTTTTTCGTCTTGTGAACAGAAATAAAACTATTTTATCAAAAAATGGAGGAGGAGGAAGAGTTTGTAGGTTGCATCAGTTGCATGGGCACTAACGATTTATGCGATCTATTTGGTGCATACGCAGCTAACGTGGAAACTTACGCGAAAATGCTTGAAAATTGTTTCAACATAAAGGTTACTTGTATTTTCACTCGCACCTTTTTCTTATTAACAGTTAAACGACGACTTGTATCCTCATTGCGTACGAAAACATCTTTCGCTAAGATACCCTAGTGTTTTCAGTTGTATTATAAATTTTGATTTCATTTCCCATATTTTAGAGAATTTTATCCAAGTTTTGTTTTGTTTCTTTATTTAGATTACAAACGAATTGAAGTATTTGTGCTCCGACTGTGTAGAAAAGCTGGAGAAGGCGGTCACTTTCAAGGATCAAACTATGAAAAATATAGCCATGCTGCAGAGCATAAAAGGTATGATGAATACATGGTTAAAGTGTCTTCTTCGTCTTTCTCTTTTGTTAATGATATTTTCGAAGATACGAATTCTGCTAATGACGAGTCAGTCATGAGAGTAGCATAGTTTTCTCATGACATCGGTCAGTTTTAACCGTTCAAAAACAACCCAGTTAATTTATCATTTCACACTTCTGAGCTATTACATGACAAGTATTAGGCTGGGACTAATTGACGATGGTTCCAGCGACGGTTAGGTTCAAGAATTGCTACCGGCCGTGTAGCCGACTGCATTCAAGCCCCGCCCACTCGGTTCAGAATTTGTGCTGGTCAGTTCCAAATGGAACTGACCGGTAGTGGACAGCGCATTTTTGTTTCAGTTTATATGAAGCTATGGTTCCATGGAACCGACCGATACCGTCGTCATGTAGTAGTCCCATCCTAACTCTGGGGAATAATTACCTATTTTCGAACAAGGGTTAAAATGGCATTGACCTCTTTCTTTTATGGCCATTTTACATTCAGTCAAGTCTAGCAAAGTGGGTAAGTATGTATGTACATTGAGTCAGGACAGTAGTGTAAATAGATCAGATAGTAGTGAGTATCCTATAAGTCACTGTACTTGCACTTGCCACTTCGTTAAACACTTCACCAAATGTAAACCGGGCTTTTAAACTAGGTTCAACTTGTATCTTGAGAAAAAATATTTTTCAGATGAAGAATATTTGGACGAATCTATCTTGGAGGAAGAGGAAGTAACCCCTGATGAACCCAAGCTCCAGAAGGTCGTCATCATCAGGAAACCTGGAACCGAATCCTCGAATAATGACGAAGAGATGGATGGTGAGAATTTTTTAGAAAAACAAATTTAAAGGTGACACCCGTATATGTAAAGGCGACACCCATTTTATATCTGAAGGTGACACCTTAAAGTGACTAAAGGCGACACCCATTTTATATCTAAAGGTGACACCTTAAAGTGACTAAAGGCGACACCCATTTTATATCTAAAGGTGACACCTTAAAGTGACTAAAGGGGACACCCATTTTATATCTAAAGGTAACACCTTAAAGTGACTAAAGGTGACACCCATTTTATATCTAAAGGTGACACCTTAAAGTGACTAAAGGCGACACCCATTTTATATCTAAAGGTGACAGCTTAAAGTGACTAAAGGTGACACCCATTTTATATCTAAAGGTGACACCTTAAAGTGACTAAAGGCGACACACATTTTATATCTAAAGGTGACACCTTAAAGTGACTAAAAGTGACACCCATTTTATATCTAAAGGTGACACCTTAAAGTGACTAAAAGTGACACCCATTTAAATAAAGGTGACAAATCGATACTAATTGATCGCCCTCTTGTGATTTAAAAAGTGAATCAACAATTTCAGAAGGCGATCTACAAAAATTTACAATAAATAACATTCATAAAACGTGCCTATACTTTTCACAATTGTCAGATGTACAATTGTACCATAGTACAGCACGTCAAAGAACAATAAGGACTATTTTCGCTTGTATCTCTGAAGGTTCCTACGAAGTATGAAGCATAATGATATTACCATTCCATTGAAGAATTAGCCAAAACAAAAAGCCTGATTTAAGATAAGTTTGGTGACTTAATTCGAACCCAAATGGTAACAAACAGGGGTACTCTCCTCTATTCTCCCTGGATATGAACTTGCTATAGCTTATGCCAAAGCCAGGCATCTAAAGCGGTTACCTGAATCTAGTTTATCAGCATAATTATGCAAAACTGAACACAAAATCGGTGAAGGAAAACATCGTGAGGAAACCTGCATGCCTGAGGAAATTAAAAGTTTCCGAAGGCGTGTGAAATCCACCAATCAGCACTGGGCCCGCTCGGTGGATCATGGTGCCCGTACCCCCTTGTGCAAGGGGAGGCCTGTGCCCCAACAGTGGGGACATTAATAGGCTGATGATGATGATGATGAACACAAAATCATGCTGAGGTAGAATCTACAAATATTTTTATTATTTGACTAAAGTATTTATTATAGATTCTTCCTATACAGTATGCGCTTTATTTTCAATTTAAAATAGGCTAAGATAGCCGCTTTCAGTTCCTGGTCAGGTCATCGCTTGAAGCTTGAACGAAACCACAAACGTCTTCATCCCCTCCACAGAGGATCCAGACGACGAGCACGCGATCCAAGCATTAGATGAGACCACCTGCATCTATTGCGACCTCCAACTTACGAACAATGATGAAGTGAATGCGCACATTCGTTCCGTGCATGGCCTAGAGCCCCGCACCGGCCGTAATCTGCGGGAGTGTCCACTGTGTAGCGTCGCATTGGCTGACGTTACTGAACACCTTAACAAGTTAGTATTCTAGATCCACCTTTAGGAGCGGCGAAGTGAATGTGCACATTCGCTCCGTGCATGGACCAGAGCCCCGCACCGGCCGTAATCTGCGGGAGTGTCCAATGTGTAGCGTCGTTTTGGCCGACATTGCTGAGCACTATAACAAGCCAGTATAGATATACCTACAGGAACGACGAAGTGAATGCGCACATTCGCTCGATACGCTCCGTCCTCGGGTGAGCGCAGTCTGTGAGAGTGTCCACTGTGTAGCATCGCATTGGCTGACCTTAATAAGTTAGTATTCTAGATATACTTTTAGGAGCGGCGACGTGAACGCGCACATTCGTTCCATACATAGCTTACAGCGACGAAGTGAAAGTGCACATTCACCCGTGTGTGAGTGTCCACTGTGTAAAGTCGCCTTAGCTGACATTGCTAAGCACCTTAGCAAGTTTTATTCTAAATCTTACCACAAAAAAGGTGGTAGATCCTGATGTGCAGGATCGTCTAGGGTGGCACCACCCTCTTAATTATTTCTACCCCATAGCAGAAATCTTTCATCTCATCATTTCTGTTTGAAGGGTTATAGAGCCAGCGTAATTACAGGCACACGAAGCAGTCCATCTAAGACCCTCAATGAGATGTCTATGGCGACGATAACCGCTTACCATCAGATGGATCATTTGCTCGTCTGCTCTCCTAATTTTATAAAATAGGACCAGTCGTAATGTTTTAGTTCTGCAGTTCCTGAGATGACCTCAATTGTAGGTCCTATATTTGTAAGAAACATAGAAAAGTGCGCACGGGAAAGGCCTACGGAGTACGCAAGTACCGCACGCATCTCCTGTGATTAAGTACTTGGTTGGCAAGACCATGAGCTGGTGGTGGGTTCATACTTTGACACTAGTAAATGTAGCCCTGAGAGCCTATTCCGGTCAATTGGTCAGATCTTATTATCTATTAGGTATAGGTAGGAGCGTCGGTGGCCTAGTGGCTAGGACGCCGGACTCAACGGAACAATGAGTTTTTCGAATACACGTACATTTACCGACTGCCCTAACGGTGAAGGAAAACCATCGTGAGGAAACCTAAATGTCTGAGGAAATGTAAAGTTTCCGAAGGTGTGTGAAATCTGCCAAACAGCACTGGGCCCGCTCGGTGGATCATGGCCCGTACCCTCCTCGTGCTAGGGGAGGCCTGCGCCCCAACAGTGGGGACATTAATAGACTGATGATGATGATGATAGGTAGGTTATTTAATTATCTATTAGGTTAAAGTAATAAATTATTCACCCACCTCATAAATTATAATAGTGACCAAAATAGATATTTTTATTTATTTATTACAGTCTCTTTCAGATTTTGTTTACTTGCATACTATTACATTTTCTACGGTAACTAGATATATCTGTGTGCCTCCAGGCAAAGGCCTCCCCCAGTCGGCTGAATTCTTCCCTTTCCAACAAAAAAAATACAAAGAGGGGTCAGACATGGAGACCCGCTCTCACCAAAAAATAGATTTAAAAAATTGCAATTATACTATGCTATAATGCTGCTATGTAATCTTTGTGTTGTGAGAAATAGGTAACCTTTATTTATTTATTATTATTATTGGACTAGCAGGCCGGCAGCTAATGCTGGTTAGCCTGTTTCTTCACATTTCGTAAGTGGCTGTCTAATCTGTTTTTAAACTGGTTTATAGTTTCAGCATTCACAACTTGGTCAGGTAGGCCGGTATTTAGGCAGGTATTTGACAGGTTATTTATTATTATTGGATTAGCAGGCAGGCATGCAGCTGGTTTAGCCTGTTTCTTCAAATTTCGTAAGTGGCTGTCTAATCTGTCTAACTTTAATTTATCAAAGTACAAAATATTGTTTTATCAATTATCACCTACTTAGCTTCAGTCTTAAGTGTTACAGCTTTCTTATGATAGGGGGCCGGGAATAACCCAGGGGCACTTCGACCCTTGAGGATCTTTTGTGCCTACCCCATTTACACACTGGTCATCTCAGTGTGTAGGTTTCCTCACGGTGTTTTCCTTCATCATTAGAGCTGTCGGTAAATGTACATAAGTCTTCGAAAAATACGAAAACTCATTGGTACATGGCACTGCACGGTTTCGAACCTGGACCTCCCGCTTGGGAGTCCGGTGTTCTAGCCACCAGGCCATCGACGTTCAACCACAAGCAATAGTATACCATCTATCAAAAACCTTCGATAAAATCTCAACCTTATGCGCTCGACCTGCACATTATGATACATTTCAGATTCAGATGATTGGCTGTAAATCACACAAAACTTCAATAAGTTTTAGGTTTATCTTCTCTTCTAACCCTTTTTGTTGGAAAATATATATCTTCCTCATCAATGGAAATGAGAGAAATGAACTCCGTTTCATCATCCGAATCAATCTCACATTTAACATGGTTTCCGCCAACGTTATCTATGTTCTGGCTGTTTACGTTATGAGATGATGATGGTTGAGGGTCAATGGAATGCGGAGACATGGCAACATTTGTGTCCCCGTTGTTTTGCTTTTCAATTTCTTGCAATTTGATTGGTTCTTGTTTAACCTCGGTTTCGGTTTCAACTGAACCAATTTTATCCTGGTCAGAATTTTGCTGCATGGATAAGCGGTAGCGGTTCATGATTAACTGGACCTCTTGCTGCATGTTCAACGTGTCAACCACTGGCATTTTCCGTAATTGAGTAGCAACTGCTTTTCCAAACGAGTCAAATTCATCGTCGGCATTAATTTTACGTGATAAATTAGTTACTGCATTATGTATACAGTTGAGAGTCACATCTGAATTGTCGTTATCTACATCTTCTTCGATGATGAGAACTTCAGGTGATGAGTTTTGTGTTTCCTGAAATAAATAGAAAAAATTAAACAATTAACACAGATTTTTAATTTAAATATTTACAACTTAAATTTACTTATATTATAATTACAGAAGGATAACAATATACAAGAGAAAATGTACAGAAATAAAATTATATGTTACTTATAAAAATGTTTTAAATTGGGCCGTGTGGTAGGGTACCAAGGATGTCACTTTAGCACCAATGCCCACCTACACAAGATGAAGCTAACTGACAGCACATCTTGCAGAGCCTGTGGTGAACAACTGGAGACCGTTTCACATCTCCTATGTGAATGTGACGCTTTCGCGGCAAAAAGGATGGGTCTGCTAGGCTCTGCCTATCCGGACCCAAGGGAATTCAAATCCCTCCCACTAAGACGCATAGTCTTGCTCATGCACGACATATTCGGTGATGTGATCAAGGGATAGGTTCAAGGGGTTGAACACAAAAGATCCCCATGGGTCGAAGTGTCGCTGGGATCCCCGGCCCCCATCCAAAGATAAGATAAGATAACCAAGGATGCTGGTGGCATATTGCCTCCCTGGATCACTATGCTGATCCTTTGGGCGAGATAGCCGCCAGTCCTTGGGGTTCTTCGTCGCATCAAATAGACGCTTGGACAGCTCTTGGAACATATTAATTGTGGAACGAACAACGGAGGTGGCTGTAGGTCGTCCGCCGCAGGGCGGTCACTGAAGTGGTCAACAACTATGTGCAAGAGCTTCAACGGATGGGAATACCTAGCTTTAGCCCACTACATCGGAGATGGGCCACTTACATGTGCCAATAACTTGACAACATTATGGATAAAATTTGTGTTGCAATCTACTCACATTATTATAATTTTAATTTGATTTAATTTAACAATTTTAATTTAATTTAATGTATTTAATTTGTAATTTGTATTTTAGAAGACTGTAATGCTTCTGGAAATAAAATATTTCATTTCACTTCACTTATCGAGGTTCGAGTAATCCAGGTTCCAATGTATTTCTCATAAAACAGACAGACAGAATTATTTCTGTTAGTGAAGACCTGTAATTGGCCCTTTATTGTTAGTTTGGTTTATATATTGTCTTAAGTGCTGTTGGGTTTCCAATATGTATGTATATTAAGGACATATGCTTATTAGTTAAAGCCAATATGCTTCATTTTACAAAGCGGAGCGACTTGCACATTAGGCAGACGAGGCCACAAATAATGAACAAGCTACGGCAGCCCCCGTGACGGAAATACATATACACAAGAAATGTTTATAACATATGCATAATAGTGTACAACAAATTACCTCATGATATAAGGGTGTTAGAGGGTACTCTTTAAAACTGAATTGTTGAAATGGCTGCTTGAAAATTCTTTCAATAGCATTAAGGAGTATAATGACCATTCACATTAGTATTAAAATTGGCTTTATTTTAATTTATATTTTATGTACCTGATATTTTGTACGTCTTTTAACAGGCTGAATACTTTGACATTAATCTATTTTTAAGACCTTTTACAATGTATTTTGATTTGATTTGATTTAATAAAATTAAATTATACATACCGTATCACTTCCTATCCGAAATTCAGTCACGTTTCGTAAAAAACTATCAGCATATGAATACCAGAACAGCAATGGTTTATATATTAGCTTCGGGGATCCCAATTTCAACGATTTCACTACTTTTAATCGTTCTCTGTCATAGTAGTACCTTAAGTTCCGAATTTTAGCTTTTATATCTTCTAGTGTTACTGCAAGACTCAAGTCTTTCCTAATTTTTTCCAAGGTCATTAGTTTCGCGGTTCTATCCTTAAAATAAGGATTTTTGTGGTCCCATAGGCATTCGTTTTTTTTGTAGAGCTCTAGCAACGCGAATATTTCTTCGTCGGACCATTTGTAAACAAGAGGTTTTGACATTCTGTACCGCGGCAGTTTGTATCGAGGCAAAAGAGATTTTGACATTTTGTGTTGAGGCAAGGGATGTGTCGTTATTGTGAGTGAAGGTCGCAAGTGCAGCGACAAGTTTAGGTTAGCCTTTTGTTTATATTATGCCGATCAACACGCGTACAACACAACCGCAGCACAGAACGGCCCGCGTTCGACTGACTGATGTGATGACAGAACTAACCGTCAGTGCTGCCAATGTTAAATTACAAAATCCCGCCGCCGCATTAGGCTTAAATCCCCGAATTTAAAAAAGAAAGATTTTTTTCCGAAAGCGCACACATACAAACAATTAGGTACAGAAGATAATAATAATATTAAATAAATATATTATAAAAATAAATAAACAAAAGTAATTAAGTTTGATGAAGGTGGTGTGCAGCACCGGAAAAAGGGGACTGCCTCAGCCGAAGCCGAATTATCCGAAGCTCTATGACCAATTTCCCGAAAAACCATGATATTATACTCGTATTTATAGAAATAAGACAAAGAGGAACATCAGTAGGTAAGCAAAATGGCTTGATACTGTGTCAAAGTGGAGATTACATGTTTAAGTACACATCATTTTCGAAAATCGCGTAATTACCCGCCAATTGGCAGCACTGCTAACCGTGCGTGAAAGAACTCAATCTATTTTTTTAAAATTAACGGCATTGGCAACACAGGCCATCAGCCTAAACATTAATCGATTTAAAACAGTTTTTAGTTTTTCAGCATCAAAATGTTGTGGTCTAGACACATTTTAACACTCCTAGGAGATATGACGGAAATTTCAACCGGTCTAGTCTCTGGCGTGTTCTCATGTCCCGCCGCAGAATCACAGAGTGAAACTACACAACGAACCACTAACGAGAGGTTTATTTTAAGAGTTCAACACATTGTCACTGTTACTGAAGTTTGCTAGACAAAACTACACCGATTTTAGCCATCAAATTCACCAGAAAACAATGTTTGAGCAATAAAATAAACACCGTAGAACCTTCTCCATCGATTTTCCCGCCAAACCTCCAGAACTCAATCTATCTTTTGTTCGTTTCGTGCTCAGGGTTGAAGTGCATATTCGCTAGGTGAACGACTTCAGCGCCATCTAGCGTTCGAAACTTTGTTGGCTCTGACGTTTCTGTCAAAATATTGTAATAAAAATATTAAAGGTTGTTTATTATACATGATTTACATTTTTTTATGTCGTTATTTTGACAAATCTTCAGATGTGAGGCGCTTAATAAAAACCACATGTAAAATTAACTAAGAACTGTATTTTCACGATTTTAAAGTATGCGAATCAGTTAATAGTTAATGTGCAACTATATTAAGAGTACTCGTATGTAAGTATACACAGGGCCGGATTAAGCATGTCAGACAAGGCATGTCTAGGGCCCCTTTACCCCTTTTCGAACTTCCTAAAATTGACCCCGGTGATATGGTCTGGAATAAAGCCAAGATTTCCCTATTGGTTTTGCATCATTCATATCAACAACTCTAACGCAGAAGGGTCGCCCTGTCGCATTTTTTCACGCTCACTTAACGATTCTGAACGACGTCAGTCCTCCATAGAAAAGGAGGCTAGCGCCATTGTAGAGGCCTTGCGAAAATGGCGCCACTATTTGATTGAAAGACACTTCCTGCTTGTTACAGATCAGCAATCTGTCTCGTTTATGTTTAATCAAACACATTCAAGTAAAATCAAGAACGAGAAGATAGAAAGGTGGCGCTTAGAATTGTCATGTTACAAATACGACATAATTTATCGACCAGGTAAACAAAATTTAGCAGCTGATGCTTTATCTAGGGTGTGTGCTTACATTAATGCTACTTCCAACAAACTATCAGAACTACATAACTCCTTGTGTCATCCAGGGGTAGCAAGAATGATACACTGGATTCGAGCTAAAAATCTACCATATTCTGTTAAGGTAATTAAGATCACGGGTCATTGATTTTAATTTTTCTATTTTTTTTTCAATTCTCTTTTTGTGCAATCATTCATTCATACGAATATTTTTTTAAAAACTACATTTCAAAAACAAGGAAATAATTGTCATTAAGGTGTTAATATGGAAAAATCTTCAGAAGAAGTTGAGAAATACAATATTTCTTTTCTTTGTACGTTATTAAATGTGGAACTCTCTCCCACTCGACGTTTTCCCGCAGCGCTGACATGGGATGCTTCAAAAAGAACGTTAAAAAAGTCCTCTTCCTCCACGGCCTGCAACACACAAGCAATACCACTGGTATTGCACGTATCTCTAGACGACGGTGACTACTTACCATCAGGTGGCCCGTCTGCCTGTTTGTCGTAGCTAATTTAAAAAAAATATATGAAAAAAAATTCCTTCTCCGGGCGCGGAGCCCCTAAGCGACGCGGGGCATGGGCAGTTGCCTATACTCTGCCTAATGTATAATCCGGCCCTGAGTATACACCTATATTATTATGTGTGTCTCATATATCAAGATCTAGTCCGCTAACCTGTCATGTCACATTTTCCAGGCAGACTAAAATTTCAATGAGTACCTATGTACCTATAGAATTGTGCTACATTGGATATAATCCAGTTCAAGATTTATCCCCATGATTTATCTTATATCTTATCTTATGATAGGGAATAACCCAGCGGCACTTCGACCCTTGAGGATCTTTTGTGCCTACCCCATTTTACACTGGTCATCTCAGTGTGCAGGTTTCCTCACGATGTTTTCCTTCACCGTTAGATCAGTCGATAAATGTACATAAATCTTCACACTACTTCTACTTCACTCTACTTCTACATAGGTACATATGTACCTATAGAATTGTGATACATTGGATATAATCCAGTTCAAGATTTATCCCCGTGATTTATCTTATATCTTATCTTATGATAGGGGGCCGGGAATAACCCAGCGGCACTTCGACCCTTGAGGATCTTTTGTGCCTACCCCATTTTACACACTGATCATCTCTCAGTGTGCAGGTTTCCTCCGTGTTTTCCTTCACCGTTAGAACTGTCGGTAAATGTACGTAAGTCTTCGAAAAATACGAAAAACTCATTGGTACTGGCACTGCACGGTTTCGAATCCGGACCTCCTGATTAGTTAATACGTCATTGGTTCATCCACTTTGTCCACAGATGCCACGGCGTGAAGTCCGAAGTGGAGGGCAGGGAATACCCTTGTCATTTCTGCGAAAATGTCTACACTAACCGGAAGGCTTGCTTCACACATTTGCGGATGAAGCATGGATGTAAGTATTTTAAAACTGTGTCCATTCGATATGATTTTTTTTTACTACTACCCGCATTTGACCTCGATCTCGCCTGTTGGTAAGCAACGATAAGGTCGGAGCATGCGGAACCAGTAAGGTAGAGATAACTAAATGTTTTGAATGTTTGCGCTTGCGTCACCACTAAACCCGCGTTTGACCTCAATCTCACCTGGTGGTAAGTGACGATGAGGTCGAAGATAGAGCACACGGACTTAGTAATTACCGCTCAGGTTCAGAACGTCCACTTCCTAAAATGTCCACTTCCCGAAACGTCCACTTCCTAAAATGTCCTCTCCTAAACACTGCCGGAACACACCGTCAGATATCTTCGCTCCTATAGAAATCAAATCGAAATGTTTTTTATTGTATTGTATATCGTATGTAGTGTATATCATAAGTATTGTATGTACTTACTTTATAGTACATTTTTACAACGTCTTTTTATTACTCTACCGCCGCTTCATAAGGTGCTATAGCTGAAAGGAGAGAAGCGGCGCAAGAAACTTTCGGCAGCACATCTTTTGAAATAAATATATCTTACAATACAATACACACACATACACATACTCACATACACAACACACCCTCAAACTCTCACGCCACCACATATTAATCTTAGTCACTTAGCCAGCACTTGATTAACAAGTACTTACAATTAACATTTAATAGTCGTGGTAAATATGTATCACATATTCATGTTAATTCTACATTATTATATTAGTCTTAAAGTTAACCGCGTGTTCTATAGGTATACAGGTCAAGTATAAACGAGGAAATCTATAATTGGCCTTCTTTATGTTTAATACATATGTAATTTTATAATTGTTAATGCTGTAGATTTCCCTTATAAATAAAATAAAATAAAATATATATAATAATTATGAATTAGAAGAGCCAGTACTTACTGTGCTCTATCATCTACCTCATCGTCTCCTACCACCAGGTGAGGTTGAGGTCAAACGCGGGTTTAGGTGTAAATATATTAAAAAAAATTATTTACTAATTCCGCCATATGGCGAGGGTTTTTATATTGGTCCCAAAAATGTACTACCTATTAATCGCAGAAAACGAATTGTCCTATTTCGTAAAAGTATTACACCGTGTCACAGTGAAACTCTACAACGACCAAACTCCGAAGTGCCAGCAACGCGAACGCAAGAAGTGTCACCTGTGTAACCGCGATTTTAGCCAGAAGCAGATACTGAACAAGCACCTCTGGAAGGCTCATGGCGTTGAGGTTAGTAAGAATAAGAAGAATAGGTTTATTTGTGCGGTAAGATGTCAATGTATTCATAGTCCATACACCAGTAGGAACTTAAGCATAGGTTAAATTAGTCAGCAAAAGGTAACAATAAACGCAAATAAATAAGATCGTTGTTTTTGGTTTCAGCGGCCCAATTCGCCTAAATTACAACGTCTGTAGTTCTATTTCTATCCAATTTCAATTTAGTTTTCGTTCCAATTCTATTTGGACACCAAATCGCATTCAGCTGACGCATAACTGCCACCTTTCGTTTTACTATCGATCGGGCAAAAAAGTACCTAGGGAGGAACTTATCGTTATATTAGACATTTGAAGCGTTTTGTTACCGTTCAACAGCGATTCAGTATAAACTAAACGTTTTAGAAGAATGCACAAATACGTTCCTGTTCGATTGATCGTTGTCTCGATCGAAACTTAACTGAAATAGGATCGTTAGTGGATAGTAGCATACGTCATAACGATGCAGTTTAGATTCTATTTAGTTACGTTTATTTAGTGGAATCGATCTCTTGGACAGTGAGAGAAAATTCTAGATTCTAAATTGGTTCGAGCCAGATATTTAAATATCAAGCTTGTTTTAGGGCAGTTTTGGTTGTCGGAAAATAAACTTTAATTTTGTTAACTTTCCCTAGTAGTAGGTAACTAAAAATAAAGGGGTAGTCCTTTGGCTGGGTATATTAACTGACATATCTTCCTTTACCTAGTTATCTAACTAAAGACCTTCCATATGAATTCTATCGTAAAGCGATCATCTGTCCGCTGTGTAACGAGAATGCGAGCTATGGAATCAACTTCATGGATAATACATACGCAACACTTTCAAACTAGGATTTGCAGGATCACATTATTATCGAAGGCGTTCGAAAATAAAAACGAATAATAAAATAATAAATCCTTCCATCCGTCCTTCCTTCTTTCCATTTTTTACTGCCGGTGGGAAGTCATGGAAGTCACAAACTCTCCTGTGTTACTCTTAGGTGGAGAAGCGCAAAGCTTCATCTGTCCGCTGTGTAACGAGCGAGTGAGCTACGGCAACAACTTCAGCACTCATCTACATTACACAATACTTTCAAACTAGGATTTCCTGCATCATAATATTAATCCTAGCGACACACTATGCCGAAATTACGGCATTATTTCCGTCAGATAATAATAATAAATAAAATCTTTATTTTCATTACAATTTTGTCTCCAAAGTGGTGATTGGTGTCTTCTTTTAGGCAAGTAATGCCTGTGCCAGGAGGCACCGCTCTTCCATAACAATATTGTCTATACATATTTTATATTTATAAAATATATCAAATATAAAAAATGGTTATGAGTGTGTGTGTGTGTGTGTGCAGATGTGTCAGCCTAAATTAAAAATCATTGTGAGCGTAACCGAGCCGAAGTGCCATCGCGTAATTTCGGCACAGTGTGTCCCTACACTACTATCGAACACCAGAAGTCAACTTTAACCTCAATACCTTACTCTTAGGTGGAGAAGCGCAAAGCGTTTATCTGTCCGCTGTGTAACGAGCGAGTAAGCTACGGCAACAACTTCAGCACATGAGTTACACAATACTTTCAAACTAGGATTTCCCGCATCATATTATTAAGCCTAGCGACACACTATGCCGAAATTACGCCGCCGAACTTCGGCGAGTAATCATTTTGTTTGAGTTTTCGGCTACGTTATTTCCGTTGTGTGTCGGGTAACTTAAAAAGCATTGTGAGCGTAACCGAGCCGAAGTTCCGTCGCGTAATTTCGGCATAGTGTGTCTCTACACTAATATCGAATACCAGAAGTCCTGCCTTACTCTTAGGTAGAGAAGCGCAAAGCGTTCATCTGTCCGCTGTGTAACGAGCGAGTGAGCTACGGCAACAACTTCAGCGCCCACCTGCTTCATAGACACCGCGTACACGAGCAAGTCGAACAGCTGGAGTTCCATAATATGGACGGTGAGTGACCACTGTCTTAGGACAGTTGTAGCAAAATAATTGTATTGACCAAGACTTGATAAATTGAAATTGAAAACGTTTATATATATATATGTATAGAACACAATACAGAAGTATACAAAGATTAATACATGCAGCACTAAACATCTGGTGCGGTACAGTGCCAAAAAGGGTACACCAGCTCAGCATAATGCTGAGGCAAGCCACAGCGCTGATCTTCAGCTGGCCATCAGTTACCTACTGCACGTGTGCTGCGTCTTTTATATCATATCATCGCCTATTATCATGTAACAAGCGGTAAAATGTTATCAACATCATCAGCAGCCTACTCCAGTCCACTGCTGGACACAAGCCTCTCGCAGGGCGCGCCATTAAGCCCGATCTTTGGCTCTTCTCATCCAGTCGCTGCCAGCCACCTTGCGCAGATCGTCGCTTCATCAAAATGCCATAGCTGAGCATAGATATTATTTAATTAAGTGCACTTTTTAGAGCGTCGTCAGTGGCGTAGTGGTTAGGACACCGGGCTGCAATGCTAGAGGTTCGGGTGTAATCCCATATGGAAATTAAATTGAAAAACTTTTCATCATCATCATTAGCCTATTAATGTCCCCACTGTTGGGGCACAGGCCTCCCCTTGAACAATTGGAATTCTCCCCTTGAATAACGTTTATGTACAACAATTTATTTTCGAAGACTTTTACCTACTGTTCTAAAGGTGAAGGTAAAACATCGTGAGGAAACCCGCATGCCTGAGGAAAAAAGTTTCCGAAGGCGTGTGAAATCCACCAATCAGCACTGGGCCCGCTCGGTGGATCATGGCCCATACCCCCTTGTGGTTATTTGATCTCGATCGTAGGTCCGCTAAAGGCAAAGGGAGTTAGTTATCTAGTCTTGACCAATACAAATATAATATTTAGTTACAAACTGTTATTATAATAGGTACTGCAATATATTGCAGCGTATTTTTTTTTCGAATTAATGCTAATCTACTTTCTTTTACCTTTTCTGACACTCGGATGGAACTGCAGGCATCCACTTATGCCCCAATTAATGGGTATATGGACCAAAGTTCAACAATATTAAATTATTTATCAAACACCACTCAAACTAAGCTGAAATATTCATTTTCAGAATATGAGAGGCTCTTATTTAGTTTATTTTCTTTTCACAGTTTTAAATGATATAATATCTCGAGTAATTAATATCATTATCAGCAATATAATAAAACTCTGAGGTAACCGCCATTGTGTTTTCTCTCTTGTCTCATTGGCCGGTTGATTTGTTTGGTTGTTTATTTACAATTGTTCATACCTACAGATTCTTTTTCTCACTTTAAATATTTGTTTACCTGGAATTAATAATAAACAAAGTTATATCGTTTATTTGATATTTCCAAGGACTCATCAACCCTTTTGTAATAAAATAAAGTAATACTGAACTTGAACACTCAAGAAGACACTGCACACAACTAGTACGGAACACGGCCAAAACATCATCTCCTATTCAACCGGGTAGTCATCCCGTGGAACGGCCTACCTGAGCAAGTTGTGAATGCTGAAACTATAAACCAGTTTAAAAACAGATTAGACAGCCACTTACGAAATGTGAAGAAACAGGCTAACCAGCATTAGCTGCCTGCCTGCTAATCCAATAATAATAATAATACTAAAATACATACTTAAGCTAAAATTACAAAATACCCAACTATTTTACAAGTAAAACACCTGGCCCAGGTCGCTCCCTGCAGGGAGTGTCCCGAGGAGGCTGGCGGCGT